>CM062571.1:64004419-66504419 GCA_031468815.1 Morus bassanus
CTTGCCTGATGCAAACCCACTGCAGTAAGGAAAACAATATGATTACCAATCTGTTTAAATGTTACATCTGTGAAGTACCCCATTGCCTATTATCTATTATTGTTTTGCCTACAGTAAAACCCTTGTGCTTACATTTCTAAAAAAAAAGAAAAAAGCCAACCCAAATAGCTGAGCTCTAACACAATGGACATATATGGACACAAGACCATGTATGAAGACCCTTCATTCACCTTCATGCTGACAAGTCTGAAGTCCCACATAAGCTGGAACTTACCTTGCCAAAGAAATGTATTCATTTATTATCTCTGGGGAAGAGAGTAACTATTTTTTCCCTATCTCCACAGTAAGGAAATAATGGAGCTGGAATTCTGTCTGTTTCTTAAAAATAAAAGCCATATCAAAAAGAGATATGCATTAGGATTCAAATTTTTACTGTTTTACAGACAAGACTAAAAGAATCTTATTTTAAACAAACTAAGCTTACTGTCCAGAAGCATGGACAGAGTTTAATCCACAAGATAGGCCAGTCATGGACATCCACAAACCTTTGAGTACACAATATACTATTTGACAATTTGAGGGGGTAGCTTTGTATTGCTTTTTTGTGAAAGCTAATGGCATATCAGAAGGAGAACTGATAAAATCTGGAGAAGCTCAGGTCTTCTTTTTACAAAAAAAATGTGTTGAAGACTATGTAAGCAGACAGACAAGCAAGAATTTTGGTCTATATCTCAGGTGCTAAAAGCTCGGAATTGAAGACCAAACACTACTTGAAAAATACCATGAAGGAATGAAGGTGTTTTACCAGGTAGTGGAATTATGAAGACACAAGTTGGAGTAGGTCAGTGCCTCTTTTTTTGTTCCTTGAAATACGTTATTTTTACTCAAGATGGTATGGCCATCTTAAGCAAAAAGCTTTCCCAATTTATCATATCTATTTCTTTATGTAGTAGGATACCTGAAAGAAAAAGAGCTGCTGGTTTATAGGAAATTACTATGGTTATATTCAGATTAGGAGAATACTTCTATAAAAGATATTTAGTTCTTACTACAGCATGACTTTTCTGAACTGCACTTTCAGTCTTGCTCTTGCGTAATCACTGTTCAAGGGTACGTTTTCTGCCAAAGATGCAAGTAAACTGAAGAGACTAAGGGTTGCAAAGGGAATAGTATTGCAACTCGTGTCATCAGAAGGAATTCTGGCTGAGTCATCCAGGGTTTCTTTTATTGCTTTCCAGGGTAGATGTACTAAAACCAATAGCTGCATCACCCTTGGAAAGGGCCCTCACCAGTTTACACCATTTGCATAACATGCAACAAAGCTATTCATAAGGGACTATCGCACTGGTATGGACGCTTAGCCAAAGAGCTAACCTCAAAAGCTAGGTTCTCAAAACCCCTATGTTTGCTGCCCAGCAATGACTGAAGACCCTGGGCTTCAAAGTTTGTCTACATGGTGCAGTGCAGTGTCGTATGGAGATGGTGATGATGACTCTAAATGAATTCACTCAGGTGCCAGAAGTTTTATAAGCCATAATTTTAACCCAATCAGAACTCTGTACTAGGGTTGCTCCCAGTAGCCAAGATGGATTGTTTAGAGTTGGCTCAAGTAACTGTGCACAATACTGCATTATTTCTACCGCTAGCAAGGAGTCATGCCCATTATCCTTTTCTAAGAGGTGGAGAACACAGTATGTATTCTCTGAACTGTGTATAATCTAGAACAATGAGCAGGAAAAGAAAAATAAATTTTGCTATCAACACTATTATTTTCCAAGCAGGCCTACAAAATTATGATTAATAATAGACTGATTCGGATTTGTACACACTGAACACCTGAGCAATATGTCCTTAGATAGGGCAAAAATTCGTTTCCAAAACCCATTAAAATAACATAGCAAAGCCATTTCTACATAAATACACGGATTAAAGAAATGTAAGCAAATAAATACAGCAGTATACCAGGACAAGAGACCCACAAATAGTGATAGCCTGGGATGGATTTTAAGCGAGGCTTCAGCCATTACAGTCATGCTGATGAATTTAGATGCTAGAAAATTGATCGCAATGACTATTAATGATATTAACCAAACTGTGCTCCAATTTGCAAGCTCTGTTCTGGTCTTGACGAGTACACACTGACAGTAGAGATATGTCAACATTGTCCCTGTTACCCATGGGCAGCAGTTAGCAGTGTCAAACGTAAATTAGTATAGTTGCATGCCATAAGGTTCAGTTTCCATAGGCTGTTATGTTTACTTCTTTTTTTGCACCAGTGCAGAACTGCACAGCACAGAGAAGTACAGAGGAGAGGTTACAAAGTCAAATGAATAATCAATGTTTAACAGTCCTTATTTATAAGCTTTGTCCACAGCTACCAGCAAAGAGTAGGATGCCTGCACTGCAAGCAGGTGTCTTGTGTGCCATGTCCTATCCTTCACTTCTTTGAGAAGGAGGTTTGTATGCTGTCTGTGGGGCAACACTTCTGGTCAACAGATCTCTTTTTCCTCTGGGGAGAATCATGCGCAGCCTTCACGCAGAGTCAGAAAATCAAGTCAGCTCTCTGATATTAGAACATACTGGAGGGGAGGCCTGAGAAGTAGGCCAATTTTATTTGCTGAGCTGAGAGCACGATAGGAGTTGCTGTTAAAAGGAGCCATTGGATGATAAAAAAAGGTCCTCTACATTCCCTGCCAAATCCTCCTATCAGGCTTCCATGAGTTCATATCAGGTCACCATGGGATTCCTTTCATCTCATAACACTGACTTCATTAGTTTCCATGACCTATCTGAAACAGTAGCATATATGGAAAACCCCCTAAATTTAGATGTATGACTAATCTGCTTTTGTTTTTCCTTTCCTGGATCCTCTTTCGCATACAAAGTGGAAGTTCAGCTTTGCTGCAAAACATCATTTTGCTTGTTATATTTCCAGAACATTGGCCTTATATCTGGTGTTCTTTGTGCATATTGACACTAATTGATAGTAACAGGGCTGTGACACCGCAGTAAGTTTTCCCACAGTACAGGCGAAGCCACTGCAGGTTAGGCTGCCAGCCAAACTAGTTAATGCTTCCCTTTGCATTTCTTTCAGCTCCCAAGAGAAGAGCCATTTTATGGACACCTGGCAGTTAAAGGTTCAGGATGTTATTGCCTCTGTTGTTGCTGTTAAAAAACTTACCTAGAAATGGTGTCACTGCACAAGCCTATTTCAGAAGCTGTAACTCATAGAGGAAAAAGGATCTGAAAGGCTTCAGCTATACAATTTGTCATTAAAGCTTTAAGTTAATGTAATTAAAACTATAATTGACCATTTTAAAAAATGACAGCAGATATACTGCTTGACCTAGGACTGATAAGACATAGTAATTAGATGAATAGAGTATATTCTTCTGTGTGCAGATAGCATCTCCACACAATATCAGCTGAATATATGACAAACTTCTGCCTTTTATTGTCCCTGCCTGTACTGCAGTTCGAAGGCAAACAAAGGGAAGTGAGAATAAATGAGTACCTGGCTCATAGAGCTGCTAATGAACTTGATGTGCCCCTTTTGACGTAACTGAGCTTGTTTATTAGTCGCTGCCCTGGTATCTGTGCATGCAGGTTTGTGTGAGTGTCCTCAGAGTTACTCTAGCAGAAAAAAGTCTCAAAGCATAAACATTAAATCATATGATGCCTTTTTATTTTTATTTTCTCATCCACCAGATCAAAATTTGAGGATAGAAAATTTGACCTACTTCTTTTCTTCCTGACCTGAAAAAGCTTTTACATACACAAAACAGACTATTTTCTCCCAGACAATTGAACTCTGGATAAGTTCCCAAACACAAATACAAAGATTCCTGAGATTATAACATAAATATTGACATAACAGAATTAATCTGCAGAGGAAAGGAGTCTGAAGGGTCCATATCCAAAGGTCAGTCTTCTAATAATCGTAAACTACACCACTCCCAGAAAGGGTGCAGTAGGTATTAATTAAAGCAGAGAACTGAAAAATCAGTTCTAAATTCTATACCTGATCAGTGGAGAAATTAATTTTCCTCCTTCATGGCTTTTAGATCCAAGGTTACCTTGTTTCAGCACCAACATGCAGAAATCAGGGCAAGTCAGAGATACATCTAATAACAGACATGGAACAGATCAGAGATAAAACTGAGGACAAAAATAATAATAATAAAAAAATCATTCACCTTCTCACCCTAGAAGACTTCTGTTCTGTGCATGTACAGACTGTCCCAGCCACTGAAACATTGCTGGAGTATAACTACTAGTAACTACTTCGCTTAAATTTTTTTTGGGGGAGGGGACTTCAAAACATACCCATATTGACAGAATTAAGCTCCTCAGAAAATACATCTGTAAGCAGCATCTCTTCAAAAAAGTGTGTGTTGGGACAGCCCCCGCCAACACACACACACACACACACACGCACGCACGCATGCTCATACATATGCACACACAGACAGGTTCCCTATTTCTCTTCTCTAATAGTCTGCCAAGTGATTGGAGATTCATTAGCAGATGTAAGCCCAATTCTTTCCTCAGGCAGGCAGGGAGCTAGTCGTGCAGTTCTGTATTTTACCCAGGGCAGTTCACTGCAAGATACATGAGCCTGCAGGGAGGTACAGGGACCCCAGGCACACTTCCTCCAGGGTAGACGCTTAGATCCAACACTCAACTCCCACTAAGTCCTGCACTCCCACTGCTTTTGTTCATGGTTGAGATTGTCCTGGGAGAAAGGAATTGTAGGAAGACTTAGAATACCAAGCTGGGCTCATACTGTGACACAAAACAAACTGAAGCATGGCACTGCTAGTCATCCTCACTACTTCCCTGTTAACATAGCCTGGCTCACTTTCTACACAGTTTAGACAAGATCACATTTGACCACATCCTCAGTCTCACGCTATAAAGACACTACTCTGATGGGTTGCATCACTACTCCCCCATTTATTCAGGAACTTCCAGTGGGGAAAAATAAACTTCAAAAGAAAAGATTCCATGTAGGCTTTAGGAATACCATTGTTGGCCAAAGAGAGATGCAGAGACAAGTGGTATGTTGTGTGCATGATCAGTCCGTGCAAGTTGGTCTCACAGATAACAGTCTCATGCCTGGCTTTGCTTTGCGCTCTAGACTTGGTTGATGTCTCCCAGTACTGAATGAGTGTTCCCACCCTGAAAAAGAACACTGTGTCCATCAGCTATATCTTTTTATAAGACCAATTCCTTCCTAGTTTTTTGAAAGAATAGCTGTCCTTGTGCCTATTCTCTAGAAAGGATGTGAGAGGAAGAGACAACCAGGACTTCCTACATCTCCAAAAAAGGAGCTGTTTCTATTTGCTATCTGTAAAAAAATTACACTTTAAAATGAACTTTATTCTGAGGTGCCTACCTTGACTTCTGTGTTCAGTCCAGAACCTGAGTGCCCTTAACCAGGTCTTGGTCATCTTCTTGGCCTGACTACTTAGATACTAATTGCCTTAGTGTCCAAAGTCAATGCAATCAGGTCTTTCATCAGGTCTAAACTTGCAGAGAACGTTAGGAAATGGTCACTAGGAACAGTAGGAATAAACACTAGGACAGTAATGTAGCTTTACACTGGCTTTGCTTTCACCAGCTTTCATGCTACTGTAAGTATTGCTGACATCTAGCAGCTACTTAGAAGTGAGTGTGCAGGTGGCAGCCTGACAGAAAATAATGGGTGGATTCCCTCCACCTGCAAGCCAAAACACCAGGGGGTATGGGAGGGAACATGTAGATTGGTAAACTGTCTCTCTTCTAACTGGAGTTTCCCCTTCAGTAGAAAAATCCACAGATTCACAATGAATGCATTTTTCCAGCTCCTGTGAGCAGCCAGTGATTTTTTTTGGTCTCTTATAGTAGCGGTTAATTAATTCCCCTCTGTAAATATCCCCTTCATTTTATTTGGGGCTTTTGTTGGTTTCTTTTTTTAGCTGTCTTTCCCTAATCTCCTTTACCTCCACTACTTTTGTTGCAAAAATGTTCCTCCTGAGAGTTTGTTACTGATCTATTTATACCCTCCCAGTGTTTGGGAAATATGTAGGGTGTTCAGGTAAATATATTGCAAAATTCCCATGAAGCATGTGTTGTGTCTGTTATGTATTTATCATTCCACCTCCTCTTGGTATTTTAATACTGGATTATGGCAGTGTCATATGGGGCAGTTGTCCCTCCACCATGTTGCCAGGCCTGCTTAGTCATGAAATAGATATGCTGGAGATACAGGAGTGAGGAGGATGCTCTATACACTGCTTAGTCAAGAACAGAATTGAGGCTGCAAACTAGTGGATTAATCTAGAGTACTCAGACTCACCATCTATCTGATTCATGTGAAAGCTTGAGGAAGATTCTTTTTTTGAGGAAAAGGAGGAACACAGTCAAATTCAGAATCTGGTCTTTTTTAACAGGTGAGTGTTGATGAGCAGGTGTAAACACAAGTTCTTCTGTCTTCATGGTCATCTGCACCTTCTGGAAAACATCCATAAGACTTTAATCTCCTGCAAAGTTTATAGTCTTCAGCGGAGGACTTTAAGAGGAAGAGCTAAATTCACCAGTGCCTTGTTGCTATTTGAAGTACAATGGTCTTTCCTGGTCACAGTGGGTGATTGTCTTCATCACTTCTCAGGAAAGAATAATAGTATAGTCTATTGTAATGGACTATGCTACCTTGACACTGGGTGGAAAGATAAAAGTGACAGGAAACTGTGTGACATGCCCTTGGTACACATATTGTAATTCACTAAAAATGTCAAAGTGGGATCCATCATGGAAGATAAAACCATCTTTCAAAATTTGTGGACATCCTGGGGTTTTTTGTTACGTTTAATGTTTTTTGAGACTGAGCTTTGTGCCAAACAAGCTGCTGATGGCAGTGTTTGGGGAGGTCATATTTTACTGAGCTACCATAAAGAAACCACGACCACAAAAAGAAAAATGAGCATGACAAGGTCCTTGCTACTGTACAACTATTAACTTCTTTTCAACTTGGCAGAAAACTGTGACATGGCAAAAAGAAACTGGGGATTGTGGCAACAAGATGGGATAAGCCCAGGAAATTCAGGAATAGAATGAGTTCTTATATATTTGTATTTGTCTTTAAGGCTTTTTACTTTGCAGGGAGATTACTTCCTTCTCAATACAATGCAGAAAAGCAGTTACTAATGGCTAATAGCCAGGAGCCAAAAGTGTCTAAAGATTTTTAAGTACTTGACATAATGTTTTTCAGACTTTTAATTTTACATCTAGGTAATATATTCTTAGGTAGATCAACATAATTTACAATCATAGATTCATAGAATGTCCTGAATTGGAAGGGACCCACAAGGATCATCAAGTCCAACTCATTTCCCTGCACTGGACAACCGCAAATTCACACCATATGTCTGAGGGCATTGTCCAAGCGCTTCATGAAAGTTGTCAGGCTTGGCACCATGACTACCTTCCTGGAGAGCCTGTTCCAGTGCTCCACCACCCTCTGGGTGAAGAACCTTCTCCTAATATCCAACCTGAACCTCCCCTGGCACATCTTCCTGCCATCCCCTCGGGTTCTATCATTGGTCACCAGAGAGGAGAGATCCACACCTGTCCCTCCTACTCCCCTAGTGAGGAAGCTGTAGACCACGATGAGGTCAACCCTTAGTCTCATCTTCTCTAGGCTGAACAAACCAAGTGACTTTAGCCACACCTCGTATGTTTTCTCCTCTAAACCCTTCACCAGCTTCGTGGCCCTCCTCTGGACATTCTCTAGTAGCTTTATATCCTTGATGTACTGTGGCACCCGAAACTGCACACAGTACTCAAGGTGAGGCCACACCAGCGCAGAGTACAGTACATACAATCACCTCCCTCAACCGGCTAGCAATGCAGTGCTTGATGCACCCCAGGACGCGGTTGGCCCTCTTGGCTGCCAGGGCACACTGTTGGCTCATGTTCAACTTGCTGTCAACCAGAATCCCCAGGTCCCTCTCTGCAGAGCTGCTCTCTAACCTCTCATTCCCCATTCTGTATGTACATCCAGGGTTGCCGTGCCCCAGATGCAAAATCCAGCACTTGCCCTTGTTAAACTTCATGTGGTTGGTGATTGCCCAGCTCTCTAATTTGTCTAGATCTCTCTGCAGGGCCTCTCTGTCATTGAGAGTGTCAACAGCTCCTCCCAATGTTGTATCATCAGTGAACTTAATTAGTAATCCTTCAAGTCCCGCATCAAAGTCATTTATAAAGAGGTTAAAGAGTACCGACCCCAAGATGGATCCCTGTGGAACCTTGCTAGTGACTGGCCACCAGCCCAATGTAAACCCATTTACTATAACCCTTTGAGCCCGACCCATCAGCCAATTGCTCACCCATTGCATTATGTGTTTATCCAGCTGTATGCTGGACATTTTGTCTAGGAGAATACTGAGAGATAGTATCGAAAGCTTTACTGAAATCCAAAAAGATCATATCGACTGGTTTTCCTCAGTTAACTAGGTGGGTAACATTGTCATAGAAGGAAATCAAATTTGTTAGGCAGGACTTTCCCCTCATGCACCCGTCCTGGCTAGGACCAATGACTGCATTGTCTTTCAGGTGTTTTTCAATAACTCCTAGAATTACCTTCTCCATAATTTTACCAGGCACAGAAGTGAGACTAACGGGCCTATAGCTACCAGGGTCATCCTTGTTGCCCTTCCTGAAGACTGGGACAATGTTTGCCAGCTTCCAGTCAACTGGGACCTCTCCAGATTCCCAAGAGCATTGAAAAATCATTGAGAGAGGTCTCACTATGACATCAGCCAGTTCTTTAAGTACCCTCAGATGAATATCATCAGGTCCCATTGACTTACAGGGACCTAGCTGGAGCAGCAAGTCCTGCACGAGTTCAGGGTTTATTAGGAGTTTATCATTCCCACAGTCATGGTTCTCTAGCCCAGGGCTCTGGGGGTTCCTGAGCCCACCATCGGTGTTGAAGACTGAGGCAAAGAAAGCATTAAATGTCTCTGCCTTATCTATGTCCCTGCTTGTGAAGTGACCATTCTCATCAAGCAACAGGCCAATATTATTTCTGGCCTGACTTTTTCCATTAATGTATTTTAAAAAGCCCTTCATATTTTCCTTCATGGTACTGGCCAGCTTCAACTCTAATTGAGCCTTGTCCGCATGAATTTCCTCCCTGCAGTGGCGAACAACATCCCTATAGTCCTCCCATGTAGCCTGACCTAGGTTCCACTGGCCACATACTTTCTTTTTTCTCCTTATTTCTAGAAGAATATCCCTGGTCAGCCAAGCCGGCCTTTTGCCTCACCTGCTTGACTTTCTACACTTTGGAATTGCCTGCTCCTATGATTTTAGGGGATAATACTTAAAAAGTGACCAGCACTGATGGACCCCAGCACCTTCAAAACCTTTTCCCCAGAGGACGTTACTAAGCAGTTCCCTGAGCAACCTGAAGTCTACTCTCCTCATGTCCAGGGTTGAGGTCTTGCTGGCAGCTATCCTCCTGTCACCATAGATTTTAAACTTCACTGTTTCATGGTCGCTGTGGCCAAGGCAGCCACCAACATCCACTTCACTCATGAGGCCCTCTCTGTTAATAAGCAACAAGTCAAGGAGGGCACCCTTCCTGATCGGTTCCCTTATTACCTGTACCAAGAAGTTGTTATCCAGATGGTTTAGGAACCTTCTGGACTTGTTTGTCTCAGCTGTGTGGTATTCCCAGTTGATATCTGGTAAGTTGAAATACCCCATAAGGACAAGGGCAGATGACTTAGAGGCATCCCTTAGTTCCCTAAAGAATAACTCATCAGTGTCATCCTCCTGGCTGGGTGGCCTATAGTAGACTCCCACGACAACATCCGCTTTATTTGTCTGTCCCTTAATCCTTACCCAGAGGCTTCCAACTGTGCCATTGCCAACTGGAAACTCCATGCATTCCAGCTCCTCTCCAACATACAAAGCCACCCCCCACCCTCCGCCCCGCCTCTCCTGCCCTGCCTATCCCTCCTGAAGAGCTTGTAAGCATCCATCATGGCACAGCAGTCACAGGACTCATCCCACTAGGTTTTGCTTATGCTGATGATGTCATAGCTCTGGGACTGGGCCAAGGCTTCCAGCTCTTCTTGCTTGTTCCTCATTCTGTGTGCATTTGTATAGAAACAATTCAAGTGTGGCTCCTTGTGCCCATCACCATATGGAGCAGTCTGAAGAGTCTCACTAGCATGCAGCTCCTCCAACTTTGGTGTCTCTACCCATTGCCCATCACTGACTAGGTTGGTACTGCCCCTTTCCCCCTTCCAGTCTAGTTTAAAGCCCTGTCAATCAGCCCTGCTAGCTCCTGAGCAAAAACCCTTTTCCCCTTCTGAGAAAGCTGAATACCATCAGATGTCAGCAGATGTGGAGTTGAGTATACCATCCTGTGGTCAAAAAAGCTGAAATTCCACCAATGACACCAGCCTCGGAGACATGTGTTAATCAGCTGGACCTGCCTGTTCCATTCAGTATGCTTCCCTCATACTGAGAGGATCAAGGAAAATACAACCTTAGCACCTGATCCTTCAACCATTCATCCCAAGGCTCTGAAATCCCTTTTGATAGCCTTTGGGTTTCTCCTTTAGAAGTATACTTGTCATTTAGAAGTATGTGTTAACATCTGTTAAATAATTTTAGCTTTAAAAATGTTCCTTTTCTTTTAAAATTAGAATGGTTTATTTCAATATATTTTTGAAAGATAGAATTTTATTTTTTATTTGGAAATGTTTCATTTAGAAATTAAAATGTTGAACAAGAAGAGTAAAAAAATAATAAAATTATATAAAAATTTTAATGGACCTGAAACCATGTTCACATCACTATTATAAATTATACATTAAGAAGAGGTTCTGCAGGGTAAGGGACTAAGCTTTGATTGGGACACCCTTTCCAGTCAATCTTGTTGCCAGCGGGCTGCAGCAGAGAAAAGCAAGAAGTGGGGAGTTGTTAGTCATGATTATTTTGACTTAGGAATAATATTTTTCCCATTTGTGAAAGCAAGATGAAATAAATGGACTATTTAACAATTCATACTTGTTTGCTATCAAGACTTGCAAGTGCATTTGATTAACCAACAGTTTCTGCCATCAATACTCAGATTCAAAGCAACAGAAAAGAAAAAAGTGATAAATTATGAATCAGGAGAGTAAGCTTTGTTTACACCAACAGATTCTCAAAATACGTTTCCTTCCCAGCTGTAAACTTCAAGAAAAGGATAAGTAAATACATCAATGTATCATTTATCTTGTGCCTGAAATGAAAATTAGGTTTAATAGGAAAAACAAACCAACCATCTTCTGCTTAGGAAGTAAAAAACAATCCATTATAGCATAATGTTATTTGTTTGAGGATTATGAGGCAGTATAATTCTTTAACAAGATCATGCTGTGCACTGTTGATGTGGAGAACATTGCTAATTCCATTTCGTCTAGTCTCCCACACAACACAACTTGCGACAAAGTATTGTGTTGGTTTATTTCTGGAGAAGTCACTTGTTGGTATAAGTGACTTTAACCCTTCAAGCAATAGAAGACAAAAAAACCTGATAAACCTGTGCCACATTCTTATGAATAAAGGAGAGAACAGTGTCAATAATGCCATTTCATCAGCCACAGGAAATTTGTGTGATCTTATTAACTATATTTCCATTCCATCAGGGTTTGTGGTGAAAGCCAGCATGAAACTCATTTTTTCTATCAAAATGCAACAACAGAAAGGAACCTCTCCACCCAGGTATTCTCATCATGTGTCCCACAACTGGAAAATACTGGTAGCAGTTTCTAGCACAAGCATCTTTGCCCTCACATAGTGTCAACAAGAATCATCATCTGTGGGCTATTTCTTGAGTACATTAAATGATAATGCTAGAGGGCAATTCATATAAGCCGTACTGTCAGGAGGGCACTAAAATGTGTGTGGAAGTTCTAACGGGATGCAGAATGCAAGCAGCTGTATGTCAACATGCTGTTTCATAGCACTTCTTTAAGTCTGCTAGTGCTCCTGTCAGGTTTTTTTACACCAGAGGCTTTTCAGTCAAATTTGAATTGCTATATTTATTTCCTTCATTCCTGAAGGGGATTTAGACCTAAATCCCTTAAAACTGAAAGTAAATAGGGTATGCACATTACACATCTGATATGAAAAACTGATAAGCACGTTGCACATCAGTCCTAAAATGACATGCAGGTAGGTAAGAAGTTCAGAGACAGAACTCCCAGAAAAATAGTTTAAAGTGGAGGGGTTTCTTTCAGGCTTGGAAAAGTCAAGCAAATGCCACAGAAGTGTTTCATCTATGTGTGTGAAGACAGACTTGTAGAAACTCCTATTAAAGTGCCACTGTCCATTCCAGAGTCAGGTGGCAAATACCCTCCTGTGGGGTTTTTTGACATCAAATTACACATTCTGTAAGTCTTAAAGATAGGCCCTGCTCCAGTACAGCTGCTGACTCAGACTGCAGGGAGATAGGTTTTCTGTTTACAGAGACAATGTAGAGCTGATGGGACCACCCAGTGACATATTGGAGTTCATCTGGGGAAGGAGGGCTTGAAGTGACATTGCATGTGTTAAACTGCCATACTGCAGATCTTAAAAATAGAAGTGCTGTGAAGCAGATGGTTCACTTCCACCACAGACACCATTTTGATAGGCACAACTGAGAAGTAGCTTCTGATGATATGCACATATATGCATATATACACACTCTGTGCATATGTGTGTGTATACTTGCAAGTATACCTTGAATATAGGCTATGATACAGAATTTGTGCCTACTCCTGTATTCTTTCATAGCATACATTTTTTTTAGACAGAACATGTCTTCATGAACAGTTGTTTTCAATTTCAGCAATGCACATCTTGCAAAAATTTCCATTCTCCCACTGCTCAGTCACCTACATGTTAACCACTTGTTAAAACCCCTTTTCTCATCACCTCAGCTCAGGGAAGCAGCCCATGACCTTTGGAACAAACCTCAAAGAAAATTCAGGGATTTTTGAGTGGAGGTGCATGGCCACAAAACTGTTGGGAGTGGAGGTGGTGGTATGGCTGGCAGAAGGTGCCTAGGAGGCCCTAGGAGACACAGGCTTCCTCTGCCCACCATCATAAATTCAAGCTGGGGGATGCTTTTTACTTTTTTCTTGAGGTGCCATCCTCCTCCTCCTCACTGCAACTCCTGGTTCACCCTTATCAGTCCCTTCTCATAGCACTGTATGGGAGCAGAGGCCAGGAGTTTGCTGGGGAGGCAATATGGGGAAGGAGCACAAGCGAAAAAGTTTGAGAGTTGTTGGCTTAGGTCAGATCATGAACAAAAGAGGTAATTGCCTGGCTCTCCCCAGTTGCCTGCCTGCTTTGTCCTACTAATGCAGCAACAAATGACACAAAGCAGTAATGTAAGATATGTTGATGAAAAGTCGAAGCATGAGCACTTCCTTTAATTTGTTTGGCTAGTTTGTCATGCAGTGCAAGAGTAGTAGAAAAATCACTTATTACTCAAAATCCAGGTAAAGAAGCAAATTCTGTGGGTGTTGCCTCAGCCACATATGTCTACTTCTTGGACCTAAAATGAAGAAAATGTAATTAATGAATAGTAGAGTTCATCATAGAAATGGATTTCTTTAAAAAGGAATATTGGCAGCTAAAAAATCAAAATGGGGAGTGGAATGTCATAATTTAAAACTATTTCACAAAATGAAATTTTGAAAATATTTCATTGCAAGTCATTTGACCTAAGCATAAATCAAAAGAATTTTTCTTAACTTAACTCTTTTGTGGTTAAAATTTTATACCTTTTAGGTTTAAAACAGCAATCAATCTCTAAATGAAAAAGAGTTAAAAAGAACATAGACTTTAAAAAATGTGTTTTTGTGATTTTTTTTCAAAATAAAATTTCATCAACATTGACGTTTTAACAGAAACCTGTTATTTCTCTTAAAAAGGTATTTCTTATGAAAGCCAAATTGCTAAACTTAGAAAGTAAAGGCCATGTCTATATTGAAGATTATAAATCGCCCTTGTACTTACAAGTTGATGCTCAAATTCTTGACTGGAAGCTGTATGCTGGTTTTTGGGTGACATTGTACCACTTTGTCAGGAAACAGTCAATATGTCAAGTCAGTTCATTTGATCAACTTTATCTCATATTATGTGGTCCTAATAGCTTGTATTTTCATTTCCTTGGGGATCTTTCTCTGCTAACACATTTACTTACTCTGTCCGCCCTGAAGTATCAAGCAAGAAGCATCCCAGGATTTGTGCTGCATAGGTTGCATGCACTCATCCTGGATAACTCCTGTTTTCAAGAACCAAGTTAAAATACACAGGAAGAGGGTAGCTCACCTGTGAAAGAAGTGAGCAAAAAAAGAGAGAAGACAATAAAATCACAAAGTCTCCTGATAAGAGTGATGAGTTACCATGAGAGTTAAGCTCTTTATCATGGTAAAACCCATCCCCACGTGGCAATGCACATGTCCCTATAAGGACACACCTTGCCTTTGCACCCCAAGCCCATCTGGCCATGTGTGAGGCAGCAGCTGGCAGTCCTGTGCCACGGCACTCACTGGAAGTTGCAGGAGGACACAGGCTGTGCAGCAAACAGGCAGTCACATTTCAAAGTGCAAGATCCTTTGAAGCAGTGATGGGAATGAACAGGGAAGGCAAACAGGTGCATATATACATCTGCTCCAGGAAAGTATGCGGAGACTGCTGGGTTAACAGCCGCGTTCCACAGACACCGTGGTGCATTTCGGAAATGCTCTGAGTGCGTGCTCACGGACAGTCGTGCATCTGTACCAGCAAAGTCACACAACTGCAACTTGTCAAGATAACCCAATAAATCTTTAGGAGGCTGAGATATAACTTTGGCTCCTGATCTTTAATTATAAACTTTCTCCAGTCGTGCTGTGTCTGTTCAGTAGCTGGATAACTTGTATTTCTTTTCAGCACACAAGAACTAAAGCTATATCTTGGGGTACTTATCTCAAATTCCATTCATTAAACATTCTTGAGAAATCACTCCTGGGTATCTTTAAAATCCCTTCCTGCATACATAGAAGGCAGATGTAAGATTCAGAATACCTGGATTTAGTGCTTGACTTTGTTACTGAGTTGAAATCAGTGATACTGTATACATCACTTCTGTGTGGGTTTTTTTCCTTTTAGCCTTTTTCTTTTGAGGAGCTGTTGATACTGGTCTCTAGTATTTTTATATACATTGAGTCTACCTTTTAGCAAGAAGGGATTTTTTTAAGCAAGAAACTTCCAAGCTGGAGGGGATTTTCAGGATGGGAACCAAATAAAGCCTGTGACTTTATTTCATAAAATCTGTGGACTCATGATTAAGATACATACACTTTTATGGTGCATAAAAGTTGTTTGGAAAGCCAATTCAGTCCCTTGCAAGGAAAATTTCTCCACCTCTGCATTACACTATACAGATCACATGTTGACAGTAGCTTCCCAACAACAGCTCAGGACAAGGTATCTAACCTTGTCATTTACCCGTATCATTTATACTACTCTTTAAGCTTGACCTAGACCATTTAAAATCAACGTAAGTATGACTACACAGACTGAAGACATCACTTTGAACTCTATTGCAGACATACCCTGAAGAATATAAACAGCCAGCTGCAGAGAGCTTCTCAGGCTCTGGTTATATACTGTGGTAGGTAACAACACTTCTGCAGTATACTGTAAAAAACAGCAAAAATTTGTGTGGGGAAATAGTTGGGTTTGGAACTTGGAAATGTATCAGACTTGGGACTGCAGTTTCCTTTTTATAGTAAGCCTTTCTCTGATCTTCAATATTTAAATTAAAAATTGTTGCATATTTCACTTTAAACTGTCATATAACTATTTTCTTCATGTTTTCACATAAAACACTTATGGAAAAACATCAAGCATTAGAAGAGAAAGGTAAAGAACAATACATGAATTTTTCTTTTTTTTCTTTGTCTGTCTTACTTCTAACCAACTCAGCAAATCCTTTATATTTTTATAAACTGCATTCTAGCACTGAAGGAAATAAAGCACTATTATAAGAAATTGTGAAAATGGAAACTGTAATGACACAGGCTTGACCTGGCTCTCGGAAGAGGAATTAAATTACTCAAAATATTTAAGAGCATATGTCATACTGTTATGTAAAGCCATATAAGGAAAAGACTTTCCACACTAGGTTTCTCATGACCACAAAATAGAAATAAAATTCTTATCCCATAAAGGTTAACATTTTGATTTCCAGCCAGATACACCAGGCACATGCAGGGGCAAACAAGACAAGATAAAAACACAATAAAAACCCTCTGTGTTGTGAGCAAGGATCTCAGTCCAACGTCTGTTTAAATTAGTATATATGAGAGAAGTTAAGCCGGCACTTCACAGCCCCAAGGCGACTGCAATCAGCCTATGGAAAAATGCACCCATATTAGGGTTCCTGTGGAGCCAGACAAGTGCTCATGAGTAGTTTCAAGTGACTTCAATGTCCTATGGCACATTCAACTTGGCCTCCACTTCAAGTCCTCCAGAATAAATCAGAGTGGCACCAGGCTGTGCTGCCCAGAGACTGGAGCTGGAAGTATCATGGGAAGTGGGTAATGACAAAGGACCTTTAAAAATCCTTTGGAAGCAACCTCTTGATCAACATTTAACAGGGCACTTGGATCCAGAATCCGGACCCATATGTCCACAGAAAAAAGAATTCTTAACCAATTTCATGGAATAAAATTTATTCCAGAAATTTGATTCTTCGCATAATTTGCCAAGAGTGGTAGGAATTTATTGTTCTTCTGAGGGATGCTCTTCATATTGCTAAGTTTGTTTTCTCTCAAATTGTCAGATGAAAGCACAGTTCCTACAAAGGGATTTGAAAATTTGACTCACTGTTCCCCAGTCTAAATGTTTACCCAACCATCTGCACACAGGGATTGCCTATTCCAGCTATCTCTGACTCAAAAGGTCTCGCTGTTTCTACCACGAGTACATGGCAATAGTATATATCAGCTGACTGTGCTTGAAGAAGCACTGGCTCAGGCTAGAAGTAGCTGGCTCACTGGATAACATTAACATTGACATTTACTGGTATCTCATAACTCCTGCTCTCTCATTCCAGCTTTGTCTGAGGTAGTAGCAACTGCAGAAAATATAACCTGGTGTGTGAAAGTCTCATGGTTTAATAGTGTGGTAAAGGTTTTGCAAGATCTGGCCAAGACTTCATACACAACTTTTGCTATTTTAGCTAAGGGTAGAGCATAGCCAAACAATTCACCTACAAGGTTTTGGCTTAAATTTCTTCTTGGCTATACACACGTACATACGAAATATTTTTGCAGCAGAAGGAAAAGCCACCTAAACTTAGGCAATAAAAGAAAGGACAGAGATTACTGATGCTGTTTAATTATATGCCCACTGGTCTGAGTATGACTTCTTCACACATCATGTGTATGACTGTTTTCCACAGAGCACCAGATCAAAAAAATTTAATTCATCTTTTAGGCACAAGATATTAGAAAATTTTTTCTCTGGCACTCTTGAAGCAGGCCTAAAATTATCTGTGATGATTTGGCACACAAAAAATAAACAGGTATTTTGCCTGTGAACAATGAGTTTTCTTCCTAGACACAGCCCCATGCTGTGAATACCAAACTGGGTTTTCTAGGTTAATGGAGGAGGAAGGTCTTCCATTTCTACTGAACCCACTGAAAACTATGTGTAGACTTTGTTCTACAAACTATGAGATTTTTGATCAAAATACACAGCAGTGACCTATTTTCTCCATACAAATGTCTCATCTCCTCAATGTGATTCCCATCACAGGGACTGACATATTTTGCTGGTTTAGTCTCTATATGCAAATCCTCTCTAATGTACTGGATTGCTGCTGTTTCATCCCTGAATGTCTCCTATAGTCAGTGGAACTAGAGCCCAAATGAGAACCCTAGATATTTAGCTCAGCCACCAAATTTCACCACACTTTTTGGCTGCTTGCATCCAGTTTAGACCAAACCACCATTTAAAAACCTGTTAATAGTTTTGTCCTTTACCAAAAACTATGATTTATTGAATTGAAAATCCTGGAAAAACATTGAAACATGACAATGACAAAACATGTCTGGAGCATAGTAAAATCCTTGTTCTTATAAAAATTGCCTTGGCTTCTTTAATTGCTTGAAATATTTGGGACTGCAGCTTGGCTTTTTACCACACAAACCAGCAGCCTTGCCATCTGCCCAGCACTGGGCTAATGCTGACTTCAGGGGACAAATCCTGACTGAGTCACACCGATGAATCATTGTTTCACTTGGGGATTTCCTCTGAATTGTCCCACTCCAAATCATCATGAAAAGGACATTCTACTCCTTCAATATTATAAATAAGATCAAGCCAAAAGAGAAGAATTAAACAATGCATAGTCGCTACAGCATAGGAAATCTGCCTGGTTCTTGAATTTCAATATCAGTTTTGCAAACTACAGTACTTTCTTTTGCGGCTTTGTTTTTTTGGAAAGGAACAAAGGCCTTTTAGAGCATTCACTTAGTGTGACAGTTTTACAGATCACTTTAATCACTTCAGAAGTTGTCCATTTATATAAGCTATAATTGTTCTCCCCTTAAGCAGTAACACTGCTCTCTGAGGTGTGCTGTTAATCGATCCTGCTAAAGACGTGAATATTTCTGTTAAATGCTAATCCAGAAGAAGTAATTAGATCAACAGTGGTAAAGGTGGGGGTCTGTTGCCAGGCAGAAACAAGGCAAGAAATGAGGGTGCTGATATTAAGAACAATTAGAAATGAGCAATATAGGCAGCAGGAACTGTGTCAGAGAGAGGCAAGATGAATGTTGTGGCCAATGCAGAGTATGAAGAAAGGCAAGGACAGTGATTTGCAGAAAAAAGGAAAGAGAGAAGAGTAAAGGGCAATTTGAAAGGAAAAGACATCCTAGACTCCAAAAACCTCTCAGAGAACTTACGTATTACTTATGTATTAAGACGGGAGAATGAAGTGTTTTCTATTACATTTATTATTATTATGGACTGCAAATTATCTGGGGAAGGTCTATAGTTTATGACATTTATATGCAAGTTAATATAACAGTTGCTGTTGCTCTGCAATGTAATTGGTATAGCTTGGAAACGTGTAGTACATATTGATGAAACAACATAACTTTGCTAAAAAGCATTCTGTAAGGGCAATTTTCTAGTTCTGGCTTAGTAAAGAGCTGAGGCAACCCTAGCAGATCCTTTTTCAGGCATGTCAGCCCAGGTTTCTCTGCATTTTGCTCTGTTGCAGAATAACAACATATCCACTGAGAATTTGAATTGTTTTTCCTATGTGTGTGACTATTAAACAATAAGACAAGTAGAATGCCAGATTCTTGAATTTTTTTTTTAAATTATTCAGTTCTGGTTCTGTAACTTTTGGCAGCTAACAGTATGACTGAGCTATTATACCACTGTTTATGCTGAACATGCTGGCCCCTAGCATGGTCCTAATGTGATGAATGGGATTATATGCACTAGAAAGTAATACCTAATAGAAATATCATATTCTGAGGTTCATATATATATAATTGTTACATATTACATAACAATATAGTATTTAGTAGTTGGCTTTTGGTTTTGTTTTTAGTTTTTTTTCTCAAGGGAAGTGTCAAATTTGTTCCTGTTTGCGTAGCTGGTTTAGAATAGGAGGTCAGATCGTGCTGAATTTCTAAACAATACAAAGCTAAAGGAGTTGTAAACAACCAAAGGCCCGGGGTTAGAAACATGAGTGGTTCCAGGGAAGCCAGTGGGCTGGCAGGAGTCCATGAGTTACCTAACGGATGAGTAATCCAAAGCAGGGATGCCCGGTGGAGTAGAGCTGCTTAGAAAAATGTTACATTATGAAAGTAAATTGGAAAATGGTTAGTAAAGTGCAATTTACTGTCCTATGCTAAACATAGTGCTTTCACAAAACAACCAATAATATTATGGGGTTTGTGCAACCTGGGGTATCAGAGGTGTTTATTTTCCTACAATTTAGCATAAAAGTTTTCATTTTGGTCTCTTACTTTTTACTATGACAAATACAAAGAAGCTCTTAATCTGATCTAACATAACCAATCTTTAAAAATGCGATGTTTTGTCTCTTCTTTACAAACTTGCCTTTTTTTTTTCTTAATAGTAAAGAGCAGTAATAAATGCATAGCCAAGCAACAATCCATTTCCCAAGTCATTCATAGATTCCAGCAGACAAAGTATAATGAACCTGATTTTCACTTTGTCTGAAGACCACATGGCTATCCATCGAGACTCTTTTAAAGGCTGCCTCCACTTTATCAAAGATGTGCAAGAAGGCTTTAGCAAAATAACAGAACAAGAAACAACATCAAATGCCAGCTCTTCCACTGATGAAAATTGTTTTAAATCAGTGAGAACTTTGAAAGTAATTCATAATATGGCAGTATATATATATGGTACATATACTGGTAGTATATGTGGCAAGACCTTTATTTCTTGATTGTCCAGAAGAGAATGTAGGCTGATTATCTAAATGTAACAATAACCAATTAAAAATATTCAGAGATATTCTAGCCTTTGATGTGTGGACACCCATTGCACGTTCTCCTATAGAGTCTAGAGCCTAATGAGAACCTCTGGCTGCCCTCCATGAAACTAGGATGGCCACTCCTTAACCATTCTGTCAACTTTCCTCTACCTTGCTTTCCGCTCAAGTGCTCCAACAAAAGAAAGTTTTACTTTGGAAGAATCCTGTGTCCAGTCAGAAAGGGCAATGACATCTGGTTGTAAAGCAGCAGAAAAACTTTCTTGTATGGAACTCAATTCTGGCTATGTGTAAGAAAATTATGATGTTCAGGGAAAATGTTGATTCCAGTCACCAACCAGATAGATCCAATAACACTAGTAAGTAACATTGGAGGTTAATGCCACAGGGGATATTTGAGGACTCCTCTGATTACTACTACATTCAAGCTCACTTCCAAGTCTGTTACAGTTGTTACTTGTAACTTGCAGCAATTTTATTAAGCTGTGACTGATAAAACTGAAAATATAGTAAAAAGAAATAGTAATTGTTTTTTATTTTTAAACCTGTTCAGACTAATTCTCTCCTTCATCTTTTATTTCCATATGAAACTCCCTAATATTGCAATGTTTAGGAAGTTTTTCTTTTTTCTGATATTCAGATCCTATAACTATAGGCAGGCCACCTTCGAATCAGGCAAGCTTTGGTCTTTTTAGTGTGTGCTCGTTAATCATGCTACAGAAACTGGTTTTCAGTTAGAGTGGATTCAAACTTAGTAGTAGGGTAATCAAATAAAAAAGTTACACCAGGTTTGTCCAACTTACTTTCAAACAACAGAAACAGAGCTTCCCAAATTATATTGCAATCATCCCAAGGTTTAGACCAGTTGCTCATACAGAGATGAATAAGTTGCAGCCATGCTGCAGCACCCCCAGGTGCTAACTGGGACCTCTGGGAGAGACATTGCCTCCTATTCTGTTTAGACAAAACCTTCTGTAGCCACATGCAACACGTTCAGCTGTTCAGGTCAGAATAGTTGCAAACATTTTAACCCCACTTAGCTGGGGTAAGATAGTTGAGCTAGCTTCTAGTTAACAAACACAAGACTACGTTCTCAGCTGGTGTAAATCAACTTCAATGGAGCTACATCAATTTATACCAGGTGGGGATTTAGACTGAGCTTTTGTTTTCTCTTAGATCAAAGTTTGATGAAAGGCAAAGCCAAAACCTGATCACATGGACTCAGAGCTTGTTGACATTCTGTGTAGGTGTTGTCTGTTGTGACCACTACATTGTCTAAATATGAGACAAAGCAAGAGTGCCTCTGTGTTTATTGACTGTACTTGCCAGCAGTGTAGCTGTACAGATACAAGGCTAGTCAGCCTGTTTGTCTATAGGCAAAACAATGTGTATCTTGCAGTAAAGCTCACACAGGGAAATAAAAGGGAAGTGAACGTGACATATGATCCTCTGACGCAGTAGCTGAGCTTTAAAAGACTAAGGATGAAGAAAACATGCTCGATTTCATTAGAGATAGAAAGATTATCAATTTTGCAAATGGTATAAAGTAGAATTTATTCCTTTGAAGATAAAAATTTGTTAATAGAAGTGAATATAAATGTCTTATTAAAAACTCAAAGAAAAAAATTTCCTTGGAGAGGGAGGACCTTTCACTGTGTCCAACATATTGCTCAGTAAAAGCCAGAATCAAACATACAAAGTTCCTCTAGACATCACTCCAACTGTTTACTAAAATGCACTGATATGCAGACTTGCTATTTAGTTGATACTAGCAAGAGATTACTGTCAATCCGTCTCATTATCATTACGGTGAGCCAGCTGAGCAGCCTAGAAAAGTAGCAACCAGAAGTGTAGTAGTAATATATTTTGGAGAAAAGTCGTGCAGTAACTGAAGGCAGAAACTAAAAATGAGTTTAAATCATATTTAATTCATCTGCCAACTTTGACAAGGTCATTAGAACAAGTGTCTGACTGCGCCCTGGCCAAGGAGTAACAGCAGTTTGAAGTCCTTCTCCTTGTACCTGTGAACAGAATTGCTGACCTTGGGACCATGCATCAACAGTTAGTGACCACTCACATAACTAAGAAGTTGTTTCTATCATCCCAGAGAAACAGGGTGAAAAAATGTTACAGATTCATTTTAGACCACAATAACCAAGGAAAAAGCCGGGAAAGAGCAGTGTGCCCACCCCCTGTTCTGAGGAGATTGCAATCTGTATATCCTTCCATCTTCAGTACTGTAAGCTGAGAGACATTTGCATTATGATAATCATTTTATGTATCTTTGAAGAGTGCTCTAAGATTAAAGGTGTTATAAGTGACAAATTAATACTCCTGATTCTTTTATGAAAAAAATGTGCTTTTAACCACAGTACTCTCACAAAGTGAAAATTTCTGTCAGTACATTTTTGAGCAAGATCACATTTTAAGAATATCATCTATTTTCACTCTTCAAGTTTCATGTAATTTTGCATTTTTCATTTGATTTCTTTCAACTCTTTTGCATAGACACTTGTACAGGCTTGTGTTTGTGTGCATGTATGCATGTCTATCAGTACCTATAAGAAACTTTGGAAACTCTGTTAGACAGAGTAGCAGCATATGCTGTGCCATGTAAACCTGACCTGACATTTACAAGGATTATTTAGGAAGCTGTTCTGAAAACAAAAATAACTTCAGAACTCCGGTTCTTATTCTGATTCTGATTCTCATTCTGATGAGAACATGTGATCTTAAAATCCTGCACTCAGGTTAATTCAATTCCAGTACAAAGAAGCTCATACGTCACTTTTAGTCCCTTTAACAGTGAAAATAGCCAGTCCCTGCATAAATCACAATTCAGTAGCTTTAAAGGAACTACAAACAGAAGACAAAAACTTTGTCTTGTGAAATTTGTGGTAACATCTGGATGTTGTTTCACTAGCACACCATTAGATCTCTGTTGAAAGGTTCAAGAGACTCATACTTGGGTCTTCTTGTTTTTCCTAAGACATTCAAGATATCTCATGATCCAAGGTCCTTTGTCTTATCAGATGAATACCAGCATCACTTTTTTCTACCTCTCCTTGCAGGAACAGTCCTCCAGGGCAACACAGGTTCTGTGTCACATAGTGCTTTGAAATCCCCATGTTGGATTTGTCTTTTGCCAACAATTCCTTTTGCAATAAGTTAGACAAGTTACCATAATAATGTAAATCGAGTTAATTTCTCCTAAATTATTCTCAAAGCCTGTGCACTGCAGAGCAAGGTTGGGCACCACTAGCTCTGCTGCCAGATCTCAGAAAAACCTGTGATCTTTGCTGCAGCAGCAGACTTCACTGATTTCCAACTTGTAACAATTGGGGATTTGAATGATCTAACTGTCCTTGGGCAAGGACATCTGCCCTGCTGGCTGCTTCACCTGCCCTGGGCATAGAAACTGTGGCTCAAGTGCTCACAAGTATGTAGTCCGAGAGCCAGTTGGACATTTATGATCCATCCACTACATCTCACAGATTACTATCACTAGCCAGAGCTGGTGTGCAGTATGAAGCCAAAGGATGCTTTTTTAGCAGGAATTTGAGAGAGCAGGAGCACTGCAGCCCTGTCTATTCCCCAACCTTATGTTTTGAAGACCTCAGGCAGCCCCTGGACCCACAGCTTTGCTTGCATACTAGCTGTGCATGTAGCCTGTGTTTTGGCTGTCTCTTCTGTAACAGAGATCAATGGCTTTCTGCAGTTATGCCAAGTGAAGAATGACTGACATACCTACTAGATTTAATATAACCCAATTTTCTCTCTTCAGCAAAGCAGTACATTGCACCCTATCACACACTTCAGCTGACACTAGGCAATATCACCACAGTATTTGCAGTATTCCCTAGGAATTCCCTGTAGACCATAAATAGCACAGGAACACCAGCTGCTTATCAAAGGAAAAGTGACAAGGCTGGAAAGCTGACCCCTATAATAGAGAATGGCAGATTGTGGTCTGCAAGCAGAGCGCCATGTGTCACCAGCACTCAACACATAGGTGTACAACCCCTAAAGCACAAGTCCTAACAGAAGGAGCTAAAAAGAGTGTCTGAGGACAGACTATTGCAGCTGCTTTCACCCCCCTGCAATGCTTGCTGTCACAGACCGAACCAAGCGGTCACATGCGCTGGACCGTGGAAAGAATGTGTGATGCCTGGGATGGAGAACTGTCACTTCGTGTGACTCCCTCACAGATGGTGCTTGACAGTGGTTAACAGAGCTGTCTCCCTAGCTGACCCCTGAGCACAAAGGTGCTCTCAACAGATGCTGTACCCAGCCTGCTTTTTGGAGTGTGTCTTTTTAATGTCTAAGGTAGTTACTTGATGCTAAACAGCAGATCTGCAGGCCATATTGAAGTCTGGTACAGGACCCCCAATCTACCACTGAGTGGGTTCATTAATTTGGTGAAGGGAACATTTCAGCCTTGAAATGCAGCATGGTCATGTTATGAAGATCTTGCACTCAAATGCATCAGTCTGGGCAGACTGCCATGGTCATAAAATCATGGAAAATAGGACCAGAAAGAACCTCAAGAGGTCATCCAGCTCATCTCTCTGCTCAAAGTCAGTATCATCTCTGTCCAAATAATTCCTGACATATATTTTTCTAGTCTGTTCATAAAAGTCTCCAGTGATGGACAACCCATAACTTGCCTGAGCAATCTACTACATCATTTAACTGTTCCCAATATCCTATACATTGCTTCAGCTTGAGCTTATTATTTCTCATCCTAGAGATGGCAGACACGCCAATATTTATTTTCCAGTTTATTCCTTGATTTTCTACAGCAGGTTTTTTATATACTTGAAGATGACTATCTCCCACCAATTTTCCCAGAGTAAGCATCACCAGGTGCTTCAACTTTTCCTTCTATGCTATGTCTTTTAGTCAATAACCTGGTCATCATTGCCACTTTCCTCTTGACTCTCTTGCATTGTTCTCACACTGTTTCTGGTTTCAGAGAGAGACTGGTGTGGACATGCCCTTAAGGGTTCTTTTAGGGAACATGTCATGGATATATTTTCTGTGGTTTTCAGTAAGATAAGCAGAGGGGAGCTAGTGAGCACTTGTCAAAAGTTTCCAACTGGAGTTTATAACACGATGCACTGTTACTGAGGTGTCTGTAGTTTTGTCAGCTAAAGCAATTTAAATGACCTATGTAGGAGAATGATAGCTGCCACAAGGGACTTAGATGAGACTAGCTACCTGAGCACTTATGCAGATACTCAGGAAGGTTTCATAGTAAATAGCCCACACTATCACATTTGCCTTCTCAGACCACCAGTTTTAAAACTCAATTGGCCATGACCGTACAAGTGTCTGCCCTGTCTACACGAGGTCCATTCACTGGTGCTGAATGGTTACACAACTGTGAAGACTCTCTTTTGGTGACTGATTTGATTTTTTTAAAAAGTAATTTTCTTCAGCCATGCTCACAGCTATTCTGAGGCTACCTTGTGATCACTGCAAATTATCCTGTTTCCATACATTTGTGGAAAACGAACAGTTAAGTGACTACGATTCTTTGTTCTGAAAACATCTCACACAACATCAAATCAGAAGTGGTATTGTGTGATTTATAAGCCTGAGCTGTCCAAGCAAGGTAACTCAGGTATGGTCTATTCACAGTAAAAACCCAATTCATGAGAATGGCAAAAAGTTTTTTTAAAAAAAGCGAAGGTACTTTTAAACTCCTTTTTTATTGGACAAATGTACACATTCAGGACATATCACTGACATCCTGCCCCAAGCAGTCATGCAGCCTGGATTGAGCCCCTTGCCCTCAGGGCTGGAGCAACTCTCAGGAAAATGCCCACTTGTGTGTCAGAGCCACACTCACGCATGTGAGAATCACACCAGGTTTACTGTCTAAAAGATAAATCTTTGTGAGCATGGAAGTGGATGCTATGTTTAGCTACAAATGAATTTCCTTCATTAGAAGTATTAATTAGATCAATTGATCATAACTGTGTTATACATCAAGGTCAAATTCCTAGATTTACCTGGAGCAATGGCTATAATTTATATGACAGCAATACCGCAATGTAGACTTACCAAAAAACTTCATGTAATTCTAACAATGTAGCCCTAATCACACGTATAACATTAAGGTCTGAGAATAATACTTCTTGTCCTTAGACAAAATTCTTCCAATTCCTTTCTTATCTCAGCTTACCGCCTCCCCGTTAAAGGCATATCCAAACACTTTGTGCCACATTGTTATTTATGTTATAGTTAAAACTCAATAATTTCTAAAGGGCATGTTCTTGTTCAGTTCAGTATGTACTCAGATGACTGCTCTCAGAATGAATTCAGTTGTACTTTGTTACACAATCATCTAAATATTTGTAATTATATTCTTCTGATACTTGTTTAATTTCTTATCATTATTATATGTTCAGCTTTGTTCTCTGAAGCACACGAACAGTTCCTGACAAAATCACTTACGTCAGCAGCATCTTTACAATGCTCTTGTTTTTCAGAAAAAAAAGACTTCAAATAAGCATATAGTTAAAGGTGAAAGCTTTATTTCTTGTCCTGTTTTTTCAGAACTATTAAGCATCTGTGAAATCGTATGATTTCATTTAGAGATATGACTAATCTGTATTTAAAAATATATGTTAGTCTCTGCAGATGTTTTAGTCTGATACAAATATATGGAAGCAAAAAAAGTATTATTTTTTTCATACCTCAGGATAATGTCATAATCAACACCACTATCAGGGAAATGGGCTGTGATAAAAAATACTTCTTACTGGGGAAATAGCAAGTATAGGTAGGTGACATTTGGGCAATGATAAGGAAGGCTGGAGAGACCATAGCCTTCAGCGAGTGTCATCCAGAGAGGGACACGTGAGTCCAGGCATGTTGTATGTCTGCAGGCACACAGCTCCTCAGCCCACACTGACTTTGCACCTAAACCAAGCTGTAAGAAGTGATCTGCTGTCTAGAGAGCCTCTCCAAGTGATCTGCCTGCTCTGTGTATGATAAACACAGTTCTGTGACCAGCTTCAATGTTGAGACTCCTGAATGGTAGTTAACTTAGTACAGTGCTCCTTGGATTAGCTTGAAGTAAAAGCATTAGCAGGAAATTTAAAATTAAGTTATCCAATACGTCCTTGGTTCTCAAGCTGGGGTCTGAAAATATGATGGTTTGTGAGAGAGCCTATGGAGCACTGTTAAGCAGCAAAATTTACAAATGAGTTGATTAGAAGTGTGATAGTAGGTGTACACAGTGGCCTGTGAGAAATTGCAAGGGTTGGTCTAACAAGTGGAAATTACTGCCATAAGAATATGGAAAGCTTCTTCAGAAAAACACTTTTTAATCTGTAGCTAGCATGTAAAACAAGAAATGTTACAGCTTTCCAAAATTCCTCCAAAGATTGGAAGCTTTGTTTTATTGTAACAATAGCGTGGGAACAAACATTTGTTTTCTTTCTATTTCTAGAGCTACCCTGGTGCTTGGGTGGGAATGGAATAAAACCGATGTGAGCTATCTGCAGTTAGTTTTGTTTCTGGGCTGACATGAGTTCAAATTATGGTAGCTTGGATTTGAACCAAACCAATTATCATCTATATCTGAACAAATCTCACTTCCTTTACACCAGAATGCATTCTCCCATACATACATGATTGAGGTGTCTAACCAGAAAAATAAGCAGACAGAGAATTTACTAGGCACATCTTTTACAGCTAAAACAAAAATCCGCAGAAGGAAAAATAATCTCATATTTCGAACAAAGCACTTACGCACGATGCAGTTGAAAAGAATGGTTTTAAAAGAGGTAAAAGATTTAACTAGCCCCAAGATGTTTAAAAAAATTGTACAAGTCATACAAAGGGAGGCCAATGTTAGAAGTGAATAATTACCCTACTGGGGCTAAAGACCTGCCTTGCCCACCACTCTCACCATGGCCACTGAGGCTATGCCTCTAACAGTGAATAAAAGAATCCAAGGCATGTGTTTTGGCCTTGTAGACAAATGGCACAGCACAACTTTTGTCAGAACAGCTAAATTCTCTGGAGTTAGGTCTCTGCTCTAGCTCTAGTTTCCTAGAATAAATGTAGCCTAATAGATTGTTAAGGAAACAATATAGGAAATATATCAAGTTATTTCCCCTCAATCATCTTTTCCAGTCCTATCTATTTAATCTCTGCTTGTATAGAAATTGTTCTGTAGCACAGTTCATTGTTGTCACCCTTCTCCGTGCTCTCTAGTTCCCTTGTAACTTTTTAGAAATGGATTACCCAGAACTGCATTTATTATTCAGATATGGGTATACAATGGATTTACACATTCATCTGAATTTGTTAATTCTTCATTCTTTTCACAATAATCCCTACTTTAATTGTCACTTTTGTCTTGCAAAGACATAGCAACTGAGTATTTCACTGGTGTTTTCATGGACTTTAAGGTTGCTTTCAAGAGTAGTAATAGCTAATTTAGAGTCCATCACTGCATATGAACAGTGAAGGTTATTTTTTCTCAGTGCATGACTTTCCATTTATTGACATTGATTTCACCCGTCATTTCATTGCTCAATATCATGAGACTGTTCTGTCACTCCTCACAACCAGCTTATGCTTTTACTATCCTGATTAATTCTGTATCATTACACAAAAAATCACCTCTCAGCTCACCACCTTTCCAAAGCATTTATGAATCCAGATCCCTGGAGTGCTGATTGTTCCTTGCTGTGAAAAATTATTATTCACCCTACCCTTTGTTTTCTATCTTTCACCGAGTTGTCTGGGAGAGGGTTTACCCTTCTACCCAATGACAGTTCAGTTTCATCCAAGTTGTTTATCTCTTTTTGAAAATTCAAGTTCATAAGTTTGAATCAACATTATCCAAATAATCCTTGACTCCTTCAGAGAATTGTCACAGTTTTGCGAAGTATGGCTTTCTTCTACAAAAGTTGTTCTGATTCTTGCCCAATATATCATCTTTATCCTTTTGTTTACTAATTATGTTATTATAATTTCTAGCAAATTTAATGATAAGCACATCAGACATTAATCTGATGGAGCAAGGAAGAGCCCTTTTTAACAGCTGATTGCCCATTTGCCACTTTCCATTATTTTGGTATCAAATTGCTAGGTATTAGTCTCTTCTATTACCAGTTCACACTGATAAAGTCCTTGGGGTTTTTACCTATAAAGAAAATACGCAGTATAGGTAGCTCCTTAATCTTTCCTATAATGACCACTGAAGAAAAAGAAAACATTAATATTAATCTATAGGCTTGTACTAGATTCTTTGTTTACTACAGTCCTATTCACCAATGAACCCTGCCCTTAGCAGAATTCTTTGCTTCCAAAATGTTTTAAATACTCTCCCCCCCCCCCCCTTTTTTTCTTTTTGGGAAAAGCCTTATTCCGTTTCTGAGGGATGATTTCTTTCTTCTAATAATCCCCTGTCCTCTGCTGTTCAAACACTACTTCAGGGAAGAAAAATTGAAGACCACCATCCTTTTACAAGTGTTTTTCATGAGTAGTGCATATTCTCTGAGCTTCTAAGCAGGTATGAAAATATAAGAATTTTACCTTTTTAGTTAGCTATTCTTTTTAACTAGTTTTCTCAGTTTAATGCAATTTTATTCTTTAATCGTAAATATTAGATGGGTGTGATGAGATTTTTTTAGTATGTTTGTTCATTACTGTTACTGTGAGTTTTTTTACACTTACAAGGATAAGAAATTTCAGTATTTTGTGTCCACTGTTGCATGGTGGCTCTTGAGTAACTGTTATCTTTAATCAGATACTGTGCACTAAATCCTGAGATATAAATCTAGAAATAATCCTTATTTTGAGTTTTTTTGACTGAGAATTACAGTGTGCAGTGAGTTACAATAATGTTTATAGTGAGTAAAGTTTATCGAAAGTGGCTTTGAGTTGTTTTTGATAATCTAGACACCTCAATTTTGCTCTGCTTTGGATGTCAGTGTTCTTTATTGGATCTTGGTTTCTCTGTTCTTTAGTTCTCCATCTGTTAAATGGGAACAATAGCACATATTTGCATTGCATTGGTATTAGGAAGATAAATATACTATAAATTATGAGGTATAATTGGGAGATGTAACAATAACAGAGTTTGTAGAAGCACTCAAGATAAAAAGATGAAACCTTTCAAAAACATCTGTTTTGTGCATATGGTGCTGTACTGAATATTGCACTAGAATCAGCATTAATGCTTATAGGTTGTATCTCTAAATCTCTGCTAATCTTCAATATTTCAGGAACACCCAAGTTGTGTTAGGCTTTATAAATACATTATGTGAATACTTATTGTTATAGAAAAAGAAACATACTAAGGATAGGAACAAAGGCAAAAATACACACGAGATATATTTCATACATTGTTCGTTTTGTTTTGTTCCATATTATGAATTGATGACATACCCTTACCTGCGCTTCTATAAAGCAATTTTTATTTGGTGGAATTTTGTAGCCATATTGGCAAAAGTTTGTATTGGGAAGCAGTTTGCAGGAGGAACGAGCTGCAGCCCACATCAGGAGAGGGATCCCAGGTGAAGAGATTTGCTTGGGAGACAGTGCAAATGGAAGAAAGAAAAATTAATGAAGAGAAAACTGGATACAGAATCACTGATGCAGCAACAGCGGTAAGAGTGACTGAGCAGGAGAAAAGAATGGTCACATAGGAAAGGGATGAACTCTGTGGAGACCTCAAGGCAAGGCACTGATTAGATGCACCAGTGAAGCATAAGCCACTGAGAGAAATAAAAGGGAGTTGAGTCAAATGGATGAGCCAGACAGACCACAATGATCGTTTCAGTGATGTGAACTGGGGTAAAGCAGAAAGATCTCAGCACCAGCCTTACTAGTGGACAGGGCTGAAGAGCCCACAGTGACAAGGCAGTGGTTCATTGCAAGAGGCAGGAAATGCATTTATAATGTATTAACTGTGCAGCTTAGTGTTTGCAGAACCAGCCAATACTCAGACAACCAACATAACTATGAAGTAAACACTGTTATACGCCATGTAATTTGAGAAATTGTAAAACATTATTGTGTCATGTAAAATCCATTGTTGTACATCCTGATGTGTAGTGAGCAATCACATAACCCAGTGGTTTGACATATCTGATTTAGGAGACTAACTTAAAAACTAAAACTGTTTTTATATAAAAGAATGTAATTTAACAATCAAAAAGATTTGTTGTAAAATACTCATATATATCAAAAAGAACACCCTAAGGTAGGTTTTAGACAGCTCATAATTTCAGTATCCTATTGCACAGGACTGGAGATCATTTCATAATATATATGGATTAAGTTCCTACATCTAGAAATTCTTTTGTCTTATTTATGCTATATACCATAAAGCTTTTGTTAAATCACAATTTTTATCAGTCATTAAGATTAAAAGTATGTACGTTATGGGCAGCAGGAAACAAATTAACACATAAGGAAAACAGATGCTTCTGAATCATTCTTAGCATGATTTAATAGTCTGAAAATAGTATGCTTATGTTTGTAGTAAAAATCAGGTACTGTATAAACTTTATTTGGGTTCCTTAATCGTTCTCAGAAATTGACTTAAGATTTAGTTATAAGTCTTGAATAAATTCTTGCTCTGCTTTCTCTATCCTACCTTCCAAATAAACATACCAGAGGCATTCATCTCACCTCATTTTACACAGCTACAATGTCAACAACTTCACATGACCTATTTGCATAACTCCCTATTATTTTCAGTAAGATATATGGGCATTTCTAGAATGCATCTAATCCCAATGAGGAGATCTAAAACAAGTCAGATGAGTCACAGTATGAGTGTCTATTCCTGTGAATAGCTGCCAAAGGGAGCCTGGGTGAGCAGTTCAGGTGCAGACATCTAATGTGTAAATAACTTAGGAGAGATGAAACCCATTAGGAAGGCTGGTGACACTAGCAGCTGGAAAAAAACAAAAGGGACATAATGAGTAATAAGAGACTATAGAAAGTAGGATGGACAGATCTTCATGTGCAGCAAGAGTTACAGGAAGGTGCAAATCCAAGAAAGACATTTCATATTCAAGTTCCTGAGAAGCTGACGGACAGGAGTTCAAGCCACATATGCCAAAAGCAGAAAATGTCCAATAAAACTTCATGCCAGGCAGCAGTGAAAGAAAGGAAATGAGGAGCCTATCAAAATGCTCAAAGAAAAATGGGAAATTAAAAACATGGGATAAAATGGACAGGTGCCCCTTTGCTGAAACCAGGGAGAGTGGGCATACCTTCTCTTTTACTTCTTGCAGGGAAATGATTTGTGCCCTTCTGTCAGGTTTGTTGGGAAGGAGAAAGCAGAGAGGCCAGAGTACCTCTGCCCCATCAGCACTGCCTGGTGAAATATGTGAACTCAGAGGCACAGGGCAGAGTAGCAATTCTGATGTTATGCAACTTCCCTTCCAGTAACGCTGCTACTTCTAGACTGTAGCCCATGGTCACTTTAACAACAGCCTCAACTCTCTGATTTGCCCTAAATCTCCTTATAGTCAAAGGGAGCATTTTTTTGCTTTGGCTTTCTCTGTGGTCAATTATGTTATTTCTGTAATAACAGTCTTTATCAAGATCCTGATTTTGATCCAAATTTTCTGTCACAGTCGTGCACTTCTTTGCTTATGTGGGTTTATTTCACATCCTTAACATTAATTAAATGCAGAGGAGTGGTTTTTTCACATTGATTTTCTTTTCTCAGATTTGTTCCTTTCTTTTTTCTCAGTAATTGCAGTAGAATTAACTGCATTGTTAGAGTTAGAGTTCTGAATACAAATAAGAGGGCTTTTCCCTTTCTCTTCACTGACTACATTTCTATTACTGCAATCACAAGTATTGTTAACAACATTAAAGCCCACAGCAGATGTGAACCAGGCTATAGTGAGAGAATATTTTGATTCCACAAAAAGGTTCAGTGCTGAAACATAATGTTCTTTCTTCCCAACTATTACAGGGCGAACTAGCATGCACTTTTGAAAGTTAATATCTGATTTTCTAGATGCCTGCTGCCAATTTGTTTTCATTCTACTTCAGTATAGTAGGCAATGAGAAGGGATTTTTGCAAAGATTACTACTGGGCTCATTATTATTGCACTAGTAGTTCTGGAAAACAAAATACCAAAACTCAGCTGATGATGACATAGTTATACAACAAAACAGGTTGCCCAGAACTCAGAGCCTGGAATGAGCCCCTTGAGGAGACCTCAGGCTCACACCCTACAACTTAAATAACTCCAGCTTATCTTTTATGCTATGGTCTTAGTTTTATTGCAAAACTGGATTTATGTTAGGAGCTGAAGGGTTATGTGGTCTTTAACCTCTCTTTGCCCAGCGTTTGGAATACAAACTAGGCCAGGAGTGACAACTGAAAGCTACTGCCATCTGATGGCTGCAAGGGAACCCCTGCAAAACAAGCTGCCTGCAAGCAGGTGGAAATCCTACAAGGCAGCTACTGCTACGGCACAAACCAGATACCTCTCAAGCCTGTATAGCAGCGGATATCAGAGATTTAATGGTCATGGCGGCTGAGTGATCCTTACAGCCTGGGCACTGCTGCCTGCAGACTCCTGATACTCACATGCATCTTGTGTTGCATCTTCCCTCTCTCCCTGCTCACTCCCCCAGCTATCATGCAGGCAATGAATAAAACAAATGGGGTTGGCTTTTGTAACACTGTAGGAATTACCAATATATTCATACTTTTAGAATGATTTGCTTCTACCAGTGGAGACAAATGGAGCTGCTTGTTCCAGGACAAAAGAAAGGAGATTCCCTTTTCCTTGGAAGATTTCCTGCAAAAAGTGGAGGTTAGCTTGGCCCCTTCTGTTGCTAGAGGTGATTTACTAAATATGATCTGGAGCTGTATTTGAATTTCAAGTTGATAAAGTTTTTGAAGTTTTATATCATATGCAGTATTTTGGTTTAACTATATTCCAGTTCTTGTCCAGCCTTAATCATTTGATTACCATAATATCCTTCTGAAATGTACCTCAACCCTTCAAGGTTGAGGTGAGGACAATCATGATTAATCAGCAGTTAATAAAAAGTAAGGAAAATTAAAGAAAAAAACAAGAAGTGTTAGAAACTCATTCAAAATTTGTAAAATTGCATTAAAGAATTGCATGAAAATTTGTCCAAGTTTAAACCATAGAAAGCATTCTGTAATATCTTCTCTACTACAAATGGGTGTAAGCTAAACATGTTCAGTAGCCCTGAAATGCTGTTTCCTTTTCTAATTAAGGAAAAGAGCTTTCTAGGGATGTCTACAGAATAACACAACATGCTCTGAGAAGATGCCAAATTGTAGTGGAAATGTGTTTGTTCCCAGTGTGAGTAGAAACACTTGAGATCCTAGTTGCTTAGACGAACAGAGATATCAGATGGTGGCACAAATGCTTTCTGTATTCTTTCAGATAATTCAGCAACCCTAGATATTTTACCCTAGGCCAATTCTTTTAAACAACACTCACATCTAACAAATTTATTAAAGTCCAGGACCTCTGTGTAGGAATAGTTACATGACCACAAGCAACCCATTTACCACGTTTTGAGGAGATACCTTCCCCACTTTCAAGTGGAGCTGAGCCAGCTGAATAAGTGCACGCTCCTCAGTCCACTGCAAAGCAAACCAGTGCTGATGGGTCTCTTCCCAGTTTTGACAGCGTGCTTTTTGCAAATTCTCAGTTATCTTACTTATGACATGGCTATATAACAATCTTTTCCTTCCTGTAGGATAAGAGATCTCGATTAAGCAGAAGTGGCTGGGAAGGACACAAATACATTTAGAGGCGGCAATGGAAGACCTGGGAATTGAAATGTCTGATTTCTGGCTCAGTAAAATTTCTTTAACTGGAGCATTATGTAGTAAAGACCATCTTTCTACTTCTATATTTACCTACGTCTACTCATTTCCCTCCTCACCCCAGAATGCATTTTATATCCTCAAGCTTGGAAAATAAGTACAATAACCACCCAAATACTTGAGTTGAAAGGATAAAGGAAATATAATGATGGTTGCTGCAAAAGGGGGAGGAAAGGCATGGTCCTTAAAAATAGTAGTATTAAACCTTTGATGAAGTAATTAATAACATTTTAAAAGCTCTCCCACTCACAGTACATTTGTTTCTGTAATTGTGATACACTAGGAAATTCAGTGTTCAATTGCCCTGAAACTCATTTGCAATCCCTTGGTAGCAGCTAAGTAATTCCTGTACATTCCCAATGACAGAGAACATTTTTAAACTACATTTCCATATTAATCTCGTAATGCTTCCATACTGTTTCAGGGAAAATGCTGCTTCCTCTGCAAGGTCAGTCCCCAGAGAGCAGCTCAGAAGTGACAATGACATATAAATGTACTCTCTGCCCCTGTGCACCACTTCTCTTGTTCTTACCATTCCAGCACATCCTAAAAACAGATGACTAGCTGAGTCCCAAGAGTCAGAGAGTGAATTATGAAATACCTAGGGTTTTTTATTAAAGGTGGAGGAGAAAAACTTCTTCCAAGTAAATTCTTATTGCTGAGGTTGTTTACTTTTTTTTTCACAAGTTCATCACGATGATTTATTTTCTGTCGAGATTCTTCAAAACGGAAGGGAACAGGAAACCTGTGGATGCTGATCAACGTAAACAGCCTGTTTAAGACATCTCCTTCTATTTTCAGAACTTCTACTAAGCAAGAAATCTTTACTTGCCTCTCTACCGAACCTGTGAGTTAATTTTAGAGCTGTTATCCTGGAAGCCCCTCAATGCTAGAGTTCATCGACAGCAAACATATAGCTAAGAAGAAAACCCGTTCTTCTATGGGAATGTTGGGAATTACACTGTGCACTTAATGGATCCCCTGGCAGCATTTATATGACCTAGGCAAAGTCAGTGACTCTATCACTGGAAAGAGGACATGCCTAGGTAGCTAAACTATTACTCTGTGACCTGTATAATGGAAAAGGCACGCCCCCACAGAGTAGGCCAAATGACTTTTTTTTTTTAAATTCAGAGAGCTTCAGCACTTCAGCAGCTATATCTTTCTGCTGTAATCTAGACAGTACTCTTTGATATGAAATAACTACTTTTCTTTCATATGTTTTTCCTTCCAGGGCAGAAGTTCTCAATTCTTTGTTCCATGGAGTGCAACAAGGCATGTCTCAGTTGTCAGCTCCTGATATTTAGTACAAGCTGCTTCCTATCCCAGATTGCTAGCTGTAATATAAACATTTTGATTGATTTACCTAATAGTCAAATGGTTAAAACCTCTATTTGCTACTGTACTGTACTATTTTCTGCTCACAACTATTTCATGCTGGGCTTTGCTGGATTTTTCTTCAGCTTTTAGTGAACCTCAGCCAGACTGCTGGGAGCCATCAACTTTGGGAGACCTCTGGGGAGCATGAAGGAGGGTAAGTGCTGCAAACCCTGGCCACCACCCAAAAATCAATGCATTATCTACTACAGTAGATAATTTCTGAATGTTTTCTCATAAAGATTTTGTCATAGTATTTGTTTGCTATAGTCAAAAACCTATTCAAATAGATCATCTGCACAATATATGATGGGAAGTCAAATAAGTCTGTGATAGCAGATATTAGACTGTACCCAAAGACTTTTCCCTTTCAGAGAAAAAAGTTCATTTGTATATTGAACTACAAATTATGAGATGAAAATATTTCTAGGGAGAACATATATTGTGCTTGTCACACAAACAAGCACTACACCGTAACTACCAAAGATGAGGTGTGTCATTCAGGTGTTCAGGTTCATTGAAAAAGCAGTCCATGAAAGGAATAGTTGAAACTGCCTTTCACTGCTACCTGTGCAAATGAGGAGAAGACCATATAAATGAAGTACTTTACTTGTGTCTATAATAAATGTAAATGAGAACAGAATAAAGCACAAGATGTGCCCCTCCCCAAATGAAGATGCTTCAGAAGGCCCATGAGCTTTTTATCTCCCTCACATACACTTACATTTTTAATGCCACAAGGCGTACATTAAATTAAGGATTCTTGTATATGCAATTATAGCATTTTAAAGAGTTTGTTCAGCAGCTGTTGAAAATAAGTATCAGCCACTCTGGGCAATTAAATTTCATAACTCAAAACGACAGAAGGAGCATTCTCTATTAGCACAAGCGGTAGGGAAGCAGATATTATCTGAACTTGGAAATTATTCTTGCTAAAGGAAAACTGGAAAGGCCATTGTCACTTGCCAAATAAAATTATTACTTTTAAAATAAATAGTAACTAATGTTATATACTAGAGGGACGAAGAGTTACTGAAACTATTAACTGCTCTGCTTAGTGTGTTACATATCAGAAAATTTATTTAGGTTTTCAGGAGCAAGGACTTTCCTTTTGTCACTTTTTTGTTCCATTCCCAGTGCAACTGAACTCTAGTACCTGCCAATCGGCCCTACAGTCTATTACAAGATTGATTCTTTTACCAATATAAAGATAGAATATCTAGTAGGGCTATTGAATTTTTTTTTGGGTTTCATTTTCATAACAGAACAGGAACTTCAATGAAACTAAGCAGACCCCAAAAACATTCCCACCCTCCCTAAATCGCAGGTTGTCTAAACATTATATACTGTTTAAAATTATTTGGTTGATTAGAAAAACAAAGTCACCATATGTTTTTCATATTCAATAGATCTCCAGATGGTATGATTAACAATGTACTGTAATTACTTGATGTATAAAATTGACATTATTTACATTAATTACATAAAACCATAATTAATAAAGGAGAAAGTGGCAGAGATGCTTTCTGGCATCAGCTACTATCTTGTCATTCAGAAAGCCACATGCAATATCTGCCCAGATTTGTGTACAGTTGCAGGTGAATAGTGCCACATCATCTCTTGGAAAACATTTAAGGCATACACAAAAGATTTAGCATGCACAGTTTAAGACACGGGCAAGGTGAGATCTTAAACATAAAGCTACCCTAAAAGTAAAAATAAGGTAAAGGTTCTCAGCCATTGCTCAGCCCCAGAGGGGGTTAAAAAAAAAAAAGAGGTGTAGAAGGGGTCTGCTAACTGATTACCCATAAATCAGGAATGGCAAAGCCCAGCAGCGGTAGACACTGCACAAGTAGAGCAACATGTGCCCCAAACCCAGGGTGATACTGGGAGTTCTGACCTTCATGAACTGCTCTGGGGAATAGGCTTTACAGAGGCAGGGGCACTTAACAAATTTATCTATATTCCTTTAAAATTTTTCTGTAACATTGCTTTCCACAGACTCAAACTATATCCTGCAATATATAAGGAGGAACCAGGCTGCCTAATGTTAGTATACTTGTGCCTCCCCATTGCTTCTGCAGGAAACTAGGGTGTGCCAGCCCTGGACAAGAAGAGCTTGGTTCGCTCATCACCCTCCTGACCTTAAATCCTAGAGCAATTCCAGCTCCGAAATCAAGTACCTATGGCACATCATCTGAATATAGCCCTTTGTTCCCACTCTTAGCACACCTTCAGATTAACATGCTTTCAGTTAATATCTGCAATGCACTCTGGCACTGCCTGCCCATGACAGGAGTACAGGGAGAAACATTCTCTATTGTACTATTTTACATCTTAATCTTACAGTTTATGCTCTTTTCCATCTGCTGTGCTCTGGGCATAAAGATCAAACCCAGAATACTTAATTTCTTACAAGAGAGTTCCTTTTTGTGTTTTCCCTATAATTTCAGGCTAATAGCTATTCTGCAAAATTTACCGGTCTATTCTCCACGTGCTATCTTAGGATTTGCATACATAAGTCTTATCTCTGTTAATGGTGCTGGAAAGGATGTGCATAAATCCCCACATAGAGGGATGAAATAATGGGACTCTTAAGGCTTATTTATTTCACACTGGAAAACATGTTATAATTATTGCAATAATCTCTACAGCTCTGATTTGGTATATGAAAGAAACAGGTATTCCATATATTGCTGTGTAACTTCATTTAATGATTACTGTAAAATACAGAAAACCCTTGCTACTAAAAAAATTTGATGCATTTCAAGTGCTTCTTATCCATTATAACATATATTTTGTCTGGTAATTAATACCCCCTTTTTTCTGTATATATACAACATTCTTTTCTTTATATTGTCTTTCATACAGTCTAGATACAGTGTATGCCACTTTAGGTAAATAAAATTAGACTTTTGCAATTATTCTTCACAGAAGGCAGTGATAGTATTAATCATTCCTTCAAATTTTTCTTCCAGACAATGTAATATTCTTCCAGTAAAATGTACAAGTTATCCTTATTGAACATTTCATTAACTAGTTCCTATAGTGCTCTTTAGAGTATGATTACTATGACATCTGTGTATATGTAAAATATTTAAAGCTTTGCTTTAAATTCTTCATATGCTGCTCTTGATATATAGATTTTTCCACCTTTTTTTGCTGTCTCAGAGTCTTACTTATGCATTATACCATAGATGTGTAGTCCTTTTTTGAATTTCTACTATGATCTACCCATTTCTTTTCTATATGAGCAGTTGAAAAATGTGGGTCAAGGGTAAATCTTAACCTAGTGGCAGTGAACAGTGAAAGCCAAACCTATCTGATCTGGTAAGTGTCTGTAATCATGTGAGCTGAAATTGCTGTGGATCAGATGTCAATTCTATTTGAATATGTGGAGAATCAGCAAAGTGAACTTGCTGCTAGCTGATAAACATTTGTAAACTACGGTGGTTAATTTTTAACTTGGGGAGGAGGCCTAAAGGTATAGCAAGTTATTAAACCCCTGATTTTTAAAGTAAAATGTTTTCCTGGTTTTCAGTAGCTGATGACAACAAATCAATACCTTAGGGTATGTTCATATATTCATGGGTTCAGCAAATACACTTTCTTGAAATTTAATCTGCAGGCTATCTAACTTCACTAGGAGGTATGGTTAACAGGATTTAGAAAAATATTGCAGCCTAAAAACATTTTCTTTTCTGAAAAACAGAGGGAGGGGTATTACCCCTTGCCCTTCGTTAAGATAGTTGTTCAAATATTTAAGTTTCTGAATGGACTCAGAGAGCTTAACCAGTAGATATCTCAATCCCAAGTGTGCCCCCATCCATGTCACACCATCCCAAAGACATTTACAGGCATTCAGAAGCAGAGGAAATTTTCAAGTTACACTTTTGCAAAGATGTGAGCTCCAAAGCAGGAAAAGGAGCAGAGGATCTTTGAGAAACAAGGCAAAAAAAGCCAAAGATGCTGTCAGAAAAAGCGCAGAGGATCTCTGTGACTGACAGGGAGAAAGAACTGTCTGAACTCACTGATAACAGAAGAAGGTGTCTCTCAGAGCTACATCCCCACCCACGCCTGGTACTGGAGGGCACACGACCACAGACCACAGCAACCCCTGCAGGACACTGCGCCCCTGTCAGGCAGTTCCCCTTGCCAATTGTCCTCACCTCTGTGACAGCTCGTCAGCAAGATGGGTCATCTGCCCAAGTAGGCCACTCTGTATTTTCATAATTGTGGCTTATTTCAGGGAAATGGATGCTGCAGGTCTGAGACAGTGTGGGCTGCAGGGGATGCCGAGGGGCATCCATGCTCTCACCCCTCTGTGCAGGTGCTGAGGTGTGGGGCACCAGCAGAAGCTTTGCTCAGTTACAAAGCCCCAGAGGCACTGGGATGATTTCCAGGTCAGGCAAGATTTAGGGAATTTATCAAAATTGTCACAGAGTTTGGACATGACATGAGTGCCTGTCTCACCAAGCTGGGTGGTTTGGAGCAAGCCTGAGCGCTGTACAGTACCTGCTAAGGGAAGCTGCAGGAAGTGGGAAGGAACAGTCATGCTGTGGTTTGCCATCTGGGATGTAAGTAGAGTGAAGGTATTTCTGTTGTAAGGCAGGATTTCATAGGATTGGATTTAATCTGCATGATCTGATTTGCATAGGTGGTGAAATCCTGCTACTCCTTTTGGCTTCAATATTTAGATCAGGGATATTATATTAGACTATATGACAAGCTACGGATTGAAAAACACAGAATTTGTAACAACCATTTTTCAGAATTCTCCTTTGATGCAAATGCTTATTTTGATACACCTACACAAAAAGAGCCATCTCCATAGAAACCTCCTGAACCTCATGTCTTAAATAACTACTTTAAAGGGCTTATCTTGAGAGTTATTGAGGACACTTAGCTCTTGCTGTCTCCTAAAATAGCAATAACTAGAAACTGCAGTGCTCTTTTCCACTGTGTATTGACAAAAGTAAAAGGCCATTCAATTCAGATTAATGTAAAGACTTCAATATTTTAATAAACTAAAAAATACATCTCTTTACATATCCAAATCTTCTTTAGCTTATTTTGTATATTTATTCATCTGAGCACATTCAGATAATGCACATACAAACTTAAGTGATTTTCCACTGAACTAAACATCAGATATTGGTCTCAGACAATCAACTCTTTCTCTGTAGTCAATGGAGAGAATCAGGTACTTGCAGACAAATACTTATTCTTCCTGGTTCAGATGCCTTCTTTGCACAGACTATCAAGGAGGCCTCAGTGAGTAACACAGATGATTGAGATGCCTAACTTCTGGATGACAAAAGTTAAGTGGGATGAATTCTCTTTCTTTTGCTAGTCAACTGCTAGAGCCACAAGCTCTGTGATCCTAGCTAAAACCAACATAATCTATCCAGCTGATGTTGCTTGATTCCTATAAAAAAATCCGGTAAACAAAAGCTCGTTGTAAATATATGTGTAAAATAGTCTTCAAATGCCAGTAGTAAATACATGTGGTGAGTAGATAGGATTCTTTATGAATCTGTATTGCGAGATCTTTTCTTGGTTGTGGGAAAATTAAACAGCTTATTCAAATCCTTTGTGTATCTCTGTTTACTGGTTATGAATACATACTGCTTGAAACCAGCAGGAATTTAAGAGCTTCCTGAGAGCAAGGTAGTCTAATACACGGTGCAATACAGGGCCCAACACTATGTGGTATCAAAAAGTGAAGTGTTGAGTGCCTTTGGTTTCTGGTGGCTTAAGCAGAGCATGACTGAATATTGATGGGACTCAGAGCCTTCCAAGCTCAGCTCTTAGGGTACCTTTCCAGCATCCTCACCTGGGATGTGCCTACATGAGAATTGACTAGAAATTATGGGAGGGTGTTTGCTTCTTTAGAGATTGCGAATAACTGTCAGGACAAAGCTTTTATATGTCCAAATGCCACTTCATGCTTTGGCCAGTAGCTTTATAACAGCCTATATTACTCCCACTACGATAGTAAAGACTATTAGCACAAAATGTCTTGATTAAACGCAGTGCCATTCACAGTAACTTAAAACCAAAAACCACACTTTTGATCATCATTTCTAACTCTGTTAGCAAGTGCCCTCTATTAATACTGATACCAGCTGATTATCTTCGAGCTCCTTGGCTACTCTGAGTTTTTCATCTGTCAAATTGGAGATTTTCCTTAGTCTCAGAGCAGATTGAGTAATGCCAAAGTCAAATCTCATAATGCAAACTGCCTGAACAGAGGGAAGACTGAACAGCAAGGCTGGCATTTGCACCACTGAACAATAGATGCAGAAGAAAAAGATAACCTGGCCTGTATTTACTGCAACAGCTTCTTCCTGGTTCTTGCAGGCCTAGAGTTGTTCTAGACCATCGTGCCTTAATAAGCTGTACAGTAAGCTCTCAAGGACCCTTGAGTGACCAGCTTGGATCATAAGCAATGCCTCTAATGCTTTGGGACTGGAGACAGTATGTCTGTGAGGTGATGCTCTGTGCCATGTAGGTTTACTGGCAAAGGTCAGCTTTAGTTTTAGTTTTAGATCTGTGCTCCATATCCATAGCAATGTGCAAACATACCAGAAGGTTTGCAAAAAGTTCATGGGCCAAATGATAACACCACAAGATCACTGAAGTCTTGTTTTTGGAAGAGACCTCTGGAGGTCATCTAGTCCCGGCCTTGCTCAAAGCAAAGCTAATTTAAAAGCTTTAAACAGGTTATTCAGAGCTATGTCCAGTGGATTATTGTAAAAGGATCCCAAGGATGGGGATTTTACAGCCTCTCTGGAAAACATGCTCCAGTGCATGATGTCTCTTATTGTGAAATTTCCATTTCAAAATAATTAAATTATAAAAAAAGAGGAAGAAAAAAGCTTCTTCACAGGCCACCTCCACAAAACAAAAGCAAAACAAAACTTTCATTTCAAACAAGCTCTATTGCCCACTCCTGAAAATCTACACAGCTTCATCCTGAAGCAGCTAAAAGCAATGTAATACTTGGTATCAAGGGATAAATAACAACATCTGTAGACAGAATTAGGTACAGAATTGAAGACTATCTCAGATTTACTTCTGAGCAAAGATTTCCATCGGACTCAGTCCTGAAGTCATTACTCAGGAATGCTTCCCTCAGTGACAATGTCCCAAAACAACTAGTAATAAGCTGCCTGGAAGGTAAGCAGAGCAGTTGTGCCATGCTGCCATGAGCTCTAAAAAGGGAGCAATAAAGCAGATGTCTGCTCAGGATTAGAGGGCACTGGAGAAGTAAGTGTTGGTGATAAGTATGCAGGAACTTATCCCTGTAATATCCAAGTAACTTTGGCGCATACGATCATTTACTGTTGCCTTTATTTTAAAGGGCATAATAAAATGTACGTTCAATTTGGTGGAGGTTTTTTAAATTAACTTGTGATTTGATTGTCTGGGGCTTTTCAAGGATCTCACTGACAGGCCCATTTTAAGAAAGTATTGAGCAGTGGTCATTTGGAATTACCCAGCCCTTTCTAGTTGTTGAGATTTATACATCCAAAACCACTGTTCACTTTATTTACAAAGAGAGTTTAGTTTGTAAGTGTAAGAATGCCTATCAGTTTGAAAAAAAAATTACTCTCTCTGGGTAATAACGCCCTCTATGACTAGCTTCAGGCATCATCTCCCGTAAACAGCCACTCTTTTGACCCAGAAGATAGCAGCTTTCCATAATCACCCACAACTCCAGTTAATATGTAACGTAACATATGTGTAACAAGAGACTAATGCATAAGGGGGAAAGGCTAGCACTGCTTCAGAAAAACTTTGATGATGCATTTTCCACAATATGCTCTACTGTTTTGGAAGTGCATATACACATTAAATTTTACTTTCCAATTCCACTAAGGCTATGTTAAAGTGAGTATGAATAAGTTTTAATTACCAAGGCCAAAAAGGGAGTTGTTCTTAATGCTTTGCCTAGCCACATCAATGTTTTGTATGTTTTTAGCCCTGAAAAGACTTCTTTTGCATCATCCAAAAGAAAATGCAGGAAGATGATGGGATAGGCAGGCACCATTTTGCTCAGACCGAAGGTGAACTTGGTGTAATACAACAGCTTATTTTGTCCCTTCTACCTTCTGTTTATCTCTACCTTTTGCTAGATCACAAACTGTGAATGGTAGGAACAATGTCTTTCTCATATTTTTGTAACACAGCAGGAGCCAGGGGCCTCTAGATGCTACCACAAAATGGTACCGATAAATACTTGTTTGGATACCAAGAAATGCGACAGCAGTAAACACATTTTTAAATGTTTTGCCCTGCAGTTAGAATATGTGTTTGCTCGTCTCAGCAGAGCATGTTAGCTGAGGTTCAGTGACTCACTAAACTGTAGTCACGTGGTCTTTTTGTGAGCTTAGAGTGTGGACAGAAGTTGCTTATGTCTGCCTGCAGTGCACGCATGGATGTACCTCGAGTCCTTTGTGGGTCTTGGTCTAAATTCTAGAGCTGCACAGATAATGGATCTTTTTCAGCATGGTTGTTGAGTCAAAAAGTGTGTATGTGTGTATGTTGTGGAGGAGGAAAGCCAGCAATGTACAAGCAATGTTATTTCATTCTGCTTTAACATGAAATGTTTCATTTGAGGGGAGCCCTTCAAGTCAAGTGGCCTTATTTCTGACAGTTTTTGGGAGCTCTCCTGCTTTTGCAGGGCTACAAGCTCTGGCCAAACAGTAGCAGCAAAAGCATCCACAGTGGCATATTGCAAACAAGACCAGCTACTAGCACTGCAAGAAGAATCTGGATAGCTGACCTTCATGCAGGGTTAGAAAAGGTGCGAAGTGCAGCTGGCACTGCAACAGTAGCTCTTCTGTTTCACCAGCTGGATCCCACCAGCATTGCAGGTTGCTGCAGTGTTAATGCAGTGCTTTGGGGAATTCCTCATGTTCCCAATGTAGATGTGACCAAGGACAGATTTACCTCAACACCTGCAGACTTTTCCACTTTGGAACTGTGTGGTGCAGTGAATGGTCCAAATTATGAAGTAGGAGAGCCACTGCACAACCCATCTTTTCCTTCTTTTACATTACTTTTACCTTGCTCTATGCAGCGCTAGATGCATCTGCTTCTGAGCAAGCATAACTCCAGAATACCAACTTTACCAAAGCCACTCAAAAAGGATTGTTTCTGCTTTATGTTAGTAGGACAGTTTTAATACTAAAACCACCAATCAGGGCCCATTCTTTCTTTGTCAGCCAGTTTTCTGATAAAGCTATCACAAGAGATGGGCACAAAAGCCAGAGCTTGGTCCCAGCTTCATGGAAAGGAGCTCATAGGAAATGTTGTCGGTTTGGCAAATTAAGCCTAATGTACTTCCTGCATTCCTGAGCAGCCAGTCAGACACAACAGACATGCATGTAGAAATGGTATATCACCTGTGCTGGGAGTTTCATTTCAGTGCACTCAAGATACAAGGTTGTCTTGAACTCATGCAATAAATCCCAATCTTAAAAAATGTTGTTGTATAAGCAAAAACTGTACGCAGCTTGCTGAAATTGGTTTGTGGTTTAGGACAGCTACTTGACAGTCTCCTTGGCATCACTGACCTCTTTTCCTTTGTCATCACTGACATCTATATATAAAAGGAGTAAAAAAATGGTTACTGACATTTTCAAGTTACTATTCTTAACAGATTGCATCATATTTCCTACAGCCAGTGTCAATTGTTTGGCCAGCCCAAGGCAGGCTCTGCCTAAGGCACCCAGGGTGCTGGAAAGCCAGTGAGCTCAGCACCCAGCATGATTTGGCTCTGCTACGACAAGGTGACCTGGTGAACGAGCAACCCAGCAGCCAGTGTAGCTCCTTGAAAACAGGTGGCAGCGTGATCATGTCATTTCCTTTCCACCAGCAGCCTGGCAGCTGCCCTCCATTCTCGACCAAGAGATCTGGCCTCTGGCCAGCACAGGTTTGTGAGTTCCTACTCTAAAGGTCACCAGCAAAAAAATGCCTCCCTCAGAGAAAAAAAAAGTATTAAATATGATTAAATGTGTTTAAATGTGTGTGTCTCAAAGGAAATGGGCAGCTATGTGTTAAAGATCAAATTCCAGTTGTTGCAACTCGGTTTTGTTGCAATCCTGCAATACCAGCAAGCAGACGCTCAGCGGGGAGAGTCAGAAGGGTGATGTGCCTAACATTTGAGGAAACCCCTAAGAAACCACCATATAAAACAACTTGTCCCCACAAAACTATTAATGGAACAAAAAGTGTTATTACGCAAAACATTCCAGAAAATGTAACAATCTAGGAAGATTTCTTCACAACCCTACATATAACTTGCAAATTTTTGAATAGCATAGTTGAACCACTTATGGTAACGTTTTTAGAAAGCAAGAATCCTACCTGCATATGATCAAATAGTCACAATTTCATCACATTGCTGTTTTAGGTAGTAAAATTGCCCAAAATTTTATACCTTAAGATTACATGGTTTCATTTTTCATAGTTTTCCCAAAATTACTAGACATTTTCTCCTCAGAATATAGGGGTTTTTTTTTCAGCTCATACAGTTCAGCTATTTCAAAACAAAAAAATATAGAGAAAAATGCAAAAATATCTACTTACCTTTAAAAATTGTTTAAACTTCTTTACTGAAAAGCCAGACCTCTGAGCATAGTCCTAACCATGGTATCATCATATTTGCATGGGCATACTTATTCCTATCCAATAAGCTGCTAACCCTATTTAATTGGAAAATTTAATTTAATATCCCTTAGATTGGATATTAGGAAAAATTTCTTTACTGAAAGAGTGGTCAGGCACTGGAACAGGCTGCACAGGGAAGTAGTGGAGTCACCATCCCTGGAGACATGGTAGTGTTGGGTTGATGGTTGGACTTGATGATCCTAGAGGTCTTTTCCAACCTGAATGATTCTATGATTCTATAATCTGTATTGTGTCATTACAAAATCTCGGTTCAATACAGTCTTGAAATCTAACAACACAATTCTCTGAAGACTTTGATTACAATGAACACTCTCTGTCCCCCCAAATTCCCCAGCTGTCTATTTGTCAGAAAATGAGTGGGGCAAAGACCTTATGAAATAACAGTGATTGCTTAATGAAATACAGAGCGTCATTCACACTTGCCAAAGGATTGCATGACTGAGTTCAGTTTTGGCATGCAATCATTTCTTAATATCTGCTTTCTGAATGGGACATTTTTAATATTTTTATTATTATTAAGATTGTTAAGGTAATGTGTTTTGCTAAGCCTAAGTACAGATATATCAGAAGTGAAAGGTTTATATTTACATTGCAGTATGCTGGGACGTGAGAAGACACCCCAGCTAGTGCCACACGAGCTAAGTCTCAAATTGGAAGCCACGTAGCTCTACCAGCACAAATGCTGTGCTGGCCATAGAATTATGCCAATGCAGCTCTTCTGGGATTTACTCTTCTGTCAAGTCTCTACATGGCGCTGAGCAGGCATAGCTAGACATAGCCAAAAATAACATCAAAACTGAAGTATGAGACTTGTATTAGACAAAGGTAAACATATCAATGCAGGATACGGCTATACCTTGGCCTCTCAAATGTAAGCAAGCCTCCTTATGTATGCAGAAAAGATTTTTATTTCCTAAGTCAAACCACGCAAATTTTGAAATTAACCTTTGGGAGAAACAGGACTGGACCTTTTGAAGATATATAAAATAAAACACAGTCTATAATATAACCTCCTTCAGCATGTTGAATGCTTCCTAACATCAATAGGAGTTCAGATTGCAGATATAGATCTCAAAATAATATAGAAATTGAAAGACTTCCCAAAAGGTGCCTAAGAAAGCTGAATAACTTTCTTTAATCAGTTAGATTATATGCTGCCGCTAGAACAAGTGCGGTCCAAGCCACATGACTACTGTCATTTCAGTAGATGAAAGGGTGAATGAATGAATGAATGAGAGAGTGAATGAGTAAATCATTACAAGGTCTATTACGAGCAGACTCAGTGTTATAACGAAGCCTGGAAACAGTCTGAGATTTCTTATATACCTGATTACCATTAAAATGAAAAAGCAGCTGTACAGACAGTCTTTTACAAGAAGCTTTTTCCAAGAATGTTTACTTTTATATTTAAGATTAATTAGCGAAGTCAGATCACTATGGGTTTTTATCAGCAGTGAAAGAGTGTCTGTAAATAAATGTGAGGAAAAAAACCCAAAATCTTGACCCTTAAAATGTATTATAAATCCTTTCATCAAAATTAAAGGTTTGGCAGGTAAGATATTTGAAGATGTCAGCTTTGTAGTTAAAAGTCTCTATGTTAAAGTAAAATAAGTAATTCAGATTTTACCTCTTGCTTTGCCATACCAGAGTTGTGCAACTCAACCTTTCTGGATGGGTTTCTTCCACTTTGTTCTGTCCTTGCCTTTGCCGTGGGTCATACATTTCTCAAGCCTGTAATAGCAATTAAGGTCTTTGAGACATGACCTGACTCTTGAAATTAGTTGAAAGTGGTCGATAGATTCATTAATGGTATAATCCTATAAACTTAATTTCTTAGGCTAAAAATACACCCCTCACGGTAACTACTGAGACTGAAAGAGACTAGAGATGCATACATACATATACATTCCTGGTCTTTACAGGGTTTGAGGGCAAGAAGCACCCTCATTCTCAGTTTCCGTTTCTGACACTCAGAAGGTAGATGTCTTTGTGTCCCAGCTATTCTGGAACCCAGGAGAAGATGTGCATTTCCCAAGACAAACACTCACTGACTTCGGGGATGGTCCATACTACACTGCTTATTCGGGCTTCTGCTTTGAATTTTAGAGTAAGAAGCCAAGACACACAAGAAGAAGGCATTTTTAATTTTGTTCATTTGTTTTTCCAAATAGCTCTAAAATTTCCAGATGACAGAGCAAGTATTAAGTTGAGGGAACCCAGTGGCTCAATTTCTAAGCAATGGCTGAAACTTTTCATTTATGTGGAGATACCTGTGCAGAGAAATATGCACATTTATACTTAATACAATGCTCTTCAGAATCGCTCAGATGGTAAGAGCGGTCTACTTAATCATTACAAAGGTCACATTATTTTTTTGTTACCAGATATCTCAAATGAAAGGCTTAGAAATTTGCAAGAAATTCACCAGTTACATTGGCTGAATGAAATAAAAAGCTAATATTATTTCCCTATAAATTTTACAATTTGAAGTAACCACAGAGAAAACATTATTCCTGGAGAGCAGTTAGCCATTTTGAATAGCAGAAATTGTGACAAGTAACAACAGTTCTCTATACCTGTTGCGGAAATGCTCAGCTCACTATGCAACTACACTTACTTTAATGAAATGCAGCAGCAATCAATAACTGTTTGCTTCTGGAACATCATCAAGTTCATTTTGAAATGAAACTTCTTAAAATCCTTAATTTTATAACAGGTTTTTCTATGAGTGTAATCATTGATAGTTCTCATCTGCTTTGTGTTCATTAAAATAAATAGATGCCCCAAAAAATCACTTTTCATCATCACTCTTTTGGTTCTGAGAACAAGGAAGTCTTATAGTTTTGAAAAAGGTCAAGGGCTTCCTAAGTCTTCAGCACCTAACACATCAAGTGACACTCCCCTGATCATAAGATTAAATCAAGTCACAGGATGTGTGCCCTACGGATATTGGTTAAACTATTCTGGAGCTGAGTGGATTAGACTGGCATCCTGTGTTTTACTTGAAAGTGTACTATGCCAGAAAGGTCAACAATGTTCCAAGGAAGTTGTTAATTGAAATCAACCAAATGAGACAACTCTCTTCCTGGAGGAAAACTTTGTCCAGCCCTGCTTTGCCTTCAGGATAATATGTATCAGAACTGGCATTTAGGCATTTTGACCAGAAATTTTGCTGTTGATCAGCTTGCACAGCAAAAGAAACAATTTGTGCATTCTAGCATATCTCCCCTGACCTTCAGAAAACTACAGCAGTTTTTCTGTATATCTTAATTACTCTTATTCAGGAAAAAGAAATCAGGATGACTTATGATAGCAAAATTTTACTTATTTTAAGTTTGTAAACTTGCAAATATGACATCTGTCATGATCCTATTAGTTCTTGCAGATAAGGTTTGGATTAGGTCAATGCTTTCTGGGTACTTCCCAAGAAGGAACTCACTGGTAGTGGTTTCTGGCACCAGCTTTATAAGCTTTGTATTTGTAGGAGGCACAGAAGTGCTAAATCTCAAAGGGAATATAAAGTGGAGGCTGTGACCAGTTGTGGTCAATGTCTAGACACCTTTTATTTTTCCCCCAGGAGAGATGAAAACTATCTTCCTTTCTGAAAAAATGCCAACTCAGTAAACCTTATCCTTTTTGCCTACAGCTGAGAGAAGACTCCAAGAGCTGAGGCCTTTGGGAAGGTTACAGGCAGTCCCTATATCCGAGCCATTTCCAGGAGAATACAATTGCAAATTCCTATTGTCATCACTGAGACAAAATTAAGGCCTCATGCATTTCCCCCGTGCTATGACCATGGCAGCTATATTTCAGTATTGAAGAAGTGATTCCAGTCTAACCTAATCGTGCTAAGTGGTGAGTGTCTCTGTTAATGAATTTTTAGAAAGCACTTTGAAAACCCTTCATGAAAGGTATGCCATTAACACACTGCCCTTGTTGGAAAGAGTTGCACTGGCTGTGTCATGGCCCAGTTGTTGGCTCTTCGTGTCATTTCAGGGCCAAATCATGCTAGGTGCATACTCTCCTTGTAGTTTCATTTCCACTAATAGATAGCTGGCAAAGTGCTCCATTCAGAGTATCCAACATGTCCTTCTGAATGTTCATGTCTTGGAAACTGGAGAAATTACTTAGTTTGACTGCAGTTCCAGGGAAACAAGGTTCCCAGGAAGAGGTAACATCTTCTGTTAGGCCAATGGATACAGCTGGAGAAACATATACACACTTTTTGTACACAAATCTTTTCTCTGTACTCCTTATAATGAAAAAAAAGAAAAACCTTTTGACTTTTTCTGGGGTTGAACTGTGATTCCCTACTCTCCTCTGAGACTTCACCTCATAAATGTTGCTGCTTCAGAGGAAAATTGTACTTTAAAACCATAATAGTCTATTTATCTTTTTTTGTGCTCTTTAAAACACTTCTTCTCAAGTCTTAAATTATTTTCATGTCACTGAATTGCATGTTGTGACTTTTGGAAATCCATACATATATTTAAAACATAAACAAACAAATAGTCTTCAAATATCTTTTCTCAAAATATTGATGCAAAGGTTCTTGATATCTGAATGGTCCATCTGGGGTCATTCACATGTCAAGAGGAATTAGGTTCATATTATCTAATTTTTTATATCTTCTATATTAGTATTGACATCTGAGCTGGTGATCCAGACCCCATTTGTACCAAATAGACTGTAATTGGCATTTTTACAGCATGACTGATTTAATGTTTTAGACATCTAATTTGTGATGAGCTGAATAGGATTCTGGAACTGCAGACTTATTGCTATTAAAGGGAGTCCAGGTGTGTAGTTTAAATACAGCCGTCTACATTACAGGTGTTTAAAGTCTTGCATTTAATCACACCCAAGATGTCAGATGAAATAGTCATAATATCTTCTTAATTTCAACTTGCTAGAATTTAGCCTAAAATTCTATTCCCAGCCCCTTTTGTTGCAACCTAATAATGTGATTCATACCTGCCTAGACATCTATCAAAATAAGAGCACCTTCAGAGAAAACTTTGGGCTTGGAATAATGTTGTTTTCCATTTACATTAGAGCACTCTGGCACTGGACAGATATCTGTACACTTGTGTCTGCCAAAGGTCTGCCAAAAGTTGTCAGGTGGCTGGCTGAATCAGATGTATGTATGTTTGCTATGAACAGATAGCAGATTTTTTCCCAGTGTTCTGTTAAATGATTTTGCAGATTCATGGATTGCTGTAAAGAAATACAAGCATAAAAGTTAACATGAAAATATTACTCTGTGAAGGACTAGATATCATTATCCATGATGGTAGTACTGTAGTTTAATTGAAGACAACAGTGTGAAGTGTTAAATGGGCAGTATAAACATCTATCTCAGAGTTAGTAATAAACTTCAGGAACAAACTTATTTTCCTCACCCCTTTCAAAAAAGGTCTTGCTATCAAAATGCACCTGTAAAAGCAACAGTTGTCAGTATAAGCCAGACAAATATGTGTGCAAACCAGTAACCATCTCATTTCCACATGGAGTTCTCCAACTTCTTTGCAAGATTATGATAAATATACAGGTAAATATAACTAGCAAAGGAGAGTGAATATGAATCTCAGGTATTTTTAAACTAAATTTTCTTTAAGTTCTACATGCCAGATGCTACCCATGGATGTCTTACAAAAATACATTAACTTAAGCCAGTAGATTTTAGTTATTGACTACCCACAGTATTGAATAAAATGCTGCAACAACTCCTACCGATTAGAAGTCCCTACTTATTAAAGTCTAGAAACCACTTTTTCAAACTAGTGACAAAAAGGTTTTTGTTACCAACATTCAAATACTCAATATTTCCTCATGTTGTCCTATTTCTGCACCATTTTCCTTTTTTGTGACCAAGAAGTGGTGGAAAAGTTTGGCTCAATAACTATGGCTGACAAGTTACACCAGATTCTTCATAAAAAATAGCCATTCTAGTAAATTAGCCACTAGAGTGAACATAACACTGTGAATGTAATACAAACATGGTTACAGTAGTACATTGTCAATTAACTTCTTCACTCCTGCCAAATGCGGAGTCCAGCAATAGCGTCATTGATCTGCTGTGCCACACAGCTGAACAGATTCAGTGTGTCATACTTTTTTCTTTTTATCTTTTTTCTTTAACTTGTTTTCAGCCTTACATGCTTCAGGATTTAATGAAAAATTAGACTTGTTCCTTCATCAGGAATGCTATAGTTAACTAGATAACACTAGGAAATAGTGACAGTGAATTTCTGTTAAAGCAAAATATTCCTTTTCCATCTTGTACTTGAAGGTGAGGCATCTAAGCCCTTGATATTTCCATGAAATCTGAGTGCACCTCATGCAGTTCATCCCCTTTCCTTTGTACGTGTTGAAAGAGAAGGTTGGAGAAGAAAAGATGCAGCATGATACTGGAGAAAAAAGATGCTGCCAGACTTCCAAAGATGAACTATCCACTAGATGAGAGTACTTTGTTCCTAGTCACAAGATCATCCCAGCACATGAGTTACCTGAATGAGTTAAGTGAAGGAGAAGGAATAGCAGTGTAAGTAAGGTTCATTATAAGCAATAACTTACTTAAATAGAGTGTACTGTGTGAGACACGTCTGTCACAGCCTCATACAAAGGCAGGCTGCCAGCCTCTGTAATTACTTTCCTAATGATTTTAGTTTTCTATAAATTTAGTCCCATATGAGTAGTAGGAGCCAGTGTTCATCTGCTTATACTGCTACTTATTGGTGTCATTGCTCTCTGTCCTCTCAGATGCCTCAGCAGAAGCAGGCAGCCCATCTCACAGGGAATCTGCCTGCTTGCCATCTGGCGTGCAGCATTACTGTACTTAACACTGTTGCATGGCTCAAGGATCTGTCTTTACCTTCAAATCATCATGTTTTTTGCCTACAACTATTTATTTTTCACAAGTATTTGCCAGAAAGGTGAAGGCGTCAGTACATCTGTGCTTTAGTTCCACTTCCTTAAATATTCCAGCGTAAGTTGTGTTTATTTATATGTTCCATACCTACAGTGTGGCTTCCTTCAGAAGGACAACTTAATGACAAGGATGCTGCAACTTAATTTTAAATACTAACAATCTTCCTAAATACAAGGTCTGACTAATGTGGGGGAGGTATTAAATAATTATATTAAATGCTAGACTCTGTCATATATGTGGGTGAGGATTTTTCACCCTTGACATTTGATGGGACAGCAGAGTTTGCTTCTGAAAAGAAAAAAAGCCACTGTTGCTAGAGAAATGGTTTCAGTGGCTTTAAACTGTTATTTTCAGGAAACACCCAGAATAGTTTGGATAAGATGAGTCAGAAAGACAGAAGAGGTTTAAGACATCTCTGTTGCCAATTCAGCTGGGGGCATCCAAACACCAAAGCTGTTCCCAGATTACTGTATTACTCTTTCTGCACTTGCTGTGTGTCTGGGGACACGACCGGTGGCTTCCCTCTGATAAACGCTTCAGTACTCTTCCCTGGAAATTTGTGTTAAGATTACAGGGGTCTGTACGACACAAAGAATAAAAGCAATGGATTAGCAGTGGTGCAAAAAACCTAGACAGGGCGAGGGTTACATGCAATTCGTATACACAGAGAACTCGGCTTAGGCTTAGCTATGGTCTAATGCATGTACACAGAGTAACAGCAGAACTCCGAAGGACCTCACTTTCCATAATTGCTACATCATTGTGACTTTATTTTAAAACATGTTGTTTATTTAAATAGTTAAGGACGTTAGTATAATGTATTAGTATAATGTATATACATACATAATGCATTTAAGCAGTACAAGGAAGTTCTCTGCATGTTGACTGATCAATGTCTGCAAAGCTGAGCTCTGCCCTGAGGGGTGCACAGGAGAGACCCACACCTGGGAAGACACTTCTGGAAACAACTGAGAGAAGGGAACAGCTACCCTCTCTTCCACGGCAAGGGATATTCAGATTTCAGGCATTATCTCAGGAGCATTTACCATTCAACAGAACACCTTGTTAGTATGTCAGCATGAAACCGCCCCAGCTGCACTGGCACTCTCTCAAAAATTATATCTATCTGCATGTGACACTCTCTGAACTACCACACACAAACATTCCTGGTCTGAACTGCTTTCAGGCATTCTGCCACTAGCTTCTGCAGGCCTGACCTGAGTGATCCTCACCCCACATCACATGTTGGTCACTGCAATCATCTGAGTTAAAAAAAAAAAAAAAAAACACAAACAAAAAAAAAATTCCAGAGTACAAACTGGAATGAATTCAAGCCTCATGTGACTGTCCTGTTCATTGTATGCTTCACTGACTTTAGTACAGACACGCTGTACTTGCCACAGATATTTTGTAAATACCATCAGCAACATAATTTAAGTCTGCCTAGATAAGGGTGGAAGATTTTTCTTACACTGATGGTACTTTTAATTATCTTTTTTCTGGAAGATAAAAAGCTTGGCACATAATTTCCTGAGAACACAGTGAGTCCTATTAAAAACAATACACACAAGAAATGAAGGCTACATAGTGACAAAAAATCAGAACTTTATGTTTCATTGATGTAACTAGCATTTTAACATGTGCAATTAACCCTAAATTACTAGATAGAAGTAAATACTCCCACTTTCTTAGTGAAAGTATATTTTGAATCATTAATGAGAAATACACCATATTTCTTGGTTTGTATTCCTAATGATGACTTTTCTCCCATAATATTTTTTTCTTAAAATCCTTCCAAATAAACATAGTTCTCTCATTCCCTTAGCTAAATTGGAAAACACAAAAAGTTAGGAGGTAAAATTATTTTTATTGTATGACAAACAAACAATCAAAAAAAGAACAGCAAGATATGGTCACTCCTGGCAATGTAAACAGTACCAGCAAAGTACATTGATCCAAAGTCCCTTCTGGTTTACATTACTGTTAAAGGAATTATTCCTGTTTTACATCTGCATGGCCAAGGAGCAGAATTTACTCCATTCAGAGATCAGTATTATCTTTGGACCAGCTGCTGTCCCTTCTGAGTATTGGCCCCCATTTTCCATAGACTGGCATTTGAATGTTTAGTAATTTCTGTGTAGCACAAGAGAGAATTGAGTAAATATGCTGACTCACTGTTCAGTCAGGATGGATCATCAGTCACTCTGATTAGGCACATTGACTCCACCAGCACTAGGAAGACAAGAAAGAGGATGGGACTCATCCAGTCAATGTTAGCCATCAAAAAAATCAAGCATCTGGCCTGAATAAGTAATTGCAATACAACCAGAAGTGGGAGACAGGCATCTCGAGGGGGCAAGTTGTTATACCTCTCCCAAAAACTTAGAAAGGAGTGAGTTTCCCTTTGGATTCATCTGCATCTATCATTCTTACACTTTCTCCAGTGACAATAATCTGAGTTTGTGACAAGGTCTCCTTTTTAAATGGCTGTGCTTTGGTGACCAAAGTCCCACCTGCGGTGCAATTGCTACTACCTGAGTACTTGAGGATATTCAGTCCTTAGAGACTAGGTAAAGGCTTCAAATTCTCTGCCCATAGAAGTAAATGGACTGAATCACTAAAATTAACTAAAAAGGGGCAAATGGGAATGGAAAATTACCAGGACACAAATAGTACCTCAGGGTATAAATGAGTTGCTTGTAAATACAGAAATTCTTTACTCACATGTACAAAGTGAACTGATTGCCAAATCTGTGGTTAGGAAGGCATTCTTCCCCACCTCCCCCCAACATATTGGAAGAGATCTAAATATTTTTGTCTTCCTCAGGCACACTGAGTCAGGCATCATCTGCTCCCTCAAGTGGGCAGGTCCCCATGACCAATATCAGGTGATTCCAGGTAAGAGTGCAGACTCTGCTGGGCACAGCATCTTCCACATCTCTCAATGTTTATGATTAGAGACTAGCTTAAAGGTGATGAAACTAATACAAAATAGAAAATAAAAAAACACTTTTTACAAATATGTTTTATGTGCTATTTTTAAAAGGGCACTTTGCCTTCACAAAGAACATAGGCGAAGGCATGAGGAAGTTTCTTTGGTTCATAAATTTAATTAAGCCAAGTTATGCCAATTTTTCTGACTAATTGGGAATGATGAGATGTTGGCAAGCCCTATAAGCACTCCAATCCCAGACATGTAACCCTTCGCAGACCAAAGGCATCACATAATAAATACGCATTTTTACATATTACACTCTTCATTTAGGCACATGAAAAAAGAAAACTGCAGGTTTGCTTAAGTTGCCACAAGAATTACCCATAACAAGAGTAAATGTGATGAGGAAAAAAAGACAGAGGGAGAGATAAATATAGTGAGAAATTATTTTCTTCATTTGCTGTCTCAGAAATAAATAAAAAATATTACTGAAAGTAGAAACAGTTTTCAAAATTGTTCTTCTTGCAACTATCTCACATCTGGCTCCCTGGTTAGTGTGTTAACCATCCCACTGACAAAACTATCAAATAAACAGCCTTTTCTTCTCTGACCTTGTATCACCATAGGTATTGCAAATCTCTTAAAGCAAGCAAAAAATTTTGCATAGTTGTTCCATCATGTGTTTTCACGTTTTGGGTTGGGTTGATTAAGACTAATCCATGTGTTTTCATAACTGATGGACAATGCCAGTTTAACTTGTTATTTATCAGATTTTTCTGGATATGGGTGAAAACAGCTGTCCTCAGAGGAAGCTAGGAACAAAGTAGTATTGTAAACCATCAGTCTGTTCACTGTACGATCTCCATTGTCAAGACTTAAATTGTCTCTCCATGACAAACATAAACCTGCTATCATTAGTAAGTGACGTGACAATAGCATTGCTGCTAAGCATTTTCTTGTAAGACTTTTACTACCACCTACCATCCCAAGGAGTTAAGAGTTATTTTGGAGCACTGTGGTCAGGCCCAGTTCTCAGTTAATGCAAGTCACCTTACATTCGTGAAAAAGAATGGAGCTAACTCTCTATACACAATTAAACATTTGACCCTTAAAGAGCACAGCTGAAAAGCTGAACTAAATCACTTGTAAATGAGCTAAACCAGATGTTCACAGACAGTTCTGCATGTTCAAAGAGCAGTCCACAGCCTGCTTTAATGTGGCATATGGCCTGGCATAGATAGCATAGGATGGGATAAGATAGGATAAGATAGGATAGGATAGGACTGGACCAAATCATATGTCCTAAATTACAGCATCTCCTTTTGAGAGGCGTCTTATGGTCACTGACTGACTCCCAGGTGGCAGGACATTTACCACATACCTTCACACAATGTTCCTGATAGACATTTCCCAGTGCCTCCTTTAAAATTCTAGTGTTCAACATAAATAGGAAGGGTTCTAAAATATTTTTGTGTTCTTTGACATCTTTAAAACTTTTATGAAGTTTCCTTTATATTTTTTCTCTATCATAACAGATATTTCATGATTCACTTTTAGTCTGCAAGTCTTCAGCTAGGACTTCTGGATAAATTATGGAGTGTAGGGTTCAAAAGTCACTCTTCCATAGGATGAGTTTAGAGAAGGGATGTGGGATTTGAGACCTGCTGCCAAGCCAGTGCTGAATCTCTCATTGATCAAATATTAATTAAAAGTATTTCACTGTGTAGAAACTATATTTATTCCCAAAATAATGGTGCACAACTGCATCCATCCATTGATTAGGGCAAACAAATGAAATGAAAGCAAAATCAAAACACTTGAAAGCCTCACAAGGTGTGAATATGCCACAAATGAGACACTATAGTATTTTATTACTACAGTTTTTGCACTGCCTCTCATCATTCGCCTTTGTGACTCTCACCCTCCATTCGCTGTGTCTAGGCTGTGAATTGTCTGGTGTGGGAGCTGAGTCTTTGTTTTGTTCTTTGCAGAGAGATCATATCAATAAATTGTAGGGTAAAATTTCACGCTTTTCCCACTGCCGCCAATGGGCATTTTACATTGAACTCTGCTTGAGAAGAGTATGAATCACATAGTACACTTCTGAAAAGTCATAGCCCTTCATGCTTGAGGAGTAGTAAGTCCAGTTTAGTTTGTTCCTTTTCCCTGTTCTGATCACTTTAACTACTTTCAACAGAGGAGGAAAAAAACCTTTCACAATCTGGTTTGCAGTTGACTTTAGGTTTCTCATTTTTAGGTAATAGTGCTTTTGCAAACTAGCCCTGTTACTCAAGTTCATTAAGCTGATTTTACACTATTATTCATTGTTGTGCTCTTCTGAGAAGGTTGTGAGATCTGGTGATTTCAGCAAGTCTTAGAAGTAAAAGGTCAAAGTTCCAATACAGGAGAATAGCTGATTCACTAAGAAATCATGCCTAAACCATCTCAACCTCCTGTGTCACAGACAGGTCTACTGTAAGTCTGAGGAGAAATGTTACTAAGTATGACTGTTTGGATTAGACTACCTGATTCAAACATGTTTGTTGAGATTTCCAAAGCTAATAAGGGAAATCCCCTCACTGGGTTTGAAAACCTCAAACACATTTAAAGATCTATTTACATTTTATATCTGGAAAGCTTAGCGTACTTTGTGGATCGTTCATTGCATGCTGTGTTCATTACAAGTGCAGGAATTTGGTGTTCGCTACAAAATACTTGTTTCATATACAGCCTTGTCCTTTCATAGTGCCCTTGCAAAAATGTCATTGTCAATGTGTTTTAATCATTATTAGAAACCAGCATGTGAAAGCATAGTTAAACAGAACTTGAATTTTAAAAGGTGACCCTCAAGTCTTTTTGCATATATTGTGTTGGAGTGGGCGAATCAGGGACATCTTCACTTCCAGCTCATTTCAACTTTCCCCAGTTGTCATGCAATTATTTACCAGGAGGACAGTGGGAATACTGATTCTGCCACAGAAGTTGTGCTTTATACACCTGCTTATTCAGAAAATACTCAGTTCACTTTTCAGGCAGAAAAAATATGAAAGAATCGGTTAGAGCTGAGAATCTCTGCAAAGCTACACTCTTTCCTGAAAATTCAGATTCAAGGCAGGCAAAACCTGTGAATAATGGAGACCATCTGAGGGCATAACTTTGCTTGCAATGGAGGGAGTATGAATCAGCAAAAGAACAGGCACCCACTTATGTTCAGGACTGATTTACACAAGCCCATAAATCATCCAAATGAGGAAAGCTAGAAGTGGAAGTTGGGAATGCCACATGTGCCATGACACATGGAGCATTATTTAAAGATCATCTTACAGAATGTTTCCAAGTATCAGCACAGCTATCCAGAACAGGAAACTGAGTCAATTAGATGGCCACTGAACTCATGCTTACAAACACTGCAAATTACTCACCATCATACTGTGGTGATTATGGAGCTACTGAACTAGGTTATTAGCAAGGTTTCCTGACTTAATCCTTCATTTACAAACTAATGTCTTTGCCTATTGTGAGCTCGGCCTTCCAGTCTTGGGACAGCAATTAATGCTGCCTCCTCCAGAAGCATTCAGTGGAGGTCAGGGCCCTGGGGGAGGCTTCCAAAAATTCACTCTGCCTGGACACTGCTGCCACCCACAGTTTAAGAGACAACTGATTACAAAACCAGATTTTTTTTCAGCAGCTTTTAGAGTTCTTACAAGTCTTGATCATTTTTCTGAACACAGAGATTGCTTCTCACAGCAGAATGCCTTGAAAGTCAAGAGTTGCACACAGGGAATGGGCATACAAGAGTAATGTATCCTGATCATGCTGTTTCTCATGGTGTGTGAGTTCATCTTAACACCTCAATGCAAATTATCTGGTATTTACAGAGCTAACTGATATACAGACTATGAAAACTCCTTGCTTAAGTTGCCATCATATCAATAAGGAAAATAATATGTGAAAAAACAGGAAGTGGAGTCGTATTTAACATAGACTCACATATATTGTTGATGGGAATTTATGTGTACTCCCAGTACAGTTTCAAAGCAAAGCACAGAGGTTTCGCTACTTGAATTCCAGTAAAATTGTTTGAATTGGTACCACTAGAGCCTTGCTAAGCTTTTTAGGACTTTCTCTGTTTTCCTTAAAAGCTTTAAAAAAAACAGTATAAGATCTGTTCTCTGGGATATTTCAGTCCCCACAAGGAAACAGTGATCTTTTGAAAATACTGTTTATATCTACCAGAGAATGAGCACCTTGCACAACCTGCTACCCACGGGTCACTGTTTGATACGACTGCAGGGACTCTCAGCTGTGGGCTGTCATGCACAAGGAAGAGGGGAGAAATATTTTCTCCTGAAGGCTTGAGCACAGGAGGAAGCTGCAGGAGACAGACCGCTCAGGCTCTCAAGGGAAGCTGTAAACCCATGCAGGCCAGTGCCTAGATGCTGTAATTTTGCACATAAAGTTGCATGTTATTTATTTTTCTTATTTCCCATTTTATGGCAGAAAGTTAAACCAAGAGATGATCTATTGCAGAACAGATCTGCTAGTACAAAAAGGCCATCTTACTGTTATTTGTTATTTGTCACTGCATTTTAGCTTCTCTTTTACTTCTCTGAAGTGCGGGAGAAAATGATCTGAAGTTGACATGAATCTGTGAAGCCTCTTAATAACTGTCACCTTTGCAATATTTTTCATGCGTCACCTCAACCTTAATTTTAGTGTTATTATTATTGCTCGTAAGAAGTTTTAAATATGGATCCTTTGGGAGAGATTTTAGAATTCAGAGATGCAGAAATGCACAAGACCATATAAAATTTCTTAATAATGAAAAACTGTAGATGTTGAGCCTTATAGTCCATTATCTTACCAGTATGGCTCTTCATTATCTTGCCTTCTATTGATTTAATCTTTAATCCTATAAAATCCTCATGTAATATACAATTATTTTACCTGTCCCTCAAATGTCTAGGCTGAAAACATACATTACAATGTACCTTGTGAATTAAATCAGTTTTACAATTGAACTAGATTCTTTGGTAGCTTATGTGAGCATATATCCACCAACTGCAGGTTAAGATTCTGTCCTTCTGAGATTTTTTAATCTTTTTTTTTGATAAATGAGCAAAAAATTGTGAGGTACTAGGTCTACTGTTGCAGGACACTCAGCACCATTTAAAAATATTTTGCATTAATCATTGACCCTTCTGCCTTGAGATAGGCAAAAACATGTCTCAGTCTACTACCTTTTGCTATTTACCATATACCATGCTTAGCTTTGCACAGAAGAAATGCAGATTGGGCTAGAAGTAAAGAGACAAAAGATTATACCCCTTCTTCCTGAAAATGATCAGTCAGACTATTTTCCTTCCATAAAGTGAAAAAAACTGTTAAGATACTATGTGGAAAAGAGACTGTGACTTTTGTTTTCCATTGCATTTTTTTAAACTGTATATAAACCTGTGATTTCAAAAATAAAGCATTCAAAGAGGAAAAAATAATTTAAAAAAAATAACAAAGCCTTAAACAAACTGCTGTGTTTAAAGAAAATTAATTCAACATTATGGATTAATCTAAAATATAACGTAAGTAAGCAACACAAGAAGTTCCATATATGCTTTTGCATTGGAGCCTGTGGACCCACACTGGTAGCTCACTGTGTTTGTAATACTGCACAGCAGTGGCTCTAGCTCACAGAACCTCATGGAGGATCAGAGTTATATCCTGCAGCAAAAGCACTCTCGAGCTAAAGGAAATGCAAGGAGGGTTGAAGAGCACTGTGGAATCCGTTCAATATCAGTGGGGGAAAAATAGTGTTTTCTTTACCTGGCTTTTTCAGGTTGTTTTCTGAATTTGGAATTAAATTCAACTTATTCAAGCTTCTCTCATGTTTTCAGGATTCATTGGAGTCATTAGGCCATAAAGAAAATCTAAGTATACAAACTGGACTTTTTAAGGGGAAAACATGTCTCATGTGATTAATGATATATGTTTGAATGTTAGCAGCACAGGAAGGGACATAGGATCTGTCTTCACATTCATTTTAGTTCCATCCAAGAATCCAAATTCCATATTTTTGCTTGTATTTCTAACTTGAGCCATTCATATTTTTTTCACAGATGATGAAGACCCAGGATTTAACGATATAATTTAGATTTATGGTAGCTTAATGTGACACTTGAGATTTTTCATCACTTTTTCTTTTTTTTTGGCAAAACTACACATGCCTGTTCATTAAGACTATTATCCAAATGATATGGCACCATGTCTGTACTAAATGAAAATGTTTATTTATCTGATTACCCATTAGAGTTATGTATCAATGTTGAGATCCTCATTTGTGAGAAACCAATTTACACAAGAAATTTCTTGTTTCCTATCAAAGAAGATAAATCTTTGGCACCCCTTGTAACTCTCTTTTAATTGGCAAAAGCAATTCTGCTGGAGTTCTTTGTGTTACTGGTTCAGTATTTTCCAAATTAAATGCCACCTGAACGTGTTTATTTAAAAAAAGATAACTAAAATTATAAAAGATTTCAAAAGCCTTAAGCATAACAAAACATTGATCATCAAATTAAACAATGAAAGATCATTTTGGGGAACAGACGTTGAAGACCTGCTCTCTAGGCCAGGATTAGGCCATGTGAGAGTAACCTGGCGTTTTCGGGAATACATCTATGAGGTAGTTTAAATAATCCTCGTTCTTGTTATAAAATTGCTGTGTTGTTAAACCTCAATGCACAGCTAGACATCAGAAGACTAATTTTCCAACACCTCTCCCCACCCTTTTGGAAAAAGTTACATCACAAACAAAAATGTCTTTAACAAGTGGGTGAACAATGGTTGAACTAAAGAGAATACCCAATGGAAAACCTGTTTATCTCTGGGGTAGTACACAGAAAAAATTGGAAAATCCCCAAACCAAAGAACAGAGAAGTTTTCTTTTGTAGCAGAGGGGTTCTTTTTATTGAGAGTACAGTACAAGAAACAGAGGGAAAGACCATAGGAGAGAAAACAAATCAGGAAAGAAGCTTTATGTGGGAAAAGGAACTTGGCCCAACCTTACAGAACAACAAGGATAGGTAGGACAAATGTTTGGAACCCAACTCCTAGTTCTGTTGCTCCTGCTGCAGCTACACTGGGGAAATAGCAGCAGAAACAACCTGCAGAGTTTTCTGTACTCTTTGGTTGTATCTTTCCAGTGGAGTAAACAGTGTAAGAGAATATTCCCAAGCAGTGGAATTTGCTCCTCTGCATCCTGCTACGTTGCCAGAATGGTCCCTTGGATGGGACCTGTGCCAAACAGGAGTCTCCCCCGGCATGAAAGGGGCCTTTCCAAGTAGGCAGTTTGGATGGGACCACCCTATTGTCTTTGTTAGTATAGCTGTGAGCCGTGCTGCTGCAGAGCCTAAGAACACCACCAGAAGATATTATTTTATGGGTAGACATGTAGACTTTGCTTCCACAGCTCTTTCCTGGGTCCTTGGTCCCTCTCCAGGCTCCCTTCTATGTTCTGATGAAGAAACATGCTTGTTTAACTTGCCATGGCAATGGGACATGAAGTATCCACTAGCAAGTTTCTCTTCATAAGCACACTGGCCTCTGCCTTATTTTGAAAGAAAATTTAGTAATATTAGTAAAAAAATGCAAGATAAGTCAGAAAGAGGTGCTTTCACTGACTGACACTTTTGTCCCTTGTCAGAGTGGCCTTACAAATCTTTCAGTGAAAGAGATGGTTGAAAACTCTATTTGCATACTGGCATAGATGGTTGCTGCTGAAAAGAAAGGATAACATATAGCCGATAAGTTGCCAGTCTATGATATTAACAGGTTGGAGACTGTCTTTTAATATGCCACTTTGCCCTGTTTCATTCCATTTAATTGTTTCGTTGTCAAGACTCTCAACATTCATGGTACTCTTCAACACTTCCATGTAATTTCCAATTAAGAAATAAATGGCTACTGCTAGAATTACCAAAACAGTCATGTCTATCTAAATATGCAAGCAACTTAATGTTCACATCCCAACACACCATAGTCCCTGTGTCCAGCTTTGGGAATAATGTGTTCTTGACCATACCCCGCCAGCCCCCAACGTCACAGTAAGCTCTGTTTATGGCCCTGTGTTGAGCCTCCCAAAGCTGGTGGACAATTGTGCCACCTCCCACTGTCCCACTGCAGGGGGCTCCCTGTTCTCTCCCTCCCACCCACAACCACCACTGTTTCAATCATTGTCCAAAGTCACAGGTTCTGCATGGGGAATATACCTAGTGACTCACTGGCAGTATTCTTCTCATATTTTTGCCTGTACTTAGAAAAGTTGCCTTTCATACATGAAGGTTTTGCAACCTCTGTTGTTTGCCTTAAACCCACAAATACACGCAAACTTCCTCAGATGAGCAAATTTAATACTGTTCAGGTAGTAAATGAATAGCTTTGCAAGTGCCTTCAAATCTTGTACCTTTGTTGCAGCACCCTTTCTCTTTCCTTGCCAGGCAACTCCTCATCCATAGTTTTCATCATAGCTTCTCGTTCCTGCAGGCCCAGGGCATTATTGAAAATTAATGGGACGGTTCTCCACCAGGAAGGATGTTGTTTTACTGGGTGGCCCTTTGAAATCCAAGCTAGTGCCATACACATTGACACAGGTACCATCAGAGACTGGAGGCACTCAGATCCCCAGGTGTGGCAGAGATAAGGAATGGTCAGAATGACACAGTGGGAAGGAGATTGTCCATTGCGCACAATTTTCTCCTTGTTTTATGTTCTAAATTTCTCAGTTGTGCTACCGGACAAGTTGAAAACCACCCACTGTGCCTGTGTAAACTGCTTTTCTTGTGATATACTACTGCCAAATCCCATAGTGTATTGCATCAAAAGATGCCATGTGGTCTTTTACCCACAAAAGTGCAAATAGTGAGGACATGCAGTGCTGGTACAGATCCTTTGACCTGTGGTTCTCTTGCAACTCAATTTTGTCATCACAGATGATGAATCAGCAGAAGTACGGGTGCCAAGTTCTGTAACACAGAGGAAACTTGAGTTAAATTAAATTAGGTACTCATAATACAAATTAGCTGGAAAGTAGTGACAGAGATCAACTTTTAAATTATTAGTCTGAATCACACCCCAAAATTGACAACAGTCAATTTTAAGGGAACAAATATTTTGTGCCTTTGGGAATACTCATACTGGAGATAATGCAATGATCTTCAGTTAATATTGGTTTCTTATAGCCCATAGCCTGTTATCTAGATGACTAAATCACAAATGCATGCTTGAAACTCCAATTTAGACTTGGCTTGGTTGTCTCTGTACACACTGTAGCTGTCATGTTTAGCTACTGCTGATATTTTGCTATCAATATGAGTGAATCATCCTCTGAATCACTTCAGATTTTCTCTCAGAGCTTTTTTAAGAGCCATTACAATATTGTTAGTTTGAATGTCAGCTCTCAATGAACTGAAAGGTCTGAAATCAGTGTTAAGACTCACCAGCAGCTAGAAAGGGCTCCAGATGTCATGTGGTAAATCAGCTTTCTAGCACTCCTCTTTTTATTGTTTTCTTCTCCCTCTGTGACTTCTTCTCTTTGCTTGTCCTGCCCAGTATGCCAGATTCATAAGGCTTCAGGATGGGGAATTTCTCTGGTTACTGAATCTGCAAAATACTGTTGATGCCCAGTCTAGCACAGATATTGGCAATAAGTCTGAAAGGAGAAGATAGCATCCCACCCCAGCTGGAGCAGCCATCTTCATGCTCTTTGAAAATACTTTCCGGAAAATTCAAAATATAAAAGTTTACCAGTTGAAAAGAAGCTGAGCCCCTGGTCATGCAGCATTGTCACCTGAATTTGAACCCATATTTTAAGATCAGCTCTGATTCCTAACTGTGTCTTCATTCACCAGCCTTGACTTCTTACTAGGTTTTTTCTGGAAGACAGGATGTTCAATGGTGTTCATAAGAGAGACACTTAGTACAGAAGAGCTAGATGAAATACTTGACAGAATACATTTTCATAAAAACATGCATTTTCCAATAATCATATATTTAAAAAAATTATTGATGTAAATAAAATTTTTCAAACTGAATGAAAAAATCAATATTGTGAAGTAATTCATTAATACTTTTTGTCTTTGTCTTAGTCTTAGTATTAGTATTAGTATTATGAGTATTAGAATTAGTATTAGAATTACTATTTAGTATAGCAACAGGTTGTAGCTCATTCAGTTTCCAGGCTGGAACAGTAATGCTTTTAAAACACCAGAATTTCCTTTAGAATTAAAAAGGCTTATTTTCAACTAGTTCCACGTAACAATACAATGGTGGAAGAAACCATCCTAGGGAAGCACCTTTTATTTTATGCAGGACATACAAGAAATTTTGCCTAAGGCAATAATTTCTTGGCATAAATATCAAGTCACCCAGAAATACAAGGCTGCAGCCAAAGAAAGTTTATGTTTCCAGGATGGTTATGCCCTTATGGATTATGTTCAAAGGCCTGCCAGGCCTACAGAGTGCTGCGAATGGCAACCTGCAGCTCTCGGGTTTGCTGTTTCTTGTACCAGGCTAGAGGACCCACAGGGCAGCTGGAGGGAGGCAGCCTGGCACACACCTTGACCCACATCAGTCCCTCCTACTGTTATATATTCTATATCTCTGCCACTACCTATGAGGTATCTTTTCAAATTACCAGCTACTCAGACCTCAGCAAGGAACAAGCAGAAAAAGCTCCCCAGCTGATAATGCTCTTTATCCCATCTGTAAATCTCTCAGTTCTAAATTTCAGTTTCTGCAAGCTTTACACAGCGCATGGTAAGAGGTTTTGCTGTGCCTTCCATCACTCTGAATTAACAGTGATAATAATAATGCTTAACCTTTGTAGAGTTCTTTCTATCTTCACAATGCTTAACTAACATTAGCTAATCACATTACAATAGCTGGGCTGCTTATCATTCCTACTCTTTACAGTGCCATGAATAATCTGATCATTATTTCTTTAGCTCATATAAACAGCTTGTCCACTCTCCTGTCATTTTCTATTTTCCTTAAGCTATAAATATCTGTTATCAACTGAAGAAATGAAGAAGTTTGTCAAGCTCACCCTAAACTAAAGCATATAATTACATTAACATGGCAGATCTGAGAATGAATATAAGCAAACTCCATGCATATGCTTTACTGTATTTTTACATCAGTATCCCTAATTACAGGCATCTGCTAAGGATTATATTGTTTGAGAATTAAAATGTGTGAACTAGTTTGTCTGGAATCTGTTCATATCGATTATTAAAAAACACTCTGTATTTATTGTTTCAAACATTAAGTACTGACATACTATGCCAATACCACACTGCTGTAGTGTATACGCTATAGTGGGCAGAGACTGTGGTTTAAGCAGCTTACAGTTCAGTATTCAAATTCTATTTTACTGTTGTCAAGAACCAACCTCTGTGTCTTTCCCACACCCTCGTCAAAAAATTTATAACTTCTAGCTTCAGATAATCAGCAGAAGGATCAGGAAATAAGAATTGAAATACTTCCTACATTTTATCCAGTGTTCATGTAGAATGACCACTCTGTAGCAAAGAAACAAATTTATTTCCATATTCAGAAATGAAAATAAATTCTTTGGGAAATAACTGTTTCTCTGTGTTCTCCTTTTTCAGTGGAAAGCACTATTGCATTATGTCATGAGATCTACTGTGGTTTGGATCATGGTTGCTTGCCAGTGGTATTGAGATTCTCAGCTGGACATAATGCAAACTGTTTGCACTGATGGTCAAGTTTGGGGTCCTGACCCTTGATTTCTATTTTAAGATCCGATTGCTCTGAGCTTTTATCCACGGGCCTCTGTACTTTACACTCCTCACATTATCAGTCCCCAGCCTTATCCAAGATAGACACAAACTATACTACATCCTTACTAGCATCTGCAACAAAATCAGTTATCTCTGCCCCAGTCTCTAAGAGACTAGCAGATCTCATTATTATTCCTTTATTAATACAGTTTTGCATCCATAGTGCTTTATAAGGAAAAGATGAGTCACTGTTCCAAGAGATGTCACCCTATAAATTAGATGTGGCACATGGAATGACGAAAGTAAAATGATTGGGGAAGGAATATATTTTAATATATTAATTTATTAAAAGATTTTGTGACAAATTCCCTTTATGTTTGTATCTTGTTTCTGCAAGATATACAACTCAAACCCAAAAGATAAGGGACTATGCTCAAAATGGGACTAGACCCATTCCCCTTGCAAGCTCAGCTCTTCTGTAAGTGCAGAGAGGACAGCACTTGTTCTGAAGAAGATACTGTAACACTTTGACAACAAAATTTATTCCTAGCCACCAAAAGAGATATTAAAATGAATAATGACTCATCTTAACAGGCGCTGAACTGCAGCCTTAATCCCAATCCTAGTGGGAGAAGGATAACTGTCATAATGCTCCCATGTGTGAAACAAACATTTTTACAAAATTACAGGTACTCCAAAAACACAAGCCAGCGTTTCTCTTGCTTCAGTCTGGAAAAGAACATCCTTCCTCTGCTCTGCACCAGGGCACAGGGATCTGACACAAAACCTATTCCAGCCCTGGAGGTGCTCCCTGTGTATTCTCCCCTCAGCCACCGGAGTACCTTTGCACCATCTACTGGTACAAACCCCTACCAGCAGGATTCAGGACAAGAAAAGATAATTTTTACTTTGAAAGGTAAACCTTACAATTATTTACTTGGAAAAATGGCAGTTCTGGCTGTCCTACCTGTACACTGTTAGTATGTTGTACACCTGTGTACATGGACAACAGAAAGTGCTTATTTTCCTAGGTATTCCTTGTCATGGTAAAGTCAGATGTATTTTAATCCTTCAAGCCAAATTAGTACAAAGCAAAGTATTTCAGTGCTTGTCACCTGAGTGGTCACACAGCTTGCCATGGAAATGTTTTATTGAAGACATAACGAGTTACCTAACCACTGTCACCGTGAGGGTCAGGAGGAAGCCACTGCCTGGGAAGACCTGGAGACTGGGAGTACCATGATCACACGTGACCGCACAGTTAATTAAAGGAGAAAGGATTTTAGATATGAACAGAGGAAGAGAAGGTGACATCAAGAGGAATCACCAGCACTCTTAGACAGTTTCTGTCTTGTTTTGCTGTAATAGACATCTACCTTGCAAGTCCTGCAACTCTGTGTAGACCCATCAAGAGGCTACTAATGCAGACAGGGCAGGGACTGCGGGATGCAGAAAGGCATGGCAGAGAAGCAGCTCCCGGCAGCACATCATGAGGCTGCCTGCTCTATTTCCTCTGGCAGATCTGGAAGAAATTCAGCCTGGGACGAGCATGGCTGAACTGTAAATAAGAGGAGTGTGTTTGTCTCTGTCTGGAAGGTTTTCCATGTACAGGACAGTCCTGCATGAAGCATGATGTTTCTTCAGGACCACCCTGTCTTGTTTTGCATGGTGTTCACAGAAACCTGAGTGTGACGGTGGTAAACAAAGGGAAGGCTGTGGCTGTGTCAGGAAAGCTGGCTGCTCCCAGCCTGTAGGAGCTCTCGCTAATTGGCTGTGTGCTTATTTTGTGTTCTTACATTGCCACCCTCTGACAACCCAGTGGATTAAAACACTGCTGTTCAATGGACAACTGAAGTTTCAGCAAGGCATGTTCATGAAGTACGGGCCTGCATACAACACAGTGGAAATGCATTGTTACTGCCACAGTTCAGCTTCAATTTAGTATCTTTCAGGTTATTTATTAAGTTTTCCTGGGTATTTCCCATCTATTGCATCTATTGCATCTATTGACTTGTTTAAAAGCTGATTGGGGGATGTGTAGCAGAGAGACAATTCAGCTGAGTGCAAAAATGTAAATCAGTCTCCATGAGTGTTCCCTCAGCCCAGAGATGAGAAATGGTCTTATCCTGTGTATGCTAAAGAAACTAAGTCATTGGTTATACAGAAGAAGAGTAGAGAGTATTTATTGAAGGTTCATGGAAACAGGAATACCAAAACCTTAAGACCAAAACACCCCAGTATATTGTACACAGACACTGTGAATACTAATCCATGTGCAAGAATAGTAGCAACTGCTGCACCATCGCACTGAAACTGGCTGTTTCCCACATATTGGAAAATATATTCTAACTTCTTGACCTACCTTCCCACCAAAAGCTTGCCTGTGAAAATCTAACATTTGTATCTGTGTGAATGTCAAATTATACAACACCTAAAGGACACAAAATGCAGTGCACAAAGTAAACACTTATATCTTCTCATATAAAATGTGAAAGGTAATTTTACATAATGATTACCTTCAGCCAGAATTGCTTACATCTGAGAGAAGGATAACTGAAAAGCAAAAAGCTATGTATATGTTTTTGGAATAGCAGTGATTATATGTGCTGTGTATGGCATTTTACTTGATACCTTCTTAAGAGCATCTTATTAGTAGGAGAGAGATGTGGACAAACTGAAAAAAAGTACAGTAGCGGTTTACCAAGACAGTTATGAGGACACAGCATAGTGCAGAGAAGTTGAACGAACTGATGGGACAATGCCTCTCCCAATCTGCTCTAGTTTTGACATTAGCCCTTCTTCTGTCTTTGAAGGTTAGACCAGACAACCTCCAAAGGTCCTTGTCAACTTACATTTTTCTGTGTTTATGACATATTTTCATGGGCATATGGACAGTGTTGCTCCACCTTGTGCATCTCAGGTTTGCTTCACAGCTTAGGACACTTCTCTCAGACAAGAGTGGTGTTGCCAGGTAGCTCCCTGCTTCTGCACCAGGGACAAAGAGGCACTTAAAACCTTCCAGAAAAGATCCACTTTGAATATGAAGTGTTGGTCATAGGATAGAGGGATCCTTGCTACTTTGTTTTGTCGGGTTGTTTTAACAAAATGCAAAGTTTAAAGTGTAGAATGTCCTTCAGACTTGAAATGAGAAATTATACAGCTTTGTTAGTGGCCACAGAAAAATCCTGGAGAAAAAACTCTCTTCAAAAGTGACATTTTTAATAATCTATTCCTTATCAAGATAGGGCATTAGGGCACACAAAATATGCTACACATTACAACTTTCACTTCCATCATGGATGTCACCTTAACTTTGAGTAAATAAGATGGTGAAATTTGGCATGGTGGGGGCAACTCAGAAATAAATATTCTCCCAAATGACTGTTGGAGTTTGGGGGGGTTTTGGTTGTCTTGGTTTTGTTTGTTTATTGTGTTCTTTTTTTTTTTTTTTTTTTAATTATTCCTCTTTTGTGGCTTTATTATATCTTTGGAAAGAGTGCCTAAAGCATCAAAAAAACATTCCTGGACAGAGTTTGCATGAAACCTGAATATGAATGAACAGAGACCTTTAAAAAAAGACAAGCATAGAATATGATTGTGAGGCTCAAGTTCTAGGAAGTGCCACAGTGCAGTAATAAAAAATAAATAAATATGACTGCTAAAAATAGCTTGATTTCCTTTGATTATAAGAGCAGGTGTTTCTATTTATTCAAGGGAATAATGAGTAGAATTTTTTACACTATGTTTATTGCCATAGTATTTAACTAGAGCTGAGAAAATTCTCAATCACAGTTCCATTTATTTACCCATCTAAATGTTTCTAAAAATTTTTGTATACCTGAAAGCTTTTTAAGCATATTGTCAGAAAAAGCAGATGCTGAGGACACTGAAATTAAAATCAGTTCTTTAGTTAATAAGAAAGATTTTGACTGAAATGGGAAATAAGTTTTACAGTTTGAGACATCTAGTAAAGGAAAAAAATAACCCTTCAAATTAAGAAAGATCAATGAATGAGAAAATTCAAATAAATAATAAAATAATTAATAACACATGTATACAACATTTTTATGAAGAATTTTAAAGCAAAATGAAAAATGCATTTGTTTGAAAATAACTCAGAATTAGAAAATACTGGTATGACTGTTCTTAGTGACTGTCTTAAGCATTAGAATATGGAATATTTACTCAGATATCATATCCAAGTAGATGCTTGTCTTCAGTGTTAACCTTGTTTGTAGTTAAAACTCAGCATCTGATTTTCTGTCATCTGTAGCTGAAAGTTGACATGCTCCTCTGTTTCTAAATTTGAAAAAATCTAGATTTGTGAGAAGGAACATATTTTTGCCAAAAGAAAAGACTATGCAAAAGATGTGGTAAACATAGCTGATGGAAACCCAAGTGAGACTAGAGAGCATTATGCTAGACAGATAATTGTTAATTAAGATCCTTCTCTCTCTTGGATTGTCTACAGCTGACAAGACACAAGAAAAGATGAGACAATAAGAGATTTGTCTTCTCCTGTAAGAGGAGTCAAGAATGAAGGAGTGAAGCTGAGCCTCAGAAAACATGGAGGGTGGGAGGAAGGTGTTGTTTTACTTTGTCTTAGTTTCTGATTATCCAAACCTGTTTTAACTGGGAATAAATTAAATTAGTTTTCCCCAGGTTGAGTTTGTTTTGCCCATGATGGTAGTTGGCAACTGATTTTCCTGTCCTCACCTTGACCCATGAGCTTTTCTTTTCTCCTCTTGTCCAGTTGCAGAGGGGGAGTAAGGGAGTGGCTTGGTGGGTGCCTGGCCACCAGTCAAAGTCAACCCATTGCAATCACTGAGGATGGTAACATGATACACAAATATTGATCAAAAAAATATTCTGGCCTAATCAAGACTGAGGAGCCACTGACACATTCTCAAATAATTACTTCTGAGATCAGTCCTCAGTGATAAAGGAATTACTTCTAAGTGTAATAAATATAGCATTCTAGAAACATATAGAGAAAGGACAAAAGTCTCCAGATAAACAGCAAAATGATACTTATAACCAGAGTAGAAAAAGAAAAAGGTTCACGTCCAAGATGATTACTGAAATTATTGTTTTCTGACATCCTGTGACTTTAATTGCATAGATTTAATAATGTGTTGACAAGGGAAGCAAGAACTATATTTACACTGTTTCATCATGGAAAAAATATGTATTTTTTTGGCTTTGCAAAACTAAGTTGTCTAATTTTGTTGCCTTTCCTAAGAAAAACTCTGGTCCAGAAAGGATTCATCATAGCAAAATTCAGTCCAAATTTCTATTGCTTTGGAAAGCTATGAGCACGAGAAAGAAAGAGGTTAGAGTGGAAACTGTTTTGCAACTGTAACTACAGTGGCCTAAATGAATGCCTGCTCTTATGTGCAAAGATGTCCCAGATGAATACTTCTACTTTAGAAAGTATCATTGTGCTCAAATCCCAGGCAGCTGAACAAAATGTCCTTGGTGTTTTCACGGCAGACAGTGCATAGTCTCAGTATGTTGTTCTGAAATGGGAGAGAGTAGGTGTACACTGGGGTGTTCACATGATTTCCTGTTTGGGGCGGTATTTGTCTGATGTTCTTTTTAGCATTCTACTTAGGATAATTTTTCTTCTAAATTCTCCAAAGCACATAATTAAGGAAGAGGGTTAAATGGTTGATTTAATTAAGTTAAAGCTCTATCTAAACTCTGTGCCAGCGACCAAAAAACATTTGGAAAAGCTTCAGTTTTATCCTTACTTTCCGGAGTGGGCATTCTTCCAGCCACTGAATCAAGAGGCAGGAAAACCTGCTTAGAAAACCTTATCGAGTCAATACACATTCGTCTTCTCCCACATCAATGTCTCCCAGATGCCTTGAAGCACGAGCTTCAGCAGCTTCCTACCTAGCCCCCAAAACTGGTAATCTTTTGAAGATACTAGTAGGAGGAGCACTGTAATAACATTTATAGTACTCTAGCCAGGGCTAGAGAATCCCACCACATTATGCCCTACACAAACACAAGAAGGTCTTGTTCTACAAGAGCTACAATCCAAGAATGACAAGAGCGAAATGATTTATCTCAGAGAGTTTAACTGAAGCAGAAAGTTTAAAGAACAGACACATGTACTTCATTTCTATGTTGTATATCACCTTGGGAAACCATATGCAACTTTCTCCTCTAATGAGTGGAAGAGGTTTACAGCCTACAGCTGCTGTCATGTGGATGTACCTTGTTGGTACAGGAATGTTGGGCTCCATCCCATCTTTGTTTTTCCTCACTATTACCAATTGTTGTATAGCATCCCAGCCAACCCATGTCCCACCTGGGACAATATATACACACTGCCAGGTGCAACTTTTGAATGGCACAACTGAATGGGAACATGCAGCAGCATGGGCAGGGGACTTCAAGGGCAGGAATGGCAGTACTGGCCTTACATAACCTGGGCAGACCTTCACTTCTCTCATCCTCTGCTAGATGAGTCAGTGTGGCATTGGCATCAGCGGTCCTCAGTGTTAACCAATGACACACGTGGAAGGAGAGGGAGGATTCAGAAGTAAACAAGTATTTAGGCAAGGGAGCCTTTTTAAAGTTCAAGATGCTTTGCTTATACTGTGTCCCAGTGGGAAAGGACTCAGCTGAGAAGTGAGACTTGAAGACATTAGACAGATAAAAGTTGAAAAAGGAATAGGAAAACTGTGTCAAGTCCAAGCAAATAGGACAAAGCAAGAAGCTGTCAGACAGGAATGGAGGACCAGCAATTAACAGCCTCAAAGAAGACAAATAGGCAGTTAAAAACCCAAAACAAGAAAACAAGCATTCAGACAGGCAGGCTGAGTTCACCTCCCATTATTTCTTTCTCTAACTCTGGTATCCTTATTAACGGGATTACAACCAAACCAGTGTACTGAGAAACCCAGCGAGGAATGCCAGGTCTCAGCTCCCTCCAGATGGAGACCTGCTCTGTGTGGGTTGGTTCACAAGGTTTGTTCTGGGGCAGGGACTGTGCAAACTCATTCCCCATGAAAATATGGAAACTTCACTCCGTCTGAAAATACTGGGAATCTGTCTGAATACACATCCCTTTCCTCCAACATGTTTTTCCATGAGAGAGAGTAATCCAGCTCTACATTTTTTTAACAGTATACCCTGCAGGTTCTTCCTATGGATATGCATACTTTGAGGATCAAAGATAGAATGTGAGAGAAAATATGTTTATTTCACTTACAATGGCAAAATGTAATTCCTTTGGCCTCTTCAAGTTTCAAATAGGGATTTGTGTGAGCTACATCTTACATCTGTTTTGGGCCACAAATGGGCATTTTTAACCTTGGAAACCTTTTAGCTAGAAGACTTGTGTTTCAACACCAGCTGGAACAATAGCAAGCTCAAATACCACATACAGTTCAGTCTGGAAATGAAATGACTGTTACAGGTCACGAGATGGATGGAGAGTAATGAATATGCATCCACTCACATTAGAATTGCCTACAACAGAAAAATTACAAGGCAAAGATAGCCATAATTTTCCTACTAGTTGGTTTACATTACAAAAAGTTCCATGAAAAGGTTTTTTTCCAGAATATTATCTGAAAACCAACTTCTTTTTTGAGTGCATCCGTATCTCCCTTACAGCAATCTTTCTTAGTGAAGGGAAATCTATTATACCTCTCCCAGTACTGGGAGAAGAAGAGAAGTTAATGGAAGAAGCAGCTGACTGTCCTGCCTCTCATAAGAGGCTGTAGAACCATTATTTTGCAGAATGAGTTCCACTGCTGTTCAGATGAGAGGTCATAGCCAACATGGCAGGTTTTACTGGCATGACCAAGGGGAGGGTGCATATGGCATTTGCACTGTCCCTAAAGTGGTTGCATAGCAATTCCTCTGATAATTGGGGTGATGATGTTGCTTAGAAACATCAAAAGGAACTTTTCTTCAAGAAATCAGTATTTAATCTAAAACATGGCTAATAGTTTGTGGTACTTCTACCTTCTAGGTAACCGCCTTTTTTTTTACTTCTTTCTTTCTTTCTTTTTTTTTTAAATAATTTTTGTCACCCCAAAACTTGTCTGGAAGGTCAGGGAGAAAAACACCATTTAAAGTGAGTGAGCTTCAGGCCTGCAGAGCCAAACTCTCCTGAATAAAAAAAAAGGAAAGGGACTGAGTCATTCTCAGTGGAAAAGACGGTGCAAACTTTGTGCCACGGTGGTGCATTCAATTTGTAAGGGTTTCTACAAACATTTAAATGGTGCTCTTGTGAATGCCTAGTTAGAAACTTCAGTAACTGTCTTATACCAGTAATTCAGCAACTGACATTTCCCTGTGGTTAAACAGTGAGACCAATGTGGTTTAAACCAATATGGTTTATTGGAAACAAAAGGAAAACACAATAACATAGCAGCTCAGGGAAAGAAGAACTAACATGCAGGATTACCATTTTCTGCCCCAATTTCCCAGTCCTCTCTCAACAGCCAAGGTAGCTAACTGTGATCTTCCCCTTGTCATTGCACTCACACTTAGTTCATTGCCCAAGTTGTCAGGATCACCCATGGTACAGATAATTTTACTAGGCTCCATGGCTGATTTCAGCTGAAGTGATCCAAATTCAGTGATGCACACTGGTACAGTGGCTGCCCTGCAGCTGCCTTGCTCCGGACTGTCGGTGCTCTTGGCTATAGGTTATTGCTCAGACCCTGAAATGCTGGACACACCTCCCACCCACTCCTCCAAGGTTTCAGGTGTTGTTCAGGGTAGAATTAAGGCCCTTAGTAAGCCATCTGCCTACAGAAGAAACACTTCTCTAGTCAAATGTCATTTTCTTCCTCATTTTTTTCTTCTTTTCATTTTCTTCTGGCTTTTCCCAGAAGCCATCTGCAGCGGGCAGGGGGACTCCCCGACCCTGGGCATGTTTGCCTGTTTGCTTTCAAACATGAATGCCAATATTATATTCACTTCAACAGTAAAACTTCACAGCTTATTTTTAAACAGAAAATTTATAAACTGTTACATAACTGACATGCAACAGAGGCCTGCCCCATCCAGTTAATTCCTTTTTTTCAAAAGCAGATGCAGGCAGAGCATTCACCAGCTTGGCAGGAGCCTCCATACCTCTCCAGGCATTCTGGGCTGCTTTTCTCCTACTTCAATATCGGGTATTAAGAGTAAGCTCATCTTCTTTCATGGCTTCAGACCACCAGGTTTACAGCAATTTATAACAGCTTTAGTACCTCCAAAATAAATAGATTATAGGTAGTAACATACACAAGTGATTCCATGCATTCCTATGTGCTCTGTAAGTGGCAGGGATGAAGGCTGTCCAGAGGAAGAAGAAATATATGGATGAAAGCCTCACTCCCACTCAGCAGCGAACCATGCTGAAGCGATCCACCATGTCCCCTGTAAAGTAGCTCCTAATATGAGAAAATGTCCCTCAGTTCCTGTAACGATTAGTACTTCTTAACCTCCTTTGTATGGTGAGGGCAAAAAAATAAGGAGGGTATGAGGTACTAAAGTAGTAAACAGTCCTGTCCCTCCCAGCCTGAAGCAGAGTGAATAGGGGGGTTACAAGGGAGAAGCAGAAAGTCCAGGTCTCCCTGGGTAGCTGGCTTAACGGTTGTCTGCTTGACTGTGGTTTCCAATACAGAATCAAAACAGTTTCCAGTAGCAACTAGTTGTAAACATTTGGGATCCTGAAGGTAATGAACTCACTCTCCAGCTAACAAACAATAGAGTCATCAAGTACTACAATTTTAAATCCCGTAAATATAACACCAGTGAATATCGGTGAGCTGCTTCAATCCAAACACCTCACACTGGGCTAATGCTTTTCTTTAGAAAACAAACACACACAGATGGGATTTGTTGTCAGAATAGGATCAGGACTGTAAATGAATGAGGTCATTCACAATAATGCTGCTGCTGTAGGAGCAGGTCCTTGCTAGTTGCTGGGAAGAGCATGTTGCTTTTTATCAGGTAAACACATAATGTTAGTCTTCCTCTGTTTACAAGGAAAGAGGACACAGAACCACTTAGTGAAAGAGTCATGTGGATTACTTTTCAAACTTGTGAGGGAAAAGGCTCCTTTTTACAATGAATTTGCATAATATGCATAATTCTGTTGCCAATGAGCGGTAAACACAAATCTGCTCCGACACAAGACTTCTACTTCCATTCACCTCATAATAATCTTCTCAGGAAATTGAGCCTTGTTTGACCAGGAAGCAGTGGAGCACAGCACGGCGAAGTGACCTCCTAAGGAAACACATCTGGCAGCATCAGTGACAAAAGCAGACTGCCACATCTCCAGAGTCCTGAGGCACTGCTCCATCTATTTATCACATTACAGTGTGGAAATCCCTTAGTAACTTACAGTTAAAGGTGCTGGGAAGAAGCAAGAGTACACATTCCCAGGGAGGGAGGTTCTTAGCTAATGGTTTTCCTTTTTTCAAGACAAATAGGAAGGTAGAAAAACATTCTGTAGAAAAGAGCATAACTAAGTTTGCCACCAGCTTGAGAATATCCATGTTCTGTGAGCCCAGGAGAACATATATGTTTCAGGTTAACCTCTCCATCCAGCTCACTTTACCCATTTTTCCTAGTTTCTTAAATATATTCAATAACCAAAAGATCTTATTTTCAAACAGAAGGATTAAATTGAAAGCCAGACAAGTTTGGTGTCTTTTATAAAAAAAATCCTGTATGAATATGGAATACAAAAGTCCCTGTCCCAAAGAACTTATTGTCAATCGTGATTCTGTGCTCAGACCTGTATCCTTTATGATCAGCTACACAGACAGATACCTTAAGGCACATCTACCTGTTGGCAGCTACCTGCTTTGAAAATTAGCCCACTTATGCCTGGAATCACCTTACCTGGTTTAATGAATGAGTCAAGGGAGAACCAGGTGATATAAGTGAGCATCTTCCTTGGAGTTGTGTGCATCTCTCCCTGCCGGCTGTTGAGGGAGACTGGTGACTCTGCTTCTAACTTTGATGTCCCATACTGTAGCTACCTGTAGGTGAGTTATACCTAGACCCAAATATCCAAATTACATGGGCTTGATTCTGGCTTCATCAGATTGTCACACACATAACTTCAACAGAGCTACTTTTGTGCAAACAAAAGCACATCAAGATTTTAAGGGAGGGTGTTCAATATGGTTCATATATATATATGGTTCACTGATATAGGTTCACTGATGAAATGAGCGTTAGCTGAGATTTCACACGAGCGGGATCCTTCCAGACAGTTAATTCCTTTCTCACAAATTTACCTGGAAATTCAGCTATGATTAACAGATTTATTGGCTAGTAACATCATGCACATCAAATGGTCTAAGTTGGGAATGCCTGTTTGTGAAACTTAGTCTGTCCAGGCTCTCTGGTGCAAAGAGCTATAAAAAAGTTAATTTTTCCAGGAGGGGCAGTGATGATCTCTTCCCAGGCCTCTTGGAAACTCACATAATGTACTTCATATGGGTGCAGCACATTCTCCCATCCCACTCCATATCTGGCTGGATCTGCTACAGCCTCTCTTCATTCTTCCACGCTTCCAAATATGTCCAAGAGTGGACTGGGAGTGAATGCAGTTATCAGCCCTCTTTAAAGAGTGATGGAAAATGAAGGTTTCTGAACAATCCTTTTTCTTCCAAAATTGTACAAGGACACGCTATAAATCTGGCCATGCTTAATGTTATGAATGTCAATTGAGAGCAAAGGATTTTACTGCTGTCTTCAGGGGGAGTAACAGTTGACCTCAGACTGAGAGAGGGAAGCAAAGCCAGAGAGATGCAGAGACAAGAGCTCATTTAAGGCATGCTTTTGTCAAAGAGCTTGAAAGGAAGCTGGGAACAATAGTAACTTCTGTCAAGAGATTCTTCTGTGAGATAGGACCTTACCTGCCTGTAACTACTAATGCCAGCATATTTACAGATCACATACACATTTTCCCCAGTATAGATGCAGGGCCAGCTCCAGGCTTATCAGCATCTCTAGAAATTAGTACTCTGCCACTTTGAGAGCCACGGGCTTTGGCTGGGAGAGGAAGAGAGAAGGTAGAACAGAGAGACAGCTGTCAGGACATCAAATGTGGGGCTTAATGCCTCTGGAGAGGACAGCCACCCTTATTTCCCATCACCAGCCCTTGGCTACCAAAACCTACACCTCCTAAGACCAGCGTGAGTCAATGGTGTTTTCAAGGTCTGGCTGCCAGGACAGCACGTAGCCGGGACTCAGGCTGTTTTGCTGTCCTCTGGAAGTGCACCACTTTCCAAAATTCCCTCCTCTGACCAAGCCTAATCTCAGCCTTGACGTTGTGTAAGTCATCTCAATCATGCTGCCCGGAAACACCATCCATATCTTTTTCTAGTTACGTGCAACTTAAGCTATTTGAATTCTTAAAGTGAAATCAGATCTGCCTTGTTACAGGCCGTAGAAGTGAGAAGGAGCCTAAATGAAAACCTGATCTGAATTGTTTAGATCTGTAGATGCAAGTCATTCTGCACTGTTATACTATGTATGGTGAACATTGGACCCTGTGCAAAAACAAAGTGATAATATCACATATTTTGAAAAACACATTTGAAGGGGCTGGCTGTCAGGTGATCAATTTGAACATAAAAAATCATTCATTCTTTGGTGTCAGGGTTATTTAAACACCGGTTGGCAAAATTTGCTACTACCTAAAATTAATTAAGGGATTTAATGCAAAATAAACAGCGCAGGGATTTTGGAGTCACCATAATAAATAACAAAGAACAATTAATAACACTTACAACAATGAGGAACTATCCTAGCAAACAGGTTAAAACACATAATTCCTTTTACACAAGAAATTAAGCACAACATCAGTAAATCATAAATTCACCAAAAGAGGAAATTTAGGTAGAATTATTCAACAGAAATGTGGGGGTACATGCACAAAGGTGTTGAGAGCAGCTGATCCCTTCCTTTTTATGTTACTGCACACTATTCCACACATCACAGTTCATCTGCTGCATAGGTGACATCTCCTGCATTGATTCCCATACTCCAATGGCTGAAAACAGTAGGTGCACCCAGCCAGCAGAGTTGAGAGGTGTCTTTGTCCATCTATCCCAGCCACAACTAGAATATATAGCTCTTAGATTTTTTTTTTCTGCTGTAATAGAAAGAAGAGGATGCACTGAAAGAAGATAAAATAAGATGTTAGATTTATTTAAAATATGACATGCATAAGGGCAATGACACTATAATTCATTAAATATAAATCCTACAATGATCGATAAAGGTTATTCCCTCAAGATATGTCCTATATATTATGTATAACCCCTTAGTCAGCCACTTCTGGATTCCCACCAATTTCTCATAGAGTACTGGGAAAATTCAGATATAGAGGGTAGGTGCATGGGGAAAGGTGAATCAAATGCTGGAAGTTTGCTGGTAAATCTCATTCTGATATACATGGTCTTAGCAAACAGTATGAAAGTATCTTATACCTTTGTCTGAAATTTTCTATCCTCTCATTTTCTGCTGTATTTCACAGTGACAAAATACTTTTATTTGTAAGGTTTCAATGCCCCTATTTGTGTGTGTGCTTTTGTCTGTGTGTGTGTACTTTTTAATGTTAATGTGAGATCAGCTTGTAGGCTGAGTGGTGACACAGCTATGAGTACCACAACAATTTCAAACCCTGCAGAAAATGCAGGGTCCCCATTACTACCACGCTGGATGAGCCACGTTTACAGAATGGCAGCACCAGTGTGTCAACACTTATCTTTTAACTTACTGGAAAAGGGTCATACCCTTGTTATTCAGCCTGTCCTTTGAGTAAAGACTCCGCACTGTGGACAACATATATATATTTGTATGTACTACACATTCAGAAGAAACTTAGGTCATATGTTTTATGGCAGATCTGTTATTGGATTATCCTCTGATTCAGTGCATTGGAAGGAATGTAAAAAACACAATATTGTCAGGAATCCTGACCACTCTATCAGTTTTAAATTATGGAAACATATGGAGGGCAAACCATTTACAATGGACACAGTGAAGCATTCAGAAATATTGAATTATGTGACAGGTTGTGGGAGAAGGAGTATGATCAGCAATTTATTTTGTTTCAGGTATATTGCCAGTCTCATCTTCTTGTAATGCTGTCAAGAGTCACTGTAGCTGTATTTCAAATCTTGTTTCAAAACTGAGAAATTTCATAGTTCTTTTGCCTAAGAACACACTTTGAAGTGTCCTGCTAACTGTTTAGTTAACAGCTTGGAGTAACAGTCAGTTTTGCCACAAATGTAAGTTTACATAACTGAAATACTGAAAAAAAATTACTAATGAAATTTGATAAGTATGGGTAACACACTGTCCTTTCCAAATACAGATTTTTTGTGCACTGGCACACCTTTTCTGTCAGAAATACAGCATGAGCTTTACTGTTACGTTTTAACTTCTCTTAGCTTCTCTGCAAAAGAAATGCAATTCTATGTGAAGCTGAGAAAGTTATAATTCTGATGAAGAGATTTCCCTCCCTCACCTTTTTTTTTTTCTTTTTTCTTGACAGCCAAGTTGTGAAAGATCAACGATAGAGCTTTGGGCTCAATTATGCCATCAGATAAGCAGTATATCTCTAAGACTCTCTAGCTAATTTATACACAAGGGATGCTTAAATTGATTCTCTTGTGTAACTTAACATGCACTGAAAGTTCTGCCATTGGGAAGAACGTCAATCAAATCAAGAAGATCCACGCAGAAAGCAAGCACAGATGGTAGGTGATGAGTGCTGATTTTGGAAAACAGAAAGTAATATAGGAGGGAGTTTTGCCCTACTAAGCAAACTACTTTTTTTCTGACTGTCACTGTTTGATACGTAAGCAATATTTCCTATTTGATACGTCCTTTAAAATTGATGTGTTAAACACAGTTTCTTAATCAGCCACTCAAAAGTATCCAGATTATAGATTAAAAATGACTATGACAATCGTACACGTGGGCAAATGTGTGATACTGAAATCTGCAAGAACAGAGGTAGCATTTTCATGTCATTCTTAGGACAATGCTGCCAGTAATCCTCAAAATCAGGAATGTCAAATATTATTCAAGCAAAATACAGAATAAATTAATTCAAAGTGAGAAGTACATTGTGTAAACAGTTTCTGCTTGTCTGAAACTTCACACAACTTTAAATTTTAGGGTTATGGATTTGTGAATTTTCTTCAGACACTGCATAAATTATTAAAAATCTCAAAATTTGGTATAGATCACCATGTATGTGTGTGGATCCTACATGCAAATGCTCTGCTATGAATGAGAATAGAAAGAATTACACTTTATAGTCCAACAGTTTTTTTTTTCATTCTTTTCTTCTTTCTTCTGCAAATACTGTAGAAGAAACAGAGTCCTAGTGTCAGCCATAAAAGCTGGAGCCACATTATCTGATCTCCATTCCCAACTGCCATGCAAACCTTTTCTTGATTATTTGTACATGTTTTTCTCTGTGGCCAAAATTTTCTTTAATCTAATATCTGCCATACTGGCTCTTGCTCTAAATCTCTCTTTTAAAGTGGCGCACTTTGTGAGGAAGGTGTTGCAGAAGTGTGGAGCCAATCCAAGAGCCCCAGAGCAAAGCTTCATATGTCAGCTCCCATGGGGTAACAGGTCACTGTTACACTGTGGTTTTGAACAGGCCACCTAAGTCTCAGGAAAGAGTGATATGAATATCTCATCAAATACTCATCCATAACATGTAGGAAAAAGAAAAAGTTATTATGAATAACTGTAGTGTGATGGATACTTCTTGAACATTCACGTGGCCGGTGAAAAGAGCCATCTTTACTACTTCTGAAAACAAGAGATAATAAATTTTCTAAGGGTCCTAAGTTCTGTAACAGGTACTAATGCAACACTGGATTTCATTTTATTGGATGAAGGAGAGTTGGTCATTAACCTAAGAATCCATGGCTGTTCCAGCACAGGTGGCTATCATTTAGTAATATAAGTTCAATATTCTACTGAATATTGCAGTAGTCAGTGATATATATGTACAGGGACTTTAACAGGATCAATTTCCAATTCTTAAAGAGTAGTTGGAATTAGTGAGGGAACTACAAAATTAGACTGCTTTGTATTAAAAAGACTATGAGTTGTTGAAGGACAACTGGCCATCCAAAATCCTTGATTCTGCTAGTAGGAATAAATGCAACATAGGACAAAAAACATCTTACATAGAGACATGGGAGTAATCTTAAAACATCAGCAAAAATTGATATGTGAGAATGGAAAAAAGGAAAAGGTAAATAGGAAGGACTATTACTTATAATTTTGGAAGCTTATGAAGTCAGTAAAAATAAGAACGTATTTTATAAAGAAGTTATAAGAAAACAAAGCCCCTAGACAATTATTTAAGTACATTGTTAAATATGCACATTGAAACTGAATGAAATAAATTTAAAAAGAATGGTAGAAAGGCTGTTTCTGCCATGACCTAAGATGAACTCAGACAAAAGTACCATCTCAGTGGAACAGGAAGCTTGTCTTCTGAAAAAAAAATAAGATGTGAAGAAGTATCTGCTAAGGTTAAGGAAATTCGGAACAGTGTGTTCGTACTTCAACCAAAATCTTTAACAAAGTGGCTGAGAAGCACTACAAACTATTTTAAACAAATTCAGGAAAACTTCAACAGACTCAGAAATCACTAATGTTCTTCCAATACTTAAAAAGAATAGGGGGTATTTATTAGCTGTGGATTGATTCTACATGGAATTATGAAATGGCAGTTAGAGACTCAGCAAAGAATTTAAGTTTATAAATATAAGCAAGAACAGTATGTTTATTTGCAGGTCTGTCTTATCCAACAATCTTGTTATATTTTCTGAAAACATCATAAATCCAGCTGAAAATGTAACTGTGTTGATATTGTATCCTTGGATTTTTCTCAGTTAATTGAATTATTACTGGATGTTTGATTTAAAAAAAAAATTTGCAGTGAATGGCACTAGCAAGGTGTATGTTTGAGAGACTAAAACCATTGGCTAACCAAGAACTTTTAAAACACAGTCAATGTGAAGTCATTGATGAGTAGGACTTTTTCTAGCAAAATCCCTCAAATACTACTTTTTGATTCTGTGCATTTTTATCAGTGACCTAAACAGATATAAATTGCCTTTTCTGACCTACCTAGAAGACATAATATTTGATGGGGTAGTAAATAATTGGGGAGGCAAATCGCTGTAAAAGAATGATCTGAATCATATGCCTAAAAAATCACAAACAGGCAGAATGTGTTTTAATTAAACGTGTTATCAGTTCATTATGGGAAGCGGTGGTCCCATATGTCTTGAAGTGCTCACTTTAATGTTAACTCTTTTTATGGATTTCATTTGGTTTCTGCAGAAAATCCTTAAAGACTGTGAATTCAAATGTTTGGGCAGGATGGTCTTGATGGTCTTGTTTGGAAACATCTGACTGGGAAACAATGAGTCCCTCTCTTTTGGGAGCTGAAGAGAATGTAAAAATTTCCTTTCATGTTCTCATCATTCCTGAAGCCCTGTAGTATGAAAACGCCTGTATCTCATCTGATCCTAAAAGATCCTGAAGAAATTGTGTTTCCTCAAATAGCTAGATGTACTGTGATTTTGCCTCCCCATGGATGATCAGTGACTGGCCTTACAGACTGAAGAGGAGAAGCTGGAGAAGGAAGATGCAACAAAGGCTGTGAATCAGATAGAATAAATTCACTCTCGGATGTCTGGGTCTGCAGCCTCATTGAACTCTCCAGAACAAACTAATCACCACATTTCAGGTCAGGAACAGTTTCCATAGTTTAGGTTTGCAAGGCTGTGAAAGAAAGGGCACATGGGAGCAGCAGAAACACACTCTTGTGTACGATGTAAAAGATCACCAAGACACATCTGACACAGATCATTTCTAGCTGGAGCCTATACCAGCACTGGGAGCTTGGCCCAGCAGTCTCACAGCTAAAAAGCTTGAGCCTGAGGGATGGTACTGTGCTTCACAGAGCATTCCCCAGCTGAGTGCACAGAGGGCATCAGGCAAACAACTGTGATGGTTCTTTCTGACCTCCAGTTCTGTTAAACCATTCCACTGTGTGCCCTACCCATTCTGGATTTCAGGCTTGTTTAGGTCTTTCCTGCTTCCCCCTCTAAAGACAAGAGCTGATGGATTCTCCAAAGCACATCCATCCAAAAATTAGGCAGAAATAGCATTGGATTCAACCTGTTTTCAGAAACCCAGGTACTTGGTTAAAAAAAAAAAAAAAAAAAAGAGAAAAAAAACAAAGTAAAAACAACTGGAAAAGTATTTTCCGCCTGAAATCTCTTTCAGCTAATTTACTTGTATGTAGTAATAGCAAATAAAAAATCAGACTGAAGTGTGGCTTTGAAGCTGGCAGCATCTCTCCCATTTAATTTTTTTTCCCCTAGCAGTATCAGAGACTTTGCTTTGGAATGTACACAACAAAGGTATAATCTTTCAGATTCAGATTAAGGAAAAACAAAAACACAATTCTTGTCATGTGAAGCCAGTAGATTGTCCAGGCTTTTGCTTTTGTATCATCCAGAGCTGGTCACCAGGGATACAAAATTATAAAACTCTAAATCCTACAACCAATCACTGTGTCTTTTAGGGGGGTGTTGGTTTCACGTGCTGAAGTGTGTGCACCAGTTTATAGCAACTAAGAAAAGGACCTTTCTGTTTGCCATAAACTGAGCTGACTCAAGTAACTACAGTAAGGTGGTTGTTTAAAGTAGGTTTCTCCATGTGTGGCATCTTGCTCAACATCTGGTTCTAGTTAACTTCTTTTCTGAGGTTTTTGTGTACATTGCTGTGTCGAATTCATATTTAATTTCAAAACAAGACTGAGTATAAAGCTAGAAGTTCACCCAATTTGTACAAAGAAAAAAACCACAAAACAAATGCTATTGCCCAGTTTGTGTTTGGAGAATTAGGTGTTATCATATAGCAATTTTTATCCTAAATCCACTGCTTGTGATTTTTGCTAGAAATGCTCATTTAAGTATCCTTTATAACCATGCCTAAGGGTGCATTGAGGTCAGCTTTCTCTGAGATCTTTTATGAACCGTGTTACACAAAGTAAGTTTTCATGTACTATGACTGCATGCAGCTTTTGTGTCTGATAGAATCAGAAACCAGCATTTTTATAGAATAAAATTGAAGTGTAGTGGTTTATTTCAACTTTTTATGCAATTAACCATAAGACATTTTTACTAAAAATATCACATTACATATCATAGTTTAACATCTGATTTAGTCTTGTAAAAAGCTAGCATTAACATGAAGCACATATTCATCCATATGTCAGCTGGCTTAAGCCAGTTAAGCAACCAGAATATAATCTTTTTAATGTACAATCACATCCCACTTCTGTATCAGTTGCCATGTGATATTTAGTGACCTCAGCATTATGACACTTCAGTTCGTCCAGACAGCCCATCACTTCAGTCAATCAAATGGCCTGACCTTAACCTAATGAAGCATCAACATACTAAACTGCAACTAAACCAACCCCTCCAGAGGCTATCACAGTATATTTTTCCTGACAGAATTTAAAAACATACTTTCACAAATTCACATCCATACACTTACAGAACCAACAATCTAGGTTTTGTTTTATTTAAATTTGTAATGTTCTTTTCATTTCCTAATCTGCCCATTTTTTCACATGAATTTCCTACCACTGCAGACCATCCTTGCTGCACACCACAAACAGCAATGAAAGCACATACTTAGTTTAGCAGCAGCAGCAGCAGAACATAGTTTAAGGACATATAAGGTTGCATTTTGTTGCATCTTACTTAAATATGTATGTCCAGTAGCTGTAGTGAAGAATTACTTCCTATTTCTGTGGTTGCTCCTTCCTTCTGAACACAGTGATTTCACAGTTCTCCAAACTTTGTCTCAGCTTGCCATCACCTACATTGATTTTTCCAGTAGCACTTCTTTTGCCTTGTTTTTCTGTCTTACACTGTCCTTCTAAGAATTTGAATCTTGTCTCACCAATTGCTTATTAACACTTAGCTTCGTTATCGTGATAATCATTGTATCTTCCAGACTGACTTCATTGAAAATACTTTCCCCAGCTGCACCTCCCAGAGATAGGATAGGCCAGTCAGCCTCCCCTTGATCCCTGGGAAGATGATGGAGCAGCTAATCCTGGAAAACAGTTCCATGCATATGAAGGACCAACCTGATAAACTTCTGCAATGAACAACTAGCTTGGTAGATGAGGCTCCCCTCAGCAGTGAATATTACCTACCTAGACTACAGTAAGGCTTTCAACACTGTCTCCCATATGATCCTCACAGAGAAGCTGATGAAGTATGGGCTGGATGAGCAGACAGTGAGGTGGATTGAAAACTGGCTGAACAGCCTGGCCCAAAGGGTGGTGGAGCACCCCACATATTGAGGAAAGGCTGAGAGAGATGGAACTGTTTAGCCTGGAGAAGAGAAGACCCAGAGGGGGGATCTCATCAATGTTTACAAACATCTGAAGTGTGCAAAAATGACTGAGCCACGCTCTTTTCATTGGTGTCCAGTGACAGGACCAAAGACAATAAGCACATACTGAAACAAAAGAGGTGCAGTCTGAACATCAGGAACACTTTTTCACTGTGAGGGTGACCGAGCACTGGCACAGGTTGCCCAGGGAGGTTGTGGAGTCTCTCCCCTTAGAGACAGTCAAAAACCATCTAGGCACAGTCCTGGGCAACTGGCTGTAGGTGGCTCTGCTTCTTGCCCAAGGGGAATTAATGAGGATTTTCCTCACTGGAAATCAAGACAAATATCGATCAGTAGATTCCTTAAGGGATATGGAAGCAGAGGTAGTCAAGACTATGAATAAGAGTGAAATTGTAGGTGGGCATAAGGGGTTTGTGGGGTAAGGGAGACTATTTCACCCCTTTCACTGTCATCCTCATTGCTTTTGTCATCCTCATTGTTTTTGTCATCCTCATTGCTGAGGGAGAGACCACCTCTGTCCCTGAAGACTACAGCGAGGAGGCTGTCCTGTAAACCCATACTTTTATGTCAAAGAAGTGAAATGTCTTTATAACATTAACAAGGTAAAAATGGCTTTTTTCCTGCCTGCACAGTTTGTTTTTTCCCAAGACAACATGTCTTACTGCAGCCCTCATGAGGGAGACTGCATTTCCTATGCCTTTTCCTTCAGTGGATGCTGAACTTCCTCATATAACAGAACATGTTTGATTCTCAGCAAATAGTATTTTAAAATCATAATCCCAACATAATTTTATATTTATAGTTCAGTCTCACTAGGATTTTCAGCTGCTTAAATGTCCTATAAAGACATTTATTATATCTTTTGATTTATATCATGCCTACCATACTGATAAAACTGATAATGTAATGATACTGTCAATAGCAGATGATCAAAACAACTACTTTTTAAAAAGCAAAAATATATAAATATCGCAATGCATACTCAAAAAATACAAATGTGAAAAAGGACGTTATCTGTTTTCTATAGAACAGCCGCTCACCAGTTTATAATGGATATACAGTGCAAGGAAAACTGAACTTATGATTCAACTAAACTCAAACTAGTTCATAAGCCAAAGTTTCAGACTAAAAGATGTGTGTATTACAATATGAGCTTCTAGACGTTTGAGGTATGTCACTTACTAAGTACGATAGAAGCATGTCTGCCTCCATGTCTGGAAAGTTCCTGGTCTTTGAAAAAAACTTTAAAAATGCTTAAAGACTTTCTCATCATGGATGAATATCACCCAACTGTTTAGTGCTACTGACTTCACTCCAAGTATCAGCATGAAGAGGGTTTTGCAAGGTAGACTTTAAATAATCCTTAATATCAGACAGGTCTTTCAGCTGTAGGTAGAAATTTATTTGTTAATAAATTATATTACAAAGAATGTGGTGCTATGTTTGTACTCTCTCCTTCTACAGATCATCTTGTTTTTTTTTAAAAATAGGCGCTGCAACAACTGGCTTTGTAAAATACATGGCTGACCTGCTGGGCAGAAGTAGACAGCTACAGTAGACTGTACCATAAGAAATGGCTGTGCCTAGGTTTGTTTGGTTTTATTTTACTTCCAGACCATTACTATGAGAAAGCAGCAGCTTGAGCTTAATACAATTGCCCTGGTGATTTTTATAGAGCTCTTGCCATTATTGAAATGGCATATGCCTGAATAGCTGAAAGATCTGTGCATCAAAGTGGAATTAAAGAAGGGGTAGAGTCATATTTAAAATGGTGGTTAGAATAGGGGAAAAATACTTTTTTGCCTTCTCCTATAATAATGTAAGGTCAGTAAGGAGAAAAGTATATTTTTTTGTCTTTACTAGATGTGAAACCAGAGGCAGATATGGCTTGGACTACAGTGAACAGCATCATGAACTTCATCAAGAAGATGAAGTTTTTAGAATCTGTAGTTATCCATTTCTAGAATATCATTGTAGAAAGTATGTTTAAATCAGATTCTCCAACTTTTACTGAAGAATGATGCCTGGCCATGAGTTCCAGAATGTCTGCAAGTGCAGGAAGTGTCAGGTCATCTTGTTCTTCAGACTATAAACAAAAATCAGTATGTCTGAGAGTAGCTTAAAAATAGCAAAAGCTTCTACATAATTACAGACTTTTACAACTGACAAAATATTCTTCATTTTAATTAACCTCTCTCCTGCACTGGCTCCTGAAAATATCCCATCTGAGAGCTTAGTCATCTGCCTAAAAAGAAGCAAAATATTAAACCTACAATTTCACATTATGGAGGTCGCCTTCTACAAACACATACTGAACCACTGCATAACATTGCAAACTGTTTTGTTGGCAAGGAGTACCTAATGGTACACAGTATTTTCATGAGGAATAACCTGAACCTTGAGGTAAAAAAGATATTCTGAGATAAATACCCTAATTATGATTCTCATATGACTGAACAGAATATGAATCTGATCTGTAAACTGATTGAGATCTTAACTTTGCTATATCACCAGGTTAAAAAACAAATCATAATTAAGGTACTTTCTACACTGTTATTCAGAATGCAACATAAGAGGGGCAGGAGATAGTTTATGGTTCTTTTCAGGAGTTCATGAGAGGGTGCAATAACCAGCCAGTATAGCTTCAATGAAATATTTGGCTTATATATTTTATTTGCATACACTGATTTTTTAGTTGATTGTCCAAAGGAAAAGAAAATCAGAAAATAGTAAATAATAAGGAAAAAAATCGTTCTGTTTTGGGGCATTGTTTCTGTACTGTAAATCACAGCTGGAGAAAACCATTAGAATATTCTATCCCTCTGCATAAAAGCATGATTTTTTGTCTATTATGCATTAAGTATTTTGTTTAAACTAGTGTGCGTGTGTCAATCTGAGAGGCTTTCACTGTTCCCTTTGGGAAAATTCTCCACAGACTTGTAGATTTTGCTGTCACAGAGGTAATCCAGACAGTTAACATTTGCCCTTACTTAACTCCATGCAGTCACTCATGCTTCTGCTCTCCTTCATTCTGCTAAACTGATTCCTGCCCATTATTGAGAAAGCCTTTAGAAATTTGCAGAGAGCTAAACATCTGCTCCTTCATCCTGCCAGTGGGTTTCAGGCTGCTATTATGTTTTCTGGTTGTCAGTGATGCTTCTGAAAGCAGTCTTTTTCAAAATCAAATTTGCAATAGATTTGTGATTAAATTGTATACTGTGGTATCACCCAGTGACCCCATCTAGTCTTGTATTCTGCTGTGTTAGATGCTGTATGGACCTGATGGTGGACATGAAACCTGAGTCGAGGATTTTTCACAATCAGTGGAACTTCTCAGCTCCCACATTACTAACATAATCTGGTAAATCTAGATCTTTATTCCCTAGATCATTACTCCCTTTCATGAAGAGAAGGAGGCCACAGTGGACAAGTTTTACCTTCCATTTAGGTCAGCGCTCAGGGAAGCTTCATCATCTCTGGGAGAAACATGAGAGGAAGGACAAGTGTGGGAGCCCAGGGCTCCTGAGTGCTTTGGTAAACTCTGGGATGGAAGTTGTCACCTTATGTTTTTCTTACTAGTAGGAATTGGTATCTTTGCTGATAAAGGTTGATTCTCAATGAAAAGTGATGGATGAAATGTCCTCCCATGTTGAATTCCCCCCACCTGTCCATAGAGCAACTCCCAGCCCAGAGTATGCAAACTGCTATTAGTTATTGAAAAGATGTGACTAATGCCATGGACAAAGGGTGGGAGGGTGGAAGGGTGTGATCCCAGATTCCAGAGTCTGCATTCAGTTTGTGTGCCAGCCTCAGTAGCAGAGAGATGAAAGGAGGTGCTCCAGCAAGCCCTTCTGAAACGATGGGGAGCATGATGTTGCACTTCCAAAATGAATCCATGGGAGCTGGTGCACCCAAGAGCACCATGGACACCCAGCTAGCGGGCCACACTGGCCCTGGGGAGGCTGCCTCTGCACTTTTCCTTCCCTTGGGTCTTCCCTGTGGGAACCCAATGTTTCCATTATCCCAGACAGCCCAGCCCCACTTTCCCATGTAAAGAAGAGGTGGCTGTTTACCTCTTTCCCTGCATTGGTCTTGCCTCAAGCACACAGGGGTTTGCTACCCCTGCTGCAAACGGTCATTTCGTATTTGTCATCCCATTTCCTGCAGTTTTTTAGCCCCCATTCAACACAACATCTGCCAGGGCTTGCTCTAACCAGCAGTGCTGCGAGATGTCAAGCCAGCATAAAGTCTTTGAGAGGTCTGAGACCTCAGTCAAGTGAGAAACAGTGAGCTCTGCTCTGCAAGCCTTGGACGGTCCCCTTGAAACTCTCACGTCTACAGATCGTCTAGATACAAACACAACAAAACAGGAAAAGTGATGTCAGCCCTGCCCACTGCTCTTATGTGGCTAGTAAATCATATTTTATTTTCATTATTAATGATTATTCCTCATGGTATCCAGTGTGATTTAATTAGTAAATAGGGGGTTGGGTTTTTTCCTGTTAATACTGTGTCTCACTATATCAATTTTAAAATAAAATAAATTGTAACTGTAATCACACAACATAGAGGTGTTAAAAAACTCCCATGCAAATTTTTGCCGAAGAAAAAGTTTTGAGGGGGAAGGTAATACTTCGACAGAAAATCATATATTTATATTGAAAATAGCACTGATCCAGAAATTAAAGATATAGCCTGTATTCTTGTTTTGATAAATTTTGGGGCATAATTTTTAAGACACATTCTTGAAATCTAGTATCAGCATTAGCCCCTTTCTGTGGTTTTGTGTTTTTTTTCTTTCCCCTTTCTTTTTCTTATTATGTGAAACAGAACCAGGAAAAACTTCTCATGATTTCCTCAGAAATAGTCTAACAGAAGGGGTTTACCTCAGTGTAAATTGCCTACTTGCACCATTTTAATCTGACAGGCTGTTCAAAATATTTTTAAAGCCAGCTGAGGGAATGGAATAGGTACATTGCTCTGCAGCAATGAGTCAGTGGAAAGAAACCCAGTGACTCCAGGGGAAACAACTTACATGTTTAGTTGCCTTTTGAGCAGGTATTAGTTATCTGATGGAGATTACAAACTTGATAGCCCGATCCCATATTAAACAGGCATAGTAGCTCTTTTTGGAAGTGTGTTGATCATTTTTCAGCACATTCTTTCTTTTTTCTACTAGCCTTATGGTCACTTCTATATTTTGCATGACTGAACAGAAATCTACTACTTATGCGACCTGAAAGATGACTTTAATATGTCTTTTACAAATTATTTACTTTGGAAAGTTTGTCTGCACACTTCTTGCTTTAGAAGGAAATGCTCACAAAAATAAACAGTCTTAAGGATTTTCTGGTTTAAATACAGTTCTCCAGCTTCAGGGTTCCAGGGAAGTGTGCTGAGGTGAATCCTCGGCTTCCCCGGAGCATTGCAACACTGAATGAAAACATGCAGAAAAGCTTGAGATATATTCTAAACTCCCTGCGTTCACTCCATGGAGGGTTACACTTCTACCGCCAGTCCAACAAACGTGAATAATTTGATTATCTGTGCATATGCAAAATCCCGCTGGGAGCTGATGCAAACATAAAATTCCCCATGTGTTTTCTAGCATGTGAAATCATGCTCAGATCCATGTGCAGCCAGAAAAAATTTTTGAGAAAGAGATAGTAATTTTAAATCTAAACCACAAATTCATCCATCTGTTTCATATTTCCCATCTACCAAGCTGCGAATGTCCTTGTTCTTGAGGAGAGGAGTCTGGTTCTCCAGTACGGTGTTCACTGAAAACAGTAAAAGATGCTGGGAAAAAAAAGGATAAAGGTAATATTATAAAAACCCTAATTTATTGAACAGCTAAAAAAGACTCTTGTAACTAAAACTACATATATTCATATCTATATAACTTTAGTGAGGGAATTATTCTTTGCCAAGTATTCCTCATCAGACAAAAAAAATATTATTTTGACCTTCAGTTTAATGTTCCCATGTTTTCATTGCTTACAGCAGGCCTTTGAAATTCAGCAAGAAGAAAGCTCTGGAAGATAAATATCTCTAGTGTCTCCCATGAAATTCCATTTGTCTGCATCCCAGGTACAGGTGCGGTGTCTTCCCCATCTGTCAGCAAAGCTGTGGCAGCATGCCAAAATAACAACTGAACACAAACGCTCGGACACCACAACTAAATAACCAGCAACACCTGTTACAGCAGGAGTTCTGAGCAGAAAACCTCCCTTAGAAGAGAGCAGGGAGGGAGAGCTAAACTGCCTTCCTTTCCTTGCAGGTTTTCTCCATCAGATGTGTTGCATGCCTTCAGGGGCTCATCCTCAGCTCTGAAGGAACAACATGAACAAAGTGTTTTGCCACTGTCTCCATATAAGCAGAGACTCAAAGCAGGCTTCTCCAACCATTTCACAAAGGCAGTACAAGGCCCTAGTGTGCATTCCCCTCCCTAAACTCTTCCTCCTGACAGCTGCAGTAGTTACTCGGAGTTCAGGTTAACCATGGATGCTCAGGGCTTGATAACACTGATAATATTTGATAACAACATTGCCATATACACTTCCAACAGAATTATTTTCAACCTGTGTGAGAAACATAGGTGATGTATCTGAAAACATTACAATAAAACTATTAATCTGGTTGCAAAGTCAAAAATCTGTCAGTTAAAAAAGGACAAAATTGAGATCATCCGACTCCATTTACTTCAGTCCTCTGGCACCTATAACTGAGACATTCCTTCATGACATGGCATGGTGCTTTTCAGTAGTCCCTGTCCTTTTGCTGCCCAGGTGGGACAGTGCAAAGGAGGATGGCTGAGGGTATGATGACCATAGCTGATGACTGAAGGTTTCTCTGGCACATTTATTCCAGAAGGCTTGAAGCATTCTTCAGGAAAAAGAAGGGCACTTTTGTGGCTCCTGTAGACATCACTATACAAAAGAGTTCTGGTCTGTTGCTGCCTGGGTCACAGCTTTCTTACATGATTCTATACAAGTTGTTTTAATATGAAGTTTGGAAAAGATTGTCATCCATGTCCCACTCACTGTCTGAAGGTCTACAAGCTGGCATGTGGGAAGCTGACCTGGCAAGGGCTTCATGAGGACCTCTTGCTGCAAAAGAGATCAGTGCTAGTTGTGACTGTTGAGCACTTTGGGATAAAATAACACATTCTTATAGTAAATGACTGCAGGAGGAGGGAAATCTTAAGGAGGGCTGGGTGGGTATGTTGAATTATGTAGTTAATTTAAACAATTTTCTTCCTGCAGATACATTTGGAGTTGATTAACATATATATAGACATTTGGCACCCTGGCTGCAGTGAATTTCCCTTCAAGTAAAGTAACAATTCTTTTATTTCTTTTCATTCACTGAGCTCCAACAGATAAAAGAGCACAGAGTGTACCTCGAGCCTGCAAAGGGCCCCTATGTCCCAAAACAGCATAAACGCCAGCTTCATTAGCACACATCATTAAACGTTTCATACAGAAAGGAGCCATCTGCTCTTGAAAATGCTGGGACCTCTGCACATAAGGTATTTGATTGCCCTCAGTCTTTTGACTTAACCTACTAGACTTGGAGCTGGGGTTATTTTGCCAAAGTGACTGTTTTTCTCTGTTATACTAACCACTTCTACCCCAGTCTGGCTGTATATCAAGAGTTGTCTCCAGCTCCCTCCCACTGGTTCTTGTTGGGTCCCTGAGGATGGAAAGTAATGGACTGGTTGGACAGTAATATTCTAAATTATCAATTACATATCCATTTTCCTCCTGTAATCTCACAGTGTCAGGTAGCTCCACCCTTATACCTGACCATACAAACAGCATGCTCAGAGGTTTACACTGGAGCAGACACTGGGGTTATTCTCAGCATGTTTCCCTTTCACCGTTCCTGTTTGCTACCCCAAGAACAAGAAGGGCAGGGCTAACATCAAACACGGGGTCTTCACTGCCCCAGCTCTGTGCTACCTCACTGTGGCCAGGTTAGCAGGTGCAATATGCTGCAGTCTTCAGGGATGACACAGTCCATGGGCTGTGTGAGTTCAAAATGCCACGAGAGCTCCTCAGGACAGACTGTCAGACCAAAGAGCTCTCAACTGAGTGATGCGGCTAATACCATAATTTTGTGCTGGATGAGTGAAGTGGTACATGTCCCTTTTCTGGTTTGTCAGGAAAATGAACCCTGAAAAAAACTTTCATGACACAGAAGACAAAACTTTCATGAGGACTGTATGTTCCCTTAATGGCCAAAAGAACAATCATAATGAGGGACTAAACATAGTTTATAAAAATGTTCATGAATTTATTTATAGAATCATAGAATCATAGAATTATTAAGGTTGGAAAAGACCTCTAGGATCATCAAGTCCAACCATCAGCCCAATACTACCATGCCTCCTAAACCATGCCCTGAAGTGCCACGTCTACACATTTTTTGAACTCCTCCAGGGATGGTGACTCCACCACCTCTCTGGGCAGCCTGTTCCAGTGCCTGACCACTCTTTCAGTAAAGACATTTTTCCTAATATCCAATCTAAACCTACCCTGGCACAACTTGAGGCCATTTCCTCTTGTCCTATTGCTAGTAACTTGGGAGAAGAGACCAACACCCCCACCTCACTACAACCTCCTTTCAGGTAGTTGTAGTGAGCAATAAGGTCTCCCCTCAGCCTCCTCTTCTCCAGACTAAACAACCCCAGTTCCCTCAGCCACTCCTCATAAGGCATGCTCTCCAGGCCCTTCACCAGCTTTGTTGTCCTTCTCTGGAAATCCTCCAGCACCTCTATGTCCTTCTTGTAGTGAGGGTCCCAAAACAGAACACAGTATTCGAGGTGCAGCCTCACCAGTGCTGAGTACAGGGGCACGATCACTGCCCTGCTCCTGCTGGCCACACTATTGCTGATACAAACCAGGATGCTGTCGGCCTTCTTGGCCATCTGGACACACTGCTGGCTCATGTTCAGCTGGCTGTCAATCAGCACCCGCAGGTCCTTCTCCTCCGGGTAGCTTTCCAGCCACTCTTCCCCAAGCCTGTAGCATTGCATGGGGTTGTTGTGACCCAAGTGCAGGACCCAGCACTGAGCCTTGATGAATGTCATAGAATTGACCTCGGCCCATCAATCCAGACTGTCCAAATCCCTCTGCAGAGCCTTGCTACCCTCAGGATTGGAAGAATTTGAAGAATCGTATCATATTTAAATGTCCAGAAGTTTATACCAGATTCATAGACTATATGAGTAGTGCACACAACAGAATTCTGGGTTTTTTCCCGTATTTCTGTAACAATGACTGTCAAATTTCAAGGAAATTCCTCCAAAAATGAAAGCTTCTGATAAAGCAAAATATGGGAAATTATGTTCAATAGTGTACATTACTGGAATAGTAATTGGGAAAACAAAATCAGTTTTTGAAACTTGTAAATCTATCATTAAAATAAAACAAGATAACCTCTGAAAAGAAATTCTAGATTTCTGGAACCCATCTTTCTATCTTTTGCATAATCACGCTTGAAATATTAATTTTTACATCAAAATACATTTTAATCAAAACAGTGATATTATTTGAAATCTAAGAAATACTAGAAATGCCATGAAAGTGACCATTGCTGTGTATAAAAACAAATGACAAATTATCATCAAGAGGGTGCATACCTGGAAATGTCATCTGACCCCACAGTATTTTCCTGTTTTCCAACTGTGACTATTTTCATTTTTTCATAGTTATCAGCCTAACAGCTCCTGTGTTTTGGTCTCTTCTTTAATGCAAGACAAAAAAAGGATAGATGAAGTTACTCAGCAGCTGTTTTGTTCTACCCTTCATTCTTCCAGTTACTTGTTATGAACTTATGGAATTATCTGAAATACAAAAATGCTTTTTCCTACATCATTAGTGTGTAATTGTTTTATATCCCTCAGAAATGCTTCATTTTTATTGCTTTTTAGAAATCATTACTGTAGACTGAAATATTTCCATTTCTAATTCTGGAAATACTTATTGACCACTAAACAATTGACATCCTTTTCTTCTTGCTAAGTTCTTCACCTGCCTAACATCTGATTGCAATGACTCCGGCACTGCTAGACATGTTCCAGTGTTTTATTCATAAGAGTTCTTTATGAAATTGAGGGGCCATGTTTCACAATGTAATATTCATTTTCCTTATGTGTCTTTACTTACCAAAGTGTATTAACACAGCTGAAAAAAAAAAAGTTTCATAAGCTTTCCTGTAAATCTACTATCAGGCTCTTCAAGACATTTGGTATGTAGCTGTGGTGTACCTTCCGAGTCATTCCTAGTAAACAGAGCATTAACATTCCTTCAATTACTTATCTTTATAAGAATTAAAATTCTTTCCAGGATATTTAGTTCTTAGGGCATTTTATCACAGCACGTTTCTGTTATAAACATGCTCTTTCTTGTTAGGAATGACACTAATTTTCCAGTTAGTTATCAAAGCAAATTATTCCTAAATTTATAGCAGTCTGACACAGATTTACAGAATTAGATCATAAATCTTTATTGCTATCTTCAAAAACATAGGGTGACACATGCATTTGCCCAGTCACAGTGTGTAACCAGATGTGCTGGTTTTCTAAGAAAAAAAATTATTCTTCTCCCTTTATCTAAATCATATGTGTCTGCGATTTGATGAATATGTTCCTTTAATTGCATCATCACCTTCCTGACACAAATATTTTCTAATGGGGAAGAGATGGACAATATTGATCTGTTGCTCCCCAAATTTGTACTATATACATGAAGTGACATTGAATTAAAGACTAAAATAACACTACTGCTTCCTCAAAAGTATAGAACTGAGGAAGCCAGTCCACTATGAGGATAAAAAGAATACTACAGTGAAAGTTTACTGGAGGAATAAGACTATTTATCATTTCAATGTCAAGTTGTCTGTCTCTTGGTTTCCTATCTCTCTCATGCCGTTGACTTGGTATATGCTGATGATTCATTGCGATGACTATTTCGCTCAAAGCAAGGAAAGCTCCATCACTCCAGGACAAAACAGAAAAATTCAAGCAAAACACTTCTCCAGCACTTCTGAGGCTCAGTTGCCCTTCTCGCTGTAGTTCATTGCTGGCACTATGCTCACAGTCATGCCTCTACTCTATCACTAATTTTAGCCTTTGGATACTTCAGCTGTGAGCTGTAGCCTCTTTTAACCACAAATTACTTTATGGGTTCCTATGGGCTTGTTCATGTTCATGTTTTTCTCTTCTGACTCTCCCTTCTCCCAAAAGGGAGTGAACCTCTACTATCCTTTCATGCAATGGACTTTCTTAGTTGATAATTGTTTTCTTGATTCTTTTCCCATCTCCATTTCAGCCCATTTTTTCTCCTGGCTTCTGTAATGTCCGTTACTGACTTCTGTCCTTAAGAACATTATCTCTAAAAAAAAAAACAAATAGAACAGACTACAGATTTTGACTGGAAATTTTCTATATTAAAATTGAGTTGGTAAAACCAGTAGAAAATTAGAAAGAGAGAGAGAGAGGATACAGAAACAGAGAAAAATATAAGACAGTTATTTGACATTTTTAGGGGAAAAAATCTTATGCTAATTTAAGTAATGTCTTTTGGAGAAGCTTTATGTATGATATGAAGAAGAGGTAAGATAGTCTTCTTGGCCAGCCCTCTAGCAGAGAGAAGAGCTATTTCACATACTGTAACGGTCATCTCCAATATTGACATTAAATGGATAATGTTGATGATCAACTGGTCATCTCATACCTGAAGCCTAACCTATAAAGTCTTTTTCAGATGAGCTTCTATTGGGTTTATTCCTGTATTTTTTCAGGAAAATATCTGGTGCATCTCTGAATAGCATTATAATAATACATATTATTGTGAATGAAAATGTAAGTATGAATATATGAAAGCAGGGTTTAAAAAGAAATTATTCTGAAACCCTAAATCCAGCATTTGTAGAAAGGATGTTTTGAAAAATGGAAGAAGGTCAAATATTTTACAAGAATTTCATTGACTGGAATCTCTATGGAAAGATTTGCAGTTCTTTTAAATGGAAGTACAGACACACAAGCACACATGCATACATGTGTGAGTAGGTGTCTATATACCGTTTGAGTACCATGTTTAAATTCAAACAAAACATGAAAACTTCTTGATCTGTCATCTCAGGAAGCTCAGAGCTTAATGAGTGAAGTATCAGATGCAATTCAAAAATTATTTTTTGAAAAAATTCAAAAATTCAAAAAAAATTCAAAAATTACTCAGAAGAAGAACATAGGCATCTTGTCCGTTTCTGATACAACCAAAGGTAAACTGGCAAATGTCACAAAATGTTACTACTATATTACCTTTATGATAATTTGCTGCTCTTGAATGATCACTATGCTAGTGAGTCAAGGGGCACTCTAGCATTAAAATACATAATGTAATGTAAAAGCTAAATCTTGCAGAGAGTCAGCTTCCATCCTGCTGTGGTATATGATATCAGAGGTAAATATCTGAATGGAATATCTGACATATTTGAAGAAGATTTGAGGGGTGAGCTAGCTAACAATTTTTCATCAAGGTTATTTTCATTAAAACAGAAAATGTCTGTTCCATAAAATTTAATTTTCTGGTGGCTATTTTCATTTTTCTATTCTGTTACTGAGAAGAGAGCTACAGCTACCCATGTTATAGCCCCCTGTATTTCAGCCTTTGGGGAAAGCCGCAAATCTCACAAAACTCCCTGAATGGGCATCAGCAAAGAGGAGCAGAAGGCCAAAAAGACGTCATATTTAGCTGCTAGTAACCCCAGCTGAAGATTAATAATTTCACTTATGGAAAGGAAGAGGAAACTGAGCAGTACTTTCTGGGCAGGCAGACAACTAGCAAGCCAAAACTCTCTGTAAACACTTTTTTTTTGAGAAAACTCTTTCTGTGAGGTAAATAAAAAATTACATGTAATGTTGGGAGTAGGAGGAGGGAGGGAGGATTGTTCATTTTACTTTTTGCCCCAACTCAGAAGGCAAATATTTTCCAAACTATTTTATGAAGCCAAATGGATTTCTATTTTCTCAACAAATCTAGTTATGATCACTCAGATTTCTGACTGTGTGCCAAACATACCTCATATGTTTATGTGGGGTTTCACTAGAGGTTCAGTAAAACCAGATTCTCCCTGCTCCCACCAGCTCTTCCAGAAACCATGTCTCACCCACTCAGGGGGCTGCTCTCCATCCTTCCTGCTCTGCACACCCTTCTCTTTTCTACCCCCAGAAGGACCTGATCCTTCCCTATTCACTGCCTCCATCCTCGCATGGCCCCGTCCCCATACACCCGAATTCTGCTGATATTTCATAGGTATCTACTTGTGCTTCAGATGTCACTATTCTTTACTGATAGGGAAAGGGTTCTTATTCACTTTTTCCTTTCAGTTTTCTTAGTGAATGTCAATAGTTAGGGAGAAGTCAGAAATGAGTCTGTGGTTTAGTGGCATTCTGAAATAAATAGGTTTATAGGACTTTTGTAGCTGACTTTTCTACAAATATTGGTGCCATTTCAGTGTTTCATACGGTACTGGATATTTATTCTACTAAAAATTTCTATGCAATTTTTTTATATTTGGGTTTTTTCTTTTTATTTTTTAATTTTATTGAAATGTATATCAACTTAGTTTCTTCTCTGGTCTTTAGCTGTCAGACATTTTGTTTTGAGAAATATATTTTATTTTAAAAATCACCTTTTAATAAAAGAATTAACAATGAGGGGAACACTGAGCAGAACTGATGCAACATTTTGGGCCTAAAATAAATAAGGGGGGGTTGCTATGGTTTTTTAAAAATAACATTTTGTGTAGTTTCAACTGGAGCATGAGCTCAAAAGATGCCTTCCCTCAAAGTACCTGGATTTTCCTATTAGTGAAAGGAACAAAGATCACACGCTGCAGAATCAATCTACTACACAGGTAGCAAGTAACTGTTTCAGCACAAAGATGTTATTTATTTAGTTATTAATACATGCTTACTGTGATAGCAGAGAATGAATTAATAAAATTTGGGAGAAAAAGGAGTATTTCTTCAATTGATAGACAAGAAGTCAGTCAAAAAGCTTTGTATTAATATGTTTTTCCCCAAAGCTGGGGCAGACACAAGGTCAGTTATGTTGACTCAATGGGTAGGTGACAACTTGTTATGTTACCACAACTCAACGTGTTCAGCCGTGTGCCCTTGCCTTCAGCTTATTAACACAGTGTTTCCAGCTGCCTCACCATAGTATTAATTCTTCAGTTATGCTATTGATATTTCACATTTGCACTATGCAAACCTTCCACCTGTAATAGTACCCATTATATCTGGCCAACCACTCCAGTCCACTGGTGGAGAACATCGGTAGCTGTCACATTTTATAAGCTCCAAATGCATTATAAAGTGGGGGGAGTATAAATTTTTCTATATGTATAAAAACACTAACTCAGAAAAAAAAGTTAATGTGCATTACTGTATGTTTACCACCACGGGCCCCAACACATACAGATAGCTGCATCAGTGTGCAAAAATAAACATTATGTCTTGAATTTTTTATGGAAATAGAAAATTTTCTTTCAATGTGTTTTATGTCATAATAAAATCTTCAGGGAATATGTGTTTCTTGCAGATTTTAGTAATTCAGTTGAAACTTAGAAAACCTCACAAAAAAGGTGGAAACTAATGAATACACTCTTAAATAAGGCAAAACCAAACAAACATTGGCTTTTGCAGGGGGTGTGAATGTATTCAGGAGATAATTATGCTTGACACTGTCAGAGTTTGACCTATTGGAGCCCCCAAAGCAATCACGTACATGACTGAACAAGGGAATTATGACTTAAACTTGTGAATACAACAGTTTAATAAGTTATAACGTGTACAGTAAGCCATAGCACATGGGATTTAGCTGCCCTTGGTTATATATTTAGAGCAACTCAGGTTAAAAAATACAGCTCAGTCATGTAAAGATTCTTTATGTCTTACTCCCATGGGTCAAAAAAAGATTTGATTTTCTCAGGACTAAAGGAAGAACACACTACCAGGTAGGTTTACCTACCCTGAGCAAAGCACCTCCTGATCCATCTCAGCTGATACCACCATAATCATATTGACTGCCACAGTCACATTCCAAGAACAGGACAGCTTCAAGCATGGATCTGTATTTAAAGCAGCTTCTCCGTTAGCCTATCAAGAAAAAAAAGAGAGATACCAAAACAACTTTTGTAAAGTCTTTGCTTTGTGCCCTGCAGTTTTAATGTCAAGGCATTCTATAATTAGAGTGCACAGGGACCAGTGACTAATGCACATGAAGGTACAGTGAATGAGCTGAAGTGTTTTCATTATTTTTGCTAGTAGACAGGAAAACTAGACGTTCTGATGCTATTCCTCAGACTCCAAATACTGGCACACCCTGCTCAAATACAACCACAGAAAGAAAATACAAAAGAAAGAAAAAAGACACTAACTGCAGATGCCATATCTTCTCTTCTAGTATCTACAATGCATATGTTCACAGCCAGCGTGACCACACTTCCCACAAAAAAATCCCATGCCTCCTCTGCAGTGACGCATTTATAAGTGTGACCACTAACAAAAACACACCAGTTTTTAACTTGCTTTTGCATTGGCTTTGCTGCCCTCTCCCTTGCCTTTCACATTTTCCCCATCTGCAATTTGGTATCTTGGAGCATTGGCTGAATGTGGTAGGAAATATTAGATAGTTGTCATTGTTAATCACTAAGACCTGGAAGAATGGCCTTTACAGTGCCTTCACTCTTGCTTTCCCATTCAAACCAAGCAGTAGCTGCAGTACTAAATACCCAGTCACTGGACTGTCAGCTTCTCCATGGTAAACACAAAGCTTGAGTAAATATTTTGTAGTTGCGAAGAGCATGGATGTTTTGACTGATTAAGTGGGAGGGCGGGACAGCTGGCTAGGAAGAATTGTCCAAAATATGTGAACATAAGATAAAAAACAATACATTGTCCCAGCAAAATCAAGATAGTTGGTGTGGATTGCTAAGTGTGTCTGTATCTGAACACACTCTATTATTTTTTACACAGATATATAAAATCTATCGGTTCTCTTAAGTTTTAGACTTCGGTGAAATCCAGCTCAGTGCCAGGAGCCAGTTATACGATCAATGCACCTTTGAAGTAGTGCCTATGTTTGTGTTGACCTTTGATAAGAGGATAAATTTCACCCTGTGTCATTAGTGTTGCCCACAAACATAAAAGGGATATGTTTGCCTTGCCTTAACATCTTTGATATTTACCCACTGCTTTGCTTGAGATATCAGGTATAAAGATGACCCTATCTTTCCTGACTATGCTGACAAGCAGATATTTGTATTTAAAATAAGGTTCAAACCTAGGCCGGAGAGATAGTTCCAGCTTTTGCTGAACTTTTTCCTAGCATAGTGCAAGAAGCCAGTATGGGTGAGCTGATGTAACTTTACTGTAATAAAACAGAGTTCAAAAAACAGTCATGATTTGTCAACCAGAGGCCAAAACTTACCCCGAGATAGAAGGTCACGATACCACAGAGCTCAGACATTACCCAGTGACCGTGATACCCCACCAAAGGAGAAGAGCTCAAACCAGCAGTTTTCCAACAGGTTACAATGGTGGGTGGCGCAGTGGGTGAAGGTTAGCCCAGTCCACAGGTGCAAACCTCACTGTCCTGCCTGGGCTGCCTAACTGAAGCAGGTGGTTGAATTTGGGCATGACCACTCTGGGGTAACACTGCTTCTCCGGCTACTCACAGCATGTCCCTGGGGTCCTCCCCCTGCTGTGACTTAACTTGGGGAGTGGGAAACACACTTTAGATAGAAGCGCTGCTGCTGTACAAAGGGCAGCTGATAGTACTCCTAGGCAGCTTCTCTCCTCCCCAAAACAGGTAGGTCCCATCTCTTAATCTTCTCAACCCTGCCTCTTCATCTCTATACTTGCTCATAAGTTAAAGGACTTCTGAGGGCTGGCCAGCTGACTGACACGCCGCAGACAACAGGAGCTGCCAGCAGAAGCTGAGTGACCGAGGCCATCTCTGCTTGTCAATAAAACAGGCCTTGACCTGTCCTTTCAGGCTGGTACGTGTGGGGCTTTTGCATGTGACTAAAAGCCACGTGCACAGAGAGAGTGAAAAATGAAACTGATCTGGGGAAACTGGTTCAAATGGTGCCTACATGTTTGGGATCCCTAAAAAGGAGGGTAGTAGGTGAGCAGGTTAGGGTCCAAATTCCCAATGTGACACACACACAGAGATCATGATAATCTTAAACTTGGAGTCTTTTTTGTCAGAAAATAAAATACAGGAACATGAATGTACAACTATACATATTTTGTAACAGGGTTCTTTAAAAGTAGTTGCTGGTAAAACAGGACTTCTGCTATGAACAAAGAATCATATCTGTAGTCAGTCCTTTGTTAATTTAACAGCCTTCATTTTCAAAAAATAGGGTCTATGTCCCCAGGAGTTCCTCTGGCAAAGGGGTCCCTCAGAACCTGGAAGATTACCCAATTACAGTTTAAATAAACTTACAGCAAGGACGACTGACTAAAGACAGAAGTGTCTGACAGAATCAGGAAAAGAGAAAGAAAGTCTGCAAGAGGGTGTGGGTGTGTGTGACAGAGCACTTCACTTTCTCATATGAGTAAAGTGAGGAGAATTATTGTTCTTAAGTTTTGCAGTGAGTGGGATCAGGTCCTGCTTGTTTATCTTTCTGTATTCTTTTCTTCTACTTATCTCTCTCTTTTGCTATGTGCAGATCCCATATATACATGAAAAACTTACATTGATTCTTATGGACTCTTTTTACATTTACATGTGGTAACAAAAAGGGCCCCTTAACTTAACAGCAGTTTTGGGCAGGACAGAGAGAATATACAAGACTGGTGTTAACCCTGGGCTGACACAGGGGAGTGGTGCGTGGCTTCTTCTCCTGGGAACTAAAAGGAGGTTCCAGAGAGCTGTTGCCTTGGAAATCCCACCCAGAGCAGGATTATCAAGAGCTACCAGCACTTTCAGAAACTAAACTTCCTAGCTCTCTTCCTAGCTACTGGGAGTTGCCTGTAGGAGACTGTATTATCATGCCTGGAACGAGGATTTCTTGCTCATGCAATCCCATCCCATGCCCACCATATGTATTGCAATCTCTGAGCTGGCACAGGACAGTGCCCAACTAATTCAGAGCATCTGAGATTGATTGTGATCAAGCCTGTTTGCTCCTTTTTATTGCTGACATCTCCTGCCTGACTTACCCTCAGGTGTAGCTGAGCAAAGCTTCCTGTTTAACCCTTGCAGCTTCCAATCTGACCTTCTGCTTCAGCAGCATGTCTGTGAGTCTGTGCATTGCCCTGGCATGCACTGGGATCTCTGTACTGCCAGGCTGAGAGCATATAGAAGCAGCCCAGCTCATGGCGTACAGATAGGATCCCTTACCTCTCACTAAACTGTGTGGTCTCACCCATGCAGGGAATGGTCTCTGGCCCACACTATCCCACAAATGTCTCCTGGATATTATCCCACGTAGTGCAAGTGAGCTGAAACTCTGCCATGGGGCTTATTTACTTCTAATATTAACACTGAAACCATATGGATAATTGTAGGCCATATAAAATCTGTGCCTTAACTGGTTTACTGGTAAGTCATAGCCTAACTTCCCAGTGGTTACAGAAAATGTTCGCTTTCACCTAGGAGAGATCCCATAAATCCTCACAAAAAACACATGAAAGATTACTCAGTTAAAGGGTTTATTTGGTTTAGGACAGTTCCCACAATTTCTCTAACAGTAAGGGGGAAATTAGGTAGAGCAATGAATAGACTAACCAGTAGATAAATGGACAAATAGATATATTCACACATTTTTCAAATAATTAATAATGAAACAAAGCACAACACTCAATAGAAACATCTGGGCTGTCCACAGTTCAAAGAAAAATAGGTCTTCTCTTCAGCTTCAGTAATAGTATCATTAGTACTTATCAACCTGTTAAACATTGATCTAAGTCATAAAAATATGACACTAAAATTATTTCTAGAAATGGACCCTACATTTTATATACAGAATTCTGTAGAATTTTCTCTCTCCTCTTACATTGTCAGTGAGGTTTCACAAAGTTTCACAATGACATTCATCAAGGCTCAGTGCTGGGCCCTGCACTTGGGTCACAACAACCCCATGCAATGCTACAGGCTTGGGGAAGAGTGGCTGGAAAGCTGCCCGGAGGAGAAGGACCTGGGGGTGCTGATTGACAGCCAGCTGAACATGAGCCAGCAGTGTGCCAGGTGGCCAAGAAGGCCGACAGCATCCTGGTTTGTATCAGCAATAGTGTGGCCAGCAGGAGCAGGGCAGTGATCGTGCCCCTGTACTCAGCACTGGTGAGGCTGCACCTCGAATACTGTGTTCTGTTTTGGGACCCTCACTACAAGAAGGACATAGAGGTGCTGGAGGATTTCCAGAGAAGGACAACAAAGCTGGTGAAGGGCCTGGAGAGCATGCCTTATGAGGAGTGGCTGAGGGAACTGGGGTTGTTTAGTCTGGAGAAGAGGAGGCTGAGGGGAGACCTTATTGCTCACTACAACTACCTGAAAGGAGGTTGTAGTGAGGTGGGGGTGTTGGTCTCTTCTCCCAAGTTACTAGCAATAGGACAAGAGGAAATGGCCTCAAGTTGTGCCAGGGTAGGTTTAGATTGGATATTAGGAAAAATGTCTTTACTGAAAGAGTGGTCAGGCACTGGAACAGGCTGCCCAGAGAGGTGGTGGAGTCACCATCCCTGGAGGAGTTCAAAAAATGTGTAGACGTGGCACTTCAGGGCATGGTTTAGGAGGCATGGTGGTGTTGGGCTGATGGTTGGGCTTGATGATCCTAGAGGTCTTTTCCAACCTTAATAATTCTATGATTCTATGATTCAATTATTTACTCCCTAATTCTACTCTCCACCAGGTTCAAGAACCTGCCAGGATTGTATATGTGCTTAAAGAAATGCCAGCTTGAATTGTAGCATTGCACTTCTTCATTAGCACCAGATCAAAATAATTTCAGATCTGTGTCATTTCCCAAGCAATGCTGTGGTGATGTGGAACCTCACTGCCTGGTAGGAAACTCAAAAAGTGGTTGCACCCAGGTCCAACTCTCAGTGAGGTGGTGTCATCAGTTTCCCCTGGCTTACCTCTCCACCTTTCAGCCTATTCTACCCAGACTTCTTCATCTCTTTAAGGGCAATGAGTCCTCTGAGTCATAAATGAACAAAATAGGCCATATTATCCTTATGGAAGGAAGACATGATATTTCTGCTATACTTCATATACATACTTGCTAAAGCACCAAACATACTGGTTTTTATGATATTGGCAAAGTATATAAGTAAAATGGTGCATGCCCATGTTTGATTGATTGATACTAATTTCCTTTACAAACACAATATTAAGAAAATTATTTTATGGAGGAATTGGATGAGGTGTGCCATCATATTTAATGATGTTACTTGTTCTGGTGCCTGAATTAATGACATATCACCTTGCTGAAGGATGGATTTATGAGTGATTTAGCTTCAGCTCAGTTACTCTGTTTATCATCTTTCTAAACAGTGGGAAATATACTGTTCAAACCATGCCACAATAAGAAAAACAAATAAAATTGATGATGACAGTTTCCCAATATAATTGTCCTGAATGTTTTACTCTTTTGACATCTGCATTATTAAACCAAAGTGCTTCATTTTCATCCAATGACTGCCACTGCAGTTGCAAATCCTGCAAATGTCAGTGAACAGCATGCATATGAAATTTCACTGCTTTGTGATGTATAGTCATCTCCTTGGGCAGATGAACTGTACAGTGGGCATTGGCTGACTCAGCACCATGAAAACACAGTTGTGGTGCTTCCTCAGCTGTCTTGGGTCTAGTATTAGCGTTATGCTTTTTATATGACAACCTGTCTGAACTAATAATCTGTCCAGGACTTTACCTGGCTTCATGAAGGACAGGCAGCCTTGAAATCCTTTCCCAGAACTGGGAATTCATGTGCAGACAACCAATGGCCTCCAGACTGAGGAAGTACAGGTACGGTTCAGTTTTCTGAGTTATGCCTTGTATGAGACCTCAAGGATTTGGTAGCAGAGTGAGGGATGGCAGCAGCTCTGACTGCTGGTGGAAGCAAAAGAAGGTGACAGTTAGTGTCGGTACCATGTTGCTCAGGGTGCATTAACTCAGGTGTTGAGCATAACAAGTGCAGAGCCTCACCTGGAAACTGGTGCTGCATGTAGTTCTGGAATTCAAAGCATGGGGAAACATGGGCATGTGGAAAGCCATGGACATGACTCTGCACAGTTATAGCTTTTCAGTGAGTAGGGAGTAGGAACACAAAGCCACCGAACAATTCAGTTTGGAAGGGACATCTGGAAGCCATTTGGCCCAAACCCCTTCCCAAAGCAGGGCCTATTTTGAAGACAGATCAGGTTGCTCAGAGTCAGATATTGCACAGCACCAGTCAATGCTGGTGTTGTCTGCAATTTTCCACTTTCTGAATGTCCAAGATCCTTTATATTGAATAAACTAGGAAAATCACAGGATAAGTTCTAGAGGTCCTGAACTCTGTCCTTCAGCCTTATTGTCAACAGACTGCTTTATACCAAGATATAATGAACCCGACTCTAACTTCCCTTATTCCTGAGGAAGTCAGTAATAAACCCAGTAAGTCAGGAGCAGTTTCATAATGTGAAATGGGTATAAGTAAAAGGAAAATCAAACCCAGATATTCCTCATGGCAGCAATTTTATGGGAGGGAGACTTCTGCTTCATGATTTTTTCTCTCAGCCTTCTTCCCCAAGGCTCCACCCGAAGTTTCCACTCTGTGTGGTTCTCCAAGCAGAGTGGTGGAAAGGGGTCCACAGCAGTGTGTATTGATCTCCTTCCTGAATTAAGAAATTTCCCAATAACTTCATTCATCTTGCTTCATTTTACTCCATCCCTCACCTTGTAAAGCCTGGAGAACACTTTATGACTGTGTTGGCTCTCGATGTATTCAGAGATAAGATGCTGGTTCTGTCAGGGTACAGGTTTCTGTATTATAGAGGTCCCAGTACCCAGGTTTTCGCATAACTGTGTTCTGCTTTCATAGAATAAACTACCTTTGTATGAACACCTGTACAAAGGTATAACTGCATTGTACTAGGTTTATGCAAAGTAGATGTTAGGTAATACTTACATCTCTAGCTTAAAAAAAAACTTAACTTGATATTCATTACAAAACAAGTAAAAGAGTTACTAAATGATAGTTATGTGTAAGTATAGTACACTTGGATAACCCTTAGCAAGACAGCTGAGAGCTGGAAACAGTCTTACAACAGCAGCATGGAGTACTGTATAATGTAACGTACCAGATATTAATTCCTTCCAGTAGCACCGCAAACCTGGATGTTCCTGTCCTCCTTACAAAATAGACTGTAGACAAACCAGCCAGTTGCATTCTTCTTAAGTGTTTAAATCAAGGTAGATTTATGAGGTGTGTAGATTCAATGCAGAGGGAAAAGCATCATGACAATGCAATCGAGCCCTCATAAAATGAAAGCTATATATGTAAGTAGTCCATATAAAACTCAGGGTTAATTATGGAGGAGAGAGCTTCAGAAAAAAGTGGCAAAATGGTAATAACTTTAATAGTGCAAACAACAACATAACTTAATTTCCGTTGGAAGAGCTTCTAGTACATCTATCTCAGGCAAAATTAGGATAAGGAAATCATTAAATTTGAATCTCTATGCATTTATTCTATTTTCAAAGAAGTTTTGAGATCTTTCAGGGTCTATTTTCCTGCTCTCTTTTTGTTGCTTTGTGAGCAACAGCAGCCAGTGAACATGTAATAAAAACGCTAGCTTTCTTCTGGACAAGTGGTTTTCCAGATATTTTTTGAAGTTAAGAACCATTTTTGCATGGATCTGGTCTAAAGAAAAGTGTTCCAGAGAATAGAGTTTAAATAAGCTAGAATCCCCAAAGTAAAGATAATCAGAGGCTAAGAAAGTCTTTGGTTTAAACACAGAGTTTGAAAAATCCAGTGAGAGACCTCAGGCACATCCCAAAGTTTTTCTGTCTCCATTCTCCAGCTGTAAAATAGAGATAATTTTTCTCCTCTAATTCTCCAGCAGGCTATAGCATAAATTCATTGACATTTGCAAGGCATTCAGATGTTGTGTGAATACCTAAGCACAAAATAGGAAACTGCTGCTGGTGAATGAAGGTCTTAAAAAATTGTTATATAGATAAATCTTGATCTGTTTTATATTTCCCATGGAAATTTGAACTTAATTGTGGAAAAGAATGCAAGGATAGAAAATGGGTTCTTTGAGTTCTAAAGCTGGGGATCATTAATATATCTGAGGGTGGGAAGGACTAATAAAAAGACCAATATTAAATCCTTGTTTAAAAAAAACAACCTCTTAATATTTGCAATCTTGGCTCCTATCCCTGTTCACTTTCATATTACTTCTACTGTTTCTGTTGCCCTTCTATTCCTGTTATTTATTATGTGTGGTAAGAGAACACTTCTATGTAATATAACATTAGCTTATTTTAATGAGACTGTCTGAAATTTACTTTTGTTAATAATGATTAAAGATATGCAATGAAATCTTGGTCTCACTGAGATCAGTGGAATTTTTCTGTTGACCTCAGTAGAACCACAACTTCATGCAGGAATCCATACTGATCCCTTACACCTGTCGACATCTTTGATATATCTTTGAGTGAGAGTGCATTGACTTTGCTGCAGATCCTAACACAGAAAAGATGCTTTCAAAATCATTCTTTCAAGGGTTTGTTTTCTACCCACCAGAAAAAAAAAGTTCCCAGGACAACAGTTTATTCAGCAGGAGAGTGGTCCCACACACACTTGTAGTCTGATTCTTTTAGTACTCGAGTCATAAGTGAAGGTAATTCTGAGATTACTTTTGACCTCTTCCTTCTTATGGTTGAATGACTGTTCATAGGCAAATAATAGAACCTATTAAGTACAAGGAATACTGTCTGACTGGAAGAAAACATCTCAGTGTAGCCATGAAAGGTCTGCCTGCCACTTATTAAATAATTTTTTAAAAGGCTCATAGATTTTTCATCTTGTCTGAAGTGCTGGGCTATAAAAGCATGCGACAGTCAGCATGATATAACCAAAATCCACCATGAAGAATAAGTATTTACATCTGATATTTACAAGGTCAACAGGCAAAAAAGTGAAGTACAACATCAAGGCTGTTAAACTGTTTGAAACAGTCAATGAAAGGTATTAACAGCTTCCCTTTCATATTCTTCTTTCATTTTTGCTTCTGTATCCAATAATATACTTCAAGCAGTGACTTATAAACAAGTAAATCATTGTTTAACATTGGGACTTTTTTCAGCTACAAGTTGCTACATGTGTTGTCCACATCACAAAGGGCACTCAGATTATTTTCCGATATTTGATGGTGGTTCATTTCCCAGAATCTATTTGTTAGGAAAATTATTCAAAGACATTCATTAAACTCATGAGAATTAAAATGTCTCCCATCTTCATATGCAGACACCTGTTGGATTAATTTGGGGATAAATAGAACTCTCAGCAGCAAAAACTGTGACTGGCAAATTAAAAAGTGTGTAAATTTTGATAAAAGACTGCAAAAATAAGAATGAAAACAGGAGTTTTCATAACAGCAAAAATACTGATTACATTCTCAGGAAAGACATTTTGTTATAGTACATTTGCTGTTACAAATATGTTGTTTATTTTGATCTTTTCAGCACTGTAGATAACTAGGGCCCAACGTATTGACTGTCTCTTCAGAAATGCTCTAACTGAAGAACGCACTTCTTGTCTTACCGAACTGTTCTCAGTGCTTTGCAGGTTTCTTGTCTGATTTCAGTGTAAAACTATTTTTTCAATATAAACACATGACAACCTGGGCCACTTTTATTAGATCTAACTCTGTAAGCATTTTGATATAATATGAATATCTCTGCACAAATAAATATGTCAATTTTATCTTTATTTGTTGACCAGAGCTCCAGTGAAAATACTGTATACTTACTTTTTTTTTTTTTATGGGTAGGATACCCCTGTGCTTTCTATTATTTAGACTAATGTAAGAAAATAGAATTTCCTAGCTTCATTTTTAACATAAGTGCGTCTTTAAGTTCCTAGTAGTTTTGGGGACCTGATTTAACCAACATTGATGATTATGAAATTAACTAGAACCTGGCAATGAAAACATAAAAGGAAAACTTAAGGGGTACCAAAGAAGATTGTTAATTTATGAATTAGAAGTAGGTGTAAAATTCGCCCCTGCTGAGGAAGGCCTGAGATCCCAACTCCATTTTGACTGATTGCCAATGATTAAGTTTTGTAAGGCTTATTCACAAGTACCAGATAACCCCAGAAAAACCTAAAATCAGTTATGACATACAAATCAGAACACAAAGTTCCCATGGACCTATGCCCAGCTATTGTTCCTGTGGATGGCCGGAAGTGTTTCATTCTGGGGACAAAACAGTTGCCCAAGTTCTGTAATAACACAGTAGCACCCTTTTATTATACTGTAAAACACAACTACTGTGTTTTTGTGTACCAAAAATCTGTTGTTACCTTACCCACCATTTTGGAATTTTGCTGTAAATCATTTAGTGTTTACTAACCTCTCTGCTCTGCTAACTGTTGCCATTATCTCACTTTTCTGTCCTTCACCTTTGATTGATTTAATTGGCCTTGATGAGAAGATAATTGATGATGACTATGATGAAAATATAACAACTTGTAAGAGGCACCAGGAACACGTGCACTAGAAGATTTGTGTCGAGCATTCAATCTTTTGTGAATTGATAAGCATTTCCAGAATGGTGGCACGTTCTAAGGAGGACTGGAAGAGGCACCAGGGCCCCACAAGATTCAGTCTCACCTTGTAAAGTGAGGTACCAATCAGAATCTCAGGCTGGTACGTAGATCATATGTTGAGCTGTGTTTTAAAATCCCAATCAGCATTTTAATCAGCATCCTCTATGCTACCAGCTACCAAAAACTCAGCTGCTGAGAAGTCAGCTTCTCTTCCAGCTGATTGATCATCCAAAGGATCTTGCTTCTGCCTCCCTATCCTCCCCGTAGCATACCCTGCCCTTGTGTATTTAACTTGTGTGCCTTCCATGACTCACTAACTATTACTCCTTTCAGGAGCACATCCTCCACAGACAGCATGGTGTGCCTGTAGTACCAGTAAGCACAGTTTAGAGATCTTTCTACTGAACTGTTCCATGTCCTTCTTGCTACATCTAGGTTACCTGTCAGCTGAGAGAGACTAGAGGGGAAAACACCTTCTCTAAGTTTCCTGAGAACTCCTCTGGCATCATTTTACAGGTGAGAGTCACCAGGAAAAACACATTATCTGTAGTTAAAGCAGAACCAGAATCAACTTCTTCCTCTCCCTTTCTCCCTCCTGTCTCTACCCATAGCTGATTTTTCTTTGGTGGACACACAAGCCAACAAGGAGTTCTGTTACGCTCTAGCCAAGACTCTGATCTAGGTGAGCCAGAGACTAGATCTGGAGGGTACAAGAAAGCTTGGTACAGCCATACCTCGTACACTGACTCACATAGTTGAAGCCATCTGAAGAATCTGCTCACACCTACAGCATGTGCCGAGCAGGAGAGGAGAGCAGTGAGAAGTATTGACAACGGCCTTATCATTGTTTTGTTTTTAATGGAGAACAGTTTGGCCCACCCCAAACTGCAAGAAACACCAGAAGGAAAGGATTAACAAGGGTATAAAGTCTGTCAACACAAACTAAAATTAATCCTGGCAAGGAAGGGTGAATTTCCACTTCCATCCTCAAATTCAGAAACATTTCAGCTCACTACAGCAGACATTGTCCGGGAGACTCTGGGGCACCATAGCATCCTTTACAGCAGATAGCTTGAAACCCGTGAAGGATTCATTTGTTTCAACTGGTATTTGCAAAGGACTATGAAGAGGTAACTGGAATATTTGTCAATGAGGGAGCACTTAGAGCTATGGTGCAGTGAGGGGGGCAGTGACCTGCAATTTTTAAAAACTGTTTAGACAGCTGAAATCGGAGGGTGTTAAGACCTAGTGAACAGGTATGTATGATTGCACTGCAAGAAAATAAAATACACATCTATGAGGTAGGGTCAAAGCAGTCTGGCAGCACACAGATGCCCGGTGCTGATCCTGCTTTGCTTCCTCTTACATCAGCTAAAGCCAGGGCTAATCCATAGAGAATTCAGCAATCGTATCTTGTGACATCGGGCACAGACTTGCCCTATGTAAAATTACAAAATAGATGTAAACTGTATCTTTAAGAAATTGTGCCATTTGCTATTGACAAAGATCAAAGTGTGACTTCTGGGTCACATGTAAAAATCTCTAAACAAAACCTTAAACCATTTAAGAAGAGCGTGAGCAAGCTGCTATTGCACTGTTTGAAGCGAGTAAACAAGAGCAACTTGTTGCTATTTTATAATGTTTTTAATAACCGACCATTTGAAACAGAGGATTTTACACTGAAAAGGCAAGAGAACCATGTTTCATTAAGAGCATTACTTTATGTAATCAGAAACAGCACCAACAAGATCAAAGTTATGGCTTTTTATTGATTAGTCCTCAGTGTGTGTTTAATCAGTGACTGGCCTATTCCAGGTGGACTGAGGATAGTAAATTAACTCAGACACTCATCTGTTCTTGGAAATATCACGTTGTTGGACATTAGGAGGTTCTTTAACTGAAGTGCAGTGTTTTTAAACTGAATTCACATGACCGTGCTTTAAATTATCAACAAGCAGAGGATTACAGATGTGCTAGTTAACAACTGATGAGCAAGCAAACAAAAAATTTTTGTATTATGTAATTATATACTTAACCTTGATGCCTTAGTCCTTTCTTTTCTTACAGTTATTCTCTGTAGGTAATGAAACCAAAGCATACCTTCAATTGAATTTATTAGGCTCTATATTGCTGTTTCTACATTGTTCACAAAAAGTGAAAAAAACAGTCTTAGTCCCTTTTAAACAGCTTTACTCTCCACAAGGTGTTCTCCATGTTCATGTGTTTTGAAGACAGGTCCAGTCTCTATTTTCAAAGGCGATGTAGGTGGTCCATAGAAAATGTTCACCCAGGTTTTAGCAGTCTGTGTTACAATCCTCATACCAGAAAGCCACTTTGACTACCCTGGCCATCAGCAAGCCAGTGCACTGTGCAGTCTGTGTGTCTGTAAAATACCTATGGCTCAGACTACAGATAGGCACTCTCACACGAGGACCAGAAAAGCTCATTGTCCACATGATAGAAGCCCCAGGACTCTTGTTCCAGGAATCAGCTTTCCATCATTACATGGTATCAGCACAAAGGCAGGTGGGCAGTACAATCAAGGCTGGGCTGACACAGCACCCTGACCTGTGTACGCTTCAGGTCTGTAGGTGCTTGGCTCTCACTTCACATTTGATAAGCCTATGCTTACCATCCTGCACATGAAATAAGTCTGGACTTGATGAGGTTCACCTATATTTATATAGGATACTCATAAGATAGAGCCTATTAGTAATCAAGCTGGAACAGGTGTTCTTATGATGGTAAGGGAGATCATGGATGGCACAATCTCTCTTTTTCCCATACATGTAGAAAATGCAATTCTCTGTGAGTTCAAGGGCAGGGACCCTTCATCCCCAAGCCCCTGTTGCCTGCTCCTAGCAATCCTACATACTCTCAGCTGGTGCAGTCTCACAAACTAACTGGATTTATAACGTCTTTGCTGTCACCTGAGTTCTGCTTATATTGCAAATGCAATATGTGTAACTCATTTGCAGCTGGGGCATTTATTTTTTAACCTTCACAGAGGAGTTTCCTTTTGTAATCTTTCTTGCTACTTTTTTAATAGGAAGTGCCTCAAACCAAAGAAAGTTTTGGAGCTGAGAGGTTCATTCCAGTAAGGTCTTAGTATTTCACAATCCAGTGAAAAAGGCAGGGTCTTTGTGACTTTGATTGTCTTTGAGGGCATGTAAGTGAGGCCAGAATGTAGTTTTTATTTGAGAACTTGTTTGGTACTTTTGGGGCAAAAGGATTTTTTAAGTAAGTTCCTCAGGGAGTTTCAAGCTTCAGGACATATTACTGCTAATGCTACATCAGCTTGCTAACTACCTATTCCCTGAATGATATGCCAACAACTGCTTAAACAAGAAACACCACCCAAACTGTCCAACACCTCCTGGATTTGCACACAGCTTAATCAAGATGCAATGTGGGCTAGTTTTCCTGCTGTGATAGGGATATCCACATAAGCTCCCAGCGCGAGAACTGATATCACTCCTACCCTTGCCACAGTTACACTAGGGAAGGGTATTTGAAAATTTCATAGCCTGAAAATGGTCTATAAAGGTGGGGAGTATTATCACTGTTTTGCAGTTGAGGAGCTAAGATAAAGACTGTGTGGACTGACCTGCATGACAGAAAATCTGAAGCTGAGCAGGGATTCAACCTGTCATCCTAGGGTTATGTCTGGGTTTTGGAGGGGATATTTTTTCTTTCCTGGTTGTGTAGTAACATGGAATACCATACTTCAGACGTAAAAACCCAACAAAGTGATGATAAAAACTCATTCCAGAACAAGATCCTTATACCCTTATTGACAAAATCCTTTCTCAGGGGAAGAGTACTACCTGGCTGTTACCCAGAGAAGAAAATCAAAGGGACAGTTATACTGACCCTGCCATATTGAGGGGTTTTCAGCAAATATAAAATTTAATGTAATCACTTTTAGGGCAGTTCTTTGGCTGAGGGCAAAGGAAGTTGGGAACAGGAAACTGAAATTGAAAAGCCAACTCTTCACCTGACAAAAAACAGCTGGGTGAATTTGCACCAGTCAAGGTGACAGCATTACTAATAATATAGGCAGCACTTAATTTGGAAATCAAAGGAACTGGGGATGTATGATTAGCAAAATACCTGTAAATCCTGTCTGAATAGAGGGGGAACTATGCTTTGTCTTATAAATCAGGATCTTAGTTGCTGTGGTAATGTTCTTTGTATAACTTGTCTACATAAATGAAACTCAATCCCTGCTGTCTCAAGCCACAGAGGATTATAGAATAATGAAAAACAAAACTAAACCAAATGAACCCAGTCAACTGAAGCCTTACAATGAAAACTGTAAGTAAAAGATAGATTTAAAAATAGTTGGGTACTAGTTTATGGGAACACAAACAGATTTGCTCTTTTTGTTGTATTCATTTCACTAAGGAAAACAAACTTTGGAAATACTTTACAACTGGAAAACATGGCATTGATGTTAAAACAATCACGAGCAGCTGTGCCTGTCCCCTGCACCTGCCTCTGGTGCCTTGGGTAGATGTCTTGTAGAAAAAACATAAAAGTGCTGACTAACAGCTGATGGAGAAGGCAGCCAGGGATGGAGATGAACAAAGGCTGGGGTGGAGAATTATAAGATTACAGGACAGATTTGAGGCCAGATAATAGACCAATCTCACAGTAATCGATTACACATAGTAATTTTTTTTCTTCTAAAACTACAAGGCAGTTGAAATCTATCTGTCCACAGTACTCTGGAAACAGCAAAACAGACATCCGTAGTTTAGTAAATAACACTACACCACAGCCAATGTTTTACTGACTTTATCACCACATGTAAAGTGTTGCACAAACAGATTGAGCCAGTGCATAATAAAGCAACAAGTTTCTACTGAGTGTAGCTGCCACCCTACAGTAAACAACCCTGGTCTAATCATCAAATATTATGATGCCCTGGGAACAGTTTTTGGAAGACACAACACAGCACTTTTTCCAAGTGGCTGAAGCTGTTGGCTGTGGCATGGCACTAGTTCATGTCCCTCAGGGAAATCCGTCTGCTTCCCGATGTTCAGGTCTTTCTTGGCTAAAGAGAGGCCAAAAAAAGCAACAGTAAGTGGACAAATGTCAGGATTGTGTAATCAACCACCTTATTATTTGTTCTTTTTTCCCTCTTCAGCAAAGAACTAGATAAATTAATATAATGTATGCAAGTCATGAGGGAATGTCTTATTTCTCTTGGTAGAGGACATGGATTTAACTGTGTCTTACTAATGTAGGATTTCATAGGCCATGCCTAACCATAGATCTATGTTGACATGTAACTGAATCTTCAAAAGAAAAAGAAAATCCTTCTCCTGCACCCCTTTGTAAAAGCCAAAACTTCCTGTTCTCATAGTGCTTACTCAAGATGACTGTGTTGCACTGATCATCATTTGCTCTTAACCGTTGAATTATCTCTGGACCTAATTACCTACCTCTCTGACTAATTATATCTAGGAGGCCAGTAAATACAAGGTGGAGAAGCTTGTATCTATTTATCTTATATTTGCACCTGACTAGTAGTTTAGACATGGACTCCTCCCACAGTTGAGCTGACATAGCATAACATGCTTTGCCATAGGAATTGGATCAAGAAATAGGCTCCCTTCAGATTACGCAGTTGGTGCCATCCACGCCTTGGGATGCAAAATTCTCTATGTGTTCCTAAATGTTGGCTGGCTCCATCTGATGGCTCACGCAGACTTCCTGAGAAGAGCTGTAGACAGACAGTGCTTGAACCCATGTCTGAGTTGTTGGCAACCGTTTCCAGGTGGACTTCAGACTGTTGATTTTGGGTCTGCAACTTAGAGGCAACTTGAGGTTATGTCTCTGCTGCTCCACAGAGAATAGAGAAGTAGAGGCAGAAAAGTATAGGTTTCCCTACTCTCCTCCCTCATAATTTGAATTGGAATATATAGTATGAAATAGACCCCTGGAGCTGTGTATAATCCAGATTCTGACTGAATGGAGGAAATTAGTATGCTGCAACATCTCACAGCTGAGAACAGCAAAGCCAACAAGGACAAGAGGAGCTATCTAGCAGAATTGCCTCCACTTTTGATTCTAAAACCTGCCCCATACTCCCAGGTCCAACAGAGACTAGCTTGTTTGGCTGCTTGGTGAGGGGGAAGGTGGGTGGCATTTCTGAACATGTTATATGGAGTACAGATTTTTTTCATCTATTTTTTGTGGCAGTTGGAGGAAGCATGAGCTAAAGGCAAAAGACCATGGGGGAAAATATTTGTAGAAAACATTTTGTATAAGCTTACAGCATTTTTTAAAATTTATGAGACAAGCAAGCAGAGACCTAGATAAGTGCTAAAGCTGCATTATCAAATTTTAATAGGTAAACATATTAACAAAAATGCTGTGAAATGAGGAATCAGCTGGGTTTTTTTAACAAAGAAGAGATCCCTGCCTCAAACCACTGCCAACATGCTTCAGGGCTCAAAGCTGCACATAACTCTGAGCTCCACAACTCATCCCGTTTGTCCTTGCTTCCAGACTGCCAGAGTGCAGGTCAGTTCATGGTCAACTGTACTGGAGGCAGCTGACACATCCAAAAGAATCAGAAACAACACCCGATCTTCATCCATCATTGACAAAGGATTATCAGCCAACACAAATATGTGCTGTGACTTCTGTATCAAGTGGTTTGTAAATAACCATGCATTATGGACAGGATTTCAAGTGAGCTCAGTGTTGCCCTATCCAAAAGAAAAGCAGACTAAAGCTAAAGTAGAGAACTAATATGTGCTGACATGAACTTACTCAAATTCAGTGCTCATAGTATATGGAGAGTAGGATTATCTGGCCATCTACTGAAGGATCTGGGATCTGACAGAAGGATTTAGGACCAATTTCCTACAGAGCAGAAATATTTAAGGAAACAGCTAAGATGAAAGTGATGTATGTCATTGAGAGAGAGACTGTCTTGTTTTAAACTTGGATTTATTAGGCACATGCTGTGTGAAACAAGTTCAGAAACACTAAGTTTCAGTCTCTCAAATCAACAGTCATGTACAGAATTTTCATATGGCACAATAAGTCCTGAGATCACTCAGAATTCATGTCATTCATTACTTTAGGGGTGTTATTTAGTACAAACAGGACTATTATAATTACTACAGAGAATGGGGGAAGGGCTGTTCTTTGCATGGGGACAGGGAGGCAGTTCTTTGTGTGTGTGTGCCTCTGCTCTAACATCAGGGACCAGATAAAAGTATTCCCCCTACTAGTAACCCTAACCTCTCCCTTACACCCTACTGTCTTCTGTCCCTTCTGTCCCAGGTCTCAAATCCCGGAGTCGTTCCTGCCTACTGACAATTATTTTCCCATACATTTCACTACCTTGTTCCTCCAGAGGCAGTCTTTGCAATCCCCAAACCTCCAAACTAGAGAAATAAGGCCTTTCTAAACCTTTTTGATCCCCAACCCTCCTTTCCCATCTGTCACTATTCTCCTCCAAACCGTTTATCAAGTATTTCCCCAGACCTTAAGTTCCCTCTCTATTCCTAATTCCCATTTCCTCTCCTGCAGTCCCCAAGCTCCACACCCTCAGCTCAGTATTCCCACCCTGGTTCCCATCTCTCAAATGGTGCTGTTCATTTATTACCCATTTATTACCCCACATTGACTGCCATGAGTCAATACTACCTTGTCATCAACATCTGCCTCCAGCTGAGCCCTCCCCTTCCTTAGGTTGTCCTCAGGGAAACTATATGGAGATCCTGGATACAAAGTTCACTCATCAGAAATAAACCTAGGCAGGACTCTGAGAGTAGTGAAAGATATGTATAGTCTAGCTGAAGGTGTTGTAAATAAAAGCTTAATTTTTATTGGGTTTTTTTTATTGCTATTATTTTTAAATAATAACCTGAAAGTTCATTCAATTCACTTTCTTTACATAAAAAAAAATCTGAAATACAAAATTGTCATCAAGAATAGATACAAAGACAGGGAAAATATAAGGATGAAAACAAATACTTTAAAAAGTAGAAAATGTCACTAATTATTCTTTAAGAAATGCAGAATCTAATTAGTAAATACTATACATTTTTGTTATTATTTAGTTACTTGGGCATAAAAACAACCTCTACACTTTTCCATACACTGTTCAATTACACATCTATTCCTATTTAGTTTTAAATATTCAGAATTAGTGTTTTAGTATATACCTCACTCAGAATCAACTGATTCATTTTAAATCCACAAAACAACTTATAATTAAAATATACTTATTTCTGATTTACATGAGAGTAATTATATTGTAATTACAAATAGAATCATATAATAAAGTTTCTTGCTCTTATGTCAGACTAATTACAGGGCAGTTAAAATTCTGCTTTTAGTTATATCTTCATTAAATTCTACTGATCAAGGAAAGAAAAGTAAAATTGGAAAAAAATGCATGACAATTCCAAAACTTCTGTCTTAACAATACCAAACAAAACTGAATCTAAGAAATTTTCAGTCACATTATAACTCTAGAACAAATGGCTTCTGGCTGGGAACTGGAACTAGCTCAGAAATATATGTTCATAGGCATGTATATTTCAGTCCAAGAATGAAGTGTACATTAATGTCTGACATAGCTTCCTTTTTTTTAACCCAATTTCCATGGACAACAGAAACTGTAGTTTTGTGCATCCCTAGACCTGACATGGACTAAGCAATTCAAAGTCAGTCTAATTTACAAGTATGATCAGGTTTCCTAAATGGCATATTCTCTCTACCTCTCATTTAAGATGCCTGGTTCAGTGGGCATGAGCACACCATGTAAAATGCATACCTTATAAGACTTATTACTTTGCATTGAAGCATGAAACCACTTGAAGAGTCTTTTCCAGAGTTGCCAAAAAGGGCAGACTTCTCCTTTCGTGGTCTATTCTACAGCCCTAAACTCCAGGTGAGCTGGGAATGGCAGAGGTAGGCAGTTCCCTCTCTCCAGGACCTCAAGGATGCTCACTACAACTAGGTAAGCAAGAAGCTGCATGTATCAGGCTAAGCTAGGGGCACCATGGGGATGACTGCAATGCAGGATATTGGAAATAAGAGCTCAGAGCATCTAAGCATTTTGACCTGAGAGACCTAGCAATGAATGTTAAGGCAAAAGTGAAATAAGATATAGACTGTATGAAATGGCAGGTCATCAGAGAGCTTTTGGGAGTGGAAGGAGACCTCCTGGAACAGTCATTGGAAATTAATCCTGACCATTTGGTCTTTCCTGTGATGGGTTTCTGGAACAGCTTAATCTGGCACCAGTTGAGCCGTGATCCTAATCTCATGCCATGAGCAAGGATAGCACTTTATTGGAAAGGCTAATGGAAGAAAAAATAGAGATATATATTTTAATTGTTTTGACTCAGTCAGTCCCAGGGCAAAAGCTTTTGTACACAAATTGTCCTATGTGATAATTAGTAAAGTCACTCTAAAACGTGAATTCTCCTACTTATGATTATGGTTATGTAAGATATAGCACATTATAATTTGCTAATGGCTATGAAGGCACTTTATTGCTGATGGATTTTGTTGTATCTCCCTTTCCACAACACATTGAATGGCCCGCCAGGAACAAAACTTTAGAATGTCCAAGCCTGGATTTTAAGACTGTGGTGGGTTGACCCTGGCTGGATGCCAGGTACCCACCAAGCCATTCTATCACTCCCCCTCCTAGGCTGGACAGGGGCAGAAAAATACCACAAAAGGTTTGTGGGTTGAGATAAGGACAGTAAGAAATCACTCATCAATTACCATCACAGGCAAAACAGACTCGACTTGGGCAATTAGTTTAATTTATTACCAATCAAATCAGAGCAGAATAATGAGAAACAAAACCAAATCTTAAAACACCTTTCCCCAACCCCTCCCTTGTTCCTGGGCTCAACTTCAATCGTGATTTCTCTAACTCCTCCCCCCGAGTGGCGCAGAGGGACAGAGAACAGGGATTGCCGTCAGTTCATCACACATTGTTTCTGCCACTCCTTCCTCATCAGGGGAGGACTCCTCACACTCTTCCCCTGCTCCAGCATGGGGTCCTTCCCATGGGAGATGGTCCTCCATGAACTTCTCCAACATGAGTCTTTCCCACAGGCTACAGTTCTTCACAAACTGCTCCAGTGTGGGTCCCTCCCATGGGGTGCAGTCCTTCAGACACAGACTGCTCCAGCATGGGTCCCCCATGGAGGTCACAAGTCCTGCCAGCAAACCCGCTCCAGCGTGGGCTCCTCTCTCCATGGGGCCACAGGTCCTGCCAGGAGCCTGATCCAGTATAGGCTTCCCATGGGGTCACAACCTCTGCCAGGCACATACACCTGCTCCGGCGTGGGGTCCTCCATGGACTACAGGTGGATATCTGCTCCACCGTTAACCTCCATGGGCTGCAGGGGGACAGCCTGCCTCACCATGGTCTTCACCATGGGCTGCAGGGGAATCTGTGCTCTGGTGCCTGGAGTGCCTCCTCCCCCTCCTTCTTCACTGACCTTGGTGTCTGTAGAGTTGTTTCTCCCACACACTCTCACTCCTCTCCTCTGGCTGCTCTTCCCCAGCCATTTTTTTTTTCACCTTTTTAAATACGTTATCCCAAAGGCACTACCACTGTCGCTTATGGGCTCAGCCTTGGCCAGCGGCGGGCCCATCTTGGAGCCAGCTGGCATTGGCTCTATCAGACATAGGAGAAGCTTCTAGCAGCTTCTCACAGAAGCCATCCCTGTAGCCCCCCTGCTACCAAAACCTTGCCACACAAACCCAACACAAAGGTATTTATCCAAGAAGTATGAGCATCAAGTTTAATTTTACTCTTCAGCCAGTGGGAATTCAAACCCATTTCTCCTCCTGTTTTGATATTAAGTAGTCACTGGATAAAGTGAACAAACACTCCTGGAAATGGTAACTAGAATCAAGAAATCTTTCTCCTCCCTGTGATGTTTATTTTATAGTCCCTAATTTTCAGGATTGAGCCCCCTATTGTGCCCTCTTTTTGATTTTGTTCATCTTTTTGTTTTACTGTGACATATTCCAGCTTCAACTCAAGAAGATAAGAACCACAGAACAACCTGCATCTGAAGAGTTCTGATGCTCAATCAAAAAATGAAAGACTTGAATTTGAACTTTCTCACCCTAGCCAAGGAAGGCCTAGAGACCAAATTTCACAATTTTTGCAATTATTAGAAACGGTATCTTATCATAATATGAAGAAATAAAAAATTCCCTCCTGGTTCCTTAAAAAAAATATGCTAAATTGTGTTTTTCAAGCAGCACACTCTTCTCTGTTTGTCAGGAATGTTCGGAGAATACTTTACTAGTTAAAGAGAGACTTAAGGGAAAACTCCTATTTCTGAAACCTGATCAAGTGTTGAACCAGCTGCTGAGCTTCTCATACTGGGGCAATCTGTGATGGGCTGCACAGAACTGAATTCTCATAATAATAGTGTTTAACATCAAACAAAAAGGCCCCTGGTGAGTTTAGGTATCTATATTGGATTAGCTGCAGCTGAGCAGGGGATTTGGAGATCATAATTACACTCAGCTACACCCAAGTTTCTCCAGAACTTCCTCAACTCTTTATTGGATTGACCCTGAGTCCTTTTGTGGATCTGCCCTTGTTCTGTTTTTAATTTTTTTTTTTACTATCAGTGCTCCAAATTTTCTTCTAGATCATTCTCAGAAACACATGATGTTGAAGTGTTTTTCTCCTCCATACTTGGACAGAAGACCATGGTTCAATAACCTAAGAAGGCTTTTTAGGAGGGATTATAAGATGCTGTCATAGCAATTTACCAATTGCTGATGAATATTCATGCTGCCTCCTCCCAAAAGCCAGAAACTCACGATGAGGCAAGAAAAAAACTCTGCAATTGAATAAAGAAGAGAGCAAGGAGACACCCCCCCACCCCCAGAACACTTTTCCATAGTGAGGGAAGGATCACCGGTCACTGGACTGACTCCATCTATCATCCTCTCTCAGGGGAGCAAGCAAGGACAGTGCAACTTCCTCTCCATGTGCCCAGGGTGCTGGGATTCCCTCATGTCCTCAGGCTAAGACCTGTAGCCTCTCTATGCAAAACTATTCCAGCTGGGATGTGGTTTTGACAGTTGGATTGACAACTGTCCACTGGAAAGTGACTGGGATGTCAAAGCTGTTACGCAAAGGGTGACGAAGAGCTGTCAGATAACCATTGTTATTGATTTCTGTATCAGTGTTTCTTCCAGTTTACACAACATTTTAACTGTGAAATGTCATGTAATTGAATACTTTCTAACTGGGAAAAATTGTTATTTTTCTCATTTTTATTCCATGTGCTAGAATCTCCTTCCTGTACTCTTTTCTTACACCTCCAAACCTTGCAAAAGTAATTTAAAAGTTGAGTAACTAGCACTGAAAATAATGGACCAAATTCATTCCAACTGCCACATCCACGTTATGGGACTTAGATCTGGGGCAGATTTGGCCCTCATATTTAAAGTTTTAACTTGGCAGTTGCCAAACAGAGCTTTTATAGCAGTCCCCACACTGTCTAGCAAACTTTTGAAATAAACCTGCAAGTCTTTTAAAAATCTGTTTTGTCTGAACGGCACTTTTCAATAAGGCAATTGTTTTTGAGACTAAAAACAACAGTGTGAGTAAAGAAACATTACACTGAGATGTATCACTGGAGTCTCCATTTCTTAATCTGCTTAAAACCTAAAGAAAACTTTTAATTGGTACCTCCCTGAAACAGAAACTAAATCACCTCTCCAACAATTATCACTCACTGCTGTAATACTTTCCAAAATAAATAAGGAAAAATAAGGAAATATCCAGCAGAGCCATGATGAGCTGCAAAGTAATTTTCCATTTGTTACTGCCCCAAACAGGATTCTGGTGCTTTTCCAATAAAAGTTAAATTAAATGTTCTATAAATTTCTGCAAATGGTTTGCTTTTGTTTCAATATAAGAAAGATTTCTTCAGTACTAATCAGGAGAACAGTCCTACTTTGCAGTAACCACTTCAGATAACATTCAAATCACTCACCTTTTGCTTCTGATTCAGGTAATGCTGACCCAATGGTGCCCTGAACACCTTACTGCCTAGCTGATTCCCATGTAAGTGATGGTCTGACTAAAGCACTTGTTGCAAAGATGTTCCATGGCTCATCAATAGCTTCTATACAAATTGCAGACCTATCCTCTCCAGAAAGACCTGTTCTCTTGCTGTCATTCCGCTGGGCTGAGCAGAGATCTGGGGTCAGAGGAACCAGCGGTTAATCCATGCCAACCATTTAGCAGGTGAGCAAATTTGGTCACTTAAAACTATGCCTGTGCTTTGCTAGACAGCAGATTCAAAGACTACCAACAGAACTTGAGAATTAAAGCTGGTTTATCTAGCAGCCACATTTTTTACTACATGACAACAGAAGGCCTGCCCTGTTCTGTCTATTGGCTATTTGCACCAATCTATGCACTATGAGACTTATGTCGTGCGAAGAGCTCTGCTGTTGATTAAAATTTTCCTTGAATTGATTCTGGAGCATGGTGTCCTATTTTGTGTTAGTGGCAGCCAGAGACTGTACCAGCAGCATGCTGAAATGGGAGGCAGGAATAGGAAAGTCATAGACAGAGTATCATTGGAAAATGAGTGTGTTGTTATGTACAAAGCATGACCACACATGCAAAATGCTGATTCCATCCAAACCCATAAAGCCTGACTTTAAGCTGATTTAGGTCCCTCTTTTCTGCTCCTTGTTGAGTCATCACAAGGCTTTCTCATCCAGGATTAGACTTAATCCTTCTGTGACATCATCCTTTCCACTAAGTAATGTATAAAGTGAGGACTGGACACTGGTCACAATAGCTTCCACAGATTTGTAAGTCATAACATACATAAGACTGTTCTTTCCTGCCTGTGTCATAAAATATCAGGCTTCTGCTTTCTTTTTCTAATTTCTACACAACAATGCAATGTAATTTGTTCTACTTTGGCATTTTTTACAAAGCAATATGTAGCACGGCCCAACATTTGTAAAAATCATGACATTTTGTATTTTCTACAAAGTACTTATCTTTTGCTATAACCTCTAAACTTTCAAATAAAATTCTTTTCACATTTTAAGGTGAGGTTTGTCTACCTTAATTTTGACTTCTGGGAGTCTGTCACTTGATGTAGAGGCCCTGCTTCATGATACCTTTATTCTTCTTCCTCTCTTCATGCTTCCATTGCTCATTTTCTCATTTTACGCCCCTACTTTTCCTGTGATTGCCTCCTTTTCTCCATAAATCCTCTTGCTTCAAGATTCTCTCATTCCTCTGTTCTGTCTCCAGCTTACATTTCTTCTTTCTTTCCCTTTGTCACCTTCCTCCTCAATTTTCCTCCTCCTTTGATGTCCCAGCACCCTTACTATTCCTCTCTGTCCTTTTCCACCTCCTACTTTTTCTGGCCTTTCCTTTCTCCTTCTCTGCAAGAATCTCCTTCCCATTTCCTCCTTCCTCCATTCCCACCTGCTCTTGTGTGTATCATTTTTCCCCTCTGATGTCTTTTCACTCTCACTGCTTTCATTCCCTCACTCCAGCCTGCTTCTTCTAAGTCTGTACATCTCTTATAATTTCTAGGTCTTCTTGCTTTACCATTTGGCTTTGCTTGGGTTTTTTGATGGCTTCCTTCCTTCTTTTTTCCTCCCCATTCTATAAATAGTTGGCCAGTGTTACGGGTTTTACAAATTCTGTGTGAGCCCAAAGAAGAAAAATACCTATCCTTTATATTTCAGCCATTCAAAGTCCCTGAAAAGACATATTGAAAGGTGTCACAGCTCTTTGGCTTCACCAGGCCATCACTAAAATACAGTTTTGAGTTTTGGTGGAAGGATAGTACTTCCTTGTTTCTGGTCTTCAGGTAAGGAAAAGACCTTGCTATGTAACCTCCCACCTGTGTACCCATGTTTTCTTTGGAAAGAGTGTTTATTGTGTTCCAAATGGTCCTTCAGTCTGGACAACAGACTAGGACTGCATCTATTCAGCAGAACACATCGACACAGCAGCACAGTTTGTGCTCTCAGCAGCACAACCTCCACAGTTTGTGGACAAAGCCAGTGTGGGGGAAAAGAGGGTGCACCTGTGGACCTCAGGTAGGTTGTGTTTTGATTTTCTCTGAGCTGTGTAGTTAATTCTGCTTGTTTCCCACCATACTGACTATGTACTAGGCAGTGTACAGGACACAGGAGACATGACAGTTCTTGCTTGAAAGTATTCAAGTGATAAAAAAGACAAATCAGTTCTATAGGGAAGGGAGAAGCGAAAAGTACTATGAGCCATATGTGTCTGGAGTTGAGCAGTTTCCCCTTTTGAATGGACCAAACAAGTTAAGAAGCAACTCTTTCAGTCCTGGAAAGACTGGAAGGCTGCAAAACCTGAAAGTCTAGAGCAAAATTAGCTTTGCATTCAAACTGCTGTAGCTACTAGGGCCACTCTGCACTCTCCCTCCATTTGTAAGCTCTAACTGCTCTACCCATTTTACAGAGTTAGTCTTCTCTCACTGGGAAAATTATTCTTGTTTTTCTTTGCAGCAACCTTAATGTGAGAAAGAGCAGAGTCCCACTCACAGCAACCATTAGGAGCTGATGCCTGTTCTCGGTTTCAGCATTCTCAGGCAGCAAGGAGAACTGAACTTTTCTCTCTTAATTCCCATTCTTATGCTAACTGCTAGGCTGTTACAATCTGCAGGATGAAACTGATTTTTTTTTAAATACAGTTTGGCACCACAATATAATTTTAAGACTGTTTTCCTAAGCCAGCTATGGATATTACCCAAAAGAAATAAGACATAGATCCATAAATACATTTAGATTCCTAATTCCCATTTATTGTGGTATGAACTTTGCATGAATTGAAAAGGGCCCAATCTGCCCAATTTTTAACAATCCCAGCTCCACTACAGTCAAAGAGTAAATAGATGTAGATAAGTAATTCCACTATAACAATGCAGAAAGGGAGAGCTTAAAGGGTAAGGCTAAGGTCTGAGACATAAAAATTTCCAGTCACTAGGACAGGGTCAATTCAACTTATCCAGGGTAAAACCAATGAAAGGTGCATATCTGACTGGCCGCTCGCACAGCAATGAAAGAATTGCTATGCAAAGAAAGAATCAAAGAGCAAAAAGAAGTCTCAGGCTAGAAAAGAGCAATATGTGGTGACATGGCAAAACTTACTCCTTTCACACTACATAAAAAGCCAAGGTGGCAATAGAAGGAGCCAAGCAGAAGAAAATTTCAAGCTATAGATCCTGCACTAGCAGTCAGTCAGAAGACTGTCTTCTGAAGACAGTCCTTTATCTCCTATGCTGTCAGTTCTTGGCACAGAGACTGCAAACAGAAGGGATCTACAATGCTAAGGGCTGATGAGATTCCAGACTGGAGACAGCAGCCTGAAGAGTGATCTGTGAATTGTCTAAATGATACTGGAGTTTTCTCAACTGAAAATCTCAACACCCCCTCAACACAGTATTGCCACTTTGAAGTACAAAACTCTCAAAACATCAGACAAATGGCAGCTCTGAACATGTAGACAGGTCTGAAAAGGCAGAGCCGTTCCCAATGGCAACCAGCAAACCCAGCAGAAAAGGAGCCAGCAAAGCTAGGAACCAGGGGGTTGGTAATCCCATATTATTCCCAAGTATCTTGGGTGGACACCTGTGCTGCACCTTTCAGTCACAGCTCAGACTCTCCTCCAGGCGGATGGAATCGCCTCTTTGAACAAGAGAGAGAGCAAGTTCCTTTTCCTACTGTCTCTTCACTTCAAAAGCTACCAATCATCCCTCGACCTACTGGCACCACTCTGCCTAATTCAGCCCAGGTCCTGCTTTGCTCCAAGGACACATAAATGGCTCATGATCAGCTTGGTATCTATAAGGACACCCAAGTGTTCTCCTGCCAAGCTGCTTTCCAGTTGGTCAGCCTCAAGTCTGTGCTGGTACTTGGGGTTGTTCCTTCCAGGTGAAGGACTTGGCATTTCCCTCTTCTCAAAGTTCTTTAGGTTCCCATTGGCCCATTTCTCTAGCCTGGCAAGGTCCCTCTGAATGGCAGAACACCCACCTGGTCTATTAACCACTTCTCCCAGTTTTGTATCATCTGCAAACTTGCTGAGGGTGCAACCTGTCCCATCATCCAGACCCTTAATGAAGCGACTAAAAGGTATTGGCCCCACCGTTGACCAACATTTGGCCTGATGTACATTTCATCCCCTGGCCCCTCTTACAAACACTTTGTTGATTTGTATGACTTCTATTAAACTTAATGAAGTCACATGGATAAAAATCTATAATACTCTGACTCTTCAGCCACTGCCCTTTGGTTTTCAAAGAAGACAATAGAAATTTGGGTGGAAATTTTTGGCTGATTTTAATGGGAGTCATATGTCTTAATTCAGAGATCATTTCAGAGGCTTTGTGAATATTATTTTCTTAAACTACCTGAAAACAAGCTTAAACTTTTCTTAAACTACCTGAAAGCTACCTTAAACTAGTCTGAAAACAGAGTTGCCAGGGCAAATTGTAACTAACTGTATTGATTTTATTATTGAAATATTACTGGATTTTGACTAACTTTTATATATAAATAATATATAAATAATACTTTTATGTGTAAATACATATAACAGTACTCAGCAAATTCCTTTTTGCATCCTTCAAAATGAGCTCTGATCTATGACTAGGCTTCCCAAGTATGGTGATAATACAACTGATTAAGTAATAGCAATACTGAAGCAAATTCATTGGTGATACATTACTTTAAATCACTTTAGAGTGTACTGCTATTCCTCAGCACATCTTTCCTAAAGAGTTATTTGGACTTTCACTCAATTAACTCAGCATCCCCCAAAGTGAGTAAGCCTCCAGATGGTCTCTTCTTTGAGGTGGCTAAGATATTTTTACTGGGAGGGGGATGCAATTTCTTTCAGACTGCATCTGTGAGACATTTAGGAAGTTATATTGGTGCTCACAAAATAACGATGTCTGTCCTGAAAAATCATCCTGCTCTTTTATGAAAGTTTGTTTTAATTGGCTGCCTCCCTAGTGTAGCTGTCTTCTCAGCCCACACTTTTGCCTGAGCTGAGCTGAGATGTCAAAAATGGAAGAAGAAAATGAATTATTTAAACCTTCATGTAAAAAAACACCCAATTCTCTTGCCATTACACTGATTTTATATTAGCTCATTCAGTTTACCTTTTAAATTAGTACATTTTATGAAGTCGTTCTCTTTTGACAGCACTGTGTGATGTCAATCAGACCTTAGGAGCTTTCTTAAACTTAAAGATGGGTCTTCATTCTGACATTTGGATTTAGCACTAAACCTTCTTGGACCTTGGTATATTTGAATTTATGGCAAAGGTGATTCTGCATCATGAAGTTTGGATCTGAATCAGAACCCTCGGTACCTACAGAAACTGCAAGCTCAATAATCACTTGAAAAGCACTGCTCATGCTTTTCCACAGGGTCTTCTGAATCAAGCTGACAACAATTTTTTGTTATTGAAAACAGCCTCTGATATGATTCCATCCTTTATTTTATTTTATTGTGATTGACAGGATTGCTAAAAAATCCTAAAATTCACTCCAACAGCCTTTGTCATATTTTAAAATATTACATGAATACAATGTAATACAATTTCCTACGAAAGAGTTAAGTCTCCACTGATATTTATGAATGTCAGATAAGACTTTTGAAAATATCTGTGTAAAACTCAAGCAATTCTTTCCAGGCTTCTGTCAAAAATTCAAAATCAATTTTTGTTACATTAACTCAAATGACAATAGTAGTGTTTCCATAATTTAAAATAAGTTTTTGTTCATATTTTTTAACATGTGGACTGTTTCAATTGTGATTGACAACACACAACTAAAAAGAAGAAATACTTTTCACAAGTTTCCAGTTAATATTCTTTTTAAAAGTATCCAACTTTGCTGGACAACCCAACTTCCATTTCAGAGCACTATCACATTCATATCGCTTTAGTACTGATGGAAAGAATTACAAAAGATGTCTTAAATATTCTGGTTCATAATTTAGAAGGTTTGTCAACCTCTATTACAGTCCCAGTGATTAGCACTGGAACGTACACTAAATTTACACCAAATAATCTTTCTACATCCTTATTTCTGTGTTCTTTCATTTTCCTTTTTTTCCCCTTTATTCAGCTGTTTGCTCTTACCTGAGTACAGGTAAGTTCTTACTTTCAGTTCTTACCCATTGTGCTGTTTTTGTCTGGGATACAGTTAATTTTCTTCATAATAGCTAGTATGGGGCTATGTTTTCGATTTGTACTGAAAACAGTGTTGATAACACAGGGATGTTTTCATTACTGCTGAGCAGAGCTTACACAGAGTCAAGGCTTTTGCTGCTCCTCACCCCACCCCACCAGCGAGTGGGCTGGGGGTGCACAAGGAGTTGGGAGGGGACACGGCTGGGACAGCTGACCCCAGCTGACCAAAGGGATATCCCACATCATATGGTGTTGTGCTCAGCATATAAAGCTGGGAGAAGAAGAAGGAAGCGGAGGATGTTTGGAGCGACGGTGTTCATCTTCCTTCCGAAGTAACCATTACGCTTGATGGAGCCCTGCTTTCCTGGAGATGGTTGAACACCTGCCTGCCCATGGGAAGTAGTGAATGAATTCCTTCTTTTGCTTTGCTTGTGTGTGTGGCTTTTGCTTTACCTATTAAACTGTCTTTATCTCAACCTACGAGTTTTCTGACTTTTACTCTTCTAATTCTCTCCCCCATCCTGCTGCAGGGGGACTGAGTGAGTGGCTGTGTGGAGCTTAGTTGCCAGCTGGGGTTAAACCACGACACCCATGTTCACAGATGCTTTAAGAGCAGCACTGTTGCCTGACTGTTCTGTACATTTTACTATGGCTGCCTTCTGTTATATCAAATGGCCTATTAGGACAGATTATTTGGTTTGAAAGCAGCAGTTCTATGGTCAACGTGAAGAGTAATGCACTGATTTCTCTCACCATTCTAATTTTAATGATCCCATGATTGTTAATAAGAGAATCACAGCGACTATGCTGAAAACATACCACCCTGCTGAAAATACACCTGCCCACTAGCCTTCTTGTCTAATCACAACACAGAACGACAGGAAAAGATTGAGTTTTCCTAGAGACGCTGCTCAATCTCATTTTGCAGTTGCATAGCTTTTTGTCCCACTTTCCAGTTTTACTAGGTAATAATATCACCCTCACTTTGAAAAGGAGAGAAATATTTATGTGTCAAAGCCCTGAAAAGACAATGCTTTTCATTTCATTTTTAAAAAAGCTGAAATTTGCTGGGGTAAGAAACTTCAGTCATTCAGATTTTCTATGCACTCTGCTGTAGCATACTATTATTAAACTTTACCAATGGGTGTGAAAAACAAGATGCATTAACCAAATAGTAATATAAACACAGTAGATGCTTCCCACAAAAGAACTGGTCAGAGACATCCACTTACATGCCCTGCTAAAATATGCTGAAGCGAAGGTAGTATGGACCCTATCACTGATATAAAACTCTTCTTGCCATGGGGCTCGTGACTGGATTTTTTGCTGCTGTTTTCTGGGCGGATAATTTCTAATGATGGCCCTTACGTGATATCAGCAGGACCCAGTTGTCTGAGAGTCTGTGAACTAGGGAAGCTCTACTACACTCCCTGGACTTATGCTGTAATTAATGGAATGTTGCAAAAATTGTTGCTGTGCCTCGTCTTCCATGCATGTGTAGAAAGAAAAGTGTGCATCTCCAGACCAATTTTGTGTGTATTTCTAGAAAAGGAGAATGAGGTCTAGATTTAGACATGCTCCATTCTCAGCATACCCAGGTGGTCAGTGCTGAGTAGCAGTGCGCTCAGCATATTAGTGGTTTTGGAAGTCTCTCCACAGCACTTAAATGCCTAACAGTGAGTTAAGGTATCCAGTAAGGAGGCCAAGTACTTAACTGTTAGGTGCTTTAGTTCCTTTTATTTACCTGGCCTAATGAATTTATGGGTGTTCTTTAGGGAGACAGAGAGGTAGAATGTTCACAGGGATCGTTAGGAACTCTGCATTCCCATGGGCAGACCAGTTACCAGAGGAAACATTTCTCCTCACTAATATAGACTTACTATTCACTTGTTTCAAACAAGCATAATCTCCTGCTGTTTCACATACTTTGCATTATTCCATCCAATTTTATGCTGCTTCTCCAGGAGGCATGTGATCCACTCTTTCAACCATGCAACTTAAAGGCAGAGCTGTCACTCCAGGCATGGTTGATAAACCAATGGGCTGCTAATTTCATGATGCAATATCTCACACCATTTGGGTTTTTTTTTGTTTGTTTGGTTGGTTGGTTGGTTTTTTGTCAGGAGCTCTGCAGTGGCAGTACATCTGGTTTTGGCCAGAAGTGGTTTGGTACTGCTCTCTGTAATCTGGCCAGATTCCCACAGCTCTGTAGCCCAGCAATTTGTCATAAGCAAGTCCATTGTGATTCATCTTATAAAAATCTGCAAAATTATATACTAACTAGTCCCTCCCCCACAGCTGATCTTTGGATGTGATACCATGCATCATCACTGCGTACTGGAGAGAGGACATTGCCCACTACAACAAAATATCAATGACTATCACCTCATGGTCTGGAGTGACAGTGCCTAAATTCTGGGCTTGTGTACTTATGGACAGGAATCTGTGGGACTCTTGGCATGTCCGTCTTTCCCTTTCACCCAAACGGTAAGTGATACTGATATGTTTGTCAAGAAGGTGCTACATTAAAACTTAAATATCCATGTGTTGCTGCAACAGAGTTTTTGAAGAACCACATCATGTATATGGGTGCAGCCTACACAAAACCACTTTCTGAGATATGCATAGAAAGACTGATTGCTCTGAGGTTAGTGTGATGGTGAAAATATGACAGGGTGGGTAATCCATTCTGCCTGGAGAAACCCTATATGGTGCAGGTCCCTGGAGGTTAGATCATTGGATACACCAGATGATATGCTCCAAGGCACCCAGAGAGCACGCCAGAGGTTAGGTAGCATGCCTTCTACAGAGATGTGTTGAAGAATTGGTGCCTACTGTGCCATTGGAAACACTGTGATAGGACAGGCCAAAGGAAGATTTCTTGGTCAACAAGCAAACAATCCCAGGATTACTGTGTGAACAGAATTTACTTTGGGTACATGTCCCATCTTGTGAATGGGAAACGAGGCCTTTTCTGCAAAATATTCCTGTGCTGACTTCACCAACAAGACTAAATTGTAAGTGGCAGTGTGATCACTTGGTGGAGAGCATACTATTTCTTCTATCCTTTTCAGATCTCATGAAAAATAAGAGAGTGAGCTTATTTTTCATGTTTTCATTGCTCAATCACCCATTTTCTGGTGGGAAAACCCATCCATTAGGAGAGATCTCAAGAAACAACTGAAAAAAACCATAAAATATATTGTACCGCTACCACAAGGAAATATATAATAAAAGCAAGGATGCTCTTCTGTTTTGCTTTTTGTGTAAGCACCAAGCAAGATTCATATCCATTACCTTGTCTGCCAAAAATAATCAAAGGAGTTCAGAATAAAAACATGTCCACTTTTTCAGAATAAAACCACCTTCATTATATCTTTGTAAAGGTCCAGTCATCCTGAAAGTTTACCTGGCAATTCCAAGGCTCTCAAAATTACACTGTAACAAAAGAATTTATAAAAACAAAAGATGTAGGGGATCTATGTTTCCAAAGAAACCATCAATTCCAGCTAGATTTCTTATTTTAAAAGGTAAAAAATAAACTAAAACATGGTCATTCAAGGTCATTAAATAGAAAAATCGTATTACATTTTCTTGGAAGTACTTCAAAATGCAGTACAGAAGATACAAGGCTCCTTCCTTGGCTGTTTCCAACAAGTACTCAAAGGAACCATGCAGTAGCAAAGGAGGGGAAGCTTCTTGCAACTTCCTTTTTCAAGAGGTTGTTCCATACTGACTCTCTCCCCAGCATGATCTGGACATGTCTCAGAGCTGCCTAAATAATGCTGAATGGCCAGTGTTCCCTATAGAAACTGTCCCAGAATATACAGGCAAATCTTCCTCTGTTCACAAAAGGACATAGCCAAATGGCAATGTGCAGCCAGAAAAAATCCCCAATTAGCTGCTGATGGCAGCTTCTGGGACCCTCTGCATTGCTAGCAGAGCACAAAGGGCTCCGAATGGGGCTGAAGTTCCTACCTACGGATTTTATAACAATGGTTGTGGAAAGCAAAACTCCAAAACTAACTTCATATAATGAAAGGCCTCTCTCTCTCATTTACTTTACAAATCTCCTGGAACGTGGCACCACCCAAGTATTAGTTGTGCATCACTATCAAGCTGAGAGCTTGAGTAAACATGAAAAAATCACAGATAAGCTCATTCTGACTCATGAAAACCAAAAGTGAGCTGAGATGTAACAAGGGCATCTCAAGTGTGGCATGTCCTGTGATAAGGAAGATCTTGCTCTGGGAAGGGCCCTTCGTTTCAATTTGCTAATTTCCTTTCTCTACAGCATTGGCAATAACAAGGGCATAAAAGGCCTTTTTCTAATTTGTACTGCATGTTTGGAAAATGTCTTATGTCTTCACTGATTCAGGCACTCACAGGGTGTGGATGGCACTTTTACCATCAGCACTAGCCAACACTCTCCCACTGTTTCAATGTTTTCTATCACTCTGCATCCTGCATTGCTAGGTAAGGTAACCCATCATGTCAACCCATATTACCACCAAGGGATATTAAAAAACCTTAAAAGGAAATTATGTTGGAAGAGAGCTGGCTGGATCTCTAAATACAGTGAGATCATTAATGCCAGCCATGTTAAGCCAATGTCTAAATCATCTGCATTTTTAGTGGCCAAATTCTGGTCTGATTTACACTTATGTAGATCCAGATAAACTCCTTGGAAGTGAAGGGAGTTCCTGTGGAGTTGCATCACAGCAAGGCAGAAACAGAATATATCCCTGTGTTTAAATTCCTCATAGTTTCAAGAGTACAAATGAGTTGGGAAGACCCTTTTTTAGGTTTATGAACTGAATGGAAGAAGTAATCCAGAAAGACAAAGGTTTCTTAGGACCCTTACGTAGCCACCAAAACCACAAACAGGGTACTACTAGATTATAACTCTTACACTAGCACTCCTGGGAGAAGAAATCAAAGTCCAGCAGAGCAAAAGGGAAAATTGGAATCATCTAGTTTCCATTCTGCATGATAGGTTTTCTTTGTATTTATTTCCACTTGGAAACAAGTTGTGTTTTTGACTTTGTAACACATAAAATACATTGTAAACTCATTTGTATGAAAGACAGCATTTCCCCAGATTCTGCATAGCAACAGGCATGATGAACTGAGAGCTACCCACTGGAAGTGACGCTTTGCATCATAAAATTCATAAAGTATCACTTTTTCTCTATATACAACACAGTACCAGCTTTCACAGCTTGTTTAATTATATTTTTAGTGAGTCAGAAGACTAAATAACAGAATGCCAGGCCTGGTATAATGTTTTTAAGGATAGAAGGATGGGGGGAATGGAGGTCATTGCTATGGAAGAGAACAACCTATTTCACAGTGGCAAGATACAAGGGGGAGAACTGGAAACCAACGGCTTCATCTCTGGCTCCCATGATGCACATGGTGATGCTGCCTATGAATTGTCAGTGACTGGAAGTACCCACTGATGTCAGACTGTGAAGAGAGAGATGTCACCATTTTTCCAGAGGCATAAAATGAGCAAGCTAAATCCAGACTAACAAGGAAGTTCACTACAGCAGGAGGAAGAAAACAGCTGCAGGGTTTTGGAGAGTGAGTGCAAGCTGTGAGAGCACACCAGTCAAAGGATTCTCCATCTCCATGGCCTGCTTAGTCCTAAAGAGGTCCGAAAGTCCCTGACTGTTATGAAGAGCTGACAGATCTCAGCTTTCCTGCACAAACCAACCAGGCTGCTGTAGTCTCTTGTATGGCTAGCTACATTAGGCAGAACAAGGCATGTAATCCACGGGCCAGGAAAAATTTTGCTATGTCTTCCCCTTTTCCACTTGTCTTGGTTTCTCAGGACTGAAGTAGCATATTGTGAACAGTTCCAAGTACAACCCTGACCCACAGGACAGAGCCACAATTGTTCACAGCTTGGTTTCATCTCCCGTTGTCTTTCTGCTCCCAAAATATAGACATAACCAGCTCTGGAGCGGTTATGTCCACTCACCTTGCCTCTCTGCCCCTCCACAGCAAAGTGGTCCCATCCTTGCTGACACAGAGGGAGAACAGCCCCAGGCTCACACTATCCCCGAAAACAAGCCCAGGTACCATCTGGGAGAGTGTTGGGTGGCTCAGTCAAACACATGCCGCAGGCTGAGTGACAGACACTGTGGGCAGTCGCAGGAGAGCACCTCAATCCTCATTGTGGCCATGATAATTTTATTGGTATACACATGGCCTTTCAGAAGGCCAAGAAGGCAGGAGGGACTGCAGGACTCAACAGTAACTGCACTGACCTGGGTTTATCCTCTATCCTAGCTGCTGTGGGCAGCTCCTCCTCTGTCTTAGCACTGCAGTGCAGACCAGACTGCCCCAACAAAAGTCCTGCATAACCATGCTCTGAGGAGCTTTCACTACCATGACAATTGCCTTTCCCTAAAGTAGTCCTGGTCACAATATTTAAGATGCTGTACATGAAAGATAGACAACAAAACATTCTTATTCCAGAGAATTGAGGGAGCAAGTAACCTTCCAGAAGAGATGGGGCAAATTTCCTAAAGACACACTCCAAAACATCCTGTCTGAAAAACAACAAGGCAATCACAACGCAAACCCCTACCCAGTCCCCACAGAAGAGCAGCCAAGTGACCCTGTCAAGTCTGCTTCAGATTGAAGTGCTCAGATTTGAAGTAGTGTACAGACTTTGGAGAGACTGCTAAATAGATAGTTTTGAAAATAAGTAGTTTCAATAAATATTTTAAATTCAACTAAGAAGAAGACACACAGCCTATATTTCTTGAGCCCTCTTACCACTTTTCTTGTTTTATTCACTCAGGGCTCAGCAGGGATGCTGACCAATTCCCTTAATATTGCCAACAGTCTCCGGGGTTCAGCACCACTAGCAAATGCCAAGGCTTCTAGGGTATCTGTGATATTTGAAGCAGAGCTTTGGTTATGGACATTTATTTATAGAGTACTTCCATGCCAAACTCCCAAAACACTGACCACAACCCCTGTTCTGGTACTAGCAGGAATCCCTTTGCTGGTCCCTAGATTATTAAAACCTCAGGCAAGACAGCAGCAGCTTTTAGTACAGCAGCTCTGTAATACAGTATAAGACAAGCAAGGAATAATAATGTATCTAACTAAATTACATGCAAATGTCAGTTAGGCAAAATTTAGTTACCCAAATGGAATTTGGACAGAGCCTTCATGTTAACACCCCAGCTCTTGGCCAAAGTGCCAAAGCACTTCTGAAGGTTAAGAGTGGCCAAGAACTTGGTTTTACAGCTCATCCAAAAGCCCATAATGTTTGCATTAACTAATAGATTATATAATAACTACCATTTTAGTGATGTGTTGTGGCTCTACATATTATGAAATTTTTTTATTGGTAATGGTGCCTGCCTTAAAATGGTCTGTCATTCACTGCTGTTGTTTTTTCCAGTTCTGGGTGGGTTTAGTCCATTTAAAGTCTTGCAGGCACTCTTTATTTTCTGATAAGAAGCATTTCTTCAAGAGTCAGTCATTCTGACAATAAAATCAAGACAGACAGATCAGGCAATTTTTCAGAGAAGAGCTCTTAGATTTAAGGAAATGCGGATTTTGCACTCTGGTCTGCAAAAGTTCACTGCAATTCAAGGACAGTCTGTGTGACCTGCTCATAGCAGATTTTGGCAAGTTACTGCTTTTTTCTTTTTTTTTTTTTTTTGTGTGTGAGGCAAGTACAGGTGAAAAAAATGTGAGCAGCAGAATTTATTATGTTCTATTGAACACCAGGGGAGAGTAACTATAAAGCTTCAATACAAGACTGACACCATCTGGCTACTACACAGTTTGCAAGCTTTACAACATTTGTGTGAAATACCACTTTTATATCCAGAAAAATACAGTATTTTGACCTCCAGGTCCAAGTGGGGGATCCCCAGTGAACAGCCAGCACCACCTGTGTGCACCCTATGGAACCTGGAAAAGCTGAAGTCTCCTTAGCAGCAGGCACCCTCCTTCCATCGTTGCTCTCAGGGCAGGTGCAGTTATTACCATAGCTCTGTGATGTTCCCAACTAAAAGCTGTCACCTATTTTAAGCAGTTTCTAGTAAATACTGATTTTAAATTTTTTATATCAGCAGGGTGAACCTCTGGTTTTTGTATTATCTTCTCAGGAACATACAAGCAAATAAGGTGAGAGGCAAGAATGTTCTTTGAGAAACCATAACATTTCTCCAAGTAAATCAGCCAAGGCTTAAGCTAATGCACTTGAACAATGTACTGAAGTCAATGAAATTGCTTGCATTCTTAAACTGGACTTAAACTGAAATGACTGGATAAGCACCTCCAAACAACAGTTTAAAATAGAAATTTAACCAGATGTGGCCTATTATTTAACCAAATCGTGTACTGAGCTTGGAATCACAACCTACAAACTTCATTCCCTCGGTCAGGAAAGAAAAATAAGATAACAACCAAAATTACACTGCAGTGGAATGTTGGTTGACAAGAAATAATTTCTCACTTCTCTAACGACTTTTTCCCAGATGCTTGCAGCTAACTTATTTGCATTTATTTGGAGCAGAATTGCCCCTTCTTTGCACTTTCCCAGAAGGGAGTAAAGCTCACTGCTTTCTCAAACTTAGTGAGTCAGAATGAGTCAGACCACAAGGACCAGAGAAAGGCCCCAGCACAAAACTTCTCGCTGTGGAGGGTTTGAGGAGGAAGAGAGTTTCCAGCCACACACTCCCTTTGCGGAGCTTTTGCAACTATATCACTTTCCCCCACTCAGATCAGCAATGAAACTGAATTTAGTCCTTGCTGACTGATAAAGGTGAATATTTGCATTTTTGGGGAAGGAGTGGAATTATGTAATAAACAATAAAGAATATGACCCAAAGAAACCATCATTACAATTATACAGCGAGGCACTTGAAAGATATTACAAGCAGATGGAGAAATAGGATTTTCAAAAGTATGAGGTTTCCTTAATAAGAACTCCATCTGGGATTTAAACTTTGCAGCTTTTTCTGGTTTCCATAGAAAACTATTTGCATATCTTAACATAATTCAGATTATTACCATGTGTCCGCAAAATTTACTAACGGAGGGTTCAAACTCTACCCAAAAAAGGAATTTTAATTCCTCACATTGTATATTAAGTTCAAATTCATGTGCTTCCTCTTAAAGAGATTCATTTCTTCCTTCCTCGCAATCCTGAAAACCGAATACAAGAGTAAGAAAGAATTATGAAATCCCAAATATACTTCCCTTCCTAATAAGTGGACTTGTGGGAGCCTAACTGTTTCCCAAATACATCTTGGAAAACAGCCATTACCAGAACTACAAACTAGAGCTATGTGAATATCTGTTTTTACAGTTTGGTTGCCAAAAAAATCATCAAATAATGAAATAAAAAACACTTTGACCTAAAATGAACTTTTCTTTTCTCAATTCCTTGGAAAAAACAGACAAATCAGTGCAAATCATTTGAGGACCAAAAAGAAATGAAATGTCTTTTTTTTAGACTTTGTGGCTTTTTAAGTATATTTAACCTACTACAAATATTTGTATTTGTTTGCATGTAATCTTTTTGCTGAAAATAAGGTAAGTAGTTTTATCAGGTTACCAGATTAAATACAAATGCTTCTTCCAGTGTTTGTTGTTCTGTGTCCTGTCCTTAAGGAACTTAGTGCTTCTGACCATGCCCCATTATTAACATTGCAGCAGCTCTGTGAGATGGAGTCAAATGCTGCTGTGGGCAGTTGTTACTCTCTGCATCTTGCTGGAGAGCACTGGACTGGACTGAGCTGGGCTGGGCTCTGTGCTAGGGAAGCACCTGTTTTCTCTATGGTAGTTCCTTGCTGCATTTATGTGCGGTTTTCTAACTTGTATCATAATGGGCTAGTGACAATTTATTAAAAATTCACACAAGCATTTCCATGAGTTCACACTCTGTTCTTATCACAGATGGACCCAAATTGCAAAATCTGGATCCTGAATTAAATGTTCTTTTGCTTTGGTATGTCAGATGCAAGGTCTCGCCTTCACTAAGGAAAAAAAAAAAGAAAAGGAAAAAAAGAAAAGGAAAAAAAGAAAAAGAAAAAAAAGAAAAAGGTGTGTTCTTATTTTGAATTAGTTAACTTCAGGTAAAATCCTTGCAAAGGTACAGAAACTTATAGATTTCATTTGGCTTCTCTAAGGTCTTTAGCTCAATATTTAATTTATTTGAAACCTATAAACTGCCCTGTCTTCAGTGGAGTATTATTGTGCATTAATTGCTCTGAGTTAAGGTTGCCTTCTTTCTTTAGTGAAGAAAATACCCAAGTACCTGCACAAGGTCTAGTTCTGACCTCAAAAAACCAGTAATATTTAAGTACCGGATGTTAACTCACTTATAATTTAGTTGTGCTGCCAGCACACTCCACATTGTCAGAGGCAATACCAAGGCAGGATCCCAGGGTGACAGATATCACTCAGACCTCCTGTACTGGGGGGAGAACAAAGGAATTCTCAGAAGACACTAGTATTTTGCTGCTTTGCATGCGATGATAGGAAAGCACCTCATTTTGCCTATGCTGGTTTGTGACCAGGGCCAATAGTAACAGCATTTTTTCACACTGTTATTTTTGGCTGGTCTGTGTGTTATGACATAAGGAAGAGAAAATGAAGACCAGTCAAAATGTAGTGTAAATGAGATGATAATGAAGAAAACACTTTAATTTCAACATGCACTTAATGGTTTTTCTGTGCCCAGCAATGCTTGGAATAAGATGAACATGTTTTGCAGTACTGCCAGATCCCATAACATCGCCCAGGACCAGTATGGAGAAGGGCTGCTCCTTCTGAAGATTCCTACAATTACATCCTTCCACAGAAGGTTTAACGTTCGGTAGTCTGTTAGGAAGAAAAGCGTGGAAATAGAAAAGGCGATTTTGACACAATTATGCAGAAAGAATGCTCCAATTTAAGAAATGGCACAGAAGACTTCACAGAGAGGACTCTGGGAGAACTGAAACCGAACAGAAAAAATGAAGTCTTTTTTCTGTTACATCCAGCATCTTAACAGATATCTCAGTGGCACTGCTACAGCTAGCTGCTCTGTTTCTGTTTCTCTTCGGTCATATTAAAAGTTTAAGTAAAATTCTGTCACACTCTGAACCATGCAAAGGGTTAAATGCATATGCTGTGAACAGTTAAAATTCAGTGGATCACAAATATTGCAACCAAGGCCAAAATCTTTGGATTGCAGTGTCAGCTTTACGATAGTACTTTCTAGCACAAAAGGTATCTATTTCCATTTCATAAGCTTTTTTTATTTGTCATGCTTTTTGTACATCTTTTGAAGTCCAGAAAACCTTTCAGCACAGCATGACAATTTTTCCTTTAGAATTTTCTTTGGATATTCCCTGGAAGATTGTCATCATGAAATTTGTACTGTTTCATGATTTATGCTTTTTTCCTGTGCCAAATAGATACATACTAATATACTACAACATATGCTCTCACTATCATGTCTAAACCAAACACAAACACACAGTCTATTAAATGCCTACAAAGTTTACCATATTAGATCATTTACATTATGCTTAAGTGACTCCTCTCCTCCAAATTCATGTAAAGCCTAAAAAGCCGGCATAAGTCCAGAAGTAATCAGAAGGAAGCCAAGATCTACAGGAGATCGATAGGAAATTTTAAATTTAGAGTCTTTGAATCTAAACTGCTGACAAAGATTGCAGGGGAAGCGAAAAAGTAAGCCAGTTAATGGCTTTTCTAAGTAAACATCCAAGATTTTTTTTATCATGCAATGAAGCTTTTTATATATGTAATCTTCACTCTTTTCCAACTCCTGTCTGTTGGTGGAAATGTAATCTTTTATATACCAACAAATGAAAGTTCTCAAAAGAAAAAAAAAAAAGCAAAGGAATGCACTATAGCTATCGCCTTTTGAAAACACAGTTGACTAAACATTGACCGTTTGACATTGAGTACTGTGAGGATAGACTTCATGTCAGAACATCTTCTTTTCCTTGTTTTTATTTTTAAGCAGTGACTAACTATAGAAGCAGCACCACATTTATGCTACCATAATTAATGTGGTGACAGCTTTTCCATTATAAATTTCTGTTTTCAGGGATTTATAACTCATCTGTGGAAGACTGTTCCAGGCAAAAAACTTTTTGAAGTACAAAGATCAAAGATCATATTAAGCTTCATGTTTAAAAGAAAGCCGTACCTTTTTTCTTCAGCACAGCAAGCCAAAAGTTCAAACAGCAGTGTAAGAAAGGATAAATGGGTCTGGCCTGCTTTATTTTGGCTTCACACTGGAAGAAGTGATAGACTTTATATTTTTAATAGTAGACATTAATATCCGAAGACCATTAAACTGCTTTTGAGGCAGCATGGAGACTGGCATTCACTATCACAATTTAAATTATTTCAGTGCCTTGCAAGACAAGCTTGTCTCCTAAGAATTTCAGAAATAATTTTCATTTAAATTTGGGGTAAACATTGATTTCAGAAAAGCTATGATTTTGTCCCCAGCACTTTGTACACAGCAAAAATTTTGTTTCATCAAGGGAATGTTTGGGTAATAGGGATAAATAAAGTGAAGGTTTATGTAAATGTTGAAAAGAATAAAAAATACTAACTCAAGCAGAAGATTCAAAAATATTAAAATGGCCTAAAGTGTATTACCTAAATCTTGTTAAACAAAACAAAACAACCCTTCTAAAGCACTCCTATGTGTCTCTATTTCCATTGAGGTCTGTATTTTTGCAAGGCTGGAGCTGAAATACAAGGATGTCTATAAAAACAAAAACAGATAGGGATGAAATCCAGAGACAAACTACCAAAAAGGAGTCTACATGATTTGGCATCAAAGTAGCACTGTGTCTATGCTATTTAATCACCAATATTTATGTAAGTTGTTTCTTCTTTTGTTTTTAAATATGTGCAATAGCTTTGATGTTACAGGATATATATAAAATAAGTTATAAATCACTAAACCTGATGATATTGTTTCACTTAGCATTTATATTTTATTTGTGTGATGGAATTTTTTGCAGTCTGTCTCTAATTATAGGAAGGAGTTTTTTTCTGTAGTTTATTTGACTTCATTCACCACTTCTCAACATATGCCATATTTAGGACGTGATATAACTAACAATGTGTATGAAGCCACACTACTGCTTCCATTTTAGGGACAACTAAGGAATATAACACTTTAAGTGAGTGTTTAAATCCCCTTCAGTTAATTACCAGTCTCAACATGCAGTTGCAAACCATCCTGAGCAAAGGCCTGGTGGAGAGTTTCATCAATGGCTTTGTGGAATAAGACTCAACACGTTTTTGTCCTTTCAATTTTAAATCAGAAAACTTGGCATTATGCAAGTTAACTTCAGATGGCTTTAATCTGCTGAGCAAAAAATGCCAGTACCATGCAAGGTGAGACAGAATTCATGCTCAGCGCTCTGCATGCTGAATGAATGGTGCCCAGGATGCACAGACACCCACGCCAAGCCCACCAACCCAGCACTGCACTGGCCTGGATCCATGCCACAGGAGCAGCTCCTGCCCAGGAGTGGCTTTGGGTGACAGGGAACGATAGCTATGAAGGCATGAACTTAAGCTGTCTCTGCAGGGTGTCTAGGTCAGGTTGCCAGGCATATTGCAGAGATGCTCTAGCAGATGCATATAAGATCAGTTCATTTCTCACTAAGTTTATCTGTCCTGGTCCAGGACTTGACCTGCAAGAGTTAGCCTGGTTCATGCAAGAGAGCGGAAACTGCCAGGCAGGTTGGCATCTCATTGCCTTACTTCTGTGGGGCTGTGTCTGGTTACGCTGTATTCACACCAGCCCAGCCTGCGGCACACAACACACAAGGTATGTATCACGTCCCCCATTGAAATGGAAGAACAAGTCCCAAGAAGAAGACCTGTGTGGACGTAAAAAATGCCGCTGCTTGTAGGATATAACTTGAGCAGGTTTCAGCCCTAGTGATGCAGTTCCTCCACGGCATTTCCGCTGGGCAGCTTCCTGGCTTTGCAGAAGCAGCTCAGGGATCTCACATGTTAATCTTTAGCTTCCATGTGTCCAAACTGTTTCTGTATGTCTCTTGCTCTAGATTGTCTCCCTCTAGCTCTTATCAGTTATATATTTGGCTATTGGTAGCATTAATTTCTGAAAAATTATCTCTTGCAAATTTAAAAAAAAAAAAACCACCATGAGATTTTAGTGTTTAGAAAAACTTACATCAGTTCCAGCAGATCCTTAGGAAAAAAAAAAATCTATATTTTATTTTGATTGTTTCTTCATTTCTATCTAGCTGATTCATTTATGAAATATATGGAAGTTCTGCATCCCAGCTGTACTTTATAAGCACAAAATAGATGTACCCTCCAGCTGCACACAATCTAAACCCTAGCACATCACTTCACTACTGAAGACACGTGCATTTGGGAGAATCAGAAGCAGCGCCCAGAACAAATCTAAATCATTCACTTGAATGATAACAGCAATGAGTAGTGTATATACAGAGTTTATAACTTCTTCTGTTGTTCTATAGAAAAGGCTAGATTATTTAGCCCATACTTTCACACATTGCAGGTCATTACATTTTATCAACATACTGTTCTTAAAAGTTTAAATATCTAAATTTAGGACTCAAAGGGCCTGAGTTGAGCTAAACTGCTTATCACATGAAGTTTTCTACTCTTTCCTTCTCCCAAAGGTTGCTGCTCCTGTAGCCAGGCAAAGAGATAATTTTTGCAGCCTGCATCCTGTTCCTCCACCTTTAAACAAGAAGGAGGGAGGTGGAAATGCACAGCAGGATGCAATACTGCCTCCAAACACAGAAGCTAGGTCCAAGCCTGAGCTCATCTCTTAAGTACTTAGACCAAAATATTCTGAACCTCAACCAGTGATTCTGTTTACAATAGGGGAAATCAAAGACTCACCAGCATCCGAGGCCCTTTATATGATATAATACTGAAATTATTTCTACTGCTAACCTTGATATTTTTCTCTGCATTTCCTGTGTATACAATAATGACTTCAAATACAAGTTGAAATATAAATAGCAGCCCCTTTTATCCCAGGAGTCAAGGTATTCTCACAGAACACCACTGAAGTCAATAGGAGAACTTTCACCAAGAATAGTTTTTGCCCGTTCCATTACCTTTCTTGCCTAAAATACATGTATCCTTTTTAGTGTGGGGCACCTTCAGGAGAAAGTGGTTATAAAAGACCACTGATTTAGCTGTAGAAAGTCCACCCCTGGTATGTACCTTCCCATGATTGCATTAGTCCTGACTTTGCTGCCTGTCTTCCTTCAGCTGCCTGGCCTGTGACAGGTGATGTTTTGGGAGTTAAGATCTGAAACATGTCAAAAGGGAGGGAACATGCCAGGGTAGATTTCTGGTTTTTTCTCATTGCCATGGAAACTTTTCCTCAACAGGTACCCATTAAAAAAAAAAATCATGCTGTAACTTACACTGGGATCAGGTGTCCTGAAATCAGAGACCTGTCAACACTCTCCAGCACAACACAGTATTTCTGCAAAGCAATGAGGTGTCCAAGTTAGTTAACAGCTGCACTGCCTCAGCACACATGCTAACATGGGTAATCACCATCTAATACTGAGTTTCCATGCATGAATCAGGGACCCAGATACTTGCAGGTTTGCTCCTGTCTAGGTGTTAATGCCATCTTCTCCTTGTCTTCTGTTAGGCAGATGCTTGAAGAAAGCAATGTCTGAAAAGTCACCAGGAAGACACTCACTTCTGTGAGAAGGCTAGGTGCTATAACCTGCTGATGTGGGAGTAACAGGCTAGTGAAGCTTTATGCTATGTTTTCTCTATTTCAAGAAATGTGTTTACCTGTATGCAAATGAAGACTTAATTCCACTGATTAATGCTGTCTTATTTTTGGTGAGTCACCTCATAATACAACCACTAATTTCTACTGGCTTGGTAGAAAGATAAAAGATGAAGCAAAGTTCCCATGAAAGTCATCTAGATTAACTCTGACCAAGGGCTAGCTATAGGCAGAGATTACAACAATTTAACTACAACTTTTTGAACTGATTTAGTTAAATCTGCAACTCCCATATGTTGCTTGAAGAAATGTATTTGATTGGATGTATATTAATTTTAGACACTGGTACAGATTGATAAATTTTACAAAAGGGATCATGTCCTGCATGATATAAATCAATTTACAAGTTGAATGAAAAACTCTCTATTTTAACACCGGGACCAAGACTGACAGATATTGCCTTTTTGTCTTATAGCTATATTGACTGAAATGATTACAGTCATGTAGCCCTGATTACTGTAGAGAAAACAAACAGCTTCTATGTTCACAGTGCCAAAAAGCAGAAGTATGGTGAGGTCTTTACTAAAAGATTTCTTATAAATTACTGCACAGCTTTCTCACAAATCCAGAAACTGTTTCTCTTATCAAGTGAGAAGATTATTTTTGCATTATGTCAGGGATTAACTCAAACACTTCAAAAGCAAAAACTGGGAGATGAGGGAAATGTCTGGAAAAGTAAATCTGTTTGACTCCTGCTGAGTTTCTGGAGTGTCAACTATTATTGCAGTTATACTTTTTAATGTGTGTCTCATAGGCACCACTGTGCTACACTCTATGTGGAAGACGTGGTCCCTGAACCAGCAAGTTTCTGCCTGGTTTTAGGTTTTGGAGCAGAGGGAACACACAAGAAGGGGCCAAATTAGAGAGGCTAAAAATCTAGAGTAACATGTCACACAGATACACTCTAGTCTCAGTTTGATTGTAACAAAGAACATCAAAGATTAGGTTTGGAATTTTCCTAACTAAAAATGTTAATTGCTGGAGTTTTTAACTCATCTGTAAAACCAGGTGAGTTAATAAGCTCAAATAAAGATCTTGCTCTCATGTATCCTATTTCAGAAGGGCTGAGCATTGCAAGGGCTTGCAATATAAAAGACAACTACTTAGCTTGGTCCAGATGCTGTAGTATATTTTAATACCAACTTAAGCGTTGTTATAAAGGTAAGGAACAAAAAGCTAAAGAAATGCAGACCTTGAAGGCCCATCCTTTACAATTACTCATCTGCTTGTGTTCTTCCCTTTTCACTAGTGCTGTATGGCCTCCTATGGCAGTGGCTTATCTGATGACAGGAGATATTGCAGGTTGTGATGAATTACTTATTGCTGTCAGCTGGGAAAAAAATGGGAGATATGAGATTCATAGTATGACTATGATGGTGGGTTTGTTTAAGCCAAAAGATAATACCCAACTAGGACATCCATGGGATGTGGCAGGTTCAAGTCTGTGTTTGATATTTAAAATCCCATCATCCAGGAGATTTTTCCCTAAGTATAAAGCCATTGGATTTTCTCAATCACTTCTGTGGTATAATGTATTTAAAAACTCCTCCAAGACCAGAAGAAAATTCTTACCTACACAGATGAGTGTCTCACCCATCAAGCCATAGGATTAATCCCCTGATTTTTCTTAACCTATACCTCCCTCTTTAACAGATCCTGCAGCACTTTTCACACATAAAATGAAATTAAGACTGAGGCAAAGAAATCAGTTCATCCAGTGCTGAATTGTTGCAGCCACTTTGATGAAATTTGGTAATTGTTTAATATCAAGGAAACAGAAATTCAGCTTAAAATGGGAGAATGACAGGGATGTCATGGGACTGTGAAAGAGAAAAAGGAGAATGTGTCATGCGAATCTTAAAGCATCTTCCACTGAGATGCTTATCTGCCCAATCTCTCTTGATTTTGTTATGCTGAACCTACAAGATTCAGGCTTCAGACATTTTCTCTAGCTCTGCACAAACTTGCAAGCCCTCTCCCCTCATGTTCTCCCTTGAGAGATGAACCCCGCCAGATAGTATGAAAGCTGTGAGTGCTCATTCCCCTCCATGAATGCTTGTTTTCCCACACTCCCTGGCATCCTGATGTACCTTTTCAGGAGCTTCTCAGGCTGAAAATGCTCCAACAAACATTCATCTCATCCAGAGCCACAGGTCAGCAGAAGCACAAACATCTCCTGGGTGATCTCAGGCAGTTCATGCACTCTTCTGTACTTTCTTTCTCCACCTGTAAAATGGGACTAATAATACTTTTTTTCTACTCTTCTATCTGCCTTTCCTAAGGTTTCAGTCTTACTATAAGATGTAAATACAAGGAAATACCCTTACAGAAATATAAAGTCCTCTTAGCTTTAAAACATTCTGGTTTTGCCTGCCTTTGAAAAGAACTCATCCCAAAGCTAAGACTTGCTCTCAGTACCAAAGGTCTGCACATCTATTTATATCTATGTACAGCACCTAGCACAGTGCATCCATAGTCTTGGCTCAGGATCCTTCAAAGATGCCATAACACCACTATTAGATGCTGTATAACACTTTTCTCTGTTGCCTTTCAAAATATATATTATCAGAGACCTGTACAAAGTTACACCCCTAGAAACGAAGAATGCTCATCATGCTCTCAGACAGTGAGACTCTGTCATTGAGATCCATGCCTGAAGAGTACAGCATTAGCAAAAGCAGAGTAAGCCAAACACAAGAAGTTATGCCTCCACCCCGTGCAGAGTTAAGCCACAGATTTTTTTTTGTCTCAAGACACAGTAGATGTTGAATGCTGTCATAGGATCAAAAATCATTTAGAGAAATTTATGGAAGAAAAATCCATAAAAGGCTGCTAATGACAAAGACACTATGTCCAACTCAGGAAGCCCCTGGCTGGCTGGAAGAATATTCTGAAATTTATCACTGGATAATTAACCTGTTCCTATGCCTTTCCTCAGACATTTCTGTGATAATGTACCGGGATGAAGGGATGTTTGCTGAGGTGAGATGAAGACATTCCAGTTCCCTCACAGAAGGATCAGTGTGACTAGAGATCAGCTGAATGGTCCATGGGATCTTCCAACAGTTCATGGCAAAGAGGGCTACTACAGTCTTTGGATCATCAGTGGAAGAACTATGCTGTGAAGGAAAGAAAGATGATGGGGGGGTTCCGCAGTTCTCTTCACTGCAATAAAGCTGACCTTGACCTCACTGGAAGGTAACTGGGCACAGAACACTGTACCAAAGGGGGCTTCTGGGGCAGGAGACAAGGGAGAAGGCACCAGGCAACAGCTACGTCTTCTGCTTTTTCCCTTCCCTGCCACCTCAACTCCTCAGGTGGTTTCCCATGCTGTTTATTCTCCTATTAATGTGTTGTCCTCACAAACTGAATCACAGATGCATGGGAATGCGCACGTCTGCATGTGTGCATACAGGCCCACACTTGCAAGTGTTTAGGGATGTCACATCTGTACACCATCAGAAGTCAGTGCATGGCTTTGATACCACTTCAGAAACCCACAAAGCCTGTCACACCAAGGCGGTGCACAAGCTGGGACCCCATTAGAACGTGATATGTGGGTATTTGTCATTCTCCCACAATAGCAGCATGCTCGTAGCCTGTCTACATTTATTTATTTTTTTTGTTGGCATTGCTCATGGAGGTCTTAAATCATCTTAAATGAAACATTTGAATAAAAATTCCTGAGAACTGTCAGCATGCAATCCCACACCACATTCTTTTCTAAGCTTTTCATCCAGCCTTCACAGTACAGATGCTTGCAGTCTGGTGTGTTATAACTTGCTTTTATTTTCAAATAGTGCATTTGTCAACATTTCAGAGCCATCCAACCTCCATCAGGACACAACGACAGCTGATCACAGGTTTTAAATAGCTGCCTGATATTTGGAAATACAGCTTTCTAAGTGTCCATGATTAACTCCATGATTCATTCAAAGTTGAAAGAATGAAGACAGTCACTCTCCTATGATGCACCGTGGTTATGAAGATGATCTATTTTTAAAAATCTCTGACTAGCCAAATTGTAAAGCAAGGGAGAACAGCTAATGGGTTCATGAGTGACCACTGCATAACTATATAGGAAGGTCAGGTATCAACATACAGCCAGTGAATCACAGACGTCCTTCACCACTGTTCACCATAGGCTGAGGCCGAATTGTCTACAAAACCTTCAAAAAGCACTACCAACAAAACAAAACAAAGTCCAGCAAATCTTTCTTGTCCATTCTTCGGCACATAACCAAGAGGTAAGTGGAGCTGTGCAGACCTGCAGCAGCAAGATCTGAGGACAACAGAGCACCCAGGATATGCTGGCAGTGTATCAGGGCACTCAGTGCAGAGCCAACATGTAGCTGATCCTCGCAGCCAGTAGAGCACAAGTACTGCAGTGATGGTTGTGTAGCCCTGAATCCAAGACAGAAGCAGAGTTAGTCTGGGCTCAGGGCAGTGTTTACAGCCATATACTGTTTCTATGACCAAGTCAACACCTGTGTCTAGTGCGGCATTATGCTTTGTAGACACAGCTTTCACTCAGAGCTAACTTAGGGCTCTCTTGCACATGTACCATTGCAAAATTTAGTCTTGCCTCAGTGGTGGCAGGCTAAAGCCCAAGGATCAGAAATGCAATGCTGACTTTTTTTATGCCTAACTTACTGCTTCAGATACTCACGGCTCACTGCTGGACCTACTGTACAACTACTTGCTTTAGCTCCCAGTATTTTTTCTGCATTTAGACACATTTTTTTTATAGAGAGGGAAAAAAAAAAGTAGATACTGAAATTCAGTTTCCTAGTGAGCTTTGAAAACTGAGGTAATATTCCTGAAGTAAATTTAGTGCTTCTTTGTGTTAAACTATTTTCAAATTTTGAAGTGTAATTACTTTTGATAATTGTCTGTTTAAGAAATAAAGTACAAAGAAACAGTCATAGGATGCTACCTGAGACAACGAATACCGATCAAGTCTGTTCTATAACAGCAATTCTATAATAGCAATTCAGGATGATTGATCCAACCTATTTTAAAAGAGGTATTGTAACTAGTTTCAAGTGTGGTGATAAGGGAAAATCTTATTTTTATAACTTTCCTAAGCCAACAACTCCAGTTACTCTTTATATAAATGTTGGCCAATGACAAGTCCTAATGCTTCATAACATTTCAGCTTTCCATTTGTTATTTAGCAGGGTTTTGAATAATTGGCGGGATGACCCATTATCATATAGCTGGATCAGTCTTCAGTGACCATTAAAAGGGAGGCTTCGCTGATCACAACCAGGAGGAAATTGGTTTAAATTTTAACTAATCACTGGCATTTTGGAGATAGGAGCTTTTTAGTCATCATATACATCCGTTCCCTTAATCCCTAGATTTCAAAATCCTGCCCTCATTTTGTACTGCATCTCTCACCCAACTTAAATATCTTTCTAATGTCCTCTGAAAGTGTCTAGAATGCCAAGAAATAAATGACAGCTGACTATAACTCAAGACACTGCCAAAGTTCTTCATTAAAGTCTCCCATTCTAGCAAGCAGTATTACCCTGTATAAAGAGAAATGCCAGTACACCCTGCAATAGTCCCTGAACTAAGGGAGGACCATTTATTTAAAATATTTGACATGATGTTTTATGGATTATTTGCCTACCAGAGAAGGAACCTAACCATTTGATTGACTGCTGACTGATTTGCTTGCTTTTGTGCCTCAAGCATTCTGTTCTCTGTTAGCCTGGAGCTGCATGAGATTGACCTGGATTTCTGCAGTTTTGAAATCTGACTTAAAAGAACCAAGAATTAAAATTTAAAACTAAAGAATACCTCTCTTGTCCCAGTGAAGAAGAGAAACAAACCTGAAGAAGAACAAATAGGAAACTCAATGACTTCATAATACACCCCTCATTCCCTCCAGTTTCTTAACAGAGACCATGGAATAGAAGATAACTAGCACCATAAGCATGGTTTGGTATGAAATCAATTCATCTTAAACACCACCTGCCTTAATCACTGAAAACTCTTCCAATCTTTTCAAGATGAGCATCTGTTTTGAAGGACTTTTATATATGCTAAAATGTGGACAGGTCCAAGGGAAATCCTTCTATCTGGAAATGAAAACTTCTTTGTGTTCATGCAGCTGTACAGAGTATCCAGCTTTACATGCTGAAAATCACTCAGGTGATGCTTGCCCACCTGCCCACCCCTGCTGCCCTGCAGCAGTGCCAGTAACCTGCACGTCCTTGGCACAGGAATGAAGCTTCCTGCATGCGTTGGAAATCAGAATGGCTGTGCCTGGACAGGGGGCTGCAGAGACAAACAGAAGCTGTGGCAACAGCTTTGGTAGGGAGGTCCCGAATGTCAAGAAACCACCTAAGCTGGGGTAGCAGCCTTATGGCCAGATCCTTCCCTTTTTGAATGACCCAACACTGAGGGGGGAGAGCAGAAGTACTACCATTACATGACCCAGCCCGGGAGGCATGCAGCTTTCAATTAAAATTATATGTATGCTGAGTAAAAGAAAGATTAGGCATCTGCAAAGATCACTATTCTCATTTTTCACTTAAGGAACAAGGAAAGATGATGACTAGTCTCCATTATGCTGTTCTTTATGTTGGCACAGCCCACTTTCTTTGCAAACACCCTGCATGACACAGCTCCTTCTTGGCTCTCATTTCCTATTTGTCCTGTGCCACCACCAGCAGCAGCAATAGCTCTCTCTTCCAGCACTCCCAGCACCTGCTTTCACGCCAAACAATTTTCTAACCTATTGCTCTCAACCCATTCATACATCTTAAAACTTCCCCCCACCTCCTGCCACTTTCCCTGTGAGAAGGGAGGACTAGCAATATTTTAGCAGCAATCTCCAGCACTGACTGAGAAAAACAACTTACTAGTCATGGTGACTATTGATTAACATTGCTCCTTTCTACCCTTTGCCATAACTACCTCATACAACCTAAACCCCTTGCTATGTTGTGTTGAATTTATCTCATTAAAGGTCATTGGATCAAGCACACAAACCAACATGGAAGTGGGAAGCAGAATCAAGATTTTCTCCTTGCCAGGGATGTACCTATAAAGAGTAGCCCACAGAATTAGACTCTTTTTTGCTTTCTGTGCTCCCATCAGTCTCACGTTTTGCCTGTAGAGTAGATGACCATCACCACAGGCTTGTCTGTGGACTGTCAAAGACTGCAGTCTCCTGTGAAGGACAATCTGAATCTCATCAGAATGAGGGGAATATTAAACCAGATCTCCCCCTTTTTGATTAACATCTCTAAACTTGATACAAAATGAAGTGCAGTACTACCATTGCCTTCTTTAGCTGTGGTTTGGAAATAATTGTTTTGCTCTGCACTGAACTGAATACCCACAGTGTGTGCTAGATGGGTCTAATTTGCTCCCAAATTGCTTTAGGTTTAAGACAGATGCCAGAAAGCTCCCCTAGCTCCTCTAGCTAGTGCCTTGAGCCACAGAGCCTTGACCACCTCTGCAAGTACAAGGTCACCTGGAGGCATCCAGGCATGCTCTGAACAACCTGGCTCAGGTTCTGCAAATCATGTAGTTTGTCTGGACCAGCTGACATTGCTTCGCATTAGCCAGGACTGATGCCTGCATTAGCAGGGCTATACAGCTACACAGCTATACCTATCTGTATGACTGCTTATGGTGTTACACAGATGTATTCCCTCCTGGACATTTCCTTTCCCCACAGCAGGGAGGACTAAAGAACACAACACATAGGTCTGAGCCACAGCAGTTTGTGTGCTGGAACAAATTCAGGAACAAGTTCAGATGTTCAAGTTCAGTGCAGCGGTCTTTGTAAGGCAATGCTTTGAACTCCCCCCCACTTCTCTGTCTGCTAAAGGAGGACAGAGGCATTCTCTCCTTAGTAGGGATGTTATGAGAGAAAACATTAAATATTGTGAAGCTTGCAGATATTTGGATAATGGGGCCATGCAGCTACCTTAGATGCATTGTTAGAAACCATATAACGTACTTATGATTTGTTAGGAAATACTGCTTTACAATTGCTATGTCTATATAGGTACACAGTTATACAGGAGTTCAAACCCCTGCATTTTGCAATAGGCTAAAACTTTCCTTTCTACTTTCTGTCCCAAGGTGAAATATTTTTGAAGATGCTTCAGTAAATTGCTCCATCCATCCCTAAGTTCTGTCAAGGTAAAAAAAAAAACAAACAACTTTTCTCCTTTTTACAAAATTAGAGGTGTATTTTTCCTGTGACAATAAATCAGGAACATTTGAGAGGAAGAGACAGCCTGCCTCCTACAAAACACACAAAGCAAAATCGAAATACATACCCTATACTTCATAGCTAGGAACCTATTTTTTAAGTTAAAGGCTTAATTCCCTATAACCAATGACATCAGTTACTACAGACTAAATGGTCTAAATTAAAATGGTAAAATCAAACTATAAGGCATTCTCAAATAAGTCTAAAAACTAGCGTGAAATACTCTTTCAGCTGTATGACTGGTTGGATTAGCTGATAACGAGCTTTGTTAAAGTGTGGCTGCTCCCAGGTGGTAGGTCTGCTCAACCGAGGCTGGGTGACTGCTTTTGTATACAAATGGGGCCCATCCCCAGAAACCAGCCACTGTACCAAAACCATAATTAGTTACCTAACACTACCCAGAAAACCCCAAGAAAATAAAAGGATGATCGATAAATGCAGAAGACTCTTCTCATGTCAAAGGCTTTGAGTTATCAATGGTCAAATGATGCAGTAGAAGAAAAGTTATGGCTTAATTGACACCATGAAGCATATTCCATGTGCAGTTCTATGCAGCGTCCAAAACAGACACTATGATATTCAGTGGTGATACAGAGGTGAGAAGTAGCACCACATTTATTGATAAATTAAATTGCTTAGATCACAGTTAGCCCAAGCAGGAAGTTGCCATTGTCATCACAAAGTAATGAGGTGAACTCCAGCAGCCATGTTCATGTACACATTTGGGGAACAGAATGTCCTGAGGTGCCTTCCTCCTTTGTACTTTCTCATGGAAATCAAGTCTATGTCCGTGCCCGAGACCTGTGTCTGGGCAGTTCTGTGGCATATTAAAGTTTTAGAGCACAGCACTTAAAGATCTTTTAGTGGGAGCTGATCATCTGACAGTAATATGGAAGAGGATATTGGGACTGTTTGGGGACCGTTGGTCTGTGCTACATGCCATTCACACAATATCAAGAGACAGTGTCTGCCATGGAAATCTGACCATCTTAATTAAGGTCAGAAGCAATAAATATGTAATAACACAACCAACACCATACAGAAAAACTAACCAAAAGCTCTTCTGCACCAAAGGTTACCAAGACCAAGATGCCACTGTTCTGGAGGAAGCATTATTTAATTGTTTGAGAGCTGGTTAAAAGACAGAAAGCAAAAAACAGGGTTTAAGTGTCACAGGACGGAGAAAATACTGGAGTATCCCCAGGTACAGCTGCTGGAAGTAGCTTTATTTAACTTCTTCATCAATGACCTGGAGAAGAAAGTATGCAGTAAAATCCCAAAATTTCCAGACCATACTAAGCTTTACGTGTAGTCAAGTGCTATGCCACTGGAGAGGAGACACAGAAGGGCTTCACTGATCTGAGCAAAAGTGTAAAGTTCCCCTTAAAAAAAAAATTCCCCTTCAGAATATGCTGCATCTGCACTAATGTGCCTTACTGACACGGCTGTGTAGGAGAGGACGTCTCATGCAGGCAAGCCTTTACTCCTTCATGGGAGAGGCCATTATCCATGAGATCATAACAGCAGATGGTCCCATTCCCAGGGGGGAATCTCAAACTTCATTTTGCTAACAATCACAAATTGCCATATTTCTGAACAAACTTGAGGCTCAAGGAGACCTTGCAGCATGCCTGGATGAAATGTTGCATTACATAAATAAAACAGGTTCCAGAAAGGACCACAGTAACATCTCCAGCTTCCAGATTGGATTCAGTAACTGATGACAGCTTATTATGTGTGAGAATACTGAGTGTTGTTCCGTTCATCATTATTCACAAAGCAATATTTTTTACTTTCAAAATTTGAAGAGTTGTGACGCTCTTTTGTCCCTGAGCCATTCAATGAAGCAAAAACCTAACTCCTTCATATTTTCAAAGAATAGTAATTAGATCTGCTGTCTTTCGTCTTAGTTTAAGCCTGTTACTCCTGTCCAAAGCCTTCATCATTACTAAATCAGTGTGATACTAATCATCTAGTTACTAGTGCAAGCATATTGATGGACATTTGTAAAGCCGTAATTTTGAGGTTTCTTGACTGGAATTGATGTCACTGAATTTTAGGAGTGGGATTTAGCACTGGATTAAGACAACTAGGTTTTGGTGTCAAAAGTGAAGCATTCAAGGAATACTTGTAGGTGTCATGTGCTACTTCAGAGTACTTAGGCACTCTAAGCCATTTGAAGTGTTCTCACAGGGCTAGCATATGACACTGAATTTGCAAAAGATTTGAAATTTTTGGAACAGCAGGTGGAATGTTTCACAAGCATTTAAAATTACATGGGACCTACACTGAAATGACACAGGACCTACATTTAGATAACTGAATCCAAATGCACATGAGTCTAATCTAGGATGAAATAAACTTGAACTTTGACATCTTAGATTTAAATAACTAAGTTTTCGAGCAACTTCTGTAAGACGAACTTTGTTCCTACTATATTTGTTCATGTAATGAATAAATGTTTCTTCCACATTGTCTTATCACTTTGCATGCATTACACCCATGGTTTTAACTACCAGTGATCTCCCGCTCCCAAATGGCCAGGCAGGATACGAGATCACAGCCATTAGATTTACAGACATTAAATATACACACCCCATGTGTGCCTTCAACACAAATAGGAGATGCATGTCCAAGTCCCAGATAGCTTTAGTCAGACCAGCCACTACTTTTTAAAAAATTCACAGCAATGTTATCTTGGCTCCAGGCTGGGCACATGCTTATCCCAGCTGCTTCTCAGCATTATGGCCTGCCTCCTACTCAGTGACCTCTCTGCAAGTGTGCAAGATCAGGTTGACTGGTGGCAGCTGGCATTGTACTTAAAGAGCAGAAGGGAGACTGCTGCTACGATTTAAAATACATGTTTTACAGCATGCCAGTGCAAGGCAGGAGCCAATTTTATGAGATTTGGCTGATATGCTATGTCTATCCTTGATGCTTTAGGGAACTAAAAAATAAACAGCGCCAAATATGCAAATTCAAATCATTCTATTCCATACACACATTTTACTAGTATGATAGTGTGCCTGACATTTATGTCCTCAGCTAACTCTATATCTGGTTCATTCCTTACTCCCCAGCCCAGCCCTTTGTGATTACCAGTTATAAAAATCGGGCTTTGCAATGTACCTAGAAAATTATTATTTTTGGGCTTTGTTTAGACATGTCTGCACAATTTATTGCAGGTAATTTGGAGAGACATGGTGAGCAAGAGAGCCCTTGTCTTTCCACAGTGATATGATTTGGCTACAACGTTGCTTATAAATTGACAATTACATTTAAAGAACAAAATTTGTGTTGAATTTGATCTCTCTTGAACTATTGCACTATAAAATGTATATACAGGGGTATTTATATGCACTGATTTTTTTTTTTATACTTTTTACTTTCAACCTGCTAAAAAACCTGCTGTAAACAAATCCTTGGGATCCTATATTTTTCACTACTACAAGACCTCAGTAATACTGTTAAGTGAAGCCTTTCATACCCTTGTCTAAACTAAAGGGAATATTTACTGGAGCATACTCATAAGGAATTTTTGAATAAAAAGCATCTTTTCCAGAAAGTCTGAAATCCACTTCACACAGAGATGCTCTAGCAGCTTGGTAGTTAACCATCAGACAGGAGGGGGATGTTGTGTGACATCCGAGGTGATGAAGCACCTTACAGACAGCATTCAAAAGCACATACAATCAAATCCAAGCTAATTGTACAAACAGGAGAGCAGCAGGCACTCAACATTCAACTCAACACAAACTCTCCATTTACTGGTAAAGCCTGTCTATGAAAGAGTTCATTGTATCTGTGTGTGTGTACATGTGTGTGTGCAGATACAAATGCTGACGGCTGACCCTTCATGGCAGAACAAAGTCAAATAGCAAGTGAAAATGCGGACATTAAAAACAACCTGCTCTGCAGTCAATTTGGTTCTTTATTAATTTGGATATTCTTTAAAATTTTATTTTAAATCAATGAAATCGGTTAGGACAAACAAGCCAGAAAACAACTGAAGCAATTGTTCACAGTCCAACACCAAACCTGTAACCAAGCAGCAGAGAAAACACCCCAATAAAAACTCGCAAAGATAAATAAGTGAAAAAAGGGAAATGGTGTATGTTGCTTAGCGTGGATATGAGTAGGATGGGATCTGGTGCGCACAGCACAGGCTATAAAGCACTTAATCACCTGTTCAAAAACAGGAGCTGAAACTTTTTTACCATATCCTGGTTACTCAGAAGCTGTTATGTAGTGCGGTTGGTGTAAGCTTAAAGCCACCATCACAACTGATGATGCCTCTGAGGTGCTGTCAGAAAAGAGAAAATTACAGTATCTGGGACTCCCTGAGTGTGCAAGGAGTAGCAGATTTCCATTTGGATTCAAGAGGCCAGGATGTGGTCCACACGACCATGGAGTTTTCACTCTTCTCCTACCTGAGTGACTCACCTCAATCACCATCAGTGTTTAAAACATCGAGTCACCTCACGGAGACCCTGGGTGACCACAGAAAACCACAAAAGCCCTATTTCTCACTGCGGTTGAACCACAGTGCTTGCTTCCTGCCTCCTGACAGTTTCTTATAAATTGGAGCTCAGGGGATTCCCTATCCTATTGCTTTTAAAATAGCTGTTTCTATGTTGTCCTCACTTTCCCCTTCCTGGACTTGCTGCCATCTATAATGACTCTGCACTTTTGACCTGCAATTGCCTGCTTTTTTTTTTTTTTTTTTTTTTTTTTTTAAGAGAAGGGATTTCCAGCTGATTTTCTTATATCATCTGGTTTCTGAGAAGTTACAAAATAATCTTGCAGATTTCTCCAGTGCCTTTGGTTCTCTGAATATATCTCAGAGTAGAGATGCACAAACCAGAGAGAATTAGTACCCCTGCTTATGGGTCCCTTTCCCCACTGGAGAGGCTACTACATACCAGCTCAGCCAGGTCCTGGCTGGGAATCTCCAGCCCACTACCACTGTACACCATATGCTCCCATAGTTATGCCAGACCCTTTGAAAGCTTTTGAAAGGTCAGATACCTCATCCGTCACATGGACCAAACTCATCCAAAGCTCAGATGAGAAAGTCTTCAGGTAGATTTTTATAAGTTAACAAATCTCCAGTACACTCTGAGAGCATGGAGAGTGCTCTGGGAGCCTAGCTTTCGGTTTTGCTGTTCAACTGAGACTTTGAGAGTCAACTGCCACATGCTCAGGCAGCTGTATAAATTAAAGGCACTCTAGTGCAGTACATATGATGGTTCACACAGCTGGAAGCTTATTCCAAGCTAATCAGCATACTTCTCCATTTCACAAATGCTTGAAAAACATAAGACAAATATCACAACTTTTAGAGCAGGATGAAAGCTTTGTCCAAATTAAATGAAGTCAGTGAAACCTTCCTAATTGACTCCACTGACCTTCAAACTGGACTACCCCCAAAAGTTTTCAAGGCATTTGGGAGCTTTGGGTAGCTTTAAGGGAATGATATACCACAGAAGTGCAGTAAAGCAAGCCAGAAGGAATTGGGAAGGTGAGGAGGCTTCTGACATTTTTGGACCATGTGCCAGAGACTTGACACAGTACTCAGCTGCGATAGGGAATGCCTCAAGAGGAGAAGATGGTAGTATTTATCCTGACAAGAAATGGAAAAGGTATTAGTATTGTTACTAGTGTATCTCTGAGCTCAGAGGACTTCTCTTTGCCCCAAGGGAAGCAAAGGTATTTCATCAACATGGGTTTATTCTTGTAAGCTGTTACATGTCTCTGTAATAAACTTATGGGACATGGAAACAACAGTGGACATGAACTGGGTGTCTCAACTCTGTTGAGGCTTACTTTATCCACTGACTCTTCCTGAATAACTATCGTAACTGTATGAAGGATTGCTGTATCCCAAATATATTTAGATAATGCACACATATTTTAGGTTTTCTCCTTTCCATAAAAACCTAAATTGCTATTGCTTTATCATTTAAAGAAGTATTACTGAACGGGTTTCTTGTATGGCCAAGCATGCAAATGCTTCTATCTTGGTCGTTATGGAAATGGGAGTCAGGGTCGTGTATGGATCAAACTTTTCCTGACCAGGTTTCATTTTCTTATGTGGTTTCCCTGTGAATCCAGCAGTCTCATACCAAACACATCACTCGAGCACTTGTAAATCTCTAGAATAAAACATCCAGGGGGGCCAGCAGGGGTCTTGGGGCCACCCTTCCCTCCCATGGTGTGGTCAGATGTTAGCGTGAGAGCAGTAGCCTCCCTCCCCATCCAGCCTCTCACCCACAGAGCCACTGCCAGAAACACAGTCCCTCACCCTCCATCATCCAACTGGGTGAAAGGGAAAGCTCCAGGCACAACCTGCCTCCTGCCTGTGCGGGACTTATCACAGACACAGGCCAGACCTGGCAACGAAACATTAAACAAATACGTATTAGCAACAGAAAACCCATGCTCAAAAGCCCCTAAATCCAGCTTCTCCGGCACAGAGTCGCAGTCCCCTCTAGTGGCTGTCTGACACCAGGGGAACCTCACCAGCATTTTAAAAAGACCAGAGGTCAGGTCCACGTTGGTGTATGTAATGCAGTGAAATCAACAGATACACACTCACATATATGTTGTATAGAAATAGGTAAAGATAGGCATATGCATGAAATTTTCAGTTATGAATGTAAATGTTTTAGGCCTGAAGGATGGGTATTTTAGGATCAGTCACACAGTCTTTAATACATTTATACACATGCATATACTTACATATACATATATATTTTTCAGTGTCGTTCATTCTGTGCGGGTTTTTAAATCAGCGCACTGCTAGATAGGTTTTCCTTTTTATTTAGGCACTTACGGTTCGTAGACAGACAATAGCCAGAAAGAGTTTGGAACAGATAAACATCACATTCCTGGACCTCTTTCACTTTGCGAAGGGAAGAGGAAAAGCACCCCAATAACAGGATGTAGGTTTCTCCAACGGAAAACACCAGGGAAACTCCCAGCACCTCTCAGCAAACGCCAGCAGTTTTCTAGCCAAAAGCTGAAAATAACCCGATGAGCCAGAGGCACCTTTAGTAAGGGAGAGGGCAACCAGGGTGCCTTGACATGGCCCACACTGTGTATTTTAAGCATGTGTTTGTGCATGATGTGAAAGTCATGCCAGGGAAACTCATCAGCCTGGAATTCTATGACCCCACTGGATGCTGCAGGGCCCGGATAGCTAGCCGCCAAGATGCTTTTCGGCATGGCTCTCAGTAAGTGCTTTTCAGGTAAAAACCACATGAAGTTAAAGAAATGAGGTAAGGACACATAGACATGTGCTTTCCCTATAGTTGAGTAAAGACAAGAAACAGAAAGAAATTTAACTGGGAAACTGAAGTAAAAAATAAGATTTGTGCCTGTGTAGTTACTTTGTGTCAAAATTAGTTTAGAAGGTGGATGGCACCCACCAACTAGAAAAATACACCACTGCTTTCTGTTTCTCTTTGCTTACACACAAACAGGTTTCGTTCCTTGCTGTCCTGGGAGGTTGCTGCATTTCACATTAATTGTGACTTATATACTTTTAATAGCACCTAATGAGATACCTTCTGCAGAATCCTCCTCTGTCTCTAACACATGATCCATTGCTCACATCTATAGTATTATGTGCCAAAAATAGCTCACAGCTACTACCCACTATTCTGAGTATATCACACAAAAGAAGCACAACTGAGGTGGCAGACATAAATAGAAATCATGCATAACGTCTCAGTATATTAGGTAGAAATAATTCTATCTAGTAATGGAAAAGTGTGTTTTAAAAGAGTACTATTAAGGGTGATTTGAAAAGTCAAAATGCACCAGCAAAACGGATTATTGTAATTCAGACTTCTGTGAATGCGTCGGCATTGTCTTTCCTTACATGATAACCTATTTTTAGCAAGATTCATGTCTTATTTAGTACTTGGAGGTTAAATGGGATACAGGCAGGTGGGAAAAAATGTTTTTCCAAATGGTTGTAAGCTTTCAAAGAAAAAAAATCTCTTTTTGAACTGAAATGAACCCTCACACTTTTAATAAGGCTAATCTGGGTATTTTTAATACAGAATGTAACCCCTCAATTTATAGAAGACAGTGAGGGATTTTCACCAGCTCTGAAAGGAACAGGACATTTTGCCAGTTTGTACCACAAGTGGTAAGTGTGGATGAATGGTGAAGGTCAGGAGTGTGGTCATATGGTGAAGAGTATGTTTTTAGTGGTCACCACTTCTCACCCATTTTTGCTAAGGCTTCCACTCCCTCTGGGCTGGCCTCAGTCTTGTCTTTTCTACATCCCTGACTCCAAGGCTTGCTCCTATTTCCCCCATTCCCTGAGCCAGGCCCACTCCCCCTGCCCTGGATCGCTCGTGCAGCCTGGCTCCCCTCTCAGCCACCTCCCATCACTTCTCCCCACCCACAGGTCTTGATCCCGTGAGTTCAGATTTCTGATTTCTCCTTCAAACTCCTCAGCCAGTCGCAATGTCCTTGCCATGGGCACCTCAGTCCCTTGTCCTCATGTCCTTGCTTAGTCCATCTCAAAACTTCACTTATCACCAAGTCCTTGTTGGCTCTGCCATCTCTGTCCACCCTCTGTCCAACCTTATCTTGCACTTTCCTGGTCCTTGTCCACAGTTTCTTTGCTTCCTTCACAACTATCAGCCTCCATACCACCCAATATTTCCTTTCTTACTTTACAGTCCCAGTTTCCTTATCAAACAAGTCCCAGACAATGTGGTCAATGAATCCAGTCATCATAGGGAAGTTTATTCAAGTTTTAAAGCCCCAAGGAAAGTCATGGGAATAATGTTAAAGAAAAAACTCCAAGAGATCCAGTAGAGACCTTGTTTAGCCCCTTTAATTTTTTTAGGAGAGAGCTTTATATGCCTTGGAGGAGCATGCCAAAGAAACCCCTAGGAACAGGAATCACTTCTCTCTGCTGTTCTGGAGTAGAGCTGTGGAAGAATGAGTCATTTTGCAGATCAAAAGGTCTGGGAATTGTGCTTGTTTACAAGAGACGTGGATTCAAGATCTAAGCTGAAAACACACTGATTACACAGGAGATCAAAGTAAGAACATCAAATACATCTGACCCAGATGTAACATGGCTACAAGGGCCTTTATGGTTTTGTCATGTTATGCCAAGCCGTATTTCCATTTAAAAACAAACAGCACCTTATCTGAATAGGATGGGACATCACAGACAAATGCAAGTTTCACCGTTTTGCTTTGTCAAAATAATATATGTAGTTTTCAGGTTTTCATTTCTTTATCCAGGTGCTTGAATGCATAACATCTGTTGCTTTCATCCCTAATTCCCAAATGATCCACTGCCAAGCCATTAAGGATAGAAGTTTTACAGATGCCATGTGCTCCTAGTTCAAGCATATGTCATTTCAGTATTGTTCCTGAACTGCTTTGTCCCCCCAGGGAAACCTGAACAGAACTGCAAAGAGACACCAAACAAACGCACCCTGCATAGCTGCATTGGCTACCAACACTGTTGAGTCACCTTCATGTAACAGGAGGACTGAAGAGAACCAGCTCTGGGGAATCAAATCACAAATTCATTCCACCAACTAGTACTACAAGCTCCTGCATTTCTACTTCAGGCCAGTGCTACAGTAATGAAGCACGCTGGATAACTGTGGTTTTCAAGCAGATATTAAAACCAGATTTTCTAACATTAATGCTTACTTAACTATGCATGCTGCAGAGTAAGTGTTGACAACATAAATGTCCATCAAAGGATGTCATAATTGCATGTGAAAGGAAGATGAAGAAGTGCAAATGTGTAATATACTTAATGTTATCTGAACTGCAAACAGTGCTTTTTTAATGATTGATTAGCAGCTATTGTACAGCAAACCATCATATACATAACGTATATAGCATACAGCCTTCTCAGAGGTAATTCCTCCAGCATCTGAAGGCCTCACCTCATAAACTGATGCAATTTTGCTGAAGTTTTGCCAGCTGAGGAACCGGCCAATTACAATGACAAGATTTTTTCTGTTTTTCTTTTACTTATTTCATTCCATTAAGTTAATTAAAAGAACAAAAGGTAAAGGGTCTAAGTAATGAGGTCTTGATATTCGGAGACATAGTGGCTTCAAATATTAGTGCAACAATCAGTTGCAGTTTTGGGAACACACTAGTAGAGAACCCTATTTTATGTAAGGCAAAGGCCATATAAGATGTGAAACAACAGAACCTGGCATTTCTGAAAACAAGTGTTTGAATTGTCTTGGTAAAGGCAGCAGTAATAATGACAGCTATCTATTTGATACCTGAAAGTGTTTTAAAGGATGCAAGGAGAGTAAAGTTTCAAAACACCTCAGTATCAGTCAGCAACAGAGGAGACCACACAGAATGAATGCATCATCTGCTGGCCAGAGGTACAAATTACTGAGTGAGTACACAGATGAAGTCAACATGAACTGACAGGGCACTCACAGGGTAAAGCACCATTTAACATCAGTATTAAGTCTGTACCTAAGCAGGAGACCACAAGAAATGGACGTTTTTCTAATGGTAGCTTTCATTACCTCCTCAGCTGGAGTGAGAATAAAATGTATTTTGTGCTCTTTGGTGAGAACCAGCGACTGCTTTCATCATTAGTTTCCAAACTAAACACAACTCAATTAATATAAAGCTTGGAAAGAACCCTAAAACTTAATAAAATTCTACAGCGCAGATAAACTCAGGCCAAGTTCCTAGTAGGTGAGTTATCGTGTAGCTGGCTGAAGCTATACAAAAGATAGTGAATACAAATGCTTGGTTTTAAAGTGAAAAAGAAGGGAATATGCCCTTTCCCTGCTAAACAAGTTCTGTATGGCTGTGTTTGCCATGATTCATCTTCAGGACTTGCTGCATTCACTGCTCTGCGCTTTATACATTGTGCTACTCTCTTTTTTTTAGGGAGGAAGTGGAAACAGGTGGTTTCAGTTACTTTTGTGGGTTATGTTTGATGAATTGCTATATTCTGCAAGAATCTAATTGTCTTCTGCATGCTTTTCTTTCTGTTTCTTTTTTTTTTTTTTTTTTAAATGAACACTCGGCAAGTACTGGGAGACATGAACACAGACAGCATTTTTCCAGTATGGTTTAATTACTCTGAAGTCTAAGAGAACTAAGAATCTGTTTTTCTCCTGTATTTCACCAAGTTCTTGTCTCACTGAGTGGGCACTTCATACCATAGTTTTGCCTAGCTGTAAGTCCAGGAAAGGAGTATATGCTAAGAAGAAAATAATTTCCTGTTCTGATAGGGTATAAGCAATGAGTCTCTAGCATTTCACAGGTGGTTTTTGTTACTTAAATTATTCCTAACCCTACCCTATAAAACAACTCTGTAATACAGTGGTCTATTTCTGACTGAAGACGCTCACGCGGGCAGTGGGTAGGGGCCATTTTTGGGGTTTGACTGACACATTCAACATCAGGGGCTTCATGAGGAAAGGTTCAGCTTGCTGTGAGTTGAGGAGTGGGCAGCCTTTCAACATTGGGGAGCATATGGGAAACAGCAATGTACTTTCCTGTTGCCATCACCTTCAGCCCAACGAGAGGCCAAAGCTACTCCTACAGGAGTTTATAACAGCACATAGGTTACTTCAAACTTAGCAGGCTGAGACCTGCTCCTAAGAGCTATGATTCTAATTAGGGAACAAATTTCTCCTGCTGCTACACTGTGTTAAATCCATTTTGGTGGCTTCCATGCCAAGGGAATCCCTGGTTGCCTCGATGGGTAAATCAACACCCACTTAGCCTGGAGCTAAGTGTAACCCAGACAATGGGAACTGCATAGAGCTTCTGAATCTGAAAGTTTTGTTTTTGAATGAGGTTCTCGAACATCCAGATGAAGATTTCTCAAACTCAGCTGCTGCCCCCAGACAAAGCTGACTTGGGGTTCCTGTGCTCCTGCTTTGAAGGGAGTCCACAGCCAGCATGCAGGCAGGCCAGTGTTGGACATGAGTGCTGATCCAGAGTCAACACATCTACATTGAGGAGTCCCTGAGCACATTATGTCCAGCACCTCTTGACTCTTTTAAACAGCCCTGGCAGTAAGGCTAGCTCCACATGGACAGCTTATTGCACAGTGCACCCTAGATATTGTAGAGTAAACTATATGTGACACCAACACTTGCAAAGTTTTTTTTGAGAGACTTGATAGAGGAGCAGAGAATTCCTAAGTAGCCCTAAAAGCTACCACTGCTGGACAGCACAAATTTCGTATACATAAAGCTGGACATATAGAAAATTCATGCTTTCTTTTGGAAGACTTGGAAGATACTAAGCAGGTGTTATCACAAATACCATATAATTTAATTGCAACATACAGGTCTGGTCCTGATTGGTACCTAAGGCATCTGATGACTTACCATAAACTGTCCCCCATAATTACATTTTTTGTCATTTTTGGAGGAGCTATAAAATTGGTACAGAAACCAGACTTTCACAGACAATTATTACCAATTATAATTGAATAACAAATTATTTCATTAATAATAATGGAAAATTAGGTTGAGAAATATAATCTACTGAATTGGTAGACATACTCAACCAGCATAACAATAGAATCTTACATTGAAAATATACTCCTCGCATAAGAAGCCTCAGCCTAGAGAAATGACATGCTGTTTATTAGTAACACAGCGTAGCACTAAAACTATACAACTGATGGGATTTGGGATTAATTATCATTGCTCTGTCCCAAAACACTTCTGCAGGCATAAATTCTTACCAATGTGATAAAACAGAATTTATAAAATACGTTTGTCTGTTGACTGAGGGGTGTTCAGCCTGCCAGAACTATTTCCAATAAAAAAGGACACATTTTTTCTGTTATTTTCCATAGTGAAACTGCAATGCAGATCTGCCTTGAAAAATATATGCTGATTCTGAAGTCTTAGTGCTTTTGCATCCAAGCCTCAATCATACCCTTATTCTGTGATAACCTGCATTCAAAGTGGTGCAGTACTCCACAGCCAGACTTGATTTCCATCATTGCATACCTGTTACAATGACATTTATGCTAATTCAAGCCAAAATAAGCCTCCCTGCAAGACAAAAGACTATAAATTTCTAAAACGGGAGGGACTGATTTTGTTTGCTGACTGCTACTTACTCTGTTTTCATTGGGGATATAATAGCCTGACTTTGCATTAAGCCACTGACACATCCAAAACAAGAAATCATCATCAAAATAGCAGCATTTTATTCACTGATGGGTAATAGCCTTTGTGTTAAAAAGTATTATCTATGTTTTACTTGGACAACAGTTTCATAAATATTTTTATTTGCAGTTTTACTCAGCAGACTACCAGGCTTTGGTTAAGGTGTATAAACACACTGCCAGCCCTGCTCAGTACTGCTTAACTCTTGCAGAGAAAATCTACAGTCATAATAAACAACTCATAATGTCTCTGTGAAGCACCTAATGTGGACTGGCAATGTACCAAGAGATCTTCAGCCACCCCAGCCCGGCACTTTGGGAGGTGAATGTTTTTCAGAGGCATTCGGCACCTGCGGGCCCAGAGATGCAGTTACCAGTATCACCCAAATTCTTGCCACCAGTCACGCTCTGCCCTTATTTGCAAGAACTTCCTATGTGAGAGTTTGTCTTACAAAGATACTTTGCTTTTTCTTCCATGTGGGCAAGCAAAACCATTTGCTATTCAACAGTTGATATTTATTCCTTTGTTTAACCCCTATTCTTTGGAGTTTGAGATTTTTCTTTGTGAGAAGACCAGAATAAAGTTTTCTCTGTTACTCTATTTTCTAATACTCTAAATTGAGTATTCAGATAAAATCTATTTCTATTCTTTCTTTTTTGAACTTTTGTTCCTTTCTGAGAGCTCATTTACTCCAATACAGAGGAGTCCCCAATGACTAGGATATTTTCCTCGCAGCAGAACTCTTCAAAACATTGGGAGAAAGATTTCTGTTTTTTCTCACTCATTTTCAGTGCTCTAAGGTATCAGTCATAGTCCAGTTAAAAGCTGTGGGCAAATCTCCCACTGATCACAGCAATGGTCACACCTTACTTGTAGTGATACCCTGAAATGACAGGGTTGGCTGCACAATTCAGGCTAGTTACATGCTGGCCAGTCCCATCCCTTCTGCAGCTGAATCCCTGGGGATCATCCAGGATTTTACTGGCGAGGAAAAGCAGCTGACATGTCCCTTTAAATGTCAACAGAAGTGACGTAAGTTGAGACTGAGAGCGGAAAAAATGTAAGCAGTGAGCAAAGGCCTTTGGACAGCTGTGATCTGAGGAAGGAGAAAGGCTGCAGATAAAAGCAAGGAGGGGGTGGGGAGGAATGCGGCAGGTGGGGAAGGAGGGGCAAAGAAAGCCGAGGAGTTAGCCAGAAAAAATGATCCTTAGCATCGCTTAATCAGTATCACCAGTCATCTTCAAAATCCGTTTGGGTTGGAAAGCATTCTTCAACTTCTCTCCTGCCCGCCTGCCTGTCTGCACAACTTTACTAATTAGCTAAACATTTGTACATAACTTCGAAGCTGGAGGAGGCCATCCAAGTAAAATAACTTAACCTGGATTTGCAGCTGTAAAAGAATAAAAATTCCTTTTGTCCAGTTTCAGTGATTTCCACTACAGTACACATTCTGAAAATCAGTTTCTACTTTAAACAGGAATCACTGTATTTAAGAGCTTTTATCTTGGAAAATATGTTGTGACTCCTGCTAACAGAAACAAGTATTCTACAAAATCATTCATCATTTGTCACCAGGAAATACATCACTCGCTATGAAAGAACAAGAGGTTAAAGAAATTTCATGAAGTTTAGTATTTCTTGACACATGTCCTCAAAAGAAAAGTTGGTTTGCTAAGAAGAAAAAACATTTTGTCCTGCTGTTAATGCCATCCCCTAACAAGCTTTGTTTTTATTAGAACTGGTACTTTTTAGGGAAAAAAAGGAAAAGTTTAGAAGTTCCCATCTGGAAGAGAGAAGGATTTGGGACAGTATGTATTTGTCATGTTGCATTTTGTCATTTTCTCTGTACATCTATTTTATTATTGCTGTAGGGATGCAGCAAAGTGCTGATTACCTGAACAAGAGACTGTGTAAATTCCAGTTATGACCATAAGACCAAACCTTGTATAATCAAAACCAACCTTTTTTCCCTGCCTGTATTTTGCTTGAATTCTTGCCAAAAATGCAGCTGCCTGTCCTTACAAAATCTACATTAATTCTCAGTTTTGTTTGAACTGGTGTGAGATATGCTCCACAGTCCAAAGCCTGCAGTTATTTCATCATTTTGGACACTTCTTGTTGGGGTGTTTGGGTGCTTCACCCACTTCTGTGGTGACATGAATTTCACAGAAGCACTAGAAAGCACAATATCACTTTGGTCCCTGTGTTCACTAGAGATGTTTGGTTTGCACCAGATGCCACTGTGTTCATCCAAAGCCCAGGCTGCCATGGGCCTGTCAGGTTCTCCAGAGCAAGTCAGGAAACCATGAGGATGCTCTGAATAACAGTGACTATGGGTGGCCACTAAGACCACTAAGTTTCCTTGTTAAGGTCAAAGATTTCCATTCCTGAGTCTGGCCTCCAAATTCAATGGGAGGCACTGGAGTAATTTTGCCTTCTATATAAAGAAAGATGCCTTCCTACCTCACACTGGGACAACACTCCCCAAGCCAGCCTATCAAGTACAGGCCTGCCCAAAGAATAAAGCTCAATGAAGCAAATGATCCAAAAATCACACAGGTAATTTACAGCAAGGTTAGACCTAGAACTCAGAAATCTCATCCCTGCCTGCATTCCACCAAACTGTCCATTCCCATGGATTTGTTTATGGACGTGCTATCTGAATCTCCTGTGCTTTCAAAAAGGTACCTCAAAGATGTCCCTAGAAAAACTCAGAGCAATCTTTGTTGTTATCTTGCAGGATGCAACTGACGGACGGCTCGGTGCACTACCGTTACACACATCTTAATTCATCAGTGGTCTGTCCTTGCTGACAGGTGTAAGTCAAAAAGCTTTGCAGACGCGTTCCACAGCTCTTCCTGTGGAAGAACCAAAGCAAAATGTCAGTGTGCCATTGAAATGACTTCTGTGGCAAGGGCCTGCTCGTTCCATTTCACTGCCACCGTCTTCACCGTATATTCAGGTTTATTCTAGTTTTCAGAAGATTCTATGTTTTGCTCTACATGTCATCACATTTATTTTTTCCTATAGTCCCGTTGGTTTAAAAAAAATGTTGTTGAGGTGAAGTTCACCTACAGTTTGGATGCTTTGGTAAAAATCTTATGGTTACTGCTTATTTATACAGGACAACAGCATTAGAAGAAGCAATATTTGCAATGACAAAGCTCAGCAGTGACTGTTTCCCACAACTGCTTATTTTTACAAATCCCAATCACCTCCTCCTTCAACCTGCTACAAGGAATTGTAAGGTTTTTAAGGCTTTCCTGGGACCTTAAATACAACTGCCAAGCTTAGTTTGTAGAATTATGATTTTTTTTTTTTCTCTTTCTTTACATTCGTAAACACAAGGACTCAGAATAAAAAGTATAGCATGTCCATTCTTTCACTGGCAAACTCAGAAGGCCATGATCCTCTCTACCCCAGAGAACAGTGAAACTTTGTCCCAGCACCAGTACTTCCTGTAACTTTTTAAGTTCAGAAATAAACAAATATCCCATGGAAGTTTATTCAACTGGTATTCAAAGAACATTAACTCATATAGTTGCTTCTTTCCAGTACCATGCTTCTAACTCATGTAAACATTGTGTTCTTACTTCACATTGTGGGAAGCCCAAATATTATTACAATAAAGAATGCAAACCAATAGGGAGCGTGTACTACCACTGGTGATGACATCCCTAATAAACGTCATACTATTTTCAGACCAATAGCAGATAACACTTCAGAAGTACTACACACTCTTGTTTATAGAATACTATGAAAACTGGCAGGTTTTTAAATTACTGTTAACAGACACATAAGTTCACAGGATTTGGAACACATGCTCTGATATAGCTAAATTCAACAACCATGGATGTTTTCCGTGGAAGTGTGAGATGTAGAACAGGGGTCAGCATCTTCTCAAATTCAGTGTGCCAGACTACTTTTTTTTTTACCCCGAACGAGAAGATAAGTGCACTGGAAGGAGCTCAGTGGGAGCTAGGAAATACAGCCTCCAAAAGGGATAGTGCAGCCGATCGTTTCTCCTTTGTGAGGCAGGGACGTCTGAGCCCTGAACTCAGAAAGAGTTGAGAGAGCCACCAAATGTATTGTTAGGACGCAGCAGCTCCTGCTCTTTATACCTGAGTGACATGCAAGATCTACCTCTCCCCCACTGATGCCGTATGTTGTTGAGCCCTGCCATAGATTGAAAAATTTCAGCCATCATGCTCTCTTCAATAGCACAACGTACTGTTTGAACCCTCCAGGCCAGTGCTGAATCATCTCACACATGTATTAAATTTTAATTGCACCAGTCACACTGAAGACAGTGAGATTCTTCATAACCTTAAAATGAAGCATATATGTTATTGTTTGACAAGCACCAAGCACACACCCATGCTGATCTACTTGATTCAGCAAATTGGTTAAACCTCTGCTTAAATCCCACTAACTTTATGGGAAGAGGACTATGTTTGTATGTTTGGCTTGGAGTACTTTCTACTTAAGCTTTACACACTTTCCTGAATAAGGATGTACATGTGTATATTTGCATGGATTTACTTTCTTCTGAATAGTGCCCAAACCAGGTGAAATAAAGACCACACGTACACGTACAAAATACAGACACAAGGATTTTACATTTGAAGCAATGTGTATTCCCCATGCCAAACTGAAATGACATTTCTAATTATTGTATTCGGCATTTCTATCATACCGTTTGAGTGGTCTTTGTGGTAGCAACAAAGAAGAGTATAAAAAAAAATAATATTGCATATTTAAAGTGATGATGGCTGGAAAAATAAAGGAGCTATAAGGAGCAGAAGACTGACCTCACTTTTCTTCAGGAAACAAGAATGCTAACTGTCTGGTCTATACATATTCCAGTACATAATTCCCTCCTTGCTAATCTCTTACTTTTTCTAACTATCAAACCATAAAAAAATGAAATAAAAGGGGAAGAACACTGGACTGTGACCTTCACAAAACCATACATTTTTACTGCCCCCGTAAGCTTCCACAAGGTTTTGGGAAGAAAGAGGTAAAATGTAATTGGCTGTAGTGTCAAGTCAAGGGTCTTGGACAAAAACAGTTATACTGTGCTTAATGAGTCATCAGCTTTCATTAAAACTCATCTGGTTCAGGTGGTGCCAGATTGCAAACTGATCATAAAAGTGGTTCCATTAGTCTCAGTGCTCTGACAATCCTGGGAGCTCCAGATGTGCCAGCAAGAATCCTGAAGAGGTTCCAGGTGTTTCTGGCTACCTCATTGCTCTGCTTCTAATCTGCAGAAAACGTACAGCTGTAGGCAATAGGAACAACTGGTGATACAGCTGACTGGCACAGGGAAAGACTGAAAACCAGTGAGGGAGCAACAGTTGTGCTTTATGTAAACTGTATTTGTACAGGTGAGTAATGACATAAATATACGTAGTTTTTAGAGAAAGATTATGAGCCTTTATAAACAAAGGTCCTACTTATAATGAGGTTTACATCATCCTGTCAGGTATAGTGAACTGTGCATTTGTGCCTTGTACTTTGACTATCACATCACATAAGAGATATGTAAGCTATGTAAGAAAGACTATTTTTCTTCTTGAAGTATTATTTTTCAAAGAAAAAACTCTGTTCCTCTGTTATTTGCTGAATAGGTTAGAAATCCATGACCTAATTTTGTAGTTTTGCTTGTAGTAACTTTATGTATAAATCTGTAATCCACAAGCCTACAAATTCTTAGGCTTTATACATGTAATTTGTTAAAGGTAGTGGAACTGTTGATTTGAATGAAAATGAAGTGTAAATATAAGAATTCACAGCAAATTGTGATCTATCCAAGCTGGAGGAGTGGCCTGACAGGAGCATTATGAAACTCAACACGGACAAACCCAAATTCCTGCACTTGGGAAGGAAAAGCCCCTTGCAATGATACAGGCTGGGGACTGACAGCTGGAGAACAGCTCCATGGAAAAAGGCCTGGAGGTCCTGGTGGGCAGCGAGATGAGCATGAGCCAGCAGCACCCTGGCAGCAGAGAGGGCCACCAGCCTCCTGGGCTGCATTAACAGGAGCAGAGCCAGAAAACCAAGGATTCACAGCAGTATATGGCAGGAGGGCAAGAGACATTAGGTATAAGTTGGAACAAGACAGGTTCAGCCCAAATATACAGAAAAGCATTCACTGTGAGGACAGCTGCCAAAGGAGGTTGTGCAGTCTCCATCCTCGGAGGTTTTCAAGAGTGGGTAAGGCAGCTACTCAAATGTCACTGCTGACCCTGCTTCAGCAGATGGTTGGATGAGAGACATCCTGAAGTCCCTTCCAACCTTCATTTTCCTGTTTCTAAGGTCATGTTATTTTATATGACTGAGAAGATCTCATTTGTTGTGCTTTTGGAAAGAATACATTCTAAAAGATTTATTCAAAGAAGTATATGACCTGTATCAGTTTTACTTCATTGCAATCAGGCCTATACAATTAAAGAGATCACATTTTCGGCCCCTCCCCTCAGTACTGTAATTGTGTTTGAGATAGTAGCCTCCTGAAGCAATCAATGTAACAACTTCCTCTTGGAAGCTTAAGAGTACCCTCTGCTGGCTTAACGTGAAAGTTGTGAAAATGTGCAGCACAATCTGCTGAAACAGCATCACAGAGATATACTCCTTTCCCAGCGTAGCACAGCTGTGCGTCTCTGCATGGGGCAAACAGCTGTGCAGTAACATTTATCATCTACAAAGAGAATGCCTGAAGCAACATCACACCACGCCTGCCACAGAGCTCTCTTTCCCAAACAAGAGGAATTCCAGAGCTGTTGTCCCATTAGGATGTCTGTCTTGTCAAATAGCCTGTCAAATGCCATCTGTGTGAAGAGCTTTAACATAAAATAAAACTTATTCTGGGGACACTCTGTTTGTTTTGAACATGAACAGCGTGCAGGGAATTGATAACAGAGTTATGTCCTAAAAGACGAACAGCTTGTGTCTTAATGACTCATCTTTCTCCCTTGTGAGCTCACGGGAAGAGTTTATCCACCTTCTACAGCTCACACTGCAATCAAATTTCTTGTTGCGAAGTTGACATCAGGTAGGAAGAATTTATTTTAATCACTGCATATATTATAATGCGTAATAAAAAAGGAGATACAAAGTTACGAAGTACTTCAACTGAAAGGTGTTTATCTATACTATGGCACATAGGTCTATATATACCTATCTATGAAAGTATTTCTTTATAAACACAAGCATTTAGATGTAGAGATGAGTAAATGTAAAAATGCACTTGAGACACAATTCTTTTCTTAACCTGATTACTAAGGAGAAGATGCTGCTTCAGTCCAGGCTCTTGGACAAAATTATTAAATTGCTCCAAGAGATTGCCATTGATGGTGGATACCATGCCACCTCTTTCTGGTGGCTGCTTTATACACCTGATGACTTACCACATTCCCTCTTCTCCATTCCCAGTGATGTATCATCTTTCCATTTGCCAACACTGAGCAGCCACAGCTAACCTTCCTGTCACTTCAGAAATAAATGAAACAATAACTTCCTTAAAGTATTACAAAGACACTGAGGGGATGCACTCATACAGCAAAAACTCTTTATTTCCCAAGAGCAAGTTAAAGTTGATCTTAGCACTGAAACTACATGTTTCATTGCTGCCAAGAGTTATGGTTAGCCATTTCCTTTACATAACTGCGTCTCATATGACAATGTTAGCTGTTGTTATGTTTTTCTAAATGGTAGTTTCTGGCCTTCTTTGCTTCAGTGCTTGAAAAGGTGACATTGCTTACTCCAGGAACAAAAAAATTTTAAAGCAAACTAAAAAACTACATATTATTTATGTTAAATGTCAAAGATGAGTCTCAGTTCCCTGAGTCTGTTTCTCTTCCACCTTTTGCAAGGCAAAGATTTATACAGGACCATCTTTTGTGTCCGTGCATTACCTCAAACAAATGAGGCCATCATCACAGCTGCATGTGGGAGAGAGTTCTTATTTATTGTGTTAGTCATTAAAAAGATTTACTCTCGAATTATCACCTGACAATATGTTCTGATAGATAAAATAATAGGGAATGATGGAAGAGACATTACCTCAGCAATTTGGTAATTAGATACTGCATTTCCAAATGGCACAGAGAGAATAATTCCACACTGGCAAGGGAAGAGTAAGATGACCCACAAGGCCTCTCCTGTTAGAATACTGAATAATTTATTCATGCACCCCTTTTTTGGGCAGCCTTTTTTATCTAGAAAAAAAAAAACAAAACAAAAAAAAACCCAGTAAGTAGGCCACCTTATTTTTTGGTTTTAAAGTGTGTGTTCCTCCTTCCTACTCCTCCTCCTTCTCGTTTATTAAAAAAAAGCCAAACTTTTTTTTTTTTTAAACTAAGAAATATTAAAGAAAAGCAGTGGTTTTTTTTAAAATTAGAAATAACTTCTTACAGGTACACAGAATGGGCAAGAATAACAGGATCCAGACTAGATTCCTAGAATACACTGAAAAAATTAATGTGAAGCAAAACTGGTTTAATTTAAGGTGCCTTTTCTTTTTTCCTCAAGGAAGGTAAATATGCTTAGTCCAGATACGGTATCTCTCAAAAAGGACAGAAAGTACTGGGTTTATAAAGTTATTGTATAAATAATTTACTAAGATAGATTATACTACATGGACATTACAGATTTGCAAAACATGAAGCACCACCACCGAAGTATTCCTAACAATTTCTCAAATATGCTTAGAAATACTGACATAGCAGCCCCCAAGATGTATTGTCCGAACATTAACAAGGTTAACTTGAGCATTCATCTTACAGCTATTATGAAATCCAACTTTTCTCCTTTATTTTTTTTTCCCTCTGGGACTTACTGTGCCCTGTGAACACAGAAGAATTTAGCAAGAGAAGAATCTTTCTCCTAGCTGCACAACTTTCCAGCTACTACTCAAGCAGTTTCTGCACTAGTGGATGCAGTGGTAGACGTGGATCCTACATATCAAATGCTGTGATGCAAACTGGAGAATGGGTGAGGATCAGGCCATGACTCTAACAAAAGCAAATCGAAAAGATGATCCTTAGCCACAAAGAACCTACAGTCTCCCTGCTGACAAAAGCTAAATTAGGAGGGTCAAATTCAACAAAAAAGCACCATTAAGTAGAGAGACAATATTTTTACCTCAGCAGCAGACCAACTAGTGTAACCAAATACCATTTTGCCATCAAAGCAATAGCAGGATCATAACCCTTGACGTCAGAGTAGACCATGGCCTGTTCAGGGATCTGCTTGGAAGGGAAGCTAAGGCAGCAGTCCTATACAGAAGAAGGGTCCAGGAGAGTTGGTTGATCTTCAGTAATCACCTTCGCCAATCCTGATGCGTGGGAAATGAAACAAAGGTGTCAGGAAACCAGCACGAATGAACAAGGAGCTCCTAACTAAACTCAAGACATAAAAAGGAACACACACAGTGGAAACAGGAGCAAGTGACCCAGGAGGAATACAAAGACACTGTCTTAGCATGAAGGGATGGGGTCAAGAAAGCTAAAGCCCACCTGAAGTAGAATCAGCAGGGGATTTGAAGAGCATCAAGGGCTGCTACAGGCATTCTGCAGCAAATGAAAGATGACAGAAAACATAAGCCCACGGCTGTGGGCAGGGGACCAGGTGACAAAGGACACAGAACAGGCCAAGGTACTCAATGCCTTCTTTGCTTTGGTCTTTACTGGTGAGATTTGCCTTCAGGATTCCGGGGCCCATGCGAATGTCTGGAATGAGGAAGACTTACCTGGAGGCAAATCAGATTAGAGAACATTTAAACAAGCTGGACAGACAGTAAGCCCATGGGGTCTGATGGGATGCAACCATGAGTGCTGTGGAGGCCAGCCAATGTTATTGTGAAGCCATTCTTGATCATCTTTGAAAAGTCATACTGATGGGAAAAGTTTCCTAAGGACATGAAGAAGGCAAGGTTGTCGAATCACCATTCCTGGAGATATTAAAAACCCAAGTAAATACGGTCCTGAACAACAAAGTCCTGCTCTAGCTGACCCTGCTTTGAGCAGGGCTGTTGGCCTAGATAACCTCTGAAGGCACATTCTACCCTCAACCATTCTGTGATTTTGTCATCTCAGAAATTCATTTGGCTTATATTCTTGGCAGTGGCAAAGATCAATTTTGGTCAAGTGGCAGAGTAAGTTCTGGCTGCAGCAAGTGCAAGTGTGGAAGAGTTAACTGGGTCTCAGGCACGTTTAGGAGACAGGTCACTAATTTCCTTACAGTCCAACTTTAATGGACAACCAAAATTGGTGTAATCAGGACCTGCAGCTCATGGTCACAATACCATACTAGCAAAGCAAACTGATGCTAGGCCAGGCCAGGCCCAGCTTAGCTCAAGGTACAAGACATTGCATTATGCCAGGAGTGGAGTGGAACAGTTAGTACTTTAATGTAATCACACTCCCTGCAATCTGGACTTCTATATTCCACTCTAGGAGCCCAGCACCTACTAGGTGTGAGCAGGGTGCCAACAACAGGTGTAATCTGTTCTAATGGCAACTATCAAACAACTCAGCCAGACTTTGACATCCACATTCTAGACAGCCAAAAAGTTAATCAAGCTAGATATGTACTCCTAGCCAAAACCACCCTTCAAACCTCCCCACCCAGGACATGAACGAATCTGACTTTTTGTTCCTTCTACAGAACTTAGGTATATGAATCAGGATCAGTAAGTTGTGTCTACTGATAACAGATACTCATTTTCTAAAAAAACACCCCCCCCCACCCCCCACCCCCCCCCCCAAAAAAAAAAAAAAAAACAACCCAACAAGAAAACCCTGGACACTCCCTCCCCCTCACCTAAAAGAACACACAAACTTGTATGAGCTCGCTCTTTTCTTCTGATGTGCGGCCAGATGTAGTCTTGCCCATCCAGTTATTAGTTAACCTAGTGGTCAGAGCACTCTCAGAAAGCAGGAGAAATAAATCCAGGTCTAGGTCTCTTACCTCCCAGCAGATTATCCCCAAGAGATTCCTCTACCTTCCAGAATCTTGGTTTAAGAGATCTAGATTTAATAGGACTAACAGCAACTTTCCCCCTCACCTCCATGAAATTCAACAAAGACAGGGTAGTAAGGACATGCCTGTTATCAAAACTACTTTACACAGCCATGTGTGCCATAAAGAACAATCAGGAGACTAGAAATTAAGTTTTAACATTCCAGTCCTGTAAGGGGAAGTATTAACTTGCATATCTTAAAAAAAAAGTCAAGACAAAAAAGGCTACAGAAAAGAGGTCTAATGCAACAGAAATACGATTTCAAAGGTACTTTTAAGTAAGAAAGAAAATCTAATACACTAGTGCAAGAGAAAGACTACTACATTAGCATCCATTAAAACATAATTCTAAGAGAAATCCAAGAAAAAATAAGATCCTTGAAAACATGTTTGAGCTCTATCTGTAGATCACATTTGGATTAACATTGGAACTGAAACCAGAAAGTTAGACATGGTGTGAAGTTGCTGAAAAGGATGAGGAAAAATCCATTTTGATTCAAGGAAGAAAGAAAAGCACAGACTTTTGCTTTAAATAACCTCAGAAGTTTCCTTTCATGACAGTTAAAATATAATCTCAGAAAATAACCCATGGCAGACTGACAGACAGAGGGAAGGAAAAGGAGGTGTATCAGGTCAGCTAGGACCATTATGCAGAACTGTCTTTCATATTATTGCTATTTATGATCCAGGACTGCTTGGAGATTTTTTTAAAGCTTTTTTTTTTTTTTCTCCCCATGCATACTTTTCAATTAGTCACTTGTTAAGGCAAGCTTGAATTATTTGTATGCCTAACCTTGCACTGTATTAAGAATGGTCTGAAAGCAACTTGAAGGGCAGGGTACACCCTGTTTGTCAGGGAGAATTGTCTTAACATATGCACATAGTGCTGTATAAACTCAGAGCTTAACAGTCAAAACGTGATGATTTTCACAACTCTTGGTGCTTTTTTCAACTTGCAAATGTCAGTTCAAAGGCTAACAATGACAACTGCCTGACTGAAGAGTACCTCTCCCATATGTACTAGGACAATGTATGATCAGTCCACATCATCCATAAAAGGAAAAATAGTGTTGTGTTTGCACAATATATCCCATATATTTTACAGTGGCCTGTGTCCTGATCTTGTCTATAACCTATGGATTTCAGCATCTCTCCTGAGAAAGAAGAAAGCGATTTGAACTGTTTCAGGTGATCTCTGACTTCCTGAATTACCTAAATCATCAAGTTATTCTGCAAAACAGATTTCTTTTACCCTATTTATGAATGGATGGTATTATACTTCACAGAGAACTCAGTGTCTATGATAGGCATGCTGGGAATTCACACCAAAGAATAAATTCAATATTATGTCCCAACGCTCAGATGAAAACATTTCAGCACATACTTTGATTCCTAAGTTTAGACACTGCAGGAGGATTGTGGTATACGTGCTGCATAATTGAGCCTCCTTTCCTGGCCTTGTTTAGAGCTTCAATTGAAACATGCAGGTCTATACATTTGCTTGTTCCTGGACCTTCTGTGGAGTTCAGCTATAACATACCAGAGAACCTTGTCCTTTAAAGTGCCTAGATGGTACTGAATAGTCTATTCCCCATTACAAAAAGTGCTTAGTCTTAGGTCAAGAAACCCCATAGAAGCAGCAAGACAAATTAGGAAAAGGGATGGCCTTTTTAGTTTGATATCACACAGTATGAAGTCTACAAAATAATAGGTGTGAATCTAGAAGTTCAAGGTTCACCTTGGTATTTATGACAAAAGTACTGACACTCCACTAAGGCACAAATCTTTTTTGTTGGATATCTCAGATCATTTCTGAAGTATTTACCAACATGTTCATATAGTTTGACATGAGACCTGTAATTCCAGACAACCGTAAGGACAAAGTCTTGTACTACATAACAAGATCTCCTTATAATGTAATGAAAAATTTAATGGGAACAGCTCACTTTTTTTTAGCACTAAGCTGTTAACAGATACAGTAGGAAGCATTCATACCCTGGACTTGTTTGGTTAACACAAAGCACTTGACCTTTGTTGCCAGTTTCTGCTGATCAGTTTAAACCCTGCTCCCCTACTCCCTTCATTCTGATTATAAGAGGCAAAACCCAAGACAACTAAGAGTCCGATCCCCACTGTATTCAAGGCAGAGGCAAGGGGGGAAGAATAAATTCAGGCAAAACAATTTTTAGTTCCAACATCTAAAACAGAGCAGTAATTACAGTCTGAAGTAGTAAAATGAGGATGCACAACAATACAAGAGGACTAACTCTTTAGAGACTCAGCACTGAGAGTGCATAAGGCAGTAGCATAGTGTTAGATGTTTATCGAGTATATAACTTGGTCAATATTCCTTCAGAGGAAGCTCTAAGTATTTGAATTTACCTTTCTGGACCCCTGACTTATCAAGTTTATCCACAATAACTTAATGCAGAGCAATAGGTGCTAGTAATCAGGGGGCAGGGGAGTGGGAGATTGAGGAAAAAGATATTAGTGACTCCTAATACCTAGATACCACATCCACATGTTTCCTAGGGAACAACACACTGATGGCTCTACTGTGGTAATGGGAAGCTGAAAACATTACTCTCCAGAACTGAACAACAGTTACATCAGACTACTCCCACTACTCTTGCAGGTCAGGCTAGGAAGAGTTTCTCCTCTCTATCACCAGAGAAAAAACAAATTCTTGAAGTTTTTGTTTTTCATTACTCCATCCCAGAGTTGAGCTTAACTAGGACCAACTCAGTTAGGGCTTTTTGTCCAGAGCTTGGAGGGGGGTAGGAAATGGAAAGCAAATGCTTCCACAATGTAGTTAAGATCGTCATCAGGTATCTCCCCAGAGTCCCAAATAACTCAAAGGGAACTTAGAACAGCAAGACCTTCTTCATATGAGAAAGCATTATTTCAGGCTTGAAACATTAACAGAAGAGTTTGTACCAGAGAGACAACTTCATTGAGTAGGAGTTGATGGTAGTTTCTAATAGTAACATGAAATGTCAGTTCTGTTTAACAAGGACCATTCAGATAATCATCTGGAACACCTGGGAGTTAAGTGTCAATGACTGAGCAACAAAGACAAGCTACACTCCTGTAAGATCCTTAAGGACTAATATTACCATAACTGGCTACACCTGTACTAAAAACCCTAAAGATCCTTGAGTTGTAGTCCCTGTGCTCCCCAAACTACATACTTTTTCCTCCTTTTAATTTAGCACTTATTAAATACAATACCTACCCTACAACTTGAAAGATTTATGGCATAAAGGCCCATAGCTGGCAATTACAGCTGAGAAAGCACTAGAGTTTTCATTCTCAGACTGGCAAATTAAGAAACACCTAGATAGAACAACTGAAGGAAAATAACTTAAAGAAAACTGTTACAGATACTTTAACACCATTGGGTATTTAAACTACAGCATACAAGATCAGCTCAGACAGCTTTTAACACAAGAATCCAACAAAATCCTTTTCTGTACAATATTCACATAAATACCTATTGCACATATGAACCCCACCTGCACTGCTCACAAACTGAACTGACTTAGTCTGAACAAAGAAGTCTTCAGAAGTATATATAAGGTGTTTGGCCTTCACTGCTCAACAGGTCAATTCTATTCATACCCTTTTTAGTTCCACTTACCTCAGGGTACTGTTTATAACTTCCTCATAGCCAAGCCTAAGCTATGCTCCTTTTAGCTGTATTCTGCAATCCCTCTTTATGCTTCCTGTGTCCACCACGACAATGTATTCCTCACTTCCATCAGAGCTTTAAATACTGTACCTGGATGGTCCTTAGTTTATTTACAGCTGTGATGGTCCTGTAGAATATACCAATTTTAGCTCTTATATTTGCCTGTAAGCTTAGGAACAACAGGTAGGAAGTTGTGTCTATGCTACGCTTATTAGCTTTCCCTCTGAAATGGCACAAGAGACAACAAGATAAATTGATTGTAGTATGCTTGCTCTGAAAAAGACAGGAAGCTATTACATGCAGCAGCAGACTGTAGTGAAAAGTCATGTATTCATCAATTCTAGAGAGTACTCATGTAACAACCATGAGCCACTGAGTGCAGGTGTTAGCCAAACTTAGTTTTCATCACTGTATAAACTAGTTTACATACTTAATGCAAGTATCTGGAAGAAAGACTTGTCTACCTACCTTTGGAAAGTTAAGTTTGACATAATTCTTCCTTTAGAGGAAAGGGGGAGGGGCAGTGGTTTTTGTTAGGTTTTTCTCCCTGCCCCCCCATATATATTCCAGTACAACTGAGAGCTGGAATTCAGTGCTGAACTGAAATACAGTGCTTACAAGGTTCTGGGCTTCTGTTTTTGGGGTTTTTTTTGTTTGTTTCTTTTTCTTTTTTTTTTTTCACTGCCTAAATGAAAAATAGACATGACAACACAGCATTAACACAACATATTAACATCTTAAAAATATTTAAGGCACATTCCAACAAAATAAACTTTTATTGAATGCAGTATTAGGCATTCTATTTTAAGGGAACAGTGCTTCCCCCCCCGAAAGAGATTCCCTTTGACAATTTCTAAAAGCTGTATTTCAGTTACAGAAATATTTCTCATGTCGAGAAACATCAAATTTCAGTCTAAATTTTTCTTGAATTATGAAGTACAACTAAGTCCTTCCAATGATGATAGCTTTCAGTAGGCACTAGAACGAGAAACCTGCAAATTGTTTACAATTGCTGGGTACAATGTTATGTTAATTCAAATTTTATACTAACCCATCTAGAGTGTTGTTCTTGAAGAATTATATAAAAAGTGACATTTAAGAATAAAGAAATGCAGCTTGAAGAACAATTTATCACCATTAAAAAAAAAATCTTAATGGCAACCTGCATATTTAATACCATTTCCACAGTATGTCAGCTAGCAGAGGCTTAGTCCAATAATTTAAAACTGTAGATAGGAATGTCTTTTGGTTCTGAATGCAGATCATAAGTCATCATGTCCAGTAGGTGAAGGCTCAGTTGTTTCACTCTCTACTTCCTCTCCTGTGAAATTAAGTATCATAATTAGAACACAAATGTACTATTCATTATACCATGTAATTTTTGACATTAGGAATTTTTTAAACAGAAACCCAAATCAACATATTTATCAAGATCAGAGAAGCAATAAAGCCATACAGACGAGCTACTTGCACCATCCTCCTAGTCTAAGCCTACAATTTTTTTTTTCTACTAGATGCCAACAAAACATTTCAAATAAACTGGTATGATATCGTTAGTGGAAGAAAAAAAGCCGCACAGCTATTTCTATTCTAAGCTTTTGTTTTCAGCTATTCAGTGAACTTTCTCCCTTCCACATGACCTGTCAGAAGAAATTCTGGTATTTGAAAACAAAAAGCAAGTATTACTCAGAATTATTTTCTATAGTGCAAACTGCTCAGTTCAGATGTTAAAACAGCCTTTAAAAAGCAGAGCAATTTTATTATATTGGTAGAAGCATTAATCTAAGAAAAAAGCTAAGCCAATTTGTCAACTTTTCATTTTGCTTTTATTCTCATAAAATGTCAAGCCACATTAAAAAAATAGTAACTGATATCCTGGATATCTGCACAGGAAAAGTGCATAACTGATTTTAAAGGACTAATAACAGTGAGTACTGAAAGTATAATGTCTGAACTGAATGGCCTTGTGTACCAATAGTACATAGATCTTTACAACTTATTAATACAAGATGAAAGAGCAGTTGCAGGGGAAGGTGGGGGGCAGACAACAAAAAAAAACCCAAACAAGCTAAGAAGTAGAAAGAAAATAAAAATATGAAATTGAGTGTCTCTATTCTATTCTTCTACAACCTTTATTGCAAAATAATCCTGCCTTTCACTTTGGAATTGTAAAAAAAAACCTAGCCAGAGTAATGAAACACTAATGAACGTAACTCTGCCCATCATTTGTCATACATCCCAGAGCAAGTTACACTTGAATTTCTTGACTGAAGATATAGTTTAAGTCAAGCTAAACAGCTCCCTACTACTGAAATATGGATTTCTTCTCCATATTCACCTTCACACGAGCTCTGGCACTTTTGTGATCACAAAATAAACAAATTCAGCTTGCTCATCCAGCAAAAAGAATTCTGCTTAATTTTCTGAGATTTCAGTGAGTTGAAGCAGCTTGCATGCAATCAGATAAACCCTTAAGTCATCACAATTAATGATAAAGGAAAAAAGTGGGGAGGAGGAAGATCTCCGTTTTATGATAGCAGTAATTTGCTAGTTCACTTTATGTACTGAAGCCAGACACTTCAGTGACTTAAAAACACAACCTTGAGTTAAGCAAAAAAATACCAACACAAGAACAGGATATTTAAAAAATCCACTGTCTTTAAGCAAGAAAACATGCACACCAGAATGTGGCCTATACCACAACCTACTTGACTCAGACCACAGCTGTAGGAAGATGAGAAATTATACCTAAGAGTTTACAAACAGCTAGACCCTTAGACAAATACATCTCCAAGTTGTCAGTATAGCATATTTTAAAAAAATCTGTTATTGAAAAGCCACTTGCCTTTTTTTACAGTTTGAACACATGTTCCATCCTTATCTTCAAACCCTTCTGAACATACACACTTGTAACTACCTGGAGTATTAACACAGTCTTGATTCTCTTTCACACAGACCTTTTCAGGAAGGTTACATTCATCTACATCTAGAGATAGGATAGGGAAAGAGAGTTCACTGCTGTTATTTTGTTATAAAACTTACTTGTGCTTAGTCATATAAACAAAATTCTATTCAAATATAAAAACCACTGAGAGGCAGAATGCTGCTGCAACAGATTTAACTTCTGTTTAAATAATTTGTTATGGTTCGTCATGTTTTAGACTGTGTTTCACAGTCTAAATTTATTCAGATAGTACTTTTTTTTTATGTTTTGCAGGCCCCTATGTGGGGAAATGAATTAAGCAATGGCACTCATCTTAACCTACTGAAGATTTACCATAGTCATTTTCTATTGATGACATCAAAGTACAGCTAAAGGGAAGTGAGCCTGTAAATACTACATCATCACAGTTAACAGCTACTTAAGATCGTGTGGACCTTCTGCTCTCCCCCACTGAGAAACTCTAATTTCACTTTTTACTATCATTTCATGTGTTAAAATTCATGATGAATTAGTATCATTTGAACTTGGACATTGATGGATTAACAGAAAGACAACAGAATCTATGTTGCGTTCCTGCCTTTCTGTTAGAAAATGTATACAGATGCACACTTCTAATGAAATGGTAGATAACTGACAAGAGACTCATGTATTTGTTTCCTGAACCCACTATAAAATACTTTGCTCCTTTTGTAGGAGCGTTTCACCTTTAAGCCTTGTTATGCATATTAGCTCAATAATATAAAGGAAGTTATAAAGAAAGTCTTTGCTGCTAATACCAGAAGGACTGGGTTCATTTTGGTAGGCTTGAAAACTGAAGCAAATGTGAACGTACTTAAGAGCCCCTTAGCATGGCTAACCAAGGGTGAGCTAACTGGTGTTCTACCTGTAGTGCTAAATCCACCAACCTGTACACTTTTCATCTTCCTTCGTGTATCCAGATGCGCAGGTCTTACACTTGTCAGAACCTTCCCCTGTGCAACCTACACAGCTAGCATCACATGCTAAAGATAAAATATTTTAAGCATAAAATTTCATATATATGAGGTTTAAAGTACCACCCTTAAAGTCAGTCAGCTTACCCACACAAGAAATCATAGAATCACAGAATGGTTTGGGTTGGAAGGGACCTTAAAGATCATCTAGTTCCAACACCACTGCCATGGGCAGGGACACCTTCCACTAGACCAGGTTGCTCAAAGCCCCATCCAACCTGGCTTTGAACACTCCCAGGGATGGGGCATCCACAGCTTCTCTGGGCAACCCGTTCCAGTGTCTCACCACCCTCACAGTATGGAATTTCTTCCCAATATCTAATCTAAATCTACCTTCTTTCAGTTTAAAACCATTACCCCTCATCACTATACTCCCTGATAAGGAGTCCCTCCACATCTCTCCTGTAGGCCCCCTTTAAGTACTGAAAGGCTGTTATAAGGTCTCCCCAGAGCCTTCTCTTCTCTAGGCTAAACAACCCCAGCTCCCGCAGCCTGTCCTCACAGAGGAGGTGCTCCAGCTCCCTGATCATCTTCGTGGTCCTCCTCTGGACCCACTTGAGCAGGTCCATGTCTGTCTTATGCTGGGAGCCCCAGAGCTGAACACAGTACTCCTGGTGGGGTCTCACAAGAGCAGAGCAGAAATAACCAGAAATCTCTTACTTTCTTCATACAATAGGTCTAATGCCTCATCCTCCTCAGGTCCAGTCAGGACCAGACCACATTATACTAAATGCCTGGTCTCATGCCCTTTCTAGCATTACTTCTAGCATTATATTAGGATTCTAGATTATAAAGTACAACAGCAGATTAAAAAGAAACCTTTGCATGAGAAAGATCCATCTGTGTTCAAACAATACTGGTGATCTTTGCAAGGAGAAGCAGTACACTCATCTAAATCTGAAAGATAAAAAGTGACAAGTTACCTAAAATAGTAGTCATGATTAAATAGCCAGATTAATACTTCAATGCTATGCTTTGAGATCTTGCAAGAACTGGCTCACAGAAGCTATAAACTGACTGCATTGAGAGTAATTGTTACAATAACAAATGGATCAGATATGCAACATGTTAGACATAAAAAAAACATGGTAACATATAGTGTTTTGTTCAGCTTAAACTTACATTAACAAATCAAAATGATCCTCAGAAGATGTTTTGTGACAATAACAGACGTATCAGAAATTCAAGAGCTCAAATTAAATAAAACTTCCAGAATACCTGCCATCCTTGTTATTTTTGAGTCAGTGTTTCGCGTGCATTTATGCTTTTTATGCAAATAGCATAACAAATAAGCAGAAGACAGACTACTCTTCTGGAATACTGTTGATTTCTCTACTCCTATATTACCAAGCTATGGAACTTTTTAAAGTATTAAAAAAATTACACAAATCCACACAAATACACCACTTAGTTTTCTACACAAAGCAAATTGGAGAAAGCCAAGTTATAGTTAGGACCCGTCAAGCTGAGAACCTGTTCTACCTGGGAAGTTAAAGCATGCTAGTCTTGTGATTTCAAGGAAAGGGCACAACAGTACTCACAACTAAAGAAATTCAGCCAGAGAAAGGCTATTTCAGTCCCCCTGCTGTCTATCTCATCCTGTTGCTGCAGACATCATTCCTACTGATTACTCAATTAATTTATACTTGATCAGTTGCAATGATTATTTGGAAAAAAAAAACCCAGCTGTACAAAAGATAATAGTGGAGCACCTTAAAAACGCTCTTGGAGCGTTCAACAGTTGCCTACACAGGTATCGCAGGGGCTGTAATTCAAATCCTAGATCTCATTAGCACTTTTTAAAAGAAGCAGTGTTCACATAATTTCTAAGATACTGTTTCCAGACATTAAGTTAATGGTCTGTAACTGGTCAAATTCAACCAGTTAAACAGAATGTGTAACTCTCCCCCTAGTGCATTCCTGCACTGGGAGTATTTTTCATATTTGGGTTTTTCCTTAGGTGTTTCATACGTTATCTCTTCATAAACCATGAGAAATACTAAGCTAGAAATGGTTAAAAGATTAATGGAAGCACTGAGCTTGATGTCTCCTCCATTAATAAGAATAGGTAGTATGCCTGGCTTTTAGTGAAATGTTTGAACTCTGTTAAGGTTGAGCATTTATAAACATACAGTAATGTGAAGTCAATTGTGCAATTACTACTAAATATGTAGATAAGCTGACAGGAATCTTACAATAGTTGACAAAATAGTTTAAATTGAGAGCAGGACACTGTTTAGCATTCAAATAAACACAGAAACCATGTCTTAAAAGGAACGCTCCACTTGTTGCTATCTGTATTCCACTAAACTAAAAAGATACACAGTGAACAGTTTGATGAAGACAACTATAATCACCAGGTGCTCAGTGGGGAGGAAATACTGCTTTTCTGCAATGTGAAACAAGTTAGGGAAAGACTACAAACTAAACTGACAGAACACTTCCATAAAATACAATAAAACCCAATATGATGTCATCTAATCCCACTAGCCAACGTTGCTACAAACCCTGTCTACCAAGCTCTACTCACCCACACAAGCTGCTTCTTCATTTTTAATCCAGCCTTCTTTACAGTCTTGGCAGTCCTTGTTACTTGAACCAGTGCAAGTTTTACAGGCAGTGTGGCAGGCTGAGATAAGAGAATACTACAATCTGAGCTTTGTTGAGAGACTCCAAGACAAGTTTGGGCACAAAAATTCTCAAAGAAAACCTTATTTAGGAATTACTGGAAGCTATCATATTTTAGTAGCTTGACCCTCCCATTCACAAGATTAAATCTTGACTTTATGGAGATATCATTTAAAAAAATGCAGCTCTACCCCTCAAAAAACAAAACAATAAAACCCCCAAAAAACCCAGGAAGCCAAATCTGGCAATTACAGTCATCTGTACCACTTAAAACAGTGCAATGGAATTCTAGTGACCAGAAGAGGCAGGTTCAATTTCCAAAATATTTGGGAAGAGGAGATCAAGAAGGTAAACTCCGCTCAGCCACTCAAGGTTAGGGCAACAATTTAAACACTAGACTCAGCACTCCCACCTAATGAATCCTCAGACTGCTTCATTTGCAACTAGCTATGAGAGCAATGTGTGAAGTGATACTAGTCTGAGGAACTTTACAAGGAAATACACTAGAAATCCAGTTGTATATGCACATTATGTATATTTTATATATATATTACATGCATATATAACAAGCAATATATAACATATGCATGTTATATATTGTAATATAAAACAAATCATACAGAAGAATTACTACTCAGCCAGATAAAAAACCAACACAGACTGTGTTGAAAAACAATCTTATTAGACCCCACAGTCATGATTTAGTTGCTGCAGAATCTCATTCAAGATGTAAAAAGAGATGAAGACCTGGCCAAATGAAAAAGTTTATTTCTACGACCTGACTTTGTTTCAAAATTAAGCTTAGACAAACTTAACCGGAATCTATGTAGTCTACAGTACAGATCAGCTGTTTCCATGCCCATTTACTCCAGTTAAGCTTATCTGAGACAAGAGGAAAACCTAGCTTTCAAAGTAGTCTACTATGCAGCAATTTCAGTTCAAGATTTTCATACAGTACTTGGGGGGCAAGGTAAAGCTTGCTCTTCCCTCCTTCCTCCTTCATGACATAGCTGAATTCTGCTTCTCAATTTAAAGCATAAAAAAAAAATCAAGGGCAGTCTGAAAGGATGACTTAGCAAAACCTTAGAATTCCACCAAACTGACTGACATGTCATTGGTAATTAAAGCTGAGTGACCAAACTGTAACTATTTTTTGTTTTTACATTTGTCAGTTTAAATTGTTTCTAGTTTTGTTTACAAAAACTGAAGAAGGAAGACAAAGATCTAAGCATGTGTCAAAGACTTTACCTGTACAAACAGAATGCGTCTCATTTCTCAAGGTACTGAAGTAACCATTAGAACAGTCCAAACAAAAATCTCCTGTATACTCCTTGTTACAGCTACATGAGCCATCTCCACCTCGGGTACCGTCACCATCACAGCGGCCATTTCCATGGCAAGGTCTTTCTGATCCACCATGACAAGCTAAAAAGGATCAAAAATACTTCAAAATCAGATCTTAAAGGAAATAACTTCCTATTCTCATCCACAAGCACCTGAAGTCCCTCCCTCTTCATTGACAGTAAAACATAAAAAAAAAAAAAAAAAAGAGCACACTAAACCAGGATATAATTTCCAAAATCTTTTTTCCTTTGACAGCAACCAAAAGGCTTGCAATAAGGAATGCTCCGTAATATATTCAAGTATAAGAGGAACTCAATCTCCAGGGAAGTTCAGTTATAAATTTGATTTTGGGTAAAGACCACAGCTTAGAATTTTATTATTTTGCTAGCTTCCTGGCTAAAGTTAACTTTATTTATTCTGGATTTCAGAGAGTGCTCATACTGCAGTTGGAAAAACTTACCAGCAATCATATAGATCAATATTGGGAATTGGCACTTAATTTTTCACAATAGAAGAGGCCAAAACTGATCTCTAACAAGGTGCAAGGTTTTAGAGATTTACAAGTTAGACAAACTTCAGGGGGAAAAATACCTCCTTTATCACTTTTCACCAAAGACCTTACTTTCATCCGATTGTCTCCCACCTACTTTTATCCAATTTTTTCCATTGCCTTTTTAACTAATCCTCAGTTGTGAATTTCTTCATTTAATCCCCAAAAGTGTTTTGGCCATTTTACTCTTGAAACTGGTCAAGGACTGTTGTCGACATAGCTTCTGCAAGGCCACCTAAACAACAGACTTGATGTCACAGAGAGCCTTGAAGCATGGGTCAGGTATGGGTGTGAGCACCAGATCAGATGGATTCTGCAGATGTAAGTACCCTTGATAGCTTTGTACATTACTTCATGCCCAGAAGACTTTTCTTCAGGCAGGATGCTCACAAGGCTGCTACCTAACTATCAGGCAGCAGGCAGGTACCTACTACACAGCAGCTGGTATATCACACAAAATATCATACTTCATCTATTTGTCTGTTATGAAAGACTGAAACAAACAGGTAAAAAGAACATATCTGCTACTGTATTTTTCAACAGAATAATTACCAAGGCAATCTGGTCCATAAGTCCCAGCAGGGCAGCAAACTTCTATTGTCTCTATGCAAAACCACTTAAACAAATCAGGATACTTCTTCTTTCTGTATATGAAAAACATTCATTTATCAATAAAAAGAACAAATATTCTTTGAAAGCCAACTCGCACAACTAAACCTCCACAGAAATCTATTGCACGGGACAGATTAGAAACATACTTTTTTGTTCTGAAGACAATCTTATTTCAGGAATCAATTTCTAGAAGTCCTCCAACTTGACATGCATTTACCTTTTAAACTACAGTACTATTAACAGACTCTACTCAAATTTTACAGATTATAACTATGAAAAATTTGAAATAAGAGCAACCAATAAATTCAATTCATCTTGATACATACAGACGCCCTTTTTTTTAACACCTTATTTTTAGGGAAGGTTTATATATAGTTTAGATGTCTTTATATACAGTTTAGAGGTCTTATCTATGTCTTCGTCTGTGCTGATTTTGGCTGGGATAGAGTTCATTTTCTTCATAGTAGTTAGTACAGGGCTATGTTTCGGATTTCTGATTAAAACAGTGTTGATAACACAGGGATGTTTTGGTTATCGCTGAGCAGGGCTTACACAGAGCCAAGGCCTTTTCTGCTCCTCACCCCACCCCACCAGCAAGTAGGCTGGGGATGCACAAGAAGCTGGGAGGGGACACAGCCGGGACAGCTGACCCCAGCTGACCAAAGGGATATCCCACACCATAGGAGGTCGTGCTCAGCATATAAAGCTGGGGGAAGAAGAAAGGAAGGGGGGGACATTCAGAGTGATGGCGTTTGTCTTCCCAAGTAACTGTTACGCATAATGGAGTCCTGCTCTCCTGAAGATGGCTGAACATCCCCTGCCTGCCCATGGGAAGGAGTGAATGAATTCCTTGTTTTGTTTTGCTTGCATGTGCACCTTTTGCTTTACCTGTTAAACTGTCTTTATCTCAACCCAGGAGTATTCTCACTTTTACTCTTCCGATTCTCTCCCCAATCCCACCCAGGGGTGAGTGAGTGAGCAAGTGGCTGTGTGGTGCTTAGTTGTCAGCTGGGGTTAAAGCACGACAGTCCTTTTTTGGCGCCCAATGTGGGGCTTGAAGGGTTTGAGATAATGACAGATTGGATTGGAATGTGCTGGATTGAATTTATAGCTGTTATTGCTGTTTAGCTGTCAACAGGCAGGCTCCTGTGCTTGCCATGGGGCTTGCTTGCCTTACTGTGTGTTAGAGTCTAGTGCTTATTAGTGGCTGCTTTTTGCTTTTGCCGCTTGCTGTACTGCTTATCATCTCACTGTGCTGTGCCTAGGAACATTTTGATAACAGTAATGGCCACGTGCCGGGGCTGGCAGATGGCCAGGGCATTGCTGCTGTTTCTGTGCTGCTGTACTGGACAGGCTGGAACTCCACTGTGAACTTGAGTTGAAGGGACTGTGACCTGTGGGTAAGTCCATGCTGCAGCAGGTACACCTTGAAGCATCAGTGGCTGTGCATGAGGTCACGCTGGAGCACCTCAAAGCGCATGGCCATGGATAAGCCCACAACAGAGCAGGTACGCCCCTGGAGGGACTGCAGCCATAGACAAGGCCATGCTGGAGCAGGTTTACTTCTGAAGGGACTGAGGCTCTGGGTAAGGCCATGCTGGAGCAGGTCTATCTCTGAAGGCATTGTGGCCCATGGAGAAGGCCACGCTGGTACAGGTGCATGTCAGAGTGACTGTGGCTGTGGATAAATCTATGCTGCTGTAGGTATACCTCTGGAGAGACCGTGGCGCCTAGACAAGGCTCCACTTGGAGCAGGTACAATCCTAAGGGACTGCAGTCTGTGGATAAGTCCAAGCCAGAGTAGGGGTGAGGGGAGAAGGTCATTGCAATTTTAAACCCGATGGTCTGATCCAAAGGGACCAGGGCTGGAGACTGTAATGGAAATACCTTTAATTTGTTGTAACCCATGACTTGATTTGCATGTTATAGGAATTACTATAGCAGGAACCACCTAAGTCAATGGAGGACAAGCCTTACAAGAAGCAGTGCAAAAGTGCAGCAGGGACCCGACCTGAGCTGGCTTTGGTGCCCAGTAACTCCACACAACACATGACCTCTCCTGTCCTGAGCGACCACCAGAACAGATGGAGCCCAAAGTCATGGACTGAATGAACTCAATGGACATTTTGAGGACATTTTGCAGACATTTCACACGGGTGGTCCATAGACTGAGGGAATGATATCTGTGTATTATATCAAAGGATGGGAAGGGTAGTGGTGGGTAATGAGAATGTACTGGATAGAGTGAGACCTGAGCATGACAAAAATGGTACAAAATAAGGGGTGGAGAATGTGCTGGTTTTGGCTGGGATAGAGTTCATTTTCTTCATAGTAGTTAGTACAGGGCTATGTTTCGGATTTCCGATTAAAACAGTGTTGATAGCACAGGGATGTTCCGGTTATTGCTGAGCAGGGCTTACACAGAGCCAAGGCCTTTTCTGCTTCTCACCCCACCCCACCAGCAAGTAGGCTGGGGATGCACAAGAAGCTGGGAGGGGACACAGCCGGGACAGCTGACCCCAACTGACCAAAGGGATATCCCACACCATAGGAGGTCATGCTCAGCATATAAAGCTGGGGGAAGAAGAAAGGAAGGGGGGGACATTCAGAGTGATGGCGTTTGTCTGCCCAAGTAACCGTTACACATGATGGAGTCCTGCTTTCCTGGAGATGGCTGAACATCCCCTGCCTGCCCATGGGAAGGAGTGAATGAATTCCTTCTTTTGCTGTGCTTGCATGTGTGGCTTTTGCTTTACTTATTAACTGTCTTTATCTCAACCCAGGAGTTTTCTCACTTTTACTCTTCCGATTCTCTCCCCAATCCCTCCATGGGGAGTGAGTGAGCAGCTATGTGGTGCTTGGTTGCTGGCTGGGGCTAAACCAGAACATCCTCTTAAAGATAACTCCTGTGTCTTTATCTCACCCAGGACAGATACTAACATTTGCTCAAATTATTGCCAACCTGACAACAGGGTGCCCATTAATGTCACTCCTCTTTTTTAGCATGAATCAAGTATCATTTTAGAAGGATTTTTTTTAAATATTAAAAAGTTAGTTATGTGCTACTGTAGCACTAGCACACACCCCCAATTAACATCATATCACTAGATATTATTTTGCAAGCAAGCATAAGGACTACTACAGTTCCAAATGACAATTCACAGACCTCAGTATCATGCTGATGCTGAAGTCTCAAAAACTTTAGATAAAGGAAAGGCTTAGATATTCTGTAGCCTGACAGAAGTCTTCAGCAACTCCTGAGGCATGTACAGCTTCTCTTTCTAAGCTATTACCTCTGATCATATTGACTCCAAGGCTCAGGCCCTAAAAAGTAAGTTTACTGAGTACCACCTGTAATGTAACAACTTGTGAAAAAAGTTCTAAGTTATTCAGGGACAAAGAAATTGTCTTTGGAAACTACCACAGAAACTGAATGACATTTGGATATCACAGGTTAAAGGACAGAAGGCAAAGTTAATCAATTGCACTCAAAAGGTCTATTAAGTACATTGTTTTTTTGAAAGTTTCTATATTTTATGAATGGTTTTGTTTATTTGAGGAAGTCTACTTTGTCAAATTCTCTAGTTTAAGACCTGTCTCTTTCAGTTCTGCAAATTTAGGACAAATTTAAGACTCTGGGTTGCATAGCTCACTTTCCAGAAAGCGTGTCCTATGAGGAACAGCTAAGGACTTCAGGCTTGTCTAGTTTGGAGAAAAGGAGGCTGAGGATTGCTCTCTACACCTTGCTGAGGAGGGGAAGTGGAGAGGGAGGTTCTGATCTTCTCTCCCTGGTATCCAGTGATGGATTCCCACATGGGAATGGTTCAAAGCTGCACCAGGGGAGGTTTAGACTGGACATTAGGAAGCATTTCTTTACCAAGATGGTAGTCAAACACTGGAACAGGCTTCCCAGAGAGGTGGTCGATGCCCCAAGCCTGTCAGTGTTTAAGAGGTATTTGGACAATGCCCTTAATGTGCTTTAGCTTACGGTCAGCCCTGAATTGGTCAGGCAGTTGGAGTAGATGATCACTGTAGGTCCCTTCCAAGTGAAATATTCTATTCTATGCCATGCTATTTCTGTTCCCTTCAATTGGCATGTTAATGTATAGTTAGGTAAAAAGATAAAACAATAATGTATAGTTAGGTAAAAAGATAAAACAATAAAGCAGTCATTAAGAGCAAAGTGGGTTATCAAAAACCCTCATCCAGTTACAAAACATCATAATGGCAGTTCACCCTATTGAATTCTAGCTGATTGGGAGTGCTGACAGCCTAAAGTAGTAAAAAAATACTTAGAAGAAACATGATTTGGAATTAAAAAAAGATCTTAAGAGATTTAAATGCTACAATGCCATCCCTGCACTAATTATATGTTATAAGGGTATATGAAAAGCTCAGTTATAACAGAAATCACAGGCTAGCTTAGAAGGCAGATATAAAAGCCAGCCGCTACACTACCATCCTCATGAGATCCAACTTCTACATTTATTAGTATCAACCAGTTTTTTGATTGCCAGGAGAGTAAAAATAATGTTTCTGGGGGGGAAAAAAAAAAGCAAACAAACAAAAACCACACAAGAACTAAAGAGTCCCTTGCAGTTTTATGACAAAGGAAAACAAAAAAGGTAATAAACCTCAAAGTTTTCCAATGTTAGTTTGCCTCAACAACCCACTGGTAATTGAGTAGACAGTATATGAGAAGCCAGACTGGATGTTTTGGTGCAACACTTCTGGAATTGAAAATAGAAAAGAACATGGCACAGCAGCACATGCTCTTAAAAGTCAGCCTGAACCCAGCTGTACCCAATGGCAGCTCTTGAAGGATAAAAATTACCCATACTGCTATTGTTCAGGCACAGAATTTAATATTACTAGTTCACCCTTTTAGATAACTCACCCACATAAAGATCTCCACAAAAAAACCTGATACTTACAGTTTGAACCACCATTTCTCTATATGTTCTTCATGCTCTTCTACCATGTTGTTACATTCAAAGTTACTACTGTCACACAGATTCTCTATGATCTCTACAAGACGAATTTCACTACAAGCAGAGAAAGAAAATCATAAGTTTAATTTAAACATTTGACTCCACTCAAGACATGACAGAGAAGTGAGACTTCAGCCTAGATTATCAGTTTATGTTGTGCTCTGAATTAGTTCCAAAACAAAGCAAATATTAGAATAAAGAACTAATGAACGTTTCTTCAACTAAAAAAGTTAGAAGGACGACCACAAGAACGACTTTGGCTTGCTTGCATTTATTATGTCTGCAGATTGTAGGTTTGAAAAATGTTTAGCTTCCCAGCAAATTTTGAGTGTGGTATTTTTCTCCTAAGTTCAACAATAAATTTCATCTATTGTTCATATTTGATACAAGCCCATGAAGCTCACAGTAACTGTGGTTCAGAAATCCCACCTTTACACCTCAGTGATCCCACTAAGATTAAAAAGCAAATTTGAGATTTGGAAGACAGATACCAGCTTACTTTGCTCAGTAATCAAACATATATGCAAAGGAGTACAGTCATCTGCACCTCTTCTAGCGTTCTGTTTTGCACCGAAATAGCAACGACTCTAGGGAGGAGATACTGCTTTAATTCTAAAACAAGTATTGCAGTACTCCACACCTTTTATGACTATCAATTAACTACTGACCATTATTTAAGATCATTATTTTAGGACTTCAATGGGTAAACAGAAAAATACTACTATGAACAATGACTATTAACTTTTGTCGCTTTCAGAAACAAGACAAATAAAGGCATTAATAAGGGGTTTCAGTCTTAACTATAATCTTTACTTTACAATGCAATGTTACATTTTAATCAATAAGAATTTAAGGCTTGGACACATGAAACTTTAGCTGCACCATTCAATATTTAAGTTCCAGACAAACACCGGTATGGTGAAGTTACGCACAGCGGACATGAAACATAGCTGAACGAGATGTACTGAGACAGCTTACCTGGACTCATACTTTGACAGCGTCTTCTCTTCCCAAGCGGTGTTTCCACCACCAAAGTTCTTTTTAGCTGTATCTGCTAATCCCTACAAATGAAAAGTACCAAAAGAACGCACGTTACATAGGGTTTGTTCCTAACAAGAAGTAGCGGCAAGAGTAAATGCTTACATGAAAATTGTGAAAAGTGCCGTGCAGAAACTTCAGTAAAGTTCTGAAGCTGCTGATCAAATTGCTAAGTGAAAGAAACAGCTAGTGACAATGTGAACAGTAAGAAAATGTAGGCTAAGCATAACATGACTCAATTTTCGTAACGCGTAAACAAGGCCTTGTTAGTCTTTGTTTATGTCAAAAAACACGTATGTGTGAAACTTTATACCCTTCTCCTTTAACTTCTCAGGAATGCTATTAATCCGTTGAACAGGACCTCTACTTCATTCAGTTTTGATAGCACTTCGCCAAATCTCCACCACGTTGTAACTTCACCACACAGCCATACAACAGGATAATTCATCGTGATCAGCACAGCTTCCCCGAGTGACAGCCAATGCCTACCAAATCACACCTTGCAAAAAATCTCTGCCTTTACAGCAATCTGCCAAGCCGGTAACAGCGAATATACGTACAAAGAGTACCAAGTATCTGCCACGAGCCGAAGCAGTCCCTTGCTGCCTACGTCGAATTTACCGTGCCACAACACGGGGTTGTTGCAAGCGGCACCAGACGCAGAATTTCAGGGCATGATGTTTTCCATCCGCGCTCCTCGCGGAGCCGGGCGTGCTACACAGTCTGCTTGCACGGAAGCAGCACCACAGTATCTTCGCTAGCGAAGCTCGAGGAGCTCTGCAAGCGGCCGACCCACGGACCACAACGAAGGACGGCAAGCCGCTGCCGCGGCTCGGCTCGGCTCGGCAAGCCGCTGCCGGGGCGCCCGGCGGAAGCGCCCCCGGAGCTCGGCCGCGGGGCTTCGGGGGGCTTGGGGCGGAGGGCCGCGCCGTAGAGCCCCGCCGCCCCGGGGGCTGCCGCCGGCTCCCCGGCGGGCCCGGCCCCCCCCCCGCACCCGCCGCCCGGCCCGGGGCTGCCCCTCGGCGCGGAGCGGAGCGGCCTGCGCCGCCGCGGCCGGCCCCCGCCGGGGAGTCCCCGCCTGCCGCCCCCGGCCCCGCGGCGAGGCCGCCCCCCGCCGCCCACCTGGTTGAACCTGTCCACGATGCCCCGGCAGGTGGAGCACGCCAGGCGCCGCCGCTCGCCAGCGCCCGGGGCGGGCGGCAGCATCAGGAGGGCAGCGCAGAGCGCCACTGCCAGCGGCGGCCGCGCCGGGCGAGACGCGGGGCCGGGCCCCATGGCGCGGGGAGCCCCGGGGAGCGGGAGCGGGAGCGGGGCCGCCCCAGCCCCAGCCGCCGCACCCAGCCCGCCTCAGCCAGGGCGCCGCCGGCCGCGCGCAGCCCGCTCGCCCCGCCCCGCCCCGGCCCGGCCCCCCTAGCAACCGGCCCGCGAGCTCCATTCAGATTTCCGCCTCTGCCCCCACGCGCGCCCCGGCCGCGGGCGCTCGTTGGTGCCGGCAGGGGAGCGGAGGAACGTGGTCCAATCAGCGCCCGCCACGCTCCGGACCAATTGGAGTCCCCCGCGTGAGCAGAGCGCCGAGCAGGGGGCGTGGCAGAATGCTGCCTGAGGAAGCAATGCCCGCCGGACTCGGGCGCCGCTGCCGCCATCATGAGAGCGGGCGGGCGCGAGCTCCGTAGGGGCTTCAGATCCATCCGCCATTTGTACTTGGCGGCCGCCCCGGAGCCCTTTCGCCGCCGGGGGCGTGCTCTGCCCTCACCCAATATGGCCGGCCGGAGGGGCGGTCACGTGGGCAGGGGGGCTGTCTCCCCTCCCGCCACCCGCCCCCGCCTGCCGGCGCCCTCTGCGGGGCGGCCACGTGGACGCCCGGGCGGTGAGTGCGGGCCGGGCCGCGGGCGCTGCGCCCGTGCCGCGGGCGGGGCGGGAGGTAACGGTCGTGTGAGCGCGTGTGTGTGTGAGGGGGAGCGGGGGCGCCGCCGTCGGCCCGCTCGTTCGCCGTAGCCCGGCTGCAGGCGGGCCAGAGGGCATCCCCGGGAGTCCCGTCCCCCGCGGAGGCGCCGGGCTGTGCCTGCGGCGGGGCGCTGCCAGGCGGCCCCCCCGGCTGTCCGTCCTCGCGGGCGCGGTAGCGGCGGCGCGGCGGGAGGGAGCGGAGCGGAGCGGAGCCGGGCCGGGCCGCGCCGCCGCCTCCTGAGGGGGCGCGCGCCGCGCCTGTCAGCGGGCGGGGGCCGCCCCCGACCCTGCCGCGGGGTCTCGGGCGGCCTCGGGGGCGGGGACGGCGCCTTCAGGAGCGGCGGGCGATGTCGTGGTCTCGTCCCGGAACGCCCCAGGGCTGCGCAGCGGCGACCCGAAGGGGAGCGACTTCAGATCCGCCCCGGCTGCGGGCGTACCGACGCGCGGCTAACGGCCGCCGCCGTTCGGCGCCTCTCGGGTTTGGGGCTCGCTGGCTCCCACGTCCCGCCTCCCTCGGCGGCGCTTTGCGTGGCTTCGCGGCGGGCGGCGAGCCGAGGAGGCCCCGACGGCTGGCGGTGGGCGGCCGCGTCCGTCCGTCCGTCCGCCGGTGGTGGGCGGCCGCGTCCGCCTGTCCGCCGCCGGCCGGCCGCTGGGGGGGGGGCCGGGCACACGCGTGGGGCAGCAGGCCAGCCTCCGCTGGGGCTGCAGGGTGCTTGTGGGGTGGTTGGGTTGGGCTTTTTTCAGTTAAGAGCATTTCTTCCCCACTCTGAAGAGTGACATTTTCTACATGGCTTCCTCATACCTTCGTATCTGGTGCTGTCCCAGGATTCGTCTCCTGCCTCAACTTTCTCTTCTCTTTTTTTGTCTTACTTTTTTTTCTGTTAGCCAGCCCCCAAGCTCATGAGGAAATGTATATAACAATAGTAACTGTCGTGTTCCTTCTTAGATAAGAAGGCAACGTGATCCCAGCAACCGTGAGGTTTAAATCTGACCTCATTCAGAAGTTAGCTTTAGAAAAAAGTTGGGAGAGCTATTAACCGTGGAGGAAAAACCCATGAAAATTGAAGATGATACAACATAGGTCTTAACAAAGCCAGATCAAGCCAAAGAGGGAGGACCTTACGGTGGGATGCTCTTGATGGTTCTGCTTAGATGCCTCCACACAGAGCGTGTGAGGGAGTGAAATGTGGTCTCTGTAGACAGATTCAACATGCAGTTTGGCTGCCAAACTCTAACATATTTATAATAAAGCGTGTCTGAAAAACAAAAGTGAGCTAAATATGGTAGATTTTTCATGGGAAGAATAAAAAGTCCATTACTGGAACTAATGACCCTTCCACAGAAAAAGTATAGAAACAGAATAAACCACATTCGATGAAAGTGCTTCAGCCTTTTTTTAGTATGAGAAAACAATTTATTTTCACTCACTTTAATCCCATGAAGGGATTAATTCTTTGTGTTGAAAATTTCCACTCTCCTATGATTCAGTCTTGATGTAGACATCTGGGGAGGGAAGTCAGTGTGGCTGTGTTGTGTGTGTCTGAGGAAGATTCTTCTAAAGTTGTTAGAATGTTAATGATGGATAAAAGTATTTGTATTTGCTTACAATATTTCTCTAGCCTTCATTATTAAAGTATTTTTGTTAAGTGAAAATCTGTTTCTGTGGTTCTGGCATTTAAAAATAAAAGCTGTAATTGCAAGTATTTTGCCTTTATATAGCAAACATCAAATTTGGTGTCTACCTGTCTTGATAAATTCCACTTGAATTTTGAGGTTTGTCAGCATCAATTTGCAATAGAGCAAGTTATCTTGAGTCTTGACAAGACCGCTAAATTTATTAGGCTTTATCTCAGAAAGATAGGTGTTGTCTTCATGCTTTGGTTTTTTTATCTTCTAGCGTGTTTCCCTTGAGGGAATCTCTGTATGTATAATGCATATAATTATCTTCAAAATGTATGAGTATGTTGGCAAGCTTACTTTCTTCAGGCATACAAAAGGATTGGAGTCAACAAGATTAAAAAAAAGCCTTGTGATAAACTGTGTATGGGATATGTGGCTTCGCTGTCGTTCTGATCATTTAGGAAGTTGGGGACTGATTATTCATGTGGAGATCAGGTAAAGATATTGGGAGCAGGCTATGTTGTGGAGTGGTCAGAGTATAATGAATGCAGTATTTATAGGTGAAGGTAACATCTTTTTATTTCACAACTGATAGAATTAAGAAGGAAAAAATAGAGCTTCTTGGCACTTGCATCTTTTTACAAGGATTCATTGGGTCCTAACATACCTGAAATGTTAAGAAGCTGCGAATCGAGAGCGAGCTGGTGTATTACGTGCTGCTTCACGTGACACACAAGCTACTCAAATGCCTGTGTCGCTATACACAATGGTGGGTTGATCCTTCTGTGTCCATTTTTCTCTTGGGTAAGTTTGGCCAGAAACGCGAGATGCCTCTCTGCTTATTGGAAGAATTCAGCAAGAGAGCTTTCTGGAGACAAGAGTTTGTACGAGATAAATTGCCCTGTGCAGAGGCTTATTTCCTCCCAAACACTCCCTGAAGTGCTCCTGATGGCAGTCCCATACCTCTTTTACTACTCCTGTGGAAAAGGGATTCTCTCATAGCATAATCCATTTTTATCCATCCTTGTGAAGGAGTAATACTAGGCACAGGTTAAAAAGACTTCTTTGCGCTTCCTGGGATGTTGTGTTTATTTAGGCTCTTAACCTTGCAAAACAAGCCAAAAATCGTAAGGACCTACCACAGAACTCTGTCTTTGAGTCCAGGGCGAGAGCTCCAGTTACAGTCCGTAACAGCGACAGTCATGAGAAAAAGAGATGCAGTCAGTGAGATACATAAAATAATATGGAGATAAATGCAATTTACAGGAAGTACACAGATTTCGGGATTTATTGGTGTTAGCTGTGAAAATAAGGAGCATTAGCTCACTCTTTATTTTTACTAATGAGCAGGACAAACATCAAATCAGGAAAAGGTAACTCTAGGAGGCTAAGTGATCCTAGCAGAACTGCCAACTCTCTTATATCTGTTTGATGGACATATTTAGACAAAAACACAGAAGAAAACCTCCCTAACTAAAACCCCAGTAGTACCTTAAAGGTGCTCTTTTTAAAGTTTTGTTTCTGTGATAACAGCAAGAATAACAATAACCAAAATCTCTTGTCTTTTATTAAATTGTAAACTTATAAAAAGTGGAAAGCTTAAATTAAAAGAACATGAAATAGATTACTGTGTTTTTGCTGGAAATGGTCATGGAAAATAACTTTTTTTCTGTTACTCATTTATAATCTGAAACTAGAAAAGATGAGCTGGTTACCCATGACAATATTATGCTTTATTTGCTCTGGCATCACCTGGACACATGATTTTGTCACCATGATAAAAGACATCATAAGTACTACCATAAAAATGGCTCAGCACAGCGTTGTGAAACTAAGCACCAGGGAGAGATGGCCTTCATTTCTGGACAGGAGTGCGAAGGATGGGGTTCAGAGCATCTCATGCCATAATGACACGTGGCGTGGGTGCCGAAGGGGATTCCTCCTTCACTTGCCGAGTCCAGACCTAGCCACTGGCAAACTCAAAAGATCAAAGTACTCAAAGTACTCTGTTCCAAGCAACGTCTCATCCTCGTGGTTCCTCTCCCACTAGTTTCAGAGTCCTAGACAAACGAGAGAGGATGTTCTAAAGATCATGTGTAAATCCAGTGTGAGATTAAAGTGAGAGTAAATGACAAAGCTGTCTCTCCCACAAAACGCGGACATAATCACAGTGACACTCTCGGCAGTGGTGGCAGTATGGGATGCAAAGAGAAATATTTTCTTAAGTAGGGTCTATGTTGTCTGAGGTTTTTTTTAGGTGAAAACTAAAACTTTTACATTTACAGAAGATGGCATAAATCCTGAAATGCTGCCTGAATGTGTTTTTGGCAATCTATTCAGTTCATTGAAGGTATAAAAAAAAAAATTGGATGGATCATTTAATTTATTAGTCTTTGTTTAAACTTTTACGGTACTCTAGTATGTTTTCCTTCCATTATCAATCTCTCTCTGTTTGTACACTTCATACTGTGTTATTAATGTATTATCTTTTAATTTTTCTTTTAATAATAGAATATATGTGAATTTCAAACCCAATATGGCTCAGAAGAGGAGCTCGAGTGGGCGGTCATTCCCACTGCTGCTGCTGATTATTGTTGTGGCCTTTGTTCACTTAACTGTCTGTCCTTTTACGAAAGTGGAGGAAAGCTTTAACCTACAAGCTATCCATGATGTGGTGTACCACCAACTGGACTTGGATAAGGTAAATTGGAAAGAAGGTGTTCTGTCTTTGGACACTGTTAAAGATTGCAATTCCCTGCTATATGAGTCGGATAAATGCAACATGAATATGATTTATCCCCATTTTCCTTTGTTTCTGATTTGCCTGTCTTACTTAGATTTTCCTTTTTGCAGTATGACCATCATGAATTTCCTGGAGTTGTCCCAAGAACGTTCCTTGGACCGATTTTTATTGCTGCTCTTTCCAGCCCAGCTATATATGTACTTTCTGTGCTAAGAATGTCCAAGTTTTACTCCCAGCTGATAGGTATGAGAACTTTAAATCAACAGAATAGAGACATTTTTACTACTGGACTAATGGGTGACCTTGTTGTAACATTCAGTGTTTGGATCAGTGGTTAAAATGTGATATTCGTTTCCTTAATGAGGGGTTTTGCAAACTGTAGGTGCTTAGGGCCAGCACGGTAGTTCCACCCGCTCTTTGGAGTAACTGGCAGCACAGAGGAAGTCTGTGCTAACAAATGTCAGACAGTGTAGAAAAAGCAAGCATCCTCAGAGAATACACTCCCATGTGTACTTCTGTGTATGCCTCAGAAAATATTTTTTAACTTGGGCATAGAAGCAGTGACCTTTGTGCAAAAGTATCAGACAAGTTAACAGGGGATTAAAATAGGTAAACTAATGGGGAAGTTTTGTTTATTTTTCTCTGAAGTGGGTTATATTGTGATATCTTCAGTATTATTCTGCATAACTTCTTCCCATTACGTTATGTAACGTAGTTGTTCATCGGTGATCCTTCTGATATTACTCTTTACTTCCCATTTTTATTCTTCTGATAGTCCGAGGAAGCTTGGGGCTCAGTGTGATTTACACATTGTGGAAGTTGCAGAAAGAGGTTAGAAAGCAGTTTGGAGCAACTACATCAACAGTCTTCTGTCTCATCACTGTTACTCAGTTTCATTTGATGTTTTACTGTACACGAACCCTTCCTAATGTGTTTGCACTTCCTTTTGGTAAGTATTCTTGTAGGAATAATCTTAAAATATAGAAATTCTTCTCAAATGTATCAACAGTTAAAGCACATAAAAAGTGGGGTCAGACCAAATTAATATATGTGCTCAATTAAATTGTGCGATAACAAGACTAGAAAACTTAAGCAGTTGTGATTTCTTTCTATTTTTTTTACCGTGTATGCTTACAATGACTGTTGAATCAAGTTTTATTGAATCTGAGTATATGGAGTTTTTCAGATGGCTTTGATTAGAGGTTTGAGTACACGTATCTGATGCGTAAAACACAGAGCTATTGAAAAGGCAGTAGGTACACCTGCAATTCAAAAAAAAATCTGTGAACTTGATCTACCCAGGAAACAGCTTTCTTGTGAGACTGTGGAACAAACTCCCACCGCAACCTCCCCACCTTCCTCTTCTGGAGTTAGCTACAAATGTAGCAGTTTGTACACTTAAAGGGGAAAAAATTAAAAGTCAAAACCTTACTCTGCACATACAGTTTTTCCCCAGAGATTATGAGAGGAAAGTTTAACCACATGTGACAGATACTAGCTGAGTCACTTAATGCTTCAGTGCAAGTTGTTCAACTAATAAAATCATGAGGTTGGTGTAAGAACCTGTGTAGATCAGCACTGGAAAACAAAACAAAGAGCAGTTGAATTGTCAGGTAAACACTATGTAGTAACAAACTTCTCAGATAATTTCTGCAGGTATTAAAAAATACAAGTTGTTTCATGGTTTTGTACTATTGGTGTTTCACGTTTTCCTTAGGATCATGACCAGTTTGCTGTGTAGTCAGTGTTATCATGTGCTTTAAACTGTGAAAAAGTAGAGGCAACTTCATCTGTAGAGACACAGTGTGTCTCCAGCTAACCATGCAAATGGATTTACAGTTCCTTCTCCCCACACGGTAATCTGTAGTCTCTTTTTCATATTCAAAATGGGGTGCCGTTATCATGAATACAGGATATACTCAGCCAAGAGAATAAACTAACTCTTCAGCTGATACTGAGCTATAATAATTATGAATCTTAGTTTGAAAGGCTTTCAGTACTCCCTTAAGGTTTGGCTGATTTTGGTCCCGGCCCCCTGTCTGCCCGTCTGTCCCGGCCCCCCACCCCCGCCAAAAAAAAAAGCTATTAAATATACTGTCTAGGAAGAGTTCCCATGTGTTCCTTCTGTGGTTATGCTTTTCCTAATTATTTGAGCATCAACAGTAGAAAGTTTTATGTTATTCCAAATTACATTTCTCTAACAGAGGAAGAATTTCTGGACTAGAAATGGTAGGAAGACCAAGAGAGGATTGGTGGGAAATTAGAGGAACAGGACACTAACATTGAGAAAAGTTGTTGCCCTTTAGAAAATGAATACTTCATTGTGTCAGATGGTGTGCTTTATTTTTGCAGTGCTCCTGGCATTGACGTTTTGGATACAGCAAAAGCAAAGGCCGTTCATTTGGTTCTCAGCTTTGGCAATTATAGTCTTCAGATCAGAGCTCTGCATATTTTTAGGCCTCATGCTCCTGGTGACATTATTAACTAAAAGAATCTCCATTTTCAAGGTGCTTTCCCATGCTGTTCCTGCTGGAATTTTTTGGTTGGGTAAGTTTTTGCTTGGAAAAAGCAAATGCTACATAGTAAATTCAACAGAAGTCTGGAGATTTGACTGACTTCTCTGGTGACCTGGCCCTTAGGGCAACTTTTTTATTTTTGTCTGATTCCATTTGCTAGTAATAGGACAAGGCTATTTATTTCTTTGAAAACTTCCGTGTGAGGAAATAAGTGTGCACAAAGCAATAGAAAGATACTGTGACCCCCACCTTTAGATATTTACAGTATAATGTCCTGGTCTTAAAAAGGCTTAGATATGCAAGTTGACTTTGGTATAATTAGTACCTGGCTTGTAGCTACAAGTGCATTATCAGCTATAGTAGTATCTATTGCCGTGACAATAAGCTGAATCCCAGGATAAAATACAACAGTGTGACAGACAGGGATACTGAGCAAGAGGGTTGTGAGAAGAGTCACAGTCCAGCTCTGTTTCTTTATTACCTTAATTTTAATAGCTTAAGTGCTTATCCGTGCTAGAGAGGTTGAAAAATCTCCTTGTCTCTACCCATCCATGGAAGGCTCATGCATATGTATGTCAATACTCTAAGCTTCTCTGCCAGCCTACCTAATTAAAAATGCTGTTGTTGGATGCCTGATGATGACCTCTGGTAGTGTGCTGTCCCTTCCACAGCTGGGACAGTAGAAACAATAGAAGATCATGCCATGTGCATTTGGAGGCACCTCACAGCATAAGAGCTTGGAGGTCCAACGGGAATTAGTCACTGGTACTCCTGTTCCTTCTGCAGGCAAACTTCTTAAATACCAGAGCAGTTTTCACAGAGCTGGGTGGGAGAGTTGGGGCTGACAGATTTACTGCTCTTCTGTCTTCTTGCCTTTCATCCCTTATGCTCCTTCTTCCCTCCAACCTAATAACTAGTAGCAAACTTCTGGAGATTGTTTTTCTTAACTTACCAGCTTTACAATAAAAATCCATGCAGTACCATTTGAAGTTAACCTGGGTTTCTTAACATTTGTTAAATTTAATGCTCTAATATTCTTTTAAAACAAACTTTAATTAAACCACTGCTTTTCACACCTGGTGTTGGAGCGGGGTGAATCTCAGTCAGATTCCTATTTAACATGCTTCTATTAAGACTTCTGTTAAGAAGCGCCTCCCTCCCCTGCATTTCCACTGCAAGACAGACAGATTCAGCCTTCTCTGTGGCTTTGGGTGAGGCTTACAATGCACGTTCCAGTTTATGTTGATCTCATTAGTAAATGTGCAATTTGGATGTGCTATTTTGCTTTTCCCTAGTTATTAATTCACGCAGATTTGTATTTCTCTAATTCTTTTAGGGCTAACAGTTGCTGTGGATTCTCTGTTCTGGAGGCAGCTTGTGTGGCCTGAGGGGAAAGTGCTCTGGTATAACACAATTTTGAACAAAAGTTCCAACTGGGGAGTATCCTTTGAAACGTCCAGGGGAAAAAAATCTATTGAACACTACCAGCCAAAGCAAAGACTTGATGTAACCTATTCCTGAGACTCAGTTATGGTGTTAAATTCTACTTTTCATCTAGTATTTCATTATTTGAAGCTTATGAGACAATATCTGTTTCTTAGATCTTTCTGTAAATTTTAACTTTCCTCTGCTGCCTGTTCCTTCTTGTTTCTTTGTGTTCTGCCAATGTAGGGCCAGGTTTCTTCCCCTTGGTTTTTCGTGTTGCCCATCGTTAGCGCTATTTGATGTGCCTCTCTTTGGTGATGTGAATGTAGTTAGGCAACTGCTTTTATTTCTCAAAGGGTGAGGTAGGAGACCAAATGCCTGTAAGAATGTGATGTACAAACAGTATACTGCATATTTGCAAAATTTGCATGTACTACTGTAAAGAATAGTTACTTTACTTGTCAGCAGTGAAAGCATCCTTAACTCTGCCTTTCACCGTGAAGACCTCTCCCTTCCTGTGGTACTTCTATTCAGCCCTGCCTCGTGCTTTGGGATGCAGCATTATATTTGTACCTTTAGGTGTAGCAGAAAAGAGAACTCGGATATTGCTTTTGCCAGCACTGGGCTTTATTTTCTTGTATTCATTTCTCCCACACAAAGAGCTGCGTTTTATCATATATACTTTTCCTGTCTTCAACATAGTGGCCGCTAAAATGTGCTCACGAATGTAAGTTCAAAATTCTGGTTTTTTTTTTTTGTTTTTTTTTTGTTTGTTTGCTTGGGTTTTTTTTTTGTCTGAAAATGCAAAAGAAAAGCAAATCTATTATTACTATTTTTATACACTTCTTTCCATCTTGGAATCTGGATCATCTTGAGATCTTTATATGCTTTAGCAAGGAGGGCTGTATTATTGTAGCCATTCGACTAACGAAGAAAATGTAGACAAAGAAAAGTTAAATGATTTGGCAGGACTATTTGGCAAGTCTGGGGCAGAGTCGAGAACAGAGCCCTGATTTTCCTGTTACAATTCAGTTGTAACTGAATTGTAATAATTCAGTTTTATCCAGGAGAGAAAAAGACACATTCCAGTGTACTGCTGTGTTGTTAACATAACTTACCTTAGGAGATAGTTTAATATACAGGTGGGGCTCATGAAACATAGTTGGTATTAAATAGTTAAATTTGGGCATATTGAATAAACAAATTGAAGTTAAACTGTGAACTACTTTGAAAGAGAATACACTTATAGCTAAAGGTTTTAAACACAGAGGTCCTTGGCTTTATTGATGAGCTTTTATTAGCTTTATTAATGAAAATATTCTAATTTCAATGCCACTAGAAGCTAGTCTTTTAGAAACGGATAATAAATGCATTCCATACACATGATAGTATTAAAGTTTGCATTATTCTTTATTATCTAGTAGTGGAGTTTTCATAAAAGTTCTGTCACAATAGTCAATGACCAGTATGACAGAAAAATAACAGTTTATTCTTACTCATTTTTTTCCCCCTCAACAGTCTGAATAACTACCGGAAATCCTGGCTGTACAAACTTGGATCTTTCTTTGTTATAATGCATCTTCTAGTTAATGCTGCTTATTCAGGAACATCTTTATATGTTTCACATTTCAATTATCCTGGAGGAGTGGCAATTCAGAAGTTGCATGAGTTGGTACCTTCAACAGCAGGTATGTAAAGCTGGCTTGAGGAAGGTTCACCTAATTTCTGCTAGTATATCTTTACACGTATTGGATATTACATCTTCACGCTATTTACATGCATCTTTTCTGTTACTATTTTGTTAATTTGTTAATCAGTGTTCTTGGAAGAATTTTGAAATTGTATTTTGTTTTCTTTGCTTACGTAGACGTGTCTGTTCATATTGATGTGGCTGCAGCACAAACAGGAGTTTCTCGGTTTCTAGAAATCAATTCAGATTGGAGGTATGTTATGAATGAGGTATTTTGATCCAAAGACGGGAGCCTGCTTTTTCCTTTTTTGTATATGCACAGGGGCAAGCATCACAGATATGGTTTCTGGTAGAGCATATTTATTAAGCCAGGTCAAGAACAATGTGAAACTTCAGAGAATTCTGATGTGTGCAGTGCTGTCATTTCAGAAATAGAGCACTGCAACGTTTTTTAATTGTTTTGGTTGGTTCTGGTTTGCTTAAATACTGTAGAATCTTTTAAAGACTTCAGGAACAGTGCCAAATTGTTAGCTTACTAACACACCAGTATCTTTAATGCAGCTACGTTTGATATCTCACTAGATCTTGTAAACGACAGCTGTAGATGAACACTGTTCTGCTCTTGGCAGAACAGTGTATGTAACTGTGGGGCTATCTTCTCATTTTGTTTGTTTTTGAATGATGTGTGGCAATGCGAAGCTTATCTGCTTATTAATATTCAAAGTCTATTTTTATGTGGAACATCCTTCGCATAGATGGCATTGAAGCTGCTGTTATGGACTATCGGTCCCATTCATTGGCTCAAAGGGAAAGCAGTTGAGTGTTTTGTTGCCATGACCAGCAGTGATGGACAAACAGTTTTAAGAATCAGAATATTGAAATGAATAGTAGGAGATATTTGTGGGATGGCATTGTTTACTTTTCAGGATGCAGACCAAAAAAAGGGCACCTTTCTGATTCTTAGGCCTACCTCTTCAGCTGAAGCATAGGTTTCTAATTTAAAGGGTCATCTTAATGAAAATGATTAAGCAGAAAGTGACACAAAGCCTCACTTCATACTTGCACAAAACAAAAGCAATACAAGTAGATTTCGGTTTAAGAAGTACTCTGAACATGGAGTTCTTTTTCCCCAGTTATAGTCTTCAGGAACAAAGGAACAAACATAACTTAATTATTGTTATGTTTAGAGATAAAAGCATTTTGGAAGTAAAGATGAAGAGGGAAAAAGTATGCTTCTGGGGGAATTCTGAAAATCATTGAGCTTGCTATGCCTTACTTTATTTCCATGCTCTTTCATAATATTGTGATGGTGTGGAGAATTTAAAGTTGAATTGCCTTCACAGTTACCAGTCCGATGTTTATTTCAAATTGGTTTTTGCATGTTCAATCTAGAGAAAGTCTTAAGCCATGAACAGTCAGGAGGAGATATTAAACTATTAGAGTACAAGTGGTAGAACACACAGGATAGCTAAAATGTTCCTGTTTTTGTTTTTTGAATATACTTAAGTACACATGCTACTCTAAATACAACTCTACTCTCTAAATACAATGCTTAATTTCAATGAGCTTTTTCAGGGGGTGGGTTTTGGACTGTTTTGGGGTGGCAAGGCTGTAGTGCAGTGGGACTGCAAGGTGAATCAATAATATCCCTGTCACTGATGGATGTTTCATAGCATTGCAGCTACAAAGCAGTTTGTCTCTCTTTTATCTTTACTCATCATAAAAAAGCCTCAAGGGAGGGCTGATTCATTGTAAAGTTTCACATTAAAAAATCAGGCAAAATCCACAAGTGAGCATCATACACAGGTCTACCACTTTGTCTGACAGCACAATAGTGCAAAGTTTAGTGGCACCAGCTGTCCCATTTTCTCTTTATCCAAGGAAGTGACAGCCTCTCAGATGGGTGAAAACTAATTTACCATCTTCATAGACTGTGTACATCAAGTGAAAACAGATTTATGGATGGAGTGTCTATGAAGGCTGATGATTCATCAGGATAACTACAATCCATAAATAAAAGTGTCTTAAAGTTAACAGCTTTCAGTGGCGTGCTCAGATTAGATCTATTTGCCTCAAGAAAAATGCAAGTGATCCATTATTTTTCTTCAAAGGGTGATTGAAAGAAGCTTGATGCAGATTCTTACGCAGAACAGGTGTTACAATCTTGTCTTCAATTAGCGCAGTCTCTTTGAACCAGGAATAAATATGCTGTGTAAGCTTAAAGTATTTAAAAATAATAAAATTCAGAAATGCTTGCAGCCAGATGAAAGGCCCTTTATTTGCTGATGAAGAATATGCAAAATTAGTAGTTGGTAAAGTTGTTACGAAGTATGCCATTCCTTCTGCCAGTTTGGACACATGTACCATCCTAAGTGGTATTGTGATCTTTTGGGAAATAGCAGATGAAATTAGCATGCAATTTTTTTTTTTTTTTTTAAGAAGAAGAAAGCACTTGTTCTGTGTGCAAAGTCTAATTCTGCATTATATGGTGTATTTATTGAAATATCCGGATTCTGTCAGCCTGGGGTCTGTTCTGGGTTGCCAAAATTTTAGTTAACAATCCACACAAATCCTCTAGTTTGCTGTAGAGTACCTTAAATATCTTAAATGTTAATGACTGCTATGTCAGGGAGTGTTGTAAAAATATAAGTTGAGATTGTTTACAGTTTTTCACAGAGAATTCAGGCAGATGAGAGGCCAGGCCTGCAAAAAACACATGTGGGGAAAAATGCAGCCTCGATTAACTCCTAGGTGCATTTAAGAGTATGTAGGGTTGGGATTGCACCACTTCCCTACCATTGTCCATGCCTGTAAGAAAAGCCACAGCCTTGACTAAGTTGCTTGTGAAATGCGTGGGAGGAATCAGGTGTCTAAGAATAGGAGCTCCAAAAGCTGGTAGAAAACAGTTCACGGAAAAGGGCAATAGAAAGGGTGAAGAACTGGGCACTGCTCCTCACTTGCGTTACAGAGCATGGACACTCTTTTATAGTTAGATGCCCAAGACCGTCTTGTCATAAACGAACTAAAGGTAAGTAACCTCCATCTTAACCTCTGTCTTCTGGACTGCTACCCAGTGTTAGTGTAGAACGTTTTTCTGGGATATAGAGCAAAGATTTGAATCCAAGTCTTCCACTTTTGGAAGCACATTTAACCATCGTTTATGGAGTGTTTTGGGATGGACTTATCTTATTCTTTCCCTTTGAAGTTGTTGAATTGAGGACTAGATCAGGCTGCCATGTCCAATATAAACATCCTAACCCTTGGGCTATAAATTCCACCTGACTCCCTTCAGTGAATTAATAAATAACTATTTGTAAGTAGAACAGTGTCTTCATGAGACAGTGAGGGAGACCTTCCTGTATTTCTAGAAAATTAGAGAAGTTCATACAGCTCTGTGAGATGATGAACTTCAATTCTGGGCTTAGATCAGATGGGGAGTGGCTGAACCTAGATCTTTCACATCCCTGCCAAATGCTTAAGTTACTTGTTTTCTCATCTTGTAAATTCCCTCTATGGCTAGACTGAATATAACTCTTTTTAAGAAATAACTGTTAAGTGTACATGTTAAATAGTTTTAGAACTCACTAGTTATTTTTTATATAATTTTTTAATACAATTTATATATATATGTAGGTACCTAAAAGAGTTTATAAAAGCTGACCCAAAGTGACCTGCCCAAACATGTAGTAGATCAGGGAGCTGAACCCAGAAATAATAAGTGCCAAGTTAATATAATAATTGCCAGGCTGTTCTTTCTTTCCTGCAGTGTTCAAGGAAGTCTTCACTCTGATATTCTCTGAGGCTTCTACTTTAATGTATGACTACCAGAAGAGAAAGGTTTCTGCTAAAGTGCCTCATAACTTTTTTTTTCTTTAATTAAAAGGCAACCCATCCCCCCCCAAAAAAAAAAAAACAAAACAACCCCACATTTAATCCAAACCACAATTCATGTAGAGTAAAACTTAAAAATTAGTCCAGTTTCTTACAGTCCTAGGCTTTGGTGTCCTTTTTCTACAGAACTCAAAGGACTAGTGAGAAATTTTCTAGGACTCCTGATTTATATCACAATAGCAGCAGAAAGATTTGCATAGAATGACTGGCTCCCTAAACTCTTCAAAAGTACTATTTCCTTCTCCAGTACTAGTTAATTTAATCAAGAGATATAACTGAGAATGTTACAGTTCCTTTTGTGTTTCATCTTGGATGCTGCATGCCCTTGCAATGATTGAGATCTTTAGTAGGTAAAGAGAGGAATGTAAATAAGCCTTCTTTATTCTTTACAGGTATGACAAAAGAGAGGATGTTAAACCAGGAGACCAGCTGATGTTTTCTTACACACACATACTGATGGAAACAAACCCTCTTCAAATATCACATTACAAGACAACCCACAGGCCACTGGCAAATATACCTGGCATCAGTAAAATTGGGTTGAACCTGACTGCACTACCTCCTTTTACTTTAAACTTGAAACCAAAATTAGTACTGTTGGAAAAACTTCCTCTATCATCTTGACTGTGAATTTTAAGTAAGTCTTTTGATGTAATTTTGCTGATGACTGAATAATCTGAGACAGCAGCAATTTGTCATTCCAGCACTGCAATACAGCTTCTGTGGGAAGGCACGGAAAATCTTTGTACCTATTGGTATTTAGCTCCATCCTGTTTCTTACATAAATATTACAATGCATTCCTAGTCAGTATATACCCGAATACTGAGTTGTATTGTTAGATATGTTTGAGAGAGGCTACCTACAAGTTCAGTGGTATTAAGTAAAACCTGTCTGCTTGGTTTGGGTAGCTGTCTGTTTCATAATGTAGCGCAGGTGTGTCCTAATTGTCCTATATAAGATACATAATGGAACAGGTTTGTGCTACGGCAATAATTTGATATGTAATCTGTGTGTGCAAAGATGTATTACTTGATGTATCTGCAGGATTGTAACCCCCTCGGTTGTCAGATTGCCTGTGTGAAACTTAATGATGTTATCAACATAGGAAAGCCATATTCATTGTAGCTTCATTACAATACCTAATTGTGCCCTGTAGGCTACCAAACTAATTAAAGATTCGCTTAAAAAGCAGTTGGACCTCTTGACAAGCACTGTCTCATAACAAATTTGAGTATTAAAGGATGGTTATCTTTCTGCCAACAACTCATGAATAAACAGCAACTTGGATTTCAGAGGAAAAAGAATTTTTAATATAATGTTTCTCTCTTCTGCTGCAATGATTATCTTAATTTGCAGTACAAAAATTAACCTATGAAAATATTCACTTGAATACACTTTAAGAAGATAGGTGCTGTTTTCCTTTTTTATTAAGTAGTCCCTTTGGAAAGAAATAATCTAATGTGCCATGTGTTACATTCTATAAACTAGAATAAGATAGCATGCTCTGTAATATCTTTATTAGATGTTTTTCTTAAGGATGTCTGCCTAGATTGCTGAATGGAACAAGTTAAGGGGTAAACTAAGAAAAAAAAGTTAGAATTTTGGGTAGGGCCAGTTGTAATGTGACAGGAGCTCCATTAATGTAAAAAATCAGTATTGCTGAAATAATCATGGGCAGAGAACTATTCCTTGCTGACTGAAAACCTGAGTAAAAAATTCTTATTGAATAAAGTGGTTGTTTGGTTTTTTTTTTATTTGTAAAGCATGCTTCATTCAGGAACTATATTTACCCATGCACATCTCCTTAGGACCTTGTTTTCTTTTTATCCTCTAGATTATGTATCAGAGGAACTGATCTGGTGGGGTGGAGCCTGCTCCCCGTGGGTGCCTGTTGCTGTTGCACAGGCTTCCTCACAGTGAGCAGATCTGGCAAAGGCAGCCGGCAGAACTTGTTGGTCCAGTCTCTGGCTGCTCTTGAAATCACTCAAGTATCATCTATTTGACTTGTCTTTGGAAGAAAACTCAGCTTCCTCCAGAGCCAATTTGAACATTAAACAATTCATGAGACAGAAGGAAGTACGTGTGCAAATAGCTGAGAATTTGGAACAATACAAAGGAAAACTTTTGAGTAAGGATGTAGGCACTTATGTTAAGCCTAATCATTGATTTCATGTAATTCCCCCACACTGTAATCCACAACTCAAGAACCTAAACTAAAATTTATCTTGCCCAAGCATAGGCAAATGTCTGCACTGCTGAAGCTAGGTGTAGCGTTACTCCTGCTTTCTGAATCCCTGGTTGTCAGAATCCCTCTCCAGACACTTGCTTCTATTAACTACAGAGAAAACCTAGGGCTATTACGCTTGTATGCTTCCCTTAGATATAAGAGGCAATTAAGGAAGTCTCTCACCCCATCTGCAAACTTGAAGTGGGTATTACAAGTTACTCTGCATTTGGGGGACCATAGGGTAAGGCCTCAAGTTACTGCATGAGTGGTGCAGGTAAGTGAGATGCTCTGAAAACTTACATAGTGGAATTTTTGAAGGGACTTTAAAGTAAGAAATTGCTCATGACTGTTCAAATTCTTAAAAGAAGAATTCCTTTTGTCTTGACTGATTACAAAGAACCCTGTCATAGAGTATAGCTTTTCTTAATAAAAGCAGAAATAGGGTGAGCATATTCAAATAATCGAGGGTTGAATTAACCTGAATAAAGCAAAAGCCAGAGAGTACAGTCCGTCTATAAATTACGCTACATTTATGACACTTAAAGAACTGAATTGTAAATAATATGCATTCAACATGTACAATGCTGCTGTAGAATAAGATTTATTTAGGATGTCTTGTTAAACTCCCCAAAGGTCAAATGTTGCGTAGCATCAGGCATTGCCTTCTGAAGTTTGACTTAATTTCTTAACACACAATATTTGTTCCTGTAAATGGCAAGGTTAACAAATGATTTGGAAACAAACATGTCACCATGTAATTTCACCCAGAGTTGGTGAATAATCACTGTCTTACAGCATGAGATTTAGGACACCCGGTGTTGTAAAACTAAACGAAGTAATTGCATGAAAAGAGTTGTGGAACTCACCGGAAGAGGACATTTTTGGATGCTGAAAGTAAAAGCAGCTTCAAAACAGGGTGAAACAGATCACTCTCCCATTAAGAACTAGAACCACCAAAGATCGAGGAACAACCTCCAGTTCACAAAGTCCCTAAGTAATAGAACATTCAGAGCTAGGAAAAAATATCAGAGCCTATCTATCTTACACCTGCCCTAAGTACTTGCTATAGGTCGTCTCTCTAGAGCGAATTTGGGGCGAGGGGATCTGGCGAATGGTTGTATTGGGGTTATCCATTAACACTGAGAAAAGCCAGAACATGTCTCAGGTTCTTCTGTTTGCCATCTGTTTCACTCCAGCTGTCAGAACACAATCTCAACGCAATATAACTGCATAACACATTTTGAAACACCGATCACACCCTTTTTTCTCACTCCCTCGCCATTTCACGTCTCTCCCCTTGGTGAGACTGTGTATGCGTTCAGGCAAACGAGATCGAGATTGTGCTGCCTCTCCTAGTACAAGTGTTCTAGGACAATTCCTATCTTCCTGAATACTTCTAGTTCTTTCCATAATGCTTAGGAGCTTGAAAGGCGATACACGATTTAAGCGCTTGTTTGCTGTATCTCAATTTCAACGCATGTGTGTGTGTGTTTCCCTTGCATCCAAGAGCACTTTTTCATACATTAGAGAAGTTACACAGACATCTAGTGCTGCCTTCCTTGCTTTATTACCTGTGCTCACTTACATACACCGCTACACCACCTCCAAGAGCTTTCCTGTAACTTAGTATTCAAAGAGTCTTTCTTGTACAAATGACCTCACTTTCTATTTGCAAGAAAAGAACAAAACCACAAACTGAGCTTATCACCGATGTAAGCGAGGCTCTTTAGCCACAGCCTTCTCAGTTAGTTGGTTACATAATTAGTCTCAGCTATGTCTTAAACCAAATGTATCACTATCTGCTTAACATACGACAAAGATTAGAAGGGTGTTTGCAGAAATTCCTTAAGTTAAATGACTAAGAATACCTCTGTGAAGGTTTTTTTATTTAAATACATACAATTCCTAAACGTAAAGTAATTGATCTGTTTTGCATGCAACTACTTACTTTATATCAGCCCCTTAGATCAACACAAGCAACTACAACCACTTTTGATTGTTCATGTCAGACACACATGTTTATGACACCAAAGACAGCCAGCATTGCTTCTGAAATTTGACATCTTATTATCGCAGGCAGTCTTTCACCAGTTTTGCTTTATTTCAGCTGCAGCTGCCCTTGGTTCTATACCAAGGCTTGATTTGTGTCCAGTTATGTCTAGTGTAAGGTAAAGATGCTGTCTGAGATGGAGTCCATCTTTTCCTTTTAAACTGCCGATTTAAATCAAGAAATTGGAAGAAGGAATTGGTTCATGGGGTTGGGGGTGGGGGAAGGGCAGGCACTGCTTAGGCATAGATCTAGCCCTTGGAACCCAAGTTGATACCCGAGTTGGGGACATCGCTGTGGTTGCTATTTCTGGTTGGCATATTCACTTCATGAAATGAAGTGGTTTTGGGTCAGTTTTGCAAGGAAACCAAGAAGGTAAAGAATCAATCTTTCTTGTCACTAAGAATAAAGCTAAGGATGAATATATCTGTGGAAAAACTAAAATGCTTAGTTTATAAAATCTAAATAATCTGTAATTAGAAGGTGTTATTTGCTAATTATACATTTATTTTTCCTGTGTTTGGAGATACCTAAATGCAAGTTTGTTATGGTCAGCTCTGTATAGTGGCAGGAAAAAAAAGCTACTTCAAGGGACAGATCTCTGAACAACTGTAAATATCTACTTTGAGCTTGTCATCTAGATCTACATATGATCAATCACATCCTTATGCTAGAACAGTTTATGTTCTAGACTGAGATTTTGGTTCTCTGTAAATTCAGAAGCTGCTCTTGGGGAGCAAGAAGAAGCAATGAGTATTCCTAGTAAATGCTCACTGGCCAAATTCTGCAGTCAAACAGGTTTATGTCACTTTTACTTGGTGGGTAGGGAAAGAGGGCAAATGGAAAGGGGCAATGTGGGGGGAGCATTATCACAGGCTCCTGGAGCATAATACAGATCTCTGTAGATACTTTCCATTACATACCCTTCAAGACCAGAGCTCTTTGAAAAGGCTGTTGCAGATCTCTACTTCTTCCCCTTCCTACCTTTAGTACTACAAAGTATTTCTTGCTGCAGTGTGTAATTAGTTGTCACACCTGCCTACTCTTAAAAGAAGCAAAAGCTGCAAGATTCTTACAATGACAGAGTATCTTCAGTACCATCTACATTCTACTTTTTATGCTATGAGGGAAAAAAGTCTACTTACTAAATTTATTTCTAAAGTTGCTAATGTACTGAAATTAACTGTATAAATAAAGTCAGTATCACTGTTGCAGACTCACCACATCATTATACATTAGGGAACTGTCTGCTGCTGCAGGGGTTGTTCCAGCACCACCAACCCAGCTTCATGAAAGCTCCACTGTTAACAGAGCTGTACTTTATTACAGTCTGAGAAAGCGTAATGTAAAAATAAAGTTTTCTACACATTACAAATATGAGAAGGGTGAAAAAAAAAGTTTTAGCAATCACTATTATTTTTAAGATAAATTCTTAAAGTAAACCCAATACAAAACCCACGCACTCAATAACTTACCTCAATACTTCAATGAAAGCTTTCAGCCCTTCTTTTGAAGTCATTCTTTTCTCAAAGGTGGCAGTGCCTGAACTGAAGATGGAGATGCTCCCATAACTCCTATAGAAGGATCAAGGCTTACATCCGAAAAATAGCAGTATTGTGCTATCAGTCTCTCCTATTTTTATTTAAGAATTATGTGTTTTGCTTTTAAGGCCTTTTGGGCCTGCATATTATCTTTAAAAAAATCTCTAACATAATTATTAATTCTTAGCCAAGCTGGTACTGAAACAATGTGGTCTTAAGAACTAAGCCTTTCAAATAAAAGGAAACTGCAGGTACAAATAAAGTAGACTAACTGATAAAATTTTCCTTTTAGAAATAGCGACTAGTTCTTGTGCTCTCAGGAAAAGTTTTAACAAAAAGCATGACTACACAATTAAGTATCCCTATGAATAAGATGCAAATTGGGGGCTCCAAAATGCCATCACTTCACCTTTCCACGTAAGAGTTACATAGGAGTTACAGTAAAGATTGCCTTCAGAGTAGCCAAGCTGCTTGTTTCCAGAGAACTGGGATTTTCAGGTAAGCCTGTTCACTGCCAGCACTCCTGCTGGTATGATGTGGTTCTACAATGCTTTAAGCCAAAGGCCATATTTATATTCAAGCCTTGAGTGAAAATTATATCAGTTGTTTAAAAAGAAAAAAAAACCCAAACCAACAAGATGTTTCTTCATCAGATTAAACATCTCCTTTACAAAGGTCAAGGTTATATTCACAGTTAAAATGTAGGGGGGAAAATGGAGATAATAATTAACCAGTAACCATTTAAACATGTTTCCCAATAAGCTGCTTCAAACTCACCTAGTTCGAACTATACATAAACTGGAACTAATTGTTTTATTACTGCAGAAAAAACACGTGCTGTTCTCATTTAACCCTCAAAGAACAAAGAAATGCTGACTGTTGATAGAATTAAAAGTTTCCTTTTAAAATACTGGAGACAAAATGCAATATTTGTTTTTCCCAAGTACACTATATAATAATTTACTTAAATAGTACAGGTGTAAACATAACTGATGGAATAACAACTGAAATACCTGAAACCATAAAATGTTCAGAGAAATGTCACATGGAAACCAAAGCCACCTGGGAAAGAATTCAACAAATTTTCCTGAGGTTGAATAGCTTGAGTGAAATGAAAAGAACCAGAATCCAGGCTTAAGTCCAAAGAGCTAAATGGAAAACCAATTTTTTCACATAGCACGTTCTGTGGTATATTTATTATTACAATTGTATCAATTTTTATTCAATGGTTGTCTTAAATCCACCTGAAAATAAAAGGCAGTGTTGACTACCACTAGAAAATTGCAAATAAAATGTTTAATTTCAGAAACTGAGTTCACCATTTATAAATACACTAAAACATAGTAAATGCAAAATTAGATTAGGCATAGGTACAGTATTTTAACAAAGCTACAACTTTTCTAAAAGGTCATAGGCAAATGATGACTTGTTTCCCAAAAAGTATTCAATGAAAACTGAAATGAGAAGATTAATCTTTCCCAAGTTAAAAAACCATGGAGAACATTCCTTTCAAATTAAAATGCTGGCTATTTTTTTCCATCTTATTTGAAGTTTTGAGGGCTCTACATCCCATTTGCCTGATGGACACCAACAGTTAAGAATCAACCCTACTACATAAAATTCTAAGCAGTGCACCATATCCATAAGGCTATTACTGAAAATCAGAAGATCAGTTATTCCTGTACTAGGAGCTTTAAGACAGGCTGTTCTACACAATTGAAATTACGTTAGGAATAAGGGCTCGATTTTTACAATAGGGAACCTTATAGTTTCGATGCACTAAAGATTAGAAAAGGCTTTAGAATGACATTAGAGTCTTCATGGTAAATTTCTTGCCTTTTTTGTACATGGCATTAAATAACAAGCATTAATTCACAAACTTTGATAAGACTTCCAAAGAGCTTTTATAAATACCCAGAATATTTCTGTAGTTCAGTTAAAATGTAAAACCTGAACAGGAGAACCCAGAATGAGAAGTTTTACTACCAATTGCTGTATAACCGATATTCTGTATCACCTCAAATTTAAGATTTATTTTCAGATACTAAGTCAATAGTCTCCTGTAAACACATCTTCCTCAATAACTCTTTTTAATCCTTTAAGTACTTTAGGGTTTGCAGTTAAAAACACCACATGATAACAAGACGGCTTGAACCCCATCTTTCATGTACAGCTTTCTTCTGACAACTACAAAAGCTGTTCTGTTGCAATTAAAGCAATGTTCAACTAAAATACAGTACCTGGTTTATGGTTTTTACATAATAATTGAATAAAAAACTACAGAATAGAACTGTTTACATCTTTTTTTTTTTTTTTGCCATTCTATTAAAACAAATGAATGAGCTTTTTTAAAGTTCATTTACAATTATGGATTAAAACCTACATAATTTTGTATAATTTGACAAGACAGGCTATCTCTAGTGTGAACTTTTAAAAAACATATATACAATATCTGGCCTGAAGTACTATGAATAAGGCACATGTAGACATATTGAAAGCTGAAAAAAATGAAACTAAAATTTGGAATTATAGTCACTGATTAGATGTCATACATGGCCCCCATTGGAGCAATTTAACAATCCGAGTTATAGATAGTTAATATCCAGTGAGCAACAATAGATTTAGTCTAGCAGTTTGTTCATTAGTTTCAATACTGGAAGTATATTAAAGGAAGATTCACTTTCAAAAAGATAAGCTTTTCAAAGTGTTCAATCATTAACCTTGACTGACTAAAGTTGTTGCTTTCATTGGATGTATTGAACAATCTCTCTGAAGGAACGATGCTTGGTGGACAACCCAAGAACCTGACAGCCAATTTTGACAGTACTGGCCAAGATGACTTCTTAAAATTCCAGTAAGTTAAAGGATCACAGTTATGCTCAAGCACTTCTTCCTCCAAGTAAGAAAGCACCATTTCCTCTGGTAACTTTGCTCTTTCTTTCAGGTCTTTTGTTTTCTTCATGTCACCCATGAGCGACCAAAGATTATCTTCTCCATATGAATTTGTAGATGGTGAACCTATATCACATCCATTGGAAACAGGTTTATCATCATCTGAGGTAGAACTCATTATTTCCAGCTCCCTGATTAAGTCTTGTTTATATTGTTCAGCCTCCTCTTCTGTAAATAAGGATGTTTTATACCGGGGATCCAGAAGTGTAGCAAAAATGTACCTTGGATCATGAAGCGTGGAGGACAATCTACTCACCATAGCTTCTTTCAAAGATTTCAGCATAGTATCTATGCCCATTGTTTCCTCAAATAGCATTTCTATTTTCCTGTTAAGTATATGAATCATTGGAATCACCTGGCTTAGAGTAGACATGTGTGTACTCATCTCCCTACTTGCAGCTTCAAAAGGTTTGAGAGCATGACACACCGACTGCATGACTTCCCACTGATCACAACTTATTAGCTCTCGAAAGCTGCACTCAATTGACATTTCATCAATTGCTCTTTTCTGTTCGATAAGACGTTCAAGCATATGAAATGATGTATTCCACTTTGATGGAACATCTTGTATTAGCTGATGCTGAGGCAACTCATACTCTTTTTGCAACTCAGCTAACTTCTCTTTTGCTTTTGCTGACCGATGGACGCGTTCACAGATCTTTCTTGCAATACTAAGCAAATTCTGAACCATTCTCTGGCTTTTAATAGCCTCATTTACAATGACATTAACAGTGTGACTAAAACATTGTACACTTGAATGATCACCTTCATTTAAAGTTTTTTCTATACTCTGATTATCAGTAACAGTAATCCCAATCTGAAGGCCAATGGAAGTAATCCATGTTTCCCACCAGTACTCTAATTGCTTTTGAATACTGATTCCATTGTAGTCACAATCGATCTGTGATACATTTAATAGTGCTGAACAATGGTAATCCTCACATTGTGGTCGAAATGAAGACTCAAATGTTACCCAATGAGCTGTCAGGGTTAAATATTCTCGTGTTTGGTTGCTCATCCATATTCCAGATGTAAAATGGATCACTCCACTTTCAGCTTCTTTAAGGTGTGAAATAATTATTTGTTTTACATTATCATACATATCTGGAATTGCTGTCCTAGAAAAGTAAGATGGAGAAGGTAAAGAATATTGAGGTTGCAAGTATTCAAGCAGCCTGTTAAAGCCAATGTTGTCTACAAAAGAATATGGCTGAAGGTCAAGTGCAATCATTTCGGCTACAAGACTTGTGATTTTTTTGGCAACTGGGTGAGAGTCACAAAACTTGTCATTGGTTTCATCAAAATTTGAAGATCCTAGTAATTCTGTGCTCAGTGGCATGTGATTATCCGTAGATGAGGATAATACTGTCTCTGAGACATCAGTTTTCAATACGTTGTTATGAAACCGCTGCAAATGTCTTAGAAGGCAACTTGTGCCTAGATTTGTTGGCTTTTTCCCCCTACTTATTGTACGTCCACAGTGCATACATATTACTTTTGTTGAATCTGCAGAACAAATTGAAAAGTGATTCCACAGTTTTGAGGTCTTCTTACTATTAACAGGAAATATAATTTGATTATCATGTGTAACCATTGTAGGCAAGTCAGTCAACTTTGAGGATGAACATTCTGCAGAAGCCAAAGTGGCGTAAGGAGAATTTGCCAAACTCACATCAAGAAAGCCCTTTTGGTTTCCAATTACATCGGGATGGCGTCTATATAGATGTCTCATCAAGCAGCTTGTGCCCACATCTCCTTTTTTACCACGACTTATCATACAACTGCAGTATCTACATACTGCTTTTAGACTGTCTGCAGGTGACAGTGAAAAGTGATGCCAAACTTCTGATTTAAGCCTTTTCATAATCCTTTTATTTTGCTGAAATACAGCAGTAGGTTCAAATATTAGTGGACCTAATCCCTCACACTGTTTCTCAGGAGAGGAAACAAAGGAGACTTCACCTATATCATCAGAAGATGACAGCATTGAGTCTTCCACCAGACCATCTCCAGAAGAGATGTTAGTATGGATCTCCTCAGAGATTCTGTCTGGAGAAGAAGAAACAGAAGTTGATTCTTTAATTAGTTTTCCAGGAGAGGATGACATAGAATTCAGATCACTATCTGAGGGTAGTAAAGAAGGCAACAGCGTTGGAGGTGCGGTGTAGAGAGGTGGTATGCTGGTACCACCCCCATTCTCTTGCAGGACAATGGAACGATGGGCTCTCCACATGTGTCTTATTAAACAACTCGTTCCCAGGTCTTTCCCATTTTTTCCTCTACTGAATTCATTCATGCAGTGGATGCAAACAGCTTTAGAATTATCTAGGGGTGACAAATAAAAGTGTTTCCAGACAGCAGATCTCCTTCTGGAACCTGATGTGCTCTTTGGAATTACAACAGTTTTTTCTGCTACATTCTCCACAGTGTCATCATACTGGTTGTTGGGTAGCTGTGGAGATGACCCAACCATGACTTCTTCTTTGCTGCACTTTTCAGGAACTGAGAGATCTGATATTTCTTCAGAAGAAACAATAGAAACAGATTCCTCAATTATTCGATCTGGAGACGGTATTTTAGAAGCCATTTTCTTGACCAGTTTTATAGGGGATAACATAGAACTCAGATCTCCAACATCTGCAGACTGAGGTGGCAGTAACAACGTAGGTGAAGAAAAGGAGGATATACCTGGCATACTTCCATTTTCTTGAATTAGTACAGTTGGATGGGCTCTCCTCACATGTCTCATGAGACAACTTGTACTTAGGTCCTTTTCATTTTTACCCCTGCTAAATTCTTTCATACAGTACATACATATTGCTTTAGTGCTATCTCTAGGAGATATAAAAAAATGGTTCCAAGCAGGTGACTTTTTTCTGGAGCTTATGTTTCTGCTAGAAAGGAGGCTTTGTGTCACAGCTTCCATTGCTACATCATACAGCGTACTACTATACTGAGAAAAAAGAGATCCATAATCATCTTCATTTTCTGTAGATAAATATTTGCCAGGGTTGTTGGTAATGAAGTTCTTTTCTTTGTCTTCTTGTTCATCACTACTGTCTGCATGTTTGAAATCATCTTGTTCTGTCTTGATATCCATTCTTTCTAGAGTACAGTTAATGCTGTCTTCCTCTTGCTCTACTTTTAAGTTACTGATTTTACCCAGTACAAAATTACCATCCATTCTGGGGGAACCTGCTTTACTCTTGTCCATGGATGACAAATTCTTCTTGCCAAGTCTTCATTTATTAATAAATATAGATAATTTAAAAGATTATTTTAAATTTGATTAAAATGTTGTATCTTGTATACTGAATGCACAAACACAAATGTGCATATGTGTTAAAATAATCTCTGGTTTATGAATCCTGTATCCGTGTTGTGCATAAGCAAATATGATTAGTCATAAAATTGCATTTAAAAATTATAGACTTAATTAATGGAATCTCATTTTTTCTCCAGGATCAGGACATTTCAGGTCATAGATGAATGTTCTCAAAGACAGCTACTGTTAAATTCTTCATGTTGTAGACATAATCCTAAAAGATGAATGTTCTATTTTCTTGTTGAAGGAAGCCATTCTGTTCATCTTGACTGGGCAACTGCAATTCTTTTGCACCATCTAGAAATAAAAAAAAGCAGAAGAGAAAGTTGACTAACACACTCTAAATAACTATAGCAAAGGTGAACTGAAAACATGCACCAAATGTTCTGTGTTTTGTTTTGTCTTTTCCTTTGAGATAAAAATAATTCAGTGTACTATTGAAAAAAGAAAAAAAACACCATTTACTCAATACATTTATCGTGGGCAAATACATGTCTACACATATAGCTCTGGTTCAGCTTTGACAAAATCTCGAGTCCAAGCATTACTTTTGTATTGTTTGGACATACCTATGCCTCATCCTAAATCCTAATTCAACCACTGCATAATCATACATACACACACATATATACAAACATATAGTATATAGGTGTCCATATCTACAGGCATATGAAGACAAGCAGGCATTTAGTCATGTTAGCACAGAAATACGTACTTAAAACCAAATGTTAAGTTATACTCTTGTACATGTGAGCCTGTCATTACTGACAGCAGCATTTAAAAATACAATATTTTCCAAGAAACCTCTGTAAGGGTGTCACACTAATATCTCTCTGTTCCTCTAACCATAGTCTCACAAGGTTATATTCATGCCATAACACTCCCAGACAACACCATACTATAGAAACAAGCTACTTCTGGAGTTTCACGATTAAAAACTGAAATGCTTAATTTAGGATAATTGGGCTATGCAAATGCCATACATACACTGAGGTCTCCTAAAAGCATAACCTCACTCAGAAGCAAAGATACATACAGTAGCATACGCTGGTGCCTTGTGCAGCACTGCCAACTCAAGTTCCTCATGTACCCAAGGGTTACACTGGAAAGCCCATTTACACCAAGATAGCTCGTTTCCCTCACAGGTAAAGATTTCCCCCACCAACAATTCCAATACAAAGGGTAGGTTTTTGAAGTATAGCTGCATATAAATCACAGGGCAACAATAGGCTCAAAAACCAGAACCAGCCCCACACAAACCTGAAGAAGCTATCTATATTTGTCAGCCATGCTTTGGGGTTGTTTTTTTGGGTTTTTTTGTTTGTTTGTTTGTTTTGTTTTTTTTTAAACCACAGTTCTATCAGAATTCTAAATTTTGCCAAACCCTTTCTCACTTATTCTCTTCTGTCATTAATGTAGTTATCGGCACCTTTATTCAAGATAACAAGCATTTTTTGACCACGCAGCGGATGCTACACTATGCACTCCAGTTTGTGCAAACTGGATTTTATGGGACTCTCTTCTCCCCAGCTGAAGACAAAACACAAATTTGAGTTGGTTATTTTAAAAACTTCTCACAAAATTTTCATGCGTTACTCAAACACAAGAAGTATTTCAGCAGACAAAAGGTTAAATTAGCTGTAGCTACAAGACACATTAAAAAAGTCTAGGTTGCACGCACACAGACATTTCCCCCCTGTATCAAGACCAATGTCATATTAGCTTTGTAACTTATTTTAATTAATATTTCTCTGAGGTCTGTTTACAAGAGAGATCAGAAACACTTATCTTCTGTGGATTTCAGACTTCTGGAAAGCCTACTGTATCAATAACTTACTTTTTCCAGTGCAGGGAAAGAGGCAGGGAAAAGGAAAGGCAATCAGTTTATTGCAGCTATTTTAAGAAAAAGGGAGATGGAGCGGTCAGAACTTGCAAAGAGGAAGGCAGTAACTCTGGTTTTCTGTCTGTGAAAGTTTTCGTAATTATGCTCTGCCTTTCTCTCTCCTTCTCAGAAAAAAGAGGTGTTTTCAGGCACCAAAAGGGCTGAGCATGAAGAACATCAGAGACTTGAAGAAAAACAAAAACCTTAAATTTAACATACTTTCCAGAGGTTTGTGAAATCACATCTAAGAACAACTCTGGCAGCAGAGACTAAATTTACATCATTCAGTATAAAACTGAATGAAACAAAAGTTAGTGATCACAAACATATTGATGATATGGAAGCATGTGCATCTAGGACAAGAGAGAGAGCATAAGATAGTCAACATTTTTAATAGAAATCAATCTAAGAAGGTTTGGGGTTTTTTTCCCATCTTTATTTTGATCTAATCTGTAAATTTGGAGCTTGTACTGCAAACAGGAAAAGCAAGAATATATAATTAGCTGTTGTGACTTTGGATCACAGAATACAAAGGCTCACAAGCAAGTGACTCCATGCAAAGCTTACAGAACATGAATTATGCATGTAAGTGCCAAGTTACAGTAAGCACATTACAGATTCCTAGCTAGATTTGCACAAAATACATGCATGCATCCATCGGCATCGGGTTCTGATGAAGTTGTGCACCATTTCTTTGCCTCAAAACAGGTAATCACATCTCTATTAATATATATAGATTTATATATAATATAAATCTGCAATTGCTGTAATTTCTTAACTATGCAAAAACAATTCCAGGCTTTGAACAGAAAAAATCCATGGAGATGCTTCACTTGTCCCTGTCCTAATAAGCAGTTACTGCTTAACACAGCTAAGCATAAGGTAGCTGTGATGCGAAGATTTGGAAACCTGATAAATAAGACCAGTTGCAAACTTCGTAACAATACTTAAATAGATTGACATTCATTAACAATACACATGGCCAATGGTTAAGTTCTTAATCATTATGAGCCATTATAACTACATATTCAAACAGTTAGGCCCTAATCATCTTATCCTAATTTGGCTTTGAGTACACAATACCACTGAGCTGATGCCATGTAGTTAAATACTGATGGCTATGGTCCTTGATGGTCTTAGTTGCTGAAGCTGAGGTGAATAGGTGAGAGTGCTGTTTGGACTCTGATGCAGGAACCCTGGTGGTAGTCTTCTTCCTTCCCTATTTCTCCTTGCTGTCACTGGGTGTTTTTAATGCTCATAACCTCCTCCACCAAAAAAGGTTGTGGGAAGCAATCTCATCTGCTCCTGACATTATTTAGTTGCTTTTCTTTAGGCCCAGAACCTGTTCTGGTTCCACCAGAAATCTTTCCTCCTTATTCTGTATCCTTTGTTTTTGCTTGCAGATTTTACTGCTTGAATTGTTGATTCATGTTTTTCTGTCCCCTGTTTGTGCAATTCAGCATAGGTCTCGCTTTGCAGCTACATACTATTTCTATACTTATGCTTAGCTGTGATATAAAATGCTTTCATGCTGTTAGGAGGGTTGTGCTATTGGCAGTGTTACAAAGCACTTATATACTGTGGCCAGTTACACTATTTTAGTGTGCTTATGACTGAGTTTATGACAATAAAACATTAGTTATATCTTGTCCACTTTATGGCTGTTACAGGTCTCTGGTTACACAGTACCTATTTTTCTGGGCATTGCTGCTGTCTTCTAAGAATCTCAGCTATTCTGCATTCCTAGAGGAGACTCGTTAGAGCTGCTAGACCACTTCCTGGGAAATCCCCAAAGCTGGATGCCCCTTAGAAGATTTTGCATGTTTTTTTTTTTCCCCATTATTTTTCAAACATCTAAGCATGTCCTCTATTGCTTTGAGTGTTACTACATCATAGTGTGAAATTAAGTCAAACTCCCTCCCTTCAAACACCCTTCAGGGTTCAATCCAAATTTTCTTGACAGTACAGTCCCAAAAATGCTCCAGGTTAGAAAGATAAGTATGTTTTTCATCTCCCCCTCCCATGCCAACTCTATGTAAGGGTCAATCTGCCTTAAAAACAAACAAAACAGTCCACCCTATTTTTAAATTTTATAGTAACCTAGAACAAAGTATGAATTTGGTTATGACCACCTTTACATAGCTTATTTACCCTTGGACACAAGCTACTCGAAGGTAAGCACTACTGCTAAACAGACAGGATATTCAAGGAGAAAGAAAATGTTTTCAAAGGTACAAAAGGCTACAGGCAGTGAGCTCAAAATTAAAATGATTTATGCCTTTGAAATCTCAATTAGATACAGACAAGCAGCGAAACAAAAAGAATTAGGAGTCACCTTGCAACAAAAATCTTCAAAGAAAATAAATGGAACTAGAGAACAATTATCTACTCAAATGTACTACTCTAGAATATTAGGTCCTGAGCAGCTGTAGACAGTCAGTGGTCTGCCGTGGTAAGAAGCCTGCAGAAACATTTTATAGGATTTTCCATTCAAAATGGGATTACTGAAAGTGTACGGTGGTTGACAAGAAATGTCAGGAGAATGTCACTGATGCAAAGAGTGCCACAGCGGACTGCCGTGACCAGAAGAAATCACTGGTAAAAAAAGAGAAAGAAACACTGGTGTCTTGGGATTGTAGAAATGTATATTAACATACAGAGAAGTATGAAAAGTATGCAAGAACACTGAACCATGAGCAGATTGTTTGTAAAGCTGATAACGACCTGCAAGCTTTAAACAATTTTAGATTTTAGGCTGAGTGGTCAGGCAATAATCATGGACTTTATTATATTACAGAATCTTAGTGCAAATAATGGTCTAAGAAGGTAGTTTAAAACAAAAAAAATCCCACCCTTTAAATTATTACATAAGTACATATAGTGTAAATACAGACAAACACACACACCTGCAAAATGCAAGAGTAGTTGTTTCAAGAAAGATGCAAAATGTGGAGACAAAGTGAAAGCAAAACTATTTACTAGTTTGAAAAAAACCAAACAAAAGTAGTGACAGATTTTGAATGTAGGAGGAACATAAAAGCACATGTGCTAGTTTTGGCTGGGATAGAGTTCATTTTCTTCATAGTAGCTAGTACAGGGCTATGTTTTGGATTTCTGATTAAAACAGTGTTGATAGCACAGGGATGTTCTGGTTATCACTGAGCAGGGCTTACACAGAGCCAAGGCCTTTTCTGCTCCTCACCCCACCCCACCAGCAAGTAGGCTGGGGATGCACAAGAAGCTGGGAGGGGACACAGCCGGGACAGCTGACCCCAGCTGACCAAAGGGATATCCCACACCATAGGAGGTCGTGCTCAGCATATAAAGCTGGGGGAAGAAGAAGGAAGCGGGGAATGTTCAGAGTGATGGCGTTTGTCTTCCCAAGTAACTATTACATGTGATGGAGCCCTGCTCTCCTGGAGATGGCTGAACATCCCCTGCCTGCCCATGGGAAGGAGTGAATGAATTCCTTGTTTGTTTTGCTTGCGTGTGCAGCTTTTGCTCTACCTATTAAACTGTCTTTATCTCAACCCAGGAGTATTCTCACTTTTACTCTTCTGATTCTCTCCACCATCCCACTCACTCGAATGAGCGAGGGGCTGTGTGGCACTTAGTTGCTGGCTGGGGTTAAACCATGACAGCACATTAAAAACAATTTGCACAAACGGATGTCAGTTTTAGAATTACTAGTGCTGATCTTGTTTATTTTTGGAAATCTACAGGCATCATTAAGGACAGAAAGTAAAAAGAAAATCCCTAAAAGCATGCAATATAAGCAATAAGGAGGAGATATTTTAAGAAATTATTACTAGCTTGCACTTCAATGGCAGGTACTATGCTAATTAAGGAATATTTGCTAAAACAAAACAAAAAAACAACCAATAAACAAACCCTGAAACCAAAAACAAACTCCCACAAAAATCCAACCAAACAAAAAACCTGAAAACAACACACACATCCAAAAACCCATAACAAATAAGCAGAACATATTTTTATAAATATATAGCCTAGATGAACCTTACAACTTTTCAGAGTTACAAATCTCTTGAAGACAGAAAATCAACGGTGACATATTTTTCATAGAAATTTCCTATGACAAAGTATCAGTACTACCTCACCGATAAAGAACTGCAGAATTTTACAAGATACTAAGTGATTAAAATGTGGTATTAGAAGAAACCGCAAAATCAGCATGTTAGTCACACTCTTAAACAAGGTGGGTCCTACGCTCAAGTCTCACTGAAGCTCACAGGAGTCTGCACAGATGCATAAGCATGAACTAGTGGATGCAACAGTGTAGTTGGGATCAAAGTACAGAAAGTTAAGCTTAATAAAAGAAATAAGTTGTTCTGGACCTCATGGGAGTTATGATTTGTAGAGGACTGTTGTGAGAGGAAAAAAAGAGTAAGGTAAAGCCACCTTTACTATTCCATTACTTTTCCAGTCACCTGAAAGGCAGATCTTACATTAACCAATAATACCTTTGTAAAACCACAACAGTTCTCTCCAACTTGCAGAACAACCTCTCATGTCCACGACCCCAAACGCTCGATCTGGACAAAAAAAAAAAGAGTAAAGTGTGGGAAGAGCACCATCAATATGGTACATTGCTCCTTGTTGACAGGAATAGTCTTCATCCTAACCGAATACTGGAACAGAATATAACCATTAGGGCAAGTAATATTAGACATTTTTATTAATCTTATATGAAAGAGTTGAAGTTCATAGGAATCTGTGTACTTAATAGAAAATACGTAAAAAAAAAAGTCAGAGAAGCATATGTTAATGGAAGGGGAAACATCATAACCAAAATCATACCTAAGTAAATTAAAAAAAAAAAAAGGTATACACAGAAAAAGGAAAAAAAAAACAACAAAGACAGAAACTATTACTTTTATAAGTGCTCTCTTTTACTGGAGAGAAAACCCCTGATGTTAGAAACTTAAAGTAATTTATTTAAAATTTCAACTACTTACTATGCCTTTTTCCCTCCTTCTATCTGAAAAAAGTGATACATGGAAGCAAAAAAAAAATACATAATTTTTGAATATTGGTGAGAAACAGTATCTAGGTTTAGTTCTTTTTCTGTCACAAACTACTGGTCTTGCAGAAGTCTAACTTTCTTCCTCCATGACCCCCTCCCAATTAGGAGGGCTGTAATATATTATCTTTTATCTTTTGTTTTTCTTCCATCTATTCTGCCATGAGTTTTACAGGGTCATCTTACTACATGGCTTATCCATCAAGGTCTCACGCTCACTAAGGCTCCCTAAGTGCTCCTGAGACACTTATAGAATGAAAATGAAAAAAAAAAAAAAAAAAAACTTTTATAATTTAAGTTCCATTTTGGAGTGAGACAAACATTTAGAAAAATCCTAGTTTACACACAGAGAACATTCATGAACAGTTTTATATCTTTGTGTAAACAAGAAAAGACCGATTCAGCTCTCAGACTAGGGCTGGTGGTGGGAAGGGAAAAAAAAAGGCGGGAGGGGGCAGGGGGAGGGGGGCGGGGGATTATTTCCTCCAAGGCTGGAGCTTTTCACAGATGGGTGGACAGCCAAGCAGGATGCCACAGGTAGGAGCTGAAACAGGCTGGGAGGCAGGAACCAGGCAGCTCCCGAAGATGCTGCAACTGCTGGGCTTCAGCTGCTGGAATAAATGGGGCAGCATCCTGGCAGGGCAGCTGATGCCCTCAACTCCCTCATCCCTGAGGAGAAAAGAAGCCAGGAAAGATTACAAAGAGAAAATAACATATCCAGAGTAACGCATAAGAAGGAAAGGAAAACATGCTTTGGAAACCAATGGGACAAAGGTACATGCTCAGAAGCTTGGGAGACAAACCAGGAAGAATGAGAGCCCACCAAGAAAGGTATGTGAGCTCCCTGGTGTGCTCATGGTACTTGTTGGGACATGACACAGAGACCTCCAATTTATCCAAGTATAAAGATCATTCATGCCTCTTCACGTTGCTGAAAAACTCAGCGCTTGGTGTAAGCTGGGCCTAAATCAATCATTCCAGACAGAGAAAAAACAAGGTGTGGAGAGCTGAGTATTATACCCATAACTATCGTCATTAGACTCTGGGTACTCAACCCTAATTACAAATGCAAGAGTTTAGCTAAAGCAGAGACTGAAAAGTTAAAAAGATCAACACCTAAATGTAAATATTTCCCCCTTTCTTGCCTCCTGTCCCCCAAAACATCAAATAATTCTACTGTGAACACAGACTATTTGATATGAAGCAGTAAAATAGACCTGCTAGTGCCAAGTTGTAATTTTTTGGTTTAGCCGTCTCTGGACGCTTCTTTCTGTCTTCTATTTTCCCCACCACCACTAAACGAACAATAATGCAGGAAGATAACAATCAACAGCTCAGCTTTGAAGTGACAGTTTTAGTCTTAGACTATTGTTAAAGGGACAGCGTCGAGTTAAAATCTAACCAGCACAAAGAAAACGCCTAACATTGCACAAATTCAAACTCCTCAAACTCTCAAACTTAGCTTCTTATTCTTTTAAAAGCCAGTTTATTCTGTATTTCTGTTTTCTCCTCTTGCTGCTGTAAATATCAGGAAGTCTATGGGACTCTGATAATTTTCAGATATTCCCTGAAACCTCAGGAAAGAGTCAAGAACTAAAACCCCCAGCTTTGTACAAATATCTCCATCTCAAACCCTAAATCATCTGCATCACGGTGTATGGAAGAAAGCGTGTGGACCAGCTCCCCTGCACAAAACTACACTGGCCCTTATACTGATGTGTAAAAGGAGTGAAAATAATTCATGACAATGGCAGAACTGAAGAGAAACAGTATGATTTCCAGATTACCATCATCTAAAAAAATACTTCGAAATAGACACAAAGCTGAAATGAAATAAGATTTCATTTTAAAAACTAATTTTTTTTTTAAAAAGATGATCTGGTTCTTAATTCAGCTCTTACACTAGTATTACCTCAACAATAACACGTCTTAAAAAGATTGAGATAATGCTTTTTAAAAATTATACATTTCATATTCATTACTTTTGAAGTCTGATATAAATAAGGATGTTTGTGTTAGCATGCGTATTATTCACATCTGGCTGACATTTAGCTCTGGCATCCTTGTTTAGCGTCCAGCCGGATTTGCTAAACATGCTCAGTACCCAAATGTTTCACTAGACCTCAGTGATACAGGCTGACTGCTCAGCATGTTTAAGAATAAAGTAGGTGTCTGATATAGGGTAGGGAGTCAAAACTCAAGCTTATTTCTGGAGAAATCAGTCTTCATAATTTCTTTGACAAATTATTAAGCATATACCTATCTGAAGCATCATCCTCCACCACCTAGGTTTAAGCAGCACTGTTAAACTCTATAAAGCCCATAACACAGAAATCCCCATTCCACATGATTTCAAACAGCATTTATCTTAAAAGTAAAATAAAAATGCAAAGCTAAAATGACAACAAAAAAAATCACCTCAGCTCAATGTCACTCCCAAGTTTTATATAAAAAAATAAAGAAATATCACCATGTTGCATGTACCACCATGTACACCATACATAATATGTATCACCACAAATAGCAACACTACTCACACCTACAATCACCTGATAAGCCTTTAACTGTTGCTATTTTTTTTCTTAGTGCACTAAAAATACCATCAGATCTCAAACAGGGCTATCTTCCTTCACACGTCCTTTGCTAACTTCCCATAGCGGCATACTATAAGAAAGGAGGGGAAAAAAAGCAAGTTGTACACATGCTAATCGTTTCTGTCCCAGCTTTTACTAAGAGATCGCTCACAAAAAAAGGGATCTGTCACAGTAAGTAAATTATGTCAACATTTGTCTAGGATCCAAACTGTCTCTTAAGTGTGAGGTGTTCTCTCTCATTATCTGGTATGATATAACTGAAGCAATACTTGCAGAGTATGTTTCTATGCTGTTGTTCACACCTACCAAATGTCAGATCTGTCTGTTGTTTGTTAAAATGCTGATGTTTTAAGCAGTAATTTCATTAAAACTTTACGCAGGATTTTCCTAAGTCTTACACGTCAGTTCAGTGTTGCTCCAAGTGAAAGCTACAGGAGATTATATTCTTACTTCGGTATTTTTATAATTTGCAATTTTTGAGAAACAAATACTATATGCTAATAAGATGGGGCAATTCTTAAGAAAACCGCCTTATCGCTTGTAACATTAAGAAAAAAATTTAGGTTTTTTTAAACAGCTGAAGCATGTATTGTTTGGCTTATAGCATTTTCAGTGCAGGATATAAAAGCTACTTTTAGTATCTCATGCTGTACTGTTTGGGGCTGAGGGGAGGGGAGATGAACAAAGGTTGCAGTAACACAACACAAGGGTAAAATACAGAAGATAAAAGTAAGAACAGAGTAGGGAAGATGCATGAGTATTATCGTGGAACAGGAAACAACACGCAACCAAAGACACAGTAACAACAGGTAAGTTCCGAAAGAATGAAAGAAAAAACAGTTACTCCATGTTGCTAGAGAACAGCAGCCTGCTTTCAGAAAAGCATCAGAATATTCAAAGCAAAGCTCCTCTGACACTTCTTTTCCCCAAGCGATCAATTCCTCTGCCTAGCCCATTACACTCTTCTCTTCCTCCTCCTGTGCAGTCCACAGCTGACAAAATAAATGGGATAGGATTAGGACAGGAGATTCTTCTCCTGACTAGTCACCGAATCACAGAACAGCAGGGGTTGGAAGGGACCTCTGGAGATCATCTCGTCCAACCCCCCTGCTTGAGCAGGCACACCTAGAGCAGGGGGCACAGGACTGCGTCCAGGCAGGTTTTGAATATTTCTAGAGAAGGAGACTTCACAACCTCTCCAGGCAGCCTGTCTCACTGCTCTGGCACCCTCATAGTAAAGAAGTTTTTCCTCATATTCAGGTGGAACTTCTCCAGGCTGAGCAAACCCAGGTCTCTCAGCCTTTCCTCAGAAGAGAGATGCTCCAGTTCCCTGATCATCTTGGTAGCTCTCCGCTGGACTCTCTCCAGTAGTTCCCTGTCTTTCTTGAAGTGGGAAGCCCAGAACTGAACACAGTACTCCAGCTCTGGCCTCACTAGGGCAGAGTAGAGGGGGAGGATAACCTCCCTCGACCTGCTGACCACACTCCTTTTAATGCACCCCAGGATACTGTTGGCCTTCTTGACCACAAGGGCACTTCTTAGCTTACAATATACTAAAAAACATACACTTCTGTTATTTTTTTTTAATGTCTATCTTTAAACTCAGTAAGAGTGAAACCTTAAGCACTTTAAGGATGATTTCAAACAGTTAAAAAATGAGACACTTGTAAAGGAGAAAGCTGAGGGTTATGTAGCTGAATAGGCAGGATGAAGAAGAATGAAAAAGCAGTTTGGAGAGGCACGCCATGTCTTGTGTACAGTAAGTCTTCCTGGAACTCTTGCTGAAAACATCCATGTAAGCATAAAGTGAAAAAACCTCACAAAATGTAAACAGGGTCCTTTAGAGAATGTAGTATTATATTAACCTGTTTGAACTATCATTTTTCTAAAATAAAAAGAAAAATTGAACGATATCTGTTGAACTGCTAAGACTATTATACATTAGTATCTATTTTGATACTAACCAGATCGAGTCTGAAGAGGTCTGTTTTAAACACCCTTCATAGCTACCCGTTAATCCAATTCTGTGTTCATATTGATGCCAGTTACTTACATGTCCTCAGATAGTTTCACTTGTGCTATGGAGAGGTTTTCCATGATTTACACATACCATACTCGTATATGTGTAATTTGACATAGTACCATGCTTATATTATATGTCTGTATCCTGGACTGCTTGTGCACATAAAGGCAGGTTAGAAAGAAAATGCAGTTCATAGTCCCTGAAAAGACAAAAAATATTTTCAAGAAGATAAACAGCAGTTTAAATACTTCGTAGGGATTTTTTACAGCTAAGCTTAATCATTCTTTTGTAACAAAACTTGTATTTCAAGTCAGAAGATACCCTCAATTGCAGACGATTCTCCAAAGAAATCTGTTTCTCCTCTGTACCAGGTATCTTCTTTATTCCTCATGCAATAATTTGAAGAAATATGGCTAGATTTTACTTGAAGCAAGGAAAAGACCACCTATTTACTAAATAAACTAAATATAACAGAAAATAATATTCACAATACCATCCAAGATAATTTTTATAGCGTTCAGAAATACTCAGTTTCATCTTGCCAGTGAGCACAAAAACTGCCACAAAAACGAGGTAACTTTAAAGCCAAGCTTCCGAATCGCATGCAGGCATAATCGATCATGCCCATGATAGGGATGAACTTCTTATGCCCCTTTCAAACATTTTTTTGTCATTCGGTATTTTCTAAGTAAATTGTACATTCATCAGTACCACCTGACATTTCCACCTGATATCCCAGTTTAAAAAAACCCCACAACCTCAACTCTGTCCCTCTCAAAACAAACATTCCTATTCATAAAACAGGGGAGAGTGAGAGAAAAATGAGTGTACAGATCTCCCTATTCACTTGTCAACCAGCCTGTCCCTTGCCTCCATGACAAGGGGTATTTTCCCTGTTAGCCTCTTTTGGGGACATATTCTCTTTGCCTTCTTCACAGCAAGGTGAGACTTTGCAGCAAAGACCTAGCTGACACCGACAGCCAAGCCAGGAAAGCCAACATTGTTTCCACTAGCGCCACGTTGAGCATCAGCAGGAAATCCAAAGAGACACTCCTATCCCTGGTGAATAAATAGCTCAGTCTTCTTTTCCCAAAAGAAATGGTTTACAGGAGAACCAACCTACTGCCATAGACACAGATTTCAATTTGAACAAATCGGGTTTTGCTTGACGAGCTAACGAAAAACACAACAAGAATTTTAATTAAGAATAAAGCTTTTTGTAGTACCTATTCTAACCAGTGCAGTTCATGAGCTTTAATTAATGTAAAGCAACCTGTAATTTAAATTAAGTTTTACAGAATACGGTTACATGGGTGTTTTATTCAGAGCAGGATCCACAACATTTTTAGTACAAGAGCAGGTAAAGAAAAGGATAGACCTTGCTATTCCCATTTGCTTGATTTCTATTATTACACAGAAGCCATAATAATTATTTTTATAAACCTAATATTTTGTGAGGTATAGAAAAGGGAAATAAATAAAAATATCTAGAGAATGGAGAAGGATCAGGAATCTCCCTGTTCTTTATCAGCATCATTGTATTTCCTTTCATATATGGATTATGGTCTCCCCACAGCACAGTAAGCCACAGAAGACAACACAAAAATCACCAGGAAAGGAGAAGAAGAACGGAACCTCAGTTCCTCCTCTTTCTCAGTGTCAAAAGCAAAGATGCCGCCGACAGCATGGCCTGCACACTGTTTCGGTCCCTGAAAGCCGACCCACTCTTCTATCTCAGTGGCTACTAATGCAAGTCGCAACAAGTGAAAACCTCTCATGTAATGAGTACTTCCCTGTTGTCTTTTGGTTGGTTTTTTCCCCGTCTGTAGATATGCTCACACAGTTATCAACATATCATGTTCCCACCTTTAATGCAGAAGAAAGAAGGGGAACCACAGAGTAAAAATAGAAAATATGATATGATTGCCATTATCTACGCCACATTTTAGCAAGGATTTGCGGTCTTAAATAAGAAAAGCTCTCAAGAGCTGAGAGCCAGTAGTTCTGTGGGAGTTATAAACAGGCAGCAGTTTCCACACTGCTCTTTCGTCTCCCACCTCCTCATGGCATGTCTAACACTACTAGATCCCTTTAATCAGGATCAATTCAATGATCTAAACTGCACATAAAAGCTACTGCATAGCATATGCACTGGAAGACTTTAATTCTTACAGTGGATGCTAAAGGATGTAGACCTATAACATTTCTGACCTACCAAATCTTATTTAACAGAGAAGATAACATCTGGACAGCAGAACATTCCTATCTTTGTCCTCAGGAGACTCCAACTCTACATAAGTACCCATTCTACCAAAAGAGTGTCTCCTTAATCACAAATGAAGAAAGCATCATGGACAGAAGGAACATTTGCAAAATGCTCTCTGGGCTGCACTACTCAACTCCAGAAGCTAGTATGCAATAACTTGTTCATAATATGCTGCATGGTGCAATCTGTACTGGTGAATACATCACATATTGCATATTGATAAACTGAAACACAGAGGAAAAACAAAGTCAGTCCTCAACGACCAGGCTATGAAGGAAAAATACCCCAGCAGGAAGTAGTATGAGATCACTGACTGAACAGTGATCACTTGAACATTCAGTTCAATCATCAATATCAATTGATATAGTCCTCACATTTCATATTTCCCAAAATACACATGTAAAAATGACTGCATTCTACAAAACCTTACAAAATAGTTTAAGAAAAAAAAAATTGTTGCAAGGAACTCAAATTATGTTCTATAAACGTTTTTTTAGGCTGACCAAAATTATCTAGGCTCTATTCCAGAGTGCTTACAACCTGAATTTCAATGAAGCACATGAATATGACAAAAAAAACAGGTGATAAAATGTATACACTTGTCTGTTGGAGCTCATAATTGGCATTTAATTTCTTTAAGACTAACCACTTACAGATTTTATTATCTATCAGAACAACTGAACTTGCAGTCAACAGTTATTTCATCTGGGTTTAGAATTCAAGAAATACTTCTTGAAGACACTAAGACCAGATGCTCATTTTCAATAGACAGGTAGCATATAAAGTGCATATTTTCTTTAAAGGCTTTTAACCTTGGGAGCTACATTAGAAAAGCACTTTAGGTAGAACTATAAAATGCTACAGCACTTGACATCATGTAATGAAACGGTGCAAAGCATACAGTGACCCAGAGATGAGTATATTAGAATTCAGCATTAAATAAATGACAGTGAACTTTTGGATATTCTGGCAGAAGCAACATTGTCCCTTTTATCAGATTTCTTTACAGTGGTCTAGAACTGACTCGAAAGGCTGCTGCAAACAACTACTCTTTCCTGCTCTTTGGCTATGCTACAGACTTGGAAAGCACTAGCAGTTTATTTTTGCTTAGACACTGATGAAGAATGATCCACAAGCAGATTTAGTATGTAACAAAATCCCCCACACCTTCTGTATGTATCACCTAGGAAAACTTTCCTTCAAGAAATGAATCTGAATCATGTTTTTATTTTCCTTTTCCTACGGTGGCCAAAGTCTTATGAGGACAGGCTGAGAGAGTTGGGGTTGTTCATCCTGGAGAAGAGAAGACTCCAGGGAGACCTTATTGCAGCCTTTCAGTACTTAAAGAAAAGATGGGGACAGACTTTTTAGTAGGGCCTGTAGTGATAAGACAAGGGGTAATGGTTTTAAACTAAAAAAAGGTAGATTCAGACTAGATACAAGGAAGAAATTTTTTCACGATGAGGGTGGTGAAGCACTGGAACAGGTTGCCCAGAGAGGTAGTAGATGCCCCATGCCTGGAAGCATCCAAGGTCAGGTGGGACAGGGCTCTGAGCAACCTGATCTAGTTGAAGATGTTCTTTCTTATTGCAAGGGGTTGGACTAGATGATCTTCAGAGGTCCCTTCCAATCCAAGCTATTCTATGATTCTATGACCCCACCAAGACTTCCTAGCTCAGCATTTTACGTGTCTTAAACATTTTGTCCATCTGTTGCTAACATGCATGTTAACCAACAATATAGGCAGCTTAAAAGTTGAACTACTTTATGAGGGGCGGGAGGGAATAAGCAGAAAGCTCTAAAACACTATACAAGAATAACATTTATTGTTAGTCTACATATAAATGCTGATCTGCATATGAACAGTTTTCTTCTACTGCATCTTAGTCAGGAATCTCAGGCTTCCAAAAAAATCTGTACTCAACAGCTCAAACTGAATATATAAAGAAAAAAAAAAAAAAAAAAACTTTCAGACAAAAACCCTAGAAGAAAATATTAAAATTTAGTTTATCAGTGAGAACATGAAAATCTGAATAAGACAAGTGTAATTTGAGTATAGGATGAATGTAGCATGTAAGCTACTTCCCCCTTTTTAAGAGGTGGACTGCAGGGTAAGGATGTATATATGCTGGCTGTTACCACAGAGTAAGAAGTGCCCCACAAACCATAAACTAGTTACTATTACTGTAACACTGTAAAGATATCCAGGCTTCCAAACTTAATTTTCAAGTCTCAGGCACTCATACAAACCTCCTGCTAAATTATTAAGCTCCATGCAAGTCAATGCACAGGCATACAATGATTCAGTACCTTTATCCATTGGCTTACTCTAAACTAATAACAACAACAATGTAAGACCCAAAACAAACAAGCTGCCCGCTAGTTTATTGAGGAAAAACAAAAAAGCAAAGACAAAAAACTTACACATGTGTTCCACTGCATGCAGGCGGCTTCATTTGAGGTTAAATACTTGCTACTCAAACTTAATGATGATGATTGTATCTAAGGAAAAGAAGAAAGTAATTCCTTTTAATATTTTTTTTTAGTCATGTTAACGGTCACAGTGGCAAGTCATGGGGTGTTTCAAGTTTCTCTTTAGGTGACAGCTCCAGGAGTTGCACTTACATGACTAACTCTCACCTTTTTTCAACATTCCTAGCCCTCATAATTTTCAAGAAAAACTATACATTTTCAACTCTAGAGCTCCAAAGCAAAAAATAAAAATACCACCCCCCCAAATGAGTACTAAAAAGATTTAAAAGTCAAATTTTTGCACTTGTCTTGGCACTGCTCCATTTTTTTATGCTTAGGGATGACTACATCACATGATGAATGAAACCAAGTCTACACTACATGCCAGATTTCAAAGGAGCGTGCTGACACATTTCAGTGGACTACAGGATTCATCTGGCAGCTTGTTATACCTTTTCTTCATGAGCTAAACATACTGCTTACACATTGCATCTAGCATGTGTATTAATCAATATGCAATAGCATAGGATCAACACAAGATTATCATTCCCTGTGTATGAGAAAGGAGTGTGATTGCATGTGGAACATATTAAGTCAGATATTTTGACTTAGCAACAAAACAGACCAAAACAGTCTATCATATGACATATTTTTGGAGTTTTGCAATTTCAGTCCCACTGACCATTATACAGACATGGGTGCCATTGTGCAGAGGCCCCAGCTGTTTCACTGCCCCAGTACACTAAAAAAAAAAAAACCAACACCCAACCAACCAAGAAATCTTTTTGCCATCTTAGAAAATCTGGAAAGTAAACTTTGACTCCAAATCCAAATGCAGAAAATGCTGGACTCTGCAAATGCTTAATGGTCAGGATCATGCTTTGTCCTCTTTTCTAAACTTCATATGGATCAAGCATCAACAAGGGCTAAATCAGCAAAGCATTCTCCCCAGGAGTCAGTGCTTACAGCTGTGAGACAGTGATTGATATGTGTACATACATACACACACACACGTACGTTTTTGGTTTTTTCCTTGAGACGGAGAACACCTCTCACAGGGTGGAAAGTCCTGATTGCTGGCTTACTGTGCATTATGGAATGAATTATATGCAACTTCTTTTACTGACATTTTCACTTAAAAATACTTCCATACTCCCTCTTAAGCAAGTGAAAACATCTCCAGAGCTGTGCGGTTAGCTAATCAGACTGTTAAGATGAGACACTTCAGCTGTCCCTACTACAGCGAACTTTTAAATAATGTATACAAAGAGGAAGGTGTCAGCCAAGGAGACAGAGACCCACCCGACGCAGGGTGCTCTGCAGGAGCAGTTAGGGAACTCTCACAAGATGTGGATTTGGCTCCTCAGGCAAAGCAGGGAAGTGAACCTGGCTCTCCCACATTCCTTGTAAGTGCCAGAGCCATCAGACTACAGGCAAGATAGAGTACAAATAATGCATCTTTATCCTCCTCGATGTCTTTAAAAAAAGAACAACACTGAAACCCTACCACAACCCTTCCATTCCCATTTTCCCATTCTTTAATTTGTTCAAGACAACTATAAAATAGTTTCATGCCCGGCCAAACACTTCATTCAAATCAAATTAACGTTTGGATTTTCTTGATTGTTTATTTTAGTGAGAAGAATAACAAAGAAAAAGTCATTTTAGCTGGATCTAAGCTTATTTTCTTTAGAAGCAAACACTGATTCAGAAGACAGCATATAGAATTACAGCAACAGGTAAGCAGCACAATTATTGAAATGCTAATTAAATGAACCTATTTGGGGCAAAACTGGTACAAATTATTTGATCATTGCCATATGAAACAAATATATTATTAATTCTAAATACCTTTTTCCATACATTTTGTAAAGAATTGCAAAAGAGTATTGCTACAATATGTCATAGCTGTTAAACCAAGCCTGTTTCCAAGCTATTGACTACTGAAATCCAGAACTGCCTTTGCATTAAATGTACAGAAAATCTGAGCACTCTGCAAAAATTACTCTAACACACCAAGGGAAAAATATATCTGTATGACACTAGTGAATGTAAACTAGCAGACGTGAGTTAAAAAAAAAAAAAAAGAAAAGCTTTCAGCCAGCCATAACAGTGAACTAGTAACCCTCTAAACCTTCAAAGAGGGATCGCCCAACCCTACATGTCATTACAAAGCGAAGGGGGAAGGGAAGGAGGAGAGAGATGGAAGGAGGCAAGTGTGCAGTAACAGCTAAACAGAGCAAAGAGGTTGCAAGTTTAAATAAAGATAATTGTAATATCGTAATATTTCTTATGTCAACATCCACTAAAAACCATTCTTACACAGATTATAGGAGACTGATACTTCACTTTCCAATATGTTCTGAATTATCACACTTGAATGAAAATAAGGACCTTAAAAATCAAGCTATTTCCCTGTTGTTGCTTTAACAGACGATCATACCATGCTCTGTCTCATCATAAAAAAAAAACCCCAAAAAAAAAACCCACCAAAAAAACCCAACCGAAACAAAACAATACTGCCATGGTGAAACTATGTATCACACATTTAGAAGTTCCTCCACTCTGGGGGAAAACAATAAAAGCTTTAGTTGTTCTTCTTCTTGTGTGTCCTTTAAACTCTAGATTTCACTTGAAAGCTATCTTTAGGCCACAGAAACTACTAAATTTTTTCACTAATTGGTTAAATCAAATAATCCTATAGTTGTGAACTGACAGATATTGATGATGCCAGTAGCAAATGCAAAATAAATGAAGTTGTACAGAAAACAACGCGCATCTGCCACATGAAAGAGAGCACCTTTTTGTGAAGCCTGTTTTGAAAGTGTACACTAGAACAGATAACCTTATGTAAATTATGTTAATTTATGTAGATACTATTAAAATACCTAGACTGTCCCTACTTAGGAAGAGGACATCAGTCACGATGATGAGTTAACTACTATGGTCTACACTGTGCAAAATCCCTAACTAAACTATAACACCATTTTCTATCTAAACCTAAGCTAATAGACATGTATCATCACACCTATTTGCATAAAGCCAATTATTTTAACTACGTTACAGTGGCAACCCCATGGCACAATAGGCTCATTCTGAAGATGAGAACTCCAAATTAAAAGTGAGCCTCAAAAGACAGGATTTACAAAATCCTCTCATACAGAGTCTTCACTGTGGTGGTAACATGCAGCAAGGTGTTGGGAGATACGCCTGCATTCCTTAATTCAGACTTTCTCAGAGCCACAAAAAAGTCTCTAAGAAGTTATTGTATTTAGGGTTCTAAAAATTAGAAGAGAACAAATACCAAGAATAAGGGGAGAAAAAAAAAAAAAAAAAACACAAAAACAAACACCACAGCCTCAAAGGCCACATAAACCAGCAACTATTCCCTGTGACCTAAGAGTTTGCCAGGACTTCCTTCTTTAATACCCAGTTCTTAAGAATCTTTGATAGGACGGTATTCTACTTTATGTAGATAGACAATTTTAAATAAACGTGTGAAATTCAGTTGCCCTCCTGTATTTCCAGAGGACCTGTTCTAAGCCTTAGTGATGTACTATGTGTACTGAAGTAGACCTCCTCTGCACGAACCACCCAGGACCCCATGACACTTGCTGTTCTGCAAACACAGTTCTTGCTCAGGACATTTGCAGTCTAGGTTTAAAATGAGCCAAAATAGGGGGAAACACCAAACAGAGAGAGGCCGTAGCAGACAAGATAACAGAAATACAGTAAGCATTACTCTGAGCTCATCGCCTGTCCAGCCTTATACTGTTACAGACTTTGCTTTTCACGTTATCATGAAGGATGCTGTACCTGTCATGCTTTTGCTTTATACAGAGTAACAGTGAAAGAGTTATCGTTATTCAAAAGTACAAATGTTTAGGGACCTTTTCTCCGAGATGCTTAGTTTGGATATTTCACTTTACTTTCATTTTACTTATACACAATTCTTATGTTTCTCTGCTTTGCAGAACTTCTATGGAATAAATTCCTCAACATCTGTTAAAGTTGGAAGATACTAGAAATACAGTAAGTACCAAAGTAGGCAGACATCCAACCGTATAAAATCTTTCAGCACCTTGCTTCTTGGTCTTATACCTAGCAAACAGCACTCAAATTTCTAAGAGTCCACAAAAGAATTTCTGATGCTTTTAGTATACTATGAAACAATGCAAGATTTTTTTTTTCCTCTACAAAACCAATCTCCATAGTAAATAATAAACCAGAATGTCCCTGCTGAGTATTTGTACGAGTACAGGCTTTCTAGCAGGAGCGTGGTATCTTGTGGATAGTTGATAAAGTCTTCTAGCCTTCACTACCCCCAGTATGTACTCCACGAACATCCTCCCAAGGGTGCACGTCTGTGCTTTAAGTAAAACGTTGCATTACTGAAGATAACCTTTAGAAGAAAAGAACTGTGCTCCCTCTCTTGAAAAGCAAAACACATGCACATACACTGTGGGCCATACAGGCAACAACACATAAGGAAAGCCTGAGAAGTATGTGTTGCGTTATGTTATGTTATGGGGGCTTGAAGGACTTTCTCTGCTTGGCATTATAGGCACAGCATGACAGCTCACGCTAAATAATTGAGGTCTCTCACAAATAGCCCCCAGAAACAAGACATGACTGCTTCTAACACATAAGCACCAGGGAGAAAGGACTGGGGAAAGAGGACTTCTTTTCTACACTGCCAAGCCAAACACTACTAAACTTAGCAATGATAATTAGCATCACCATTAATGCAAAAGAGGCCTTTTACCTTTCATTGCATTAATAAGTGTTTTTGCACTTTTAGTAGACTGCACGTGCAGCAGGCAACTTTAAGGGTATCAGACACCCTCCGAAATCCAGTACGCATTATAACACAGCCAGTCGCTACCATCCGCAGCTGTCTCAGTGTAGATCTAGAGGTTACAGAAGACATTATTAAGCAAAATTACCGCGTCCCAAGCAGAAAACGAGAGAAGTGGTACGTGAAAGTTAAATTCTGCAGTTTTTCCATGTGCACCTCTCTCGAGCGGCTCTGCCCAAGAGGCACGGGTCCGGGAACTCCAGCCCACACAGGAAGAGATGCGGTGTTTACGCCGCGGCAGAAGCCGCTGGCGGGCGCCTGCCCCCCTCGCGTCCCGCGTTCTCGGGGCGGGGGGGGAGGGCTTTTTGGGATTCCCTGGGCTTCCCGGCCCCGGCGCCCGCCGGCACGCCTGAGCCCGAGCAGCCCCCCCCCCGCCCACCGGTCCGCGCGGAGCCCCGGCTCCGCCGAGCGCCCTGCGCGGGGCCGCGGCCGCCGCTGCAGGGGGCGACGGGCTCCCCGCCCCCGGGGCTGCCCGGGCCGCCTTCGCTCGGGACGGCAGCGGCCGCATGGCCACGGCTCCCCCCGCGGCCTGCCGGGCCCGCCCGGTGGGAGCGGGCGCGGAGCCCCGGCGGGTCCCGCCGGCCCGGCCCGGCCCGCGCCGCGCACAATGCCGGGCGGGCTCGGGGCGCGGCCGGCGGCGCGGCGGGCGCCCCTCCCGGGGCGGGGGGCGGCAGAGCCTGCCGGGCGGTCCGGGCCAGCGCCGGGCCCCCGGGGACAGGCGACCCCCGCCCGCCGGGCCCCCTCCCGGGGCCTCGCAGACAATAGAGCCAGCACCGCGGGCCTAGTCCCCGGCTTCCTGCGCCGCCCCGCCGCCACACGCCCCCTCCCCGGCCTGGCGGCGCTGTCCCGAGCGGGACGGGGCTCCGCCGGGCCCGGGGCGCGGGTCCCGGCCGCGCAGGCACCGGCGCCGCTGAGGCAAAGCCCGGCGGCGGGGGGGGGGGGAGGGGGGAAAGGCGGCGGGGCCGGGGGAGGGCGAACCGAACCGCCCTGCCCTGCCCGGCCCGGCCCGGCCCCCCACCCGGTGCCGGAACGGTGCCACTCACCTCCCCGGGCGGCCGCCGCAGGGGAAGCCGGAGGTCGCCGCCACCGCCCGGCCGGGCCCGAAGGAGTTAAAAGGAAGGGCCGGGCGGGACCGTCCCATTCATTAGCCGGGCGCTTTGTCTCGGCCGCCGCCGCGGCGCTGAGCCGAGCCGAGCTGAGCTGAACAGGCTGCCCCGGCTCGGCCGCCACGGGGCGCGGTGCGCAGGCGCGGGGGGCGGCGCCACGCACGGCGCGCAACATGTCATCCGGGCGGCGGCCCGCAAAATGGCCGCCCCGGGCGCCGCCGCGGCCCAGGGGGTGACGGGGATCGGGGCGGCGGCGGCGGCGGCGGCGGCGAGCCAGCCAGCCAGCCAGCCGGGTGTCCTGCTGTCCTGCTGCGCCGCCCCCGCGGCGGGGCCGGGGTGAGACGCGAGCCCTCTCCGCAAAGGCGCGGCTGCGGCGGCCGCTCGCCTCCGCCCGCCTCCTCTCTGGGGCGGCCGAGGGGGGCGGCGGGGACGGGGCGGCGCCGGTCCGGGGGGCTCCTGAGGCGCCGCAGGCCTCCAGGGACTGCCGGGGCCGGTGCTCGGCCGGCGGCGCCTTCCCCCGGCGGCGGGGCAGCGCCGGGAGCTGGTGCCTGGCGAGCGGCCGGCCCGGGGAGGGGGGGAAGGGCGGGCAGCCCCCCCCCCCCCCCGGCCGAAACCCCCGGGAGCGGCCTTCGTGGGCGGGCACCGCCCCGCGGGAGCGCGGGCCCGCCGCTGGCCCCAGCACGGCCCGCGCCCTTCCAGGGATTTCATCTCTATACGCGGATTTGCGTTTAGAACCCCCCCCACCTCGATGTGTATTTGTGGTCTCAGGCACACTCGGCTTGGGTCTGGGCTCTGTTGTGCCGCAGGAGGGGCGCTTTCCGTGCCACGGCCATCCCATCTCCGGCGCGGCCGTCACGGGAAGGCGGTTCGGGGATGGAGGACCGGCATCGCGTCCGTTCAGCCCGCTGAATGCTTGAGATCTCGGAATTCTTCTGGATAAAGCTCCTCCAGTTTCGGTGTTCAGTTGTGGGTCAGTGGCGGTCTTCTGTGACTGAGGAAGATTAGTCAAGGTTGTCAAGTGGACTGAGGGGTCCAGGCTTTTCGGGTGGGGTGGGGGTGAAGCAGGGTGGTTTGTGGGTTTTTTTTTAACATACGTAATTTCTACAGAGGGCTGGGTAAAGATATGATGTGGTGAAACTTTGACATTTGTTGTCAAATTCCCAGTGACAGTAACAGATTTCTGCTTCTTAGACTTCAGTGTCACTGGTCATAACAACTTGCATCTTACCTTTGGGAGTGGAAGGAGGAGAAAAACATTAGTAGCACTGCTCTGAAAATAATGCCGAGTTTCAGATTAAGACAGCCTTTAGGGAGAGATATAGCGCTTAAGCAAGTACTTGTTTTTTGATCTGAGTTGTTTTCATCAGTTAATTGACTGATTTTTAGTTGTTTTTTTTTTAAATTGAACAGATTTAGTCAAAAATGTTTTGGTGGACATATGGCAGTATATGAAGAAATCCGTTGATCGCTTTTTGATTTGAAACAGTGGAGCTCTTGAACATTCTTCTGTAGTATTTGTATGTCTGTACTTCTGTAGTACTGGTGTGGCCTTCTAAATGGATGGTGCCAGTCAACAAAGTAAACCGTCTGTTACAGTTAATGTTTCCTTTGGAAATCTCATGTCAAGTTTGGGGTTATTTTTTTTCATTCATGTGTACTCAAAAATCACAACAAAATAGCCATTACACTATGTGCTGGCAGTCCTTCTTAGTTCCATATTACAACTTTGTAACTTACAGTGTGTTGCTGTTGATGCAGTTGAACTGCTGCTATAGATGTTTGAGGCCAAGTAACTGAGGCCGAAGTGATTTGAGGTGAGGTTTGACTTGCCGCTGTTACGAAAGTGCATTTATATGAATGCAGCTACTTAAAAATGAAGTTTGGTCTTGGCCAGATCTGCCAACTAGGCTCAGTAATAGAAGTGTGAAAGCTTAGCTAAGAAGTCTCTATCACCAGTCTCTTGACAGGTAATTACGGTGATTATTTAACATGTAATAATAATAAACAGAAATATCATCTCATAAAGCATCTCTTACAGAACTATGAAATTGTAACAGGTAAGTTGAGTTTTACTTGGAATTACATAGTTACACTCACCACAGAAAGCATGACAATGTTAGAGGACTATCTGGCTCTTTTAACTGCCTCTTTTTTTGGAAACAGCTATGACTTTTAAGAGTTTACCAATTTATAGTCAAAAATTGTACTGTACTGTAGGTTAAAAAAGACTGGAAATTCACTTTGTGCTTTCCCACTGCATGTTACTCTTTCTGTATGCATCACTTTGTACCTCTTTATTTTTTTTGTACACCCTACTCTGAAAATTTCCTTAAGGGTCAGTGAAAGTTGAGGCTGATGAAAGTTGGTTATTTCTTCAAATTATCTTTTAAGTGGCTTGAGGACCAATCAGTGGTTCAGTATACAATTTATAGATATGTATCACAGATTGAGTGAAATAGCTGAAACTTCTTTCTGTTTTACAAATACACACTGGAAACTTAAGAAAGCAGGTCTTAAAAATCTGAGCAAAGCTGGGGCCTGAAAGTCGTCTCACAAGCAACCAAGTAATATGAAGAATAAAACAACGAGATGATGGTGATCTGGTGACATGCCTGCAAAAGAAAGGAAAAGTAACTGCAATTCCTAGGGAAGGCTCCAGACTGCCAGCTTGTGGTGAATGTAGCAACATTGGTATAGTGATAGTCTAAAGATAGAGATTCTCCATAAAGCATGCAGTCTGAGGTGTAAGTATGTGAAAGAACATAGTAATTTAGTAAGATGAATATTAGGAAAGTCTGTGAAAGACATCTTGACAGGAAGAAACCAAAACTTTTCTTATTTAACTTCAGAAGAGTAATTTTTTTTCTTATTCCTCCATTTATGTCTTTATAAACTTGTTATCTGTTTCAGATATTGTAAATAAACATCTTTATTTGCATGTTTAACTGAACTTGGCATGAATTAAAAATGATCTGATATTAAATGAATATAAAAAAGTAATTTCTCACTCCAGTCCCTGGAGCAAACTGCAAGTACCTGGTTCCTCATTACATTTTGTAGAATATCAGAAAGCTAAGAGAGCATGCTCCCAAAGAAACTGTTTGGGTTCTCTGGAGAATAGGTGTTACAGGTTCACAGAAGAAGGAAGTGTCACTGCAGTAACCGTAAGTAACCAGCTCTCTGTCATTCTCAACACTGGGGTACACACTGAACTCGGAAGGCTCCAGGGAGGCTATAACAAGAGCCTAAAACCAGTTGGAAACTAGATGAAATCCTTGTATCCCTTCCTACTGTGACAGAATTTAAAATATGCCTTAAATATACCCATTTCTCTGTCAGTATTATGTGTTATTAGACAATAGTAGATGTTCAGTTGCTGCAGACAAAGCTTTGTGTTCTGTGGTCTCAGAGTCTCTCCAGTCACTGAGCTGTCATTCTTAATCTGATTTTTTTGTTTCCTTCCTTCCATCCATTTCTTTCTTGGTAGTGAAGATACATTGATACTGCAACAATAAATTGATGTAGTTCTGTCTTTCTGAATTTGAATACCTTTGGAAACATTTAAGTGTTATAATGGCATATTGATAAAACCAGCGTTGGGAGTATTAACCATTTTGCTGCTGTTACCTTGTTTTAGCAGAATTGGGCAGTTAATGTATTTATCGCCAAGTCTGCTCTGATAAGATTATTTTCCTTACTGAATCACTCAAACCTTTGGCTTCACCTCTAGCAACTTCTGCATTAGTGATGCATTTTCCGTAGGAAATCATGTAGAATATATCAAGAAATAATAGTTCTTAAGTCAAGCACAAAGAATTGCTGCCTTTTGTATGCACTGAGGTAATATAAATAAAACGATCTCTTTTCCTCCTTGTATAGACTCCAGTCTCTTCCAGGACCCTGTCTAGACAGTGCCAACTTAATGATCAAAACCTTAAAATAGGGGTCAAAAGTACTAAATTTGGATGTCCAATTTAGTATCAGAAGGGTACAATTTCTAAGAACACTTAACATAGGAGAGTACTTATATATTTAGCATACATACCCCATTAACTACAGCGGGCACTTGGCTCTGCTCATCAGATCCAAGGTGTCAAGTTGGGAGCTCAGAAAATGAGCAATTACACAGTAGTTGTGAGCAACTTTAAGCAACATTCACTGCCAAAACCAAGATGCCTTTTTGCTTTTGTATTAATTACTTTATTTGTTACAAACACAACTGTAATCTCTTTATCATCCTGGATTTATAGCACATCAGATGTGTATATCAGTGATTTTTGACTTGGAGTTAAGCATCTGATAGGATGTTCACAGGTTTTATTTGTACTTACCCTGTATGTGGAGGGAGGATGGTGCTGGAATACGTCTTTCAGGAGTGCTCAATTTGAAGTTCCTATTCTAGCATTTTTTGAGCCTATTGAAATTCTGTCTGTATTATGAAGCCATATTATTTATCAAAACTGATTTATATATGCATGGGTTTGGAAAATCTCTTTATTAGCCAGCATCAGGCACTGGCCGAGGTGGTAGACGTGTCTGAGACAAAGCAAAGAAAACCTGCATAGGGCTGATTAGTATTTGTTAAATGATACATATGAGTTGGGTTTATCTGAACGGAGGAAGCTATGAGCCATGTCTGATTCCCTTCTTTGCTTGGGGTTTTTTGTGGATGTCATGTATTGAGTCTTCTGACTTATTTTTTTCACTTCTTTTTTTTCTCCCCAGATTTTGATGTCACCTTGCTTTGTAGCCCTTCCCCATGTAAATGAGGAGACAAGGTTTTAATTCTGAATGAGCCCATCTATTTTGGGATTTCTTCTGCAGCAAATGACTAGGGATTCTAACAGCACAGCTTCCTCCATTGCATACCGTCTTAAACATCTACAGACCAGGTTTGTCCTCTAGAATGAATGAGGAAGAGGTAGTAAAGTAATTAAGACTGGATTTGTGTCTCATTGCTGATTGAATTTTAACTTAATTATACTAAGGCTGAAGTATTCATTGTAAACATTGGAGATTGTTTCTTGGAGATACACCTTTGTGAGTGACCTAACTAGGAAAACAACTTCACTCAGAGTTTATACTTCATCGCATATTACACTTGCAAGTTTTGATACTGACAGCAAGGAATTGAGAATACAGAAGTCACTCTAAGGGATTTAATAAACTTCATATATTATTAGATTTTATGAAGGCAGTGAGTAACTTTGCTTGGATGAAGGCTGTTTCTAGTGCAGAGGAAAGGATCAAGGAGTAGGAAAGGGTTATGAGAGAAAGTAATAATGTATTTGCAGTAATATTGTTCAAATGGGTTATGCTGGCTTAAGCAGTTACCTGAGTTTGTGCTAAACAAAGTATCTTCTGAAATCCAAACCTGATGAGAACAACCACAGGGAGAAATTAGAAATAAAAGTACTGAAAATGATGTTTGATTGATGAGGAAATATATTGTGTATCAGATACTTGTGCGGAGAGCACTTTCTTTTCCTTTTGCTATGGCTGCCTTTGACAAAAATCTTCAGTTCAAGTAGGTGCTTTTTTTGTGGCATTAACTTTCTATAACTTCTGTCCTTATCTCCTACTGAGGTTTCCTCAGCATGTCTTGCAAAAAAAAAAGTCAAAATCCAACTTAAATTGTTTAGCCACAGTGTTTTGCAATTCTTTGCTATGCAAGTATATTTTTAGAAGTTTTCACATAGCAATTATTGTTTTGCTTTTTGATTCCTACCCATTACCACTGATGTTTTGTCTTTGCCCATAACTTGGCTCAGTCAGTTACGCTATGTGAATTGACAGACACTCTTAATTCTAAACATGCAGCTTCTTGTGATAACCAAGGCTAATAACTAGGGATGCTGAAGGGGCATTCCCAAACCCTGGATTTACTTTCCTGCTGCTTCCCTTGCACTGGCAATCATTTTCATCTGATCATGCAGGAAGGCAGTCTGGGAACTACACAGAAAATTGGTGACTTGTTTATGAAGGGTTATTCTGATGGCAGTTACCATTTGGCAGGAATAGCTTCCCATAAAGACCTTTGCAGGTGGAGTTACTACGCAGAACATAACAAAGGTGCCAAACTGTAAACACTAGGAATTGAATAATTAATGCCAAAGAGGCAATGACAGAAGAGAAGGGGAATACTACTCCCTTGTTTGTGGCTGTCTGCTCTTTTGTAGACAACAATATTGTGATACCTAAGAGCACAATTAACTCTGCTCCAAAGGTTTGTGCTCGATAAAATAGTCTCCAGTAGATAGTAGTTTTGCTATTTAAAAGACCTACAGGTGAGTAGGTGGGCAAGCTTTGTACTTTTGGTGCAGCATTTTGTAATTTGGGGAATTGTTTTGTTTTTTCTTTTTCTTTTTTTTTTTTTTGGTGAAGTGTAGTTTGCATATGGTCTCATGTATATTCTAATACCAAAGTTTTTTTTTTTTTTAATCTTTGCAGTGTCTGTAGGGGTGAGCTCAAGCCCCACCTTCCATCATGCAACAGTTATGGGCATATATGGTAGAGAGCACCTTATAACTGCAAAATTCAAAAGGTACATGATGTTAAAGGATTCAAGCTAGATAGTGGGAGGGTAAGTAAGGCAGGAAGCAGGTTTCCCTGTCAATTGTTTATCTCAACGAACTGCTTAACATATCTTTCTGTCTTCAAGTGACAGTCTACATACCTCTTCTTGCAGTAGGTGACTCAAGCAGTAGTTCCCACAAATGCTTAAATGGAAATGGGGTAAGGGCCTTTGCATAGCAGCTGTACAGCTTAAAGACCACTCTGTCAAATGGTCTTTAAGTATTATCTATAGATAACATTCCATAGGACTGCTTTGCAGATGCAACTCACGGAGGTATTTTGTAGCAAGCACACTGATGTGGCTTGAGTTCTGGTGGAGCTCTGATGATAAAAGGGCTCTGTCTTTATCAGTACCATAAAAGGCATTGACACAGCCTCCAGTCTGTTTTAAAACTCATATTTTGGTGAAGACCATTAGTTTGAAGCAACATGAACAGTTCTGGAGATCTAAAGGGTCTTCTTACCAATTTTATAGAGAACCACTTTGATTCTGAGGATGAGAAAGATGGTACGTGCAGGAAGTAACAGTTAGTGAGGCCAGAAGAAGCAAAAAACTTTGATTCCTTAGCAGCCGGTGAACATGGATGAACACCAGTATTATTTCATCTTTACTCGCCCTTTTGTCTTCAAGTTCACCCTTTGAAGGCTAAAGCTTCAGGATCAGAGGAACGAAAAAGAAAATCAGACAATTCTTCCTAATCAGAGTACAAGGAAGATACTCAGTAAACATGTAGGGGTAAAAGGGCCAACACTTTTCTCCTATATTTCAAGCCAAAAGGTTGATCCCTGTTCTGGAATTGTCATCTAGGACTTTGGACCATATATTCCACTCAGCCTAGTATGAAAAAAGAAGTCAGCTTTTCTGCCAAAGTATCAATGATAAGTAGGAGATGGATCAGTGATATGTGGAATTGTCTTTAAATATAGTAGGTCACAAAGATCAGCCGGGAGAGGTGGAGGAACACTACACCACCTCACGGGCTGAAGATAAACAGTTGTGGTTTTGTTTGTCAGTGCACTGCTGTAACGTGTCTTTTGATAGGGTTGCAGCATCTTTTCCACAGCGCATGTTGTTCTGGCTTCTGTGAGGTTTGGGAACGACCTTTCTTTTGAGAACAACCAGCCTGTGAGTACTTTGCCAGTGCCATACGCCACGACTGATGAGGTAAGGGAGATCAAAAAGCATTCCCTTGCAGGATAGGAGGACCATAGTAATGTTGTGTCTTATGAGACCTTATTCTCGGGGGGAATATTCATCACGAATAGATGAGTCTGAAGGTGTAAACCATATAGTGGGGAAGCCAGACTTGAAAACTCTATAGGAATAGATTGGCTTGAGGCATTATACAGAGGCACCACGTGACTTAGCAAGGTTAGGCAGACTTGTCATCACGATAGGAGAAAGACCCACACACGCATGTTATGGCAGTCCAAAACCTATCTTGAAATGGGAAGATTCTTGCAGGTTCTAAAGAATGCATGGAGTGGGCTCTGCCTCTTGCTTGTCCCTTCACCAGCCAGCTGTTCAGACTGGGAGAGGGATACAGAGTCCTATGGAGGGAAGATCAGCATCACTGCCAATATTTAAGTGCTGCAGCAAGTCTGAGTTGATCTTTATTAATATGTAAACCAAAGATGATACTACGTAGGTGATACACTTTAGCAATGTAGAAATGTGTCCCATGAAGTTTCCTTCTGCCAGGAAGGAGAGGAGGATGCCAAAGCAGATAAATAGCTTTTGTGTCTGTTTACATGATCCTTCCTTTTTGAAATGTTTATCTTGAGAATTTGATAACTAGTGCTGGTGAAAGCCAGTAGGCAGAAGATATTCCTTCTGTGGAAGTCTCCCATGCAGGGTGAGTCAGCAGTGATGACTTGAAAAAAATTTGATGCTGCCAAGTAGGGGTGTGAAGATTCTGATGGCCTGGGACTGAAGCCCCATTCACATGTTGAGCTAGTGCCAAAAAAAGGTGGTGAGGGTCCTGTTGCCATCAAATTCTGGTTCAGAGGGCCAGTTATTTTTTTGCTTGAAATTGTATGGTATCCCAGTAAAATTGGTTCCTCCTTGTCCAAAACCAAAAAGAATACTATTTTGAGGCACCAAGTTTCACTGGTGAGATGGAAGAGGCAAAGGGAACAGATCTTGGAGATTATAGAAGCGTGTACTAAGGACTAGTCAAATGCCCCAGACAATACTACATTCTGTTGCATTTTGAAATAATACAGGCTAATACACTAATATTTAAGACAGAGGGGTTGAGGATTCTGATCTGGTAGACTGTCATCAGGTCAATAAGAGATGATTCAAAAGTATAAAGCTCCTAACAGCGAACTGTGTGTTGAGCCTGCCCTGATCTCTGTGCCATTGCTCTGAAGCACTGTATCAAGGAATGGCACGCGTTCTGTGCCAGAGCCTGGACAGCCCATAGCAAAAACTCCTCATACCTTCTTACTGAAAAGAATCGAGAGGATCTGGAACACTGATGAACCCTGCCTGCATGTTAGTAATTTGAGGTGGAGGCACCATCTTCAGTATGGGCACTAGGGAATGAAGCTCAGCAGTTCTTTGAAATTCTGTAGAGAATCTGAGGAGCCCAGAGGCCTTTCTGCATCAGGCTAAAGTGGATCAGAAGATTTTAATTTCAAATCTCTTAGGAGATCGGCTCCTGGCACCATAGTACACTGTCGTGATTGATTCAGGCCGTGCTATGAGTTCTTGGTCAATAGGTTGTGGGAATCAATGCTGCTGCTGCTGTCTTTTTAATGAAATCATTTTGGAACTGCCACTTCCTGTTTTTATCAGCATGAAGTTCAAGAGCTTATGCCTTGTGGACAGAGTGTTTTTACCAAATGTGCCCTACGCACAGAGCAGGCAGAGCTGGAAGATGAATCCCAAGAAAAAGTCATAAAAGCTCGAGTTTAAGTCATAAAAGCTCGAGTTTAAAAAAGATGGCTGAATGCTACAAATACCAGTAAGGAGCACTGCATTATTGAAGGGACGTCCAGCTATGAAATGCTGTAGTCCACCTGGCAGAAAAAAGAAACTGGAGGAGTGCCAGCCTTCCTTGTGCATCAGACACGTGAGAGTATGGACACCATCAAGGTCTCTGTGGAAAACTTGTCTCCAGTTATACAGCCTTCGTACAGCTGCAGGGCAGACACACATGTGGATTATCACTTAAAACAACATGTTTTCTATCATAAATGAGATTTTATTATACTTTATTATTAGCTTCTTGACAGTATTTATCATGTCTAGACATTGTTATACTTTGCGCACTAATGTATACGATGTAGTACGCTGCTTCCGCTTTAATATCTTTCTATCAGAAGCTGAATTCCAGTGCATCAACATTAACTTAAATCGGCATGCTGTAAGACTTGCTGAGATTGATGGTAGGATCGCTAAAGTGATATAACCGGAGAGTAATTTCTCACAGGCAAGTACAGAAATGACCAGATGGCCTCTCTAGTTCATACGATCTTTTTTTTCTTTTTGTTTTATTGGAAATTGAAGTTAACTGGGCCTATCTGATCCTAAAGGTCTATTTCTACACTGAGTGCACCGCACATATGTTAGCTGTTTTAATAGCTTCTGTTTTGTTAAGAGATCAGCGTGCTGGATGGTCCCTGATGGGGAAAAAGGAGCTGGAAAGTACTTTCTACAGGATTTCCTTAGCGAAGTGACTTAAGCTCTCTGGACCTTAATTCACTTTGTACAAGTAAGTAATGACAGGTGTATCTATTTCTGATTTCTTAGTCCTAAATTTGTTGTAGGACTAACTGCAGTTGGAGGCAAGCAAACAGAGTAGCTCTAGAGAAAATGTAAAAATGCATTGCCAAGTCGTTTTGAAGAAAGCTTTACTCAGCGGATGGTTGTTACAGATGGGCAAAGAGGATGATGCCTTGACTGTTTGCTTTTTACTACATGCCAGAGGTGGTGTAGGATCAGCAAAGCCAAGGGTTCGTCTCAGGCTGGGCTAGCTAGAAGTTGTTTTTCAAGCATGTGGGTGCCGCCGCCTCACAGAAACGTACTGCAGTAAAATCCTCCAGATCTCGAATGTGGCTGTAATGGCTGTCTAAAAATAATACATAACAAAGGGTGTCCTTCGCAGGGACAGCCAGAAATAACTTGCTTTTGCTTTGTCAAAATGTAAGGCCATTATCAGTTGAGTTAAAAAGCAGCAGCAGCCTGACCCGGAGACCACGCAAGAGCTAACTTTCAAGCAAATTTCCTACGTGCGAATCCCGAGCTTGGACTTCCCCCAGAGAAATAATAAATACCACTCGCTTGTAGTTTCGAGCCTCGGTTTTGTAACAAGCCGCGTCCCGCCCCCGTTCTCCCTCCTCCACCCTTTCCTTCACGCCGCGGTTAACTCTTCCCGCGGAGGGGGCGGCGAGGCGCGGCGGCCTGCCTGCGGCCGGGCCCGGCCGGCCCTGGGCGGGAAGGCGCTGCTCCGGCCGCCGCCTTCCCGCCCAACCCCCGAGGCGAGCCCGGGCCCGGCGCGGCCCTGCCCGCCGCAGCGCCCCGGCCCGGCGGCCGCCGCCCGGCCCGGCCCGGCCCGGCCCTCCGCCATCCGGGGCGGGGGCGGGGGGAGCGGCGGCGCGCAGGGCCCGCCCCGCGGCGGCGGCGGCGGCGGCGCTGGGCGGCGCCTGGCGCCCTCACGTCCCTTCCCTCCTCCTCCTCCTCCTCCTCCCCCCCGCCGGCGCAGCGCTGTGGTGAAGCCGCATTGTTTGTGCCGAGGGGGGAGGGGAGCTCCTCAGCCCCGGGAGCTGAGCGCCGAGCCCGCAGCAGCCGGACGGCGACCTGCGCCGCGCCTGACGAATGCGCCGCGCCCGGCTGCAGCAGCCGCCGCCGCCGCCCCACACCCAGCGCCGGGTCGCCGCCGCGGGCAGCGCGGCCCTCTCAGCGCCCGCGGCTGCCGGACGCGGGGCCAGGCGGCAGCACCGGCGGGACCTCCGCCATTAAACCGGCCGCAGCGTCGGCCGCAGAGGCGGAGCGGGAGGTCTGTCAGCCGCGCTTCGGCGGCTCCCACAGCGTGAGTGAACCCGGGCGGCGGCGGCGGCGGCGGGGGGGGGGGGGGGGGGCGGCTGCGGGGCCGGGAGCTCGGCGGGTCCCGCCGCGGCGAGACGGAGACCGGCAGCGGCGGGGGGGGGGGCGGCCGGGTTGGGGGGGAAGGGAAGGGCAGGGCGGGCTGGGCAGGGCGGCGGGGGAGGGCGCGGGGGGGGAGGCGGCCGGGGGCGAGGCGGGCGGGCGGGCGGGGAGGCTGGGCGGGGGGAGCCGAGCGCGGCGGTCTGGGGGAGGGCGCCGCTGGAGCTGTTTTGTCATCCGCCATCTTTGTGGGCCGAGTATTTTCGCGGAGGGGAGGGAGGTGACTGTTGGGAAGGGCTGGAGATGATGGGCCTGGGCAGGAACCATCCTCCCGGGGGCCGGCAGGGGGGAATGCCGGGGCCGGGCAGGAACCATCGGCGCGGAGGGGTGTGCGCGCGCCGGAGGCTCCCTGGGCGTGGGCAGGAAGTGTTCGCGCAGGACCGGCGAGGGCGGGCCCGTGGGCGGGGGCAGGGCCCGCGCGCGGGGCGGCGGCCGGTAGCCGGGGGCCGGTGGCCCCGCCGGTAGCCGGGGTGGCCCCGGGGGGCGGGGGCGGCGGCCCGCGGCCAGCGGCCCGCTCGGGGGGAGCGGCGCCGGCGGTGCCGCCTCGCTCGGCCCTCCGCCGGCCGGATCGCGGTGCCCCGCCGCGCCCCGTTGGCCGCGGTGCCCCGAGGGCATCGCTCCTGCCGCCCGGCTGAAGTGGGCGGCGCCCGCCCCGTGTGCGTGCGAGCGGTGCTTGCTTACCCGCCCGCATTGTCCGGGGCTAAAGAGCATTCCTGTGTCTTTCTCTTTTTAATGGTCTGCTTGAAAGTGTCCATTGAGAATGGAATTCCCTTTTCGATTGAGCAGGGGATCCGGGGACCAAAGGCAATTTATTTGAAGAGGAGGAAGGTAACTGGGACAGAGACTGTAATAGGAATTTGTAATCAAAAAGTACATACGTTATCATAATTTTCCTGCGGGTTTTAGCTGTCCTGCGCTTTGATAAAAAGTACTTATCCCCTCATACCGTGCGTTCCGCACGAACAGCTGTCTTCGTGTACTTTCGTTGTGGTGAGGGAAAGCGTCCGCTGGTGACTTTCTTCGCAAGCAGCTGATGTAATTCCAAGAGAGGAAAGCTGTGGACGACTCTCCTGTTTCATCTCTTGCGGTCTTTGAGTTGTTGTAAGAGGCAGAAAAGTGCTAGCAGAAGTACGTTAAAGTAACTTCATTTTGCTGTTACTGTGATATCTCTATTAATATTGAATGGAAACTGTCTCAGTTTACTGTTTTCAAACTTAGGTCCGTGATCTTCATTCCTGTGGACCTACAGGATACTGCGGGGGCGGGGAAGGGGGGGGAGGGAAGAAAGATGTCTGATCATTAACTAGGAAAAGCAAACCAATTGCCGGTCATGAATTTGCTATGCAGAAATCTGGTCTTCCTCCGGAATATTTATAGGACATTTGCAAACAGAAGAATTTTGGAGAAACAAAACAAACCACTGCTTTGGCTTCCGGAGCACTTAAGTTATTCACACTAAGCTCCTATGAAATTTCGCCAGAGTACTAGCAGTTCCAATTCTGTGTTCGTTGCATTGTATTTGTAGGGTATCCGTTCTGCATTTAAATATGACTGTAATTTGCTTCCTAATTTAGCTTTATTTACAGTTGAGTATTACAGGGAAGATGCTCAGACGTTAGCTCAGTCGTTTTTTATCATTCTGGTTCATACGGTCTGTTTGACTTTTAGGACAGTAGTGTTAAATCTTAAAGTACAAACACTTGTGCTTTTGAATGTTTTCTTCCTGTTCTTATTGCCTGCTTGCAGCCATGCGTAAGAATCTCGGGAACAGAGAGGGTTGGAGAACTTGTGTTTTATGTGGTACTGGCTTAAGTTAGATAGTGAAGTGTGGACAAGTTGCACATTTTTTTGATACCTGAAAGCTAGCTCTCATCCCCCCCCCCCCCGCCCAGTATTTTGTTCAAAACAGTCACTGTCCTCGTGAGCCACTATGAACAGATCCATGACCAGCCAAGATGTAGGGAGGGACATTTAAAAAAAAAAAACACAGACTTTCGCATCTAGTCAGAATTGAAGTGCAATTACACGAGGTAAACATAATGTAAATGATTTGTTTTTCTTGACTGGTGACCAAATTAAAGACAGATTTAAAAAAAACTACAATAGAATGAAACCATTCTGATCTGTAGTAGGGTGCTGTACATTGACACATCAACATGTTTTAGCTGAAGAATTCCTCATTCTTTGTTCACAATAATGAACAGAAATCAGGGCTACTGTGTTATCTTTGGCCTCTGAATTATAAAATCTGTTGTGAAACTGGGAACTAACTTTTAATTTCAGTTAAATTATCGGTATGTCTTTGTTTCTAGTTATTGGACCTCAGGTAGCAGTATTAGTGGTTTCAACTTTTTCTGCAGTTAAGAAATCAGTGTGATTTGATCCTATGTTGTTTTACAGAATTAAATATTTCTTCCAAGCTTGTCTGAAGAGGTGGAGTCTTTTTTTATTCATCCGTTGTTTATATAGAGCAGATCAGAGGTCTGTCGTGATTAAACACTGACTGTTGTCCGGTTTTGTGCTTGTGCTATAAAAGCAAGTGGTAAGGGTTAAGAATTACTTGTGTAAAAGTCAGATATATGAGCAACACAGTTCTCGCATGAATAAGAAAACCAGCTTAGATTCATCTTTTTAATTTCTCTGGGAAATCAAGGTCAGTTTGCGAGAGCGGATAGATCAGACCCTCTCAAGAACTAGTTTTAATGCTAGCTGCTTAAATTATTTAGTCTTCCTGTGAAAGGAGTTCCTTTAGTACTTCGAAGGTGCACCTTTAGAGATTGGCGTCATAGACTAAGCAAAAGGCAGGCTACATGGAGCTGTTTATGTAATTGTTCCAGTCCTCGCTGTTTTCTTAATGAAATAGACATAGTAGTCTTCAACGATAATGGTGTTTTGACCTCCGTAGTTCTCTGTGTTTTGATCTCTGTAGTTCTCTGCTCTTTTGGTGATACATGCTAACACTAGTTGTGTTATCTTAGCTGATACACAAGGCTGACTTGAAGTGCAGAATTTCTGATTGGTCAGAACTGAAACGGTGAGGCCCTAATGATACTTTAAGTCAGTGATTAAGGATCAAGAGTTTTTTCTCTAGCTGAGGTTGAATTTCGCTATTCATTAATGTTTTATTAGGAAGAAGGGGGATAGAACTTTCAAACTTGATGTTATCAGTTGGCTTTATAATATTTTTCAACCTTCATAGGAAAAAAAAAACCAACATTAAAATGTCAGAAGGCATCAGTATGGAAGCTTTTGACTAGAAATTTTGTGATCAAAATGAATGCTTGTCCTAGTCGCGGTGCTTCATGGTGGTGGTGGTGGGGAAGCTATCTCTCTGTACGGTATGTGGAACGATCTTTTTCCAGAAAGTGATAAGCTTGAAAATTACGTTAAAGTGCTTGGGATTGGATTTAAAGACAGGGAGATTTTTATCTACCCCAGTTGCTCTGAGAACAACTCTTGAAGAATCTGTGAGGGAGAAGGATGTGCATACACGTACACTTAAATGAAGGGAGCATGTTTTCACTGTAAGTCAAATCTGCTTTACAGGTGGACTGTTTCCTAGTTGCAGTTGATACTGCGCCGTATCGGGCATTGCAGGTTCAATTGTGTTCTTGTCATTTTATAAAGAATGATAGGCTCACTAAGAATTGAGAAAAGAGAAGGAGGAAAGGGCTGTCAAACTGCATACTTGCATACCAGTTTGGAAGTATGCATGCTTTTTAGCTTTAAATATAGGTAGAGTAATTGAGTTGTTAACATGACTATTTCAAACTGCACTGGGAAAAATTGCAGGGAAAACTTGTTTTTCGTTCACGATTATGTTAGCTCTTTTGGGGGAAGATCTGGAGAAAGTAATCTGTAGTTGCTGAAGAAAAACTCAAACTGCAGGCACCCTTAAGGTATTAGGATATATTGTATTAAAGGTTTTCTTACAATGTAGCAGGTGTAATTTTTTTTCTGTGGCACTTATGAACAGCTTGGTTTTTTTCCCCTCATGCAGTGGTCTTACAGATAGCTCTTCTGTAGGATTTTTGTATCAAGGATTTTGTGTAGCTGTGTTTACTTAGAGAAGTTGTTATTTAGGAGATGTATTTATCATTAGGTTAAATTTGTACGAAAGTGTGAGCAGTCCTATTAAGTAAGGGTGACAGGCTTTTTTTTTTTTTTTTCCCCTTAATTGAGTAGATAGGTTGGGGGCTGTAGAACTGAAGGGTTTTTTTCCTGCTATAATAAAACTATTTTCATGTGAATGTTTGGAGTTCATAATATTAACTGTTGCTCTAATTTTAGGTAAACATTACCAAATGAGGAGAAAAGGAAGATGTCATCGAGTATCGGCAGCAAGGCATTCTTCTTCCCCATGCAGTATTAAGCACTCCCCCACACGAGAAACCTTGACATACGCTCAAGCTCAAAGAATGGTTGAAATAGAAATTGAAGGTCGCCTGCATCGGATCAGTATCTTTGATCCTTTAGAGATTATCTTAGAAGATGATCTTACAGCCCAGGAAATGAGTGAATGCAACAGCAATAAAGAAAACAGTGAAAGACCACCGGTTTGTCTAAGAAGCAAACGGCATAAAAATAACAAGGTGAAAAAGAAAAATGAAGCTCTTCCAAGCTCACACGGTATACCTGCTACAACAACTCCTCTTCCAGAACCAAAAGTACGGATTGTTGAATACAGTCCCCCTTCGGCTCCTCGGAGACCTCCAGTTTATTACAAATTCATTGAGAAGTCAGCAGAAGAACTTGATAACGAAGTTGAGTATGACATGGATGAAGAAGATTACGCATGGTTAGAAATAATAAATGAGAAGCGGAAAAGTGATGGAGTGTCAGTTGTTTCACAAAATATGTTTGAATTCCTTATGGATAGGTTTGAAAAAGAGTCTTACTGTGAGAACCAAAAACAGGGTGATCATCAGTCTTTAATTGATGAAGATGCGGTGTGTTGTATTTGCATGGATGGTGAATGTCAGAACAGCAATGTAATCCTGTTTTGCGATATGTGTAATTTAGCAGTACATCAGGAATGCTATGGGGTGCCATATATACCTGAGGGCCAGTGGCTCTGCAGACATTGTCTGCAGTCCCGTTCTCGGCCTGTAGACTGTGTGCTGTGCCCAAACAAGGGAGGTGCCTTTAAAAAGACTGATGATGATCGTTGGGGACACGTGGTGTGTGCTTTGTGGATTCCAGAAGTTGGATTTGCCAATACAGTTTTTATTGAGCCAATTGATGGTGTCAGGAACATTCCCCCAGCCAGATGGAAGTTAACATGCTACCTCTGTAAACAGAAAGGTGTTGGTGCCTGCATCCAGTGCCACAAAGCAAACTGCTATACTGCATTCCATGTGACGTGTGCTCAAAAGGCCGGTCTATATATGAAAATGGAACCTGTGAAAGAACTAACTGGCAGTGGGACAACATTCTCTGTAAAAAAGACTGCCTATTGTGATGTACATACTCCACCGGGTTGCACACGGAGACCTCTAAATATTTATGGAGAAGCTGAAATAAAAAACGGTGTTTGTAGAAAGGAGGGATCAGTCAGAACTGCTAGGTCTACATCAAAAGTCAGAAAAAAGACAAAAAAGGCCAAGAAAACAGTGGTTGAACCCTGTACAGTTATGCCAACAGTATCTGCTCCTTATATCCCCCCCCAGAGGTAAGCAAACCAGCCAAGTGAGAGAAACCTTTACTTAAGTATCTGTTTAATTTTAAACCAGTGCTTTTAGATGACGATTTGGAGGGGGTGGGGGTGCATTTCTTATATGCTTTCCTTAAAGGCCATACTCTGCTTAGAGGATCAATGTAAATTACGTACATTGTACTTCCGTGAAATTGCATTAAAAATGCAGTAACTTCCCCAGAGAAAATCCTAAGTGGTCAAGTGGTCTGTCTTGTCCTCAGAAATATTTTTTTTTTTCTGTTTGTCAGACCAAATCATGTGGTGTGCTCAATTGTTGTCGTTTGCTATACTTTTGAGAATTAACCACTGAATTCAGAATAGCAAATGTAGTTGGCCTTCACATTAAAAAGGCAGCCAAGCTCAAGGTTAACTGTATTCATAATTTGGGAATCTGAACTTCTTTTCCTAGTTTGTAAGAGCCCCCAAAATGAAAATTACATTCGCATATATAAGATTTGAATCTCACCTAAATTAAATATAAACTTTTACTGTAAGGTCTATGTAACTAGTACAGAAAAACCCTCCAGGAAGTATTTTCCTTGTGGGGCAGAGTAACTTTCAGGAGAATTTTCCTAAATTCGCATTTTTCCTTTTGCAAATGCAATAGTGTTTATCAAGGCTTGTATGAATGCGGTACCTTGCAGACTTTTTTTAGAAAAGTTAGCAAGTAAGTGATGGTAAGTTAGTTGGTTAATGTATTCTTAATCATGGACCCTGAAACGAATGTGCCCTCCTGTTCAGTGATGCTATCAATTATTTGTCCTATAACTTCAGTGAAATGTTTGTGTTTGGACAAAAATGAATTGCTGCATGTGACGAAGAGTTTTAATCCTAATCTTGTCTTTGCTTATGAATTTATGCTTTGTAAGAAGTTCTGTTTAAGCTGAGTTTTATATTAGTGTGTCTTTTGTAGTTCTTGAAGGAACATTTGTTATGTAAGTACAAATATAAAGCATGAACACTAGAACTGAAATTGCTCTTTACATTTAACATGCCATATACTTGCATTTTAACAGCGGTGATCGGGGGGCTGGCAGATGCCTGTGAATCTGGTAAGGCTAGTGAAGTGACGCATCAGAAAGCAGGGATGTTTCAAGTTTTCATAAGTAATAACAGAATTGGAGCAAAGTGGAGATTTTTGATATCTTTATTTCAGGAGTTCAGAACCTCAAAATGAATTTCAGTTAGCTTAGAACAGTAGCATCTTTTTTCAGATTTCTTTCAGTTAAATTGAGTTATAATGCATTTCAACAGTGGAAATAATTTGTTTCTGGGATTTGAGCAATGACAAAGCTCTGGGGTAGAGAGATACAGTTTTGGCTCTGCGGAACGTTTGAGACATAATATACTGGGCTGAGAAATGCAAAATTGGACTGTTGGCACTAAAACCAAGTTTGTCTTTATGGAGTATTTGTTTTGTTTCTAGCATTTGCAACATCAAGGTGTTTGTTTACCCCTTGAATTAAATTCTTACTGATTTAAGAACAGTAATTTAGAAAGTTTCTCAAAACGGGCACCACTTCCATGTGCAGGTTCATTGTATTGTGACAGGACTCTGAATGCTCCGACAGTGAGGGCTCTTAAAATAATACAAACAAACCATGCTTTTTTGAAAGCGGACTGCCAGGTCTCAGGTAGTGGACAATTAAGGCTGGTTAAATTTGTCTAAATAAACACATGTTCTGAGACTGCAGTCCTTTCCAGTAAGAAGTTTTGTTAATGCAAGGAGCTACTCATTGACTGACTTTGACAAACAGCCTTTAGTTCCTGTGCAGTGTTTACAAACGTCAGATTGATTGCAGTGTTCTCTGTTACGATTTGCTTGGTGAAATGGTATTTTTGTTTAGTGATGCACTGCAGAAAAGCTTAAGTTTACAGTAAGCAACTAATAGTGTTATTTAAACAGTTGTCCATGGGAGGGGGGAGCTCGTCTAAAAGAATTTGGCTTTGTCTTAAGCAGGACAGTCCTGATTGGTGGTGTAGTTAGTGTGTTTTGTTTTTTTAAGATAAAGTAAGAAAGAACATGAAGTAAGTGAGAGTTGAGGATTAGAATTTATGTTCTCAGTTCTACGTCTGGCAATTCTTTCCACTGGTAACTTTCGTAAAAGCCAGATCCTAAAAGGATATTGTCATCAGATTTCTTTTTTTGTTAGCAGTGTCATTAGATGCCAAGAACAGAAATATAAAGACTTTTTTTTTTCTTTTTTTTTTTAATAACAACTAAATTTCTTCTCAAGACTGCAGAGAGGTTCAGCTTTCTTCTATTTATGCTCGGTTTCATGTTACTGGACACAAGTATAGTTCCTATATTCTGTATCAGAAGTGTAAAAAATAGGCACTGTTTAAAACTGTTTTAAAGTTGAGCTTTATTATAAATTGCTTGTCTTCAGCTGAAGGAGACTCTTGCTTAAATACTCTTTGTAATGTGAATGTGCTTAGTCCTAGAAAACGAATACCTGAAGTTAAAAGCAAAACAGAAATGGGCATATTAAAAGGAAAAGTGATTATGCTGCAGACCCAGATCTCAGTTGTCTATTCTTTTTTTTTTTTCCCTTTTAGCAAAACTTGTGTGTGTGAGTTAAATACATACCCATAAACTAATAATGAATGATATGGATCATTTTGCAGTAGTCTTCATTTAAATGATCTCTTTTCTCTAACTTGTTTTTTAATGCACTTTTTTTCTCTTGGAGCTGAAACGTGATTTGCCTTCCCAGAGACCTCGAGGAAGAGCAATTAAGCTATTTAAATTATCAGAGAAGCAACATATATGCTCACTGTTTAAACACTAGTGCTCTTTTCCTGAAGAATTGGAAATGAATGTGTTTTCACATCTCTAGAAATTGAGGCGCACATGGAGATGTTTGGTTTGGTGTACTTTCTTAATCATTAATAAGTAAACTATATGTCTCCTAGGCCTGTAGCGGGTTCTTTAGATATGGTAGCTGGAGAAGCATAGAAATATAAAGATTATAGTGAGGAGGAAGATATTTGGTGGATGTAGCGCCTGAGCACAATTGCTGAAGCTTGAGGGAAACCCTCTTGCCATTTATATTTAGTTTAAGGTGGAAAGATTGTATGCTGTTTCCTTACCTGGACAGTGAGTGTATATGAAAGACTGGGCATTTTAATAACACCATTTGTAATAATTTTGTTTTCTGAAACACCTATCTTAATGGTCAGGGTATGTTAAAAAGACTGGTGTAGAACAACATACTTCATAATTTCTACACAACTTTCTGTAGCTCATGAGTTTCATTATCAGCTTATCTGTAGGTCAGGTTTCTACGCTACTGCCTTGAGTGATTGTGAGGGCTGAACGCTTTTCCGTTACCAGAATTTCTTACACAGATGTCATACTCTTAAGCTTTTTGCTGTTAAATTACGTAGATAGTGTCACTCTGTAGGTCATTTGTAATCTAATTATATGGCCTCTCAGACTGTCATCTGTGAACCACTGATTTAAGAGTGGAGGATCAGAATTTTTTAACCATCGAAGACAGGAGGTGAATGCTTGCTTCCCCTGTCTCGTCTCTTTTTTTAAATGCTGAGCATCTATCTATCCTGTTGCCTAGGTATTTTAGAAAGTCTATACCTAAGTATCCACTTCCAAAGGTGCAGCAGGTCATGTTAGAACCTTAAGATGACTTCAGTTTTCAGTGCTGTCAGTGTTGACTTCTTAGTAGCTTGCTTAGGATTTGGAATAGTATTTGGGACCACCGGGGAACCTCTTATGCATATATGATTTGCATCAGGCCTTCTGGCTACAGAAGTATGTTGTCTCCTTACTAGGAAATTCTATTCAATTTTTCTTGAAATATAAAACTGTTAAAGATTGTTGCTTACATTGCATTGCTTGCATTCATCAGCTTTTTTCTTTTTTTAAGGTAGAAATGAGCTTAGTCTAGAAGTCACATGTTTCTGGGAGGTGTCAGAGCAGCTGTGTTATGTGGGGGGGTGAGTGGGGAAGGATGCTCCCTCAAACTGTACCTCTGTATGGGAGGGACAGACAGTGCCTGCACCTGTTGGCAAATGGTTGTCAGAGAAGTGGCCTCCCGCTGCCACCCGCTAGTTTGTCTGAAGACAGTGGCGAATTTGTTCTTGCAGTATTTGTACTGCACTGATGATGTGTGATGGTTTAATTTTGCCTAGTAGATAAATGATTTTTTTTTTTTACCTAATAAAATACTAAAAGTATTTTATTCAGATTGGAGGTCCAGAATTTCCAAGTTAGGATTTCCTAACTTTTAGGGCTGACTTGACAATCTAAATCTAGCTTCTTGTCTATGTTAGTTATCTTGTAGTGACTCTGTGCTCCATTTCTTGTGGATTTTTTTTTTCCCCCTGTTGCTGCTCATCCTTGTCCTTTATAAGTGAGTAGGATGGATGCACAAAGGAGAAGAGTTGCAGTGTTAGCTGTGAAAACTGGTTTCTGTTAGTCTTGAGTGCTTGATTCTTTAGTACAAATAACATTGTTTTGGTGTAGTCTCTTGATCTCCTGTGTCAAAAGAGATATTTAAAATGTGATTGCTTGATGAAAAGCCATGACAGTGTCAATATTAATGTTCTTCAAAAATGTGAAACTAAGATATTGTGGCTATATACTTGGGGAAAATTGAATGTGATATAAAACACTTAATCTTCAATATTTTCGAAATATACGCTGAGATGCAGTGTAATCTGCTTTATTAAAACACCATTCATGTAAGTGTTGCTCTATTAAGTGGAAGCAGATATTTTGAAGTATGTAAATATTTGCTTTCATCTTTAGTTTTGGTTTCTACACGGTATATTCATAGTGTCTGGAATTAAGAAAGCATTTGAAATGCAATACTTGTACAGAGAGCAAAAAATAAGAAAAAAAAATATGCCCCACTTTCATAATAAGTAGGAGCAAGGTGTTATACTTGTTTTCCATGTTGCATGCATCAGTTGTTGCATCATATTATTGGAAGAGAATTAAAAGCTCCTTATGAAAGCAGGTAAGTAGTGGGCAGATAATTGACAGCAAAATTGCTGAGACTCTTAAAAAATATTTTCAGCTCTTTTTAGAAATCAACATTTATGTGCTACACGTTACCTGATTTTTCTATATTGACCTCTGATTTTTTTAGAAAGCATATTGCTCCTGCTGGTAAAACTGGATTTCTGTAACTGTATGTCTCAAGGTAGAACCAGTACTTCCTTCTTTTTTATAATTTATCCAACTGAACCTGAACTTTCTTACCAAATAACTAAATGTAGTCTTGTTATCTCAACAGAGGAATCTTGATTGTCTGTAAAATGAAGTATGGACCAGAAAAATAAATGAACAGAAAGTGATAAAACACAATGTAAGCAGAAAGGAACATTTACAAGGCCTTTGAGACACTGTTAGTCTGCATTCACAGATGATGCTTCGTAATCATATATGTGGCTTGTGGGTTTCTTTTGGGGATATGTTTTTGAGGGTACTGGATTTTTTTTAATACCTTCAGAAAGTTTTTAAGTGGGGGAGAAGAATAATAACTGCTGCTAAAAATTCAGCATAAAAAGCTATTGAAAAATACTACTAGAGCCAGTGTTGCAAAAAAATTGAAAGCTGAATAAATCCAGACTAACGTTTGTTAGCTGTTTATCCTTGAACATACGTGTATGTATACTTTCACAAAATCATATAGAAATACTTTAATTACAGGAGAGCATGATGTAGGTATGCCTTATGGCTGTACCTAATAATCAGATGATGGAGTCACCTAAGTAAAGTGGAAGGGGATGCTGGCAGTCATGGTCCACTGATATTTCTTGTAAGACCGATCAACTTTGAAACCTTTCTGATACATGTGGAAACTACTGCTGATGTCATCCTGACCTCTTTGCTCAAATAAAAAAAAATTTTGCCTAAGTCAAGAAAAGAGCTACTACGGTGTTCACTAGCTTTGCCTCAGTGGTATTTAGGTAATAAGCAAAATAAGGTGACTTTAGAGCTTTATTGTCAAGGTAGTTCGTCTTGACTCTGGTTGGCTTATTAAATAAAGAATTAATTCATGTGTTTGAGAAAGTGTGACTTATTAAATAGGTTGTAAAAGTGGATTTTGATTTTGAGTAACAAGAATGGGGAAGATACTTGGATATCTGGTATTAAAAGCCGCATTGATTGATGTCTGAGGGGTGATTCCCTCCCCCCCCCCCCCCGTAAAAATCCAGAGCATGGAAGTGCTGCCCATATTTAAACATGCCCTTTTTACAAAATGGATATAGGAATATGGTGTACATATAATTTTCCTTTTTTTTTTTTTCTTTTCTGTCTTCTGCTTATTTTGCACAGGACGAAGCTTAAAACAGAAACTAACACATTAAGATACTTCTGTAAGGTGCATCATTAATAATCTGTGCATCCTCTAAGGGTTTTGGTCCACAATGATGATGTATGTGATAATACAATTTTGAAGATTGAAATTCATGTGGTTTTATTTTTCATACTTCTGAGTTTCACAGGTTATCTGAACTTTCATTAGATTTTTTTGGTGGCAGTTAGAGGGTGTTGCGTCTTTTAAGTGCCATACAAAAACATGATTTTCAGAATGCGTTGTCTGACAAACCGTCTCCTGGCAGTTTTTTATTCAATAGTCAAGTTACAGAGTGCACAAAGATGATGTAGATTACAGTAGATAGATACTGAGATTTATTTTATTACAGATAAAAAGGCAATTTTTTATTAATATGTTATTGTCTGCTGATGTGAATTTAGCCTTTTGAGATTAGATTTCAAAATCATGCATGGGATGGTTATGACTACTACAAGAAAATAACCACGGAAAAATTTTTTTTAGTATCTTTAAGGAAAAGTCATGATACAGTATTAGGTATAGGAAGTGGCAGAAGTAAATCTACACATGTGATTTTTCTGAGAAGCCTAAGGTTTTTCAGTATGACGGGGGGGGTGGGTGGTGTGATGGATTTGTTTTTTTCTTATCCAAAGGTTTGGAAGATCACTAGCTTAATTGTTAGAATAGGAATGAAGTAACCTGTTACAACTAATGACTGAAATAACATAGCATTTTCTTAACTCTTAGGTTCAATGTTTTACTTTCCTGTCCAAGAAAAATTTTACAAGCTGTTTGCTCAAGTAGAAAAATAGGTGCTTGCTTTCACAGTTATGTGAAGCAAGAAATTTCCTTACATGTTTAGTCAATAGTCAATGTGAAATATTATTTAAATACCAATAAATGTAGCATAAAGAATAGGAACCTGGAGAGACTTTCAGGCTTCAGAAGATGTATCAGTAGATATACTTTTGGATTCTCAACCTAGCAGAGAAAGGTGAATTCAATAGCTAGAATTTTAAAACATACAGACAAAAAAAGGAATAACTGTGAAGATGACTAAACACCGCGTTAGACTAGTAAGGGAAGTGATTCGGGAGCGTGATATTCTTGTTTCTTCAAATCTTCAATACAAAAGCTGGAAATAATTAGTTATAATTAGGAAAGTGTTTGTTCGTCACATGGGGATTCTGCAGACTTGTGTTGCACAGAAGTTTAAATGAAATCATTGTCAGCCTTTTCAGGATTTGATATGTATCCTGTTGGGTATGTAGCTGACTTCTGCTTGTTATGAAAGAAACGTTGTCCTTATCCTTTTTCAAAAGGAAATAAAGCATGCAAATGGGCCCCAATTTTTACATAGTTATTCATCTACCTGTGTTGTCTTTAAAGCTGATCAAAAGGGTTTGGGGATTTTTTTAGTTAAGAAATCATATAGTAACTTGAACTTTTTATTGAGGGAGGGGATGACATACAGACACAGCAACAAAACTGTCTCCACTGTTAAAAAAAAGTAGTAGTATACTGAATAAAGGCAAGTTTTACAAACACTGATAACGCAGCTGCTGCCAGGGGTTCTGTGTGTGAAGAGCAGGGTTTCATCTGCCCAAGCGGCTTTCTCATCTTTGAAAGCTGAAGTTTTTGGATGTGGAGCTAGGAGGAATAGTTGGCAAGGCCCCAGAATTAATTCCAATTCCCAAAATAGACACTTTCATAGCTTTTTATTACGTTTTTCTGCTAATTCTCTTCCAGTTAGTGTCAGTGGAATTACTATAATTGTTTGTAGGTAATTTTTGTGTCTTTTGTGCTTTCTATGAGTCTGGATATATTCTGTGGAACTTGGCTGAGCGAGGCTTAAAAATTCAAATGTTCCTGAAACTCGGTTTACTTTGTTACAATTTGTTCCCTTTAGATTTTTTTATGTTTTGTTCTCACAGGTTTTAGAAACATATCTGCAATCTTTGTTTTGGAAAATAGGGGTATTTTGTTTGCCCAGTAAAGTGGAACAACATTTGATTGTTTATGGGTATTAACGTAGGTCAAGAGAAACTGGTGTGTTAGTGATACTAAATAAATTTTACAGAGTATAATTTAGTTTTGCTAGTCTTTTGCACATACCTCTAATACAGCTATGTTGGATAAAGGAAGATTCAAAATAACAGATCGATGAAACTGGAGACTCAGGACAAGTGTAGTAGTTAAAATACTAGGTTTAGTTCATGGGGGTTTTTTTGGTGTGTATTTGATCTTACAGATTTTCATATTAAGTTTCTTCTGCCTGAGTTACTATAGTAATACTGGCAAAATTACATACTTGCTTAAGGAAATTTTTTCTGCAGTTTGTATTTCGAAAACTTGAGAGTGGAGAGATGCTATAGACATGTTCATATATTATAATACTAAAATGATATCTGTGGGATTAAAAAGCATGTATGGTCTGTGGAGCGGTTATTGATGATTAATAGAAAACCAGCTGATTATCTCTCGTTGGCTTTCTTACATTGAACTGCTGCATAGTTAGTCACCAAAAATACTGTTTTCACTTTTTCTTGTAACCAGTTGCTGTAGTTGCCACAGTGACAGAAGGCAGAAGGAAGCTGGAAGAAGGAAGCTGTGACATTGCTAGTATGATAAGAGCACATGTCTTATGTTGATGAAAATGATTTTATGCATTTATCGAAAAGATGAGGAAACACGGGACTGAGTAACAGCTTTCTCTGAATGCTTTGGCCACTGCATTAAGATTATTACCCTTTGCAGGGTAGATTATCCATCAGATGTCTCTGTATGAGGTGAGGATTAGTGTAGATCGGCTGATAAATTAGTTTCTCATCAAAGTTGTTGTATATTAACTTTCATTTTAAATTAAATTATTTGAGTCTGTCTTACCCTTTCAAAACAAACCGGTTTCCTCTCCTCATCCTTCTGTTGCTGTTGTAAATAGAGAATATTTTTAATGCTGTAATTTACACTTCAGCCTAAACTGTGGTTTCAGGCTGGGAACTGCAGGTGCTATTTGAAAGCCTCAGTTGAAAAGGGACCTTTCCCTTTCTAAAGACAAGCAGGGAATTGTACGATACCTCTGTATCGTGTTTGTAGTGCATGTCACAGTGTTTTACAGTCAGATACAAGTGGGGCTGGGGAAGGGAAGTAGTACTGGCTTTCTCAGTTGCCTGTGGCACAAATAAAACAGTTTTGAAAAATATTTTGACATCTGTGTAGTCTTGGAATGTAGCCCAAAAAGAAGGAAAAAACAAAAGGGAGTGTGACTGGTGCTGCCAAAACATCAAAAGGCTGCAGTGGTCATCAGCTTGAAACCTAATGCTTCTTTTATGGGACCAGTTATATAACAGCAGCTACTGAATTTCATGGGAATACGGCCACCTTTGTAGAGTTTTCAAACTCTTTTTTCAATGTACTTTATTTTAAATGACTGATAAGTTGAGGGGAAAACAACATCCTGTGAGCTACTCTGAGCTGTTCTTAAGGCCTCAAAACAGTGGTTCAGGCTGCAGCAAGTTACAGTGTAACAACTGTTCTGCTCTGGGTTTAGCTTAATTGTGTTAATTGTTTAAATGTTTTGAGAGAAAAGTGTTTAGTACTAAACATGGTCCATTTCAGGACGCTCCTTGGGAATTTTGTCTTAATGAATTCTCTGTTCCATGCGGAACCTGGACACCAAGAACACTTCTCATCTCCTTGCTTGCTTTCTGTAGTTGCTATAGTTGTGGCTTTTTTCTTTTTCCCCTCTGATGTATCTAAAGTCAGTTGTGATAGGGAAGACAGTTACTCTGGCAGTATCTTCCAGATGTATGTTCCTACATTCTCTTCTTTGTAAGCTGTCTTCAATAGTAGTCTTGCACTTACTTGGCAATCTTAACAGATAAAAAAGATTATTAAGTAATGAGATTGCTCATTGCAATGAGATCGGTCCGTTTTTTTCTGAAGAGAAAGCACAGGTTCAATCTATATGCTTGTGTTTAATGTGTATTTTAAATACTTGATATTTTTTTTCTCCCAGTATTTACTATGCTTGACTTGCCATTAGAAAATAAAACACTAGAGAAAGCTGTTTTCTCCTGATACACTTACATGTGGAAAAAGTTCTAGGGTGGACTGACACCTTAGCAAAAAAAAAAAAAAAAAAGGCTTTGCTGAGGTGTTTTGTGTAGTTCTGGGAGGTGACCTAAGTTCTGTAAGCCTTGCCTCTGCGTCGGGGATTTGTCAGTGTAGTGTAGCTAATCCTGTCTTGTGCAAGTCAGATCCTGGATTGCAGAACTAGAAAGTCTTCAAAGGGCTCTCTCTTACCTGCCTCGAATATATGCATTTTTTCAAACTCTTCAATAATTTCTCTTAAAGTACACCTCTCCCTTGAAAAAAAGGAAGTGGAATGTGCAGGAAGCTCCTTTAAGACCTCAAAGAATTTCAAAATTCTAGTTTGAAAATTTACTTTCAACATTTACAAATTTAGTTCAAGCTCAGTTAGCAGAAAGGCACTTGCTTGAGAGCAGTGCATACTTTGGTGCCTTATTTCATGCAGCTGAACGTACCTTTGTGAGTGAGAACCTCTTTCCCAATATGGTAGCATTTTCAAGGGTGGGAGTTTCAAAATCAATACCTGGTCTGTGATATTTCTGGGGTTCTACAGCAGCAGACGAATCATGTCTTAATTCCCCAAAATGGTGGTATTGTTTGGAAATTTAAAGCGTTTTGGTCAGTAAAAGTCTACCTAGTAGTATCTGACTAAGCAAAAAGATCATCAAAGAACTGTGCTATAGTTAGTGGGTTCTTAGGGTCCAACAGCAAATGACTGTAGAGGCTCTGTAGATATCTGCCATGTGAAGAGCCTCTGACCTCTGTGTTTTGAGAAATTAAGGGGTGATTGGTGGTATACTGCCACTACTGAAGTCTGGTGTCTAAATGAAATATTAACAGCCAGGATTTGTTTGGTTTTATTTGGAGGGAAGGCAGAGAGGCTACCTTGTTAAGTAGTTTCTGCACTGCAAACTACCTTCTGTTTATTTGTATTTTTCAAGTTGGAGAATATCTTCTGTGAACATCTTTCCTAAGCTTATTCTAGCACTTTACTATTATAATTATCTATGAATAGTATGGTTTGTTATGTGAATGGGCAAATGTACTTAAAGCTGTAATTAAATATGTTTGCTTAGTCTTGCCACATCTGATGGGCATGAAGCCAAGGCACCTTTCTTCATGTTTAGTTACGATTCTCTGCTCTTTCCAAATAGGTATATATTTGGCTCAGCCTTTTTTGACTCAGTTCAGTAGATTTTACTCTTTCTAAGAGAGAGATGTGAATGTAATTATTTGATTGTGATTGCATTCTGTGATTAATTGTAATTATTTTGTGTTTGATGTTTAATATGGTCACATCAAGGCCTGTTCTGCATTAAGTCTTTGTGGAGCCTGCCTGTGCCCTTCAGTGAAAGAATTACAAGACAGGCCTAAGTCCATCTGCAGACTTTCTAAGCTTTAAGTTAAGCTAAATTTTTTCAAGAATGCCTAACTGGCTTAGTTATTCATTGAAAAATGATGTCACTGAAGAAATGAAGGACATAATGGCATTGTATTTTGAAGAAAACCTGTGTTTGCTCTGCTTTTACCCTGTGATGATTGAAAGCTCTGTAGCTACAGTTAGCGTAGTGCTGAGTAGACAGACCTGTTGCACCCTACCTTCTACACAGCCCAGAAGAAACAACCAAGGATAGATGACCTTTGGGGAACTCACTTGTAGACTCACTTGTATGTGTCTGAAAAATATCATTCAGGTTTCCCAGCTATTCTTAAAAATCATTTTAACCAATGTTCACTTATAGCGCTACATTTTGTTTAGGTATTTGACTACTTAGCTGAGAACCTGCTTTATTCTTAATATTAAAAGGGAAAAAGCAGAAAAATACTAATATGTATTTATGTTTGTGATTTTTATTTAAATGTCTCATGGTAATGGTCTACAAATCAGGCACTTCTTGAATTTAATTTTGCCTATTTTGGTATTAAATTGTATCGGAGAATCTATGATAAACCTACTACTATTCATTGTAGAGTTTTTCTATGGGTAGTAATATACTGACTGAAAAATTAACAGATTTCTGTTCACTGATATTATCCTTTGTGTAACTCTGTCTTACGTTCAGCACAGGAAACCCTTTTCTCTCTCTCCAACTCACCACTGCCCCCAAACGAATGAACAATCCCCCTAACAATACAGGTGGTTGGTGCTTTGGGGCATCTTGTATTAATTTTGCAAGGGCTGCCACCAGCAACAAATCCCTGCAATATCATACAGAGACAAAACCTTTTCATTCTACAACCATCAACATTTTTTTTATATTTTTGCCATGATTCAAGATACTGTAGGCAGAGAGTTGAAGATCTGTTTCAGATAAACTTTTTTTTGAATGCATGTTTTGAGAGGTTAGTGTTGTGTGTGAGACTTCGACATCTAAATGTGTCATTATTTAAAAAAAGTAGTGAAGTTTGTGTGTGATGTTCATGCAGCACTTTCCTAGAGTATTTTTAAACAGTATATGTAAACAGTATTTGCATATCTTAAAAAACCAAGTTTGGAGAAAATACTATTTATTTAATCAAGATATTGTGCTTAACTGTTTGTATTGTCCTCTCTTGCATCTTTCCTGTGTAGATATTTTCATCATGTGTGGGGTAAAATCGTATGTTCTTCTGTTTTACATTTTTCGTTTGCTTTATTTACCAAAAATTTAATATTAGTAGATGAGCAATACAAGCTTTCTGTTGCATGTTTTATGTAAAAAGTTTGAAGATATATTGTCTTTAAAATAAACTACTGATTCTGTGTGAAGGTGGCAACAAGTGATCTGAAAACTTCTGTAGGCATTTAGAGCTTTATTTCTGGTTTTATTTTTAATAGGAAAATTACTCTAAAATGCACATAAAGCTTTATTTTCAGCCCTAATCTGGGATTGCTCTTGAGATAATGATAAACAAAACTGATGCCCTTAAGCTTGATAAAGTACCTTAACGTATTTGGTAGAAACTACAGTGTCAAGCAGCTGTATTTGATTGTATCCTACTGCTCAGAAATAATTGTAATTGAAAGAAATTAGTAATATGGTGATCACTGCTGTTGCTAGTTATACATTCATATGTCTGATGTTTAACTTCCATAGAAAAATACATTTTATGCTTTGCTGCGAAAAATACAATATCAGTTTTTCCATATTTTAGATTAAATAAGATTATGAATCAGGTGGCCATTCAGCGGAAGAAGCAGTTTGTTGAACGAGTGCACAGTTACTGGTTGCTTAAGAGACTGTCTAGGAATGGTGTTCCTCTGTTGAGAAGGCTGCAGTCCAGTTTACAGTCACAAAGAAACACACAACAGGTATGTGACACACTTTTTACTTATAAGAAGAAATCAGAAAATCTCTATTTTACAGAATAAAAAATTAATTCTTTACCTTATTTTTAAGTAATATGACCTGTATGAGAAATTGGGTTTTATCTAATCCTTTTTAATTTGTGAAATACAAAAAAAAAAAAAAAAATATTTGTGGGTTCTTCTTTTGTTTTACCTAAATGTTTCACAAAAATACTGTCACCAAAAGTATCCTAATACCACTGTTCATTGACTAGTATTGTGCCTTTTTGGAACTTGTTCCTCAATTACTATGAGTTAGTAAGATAAAAAATTTTAATTTAATCAGAAGATGCAAAGCAGATGTCATCTTTGATGCTTATAACTGAGAAAAACGGATTTTTACAGAGTAGAGGTTAGACGTGCGAGTTTACAGTTTTCAAATATGGATCCTTATTGCCCACCTTGTTTGGTAATAACAGAACAAAGAGCAAGTTGTTGATGAAGTTCAAAGGCCTGTTTCAACTTTTAGTTTCACTTTTGACACAGACAAGTGTAAACTTATGCTGATATTTTGTTCAAGTAAAACTCATCCTATCTAAAATACATCCAGGTTGGTTAAAGTTGTACACATTTATGAGTCAGAATTGCTGAAAAACAGAAAAACAGTCACTCCATATGTGTATCAGATTCAGAAAGTGGTACTTTTTTGCTTCCCATTTTTGTAATATGAATGCTGCTTCCCTTTTGTAATATTAACAACTCTTCAGTGACATTAGAGATTTTGCAGGTCTTTTTATTGTTTTGGTTTCAAGTCGCTGAGTGGCTTTGAAAATAATTAAATCTTCTTTTCTGAATTCTGGATATGGAACCATGTGCGTAGACCTTGAAATGCTGTGAAGCATCATGATGTGGAAATTTTTGTTGCATCCCAGTTACCTTTTTAATTAAACTGAAACTGTAGTTGGCTGTGTTCTTTCCATTCTCCAGGTTTTCGACTGCCAGTGGAATTGTTCTTGTAAAATAGCCTCTAGAACTTAGAAATGCAATTTATAATCATTTACTTGTATTAAATTGAGATTTTTTTTCCTCTTTAAAGCTTAACTATTATTTTTGTTTGATTTGCATTGCTATTTGCTGATTAAGTCATTAATTGATGTAATTGTAAAAATACCATGGTCAACACTGCTTCTAATTATTTGTTCTGTCCTTTTGTGTGTGGTTCTTTTCTTAGCTTTTCATGAAAAAAACTAATTAGTAATTCCCAGAACAGTTGAGGTTGGAAGGGACCTCTGGAGGCCATCTGGTCCAACCCCACAGCTCAAGCAGGGCCACCTAGAGCAGGTTGCCCAGGGCCAAGTCCAGACAACTTTCAAATATCTCCAAGGGTGATATTTCTGGGCAACCTGTGCCAGTGCTCAGTCACCCTCACAGTAAAAAGTGTTTTCTGCTGTTTAGACTAGGGACACTTCTGTATTTCAGTTTGTGCCCATTGCCTCCAATCCTGTCACTGGGCACCACTGAAAAGAGCCTGGCTTGGTTGTCTTTGCATCCTCCCTTCAGGTATTTATTTACATTGTATCGGTTTTAGCTTTTCTAAAATATATTTGGTATTCAGAAAGAACTAAGTCCATCAGAAAGTACCACAGACTTTCTTAATAAATTTTTCTTTTCTCGTCAGCCAGAAGAAATTTTATGGCTTTGTTATAGGTAGAAATATTTGGAAGAACTCTTTACCAGGAAGTTAATAGAAACTTTCCTTGTCAGAAAGCTTTTGAAAACTAAAAATTTTGAAAGGAACTCTTTTATCCAAGTTTTTACTAGTTAGATATTGGAAACCAGTGCATCATGCTCTTTTCAGCTTGCCTGAATCTTTTAATTTAATTAAGGGATAGGTTGTATGTCAGGAAATAAATAGGTTACGGTAAAAGGGGTTTATCTTAGCTATTATAACTGTGTCTGCCAACATTACTTTGCACAGAAGTGCCAAAAAATTGGAGGCTTGCTATTAATCCCCAAGCAGGAGTGACACTGAAGAAGAGAGTGTATGTGTGCACAAAAAAAAAAAAAAAAAAAAAAAAAAAAAAAAAAAAAAAAAAAAAAAAAACCAACCAAAAACAACCAAGGTACTTTTGATACTTTGGGTCACATCTGCAGTTTTACACCTACCTGCCTATTTCATGGAATGAAATTGGTCAAACAACTGATTCAACTAAAAGAATAATCTTTTTTTTTTTTTTTTTAAAAGTGCAGCTGTACCTTCAGATTTAGCCAATTACTTAAGTCACTAATGAACTACCCAAAGACCTGGTGTAACAATGTAACATTTTTTTCTTGCTGTATTTAAGTTTCCTGACCCACCCTAAAACTAGTATGGTTTTGTTGACTTAGCTTTTAACAGAGTCAGTTCCCCAGTTTCATGAACTATGCAATTACATAGGGCGGAAGAGCGGATGAATGGCTGCAAGCAAGGGAGGACAAGCCTTCCACTTTTAGCAATAGCCACAACTTAATTTTGGCCCTGAAAAACAGCATAACTATGAAAAAATTGTATAGCTATGTCAGTTAACAGTTAGGTTGCTTTTCCACACATGGGATCTATACTCGGAGATGAAGTGGTGTAGGAGAACAGCAGTTAGTGGCAGTGTAGACTTTCTAATTCAGTGAGTCTCTGAGAATTTGAGGGAATTGAAAATGTACATATTAATATTTTTTCTGTCAAAATTTTTCTGACCTTCAACAATTAAATTATTATGTGTTGAAGTCAAGACTTAACTCCTTAAAAGAAATTATAACTGTTAGTAGTAATAGTCATTAGGAAAGGGAACTAGAAGATTGTAGCTACAATTTTTCGGTCTTTTTTTGTGTTTTTGGGGTTTTTTTGTGATTTTGGTTGGTTGTTTTTTTTTTTTGTTTTGTTTTGTTTTGTTTTCAAAAGAGGAACAAACTGTTATTTCCAGATTGTTATATTGTAATACAGACATAGTTGATCGTTAAGGATTTTCAACTTCAGTGAAGTCAGAGATTTGAATAAAACTAACTTCATAGCTTCCACAGGTACTTGCCTTTACTTTTACAAAGTGTATAAAGCAATAAAATATGATGCAGATCATAGAATCGTAACACTCGCAAATCTATTAGATATTTTTTAAACTGCCAGTTTTTGCAGTTCTATTTTTAGAACCTTCTGTCTGAAAAATTGCACAAGCTTCCTTTAGAGGTCCTATGATATTTCTAAAATATTGTTCTGTTAAGGAGGTTTTTGCTTTTAGCATAACAATTTGTGACGTTGGTTATTGTTCATCTGCTTAGCTGGTTTTCTTTATTCTTCTGTCGTCTTCTGTTTTTTATAACTTACGGAATTTATTGTTTGTTTATTTAGTTTAAAAAAAGCCATGATGACTACTTACCAAGTATATATTGTATTATGCTAGTTACAGGCAAGCATACAAAAAGTGTTGGATCTCTTTCTGAGATTGTTTTATAAAATACTGATTTTAAATGTAATAATTTTCCAAAGCAGATGTTTCTTTTGTGTACTTGGTACTAATATCAGGACTTTTACTTTTTTTTATGGCCTTGTTTCTGGTGAATTACCAATACTATTTGAATGTGATAAGTAGTATTCCAGTATCCTCCTTTTTGTTCTGAAAAATAGTAAAAAAACAAAAAAAAAAACCCAAAAAAACCCAAGAAGGGTTCTTTTTTCTCTATGTACAAATCAAACTAAATACTGCAAGTGTTCAAACACTACTTTATCCTAAAATTGTATGAATTAAATTCTTTCATTCACTCACTGAAAGAGGTTGTATAACTGCATTACCCATTTGCAGTACTATTTGAAGTTACGTTATTTAATAAACTGCTTTTCATTTCCTGTCCTCAGAAGTCATAATGATTTTGTTCTGTTACAAGTGTGTCCTAATTCTGCTGGGTGCAGGGGAGGTGGAGAAACAAGAATTTGCTTCTAGCAGGCTTGAGATTCTGAAGAATCTGATGATGTTCACCTGCCTTGGATTTTGATTTGAAAATAATGAATCTTATTTTGCAGCTTGTTATACTGCTAGGCTGCTGTTTGCTATATTGCTTTTTCTGATGTAAATAGCCTTCACCATCGGATTGCTTTCCAGTTTATAGATTTTGTTTTCAGCTAGATGGTTGAGAAACTCTAGAAGATACCCTGACCAGAGGTTTTCTTTTGTTGCAGTCTGAAGCTTCTGACCAAGTGCTGTAACTATAAGACAGTAGTTTCTCCTTTCCTGTGAATACATTCTGTTATTGCATAAAAACAGTTTATAAAGAGGTTAGCATTTTTCATTTAATGAAAACCTTTTGATTCTTTTCTTAGAGAGAAGATGATGAAGAAATGCAAGCCTTAAAAGAAAAATTGAAGTACTGGCAAAGGCTGCGCCATGATCTTGAAAGAGCACGTTTGTTGATTGAACTTATACGTAAGCGTGAAAAATTAAAAAGAGAACAGGTAAATGGAATACCTTTTAATCTGGTGAAACTTTTCTGAAGGAAAGATAATTTAAGTATTCTCACACACAGTTTTTGCAATAAAAACACTGCAGCGTTTGTCTTTTAATCCTCATGTAGGATCAAGAAACATACGTGCATGTGCACACTCACGCAAACTGTTTAAAATACATAAAATTATCATAGAATCATAGAATGCTTTGGGTTGGAAGGGACCTTTAAAGGTCATCTAGTCCAACCCCCCTGCAATGAGCAGAGACATCTTCAACTAGATCAGGTTGCTCAGAGCCCCGTCCAACCTGGCCTTGGATGTTCCCAGGGATTGAGCATCTACCACCCTTCTGGGCAACCTGTTCCAGTGCTTCACTACCCTCATTGTAAAAAATTTTTTCCTTATATCTAGTCTAAATCTACATTCTTTTAGTTTAAAACCATTACCCTTTGTCCTATCGCTACAGACCCTGCTAAAAAGTCTGCCCCCATCTTTCTTGTAAGCCCCCTTTAAGTACTGAAAGGCTGCCATAAGGTCTTCCTGGAGTTTTCTTTTCTCCAGGCTAAACAACCCCAACGCTCTCAGCCTCTCCTATGAAGAGAGGTGTTCTATCCCACTGATCATTTCTGTGGCCCTCCTCTGGACCTGCTCCAACAGGTCCGTGTCTTTCCTGTGCTGAGGGCTCCAGAGCCGGATGCAGTACTGCAGGTGGGGTCTCACCAGTGCAGAATAGAGGGGTAGAATCACCTCCCTTGACCTGCTGGCCGCGCTGCTTTTGATGCAGCCCAGGATATGGTTGGCCTTCTGGGCTGCAGGTGCATGTTGCCAGCTCATATTCAGCTTTTCATCCCCCAATACCCCCAGGTACTTCTCTGCAGGGCTGCTCTCAATCCCTTCATCCCCCAGCATGTATTGATATTGGGGGTTGCCCTGACCCATGTGCAGCACCTTGCACTTGGCCTTGTTGAACCTCATGAAGTTCTCACAGACCCACTTCTTGTGCTTAATCCAGGCCCTCAGTGTGGCATCCCATCCCTCAGGCGTTGTCAACTGCACCACTCAGCTTGGTAGTCATCTGCAAACTTGCTGAGGGTGCACTCGATCCCACTGTCTGTGTCATTGATGAAGTCATTAAACAGCACTGATCCCAGTACGGACCTCTAAGGGACACCACTTGTCACCAATCTCCATCTGGACATTGAGCCGTTGACCACTACCCTCTGGATGTGACTATCCAAACAATTCCTCATCCACCAAACAGTCCACTCATCAAATCTGTATCTCTTTAAATTAGAGGGAAGGATGTTGTGGGGGACTGTGTCAAAGGCCTTACAGAAGTCCAGATAGATGACATCCATTGCTCTTCCCTTGTCCACTGATGTAGTCACCCCATCGTAGAAGACCCCTAGGTTGGTCAGGCAGGACTTGCCCTTGGTGAAGCCATGCTGGTTGTCTCGAATCATCTCCCTGTCCTCCATGTGCCTTAGTATAGGTTCTAGGAGGATCTGTTCCATGATCTTCCCAGGCACAGAGGTGAGGCTGACAGGTTGGTAGTTCCCAGGGTTGTCCTTTCTACCCTTTTAAAAATGGGCACAATGTTTCCCTTTTTCCAGTCTCTGGGGACTTCACCTGTCTGCCATGACTTTTCAAATATCATGGAGAGTGGCTTGGCAACTACATCATCCAATTCCCTCAGGACTCTGGGATGCATCTCATCAGGTCCTGTAGACTCATGTATGTTCAGGTTCCTCAGGTGATCTCAAACCTGATCTCTTAGAGTGGGAGGGACTTTGTTCCCCCAGTCCCTGCCTTGCAGTCCATCCACTCAAGAGGTGTGGGAAGAGAAGTTGCCAGTGAAGACTGAGGCAAAGAAGTTGTTGAGTACCTCAGCCTTGTCTGTTGTTAGCAGTTTGCCAGTTGTGTTCACCGGTAGGGGTATGCTTTGTTTGACCTTCCTTTTCTGGCTGACATGACTATAGAAGCCCTTCTTATTATTCTTTGCATCCCTTGCCAAGTTCAGCTCCAGCTGTGCCTTGACCTTCCTGACCCCATCCCTACACAACCGGGCAACATCCCTATACTATTCCCAGGATACCTGTCCCTGCTTCCACTGCCTGTGCATTTCCTTCCTGCCATTTAGTTTGACCAGGTCTCAACTCAACCATGCCAGTCTCTTCCCTTCCTTGCCTGATTTCTTACATCTGTGAATTGAGAGCTCTTACACTCTGTGGAAAGTGTCCTTAAAGATCTGCCAGCTCTGTTCTGCTCCCTTGCCCCTGAGGGCAGTTTCCCAGGGGGTCCCATGGATTGACTCTGAACAGCTGGTTGCTTTCCTAAAATTCAGGGTCTTGACTTTTTTCTTCACCTGACCCATACCCCTCAGGACTGTGAACTTCACCAGTGCATGATCACTGCAGCCCAGGCTGCCTCCAGTCTTGACGTCATCAGTTAGCTCACTTGCATTGGTGACCAACAGGTCCAGTATTTCATTTCTTCTGGTAGGGCTGTCTATTACCTGGCTTAAGAAGTTATCCTCAATGCATTCCAGGAGTCTCCTGGATTGCCTGCAGCTTGCTGTACTACTTTTCCAGCAGATGTCAGGGTAGTTGAAGTCCCCCAGCAGGACGAGAACCTGCGAGCATGCTGCCTCCTGTAGCTGGAGTAAGAAGGCTTCGTCAATAGGCTCCCCTTGATCGGGCGGCCCGTAGTAGACATCAACCACAAGGTTCCCTTTGCTCCTTCAGTCTCTGATTCTTACCCACAAGCTTTCAGCCTGTTCATGGCTATCCTTCAGAGGCAGCTCTTCACACTCTATCCATTTCTTGATGTGGAAGGCAACACCTCCACCCCTCCTTCCTTGCCAGTCCCTTCTGAATAGCCTGTAGCCATTGATAGTCGCACTCTAGTCATGGGATTCATCCCACCAAGTTTTGGTAATGGCAACTAGGTCATAGCTTTCTAGCAGCACGGTGGCTTCCAACTCCTCCCGTTTGTTGCCCATGCTGTGTGCATTGGTGAAGAAATTATTTAACAAGCCATTCTGTTAGACTTGCAAAGAGAATTGGTTTCTGAAGAACTAGAAAATATGATCTCTTCAGGTTTTCCCAATGGATGTGCCTATATTGAGTAGCACTTCTATTCTTCTGTCACCAAAAAAAAGAAAAAACAAAAAAAAGCTGTATCTAAGTCCTACAACATTCTAGAGATAACATTGCTGGGAGAAGAGATTTGAGGAAGCAATAATGCAGTAAGAGAACATTTTACAGGAAGACTATGAAAGCAAAATGTTTGCACTTACCAGACTTTAATTGTCCTTATTTATAAAAACACCATTCCATTTTTACTTTTTGCAAGCTGTGAATATTCATTGCAAGCTAATATAGTTTGTAATTCTTGAGTGCTTTCTAGAGTTCCACATATCATTCCTGTATATTCACATATCACTTGCTATACATACACATGTATTATGTATTATTATTTATACACATATATTTTGGATAATTTTTACAACTTTAGGTCAAGATTGAGCAGGTTGCTATGGAACTTCAGCTTACTCCATTCACTGTACTTCTGCGATCAGTTCTGGATCAGCTGCAGGAAAAGGATTCTGCTCGTATATTTGCTCAACCAGTGAACCTTAAAGAGGTATGTTTTAAGCTGCATTTACTTATGTTTAGATATGACTTGGTGGCACTTAAGTACAAGAAACAAATTGTTGCATGCAGAGTTGGGAGCAGTGTTACCTTTTAATCTCTATTCTGATAATTTATGTTATGAGTTATGATTTACTGCTAGGAAAGTTTGTTTATGCTTATATACCAAAATAAGTTCTGGGAAATCCTTGTATAGAATAACATGGGTACATATTGATCTTTTGTGTTAAGATTATTTGATAAAGCAAACTCAAAGGGTCTCTTAAAAATTGAAAAGTGGATACTGTGTTCTTACTTGCAGGTGAAATTCCTTTTCATTCAGTGGGAAACCAGATAAACTTAGAGTGTACATATGTGTGTGTGTGTATGTGTGCATACATACGTTTACAGCACATTTATACATGTGTATAAATAACATGTAGACATGTATACATGTCTAAATTTTATATATATACACGTGTGCATACACTAGATACACGTGTATGTTTTACATATGTGTACATATGTATAAATACATACATTTGTAAGTATGCATATGCATAAATACACATATAATACGTACATAAAACCACAGAATTCTAAAAACATGTAGTTTCAGCATCTGTTATTAGAGCTCCAACACGTTACCAAAGATGCAGAATCTCGTAATATGTAAACTTCTGTTGGCATGTAAATGTTACAATACCAAGATGTGCAAATTCTAAGCTACATTTTGAAGTTGTTGTCTTGAGGTGTTACAAAATACATTAGAAAAGGTGGATCAGTTAATAGCTAATGTTACTTTGTCTGTGATAAGATAATTTTACCCATTTGTGTTTTAAATATTTTATCCAAAGGTTCCAGACTATTTGGATCATATTAAACACCCTATGGATTTCTCTACCATGCGAAAACGGTTAGATGCTCAAGGCTATAAAAACCTCAGTGAGTTTGAAGAAGACTTCAATCTTATCATAGATAACTGTATGAAATACAATGCAAAAGATACAATATTCTATAGAGCTGCAGTGCGGTTAAGAGATCAAGGAGGTGTAGTTCTCAGGCAAGCTAGGCGAGATGCTGAAGGAATCGGTTATAATAATGAAACTGGAATGCACTTACCTGAACGGCCTAAACTTGAGTCACCTCAGCCTTTCTCTTGGGAAGATGGTAAGATGTTTTTGGATTATCTTTAAAAGTTTCATTTTTCATTACACACAGTGTGTATGTTCCAGACCGATGTTTAAGACTGTTGCTGTTCAGTTTGCTGACTAGATTCCCCCCCATTAAAAACATGCTTGAAAGATTCAAGTGCTTCTATTCTACTAGATCTGTCATTAGAAAAGTGTTATCCACATGCTGATTTTGACAATGCCAGAGCCTAATTTAACAAGATACATGGAAAAGGTTTTTAAATTGAGCGCTTTCTTTCACATGATTGTATATGCTTATAAGTCACAGAAAATGACTACCCGTGCGCATAAACTTAAGCACCTTCTTAAATAACTTACTGAATTAAAAAATCAAGCACGTTTGTAATACTAGGAATTAAAATGACTTATTTTGACGTATGTATCAGTTTTCTGAGGTTTTGGCAGTAAAGGAGAATAATTAACATGTTTCTTTTATAACCATAATCTTGCCCTTCTCTTTGACAAGAAAAGAAGGAAGTAATCTGTTAGGGTGGGAAGGATTAATTATGTCTTCCTTCTGACCTTTTAATTCTTTCGTCTACTACTAAGTTTTCCTGAGCAAAATGCTGATCAAGAAGAACAGTAATTATATAGTAGGAATTCCTTTCAACATTTCTTCACTGTAACAGAACGGTGAAGCTACTAAGACTGTAATCTAAGTAGCTTTTTGATGACATTTTTTAATTCTGGGAAGTAAATTTTATTTTTTTTCCTCCTGTTCGTGTTGTTATTCTGGGAAATATTCTGGGCAACGCTAACACATTTTCAATTATATGTATTTTGACTTCAGTGGATAGGTTACTGAATCCTGCGAACAGAGCACATATGTCCTTGGAAGAACAGCTGAGAGAGTTGCTAGAAAAACTTGATCTCACCTGTGCAATGAAATCCAGTGGGTCAAGGAGCAAAAGAGCAAAGCTGTTAAAGAAAGAAATCAGCATTATTCGCAACAAACTAAGTCAGCAACACAACCAAGCTCCTCAAATAGAATCAGGTATTGGAAGTTTTGAAGAAGAAAGTGCAGCATTAGAACAAGACGGAGAAGAAGAAGGTAAGATTTTAAACCATGTTTAAATCAATACTGTTCTGAACCTCTTCAGACAGGTACTTGAATCTTGTGAATTGAAGTGTAATAAATGGATATTATATTTAATTTTTAAATGGCCAAATAACCACTTAATCACAACAAATATTTTAAGAATATGAGAATGATCTTTTTAAACAAAAACTCCCTCCGTTATTTTTTACAGTAGCAAGGCTTTTTAAGAATTTAGCTGTTAAGAAATGAAAGTACGAACAATCTAATACAAAAGGAATCAGAAATGCCTGAGTGGAAAACATCTTTATAGTTTTGGAAACCCACTTAAGTGCCAAGATGTTTATGACAGATCATCTTGAGTCTAGGTCAATAGTGCTGAAAACTCTGGCTGTTGTACTGTCTTTTGTATATTTTTTTATTCACACCATGCTCTGGGGAGGGTGGAGGGTAGGTTTGGGTTGGTATTATTTTTATTTTTTTTAAATAAAGCTAACTATTGATAGGATTTAACAGACTTCCTGTTGTAGAATCAAGTCAGCCATATCTAACTAGCCCTTCCCCTTGCGCTTCTCTTCCTTCTCAAAATATTGGTCTCAGAACTGCATGTACTTTTGGCTAATTCCCATTGGTTTCAATGAGGGCAATATACTAGAAAGACCTAACTTTATATTTCAGTTGAATATCTTATTTGCTTTTTTAGCTTTTAAATCAGTTACTGAGGTCTTTATTGCTCATTTTTAAATCATGCAACAAAAAGTAGTCTCTGTAAAAAAAAAAAAGTTCTATTGAATTTCTTTCGGGATCAACTTTTCTTTAAAAAGCTAACCTATTTTTCTTTAAGAGTTAGAGACATGTTTCATTTTGAAAGTACATTGAATGGGAGGAGGAAAGAGCTCAAGGGAAAGTGGAAGCATGGTAATAAATAAAACAGTCTGTGTCTGGTGCAGCTTGATGCTATCAAAATTTTTGAAAGGTGAAGTCAATAAAATGACTGTCCTTAACTGCCATTCAAACAGCAACTTGGTGTTTAATTCTTAGTGTGAGTAAGAGAGTGCTTTTCAAACATCTAACTTGCTTGAGATTTGAACGACAGTAGTAGAAAAAGTGTATGTGAATCAGTCTACTTGTTCTAAGGCTGTTTAGTATTCTTAAAATGTTTAATGATTTTTTTTTTAATTTTTTTTTTTTTTTTTTTAATCTTCAAGTGATGATGCTACTGAATATAGTTCTTCAGGAATGTAGTTTCTGGCAGATAATGAATACACTAACTGTTTTTACTTGTAGCTTAACATTTTTATGACACAGCCTTTCACTGCAGCTGTTGTGCAAAAAATAGTCCAAAAGTGAGCAGTAGCTGTTTTCTTATATTTACAGTACACTTTTAAAAAAAAAGTCTAATGAAGAGCATGATCTAGAGCTGATTGGTGTTGTTCTTACGATTCTGATCTAGTGAAAAGTAGTAGTCATTAGTTCAAATTTCAATTCTGAAATGGAAGGTACTTAGAGGAATAAAGAAAAAAAAATTGCCACAAAGATGAGGAAAGCAGTAGAATCCTGTGTGCAGGATCTCTACAGGAGCTGACTTCAGAAAAGCTGTGAATTATCCCCCTTGCAATTCTGTTTTCAGTTTCTGGTCATGTGAAAAATATGGTACTAGAATAACCCTGTGAAATTTAGGTTTTAGTGTGTAAACAGTTCTCAAGTGTTTTTCTGTGCTTAAATCTTTTTGTGAATATTTTCTATTAATTGTAAGAAAATCAGAATTTGTTCACAAAGAACAGTTACCTTGGACATTCTAAACTACAGTCTTTTTTAATTGGTAGTGCTTTAAATGTGCTTATCTGACTGTAAATTTCATTCTAAATGTCTTCCTGAAATACTATTTACCAATTGTAATGCTTGTATGCCTTCAAAGGACGTAAGCATAGTCACACTTAATTTTAACAATATATTTTTAATATGAGCTATGCTATTGTTTGATTAAACCTTAAACAATGGGGCAGATATTTTTCTGCACTTAGAAGTTATTGATTTTCAAGCAAGCATTGCTAAGCCAAAACCAAAACAACACAGAGATAATATTTAATCCACTACAGATACAGGGCTTAAACCCCTGGGTTTTTTCATCTTTTTTTCAGATGGCGTACTAAAATTAACTAAAATTCAACATTTCATGTGATAGCATAAATATTACGTTGGTCTAGAATAAGCATCTTCCTTCTTATTATTAATTTATATTTTAAAAGATTCTTTTGGAAGCTAGAGAGAAAGTTTAAACATCTTTTTGAGTTGATAGTTACGGCTTAGGAAGTCCTTCTACTTGTATTTGGGAATGCTGCAACAGTAGGAATAGTTTGGGTTTGTTTTCTTTCTTCCCATCATTTGGGATGTGGGATGAAAAACTGAAACTAGTTTTATACGCTCACAGTTATATCTCCATTGTCTTTTCCCAGCACGGAATTATTGGAATTGGCTGGGACATGATCATGTTTAAAAAAAAAAAAAAAAAGTGCGAGGGGGGAGGAGAAAGAAAAAATGGTAGAGGGTGGTTTTTCGGATCTCTCCTATCAAGTCTGCATTGTCAAGTGTGTATTTGCCAACTAATGGCTAATCAAGCTGCAAGACTTTGGGGGTGGTGTTGTTTTGGGTTTTTTCCCTCCCCTTTTTTATTTATTTTTCTTATTGGTAGATAAAACTTCTAGCCACAACAGTAAAACAGCTTTGCAAATCTTGCCTTTCTGTAAATTTTGTAACACATTTTAGCTGACTCTAGTAGGTCAGGTTACAAATACTTTTTTTTTTTTTTAAATGCTTATCTGCTAAAATTTGTCTTAGGCAGCTAAAGTGAATATTGATAAGGTGAAATAGATAAAAATGCATAGTATCAAAAATTTTACTTGAATGGCAGTGTAATTGCATTTAACAGATAATCATCCACCACCCCAACTTCCTATTTAAAAAAATAGATTTCTTAGTTTTTAGTTAATGAAACTAACATAACTGCATGAGAAGTAAAAAGTATTTATCCAGGTGTAAATTGTTAACACCAACTATAAACACCTACTTTTCTATCCGTGTTACATTCCCAGTATAAAAGTAGGAACTACTAACTAGGACAGATTGTTGCTAGACGAGGTTTGTTTTTAAAATGTTATGCTTTGTTTCCAAACAACAATTTATTTGGTGGGCTGCACATTTATAGTGAGTTTTATAATAGACTTTATAACTACAGGTTTTCAAAAATCACACTCTATTTATAATTTTTTCAGGAGATAAATCTCCCCCTAAACTTGAACCATCAGATGCATTACCTCTTCCTTCAAACTTGGAGACTAATTCAGAACCACCAACCCTCAAACCAGTAGAACTCAATCCAGAGCAGAGTAAGCTTTACAAAAGAGTAAAATTTGATAATGAATTATATAGCACTTCCATTCAGAAAGAAATAAATGGACACACTCCAGAACACTTACTTGACAGTAATCTCAATGAGTCGACTGTTTCTTCTGTAGCTGAGTCATCAACTGATGTAAACAGACGTACATCCATTCTCTTCTGCAAATCGAAAAGTATAAGCCCCCAAAAGTCTGCAAAGAACACTGAAACCCAGCCAACTTCTCCACAGCTAGGGACCAAAACCTTTTTGTCTGTAGTCCTTCCAAGGTTGGAGACACTTCTGCACCCAAGGAAAAGATCAAGGAGTGCATGTGGAGATTCTGAGGTTGATGATGAGTCCCCTGTAAAGCGCTTGGATACAGGTAAATGCTACAAAACTTATTTGAATGGATGCATCTCGAAAGTTAACATACCTGTTAATTTTTTGACATACATGTAATTGTTCATCTTCAGATTTTAGCCCTTGAGCAGTTTTTCCTCATAGTTGAATAGTTACAGTTCAGAAAATTACTGATTCATTTTTGTGTTGGCCCTATATAAATTAGACTTAGTGAACCAAGTTTTACTTTTTCACAGTTTTCACTTTAGCAATGGAATCTTCAAGTTTACATGTATGGGTGGGTCATTTTTTTTTTTTTTAAGCTGTTTTCTATTTCCTTTTGTTGCAACCAATAGGAAAGGTGAATGAGCTGCTTTTTTGGAAACTCACTGTTAAATTACATGGAAACTTCCTATGTGGTGCCAAAACTAGAACTCTTACAAGGAGGAGCATGGAAAATACATATCCCATGCATGACTTCATTTTGCTGTAGTGTTACTCCAAGCATATTTTCACGTTAGGAAACCAATGACTGTATAAGGTGCCTTGTATACCATGTATTTTATGGAAGTGTTAAAATCCCAAGGTATATTGACATCTCCTGTGTTTTTTTTCTTTAGTCTGCACGCTATAAGTAAATGATGAATCTAAATGTAAGGTTACATTCTTAATGAGACTTCTCTAAAGAATATTAAAAAAGTTATCTTGATACATTGGTGCAGTACAGTTGACATTAATTACACCTTTTCTTAGAAAAACGTAGTTCTGTTTATTGGAGAAGTTTGAGTAAAACCCTCTTTGAGGAGGAACAGCAGCATAAGGAAATTACTTATGTATATTTCCTTAACATTATCCATGGCCATTGCTATGACTTCTATATTACCTTTGAAATAAATACTCTGTTTCATTGTCACATTCATAACCCATATGCAGGTATGAAAACAGCATGTGGGTTTTTATGTCTTTGGATGAAAGATATAGGAATTTAATTTGAACATTTATTGTGAAGATGTGCTCCAAATGGTGTTTGTGGTTTTTTTGTGGGTTTTTTTGGAGTTTGAGGGGGGAGAAGGGTTTGTTGGTTGGTTTTTTGGGGTTTTTTTGTTTGTTTGTTTGGGGTCGGTTTTTTGTGGGGGGGTTGGTTGTGTTTTAGTGATTTTTTTTTTGCGGGTTTTTTTGGGTTTGGGTTTTTTGTGTTTTTGGTTTTTTTTTGTTTTTGTTTTTTTTTTTGAATGATCAAGTGAGGAGAAAAATTATTATAATGCTGGAATCATAGCATAAGAAAAACAAGATTTGGTATAGGGGTGGGGGTGGGGTCTTTTCATTTATATTTTTGTTTCTTTGTTTGTTTTGCCTCTTTGGAAAGCCCCAGTTTCCATTCCTTTTCATAACAGCTTGGAAAGACTACGTAGGTTTGATCTGGTACTTCAGTTCTGAAGTAGGAATCATGTGAAGGTAGTGTGGTGATAGAAATGAATTAATCTTCATTAATGATACAAAACACTTTGGTTTCCAGATATTCCAATTTAACAGTCTTTAATCTAGATAATTTCGTTATGTACCTTTATACAGATTGCATTTTATCACACGCACAGTGAATTGTTTTGTGCTAGATCACACCAGGAATTACTGCTAATTCCTTGAAATTTTTTTTTTGTTAAACATTGTGAATGTTTCTTTTGGGAAAAAAAATGTTTTTATTATATAGGAAAACTGACTTAATTCTTGACCAAAAAAAAAAACCTACCAGATTTCTGAATACATTTAAAATCTGTCATTTTGTTCCTTTTCTCTCTGTAGAGTTAGGTGCATATGGGGCAAATATGCTTTTGATTATCTTCAAGACAAGAAAAAAAAAAAAAAACAACCCAAACAATTATGGATAGTTTCTTCTAATTTTAGTACTCTTCCCATTTCAGAATTTCTAGGTTTGTTTGGTTTTATGTGATATGTACGCTAGTAACAGGAATAAAATCCAAAAGGTTAAAAGATCAAACAAAAAAATTTTTTTAAAATAAAATTCTGTAGCTTCTTCCTGAAGCTAATGAAGATATGCACAGAATTAAATTTATGTAGAACTAATACTTAGGGGGCATTTATATGTAAACTTTTCACTTGTTTGTTCAAGAAGAGGCTGTGTATGTGAATTGAAATGTTTTTGCCAAATTAAATTCACGTGAAGGTGTTCTAGTTATTCTGTAACAGCACGTGGTTTTTTAGGCATATATGATGCTTTAAAATGCATACAATTTGATACAGATATCAAATCTTATCATACAGCTTATCAAGTCTTATTCCTGTGATTCTTTTTCCATTTGCAACCAGACATTTTGCTTTCACGTTGGAGATCTTATTCCTCATGTTCTCAAACTTCTCTCTCCACACTAATTTAAGCGATTTGCAATTGGCAGCTATTTTGAGCTACGATTCAGCGGGAAACCATCATAAACCTCACATGCTTTCCAAGTTTTAAAACCAGTTGAATTGTTTTACTTTTGCATATGCAAGCTGGTGAGGATTCATGCAGATTGTGTTCTGATAAAAATAAATGAGATTATGTATACAGTAATAAATTTTTCTCTATTTGGGTATTTTTCACAAAATTTTAATTTCATGCTGCTGGTAAAAAAAAATCTTTTTATTCAGAAGAATTCAGCAGACATAAGCCTTTCCCTCCAAAGCCAAACCATGATAGAAGAGGCATGCTTCAGGCTTCTTACATGAGTTCTTGTGAGTTAGCAACTTCATGAGCAATCAGTAGTTGAAAATGAATTATTATTGCACAGTTTTCTTTGACTGGTATGAATGTTAAATAACCTCAATTCTAGTGGATGTAGGAAAAAAGTCTTTACAAAGGACTTTGCTTAATATACAAAACATTGAAATTTTTAAGGGGTCAAGAGTTGCGCTGTCACATGTTATTTCTTCCTTACCTATTCATAACCAATGTGGGGTTTTTGCCATTACTTAAGGATGCCTTGTTGTTTTGTCCCTCACCTTAGTCTCCTCAATGTTTCCCCCTTTCATGTCACTCATGTATTCTTATATGAAGAAGTTCAAAGGAAGACTTAAAGCTTACCTGGTTAAGTAAAACCACACCTACTTTGTCTGATGTTTCATTATTCTCATAGACTGCCTTTTATTATGCTCTCTTGAATTACATTTGAGGCTGGTGTGCTTGCCAGTTAGTTTCAAGACAGACACACCTACAAGATCCATTGGCACACTACTTTGTAAGTATGGTGTCCCATATGTTGTTGGTTTTCATCTACAAAATAATTATTGAAATACTAACTTTTTTCAGAAATAGAAGACTATTGCACAACATAACTAAACCTTCAAAGAGGACTGAAAGCAGTTCACTTTAATACTCTGACCTCCCTTTATATCTGAATCTTTGTTTAAAAAATATGAAGCAATAGTGTAATGTAACCTTAAATTTTAATTTCATAGTGTTCTACTAGGGCATTATCCCTTACATATATATCATATCTTTCTCCATAGTTGCCATGTGGAAGCTGACAACTATGTAGTGGAGAGATGTGTTTAAAAATTTCCTATATATACTTGATGTATCTTGGTTTTGCTTCATATGGTATCTAGCAGTTTCAGAGAGAAGATGGGTTGGTTTTACTTAGGAAATTTTGGTCACAGCAGAGACTGATGTATGATTCTTGAAGTTCAGGCATGTCAGATCTTAACTGCGACAAGTTCAATGACCTTTTCAAAATATCCATTGTATACTTACCTTGCTCTTTTGTTACAAAGATTAATCCTTTTCGTCAGGAGATTAGTTGGTGCAATTATTATATCTGGGAAAAATAAAGCTGATGAATGGATAGAAGGTAGATTTTACTGACCATTTAAAAATTTGCCTCTATTAGTTGTATATAGTTAAGATAAACGCCTGAAACAAATGACTGTTTTAAAATACCTTTTGAGCATTGTAAAATGCTGGGCTAGGTTCAGATTAAATTTTCAGGTTGTTCTTGGTTTTATCGGTCACCTTTAAGCTTTTATAATTTTAGCATAGTAATTCACAGTTACTGTGTTGGTACCCTCTATTTTCATTAGAAACTAAGTATTTAGAATTTACTATTCCAAAGCAATCACTTTAACTTATCATAGAATTAGGATTGCAAATAGTGATTATTATAGTGCAGTATGTTGGTTTTCTATTATTTCTTGGCTAGATAGCAGTAATAGAAAATTTCAGTGAAACATATCATTTACTTAGTAGTATTCTTGCTTCCAGCTATGCAGATTTTTTCCAGGCACAGAAATGGATGTAAACAAATATTTATAACGTTGATCACTGAATTGGAGTATTTAACACAGTAAAAAGCACAGGGTTTTTTGGTGGGCGGAAAAATTTATCATTTCATATATACTTTACATGCAGTTGTCATTATACAACAAACATAATTATACCTTATTAAATCTATTAGTAAATATTGGGCTGACTTTGTTTCTGCCCAATCACTGCAAAGTGTTTGACGGCACTTAAGAACTGTCTGCAAGTAACCTGTATATGAATTCCACTTGCATTTTATATAATACAATATTGTAGTGATGACCGCTTATACTTAATTTTATTTGGTGTGATAAGGTCAGAGATTATATCTGGAGTAAAATGGAACACTGGTTACTTTTTGAATTCTTCAGTACTTGATTTCTAATAAATCTTTGGCTCTCTGGAGCACAGGCCAATTTGATTAGAAGTCAAGCTTCATTTGTAGAGCATTCAATTACCATTCTCTAAATGGAAGAAATGAAAGTAAAACATGCATATCTAAGAACAGAATTTATGACCTCTAAATAAATAACAAACTAAACTAGAGGTTCCTCAGTGAAAAAAAACAAATTGGCATAATTACTCATCTGGTTAACATAGACAGGAATGATTGTATATACATATATTCATAAGTAAAATGCAGTAATTTGACTAAATTACTGACAGATCCCAAGTCCTTATACTTTGAATTTAAACTATTCTTTTTGTTTTCTTTTTTTCTTTAGATGCATAGTGATTGTTTCCTGTAAAATCTGATGTGAAATTTAGTTATTTAAGCACTTAGCGATGTCCAAAAACTTCAGCTGCCCGCCTTCAGGAAATTTCAAAACATAAACCATTTTAAGGTGTATATGCAAACAAACAAAGCATTGGAAATTGTGAAGGCCTAAAAGGAATTATCCCCTGGCTTGTTAAATTTCTCAATATAGAGACATGGGGACTACAGGAGTTCGACTGCTGAGTTGTCAGGATAAAACCAGGCTGCACAGCAGCCCATAAGTACCAAAGAAGCTGAGAAAGTGAAGTTTGACTAGAACCAGAATTACTGTGGGGGGTGGAGTGTGCTAGTGCATTTTTGCTTGGTTTTGACAAGGGGTTTTTTTTTTTTGTTTTTTAATGGAGTGGTAGGCCACCGAGAAACTGACCATTTGCTAAGAAAGTCAGGCAAATAAAGGAGAGAAATTTGAAAAAAACTGAATTCTGCATTTCTTTATTTGTATTTGGCCTGCTAAAGCTTTAGACAGGAATTCTGGCAGCCCTACTAAAATTTTTGCCAATCTAATTTCTGAAAAAACTTTGAGAAACAGGGTTTTTGTAATACATGTGGAATAAAATAAGTGCATAAGGCAGAAAGACGGGGAAGGACACTATGTTATATCAGTCAGCAGTTGCAATGACATTTAAGAGAGTAAGTGTTCCTTTTGGCTTTATTTCATCTAAAGAACCGTAGTATTAACTTCCTCACCATTAAAAATCCTGTGCTTATTTCTTTATTTATATTATTAGAATAGAGGGATTTTTGAGCAACACAGTCAAGAACGGTGGGGCTTGATGAACAAGATAAATCGGGGTTTTGTCATTTTTCAAGGCTTGTCAAGTGTGTGCATGCATAAGTTATACATTAATATTTTAGACATTCTTCTTGGATCTTAAACCTGTTAATTTATTTGAAAGTGATATCTTTTGGGTCATTTTTAAGATATTAATTATTAGCACCCAACTTAAAAATGCTATGTTTTCTAAGATCAGTATAACTGAATCTTCTGTAATAATAAAAAAATATTTCTAGCTGTCCTTCTGTTTTTCTTGATGCTGTAGGAATCGTGGAGCCTTTTCCTGTATTCTGGCATTTCATTTTTTTGGAATGCCTAGGTCATTTCTTGGCCCAGGTTTGGCTTTCAAAAAAATAAAATGTCATAGTCCCCTATGTGCTTCATCTGCGGCATTTAACACTAAGTTTTCTGTGTGGTGCAGATGGTAAACAGAGAACTGTGGGATTTATTGAAGGTATTAAAAATATAGTGAGTTTGGAGATCCACACTATGCTTATAAATTAAGAACACACTTGCCATGGTGTTAAGGCTGAGTATAGATGACCTGCCTTCAAATTCACAGGCTTAGATACTGTGAAGTCCCTTGTATCAGGTACGTAAGGTACTGGAGATGATCAAATCACCATTATATTTGACCTGTTTGGAACATCGTAAAATCATAGAATAGTTTGGATTGGATGGGACCGTTAATGGTCATCTAGTCCAACGCCCACATACTCGCCTACAGGTCTGATTTAAGAGATGGATGGTCATAAAAATTAACCCAACATTAACTTTGGGCACTGAACCTGGAAGTCAAAAGTACAGGTGATGAAGGGCTCATTCTACTATTAGAGGAGAGAGAGGGAGACGGTTCCCACAGTATGATTGACTGCAAGATGAATGTCTCTCAGAAAGGTTTGGGGGGGGGGGGTGGTTTATGTTTTATTTCTTTTACCCCTTCCCCTTTTTTCCCCCTAGATGAGAACAGATTATGTAGTTACATGCATAGAGGGATGTCCTCCATAAAGAGTAATTATGGTAGTACGTTCTCTTTTACTGTATCATACATGCAGTCCAATATTTTGGGACATTATTAATTGATAGCTCTCCTGTACTTCCCATTGTAGTACACAGACATAGTTTATTCGGTGTGTGTATAGAGGAAGTGTACACATAAGAAGGTATCTCATATAAAGAAACATGTATTACTCAAGAATAGGTAAAATACTTGAAACAGTGTTGCATTTATTTTGTTGGTACCAAAACAGTGTTTGTTGGTCATGCTGTCATTTGGTCTTTGTCAGGCCATGCTATCCTAACATGATAATGTGCCACCCACTTCCATTTTCCTTTCTCTCCTCCTTCCTTTTTTCTCTTTTCTTCTGTTACTTTTCCCTTTTTCCCCTCCCTCCAAAGCTGTAATAATACAGCTGTCACTCAGAAGTGACTTTCTAACAACATGTCATTGGAAAAAAATGGAGATGAAAGCAGATGTTGAGAACTAACCTTCAGCTGGTAAGAATGGCCAAGTACTTCTGAGTTCTATAAAAATATTTTTTTATTGAAGATAAAACTATTTTAAGTCTGAGGGGGGAAAAAAACCAAACCGTAGATTCATCTCATTAGATACAAAGATATGAATATATAAGTCAGCCTTATTTTAACTCTTTGTGTTCAGTGCTGCCTAAAAATAGCAATGCAGAGCTGGTGTTTGATAGCCCTTGATTATCTTCACTTGACTGATGCTTCAGGTGCTGTCAGGGTGACTGCATGAGCAGTGAAACATCTTGTTTCGTCTTTGCAGCTAGCTCCTTTTGTTGAAGCCAGGAAGACAATCTTAGGATTGCAAGCACTGTTAATTTTTGCTAGGCCGGAATAAATTTTTAGTGTGATGTTACGGTCTCTAAAAGGATTCAGATCATGCACTTGCTCAAGTACATGGCAAGCTTTCATAGAAGGAGGCTGTTTCGTGCCTTTAGTATGCACTGGATCTTTTATACTGAATCACTTGAAGTTTTCATCTCCCTGTGTGAAATACTTCTCAAGGTACAAAAGGCCTGGAAAATTAGGTCCAAAAATGCAGCTGTGTAACCTAAGGAAGTAACCGGCTAATTCAAGGACTTGCAGTTTACTGTGTTTTCCTGTATGTCATCTCAGGAGTGGCAGATCTGTAGTAAACATTTCTGCCTTCATCTTTCTTTCAGATGGCAACTTCAGTTTCAGTTTCTGTTCCCTGTCCTAGAATGAGGCACAAATTAAGAAACGATTTTTCTAGATAGCTGTAAAAGACAAATAAATGGTAAATTATTTGTTTCCTTTTTAATAGAGTAGGATTGCTAGACATGCTTACGTAGAGAGCTCTGAAGTTCACCTGTTTCCTTTCCTTTGGATACCATGCCCAGCAATTGTGCTCTCCCAATTACAGGGAAACGTCTACTTTTAAAAAAGAAGAAAAGGGTGTTGCTAAAAGCTCTGACTAAAATCCTTTAGATAGTAATTTAAGAAAAAGAAGTTAGTTTAATTTGGGTAATGGAATAGCCTGCCTTTGTAGGTCCTGCTGGGCTGCTCTGAAAGACTGCTAGGCACTAGGTTTTTGATGCAATATATTGATAGATAACTATCATGCTTTTTAATTATATAAGTTGAGAACAAAAATATTCTTTATTTATGTAAGTTTTTAATAACTCTAAGTTTTCTTTCTTTTAATTTATATCAGAATTTGGTAGGTGAGAAAATAGAAATCTTCAAATGGAAAATGTGTAAGAAAGTATTTTTTCTAAAGGATCTGTTTGCGTTACTGCATAATTCAGAAAAAATGTCTGGCAAAAGGATTCTGATCTTAAGTCCTCCTAAGTAGTCTTTGCCAAGATAATTAGAAGTAAATTGTTCTAAATATTACTGACTTCATATAGGTATTATATTTCTTGGATCCTGAATGATGTACCATTGACCTGTGTGTGATTCAGGCACTTAAATCTTGTATTTTACAAACATCTGTGTGTTTTACATGCCATAAATCATATAAACTAGAGCTGACAAATTCAATTTGTAAAGTTAGTTTTAAATTCTTCAAGTTTTCTGCTGGCAATTTTTAATAGCATTTTCTACTATACTACTGTTGTCATCAGTCTTTTCTATACCAGTGGAACAGCTGATACTCTACAAGTTGTAAAACATTTTTTTTGAGAAATGTTTCTGCTTCTATGCTCTCTTTTTCCTTTCAGATTTTTCTGGAATGTGTTCAAACTCCTCCACTAGTGTTGCCTCCCACTTGTATATTTTAAAATGTCTTGAACAATCGTCCTACAATACAGTGATCCTATTGTTGTAGTGCACAGAGCAACAGACAATCCTTATCTTGTGGAAGCTGTACTTATTACATGTTGATTAGTTTCCCTTTCTGTTGTGCAATTCAGATTCAGCTGTTTAAGCAGACTCTCATCTGATTAGCCCGAGACACTTCTTATTCCCAGATTTCGAAGCAAATGAGTAGTTACAGGATAAATTCTTAAGCATTCTTTTGAAACATATCAAACTTGGACTATTTGGTGAGCCACCAAACTGTTATTCATTATGTGTTACTTAAACTGACAAAGGTTAAACTTTTCTGTTAAGGTTCTTGAAAGCTGCTGCTGTTCAGCGTGTAGGTGCCATGTCATGGGCTTACGCTGAGGTTTCTTTGCTATCTTTGGCCATGACCAAATTTTAAGCAAGTTTTAAAAGCTTTATTTCCAAGGGGACTCTTCACACCAAACTTTTATCATCTTTGTGAGTAGCTGGCTCCCATTTTGTCTGCATACTGAAGGCTGTTTTAAGAATTGTAAACTTTGACGTGCTCGGATATTCATCTGTGTATTCTGAAAAGAAGGATTGTGTCTAATATTCTTACTGGACTCCAGACTTTACTGTTGGAAGTAGACATTTGTAGGGTTACTCTAAGGTTCACTTTTTAAAAACTTTGTGGATGCCTTCCTATTGCTGCAATATGCCCATTTTCAAGGTTTGCATATTTAAGAATCCAATAACTTCTGATTATTTATTACCTTAAAGAATTCCTTTATCCTGTTTGTGCATATCTGTGTGTATATAAATCCTCTTAAATTAGGGTCATCCCCTTCTTACTCTTACTGGAAGGATTTTTAGATACATTTCAAAACCATGCTCTTGGTGCATGTCATGCACATGGAGGTTGTATTCTATGCTTTCAATTATTTGCATATATTTTCTTTTTCAAGAAAGAGGACTGAATCAAAGTGAAACTTTTAATCTAGTTTTACCCCTTTTGACACTTTAGTTGAGTGTTAGTGTTAGAATACGTGGAACACTTGTATCATTCTCACTGTCTCTGGACGCTGCTGTAAGGATGGCTTATTTATTTGAAAGCTCTGTTTCCTTTCAGAGAGACTTAATGGCTTTTTCACTGTCTTCCAGGTTCTCATATTAACTAATATCATGCTGGGTATTTATCTCTTTGGATCCTAATTATTTTCTGTTATCCTCAACATGGAATGGAATTCAATTAAATGATCATTTTGGAACGCAGAAAGACAATTACATTTGAAGTAATTATTTTGGATCATGTTGGAGACACCAGCCATCCTTAAAACAAAAAAAAATATGAACACTGTTGGAGGAAGTCTTTGACATATATGAAACTATGCTCTTCATTCAATATATTGCCCCATTTCCGTAAGTTATAAAGTTGTACATGTTGTAGTATATGTGACACAAATTGGTCGCAGATTATTAGCAGTCCCAGCGTTCTTATTCCCAGAACATGCTCTGTGAGAGCAGATTAGTTAAGAATGTTCCATCTCCATCCTGTTCCCTTTCCCAGAAACCAGTCTAATCTTCCTTGGAGAAGTAAAAAAAAAAAAAAAAAAAAAAAAAAAACCAAAACAAAAACACCTACTTTTGTGCATTTATGTAGTTTTAATAAAATACACCTTTTTGTTTTTTTTTTTATATATATATTAATAAAGACTAACGTCACTGGTGCTGGGTAAGTGCACAAGTCAGGACTTGCTTAGTCCTTGCTTGGTAAAATGAACCTGAATAGTGCTATGTAAGTGCTGGTGCGCTACGTGCAGTCATTTTTTTGAATGCTCCCATTTTTTTAGTGGTTGAAATTATTTAAGTTTTCATTATTTCTCAGCTCTTCTGCTGTGGTTTTAATACAGCACTTCATCTTACATTTGGATATGCTTGGTTTTGTATCAAGCTATGCATAATAAAGTTTTAATTGCTTTAGAATATTTTTATACAAGTTCTGCTTTATTTTTGTTTCAGCAGAACTGCAAGATGCAATTACAGTCTGAAATGCACAATTCTGTGTTCTGTGGCAGCATTTTGTACATTGATGGAGCATGCTGCTCCTTGGACTATCCTGAGTGTTGTTCCTATGTCATTTTTTCCAAACTTCTGCTGTCTTTCTGGAGTTACCTTTTCGTGCTTCCATTAATTCGGCGTGCGCAATAAGATTCTTACTTGCCTGATGTAGGTAGCCAGTGAAAGTTCTAATTGCCGTTTAAGAACACACTGCTACTGTTGAGAAGTTGAAACTTTCCCTGATAAATAAAATTTTCAGGGCAGTGAGGAACCTGTGAAAAAGTATCAAGTTGATAATCTCTGGCTTACTTTTTTTTTTCTTCTTAGTTTACAGTTGTTTGTTAGTGGTTTGGGGTTTTTATTTTTAATATGGTTATGTGTGTTATATGCCATGATTGACATGGCAGTAAACTTTCTGTGTAAACTGAAGTCTAGAGCTGAAGATTCGAAATAGCAGTAAGCCTGTATCTTAAGACAGACAGCAGACTTCACTATTTGTGAATTCCTTTTTTTTTTTTTAATGAAAAAAAGTTGAGCTCTGCCTCTGAGAGTGAACTGTTTTTTGAAGAAACTTAAGAACAGAGGGGAAAATAAAAAGGAATCCTCCACTAATGAAAGATTTCAGTTTGATGTTTGGGATTTGGGGGTGGGAGTGAGGGGTAGTTGTTCTCAATCAAGGGTGTTGGTGAGGGGGTGTGTGTAGGAAGTTCAGTACCTGACCTAATAAAGTTTCTCTCCATGACTGTAGAGAAAGCTCAGTTGATCTAACAAAATCATGAGCTTTTGGAAAATTTAAATGGCTGATGTAGGTTTGTTGCAGGCTTACCCAGGCTACTAATCTGCAAAAGCAGGAGGAGTTACTTCTCCCATGGTCTTTTTTTATTTGACCTTCGTAGTAATATCTTTTGAGCCAATAAAATGCAAATTCCTTAAATGGGAATTATCTTTAATGTCATTTATTCTAGTAGCTACAGGAGATTGGGTGTTTCTTGATTAATGGGAGAAGGAGTTTTGTAATGATCTAAAAAACCCAATTCCCAGTTATTGCATGTAAATATAGTGTATTTGTTTATTTTTTGCACATCAGTGATACCATAAAGCACTTGCATTTTTTGCCTGGATTTTTCCATCAAGTAACAAGGGCACTTGGGAATTGCTACTTCTGTGACTAGATATGAATGTTTTTTGTTTAAAATAAGCTTTGAGGTCTTCCTTTCTTAAAATAATGCCTATTCCTTATAATTTCTGAAGAGCGGACTGTATAAACTGAGTTTGATGGACTGTGTAAGCTCATGTTATTCAGGGCTTGATATTCAGGAAAATTGCTCCTGCTGATAGCCTGCATGTTCTTTGTTTTTCATACTTTTCCACAAGCAAGAGAGAAATGTGTCTGAGAAGCTCTAAATTCTTTTGCACTTTAATATTCCTTATTTGTCAGAAAAGGTTGGGGTTTTTTTTTCACTGTTAGTGACCATTCTACAGATTGAAAAAACTTTGCTTACTGTAATCTTAAAAACCTATGTTAGTGAATTAAATGAGTCATTAAACTCGTAATGTAGGTTATGTTTAAACCAGTATAAGACTGGACTGCCACTGCAGAGAGCTGTCTCCGTTGCTTTAGTTGGAAGTTTCTGTTGCTTCCCTTGTTTCTTAACATCAGCAATCAGGCAGTCACATGGTCGCTTTGCCCAGTGCATGGCTGAAAACTAGTTCATTACATGACCACGTTTCTTGGTACTGACATGGTGATGATGAGAAGAAACCATTGCAAGAGACTAAGAGTGCCAAAATGTCCATTTCAGCGGCAGCACAATCATAAACTGATCGAAGCAATCAAAATGTGAAGCTACTCCCTAATTTGTTTTGTCCTGCATATACATATATATATATACACACAGAACTGGCGTACATAGAGATATGTAGCCGAGTCATATTTGGCATATATATGGCTAAACATTTTATACATACTCTTACAAGAATAAACAGATATTTCCTTTCACTTTCTCAGTCCATTGGGAACCGAAACTGTGCTCTAGTTCTGGTAGTAATATTTACTTGATCTGTCCTTAAAATTTAGTCTGTCATCTAATTTGTTTCTGCTGATAGCTGATTTATATTAGCTAGGTGCCTGAATGATAACTTGAGTAATGTATCTCTGGCTTGTGGCAGAATGAAAACAAAACAGTTTCTACACCTCACTTGAAAAATAGGTCTGACAGGATATCTAAGACTAAAAAAAGTTATTTGCAGAGGCCTAAGAGTTCTCCTTTTCATCTTTGCAGAATGTTTTTTTCAGCTTTTCATTTCAGATGCTGTGTGAAGTGTACTGTGATAGTTTATAGGGGAATTCACGCTTTTTCATAAAGCATACTCTGTTTTGACAGATCTTTCAGCATAGTCTAGGACTGAACTCCTGCTTAATCTTGAGCTATTTGTACTGATTTGCTGAGAATGAGAACACAATTAATCAATACCATGTAGTTTGGTGCTTGAGCACTCAAGACAGTGCTACCTTTATCACTTTTTTTTTTCTTGTATAGGAAGTCCAAGGCAAATACAGGAGTTACAAAACAGACACTCTTAAATGAATGTTCTACAATGTCAACTAAATGACTATGAAAGAGAAAGCTTATCTGTAAATCTTTCAGACCATTGAATAAATTCTCCTTTTTCTCTTAAAAAAATCTAAAATTGTGTTGATAAGCCAAATGGGAGGTCTCCTGGGGGTGGAGGAAGAAATCCCTTAAATCACTGTATGGCAGTGCTTTGATATATGACTGGATCGTAAAAAGTAACTTGCTAAGCTCAAGTTCCTTAGTTGTCAGCCTTCTTTGCAGAGGTCTTTGTAACAGACTGAAAGAATTAGAACTTAATCAGGGGCGTTCTGCCATAACTGTCCTATAGTATAATGCTCTGTGGAGAGGCACATGAAGTTACGTAAGCTTATTTGACTATGTCTGAAAGAACAAATATCATGATGACCTTTAAGACTCTGATAATAGGATGGCTGGGATAGGTAACTCTTTCTTGCATTATGAGAAGCATGCTGGTCATATGCCTTAAGTAAAAACTTTAATTTATTGTAAGGAAGTAAGCGTGCTCAGAACTGAATTTGTGTTAAAATTTTGTTCTCTTTGCAGTCTACAGCTTGCAGTAGCTGACTGCAGGCTAGTACCATTGTCTTTAGCCAGTTCATTTCTGTTGATGCTCTGGAGTCTGTAATGGATTCTTTCTTTTTTAGTCCCAATTCTGCATCCCCACCTGCTGCTCCATGCCCTGCCCCCGCCTTGGGAAGGTCTTCAGAAACCTGTCTTAAACCTCTTAATTTGTCTCTTTAATCAAATATGGAAATGGCTTGATAAGAACTATACTGTTTGTGAATTAGCAAACCCAGAGCAGGATTGGTGGCAGCCCACCAAACAGTAGCTTGTAATATAAAAGCCTTCTGTTACATTTTCATTACAATTATGAAATGAAAATATAGTATCCTTGGATGTATATAAACTTGTGCCAGGGGAAGGATAGTCAAAAACAGTAAAGTGCATATTGTTGATTGTTGATCCCAGAAAACAGACATGGTGATGTCAGTCTGAATTTACTAAAATGGGAAGATTTTCAGGAAGAAGTAGATAGCATCAAGAGGGAATCCCTACCAGTCTTTAATTCCAGTGTTTGAAAAGGATTTTCAGTATTTCTTGACTTAGGGTTGGAACATTGTGTTCAGATGAGTCTTGTGTTGACTTGGTAAATGTACCTGGCTTGTAATTTTTTTTTTCTTGTTTTTTCTACCCAGCTTCTGCAGCCTGATTGTCTTAATATTTGGAAACATTACATACAGAGACTGATTTGATATTCCATTTGGCATTTCCCATATTATAATCTTCACCTTCTTTTAAGTTACCTAAATTTCCATCCTGGCTTTAAAATCTGGACTACAGGAACCTCCTATTTATAATACTGTGTTTTGAAATGAAATATTTTGTTAATGTTCATGTTCTTTCTTTTTCATCACATCAAAATACTTGAAGTACAGAACAATAATGCTACAATGTGTGAATATAAAAAGTTGTTAATGAAAAAGGTGTGGTTTCCAGTTTGATGCAGTTTATTTTTGTGTTATGCTGTAGGTCTGTCAAATGGTTTTGGAGATGGAAGTAAAGAGAGAGCATTAGATGATACTCCGGGAAGAAAAGTTGAACCTCGTCGCCGCTGTGCATCAGAATCTAGTATTTCATCTAGTAACAGTCTTTTGTGTAACTCAAGGTAAAACTGTAAATCTGAAATATAAATTTGAGATTGAATATATCAGTTTCTGTACTGCTTGTGACCCACATTGGAGGGTTGCAGAAACTTTAGAAAAAAGAGTACATTTCCATTTTCTCAATTGTGTGTCAAATCTGAGATACCTTTTAGGATTGCTAGTATCCTTTTGCTGAATTCAGGTTATTGCAGATCCAGGCAGTTACACTTTATACTTCACTATGCTTCTCTTGCTCTGTATAGATACATATACATGTTTGTGTATATAGTATCTTGTTTTAATTACCTTCCTAATCCTTAACACTAAAAATCGGTGCGTTTATTTTGGTGAGGGGAGGAGAGAAGCAGTTTCCAAAGCAGAGCCTTGTACAGAGGGAAGGTAAATTCAGTAGCTGTGAAACTGTAGATTATCAGTCTGTGATTTGGATTACTGGCTAGTTACTACAGTGATGATAGTACCTGTATACCAACTACTGACCTTCTCTTTGTGAAGTCTGTTGTTAAAGGTAGGACTGTCTGAGTGGTCACCTCTGCCACCATTGATAAATATTTCTCCATCACCAATGGTGCACATCTTCCAAAAGCACACTAATCTCTGGGTAGAGGGTAGCTGTCTCCAGTCCTGGGCTATAAGGATGGGGCATGCAGGAGTATAGGGTAAATTTTTTTTATTTTTTCTTTTTTTTTTTTTTTTTTTTAATAAAAAAAACAAAGGCTTTATTCATGTGTTCAAGATGGGTATTGAAGTAGTGTTTAAGGGAATGGTGTTAATGCACTCATGTCAAACAGACCTTCAGAAACAAAGAGGATTTAATATTGCATCTCTCGTAAATGTGATATTGACGATTTGATCTAGAATAATTGCTGTTCACATTCTTTGATGTCTTAAAGAAAAATGAAGCGTGCAGAGAACAAATTTCCCATTTCGTGTGTAGACATTCCACAATTGAAAGACTTTAATGCATAGTGAAAAATGAAAGAGAAAAAATAATTGTGTTTCCTGTGTAGTGGAACTGTTGCAGCAGAGGGAACATGTTTCTATTTGGCCAATATCCGCTGTAACACTGGAGACAAAGCAGCTTCTCTCATTTGTGCATTTATAACCTGTACAGCAGTTGAGGAGCAATTGCATAGTGTTTGTCTTTGCTAGTAACCAGGCAGTTCTGTGCATGAAAATAATCTGGGGTTTTAGCTTTTATATAGTTGTTTGTGTTTGTTGTATAAACCTTGTTAGAGCTTTCTGCTCTGATTTTACTGTGTGCTGATGAATTTTGAATTCTTTTTTCAAAGTCTTGATTCATAGTGAACAATGTTAATTATAAAGTAATGGGTTTAATATTAATGCTTTCATAGTTTCAGCCTACCGAAGTGTGGTAAAGGTAAACCAGCACTTATACGAAGACACACACTGGAAGACCGAAGTGAATTGATATCATGCATTGAAAATGGAAACTATGCCAAAGCAGCAAGAATTGCAGCTGGTAACTATGAATAGTTGTGTTCTTATTAATAATATTGTATAACTATAATTTTGTCCATTTATTTGACAGATTCTAACATTCTTATTTTTGCTGCTGACATACATCTAAGTGTTCTGAAAGTGGTGTTGATAGCATTGCAGAAACTATTGGTTTCTGCTTTTCACTATTTAAAGACTTTGAAGAGAAAAGAATAGTACCTGATTTTGTTTTTTTGATTAAAAAACGGTGTTTAAAGTGATCAAGCTACTCTAGTAATACAAACAAAACTTGGACAGAAGTGCTGTTTATGGTTCTGTCAATATTTTGTTGAGCTTTTTGATGTAGGGTTTACTCTTCATACACTGTTCTGCATAAACATGTTGACAAAGAGGTAAGATGTGGTCTACTTCGATTCAGGAAAAATTTGAAATTGGAAAGAAGTGGAAATTTTTAGGAATGTAGAGGTTAATAACTTACCAAATTTTAGGGAAATAACTATGTTCTGGTTCTGGTATTTTAATTGCATTACAAGATTTAAGTAGGTCATCTCTTCTGTAACTAGAAGTGTGTTTGTGTAATGCAGTGCTCCCATGCTGAAGTTAGGCATCAGCCTTGCAGTGGCTAGCAGGCCTGTCTTTAGTTTCTGACCTTGAAACTCCACGCCCCCTCATCCTGTGTGTTCCTTGTCCAGGACTCTTTTCATGTCTTTCTATTGCTTTTACCTGACTCTGTTTGCCTTAGTCTGTTCTTTCCTCCCTGTATGATCAATGTTGGTTTTATTTCTTGCAGCTAATCTGTTTTCAGCTATGGCTTCATTACTCTTAGGTTTAGTATCTTTATTATCTGTATGGTCCTCTTATACAGGACTTAACCTTTTCTGTGTGCTTTTCTTTCTCTGTCCCAGGTAGTCTCATATTTTACACTTCCCACTTAGAATTCCAGTGCCTACTTTTTTGGAACTCTCCTTGATCTCTCTTAATTCTGTCTCTATTCTCAGATACATTCTACAGCTGCCTAAAAGGACGAGCAAATGACATTTGACAACATTATTTTATATATTACTATATACTCTGTCTAATTTGAGCTCTTTTGGCTGCCTTCTGCACCCTGTTACCCCAGCAGATCAAGAAGAGGAAATAAGTAGGAGTGAAGTGAAATCTGCTTACGTTCTGTGCATAACTGGAACTTTACCATGATTTACTTCTATTGGTAAAATCTCAGATTTTACAAAGAAACTAAAATTTTGTTGTTCATTCTTGGCAAAATGTCTCAAATGGTTCTGTTTGACAGAGTATATGTACTTTAGAAACAAACACAGTGCTTACAGTTATGCTCTCTTTAGGTCCAAGGAGTATCTTGTTTCTATTTACAAGATGCTGTCTCAAAACCTGTGGTATGGTATGTTATGATGGGATGCAGTTTTGCATTGATTAATGGATGTAATCATTGTAACGCATGCACGCTGAAATATGTTAGTTCAAACACGAACAGTGTTACAAGAGTTCTGCTGAAATCACTAAGCCAAGTGTGCAAGTTAGGACATGCTGTAATACTGCTGCCATGTTCAGCATTTTTGACTTGTGAGACAGGTGTGCTTTAGAACCAGGTCCACTCTGTGCACTGGACAAGTTAAGACTATTATGGAAAAATATGTTCTATATTGGAAGTAGGAAGATTATATTGAGATATAAATACAGAGGATGAATTAAAGTTTCAAAAGTGACTCAGAATTCCCTCTAACTTTTGGGGCTTGGACTTGCAGGCTTAATATGGTTGTCTTGGTTTTCAAATAGAATTATCTGTATGTAATAGCTTGTTGTCCTTGGTGTGCAAGAGCACTGGAAGTTGAATAGACACTTGCTATGAGTGGTTTTCATTAATAGCTGTTGTATACAGAGATGTGCTGAGATTTGTAGGTCTTGGATTCATTTATAAGGTCAAGAAGTTGCTGTGCTGAAGTAGCAATTTGTTCTTCTGCCTGTCCCTCCTGAGCTTTGCCCAGCTCTTCTGCCTGGCTGTTCCTTGTTCCCTGATCCAAGGTTCTTGTCTAGCTCTCCTGTTCTATACTGTCTCATTCTTTTTGTCCCAGTTTTCAATTCTTTGTCCCCATCTTTGTCCAGTCAGTTGTGCCACCTTCTTGTCAGATCCCCCCCCCCGTAAATCTTAGTGATGGCATTTTTTCCAGCAGTGTCTAGATACTGTCTTTTCCTTCAGTCACATCAGACTGGTGAGCCAGGGGGCAGGTTGTAGGGGAAAATTTTGCTGCATTTGACTCAAATAGCTTTCCCCTCCATGTGGTATTAATTTCAACAAGTAACATTGAGAGCAGAGAGAACACTTTGTCCAGGCAAGAGTTACACAATAAAAGGAAGGTCTGAATTTATCATTTGTGCTAAAGAATGATCCGTCTACACTGCTGGTACCACAGCTACCTCTTGGGTGGCAGTAGTTTTGGAGCTTAAATATGCTTTGTCTCAGTGGATTTGTCTGCAGATTTAGGTGTTAAAATTTCCTCTGTGTAATTAAAAAAAAGAAAAAAACAAACAACAAAACAAAACAAAAAAAAACACAACCAAACCGACACTGTGCACTGTTAATCTGGTCATCCTTCAGTAAAATAGACTTTCCCGTTTGTGGCTGAAGTTTCTGGTTTAAAATAAAATTGGCCTATGAAGAGCTCGCATTCCTTGCTGAAAGCTATGCAGATACTGGTTTTGAAGTTTTTAGCTCCGTTTCTGAAGACAGAAATGCCTTAAAGTTTTGAGGCTTTTGACACCAGCACCTACCGGGTGTTTTGCTCAAATTCCCACAAAAAATGAAACACATTGACTTCATTATTGGAATGATACTTAAAAAAACACTAGTAGTGTTGTTTTGTTTTAAAAATATTGTAAGAAATAAAAGCTCTCTAAGGGGAGGAAGGGTTTAATGAGACGTCCTTCTTTACCCTAAACTATAGAGAATCTTAAGTCTGGTTTGTGGTATTTTGTTACTGTTGGTTTTCAGCTAGCGGGAGTACTGTTATTTAAAAATTTCAAACAGTATCTTGTCCTGACTGCTAACTGAAATTCATTGTCTCTCATAGCTTGAGGAAATAAAGGGGGTTTTATGTTGTAAAAGAAAACTACTAACCATATGTGTTAGTGTATTAACCCCCTATCACCACATGGAATAAATTCTGACTAGGAAAAATTCTGAGACACTTCCCTACTTTGTATACATCCGAGAAGTCTCTGAGGGAATCTGGCTGCATGCATCCTGTCAGATTCTGCATGACCTTCTACTCAGCATTAGAATTTCATTTTCTTTGTTTCATATCAACTCTGCAGCTGAGAATAACGTAGGTTTCTTTTCTTCCTTGTTAGCTGCCCTGAAGAAGAGGACTTGTACTGTCTATGTTCCAGATACAATTTTATATATATTGTGCAAAATAGTCTGTGTATGAAGGATACATTAGTCTAAACCTTTATTACTCTTTATAATTGATGTGTGAATACTTAACATACTGGTCCTGATAGAGCAGAGCAATAAAGAAGGTGCCCAGAGATTGCTTTTTCTGTTGTGTTAGCAATTGCTCTGATTATTTTATTTTGAGATGCTACCAAAATGGTACTCTGGATTTAACATGTCTTTCCTTATAGTACACAGCATTTTATGTATTCAACTATACTCTTAGAAGTATAAGAATGCCTGTATGTATTATATTTGTGTGTATTATATATTTATAAATCTAAAACATATTATTATGGCTTTTAACGAGAAAGTGAAGAATGTCCTAAAATGAACTCTCTAAAATATACAGAAAGGAACAAATAAATAAACAAACCAGTAAATAGATTTACTAGCTGTTTTTCCAAGGTTATGTAGTTCAGTAAGAAATAGTGTAAATAAGACTTAAATTATTTTCATGGTTTTGTATAATGGAATCCAGCGATCAAAGATCTCCTTTGTAAAGCCTGCTGGCATTGATGGTAAAGATCCCTATTTTCTTTAGAAGACTTGTTCAAGGTCTGAAAGACGCTGGAAAAATTGCATTTGTTTCTCTTTCTCCTATGTTACCCACACCTATAATAGAACCTATAACAACTTTTAGCTTCAAAAACATCTAACATCTTCATTATGCTGTGATGGCAAGTTATGAACTATTGCATTTTGATAAGTGATGTTAAATAGTTGTGTATCTCTAAAGTTAGACTTCCCAATGAAGTATTTTCTTGAAATGTTGAAACCATTGTAGATTAAAAATAAATTATAATTAAATTAATAGCCTATTGACATAGAATATATTGTTGGAGAATGATTGACCTCTTTTTTTTTTTATCACCTTAAACACTTTTTTCTGTGCTGTTTCTACTCTTACAAGGTTTGAAACCACTTCTTTTTTTCCAGTATTTTTTCTGATGTTGAGATGGAACATATATCTGCGTGCCACATTTCATAAATAAGCATTGCCCATTTTAAATGGGAGCAGATTGGGAAAAACCGAGGAATAAATTGTATTGTGGCAAGTAGAGAGCTACTTCTATCAAGTATTGCCTTACTGCTAAAAAAAAGTGCAACTGCAACCTCTGAACTATATTTTGGTACCATGTTTTCCCATGCAAGAAGTGCCTCCTCATCTTTACTGCCTGTGAACTTTCATTACCTTCTTCCTACTTTTTCCACCCTCAGTTCCATCTTGAGGGATAACTCACTGTCTTCTGCCCAGTCTCTTGACCGTATCCATGTGTGTCTAGGGGGCCAGTTCTGGTTGACTGAAAGGCTTAAATCTGTCTCATGCTTCAATCCAGTGGTGAGCAACAGAGGAAACAACAGAGGATTCTGGTAGAAGCAAGCAGTAACATAAACTCGGTTTTCTGTTATGCTGCCTCCTGAGAAGAAAAAAAAACACTATTGCAGCTGTTTCTTGAACCCTGTTGGTCTTTTTGAACTTTGCTGCAGGAAAGGGCTGGGCAGAGAGACCAAGAAGGCTGATTAAAATAAATAAGTAAATAAAAATTAAAATGCAGTTTAGAACTTATGCATAAGAATAGAAGGGTATTCCAGACAAGCATTGTAAGTTGTCAGGTGCTAATCCTACTATGTTATATCCAGCACTTTGGGAACATCCATCCAACTTGCATCTTCAATACCATCACCTCTTTGATAGGATTGTCATCGCAGTTTCAAAAGAAAACAGTTATTTGGAGTGCCCTATTTTTATGTTTTCTACTTTATCTGTAGGCTTGGATTAAAGTACTAATATTGTTTAAAGAGCTGTTATGAGCATTACTTGCTTTTTATTGCTGTGTGCATGGAAGGTGGTATTGGTATTTTGATTCTAACGATCATGAGATATTGATGAGGAAATGAACTGCAGAAGATTTCTCTGAGGCTTCATTCTTTAATATTAATTTTTTATTTAATTGTTACTTGTTCTTAGAAGTTGGGCATAGCAGTATGTGGATTTCAACTGATGCTGCAACATCTGTTCTTGAGCCTCTAAAAGTGGTATGGGCCAAATGCAGTGGATATCCCTCTTACCCAGCTCTGGTAAGTACAAAGCTTCCCATCAATACACTAGTGATACTGTTTCTGGTCTGACAGTATTGGTGCGTGAACTTAAAGTAACTGATAAATTCCCATTCAGGTTGAATAAAGGTGGATTATTCTGCCCACTTTACCATGCATTCGGTTTGTAAAATTATTGCAATATCAGACCTTGAGTCAATAACCTCAATTACCCTACCCATCTTTTGAGATGCGCAATACCTGTCTTAGTAATCTTTTTTTCTGCAATATATATTATTGTTTAAGGATCAACTTAATAAGCATTTGACAGGCATCTTGTTAGTGTTGGAACAATTTCTGCTGCAGAATGAGTATAAAAATACTCTTAATTCTGCAGTTCATTAAAGAAACAAAGAAACTTGGTAGAGTCAGAATAAATTGAATAATTGTATCCTGTTGTGAATGATGTACTGCAAACTTAAAGCTGTTGTGCCCATGTTAATTTAGGAGAAATACACACAGTTCTACTTAAATCAAAGCTTGCAGAGAAAATGTTGTTGATAAAGTGTTTGGCTTCAGGCATTGGGGGTTATATAAACAGTTCATACACTATGGCTTGATTTATATAATAGACTGGACAATCATGACTGTTTTAATGTATGCATACTGGGGGAGCCCAGGAAATGTAATCATACAGAGTCAGGTTAAAACCTGTAGAGGTGAGATTCAGAGCAGTTGAGTTTAAGTGCCCTCAGTGGGTGACCCAAACACTCTTGGGTCAGATGCTGAAAATTTAATGATTTGATTGTCTCTTGAATGGCGTTAGCACTTCAGTGTTAGATTTAATCTGATTATGACCAAAGGGCTCCTCTTCTGCCCACTCCTTTATGTCAGCACTGGCATTTCTCCGAGCGTGTGATGAGTTGATTGAGGAATTAAACCTCAGTCAAGAGAAGAAAGTTCTTCTCCTGATTTCTACAAACTCCCCAGTGTTAGCTTTCTGTTGATTTAGTTCCCATAATCAGTTTACTGTGGATTAAGATTGGTGCCAGCATGGATGCTAGAAAAACAACAGGAGTCTGTAGGGTAGGAGATGGTTAAAACAGGCATGGAGTAACACAACCCCTCTTTGGTGGAAGCTGAACACTTGATAATGCTGTGATCTGCCTACAAAGGAGTTTTTCCATCAGCCTGATTAGTTTAATGTGAGCAGCATCTTCCTCCCTCCCCCCAACCTTTGTTTAGAAAGAATTTGTGACTGTAACTGCATGTTCTGCTGAAAATGGAGTCATTAAATTGGGTATGCAAGATATTTGAAAGTGACTTCTGATTTTTTTTTTCTGTTTGGGTTTTTGTGCTTGCTTACAGGGTGTGCTGCTTCAGATATTGAGTGTGGGGCTTGTATTTTGCAGAAGCAAATATTTATACCTTAACATAGGTTGTTTCTTTAAAGTATCTGAAATTCAAAACCCAAAATTTGAGGCCAGTTATGACTAGTTGCTTTTAGAAATCCTGGTTCAGCTTTCTTATTCTGAAACCTGCTTGTCAGTCTGCAAAGCTGTAATAAGTAAAATTCAAATGTGACTTTAAGAAAAACTGATATGGGTGAAAAAATGCTCTAGAGGTAGTTTTTTCAGTTAAGTTTACCACCATGCCTCCACTCTGCCTATTCACCTTACGTCAAGAAGTTATGTGTGTAACACAAGGCCTATTTATACACAGTGGCTGTTTAGTTTATGATTCTTTCCCCATTAACTCCTTAAAATAAATCATGTAGTTTTAAAAATCAGGAACTGTCCTTTCTTCTCTCTTACAGATTATTGACCCTAAGATGCCTCGTGTTGCTGGCCATCACAACGGTGTTACTATACCAGTGCCACCTCTGGATGTACTGAAAATTGGAGAACAAATGCAGACCAAATCAGATGAGAAGCTATTCTTAGTACTATTTTTTGACAATAAAAGAAGTTGGTATGTTATTGAAATGTATTGTTTGATGCAGTGACTTAAAATTTTAAAAGCCTGTACCTTTAGTCTAAAAGAAAATAGATATATTATCTTTCCATTGATATCTTTCCTATGGAAGTATCAACTGTAATGTTAAAATTTCATATTTGAGTCTATTCTTCGACCAAGGCGTATCATCACTGAAAGATACTTATTTATGGTCAATTTGGAAGAAAATAATGTAAGTTGTTAAATAGTCTTTGGGTTTGATTTACAAGCTGGTTTCATTTATTGACCTGATAAAATTGCTTCTTTGGCTAAACAGACTTTTTTAAAGGTCTTTGGTATTTATCTATATCAGCCTTGATCATTGCTTTCCAAATGACAACACTTTCCCCCGCCCCCAGTCTGCTCAGCTGAGTTTTCTTTAAATTTTTAACCTCTCTAGTTAAATGCTTTATTAACACTCTCATTTGAAGTTCTTAGCCCTTCCTAAAGTTTTTCATGAGACCTTCCATTTTTCCATTTCTTTCAGTATCAACAATATGCTGTGTGGGGCCTGAAGAGATAATTCACACAAGAAAACGTTGTCTTCCCCTTCTACTAGCTCTTTTTTTGGGGTTTGGTTTGGTTTTTTGGGTGGTTTGGCTTTTTTGGTGTTTTTTTTTTTTGTTGTTTTTTTTGGTTTTTTTTTTTGGTGGGGTTTTTTTTGTGTTGTTTTTTTGTTTGTTTGTTTGGGTTTTTTTGTTTTTTTGTTGTTTTTTGATTTTGCTTTGGTTTTGGGTGTTTGGGTTTTTTTGTTCGGGGGGTTTGCTGTATTTATGTTTGGTTGGGGTTTTTTTTGCCAGATATGGAAGCTTTTCATCTGCCCCTCTTTCTTCCTTTCATCAAGTTATATATTTCTTTCTTGTGTTCTTAATCCCTCTCCTCTCCGGGTTTCCACACAGGTCAAGCTAGCTTTAAATCTTTTCATATTCAGTTTTACTCTTGAATTTGCCTACACTTTCAGATATCATTTTCCTCTTTAGCTCATTAAATGTGATGTCTAGAAATGCTGCCATTCTCCTTGCTCTCTCTGTCCCATTACACTATCACCGAAATAACTTTTTGCCTGTAATTTAGAAGTGGTGTTTGCGTTTCTGTCCCTGTAGATCCTTTGGCATAATCACAATTCTTTGGCTTGCTCTCTTTGTTTGTCCATTCTTTTCTTAATTAATTGGTGGTTGTCATGGTTTTAGCTGGGATAGTTGATTTTCTTCACTGTAGCCAGTATAGTGCTGTGTTTTAGACTTGGTATGTAAATAATGTTGATAACACCCTGGTGTTCTGGTTGTTGCTGGGTAGTGTTTACACTAGTCAAGGACTTTCTAGCTTCCCATGCTCTGCCAGGTGCACAAGAAGCCGGAAGGGGAGGGGATACAACCAGGAGAGCTGATTTGAATTGGCCAAAGGGATATTCCATATCATGTGACATCATGCCCAGTATATTAACTGGGGGGAATTGGCTGGGGGAGGCAGCGATCGCGGCTCGGGGACCGGCAGCGTCGGTCGGCGGGTGGTGAGCGGTTGCAGCACTTGTGGTTTGGTTTTGCTTTTTTTTTTGTTTTTGTTTTCCCTCTTCTTCCAGTGTTTCATATCTCTCTCTCTCTCATTATTTTCCTTTTCATTATATTATTATTATTGCTGTTTTATTTTAATTATTAAACTGTTCTTATCTCAACCCACGAGTTTTCTTACTTTGGCCCTTCCGATTCTCTCCCCTATCCCACAAGGGTGGGGGAGTGAGCGAGCGGCTGTGTGGTGCTTAGTTGCTGACCGGGGCTAAACCGCAACAGTCCTTTTTGGCACCCAATGTGGGGCACGAAGGGTTTGAGATAATAACGGTTGCTGGTCACAGCATTGATTCATCTGTTCTCGATATTAGTTAGTCAGACCTACACCATGCTGATTTTGAAGTACGTGTTAAAGATTGGCGTTGGGTTTTGTAGTTTGCTGTGCTCTGCAGTGGTTAGAGATGTTTTGCCTAGGAGATTTGTTATTAAAACACTGGCCTTGAGTTTTATCGGTTATTTGGGTCTTGCATGGAAGCCGTTACTGTACTTCAGGTACCACCTCATGGAGACAATTAGCAATTATACCTCCTCTTCTGAGAGGTTCTTTATGGAGGAAATACAGAATGGCACCTTAGCTACCGTATTCTGTAATGTCTCCTCCTTCATTACAACAACTTTTCAGTATCTTGAACATCCTTGGGTAGTTAAGATACATCTGTTGATATTCCTATGGCAGATTGTTTCGGTTTTGTCTAAGGTTAATAAGCAATTCAAGAATATCATCCAGAGATCTGCCCCAAGGCTCAATAATTATGGGTGGCAGGGTATGTGGGATAGTATGGGCAAATGCCTGAGACGGTGGGCACCCCCAGTGTTTTGGGACTTCACCCCTGAACAAGTGCAGAATCCTGAAAAATTAGTAGAATATTTGGAGGAAGTATGTTGTCACCCTAGCAATTCCAGAGAGATAGAAATCACTGCAATGTGTTGGGGCCTGGCCCATGCCTACCGAGCCCTGTTCAACAGTATTCAGTACCACCAAGGGAAAACGACAGGCCCTGCGGCTACTCCAAGCCCAACGACAAGCACTGTGGCCCCTCAAACCCCCACAACAGGCGCTGCAGCAGCTCCAAGCCCGACGACAGGCACTGTGGCCCCTCAACCCCCCACAACAGGCACTGTGGCGGCTCCAAGCCCGACGACAGGCACTGTGACCACTCAAACACCCCTGACGGACACTGAAGCTGAATCAGAGAATCAACCCGTGCCAGTATCAGTTGCCCCTATACAAAAGAAGAAATCTTTGAAGAAAAAGTCAACTCGTTTAGAAAAGGATGATGGAGAAGAGTGCCGTTACTAAGAGAGGAGAAGGAAGAGGAAGAACTCGTACAAGAGATGGAAACTACCCGATCCCTATCCTTAAGTGAGCTGCGAGATATACGAAAAGATTTCGGCCGTCATGTAGGTGAGCATGTTGTCACCTGGCTGCTCCGATGCTGGGATAATGGGGCCAGTAGCCTGGAATTAGAGGGTAAGGAAGCCAAACAACTGGGATCCCTTTCTAGGGACGGGGGCATTGACAAAGCAATTGGAAAAGGGACACAAGGCCTCAGCCTCTGGAGGCGACTCCTGTCTGCTGTGAAAGAAAGGTATCCCTTCAAGGAAGATGTTATATATTGCCTTGGAAAATGGACCACCATGGAGAAAGGTATCCAGTACCTGAGAGAATTAGCTGTGCTTGAGGTGATTTATGGTGACCTGGGTAGTGAACAGTCATCCAAAGATCCAGATGAAGCGCAGTGCACACGACCCATGTGGCGGAAGTTTGTACGGAGCGCACCATCATCCCATGTAAACTCCCTGGCAGTAATGTCCTGGAAAGATGAAGAGGCACCAACGGTAGAGGATGTGATTGATAAACTCCAGGATTACGAAGCACATGTCTCTTCCTCCCTCGTCTCAGCTGTGGAGAAACTGTCCCGGGAGGTTCAGCAACTCAAAGAAGATATGTCCTACTCCCTACCTGTACGGACCAGTATCTCGGCCATTAGGAGTAAGCATCCTTCTGCTCAAGAGAGAAGATACACACCACGGGGCACCCTATGGTTTTACCTGCGTGATCATGGAGAGGACATGAGGAAGTGGGATGGAAAACCTACCTCAACCCTGGAGGCACGGGTACGTGAGTTGCAAGGAAAAACAACCACTCAAGGGGGGATCTCCAGGAGACTTGCTGCTCCAGTTTCCAGTAGGCAGTTCCCCAGACAGAGGAGTAGAAGCGCTGATTCTATCTGTGATCTTAATAGAGAGACTTCTGATTCCCATCCACAAGATCTGGAGTGGGAAACCCGCAATTGGAATTAGAGGGGCCCTGCCTCCAGCCAGGTGGAGGAAAAAGGGACAACCGGGTTTACTGGACTGTGTGGATCCGATGGCCTGGCACATCTGACCCACAGGAGTGTAAGGCTCTAGTGGACACCGGTGCACAGTGCACCCTAATGCCATCAAACTATGTAGGGGCAGAACCCATTTGTATTGCTGGAGTGACAGGGGGATCCCGAGAGCTAACTGTTTTGGAGGCTGAAGTGAGCCTAACTGGGAATGAGTGGCAAAAGCACCCCATTGTGACTGGCCCAGAGGCTCCGTGCATCCTTGGCATAGACTACCTCAGGAGAGGGTATTTCAAGGACCCAAAAGGGTACAGGTGGGCTTTTGGTATAGCTGCCTTGGAGACGGAGGAAATTAAACAGCTGTCTACTTTGCCCGGTCTTTCGAAGGACCCTTCTGTTGTGGGGTTTCAAAGAACAACAGGTGCCAATTGCCACCACAACAGTGCACCGGCGGCAATACCGCACCAACCGAGACTCCCTGATTCCCATCCATGAGCTCATTCAGCGACTGGAGAGCCAAGGAGTGATCAGTAAGACCCGTTCACCCTTTAACAGTCCCATATGGCCAGTGCGGAAGTCTAATGGAGAGTGGAGACTAACAGTAGACTATTGTGGCCTGAACGAAGTCACTCCGCCACTGAGTGCTGCCGTGCCGGACATGCTACAACTTCAATACGAACTGGAGTCAAAGGCAGCCAAGTGGTATGCCACAATTGATATCGCTAATGCATTCTTCTCAATCCCTTTGGCAACAGAGTGCAGGCCACAGTTTGCTTTCACTTGGAGGGGTGTCCAGTACACCTGGAATCGAGTGCCCCAGGGGTGGAAACACAGCCCTACCATTTGCCATGGACTGATCCATACTGCACTGGAACAGGGTGGAGCTCCGGAACACCTTCAGTACATTGATGACATCATCGTGTGGGGCAACACAGCAGAAGAGGTTTTCGAGAAAGGGAAGAAAATAGTCCAAATCCTTCTGAAGGCTGGTTTTGCCATAAAACAAAGTAAAGTGAAGGGACCTGCACAGGAGATTCAGTTTTTGGGAATAAAATGGCAAGATGGACGTCGGCAGATCCCAATGGATGTGATCAACAAAATAACAGCCATGTCTCCACCAACTAGCAAAAAGGAAACACAAACTTTTTTAGGTGTTGTGGGTTTTTGGAGAATGCACATTCCAAATTATAGTCTGATTGTAAGCCCTCTCTATCAAGTGACCCGGAAGAAGAATGATTTCAAATGGGGCCCTGAGCAACGACAGGCCTTTGAACAGATAAAGCAGGAGATAGTTCATGCAGTAGCCCTTGGGCCAGTCCGGGCAGGACAAAATGTAAGAAATGTGGTCTACACTGCAGCCGGGGAGAATGGCCCTACCTGGAGCCTCTGGCAGAAAGCACCAGGGGAGACCCGAGGTGGGCCCCTGGGGTTTTGGAGTCGGGGATACAGAGGGTCCGAAGCGCGCTACACTCCAACTGAAAAAGAGATATTGGCAGCATATGAAGGGGTTCGAGCTGCTTCAGAAGTGATCGGTACTGAAGCACAGCTCCTCCTGGCACCTCGACTGCCGGTGCTGGGCTGGATGTTCAAAGGGAGGGTCCCCTCTACACATCACGCAACTGATGCTGCGTGGAGTAAGTGGGTCGCACTGATCACCCAACGGGCTCGAATAGGAAACCCCAGTCGCCCAGGAATCTTGGAAGTGATCATGGACTGGCCAGAAGGCAAAGATTTTGGAATATCACCAGAGGAGGAGGTGACACGTGCTGAAGAGGCCCCACTGTATAATAAACTGCCAGAAAATGAGAAGCAATATGCCCTGTTCACTGATGGGTCCTGTCGTCTGGTGGGAAAGCATCGGAGATGGAAGGCAGCTGTATGGAGTCCTATACGGCAAGTCGCAGAAACTGCTGAAGGAGAAGGTGAATCAAGTCAGTTTGCAGAAGTAAAAGCCATCCAGCTGGCTTTAGACATTGCTGAACGAGAAAAATGGCCAGTGCTCTATCTTTATACTGACTCATGGATGGTGGCAAATGCCCTGTGGGGGTGGTTACAGCAGTGGAAGCAGAACAACTGGCAGCGCAGAGGCAAACCCATCTGGGCTGCTGCATTGTGGCAAGATATTGCTGCCCGGGTGGAGAACCTGGTTGTGAAGGTACATCATGTGGATGCTCATGTTCCCAAGAGTCGGGCCACTGAAGAACATCAGAACAACCAACAGGTGGATCAGGCTGCTAAGATTGAAGTGGCTCAAGTAGATCTAGACTGGCAACATAAAGGTGAACTATTTATAGCTCGGTGGGCCCATGACACCTCAGGCCATCAAGGAAGAGATGCAACATACAGATGGGCTCGCGACCGAGGGGTGGACTTGACCGTGGACACTATTGCACAGGTCATCCATGAATGTGAAACATGCGCTGCAATCAAGCAAGCCAAGCGGATAAAACCTCTGTGGTATGGAGGACGATGGCTGAAGTATAAATATGGGGAGGCCTGGCAGATTGATTATATCACACTGCCACAAACCCGCCAAGGCAAACGCCATGTGCTTACAATGGTGGAAGCAACCACCGGATGGCTGGAAACATATCCCGTGCCCCGTGCCACTGCCCAGAACACTATCGTGGGCCTTGAAAAACAAGTTTTATGGCGACATGGCACCCCAGAAAGAATTGAGTCAGACAACGGGACTCATTTCCGAAATAACCTCATAGACACCTAGGCCAAAGAGCATGGCATTGAGTGGGTGTATCACATCCCCTGTCATGCACCAGCCTCTGGGAAAATTGAACGATACAATGGACTGTTAAAGACTACACTGAGAGCAATGGGGGGTGGGACATTCAAACACTGGGATACACATTTAGCAAAAGCCACCTGCTTAGTCAACAGTAGGGGATCTGCCAATCGAGCTGGCCCTGCCCAGTCAGAACTCTTACGTACTGTGGAAGGGGATAAAGTCCCTGTAGTGCATGTAAAAAATATGCTGGGGAAAACCGTCTGGGTTATTCCTGTCTCAGGCAAAGGCAAACCCATTTGTGGGATTGCTTTTGCTCGAGGACCTGGGTGCACTTGGTGGGTGATGCGGGAGGATGGAGGAGTTCGATGTGTGCCTCAAGGGGATTTGATTTTGGGTGAAAATAGCCAATGAACTGAATGGTATGCTGTTAATTGCTATATGATATTGTATGTCATCACTCCTATGGTTGCTATATGCCGTATCAATGGTATCATAGTAAGAATTTCCAAAATTAATGAAGAATGAACTTTGATTGAACCAAGGAACGTGTAGCGGTGGTGGAACAAAGACTGGCTTCAGCATGCAACAATCCAACACCACACAGACCATCTCTCCGGCCTTGAAAGACTGTTACGATAGATGGAGCCCAAAGTTATGGACTGAATGAACTCAATGGACATGTGTGGACCCTCTACAGATGTTCTACAGGGATGGTCCATAGACTACGGGAATGATAAATGATATCTGCGTATGTCATCAAAGGATGGGGAGGCGTGGTGGTGGTTATTGAGGTCATATTGGATAGTATGAGACCTGAGCATGACGTAAATGGTATGGAATAAGGGGTGGATACTGTCATGGTTTTAGCTGGGATAGTTGATTTTCTTCACTGTAGCCAGTATAGTGCTGTGTTTTAGACTTGGTATGTAAATAATGTTGATAACACCCTGGTGTTCTGGTTGTTGCTGGGTAGTGTTTACACTAGTCAAGGACTTTCTAGCTTCCCATGCTCTGCCAGGTGCACAAGAAGCCGGGAGGGGAGGGGATACAACCAGGAGAGCTGATTTGAATTGGCCAAAGGGTATTCCACATCATGTGACGTCATGTCCAGTATATTAACTGGGGGGAATTGGCTGGGGGAGGCAGCGATCGCGGCTCGGGGACCAGCAGCGTCGGTCGGCAGGTGGTGAGCGGTTGCAGCACTTGTTGTTTAGTTTTGGGTTTTTTTTGGTTTTTTTCCCTCTTCTTCCAGTGTTTCATCTCTCTCTCGCTCATTATTTTCCTTTTCATTATATTATTATTATTGCTGTTTTATTCTAATTATTAAACTGTTCTTATCTCAACCCACGAGTTTTCTTACTTTGGCCCTTCCGATTCTCTCCCCCATCCCACGAGGGTGGGGGAGTGAGCGGCTGTGTGGTGCTTAGTTGCTGACCGGGGCTAAACCACAACAGTGGTAGTTCTTGATCTTTGTTCAGTTGCACAGGATTCTGTGAGATCCTGCAGTCTTCTGCCTTTGTTCACGGAGAACATCCAGATTTAAACATATTCAGTATTCTCTTTTTTCTCTCATTGGTATCACAAGTGTAATGCACACTCTCTCTAGCCACTTTCTTAATAATTGCTGTGATTGCTTCTTGGTCTTGGGAGTCCTCTGCAGCTTAAACCTTTTTGATTTGTCGCCATATGCAGATAGTCCTAAATCTTGCAAATATTATGCAATGCTCTCTCTAACAAATACTCTGCATAGATGGACAGAAAAGGCTAAATATTTTTCCAGCCCTTCTCTGCCTCCTCCACCCCCAGCTTTTTTTGGTAATGGTTGTTTTATCCTGATTATTTTGGCTATTTTGGCACTCATCACTCTAACTCACTTTTGTCTCTTTTACTCCTGAACCCATGGATTTTCAATCACTTGCAGGCTATATGTCATCTTCAGTCTGTGATACCAGCTTCTGTCACCTATGGATTACCTTTTCAAATAGTCACATTTGTTTCTCCTCCTCACCACTTGCATCTGGAGGACTTGGCAAGCTTTCTGTTAAAAACGCCTTCTTAAAACTTCCTTCTGATCTATATTAAAACTGATAATGGTTAGACTGCTTCTTATCATGCTCGTCACTGCTGTTACTATTCTCTACTGTTCTGTCTGTATCCTTGTACTGACTCTTTACAGGTTTTTTTGGTTTCAGCACGTGTATGGGGTTGTAGTGTAGAGAGCTTTAACAAAAAGTGTTTCAAGAGACCATTTTATTCAGTTAAAAAAATTTTTTGAAGAAAATGCTTCATGACATACTTCACTGTCTGATTTGCAGTTGGTTTGGTTTCAAATGGACTCCCAAACTGAAGTTTTTAAACAGAAGCACGGCTTCTGCCATTTGCAGCATTGGCATTGCAGACTACAGTGACTTACTTTAATAGATATTCATTAGTTTACCTAATTTTTGTTTTCCTTAATACCTGTAACTTAAGAAAACAGGATTAAGATCAACATTTAGGGAAATTAAGTAAATTTACTTTATAATTTTTTAATTAAATATTTAGAATGCTTTTCCTTCAAGTAAGAAAATGGGGTGTAGAGTTTTTTTTCATTATCACTCCTCTGTGCCCAGCAATTAATGATATTCACGGAGCTTAAAATGAAAAAGTACTCTGAATACAGAATTAGTGGGATTTCATACTGCAGCATAAAAGCATACTAAGCAGAACTTCCTTGACAGTTTAGGTTTCCCCATGAAGTTGAGATGTCTTAAACATAAGGCAAAAGTTCATCATCTGCAAATTCCTTGGAAATGAAAGAATGAAGAGAAAAAGTACTATGTCAAGTGAATCTTGAGTCACATTCATTGTTAGTTGCTGCTGCCTATTCTTAAAATAAACTGCATCAGTATTTCATGCTACTTTTTTTCAGTTGATACCTAATACCAATCATTGAATAAGTATCATTGAATTGGAAAGTATTCTTTGTTTTGTGGAAGAGGCTTTCTTAATATTTCATGTTCTTAAAATATTTAAGGCAAGTAAGTACTGTCTTAAAAGGAATTTAACACTTTATTTAAGATGGTAAATCTGATCTGCTGTATGAGAAACACAATATAGCAACCCTGACATTTCTGGAAAAACTTCTTGATTTTATTCTATATTTAACATACTTATTTTACCCTTTCTTACAGGCAGTGGCTTCCCAAATCCAAAATGGTTCCCCTTGGGATAGATGAGACCATAGACAAGTTAAAAATGATGGAAGGCCGTAACTCAAGCATACGAAAAGCAGTAAGAATTGCTTTTGATCGTGCTATGAATCACCTGAGTAGAGTCCACGGAGAACCAGTCAGTGACTTCAGTGATATTGACTAAAAGAGATTCTACCAAGGCATGAAAAATACCACACAGACTTGAACTCTACTAATGAACCTCTTTGTCTAAAAGAATGTATTGAAGATACAACCCCTTACTTGTTGATTCAGTGGCTGAGTTCTGCAAACTTGAAATAGTTGAGCAATTCTTCTAAATCACCATTGCCATATTGATTAATGATTTTATCGTGTTGTAGTTTGGAGGATTTTCCACTAAACCTGTTGAAATGTCTTGTTCATAGTGTTCATAGTTGTACATAAATGTATATTCAACACTTAACTTATTCTGATTTTAGAAGTAGCTCTTTAATTCCTTTTATAATTTTGCTGGGGAGGGAGTTGGTTTTTGTTTCCATGCATTTTAATTTTTTTTTTTTTTTTTCTTTCTGCGGTTAAGTTACCTAAGCACCATCTTCCAGCTTAAGGTGTTTAGTAGATCTTTAAGCCTAATATCAAAATGGCATCAAATATATGTTTGCCTAAATCATAGACAATATGGTGCTGCTTGTATCATTTCTTCCTTGGTCTGTAGCTTCTGAAGAAGACTTCTGAATGTTTGTGTAAATCGTTGCTCTTTGCACAAAGTACCACGTATTTAAGATTGATGTAAATTTACAATTACAAATATGTATTTTAAGAAAGGAATTTGCATTATTTTGGAGGGTACTTTGTGAGAAAGACATCAAGAAAAAAATTATACTATGTACATCACTTGCAAATCACCAAAAACACTCCATTGTTGCCCAAAATAACTTAAGATTGTTTTTGTTTTAAACAAACCTGGCTTAAAGCCTGCAAGCACATTATTTCTTTCAAAACCATATCCCATTTATCTCCCATTGATTTAATTTTGTTGATATGTGTGCCTCCCTGTGTTTTATTTATTGTAGAAAATGTATTAATTTGCTTTATAATGAAAAATAAAATTGACAAATATATTGATATGCATTTTTATACAGGCACATGAGAAGACAACTTGCTTTGGGAGAAAAATGTATTGGAAATTGTATAAAATAACTTGATGGTTTGTGTGTAATTTGATTTTTTTGTAACTTGTAATCTTTTGTTTCCAATGAGGGGATTTATGTAACTTTTAATTTAGAACACTTTGGTAGCAATAGAAACTTTGGATACATTTTTGTATGGTACATGTGATGTATATAGAATTAGTACTTTATTTTTATTTTTAAGAAGTAAAGCATTATGTTTGGGCAGGGGGAAGAAGGAGGGTGGGTTTCCAGAACTGCATTTTTATATTAAAAAGAAAAAAAATAAAGTCAAGATATTGATTGTTGTAGCTACTTTATTCCTACCTTCACTGAGATACTGAATTTGTAACAATGAAAATGGCAAGGTATGTTTGCAATGTGATTTATAATGACTCCATTATTTATAAATGCACTGTGTTTGAACTCTTTTGCAGTGATATCTTAAATACTGTACCAAGTTATATAATATGAAACACCAAATAATGCATATGAATGCACGAAGTATTTATGCCCAGCTTTTTTATAAAGGATTAGCAAATACAGCAAAACCAATACTTTTTAAATCTTTTTTTAAAACTTCATTGAATAGCATACTTCATTGTTAAACCTGCTTGAATCTTTATTTTAAAGGGACAATTACTTTTTAAATAGTTTTTAATGTTTTTATTCTCTATTGTTTGTAATACCCCCTTAGAAGCTTGAAATAAAATTTCTTTCTCAACTGTTAATTTTGTCCTGAATTTAGCCCCTGAGATTTTGCTGTAGTGCCCATTTTCTTCCTCCATGACTGAGCTGTTACAGAGGCGCTAGTTCAAGAAGCTGGTTGTTTTCTTGCTGTGGCATGCAGTATCATCCTTACCGAGCCCTCTGCATGGTAGGTGTTCTAGTTACACTCACTGGCTGAGACCAGTTGCCTATAATGGACTCTATTAGTTACAAAGATTAGTTGGATAAACTCCACAAATGGTCAAGCAAATAGTTTTCTCAGTCTTGACAGTAAACACAGCTTTAGGGGGAGTAGTGATGGCAGGTATCCTGTAAGGACTGTCCTTGAGGTGTTCTGCTGTGATAGAAACAACAGCCACATCGGGCAGAAAAACAAAATGAAAATTTGGTTGGTTTGCCTTAAATACAACTTCTGTGTAATGACTTGAAGGATCTGCCATACAGCCATGCTCATCTTTGAAGGGAGTGGAGCTTAATTTGTGCAATATTGAGACAGCAGAACCACTTCTGATCTGTTAGGACTGTCTATTAAGAGTCTTCAAAAAAAATAGCCTGCATCAGATTGTCTTTCAGACTTGTTCCACCAAATATACTCAGATTTGGTGTCTGTGAAACTGGGTAATGATTCACAGCCTCATTCTGGCAAGCAGAGAATGTTTTTTTGGATCTGTCAGACCTTGGAAAGCTGAAATTGCAGTTACAATAGGAGTAGGAAGGTGATAATTTAGTACTTGTATGATAAGAATTTCGATATCTGTAAAGTATGAAGTCCCAGTAAAAAAATATACACACAGTTGCAAAATGATTCATTAGAAGGCTTACCAAGTTCTCAACTGCTTCTGATGGTAGCAACATATAGAGCTCCTTTTTTGAAAACAAAAGCAGAGCATTAATTTCATTATTCTGTAACAAATTGTTTAATCGCATCTTCAGTGAATGTTTCAGTTCGAATTTTGCTCAGACTTCCAAGTTTCATTTTCTGGCTTTTATCTTCAGTTCTTGGAGAAGGTAAATTTGCTGCCTTGCTCTTACAGGTGTCTGTATGCACTTAAGAGAATTCTGAGCTGGAAAACTACTGATTAAAAGAGGCCTGTTAAGCATGCTAACAAACGACACTGCATATTCTTGTTTTTCTTTTGTGTATGTGATGGAGACTGTCCCAGGAATTCTTGCCAGAGGTTGCAGCAGTGGCTGCGGCTGTTACCACACTCTCTTATGCTGAAGTTGAGTATCATCCAGTGGCTCTTCATATTGGTTTAAAGGTTAAAATAATTTCTCAGACTTACCAGTCTTCAGAATGACTTGTGTGTTTTTAAGGGATTTCATACCTATTTAGTAAAGGAAGTCCGAGCTCCAAAACTGCTTTATTTCCAAATTCTAGGGCCTACCCAAGTACAGTAGTCAGATGAATACATGCATATCGGAACGTGCTTCACTACCTTTTTATGCCAGGTTCTTCTATGACACCATTAATAACTAACATAATCATAGAGTGAAAATTAATGTTTTAATGGAGGGGAAAAAAAAGCAACACCACTTCATATCTTACTGATTTCTTGGGGAGTGTTACAGCAGTAAATACAGGGTGTGGATTTGCATATTCACTATTCCATTCTGGTATGATCATTTCCTGCTAATAAAGTGTGAGAATCACGGATCAGAAGGTGCAACTAAGTTAAAATTTGTCTTGTGTTAAAAGGTGAGAAATCATGTTATAAATATTTAGGGGAAAAAATGTGGGTAGAGAATAACTTTTTTAGAAAGTTTGTTACCAAACCCAGTGTTTTTGTGTTTTGTTTTTTTTTTGTTTGTTGATTCTGGTTTTGTATTTTTTACACTAGAGGGAGCAATACACACAGGCTATCAACGTTCACAAAAATCAGTATTTTCTTTTCAAAATGCTGCTATTAAAACTTCTTGCTGGTAAACAGTCTTTTCTGCTTCTAGTATTTGTAGTCCATCAAAATTAGCTTTCTCTGATGTTCTTGCATGTGGACCGTTTGGGAATGCTCATTTTTAAGCGTAGAGCTAGTACAGAGAACGACTACTCTGGATTTTTGGGCTCTTACTTTGTGTCTAATTGCTAGTGATGGGTGAGTTCCTTTTTATAAAATGTTTTATTTAGCTGTTGATTTTCTTTCCACAGGTGTGCTGCTATGGGTGCATTCTCTAGTGTTATAAACAAAGTCGCTCAGAGCTGCTTGCTGCTAGTAACGCAGCACAAGTCAGACACACAGAAATCGCCAACAATAATATTCAAGTTTGGAAGTGAAAGTGTGAGATGAGCCAATTGCTCTGTCCTGCCCGCTGGCGAAGGAAGGTTGTCTTGAGGATATTCACAAGTGAATTAAATAAACTCAGCTCTGACGTGATTGTGTGGGTAAAGGTTATCTATATAAGGAAAACACTTCTTTTGATGTGTAAGTCTGTAACACAAATACAGAAGTGAAATGTAAATGGAGGAAGCATTCTATTTAACACCTTTTGGTTATCTTGTTTATATTTTTGTATAACATCAGTTAATAGGACTTACCTATTTTATCTGTTCTTCCTTGAAAGATCTGTTTCCTCTAAAACTTCTCTTTTAAGGTAGAAAAAGAGTAAATACAAGCTAATGAAAGTTTATGAAGTTGAAAATATTATTTTGGAATAGCATGAAATTGATAAATAAGCTTTTTTTAAGCTTTTTTGGAAATTGGTATTTGATGGGAGGGGGCTGTAAATTTATTTTTGTCTGCCTACTTTATTCAGCTTGCTTTCATTGCTGTGGCACAGAAACTGCTATCAAATCTCTGCTTGTCAGGGAGGAAAATGCAAGATCTCAGCAGCTGTACTTTAAGGTTATTTAAGATCCTTTTCCCTTAAATTGTTTCTGTAGTGTTAAAAATCTAACACTGCAGTGACTCCAATCACCCCCTTCTATCTTCTACTAATACTACGTCGAGAGAGGGGACAGAATAAGGAAAAGTTAAGTTTGTGCATTTTTTAAAATTTAAATTTAATTATGCTTTAAAATTTTAAAATTAATCCTAGTGTGATCACATCTCTTAGAAAACAGTCCTCTGGTCAACCTGCTGCTTTGCTGCCTCTGTTGGTTGTTTTCACAGTTCCTCCAAGTTCAGCTGGTTTTCTGTTTGTCTGTTTTGATGTCTCCACTGCAGCAAGTCAGTACTGTCGGCAAGCACTGCCAGTAAACCAGGCAAGTCTCAGCTTCCTGGACTAATGTCTGGATGGACAGAGGTCTGCGGTAATGTAGTTTCCATGTCCAGTCTTTGGTTGCTTCTCTTTATACAATGTGCCTAAGTATTAATACTACTTTTCCCATTTCCCCCATTAATCTGCATTTTAGCACATTTTTGGTCTTACTTAGGCTGTCTTGAGCCATTCTCCATTGTGAACCCAAGGGAGACCTAACTGAATTCTCTGTTCAACTTCCCTGGCAACAGCTCAAAATAACAAAAATTTGGTTTAGCCTAAGAAGATGGGCTAGGAGAGCTCACACGTCTTCCTCATCTGTGTTCAGTTATCGTGTTCTTCACTCCTCCATACTTAGCTGTATGAGGATGGGAATTTTCACTTTTTTATAGCATAAAACAAAACAGAAAAAGCTTATCTAAATACATGAAAAATACAAGGAGGGCAAAAGAAATTCTATGCCTGTCATTTTAATGGGAAGACTGGGTTGCTAATAGATGATGCAAAGGTGATAAAGGATTGGAGTTGTTTTGATTGATTTCTTTGCTTCATTCTTCACAGAGGGAGTTGTTCTGAGATTATGACAGTTCATTTTTTCATACTCCTAGTCCTTGATAAAAAGAAATTGAGAATATCTTCTTTGACTAATTATTCTTTAGGGTTGTAGGAGCTTGATGCTCATGCTCAAGCAGACAGGGAACTACAGGAAGAACATTAGCGATTTTTGTCAATAAGTCAATGGGGAAATATACGAAAAACATTAGCAACTTTCATCATGAGCTCATGAAGGACTTTGGGGCTTTCTAAAGAACTGGAGAAGTGCTGAAATAGTGTCTTCATTTAAAAAGGGGGGTTTGAAGCATTATCCACCAGTCTTGATAAAGCCTCTGCAAGGATGTGGCGAGAGAAGAAACGGTGGCTGGATTTTAGGTGGAGAGGTAATAGCAGAGAGAGGGCAACAGTATTTTCCTACTTTCCTACTTAGAAAGATACAAATTATGTAGATTTATAAACAGGATATGGAGAACTTAATTGATTTTTAGTTAATTTAAAAATATTTATTACTTGTGTAGGATAGGATAAAAGTCCTAATGGTAGATAAAAGGGGAGGTACAGCTGGAATTACTTTTGATCTCACCAATGCTTTTGATGTTCTTCATTATATTTTCTTAGACAAACAGGAAATATCACCTACAACAAACACCTTTTTGAAAAACTGCAGCAGTTCACAAAGTAATTGTCAGTGGTTTGATGTGAAACTGGGGGAGCATTTTCAATAGTCTGCCTTTTGGGTCTGCACACTAGTGAATAGTATTTAATACTTTCATCCTAAATAGCACTGCAAGACTCTTAAATGCTAGTCCAGATTTTTTTTTTGTGTATCTACATCCATGTTTTGAATTAATTTTAGTTTGCTTTAGTAGTTCTTTGGTGCATACTTGGCTACCTACTTGGTGTGACTTTTCTATCTATTATATATATGTCCCAGAATTAGTTTCTTTACAGACTGACATGTAGACTTCACTGAACTAGCCATAAAATGTGGTGCTTGAATACCAGTAGGGTTTTTTTTCCCCCAGCACAGGGGGAACTTGGAATTAAAGAGATGTTATTTATCCAAACCAGGACGAGCTGATGCATTTGGGCAGCAGTTCCTTTAGAAATTAAAATTAAGACCTGTATTAAAGGTGTCTTCCCCCCACCCCTTTCAGTGGAAATAGCTGTCTGTGCACAAGGAAAATGACTCTTACCAGATAAACAGAAAGCAAGTAAAACTTCAGGTTGTATTTGAACTTAACTGGCAATCTAAATTGTATACCTTTTCTGTAACTTCCATTATTTATGATTGTGAAACTGAGTAGTACTTAATTTATACATTTTAAAAGAAAAGTGAAATTGAAGTTACTGCTCTATACTTCTGCCAGATGATGATCATGGGGAGAATGTACACAAGATGCTGGTAAGATGCTGATGAACCAGATGCTGATGGTGCTGAAAATCAATTTCTTTCTGATCAACTTCGTCAGATAATATGAACCAAGCTAATCTAATTTGCTGCATAATTGTCTGCTTCTTTCAGCAGATGTTTATTTCTTCTGAAAATGTCTGATGCAGTACTGTCAGCAGGTGTTTCCAGCTGAGAAAAATATGGGTCTTGGTGGCATTGTTGATTATATTAGAAAATAGTCCTAACTTTCAATCAAAATGTTACTCTAAAAGGGGATTTCAGCAGTGTAGAAAAAAGGCTTTTTGTAGTGTCTGACTGGAAGAAGAAATGTACGTATACATTTTGTGTTGTATTCTTGAAACTCACAAATTAGTATATTTTTGTCCTGAGTTTCCATTACTCCCTTTTCGATCAAAGATCATTAAACTGACTTACTTTATGCTATAAGATCTCTTAAAATTCCTGTGTTGGAGTGTGATTTATTACTAGTTATTTGTTTTTAATACTTTAACTGCCATAGAAGTATTGAAGTGTATGTAAATAAATTATAGTCTTAGTTGGTCTTTAATAGGTAATAAGACGTTTATAGTCTTTGATACTAAGTAGAATCGAGCAGCCCTCTGCATGGCTTCCTGTACATGATATGTTTCACCCAAATTCTTTGGTGGTTGTTTTGGGGAAAAGAGTAATACTTTAATCCAAGAGAACACATAAAGGCATCTCTCACGTGAGCCCATCACAGACTTCATCGTTCTTAAGCATTCTCAGATCTTACTCAGCTGGCAAATTAATCTGGGTCAGAATATGCTCCTCAAAATCTTCTAAGCATAATGTTATATTTCATAGCTCTAGCTTGTTGACAGACAACATTGTTCAGCCTTTACCCCTTTTTATTTTTATGCCACCATACATACTTTAAGTGTTACAAAGGCTTTTTTTACAAAATTTTGCTGACCATCAGATTTACAAATCATGCCCATGATAACTGCTATTCAATCTACTTCCCTGACTGTGGGAAGTGAGCAATGTAAGGTAAAGAAAGGTAAATCTGAGGCATCTAGTACCAAGTACTGATGTTTCACTTTTGGCCTTTGACACAGGGTAGATCTGGCAGTGAAGGATGGACCTCTGTAAACTGGATTTAAATTCTTGCATATTACATATTACTGTGCACAAGATTACTCCTTTTTCCTGGAGCTGGGGTTGTAGACTCTGAGGGTTTTGTGTATGATAAGTGGAGGATTGTGTTGAACTGCTAAAAACATGGTAGGTGCTTGTGATGTCACAGAATCACAGAATGGCTGAGGTTGGAAGGGACCTCTGGAGGTCATCTGGTCCAGCCCCACTGCTCAAGCAGGGCACCCAGAGCCAGTTGCCCAGGGTGGTGCCAGATGGCTTTTGAATATCTCCAAGGGTGGAGACTCCACAACCTCCCCAGACAACCTGTGCCAGTGCTTGGTCACCCTCACAGTTAAAAAAAAAAAAATGTTTTCTGATGTTCAAGCAGAACCTCCTGTATTTCAGTTTGTGCCCATTGCCTTTGGTCCTATCACTGGGCACCACTGAAAAGAGCCTGGCTCGGTTGTCTTTGCACCCTCCCTCCAAGTATGAATATACGTTGATATGATCTCCCTGAGCCTTCTCTTCTCCAAGTTGAACAGTCCCAGCTCTCTCAGGCTTTCTTCACAGGAGGGATGCTTGTCCCTTATCCCCATGGCCCTACATTGAACTCCCTCTCGTACATTCATGTCTCTTCTAGTGGGAAGTCCAGAACTGGACACCATACTCCAGGTGTGGCCTCACCAGTGCTGAGTGGAGGGGAAGGATCACCCCCCTCAACCTGCTGGCAATACTTTGGCTAATGCAGCCCAGGACACCATTAGCCGCCTTCCTGAAGATCGTCTCATTTTTCAGTGTGCAGAGTTCACAAGGGGTTTGTAACACTTTAGTTTAAATTATGAGGCACCCTGGGGAGGGTAGGAAGTTGTGAGGAAACTAATCGTGTCTTCTATTCTTTTCTTAGGACTCATTTAAAAAATAATTAAAGATTATGATGGTGTTCCTAAAGTACTGCTTCTTAAACACATTTATATGAGAATAATTAAGACAGATAACATCATTTTATGTTTTAAAACAAAGATGGCTTAAAAAGAAAAAAAAAAGGGCCAGCTTTATTTACCACAAGTTTTTCTTTTACAATAATTCTGATTTTTAATGCTACCATCAAAATGTGTTCTTCATCAGCTGTTTCTCTTTCGATGAAAATGAGTATTATAACAGCAAACCAATACCTAGTAGGAAGCATGAAAATGGAGAAAATAACAAGATGTTACACAGAAGAGAGTAGATGTCCTGGGGTTTGGACAATCCCTATCAAGGTGCTCTGTGCAGCAGTGTTTCCCCTCTGTGATTCATGCAGTGTATTAATGCATGGGCAAAGAAAGAAAAGCTTTCTACAGTGGATTTGACGTGGCCATTGAAGCAGTAGGGTAGAGGCAACTGGGCATTAAAATTTAACTGGGCAAATCAACGAAAAAGGTAGCTTAATAATTTTATGACAGTATCTATGCAACTCAATTGTTTGCAGTAACAGGTGATTGCCCTTGATGGCCCAGAAGGTCTCTTCAATGCTGTGTTGCTACTTCCTAACTCTTAAGCTGCCCCATGACAGGTAAATATGATTTGGTTTTGGCTTTTTTAGCTAATTTTCATGAGTCTAATTCTACTATATATGATTTTTGCCCTCTCTCCCAATGCATACGTTAAAATAAAGCCAGAATAAATCATCAGAATTAATGGTTCCCAGGATGAGAAAAGTAAACGTGCTGCATTTTTTTCTCTACTTTTTGTTTATTTACTCTCGCATTCTGTTTATTATTTACTTGATAATATTTTGCATTCTTCCAGGGGTGGTTGCAGAGGCATTTATACAAGGCATATCATTTAGAGGTATAAAAGCTCTAGTTTATTAAAGAAAATGATATTTCAAGTAAATAAAAATGTATAAACCAATATTATGTTTTTTTCTGTTTTCCAGAATATCTTCTGGAATGGAGTGAAGAACACTTTTCATCAAAATAAGCAGTAAGAAAGAACTGTTAGCACTTAGAGATGTTACTGAATTATTTGATTTATCAGAGACTATATCTGTCAACCAGAAAATAAAAAAAAGGCAAATAAAACTGAGTTCGACAAACAACAGTAAACCAGTTGTTATTTAATCAAGTCCTAATTTCTAGGCATGGAAGAGGAGGCTGCATAGAAAACGAGGGCATAGTTCTCAATTTAAAGTCAGAATAAAAACAAACCAGGTCAAACAAAATAGCTACAGCGGATAGTCGCATGACACCTCTTCCAGAGCCTTGTATGCCACGGACCCTGCTCATGCTGCTGTCTTATTATTGCAATTGCTCAAAGTGCCTATCAAATCTCCCATGCTTCATATAAGCTACTTGCATAAAAATAAGCCATTAGCATTTTAACACCTCAGCAATAAAAAGTTTTGGCTTTGAAAACTTGGGTCTTGTTTCATATTTAACATTCAATATTTTCATTAATCTTAGTTAGTGTGACACTGTCTTCTATGTCCAAGGTTACTAGAGTTGACAGTGATGTATTCCATCAGTCCTAGGGTTAGGTGTAGTTAATGAACTACACAGGTCTTTTTTATTACCTGTCTTTCTAAAATTAGTTTTGGGAACAGTCTGAAGTTCATATTAGCTCTTGTATTCAACTGTCTCTTTAATGTTAGCCATATGTGTACAACTACCAGCTAAAGAACAAACAGCCTTGGAAAGTCAAAAAAGAGATACAAAGCTGAATATGAGCCTGCTTAGCTGTCATGTTTGCAGTAAGAGAACATGTGAAATCTTTGCAGTAGATGTTAGTCCACTCAAGCACATGTAATCAAATCACCACTATCTTTTCTGATCTTCATGAGATCTGTTATAAAATGAAGCCAGAGGCTGTAAGCTTAGATGACCTCTCTACTGATTAATTTGAGTGCAAACAGGAGGGAAACCAGTTCTAGAGCAAGACAGAAGCAATATATGGCTTAGTGCTGCTGCTGACATTAAGTTTTGGTAAAAATAGAAATCTCCTGTTGATGGAAAACTATTTAGTTTACAGGATTGAGGGAAACTCTGCATCTCAAAGGATGGGAAAAAAAAAACCTTAAGAAAAAAGCCTTCTAATTGGGATCACATGGCCACATGTTGACCACATATAGAACTGTGCAACAACCTATGAATACTGCCCATAGCTGTCAGCACAGGTGAAATTCTCTTTAGATAGTGTGTTTAAGTCTGCAGCAAAAATTACTAGCTGAGATGGCCCCATACTTGAGTCACATATGCAGAACTAATCAATAGAGTGTCACGTATACTTGATATGTGCATAGACAGATATGTGTGTATGTGGTATTATGAAGGTACTTATGAAGGTATATATAAGGGTACACATGAAGGTACTTTTAATGATCATTAAAGGGAAATGCACTTCTACTGCTTGTGTTCAGTTTTATATGTTATTTCTTACCCTGCTGCTTGGGCTTCTGATCTCTTGCTTGTGTTTGGTCTGGTATTGCAACCATGCCCCACAGCCTTCTGGGGACTTGGCTGTAATTTAGATGTGACAGAAGAATGTAATAGGAAGTGTTATCTCTGGCTAACAAATAAGGGAGTGAAGCAGAAATTCAGTGACTTGTCCAAGGCCACAGAGGAAGCCTGGGACAGAGCTAGTAATCAAACTGAATGCATTTCTGCCTCAACTGCCAAATTTTAGCTTCTTTTTTAAGCAGTTGGTAAATTTGGAACCTAACACTAACTCAACTGCTCAGTCAATTTTGTTAGAAAAAGAAGTGTGATGGGCTGACTCCAGCCAGTGGCGAAGTACCCGCACAGCTGCTCAGTCACCCCCTGCTCCCAGTGGGATGGGGGAGGGCATAGGAAGAGCAGAAGTGAGAAAACTCATGGGTCGAGATAAAGACAGTTTAATAAGTGAATATGGAATATGCCTTTGGCCAGTTCAGGTCAGCAGTCTTGGCTGTGTCACCTCCCAGCCTTTGGCCAAGCCCCAGCCTATTCATTTGGAGGGACAGAGTGAAAAACAGAGAAGGCCTTGGTGCTGTGCAAGTGCTGCTCAGAAATAGACAAAACACTGGTGCATTACCAGTGCTCTCTTAGTGACAAATTCAAAACACAGCACAATACAGGCTGCTGTGAAGAACGTTAACTTCATTCCAGCCAGACCCAGTACAAAAAGTTTGAGGTTTTCAGTTTGGTTTCATCTTGCATCAGCATCAAAGGTCTTGTTATGATAACTTTTTAAATTTATTTTTAAGGCAGAAGTCCTCTAACCTCTTGTCAGAATAGTCAATAGTGCTGTAGTTAGAGCAACCCCATGGGATATGGGAGGCATAGATTTAAGGCCCCACTTTGAACTTGGCATAGGAACTTACCTGTGAATCCTGGGTACCATTTGCATCCTGTGGACACTGAACCCCAGCCATCCATCCTGTAAATAGGAAACCTTCTAAAAAAGCCTTGTTGAAATGAATATCCTCAATAAAAAAATTAAAATTGTTACAAAAAATAGCTTAATACTTTTATCAGAAAGTTTCTTATTAGTATAATTATTTGTCAGCCTCTTATCCATCCCATGAATCTTGATTCTACCTGATCTCTACTCCTGTGCTGCAGGTGTGAGGCACAATATAAAACATTTTTTATAAAACAGATACCAATTGATCCTAATCTATTTACTGCTATATTGACTGCTGGTATTAGCTGTTCCCAGTATAAAATCTATACAAGTATGCCATGACAGGACTGAAATAAATAGAAGTTCTACTATGCTTCCTGGGAATGCATTTGGGGACTGCCAAAACAAATAATTCGAGCATATAGTTAGAGTTTAAATTCATCTGTACTGTGTGAAAAGTTATGGGGTTTTTCCATTCTCTGCTGCTTCATTTAGAAATTGTATTTCCATTTCTTTACCTGCTGATTGAAATATGAACTTTTTAAGTTTGTATGTAAGTCCATTTTATACTGTTAGATCCCTAGGCAAAAAGATGACAGGTTGTTAAGTATGATTCCCGAAGTGTATGTTAAAGTAGTAAAAAGAGAAAAAAAAATCCCGTATTTTGGAAAAGTGGAGGCACTGAGTATTAATCAAATGATAGCACTAAATTAGCACAATGGTCTTTAAGGGATTTGAATACTTCATCCTGATGGATGAGCTGCTTATTGAGTACAAATATATTACAAAGACATTGGAGAACTATGGTAGGCATAATTTTTCTTGTGGAAAACTTTTCTCATTAAGACCAGATTATTGTGAAAACACAGTAAAGTTATAAACTGCTTATATATCTTTCACAAATATAATTCATTTTCACTAAACGAGTACAACCTTCGTTAAATAGTTCTCCCTCAGAGGTAAGATATAAATACCTTCACGGGCTGAATTTTGCCCAAACTTAAGGTTTAGACTAAAATTCATATATTATTACTGAAAAATTACAGCTATGGACCAAAATTTTTGACCACAAAAGACTAACCCTAACTCTTTTACTCTGTTAAGGTTGTTTGCTTCTTCGTTTACTTGTTTTAAAGGAGTTGTGGAAATGCAAGCACAAAAAACTTGTTCTCAGCCAGTTTGCTCGATATAAGCGAATTGAACTGTGGATGTGCTAAAATGCTGAAGATAACCTATCTTGGAAAGCTTTAGCCTAACGCACAGTAGACCTTCTTTGTTATTTAATAATAATAATTATTATAACACATAAGGGGGCTTCTCTCAGGTAAATGGGGTCACTGCCAGACTGCTCCAATGCCTGCTGTTCTCACACTTCCCCCAGGCCTGAAGATGAAGGTTGGTCTGGACATAGATGATATATGATCTTGCTCCCCCTCCCTCTTCTCATTCCTTATAATTTCTAACAGTCTTTCTCAAGGGTGGAACTGAAAAGTAACTGCCTGGAGATGGATATGAAGAGGACTTCATCCTGTCTTCCATTTTGTCTTTCTTAATCTTCTAGATCTCTTATGGGTCTGTCTTTAACCATCTAGCATTTTCCGTTTTTCCTTTGGTTAATTTTCTTTTTCATTCTCCACTTTGAGAGAGGAAACGAAAATGTTAACTCCAAGGGAGGTGAACAAACTGAGCAAATCTTCAGCATGGGACTTTTGCTGCTACACAGTGTGTGATTAAGAAGGTGCACAAGACACAGTTTAGCTAGATCCTGCCCTGTACACCACAACAGGCCTGCTGAAGTAAGCAGTCTTAATTTTTAAGACTAACACTAAGGCATTTACAACTGCATGAAAATACATATCAAATAAGAAATTTTAAAGTAGCAATTTGATTGGATTTCTTGTATTAACTTTTTAAAAACAATACATATTGCAGACAAATACAAGTCTGGAAAGATGCTGATTTCCAGAAAATATGCTACAACTACCAGTTCAAACAGAACAAATATACACAAATAACCTAAAGGTAATTAAAACATTTTATAATTCAGTAAATATGCCTGCATTCTTTAAAGTAGAATGGTTTCATATTCAATTCATTTTGGGAAATTAATGCTTTTTAGATTAACATCTCTTTTTGGATTATAGAAAACATGTATGAAAATATTACAATATGTAAAATCAATTGTCTTTCACATTTATTACTATTTGCCATGGTTTAATTCATGCAGTCCAGAAATGAGAGGCAGTTTGCAGTGTCCTTCAACTTTAACTGAAAACACAGAGTGCTAATGATGTCTGAGGATCATGTAGATAATAGCAATGTCAATAGGCCTTTGGCAGAGAAAGCTGATAATGTTCTAAGACTAAACTATGAAAGTTAACTATTTAGAGTATCAGGGGAAGCCCTTGGGAGTGACAGAATTAAATCCTGACTTGTTCTCCAAGGAAGATATGCTGGCAAAGGATAAGTCTCTAGGGGATAAGTATTAAACAACTTTTCTGTTTAAAAAAGTTTATTTTATCAAAAAAGTTCAGTTTGCTGAAGCTCAAGATTCCATGAAATAGAGAAATTTTAATACTGGTTTTGTAAATGAATATTTTGAGCTCCAAGATAGACTTTTTAGTTAACCTATTGTATTGTGTTTGCATGGCAAGGTTTTGGTAGCAGGAGGCTACAGGGGTGGTGTCTGTGAGAAGCTGCCAGAAGCTTCCCCCATGTCCCACAGCACCAATGCCAGCCGGCTACAAGATGGGCCCGCCGCTGGCTAAGGCTGAGCCCATCAGCGATGGTGGCAGCACCTCTGGGATAACACATTTAAGAAGGGGGAAAAAAAAAACCTCAGCAATTGCAACTGAAGAGAGGAGTGAAAGTATGTGGGAGGAACAACCCTGCAGACACCAAGGTCAGTGAAGAAGGAGGGGGAGGAGGCGCTCCAGGCACCAGAGCACAGATTCCCCTGCAGCCCCTGGTGAAGGCCATGGTGAGGCAGGCTGTCCCCCTGCAGCCCATGGGAAGGACCCACACTAGAGAAGTTCCTGGAGGACTGTATTCTGTGGGAGGGACCCCACACTGGAGCAGGGGAAGAGTGTGAGGAGGGAGTGGCAGAGGCAACGTGTGATGAACTGACCACAACCCCCATCACCCATCCTCCTGCGGTGCTGGCAGGGAGGAGGTAGAGAAATCAGGAATAAAGTTGAGCCCAGGAAGAAGGGAGGGGTGGGAGGAAGGTGTTTTAAGATTTGGTTTTATTTCTTATTATCCTCCTCTGACTTGATTGGAAATAAACTAAACTAATTTCCCCAAGTCAAGTCTGTTTTGTCCATGACGGTAACTGGTGAATGATCTCCCTGTCCTTATCTCGACCCACAAGCCTTTTGTTACATTTTCTCTCCCCTGTCCTCCTGAGGAGGTGGAGTGACAGAGTTGCTTTGGTGGGCACCTGGAGTCCAGCCAGAGTCAACCCACCAAAGCCATCAAGAAAGCATCTCCCGTGGTCCCGGTAGGCTGGCAGTAACCATCCGGGATGGATATGTGAGATCAAGTCTGTGCCCTGCTTGAGTTTGCCAAGGAATCTGAGCGCAGCTGTGCTGCATCTAATGTAAATGTCTTCACCACTGTCTCTATGGCTACAGTGCTATCAGATAGTTTTGATTTGGTTTTCTGGTAGAGCTGCTCAACTCTGGTAAATTTTAAACTGTTTCTGTAAAGACTGACTCTATAGGTCAGGGAACAAGCAGGAGATATAAGATGCCTGGATTCAGATTCCCTGCCTGATAAACATCTAGTTGCTTATTTAAAATGGGATAACTTCAGCAGCAGTGAGGAAGATCTTTCTTACTATAGGCAAAATAGTTAACCATGATGATTTAAGCTTATCTGTGTGACTTTGCTTTGGAACAGGCAGCAATGCTGACCCAGACAGATCCTCTGCTCAGCTGGCAAAGGCTGTTTGTTTCTGTCTTCCAGCCCTTATTTCATGTGATATATTGTATACTGGAGACCCTAAAGCATGCTGAGAATGGACGGGTCTCCTTGCAGACCTTCTTAGGGTTTCCAGAGTGAAGGTGGCCTTAGCTAAGCAATTAACTCTATAGATTTTCAGGTGAAAATCTTCGGTTTAAACCAAATGTAATGCAGACATTTTCATTGTTTTCATTTCTCTCACGTTTTCCAGAGTCTTGGAGTGAATAACTAAAAGACAATTTGTATCTGAGATTAAAGATTTGAATCTTCTTCTGAAATAACTAAATTTATTTATTTGAAAAATATTGTTTTTCTTCCTGTCATCTTCCCTGTAACAGTAGTCCCATCCAGGTATCTGAAAGTATTAGAGTCTAAAAGTCTAAGCTGCTACACCTTAAAGGTACAGCCAGTTACCTAAATGCTATGGTATATTTTCATCCCTGCTGAATCACTCCTGTTGCAGAATTAGCATAGTTTGGGGATGACATTTAGTAACTTTCTTTTTATGTTTTCCAAATTTCTTTAGTTTACACCGTTTGCAGAGCGCTATTATTCCCCACTGTCCACCATCTGACTAGCTAGAACTAACTTCTCATTTTCCCTGTTTCCTGATCATTAAGCTGCTATTTGTACATGCTGATTCATCAGTACCTGTCCAACATATCAAAATACATTAGCTAAAGTTTCTTCTAAAATTTACTGAAACTATTGAGTGACTCCATTAAATCTGTATTTGCCGGGCTGATGGTCTGCAGATCCATCAGTCTGGAGTATATATGACCGACATAGCAAAATTTAGAGGAATCTGATGCTGAAGCAGATATTTTAAGACAGTGGTTCTTCTACTGTTAATGAAGGCTTTAAAGTGACAACAAATCTCAAAGGCTGAGCAGTGACCATTTTATCAGATTCAAAAAAGTATAGCTTCTCTTTTGTATTTGAATAATCAGTTGGAGTCACAAGGCTACAGAAATAAATACTGTAAATATGATTCCTACTTCAAAGGGCACAGAACAAGCAACAATTTCAGATATCTTGACAGTATATACCAAACAAATCTATGCAATATAATTTTTTGCAATTATTTACAGTTCTTCTGTTGATATGAGTCTGCAGCAAAGAATTAAAACAGTTCATTGATGTCTAGGAATAAGAAACAATACCTAATTCATTACAGGAAACATTCTGATGAGTCCACCTGTACAGTTCATTCATTTTGAGTGCTCTTTATGTTGCACAGGCAACCGAAGTGTATCAGAGCTAACAAATGGTTCAGGCAATCTCTAGCCATATCACAAGACCCTTAAATGAGGCTGAGGCATCACTGCTGTTCCCCACCCTCCTTGTACACTGCGGTAAGAAAGTATGTATTAAGACAAAGCTACAGAGAAAAGCCAGCAAGTAATAGTTTAATTGTTTTGTGCTCTACTAAGAGTTTTCCATGCACCTGACAATTTTTGCAGGTGTTTGACACTGCTGGTCTGGATTATGGCCATGGCCCTACTCTTGCAATGTGATTACAGGACAAATCTGACTGCAGGATTCAGGCTCATGTAAATAAGATTTACAGAAATAAAAAATGTATATGCTTAGCATATACATTTTTATTAACAACCGGGTGAGAAAAGTTTGGATCCAAAAGGGTCCCAAGACTATTTTCTTATCGTGATGTTACTCATCTAGTAATTTCTTTCCTGTCCCTTTCCTGCTCTTAATTCTCCTAACAGCAGCCACAGGAAAAGACAAAGCAGCATATGCCCTGCTATCGTCATCATTTGGGAGGTTTCACGCAGTGTGAAGCTGGCTTTATTTTCAGACAACAGGACAGATTTCATTTTCAACTTAAAGAGCAATGTCTAGTAATACATACTGCTGGTGGTGTTTAATTCTGAGAAGGGAAAAGTGAGCCTTCAACATGTAAAAAATAGCTAAAAAAGGAACTTTTGTTCTGCAACAATTTTTGTGTAGTAAAAGAAGTAAGGGGTTTTAATTGCAGTCAAGATGGTTTAGGTTCAACATTAGGGAAAAAGCTCCCTAACAGTGACAATTTCACAGCTTGGGTTTAGACAGCTGATGGATTTTTGTGGAATTTTTGCAATTTGCTATCTTAACACAGAAATTAATTAAACTATTTCAGGATGGATTTTTATTTTTTGCTTTTTGTATGGTAATATTTCAATCCCCTTTTTCTGCAAATGTAATTGTGATTAAAACTTTTACATCTGATGTGAGCCATTTTTACATTTTCCCACTTGCAGGGAGCTAAAAATAAACATAGGCAGCTTCTGAAGAAAAATATTTCCAAGTGGAAAACTGAAAAGACTCACATTAAATTGATTCAAAATTTTTGAAATTTTCTGACTGAAATGTCAATCTATATGAGTTTACAAATATTTTTGTTGTAAAAAAAAGAAAAAACATTTTATGAGATGAAATTGTCACCAACATTTCAGTAATCAGTGGAGAATAACACAAATAAGTATTTTTCTTATTTTTGCTGTATGTTTTGTTTGTATTAAAAAAATGTAAACAGCAAAGCTAATTTAGTCTGTTGAAACTGCACTTATTCATGCTCAAGACATTTCACATGACCTATTAAATACAAATACATTTTAATTTGAACAATTTTTGCATGTGCCTGATGCTATCCATATTTATAATATTGATATAAGTATTTACGAGTTTCATCACATTTCTTAGTCTTTTAATTGTGAAATATTTAACAGTACTGACATTTAAAATAACATTATCAGTATTAGAGTTAACAATACTGAAATTAATAGAGTAGTTGAAACTTTAAGAACATCTTTGTTCTACAATGACATTGCGTAGCACACTTTATTAAAATTTTAATAGAAAATTATGTCATTATTATGGGTTTGGTATGATCTGAACTCTCATAAAAGTGCTCTGATCAGGAAAGCGGTGTGCGGTTGAGGTGTAAATCTTTTTATCCTAACTTGATACTGTAATTCTTATTATCAATGTGTTAAAAAATGTGCCCAGGAACATTTTGCAGGCTTACAGACAAAGGAGAGCCAAAATGTCCTACAAATCTAGTTTAGATGTCACCAAAACCTTAACAAATGTCTTTCTTCATAGGAAGTTTCTTACATCTTAACATCCATATCTTAAAACCAGGAGGTTCCTCTGTTTTGTATCAGAAATGAGAGCAGCAAAATAATTTATGTTTTTCTTCCTATGTCAGTCTTGATTTAACTTCGCATCCAAATTCTTTTTTAATCCTTTTAATGAACGTGCCCATTCTAATTGCACACAGCTTTTACCCAAAGAAAAATCCAGCTATTATTTGAATAAAAACTCAACAATATTGACAACTTTGAAAAGAATTGTGTGTTTTCCCCAATGAAGGCCTGCTCTTTATGATGCAGGCATTCTCTTTGATGGATGATGCTACAGGGACTGTTTTGTTTTAACATAACATATTGACTGTTAAAATAAATCTAAAAGAACACGGAGGTCATACTGAGCTGGTCCCAAATGTCCCTATAGACATATGTACAGACAGGTGGCTAACGCAGCCTCCTGTCCAAAACAAGATCTGAAGGGATTTCTTCTTATTCCTGACAGGTGGTCAGCTCTTCTCAGAGATCTCTGAACATGTCTGTTCAGAATATTTATGTGATTTTACAATGGAACTATGTTTTTTTTTTTGGGTGCAAAGCCACTATCCACCTTTCAAAGATGGTTTACTTGGGACTTTGGAAATAATTTCCTTTTCATGAAAAAAATGAATAAAAAGTGCTGAGGACAGAACTTGGGTTAATTTAGGGCAAAAGCAGCAGAATTTAATCACATTGCATTACACAATTTCTACCTTTTTTTCTGGAGACATCCGGGCCACTGCTGAGGTGGTCCCTGTACAACTGACTCACTGCCTGAAAGTTTCTGCAAAGTTGCTGCTGTTTGAGTGTGTCGTATGATGTGGATATCTATCCATCATGAACAGAACACAGATGAAACCTCTACTCTGTAGCAGCATCAACACAGGGACAACAAATCCCTCCATTTCTGTGGCATTTCTCTGGCAGTAGCACATGTGCTTTGCTGCCAGGCCGATGCCGTAATCACACCTTGCTGTTTCATGCGGTCTTTCACAGACACTGTAGCAGTTCCTCATTCTTCAGCTGCTCCCTTCATCAGAAATAGGGTCTATGGGAGCAGACAAAGGCCTCCCTTGCTGGTTAATTATGTGGGAACACAGCTGATAACTGTTGCTATGGCAGAAATCACTTGCCTTAGGGTTCTGGTCAGCTTACTCATATTATTGGCCCCAAAAGGATGATGGAAAATAACACCCACAGCTTTAACTTCTTTTCTCCATGAAGTGAGTTACAGCAACTGAGAGGAGCCCAGAACCTTGTTCCCCCAGAAGAGCCCAGCAAGAGAGTCATAAAAATGGCTAGCAAGTAAAGGACAAAGAATATATATTGTCATTCAGGATTAATATCTTTGCATCTTTGGGTTATGGAGAATTCCCATAACGTGGTAGACCTGTGGGTGATAATGGCAAGGCTCATTTTGTTGCATTGCTTAAAATTATCTCTGTATTTCCACCAAGATTATTTACTTGCACTGATAGAGAATGTAGGTACAAAAATACCCAGGCTCAATTTTCAACACAACATGACAGAGAGATAGAGAGAGACTGAAAAATATGTTCCTTCATAGGCATGTGTGGATACATCACAGCCTTTGGCTCTTTAGATCTTGTATTCTGGTCTAGAAATATGTTTTCAAGCCTGTTCTAAAACCACTAAAACTTAAAGCTGGTTTGCAAAGAGATTTTGCTCTGTCAGCTTCTGCACAATGATGGTTCAGTGTCCTTGTAAATACAGAGGGTCTGTTAAACTAAGTGAAGCAGACCAAGTTTGTCTTTCCAGAAAAGTAGATTTCTGAGAAACAGCTGTGACTTTTTTTAATCAAAGGAAACTTTTAAGTGAATTTCAGCTCATGGCTGCAGCAAACATATGGACCAGCAGGTGATTAATATGTGCATACAGAAATTCCCAAGAAATCCTTATTGCTTTGATAGATGAAAATGACTCCCAGTGAGCACAAGGTTCTAATCTGTGCTAAAATCAGGTTTTTAAAAAAATCAATTTGCATGAATAAAGTGTGTTAGCCCTAGAAAGCTGTAACTGTTGATGTGCACAGCCTTAGCATTAACCTTATTGATTTCAGCCCGGAGAAGTTTAGCCTTTGCTTGAGAGGTCAAATACCACAGGTGTATACTGTTGATGATCTGATACATGTCTAAATCATTTCTATTGATGTTTGATTTTTTCCAAAGGAGCAAAACCCACCTAAATTGTTTTCTATAAATAGTTTAAACTTTTGACATTTGCAGATTACTTTTCACATGTACACACAGTAATTCTGCCCTCATTTTCCTATTAATTTAATTGAGAAACTGTGGTCCACAGCAGAATTCTTTACATAATTCTCTTTGCAGTACCAAGCAGAAGGGCCATTTTAATTTAATGTAGAATTTTCTATGTCCCTGTGTCTCTCTGGGCTGTAGCATAAAATACAAGCCACAAGATAGTAGCTGTATCTCAGGGCCTCATTGTATTTATTTTTTTTATGTTATTTATGTTCTTTTCAGTGGAAATACTGGTCTCCATGCAGCAATGTTGCATTAAACAGCTCTTTAAAAGGTGCCTCACTTAATGGTTCATGTTGGAAGAAACATTTTGATACAATATTAATTAGCACTGAAACATATTAAATACTTGTGTCTTTAGTGTTAGAAGTCACTTTTAAAATTTTGGATTTTGTCAGATGATATATCCAGGGACATTAAAGAGTAGATGGACATTTTAGCTACCCGTATTCAGTTATTCTCTATAGCTACAATTATATTTTCCTTTTTATGATGTCTGGTGTCCCATCTGATGTTTTCTTCAAAAGTGCGATTTAACAGAAAGGTGATAATGTAAACATGTCAAAATATATCACGAGGGGATGTATACTTGTTATTGTTGTGACTCAAAATATCTGTTTCTACTCACATACTTCATATGAGAAATTTGATAATAGTGAAAAGTTGCAAAGTTACAGAATTTGTACAAAAGATAAAGTAATAAAACTGACAAGTTTACTACAACAGCAAACACCAAAAAGAGATAGATGTTGGTTTTGTCTTCTGTCTGCTTATGGCATATCTGTTCTGTGTTTACAGCCCCAATAACAACTGAACGGAGGTCTGTGATTTTTGTTCTTCCGAGATATGATTATGTTAGCATGTCAGTGCCTTTTGTTAGCCAAATCCACACCTTAGTGTCTGGTGGAAGGGAGCTGGCCTGTTTGCTTGTCTTTCTTGTTTTAAAGGACTGGAATATTCTACCCTGTTCTTTGCTCTAGAGAGTGCCATGTTCACGTTATTATAGACCTGAGCCTTTTAGACATGCACTGATGTTCATTGAGGCATTATGTTGTACGTTTTCAAATACAACAACCTTACATGCCCCATTCAAGACATTCATGATTCTTTTATCAAAAGCGGAGCAACATTTCTATTCATTTAATTTAGACAGGAGAAAATTAAGAGCTTCTGAAAATCAGGTGTGAAAAATTTCAATTTGGGAAGTCAGAATGAATGTTCACTGTTAAAATTAATCTGATTATTAAGGACACAAATGGTTGAATGCATTTGCATTTTTTCAACTTCTGTGATAGAAGTCATGTGTGTTAACTTAGAATCTCCTCTGTGTATTACTACACCAGATAAATAGCAGAGTAAATAGAGCAGAGGTAAAGTTAACTGAGAATGAGTGATTATTATATAAAATATTGTAGAAAATTACACCAGAACTCTCTAACAGTTAACTAGCTGATATTATGTATTTAACCCATCATTTAAAATCACTGCAATACAATATAAAATATTAAAGGAGTTTCCATTTAAGAAAATGAACATGTAAATGGAATGCAAATCAGGCTGATAGTAATTATTACTGGATTGCTACTATGTGATTAGATTTCAAACTTGCTATTGTTTTTCATTTGTAGCTCTGAAATAAAATGCAAAATGTTTGAAGAAAAACAGTATGGCTTTATTTATGTCCCAGTTTGATACCCTATATACCATGTATCTCCAATATATTGTTAATATTGATCAAGGGGCCTTTTCAACACTTGTTCATTGGGTTCTGAAATGAATTTGGCATTTTGAGGTCTCATAGTAAGCTACATATTAACAGTTCAAAGAAGGAGCCGCTCATACTGCAGGGCCTTGGAATATAAAACAATGCTCTTAGCTTTTATCTTTGGATGAAATAGTCTCCTTGATAGCAGATGACAGAGCAGGGAGCAGGGCTCATCGTTCCCCATAATGAACCTGCATTCTCCAGATGTGCCCTGCTGTTGGGAGCATCTGATTGCCTGAGATTTCCAAGCCCAGCAATCAGAATCCAGGAGGACAGTCTGCTTACAAAGCAGGCAGTTTGAAAAAGTGTGGCAATGGTAAAACTAAGTAAATCATACACAGAGTGCTGCGTCATATATGCATATTGGATATACGCTATCTGATCCAGATAATAGTGCTTAAAATTTTCCCGTATCTCACTCATCTTCCCTTCCACACTGAATGCTTTTTTTTAAAAAAAACATCAACTTTCTAAAATATTTTTAACTAGGATGCAGATATATTAAAATAATTTAGATCAAAATATTAAGTAAAATACTTTATGCCCACTAACCTCTTCAAAGAAACCACACTTATCTGGGTAACTCAGTAGGAGAGAAGTTTTCCTATATTAAAGCTTCTTTCCTAGCTAACATCTGTTGTGAGAGCAGATTTCTTTACCAAGCTACTCTCTCTCTAAAAGATTTAATTAAATTTTTATGTCTGAATTTATAAACCATTAAATTATATTGAAAATTCTTGCACATAAAACTGTTCCCTGTAATTGTAAAACATTGCAGGTATAAAATATTTATTATTAGACATTATTAATGTTTTTGTAAACTGCAATTTCTCTGATTGTTTCAGGAGTACTTAACATCCTTACTTTGCTCTTCAAGTTTCATTAAATAGTCTTTAAAAAAATTATCAATTTTTTTTTGAGTGCAATAAATGAGATACAAAATTTGTCTTCATCACTGATCACAGAATGGCAAGCCTAGACTTTAAAAATTTTCTTCTGCAATTGCAGTCCACAAGATGGCAATCTTGGACTGAGAGTACCTCCACAAATTATTCTTTAATAGTCTTGCTGCAGCTTCCCACTTCGGGAGCAGGTTTGAAACGTGGTGTGCTGTGCTCATGGCTGGGCCTGCACTGCAGGCAACCCCGAGGTGCTTTCAGATGGGCCCCAGTACCCTCAAAATTGGCAGCTCAAATAATGTAAAAACATGCTTCTCTGCTCTAACCAGTTTCCAGTGATACTCACTCTAATTCAAGCAGCCAGTTTTGAAATAAACTGTTTAAAAGTATAGAGGCTGTTTAGTAGTATGAATACATCTTAATGGCTTCTGTACATTTAATGTAAACAAAAGCCACAAGCAAAACCATGCACTGTACATTAACAGCTGGATGTAAATGTTACCTCCCTCTGTCCCTACCACAGCATTAAAACCTCTGGAAATCTTTTTAAAAACATATATCCTCTCAGCAAGTTATGAAGTTGGAAGTACTCTTGCTTCTTTTTATAAGTGGTCTTTCTCTCTCAGGAAAGCTTAGGAGAGACCCATATGGGCAGAGGTTTCTTGCAGACTTTCATCGTGTACAGGTCCACTGTTCAGCTGTGCTTCTCCAAGGATGTGAGGGAAGAAACACCTGACAAGTCACTGCCCTGGTGGTGGGCAGCCCTTCCTCTGGTCTTGTGGAAATGGCCAAAAAGTAGGCAGGAACACCACTTCAGATATATAATAGTCTTCACAGACAAGAAGTTCAGGGATTTTTATACTTCAGACCACTGTATCACTCAAATGGCTCTGCACTGGGTGCAGCTCTGCAGCATAAAGAGCAGCATGGTTTCCCGCAGCTGTTAGGTACCTAACACTTTAAAGAATGAGGACACATGGATTAAAGCATCTAAATCCCTCCAAAGCTTCACTTAGGATGCACTTTTGGACTAACCAGAGTTGTAAGAGTCTGCAGTAGAGTCGTACTGACTTAATCTAAGACCATCAGTATTAGCAAGTCACCACAGTGGTAGCTTCTCAACTTTGTGGACTAGTGTGGCTCCACTGAATTCAGCATAATCACCATGGTGTACACCCTGGAATGAGTTGGTATCACCTCATGGGGCACTCAAAGATTTAAAGGCATTATGCCAATTTGAAGATCAGACTATCTAACATGGTGTAGATGGTAGAGTAGTCCTAGGGGATAGTTCAGCCTCCCTACAAAAGGTTTCACAAACAGGGAGCAGAAAGCCCTGAGAAGGTGTTTGGAGAAGGCCATGCAGAGTATGAGCATCACAGTCATGTACTGTCCCTGGAGTTCTGGTTGTCTAGTTGTTTCCTCCAGCTTAAAATATGATTTCAAAACCTCACAATGACAAACCCTCATTTGCTAGCCTTAGTGAAAGAAAAATTCATTTTGTAATTTATTTGCATTCATTCAATGAACAAGCTGTACCTACTCATTACTGTTCAGGGCATCTCAAATTGCCAAGGCTTGAATTTGGGATATGGAAATGACAAAATCCCAGAATTAAATATGAAAAGGAAATTATCTGGGAGAAAGCCAAGAAAAATAAGATGAACAACTTTCTTTTTTCTTTCATTTGATTTTATTTATATTTTCTGAGTTACTGAAGGCTTCCAAGGATCAAAAAGAGGTGTTACTACATTTCTTTAAAGCGTAAAGAAACCATCGTGACTTCTTTCTCACGAGGCTTAGTTAAAACGATAAAGATTGGTGGGAACCAAGATGAAGAAATCCAGCTTGCTCTTCCACACCCTTCAGAAAAAGGGACAAAATCTAGGGTAGCCATAGAGAACTGTATTATCTGAGGCCTTCCTCTGACCCTATGCTCATCCTCTATGCCAAAGGGCAAGAGCTCATCTGGGCAGCTGAAGTCTCAGCTTTGTCCAGAAAAGAGTGGTATAGGCAGCCTGGCAGGAGCTGATGCTATCACATAGCTATAGGAAATTGCCATCAGCCTGACCTCCTCTGATGTTACTGCTTTCCTTGTTTCTCCTCCTTTCAAGTTTTGATCTACATTAGTCTTACTCAGAAGTATGAGACTGTATTTTCTTAAGCTGTACCACTTTTTGATATCACATTTCTAATTTCTCTAGATGTCTTTGTTTTATTTCTCAAACTTCCTTCTGTTAGCATCATGTTTTATTCCTACTTTCCAGATCCAACAGGGAAATTTTAAACAAAACTGGACCTTCAATACTTTTGCCCACAAATCAAAACTTTGACATTTTTCACTGACGTATATTTATGGTTATTCAGATAGTTTCCACTTTATACAATTGTCTTTATTACTATTCCAACTGAAATTAATTTTGGAGATATTAAGGTTTTATGAAACATTACACAAAGTGTTTTAATAAAACTATCTCACCTCTATTCATCACCTGCAATATTTTTTTGATTATGCATGTATAAGAAAAATCATATTTTGCACACTTCAGTTAGTATTTCTGAGAAAAAAAAAGGATCTTACCATAATACAATGTTACTGAGTTATAGTGTGTTTCACTGGCAGAGTTGATTACGAAATTAATTTAGAATAGTTTACAATAATTTTCCCTTAATATCTCATGCTTATTAGAGGTGTGATTCAGAAATACTAGCAGGAAGGATAGACCTGATCCTCACAAATGTGTATAAAGCTCATAAAAAATGTAATCTAAACACTCAGAAAACCTACCCATGCAATTTCTCATTTTATCTCTACTGGAAGCAAAAATCCAACACACCTAACAGTGTAAAAAGGTGAGAGAAAAATTAAAGATCTCATCTAAGTCTTGTTACATAGTGGGGAGTTTTTCAATTGCTTTTAATAAGAGAGAGAACAGGTCTTCAGAATGTAAACAGTCAACAGTTACTTGTGTTAATTGCTTTTATTCTTAAAATGTCCCAGCAGGAGCTCTTTTTTAGCCTAAACTGCCTGAAGAAACATTATAGCATGTATACATGAGCTGAGTTTCCTCTCTTCTTTTACCATATATGATAACCTTGTGTACACTGCTTGCCTGTATTTCTACATGTAAAGCTGTATTATTTGCAGAATAATTAAAGGGAGAATATTTCTCTGCAGTAAATATATGCATGATCAATATTATCTTTTTGTTTCTTGTATACACTAGGAAGCATAAAATAAATTATTCTTAAAATAAAAACGCATCAAAAGAGAAATCACTTCAGAGGGCATGAACTTCCTAACTGCTTGGATTTGTAGGTTTTTACAAAAAACCTATTATATAAAGTATTATAATTTTTAAAAAAGGAAAAAAAGCTTTTCTGAAATTAATTACTGTGTAAAACACCCATTGTATTGCAAACAGATTTGTATAAGAATACCATGGAAACCACTTTTTCTTCTAAACCCAAACTGTAACACCACTTAGTTTAACTTTGAGGGCAGCAGAGGTGGATGCAGTTGGATGTTCATACTGCACTGCTGCTCCAAAACACCTCGTGGCTGTTCTTCCCTATGGGACCTTGTTCCCAGTGTTAAGCGGTGGGAGGTTTCACTAGGCAAGGAGGAAAGAAAGAACATTTAGTCAACTATTTTTTTTTTTCTTTCAAAGCTTATTGTCTTTGTATTCATAAAGTAAAGCAAAGAAAAAATGGTGATAAGAGATAATCATTCCTGTAGGCTGTGTCCAAAAGCCTCTCTGGTGCCTGGCTCATTTGTGTTTGCCGGATGGGTGTTGCACAGTGACTGAAATGGTGTGCCTGGTAAGGAGGGGGTACGCTGCTTGTGTGTATGCCCCCACTGCAACTCCCAGCTGGCACTGGGGCTGAGTCCACAGGGAACCTGCGCTTGTGCTGTCCTGAGAGCGACATTCACGAGGGAGCTGTCAGCCCCCCATGATGGCAGCCATGGCAGCATGCGGACCCTGAGGTGCTGTGGTACTTCTGGTTTCCAAACCTTTCCTGCAACTCATCTCATCCTGCAGAGCTGAGCTACCTCTGCAGAAGGAGTTACCTCTCTTCAGTTTGATATTCTTGCTTCTAATAATCTGCAAACCCCGGGGACTGTAAATGTTGGTATTATCTGATGTGCTTACTGTATGGAAATGGTGGAGCAGCTCCCTTTCAGGACCACGGCTGAGTTAGGGTCTGGTGACAAAATCTCATCAAATAGGGAGGGCAGAAACTGGCACTCCTTTTACTCCTAAGCAGCATGGGAGCTGCTCCTGGGCCATGGGGTCCTGGCACACTGCAGACCCTCTGATGGCAGGTGTTGGCTCATGCTAATGCATGAGTTTGCCCCAGAGGGTAGGTGCTTCTCCGTCTTGAGGAGTGACTATGGTTGGTCAGTCATGCAGCCCCTCTCCCATCCCGTACAACAGAATTTTATCGACCTCCTGTCACTGGCACTGCTATTCCTTCAAAACAGGGCTCCCGGTCATTAGTGGGGCATCTTGTTCAGTGCCCGCCCCAGGTGTGGCTGCTTTTGGGGGAAGTTATGAATTATTGACATGGTATTCCTTGTTAAAAATAGAGGCCATTAATACACTTCCCAATTAAAAGCTTTTTTGCCCATCAGAAATGCTTCTTGCTGACTGCTAGTATCATGCCTAGTTAAATAATCTGTGAGGATTTGTTACATTATTTACACTGGAATAAGTTACATTACTTTCATACAAATTTGCCTAATCAACTGTTGCTCTGGTGTTACACTGGGTTACATAGCCTAGAGAACTGCATGCAGGTTCAGAGCTAGGGCCTCTGGATTTCTGAAATGGAGCCTGTCACTACAATCACCCCAGAAGGGTGACTGGTTAGTTTTCTCTGAGGCATTAGCTCATTACATGATAATGCAGTCTAATAGGTAGATGAATACAGTCTGAGCTTTTACCTGGGGCTTTTGGAAACCTTAGTGTTCCCTGCTGCCTCTGAACTCTAACACTTGGCTCATTTTCAAAAGCAGCTCACCCGGATTAATCCAAAACCCTACTTCAGTTTCTTCATTTGTGAAATGGGACTAACAGCTGCATTGCCAGTCTCAAAAGCTGAAATAGAAAGAACAGTGTTCCAGAATATTACCATTTCAATATTCAGAGTTTTTGTGGTTGGGTTCTTTTTTTAATTTTGTTTTGTTTTGCTTTGTTTTTTTTAATTAAATTAGTGTAGACTTTTTATGCCATTAAAGTATTAGAGACATATTTTTGTGCCTTTTGCTGTAGCTTTAAAGTCTAAAACCATCCTTGAAAATAAGAAATCAAGACTGGATATCTTCATACATTCACAATACTGTACTAGTAAGGCGCTGAAAAAAAAATCCAGCAATTATCAGAAGAAGATAGCCTGCAAAGCTATCTGAGAAATAGCCTGCAAGAATGAAATTAACAATTATTTATAGAGAAATTAGCAAGGTGCCAATCATGATAGTTTTGGTTTGGCTCCTAAAAAATCTAAAGCGTACAATTTACATATAATATGGATATACTTACTTCAGTGTTTTTAATAGTTCAGGCAGCCTAGAATCAATGGAAGAGTTTTCTTCTGAGGGCTACAGAGTCTGCTGTGGCAAAAGGTATTCAACTGGTTTCAATAACATTATTCCGTTGGCTTCAGCAGAGTCATTAGATTGATTCTGGCTTGGGATCTGGCCCAACATGAAGAGGACTCATCCCAAATTAATCTGCTCTTTCAGATATTCTATTTCTGAGATCTTCGCTTTCCCCAGTGAAGGTCAGGGCAGCAGGAGGTAAAACACTGGCGTGATTAATATTCCCCACATCTTCCTGGAGCTGAATGCCCAGTGCAGAAAGCCAGCTGACCAGAGGGCATTGTTAAAGAAGGTGATGCATCCATACGTCTAAAAGCACAAAGACAGTAGTGAGCAAACTTTCCAGTTGTAAAGAATAAAGTCCAGGTCTTAGTCTGGCATATCAAATTGTTATAATTGCACCTTATTCAAAGATAGAGGGAAGTTGGTTTGAAGTAGATTTTTTCAGTCACAATGAAATGTTGCCTTGTTTCAACACTTAAAAAAAAAGCGCAACATGAATTTGTTTATTGAAACCATTAGAATTTGTGATTTTTCTGTCTGTAGAAAATCTTTAGAATGGGAAGGTTTTCAGCACTGGGGGTAATACTGTTAGTAGTTCCACAGGTATGCTAAGAAAATGACCTGCAAGAACTATGTTCAGAAGCTGAATTTATATGGCTTATGGGGACAGAAAAAAAAAAAAAAAAGGTTGCATAGGACAGGGGACAAGTTTGCATACCATTTCTGTGATTCAATAACACAGAAAATATTCTGCAGTGGCTTGGGAATGCCAAGACACCACAGTGCAGAGGAAGTCTCATTCTGTTTTTTTTCTGATGAAGGCTGCCTTTATTTCAGTCTGTGTACACACTGAGTACTCCACTGGCTCTGAACAACTAATGATGTGTTGAGAGACAACACTCATCTCTCTTAGATGCTTCAGATGAACTTAGTTCTTTCAGTGAAGCTTTTGATGACAAGTAAAAGAAGAGTCATCCTCAATTTTTCATTTAAGGAAGAAAATGTTAAATATTTTAAGCAGACTATAAAATACTATAAACAGATACAAAATCTGAAGAGGAACTCATTCAGTATTAACTAACTCTTCTATTTTATTTTTTCCCCTGTTCCTATTTCATAGGCTAATCAGTTTATCATCCTGATCAAAATGTCAGAATTCTTGCAGAATGGAGAGTTTCCAGCTCATGCAAGTGGCAGTTATTTTGCATTTAAAAATCTCAGGTAAAGGGAAATTTTACCTAGGAAGTCTGGAGAATAGCTGAATTGTAGCTCACTTGCTGCCAGCTTCTCTTCTTCTTTGTTTGATTGGGGGAAGGTTTAAGTCTGCTACAGAGAATGAAGCATTTTTGTAGGAAAGAATATTTACTAAAAAGTAATATTTTTCCAGCTAAAATCACTGCTGCTAAGGTCAGTGCATAAAACACATTAATAATATTTTGATTTGTTCTTTTCCTGGAAACTCAAAGCAGAAGTCATTATGTTTTGAGAACAAGAGTAGAGATAGTCTCTGGTGTAAGACAGTGCTTTTACACACTGGAGGTTGGTGACAGCAAGCTGTTATGGGTTTCCTAAAGAATAATGACTTCTGTTACCATTAGACTGAGAGAGGGCTTATGGCGCTCTATCACTGACAAACCTCATGCCTCAAATGTCATCAGTGACAGCCCTCACTCCTCCATACCCTCCTGCCTTACCAGAATGAAAAGATAAAAGAAAGAGCCTTAGCCTGAACCCATTTAAGTCATGAAGGACAGAAGCTTGATCACCTCCCTGAAATCTTTGAGTACAAAGTAGCATGTAACATAAATTATAGAAGGACTCAAGGTACCAATAAACATCAGTTGTGACTACAGTGAGCAAATGGTCTTTAAATATCTGGAAAAACAAAATGTGTATTAAGAATGTTGCTCTGAGATCCTGTTTCTTCACATTCCAGTTGCTTGAGAGGTGTTTTCCTGCTGCTAGAGTGCTCCCCATTTTGAGTTCACTTTAAAGCAAAAAAAAAAAAAATGAACAAGGATACTGTTAAATAATGCATCACTGAAATTCAGTAAATGGTTGTTTAGATGTTGACTCAAGCTGTAAGAAAACCGCTATTTTTTTTTAATGGTTGGGCATATATTAATGACTTTGGTCATGTTATGAGTCATTTTAAAATGTAAAGCACCAAAGCTAATTTAGGGAAATACTTAGTGTTGTAATTGTATATCCTCTTTATAATGATGCTGTTAACCTGAGATTTCAGCCCCAAAGCTTACCAGACCTATTTATATGTTTACTTACCCCAAGGTACTAGCCACAAAAATCCTTGAAAAAGCACCATCATTAGCACCCAATTAAAGAGAAAACTTATGCTAATAAAGCCAGGAGTTGCTTTTTAATGCTAGGAAAAGGAAAAATATTTAATGACTGTATTTCTGGAAACCTTTTGATGTTCGTGATAATTAGTTCAGTCCAGCTACTAAATTAAGGGCAGTTTAAGTATTATACAGACATTTGAAGGTTCCTATGTTCAGAGAAGACCTTTTGCAATTCTCTGGCAGTGAATGGTATCTTATCCAACATTCAAAAGAACTTCAGCAGTGGAAAACCTGCTCAAGTATTCTATTTGGTTTTTTGGATGTTTTTTGCAAATCTTAGATGAGGAAAACAAACTAAAATATTTGAAATGGTGGCTGCATAACTTCAGAAATTTATAGTTCCTACATTCAAGATCATTGTTATCATCAGTGCAGTCCACTGAAGAATCTATAGTACATCATTCTTGAATATATTAAATCACAAGGAGTTTACGACATTGCAACCACAATATATTTCTGAACAATTCTAGTACTGTGCAAATACCTCTCTGTGCTAAGTGACTTCATGTGTCTGATGCTAGTTTCAGAGGGCAAGCAAATATACATTTTTGAATAGTCTAGATTAGCTTTTGATCTCTTCTCAGAGACAAGCTGCATGCAAAGAACAGATGCTCCGTTATGTAGGTACCTAAGAGTTTGCTGTGGCAGGCGTGATCTGGTGGAGTACAAAGAAACTATATCAAAAGGGTACAGTACTTTCCAGTCCCTGGCTGGTCCTACAATCCAGAGGATGGGCTGGTACAAGGTGGTGCAGATTAGGGGTAAAGTTGCTTTACATTGTATTAACTTTTCCATGTCCCTGTGGCAGCCATTGGTCAAGGAGGCTTGCAGAGGTCTAAAGCCATCCTTGTCCCACCTTTTTCAGTGAAGACCAGGGGCAGCTTTGAAGATCTGTTGCACACCTAACTCACCTTTCCAGCTGATATACATATGCACAACAGATGTAAATATAAATAATGAAAATTTTATATATATAAAAAGATGATTTTTGTTATAATTCAGGATTTTCTTCTGGTTGGGTAAGTGGGCATTTCAGTTGCTCTCCTCCTCCTCTATGAATCCCCAACACAGCCAGCCAGTCTTTTGTATTTTGTCTTCTCCTCTCCTCTCCTCTCCTCTCCTCTCCTCTCCTCTCCTCTCCTCTCCTCTCCTCTCCTCTCCTCTCCTCTCCTCTCCTCTCCTCTCCTCTGTCCCATTTTCTTGTCAACTCATCTAAACTTATTTCTGTTTTTTTCATTTTCATTTTTGTCTTTGACTTTTGTTATTTCTTCATGTGAGCACCTGAAGCAAAACATTTATTGAAGTCAGAGCTGTTGAAGAATGCATTGATATGCATGGACCCACTACAGATACCTCTTAACATCTACAGATCAGATTCCTTTGGATCTACATAATAGTCCCTAAAATGCTGTTAAAAGCATATAAAACTGTATGGCCTATGTCAAAATATAAATGCCATCACTACTACAAGGCATTTGGATATTACAGTAAAGAAAACTGCAAGAATTTCGGTTATATATTTGTCAGAATATGCCATGGTGTATTTTTCATCTAAGAAACAGGACTGAGTTAAAACATCCTACTGACCTTGTAGTGAGCTAAACAATTCAAAGGGATGAAAATGTAAAAAATGCAACATTTCAAGTAATAAGTATATCTCTCTGTGGTCATGGACAAAATGACAAAAACATCTAAAGACAGTTGAATAAACATCAAGAAAATTCTGCTCAGCTGTGTTTGTGCATAACCCTGAACTAACGCGGCTGCTGCTCACAGTCCACAACCATAGGCAGTGTAAATCACATCATCTGAGAGGCCCTACAGAAATTTCTGGCTGACAACCAGCTATAATCACCTGCTGAGGTTGCTCTGTCACTCCCTAAAGTTAAGATCTGGGGCAACTCGTTTAACCTATCCATTTCTTTGTTTTCAAATCTAGACAGTAGCAAATAGCACATTCCTCCACCACAGGGCTCATGTGATGAAAAAAATGTGCTGGGTGCAGGTGCCAGGCGCTGGTGGCAGGGTGGGGGGCTGCGGGGCGGCCTCTGTGAGGAGCGGCCGGGGCTGCCCCGTGCCGGACACGGCCGGTTCCAGCCGCCTCCAACCCGCCCGCCCCAGGGCACGGCTGAGCCCCTCACACACACGCTGCTGGTGGGGCCTCGGGGAAAAGAGATTTAGGAAAGGGCAAAACGCTGCATGGCAGGGAGGAGTGAGGGAAAAAGTGTGAGAAACAGCCCTGTGAGTGCCAAGGTCAGAGAAGAAGCAGGGGACGGAGGAGGTGCTGCAGGTGCCAGAGCAGAGATTCCCCAGCAGTGCCTGGAGCAGGGGAGACTGTGAGACATTGGAGCAGGTTATCCTGAAGGAGTGTAGCTTGTGGAAGGACCCACATTGGAGCAGGGAGATGTGTGAGGAATAAGGAGCGGCAGAGAGGAGGTGTTATGGACTGACCACAAGCCCCCATTCCCCATCTCCCCTGTGCCACTTGAGGGATGGGGATGGATAGAAGAGTTGGCAATGAAGAAGTGAAGCTGAGCCTGGGAAAAAATGTTTAGGTGTGGGGAGAAGGTGTTGTTTTAATTTGTCTTTGTTTCTCACTATCCAAATCTATTTCAACTGGCAATGAATGAAATTAATTTTCCCCAAGGCGAGTACGTTTTGCCCATGATGGCAATTGATAAGGGATCTCCCTGTCTTTATCTTGACCCATGAGCTTTTTAATCTTATTTCCCCCCCCCTTCCTGTTGATGCAGGGGGGTGAGAGAGCAGCTAGATGGGCTTCTGGCAGCCCACCAAGGTCAATCCACCGCAGAAATGCAGTGGAGGTTGCGAAGTGCTATAATTACAAGAATGGTGGATTCACGTAGATACCGCAGTGTCAGGGATGCATATTGGCTGCCACACAGAGTAACGTTTATGTGGTTGTGCTTCTTTTATGTGAATAATGACACACCTGTCATGTGAGTCAGTACTAAACTAGGGATATTGTCCTGTCCTCTGGAGCAGTGCTGTGTTGACATAACATGTATGCTACACTTGGATAGGCACTACATGATAGTCCACACTGTGGTGGAGCACAAGCGTGGGAGGTAGTCCAGTGTTTGATGTGCTAGATTAGCTTCCTGACATAGAAAGATGTTGCTAATAATACTACTTCCCTTGGATGGGGTTGATGAGTTGACGCTGAGGCAGAGAAGTTTGAATATTATCCAGAAAGAGATCAGTCTTCTGCATCAAAATTTTACAACTAAACCTCAAGGACAGATAACCAGACTGGCTGAACATAAAGATAAAGTGGAGAACAAATACGAGAATTACATTTCTGTTTTATGATAAGACAGTATTTAGCATAAGCAGCAGTACAGTACAGCACAACACAATAATCAGTTCTTGAAGAAAAGGGATCCCTGCACATTTCTGTGATGTTTGTTGCGTCCTGTGTATGCAACTTAGAGGTGAATTCACCAAAATGTTATGGTCCATATTGGAATGGTTAGTTTTTTTCAATAACAAAAGTTCCTGCCTGCATTAATGTGAGGTGCTGCTTCTCTGTGTATAACCTTTCATAGGAAGCTAAAGCTTTTTAGGTATTTATCAAGATAATTTAGTAAATTTTCTTCAGCTACAGATTCTTTAAGACATTTTTTAAGCCTTGGCATCTCAGTGATATTTTTCCAGATGGAATTCAATACAGTTCTGATACTTCCCTTGTCACACAGACATTCTTATTTTAGGGTTCACATATTTCTCCAGGTCCCTGGAAATTCATGTTACACAGCAGTGGAAAAAAATATTTAACACCTAACTAATTATTATTAAAATATTGCAAAATTACAGCAATGCTATTGGTATGGGTTCAATTTGCTTCTTTTCAGGTTACAAAAGCCCATCAGCCACGCTGCCAAAGAAGAACACAAGAATGGTTGTCCTTTGTCATCTTAAGAGCCCAACTGCATCATGGACACAGAGATGCCTGGCTTAGGTAAGCCTTCCAGCATGTCAAAGAGATCAGAGACAATCCTGGGACCCAGGAGGAGTGAAGCATAGTTATCTTATTCTGTAGCTCAATCATGCAAGGAAGATGGGGTTTATTTAGTCAGATGTAGCACTGCCCAGATGTAGTTTTACTGTTTTCAGACCTGAGCTCTTTTGCCCATGTCACCTCACTGAAATGTGGCAGTCACTGCAAAACCAGGGAGCCACATGTTGAGCACTGATACAGAGTGTAGACCTGCATCTTTCGAAGTCATCAAGGTCATGTATGTGCAAATCGAGAACTGAATGAAATGCAAGCAGTTACACGTAAGTAACAGTAGAGAATATGATCTTTTTTCTAAATTGCTGATATTTAATAGGATATGTTTGAAATCCTCCCCTCAGTTGCTCAGTCATGCTGAAAATATTAATATTAATCATCTCCCAAACATTTGACTTCCTCATCTGAGAACTTTTTGTTTTCGGAAAGGAATGGTTGGTATCTTAACAAATTTGTGGTACATTGCTAATGGCTACTGGAATTAAAAATTAAGAAGAAGAACAATGTAGCATGAGCATGGGTGAATGCAATTTGGTAGAAAAAGTGAAAAATAAATACTTGAAGTGCATGTTCAGAATACAAGATTGGGTAGAAAATTTAGACTGGAGATTGTAGAAACTGAATGAATCACTATATAGGAAAGAAATGAAGAGCGTAGGAAGTCCTTTAGACTGGAATTGCAAAGATAAAAAAAAAAAAAGAAAGGAAAATAGAGATGATATTTAACAAGGGTGAAAATAACCAGAAAGGACAAAACATGGAAATAGGAGAAGAGATCAAAGCACAATTGGATTTGGCAAAATGAGCAGGAATGGTAAGAGAGAAAATGGACAATGGCAATAACAAGAACATTGTGCAAGGAATAAATTGGGTTTATTTGATGAAAATCTGTTTTTTAATTTCTGTCTCCTTTTTTTAGGGTGTTATGGATTAGGCTTTATTGAAATGACCTAACTGACTATCTGGTTATTCAGCATAATCATGCATTAGGATTATTTCAGCTTCATGGCTAAAAATTCCTTAAAATAAAAGGAAACCTGAGTTTTATTAATCCCTGCTGCAATGTTCTCTTTTGCATATAGACACAATTGAAACAAAGAGCTTGAGAGCAAACTTTTTAAAGATATATTTATTGTTTGCTTTGCAGATGGTATCCTTTGTAGCTAAAGGTACCATCTTCATTATGTTCCATGATTTGGTGATGTATGTATCTAACAAAAAAGGTCAGTTAATCACCAAATTATACCAGAGGTATCTAATTCAGTTAGGAACGCGGGATGTATTGGATTGTTTTCCAGGGATTCATCATGTGCTTCACGGAGTTTTTACATATGTGAATTCATACCATGATGAATTTTAGGCATTGAAGAACTATTTCAGATTTCACTAAAATTTTTCTCTTCTATGTCAAGGAGACATATATTCATTAAGAACTTATTACAGAAAACATTTACACTTGTGGTTACTCCTTTAAAACATAATTATATTGAAAAACTGTTTATGTTTAACATATTTTTAGCAAAAAATTGATGTTAGAAAGCAGGGACAGCAGAATATGAGGCCTTTCCTATTTCACCTACCTTGAATGGTGGATCCAGGCATGGCAGTGACTAAGTGTCACTCTCATATGACAGCTGTTTGGTTTGCTGTGCCGGGCAGGATACAGAGTTTCAGATTAGAATGCAGGAGAGAAGTTTATGAAATAGCATTAACGGAACTCAGCCCGCTTTTAAATCTCTGCTTGTCAGTTCTGAAGCAGCATCTGAATCTAATGGTAAAGAATTATCTTTCTTTCCTCCTTTTGGCATTAGTAAATTGCCAAGCATATTTTACAAAGAATAAAGTAAATGAGATTTCTTGATGTGCATGAATAATTCTGGGCAAGACTGCAAAAACCCAGATGCCCTGGATACTGTGAGCAAGTTTTGAAGGGAAAACTATGCTACCCAGCTCCTCATTAAATAGCTATTTTCCTATTCCTTTAGAAAGAACTATCACCTTTTGTGAATTCACTCTAGCTCAGTCAGAAAGGAGTGACTCTCTGTCATCATAGTTTTGTAAGAGAAGGAGCCTGAAATTTCAGTACCTGGATGGGCTGAGCAGAGGGATGATGTGACATGTACACACATGAACGCCTTCCCCTGATCTCAAAGAAATCTGTCACCTGGATGTTTTGTGTGTGGGTCAGCTCTCAAAAGAGGAGTTGAGATTTCTGGCTGTATAGGAACATTCTCTGTAATGACCTCTTGTTATTTTCATGGTTTTTTTTATTGAGTTTATTTACTCTGGAGGCTTCAGAGCCTTCAGATCTTATATTTGCATTGTATAGATGCTCTGAACACTTTTTTCGATACCTTTACATCTGCAGAGCTTCTCTTATAAGGGTAGTCTTGCTTGTCATTTTGTCATTAATCATTCCTCTCCTCATAACTCAGATAAATATTTTTTTGAACCGTAAACCTATTGCACAAATACTCTATAAAGACTCTACATACAGTGAAAACAATAACTGAATAAGAAAAAGCAAAGCTAAAGTTTTTAAAGTCTCAAAGGAAAGAGGTTTCTCTTAGAAATCATAATTGGCTATCTACTTATCTCTCTGTTTAGAGATACAAAAATCCTTAGATGTTTCTGTGGTTAAGGGACCTTTTCAAGAAAAGTATTAATTATTTCATCTTCTACCTGGAGCAGAAATTCCTGGGGACCCACCACACACATTGTCCACATGGGCAAGGTTTTGCCAGGTTCAGGAGTGTCTAATCAGACAATAGGAATGAGTCCTGAGATTTTATTTGCTTTTGGAGGGACTCTAAGCTCTAGCAGAGCAAACTAATGTGATTTTCCAAGAAGACTGAGATCTGAGGTACCCTTAAACAGGTTTTCAACCCTTGCTTGTAAATTAGCTTTCTCTCCAGTTTTAACGGACTGTTGCATTGAGGAAAAAAGGTCCATGAATAATAGAAGAATGAAAAATTATCAGTCCCCTGGATCATATGGTTTGTGTTACTTAGTGTATTGTAATTTGTGAAAGCAATATACATCTGTTAAATTGGTATGTTAGTTTCTCTACATCATTCTTTTTCTGTTAATTTGATGACTGGGACCATGAAGAGATAGTCGGAGAGATAAGGAATGCAGCAGGGAGGAGGAGTTCACCCTGCACACAAGGGAGAGAGTGTATTGCAGTAAAGGTGACTAGTCTATGAAGGTTTGGACAGATTTGCTGGAGCAGGCAGCAGGGCTCAGACAGCATTAATGAGATTGTTTATTAGTACCGGATGAACAACTCTGCAACTCACTTGACAAATACCAAGCAAAAAGCACCACAGGGGAGCGTCCCACTGCCTTTAGCAACTCCGTGATCTGTGGAATAAAATAATCACTGAAGAAAAACAATCTATTTTCCATCTATTGAGTTTTCGCTAACATATGAAACTGCTTCTATCAGAATTTAAAATCTAGGCTAACCCTGCATGAGATCAGGAGCTTTGTTTATCTTTGTTTAAAAACCAGAAATCTGTGGTTAAAATAGCAGCATAAAACAGAAATGTTGTGACTGACTTAATAAGCCGTGTATGCTGTACTGCATCTATTTCATTTCTGGTTTTTTTAAGTTCTTTGTTTTGATTCTTAAATTCGAAAATGTTACCTTAGCTACTGCACAGCGTCAGATTTTGTTACTACTGGAAACTGTTTCGTTTTCTGCAACTGTCTACCATTCCTACATGCCGCAGTGTTTGAATCTGTTTGAAATGGATGTTTGTCAGCTAACTTCAGGGTGCTCAAAAGCGTTCTCTTTGGAGCCCTTTTTTTTTTTCCTTTTTCTTTCTGAATGCATTCCCAGGGTGTCTGCCTGAACTAAGCTTCATCTGTAGCAAATACACTTTTTGATATATATATATATACACACACACACACACACTTCTATACACATGAAAGCTGTGTGTATATACTTATGCACGCACACATTATCTCTGTTTCTCTTTCCACCCATTCAGCCATCCACCCACCCATTCACTCATCCAGTTTAAGAGCAGTTTCTTATAGTATGGGAAAAGCCATAGACTTTGCATGGTTTTCTGCTTTTATTTTTTCTCGTTAGTGATCCAAGATCATTAGAAAAGTGAATGTGAAAAGTTGATTCTACTCCTTTTTTGACTAAGTCTGTGAAAAGTGACCAGAACTGAAAGGAATCATGTCTTTCTGCATGAATGTGTAGTTGAAGAAATTTGAGCTTCAACAGAAGTGGTAAACTCAAAATCTTCTTGTGAGCGAAAATGGGCACTTCATAATAGAGGAAAGAATTAACTTTTAGCTTAATTAAAATCTTAACAATCTAATCAAAATACAGGAAACAGTTGTCATTAAGCCAGTTACAATAATATTAGCAATAACAGTCCAAATTATTACAGAAATGTCTCAGTGTTAATAATATCCTTAAAAGTGACATATTGTTACGGTGAAGATGAAAAAAGAAGCTGAAAAGTCAACCTGTTTATTGGTTACTGTAAGAAAACTGTCCTGCAACACAACCATCAATTAAACAAAAGATATCAGTTTTGTTAAAAGCCTGAGTAAGCACCAGATCATAGCATCTACACAGCTCCAGTCAGTTTATTCCTCTCTTGTGTGTGTTTCTTGATTTGTAGATAATTTCATTTGCAATTTAAATTCCAATTCATCTGCTATTGGTCTAAGGCCTGTTAAAATCATTAGGAGACTTTCTACTGACTTCAGTTACCTTTGAATTACTCTTTAGGTCTTAACTCTATCTGAAAAGGACACCAAAACCAAGAGGTTATTTAAAACAAATATTCCAGCTTTCTGCAGTTACTACATGGTATTGCTTTATGTTGAACCAGATAAGCAAAAGCTTCCCAAATAGATGGCTTACATGTACCAGCACAGGTGTTATCACCAATCCATTCCTGCTTGTTTAAAGATCTGGCTATAGGGGTGAAATTCCTTCTAGATACAGTTTGGTTGTCAGCAATCACAACAGCTATTCTGCTAAACAGAAAGGTGTCTCATTTCTGCAATACATGTGAGAGTCATGGAAGATAAACTTTGGAGAGCAATGAAAGTTGTGGTATACTGACTACTTTAAATTCAAAACCATAAAACTGAAGTCTATCCAGTATGATCTGATGTGACCCTGCAGCAATCAAATGAGAAATCAAGAACGACTAATGGGTCTTTGAAGGCTGTAGAAGGACAAGAGTGTATGAGTACAGATGTGTGCTCCACCTTTTCTGCTGAGTTAGAAGACAGTTGTTCACTGGCATGATGAAGGAAAGGAGCAGCCAGGTGAACTAGAGGAAAGGGAGGAATCCACTCAGCATTAACCATATCAACTTCACAATGGCAGCTGATGTTGATGAAGACGGAGTCAAGAAAAATAGGAAAGCATATGGTCATCACAAGAAAGAAAGCATAAGACAAGATAAGGAATGTGGTAAAGACACATCCCCCCAAAAATGGTACACCCTAACTGATTTTTGAATTAATTCCCATATAAACGAGAGTGTTCCATTTAGAAAAATAACCAATCTTGTTGAAAGTGTTATCAGAGATGTCTGCCATAATCAGTAGCAAATTATTTTAATGTTTTATTAGACTTTAAGTTTAGTGCTTTATAGTCGATCTGAATTTGGCTTGCTTCATCTAGATCATTTGATCTCATTACAGAATTACCTGCTGGACTGATGAATCTTCTATTATGAAGTGCCTGTTTGTCGTGTAGGTACAGAGACTTTGGGCATGCAATCCTCTAAACTTCCCTTTATTAAGGTAGACTGAATGAACTAGTTACTGAAGGACATGTATCGTGAGAAGTGTTCTCTTCTCAGTAGATCTTCTATAAACATTTTCTACACTATTAACACCCTTCTAATATTGCAGGCCTTGGAGCTGGACAACATGATATCCCAGAAGGTGTTTACACCACTGCCAAGTACAGAAATACAGGTATCTTACCTATTCCAGATAAACATCCTGTTTATTCTAACAGGGTTTATGTGACAGGTTTTGACCATTTGGAGGTTGTGTTTAGCTGATTAGGTCTCTTAATGCCTGTGTCCTCAGGTAAGCAACAGGAGACAGATTCTTCTGTTCTGTGAGTATGGCCGCATTTGGCCATACTGAGTGTTTACACTGGTGATCGTTTTAGCAAGTGATCCAACCTTAGTATTAGTGATCTGTCCTTATTGTTTGCCTTTCACACACACTGTTATTTCCTCTAGAAGTAAAATACTTTATGTTCTCTAGAAGTACTTACTTCTGTGTAATCACAGATATATCATATAATATATGTTCAAAAACTAACTGCTCTCAACTCTTGATGCAAATGATGATATTTATTTTACCTTTTGTGTCTGGGGAATTGCAACTTTAGTTATCTCAGCTACCAATCTCCCGAAGTTCCTTACAGAACTGTGGTAGTGGGTTTTTTCCAAGCCTATTTCTGATCATGCAAGTTATATTTTTGCCTTTTGAAGAAGTTTTCTTTCTTTCTCTCTCCTGCTTATAGAAAGAACCAAGGGAACCAAACAGCTAGCAGGTGAGGCAGATTCTTGAAGGTGGGAGCTGCTCATACCCATTTATGAAATTATCAGCCAGTTTTAATCTTTTGATAGGTTTCATATTGGTTTTGTGTTGCTCTAATTTTGTAAGGAATATGTGTTAAGTCAAAGGCCTTACAGTAGTCTAAGAACATTACATCAAGAACACTAATCAGCTGCAATTACTCCTATCACTTTACTAAGACTTACAACATAATCACGAAGATATTAAGTTAGGTCTTTGCTATCATATACAAGAGGAAAGAACCCTTTCTCCTTAATCTCATGAACTTTATGAAACTGAACTGGGCTGTTGTTGCTACATATTGTGGTTAGTGCAGAAAACTTCAGTTAATGGGATAATCTTGGGATGTCAGCCTCCTTTCGCATTTCTGTGACATGCTAGTGAGCAAAGTTTTCAGTGCAGTTCTTGAGAAGTGCTGGAAGGATCAGGCAAAGGAAACTTGACAATTCCTATCTTAAGCATTGTTTTCAGTGCAAGTCATAGTCTCACCTTCCACTTAGGTCCTGTTTCTTCTGGGGAACGTTATTGCATAGGAACATGCTGGCATAATTTTTCCCATCTGTAGCAAAGGTTGACTTCTCAGGATGATGGTTTGTGTGCATAGCCTTGGGAGGATTAAACTCACAGATGCCAGAGGAACATGCTACACCAAATACCTTCCTGGAGCACATGTGTATGGTTTGATTACATTTGTGCACGCAGCTTGGAAGAAGCAGTGAGTTCTCTGAAGTTTGATTTTGACTTCTCTGAAATTTGAATTGTTTAAGTGGAGCACCTGGACTTTGATGGGAGGGGAGAGGGTTCTGCAATCTACAATTAGTTGTGTCAGTTGTCAAAACCAGAAAAACCTCCGCAGTAAATTGTGGAATGTTCATTGCACTCTATATTTGGTTTTCTAGATAGCAGTCTCTTCTTTTTCTCTCAAACACTATGTTATAATGAATAAAAGCATGAAGACTTCACAGAGATACTGGAAACAGGCTTGCTTTCATTAAAGTTTGCTTATATAAAGATATTTGCATAACCAGAACAAGAATGAACAATATAAACATCATAATAAAGTTCAACCAAAAATCAGAATGAACAGAAAAGCTTTAAGATGATTCTCTGTGTTCATCAGTACTGTCTAGATAGCAGAACAGACAAATAAAATCTAGAAATATGCGAAAAGGGAAAAAGCCAGAAAGACTGTATTTCTTTTAGTTCAAGAAGGTTATTTAAAAAGATTCAATACATGGCACACTGCAAGAATAAAAAATTTCCTAGGAAAATGTTTAATTAAAAAATGAAAGAAGATAGCTACTAAGCAATTAACATTTTCATAAGATATAAAGCAATTCAGGCCCAAGGCATTACAAGTTGTATTTCAGCTAGCACATAGTTCCACTTAGTACATAAAATACAACTGCCCCAAAGAAGTCAGTGCGAGGCAAGGGCAGTAGCAAGGAATTTAACTGCAAGGCTTGATACTGTAATATCCAGCCTACTGCCTTTATTTGTTCTTACCTGTTAGGCTAGAATTGCACTGGAATATCTAATAATGCAAAGTCATGAAATTAAGATGGTGACATATATATTATTTGGTTGTGATCTCACCTGGATGACATGTGAATATTATCTCTATTTAAGCAAGGTGTTCTTTAAAATATTTTTTCCTTTTGGTAAAATCCTTCTGATCCTCCTTCTTCAGTGAATGTAGTACTTTGTTAACCTAGCATAAAGGTTGGTAGAAGAGTTCAAAATCCCTTATTGCTACTTGGAATGGGCCTGACTGTGTCACGAGATTATACTGAGTACACACATTCCCCTTGTCACAGCCCTTGTGCTCACTCTCATGAAGATCAGTTTTTAGGGCTGAACAGGCAGCATGAACAGTGACTGATCAGATTTCATAACAGTGCTGTGCTTTTGCACCTTGGCCCTGAGCTAGAGACTACTCCTTTATTATTTGCATTTGGAAAGATGCATTATTAATCTTTTCACATCCGGCATCCAGTTATAAATGTCGCACCTGGGCAAATAAGATGTCTAATGACCGTAAAAAGGCATTCTTGTCAAGCGCTACCATTATAAAGTGTAGCTGTTTGGTGCTATAATGCTCATGATGGCTCAGCCACTGCAGATATCCACCTTTCTGTTCTTTAGTCTCCAAAAAGGTTGCATTTACCACAGGCAATATAAGGTGGCCATCACCCTTAATTGTTCCCCAGCACAGTACAGAGCACTAGGTATCTCTGCAGAGACAATTCCTTTAGAGAAATAGCTCAGACCATAAGGGCTGTCACAGCTTTCTTCTGTGTTTCCAGTTATGTAATTAACTTTGAGACTATTCCTCTTACTATGTTTAATTATCACTAAATTACCTAGATCTTTACAAATGCCAGTCCCCTTGCCAGGGTGATTTTTTTCATTTTAAGGAGTCTGCAACTTTGCTCGTTGCTGACTTTCAGTGCCCTTTGTGTGTGCAATGAGTGAAACATTGGACCACTAAACACATATGCACAATCGTTCATAACTTTCACACTTTTTGAAATAAATCCAATTCAAAAACTATAAACTTCTATTAAGTATTCACACAAAAAATCAGTAGAAGTTCAAGGTGGCCATGACAAAGAATTAGTTTAAACTTGCCATCAGGAATTGCTTTTCACCTGCACAATAATATTAGAGTATTGTTGCAGGTATTCAGGCAAAGTAGTTCACTGAACAATGTGTTTTCTTGAAGCAAATTTTAAAAGTGATGAGGAAGTACTAGTAGAAACTCATTTCTGATTTTGCAAACACAAGCAATTCTTCATGAACAATGAAGCAATCAGTGAATAAAAATTTCACTATGTAGCTCCTTTGAGCAATCTTAATAAAATGTAGAGTTTAAAATATGAATATTCAACAGTCCATAAAATACAACAGTTAAGGACTCTTCTAATACATTTGAATTATGAAGAGTTCCAGGAAAGGTGGCTCACAATGTAGAAGGGGAATCTAAATTTGTCAATTCATTCTCACTGAATTATATGGTAATATTATTACATGTAATTTGAATACTACATCTCATACTTTCTTAGCTCTTTCATTCTTATGTTTTAAAATAATTTAAGAAACTAAAAAATTGTATTTCATGAAGTAAAGAAACTTGGCTGAGAATAAAATCTTTATCAGATGTTGTAAACTCAATTTAAACCACATAAAATAAATCTCTAGGTGGCAATTGCCACATAGTACCATGTTTGAATAACATGAAAACATATTCCAAAGGACACAATGAACGGATAGCTACAAACAGATAAAAGTGTTAAAATACAGCATAATAATTGTCTGAGAAGAGGCAGTGCCTTCCAAAAGAGGCACCTTCAAGGTCTAGGGAGTGAACTACTGCATCTAGAGTAGGTCAGAGCCATTTTGACAGTCTTTTTTTGACATTAAAAAGCTAATTTGTCAAAAACAGAAGTCTTTCTCAGAAATAATTTTGGGTTGATGTTGAGTAAGAAGGTTTCAGAAGAGACTACAAATGTTCCAAAGAGAATACAAACACAAGCTCCATTTCCCATATTGTGAGGTGTCCCCACCTCTTCCCTCTATGTGCCTCTCTTCAGGTAGGAGAGATCCCACAGTGAGGGACAGTAAGGGAAAGAGTACTTAGTGGCAGAATGGGTCAGAGAGGATTTTGCTCTTGCACTCCCCAGCTGAAGAATGGCTCCCGGACACTGCTGGATGTAGAAGCCTGCACCTTTTCAGTCATTCCCAAATGGCCCTGCAGTCTTGTGTGCTGAGGATCTGCCCAGATTTTCTTTTGCTTTCCCCTCAACCCATCAGCTAGACTCTGAGTAGCTGGCCCAAAGAACTGCAAACAGTGGCATCCCCTTTAGTTCAATTAAATTACTTCATTTTTTTAATTGTGAGTAGTGGTTAATTGTGCTATCTAATAACTGTAATATTCTCAGCACTTTCACACAGCTATTCACCTTCAAAAAGTATCACTAACATTAACTAATTAATTTTCTGGTTTTCTTCTAAGACACAGAATTGCAAGCTGTGATCATGCAGACCACCTAAGTAATTATAATTTTCTTTGCATTGAAGATTATTCCAAAGACTATTTTTGTTATTTTAGGTGTAGTCTTGCAAATGCTAATTTGATCAGATAAGAGTTAAAGCTAAAGTGATTAAATGGTAGAATTTCTGTTTTAAAAATGTCAAGAGTGACATGCTAGTAATCTTATTGAAAAAGGACTTCTTTCATCTATAACTTGACTATTAAGTTCTGAAAAATAGTGTTAAAGGACTGTTTTTGATGGACTCCAGGCACAGAAGTAATATGAGTGAATCTAACTTTTATACTATCAGAAAATGATTAAATTAAATATTCAAAGTTGTACCGGTTTTTTTTTCAGTTCACAGCAGTCTTTTGAGAACATTTTCCACAATGACTTTCAGTAGAGCATTAAGTAGAAATTGGTCCTTTTCACCTAAAAAAAGTACAAAAGCTGCAGTTCGCAGCAAATAATTTGGTCAAGATTCATAATGCATGAGCCACTGTTCCACTGACCACCACTTTCTCGGTTACTGACTGCTTCCATTACTCTAGTGATTATTGCTTCTTACTTAAGGGACAGCAAGTGGTTAAACTAACAGAGTTAACTTTTTTTCTTTACCCCCAATGTAAAATAATATGAATTAAATAATAAAAGGTATTCAGAGTAAGCAATAGTGCAGGTTCCTTAAATGTCTTCTGTCTCCTTTCTCCAGAGACAAGCACAACGAGGTGAATCTCATCATTATTTGTCTTTTCAAGGGCAAAGCTGTGATAGACAGGGCTTAATGTGTATCTTGGTAGAATTGGATTTGATCCTCAGGGCTGGGCCAGAGGGCTGCTTTGTTAGATTTGTTAGATTTACTCTCTCTCTCGCGTTCTCTCTCTACCACAAACAAAATTACCTCTTAGAGGCCTGCGTCAGCCCCATCATCTTGAGACTATCTTCTTTTCTTGATTTCAGTCACATCTAAATCTGTTTAAACTGTCGACATGATGATTTGTGGAGAGACAGGGATTAAGCAGAAGGGAGATTAACACAGTTGTCTGTCTTCTTCGAAATAATATACCTGCTGACAATGAGGGCATTCTTCAATTTACATAACTTGGCTCACAAGAAGGGCTTTATGGTTGTTATTGGGATGCTTTTTTGCTATCAGCAGTACAAACTCACCTGCTCTCTGCATATTTAAAACCTTGACAGTCCATCTCTTCAATTTCTGTAAAATTGAGAGACATGCCCTCCTCTTTTTCTAGATGGAATGAGCTTTTTTGGTATTTGAGTAATATTCATTCAAATAGATTATTTAAGAAACATATATTAAATTCTGCTGGATATGAGGAGAACTTCCAATGCCCCAAAGAAAATATCCACATTGCAGTAGAGTAAAAATTCTGTGAACAATTGTTTAAAATGGAACCATGATCTCTGTGGTTTTCTTTCATTTGTTGGTAGAAATTAGCAGATTACTTATTCTTCTAGTTGTCCAGGAAAAAACCCCATGCAGTATTCTTTAATACTTGCCTAGGTAATACTTACCAGCACTAACAAGAATTACTTGGGTGGTATTTTATGGTTGGCCTCACTCTGGTGGAGAACAAAGGACTGCGGAAGAACAAGAAGAAAATTTCATCTAAAAATGGGAATAAGAATGTCTATTTTTCTCACACTTTCTACATTTTATCTTTGTTCAGTTATAAAGGATAAGGCACAGAGCCTTTTATTCTGTATGCACAGGGCTTTGTAAAAGAAATCTTGTTTTGAATTCGGAACTGAGTTGTGAGGTAGCACTATGCAAGTTAAGGGAAATCACAAACTTCATGCCAGCAAATTGATAAATGTACTGTCACAGCCACATAAGCTGGAAGACCTGCATATGCAGGAAAAAAAGAAATAATTGCATTGAAAAAAAGTAGCTTCCAAGGTGTGAAATTTCTTTTTTTGGTACCTTATATTTTTATATGAAATCTCACATAAAGGCTGCTTTGTGATTGCTGGGTAATGCGCTGGTCCATTAGGATGAGGGAGCTTATATAGTTATCTCCAGCCTTGCTTCTCTGGGAGTTGAAGCGCTTGCAAAAACATCTGTTGCACCAGAACTAGGAAAGTTTTTCTATTACAGAGCTTCAGCTTGCAGCTCAGCGCATTGCACAGGAGTGAAGGCACAGGAGCAGACAGAAACAGTTCTTTTTGTCTCCCTCTGTGTCTCACTGAAATGCTAAGCAAGTTTTTTAATGTGTTGTAAGGTTTTTTTCAATATTAACAACTAAAATAATATTAACAACTAAAATTGATGATATAAAATAAGTGTCAATCTTTTCCTTAACCTAATTCCTGAATCAAATCTGAAATAAATATGTTTCTGAGGTCTGAAGAACTTTGGTTCTTTTTCTTCTTTTTCTTTTTTTCATACCTTATACTTAATGTTTATCTTTGAGTGTCCTCAGTTGTATCTATTAGGCATGCCTTAAGAAACAGATTCTTTTCCTAAACTTCCCAGCTAAACTGAGCTGGGATGCAAATCATTCAGATTTTTTAGGCAATAACTTTCAGATAGGCATCCAAACTTTGAGGTGCTTATCAAGCTTGAACTGCATCTTTAAGATTTATCTATTATTGGTAGAAATTCCAATAGAAACTGCTTTTCCTTTTTGTGTTAAAGCACCATTTTTAAATAGCTCTTGTGATGTGACATTTTGGTTACTTAACACTTGTGAATATCAGCATTTCTTTGAGGGAATAAAGGTGCAGGCTCAGTCCTCAGGTGTGTATAAGTCAAGACACTGAGCTGAGAGAGATTATCCCAGTGACGACAATGGGAGGAGGTATACACAGGTAATATTATCAGTGACAAATGCCTTTATGCAAAACACTCAGTGGACTCCATGTACTCCAAAAAAGTTTCTGCCAGTCTTTCCATTGATTTCACTGGATTCTGGATAAGATCCATACCATTTATAACTGTTATTGTTTTTTTTTCCCATATCAGTTAATGCTGGCCTGTTGATGGTTGAAAAAGACTCAAATGTGAAAAGAGAGGCTGTGTCTTATGCAGGTTTAGGACAGGTGTGGTAGACAGACATAACTTCACAAGAAAAGACACACAATGATTAACAGAGTTAGAATACCTGACAAATATATCCTTGAAGTAAAAGAGATTTGGGCAGCTGTTTTCCAGCACATTCTACTTACAGTAATTGTAGTCATTTTTGTAGGTCAGTTCTTATTTTTACATTGCTGAATTGGGTGGTTTTAGGAAGGACAGTCTTAATTTTATCCTTAAAATCCTAGAAGGCTTAGTCCTAACTAAATAAACCAGCCAGGAAGAATAGGGCACCTCTATAAGTTATCCTGACTTTCCACTTATGGGAAAAAATTATCTGGAAATTACCTTGTATTGCCACAGATACAAGAAGACTCAGAAGTGCCAAAGAGATGCTGAGAAAGGGTGCTGAACTGTCCCTGCCTAGTTTAACCCATTAGTTTATTTACTTTCACTCTTAGGCTTTTCAGAAAAAAATGAAAACAACCTCTTTACAGAAAAGAGTTCATCATTCCTTTTTAGTGTGTGAAATAATGTCAGCTGTTGCCACCAAATTGTCGACGTGGTAGGAATTCATATTGTTTGCTTTCTGAAATGTTTGTTTTAGTGTGCGCAGGTTTAGAAATATATGGAATATTGTTTATGCTTGCAATACCTACTCTAAAATGGAGAAAGAAAACCACTTCCTCTAAATTCATTCTGCAAATTAAATTGCTCACAATATTCTCTGTGGGAGTAAAAAATTGCATGAATGCCCAGCATCAAGAAGCACTGGGATTAAATACCAAACAATTCACCTTACTGTGACTTCATGTCAACGGGTTAAATGTGATAAACAGTTTATGTATTCACATCATTTTAAGCTGCTGGGTATATCAGTTGAATGAATACATTTGCTGTTGTTTTTCAGCTCATCAGTAAATCTAGTACAAAATCTGATAGTATACCAGTTGGATTTATATTGCTGCAATAGATAAAGATTATTACTGATGCCAAGAAGACAGATTTTCTGCCATTTTGATTAGGACAGTAGCAGTGCAAAGCTACATATTAATATACAAGAACACTACAGTCCCCTAGAAGCCCACAGAAAGGAATTTCATGTTGGATTTGTGAAAATGGACCTGTTGCTGCTCTGTCCTGCTGCATCTATTGGACAATTCATACCAATTCTTTAATCAGCCTCTTCATGTGTGCTAGAAAATGGTCTTTCCATATTAACCAGGGAAATGTCAACTCAAGGCTATGGGGGCTGGTGCTAATAAGGTTAATGAATAGCTGGCCTGAAAAGCAACAGATGGGCCTAACAGAGTGAGAGCCTTAATGGCATTTATAATGCCTAGGGTCAACTGCAGTTTATCTTCATTTTTTTCTCATTTAAAATATTCCAAAGGAATAATAAAGTAAGTGTAAATTTTCCCCACAGGGAGATGAAATTTTATGCAGCACTGTTCACTGAATGTCAATGTGTTTGGTTATAAACAGGGTACTGTAACACTGTGATAGAACTGTAGTTGCTGCATGTCTGCATTTGCAGAGGAATTTTTCATTTAGACCATTTTAAAGAGTACTCTCTTTTTATCAATTGCTGCTGCAGAACTGTTTGGTTTTGGTGTTTTTTTTTTTTTCTGAAGACAGACACAGAAGGTCCATTTCTGGTTATATACTGTAGCTGGATACATGCCTATTATGCTAAATTTGAATAGGGGAATTGTAATGGTAAAGTTTGAATGCCCATGTTGTGGTCTCCCCAAAGATGACAGAATTAATTCTTATTATGGTAGAACATGTCATATGATAGAATATGGTAGAAATGACAAAAATATATGGTAGAATTCATATACATTCTGCTGTAGCAGAAAATGTTGCTGATCAAAATTTGTTTCTTGGATTTAACGATACTTTCTGTGACCTCATTGTCCTTCATTTTGGACACATTAATCTTGCCCTGGCAGGAATAAACTGCACAAGAAACAATTGGTATAGTCCTTTTTGCTCTGAATACAGGCTCATGGTGATGTTAAACTTAACATTAAAGCACATATGTTGCCTGAATTTAGTCTACAAGATTTAAGCTCTAATATCAGCTAAAATAGTTAAATATAATGTTGACAGATATTTAAGACTTCTTCTAACAGTGTCTTGCAAAGGTGTTACTGGGGAAAAAGAAACAACTGCTTTTTTGTTTAGCTTATATCTCTCAAATTATTCAAAGTAAACATATATATCCAAATTAGTTTTACCTATTCAACTCACTTTCATACTTTGGAAATGCATTGAAATAGCTAACAAATATAAGTTTGAGGATTTATGAGAGGGGGTCAGATTTTTAATTTACTCGGTCCTGAGCTGATGTTGCCAAGTTTGCCACATCAGATGCTTTCAAATTACCCCCGTCTTTCTACTTCTTCAGTGCTCCCATAAGTCAGGATAAAACTCCCATTGACTTTAATGAGGGCAGAGTTAGGTCAATATTGTGGGCTTTTGAAAATCTCAGTTTATATGGATCTTTAAGATACTATTGGATTATTCATAACGAAGACTATTGATTTAACTATGAGTTTATGCAGCTCAGTGATTCCAAAGTATCTGACGAAATTTGTCTCACTCAATATTAGATGTCTAAAAATTAGGTGTCCACATCAAGGCCAGCCTGTAGACTATTCAAGAGACCTTGCTCCTGACATTGTCCAGTAAAGAACAGAAGACACAATTAATTACTTAAGATTTAATGACAGAGTTAGCTTTCCTACTGATTATAGAAGAAGGAGTTCTGTTTTCACAATCCTGACATTTTGAGTTGCAGGGTTCTCTTATAATACTGTCAATTTAAACATGATTCATCAAAATTTTCAGATGTTGGTTTAACTTACAAATAACTTAGGATATTTTGCTAATGAATATCACACTCTGCATACAATCTAGAATGTTTTAGTGCCAGTGTACTGGAAAAGAGATAATCTGTCTCTGAATAATTTATTAATTGTTCTATCATCTCTCTAAATTTGGCAAAAGTAAGAAAAATATTACTGAATAATTTACATAAAGAATTTCATAGAACTTGTTAACTAGTATTTAATCTGATTTGCTCACTGATAGCTATGGGTTAGAATAAAACTCATCACATAAATTCAAGACCAAAATAATCTAATATTTGGTCCCACTTCATCATAGAAGGACTTACCTCTGTGTATCTGTTTGTGATAGATCTATACTGCTTACCAGTCTGGGGATAGGACCATCCTTGTACAGTATTGTACAGTTGCAGCTAGTTGCAAGTTGTATAGATATAGTCAAGAGGAGTGGAATCTACCCACTTTTCCCTTGAGCACTACAGAACTTAGGTACTGTTGTGGTTTAACCCCAGACCGCAACTAAGCGCCACACAGCCGCTTGCTCACTCTCCCCCACTGGGATGAGGAAGAGAATCAGAAGAGTAAAAGTGAGAATACTCCTGGGTTGAGATAAAGACAGTTTAACAGGTAAAGCAAAAGGCATGCACACAAGCAAAGCAAAACAAGGAATTCATTCACTCCTTCCCATGGGCAGGCAGGTGTTCAGCCATCTCCAGGAAAGCAGGGCTCCATCACACATAGTGGTTACTTGGGAAGACAAACGCCATCACTCTGAATGTTCCCCCTTCCTCTTTCTTCCCCCAGCTTTCTACGCTGAGCATGACCCCATATGGTATGGAATATCCCTTTGGTCAGCTGGGGTCAGCTGTTCTGGCTGTGTCCCCTCCCAACTTCTTGTGCACCCCCAGCCCACTCGCTGGTGGGGTGGGGTGAGAAGCAGAAAAGGCCTTGACTCTGTGTAAGCACTGCTCAGCAACAGCTAAAACATTGGTGTGTTGTCAAGAGTGTTCTGGCCACAACTCCAAAACATAGCACCATAGGAGCTACTATGAAGAAAATTAACTCTATCCCAGCCAAAATGAGCACATGTGCTTATTAAACAGGTGAGGGTTTTTACCCTCTTTTTTGTTTAAAACTACACAGCGACAATGGGTCAGTTCCAAGTCTGGGTTAGTAGAAAGCAGTTCCACTTCTGAAAAGTACCATTGCACCATGCCATGATGTATTTTAAGATGGAACAATTTTATTTAATTTTACAGGTGACATATACCTCTCCCTACCTGAGCCTTATGTGTTGGGAGTATTGTCTGTCCTCTGACTCACCAACTCATTTCCTTTATTTAAATTACTTTAAGTGTACATGATGTAGTTTTATTCATTGAAAGAAGAGAAAACTAAAACTTACATATGAAATTGAAAGTCAAGTATGACATAACTGCCTTGTACTTCTGAAGTTCTAATTGCATTCTACGTGAGTTTTGGGAGTTTTATGGTAGGATAACTATTTGTTTATCCTGTCTGCTGACTTTTCAGGACAAGAGAAGACCCATTTTTTGCTAATGATAATTTTTTAGATATTCAGTTTAAAAATATTTGTGTTCATGGAGCTATGTCTTATTTTATTATTTTAGATGATATAGACTATATTTGTAAGACTACTAGATGGTAAGTTTCACAGAGGATTTCAAACTTCTAACTCCAGAAAATCACTTGGAAATCACGAGAAGAGAGGATAATTAATTTGCTGAAAAAAAATTTAACTGATTCTCTCTAATAAATAGATGTAACATTTTTTAAAAGATAAACTTTTTTCTTCTTTTTATTCCCTCCATCTTGATAGCTTTATGATTGGCTAGAAGTGTGCATGCATTAATTTAACATATGAACAATCAGAATTTGGTCTATTGTACATTTTCTGTTTAAAGTTTAAATCTTGCAATTGTTTAGCATTAGAAATTGACACACTTGTGTTGCCATATGAAAAATATAATTTTGATGAAATCTGATAGATGGCACTGTTGGATTGTTGATAAACCACCTTAAGACTGACTCCTACATTACTAGTATTCAGAAGGATATTATTGCTTATTAAAGAACTGTTGCTTTAGAGAGCTTGATAGAAGTACACTTATTTTAGCCTGCATTTGTTCAGTAGTGGGAGTCAATGTACCAGTCTGGTTGTTGGGCTGTACTTCTCTCCCTTTTGTTTGCTCCAGAGGGGCTCTATATCCCAGTAAGACTTATTACAGTTGTATCAAGGTGTGGGTGTTCCTTACTTCACATTACGTGGTTTCTGGGAGTGAGACTTTTTAGGAGTGAGAAGTTTGATTCTTTCATCTTTTTTTATAAGCCAGAGTATTCCATGTTGTGTTACACTCCTGTCATATTCCATTTACCCCTTTCTTTGAGGTCATAAGAATGACGATTACCTCCTGTGGGATTGCCAGTACTTACAGATGAATTGACTATGATTATCTGAAGCAAATTAAAGGTTAACTTGTCTAACTCTTGCACTAGCTTAAGATGAGACAAATCCAAAAGCACTGTTGGAACTAGTCCAGGTAAATCCATTGGATTTTGTCTGGACTAAAACCTAATGCAGCTTTTGCAGGAATATTAGAATGAGAATTTTCTTGATATATTATTTGACATGTATATACTAGGAGTATAACCAAAAACATGATGCCAAACCATGAGCAGCAATGAGAAGATTCATCTATCCTTCAATATATAAAATGTTGTTGAGTAAAAAGTACATTAAAGTTATTTTACATACAAATGGGATTCTGTTATAGAAAATTCTGCATACCAGTTGTGAATTCTTGATTGTTATGGCAGAAACCAAAGCTAGACAGACTTGTTGAACATGTGTTTTACAATATTAATTCTGTCTATGCTGTGTCATTTATTCCCACTCTTCTCAGCATTTCAGTGAATTAGATTCCACAGTAGACTTTTTTAAGCAGCTTAACATATAGCCTTATTATATAATTTGTCCAATTTTTCCTATTTTAAAATTGACTACAATTGTGCAATTTCTGTGATTTCAAATCATAATGAATATACCTAAAATCACTAAATGTACTCATCCATCTTAGAAGAGTTAAGCAGCACTTTGGAGGAGGTAATGGATTTAGGAAGGTAGAGTTGCTGTAATTGTATAGCTTGAAACTCATCATGCACCACTAAAATTTTCCTTTGTGATAATGGAAAACAATGTGACAACAACTTTAGTGATTATCTTCTTTCTGGTTTAAGGTATTTGGGAAATGTGAGGACAGATCTTCCCTACTGTGAGCAAAAACTGAGAGAACAATGCAAAGTGGGAACTATCCCGGCAAATTTCCTCTTGGGTAGATTTTCTCCCTTTCATTCCTTGAAAAAGTAAAAGGTTTGTTCTGCTGGAGAACAATTACAGGGACTACCTCCAAGAACTCTGAACTCTGAAAGCTATCAGGAGGCCAGGTCATCCCTGTGATGGTCCTTTGCCTTCATGTTTTCTCTGTCTACCAAACATCTTTTGCTCTCTGTCAGCCAAACTATTCTTGCTTGGTAACTGCAGCTGGATCCAAGACCTTGGTTTTAAAAAGACATTAAGGTGTAAATGGGAAGAAAGTGCTATTATTTTCCTGTGAGATAGGTAATGAGATGCTACAAGTCTTGATTTGCCCCAAGGCTACCTCCTGGCCAGCCCAGTTGTTTTTTGATCGCATGCACATTCTTGGGTATTTACAATTCCCTGTACGGAAGCTGGAGAATTAAGATATATACCAGCTTCTCTTGCCAAGGCTTTTCCATTTCTGGTCTGTATGTCCCTTTACACAGAGTCCTCAGTGGAATGAAGTAAGTGTCAGTTATTTTAATAGATATTAGAGATTAAAAAAAGATGCTAGTCAAGTACAGGAATAAATCATGAGGACTGCACATACATCTGAGCGGAGTACAATTTATTTGCATTGAGTCAAGTGAGATAGAGAAGTAAATTTTTCTTCAGCTAAAAGTATTTGTGCAGAAATAAAACATACCTATTACTCATGTCTTATGAAGCTTTATAATTTAATGGCTGCACAAAGTTAGCAGGCTATCCCAAGAATACAAAGGGACTGCACCTAATTTGACAATTCTGTTCCAAGAGAAGCCTCTAATGATACCATATGATATAACAAAAATCAGTTTATAATGGAGGATTTGAATGTTTGATGAAATGAAAAAAGAATTTTGCTGATGACTTTTGTTCCTTTTGTTTCAGGAGGTAATTTTTTTACTTGTAAATTAGTGTTCAGTAGAAGAAAAATGTGTTATTAGGGGAACATACACTGCATGTAGTACATCTTAATATAACTTCTTAGTAGACCAGTTTTGTTCTAAAATAATTCTCTGAAAAAAAAAATGCAATTATATCGGTTGTGAGTTTGGTCTTTTGAACATTTTATGGCTTTTAAAAAGTAGTCTGTTTAAGAAATGCTGTTGTTTGTGTCCATGCTTCCATTTTATAATTAAAATGCCAAATCTGGACTCTAGTAGACAAAGATTTTAACCTCCACAAGCATATGTAGTAGATACCTCTCACCTGAATGTGTTCTAGATGACCAGTTGCACCATTTGCAAGGCACTGATGTCTCAACTGCTTCCATAACCAGATGCTTAATGTTCAGGAAAAAAAAGTGGTAGTAGACTTTTTTAAAAAAATCTGCTCATTTAGGTGGAATAAAACAGGTTCTAGGAGTAATTGGGGACTACTTCACTGCCTGTAAGAATTCATCACGGCAATCTTTTTGCCTAATGATCCAGCCATGGTTATAAATTACAGCATTATTGTAGTTTCAGCTAGCTTTTGTTTCAGCAAAAGAGAAAAAGAAGGGGTGCCTTAGAAAGAAAAATAATTATCTGGTATTTTAAATAGTATTTTAAATATTTTAATAATTTTAAAGATGTGAATTGTAATTACTTTCTATTAATACCTCTGCTTGTCATCTCAAAAACATTTGATCTTTTCCCTGAAAGCAGATGAGAGCCTGAGAAGTCTTTGTTTTGTATTTCTAAAAAGGAAAGGTGAGCTTTCCAGTACCTTATGTCAGATATTCAGATGATCTACAAGAGATTGGGAACACATTTCAGTGTAAGAAATTCTGTTTAGAATTTTACTCAAGTAGAAATGCAAGTGTTTTGTTCAAATAAGCGAAAAAAAAATAAGAAACTTAATAACAACAAAATACCTGTATCCTACTGCATACTGAATTTACAGAGAGAAGAAATTTTTTGTTAAAAATGGAGTGTGGTTTGAAAAGTTGATGAAGTTTGATGGTGCCAGGAAAATTGTTGCTGTGTTTAGGGCACACAAATCTGTAAAGCACCTAAGTGAGAAACACAGTGGAACTGTTAGAACGACAAATCAGAACTAAGTACAAAGAAATATATTTCCATGATTTGAGCCCTCTGCATAATTTAATTTGTTGTTTTATTTACTGAAGAAAAATATTGAAGATTGTCTGTGGAGACAGCTACTTACAAGATTCGTAATCTTAGGGTGACGAGTATCCAAAAACTTGGATACTCCTATGTACACCTGCTTTGGAGAGTATCTTCCCCTTGAAAAATATGAAATGCAAGAAACAATTTCCTGCTTTTTAAAAGACTGTAAGCCATTTGAATGAAAAGTTCCATGCATCTAAAAAGTAATTCTACTTATCTAAGAAGTAATAGAAATAAGTTACAAACTGTCTTCTGAAAAATTATCAGCAAACTTTATACACTAAAGCTTTAACACTTCAGTGCATTTTTCTCTTAGGAAAGCATTACAAAATGTATGAAGAAACTTTTAAAATTACCTCGGTTAATCCATCTTAATTTATTAGAAAAATGTGTATGAAAATCACTTGCAGAAGTCACATATGTGTTTGCAAAGGTTGAAGTTTGAAATGAGAATATCTGTTATTCAATCTAAATTGAATCACACAAAGCATCACATTTGCTATGTATTTCTGGATTTTTTCTTTCCATCTGGATGTTTTAAAGTGTCCTGTCACATTGAAGATCCAGGGGACTTAACTACTTCTGGAAATAAGACATACTCTTCAAAATCAGTCAGAAACAAAGCCCAGTCTATGCCTGAGGATCTGCAGAAATCTAGAAAGAACTGGCTTTCCCATGTGAGTGTCCCTCATGAGCATCTCTTGCAGTGAAGGTGCACAGCCCCACACTCCCCCTGCACTTACATCTTGCTATCCCGTATAGGAAAGAAAAGCCAGCATAAGTGCTGGAAGAGAAGAGTGATATGCTCCAACAGTTCCTTCCATCCCTACCAGTATGACAGGGTGGTCAGAAAAGTGTATTTGTGCTGCTGTCTTCACACAGCTTTACAGAGTTCATAGTAGAGCAGGCTAATATACTAGTGACTGAACCATCTTTGCTCTGGTTTCTGCAGCAAAAATGGTAAAGAGTACCTGTTCTGCTGGCTTTCATCTCAGAACTTGTGGGGAGTGGAGATGCAGTCAGAAATGTGTTCAAAACTGAGTAGTAAAAATTGAACTAGGGCTAATAGGCTGGAGGGAAGGAATATGGTGGTTCATCATGAAAGCTAAGAAGAAGACTGGAAATGGACTGGAGAAGGAAGAGAAAATATTGCTTTTCTTCCAGTTGAGCAGTTACCCATTTATCAAAGTGGGTACTCACTTTCAAAAGATTTTGTTACCACTTTACACCCTGAGAATCACAGAATCACAGAATGGTAGGGGTTGGAAGGAACCTCTGGAGATCATCTTATCCAACCCCCCTGCTTGAGCAGGCACACCTAGAGCAGGGTGAACAGGACTGCGTCCAGGCAGGTTTTGAATATTTCCAGAGAAGGAGACTCCACAACCTCTCTGGGCAGCCTGTTCCACTGCTCTGGCACCCTCAAAGTAAAGAAGTCTTTCCTCACATTCAGCTGGAACTTCCTGTGTTCCAGTTTGTGCCCATTGCCCCTTGTCCTGTCGTTGGGCACCACTGAAAAGAGTCTGGCCCTATGCTCTTGACACCCACCCTTCAGATATTTATAAACATTGTTGAGATCCCCCCTCAGTCTTCTCTTCTCCAAGCTAAACACACCCACGTCTCACAGCCTTTCCTCATATGAGAGATGTCTCTCACTGGGTGAAAGGTACAGGCAGATGCAGACCTTTGATTGTAAATATAGGTCTCCTGCATTAATAGCTACAGTATTTGGCTTTGTTGAATATGGCCACTAATCTTCTTTAGCCAATAAATTTAAAAACAATAATCAGATATCCTGTACTTATAATCCCACATACCTCAAACTATTTCCACTTTTGGGTTTTATCATTATTTAATTTAATTGCACACATTATGGCCAAAACAGGCAGAAACTTATTCACAGTAGCGGATATAACCCCTCAGTTATGCAAGTAATCTGCACTCAGCCATTTGCTCCCGCAGATCCTGTAAATCCCATATGTGAACAGTGTTGCTTTTATTATTAGCATAAGCTGCTATTGGGATGAATGATTAGAATTAAAAATGTTTAGCTGCATGTTCAGTCTAACCTTGCTACCCATTTCCTGCAGTTTATTACAGCAAAATTATTTAGATATTGATTAGGAGATTTCTGCTTGTGATATGATTGTTTGAAGCAGTAAAAAGAGTTGCTAGAACATTGCACATTAATACTTTTTAGAAGGGATAACCTTTGTGAAAATATTTCTCCTTTCCTGCCTTGGTTCATTATAATATAGCCAGTCATTTTATAAAAAAATATGATTATGAATAGTTAATAACTCTGCCCTCAATCCAGGTCTAATAAAATCACTTGGTCATTAAAAATAGTTTTAGATAAAAATTCTTATAAAAAAGATACCATACAAAACCATAAATAATCCTTTTGAGTGGGTAATTTACTTTATTTCTGTGAAAAAAAAAAAGAAAAAGAGACAAAAATATTTCACAAGTATTTTTTTTTTCAGTGAAAAGCCAAGTAATCTCACTGTAATTAACCTCACAATGTATCTTTTCAGTAAGTAGTTATGTTTCAGTTTGGAGTACACAGAGAAAATCTATTGCATGTCTCATTTCAAAATTTAAAATTTAGAAGGATGTATCTTCTGAACACTAACAGTTCAAATGTTATTACTTTTTCCTTTGTAAGCTTTTTATGACTTTTCCAAAGAAATTTAGATGTTGTAAAACCAGGTATGTTCCAAAAAAAGAAACTTATGCTTACATACATTTTCTAAATTTCTGCTTAAGCCAGGTGGTCTGGATTTTTTTTTCTTTTTCTTTCTTTCTTTCTTTTATTACCCTGTTGAAGCCAAGGGAACACTCTATAGGAGAAAGTGGCTTTGCAATAGTCCAGGCTCCCATCATCTATTTATGAGCCAGCTGATCCTTGCTTTATAGTACAACATTCAGTCACCTCCCTCCCAAAGCTTTGCCAATCAGGGTTTTTTTTCATGTAAGTATTGATGTTATTGAATAGCAAATGATCACTATGACCCCTGTGAAACCTGAAAGTCAGTCATTTCTCATAGGAAGGCTGACTGATGTGTTCTCTTTTCCACATCCAGAAAAAGTGGCTATGATTCCCCCTAGCACACGCATACATACATACACTTATTTCTATGCTACATCTCCTTTTAGAATTAGAAGAACACAACATTAAATTAAAGTTTTAAAGAATTAACTAAAAATTGAATGAAATAATTTGGTATGGAAGTAAGAGAAATATGAAGGTTTTGGGCTAGGGTGAATAGACTGGTCTGGTGGAAGTGAAAGAGCTAATGCTAGTATGGGAGACACTGTGGGTTGAAAGAGGATGAAGAAAGGTTGCTCTAGGCTGGGAATTGTGAAGGGCCTGTAGGACAAGGCAGGTCAGGGGTAAGATTTCAGGAGTGGAAGGGATGGTATCTCCAGAGAGCAAGTCACTGAATCATAGGCTGGCCTAGGTTATAAGTGACCTATGGAGGTTACCCAGTCCCATCCTGTGGTAGGGTTGGTGTTAGGTCAAGTTGCTCAGGGCTTCCTTGGTCAGGATGCATTGAATCTGGGCACTTCTAACCTGGACCTGTTGTGAGGCACAGATCTGAATTTACATGGAAGCCTCTTCTCCCCTGCAAGGGAGTGTAATTCTTTCCTTACTCTTCAACAACCCAACACATATGAGCACTTAGCACTGCTGTGCTCCTAGCCTCAAGTCGTTTCTCTTGCTAGAAGAAATGAACACCTTTAGTTAAAATGTCATAACAGTTTTGCAACATTAATAAAAATACAAACCCCAAACCAAAATGATGCACTAGACTGCCAGTAAAATTTGTAATCTTCCTAAGAAAAATACATTAAATCTCCTAAAGGGAAATGTGTTTAAATAAAAGGTTTGACTTCCATGTTTTTGAAAACTGCTGAAGTAGAGGTGATGAAAAGAGGTTGTAATAGCTGTCAGGAGACTGAACTACACTAGAGAGCCCCAGAGTGTATGAAATAGCAACAGACACTGAAAGAGTCATGGCAAAGGTGACCGATACACCATGCAAGCAATTTACTGATTATCCTAGAAAGATAAGAAAACACCTGCTGCTGTTAAAGTCCACTATGTATCAGCATTACAGAAAAAAATATTTTAAGAGTCTCCTCACCTACCTGTATTTCTTTTATTTTATGATACACACCCCCATCATTTTCACATAAGAAGCTCATACCACAAGGCAATTTGGTACATACCTTTTTGCATACAGAATGATACAAATAAAGATTACTTAAATTTACTATTCTGAAAAAAGGAGGCATTTAAAATTCTGGTTTGAATAAGGTCATCTATATGGAACCATTTTAACTCTCCCATCTCCCCCTTTTGAAGATAACATGCTACTTTTAGCATAACATGCTACTTTTAGCATAACCTGAATGAAGAGTGTGCTTATGGATTGTTCTCTTAAATAGCAAAATTAGAAGAGAACAAAAAAAAAGAGGGTAAAGACAGTTGCAGGCTGGATTTTGATACCCACACTTATCTCAAATCATGCTTTTGTCCATGAATCCTAGTGCTGCTGGGAACTCTTTTAGAACATATATCTGTATCTCATGGTGTTGTGGTTTAGCCCCGGTCAGCAACTAAGCACCACACAGCCGCTCGCTCACTCCCCCACCCTTGTGGGATGGGGGAGAGAATCGGAAGGGCCAAAGTAAGAAACCTCGTGGGTTGAGATAAGAACAGTTTAATAATTAGAATAAAACAGCAATAATAATAATATAATGAAAAGGAAAATAATGAGCAAGAGAGAGATGAAACCCTGGAAGAAGAGGGAAAAAAAAAACCCAAACCCAAAACTAAACAAGTGCTGCAACCGCTCACCACCCGCCGACCGACGCTGCCGGTCCCCGAGCCGCGATCGCTGCCTCCCCCAGCCAATTTCCCCCAGTTAATATACTGGGCATGACGTCACATGATATGGAATACCCTTTGGCCAATTCGAATCAGCTCTCCGGGTTGTATCCCCTCCCCTCCCGGCTTCTTGTGCACCTGGCAGAGCATGGGAAGCTAGAAAGTCCTTGACTAGTGTAAACACTACCCAGCAACAACCAGAACACCAGGGTGTTATCAACATTATTTACATACCAAGTCTAAAACACAGCACTATACTAGCTACAGTGAAGAAAATCAACTATCCCAGCTAAAACCATGACACATGGGTAAATAAGAATATCGGCATCTGGTCAGTATTCAACAAGTGTGAAAATATTTTACTTTAATATGCTCAAAGCAGAAAAATGTAGTAAAAAAAGATAAACTTGCTTGCATGAGTACACACTGCAAATTTCTTTTTTGAGCTTGGATACTATGAGCTTTTTGTAGGTGTCATTTTTAGGAATCTGTCTAGCCCAAACCCAGGGGGTTGTTTTTCTATTCTGCTTTCATATTCTTTTTTCTTTAACCTGATTGATAGTATGTGTGAATAAGGAGGGCTCTGTCTATTCTAATTGAGTCTCCTGAAAGCCACCCAGATAAAGGTTCAGTGTTTTAGAGCTGGAGGGCTGCATTCTGCTCTTTTTGGGGAAGAAGGTATTTTGTGAATGTGTGCATCTGTGATAGCATGTGTCAGTCATTTGTGGCTCTTCCTCTGAAAACCACTGTGAATGTTTGTGAGCTATCTGCCACATCCAGAACAGAACCTCTGTTATTACTCAAGAGAATTGCAGGGTATGAGGTTGGATTAAATACTTCCTTAAGAATTTCCTTTTTTTTATAAAATTGCATTTAAAGTGTGTTCATCAAAGTGTTTCATAAAAAGGTAAAACTTCTTGGATTAATACTATTCATTAAAATATTGTTGTAAATATGAATTAATATATTCACTGATTTTTAGCTGTGCTTTTCAGTTTTAGCTTGTATCCATGAAATTTAAAATTACACTCATTTTAAGAAAGGTGAAAAATTATCACCTAATTAGTAAACATTCTTGATTCACAGTGGTCTTTCATAGCATTCTTGGCTTTTACTGTGTGAGTAATATGATGAAACCAAGGACTCCCAATTGGTAAATTTACATAGGGAAGTGTATGGGGTGTCAGTGCCCAGGTGCTGGCAGTGGGGTTACAGGGCAGCCTCTGTGAGGAGAGCCCAGGGCTGCCCCGTGCCAGACACAGACAGCTACAGCTGGCTCCAAAACAGACCTGCCACTGGCCAAAGCTAAGCTAGTCAGCGATGCTGGTGATGCCTCTGTGATAACCTGATTACCCTGTTTAAGACAGGGTAAAAACAGCTGTGTAACATCTCTGAGAGAGGAGTGAGAAAGTGTGAAACAGTCATGGAGATATCAAGGTCAGAGAAGGGAGGGGAGGAGGTGGTCCAGGCTCTAGAGCAGAGACTCCCCTGCAGCCCACGGAGAGATGACGGTGGAGCAGGTTTATCCTGAAGAACTCCAGCTCATGGAAGGGGCCATGCTGGAGTAGGGAAAAAGTGTGAGCGGGAAGAAGTGGCAAAGAAGACCTGTTATGGACTCCCATTACCCATCCCCCTGCACTGCTCAGGAGGGGAAGAGGTTGAAGAGTCAGGAATGGAGGCATGAAGTTGAGTCTGGGAAGAAGGAGGATGGGAGGAAAGTATTGTTTTAATTTTTATTTTTGTTTGCTCCCCAAATATATTTTAGTTGGCAACAAATTAATATTTCCCCAGTCTTAATCATGACCCATGAACTTTTTAATCTTATTTCCTCTCCTGTTCTCTTGGTGAGAGAGAATGAGAGAGCAGCTGAGTGGGCGTCTGGCAGCTGGTAAGTAACAACTCCCTGCAGGAAGTAATGTTTTCAAGTTCATCTTCTAATGTTTCTGTAGCTGTTGTGGTTTAACCCTGGTGGGCAGTTAAGCCCCACACAGCCACTCGCTCACTCTCCCCCACTGGGATGGGGAAGAGAATCAGAAGGCTAAGAATTTCACAGGTAAAGCAAAAGCCATGCACACAAGCAAAGCAAAACAAGGAGTTCATTCACTCCTTCCCATGGGCAGGCAGGTGTTCAGCCATCTCCAGGAAAGCAGGGCTCCATCACACATAGTGGTTACTTGGGAAGACAAACACCATCACTCTGAATGTTCCCCCTTCCTCTTTCTTCCCCCAGCTTTCTACGCTGAGCATGACCCCATATGGTATGGAATATCCCTTTGGTCAGCTGGGGTCAGCTGTTCTGGCTGTGTCCCCTCCCAACTTCTTGTGCACCCCCAGCCCACTCGCTGGTGGGGTGGGGTGAGAAGCAGAAAAAGCCTTGACTCTGTGTAAGCACTGCTCAGCAACAGCTAAAACATTGGTGTGTTGTCAAGAGTGTTCAGGCCACAAATCCAAAACATAGCACCATAGGAGCTACTATGAAGAAAATTAACTCTATCCCAGCCAAAACCAGTATAAATGGGAATTCTGGTACTGAAAACAGGTTCTGGGAAAAAAAAAAACCTTTTCTCCATAATTCAGAGTGACTGAAGCCAGGTCTGTTTCTCCTGGCAGAGAAGTGTTCAAAGTACCTTAATCACTCACCTATCATTATAGCTAGGCCTTCCTGACTGCTTCCTTGACTGTCATGGCAATTTTAGGTGCATCAGGAGTAGATGATTACCATTAATTTACAATGAAAATACTCCTTTTTTTTTTTTTCAAATGTGTTGATGGGATTTAATATAGCTTCAGCTGCAGTTGTAAGCAGAATCTGTTATAATGATTGACTCTGCAGCTGGGTTTCACATGCCCTGGATAGGTTAATTCTTACAGAGTTGCAATTAGTTTCTTTAAAGGTGGTCATGCTTTTGAGCACACAGTTATCATAAATGCAAGCTGGCTTTTCGGTGCCACTGTGGTTATGACTAAATAGCCACTGTGGAACGCTTTTATATGCTGGCACAAAGTGCTTGCTGTACTGCTATTGTACTTGATTCTGTGTTATTCATGCCTTGGCAGTGCCTCTGTTCTATCAAAACAGGCATATATTACACATTACAAAATGCATTTTTTTTTATCAGATTTGTTCATTGACCTCAGTGAAAAGATTGGCTTAGATGATGTGGTCCTTACCTTACTTCCACAGGCACTAAACGCCTCCCCAGCACAGCTGATAGCTCATTTGTGATATATTATTGCTATTATTCATGTTACGGTAGTGCCTAAGAGCCAACAGAGGCTTCTTTGTTCCAGATGCTATACATAGAATAGCAAACATTCACTTGAGGAGCTTATAGTAGCGATTGCAAAGGCCCAAGATACCGTATAAAAGGTATGACATACTATCTGAATCTGAGATTTACCAAGAGTCAACCCAACTATATGTCCCCTTGTTTACAGTAAGTTCCCCCATTATACATCTAACATTGGTGTGAATATTCAGATCAATTCCACAGCCAATGCCAGGAAAAGACATAACACACAAACATGGTGGTGGCATTAGCAGATGATCTGTTCTGTACTCCTTATTGTTTTTTTCCTCTATTTTTAGATAGAAACAAATACATATGCATAGATAGACACTTTAAAGTGGGAATATATTTAAAGCTCTTGAATTTCATCCTGTGTTCTGTTTTCTAGGGCACTGTAATCAACAGGAGTTCTGCCATTCATTGATTAGTATTTGAGCAGTATGAAGTCCATGATGATGTATTTCTGACATGTTGGAATTAGAAATGACAGAATATAACATTGTAATTTTGTCTTTGCCTTTCTAAGTAATAACAAGAACAGTTATTAATATTCTGGAAAAGCACAACTGTTCAAAGTCAGGCAAATACATAAAAGGGATTTAAAAGGCAAAAATTATTATCATCAATAAACAAATTCTTCTTCAGTGTTACCTGACTACCTATAAATCTGATTAATAATTTAAAAAAAGTACTTCTCAAATAAACCATCTAAATTTATAGGTGAATTATTTTCTGCTGTACTGGAAACACAGTAGAGAACATTCACAACTTTACACAACTGAAATGTTTATTTAATGGAGACTGCGTGAGATTGGAAGTGTTTTTCTGTGTGCTCTTGGGCATATTGATAAATCATCCAAGTAGTTTTATTTCCTGTAATTTCCAACAATGCATGTAGAGCGAGCCTCTGTTTAGACTTTTCTGGCAATTGAAAATTACACTTGTCCTCGTGGGTGTTTCTTTCTCCCTCCTTCTGCATGAGGTTATTGGAAGTAATGGTTAAATCTAAGAATGGGAGTCATCCATTCTAAATTGAGGAGTGACCCCTAATAATGGATTATTTTACATGCAACATTATCTTAATTTTCTTATTCATGCCAGCAAGCAGAATAATGAGAATAACAGAATCTTTTACTATAGCTGTTATAAAAACTGCTAGCTGTTAAATTAATCAAGGAGAAGATGGAGAACAGTTCTAAACTACTAATGGTTCAAGTGCATGGAAAATGTGAAATATAGGCTTTCGTCAATTTGGAAAACATATCTTTACGAATGAACAGTGGGGGTACAACACTTACAAGATTCCTCTGGAGTAACTACCTAAAAAGATTTTTTTTTTTTTTTTTTCAAAATAGTGGTCTTCTGGAGTTCTACTGTTTGTTACAAAAATATTTGATTGATTTACTCTTTTACATTTGTGAATCTCAGTAAGAGCCATTAAAGATTTTGTGTGCGTTTGATACCTCTGTTGGTAGGCAATGCAATCCTTAAAGCAGCGATGGGTATCAATGCCCTAATAAGTTTAAATTAAACCATTTAAGTGATGTTCTGCTTTTTATGTCTGTGTTGAACATGAGAGTGAAGGAACTATTCTCATTACCTCCTTTCTTGTTTAGCTCCAGGTTGCTTCAACTCTTACTGTCTCAGAGGGGCAAATATTTTATGATAAACCAGAAGTAATTGTCAGATAATGTGTTTGTGTCATGTAATCCTTCCCTATCAAGCTGTAGTTTTATGTAAGATTAAGGATTCATATATCACTGCTTCCTTATCTGCTGATTCACTGATATTGGTTAGAGAACATTATTTTATCTTTTCCATCTCATTACTCATTGTTAAACAGTGATATGTTTTGTAAGCCGTGGATAGTTTCTGAATCAAAGTGCAAGGCACATTTTATATTTCCATGAGATATAAGCCAAGGCCCTGGCGGATCTTATTCTACATAAGGTCTGTCTGGTGAAACAAAAGGTTCCCTAGTAATTAAATGCCAGTGATTTGACTATGAGTAAAAATAGTTGGATTTTGCAGGCAACAGTGGCAAAGCCCCAGGTAGAATAATGTTATGGTAGCAACAAAATGTTTATCTTTTATGGAGGTATTGAAACTTCATTAGGTAAAAAGAAATCAAGGAATTCAGTATCATTGTAGCATAAACATAAATAGTTTTTGATCATTTGGGGAAGGTTTTATTTTGTTTTTATATGATCTGTTGCTGTAGTATGCTGAGGGTAAAGAACTAACTCAGGCAATATATGGTATGCAGTATGCAAAAGCCTCACAAGCAGAAGTGAGTACAGAACTTCATTGACCCTACCTGGAACTTTGTGAGAGTTTTCTGGTTTGTTTGTTTTAGGGAGCATGAGACCCAAATGTTTAGTTTGCTTGGCCTAATTTATTGGGTTTTTTACTGAGGTCAGATGAAATTCATTATTTATCATGGTTTCAGTTTCAAGGAGGTGAAATTTAATGGATGTAATTAGTTTCTGTTTGAGGTTTGGCATTCTTTTCATTCAGCAGCTCCAACTTAAACTAGGAGTTAGGAAAAGATAAAATTATAGAAGTCAAGGGAAGCCAAGGACAGCATGCAACCAAACAGTCTTGGGGAGAAAAATCCAAATTGAAGACCACTTTCTTTAACAAATTGGGTAAAAACCTGTAAGTGATAAGCAATGTCACATGAAAGAATATGAATATGAACATTTTTATTAAAGATTAACAAAGCCAAACTTCAATCCCTGTTTTACAATGGCATGATTATTTTGGATTTCTCTTTCTTCCAAAAATGACATCTCAATGTCCATCTAAATGACACCAAAGTAGATAACTTAGGTCTCAGTTGATGAAATATATACCATTGTATTCAGTGATGATACATATATGTTTAAAATTAAGCCTGTACATCAGTACACTGCTTAATCCATCTGTTGAACTGGATTTTTTTTCTACCGAACAACTGCATCTATCTCTGCTTCAGCTCCAGATCTATAAAAAAAAGAATAGTTCCTTTCCAACAATGCTCTTCAGATACCAAATGTTTACAGTTAACTAAGGAAGTACATGGAGTACATGAAGTATACTGATGTCACATTTTTTTGTGTGTTTTTAGTGTGTGTTTTGATTTGCATTGAAGCTGTAGTAGTCATGTTCTGACTCCCACTGCAAACACACAATGGGTGGGATCCAGTCTATCTAAACCCCAACAAAATTTGATTGTAGCCAAATAAAAATCCTTTTAAGTCTAGGCAGCTCCCCAGTCTACTTCTCTGGTTCAGGAGGCATCAAAATCATCAGACATTAGTCATTTGTGAGTGCTCCAGAGTGTCTCTTCTAGGGACATGAGTGTTTCTCTTTTACCACGAGGTCTGTTGCCAGGCAAGTGTAGGAGAACCCACCTTAGTGATTAAGAAGGGGCACTGTGGGGCCCTAAATGTGCATTGCAGAGAGGAAAAAGAACCGATGAACAAAAACTTGACTCTAGCCTAGTGGTTAGGACATTGAACAAGAAATAGGGCATGTATTGTGGTGTGACACACCAAATATTGATTCAATTTAAAAAAAAAAATGACACAGTGGTCACAGCTGTTGTTCCTCACAACTGAAATGTGGAGGAACTTCCACTTTATTTAATTTTGGAGAATGTGGACTGTCACTAGTGAACAATATAGTCATAGTTGTTTTGTATTTGGTTAGTGATGAAAAACCTTTTGAAAATTATTTTGGATTATTTTAAAATAAAATATCACTGGGTATGTAGTCCTTTAAAAATTAAGCTACCGCATGTCTTAGTTTGGTGTCTGGTTTGTTTGAGGTGACTGATTTCTTTGTTCTGTAATATCTCAATATATGTCATCTTTGAAAAGCCAAATCAAATCTAACATCTCATTGGTAGTAAGCTTCAATATACTTGAAATTTCAGCTACAGTCACTGACTATTGAACAATTCCTTACCTAATTACATTTTTTTCCAAAGACGCACCTTCCCCACAACTAAGAATATTTTGCATTTATTCTACCTAGACTTTTAATAATAATAAAAACATTATTCATGAGTTTATTTCTTTAGCAGTACCAAAGACAATTTTTCTGTGAACTAGCCAGGGATCTATGCTTTTGTATGTACTAGAACAATTATAGGGGAAATTGGTGTACACAGAAATAATCTATTAGGTAGGGTTTTTCCACTTCATCTGTAAACTAAGATTCAAGATGACTTTCTGGTTCAGCCATGGTATAATGGAATAGAGGTGACTGGTATTTCTCATGATCTCATGGTCTTGGTGAGTGTCTGGCTTGCTGGTAATTAACATGTGCCCATCTTCTCATCGTCAACATAATGTTCTCTTTTCCCATCTTTTAACTGGTTTCTGTTTATTGTATTTGTAAATGCTTTGGGTTAAGAATTAACATACTTATATACAGCAAAGCACAGTGAGGTCTTCAAGGAACAATTGTAATAATATTGACAGAGGGAAACTAGTCTTCATATAAGCTACCGGTATCATCTATGGTGGGCACTACTTGCTTCAGCTCAGAAAAGAAATTAGGACAGCAAAGAATCCTAGGAAATGGAACAAAATTAGGAATATACACACATTTACTATAAAGGATACTCCTTAAGGAGCATGGCTTTTTTGTGCTTTTCTGCTAAAAGAAAATGAGAAGATCCAGTTTTACTAATGCTTAACATTTTTTCTGTAACTTTCTAATGTACAAGGAATTCCCACTCCAATGGGTACACAGAACTGCTTGGAAATGTTATCCAAGTATATTCTAAAGACTCATAAACTATTATAAAACACACAGACTTAGAGAAAAAAAATCCCTTGAATACAGTAAATAATAAAACATTCTGCTTTCTTGGAATGCTCTAGTACTGGCATTGGTACAGCAGTGGTAGAAAGGATATTGGCACTGGTGAAATTGCAAAGAGAAAACCAGAAGGAGTTGTTGTGAAATTGTTTATAAGAAGGCCAAGAGAAAGTAAAAAGCCTCTGTATAAGAGAAAATGGTGTCTTCTGCTTTTTTTTTAAGGTAATCAAAGAATGGTTAAAAAGCTCAGGAAGAAATCCAGTGGCAGTGAAAGTTTGTCTTCCCTGCACTCTGCAGCACTCCTCTGTGCTCACCTGTACTCAGGAATGAAGCACACTACCCAGCAGAGAGAAATAAAAGCAACAAACACATCTTATGCCACTTTGAAGCATGAATGTGTACTCCTTAGAAGTACAAAAAGTCTTCAAGGACTTTTTACTTGTTTGCCCAAAATGCAGAAGTTGAATGAAAGGAATATAGAGTACTAGCTTCCTTGAATGAGGTAAGAGTATGTCTACGTTTTATTCTGTGCAAGAAGCTGGCTAAAATTAGTACAATGAAGAGGTCATTCTTTCAGCACGTCTTGCTTTCCTGGATGAAGAACACTGACTGATGAGGAGGCTGTTATCTTTGTGCTACAGATGCACTGTTAAAGATGTGTTTTCTCTCTTTATATGCTTAGGAAATACACTACTAACATAATGCATCTATAAGCTAACTAATGTTTTAATAAGCTAATGAATACTTACAATACGTGACTCTTTCTGGAGTTCAGTTTCAACAGATAGTCACAGTGGCCTTCAATATATTTATTTAAGATAATAAAGTAGTGGTAGACTGCCTGAGTTGCTGTATCAAAGGAAAAAAAAAGAAAGAAAGAAAGAAAGGCATTTTGTGTCAGTACATGACGTACTTCTGGTAGTTGACCAAGTATGTATATATCAGTAGAGTCCATATAATTCAACTTCTGCTTGTGTTCAGGCTAATTTTAGCACATTTGCCAATAGTTCTCCTGGTAGGGCATGAAAGTGTTGTAAGGAATCTCATTTTGCTGTACTTTTTGGAGGGGATTGCAAAAATCACAGATTTTGTTCTAGTGCAATATAGGATCTGCACTTTTCCTTTGTAAACCTTCTATCAGATCAAGTGTATAACAACATAAAGAGATTACAGATTTTATTTTCAAAAGTTCAAGGCTTCAGATAGTTGACTTTTCTAATAGACTAAAGCTTCACTTCAAAAAAGGATTTAAGCCCATGAGAAATCCCAGCAAAGTCAGAGTTTATATATACAGCTGCAACTGCACCTTGTCAAAGATTTTAACCATGTAAGCCTTAAGTTGTGATCCAGTGGTAAGTTGAAGATGCACAGCCAGAATTTACATATTGCAGATTTGAAACCAAACACCTATGGAAGTCTTATTTCCACAATTAACAATGTACAGTAGGATAATTTTAGCAGAGCCTAATGACAGGCAGTACCTGAGGTAAGTATTATTATCTTATTGGGTGAGAAGCTACAAATCACTGCTTTATACAGGAAGAGTATGTTCCTGCACAATGCGACTGCAAAGTCTCCAACCAGGGGGAATTAAGATGTATTAGTGCTCATATAAACAAGATATTGCTTAACCAGCCAGTTCCAAATTCTGCTGGAAACTTTTGTTGAGATGCATGTGTTTTTTTTCTGTCCAAGACAATCCCAAGCTAGCCTACTCCACCTTATCTGCTGGAAACTACGGAAGCAGGAGTCACCACCTTACAAGACATAGCAGAATACCTGTATCACCTTGTGTTTTTGTGTAGCTGCAGCTTCCTCTGAGTTCCCAGTAGTGTTTGGGCTATGGATGCTTGTCAAACTATTCCGTTCAGAGCACCCACATGAAGTTAAGTGAGACAAGTTTGGAAGTGAAGAACTTAATCATCTCCACTGGCTGCTCTTAAATTCCTTTCCCCCAAAATAGCTGCTGTATAAGGGTATAGTCCAAAGAGAATGCAGCCATAAATGGAGACTGTTGTCATTCAGGATGGAGGTCCTGAATTAGCCAAGCAGGGATGTTACTAGGAATAAGATGGTTTCACCCAGAAAAGCCTGGAGCTGTTGCTATGCTCCTTCTAAAGGACGAACTGTGGACTTCTGGAGAAAAAGAGGTGGTTAGTATTGGTCTTTGGATGAAAGACAAAAGATGCATGTGCAACCTACTGAGGCCTCAGTGTAAACACTGTTGCTTCAAGGCATAGGGACTGATGTTCTAAGTATATAAATGGAGGGGTACTGTGGAAAATAGAACCATCCTCTAATAGGAGTTAGAAGACTGGGAGCCTAAGAAATGGTTTAGTTAAGAGGTATCAAGAAGTTGTGGCTTCAACCTTGTCTAAGAATACTAAAAATAACTACCCAGTCAATCTAGTCTTCGATTTGTTATTGTGAGTTTAATATCTGATAGTCTTTGTTTTGGGAACTTTATATTAGATAGATTTTTGGGGCTGGGACTGGAAGCTAGCTCTGTATACTCTGTGTATTAGCTGATAATGATTGCAGTGCTTCCAGAAATGGGGTGAAAAGTAGTAGCACCAGCCTCACCACTTTCTGTGGTCTGTTCTCCATGTAGGCGTTTTGGCACCCATAGTTGTCATGTTAGAGATGTAAAAGGAATACCCCTTACTATTCCCTATGGATTTGCTGTCCATGAATTTTTTTAATCCCTTTCCGAACCTGCTGATGCTGTCTGCTTTCACAACCTCCTGTGGCAGCACATTCCAGAAATTTACTGCATTCTGGAAAGGAACGTGACTTACATTCTTACATTCTTTGTAAAGAAATACTCTTTTGAGTTTGAAATTGAACTCCTACTATTTTTACCAAGCACCATCTATTCTTGTACTGAGGAATTCAGTGAATTTGGTTTGGTATTTGTCTTAACCACTGCCACCTTGAGTTTTGTAAACTTTGATCATATCTCTTATCCCTCTCCTCGACAGATTGAAGAGTCCCAGCCTTTTTAGGGTCTCCTTGTAAGGCAGCTGCTTTATTGCTTTTAGCATTTCAGCTGACATCTAACATTGCTATGCCCTCCTTGACATGCAGAGACCAGAGCAGCACACACTATTTAGGATATGGACACTTCTCAGTTTTATATGACACCAAAATGACACATTTGTCTTGTTCTCAATATTCTTCCCAATATCTTGTTGACTTTTCTGGCTGCCATTGCATACAGAACTGATGATTTCAGTGAACTGTTAATGAACCCAACATCTCTTTTCTAATTGCAACTGCTACTTCTGATGTCAGCATTGTATAGGCATAGTTTAGGTTATTTTTCTCTAGATGTATTATTACCTTATATTCAACTACAGTGAGGATCATCTGATGTTACCTTTTGCCCACTCACTTTTGTGATTTCCTTCTGGAGTGCCTTGTTACTGCCATCTGACAAAAATGAGCTTAGTATCATCTGCAGACTCGGAGGTTTTGTTAAATCCTGCCTCAAGGAGCATGCATCCCTATTCTGTGGTTACACTGTGCTTAATACAACAGGGAGTCTGATTCCTGGCTGGACTGCAGGCACTGTTTTAATGGTAATAGGTATTTAAGAAGTTATCTTGAAGCATGAAAGTATGGTCATAATTCTCAGGTTATATGATCTCTCTGTTCACTTACAGCACAACTTTAATGTGTTTGTGTTTCAGTCTAGCGGCTTGACTGCACCATGTGTAAACATGCCAACTCTGTTTTAAAACTAGCTTGCCTGGGGACAGACAGCAATTTAGCCATCATAATTGGGGCTTTCTGTGCTCAGCTGGCACCTTGTGTGTGCCTTTCATAGCAGTTTCAGCTGAATTGTTTAGTACCTGATCCTATCTAGAACAAAACTAGCCAGAAAAAATCTAGACAAAGTTGCAGAATAGAAAGAACTACTGAAGAATTAAAATCTGGATTTACAATAATATATTTTTCCCTGTTCTTTAACTCTGTGGAGGCTATTTTCATTCCTCAATTACATCTTGATAGGGCTTTTAAGAGATGCTTGATACATAATTGATAACACTAAAGGCAATGGCTGCAATGCATATAATGGATAATCCGGTTATTATGTGCTACATGGGGCATTACTGTGCAAGAATATCTGGCAGTAACAGTTACAGAAGGCAAGTAGTCTAACTTTGTTTTAAATAAAAATTGCAGTAAAAAATATAAGGGAAATGTTCTTGAAATAAAAGTTCTAATAGTTTTACCAGCACTCCACATTTAAATACCCTAAGTGATAAATTTTAAAGAGCTAATATTTTTCTATTAAATTGTCATGACTCCCCTCATCTTTTCACAGTGGAGGAGTTTGTGAACAGAATACTAAAGAAAACTGTGGTTCATTGCTAATTCTGTTAACTGGATGATTAAAATGACAAGAACATCTGCAAACAACTGTTGCTAGTATTATTGCTGTGCCTGGAAGCTCTGCTATAGTTAAGGATCTGACAGTGTTTCCATTATTAAATCTCATTTTAATCCTCATTGGGTTTAAACTTGGCATTCATATTCTGAGTCCAGAGACAGTTTTTGGACATTTTGAATTAGGCATATTTTAGTTATAGAAATATGAGAGAGCCGCCAACATTTGACGTTTTGTAAGATGCATTTTATGCTCTAAAAGATTTTTAACACTCCCCCTGAAATTATTCACATCATAAACTTATAATGATTACTATGCATTCTTGGTTATTTTGACTGGCAGGGAAATGTTAGGTTATGTGACCATTTGAAATGTCAGAATACATGAAGCATTCAGACACAGATTTTGCAAATATTTACACCTCTACTTAACTTCAGAAACATGAGTACACCCTTCCCCCAGGTCTGGTGGAGCTCTTCAAGTGCAGATATGAACATGCAAATGTTTTTTGGGTGGCCAATAAATTGCCCTGGTGCCCCTGCAATACTTCATTCTAATCTCCCAGGAGGCCACACTGCCTGCTAATATGGAATTATACTTAACTGAAGTTGATTGCACTCAGAGAGTCCTATGATTTCACTATCTAGATAAAACAAAGAATATCACCATTTTTACTTTCACAGCCTGTGCAGATAAGATGCAGAATTTCACTAGTCATTTGTCACCCAGCAAGGTGGACTGGAAGTGACACGGAAGACAGTCCCTGGTGGTCCCTCTGGGGATTCCTGAGGAAGTCCCATCACTAGGGCTACAAGGGAGGTTCAGCAGGGATGAACATGCACTGGGGCTACATGTAGGTCCAAATTCTCCCAAAGGTAAATATAAATCTTATATCTTCCTTCCTTTTCTAATTAGTACTTACTAGATGCAGTCTGAAAAGTTAGCTCTCTTGGATTCTTGATATTCCAGCTAGTGACTGTAGCACTGTGTAAGCGCAGTAATTTCTTCACAGGAAAATGTTACTGAACATTTCGGAAGTTCAGAACGAGGGTGACTTGTTTTATGAAATCATGGAATATATTTAAAAATACATTTGTGAAGTGCAGTTAGCTCTGAATGTCTCCATTTGTGAAAAGTGATCTTGCTGAGAAGAGATTTAGTTTTTGATGCTACGTGTGTCCTACAGAAAGCCAGTGCCAAAGCCTGTAAACAAACTGGTGTACTTTTTTGAATTACAGATTTGTATTTAATGGACTTTCCAGCATAAATGCTTATGAATCTTCTTTTGATACATGTCAAAATTGTCAGTTTCCCAAAGACATTTTTCAGATATATATTGAAATATCAGGCTTTCTTTTTTTCTTTGGAAAAAACAAGCCAAGAACATTCTCATCAGTTGTACCAAGCATAGTTGTGGAAATGTAGGTCATCTAAATAAAAAGACCATATTTTCAGAGATTCTTAGCACATAAGCCAAAGTAAGACTGGAAAAGAGAAAAGACTAATAAATTTTCCATTTCATTATTGACACTGTGCAATAAAACATAGTTTTTCTTAATTGTTTTCAACTAAATTGTCACATTATGACATAAAGTATATCCTAATAAGTGGCTTTTCTGACCCCAGTATAAATGTATGAATTATACTATAAAGCACTTTGTGTTAATAATAGGAGATATGAATTTCTGAATAGTTCAGATTTGTGTGAAATTCTGCTGCAGATTTATTTTAAAAGTGAGAATTCAAGGGGAAGACAATTTGCATTCATTTCAAATGAAAGCTGAGTACAGCTGGTATATACAGAATGTATTTGAAAACTATTATTCTAGTCTCATCAACACAGTGACTTAATTCATAAGGGAGTGAAAAAAATGGGAAATACATGTTTTTGACTTGCTAATCAATTTTTTGCCATAGTTGCATTATTCAGACAAATGACCCTCACCCTTTTCTTAAATATAAGCAGCCACGAATGTTTTCTCATAGTGGGACTGTAGCTAATCCCTCTGCTTGCTGATATCATCACTATATGCTTCCTAGAAAGATGCTGAGTTTAAGACTTTCTGCCTTAAAGTATTAGCATGGCATCCAGCAATGTCACATAGTGAGGAATCTTGTCAAAATTGAAAATCATATCTTGTAATAGGCAGGTTATTAAGATCAAGTTTATCCCAGAGGTAACTAGAAAAACTGTTCTTTGCAGCTCTAGATTTTTTGCCTTGCTACCTCTCTCCAGCCACATGAATTTAGAGTCACACTTTACAATGGTTGAATTAGGTCAAATTTTCTTGTATTTTATATTTCAAAAAAAATCAATATTACCTCTTTTCCTTCATGGGATTAAGCTGTATTATAATTGTGGGATCATGAATAGTTTTCTGTGCAATTTCTTGACTGAATGTTGATAATGAATTTTTTTGAAGTTTAATTTTGGCTTACTTCTATTTCTTCAGCTGACATGGTTTTGATGAAGACTAATTTAGTGAGGAAACAATCTAGAAGGAGAAACTGGAACCAATTTTTTACTCTTTTTAGTCACCACCATTTTCTTCACTCTTTCCAAACTTGGCTCATATTCCAGTACTTCCCTATACATTGGTCCTAATCCTTTGACCTTGGCTTCAGACTCTCCCACTAGACTTTGTGTAACTTGAAACAGGGACTACAAGCCTATTACTAAAACTTACATGGGAAAGCAGAAACACATTGATGATTTTGAAATATAAGCACATAAATTAATAGTAATAATCTTCTCTACAATGACAGAAGTCCCAGAACTTTTTTTCTGATCTGCTTGCTTATTGCTAAGACACATGGTAAATAGTGTTGTGCAAACAGAGTGAAGGTACTGGAAGAAGTATAGATTTAAATGATCTTATTTCATGTAAGTGGGTCACTAAGATGCTTAGCCTTCTTTTTGCTATCAGTCAGTAGTAACCAGATGACTGCACAGCAGCTTTCTCATTTGATGAAGGAATAGTTTTTTTCTCATTGTTTGTATCACTGACCTTGCTCTCAAATGTGAATATCTCGGTGTGTATCTTGGCACAATCCAGCTCTTCGTGTTGGTGGTTGTTCCTGAGTGGAGGAGGAGTAAATGACTGCTATACTTGCTGGTGCAGAGGAGAGGGTGGATGCACTAGAAAAAGGTAAAATCATTTTGAAGAATACTTTGAAGAATCCAGGATAAACCTGTTGTGTGACAATCTATATGGTCTGTGTGCCATACTGAATTACTGTCAATAAAGTATATACAGAAAGGCATCTCAATTCTGCTTCAAGTAGTTAATTTTCAAGCAAATGAAATTTTTCAGACACCTGTTTCCAAGTTATGACCTGGAAAACAGAGCTTTTATGAACAGACTTTGTCTATGATAACTCTGTGAGAAGGGTGCACTATACCTTGAATATTTAGCCTGATAGTTCAATTAAGAAATCTCTTACTCTAGGTTTTGGTCCATTTTAGGAAAGTCTTGTTTTATTTATATACAATTTAATGAGTAAGGAACCTGCAAGGGTACAGTTTCCAACATGTACTTGGATTCATCAAAAAGAGTTTCAGGAGGTTGAGACAACTTTACTACAATTTTACTACAACTTTACTACATTTTGGATACAGTCATGCTAGAAATTGTGCTCGACATCAAATAGCTTCTATGTGGTTTTGTTGTTTGTTTGTTTTTAAAATCTGAAATATCCTAGTGGAAAAAATCTTAGATAAAGGTGCACATTATTTCAGTCTGTGATCAGAATATATTTACCAGTGTCAAATACTGCTTTTGGGATTCTGGAGGGAGAAGTGCTTTGAAATGGCAGGCATTATTAAAACTTAAAAAATTCTTTGTTTTCTTTGTAACTACTTTCCTCCACTGGGTAATTTTCTATAGATTTTTGTGAATCTCTGTGTTAGTGCTTCCTATATATGAAAGTTTGTGGTTCAAGTCTGAGATCTAACCTATTAATACAAGGATCAGTATTGTATCATCAGAAATGGTTATAGATACATACTGAGAGTTTATGCAACTGATAGTTGAAGTTTTATACATATAATCCTCAAGTGGAAAAAAAGCAAATTTCAAGTACAATACAAACATGTTAAGTATTTTATATATAAGATGATAAACTAACATGAACAAAATATTTTCAGTTTTAAACAAATACAGAATTCTCTTTTGAAAAGCAAGTAGAAAACTATTTATCACATTGTGTTACAGTATAGCTGGATGATCATACTGACTCCCAATACCAGCTAAGCAGTGTTTTGTTGTCTTTGAATATGATGCTTGAAATAAGTGAAGGATGAAACCCACAAAGAAGTTTAAACTTAAACTCACACTGATCTATGTAGGGAGTTAGGAGCCTGTATGCCTTTGATCTTGCTTTAATCCATTTTTCTCTGTTCATCAGATATTAAACATCATGGGACACGTCATCAGCTCGTGTAATTTGTTATAGTGCTATTGAAAGTTAATGGAGCTGAAACGCCAGCTGAAGGTCTGCCCCTACAACACTTCAGCTAATGTACACAAATCTGTAGAGCTGAGCTATGACAAGTCTTTTCCTCAGGAATGCCTTTCTCAGACGCTTTTCTGCTTGCATTTACTTTACATATATTGCATCAGAATTGAGGAGAGAGGGCAGCATCTTCCTCTAATTGTAGCTACCATACAACCAAATCAAACCTGAGCTGCAACACATAAAAAGTAAACTTCTATTCTTAATCGAGCATTCATATTGCTCCAATTAATCTCATTTAGCCAACAGTAAGAAACCAACTTTAACTTGCAGTGAAGTTCTGCAAAGGGAGTTGGGCAGGATGTTGTAGTGAATCAGTACCTAGTACCTTACCACTGCCTTTTCATGAGCTGGGGATTACGTCACTAGCTCCAGGACTTTGAAGGCAGCAGGAATACAAAACCCTTTCTAAACTGGACTCACAAGAGTCATGTATAGGTTGACTTTCTGGAGGAAGCTGATTTTGTATCTGATCATGTAACTCAGAGTGTTGTCTTTTTCCTAAAAATATACTCGCTGTACTATAAGAAGACATCATTTTCTTGTATATCTTCATGATATATTTTATACTCATGAATGTTAGATTAAAAATATTATTAAAAATTAAATAGAATTAAAATAATCTGTAGGCATACTCTTTGCACCCCTTCCCTCCTGCTTTTCAGAATATTTAAGTAAATCACAAGCCAGAAGTAGTATGGTTTATGATCTCATATTTAGGATCTAATCTTTTACGTCTAGCTTCTTCAATGTAAATATGTTTTCACTTTGACAGGAACATTGTTCCTGAACTTCATATGTGTTTTTTAATGAAAAGGAATGTTTCTATTGAGATTATAACTTGATTTGGAAATAAATTTTTGATGGGATTATAATTAGTGAATGAAAATAGAGGATTTTTTTTTATATAATGTATCTGAAGACCATTAAAGCTTTAATTACATAAATTTAACACCATGATTGAACAGAGTCATACTAGCAAAGGGCTGAATAATCTTGTTTGGTTTGTGTTCCATGTTCATTATCTTTAAATGCATGCGATGTTTATGAAAGTGAAATAAAAAGGAAAGAACTAACCTCCAGTGTTGTGTATGCCTTGCTTCTTAGAAGCTCTCAATATTTTACAGAGAGAATAACATCTTGATAATTAAATTCCTTTCACATCTGTGCAGTGGTGTCAGCAGGATGCTGCCATATTGCATATGTTTAACAAATTACACTTAATTTGTCTTTATATTTTAATTATGGAAATTGCATTCATATTATTCAGCAAGAAGTACCACCATGTAAGAATAAGACTAGAAAATGGAATAACAAAACTGATTTTGAGTATTTGCAAGGTAAATGCATTTTAACAAAGACAATAAAAATCCTGCTTTAACAAGTTACAAGAGAAATAAATAAACAAAGTTGTTATTCAGAGGAAACTTATTAATGAACACATTATTTACTTCTGTAGTGTTGGAAGTGTTCATAGCATTAAAAAATAGAAAGGAAAATGCAGTCCAAGGGGAATGCAAATCTTCAATGTTTGATGAGGAATGAGACTTGATGGAGCAGCAGTGAACATGCCACAGAGCTTTGGGGCATAATTTGAGTTACTTCAAATTGCAGGTTAAATTTAATTGTGATTGTTATCAGTTGTTTGGTGAAAACTATGTTTTGATAAGTAAACCTCTATGGGTTTTTTGGATGGAGAAGAGAAGTAAACAAACCATCTCAAGAATAATTTTAAACAGTGGTTGGTTAAAAAAAATTATGGAAAACAGGCTCTCCTCCTCTGGGTGTGGTGTAATAAAACTATTTTTCTTCCAGGCAGCTTTAGTCAATACCCTCTGTCTGTAACAAAGGGACAGATTTTTTTTTCTATTGCTCAGAGTTAACAAAGTACATAGAACTGATATCTAGAGGTAAGAACTACAACACCTGAGAATAAAGTTCCTTATAGATTAAGGCAGGTTCCTCTGTTTAAATATTTGCATGACTTCATCCTCTTAATTCTTATTCTATCAATTTGCATCCAATTTAGAGTGGTGCCTCAGGTGCTCGTTGATTTCTATTCTCTCTTACCAGGGCCCTTCCTTTCTGGCACTAAATACAAACAGAACATAAAAAATTGAGTGTTCCCTGCAGCTTTTCCTGGTAAATAATTTTATTACTTGGCATTAATCTAGACTTTTAATTAGTGAAGAGGTATACTGATGAAGGCATCTCTCTCTTGCTTAGGCAGATGATGGGTAGATGCCACAGTGAGCACAAGATAAATTTGGTGGAGAGAGAGGAATGTCTCTGATTTCTATGTACATTCACACTGATATGCTGACAGGCTCGAGGCATCAACAGTTTGACAGCAAGGGAGGACAGGTTCTGGTCTGAACAAGGGCATCTACTTAGTGGTCAGTGGTAGGACTTAGTAGGGGAACACAATTGCAAGGCTCTTCAGAGAACTTGGGTTGGCATAAGATGGTATCTTCGGAAGTTATATTCTTTTGGAGCATGGTGTTTTGTGTATTCTCAGGCACAGACAGTGATGTAATTGAGATGAGCACGGAATAAAAAGAATAAATAACATGACTTCCCACTCTTGCCATGTTATACTTGCACTTCATGCAGCTGAAACTAATTCCTCCTTCTTCTTTCTTTCATTCAAATAGACTGTGCAACATTTCTCTATTTGGCTAATCAAACTTTCCTTGAAATACAATACATTTTGCACAGAGGAATTTGGAAGATTCCTAAAATCATAAACAAATTTTAATAATATGTTGTAGGAAAGATGTATGTTTGAAAATCTTCTCCTGGACCTTTAGTACTGACAGATGTTCTGAAATGTCTTCCTTGGGTGTATATCCCAGCAGTTCATCTGTCCCCATTGAACCCCATCCACCAATTTTATCACCATCAGGCCCTCATGACACTTAGTGTCTTCTCAGTAATGCTTCTGCATTTAGTCTCTTGTGTTCCTCTCAAAGACATCCTTGCTCTCTCTTTTTTTTAGCTCTTGCACTCCTTCCATCTTTTTTAATATGAACCCCAAATCCAGGACCCAAGCTTTAGGAGAACTGAATAATACATCCTGCCATGAATTTTGAGTAATAGTGGAGATAATTATGAGTTTTATTAAAGCACTTGTTTTCTTTAGAAAATTATCTTTATTTTTTCTTCATTGTATGAAATTTGTTGATCTTTGGATATCGCCAGTAAATTTACTTTCTTAAATTTCATATTTAGAAAAATTATCCATGAACCACAAAGGAGGTAGTCTGGTCTCAGCCAAGGGTGATGCCTTTTACTGTATGCCTCTGGGCCTAAACATTGGGGAAGGTCTTCCTTGATTTTGGTCTCTTTTGCTAATGCAAAGTTGCCATACCACACTCTCATGAGCATTGTTTTTTGCAACTTTCTGAGGGGAAAGAGTGCACATCCAGATCATGCCACCCCAATGTGAAGTTAGTATGTCAGTGAGGCAGGTAGTCAAAGCCTTTACAGAATGATCGCTCATTTATTCAGCACTAGTGAGACCACATCTGAAGTGCTATGTTCAGCTCTGGGCTCCCCAGAACAAGACTGACATTAAAGCGGTTCCAATGGAGGGCTACCAAGATGCTTAGGTGAGCATGTGACGCACAGAGCCTGAGAGGACTGATTCTTTTTAGTCTGAAAAAGACAAGGCTAAGGGAAGACCTGACTGCTGTATTTAACTCTTAAAGGGGAGGTTATAGAGAAGATGGAGGCAGCCTTGGCTCAGAGGTGTACAGGAAAAAGAGGCAGTGGGCACAAGCTGTAACAAGACAAAATCAAACTCAAGGAAGGAAAAAAAATATTCACAAAGAAAATGGTTAAGGTGTGGAAGAAGTTGCCCAAGGCTGTGGAGTTTCCATCTTTAGATATATCCAGAGATTAACTTGACAAAGCGCTCAGCAAACTGATTGAACTTTGAAGTTGACCCTGCTTTGAGCTTGGATTTAGATGAGAAGACCTCCACAATTCCTCTCCAGCCTAAATTATTCTGTTGTGGTGTGTCTGCTTTACCTCTTTCCTAGACATGTAAGGACAGAATAGGGGCCTTGCTACATGCCTCAGAGTGAATTCTTCCTCCCCCAAGGACTGATTAATATCCCACATACAATCTCCAATGGTACTTTGCCAAAAGTTGAATGGCAGAGATATGTAAAAGGTTTAAAGGTCTAATTTTCAACAGATAGTCATCAATATTAATTAGTACAACCCAGGGAGGGGAAAAAAGAAAGCAATTTAAATTAAAAGTACAGTATAAAAACATTTTCATTGACTTTGTTCTTTTTTCTTTTTTTGAAAAAAATATGAAAAATATTACTATAGCTGTTTGTCCCTGCATATTTTATCCATCATTAAGTGCATATGAATTGTGCACAAATAGAGAATATGGGACATGCAGCATGATTGTTAACATGTCAAAGAAGAATCTTCATCACTATGGGAGGCATCAGTCATATTCCACTCCTCCAAATCCTTGAGAGTGAAGATCTGCAGCTCAGAATTCAACCAGTGGCTTTCAGCTTTTGACACAGACTGCCTTTATGAAGCAGAATTGAAGGAGTTTAAATGCTTGTAATGGATCCCTCTGAGAAATGGTATAATTGGATGGCACTGGTCTGCTCTCTTCTCTCTGTCTGTAGGGTAATTACTACATTCTCAGATTTCCCTCAAGATGAAAGGACTTTGGCTGACAGATGCCCTATACATAGAACGCATTGCCATAACCCAAACCTGTAGGAAGACAAAAATTTTCAATTCCCCTAGAGTTTCAAGAACTGCGAATCGCATATCTGAAGAGAAATAAGAATACCTTTCTAGCTACTCCTCTATCTTATTTCCCCTTTCCTTTTATTCACTACTGTTGAAACAACAGCTGACAGAGGAAGAAATTACCGAGAGATACATTCTTCAGATGGATCTTCATGTTCATCAACTTTTGTTTCAATAGTTATTGGATATTTAGCCCTAATTGTCTCCCAAAATGCTGTTGTCTGAATATTGCTGCATTAGATAGTGAAAGTGGTTAGACAGTACATGGAACATTTAGCATCCCCTCACTTTGGTAAAAAGTATTTTCTTCTTTCCCGTCCTTCTCTGTCTTTTTGTTAAGATCTATTATTTTTATCTAACTGTCCCACAAAATATATTCCTCTTACTAGTTCTTATTTGTCCATTATTTCCTTTGTAGTTTCACTCCTATCTCCCAATCAGCTTTTTGTCCTTGGCCTTTCTTTGCATGTCGCATCCTGATCTTCTCTATATATTCACTCCTTCTTATTTAGTCCTTTATTTCCAGTTTTCTCTTTTTATCTCAACCCATCTCCCTGCCCCTCCCCGCCTCTTTCCTGGTACTCTAATTATATTTTCCCTTGTTATTTATAACCTCTCCTCCTATGTGAAAAATTTGTATATGGTATTTCTGTTTGGTGCGTCAAGTCTATTTCATACCCTGCCTCCATTTCTATTAGTCCTGTTTTGCCATAGATCCTTTCTAGGGGAGATGAAAATATGTCAGTTTACTGCTTTCAGTTACATGTGCTCCATATGCATCTATTCATTTTCCTATTCTTTTACTATTGCTCTCTTAGTTTGTCTTCTACCAAGCAATCAGTGAAATTCCAAGGTACAGATCAGCTATCAATAAGAATAATATCCTGATGCTAACATCTTCTGTTTGATTTGATTCTATTATATGTATACTTAGGTAAAAAAACTCAGGTAGAAATGCTAAGACATTCACAGATGAGCAGAGTGCAGTACTCTGTTCTGTGCAGCAGTACACACTGCATGCTGGAATTATAGCATGGACAGAGTTTGAACGAAACAAGGAAGAAAATAATCCAATTAGCCTGGCATCATTACAAAGAAGTCCGAGAAATGCAAAGGGAAAACCAACTAAAGCAAAAATGTGTACAAAGTTTACCTTTTTGAAGATAAGGTTTCCTTCCCTGAAACTTTATTTTATGCAGTCAAGGTTTATGCTGGGTCATGTAAACAAAATAATGTTTTGTCTGAATCTAGCTCAGATTCGATCACTCTCTGATAGAGATGAGAAGGGGTTTTTTTTTTTCAAAAGTTCTAAAATGTACATAATATCAGAGTAGAAATAACAGTGATCTCTGTGTAACCTGGCATTTAATGGAGTGTTAAACAGCAGAAGGTGTAATGTTGTGAGTCCAAATCCTAAATCCAGTCAAGAATATGTTTTAGCTGCACTTCATTGTTAATGATTGGATAATTACAGTGGAGATCAGAATGAAAGTCAGAGAAAAAGGAAGATTGGTAGTGACAGGTTCTTTAGTGGAAAAAAAAAGGAAATAACAAAGAGTGCATTTCTGTATCTTGGCAAGATTGTTCTTACTTTGCTGATTTGTTGTTCTTGAGATAGAAGTCATCTTTTTATGGTTTGAATTCCTTTATTTTATCAGCAGCTTCCTGGAGTGCAGAAAATCCCTTTTTTTTTTTTTTTTTTCCTGAAGAACAGTGTAGTTTAAGGAATGACTTTCAGAGAAGATGGTGTAAGTCCATTACTAAAGCATTAGCTAGGGCAAGTAGCAAAGACATGGCAGTGATGAAAGTTTAATCACTAGAGTAAAGGCTTCTTCTACCTATTAAAATGTATAAGCTGCAAATTTTCTGCAAAAAGCTTCCTTCTCATAGTTTCATTGTTAATTATAAGGCAAACATTGTTTTGACCTTCCATCCAACTACTGTGAAAAGAGAATAAGAACACAAGTACACTCTTCTGTCTCAGTAGACAAAATGATGCCTGACACTAGGGCCTAAACTCCAGAAGGTCTATACTTCATTTTGTCTTACAAGTTTCAAGGGTTTCTTCATAGCAGCTTGTATGGTGTTATATTTTGGATTTGTGACCAAAACAATGTTGATAATACAGGGGTGTTTTAGCTGTTGCTGAGCAGTGCTTACACAGAGTCAAGGCCTTTCCTGCTTCTCACACTGCCCCACCAGTGAGTGGGCTGGGGGTGCACAAGAAGTTGGGAGGGGACACGGCTGGGACAGCTGACCCCAGCTGACCAAAGGGATATTCCATACCATATGGGGTCATGCTCAGCATATGAAGCTGGGGGAAGAAGGAGGAAGGGGGGGGGACATTTGGAGTGATGGCATTTGTCTTTTCAAGTAATCATTACGTGTGATGGAGCCCTGCTTTCCTGGAGATGGCTGAACACCTGCCTGCCCATGGGAAGTAGCGAATGAATTCCTTAGTTTGCTTTGCTTGTGCACAAAACATTTCTTTACCTATTAAACTGTCTTTATCTCAACCCACAAGTTTTCCTACTTTTACCCTTCTGATTCTTTCCCCCATCCCACTCAGGGGGAGTGACTGAGTGGCTGTGTGGGGCTTAGCTGCCCACCAGTTTAAACCACAACAAATACTTTAATCACAATGCACTTCAACTTAAAAATGTGGTTCCTTTATCAAGTGCAAGAGCTTGAAAAATGAAAATACATGATCCTTTCACAATTTAATTACAGCAACCTCAGCTAATTGTGGTAAATGGTTTGAATTACAATGAACAGTCAAGAAACAAAGGCAGATAAACAACGCAGTAGAAAAAGAGAAAGGGAAAAAATGCTGAAATACCTCAGAAGAGATTTTGTTCTCCTCTCTCTTCTGCCTTTGTTTTTCACTCCTTTCATTATCTTCGGTCACTTGTCTGGATCATGGTTCTTAGAGCTGTTCAGAGAACTGGCAGGTCCATTAGTTCCTTGAGTCCATTGATTCCCATTCTTTCTTTAAGGCCACTGTCAGGAAGGTATAAAAGATGGTAAAGGTCTTTGGCTCCTGAAGTGCTGGTTTAATACATTATTTCAGAAGATGTCCAATTAGATGCTTTAAATCTGCAGCTACAATACTATATAAGAAAGGTTTTAAGCCTTGAGCTGGCTTTTTTTATTTCTTCCTCCTTGAGTGGTAAACAAAACTCTCTGAGAAGAAATGAGAAAAGTACAGGCATACTGTGAAGGACAGAACCACTGAAAACTCTTTTTGTGGAGTCTTATAGGCCTGAGTGAGATTATTATAATTTTTCCTCATTAGGGACAGCAGTAAATGTCTTTTCAATTTATTCATATGTCAGGGGTTGTAACTCTTGAAACCTCTATCCCACTGGTTAGGTATGAGCAATAAATTTGAAAGCTCTTAAGAAAGTAATAGCTATAGGACATGAATATACAACCATGTGGTATGATCACTTAAAAAACTTGGAAAGCCCGTCTAAAGTAGACAACATTGCAAAACTCACAGAAACTATTCCAGACCTATCCAGCTATTTATCACAGGAACACTTCGTATTTGTTTTGATACTTTATCCTAACCAGGTCAAGTGTGCGCTGTTCTTCCAGTATCACCCAGCTCAGTTGTGCAGCATGGTAGTTCACTTAAGGTCAGGAAAGCAGCACAGTTTGTGCTCCATGAAATGCAGGGAAAGGGATGGGGGGAAGGGAAAGAAACAGGGAGACAGATTTCCAGATTCAGGTTTGGATGAAGGCTCTTGCCACAAGGGTGATTTTTGCCACATATGTCCTGGTTTTGGGGAGAAGGAGAAGCATGTAACTGGAGATAAGAAGTTGGTCAAATATGACCGAACAACCCCAGTCTCAGTCCTGTGGCACTTTATTTGAAGAGAACTTTTAATGTATACTTCATTTCAGTAAATTTCTGGAAAAAGATTTGTGGTTTTTTGTTTGTCAAAAGTTCAGTGTGCTTAGCAAGGTCTTGTCACTAATCTAGTCCTGATTCTTAAGCATGGGCTCCTTCAATCATGTCCCAAAGCATGTTGTTGCACTTTTGACTCATAGTAGTGTGTGCTTTTGAGGTTGCATACAAAACATACAAATGTGAAAATGATACAGAAAGGACAGTTGTATAGATTAGGACTCTAACGATAGAATATTGCTGCCTGGTCTTCCATTTAAAACTAAAGTTACAAATGGCTTAGTTACAGTGAAGTTTGTATCCAAGTGCTCAAAAAAATTAATCCTAAAATAAAGAACTAATGTAATAGTTGATTAAATGATCACATGATCTGCTCCAGCACACTAGGAGAACAATATTTAATACACCCTTGATAAGTTTATGTAAAGTCTAGTCACACCCTTCGTTAAGATATGTTGGCAGAGAAGTTCATTTACTTGGACAGCTACCAGGATTCCAAATCTAACTGTTAAAAATGTTGTATTATATATCATGAGTTCACAGTGCATAAGACTGTGGACAAATTGATTAACTGGAATTAAAATGCTTGTGCATCTGTAAGACTCTCTTACTTTTTGTCTGAAAATGAATACTTCTTTAATGTGCAGCAAAGTTAAGTAACTGTGTACACTGCACACTGTAATTAGCAAGATCCATGCTTTGTTTTAATTGCTGCAAACATTGGAACAAGCTGGGAAGAAAACTACCTGAATGATTCTAAGAGGTTTATTTTTCTTGTCATAAGTTTTGGGTTGGAAATTAACATCTCATTGAAGAAAATGAAGGTTGGAAAAGAAAACAAGGGTCACTTTCTTACTGTACATATTCACCTGAGATTATACCACAGAAAATATCATGACAGCAGCAGTTTTATTCATAAGATCTTATGCAAATGGTAATTTCCACAAAATGAAGTATTATTAGGCATGTCAAGTATATAAGTGAATTTTTATTTTAAACATAGAATCACAGAATCATAGAATGTCCTGAGTTGGACAATTCCACAGATTTATCCTGTGTCCTAATTACACAGATTTATTTTCTTTTGGTAATATACATTTGTGTGACTGAAAATTGTAGTAAGTGTTTGGGTAGAACTCAAGTGTTGTGTGTGTATATATATATATATGCATGTGTGTGTATGTGTACACGTACACTTTAGAAAAAACCCTCAGTAGTGCAGAAGTGAAACGTCAACTGCAGCTTCACAATTCAAATGAATAGCAGCTATTATATCTAACCCTTTTGGCAGTGACCATAAATTCCTTGGACAAATTGAATATAACCAAACAGAATCAAAAGAGTGCAATATAATTAAATGAAATTTACATAAGAGCCTCCCTCCTCTCATTTAACCTGCATGGGAATTAAAGAATGAGGAGGCAGATGAGAGCTCCAGGAATTTTCCTCAAAAGACTTGTAGAGGCTCAGTTTTTCCAGGCATATGCATTTAAAATAAGGTGAATGGATAAAATCCCCTGACTAATACAAATTCACCCTCTCTGCATAGGAAGGAGAAGCATCAGAGGCTTGTCATATCTATTGTGCATTCAGTGAAATATTTCACGTCTTATTTCTGGGTAATCAAAAGAGCTTTAGCCCAAGTGTAACAGCTTCATTTATAATCTATCACTTACTCAAAGCAGTTCTTTATCTTCCCTCTAACAGGAATAATACAAGAAAATATAATTTATGCAGTACTGTAACATTTACCAAAGTTTTTAGATCAATGAATTTAGCTTTCATGATGCAATCTAAAAGGGATTTGCTATGTTGCATGCATCAAAAATGCCTTGTTTAGTAATCATTCTGATGTTACGTTGTTCCAAATACAAAGCTGTTGTTATAAAGCAGCTGAATGGTCCTCATGAGTCCTTCCAAGGTTTATAAAGACATGGCTTCAGAAAGAACTTTTTCTAGCAAGATGTGTATTATATGAATTCAAACACATAATTCTACCTATAGATTAGTGAAGCTGTACTCACAAGTCCCAGAGCCTAGAGTATTTCAATATAGACCTCATGGATCAGGATGGAATCCTGAAAACACTAGAAATAGAACTGAATGAATTAATTCTCTTTGAATGTTTATTTTAATTCAAGTTGTATTTAACCTAATTAAATATCCCAAAGGAAATTCCCTTTTATGTACAAAACTGGGCTTCATCTAGCAAGACACACATCCTTATGAAGTCAAGAAAGATCTCAACTGGCATAAATGTGTAATGCAAGTTCTGTCTTAGTATCATTTTACGCAGTTGAAACTACCAAGAATTTACTATTTATAATTACTCTGCTGCATTTTATCTATGGGATGACACAAATAAGAAAACTATGGTCATGTTAGGAGTGCTTCATTACCAGTGAAAAACTTCAAGCATCCATGCATTTTCACACACTTTTGACATGGTAATCAAGGAAACTGATATGAATTTATTTCACCAAATATCATAGTGATACTCTGGACCAATAGGCTTGGGGTTTCTCTGAAGATGAGGACTGATCTTCTCTGGAATTCTTCATAGAGCAGAAAAGAAATGGATGTGCAGCTCTTCCTAGAACCAGGACAATTGGGCTGAATCTGTATAGTCTTAGTAAAGACTGAATATATTGGTTTCCTCAGATCCACAGCTATTCTACGAATGCCTAGTTCAAGGAGTAGGTGAGCCATTAAGAGTGACAACTTATTAGCACTTTTTTTTTTTCCCCTTTTAAAAAAGGCTTTTCTTATTATAGCACTGTTGCAACTTTTCATTCGTCTCATTTCTTCTTCCTCCGCCCTGTAATCCTTCCTAGGCACATATATGCTACTTCTCTTCAATCCTCTCATTCACTCCCAATGCCACTTTCCCCCCAGCTCTCCCTCTAGCATGTATTATTTCCTTTTTCTTTAACCCTCACAGGCTGAGATGCAGTGCTTAGCAGTCTCAGCCAAGTTTGCACGGAAAGCCTCGGGTTAGCTGATGTGGATCACATGGCTGCCAGGCTAGTCTGACAGAAGTCATGCATGTTCAGTTTAGTTATATATATGGATGCACACTATATTTTGTGTTGCAGGGAAAAAACTGCTCAGTTCACATAGTCAAATCAAATGAGGATTAAGGCCATTTGATTTATAATGACATAATTATGTGAGACTCAGAACTATGCATTCAGGATCGACAAAAAGACCCCCAGGTAAACGGCAGTACTAGACACTGACAAAATATTAATAAACACCCACAAATTTCTGAACACCCTTCTATAGCTAATCCACCAAAGGTGTAACTCCCTCCAGCTCACACCCACACAGTCACACGCACCCCGCTCTCCCCATCCCCTCCTTGCTGCCCCCTCACCTGTTACCCCCACGGTGAGGCAGCCAGGGGACTGGCTTTTTCCCAGAAGTCCCTTGGTAATCCCCTGATAACTGCTTAATCCAGTTGATTGTCATCTCCCTCTTCAACATGACCAGTTTGGGGCAGATGCCCTCCCAGGTAGTTTGGTGTATTTGATTCACCCATAGTGTCTGCACCCATATCCTTAACAAATGTTATACAGACCATCTGCCAAAGGTGAGCCATGCACACACCCCCACAGGATGCTATACAGCCCATGTTTTGTATAAGGCTTGTCTTTAAGTGTAACTTTTAAATCTTTGACCATAATCTCCAGTGACAGTTTTCTCAGAGCCTGCAGGCTTTGCTGAACTCTTGCATACAAGCCTGGCTTCTCACTGCTTACTCCCTAAACTTCCCACTCCAGAGTGGCTGGATATTACAGGATACAGAGTAGTCTTCAAGCACAAGAAATAGGTTAGCACAGATTTTTCTATGTTTTGAGTTACATCCCTTTGCGCCTCACTCACTTTTTCTTTCTACTGCCTATGAGCAGAAACAAATCTGAAGGGACATACAGACAGGTATTTTGTAGATTAATACCTGGAAAGCTCTGTGAGGAAACTTGAGACAGAACTCAGTTTGGTGTGGATAAGGATGATAAGGTCGATAAGGAAGGTTGGCTTCAGTGGCTCAGGCTAGCTGACCACCTGAAGATTGAGCCTAAATATCACACATCTACATACAAGTAGTTATGGAGACATGATCTGTCTCAAAACCGCTGCTTAGACAAAGGTAATTCACGATGACAAAAATACCTTAAACTAATTTTAAATCAAATAACCAGAAATTATAAAAAAAAAATAATCCATTATAACATTAAAAAGAAACACTTTAAGAAGGGGAAAAAATGACTATTGAAATTGAAAGCAAATTTGCAGTAGTCTAAAGAGGTTTGGAATTCCTAACTGTCTATGCATGATTTTAATAAAAGACATGCTTAATTGTCATTAAAAATAGCCAGTAGAAATTGATTGATCCAATCATCATAAAAAGAACTGGTTGCAATTTATGAAAGCTATTTCTTAATATATACAAATATTTTTTTTAAAAACACACTTTACAACATGAAATCATAATTGCAATAAAACATTTCTGTGTGTGAATTATGAAGTAGTATTTCATACCTCATTGCACCAATGGCACTTTAACAACATGCCAGGCATGAAGTAATATGCCATTATTCATGTCCCACAGTGTGTCTTATTACTTATCCCTCAGTGTCTTTTGGTTAACATATTTTCCTGCATTCTTAGTGTTTCACAGGTCACTCAGAATACAAAAGAACAATGCAATGCGAATGCTCAAAGTTCTTGTCTGGAGAGTATTTTAGACTGCAAAGAGTTTTTTTCTCATACTTAAAAGATTTGAAAGACTGAAAGCTTATGAACCCTTTTACAGTTTGTCCACTAACTGCTTTTATTGTACAAGGCCATTTTTACTGTTTTTTTTTAATGACATTGTTCTGGCTTGTGACAGTACGGAGTGTTTGTAAGGCTTTTTATCAGAATGTACAGGTGATAGAACTAACCTCATTCCGAAAGTCTAGTCTGAGGAAAAACAGTAAACTCTGAGCACTGACATGCATCAGAAAGATTTGTCATATTTTGAAATTCATAAATGTAAATCATTGCACTTAAATTTGGCATTGCCCATCTCAGTTCTCCAGTGCCATTGTGGAGAGGAAATACAATTTATTTAACTTGTAAAATCTTGCAGATTTGCAAGAATAGAAGAAATAGTCATACAGAGGTAAGGAGTAACAAAATATGTTGCATGCAAACTAAGTTAGAATTGGTAAATCTAACTTAAGTTTTTGAAGTTGTCAGCATTCTTTTAACACAATTTCAAAGAGATTTGTGGCTAAGCAGTTCATTACGTTATCTTTTACAACTGAATATAACTTTTCCACATCTTTGCCGACTTTACATGCACTGCTTTTTGCAAATATATGTAGTAGTTCTTTCTGAATTACTTAGACTTTTCCTCTTCTTGAAAATTATGTTAGAAAATATCCATTGGGTTTGTGTTTTTGATCTACCTTCTGTGTACTTTGGGATATACAGTACAGCTGTATTTAGAGCACAGTTGTATTTAGCTGAAAACCATTTAAAAAGGAATTGTGAAGCAACTTCAGGAGGAACTTTTTAAGATAATAGTATCCTAGAAGATGTATTGAATGGAGTCAGCAGTAGGATAACACTTGGCTAAGAAACAACATTGAAAGGCTTGTTAAGGCAAACCTATGTGTTAGAGCTTGGTTTGAAAAATGGCAAAAGCAAGAAGATTCAGACAAATTATATACTTTTGACTAAGCAAAGGATCAAGTGGCTGACCAGCCAGGATATGGATAAATGATGTTGATCTCATGAAAGTGGGAAGAATTATTTGAAGTAAATCACAGAGATTGGTTTGTCTTTCATACCTTGGCAACCCACAGCGGAAAACATAAAATACAGTAGCAGGATGCTAACAGCATCTCTGGATTCTTTACATCAGGAGTATTTTACTTTCATTGGACAGCCCCAAACTTCTGCATGTTATAAAGCTCTCTTTTTTAAACAACAACAACAACAACAAATTGCTGTTCTAACAAAAGATTACTTGGATAGAGCTGAAATGCTATGTTTTAATAAACATGATTTAAACCTTCATTATTTATTTTGCTTCTCTTCATATTTGACTCTGTCTTTAAAAATGAATGGATTACCATATTACGTAGATTATTTCATCCAATCTTTTAAAAAATCATTGAATAAAGAGATACTGGAGATTAAAAATTTATTGCTGTATCTGTTGTATTTTAAAAATTCACGTAAAGAGAATAAATCAATTAAATGTAGCACCAAAGGCCGAATCCTCTGTTCATTGATTACTGTCCACAGTGCACAGGATTTTCTATGGCACGAAGAATAGTTAATAGAGAAATTTACCACGTTAGTCCTAGCCTAACACAGGAATCTCTGCATTGTACAACAAAACCCTTCCAAAAGTTAGTGTCTGAGAATGATGAAGTCAAGTCTTGCTAAGGATACCTAAGAATGTTCTTTGCTTTAAATGGCTCAATATCTCTCAGTTACTCATATAGCCAATAAACAAGATTTTTTCAACTGATTTGAACATGTGAACAGCAAGGGAACAGAAATCTGAAGTCCCAAAACTCCGGTGTTGATCATCTCCTGATGGTGGCTGCAACAGAATCAATGGAACGCAATAGAAAGGTAGATTTACTTGTTTGGTATTTCAGTCCAGAAATTAAGAAAAATACTCTTTATTTTCCATGCTAGGCACATATAAACTCTGTTTACATAAGTTTATTATCAGTTACAGTCTGGGAATGAATCTTCAGTAGGAAGTAGACAAGAAGTTTCAGAGAAGTATTGTGTTATTTTTCTACAAAAACTGTAAACCTATTGAAACTGAAGTTATTCATAGAATCTGTTTCCTGGTTTTGATAAGTTGCTTTCTCAGCTGAAAATCTTAGTGAGAGACATCTGTTCCATATTACTACAAAGTACAATAGCATAATAGTGTCATCAATAATGAGGCGCATATGCATCATTTGTGGGAAATTATATCCCTATTTTTCCTAATTCAGTAGTCCATTAAATTTATTACCTCTGATTTGGAAAAGTCATACTCAGACTTATGGCAGGGACTTGAGCTAAGCCTTGTATGTTCCAGTTGACTGTTAATGATCATCAGTGGAGAGTGATGGCTGTAGCATCTGCATCTAATTCGTGTTTTACTTTATATTTAGTGTGATAAGAGTCTCTTTTTTTCTAGAGCAATGGAAAATATTTTTGGAAAAACCCCATTTCTTCCAGATATTAATTCCAAAGTAAATGAGAGACAGAAGGTGGCAAAACAAGTAATTAATCCCACCAGTCACCCTGACAGTAATAAATTTCCAAGAAGAAGGAAGATAGCTCTGAAGTTGTTGCTATGCAACCTCTTCCAAATGTATATAAAGCTGAGAGTTGCTGATGGTTTTTTTTTTTGTTTGTTTGTTTGTTTTTTTTTATTTTTGGAGACAGCTTTCTCCAAAGGAAAAAGTAAAGAATGTAGGCCTGGAATGGGTAAGTCTAGTCCACTGCTACTATCTGACATACATATCAATTTGACATTTGATATTATGTAGGCGCTCTTCAAAGCTTAGGAAGCTCTGTGTTGAAATTATTTCTCTGGTCAGAAACTGCAGTGCCATTCCACGTTGTGTCATTGACTTATATGATCTTTGAGCATAAAGCACAGTGATTTGAATTAATTTCACTGCAGTTACCCTTTCCCAAAGTGTATATGGGCAGGCCTACTCAGTGTCCCCAAGCAATTCATTCAAATGCGCTTTATCACTGAAAGGAAACGCCTTAGGTTTTGTTTCTTTACTTAAGGGACTCCTCTGTCTCAGTCTGACCTGCCTAGTCGAGTATAATAATACCCTTGAACTGTCTCTCACCCTCTCATCCCATCTCTTTTTCTCATTTCCACAGCGCAGTTGTATTCCTTGTGAATTCCCATTACTGTCCTTGGCTGAGATCTGCAGTTTCTCGGACACTGCAGAGACAGACACTCAGGAGCATAATACCAGAGTTAGTGGCACTTAGCTACTGGGAAAATGGAAGTATAGCTTTATTATTTGTTGTAATATCAACTCAGGGTGCACCGGGAGACCTCCCTTACCTTAGGGATGGAGGGGTTTTTGGCTGCTGCATGTTGCGGCCGGCTCAGAGCTGGTGTTGCTGAGGGTGGCCCCTTCCACGTTGTGACCCTGGGAGAGACTCCTGGACACCATGAGGTGGCCACAGCCAGGGCTGATCCCCAGCCCAGGGGAACCGCTTTCAGCCAAGACTCTCGTTTGGGCCCTGCCTGAGCTACAGCTCCCGCTGCCCCACGGCCATGGGCCAGCCATGGGCCCTACTGAGCCGTGACCTCCCATAGGCTGACACCCTGGCCTGGCCTCAGCCCGCCCCGGTCGCCAGCGAGGTGCCCGCGATGCCTGGAGCTGGGGCTTGGGCGGCCCCCGCTGCCCCCGCCTGCCCTGCCAGGGGGGGACGGGCGCTGTCTGCCATGCCCTGCCCTGCGCCCCCGGGAGCCCCACCACTCCCAACTCCCTGGCCTGGCCCTCACTGTGCTGTAACAACAGCCGCTCTCTGAGAACACAGGACCACAGAATGGCTGATGTTGGCAGACACTTCCGGAGGTCGTCGTCGTGTTCAACCTGCCTCAGGCAGGTTGCCCAGGGCTCCATCCAGTGAGGGTTTCAGTATCTCCAAGGATGGAGACACCATGACCTCTCTGGGCAGCCTGTTTGACTACCTTAGCTGCAGAACAGTTGTGGTTTGTACCTGGGAGTATTCAAACACCTAATAGTCCCAATGTGTATCAGGGTGATGAACATGGAAACTAGACTTCTGTCAGAGTCAAGCTGAGGAGCTGAGTGTAAGAAGTGACCCCTCAGTTATTTTCTTCCTGAAGATTTATCTGTATTTTTCTTTAAGAACAGTAGTAACCATGTGCTTTGGTCTGTTTTTTTTGGTTTTTGGGTTGTTTTTTTTTTTTTAATATATTTTATTTCAGTTAATTTTCATAGTTCTTGATTGACCTGTGAAAGGGTCTTTCCATTTTCTCTGAGGCCTGGAGAACATCTGAGTGTGCTCCTCATTGCAGTCTCCTCAAATTTTTTATTTTTCTGGCTTCTACTTGCTGTCACTTTCACTGCTTCACCTGCCTGCCTGCTATACTTTGTGGTCTGGAACCTTTTGCTTGCTTGGGAGAAAAGAATCTCCCTCCCCAAAGGGAGCTTTTTGACCCTGATCTTAAAAGAACAATCTGAGAACAACAAAATCAAGTGGTTTCACCCTCATGGGGTGATGACACCAACACAGCTCTTTGAACAAAAATCACCATTGTGGGTTTTTTTAAAGAATTTGGTCTTGTGGGCAAGAAATGGACATCTTTAAAGCACATCTGCTGGATTGGTCATTTCAGAGCATACTAACCTTAAAAACCCCATCATGGATTAGGATGTGAAATAGGTGCTAAATTGCTGAAGAGCTACCAAGCTACTTCTGTGTATTTAGTGTACTTAAATAAATAGTTAATTATCTAAAATCTGTATCCTACAGATTTTTAATTGTTCTTTATTTTCAGACTTAAATTCTTTAATTTGACTTTAAAACTCATGTGTCCCCTTGTGGATCTCTTCTCCTTCTCAAATACACATTAATAATAATTCTATGATCATATATATCTATTTTCCTTATTATTTCTAATTATACTATAAATTTTTCAGGTCAACTGTCTTATGTATGCCTGAGAAAGTAACATTCCTTGGCAAGCTGAGATGTCTGGCAGAAACACATCTTGTATGTTAAAAGGAGGTAGCTGTGAAAGTTAATCAAGTAGAAGAGACTCTCCTGGTCTATCTTGGTTCTTACGCTGTTGAAGTCTTGGTGGTGTCTGTGAGTACCTTAAACTAGTAAATTAAATAACATCACTGGTTTCCATCATGTAAGATTTACCCTTCAAGAAGAATTATGACTATGAGACTGTATTTTGGTATTTGTTTGATTTATATGTTTGTGGAGAATTTGTTATGGATGTGACAATGATTGTTTTTTATTAAAAGAAGCAAAATCACAGAAATTCACCTGATATTTGTGTCAGAGAATGTTGACACTTGCATGGGCCTTTAAGCCTACTCTTAGTTCCATCTGAGAGATCCTGAGAGAACAGTAGCAATGTACTTTAATTTTTGTCCTTTGTTCCTCATTAGAAAGATTACTGATCACAGATTTCATGCCAGAGCATTAGTGATCATTTAGATTACTGAGTCCAGGCCAATGGGCACTTTGTAAAACAGACCTTTTCCATGAGAAACCAGTGAATAGAGTGGTAAGACACATATTTTTGCTGTAGTTTTGGTAACTAGAAGTTACATTGTACTGACATCCCCCCCCCCCCCCCCCCCGACATTCTGAGTGACCCTAGTTTCTCTTGATAAGTGTATTCATGGAAATTGCTTGTTGCTATATAAGAACTTAATGTTGATAGGAAACCCATTGAACAGACTAACTGTGGAGTAAACCCCCAGACCAAAGGACTGCACCTTGGCTAGGAAAATCTGCAAAGTTGTTTTATCAGTTAAGTAGTTAAACTTAGAGATGTGAAAGGCAGTTAGCAATAGACGAATAATGAAGCTGTGAGACATCTGGTCCCTTCTTGTACTTAAGTCCACGTAGTCTTCCCACTTTTGCCAGCTTTGCTAGCTGAAAAAACCCTACAAAAAAAACCCCACAAAACGCCACAGTGAGAAACAGAATAACAGGAAATTTATATCTTCACACTAGTCCTTGCACCCCTCCAGAAAAGTTCTGGGTATTGAAGCCAATCTCCTGTCCACATAACATAACACTTCTTTCTTACCTTTATTTTCAGATTTTATAAATATTGGTTTCACATGAAGCTGTTGTTTTGTAATAAAAATTTTACAATGAATGTTTTCCAGGTATTTCAAAAAGTAGCTCTTAGCAAAGACAGGAAGCTATGGAGCTTGAACAAGTCCCATGTAGCCTGAAGCACCAAACATTGCTCTCTTATCTTCAGGGCTCTGGGAAAGGGGAAACCATGCTTTCAGGTTACAGATCAGCTGCTTCTTGTCTCTTCCTTACCCTCTCACTCCTCACCCAAAAGCCTCAAACAGTCCAAAACCTCAAGTGTGTAACTTAAGGTAGAGATTATTCTTATCATGTGTGCTGCAGCCATAGGAAAGGAACAGACTTTATCATTGAAGAGCTCTGGGAGACATCACTTATGTTTTTGACATCCTTCCAGAAAAGTCAATGAGAAAGTTTTTTCTATCTGTGGGAACAGTATTTCTTTGAATACTCTCATGGGGATTCAAGATGTGAACAGATAGGTGAACAAGGTTTTTCACATGATTAGCCTATGCTCTGTCTGCTCCTCCCGTGGAATTATTTTGTACAAAAAAATATTTTCACGTGTTACTAAACTTTTGACTGTTTCTTATCATCAACAAAACATGTAAAGGAAAATTCTTGTTTGACATTTTTAGCAGCTTCAAGTAACAACAGATAGAAAGTTTTCTTCAAATTGCTAGATAATGCCTCATCCTGGAAGGGAACCAAGATGTTGTCTTCAAAGCCTTTTATTACTTCTTAAAAAGATGCTATCAAGACCTTAATTTTCTTACCAATGTCAAGACACTAACAGTATGACAGATTACAGGACCTTGTTAAATTTTCGAATTATGATCTTAAAATTCCCATTCTTCTCTTGCTGTGCAACTGCTTCATGTGGTTATTTTATCTTTGCTGTTAAGGATTACACTTAGGAAAAGAACTGGATTAAATGATAGCAGGTTACTATTCACTGAACCAGGAGGTTTCTCCCTATCCTGTATTTCTCTGATTCTAGTACTCTGGTCCAAGACATTTCTCTATCTGAATAGAAGTTTGGAATCTGTTCTTCAACCAGGGTCTGCAGGAAGCTCCATTTCTTAAACAAATAAACCCTGAGATATTGCTTAAGTCTATATAAAGTCACATACCACTAAAGCTGTGAATGTTCTCTTCTTTTTCTAAGGATACTAGGGCTTGTACAACAACAACATGGGTTTATATGTAGCACCTTTGGAGTATTACACTATGCAGAGGATAACTGCATCAGTTTTGCCTGTGAGCGAAACTGATGATAAATAGCCTCAGAGAACAGGTAAATTTCCTTCTCCATCCTACATAAGCTCCTTCCTGCAATGTCTTCTCTGAACTTCTTACACTGACTTCAATTCCAAATCTAGCTTATCATGTGCTTTGCGCTATTTGCTTCAACAGAGCCTTTTCATTAACCTGAATCTAAGAATGACACTTTCTCTGGTGTTCCCTAATTCACAGTAAACATTAAGAATAATGTCACTGTTGTAAATGACAGTGGATCAGACAAAGCTTTTATATAAAACACTTATTTACCTACTATTGCAGGCCTCGCTTGAAATGCCTAGTGCTTAATAAAATTCTACCATGCAGGCCTGCGTCACACTGTAAAGAGTGTATCAGGATGACTGCACAGATGTTACTACAACCCCTACAAAACACAGGCCTTTACCACAGAGACAAATCCTCCTTAATGGTTTCTGTGCATAATAAATACAGATTTAGTGATGAATATCTAAAATCACTTAGGATGATAATGCTATTTTTCATCTGCATGTTGCAAAAGGAGAAAAGGGAGAAAATCGAGAGACATATGCCTTTAAACCACAGAGGGAAAACTGTTAAATTTCTGTGTAAGTAGAATATATCCATGGTTTGTTTGCTTTTATAAATATTTTTTAGCACCTGAACATCTTTGAAGGGTTGGACATTGGCAGTCAGTGTAAAAAGCTAGGGCTATTTTTGACACAAACAAGAAGACAGTGAATGCCATTTGATTTTTCTATCTTACTGTGCTATACTCATCACCAAAGCATTTGGTAACCTAAGAATTATAAAAATTAAGTGTGAGAAAAGTTTGACATTTGAAAATTCTTTCTGCTGGAGATGCTGAAATTTTTATTGTGACTGTAAACAATTGATGAGTTATATTGGTAATTGGATTAGAAATTGAAATATTTCTATTTTGACACAACAATTAATATATTACTTCAAATTTATTTTATTTTAGGAATGTGATGTCTACAATATGTCAAAACATGGCAGGAAATATTATATTATGACAGAAAGTGTCATATTCTATTTCATTATACTACTTTGACTTGACATAATGCAATAGTTGACATGGTTGAACCATTACAGTGCATCAAATTAACATAAAAGTTGACATGCTTTGACTTCATTGAACTATAAATTTTCATAAGGTCAAAATAAAATACATTAACACTAGCAGAACACACTACTACTGTTATTTCTCATACCTTTAAAAAAATTAATATACTCTGGTAAAAACCTTCCATTTCATCAAATCATTATTTTCTACCAGACAGATCTTTCAGCAAAATTTTTTCTAGCAACAGTAATATACATGTGAGGACCCATAGGTTAAGGATCCTCATCTTCTTTGCCTTTATCCAAACAATACACCTTTACAGCAGCTGAGGACCTGTCCCACTGTTCCTCTTCATCCTCTTGTCAGTGGATATTTTTTGCTTTTATCATGATGCTGGGAAAGCTAGGTCAAACATCTGAGCTTTACGTTTTGTTTGTGGTCACTGTGATCTCTGTCACAGTGAATTACTTAGTCACAAGCCAGCTTCTGAGAAAACTGCCTTCCACGCTCATGGGTCTTACTTTGATGTCTGACATTTCCAGTTCCCCAGAGGAATGCAGTTGTCATGGGAAATGGTGATCGCGGAGTCTGAGACCATCCTTTAGGTTTCCAAGGCTAGTCAAATGCTGGCCTTTCAAGATCAGTACCAAAACACTGAGCTTCAAATCATGTTCAGCTGGGAGCCTGCACTGAAAACAGAGATGGGAGTGATGCACTTTTGATGGTCAGGGCTGCCAAGCAGTTACAGCTTGTTGCATTCTGGAAAACATGGAGGTTTGGAAAGAGAAGGTGAAGAAAGAATTAGGAAAGACCCAAAGCATTTGATTTTATTCTTGTGATCTAATTGTACTGTCAGGGTGCCTTGAGGGCTGGAGGTTCCCTGGGAATGGGGACCAGGAACCACAGGGATTGCCCACAGGGGCCAGCTGGTCAGGGGTTTCACCAGCCAGGGGCTGTCCCACCTCCAGTCAGGAACAGGGCAGCTGGGGGGCACTGGGACAGCCCCAGCCCCAGGCATCAGGGATAAACCAAAGTTGGGTTGGGATGTGAACGAGCAGGTGGGCCCAGCTTGATGGGGCCCATGGCTGGGCAGGGCGGGGGGCTGTGGGGAGCTGGAGACTGGCCCTGCTATGACACCTCTGGGGCAGGGATTGATGGCCCTGGGGGGATGGAATGGGGTCCTGGGCTATGGCCAGGGTGGGGGGAGGCCCCAGAGGGGCTGGACTGGGACAATCAGGGCTGTTGGTGGCCTCAGGACCCTAACAGTATAGTACCGTGATCTCCTGTTACTGCAGACGCCTGTCTTATTAATTGTAAAGATGGAATCCCATCTTTACCAGCTATTGGAGGAAAACCTGAAGCTTTCAGTCAATTGAAACACTTTTTATTTTCCTCAAAAACTGACCTGTGTGAGTGACTTTGACAAATATCAGTGACAATGTAAAGAAGTTGTTCACTAGTACCTTCTAGATGTCTTCAAAAGAAATACCCAAATACTCTGAGCGAAGTCTGAGGTTGGTCAAAAACCTCCAGGCACCCACACATGCATTCTCCTCACAGTTTTAATTGAAACACAATTTAGGACAATGCATGGGATAGCTACAAAGTGTAGCATCTGGCCCTATGGATCACCTGCGGTTCAAAGATGACCCTCTGGAGCTCACCACTTCAAAAGACGAGGTGGTAGTCTAATGAAATAAGGGTTCCCAAGATGTCAACAGACATTGATGAAAACATACAGAACTGGGTTTTTGTTTGGTTTTCTTTCTAATGAAATAGTTTGACTTAAATATAAGAGACTATACCCAGGAGCATTTCATACAATCTATTAATTTCTTACAAAATGAAAGCCATATTTCCAAGAAACCAGCCTAAACTAGTTTCTAATTTCAGTTGATGGTAGCTATATACAAACACATGTTCAGTGAAAGTGAAGCTTTCTGTACTTATTTAGAGCAAGGGTAATTGGGCTTCATGCAGAGTAAGACTAGGGAGGCTGGCAAGATCCTCTTCACAATGTTACTACACAAGAGACATGCTTTTACATGTTGGATGCAGAATAGTTGTTACCTCTGTGGAAACAAATATGTGCTGTATTCTTTTACAAGTAGAAGCTCTGGAAACTCATTTAAAGTTGTCCCTCTGTTTTAAAAGAAGAATATTGATCTATCTTAAACTTTCAAAATTAAATTGACTTTAATGGCAGTGATTTTAGTGTCACATAGAGAAAAAAAAGACTTTGAACAAGACTTGAATTCCGTTTCATTGTCAATAATTTCTGGTTCATAACTGAAATTTACTTTTATATTAATTCTCAGAATAAATGTGGAATCTTTAAAAAGAAAAAAGAACAAATTTAAGGAGTGAATGGTGCACACTGTTAATATGATACAAAGAAACTTAGACCCTTGGGAACTATTTTTCAACCCTAAAAATGACGAAAAGGCGGTATGATCTAAGAGTTGTAAAAGCAAAATAAATCTAAGAGCTTGGAACTGACTTTATAGTGTACAAGAATATAAATTGCTTCTCCTTCTTGAGTTGACATTTATTTACCATTTTGCAGTATGAGAAAGAGCCTCAAGATTAGAACAGAGAAAATTAAATTATGTTCCTGTTCCTTTGGCTAGCGGGAGGATTGTGTTTCAGAGATAGCTTTAAAGCTACATGGCCACTGGTAAAAGCCAGTACCCCACTAAGTCTAGTTTGTTCTTAAATGAACTGCCATGGAATTACTGAGCCATAACTAAAGAAATCGACCAATTTTGTTCCTTACTAAGTAATTACTTATTTTTGAGGAACATTTAGAAATGTCAATTTTATGTAGATAATGTTGTCACTTCGGGGGCTGATAAGAAAATTCATATTAAAATCCGGAGTCCAGCTGAGGATGCAGCTAAGAAATGCAGCAGTTCCATTATCTGAAGCAGTTTAAATGTTTAAACTGTTTTAAATTAGGCAAGCTTTACCACAAATAGTGCTTTAATGAAGCAAAGATAATTAACTGTGTTCTGGGTAGACTGAGGTTCTTGGCTACAAAGATTCATTGCAACTTTTTATAAAGGTATTAGTGTCAATAATATTTCTTATTAATACTGCTTTAGGTAGCTTTGCTATTTAATATTTAAGTATTCTGACCAAATAAACACCTTGGGTCTCTGTGAAAAACAGGGATATGAGATTGTAATAAAATGTATAAGGTTATTAAAAGGAGGGTTGTTGCATGGCTTTGATTTCATACTAAGCACTTAGATATTAAAACATTTATACTCAGGGTTCTGTCAGACCTGTGAGAAATAATAATTTTCATAGCTTTTTAACTGACAGTGATTGACCCAAAATACACTGTTTACTTTTATTCTGATACAAAATATATTTTCCTTCTTACAAGTCTTGCTGAATTTATTAATAGCTTCTCTTTTTTTTTCTTCTTTTCTGTCAAGTCCCTATAATCTAAATTGCCCTGACAGAAGACAGGGTGTGAGAGGAATATGTTAAAATTACCAAATAAAGCATGGAGGTGAAAAATATTAATTAAGTATAAGAGAACTGACATGTCATAGAATTAGCATGAAAAAAAATACAAAAAATGGTGCAATAGGAAGTAATTTGAGTGTTTTGAACAGGGATCAGTACCAGATAATTCTAATTTCTAATAGGAAGATTTAGGAAAAAAAAGGTCACTGAAACTGGGAACTGCAGAAATTTATTTAATCTGTTATACTACCATATGTTGAAAACTGTGGTAATTCTGGACTGGAAGACTGATTTGTGACTGAGAAATGTGGTGTCTTTATTTTGTAGCTGATTTTCCTGGGAAAGGCCAACCAGTCAGCAACTGCAACTCCTTCCTCCTCACTTGCACAAAGGGAAGTGCCTTTCTGTGCTGGCATGCAGGGACAGACGCTGTTGCTGAGTCTCAGATGACTGTGTAAGAAAAGCTTTTTCACTGCCTTTCCTAGGCATCCTCTGGGAGGGTGCTTGCATTCACACAGAGACTCGCTGAAATCACAGAGCTTTCTACAAGTCCAAATCTGTTTCTACTTAAAACAGTTTCCAAACCATGTTTTATGTGAAGAGCACAACTTACACATCTCTGTAGCACATCTTAGCATAGTACCTTTGTAATGAACTAGGAGAGAGTACAATCATAGTTTTATTGTCTATCTATCAGAAAATATCTTGATTTTGTGCTTTACATTTCTGCCATACAGGGTGCTTATTTAACAGGAGATATAAAGCATAAGGAAAGATAAGAATAGGGCATCTTGGACAGATGTCTCATTTTGTTGGTTGCTGAGGAGGGTTTCTTGGATACAGTAGTTACTTTAGTAGCTCTGGAAGAGCAATTACCTTTGAGCTGCAGTCATTCAAATGGGGCTGTAGTGCTAGCTCACACAGGCAGTTTAGGAACAGGAAGAAAAATTGCTATGTCTGGAACAGACTAAATGACCCTTCAGCCTAGAATCGTGTCTTTAAGAGGAGCCATCTCTAGAAAAATATGATAAGGAAAGGCTTCATATAGAGTGGTACTTCCCTCGATAAATGCCCTTGCTTTGGAGAAGCTGTAAGTGCAGGTATTTGCTGAGGTGAGAGCTGTTGATGCATCTTTTGTACAACAGTCCTCAGCACACTTTCCTTCCATGATTTGTAAGCATTTTTACTTTTGACATCCACAGCATCTTATGGCAATGAGTTCCACAGGTTTATGGACTGTGTGGAGAAGTATGCTTCCTTTGTTCATTTCAAAGCTTCAGCTTATTTAACTGGAGGGTATAAAGCATAACCACAGATCAATATAGCAGAGACACAGAGCCATAATGGAATCTCCTGTGTAAAAACGAGGTAGAAACTTAGAATACGATTAAATGATTCTTCTCATTATAAGTCATCTATTCTACCCTAATTTAATATCCTTAAAAGAAAATAGGATCTGAAAATAACTTGAAGCAAGTTAAACACAAATGTATACCAGGTCAAATCTCTTCCATGAGTGACTCTATTGACCTCCCAGCTAAGTTAATAACAAAAGTCTGATAACAGGCAGCCCAGAACTCTAAATTGCTCTTTGTTACTGATACAGTCCAAACTTATTTGTAGTTGTAGAAGTAGAAAAATTTAGGTGAGTTCTCTGCAGATCTATGGGTAATAGATCTTTTTATTAGCTTATTGTTAGAGGCAAATGCTAATTAATCAAGCCTACAGACCACATTTCTCACTAAAGATCTACCAAACAAAGGTTTGTGATAGAGTACATGAGTGTTCCCTCTGGTATACTTGAGTGTGAACTCCAAGACTGCCTAAACTTATGTACTGGAACTCAGTGCTGTTAAACCTCAAGACTTCTTTCTCATAAGAAGTAGAGGAAGCAGCAACACTTGATCCAGCAATATCTTTTCATTAAGACAGCTATTAAGTAACATGGATATTCTGTGTTGTGTTAGGTTAATTTATAATGAATACTTGTTAAATACTGCAGCTTTATGTGTGGCAATCAGAAAATCTCTTTCTCTCATGAGCATGTAGCATTGAGATGGATTTGTAAACCTGTTTATTCTGAGAGGTTAGGTTATGCTATTCACTTGCAGATTTGCTGCTGAACACAAAATTTTATAGTGGTCTGTCCTTTCTTTTAACATTGAATATCTACAGCACTTTTTTGTAGTAAATGCCATCAACTATTTCATTTGATAGCAAACTTAACTGGGCTTAACTGGACAATTCTGGAAAAAAAGAAAGGGAAATGAACAGTAGGGGCTATCTATCTATGTGAGCTTCCCCTTTTCCAAATGCTTTCTATCTTCTTCAGTTTAGACAGACAGGGATAGATTTTTTTTTATTCATTCTCTCTCTTTATTCACATAAAACCACCGGTCAATTGTTTTGGAACATCTCATTCACCTTAACTTGGCCAAATTCTTTATCTATTTTTGTAATATGTGATTTGTGTTAATTAGGATACTAGAAGTCAGTCTGATGATCTGCTTCGGTGTTGGATATATTTTTCCCCTAGTAGGATAAATTAATAGAAAGTAGGAGGGTATCTTTGACTTTTAGTGTCATGGAGATGTATTAAATTAGACATCAGTTATTGTAATTCCTACCAAAAAAAAAATCTGTGAAAGTTTTGTTCATTACAACTGGTGACTGGTAGCATTAACAGGTCAAAATGGTCAATGTCTGAAAGTAAAGAAATCAAGGATATTATTCATACACTTTCAGGGATGAAGGGATGATATCTTCTTTTTTTGTTTGTTTCTGTTTCTAATCCACTTGTAGGGGAAAAGTGATAGTAGCCAGAGGAATGGTCTGAACATATAAGCAAGCTGAAGAACTCTATAGAGAGATAATATAATTTCCTGCACTGGATCCACTTAATTGTGTGCTACACTAATGAAAGTATGCTTGCTGCTTTTATTCTGGTCTCTATTTTTCTTCAACTGCATGTCTTGATTAAGGGCTTGAAGGCTGATGAGCTTATACTGATCTGATTACACTCAGAATATGCCAAGAGATAGGGTGAGAGAAGGGAGGCAGTTGGGCATGTTTCTCAAAAGGCAAAAAAATATAGTACATCCATCTTCAATTTCTCTCTGCCTTGCAGATTTTCAAAGATATGGGTGTGTCCTGTGGTATAGTTTTAGAGTCTAGTATTTGATAGAAAAGTCACTTCACTGTTCACTAGCAAAGCTGGGAACTTAAGCACTAAGCCATCAATTAGACCCTTTCCAGAAAGAAATTCATATTCTTTTTTCCTTATTTATGTGAAAGAAGAAATAAAAAAGACCTAGGAGTAAATTATAATAAAACAGGTGAAGACAAAGCTCAGGATTTAACAACTGCAAGATAGAGAAATTCATGTTAAAAAAGGAACTCCAAACCTTTGCAATGATCCTAGAGAAAGAAGTATTTCTGTAGGGAATATTTAGAAGGAAGTTGTAATGTACTAGGTTTCTGGTATGAAACTGGGAAGTAAGAGGGCTACACCTCTTTATATTTGTCATCATAGGCTTTATTCTAACATTTGCTTTTCAGAAGTAACATAGTTAGAGGAATGCATGCTTGTTGTCTAAAGCCACAAACTGCTTCCCTTCATGTTTTATTCAAGTTGTAGGTGATTATGAAACTGGGAATGCAGATAAAATTGCTCATAGCACTTAGGAGATTTTGAAGCTGGCAAGAGGGATTTAGTGTCTACAATGGGACTTTAACAAGGTATAAGTCACGGAAGTCCAAAATTACCGTACTTAAAACTACCATTTGTCTACCTATAGATGTGCACATGAATTCCAAAGTTCCATTCATTGCTAACCTTACAACATCTGGAATGCCTAAGAGTAAATTTCTGGGTAAACCAGAAGTATTCTCAGTTTAACAGGGCTAAGCAACTTGGTATTCTGCTAATGATCAACTCCATGCAAGATTCACAAATTAGATGTTCTCTTGCTTATGTTGTCAAAAAGGATCGCTCTGATAAGTATACTCAAAACACATCAGGCTTTCTTAAAAGTATAGTAATCAGTTCTGTTTTCCTTCAGAACATGACAGTAGAAGTATTGGGAGTGATATCACCACCCTTTGACCACCATCTATTGCTGAGATAGATGATGAGGAATCTACCTCAGGATTTGAGAAACTTGTGTTTAATTGCCCTTTCCTTTCTTACGGAAGAATCAGTGCTTTTATAGGGAACTATTGGAACTCCCTGGTAGGGAAAGAGGAGGGGAAGAAGACCACCTTTTAAAGTTGGATTACTTTGCACAGAAGGAGATTAAAAAAGGTTAAACAGAAAGTATGCCTCTTTAGCTAAGAGGTTGCCTTCTGATTTCTATATATTTCTTATTTTCCAGGCACTTGATAAATATATGTTCTACACAAAGTAGAAGCCAGGCTTTATCCTTCTATGATGAGTGTCATAAATGCTTAGACAGAATTTTCTTCCTTGTATGTCCTCTCCTTTCTGAACCTACTAGTCTTCCTCAGACAATGAAGTGAATTTTCTAGGCAGAGATCTCGTAGCTCCTTCAGGTGATAAATCATGCAGGTGATAAATCATGGTAGCTTGGACATTTTTCTGAAAACTGGAGGTTTAGCAGTTCTAGAAGTCTTTTATCTTTTTGTGGTTTTTTTTTTTTTTTTTTTTTTTTTAACTTGCTTAGGAAAAGGTATGTTTCCAAAAGCCTAGGTGAAGTTATTAGAAAACAGTGAAAATGTCTTTGTGTATGGGAACAAAAGACATCTCTTTTCTAGTTTTGAAGAGAATAAGTGAGATCCCTCTCTAGGCTTCTGAGAATGCCTGAAGACAGCTACTGGGGAGAAGAGATCAAGCTATAAATAATCTTGCATTTTTAAGGTGTTTAAACTATGAAAAAGAAAGTTCTGAAGGACACAAAGTATCTCATGTCTTTCTTTTTTTTTTTTTTTTTTTTTTTTTTTTTTTTGTGATGAAGATGGTCAAACACTGGAACAGAGATACAGAGATATTGCGAAGTATCCATCTGTGGAGATATTCAACACCTGACCAGACACTGTCCTGGGCAACCTTCGTTAGCTGCCCCAGCTTGAGCAAGGGTGTTGGACTAAATGATCTCTAGATCCCTGCCAACCTAAATGATTCTCTGCCCAGTAAGGAGGTTTAAGCAGCAGAAAATCATCCCATTGTTAACATTTCCTGCATGAACACAGTTCTTATTAGCCTAGGTTTTTGGAGTCTAGTATGATGTGCCTGTCTCCCCTTATGAATTGTAGGGGAAATCTGTAAAATCTATTCATGGATGTGGAAACATCTACAACACCCACATATGGAGAAATTAGATTTTATGACTTAAGTCCATGTCATTTATAGATTTGAGAAAACATTATCTCATCATACTTAGGTATTCACTAACACATAAATAGAAAAAAGGTTCTTAGCTGACAATTTTTTGTTTCAGGAAAAAAATATTAAAGATAGTCACTACAGTATTCTAAGAATACTATTGATAGTAATTAAATGGAAGTGACACAAAACCCCAGCATAATTAATTAATCAACATGTGAGTCTGAGTTTAAGTTTAATTTTAAACTCCTAAATTAAATTTAAATTCTTCTGTTGAAGAACAAAACCCATGTTCTCTACTTCAGATTGTATAGCTCTCTAGCACGGATTCTCTCAGACTGTGACCTGAGACACCAACTAGTCTCACTTGACTAAATTGACTTCAATAGAAATTTTATTTTTAAGGCTTAAGGGAAATGTGAATCATATGCAGTCATTTTCCCTTTGCAAGCTATCCTAATGGTTTAAAAGCGATCAAATATGGAGCAAAGTAGGCTTCTGAAACTTTGTTTTTATAACAGCCATTTACAGTTGAGACTAGAGTTGCAGTTGAAGAATAGTGTGGAGGCCTTGTTATTATTATTCTACATTACACTTTATACCCATCAGCTTCTCAGGAAAATAAGATTCCTTATAGAATGCCTAAAAGCATACTGTCGGGCAGAGAAATGTTTGCCATCATTTTTTCACAACAAAAAAAGACATTTCCCAGGGCAGAAGTTTGCCCCAGCTCCTTTGTCTTAGAAGAAGTTAATATATTGAAAATATTCTTCAAAGCTTTATTAAATTCTAAATCCAATAAAATGGGCTTTATAACGGACTGATAGGGATCATGTTGCTGAATGGAGGAGGGAGGATAGGGGGTGGAGAGGAAAACAGGGTAGAAGGAAGAGACACAGAAAAAGGGAAGGATGAAAAATCCTAGTGTCTGAATTCTCTGGGAAAGACGAATGGCTAAGGGGGCATTTTTCCTGCTCATTAGAATTAGCCATGATAGTATAGCTAGAAATGTCACATAATATAGATACAGACACTCAACTTTGTACTCTTTCCCCATTCATTTCAGGGCTGCATCTGCCTCTGGTCTTTATACTTTCAAATTCTTTTAGCCCAGCACAGAATAAAGTTAGAAGGAGGAAAAAAGAAAATAAAAGAAAAAAAAAAGAAGAAAGTGAGGAAAGAAAGAAAGAGTTTAGGGAGGAAAAAAATGGAAAAAGGGAATTTAGACTGAGAAGAAGGGGACCAGCTGGCAACATTAATGACTGCTGAGAAAGCTGAGGAAATAAATAATCAGAAAGAAGGGCTATGAAGAGGGGTTAGAAATACAGAGATAAGAAAAGAGGCAGGAGGAAAAAAAATCAGTTCTGTGAGAGGATTAAAAAACAAGAGAATGTGGAAGTGGTGGCATATTCACTGATCAGCTCAAAAACATCTCTGTCTTCAGTGAAACTTCTGGGAAAGCTTGGATTTCCGAATTTCAGAAAAAAAAAATTGATTTTCAATATGTTCCTTATAGGATACTTGCAACAGGAAACAAGGGGAAAGATGGGAAAAGACAACAATAAGTGGTTATTTGGAGTCTGGTGTTGAGTGTATGAAAGAATTAATTATTTTGTCATAAATGGTTGTATACTGCAAGGTTTTAAAAAGTATCCTCAGGCTTCCCTTGTGCTTGTTTTAAGTCACTTGAACACCATTTGCTTTTGCTGGATGTAAATAAAGGTGGTTGAAGATATTTGTAAATAATGCTGTTTCTTTATGGAGCAGGTAGAAAGAGTAAGAACACCACCCAAAATAACTGGCATATAGCAAGGCTTTAGCAGAGGTTGACCAGAGGACTCCAGCAGGTTTTCCTGAGAACTGATAACAAGGGCAAGAGTGGAAAGACTAATTCAACTGGAATTGTGTTTGAATAAGCCTTGCCCACTTCTGGGAAAAAAATGCAGGCAAGACCAAAGAAGCTGAGAGAAAGCAGCAAGGAAGCACAAAAGGTGTGAATTTGTATGAAGAGCTTAACCTTCTTCCACTTTCCTGCTACTACAATTAAAGCAGAGTAGCTCTGTTATGAAGCTGAGTAGCTCTATACTACTTAGATTAGGGCAGTACCTACTTTTGTATGAGCCTTTCTGTATTCAAGGAAACAGAATTTTCTGTGTTACTTGTAAATAAAGAGAATATTATCAAAATAATTTTATCAAAAGAAGTATCTATATCACTACAGAAACAAGAAGAGTTCCAAACTTCAGCTAATCCTTTGAGTCAAAAGAAGACATAGTATTTCAAAACACCTGGTCTTTCCTTCTTGGAGGTTTATTACGTTGTTTGTCCATTGTTTTTCAAAGTACTTTTTTATTCATTTTTTTTTTTTTAAAGGGGAAGGTAGAAGAAACTTTAACAATACTCATATTTGGAAATGTGCTTTCATTCTCTTTGATAGCACAAATAAAGAGACCAGTGCTAGCTACTTTCTGTTTAACTTGGCTTGAGTCAGTGCCATAACTCTTGATAATAACAGCAGTCTTTCATATCCTGAGAATAAGGATGTCTAAATTTAACTGCACACCATAAGGAATTTAAAAACAACATGGCATCCCATGGGTGTCTCACATATATATTGAATTGCAAAGCTACAGTCCTGGGTTTTGAGGTGTCTGAATTGCTTTGTGATTATTCTGTATACTTTCAGCTCTACTATTTATCAGTTCAGATCTCTCAAGTATCTGTGCCATCTTAAACTTTATAGTCTTCAACTCTATTAAGCACCCAGTACTGTGGAACAGTTTGGAAGAAATATGAGCAGCTAAAACATGAAGTCTGAAAGTCAGAAATAAATATACAAGCTTATCTACACCTGCTACTAAAGAGTGGAGTGAGGTGAAGGGGTAAACTCCAGAAGTTGATTACAGGCTCTAAGTTGCCCTGCCGCTTTTGTCTGAAGCCCAGTGACTGATGGACCTCTAGCTTTGTAGATCCGCAGGCCAGAGCTTCCTCTGAAATCAGGAGCATATGCCAATGAAGTCAGGGAGACAAAGTCATGTCCAGAAATCTGCTCCTTAGTGTCTTATTTCTTTTAAAGATTTTTCACACAGAAGTTGTTTACTTGAGCTGTAAGCTTGAGTTAATAGTTCCTCTCTATTGATATTTTGAGCACGAGCTTTTTGAAAGTTATACAACGAACTCCATTAAAGTCAACAGGCTGCTCCTTCAGGAGCTTGACAGGATTACAATTCTTACACCTTAGGCCTAGGCTTTTAAATGTAAATGTTCTAGCTTTCTAATGGCACTGGTGACAAAGTGTATCTTGCGGCAGAACCACTAATTTATCTATTCCTTGGTGTGTGCTCACCCAGGATCTTCACATACATCAACTCACTGCACTTCTTTGGGTTTGTGTTTTCAAGGTGTCGGGGCAGCATAATGAAGAATCTTATTTGACAGCATTAGTGAAGAATAGATCAGTTATGTTTGTATTTTTATGACAATTCTGGTGATTTTCAATGTGTAGAAATATTTATAAAAATGTAGATTTAACTTACCAACATTTTTCTGTTAGGTCACTTCATTAATTTTCATAGGCATTTCTGGAAAAAACTGTGTGAGAAGTACAGAAGTGCTAGGTTTTGAATTTTAGTAAGGTTCTTATAAAAGCAAGTTATGGTTACCTCTCTAAAAGGAGAGGGACAGGAGGGAGAAAAACTTAAAGGGAGTTTGCAAACAAAAATTTTCCTCTTGTCTAAGCCTTTCCCTTTCTATACCATATTTAATCTTAGTTTATTCCCTAAACACCTAGTGTGATTCATCCTTTTTCCCTATCATGTACAATAATGGTTATTATGTAAACAGATGCTACTTTAAGTGCAAATTACAACATTCAAAAACTTAAAGCCACGGGGTTCTCATGCTTCAAGATATTGTGATTTTTCTGTCACATGCTAAGCACATCTGTCTGTTAACATCTGAATTATCTATATATAGACAGATAACAAAAAAAATTTCCTTACAATTATAAAAAAAATCTGACTTGTTATTTGGTTTTGAATTTAAATATCTTTTCAAATTTTTTTCAAATAAAATTCTGTGGAAAAAATATGGTGCTGATCTTAACAAAAATAAGAAAAAGAATGTGACCACCAAACACCTAAACCCCTTGTTTGAACATGGTAATGAAAAAGTCTATTTTAACTTTCCACTGCTACTACTAATTATCAATTGTAAAATACTTTTCATCTTCAAAGCATACTATATTATGAGAGCCAATGTTTGGAAGCTTGTGCTAGTCAAATTCAGATTCCTAATAAGGCACTTTTTAATAATGAGGATAATTAACCAGTGGTAGAAATTACTTAGGGATATGGTATATTCTCTATCACTTGCAATCTTTAAATCAACACTGGATGGCATTTGAAGAGATACATTATGTCTTACACAAAAATTACGAGCTTGGTGCAGAAACTAGTGCATGATTTGTCTTCTCTAGAGAAGGTTAGAATAGATTATCATAATATTTCCTTCTGGGTTTGAAATATATAATCTAAAAATAATTAGATGTTGTTTAATCTTAATTCTTAATTAGGATACTCAGCATGCGTTGCTGAGCAGAAAGTCCAAGTCAGATTAGGAGTGAAAAAAATGTAAATTAGATTAGTGTTTTCAGATTTTAGGATTCTAACATATAATGGTTAAGGTCAATGCCTGAAAATATTTTGTTACAGTGAGTTTTTTGTTCATTATGAAACTATAATGCTTAATATGCTTGCCTATTAATTTGGAGTTATTTTATTTATTTCAAATTATTTTCAAAGTCTCCATCCCCACAACATATACATAAGAAAGACAATCATTGTTGGTTCTAGTGAGTCTGATAACTTCATTTTTAAGGACTTAATAAAACTGATCCAACAGATGGCTGAAATCCAGGAAATTTTCTTCTGATCTACTAGCTGAATGGGAAACAATGACACAAGGCGCCTAAATCAGCAACACATGATTCCAAATACATGGCACACAGATACTGATCAGCTCTTTGTAAAAAATATTTTCTACTTTTAGAGAGAACAAGAGAATTCTGTTTATACTGTTGACATAATTCATATTTGTATTGTGATTTATGCTAAAAATGCCTTGTAATCTCATTTTTCAGATAAGACTATAAAAACACAGCAACAGTACTTTAGAAATAATTTCTAAAAAATATTATTTCTAGCTGTATAGATTCCTTTCTAGTTCTAAAAAGGAAAAAAAAAAGATTTGTGCTCTGCCTTGTCAGTGGTTTCCTTCAAAAATTTATAGGTCAGGTCAGCTACCAGCTAAGACTAATTATACCTGACATTATTGGTATAGTATTCAAAGACGTGTAAATTACATTTCTAAAGGAAATCCAATGAGTCCCATAGGTACGAAAGCAAACATTAAAATGTTTACAATGCCTATTAGAAAGAATGATGATAGGATAACCTCCCTGCTCATGATATTGAAGTCATGTTTGCATAGTCTCCCATATAAGGCCTGTTTTTAAAGGTTTATATTCTGTCTGTTAAAACCTAGATAAAAGAGTGAAAGAAAGACCTCAGACTAAAAAAATTTTTTTTGCTTTGGGTCTACATAGAAAGAAGAAGGGAAGAAGAAACAAAATTATACGGGACAATACTGAGTTATAAAAAAGCACTTTACTTATTATGAAACTGCTGCAAGTAGTTATTTGCTCCCTAATGGGAAGTGGAACTTTCTAAAATGACTTGAAAAATTTTTTTACTGTAATATATTTTTTCAGTGCAGTTACCTTATTTTCATTTATACAAATTTAAGAAATTACTTGTTAGAAATCATAGAATCACAGAATCATAAAATGCTTTGGGTTGGATGGGACCTTTAGAGGTCACCTAGTCCAACCCTCCTGGAGTGAGCAAGGATATCTTCAACTAGGTCAGGTTGCTCAGAGCTCCATCCAGCCTCACCTTGAATGTCTCTAGGGATGGGGCCTTCACAACCTCTCCGGGCAACCTGTTCCAGTGTTTCACCACCCTCATTGTAAAAATTTTTTTCCTTATATCCAGTCTAAATCTACCCTCCTTTAGTTTAAAACCATTACCCCTTGTCCTGTCACAACAGGCCTTGCTAAAGAGATTGTCCCCATCCTTCCTATAGTCCCCCTTTAAGTACTGAAAGGCCGCAATAAGGTCTCCCCGCAGCTTTCTCTTCTCCAGGCTGAACGACCCCAACTGTCTCAATGATGACTTGCTTTACTCCAAGTGTAGGTATATTTTCATGTATAGGTTATTTTCTCTTTGTTTTACTTAACATATATACTACAATAATGTCACCTGTATTCTCACTCCCATTTGTTAATGGAGATTCATACAGCAGTATATTGTGTTGGCTTAGGGACAGTCATGAAGATTTTAATTCAAATCCCTGCATAGTACAGACCAGAGAATTTTCTCCTGAAAAGTTTCTTTGAAGAACAATGGATTGAAAATTCGCTACAACTAGTGTTGAATTGTTCCCCTGGTTAATTACACTCAGTGACAAAAATTTACATTTTATTGCTACACTGAAATTTGTTTAGCCTTTCGATTTTGTTATTTGTTTATGTGCTAGGATAAAGAGCCCTTTGTTGTAAATTTTTTATTCCCTAAGTGAGTATTTATAAACTTTGATCAAGTCATGACTTAACTGTCTCTTTCAAGTGAAATATATTTAGATCTTAGAATATCTTGCTACATAGCTGGCATGTTTTCCAGTCCTCTGATCATTCATGGATCTTCAAAGAATATATTTCCTAGCTTATTGACATGTTTCTGGAATTTCCCATATTAGACCTGGACCGGTTTTTCAGAAAGCTCTAATTGGTATTTTTCTGGTTATTCATCCAAGGCTTTTTTTGTCATTGATGGGTACGTAGAACACTGCAAGATTAGTTACATTTCATCACTGGTTATGCTACACTACTCTTTACAACTACTTTTTTTACACATACCAGTAGATTTTTACTCAGTGAGTTTTGCCAATTTTTTAATCAACCTATCAGTATGTTTCAGATATAGTCTTGCACACGTTTAAATAATTTACATTTAAAAAATATCCTTACTTTTGATCCAAGTGTTGTTAAAATGTATTAAAATTTCATTAAAAATGTTCTTTGTTTAGCAGACTATTTTCTGTAAATGTTGACTGTTTAATTTCGTATTAAATTCTTTATTAATTGACTATGGCTTTTTTTAAATGCATCTCCATCAAGTTATCTGTAACTTCCTGTGCTACAAGACTTAATGATGTTAAAAGTTAATGTGAAAGTGATTGTCCAGAGAAGTTCTTGATCTCCTCTTTTGTGACTGTAGGATGAAGTTTATACTCCAGTCCCAGTAGCTGGAATTTAAGCTATATTTTGAATGATTGTTGTAATGGAGATACCTTATTATCAGGCTAGCTAAATCATCTGGGTTTTTAACAAAAAAGCAGAGAAATGTTTTTAAATATATCTTTTTTGATGTAATTAGACACCTCCACTACTAAAGAAGTAAAGACTGAGGAAACACATTGTTAACTTTATTAATTTTTTCTGCATAAATTATGTTAGACAGGGGTGACAAGTGTAGATCAAGATGGAGAGTGTAAACACTTCTGGCTTGTTACAGTATGGGCATTATCAGTGAAACCAGTGGACTGTATGAAAATCCAGATCCTCTTCAAATATTGTAAGTAATCAAGTCAGGGATATTTGGGAAAAACATGGCAGAAAAAATTTCCTTTTTGAGGGATCCATGCAAAGCCCAGACATAGTTGAAAAGCTTGGACTCAAGAAAACAAGGGAAGCTCATATCTTAAAGCAAACATAAAAACATATAAAGCCCAATGTAACCTTAAGACTTGACTGGACATCCATGACGTCTGTGTAACAGGCAGCACTGGGAACATTTTGAAAAGTATTTCCAAACCACTGCATTTATCTGTTACTGATCATGTCATAAGAGCAGGTGGGATACATGGACACAATAGGTTGGGCTTAGTTACACTGAAGGCAATATATGTATGAAAGAGATTTAAAGCTGAATAAGTCCCTGAGATGTCCACCTTTTGCTCCTCTTTCAGGTGTGCCAGGCAGTTTGCCCTATGTCCAGATCTGGGTCAACTTGGAAAACCTGGCCTTGAGACTTCTTTTTATGACAGTGTAGATGCAGTTAGTGTGTCCTAAAGTAATAGATGAAATAGAGAGATGACCACAATCTGCTAGAGAGCTGGAATGTTGCACAGTAAAGCAAAACAAGTGTGAGCATTGAAAAGTACCACAGTGAATTAGAGAAATTCCATCAGTTTGAGTAAGTTCTGAAATAAAACTTCTATTTGGATTTATCCAGAGATGATGACGTTCTGCACACCTTTTACATGACCTTGTACAGAAATAGTGTAATTCCATCCTGATTCACTGTGGAGAAAGAACAACTCATTTACTGAATGTAAATTCATTTTTGCTTGAAAAATATCTATGGGTGTGTCACATTTCTGTGCTCTAGTTTAATATGTGCACCAAATTATTTAGCCCCGAGCAATGTGAATGTAGTTAAAATGAGTTTTCTATTAATATTTTCATCAGTCAGGCTTGATCAGTTCATGTTATTGGAAAGTGAATATGGATGGCTTGAGTCATTTTATAATCTGATCAATGAGCTGAGGGAAATATTTTCAATGTAAATGGTTTACAAATTTCCTTTTTAATACTAGGCAATACCCTATGACTAAGAAACTCCACTGGAGCAAAGAAAGCAGAAAGGAGGAATTAGGCACATTACAGGCCAGGCAAACCAAAGTACCTTATCTGTTTGTTCATTTGATAATCAGCGCCTGCCTCTGTTGCTCTGCAAACACGCACACAGACACACACACACACAAATACAGGTATTTATAAAAAGTGGGACAGAGATTCACTCCAGAGTGGGTTTATGGTCAATACACTTTTGATCTGGACTATTCCTTAGGAGAGAGACCCACAAACTACCCTTATATTCCTGAAAGATCATGCAGTCGAGAAAAAGGCAGCCTGTATTAAGCTTACTGTTACAATTGACACTTTTCTAAGACACTTCGTCCAAATATATCATTTTTGAATGACTTTTAAAAATTATTTAAATTTTTTATTTTCGAGAAAAATAATATTGCCTTTTGCAATTCTTACCGATTTTTCTCAGCTAGATAAATTAAAATGCAAGGCAACTGTTTATTACATTTCTGGTAATAGTAAATATTGCGTGTACTGTAAGTGCATTAAAAAGTAGACAAATCAGTGCCTTCAGTAGTATGTAAATATTTGGTTTGTATTAAGCTGTAAAGGTATGTTTCTCTGTTTTCTGTTTAAATAAGTGAAAGATAATTCTATGACCTTCAAACCTCTTACGTTTTTGATTAACTAAAAAATACCAAGATTTATACTTTGCAGCTGTATTTCATGCAGTGTTTTAAAGGGACTGAATTAAGTTTTTCCAATAATTGCTATTTATATTTTGCAATAGAAATGTGAATCCAGTCTGTCATAAAGACCTTTAATTTTATGGTCTCTGTCCTGTGACTGGATTCATGCCAGCAAATTCATGACCATCCCACCTGATTGCATATATAGCATCAACATCTAACTTAAGGAGTACCCAACAGAGTAAGATCATTAACTAGAAGTGTGGAGGCAGAGAGATAAACTGAATTATAGGATCCACTGGAATCAACATTGAAAATTCCAGTGCTGTTCTGTCACTCAGTATGATTATGCAATTCTTTTTGAAAGGAAGTGTAGGGGTTTGCTGAATGTTTTCAGTGAAAGTTTGGAAGCTTCAGCTAAGAAAGGGGAAATGATATAATATTTACTATGTTGATCAAAAATCTATTGTCATTAAATGTATATTAATAATAAAATGAATTATGTCGCTTTTATAATTATGTACTTTAAGAAGGCAAGGATGTGAGTTTTGTTAAATATTTAGCCTAAGTATACTTGAAAATTGCTACTGTATTCTCCTTCCTTTTTCTGAGCACTTTATGATGCTCCTTATTGCAGCTAAATATGTAGTCCATACTAATAATAACACTTTGTCTACCAGTTAGTTAAAATTCTACTGCTACTGGACCTTTCTCTAGGGAGGACACTATTCAACAAAACCTGAATCTACCTCATGTTAAAGAGATAACTCTACTCAATCTATCCACTTCAGTTCCCTCAATAAAAAAGGCAATATGCTAATAAGTATCACTTGAGAATAAAAATTGAAATAATCACTTATGAATTTATCCACAGCTGACAGCTTTATTAATCTCTGTAGCTGCTTCATTTGATAAAGAACAACATAAAATAAACCCTCTGCAAATTACCTAATCAGACATTCTGCAGCAGAAGCTCTGCTATTGTAACAGCCAGTAATCAGGTAAAAAAACCAAAACAATAACATTTGTCTTGGAAAGGAACAACACTCTGAGAATCTTCCTAATTTATGATGATCTAGCTACAAGCCAATGAAAGAATAATGATTCATAGTCAACAGCAATATTCTGGCATGTAGCTATTATTACTAACAGATGAAGAAGAATCCTTATGCTTGACAGGAAGTCCCTCTTACAAAAATACCCTGGTGCACATATTTGCATGCACAGAAGTATATCCCAGAATCTGCAAGCACTCTTTATCAGGACAGCAAGCAGGACTTGGAGGGGTTAGTTTATTTATGGATCTACATGACTTTCTTAATTCCTTTGTCTTTCTAAGGAGGGGCCCTACTATTTTCAATAGAGCTGAATCCAGTGGAATACCTTCCAGTGCAATTCCTTCCAAACACTAATAATGCTTGAATCAGTCATGTATCTTGTATTATGGGGATGGTTTTTATGTGATCATTGGTAGACATCTTAGTATGAGCTAGTCACCACAGGTTAGGAAAAAATAGGACTTTGTTCCCCTCATCCTGAAAAAAAAAAAAATAGATCTTGAGGAACTGTGACTAAAAATGTCTACTTCCTTCAGCTGACAATAAAGGAAGCCTAGGCTAAGTAGCTAACATTGCAAACACCTGAAGTTAAGAGTGATGCCTCTAAAATGTGTTCTTCCATTGAGTTTACTGGTGGTATGTGTAGCTTTATGTCATCATCAGAGAGTCACACATCCTATAGACTTTCAGTTAATATATTAAATACTGTGGGAATGAAATAAAGTAACTACAAAATTTTGAAACTTTAGTGAATCTGCTTTTTCACACTGGCTCTTTAGTCTTGTCTTTTTTGCAGATGGAACTCAAAACTCTTTTAACCTGTTCTGCTTCCTTTAAAAAACTTAAAAGGATGTTAAAAGTGGGGAAAAAAATCCTGTACTGGGAATGGCTGGGATAGAGTTAACTTTCCTCATAGCAGCCCATATAGTGTTGTGCTTTGCATTTGTGTCTAGTAAAGTGTTGATAAAGCACCAATATATTGGCTGAGGAGTGCTCACACAGCACCAAGGCTGTCTTTCCATCCCTCACCCTGCAAAGGTCAGTAGGATGGGAGTGCGCAGGAGGTTGGGAGGTGACACAGCAAGGACAGCTGACCCAAACTGACCCAAAGGGTTATTCCATACCATATGATGTTATGCTCAGCAAATAAAGCTGAGGGGAAGGAGGGGGCAGAGAAGACATTTGTGCTTATGGTGTGTGTTTTCCAAAGCAACCACTATGCATGCTGAAGTACTACATCCTAAGAAGTAGCTGGACATCTGCATGCTGATGGAAAGTAGTGAATAAGTATCCTCTTTTTGCTTTGTTTTCATGTATGGCCTTTGCTTTTTTTATTAAACTAGTTTCATCTCAACCCATGAGCTTTTTAAACTTTTTTTCTCCTCCTGTCCTGTTGAGGAGGGGGAGTGAGAGAGAGACATAGTGGGGGATCTGGCAGCCAGCCAAGGCCAACACACCACAAAATCAAAAGCTGTATGATGGGAGAGGAGTGGATATTGTCTATCTGGACTTCAGTAAGGCCTTTGACACTGCCTTCCATAATGTCTCTGTAGAGAAGCTGTTGATGTACGGGCTGCATGATCAGACAGTGAGGTGGACTGAAAACTGGTTGAATGGCTGGGCCCAGAGTGTGGTGACCAGCAGCACAAAATCTAGTTGGAGGCCAGTGACTAGCAGTGTACCCCATGGATCAACACTGGGCCCATTCCTGTTTAACATCTTCGTTAATGATCTGGATGATGGGGCAGTGTGTACCTTCAGCAAGTTTGCAGACGACACCAAACTGTGAGGAGTGGCTGATATACCAGAGGGTCATGCTGCCATACAGAGGGACCTGAATAGGCTGGAGAGATGGGCTGACAGTAACACTTCATAAAGTTCAACAAGGAGAACTGTAAAATCCTTCGCCTGGGGAGGAACGACCCCATGCACCAGTATATGTTGGGGGCCAGCAAACTGGAAAGCATCTTGGCAGAGAAAGACCTGGGTGTCCTGGTGGAAACCTGGTTGAACATGTGGCAGCAACGTGCCCTTGCTGCAAAGGCGGCTAACGGTATCCTGAGCTGCATGAGGACAAGTGTTTCCAGTAGGCTGAGAGAGGTGATCCTGATGCTTTGTTCAGTGCTGGCAAGGCCACACCTGGAGTAGTGTGTCCAGTTCTGGGCTCCCCAGTACAAGAGGGACATGGACATACTGGAGAGAGTCCAATGAAGGACCACAAAGATGGTGAAGGGACTGGAACATCTCTTATACGAGGAAAGGCTGAGAGAGGTGGGACTGTTTGCCTAGAGAAGAGAAGGCTCAGGGGGCATCTTATTAATGCATATAAATGCCTGAAGGGAGAGTGCATAGAGGATGGAGCCGGGCTCTTGTCAGTGGTGCCTGCTGACAGGGCCAGAGGCAATGGGCACCAACTGTTCTATTCTATTCTATTCTATTCTATTCTATTCTATTCTATTCTATTCTATTCTATTCTAAACTGAAACAGAGGATGTTCTGTCTGAACATCAGGAAACTCTTTTTCACTGTGATGGTGACTGAGCACTGGACTAGATGACCCAGGGATGCTGTGATGCCTCTCTCCTTAGAGATTTTCAAAAGCTGTCTAGACACTGTCCTGGGCAACTGGGTCTAGCTGTCCTTGCTTGAGCAGGGGGATGGACCAGATGACCTCCGGAGGTCCCTGACATTCTGTGATTCTGTTATTCCATGATTCTGTGAGTCTCTGAGTCTGTGAGTCTCTGAAGAGAACATTTTCTTTCTAGAGCTGCTTGTTTGTCTTCAAGGTGTGGTCAAATCATTTCATTCCCTGTGGGTGTAATTAAAGAAGTTGCTAGAGAACTATATAACAAGGGCTAGGGATTTATTTATTTATTTATTTTTGTCAATTTGAAATGTTCAAATAAGTATATATATATATATACTCCTATCCTAATATCTTCAAGAATTCTCAGCTCTATGTTTTCTTTATTCTTTCTCTACAGCATCTCCTGTAGCATAATATTGTGTAATTTTATCAATTAACTGCTAGATGTTATCATGGTGCTCTTCCCCATCTTAAAGCTGCTGGCATTATTGAGTTTTTGTTGCACAGAGCATCCAGTGACTGATGGATGCACAAAATTTTCAAATTCAAAGTTGACATGAAATTTAAGATTACTTTTTATGATAAGCAAGGAAAAGATAGAATTAATTTTACTTCAATAAAAGGTTTTTAATATATGATTTATTTTCACTAATACAGTTTTTTTTTGCTTCCAGTCTATATATTCAGGGCAGAGTATGGATTTTACTGTCAATAGTATTCAAAGCACAAATGAAGAATGAAATAGCTAGTTATTCAAAAGGAAGCAAATTATGTAACTTATTCTCCTCACAAAAACAAACAAACAAAAAAAACTCCAACAAGCCAGTTTTGGAAGTGTTCTAATTAAGAAAATATTCTACAGGGTTATGGCCAAACCTACCTTATGGATTGGGCCATACCTTGAAAATATTTATTTTCATCTCTGGCAAGACTGACATGATTGATTCAAACAACTGAGGGCAACTCTAGCTACCTGATTTCTACTGAGATTCCTGTTTGCAAAACATCTGTAACCTTGTGAAGAAGAAAGACCTGCCCAGTCAGGTCTCCCTGAAGAGAAGTTGTCATTCAGAATTGTATCATTTCCCATACAAATGGCTTCTCTGTGGTGCAGTTACTAGATATGCACATATTTATGCTTATTTCCAGGCACAAATCCAACGTTTTGCTACAGCATGTATTTTTGTAATCATGTGCATTGACAAAAATTTTGGTATTTATTATCTGAATCTGTTCAATATTGCACTAAAAAAAAAAAAAGATTTGTATTTGTTATCTGAGTCTGTTTGATATTTGGATACTCATTAGTCTTTCTGATGAGAAGTCCTTGGTTCTCCCTTTCTTCTCATGACCTCATTAGCTCTCTTAAAGCAGAAGACAAACAGAACTGCTTGAACAACTGCAATAGGATGGATTGGTTTTATGTTCTCTAACATAATTTTCAGATATAAGGCATTTGTTCATTCTGCTTGAAATACTTTGTTCGCTCTTGTTCATCTGTCAATGCTAGAAAAGAGCTTTCAGGACGTGAAGTTGAAATGACACAATTCAAACTCTCTTTTCTCCGACAGACAAAAATGTTTTAATTTTGTGTAGTATTCAGGACAAATTGTATGTGTTGATAACTTAGTATTTTACCTTGTCTCTAATTGTCTTGATTTTTATATATGTACTTATTTCTTTCTTAATTGTAATGCTGTGAGTATTTCCATTTTGCTTTTTAATTTTGGTTAGAGGTTTTGCAGCTTTTCTAGTTTTGTCTTCCTCTATAGTGTAACATAGGAAATTGGGAAATTCATCAGTTGACTAGGCTTTGCAGTTATGCAGACTTTTTTAATAAAAAGGATGTATTCTTTTTTGACTATATTGTGATCCTCTATTTGCGCAAACTGTCTTTCTTCTCTGAAAGTGTCACTGATGAACATATCTCTTTGATTTAAGTGTTACATCTGTGCATAATCTTCAAGCTTACTGTAACAAGCTACATTCAAGTTGTCCTTTTCCAGGACTTCCAGACTATTCTCTGTTCATTTTATGAAAAACTAACAGATTTTATTCCAGATAGTAGATGATATTAATACCCCATATTGAGTATTGAAGTATTGAAGAAGACACTATTTATATTATTCATATAATAATAACCTGAGAATTTTAACTTTTTCAGCTTAGGTTACTAAATACTTGTACAGATAAGAGTAATACCATGAAGTTAGGAATGAATATTAGAAAAAAATGGGTATTTATATGCTGATAATGCATTTTGGTAAGAGAAGTGGATATGGAAATAATATGGATAACAATGTGGATAACAGAAATTCAGGAAAAAAGCACAACAGTTATTATCTCTATATTAGTAGAAGACATATTGCAAGCAATTACCTCCATCAAATGATTTTCCACATTCTCTTTATTCCTGGAGTGAATTCTCTTTTTTCTTAAGGGTCTAGGGGATCAATGTAAATATAAGGATAAATGGAGAGTTTAGTCAGTAAACTTTTCCAGGACTTTCACATTCAAGTCCATCTGAACACTAGTGGAGGACAAAATATATTAAAAAAGAAGAAAGATAATTCATAGAACAAAACATTCCAGAAGATATCATGTCTGTATGATGTCTGAAATATTAACATCTGAGCATTTTTTACCAAAAATAAATAATGTTTACATTTTCAATTCATTATTTTCATTTTGTTTGTCAAGAAGAAAACCATTGCAATGGACATTTTTGGAAAATTTTGAATTTGGTAGATAAATTTCAATTTCAGTGAAATCACATTTCCATAGAGAGTGGATTTAAAAAAAAAATTGACTGGAAACAATAAAATGTTTTCGCTACCTTCCCTTCCACTGGCCCAGTCTTAAAAAGAACATTGTAATCTTTTACTGCCATTTTATCCTCTCTTCTGCACTTTACCTAACTTTTGCCACACACGTGCCAGAGTTCTGTCTTTACCAAGAACCCTGTAATTGAACATTATACATAGAACTTTTAAGTGTGAGCACTGTTAACTGCGTTAACTAGCATACCATCAGATTCTGCTTTTTTTGTGATCCCATGTACCTGACGCAGGTACTGTTCCTCATGGCTACCTCAATTCATACATGCTTAATGGAAAAGCAGAGAAGATACTACACTGCATTACAAATACAGAAGATCGTAGTTTTGCTTTGGGAGAAGCATCTGGAACCAAGTTTTGGGGGATTTGGTAGTGTTCAAAGCTTTCCAAACACATCCATTTTAGCACATTCAGAAGTATTTTATACCTTCTGAATTTCTTTGGCTATAATTTCTTGGTTTTTGATTCCCCCACTTACACAGGTTTCTTAAGAACTGGAAAAAACCTCAATGATTTCCTCTCATAACACTCAAACTTCAATTTTCTGTTTCAGAAAAGATGAACTCTACATTGAAGATCTTCTGTTAGCTCTTGCCTTTCTTCATTTAAGAAATATGTCAGAGAAGCAAACCCTATCATGGTAACACATACCTACTGACCATGTATTTTCATTCAGCTATGCAGTTGTGCAATATTCCTGGCTGTTTGAGAAATCCTTTTGTCTTCTCTATTGCTGCTTTCTCTTCTTTTGGAGTCCAAAATAATTAAATGCTCTGAGTGGAAAGTTTTTTTTGTGAAAACAGCCTTTGTCAACATTAAAAACAATACAAACACAAGATGAAATCTAGGCCAAAAAAAAATCTCAAAATATTTATTCATATTTTTCATACAGTAAAATGACTGAGTACAAATGGCATGAGTAAAGCTTGCAAATGGGATATTTAGAAACAATACCTTTACATAACATTCAATGCAACACATAAGCATAATTTCAAAATAAAGAGCCAAGATGGTATATAATATTATTATCTCTCTATATTAATAATTTTTTTCTTCCTCTTTGATCTCACCTCTCCAGAGTTCTGTCTTCACACACTTAATCAAAGTGTGTACCTGAAGTAGTTCTTACCCAATATAATGCACAACATATGAGAAATATAAAATAAACTAAATATTCCTTTAGCAAGTGTTTGTTATTTGATATTTATGCAGTGAAATTGTATTTAAATGTGACTTTCCCAAAGGCTACTCTTACTGTAATAAACTGGTAATATTTTGGAGCCAAAATGGGTAATCCTTTCTTTTTTTGTTTCCAAATCTGTTTCCACACTTGTTCACACATTTATCTTTGATATAACTGTGGACCTCTATTTCAAGCTTAGTTTATTTAAAATCTTAAATGCATTGGATGATTGATTGGCTTGCTGGACTTAAGTCTACCATGAAAATTGGCATGACCTGACCTTGTAATGTTCTATCTCTCTGCCCTGTCATAGTAATTTGAATGAGACCCGTATTTTAATAGCCATTTATACTGTTCCCAAATGCCAAGCCCAGTCAGTTTGGCTATGTCCTTTACAATTACGACTTGAATTGCTTCCTTCTGCTGCTTTTACGCTACGCAATAACCTGATATAGATTTTGCTGTATTTCCTTGCCTTTCAGAGTAAGAGTGAGAAAAACACATATCACGCCAATTATAACTTTATTTTTCTCCTATCCCTCCTCCTCCCCATCTTATACTTTATGGTTTGATTTTTACACTGTTGGTCTCTCGGCTGGTAGAAAAGTTAAATGTTCCGGATTCTGCCTCTCTCCTTCTTATGCACAGCACTAACACAGAGCTTCCATTTCTCCAGTGTCTTCCAGAAAGGTTTTATACCAAAATGAATAGCAAGCTGGGAAGCAAGCCACATGTTTCCTTTGCTTTTGGAAGTATTGAGAGAAGATATTGAACATAAATTTTAATTCTAGTTCCTTCCTATCAAGAAATTCTGTGCTATCCATAAGAAGTTTGAAAAAAATAATACTGCCTATAACAATTGTTTGTTCTATTAACACATCCTCTTTACAGTGTCTTCCTTCTAGATAGAACTGTTTGGATGGTTTCTGTGAGAAGAGGCCAGGGGCTGTCCCTTTGCTGGACACAGCTGATTCCACCTGGCTCCGACAAACCCACTGCAGGGCACAGCTGAGCACCTCAGCCAAGACAGTGGCACATCTGGGAAAACATGTTTAAGAAAAGGCAGAAAACATCACACAGACAGAGGAAGAGGGAACAAAAATAGTGAGAAACAACAGAGGGAACACCAAAGTCAGAGGAGAAGAAGGCAGTCCATGGGAGGGCAGGTATTCCCTGTGGCCCATGGGGGACCTGCAGCAGAGCAGGTTTTTCCTGATACTTATTCCAGCTATGTTTTTATGAGAAAATACCAACATGAGTCAACCTAAAGTATTTGAGTAGCCACATATATTGAATGAACAGGATTCAAAAGCATGAGAGAGAATGGAAATTTTGTGGGCTTGGGAAGGAATGTGTTGTTAAAAGTGAGTAGTGAAAATTCTGAACCTTCCCCATGCTCACAGCAACAAAAGTAATGGAGTGAAATGGTAGTTCTTGTTGTATCATACAACCATTATCAGCTCTATGTGAGTGCTGTGTGAAGCTCCAGGAAGCAAGATCTCTTCTGAAATATCAGGGCATGCTGAGACAGTGTCCACGTAACAGGTCCTTTTTGTACAGGCTGAATCAGTTAATCAGCAGGAGTTGTGTCATGCACAGAGTGAACAGAGACTCAACTCTCAGTATTTCTGAAGAAAACTTATTCTTGAAGATGCTATCACTATTGGTTTGTAATAATTATGTCTTCCTTTTACTGACCACCTAGGTATTCACATAATGTGTCCTCTGTCTTGTGTTTGAGCTGACTCCTGGAAAAGAGGCTTCTGAGTTAGGATAAGTAAAACTTTGACCTCTACTGAAATAATGCATGCATTTGAGTATTCCCCGTTTCCCACTCTACCACAATACAACGTTTTGTTTATTTCTCTCCAGGTCACAGTAGAATGAAATGTGCTGTCATCAGAAGCCATGAAGTACCTCATAATATGCCACATGCTGACCCTAACAGTAATGGATACAACTCCAGGATTTCAGCAGAGACGTCCTTGCTCAGAAGAGAGTTGGAATTTAGTGCCTTGAAATATTAAGAAAAAATGTCTCATAAACAATTAAATCAAAGAAGAAAGCAACAACTTAAAGATAAAATTCAAATGTGAGCGTAAAATAAAAGACAGAGTTCCAGTAAGCCTCTCTGTAATATCTCTGAACCAAGATGTCAATTTCTTGTTAAGTTAAAGAAATAGAAGTAAGGGACCCAGAAGATACTAAATTTTGTTTTCTGCAGTAAAACTGAATGCAGCTCAGGTGTGTATTTGCAAGCATAGATGCAAAATTAATGTTTAAGATCTCATAACAAAATAAGACAGAAGATGGGAGATATTTGAAAGTACAAGGCTATTACTAAGTTGCAGGTTGAGACTATAGTCATGGATGTATGAATAAAAATGAGCCAGTGGTACAGAAAAAAATATAAATGATGCAATTTAATTAAAATAGTTGATCATCCACTGGAATTATATTAGCTAAAAACTTGGAAATTATTGAAATAACTTATCTGTGCTTCCAGAACATTTAAGAAAAATACTGAAGTTGCAAATATTTTTGCAGAATTTATTTCTGTAAAGATGTGATCCTTGTGGATGACGACAACAGAAGCTCTGTTTTCAAGGTTTGTAATTTTCATGTGTGCCAACACAAATTTAGATCAGTTAACATACATTAAATTACTGTCAACAATAAACAATGTATAGAAGTGGATCTGTATGACAGTGTGTTTGCTGGCTTACAAACCAATGCTCAAAAGTTTATTGTAACTGTAATTCTCCAGGAAGAATGGCCAGCTAACAGTTTAGGCTATTAACTTGCATGTATAAAGCAAAAATGTTTTAGTAGAAGTCCTCCACTGACACATCAGGGTTGTACATAGGTGGCACAAGTTTGCAGGATGCAGAGAAAAGGCTATTTTTGAGAATGTTAGCATGGGCTTTCTTAGCAAGCATTAGGGAGTGGGAAAGGATCTGAAATGTAGTACTCACAATTCATTTCATCACAGGACCACTTTCTGGTGTAACGTAATCCAATATAATGTGGTATGACTCCACCGCTGCCAATTAAGGAATTAGTGCAAATGTTCCACAAGAACTTGGGAAATACTGTTATAACTAAGCTGAATTAAATCTGATAATGAGAATGGCTTCTCTGCTTCTAAAAGTATGACTTGTTGATCCAGATCCAAGGACAAACTTTACAGGACCATATGTGATGGGGTTTCTACATAGAATTGTTATCAACAGTATTTTATAAAGCAGGATACTGTCAGGGACCACATTTTATACTCTTACTTTATAAAAATGGACATTCTGGACAAGTTAATGAATGAATGATTAAAGACACTAATAAAGTAACAAAGCATAGTCATATTTTTAACAGGACTTTTCTTGACCTCTTTATTACATGAGCCTGGCAACAAACTTAGATGTAGAAAAAAGTTTTATTTAATAGAAAAAGTAACTTTATTACCAGAAATGTTAACATTTTAGAGGGATAACATCCCTCTTGTTTTACAACCATCATCAAATATTTATGTCTTGATGCTTATATAAATTGTTCTGTTAATGCAAAAGTTTACATTAGAAAAAGTACAATTAGAACAGAGTTTTAAAAAGTGTGTTATTAAGTCAATTACAAAAGTGATAAAATTGTCAGCACTGTATTGCAGTTTACTAGTTTTTAACTAAAAGAGGGTAGATTTAGACTAGATATAAGGAAGGAATTTTTTACACTAAGGGCAGTGAAACACTGGAACAGGTTGCCCAAAGAGGTGGTAGATTTCCCATCCCTGGAAACATCCAAGACCAGGTTGGACGGGGCTCTGAGCAACCTGATCTAGTTGAAGACGTCCCTGCTCGCTGCAGGGGGGTTGGACTAGATGACCTTCACAGGTCCCTTCCAACCCAAGCTATTCCATGATTCTATGATTCTATGATTCTATTGTATTGTACAATTCATTGTCTAATATGTTAAATTATAAGAGAGATATAAGAACAATGATCACAAATATCAAACTTGATTAAGGTAAGAAGTTCAGTTTATGGCTCCCAAACCTAGTAAGTTAAAAAAATATGCGCTTCAGGTGTCCAAGTTTCCATGGACTTGCGTTATATTTTCCTGGGTTTTCCTTATATTTTTTCTACTGTAGAGTTCAATATGTGTTCCTGGGAAACTGCAATTGTATTATTTTTGTAGTGATTTATATCTACCTACAAGTGATGAGTGTTTGCATCTTTATGTCTGGCTTTAAATATGGAGAGATATGACAAAAAAAGCCATTTGGTTAAATGACTGACTAATCCTAAGGTGGGTTTTTTGTTTCTTTCAGTAAGGTAAATCATGTTTTTTCAGGAGAAAAATAGCTTCTCTTTGATTACTCTTTGAGTTGGTGCCAGATCAAGAATCCCCATTTTGCACTGCAGATGCATTATACAAATGTCAGTGAGATCACTCAGTAGTGTTCCCCAGCAAAACTAAGGAGCCGCAATATCACTTTTACAAATATAAGCAATATTACATTTTTCCTATTAATTATATATCATAATGGAATTACTATTTTCTGTTCTTGTCCTACACAGGTAGGATCATTCTCTACCAAAATTTCTGACATTAAAAAAAAACCAAAGTCCCAAAAAACCACTGAATTTTTATGTTTTCCAGCACTCATGACAGAGAGTCTGTTAACCTTTCTTACAACTCACCCAATACTTGCTTGACTCTTCTGAGTTATTCATAGCTGCTTCCTAATAAAACTGTTATACCTGAGGAGAGAGAAAAAAATTCTATACTCTTCAAGTCAATAGAACTGTAGACATCCACTAAGTGTCATTCAATAAGTATGCATGAGAAAGGTACTCCATTTGTTTATAATACATCTTACATGTATCACTTTGTTCCTTAAGATAACAGGATAAATAAAATCTTCCCTAAACACTGATTAAAATTAAGCACAGCCCATGATGTTGTCTTGCATTATCTTCACATTTATCCACTTGTTCCTCTTCCCCATGTGCTTGTCCCTTGTCAACCTTTTCTGTGCTGTGTCTAATTAGACTTGGAGTTCCTTGGAGCAGAGACATGTTATTGCTAATAAACATCCATGAGCCATGTCCACCTATGGTCCTGGGCAAACACAGCAAAGGTCCTATAACATTAGCTCCTCCTAAACTGTATGTAACATCTCCAACAGAAGTGGAAATTCTCCCATTATATATTTGATGGGAATAGGTTTTTGCTGTATGTACAAGCAACAATTCAAGCCTACTAAAAATTCAAGAACAGAAAAAAAATTACATCTATATTTGGGAAAGTGTGTATATATGTATAAAGAATAATAACCTATATATTCATCTCAGAGAGGATTACAGAAAACCCTCTTCAGATTCTATATGCACTTCTGCATACTTTATTTGTGGGACTGCTGACTTGCTGGCACTGACATACTGGTGTCCTACCTGAAGGCAGACAGCTACCACCTCTCTCAAATTTATCACTTGGCACCTGCAGCACTGGGCTCACCTGCCCTTGCAGCACAGCCCTGATGGCACTGATCCCTGGCAGTCAGCTTGGACAAGGGCTGTAGGGCCTGTCCATGGGCACCTTGTGAGGGTGTCCCAGGTGAAGTTGGTCAAGGCAGTTATGGTCTCTTGGCATGCTCAGGGATCTGCCACCTTGTAAACCAGCCTATATTTTTTCTGTCCCACATCAGAGGATAAGCTTACCAGTGGAAGAAATAGCAGATGCTAATTTTGCAAAAGGTGAAATACTGCCTCATCAGCAGTCAGTTGCTTCAATACATATGGTGATAGCCAGAACAAGGTGAACCTCCCTACTAACATTTCTCTGAAGATATCCTTGCTCCTAAACTTGGCCTGGCTTAAGAGTACTGACTTGAATACTCTTGCCTTTTATGCTTAAGCTGGGCATATACAGGAAATGGAAAAAAGATTTGAATAACTTAAAGCAATTAAAAAAAAAATAATTAAAAAAACCCATCAGTCTGGAGTCTAAACCACAGTTTCTTATGTCAGTGGAAACCCTGATATAGACATATATGCACACACAAATTCCTTTTGACTGCAGTCAGGTTTGAATGTGACCTGTATCCCACATATAGCAATATTTCACAATGTATGAACTACAGCAAATTGAAAATAAATAAAATATTTTCACATAAAATACTTTCTATGGACTGTAATAATCAAAAGATTTCCTCTGACTTGCTGTGTAATGTATTGTCCTATCTAAAAACAAAACTGAAATTTAACTGAAGCATCGGCTGTATTAAACATGGATGGTTTATTTTTTCCCTCTTTGTCTTAAAGCAGGAACCCATATTCTAACACTGCTTTTATACAGTATTAAGACTTTACCTAGAAGAGCTTAAAAATAGAAAATCAGTAAGTTTCCAGTAATGCTGTTATCTCAGCTATGTTATATAAACATAGGATTTTCTTGTTCTTTGTCAATAAGTGTGTTTTCTTAAGTGTTATTGTTCAGGCTACATACATATGTATTCCTGGATAGCAATTATTGTTATATCACACATAATTATATTGGAAAATATCAAAGCTGTATGCAACAACTGAGGGTTTCTTTATCTTGAAATATTTGCATTTCACAGTACTTTGCAAATTTTAGAGACATAGGCTTAACACTGAATTCTTTTTATTTTAACCTAATCCCTTCCCCACCCCCAATACTAATGAATTTGCTCTTTCATGACATATACTTCTAAAATGCTGTGCACCTTTAAATCCTAGAAAAGTCAATGCCAGCCTTTGCAGGTCATTTTTAACTTCTCTCTGAATTATAGCATGTGGCTGTGTTTAAGTGAAGCCTTAAACAAAATAACAAACAGCAGTGGTAGTATGTGTTTGATTAAATTTACTCTAGTCTCCTTTGTGTCCTTGCTGTTCTGTAGAAGGGCCAGTTACCTATATGAGAAAGTGAACATTTCAGTATTGAAGGGAAACATGAGGTCCCCTTTCCCACACTCAGTCACGGTGGAATATGTATGTTAGAGTTTTGGCTGCCAGAAATTATAGCCTTTTCAAAAAAAGCAGGTGGTTAATATTGTGGTTGTTTTCAGGATCTATAGTTTCCTTTGGTGATTAAGAAACTGCTGTAAAAATGGCCAGCATGGCAGGCTCATTTTTCTATAATGCCTAGTCCAGTGAGTTGTCGAGTGTCTTCAGTTGCTGCTGAATTCATTATCACTTAGGAGTGTTGAACAAGTCCCTGGCTGCACTTGCAGCCATGAATCATTTGGGAAATATCTTTCTGAATGACCAATAACTCTCCTGAATTTACCAGAACCACTTGGACACCCTGTTAATTTTATTTAACACACATTGGTAGAGCAAGGAAAGTTACTGACTTCTGTGGGTTGCTCAAGATTTCTCATTTGTATGTTATTCAACCTGTGTTCATTCATCATGTTTAAGTACTACATTTCAATGAGCAAACTCCTTAGTTCAGGGGTCTTTATTCTTTCCTATGTACTTTTATCTTTATTTCATTCTTCCTTTCCTCATATTATCTTCCCCTGTTATTTTACATAGACTGTATCCTTTTAAACCTTTTTCTATCTTTTTTTTCCTTCCTTGTTCCATGTCTTTTTTCACCAAAAATTGGACTTTTGTGTCCTGTTTCAAGTTTCACAGTTTTCTGTTTCCTCTCTTCATTTTTTTTGTTCTTTCTTCTGCTTTATTCACTAAACACATGCTCTTTGCTGCCGACGTATCCAGACTGTCCTGCGTTTGCTCATCTAGCCATGTTTTTATGTAGCTAGTCTCTTTCTGCCACTCTAAACCTAATGACTCTCACCTTCCTGCTATCTTTTTTTTGCACACACCCTGAGATTCAGTCCAGTAGCTCCTTATGTGCCAGATAAGCTACAAAACTGTTGCTAAAACTATATAAAGAAAAAAAACCTAAACCCCAAAAAGCTCAGCTTTTGAGAGGTTTTGCACCATGTCAGGGTCCTATCCTGTGCATTGTTACCATTAACATCCTTTTCTGAACAGTAAGGACAATGTCAGATGGAAGCATTATAGAAAATTCAACAAACACTGAAAAAAAGGACTAATTAGAGGCAAATAAGAAATGTGAGCCATCTTTATTAACTAACTGGATAGTTTTATGGGGCAAGCAAACTGATTAGATAAGGGAAATATGGCAAATCTCATCTATCTGGAACTCAGCAAAATGATAGAAATTGTGTTACCCGAGTGACTGGCAAAAGTGTAGAGGACAAATAGAACAAAAAGGCAGGAAAAATTGGCTGAAGAGGGAACTGGCATAATGGATTGCCTTGTTTATGGTAACAAATAGGATTAACATATTATGCCAGTTCTACTAATAACTGTTATTTGTATAACTAATTTTTTGACTATAGTATTGTATTAGGCAATCAAAATATGAAAATAAATACAGCAGTTTAATGCAGTTATCAAAAAAACCCAAATGCAGTCTTTGGTGTATTTAAAATATTCCAAGGAATATTTTCCAACTATTTCCACTCTATGTAGGAAGAATTAATACACAAGGAGGTAGAAACATCTTAGAAAACTGCTGTGCTCAAATTTGATCAGCCAAGTTGAAAAAAGTTTAATTAAAGGATAGAAACAATCTAGTTTAGTTGATGCAACGGAGAGCATCTCTTTTGCCAGAACACACTGAAAGGGCTTGATCTGCTCAACCTTCAGTGAAGGCTCAAATAAAACATGATCACTATTTTTTTCCCATAAGAATTTTAAGGGCCATACAACTGGGCAATATGAGAGACAAATAAAAGGACCGTGTTTGCATGAAAAAGAATGACACATACTAATCAAGAACAAATATATGGTAGAAGTATTAGAATGTTTTAATTACCATTATGAAAAGAAGTAGAAAGGCTTAGAAACAATGGGTTTTAAGACGAAATTTGCTACATTTCTGCACAGGCTTTTGTTACATGGTAGGAAACAGTATTTGCTGACCTGAGAGGTCCTGTCCAGTTCAATATTCTCATGGATATCATGAGCATACCATACAATACTATACTGATTCTCTTCCCCAGAGATGTAGATTTATTTTTCTTACTGCACATTAGAGCCATGACAGATTAGTTCCAATTCCTCATCCAGTTTGTATTGCATCATGAGTTTTATAGAAGTAAAAACTGAAGTGTGAACTTAGCCTTGAACATAACCTCATGTTCAAAGTGCATTGTACCTTAAATACAATGTCCATTGTGCCTTAGGAACAAAGTAGAATATTACTGCTGACCTGTATAAGCAACATATTTTGACATTTACTCAAACCATGCCTTCTACAGAAAACTGTCAAGGGAGAAATGTAACATGAAAACAACTTATTCTCAGAGGCTAAGAGTTTTGGTTGATCTTTTTCTGTCTCTACATAGACATCAAATCCAAATGATATCCTCAGGAAATCTGGTGATGGAAGCATTACATACCTCTAAAATCCATTGTGGAGCTAGCTTTTGTTGAAAGATCCTCAAAAAGTGCAAAAGAAGGATAAAGATGTATAATTTTCACAGTGATTACAATATCATTTTGAAAATTGGCAAATCCATACTAGAAACTCCTGCTTAGCTGCACAATATAAGAGAGTTCTCAAGTCTAAGATGTGATGTTGGATAGAATGAATCTCTCTGGGAGTGAAAACAAATGCTCATAATCAGGGAAGAATTTTTCAGAGAAATTACTCTTTTTGACAAATTTTTAAATCAGTCACACTTTATTGGATTTGAGTTCAAAATGTTTCTGTTTCTAGCTCCAAAAAAGAGAACTGCTGAATATAATGATTTCAAACAACACTACATATAGGAATGGATATGTTTCTTTTGTAAAGGAAGGGAAAAAGACCTGATATAGCAGCTGTCTTTGCATACATCTCACATTAATCTAATTTCATTGACGTTCTGAGAAAGTATCTTCTTGTTCAGTCTCAGTCCACAATAATGGTTCTAGATGGTTTATAATCCTCCTTGTTTTTTTAATAATGAAAAATGGAAGGATGAGGACTCACAGCTATAGGATTTTCTACAGACTCCCATGCACATGCAGAAAGAGAGCGTGTTTACACAAGACATGCCAATGCCATTTAATGATACCTCTTTTTATTCAAATAAGCTTCCTCAGAAATAAGAAACTTTGTAAAAACGTTAGGTTAGTGTGGAGCACAGGCTAATGGGGACCCATTTCTGCTGCCCAGATGCCATTCTGTAACTAACTCTGGCTGTAGCATGATGATAACTACAGTTCTCTACTTGCAGAAATGCTTCTGTAGCTGAACATACCAGGGCTTTTGACGGTCTCAGTTATTTGCCTGATGAGGCCAGCTGAGTGTTAAGGAAAAATAAGACTAAGTTCTTTAAGTTGAGTGAAATCTTTCTAAAGATTTCAATGGTAGAAAAGTGCAATATGTTGTGAGCTATATAAGCACTACATAGAAGATTAAAACATAGACTATTTAGATCATATATTTGAGTAAAGAGAATTTTTTATGACTGTTTTGTGTACTGAGCTCTCTGCAATTTCAGTCTGGACACAGGATTTCCTTTTTCAGAACCACTCACTGTTTCTGGTTATTTTGTAAGCTTGTAGGGAAGTGCCTTTTGCTAAAGTGACCTGATTTGCATTGTTCCTATAAATTGCAGTCGAACAGCATCACCTCACAGGAGAATAGGGAATGGCATTTTATCACCTCTAGAGTTGTGCATCATCAGGTCAAGGTTGAAGTGCGCCACAGGGAAAATATATTTGACTGCTGCTTGCACTTTGTTTTCTTTGTGACTACATAAAAGGACTTCAGTCTCCAGAGATATAATTACAGCAACATTCACAGACACTAAATCTGTGCAGACGGAGCTGGTATATTGAAGAAAAAGCTACAAAGAGAACAAAGCAAACCTTGGGATTTTGGTCTGATTTCTTGACCCCAGTGGGGACACCTCCCATCCTCCTAGGCTGGGAAAGAAATCAGGTTCTGTATACCTTTTAGCTTTGTCAACCATAATAGGCATTTGGAAGGATAGGTGGCACTGTAGTTAGAAACCATCTGTCAATAAGTGCATTTATAACCGAAGCTTAAACCATGTATGTCAATAGTGGATCTCTATCAAAAAGAGGCAAACTAAAATTTGCAGACTGAAGCTGAAATGTTAATCCTTCCCTTTTAAGTTTCCTAGGACTTTCCCACTCTGTGTAATATCTTAAACTAATATCAAAGTTTTTGAAACGAACACCATAACATTTTAGCAAGCTAAAAGCTTTTTTTCCAACACTAAAATATTAAATGTGGAAAACTTCATTGCAAGATGTGACTTCCACATCTGAAGACTTACTGAGTCAAAAAGAGATGGACCAGTGTATATTCACATAATTGTAATAAATGTACAACAATTAAAGAGAACATAGCTCATTAAAAAACATGCAGATGCCATTTTAAATGCTTTGAACAATAACTATGATTCCTGGACTTTTAGCAACTTGAAGACAATGGGTAATCTACTGTGTAATAACAATGCTGAAATGCCATATTCATTATTGTACATTTCACCAATATAAAGCATTCAGAACAAAGACTTCCAGCTAAGAAAAAACAAATCCTCTCAGCGGAGGGAAGATATTGCCTTTTATGTTAAGACTAGTATTACCTTTAAGAGGCAAACAACATTACAAAGGATCCACCTTTGATATATGACCATCATACATTCTAAAGAACTCATATTCATTATTTAGGGGTTTTATTCTGCTGATAAGAAATATAATTATGCAAAGATGTTGCATAATTAGTTACAACTATCTGCTTTTGTAATGTTCTTTATAATGGTAAATCATATATTTGTGGGAAAAACTAATTAAATGAAAAGTGTCCCACTGCTTGAAACATCAACATTAACAAAACTGGCAATAAAAATTAGGGCAATTCTAAACTTTTCAAAAGTTGGGTGACCTGCTTTTTTAAAGGTGAGAGAGCTGTGACAGCTGTCTAGTGCTAAGGTAATTTAAATAAATAAAAACTAAATAAGCTAAAATAGGTCCTAAGAATGTCATATTGTATATGCTTTCTGGATCACTTACTTACAGTGTTGTGCCTTCATCAGCAGAGACTACCAGTTATAAGAAATACTACAACCAGACAATTACAGAAAAATGTGTTTAGAAGGACATTCTCTTTGTATCATATTTAATTAGTTATTAGTTTATGCCATAAGGTATGAAGGCTTGAATTCCTATTGTTTTATCCTATTTAATATTCATGGTTGTGAATATTCTCAGTTTTCATATCAAATTGAATCTTTCTAGTATTTTACTGAGGTAATATACATCTTTAGCCATCTGCTTTCTGTTGACTGTTAACTTTTAACAATAAGTACCATTGCTGAATTATGCACACTATAACAAAGAGTTTTCATTTATTGCTTTTAGATATCGTTTTAGTTTAACTGAATATCCCTTTTTCTTAAATTAAGAAAGGACATGGACAAAGCCAACCTTACTTTCATACCTGTAGTTAATTTGCACCCATGTCTGAATGCAGTGGATTTTAACTTTTCTCCTGTTGGAGAAAATCCTTTTGGATTTTAAGCTTTCTTTTATTTAAGCCTTTCCATCAGATAGCCAATTTCAGTGCTTGTGTCTTACCTTTTCCATGTCTGTCATATTTTTTCTGAAATCCTAATATTAGAACAGAGTGTCCTACAGGTGGATATTCTCTGATTTATTTTGTGGTGTTATAAAATTTAAAAGATTAGACAACATCGTAGTTTTGTGTTTTCAATCTTTTTGTTTTTATCACTGGTAGGAGCTGATGAATCCTGCAGCCTGAAAGAGGCAGGGCTGCTGCAGCTCCATTCCCCCAGGTCCAACCAGTGGTGAGGCGGACACGTATTCCCAATGGCACACGCTCACACACACAGTACATATTACACTTACACATGTACACACGACTGGCCACACAGATTAATCCAGAGGGAAAACACTCAGCACTCACACAAACATCAACCAACACTGAAAGCCTCATCCTGGTCCTCTTTTCTGGCTGATTAGAATGAAGGTTTGTTAGCAGGAAATATAAGTATATATATGTACACTGTAAATGTACAATATGCACAACGACTACCTTGTAGCTGGTCCCTGGATCCTTGCTATCCCCAGTTGTCTCACTCCCAGAGACAAACACACATGTACAAATGGGTCCCCCAGTTGTTCCCCAAAGCCCCGGTGTCCCCAGCAGTTTGCCTGGACAACCCCTGGTCCTGCTAGTACTGAATTCCTGCTGTCTCTCTCGGAGTGCCATACTCACCCTCCTGGCTCCCACGTCACTTCCCTACTCTCTGGATAGCCCAGCCTGATATTTGCTAGTGATCACACTCTGGTGCACATACCCTTACCTGCTCCACTTGCTGGCACCACGGACACACAGGCCTTAGGCTGTGTGATCTCACTCCAGCTCCTGGCACTCAGACCTCCATACACACAAGCACCAGCAGAAAGAGCCCCATCCCTCAGGAAAACCATTAGAAATGGAGTTTAATGAGAAGACAAGGCAGGCTGCTGATCCAGTGCAGGGCATGGACAGGTGGGCGTACTGATGAAGGCCTGTTTACGTTTGACTAGCCCATTTTATCCCTTTATCCCTCTTTATTCCTGTGCTTGTTCATACCCAAACCACCTAGATCCCTCTCTTTCTCCACCTTTGCTTTGTCCCTCAAACATTCCATAATAAGTCTTGTACAAGGCTCTTCCGGGACAGCCCTGGGGGAAGGCAGAGCAGGTTTCTCTAACTGGGATATTGGCGTTCTCCCCTGCCCTTGTGCTCCTGTGGTCTTCTAAGCTTGTGGAAACAGTCTTGAAGATGGTGCTTGTAGATGTTGTTTGAGGTCCCCCACCCTCTCCTTTGTGTGTGTAGAGATGAGCTTTACATTGCATAGCCAATCACTACTTCACACTGGCCAGGTGCTTTCATGGAGCTGTCAGCAATGATACTCAAGTGTCTTTCCTAAGTTCTTTCCATTATTTACAACATGGCAGTGAGCACAAATACAGTAATTAATTTCTGAAAATCTGCCAGTCAGAAATGGAGTTACTAATACATATAGATGGAATTAGTCACAAATTCAAAACAGCTGCTAATAATCAGGACATCTTATAAGTCATCCACCATATATATTTGATGCTGCAGTGTGTATTTAGCTGTGTGCTAAAACTTTAATTTTTATTAATGTGTATTAGACATTTATGTTTTAGTTCCCCTGCAACACATAGAAAATTTATCCCCAGAAATTTCAAAAGAAGGTACAGTTTCAGTAGGTCTCCTCTAAATCAGGTAGCAATAACAAACAAGTTTTCCATATTTTATCTTGTCTTAGTATTACAATAATTGCCTGATGTAATTTCTTCCGACAATTTTATATTTGTTTCAGGTAAATTTTACATTTGTCATTTAATAATTGTTTGGGATTAATAAACATTGTGAACGTGTAAAGCAGTATTTGACCTTAATTCGCGAAACTGCAAAGGTGAGATCAGCTTCTTTAACTGACAATCATTACACCCTTTTGGTAACAGAAATTATGTTGGGAATTTTTGAATATCTGTAAGTACATAAAAATGAATGAAAAAGGAAGTGGAATGTGTAAAAAAAAAACGCAAATGACCCTTTTTGTTTCCTTGTTTATATCTTAAGCGCACACTGCAGGACAGATCCTTGCTTGTTACACTTAATCTACTGCAGGTATCAGATATCACACAGTAGCCACTGAGTAGCTTAGCTTTTTTCAGGCTGATGGTTAGTCCTGTCACAGCTGACTAGTTTCATAAAATGATGGGATTGTCAGAGTCTAAATTTAATTTTCCATGACCTTGAGATGGAATAACTGTAAGGTTGTGAAAAGAAACAGAAACCCAATTCATAGGCTGTGAAACTTTATTTTTTGTGAAATTAGAGATTATTTTCTGGGAAAAAAAAGGTTTTCCAGTGTTAGCGTGGAACTGACTTTTCCTACAATATTTCTTTCAAGCAGCTTCCTTTAATTCATCAGTTAATACATTATGTTCCAATTTTACTCTTGATCGTGGCTTGTGGTCATTTTATAAAATCATCAGCCTGGGAGGATTCCACTCTGAGATACAGTTATTGATTAAAAGATTGAAATGCCACTATATGATAATCTTTTTAAATAACCCAGGACTTTCACTTGCAATACAACGCAGTGTCCACAGCAGGCATTTTATTTCTGATTTCTATTTATTTCTAGTCAACAGTTAACTCTTTTCTTGAGCACATGTAACCATAATAATGTTGCAGTGCCAACAGCCTTTATGTTGGATGATCTTTAAAGACCATAGGGCCTTCTCCTGGAAACCTCGTGAGTAGAAAATTGCAGTTAGCAGCATAAGGATGGATGGAGCTTTCATGACAGACAACAGACCATCCAATTTGAACTTTTAAATGTACTTCTTGAAAATGTCTTTTTCTTAGATTCTATTTATTATTAGTAGAGAGATCTAGTACTTGCTTGATTTCAGAACACAGAAGTTTATCAGCATTTATTATCAAGGGAAACTGTCATATGTTCTGCTAAATCTCCTCTCTATTCCGTGACAAATTCAGTCCTCTTCAGGAAAACTGTCAGTCTTGTATGCTTCAAAATGTAGCAAAAATGTGACTTTTATCATGTTCTTTTTTCTGTCATGAGTTTTAAAGAGGTTGTTTGCCTTTGTTCATCACTTACTGTAGAGGATACCTCAGAATGATTCCGTAACAGATTGTTTCACTGAAGTACATGACTTACTTTTCTAGCTACTAGTATGTAAGTTTTGATGGAGAGAGGGGGGTACCATACTGGAGTTTAAAATTCCTCAAACTGAAACCTTCAAGTGTCATCCGCATATGAAAAATGACTGAAACCAATTATGTGAATGAGTTCATTAACATATTCAGTAACACATTTTTGGATCTATATATGAATTTTCTTTGCCAAAAATATTTTAAAAAATAGTATAGCAAAATGGACAACAAGCTAGATCATCTCTGATGTTCCTAACATTATCTCTTGTGCTGTTAAAAGAGGTTTGTTTGCTCAGGCTTAGAAGACATTATTTGTACAGTTAATGTCAAAGCAAATAAGCTGGAAGAAATACACTGTCTGAAGAGTACTTGACTGTGTATCTCATTTTTTTCTTCTGCTTTGAAACAGTTGTACATACCAAGTGTATTTATTTCCTGTGCTCTGATTTGTCAGATGATGTGTTCATTTGTCAGGAATGCTGAAAAAAAATAAAATAAAAACTAAAAAGATATGCTAACAGATCAGCGGAGATAATGAAGAAGATGACAGCAGCAAAGAAAAAGGACTAATCTGCTATATTATATTTTTATATTAATCTGGATTATTTTTTACTGAGGTCAGTCTTTTTACCACTGAAGTCCATGGAAAGTGTTCAGTTGATCTCACTGGGAGAAAAGTGAGCCCTTAGTTTCTCAGAACAATGCCTTTGTGGTAGAGATGTAGTGATACTTTCTAATGTTGCATTTTAGAATTTGGCAGTCAAAGTTGAAGAAACAGAAAAGTGTTTTGTAGTGCAAAATACAGTGACAATTTGGGAAGAGGTGTTTGCAGCAGTTCAGTAAGAGACATCCTAAGGTGGAGCGAGGAGTCTGTCTGTCTGAGGTCTGATTAGATTTCTGGTAGGAGCAGATTTGTGTACCTATTCGGAAAGGGTGAGACAATTATTCAATAGGAGATTTATGAGAATAAGCAGAAGTGGAGTGTCTGAAGAACTAAGGATTGCTCTCTGAGTGATGACACAGGTGGGAGAGTAAAACAGCAAACAAGTGCAAAAAGGAAGAGAAGTGAGGGTATAGCTATTAAAGGTTGAAAAAGTATTAACTACAAAGGAAGCAAATGGAGAGACAGCAGAAAACAGACAAAAAACATGACAAGAGTGGAATAAAAAAATGCAGTCTAAAGAAAAAAAATGCAGGAGCACAACCATACTATGTATTTGACAGGTAAACATCCTGAGATGTTTTGGAGGAGCATGGCTCATGGATGCAGTCTGCTTTGTGGCAGACTCTGCACTGTGTAAAGGGGTTAGAGAACACCTTAGGTGCAATGCAGCAGCTCCCTTTCTGCCTTACATGCCAGATCATGACTGGCATATGGAGCCCAGACCGGGAAGGCAGCTGCAGCCCTACTATGCCAGTGTGTAAGACAGGAGCACCATGGCAGGAGAATGTGAAACATAGACACTGGGTGAATTTCATGCTCTGGACCTGGGCAGGTGTGAACACTTATGTTACTAAATACCTACCTGATAAAAGAAATTTTGCAGGCTATTTAAGCTGCTCATACTTAGATTTTAAGATAACCACCCGGTAGGACAGCTTAAATGGCAATCTTCTGTATCAGATCCTTTCATAAGGTAAGAGTATCAGACAGTGTCTCCACTGCCTGACTTCTGGCAGTGAACCTGATGAGAAGGGCTGTGGTTATTCCATGGCTGTGTTCTCCAGATGGGTGGCTAAAGCTAAACTGCCTGTTGGAAACTCTTTGGTGCCAGGAACTCTTGGGAGAGTGCTAGTTAGCACAAGCGATGCAGAGGCTGTGTTAACATTTAAGATAATTGTAGGACTGTGCCCAGGCTCTGGCACTGTTTTGTTTACTTTGGCAGGTCTCTGATCCCAGGTTTGTTCCAAGATAGAGCAGGAACAATGTTTATTGCATCATGGTGCTACCTCACATGAGACTTGGAAACCTGTCTAGCAATTCTGGCAGCAGTATTAATGTACTGCTTCTTTAGGTGTTATTTATTTGTGATTTTTTTTATCTTTGTTTCCAATTACACTTGGTTTTATTTCACCCTGAACTGCAACTGCAAGGATTTTCAGGGAAGATAGACATTGTCAGGGAAGAAAATTATGTTGAGTCCCAAGGGAGCACAATGAAACTGAGACATAGTGAGGGAAGGATCTGACCAGATGAGAAGGAGCACTCAGTCCAAGAGAAAGTGCTGTGAGAGCCCAGGATGGCATTTTATTAATATCTCAGAGAAATCTAGACCGATGTTTCATTTCTTAGCAGTTTTTTCCCAACTCTTTTCTTGACTAAGAAAGGCTGGTGGTACTGAAAATCATTAGCACTCAATTAAATCAGCTCCTACTTTGCAGGAGTGCCTATGAAAAATACAGAGCATACTGAAATATAAAAGTGTTTTTAAAGATGTGGTCTTAGCTCTTTTAAAAGCTGCAAAATTTAACCAGCAATAAGTGTAAGGGGCCTGAGAATATCCCCCCCTCTGGGGGTTTGGCCCTAAGGGCCCAGGGCCAAGCAAGCATAACTGGTGAAGTGGGAAGAGGCTTCTACGTGCTGCATCCCAAAGCCAGGGAGCCGCTGGCTCTTGCAGCACTCTTACAGTAAGACTGACATTTCACAAGCCCGTTGATGTGGGCAGTTATTTTCACTGCCACATCTCTCCCTGTGCTGTAGTGTGATGTCCTGAACAGCTTTGCAAATGGCCAGTTATGCACTTCAAGATGGTAGAAGTTTTTGTGAGAGAAGGCCACACACTCTATCGTCCTTCACGACATGTGCAGTTTAGGAGGCCTCTCCTTGTTTGATTCGGTGAATAGTTCTTTCTTTTTTACATCCTGTGACCCAGAAAGGCACTTTTCAGAAATAAAATTTAAATTTTAAAAGTTCCCTGGGGGGAATCAACTTTAATAACATCTGATCTAGAGTCCAGTGGGATTTTGATCTCTATCCAAACATTGCTAAAGTTTAAACTTCCTCAAACACAAGCAAAGAAGAGAGTTAAGGGGGCACTTCATGGGATTGTGACGTTTGTAGGCACATATAACCATTTCTGGTACCTGAAAGGTGAAAAGGTTTATAGGATCTGAGATATTTTTACCACGATTCCAAAAATGTAACCTTTTCACTGTTTCTCAGTTTGGTTAATGTGATATTTTCCCTTTCATAATGAATAAATGTAAGAAATGACCTTTAGATTTAACATGATTAACTTGATTATTCATCATTAAAATGTTGATTGTCACCCTCCATATGGAAAGTATGTAAATTTACCCAGAAAGTGAGGATGTGCTGTTCATGTTGAAACAGATAACATTTATATTATTATCGTGTTATTTCCAAGTTTACCTCTACATTGGTTATACAAGAAATATGCTTTAGGAATGGCATTATAATAACATTTTGCAAATCAGTAATCGAGTGTTTCATACTGATACTTACCATCGCTGAAGTTTTTTGAAGAGGTTATCAAGCTCATTGAAAGCTAAATGCATGCATAAATAAAAACTAAAATGTAGCTTTGTGTTTTACTTTTGGTAAGTATTCATTATTTCTCATCCATGTCATACTTTGTTCTTACAACAATTGACCTATGGATAGTTATTCCATTAAATTTTTACACAGCAACTCATAAACTTGAGCAATTTACCTTTAATCAGGAAAATTCTCATCAGCCATATACTGTTCCTGACAACACTTCTAAGGTTTTAAAGTTCATTTTTAATAATTCTAGAAATATTACCCTAGATTTTATTGTTTAGACCACTTCATGGCATTTTGAAATTAGGAGATGTTCTTAATATATTAAGAGGCTAGTAATACACAATAGAGGAATATAGTTTCACTTTGAAGTTCAGTGGAAAAAGAGTTAAGTTTAGTGAGGAGTAAGTTTGCTGTTGTCAGAAATATAGGGGTGTCAGGAAAAGATGGCCACCTGTTTTTCTGTTCTGGAATGAAACCCAGTAAAAGAGAAAATCTTCCTTCAGTCCATAAAGTGACTGTGTAATGAAAACTGATGGTAGTTTCTATACTCAGGTACCTTTGGTAGTGCTGTTATTCCTGCACAGCTTGGAAGGCCAAAGAACTATAGAATTCATATTCGTTTCAATGGCCTCTTTGCTGCCCTTCCACCTGTCCCCCGAGACTCTTTGCTCAGACATGTGGCCTTACAGGTTTCTCTCTACAGGGCCTGGCTCATCTCTCCTCAGAGCACACATGTAACTTAACTGCCTGGAAGTTAGGGATACAGTAAGCTGTTCCCCATGTTTTAGGGTGGAATGAATTGTTGTGTCTCTGTGTCGATCATAGAGGAAATCTGAATGTTGAGATGCCTAACTTGGTGTGCTTTGTCTGCTGATAGTAGAAGCTGTAAAGGAAGGCATAGGAGTGTAATTAAGACTACCGGGTTTACATGTCCACCGTCTTGAAATTCGAAAGACAATTATTACTTTGTGGTAACAGTTGACTTCAGTGGTCCTTTCTCTATGGTAATACCTCTAAACAGTAGTGAGGTCATTAGATTGTATTATTAAAGTGCTGATGTAACTTCAGATATCTTCTGGAAAATGTGCCTAGTATGGGTAATCAAAACAGTAGCAGACCTCAGTTTAATATCTTTATTCACCAGTAGTGAACCTGTGATGTTTTTAGTCATGGACATGCAGAAACATGGTTGTGTGTCTTTCACAAGGAACTGCAGACTGTTTCAGATTGGATTAAAGTGATTATTAGTGATCTGATACATTTTGCTGTCAGTAAGTGATTTATAAAATCTATTGCATGCTAAGTGTCACTCTGATTAAATCAGGAGACTCCTACCAAGCACAGCAGTTTAGAAAGACTCAGTCTAAGAGGGCATACCATACTGCAGAACAACATTACCTAAATTTAAATGACTAGGGAATGGAGAAATTTGTAAAATTTCTTTTAAAATAGTTATAGCTAGCAGTATATTTGTATGACTTTGTAAAGCAAGCACACATATAGTTGAATTGTTCTCCTTCCCACTGAATGAACTGAATTCTCTAAAGTAACTGTCACTAGTTACAAGATGTCTCAGAGGAGATAAGCATACATACATAACTTGATGTAATCCAGTGTTTATAGGCTGGATTTTTTTTTTTTTTTTTTTACTTCCTCTTTCATTTTGTTCCCTTCATCAGGTTTAATAAGCCTGAACTATTTAACTTCTGCATCTGATGAGTCTATGGTAACTCTAATATGCAGTCTGTGGTCCACTGAAACATGATACATCAGAACATGGTTTGTGAAATGACTGTCAGTTTCTAATGGTCCTTCATACCTCCTGTCATCTATATTCAGATGACTCCAGCCTTAACTATTGTTTTAAATTAAAATATTAGTAAATGTAACAACAAAATTATGTTTTGTAAAGCAATAGCATTTTGTTTACTTAAGAGTTAGTTTCTTTATTTTTTTGTCTTCCTCTCTTCTTTCCAGATGGCTTTTTCATTGGCATGAATGATGGAGTGTAGGGTTTTTTTAAGGTTCAAACAGACTTTCAAAAAAGACTTTCAAACAGAAATAAATCAGGAACTCCAGTTATTTACCAGGCGGCACTTTTCTTTGAGACTTGCAGAAGAAAGACCAAATTCTTGCTCAACTCTCCCCTGTAGCTGCATTGTTTTCAGACTGCCTGTAAAACAAAGGAATCAGTTCCTTGCAGGAGAGGATGCCTAAGGCAAAATAACCGGACAAGCACATATGCTATTTCCCTGAAATGCTTCCCAGCCTTCAGCTATGTTCAGGTCAGAGTAATTCATGAGCCTGATGTGATTTGTCTGTTTACTAACTTTTCAGCTGATCTTTCTTTCAAGTTCTTGTTCACTCTCTCCTTGAATCTGTGTACATTTATTGCACTTAGCATAGATTTTGGCACACTGTTCCACTGGTCTGATACCTATTCAGAGAAAAATCCTTTACTTTTGTTTGTTTTGAATTTGATTCCTGCTAGCTTCATATGAAGGCCCATAAGTCTTCTGCTGGAGAGACAATGAATTGTTGATCCCTATCCACCTTCTCTGTGACACTCCTGATTTTGTAGACCTCTATTATATCTGTGTAAGCCACCTCTTGCCCAGGTTGAAGGGTCTCAGCCTAACCCATTTTTCACATGGAATTGTCTGTTCATATGGAAGTTGAGCATACCTCTGATAATCCTTGCTGCCTTTCTCTGAATCTTTTCCAGCTCTAAAATAACATCCCTCTGTTCCTTACTTCACTCTTCATTGTTTCAGAGTTCTGTTGCAAATTGTTTAATACTATTCTCTGTTAATGTTTTCATTACATGAGTTTTGCATCCTTCAACCTTGATTGATTTGATCAACCCTGACTTATGTGAGGAAACAGGTGACAGAAATGAAAATGTGACTGTTTAGAAGGAGGCAGCAAGTATGTTCACACTGAAAGATTTCCATAGGGCATTTATTCTCATGGTTGAAAGGGATGATAACAGATAACAAAAACTATTTTCTCATAAGAATTAATGTATTTGAGAGGAGATGAATACAGGGACTTGAATACAAGATTAAATACTTAGTATATATGATGTGGAGGATAATGTGACAGACGGAAGATCACAGCTGAAGGAGAAGATGGCTTTTCACTTTTTAGAAGTGCTTATTGTTCTAGAAGATATCAGCGCCTTTAGACAGAAAACATGCAGTGATGGTAAGTGTTCAGTCTAATAGATGAAGTTGGAGAAAAAGAACATCTCCTCAAGCTGACAATCCTGATATGTTCTGCTCCCTTCTCTAGATCCTACACATTGCATTTACAGACAGCATCATTAAATTGTGTGCATTTCTTTAGTCCTTGAAAACATCCCCCACCTCTGCATGAAATCTTACTATAAAAAGTGATTTTCCAAGTATTGACTTACTAACTTTCATTTTCTTCATGAACATGTAGGATATGACTGTATATTTCTCTGAATGGAGGTCAAAATGCACACAAAATTCAGTGTGTGAACAATACCACAGATTTCTGCAACAGCATAATGATATTTTGTATTTGTTCACAGAATCAGAGAATTACAGAATGGTTGCTGTTGGTGGGGACCTCTGGAGGTCATCTGGTCCAATCCTCCTGCTCAAGCAGAATCACTTAGATTCTTAGACTCAGGACCATGCCCAGACAGCTTCTGAATATGTCCAAGGATGGAGAGTCCACAACATCTCTGGAAAACCTGTGCCAGTGCTCAGCCACCCTTACAGTGTAAAAGTGTTTCCTGATGTTCAGAGGGAACCTCCTGTGTTTCAGTTTGTGGCCATTGCCTCTTGTCCTGTCACCAGGCACCACTGACAAGAGCCTGGCTCTGCCTTCTTTGCACTCTTCCTTCAGGTATTTATATCCATTTATAAGATCCCCTCTGAGCCTTCTCTTCTCTAGGCAAAACAGAGAAAAGATGCTCCAGTCCCTTCACCATCTTTGTGGTCCTTCATTGGACTCTCTCCAGTATGTCCATGTCCCTCTTGTACTGGGGAGCCCAGAACTGGACACACTACTCCAGGTGTGGCCTTGCCAGCACTGAACAAAGCATCAGGATCACCTCTCTCAGCCTACTGGAAACACTTGTCCTCATGCAGCTCAGGATACCGTTAGCCGCCTTTGCAGCAAGGGCACGTTGCTGCCACATGTTCAACCAGGTTTCCACCAGGACACCCAGGTCTTTCTCTGCCAAGATGCTTTCCAGTTTGCTGGCCCCCAACATATACTGGTGCATGGGGTCGTTCCTCCCCAGGCGAAGGATTTTACAGTTCTCCTTGTTGAACTTTATGAAGTGTTACTGTCAGCCCATCTCTCCAGCCTATTCAGGTCCCTCTGTATGGCAGCATGACCCTCTGGTATATCAGCCACTCCTCACAGTTTGGTGTCGTCTGCAAACTTGCTGAAGGTACACACTGCCCCATCATCCAGATCATTAACGAAGATGTTAAACAGGAATGGGCCCAGTGTTGATCCATGGGGTACACTGCTAGTCACTGGCCTCCAACTAGACTTTGTGCCACTTATCACCCCTCTCTGGGTCTGGTGGAGTGATCAGTAGCCCATTCAGACAATTTTCAATCCACCTCACTGTCTGCTCATTCAGCTAATTCTTCAACAGCTTCTCTCCAAGGATCTTATGGAAGGCAGTGTCAAAGACCTTACTGGAGTCAAGGTAGACAGTATCCATTACTCTCCTCTCATTTACCAAACCAATCATTTTATCACAGAAGTTTATCAAGTTGGTCAAGCATTACTCCCCATTGGTGAATCCATGCTGACTACTCCTGATGACTTTTTTGTCCTTCATGCATCTGAAATGTTCTTTATTTCTTTCCAAATTGTAATGTTTGGTTTGGTTTTTTGGCTGCTACCAATCACTAAGATGTTTTCAAGGAGTCACTTAGAACATCATCCTTTGGTGAATGACTGGTGAGAAACTACTGAAAACTTGAGCAACCTAAAGGAACAGAGTATACACAACTGTGTGTGTTTGTAAGGGAGCAATTCCCCTTACAAAAAACACGTTGGTTCTTCCCCAGTAGACTATATTTATCTAAGTGTTCACTAATTCCATCTCAACATTTATGAAAAGCTCCTCTCAATGGCCTTGCTCTCAGTAAGCTGACACAGGCTGCCAATCCCCCTTCCCCACTCACCCAAACCTGCCCTGTTCCCTGGCTGGGGGTGGTAGGACAGAGCTGGCTGGTGAGGCTCCTGCCCTGATGGATCCCCTGTGGCTCCACATGCCTGGCCCCAGGGAGCCGCTGGCCCATGCTAAGCCAGGACACAACTGTTCTTGGTGATTCTACAAGACTTTCCGGAGGACTTTTTGCTGTTGTGGTTTTAGATAAAAACTTTATTGTTAGTTTTCATTGTTTTAATTATTTGCTCCTCAAACTCTTTCTTGACCTGCATAGTTGTACATTTTATATCTAAACTGTCAAAATTTATGAGGCTTTTCATTTTCTTTATTTCTGTATAACAACATTTTGAAAAATACTTTCTGGTTTCTAACACTATTTTTTACTTTGTTGAATAGCCATGTTGGCTTTATTTTTTCCTTTTTTGAATCTTGTTTAGTAGGTGATATGCTCTGCTGCTGCATTTGCTGTATAGTATCCTTCAGAAATTTCCATGCTGCTGGGAAGGGTTTAATTCTCTTAGCTATGTCTTCTGGTTGCATTTTAAGACATTTCCTCATTTCTACATAGCTTTCTTCTCTGAAGTAGAACACAATGGTAGTACATCTTTTCGTCTTTGTTGATCCTGTTGTGATGTCAAAACTAAATATATTCAGATCAGTTTTACACAGTGGTACTTCTGCTATAAGATTTCATAAGCTTTGCCCTGTAAGATTTTGAACCACATTCTGAACATTACTTACTAACAAGATTATTGTTATAGCTTTCAGTTCTTTCTGTAATTCTTTGGGGAAATAGCATGCTAGTTTGAATCCCCTTAGGTTGGAAAATAGCCCTGAACTTAACACTTCAGACTATGGATGAACTTTCTAACAATCAAGCTGTTGTATAAAGACATGTAGCAATTCCCTCTCTGGATGTCCATAGAGTGAAAAGAATTATCTTTGTTGCATCCTTTTGAAAAACAGAACGTAGGACTTCCCTTCCAGGAAAGCACTGTGTGTGGAGTCTACTGGGGAAAAAGATGCTTTTGTGAAGCCCTGACCTAGCATCTAAAGTGTGAAAGGTAACAGCGTATCGTACACATCTCTCTGCTTATTGTTTCCTCCCGCCTTGCTCTAAGTGGCTTCCTGCTCGTTGCATTAGCTACTTCAAATAACCTTACAGGTAGCTATTTAAATAGCCAACAGCCACTTCAAATAGCCATTCCTACCTTTCTCAGTACACCAAACAGACATTTTAACATGGGCATTGAACTCTGGGTTCTGGATTCTGTGAAAAGGCACAGACACCTAAAAATCAAGCATTTTTGCATGTGAGCTTTAAACAGCTAAGCCTTATAGGGTTTAGATTTTAACTTTAAACTCCAGTTTAGTCAAGCAGTAATTGAAGGATATTCTTGTTCCCCAGGCAAACATAACTCAGCTCCATTAAGAACATTTTAGATGAGTTTTCACACTCAGATATATTCATTTATGGAATATGACTGCTAGAACATTTGAATCAGAATGATGATAGTAAGGATTTTCTACCTTTACCTACCTGAATGTTGTGATATATTCAGCATTGCTAATGACAACAGTTAAATAGAAAATAGGATTCTAGGATCTCAGAAATTCATACTAGGCTGTATAAACTGGTCTTCATTCCCTATCAAGGATTCAGTCATAATATTTCAGGGAAATCTAGATCATCAACAACACAAAAGTGCTTCTGCAGTGGTATGGTCATACTATGAAACAATTTTATCAAGAAGGATCCTCCTGTGGCAACCTGGGGATTTTGATTTGAGTTAGTGACATCATGAGACACAGTCCAAAGTCAAGGCTGGTGAGTTTAAGTTTTAAATGTTGGTGACCTTATGTAAAAATCCAAATTAATTTTGCATGTACAAAACTGTTAGTGTGACTATAAAACCAACTACAACTTTCCTTAGTACTGGACAACTGCATTTTTGAATCAAAATGTGAAATATGGCATTTACTAGAAAAGGGGTTTGAGGGGTGACCTCTGCAGCTTCCTGAGGAGGGGATGTGGAGAGGGAGGTGCTGGTCTTTTCTCCCTGGTATCCAGTGATAGGACATGTGGGAATGGTTCAAAACTGCACCAGGGGAGGTTTAGACTGGACATTAGGAAGCATTTCTTTATTGAGAGGGTGGTCAAACACTGGAACAGGCTTCCAAGAGAAGAGGTTGATGCCCCAAGCCTGTCAGTGTTTAAGAGGTATTTGGACAATGCCCTTAATAACATCCTTTAACTTGGTCAGCCCTGAAGTGATCAGGCAGTTGGACTACACGATCATTGTAGGTCCCTTCCAACTGAAATAGTCTAGTTCTATTCTATTCTATTCTATTCACCTAAAAGCAGTAAGACTCTTTCTCCTATACCCAGTATGCCTAACTGTGAAATGCAGAATTAAAATATGAAAGGAATTTCTGGCATTAAGGAGTCTGACAGAAAGGTGATGTGATTTAAAGCTTCTGAAACATGTTCTCATTAATAGGTCCCTGAAGTTATTTACTGTAATTTAGTGTACACCAAATTTTGGATAAAGCTATAGCTGAGGGTAGAATCTGCAATAAAATGTTTAACAGCTTTTGGATTTCAGGGAGTGCAACAGAGTAATGTTTACTTACTCTCATACTGTGTTTTTCTTCAGTGGCTTCTTTCAGTCTGATCACCACCACAAAAATTCACACCTGTCACTATCTATTTGTGCCTTTGTTTATTGATATCTTTCTCTTTTCCAATCCTCTTCCTTTTATCTTCATCTAAGCAAAAGTTTTTTGGAAGCAGTTATTGGATACAGTGCTCTGAACTGTGAAATAATATCTTATATTTCTTCATTTGGTTTATGCTGAAGTATTTGGTTACTTTGAATTCTAGAGCCTTTTTTGCAACATTCTAAAATCTGTAAAAATACAATGTTTCATTTCATTCAAAATGTATTAATGTCTTTCATTTCAAAGATCAGCACAGAAACTTTTGTAATGAACTGAGTACACTTCTTTGCAACTGAAGTAATCCACACTGTCTAAGCAAGAACAACATCTCCACTATTAAATACTGCACTCTCAAACGCTTACAAAGAGTGAAGGACAGATTCCTCTGCTCTCTTTATGTTTAATAATCTGAAATATTCTCAACCTGTAAATAAAGTAGTGCTTGAAATGGAGATAAATGGAACATAATATTTAGTAAATATTATCCCTCTAGGAACAGTGAAAATGAAGTGCAGATCATTTGAAGGAACTGCTCCAAACCATGTGAAGTCAGCATCGTAATTATGGCTGGAAAGCATACTGGTGCCTCTTCAGTCCATTGGCTTTTTCTGTCAAGAATGGTAAATCCCTGCTCTTGCCTTCTGGTTATGAAGCACTTCATAAGACATCAGAACTCTCTGAAATGACTAGCCAGGGAAGAAGTTGCTCTGCTAATAGATTTCAGTTTTGGTTCAGCAAGGCTAGCCTTTGAATAAGCTCAGTCTTTACTTGAATGATAATTTCTTGGCTCTATTATTATTATTATGGTACCAAAAACCACACTCTGTTTCAGTAGTTGACTCTTAAACTACTGTGCTGTTGCTTTTAATCCTCACCCTATGACTTGTTATTAAAGTCCATTCTCCTTGCAAGGTGGAGAAGCGCTTTGAGTGAGATTCTCAGCACAGCACATGGCCTCTGGTGCAGGGAGGTCTGCAGAATCTGGCACCCCACATTAACAAGTCAGTTAGCAGAGCTGTTCCACAGACACTACCAGACCACTGAGGCTATAGCATTTCTAACAAATTCAATGGTCTTTATGCCCTTAGTTTATTAATAGCAAGAACACTCTGCTTCTTTCTGACTTCTCTCAAATGAACTGTCCCTTTGGTGGCTTGCTTTATTGTAACTTGAGCCAGCAAAGTCCCCTTTCAGCTGCCACAGTTGCTTGATAGCACCTACAGTATAGTTCTTTATCAAGAAGTGAACATGTCAACACTAGCAAAGCCCTGGAAGACAGGAAGTGTAACACCTGAGCCTTTCAAGAAATTCAGGCCATTCAAATATATCTCTGAATATTGATTGAATGTCCATACTGCTCACCTTATTTTTGATGTTAAGGAGTTCCTACCAAAGAGGTCACGTCTCCACCAATATCATGAATTCTCTGTGACTATAATCTTTCAAAATTGTTTACTGTATTCAAGAGCAATGGATTATGAAAGGAAGAAGATGGAAGGCAGAATTTCTCAATAGCTGGCCCATGGCTGAAGTTTACTTGTGCAGGAGCAAAAAATGTCTGAATGTTCCCCTTTTTAGTGCTCTCTTGAATTCACTGAAGTAGGAAGTCATACTACATACCCTTAGAAATCAACATCAAAATGCAAAATAACTGTACAGTATGTGAAGTAAAAGAGACTTGGCACACTTTTAAATATCAGTTAAGAACTGCAAACTATTCTGATTCAGTAATATTCATTTTATGATTATGCAGGGGTGAAAGAGATGTTCCAAATTTGCCAAATATAGGAAATCAACAGTAATGAAATTGCAGGTGTACCAGTCAAATCTCTCAAATATATTCTCACTACCACCCTGGTATTTCCTTCATTATAACAGTGTAAGGGCATTACCAAATCCTGTGATAAGTGTGTAATAAACCTTTACAATCTTATGAGCATAAATGAAAATTTATCTGGAAAATACCTGGAATTTAATAATCCAGCAATGGAAACCTTGCACAGCGCAGGCAGGAAAAGTTGCTGACAAGGAATTGAGGTTATTTTGCCTGCCGAAAGGATTGACATGCAGAGCTGAGCTACTATCATCAAGACAGCTTTGAACACAGTGAAAGATAAAAGAAAGGTATAATCAGAGAAAAGAACTCTAATTTTCCAGAACAAGATGGGGACATTGAGAAAAGACTATTTAACAAGACAAAGGAGCACTCCATTTCAGTGCCTGGCATACACATTCATGCACAGACATTACCTCCTTGGGAGAGGGCTCCTCCTGGCAGGTGGGGAAGGGAAGGAACCTTCCTGTGACAGAGCAGACTTGCAGCTCCTGTGCCACCACATCACAGTTTTGGGCAATGTCCACACCCAGGAAAGCACACCCATTGCTTGTCTCCTCACTCCTTCCCATAGTCCCTTCCCTCTGAAGCAGGAAGATCCTTCCATTATTTCAACACAAGGTCTCACTGTCTCCTTCTTTGGCAGACTATCTGATCCTTCCGTATGCTGCTAAGCTATAAGCAACCCTGCCGAGGCTCCTGGCCCCAGAAATATCATGCCTAATCCATCTTCCTACTGGCCACCCACTCACTCTTTTTCTCCCTCTGGCATCTTCCATGCTGCCTAAAGAGGTGGGCTGCTGCACCCTTTGCTTCTGGCAGTGTGAATATAGGTATAGATGGTGATTGTAAAGAAGCCAGTGTGATTATGTAGAAATTTCTTCCAGATTCTCCTTCAGAGCCCTCTAAGTATACCATTACATTTACTAAGCACCAGCTTGTGGTGAGATGGTTTGTCAGCTTCATTCTGATGCTTTTCTCTTACCGGGACTAACAAAGGGATTAATATTGTCTTGTGTGTTTTAGCAGACTGTGAAGGAACAGGAACGCACGCATGATGACAGACCCTTTAGAATAGGCTGGAGCATAGATTAAATAAAATTTCCAGCACTGACCCTGACTACTACAATAGTGATAGAATTATAAGGGAGTTACTGTTTATGAAAAATATTACCAAACCAGAGGTCTTTGCCTTTACATAGTGGCTTCTAATGTAAGTAAGAATAGCAAAAGATGGGGATGGAAGATGAGACAAAATATGGTACATCAGAGGTGTTCTGAGAATGTTTTTTGATGGGCAAAATTCATTATTTTTTCATATTGAGTTAATTTTCAGCTAGCAAAATGCAGTGAGTTTTCAGACAGTAAGTAAGTTATAGGGTTCTGAAAATGAACATTTGAAAAAACAGATCCACATTTAATTGTATAGAGTGGTCCTGTACAAGATCTTTTTCAACAGTCAAAGGGGAGGAATGCAGTCTGAAGGGGGTGGAAGCATGAGTAAAGTCAATCAAATTGTAACAGCTTATGAGCTTGACCTGTATCACCTCATTCTATAAGCATACGTTCTTCATCCTATTTAAAAAGTAGATCATACCTGTGATTGTAAGTGAATGTTTTCTGTTTTGCTGTTTGGCTAAGTAAAAAAACCCAGAGTGGTCTGTTAGTGTGACTCTTGGAATGCAATGAATTTGTTGAAATATTTTTCCTGTTTGTCTGTCTGTAACTAAGGATTTCCATCTTCAAATTGTGGCCTCTCTTTTGCTTTGACAATATTACATCTTTCTCCTCTCAAGGCTTGTTACTATCATTCTTTCTTAATCCTAGTTGGAATGATTGTTATCTAATATTCCAGTTTCTCAGTCTAGTTGTGTGTCAGCACAGCTAGTTCTTCTGTCTTCTTTTTTTCATGTTTGGCAGAAAGAAAAAAGATTCTTGATTAACTATATTTAAAGTTCCTTATGTACACACTTTTTTGCATTTCCCCCTATAGTAACACCAAAATATTTTCCTGTCAAATTTCATGCCAAGGAATATCTTATTAAGTCTAGATTCTAGAGATAAAATTCAGCACTTTTTCTTGGTAGTGTGACTGCATAATGCTGTAATTTTTCACTCCTTACTCTGGTATAAGGTGTAGATTTTTCCCCTTAAATACAGCTAGATCTCAAAAAATCTCTTGGAACAACTTGGCTAGTGACAATCCAGTACAATATTTATTTAATGTTCCCTGTGCTATACAGAGTTTTACAAATGCAATCTTTGGAATGCCCAGATGAATTAGACTGGCAAAAGGTGTATTGAATTGATCTGTTAAAAAAATTAAACATCCAATACTGTGTGCACAGTGTACCACAAATAGCTGGCTCCCAAAAATAACCATTCGATCTTCAGTTAGCAGACTGTTCTTATGCACCTATTTCTGTCCTTTCATATCTCACTACTTTTGCTTGTTATGTGGACAACTGGTTGAAAGTGGGAAGCAGGAGGATAAGTGCAGTATGAAAAGTTTGAGTGATAATAATTTTTAAGAGAAAGGATATTGATACACTATACTCTGCCATGATCTTCTTGTACAGAATTAAAAACTGTCCTAGCACTTTAGGATGAGAGACAGAGGTTAGTTTCTGGTAGACCCAGCTCTCTGCAATCCAGCTCCCCATTTTAACCTCCCAACTAGCAATCACCTCCGGAATCATTCCACCACTATTCCACCTGGCTCTTACCAGTTGCCTGCAGTATCCTTGAACCATCAGATGTGCCAATAAACCACATTTTCCTTCACTGAAATTTTCCCCTGTGTCCTGAATCTAACCCACGCCCACCTCTAATCCTGGACACTTTCATTCTCATACCCAGCATTGAAAGATGCTTTATTCCTTCTGTGAAACCTTCCCTGCTGCACTACAATCACTCTGTGACCTGCCTGTGTCAGACAGCCATCTATCTGGCTTCCCTAGAGGAGGCTGAAAATCTCTTCTCTCCCTCAGGTTACACTCTCTGCTTAACTCATTGACACTGTATTTTTTGCAAGGTCAGAAACAGCAGCAACAACCTGGAAAAGACAGCAACTTGCAGGGAACTTAATATTCAGCTTCTCTGGGAGTTCCACAGAAGCCACCTCCTTCTTGCCACAGTCTACATGTCTTGCAGAAATGCATGGAGGCACTGAAATATTCTGAGACTCGTCTGGTAAAATCACACCAAATCACTTGCTGGCACAGGGGATCCTTCAAGTTATTGTGCATCAGTCACACTGTCTTGTGTTTGCAGTGCACCTGACATAGCAGGGTTATGAATAACACTAAGCATTACTTGCTCCTTATATTGTGCTTAGTCCCTGCATTTAATTGCTGGTGACTGTATCAAATGCTCTAATTTTATTTTTTTTTTTAAATCTGGTGAACTAAACAAGTGCCTATCTTCTCCTGCTGGTGGCTAACAGTGCATTTATATCTTTTCTTGCCTTGTATTCTCCCACATGGCACAAAGTCCTCAAGGGGTGTGCAAATGCAAAATCTGGGGCATGATGCAAAGCAAATATTCTGTCATTAGATTAAAAAATATAGATGAGCAATCAAAATGTGGGCAAATATAATTCAAATTCAAATGTAGTCTTTAGATTTCTGTTCTATTCTTATCTAGAAATTCAATGAATTAATTTCATTCTGCAAGGTAGCTATTTTTTAAAAACTGTCCCAAATGATTCTTTAATGTAATATGAATTTACTGAATTTAATGCTATATAGTCTTTGGTTAGAAGGACATAGTCTTATATGCAGAATTATTTTAGGATGGCTGTTATTCTTCCAGAACTATATGTTGTCTAATGTGTTTTTGCACTGTTAAGATACTACTTTTTTCTTAGTACTCATTTTCATAACTCATGCTCTGACATGTCTCTATTGTACAATACATATCCCAGTGTTAGCTTAAGACCTGACTATATTTACCATAATTCCTTGAATTGCCTTAAAATCTTGTTTCCAAATACAGTGTCTGCTTGACTCACCGCTTGTTCTGATCAAGTGTGAGGTTTAATTCCTCATTCACCTTGATGAACACTTATGCATGTGAATAGCTTCACTGGCACCAACGTAAGGGCATACAAGTTGCAAAATACTGACTGTTTTCAGGGATTAATGTTCTAATAAAAAATGTCTTTTTCTTCAAAACATTTTTTAGTTATAAAATTGATGATTAACTTTATGGTGAGTTATAAATAAAGCTATGACTAACTGAGGATGCAGTTCATACCTGTAAAAAGGTACTGTAGACATCAACCAAGCCAAATATATTCACAATTACTATATATGGAGGAAAAGTGAGATATATCTATAATGTTTGTCATGTACATAGCTAAGAAATCCATGTTATATTTTTATCATTTTCCACCCCCTAATCCCCTCGTAGCTTTTAACACTATATAGGAGAGTGACTTTAAAATTTTACCTATTAGAAATTGGTGTTTTGCTGAAATCAATGTATTTTGAAAATAAATGTCAGTTGAAAGAATTTTCATTTAAAGATGCTGAAACAAATTTTAAGACTTTTTTTCAAGTGTCAGAACATTTGTGGTCAGATTGATATATCTAAATGTACATATCTGAAGTATAAATGTCTACATAGATGTAGCTCTTGCTGTGGTCAGTGGAGAGAAAGACAGACTTTCATTGTAAAGTAACCATCTAATATAGAGCAGATTCACTGTGTCCTAAACATGCCTGTTTCTCTCAGCTGATGATAAGTGGTGCTGAGGGACTCAGTTGCTCAAACAAAGGCAGCTGGCGCCATTTTAGATACCTGAAGTGTAGCTGACCCCCAGCTGCTACTCCAAAGGGCATGCACCTCCTGCACCATATCTCCTAGCTCTGTGAGGGTGTCTTGGTTACCATGCAGTTTCTAAAATGGCACCATATATCTGTGCTTAGGTAGCTGAATATCTCTCCAATTTTATTTTTTCACTTCGTTTCATTTTCACTTTGAGCATTGTTGCATTTTCTCTTGATGCTCTCAGGGTTCAAGTTTTCTTTCCATCATCTTGGTATATGCCAAAGGAACTTGTTAATTGTTACTGGCCACTGAAAACCACTTCTTTCTCTACTATTTGCTGCAAAAGCAGTCCTTAAGTTACTATGCTGCTTCTGTGGAAAAACAGCATCCTCAACAGAATGAAACAAGAATATGCTGGGACATTGGATATCCTAGAATGTAGTTTTTAAGGATCTCTAATAGGGATAGCATGTCTGTTGCTTGCCAGATCAGTTAAAGCCAGCTTTATCACTAGTTTTAGGTATGAAATAATATATTTCTTTAAAGCTAGAAGCTGTAAATTATAACAGTAGAACACAGCTGCAAAAAATATACACTCTGTTAATGTTATACTTAATGTGATATGTTTCTCAGTTACTTCAGCATCTCCTGTGTCTTCTACCTCTTTTTTATAGGTGAAACTGAAATCTCATATTGATTTTCTGTGACGGTTATATTTCTGTTATATAAGATGACTGTTATGATCTCCTTCCCTGTAGTGCTCAACAGAAGGTGAGTGTCATAGATTAAAAGCTATGACCTGCCTATATTATATCAAGTCAGAATGTCCCCATCTTGCATAATTCCTTCTTATGAAAGCTTCCACCTGCATTTACTGTAGTTGTGTAATGAGACATCACATGGTGACATGAAGGATGAACCTTCTGTTCTTTTCTTAAGGTCTTTTCAGTAACTTTTTGATTGTATATCGTACTGGAATATTCCTGTCTAAGCCTCTCTTCATATCTTTTTCTCTGCTAATGACATTTTCAGAGATATGTTGGTAAAATGAGTTATGAAAAATGTGGGATATATAGTCTTCCTACTAGGGTCATGAGGAATCTTTCCATATGAACATAACATAAAGATTGTATATGATTCCACACAGAATATAACTGAGAGGAACCTGCTGAAGGTGAATAGCATTCTTCACTCATTGTATCGAAACCTGTGGTGCTCTCTCATCATTAAGTTTAACCCTTTATATTATATTGTAGTACTTGGGCATTATTGAAATCACATTTCTACAGAAAGACAGTTCCTTTTTGAAGTATCTCTGGGATGTGGGAGATACTTGGAGTTTGGTCTGGAATTAAACTGAAAAGTTATTACTAGTAAATATTATTATTACCTGTATTATCAAACTTGAAGTATTCCAGACTGAAGGGTGCAGATGGAAATCCATGCATACATTAGAAAAAAAACCAAAACAAACACTGTCTGACCTATTTGCTCTTTCAGAGGAAATTATATGGAGAGTACTTCTAATCACCAGGCTTCTCAGAGTTCATTTATAAAGTTGCACAAGAAAAGTTGGAAATTTTTCCTTGTCTAAATAGGAAATTGGTGGCTGCCACTTTTATCTTTCTTTCACCTTAGGTGCACATCAGCAAACATCTCTCTTGCTTGGTGTTAATTTTTGGTACCAAAAAATAAGGGAACTGGTTTTCAAACAGTACGTTAATACTTCTCCGTCACAACTCATCCATGAGTATGAAAGGTGGGGTTGTTTGTCCATGTTCCAAAAATAAGGAAGATTCAGTGAAGGTATTCTGATTTTTTTTTCCTGAATTGATTCATCAGTTTTAGTTCATGTGTTTTCTCACTGATAGAGGCTCTGCTGTGATAGTTCTGGTTTTAATTTCCATTAGCGTATATCTTGTCATCTAGTATAAAGTTTACTAAAAGCTTGACTTTGAGATTAGTTCAAATGTGATATTCACTGAACACACTTAATCTTCTAAATTCTCTGATACTGATCTGCAGAAAGAGAAGCTTATGCCTTTTGATGGAGATTTATTTCTTTAGTCCAAATTGATGATAACTCTCATCCTATCATATTGTTGACCAATTTTCCTTCCTACTTTCATGGACAGTACAACATCTTGATAATTTTTGCATTATTAATCTTCAAAATAAACTTTGCCAATGCAAAGCACTGCTTCTTGCTAGTATGGCAGCATCTATAGCATCCAGTTATAAAAAATAATATATAGATTAACTGTTTCTGTTCACAGATCAAGATTTAGTGCTGTTTTCAAAAGTTGCTAACATATCTTTTGATAAATATTTACCTATCATGAGCCCATTCGCTTTGCACATTAGAACAAAATGTTTGCTTCTAGTCATAAAACACAAGGGGGCAGTTTAGGATAACAAACCAACAATAGTATAGTAAAAGATACCCAAAAGTTCAGTTTTAGAAAAATAGCTTTTCTGAATCTTCAAATTAGTGTTGCATAGATGCAGAGATTGCCCTTAACACCCAGAGACTTCTGGTCCACACTTACAGACAAGAAATATAATAACACAGAATGTGTTTTAGTATAGAACAGTCCTTTAGTCAATGAAGGGAAAAGAGGGAAGAAACAGCTCGTACCAGCTGAGTGTGTTGGAAGGATCTTTCTCAAACATATTTACCTTTTGTTCAAGAATTTACATGCATCAACTACCAGAACAGATAAGAAAATGTTTCAGTTCACAGTTTTAATGTGATAAAGATCAATGCAGCCAGCTGTACAATAGCACCAAGTTAAACTGGATTTGTTTATATAAATTATAATTGTTTCCTGTAAAGAGTCTAAACCAAGCTTTTGCAACATAGACTAAACCGCTATACTGAAGAAGAAGCATCAGGAATAAAGGCTGTGCAAAGAATGACTAGATGTGCCACTTGAAACTTTTATCTTGCCATGAATACAATGCAAGTAACTTCTCTTTTTCTATGGAAAGCTCTTACCATTTTTATTGCTGCATATTCTAACTACTTTACTGCAATACGGTATCAATTTCCATAACACTGCTTAGCCAGGAGCAGCCCAGAATGCTTCACAATTCAGTGAAACTTGCAGATACCTTGCAGTGTGCCTTTGCTTTGTGTTAATTTCAAGTGTACAGAAAAGGTAAACCTACAGGAAGGCAGGGGTTTTGTTCATGATAGGATGACTCTTGGGAAATTGAGATTGCAGAAGGGACAGTTAACATATCAAAGTATGTCCCCAGGCCTGCCTTATGTCCCTCTCATCCTCCAGTATGTGGGAAGAATTAAAGGAACCAAGAATCCACAGGAGGAGTTTGGGCTGAGTTGATCAGTATTCATTTTAGCATCTCCTGTTGCAGTACTTAATGAGCAGGCAACTATAGCACTACAGGAGAACCTACAGAACTTCTGTGCCCCCAAGCCATGCTGGCTTCAGCTCAGGCGTTTCATTGTGAATGCTTCCACTGAACCATTCTGTACTGCCAGCCACTGGTCAGAATTTGGGGCACAAGCAGAATTTGGAGCCTGAACTCTTTGGCTGCTTGATGGGTGGATCTTGCATAGTGGGGCATAGGGGAGGAGAAATCCTTAACTAACTTCAGGCATGACTGTGTGCTATACCAAGCTAGGACATTGGCTAAAGGTGAAAAACTTGATTACATTCTTTCCAATGATCTGAAAAATGGTTGCTGTGATTGGATTACCCTTCTGTAGCAGGAAGCTTCTCTTCCTTTCTGAGGAGGGTGGCCTAAATACATTGGGTTTTGCATGAGGCAATGAAGCTAATGGTACACAAAGGTAGCTCTCTGCTTGAACTCATCACAGCATGACTGCATCATTTGGAACATTTTCTGTGGTTCTCTGATAGCTTTTAGAACTACTTAGAAGAGAAAAAACTTTTGTAACATAATCATGGGATTTTTTACTGACGGATTATTTCCTGTGTTGATTATAGAAAGTGCAGAGCACTATGCACATACGCACAGTAGACCACAACCATTCTTAAACCCTTTACTGAATCAGAGGTAGCACTAGATAGCATCAAACCATGATTCTTTCCTCCCAGTTCTGAAGTCTAGGTTGCTGCCTGAAGATTTAGTCAAGGACTCATTTAGTAGGAATCCATAGAGCAGTGTCCCTTTTGTGCAGTAAATGCTCTTAAAGTGAATTTTCAGATTGGCATTAGATTCAGATTAGATTAGAATTTTCAGCAGCAATATATAGGGATATGTTTTCCATACACCGTGAACTTTTGTTAATTTTAATGGTCATAGGGTCCTCAGTCTCTCATATTTATTTCCTGAAGAGAATTTTGTCTAATCACCTTTTCCTTTTGGAAAGTTGAATTGTGTCTGTATGGTATCTTGCAAAGCAGGACAAGTATCTGTCAAATGAATGAATAAAACAAAAATAAAAAGAACATGACATCCAGGAGCAGCTGGTAATTGTTGTCAATGACAGGGTACTTTCACTGCACTTGGATTATTTTATTATATTATTCCTAAGAATGGGAGGAATATTAAAAAGGTTCATTTTGGCAGTTTTTGCATTTCTTCCAAAGTATAAAGTCCTCTTCAGATTTGCTACTGCCTACTTATGGCTTATTCCCTATCTGACACTTGAGGAATTGTTATAAACCATTTCCGTCTGTGATTTACTTTGTGTTTCCCATTGCAGGTGACATTTAATGTATCTTATCTGCTGCTATGAAATTAAAAAAAAAAAAAAGTCTGAAAATGCTAAGAACAAACACTTGCAAAGACGGGGGCAAGAAAAAAAAAGCTTTTATATTTTCCAAATTCATGTGCTACGAAATCTCTCAGCCCACAATGTAATCAGTGTCATGATGCCTAAAGTATCTTCATTCCAGAAAAATGCAAGTGAGGATAGGATAACACTACTTAAGAATTTTTATTTCCATGGTAAATTCCTTCAGCTACAGAAGTGATGTAGTATAGACAGTAATCAAAGATTTGGTGTTACAGATTTCCACAGACTTTCTAAGCTTACTCTGAATTTTGCTTCAGGCTTCTTCCAACTGAAATCTACTGAAATCGGAAGAGTTATATCATAAGTAAGTTGTCTCACCTAAGGTGAACAACAGAACCCGAAACCAATAAAAGTTGATCACTGCTGGAAGGACAAAGATATAACAAGCAAGGCTAGGGTAGGTAGTGTTAATTCTGAAGATGTCTGTTGACTAGAACTTTGCATCTGGAAGTGGTAGAGATCAGGAGGTCATACACCTAGCTCAGAGAGAGGACAAAATAGTGAGCAACCATGCTATCTTTGAGAAAATTGCATGCTATTGCTAAGTTTTATGCCTACCATAAAATATGCAAGTGTCATCTTCATTTCTAAATGTGCTGTCTTTGAAAGAAGATGAAATATCTATGCAAGTATTTCACTTTCCCAGTGCTGACAGTTTGGTAATATTAAGAATGAATTTTACCTGTCCCTCAGCCAGATAATTAGATGCATTTTCTAGTGCAAAGGACATTTTTAATTTCACCACAACAGCTTCAAATGCACAGAAAAATGGTTCAGCTCACTCATAGCTAAGTACATCAACAATCACTGTAGTCCATATCAGTGACTGGCAAACTGTGTGCTACAACAGAAAAAAACATAGTGGTTGCATATTTGACAGACAATGTCAAAATGAAACTGTGTAGTAAGAACATAGTTTCAGATGGTGATGACACAGGGAGCGCCTAGTGTACCTGCAGATGCTATGAGTGTACATGGGAATTGTTAGTCTAAACTGATCCATAGTACAATATTTATTATACTGATATCAAGATTTTAGGTGCTTTCATGCTTAAGCACCTAGCTTAACCAAAATCTTATGAAGAGAATTTTTGCTGGAAAGTCCTTAGCTCTGTACACCTTGAAATGGCTTTTTAATGCACTTGAACACTCTGCAGCTTGCTATAAATTATCTTCTCTTTAAGAACAAATATATCATTTTCAGCCTTGCCAAATTTATGCTGTCTTTCTTAAGTCACTTTCTTCTTTCTTTCTTTATCAGCTTGCTTAACTATCTTACAGAAAGATTTCCCCTTCCTGGATTTTCCCTTCAAAAACATGAAATGCATGTTCAGGGGAGGTTTAGATTGGATATTAGGAAAAATTTTTTCACCAAAAGGTTTGTCAAGCATTGGAACAGGCTGCCCAGGGAAGTGATTGAGTCACCACCCCTGGACGTATTTGGAAGAGTGTAGATGTGGTGCTTAGAGACTTGGTTTAGTGGTCGGCTTGGCTAGGTTAACAGTTGGACTTGATGATCTTAAAGGTCTTTTCCAACCTAAACAATTCTATAAATCTATGATTCTATCTGTTTATATATATTATAGATAATTTTAGATTATTATTGTCATGGTTTTAGCTGGGATAGTTGATTTTCTTCACTGTAGCTAGTATAGTGCTGTGTTTTAGACAGTATGAAAATAATGTTGATAACACACTAACGTTTTAGTTGTTGCTAGGTAGTGCTTACACTAGTCAAGGAGTTTCTAGCTTCCCATGCTCTGCCAGGTGCACAAGAAGCCGGGAGGGGAGAGGATACAACCCGGAGAGCTGATTCGAATTGGCCAAAGGGTATTCCATATCATGTGACGTCATGCCCAGTATATTAACTGGGGGGAGTTGGCCGGGGGAAGCAGCGATCGCGGCTCGGGGACCAGCAGCGTCAGTCGGCGGGTGGTGAGCGGTTGCAGCACTTGTTGTTTAGTTTTGGTTTTTTTCCTCTTCTTCCAAGGTTTCATCTCTCTTTCACTCATTATTTTTCTCTTCATTATATTATTATTATTGCTGTTTTATTTTAATTATTAAACTGTTCTTATCTCAACCCACGAGTTTTCTTACTTTGGCCCTTCCGATTCTCTCCCCCATCCCACAAGGGTGGGGGAGTGAGCGAGCGGCTGTGTGGTGCTTAGTTGCTGACCGGAGCTAAACCAAAACAATTATGTAGATTATTGCAGATAACTGTAATGAATATGAAATTGTGATTTAGTTCTGTTTTTGTGAGGAAGACTTATTAAACACTTTGTCAAGTCAAACATCAGTGGAAAGTCTGTGGAAAAGGCTCGTGAAGAAATAAAAAGACTATGCACATAACTTCCTAGGCATAAAGTGTCTTTGTGTCCTAGGACTTAATCCTACTAGATACTGCTCGGCAGTTCCCATAGACATTGAAAGGAATTTAGGGTGTTTAACATGTCACAGTAGGTCCGTAGCATCTGTCTAGCTTTTGCCCTAACTTTCATTTTTTGGCAACGTGCTTAGTCTTAACGTTTGCTCATCATTTCATCCCTTCAATCTCAGATTTTCAGCATTCCTCAGTAATATTGTGGTAGTCCCTCAGTTTGATGAATAACTCAATTTCTGCCAACCTGAACACACGGTAATAAATAAAACTGCCCAAATTCTTTCATAGAAGTTCATGTCTGGAATGCAGAATATTCTCCTGGTATTGTCCAGATGTCCTCTAAACAAGATAAAATTTGCTGTGCAACCTTCCATGTCTTGGATATACCATTATGTCTTCAGCAGATGGAGTTCTCCATGGTTTTCCTTAATATCTTTTGTCAACATCCATACATGAGAAGAGTGAAAATGAGAAGCTCTTTCCAATAAGACTGAAATCTGGTGCCCTATTTCTCATTTTATAAGATCTGGTAGGTAAAAATAATTTTGAAAAGAATGCATTTTAAAGCTGCATTTATTCCAGTTTCTGTTTCATTTCAGAACAATGTCAGAATAGGACACAAATGCATTCTATAAATATAAATATTTCTTTGTTTTTTCCTCCTAGCTTTTTCAGTACATTTATGTTAATTATTTTGTAAGTAGCTTTACAGAAGTGTGTTGCTTTCTTTGGAAGTTTGACCTCATAAATCATAGCAATTTTTCTTTAATTTTGGATGTGTTTATGTAAGAGGTGGAGTAGGGTTGCTTTCCTGGAGTATGTTTCAACCATTATTTAAAAATTATAATAGAGAGTATTACACCTTTAAGATATCCAAAACAAGTAGCTGCTCAGTCACTAGAATGACAAAGTGATGGTGCTCTAGCTGAGATGCTCTCCAGCCTGCAGCTAAAGAGCCATAAAACACTGTAAAAAAAGAGCTGTTTTAAGTACCACATTCATAAACAGTTCTAACAGAATGAAGGGAGCTTACAGGACTTGTTAAAAAACGAAGTAAAATTAGGACACGACATCAGTTATTTACTACTTGCCATTAAAAAAGATCCTTCATTTATTCAGTGTTATGGAAATTAAAGCATATGCTGCACTTTGATAACTTTGTCTCATTTAAGTAAGGCCCCATCACTGTGCCGCAGTATGCCTATTTGCAATACATTGTAAGACATTAGCTGTAAAGAAGTAACTTCCAGTTAGGTAGTAACAAATGGCTGAGATTTCTAAGACCCAGTTAGATCTGCATATCTGCCTACATCACATTCTGTCATTATTTACATTTTGCAGAAGCTTAATAAAAGTTAGAAGATTCTGCTGCACATGGCAACAGACACCAGTCTTGTGAATAAGAAATTTGAACGTCTGAAGTACTTTATTCAAATCACCAGAAAAGTATCTCCTATCTTTATCAATGTCTTAAAACTACAAACTATTACTCACACATCTCTTTCTTAACTCATTGTTAATTCATGGACAAAATGAAGTATAACTGAAACTGAAATATAAAACAAAAATTACCATACTTTAACAGCCCAGTGGTCCACATAATTTGGTGTCCTATTTCCAGCAACTACCTGGTGTTTAGAGGAAGTGGTAAGTGTAATCAACTCCGTAAGTTGATTACTGTGAAGTAATGGGCCCGTAGGATTTTTTCATAAAGTCCATTATGCCAAGATTCGTTTACAATCTGAAGCACTGGACTTGATATCTATATTTTTCAGACCAATGTAAGTCAGCTGAAAGGGTTGCTGTAGTGAATTTGGAAAGATCCATGTAAACTGTTTCCACTGGTATCTGTTCCCAGCTAAGAAAATTGCAATTCTACAATGCTATTTAGTTCAGTAGCACTCTGGTGCGAGCTGGGGGTCTAAAAACCCTGAGGACAGGAGTCTTTGTCTTATGAACAACATTGGCTCCTGTCTCCCTGGCAGACTGTCCACCACAGAACACCTGGACACATTTTGCTTAGTTTAGACGAAGCTAAATGCAGCCATGATGTGGAGCGGGAAGGATTCTTCAAGCCATAAGACCATGACTGTGTCGTGTCAGGGGAAATGCAACTCTGCCTATGTTGTACATAGGGGAGACTGCAATTGCCTTAAGCCATGTTGGCAGAAATCCATTCCTGGTACAAATTTCCAGTTTGGAAGGTCCAGTTTGACTTTTCTGAGCTATTCAAAATGCCTGCAAACAATCCACCTTAGAGGAATGTTCTTCAGGAGTCTCCAGTTTTAAGTATTAGATTTCATTTTTCAGTCTAAGATGTAATTCAGCATACTGCTTAATAATGCTTGATGTTAATCATACATAGAACTGTATTTACACGTATTAGCTAAAGTCAGTAGTACAATAAAAATTTATCCTGAATTTATTTCTCTGAGTTTCCCAGTTGTGGAGAGATTAATTGTTCCCTAGGTTCTTATGACATTAATTTAGTTAGGCCTTTTAAAGTCACAGGAAGCAGGTATAAGGAAAGACCAAAAGACCTCTAAAAACATCAATTAATGTGTTTAGCACATCAAACTTTGGTGCACCATCTTGGAATTCTCTATTTAATTTTAGAAATGTATCTGAAATGACTAGGAGTCCTCAGAGTTATGAGTTTGATTGTTCTAGGTTCCCTACAGTTGAGAGAGTGTCATGGTTTTAGCTGGGATAGAGTTGATTTTCTTCACTGTAGCTAGCATAGTGCTGTGTTTTAAACTTGGTATGTAAATAATATTGATAACACCCTGGTTTTTTAGTTGTTGCTGGGTAGTGTTTACACTAGTCAAGGACTTTCTAGCTTCCCATGCTCTGCCAGGTGCACAAGAAGCCGGGAGGGGAGGGGATACAACCAGGAGAGCTGATTCGAATTGGCCAGAGGGTATTCCATATCATGTGACGTCATGCCCAGTATATTAACTGGGGGGAGTTGGCCGGGGGAGGCAGCGATCGCGGCTCGGGGACCGGCAGCGTCAGTCGGCGGGTGGTGAGCGGTTGCAGCACTTGTTTAGTTTTTTTTTTTTTTTTTTTTTCCCCTCTTCTTCCAAGGTTTCATCTCTCTCTCTCTCATTATTTTCCTTTTCATTATATTAGTATTATTGCTGTTTTATTTTAATTATTAAACTGTTCTTATCTCAACCCACGAGTTTTCTTGCTTTGGCCCTTCCGATTCTCCCCTCCATCCCACAAGGGTGGGGGAGTGAGCGAGCGGCTGTGTGGTGCTTAGTTGCTGACCGGGGCTAAACCACAACAGAGAGATAAGGAAAAGAGAGGTACTTTTAGAAGATGAATTAGTCCACTTGTGCTCTGCATATCTTCTTGTAAATGTGAATCTCTTTCCACTGACCCACTGTCACTTCATTCCTAACTTAGATGCCTAAAATCAAGCACGTAAAACTTAGGTAGGATAAATCTTCTGCCCTATATGGCACGTGCCAAACACTTTCCCTGTTACATAAACAGATTTCATCTGGTCTTTGTCAAAGCAAATTCTTGCCGATGTTTCATTAAGTACCTAAAATTAGGAGATATGAATCTTTTTCAGAAGTGTAGTAGTTCTGATTATTCTTAAATAATACCCTTGGGGTAGTTTTCTTCATCTTTTTTATAGAACAAATCCCTCATTCATATATAGTGGTGCAGAAACATTAATAACAGAATTTTCTTTCAAATAAGGCTTAGAATGCACTTCTTACAAACTATCTAAGCACTACCCCTCAAAAACGAGGGAGTCCTTGCAAGATGCAAAGCTGATGAAGCTGACCCTCCATCCCAGTTCTGACCCTAGCAGGATTTATCCCTTAATAAAGTTAGCAATCTATTAATTGATCCTTAGTCAACAAAACAATGCACATAAGCTGTAATGAACAATATCCTCAGCACTGAGGTTCATCAGACAAAATGTATTTCAAACTAAGTAAATATTTTGGCTGTGACTAGGATATATCAGGTCAGCAGTGCCTCAAACCAACATCAGAAAACAATATGAAAGCAAACATTCTGTAAGCACAGAACACAGGAGGAATATGCTCATTAAAGACTCCAACTTTTTATAGCAGCATGGCATTTACAAAACAAAAGTGAAGCTGAAGAAAAGACAAAAAGTCAAAGGACCAAAGTGAATGGGAAACTATTAATTGAGAATGATATCAGCAAAGTGTAAGCAGCACAATTAAAATATTTAGTAGTGATTAGGGCATCATTTCTGTAACAGTAGCAGATTATCAAAAATTAACACTGTATGGCTATACAATAGAATAACACATTTGAAAACGTCTCATTAGATGTAAACATTTTGCTTGAGATGAAAGTATATCTGCTTGCTGATTTTTCATAGGACTTAGTAAAGAAAAATATATGTAGAGATTGTGTTTGCTTCTCTGTTCTATTTTTTTTTAAATTCTTGTTTTTGTGAAGGATGGGGAAGACACTGAGAGGTGACAATCTTGAAACGGATAGACTTAAAGGTAAAAAAGTGTAATTTTTTTATTGCAATGAAGTTCCACAAATAATACCTAAACTTTTTCTGATTATTTACTGAAGTTTTGCTAATCCATTGTCAGCCCCAAATAAAATAGAAGAATATATCTCAACAGTTATTTGTAGCCTTAGTGAATTGCAACATCTAGCCACAATTTATCTGCTTTCCTGTCATCCTGAGGCAACAGCTGAAGAGAAAGGGGAGCAGGAAGAAGGGAGAGTGAAACTCTGGTCCTTGTGAAGAGCTAAAACTCCTCATGGTGTAAGAAAAGTTAGGCTTTCACTCTGCATGTGTCATTTACAGGAGAAATTGTCCTATTCTGGGAGGAGCTGATCTTCCCAGGGACAGTCCTGAGTAGTGGCTGTGGAACAAGAAGTTTTGCCTCAGAAACAGTCCTGTGGCATATTGCATTACAAATCCCTCTGGTTCTAGAGAACCTCTGTGAGAATTTCATTTTACCATGTCTACACTCAAGTGTTTCATGTTCTTCGGGTCCATTAGTCAAGAAGGACTGTTCTTTTCAGTAAGCATTTAGTAATGGTTGTTAGTACTCTGGACACTTTTGTTTCCTACTGATCAGCAACCAAAGGAAAAATTTCTTTCCCACAGGTTGTCAGAGAAGACAGTCTCCAGTGTTGGCTTCCCTTAATGTGCCACATTACAAAGAGTGGTAGTTCAGCGAGTGTTTCATGAGTCATATTTGCAACAAGGTGCTTCTGAAACAGAAATGGGCTAGACTGGGAGCAAGAAACATGGTACCACTCAACAGTCTTGCATAATAATGTCTTTGGGGTTTTGTTGTGGTTTTTTTTGGATTAACCTCTAAAATTTATGTGAAAACAAGCAACTATATTTTAATTTCCAACTTAATTTAATTTTATATTACTTTGTGTCAGCAAACCTCTTAGGTCCAAAGCTATTCTGCATCATCACTTGCTGCTGACTCAATTTACATATACAGCTGTGTCAGCTGTATGTCTGTAGGCTTTAGCAAGTGGCTCTGGAACCATGTAGCCCTGTAGCGAATGGCTTCCTGCCCTGGGTGCCAAACAGGCAGCCTCCCTGGTCTCTCATGGTGCTGTACTAAGCCTTTTCCAGATTTACAAAACTGTATAATCAAGTACACAGCATCCAGCAGGGTTTGGGGCAGCACTTCTGTCCCCTGCATGGAGTGTGAAACTGAGCTTGAGAGTAGCCTAAGAGAAACTGGACCACTTGAAAGATGAACTAGGAGACAAACAATTACGCACTTATATTAGGCAAGAACTAGCTATATATAATTTTTGAGTCTTCCCATGTAGTCTTGGGGTGGTTGTTGTTTACTTTTCAACTTCCTAGTCTTTGTCTGCCTAAAAATTTTTATTAGTTATGTTCTTCTTAGAAGAGTTAAGGGATTATTGTTTTCTGACATTCTCAGTTCCTCACTTGCAATCTTTGTGGAGCAAAACAGAACGAAAATCAATTAAAAAAAAAAAAAATTCAAATAATGACTTATTACAGCTAAACTTACAATTTTGGCTTGAATCAGGATCTGGAAAAAGACCATGCACCTCTCACTTTGACATTTTTGTATGGGGATTTGAATTATATCTGTCTATTTCAGAGTTTGTTTTGTATACTTGGAGAAATTCTCTTGAACAGACTCGGTAGTATTTTTTCAGGTGTCTTGTCGATGGAGGGAGCTGAAAACTTAACAACATATTCAGCTATGATTTTTATCAGCCTCAGTGCTATACTTTGATTTCCCAAAAGCCACAGCATTTAGCTTACTTCATGACTGAAGCGTCTAACAGAATGTCAGGCAGATGATACTTTTATGTCTCAGCAGTGGTGAGAGGAGTTAATTATGGTTTGGTTTGACATTTCTTAGATGGATCATAGTATCATGAAATGTAACTTTCATTGCTAATAAGGATTTGCAGCTCTGGTATCATGATGGCTCACACACTATTGTGTGAGAACTCTTGACTGTGTGGCATCAACATTTTGTGTCCAGCAGTACTTAAAAGGTTATATGTAATATCTGTTTTGGGAATATGGTTTCATCCCACAGAGAAGGATATTGCATTTTTAAATACCTACACTTTACAACAATCATATCTTGCCCCAAATATTTTCCCGTACCTAGGCATTTGATACCTGCTTGAATTCACAAGTGTGATAATGGTCCCGTCCCAGCTCCTCATGACCTACGCTTAACAATACCTAATCACTGTGTCTACTGTATTGTTGCTGAATATCACTGAGATGGCTATTTTAAAAGTCACAAACTTATGGGTTTCCCTATATGCTCTTGTTAGAAACTATTAGTGAATGACATTTCTGCTTTTTCAGGTCATAGTTTATTTATGAGAACAATTGATTTAGCAATACATAGCAGCATCAAACTTTAAATAGATTACGCGGTCCATGCTTCATAAATCACATTGGTCACACATTCTTAACTTTTTGAGAAAGCTCAACAGTTCTAATATTTTCCACTAACAACAGTGGATGCCCCTCTAACAATTACATTAAAAACCAGTTACTTAGTTTTTGTAGATTATCTATAGACATATTTTGAATGTGAATTTTTATTTAGAAAATCTTTCCCTAAATGTTCTTGGAATGAAGTATATCAGCAGCATTTCACACTAGGAAACACTACTATTTTTATAGCAGTATTGCTTTCACAACAGCACTATGTATTCTGCAAAATGTTTGTGTTCTTCACTTATTATCTGTTGTGGATGATGTACTAAAAGTGATATGTTATGTATTTATTCACACTTCATTTTGGGGCTGACAATTGTAGCATATACTTCCCTTCTCATACTTCACCAATTACCTTAACCCTGACCTGCATGAATGTAATTTTCTGCATTAATGAGAAGTAGCTGTCTCTGTGAAGAGCCTGAACTGAGTAAACACTGTCAGCTGTGTCAAATGGTGGTGATAAACAGCTTTCACTATTTATTTATTGCTGCTGGTGCTGATAGAAGAATTCACACCTATTTAAATGTCTGTTTATTTGTAAGCAAAGAACTACTGTGAAGTCCTGAAGACTGAGGGAACATGTGTTCTAAAAACAATTTCAGTTTGGTGTTATACTGTGACGTAGTCACATTAATTTTGTATTGTAGGAAGCTTGCAGCTGTTATGCTGCAGTTTCTGGTTCTGAATGGGCATTGCAGAACAATAACAACTTTGGAAGTACAAATCTGAGCTTGACGAGCATCTGAAGTTGTACTTAATTCAGAAATTAGAACTAGTCAAAACTCTAAACTTCTGTACCAATTCTGTTTCCAAACTGTCATTGAAAACCTAAAAATGTTTAGAACTCCTCACAGAACAGACATTCTGACAGTTTCCCATTTATAGGTGTTTAAATTTTGAGAGGAATAGTCTCTGAAGAAAAAGGAGACATTGCCTGTGATGAGCCCCAAGCAGTTCTCCATGCTTCTGCAGACTCCTAGGAACCTTTACACTTCAGTGGGAGCAATCTACCACCAAACACACTCATAATCTGTGTGAGAACCAGAGAGATCAGTTTAAAACAGATAAAAGAAAGTACTTTATGGAGTGGCTGGTGAATTTATGGAACATGATGTGAAGGCAGACAGCATTACATGCTTTAAAAAGACAAATTCATAGGCAGTATATGCATAAATGTATAATGGGAAGAATCAAATATCAGGGATGTAATTTCTAACATCCCTAACCTGAAGAACATGGGGAATGCAGCACAGAAAGAGGTGAGGCTCATGTGCTGTCCCTGAATAGCCAGTCCTACTGTCACTTTCAAAAACAGAATACTAGTCTAGGTGGACTATCAGTAAGCAACAGGGCATTTCTTGTTACAATTAATAATAAAATTTAATTAATTCTATCAGTTCTTTGTTTTGAGGACTGAGAATTGTGTAAAATACTACAAGAAGAAGCATTATGCTTATTCAAGGATAGAAAGGAAGAAAAAAAATGCAGTAAGAGAAAATAGTCATTAAAAATAATGTTTGAACATTGCTTGAATGACATGTAAAAGAAGATTCAACTTGATGGTGTATGCACCCAAAAACAATTGCAGAAAAATGACTGATAACTGAAATACTGATTTATGACATGGATGCCAAATTGGGCAAAAATTTTGTTATGTTATCTATTCATATTACTTTATTTTGGGCATACCAGCCCAAGTCTATGTAAACTCCATAGAGGTCTATGTAAAAATTTCTTAGTTGTATTTGCATATTAAAGTTGCTAGCCAGTGTAGGATTCATCCAAAGTCTACTGAAATACTTTGAAATTCTCCTACTGATCAGGCCTCATACAAAACAGCTAAATTGCTTGCTAGCAAAACCCGCCAAGTCAAATTTGGGCAGCATGTGTACTGAGGTATTGGAAAAGCACTCTCATGCAGGTTCCTATGCAAACTATTTCCAGGAAAACATTGACTGAAAAGAAGCTGTTCTGAGAAATCAACAAAAAATGGTCCAATGATTTGCCTCAAAAGGCAAAAAGAACTGTGTCTAGCCTGACAAAAGATCTTGAATATTTCTGTCAATTTTTTTTCAAATACCTGGAGAAAATGGATAAAGAAAACAGCAATTGGAAATTTTAAGTTGAGTGTTTTTCCAGCTGGCTTCCTGTTCCTACTACTTGATTAAAAATTCAACTTCAAAACTGCCCTATTACTTTTCTATTTTGGATGCGGAGACTCAGTGTCAGTGGGAAAGGTAGGAGTTTCTCCCAGCCAGGCTACTTTGGTGATGATGCCACCTCTGCTTAACAAGTAGGAGCTGTGACTTTGAATTTCTCTAGTTCAAAGTGGGAATTGACCTGAGGTGATTTTGATTTCTTTGACATTCTATGGTAAGTCATAGAAAGACAAACAGCAGCTCCATCTCAGTATCTACTGACACTGGCATTGTCTTGAAAAGTTCCTAACATATGAAATTATGAGATTTCTGAAGATGGCAGAAACATTTATGCATGAAGAAGGAGAAGAAGTTCAGATTTGTTTTCATGAGTGTTTTTACTGGCTATCTCTTTGTGCCCTCTGCTTTGTGATCGGAAGTCTGACCCGCCTCTGGGAATCCTCCCACTCACCATTAACTGAATGGAATAGGAGGTTTATGCAGCCTCTCTGGGGCTGTATTAATGAAGGAAGGGTAGCTGGGTGATGCTTGGAAAGAGGATTGTGTTTAAAAATAAGGCTTTTAAAATGTTCATTCTTTCTGACATCCTCATTAGTAGTTAATATTTAAGGGATCTGCCTTTACATGTCAGTTAGATATAGAGCTCTCACTTGCAGCCAGTGCTGGTTCTGTAGCTGAAATGCTTGTGACTCACTCACAATGACTGAAACTCTTGTGGGTTGCCTGTTTAGCTTGTATGTCTAAAGAAGGTATATTATACTAACATTCAAAACCCTTGGAAATGTTTTAAACAAATGTATACTTATTGTTAGCTTTGCCTCTAATACTTTGCTTTGTTAAGCTTCTGAAATACCTTGACTTAGACTTGGTTACTTAACGAATGTAAAGCAGCAGGCAGATGGCTTTTCATCTATTGTTAAATTTAAAGTGCTTACTAGTGCTAATTATTTTGAAATGGATTCCTACGGTATTATACATTATTTCAATGAATAATGCAGGACTGGCAATTTATTGGCAGAACATTCACAGGAGTGCCATAAATCTAGAAATAACATAAAAGCAGAATGGATACATATTTTAAAAGCACAGCTCGGGGAATCACATTAGTGCAACTCTATAAACCTTCTTATAAAGGTGCATATTTTTATATATGATGAAATCAAGAGATTTTCAGTGAGAGGCTGGGATTTATTCTACATATTATTATGACAGCTAGGAGACTTAGTTCTTGAAATTGAAACTTGTGTACTAGATTCTGTGCAAATTCAGGAGGAAAAAAAGACAATCTGTACTGGGAACATGCAAACCAAATATAAGCCCAAATGCAGCACCTGGATACAGTCACTGACAGGTGAGCAAGTGAGGAGTAACAAGAAGACATGTACAGCTAATGTTATAGGCTGTATTCTCCAGACAGCAGCAGCCTGCATTTTTTTGTAAGCACCTCTTCAAAGGAGGGTGTGAGAAGAAAAATGGCAACAGCTAATGAAATAGCTTTGCAGTTGTTTGAAGTGAGCCCTTTCCAAGCTTGAAGAGCAGTTAGAGAACTGAACAAGAGAGAAATCCCCTTCTAAATACAAAGAGAGTAAAATGTAAAATTTTTTTTATTATTTTATTTAGAATAAAATATGGTTTTACAAAAAAACATTTCAGTCTACAGATACTGACATTCATGAAAATACAGCTGCATATTTTTTTTGGGTTTAAACCTCTGACAAATTAAAGCAGCATCAGCTCTATCTCATATGCACCGCATTTGATTGCATTGTAGGGCACAGGGATTTAGAAAGTTATTTTTACAGATGAAATAACATTTAAAGACATTTAAATTATCTTATATTAGCCACTACTGGAGACAGGGTACTGATCTGGGTAAAGCTTTACTGTGCTGCAGCATGACTGCTTCTGTGTCCCTCCCATTAGATTTGGCTGTAGTATTGATATAGATTTTTTTAGGACTCATTCTTGACAACCTTTAGTGTCAGACAAATCCTATAATACAACAGGAAATACATACAATGGGAAGTACTTCTTAAAATGATGATGTTATAGAGCAAATAAAAATGGCAAGATAACAAAGAAATCTTGATTTCTAAAACAAAGCAAAGCAATCAGGTTAGTTTTAGTTGTAGAAGTGTATTGAAAAACTTAGACAATAAATTGAATATCCTATAGCTAATTTAAGGAAGTAAGCCACTACATTCTTTTGAGATTACTGATTACTATACTATTTTGTGTACTTAAGAAATTCAGTGTAAGGTTCACAGTAACTTTCAGCACTTGAATTTACTGTGAATATGTATAGCCCCTACAGCTGCAATGTATTGTAGCAGCTCAATCAGATTGATGATTTATAAATCAAAGAGTGTGCAAGTAGGACTACATTACAGACATTATTTGAAACCAATACTAGCTGAAAAGTAAATAAAGAACATTTAAAATATACTGGCATATACAAGCTCAATATATTAAAGCACATAAGTTTAAGTATGTGAGTAGTATATAGTAGGTATAACATAAATCACAAGTAGTACAAAATTAAGTATATGCAATTATTTGCTGTTATAGCTTTGTGAACACTTCTATATAACAGAGGTTTATATTCTTAGGTACAAAAACTTTATTTATTTTTTAATTATGTTACAAATGTACTGATAAGTCACACCAAGAGGCAAGCCCAATCCTCACTTCCTTGCTGAAATAAATACATTTCTAGAAATGAAGTAAATATAAGAAATCATTTACCCAAGGTCACTTTGTGGAAAGGCTGTTAAGTTAGTATTAAAAGACTCCTAAATTAGCATTTGATAAAAAAGAATCCAATAAAATTTTATTTTATGATCATCATACATCTGACAGTGTAAAGGATCTTTTGCACTTGTGCCTAGAGGCCTCAGCCAAGAACATGGGTCAGTGTCAGAAGCAGTTTATATGTTTTATGCATATAGGCTTCTACCATAAAGCAACTGAAATATGTAGACAAAAGGTTTTAGAAGGAAAGCAGTGTTATCACTTTCACGCTGAGCAGATCAAGGGAACTATGTTCAAATTTTAGAATGTATTAAGGATTCTAAATTAATTTTTAAGCAGTAAAATAAGTAGACTGTTTTTCTAATACACCAAAGACCCATTCAGCCCTGTTGTTTGTTTGTTATGGAATTGTATGAGTCATTTTTATGTTAACCATTATGCAGATGCTGAACATGACAAGTATTCTGAGGAGATGTGATTCCAGCTCTGCCAGATAAGATATGATTTTCAACATTCATTTTGATAGAAATGCTAGACTACAAGAATATAGGTGGTAGATTACATGAGGGTAGTAATTAAAGTAATCTAAAAGTTTAACCCTATGAAAATGAAGAGAAAATGGTAAAGCTCATAAAATCGAAGCACCAAAGTCATTCATGAAGTATATATACTGCTCTCATTGGATCTTTTCTGAGGATAAGTTAATCTAAATCATTTATAGAAAGCCATATTATGAGCTGATTTGACTTAAATGTCTTAACTTTCTAGGAGAAATAATTGTAGCTACACCTACAAAGATACTCAAACTAACCTGATAATTTTCCTGATATGTACAGGGTGAGTAGGTCTTTTTTTTATTGCAATAAGTTTAAACTATAAAGTTCCTTAAACAATAGACAAGATTCTCAGTAGTGTAACCAACTGAAATCAGTGTACAGAAAAATATCATTTGAAGAAAAATGTACAAAATTTTCCTCACAATAACACAAGGCCTGTGGCCTCTCCAAGGAATAAAACAATAATTAATGAGGCAGAATTTTGTTAAAGTAAGATAGCAGTGATGACTATGTGGAACTATAAAGGTATTTTATTTTTATTAAGTATTAAAGTATTCATGCATGGTTGATGCCAATTTACAGAACACAGCTGAACATTTAGTGCATCTGATTTTAATTAGCTGAAATATACAGTATGCACACTAGTAAATAGAAACTGATTGAGAAAATATTTGACAGAAAATTCTATTTATATTTTTCATAATTTTCTGTAGGTTTTGTTTTTCTGTGAATAACTTCATTCAGTGCCAAACACGCTACACTTCAGAATGGAGTATTTATAATGGATGTTTGTATTCAGGACTATTACTTCATCCTGATCTACTCAGATTTTATGTAGAGATGCATATACAAGGTGCTATTAGAAAAAGCTAGCATGATCAGTTACCCTGAGTTTTCCTAGTGTCTAGTAAGCCTGAATTTTTTTGTGGGTAATTGTTGCAAATATTTCAAAAGCAGTTTTGAGACTGACAGGCATAAGACATTGTCAGTTATTAGATTTGGGCAACACCTTCCAGCTGGTAAAGAAAAGTTTTTTGCAGGATTGCTGCATTTGTCTTCAGGAGGAAGATGAGGGAGAATATGCACTAGAGTATTCCTCCATCCTTAAGGTGTCTTAAAGGCTAGATTGTATAAGGATCACTCAGTCGTCCACTTATAAAGAGCTAAATTTTTAAACCTAGTGTCAGCTGCACTTCCAGATTAAGCACATCCACTTTGAATGAATTACCCTGTGAAACAAGTTTTGAGCTCTCTTGATCAATATATAATTTTTTTTGTTACTCTCCTGAACATATATATGGATAGACAAGACTTCTTAGAATATAAAGAAAAAGATCTGATGGAATTCTTTGGCATTTGTATTTCCATAACTTTACCTGAAACTCACTTTTACTCTAGTGCTTTTTCTTGATCTTCTGTTTTTTTTTCAGTTGAGTTTCTTTGTAGGCCTGACAGTCTAAAGCTTCTTGGAAAGCCTGCTGTGCTCTGTATGTCCTCACTCAGCACACAGAATAGGGACTGTCATGACCATGATTCTAATAAGATAGTCATGGTGTCTGTGTCAACTTTCTGACACCACCATCTTTGGAGGTGTCACCAGCCTCTGGAGGTGCCACCTAATCTAGGCATGTAGGTGTACAAAATTCAAATATAAAAAAAATGGCAGGTTAGATTTATATGAATAATCAAAATGGTGAAGTACAGAGTTGGAAGTACGATTTTTCAGCTTGAGCTGAAAAGCCAAGTTCAGTAGCTGGCAACTAACAAGACATCCATGTCTCCAGCACGTTAAGCCCTTTTTTTTTCAGCAGTGGAAAATGGAGAACCACTGGAACTGAAACTGTCTCAAGACTTTCAGTGAAATTCCAAGAGGTAGATGATCTTGGTTAGAGTCCCAAAAAGGCAAGCTGCCTCCAGCTTGACACAAAGCCTGGGACCTGGGAAAGCAGGACAGTCTGGCTCTCAGATTCTTGGTTTCTCAGCATCCTAGGTTCACAGGGACAGAACATCACAGTATTCAGCATATAGTATCTTTCTAGCTCCTTAAGTCCCCAACAACCTGCAAACAGGCTGCTGAGGTGCCAATGCTATTATGTTCTCAGAAGCTCACCGGATGGTGAGACCAAAGCACTGTAGACTTTCTGCTTCTTTGGAAGCCAACATGATGAGCTATCCAGCACCTTTGGCTTGTGCTTTCATTACCAGTTCATACCTAATTGTCACTCCGCCTTTTATTAAATTAATTCCTCCCTGAACCCTTTCTTTGCCAACATTCTGATTTTAGCCCAGAGGTTTCTTTCCTCTGGAAGTCTGTGAAGAGGGAGATATAGTAGAAACAGTCCTGTAAACTCTTGAACTGCAGAGGTTTGCTTTCTTAAGAAATGTTAAGAATTGTGAGTTTGCTTCCTATCAAGACATAATAAAAATATCAAACACTTGTCGTTTCCCAAAGATGGTTCAAGGTAGTTCTACTAGCAGATAGATGTTGTGGATAACCTAAAAAGTAACACAGCAAATTACACACTGCTAATCACAAATCTATGAGCACTACAGCACTTCACATCCCATAAGACCTTCTATTTATATAATAAGCATGACAGTTCTATGGCCCAAAAAGTATAGAGGTAAAAACAAACTACTCTCCTGAGCTGTCATCGGAATGAATGTTGTTCTAGTAGTAGCAAAGCAAAATAAATAGTTACTAACAGATGATATTAATGTTTTACAATCTGGAGAGTTAGCAATTCAAACGGGAATAGGGTGGAAATGAGTAAGAAAAAGAATTAGTTTTACTGTAAGTATTGCTGCAATTGTACAATATTTCATAATGCTTTAAATTGTATTGAAAGAATCACATACATCTACCAGCAGATAGGGAAATATGTGTTAAAAACTGACTAGTTCTCCTGAGTCACCTTAAAGGACTCTAGTTTGCACAGGACAGGTGCTCAGTATTTGAAATCCCATAAGGCACTGTGCAAAGGGAAACACTTTTATTCTCTCTTGCTGTCCCCCAGTCACTACCTGACTTGTGGGACTGTCAAAGTCAGTGTAAAGAATTCCACTTTTAGACAAAAAGTAGTTTAACGATCTATTTATATGTTTCCTATTAGCATCTGAACTGTTAGTTCATAAAACTAATAAAAAAATAGCTCATAGAAAATAAAGTTTTTATCAATTTCTCCAGCTTCCACCTCTGTCCCAAGTTTTTCCTTATTAACAAAAACAAATAAAGAAGTCTTACTAAGGAAATGTCCTGAAAAGCATTTACTACCATTTTCTTTCTAACAAACAAATAGTTTTGGTGTGTCTTTCCTTCTAAAATTTATTAATATTATTTTTTTGTATTTATGCAAATTCTGAGAAACTGTAGCAAAAATTAATTCTGCTGTAAAATTGCCTTACTTTCAGCCTTGTGGTTATTGCTAAAAAGTGTTAGAAATAAAAAAAAAATTAGATTAGCACTGAATTTGAAGACAGGGCATACTCTTCAATCACAAAGGAACAGAAACATTTTTTCATTGTGTCTAATCATCTAACCCTGCAAATCCAGATATGACAGGTAGAAATAATCTTCAAAGCTCATATTTAACTCATCATGATTCTTTATTGATACATCTTATATGTATTTCTTCTCAGCAATTTAATATAATGAACACTGGAAAAGTTTAGTGCACGTGGAGCATAGTGCAGTGAGAGCAGGATCAGAGCCTTTTATCTGCAAAGACTCAAAAATAAACATGCAAATCCAGATATTTACAACAAGGTTCCTGTATTCCTATTCAGGCATAATATGAAGACGATATTTCTAAGACAAGCTTTTTTCCATCCCATTTACAACAGAAATAACTACTAGTATATAAGTATTTGCAGAAACAAGTAACGTTGCTTTGAAAGCAGAGTGCTGATAATTTGAGCGGGAATGCTACATGAAGCACATGTTTCAATGTATGATAAGCAATGTATCACTATCATTAACTAATTTTTATTAACAAACAATGTATGGTACTTAGTAATATTATCGTCTTAAGAAATTTGTATATTTTTGTCATTTAGATCTATAATGAGCTATACTCAGTGGAATGGCATAATTGTCCTCATTATACAGTTATTAAAGAAAGTGTATATCTGTCTGTTTTTGTTGCTGGGATTCGGACTCTGATCTTGCATTCATTGAAACTGTTGGTAATACTTGTGATTCAGAGGGGGAAGGATAGGCTCTCAGTGGAGTTGTGTATGTGGCTCATGGAAGCAGATGGTCCTGCATTTAAAGGTTCTTTGGATATTTTTTCCTTTCTTTCTTTTTTGTACTCTTCTGAATCTGTTATTTGATCATTTCAAACAGAAGGAGTGAGAAAAAAACTCCACAAATCATGTCTGATTTCTCCTCAGCATCTCCTCAGCATTTTTAATTGAAAATCTGAAATACGGCTTGCTCTTTTTTTTTTTCCTTTTTTTTTTTAATTTCCAGGAAGAGAAAAAAAAAAAAGATGAAATAACATGCAAGTGTAGAACTGAATTTGGGACCTCTCTGGAGCCACAGGATGTACTTATGCTTTTCTCAGTTTTGCTTCATTAACAATATTTAATCCTAAATTATGTTAAGGCTTGAGATGATCAAATTCAGAGTTGTGTTTGCAACTCAAATGATGACTCTCTGTAGGATGCAAAAGCTGTGTTCATTATAATGAAGTAACTTGTTCAGATTAAATCCCAAAATAAATATGAAGAGCCAAATTCGTGTCTCCGCAAAAGAAAGTCTGACTATGTTGGCACAACTCGCTGGCTACAATGAAACTGTGAACTGTCTCACCCTGTATTCAGTGATTACAAATATGAAAGCACAACAGTGGACTTAAGCCTGAATGTTAATAGGCTGTTCCAGAGAATGCAAACCCTAAACCTCAACAAGGACATTGCGATGATAGTACTGTGTGTTTGCTCAGTGCGCATGATAAAACACTTTTCAGCAAACTTGATTTAATCCATTTTGATATCTTCTTTTCAGATAGTCCGATATCTTACTTGGGGGAGGGAAGAGAAGTAATTACAGTTAGCTTATAGACTTATTTATTGAAAACCAACATGTACATCAGCAATAAATATTCATTCTTCTTTACCACTGTAGTGAGCCCTGTTTTAAAAATTGCATATGAATTTAGCTATCAACTCATGCTGGTGTTCAGAGAAGCTGAAAGCTTATTGTCTGTGCAGGACTAAGTCCTTAAATCCTTTCAAATGAATGTGTACAAGCTGCCATTTTTTTTTTTTTTTTACCTTTTAGTATGTGCTGTATGATGTACTTATTTAATGAAAATACCTAAAAATCTCTTAGTGGTGATACATGTGCAGAAAAGAGTGAATAATCACTTGTGAAGGTTAAATTAATAATGTGGTGCAAAAAAATGGAGAGTTCTTCTAGTGCAAACATGTGTGTCCTCCTGAGCATAATCAGACTGTTTTCATGAGCTTTTACAACCTGATTTGGCTTGAACTATCTTTTTCCCGAAAGCAAGCTTGAATACATATACAAATATATGTGTGCACATGTGTACACACCAACTCCACTCATCGGATGTAATGCCATATGTAATGTATATAACAATTACACTTGATCTCAAATAAATTTCTTTGCCTATTTACTTCACATAAAAAGGCTAAGTGCTGTGCTTCTATGTGAAGCAAGAGAGTGTGACTAATGGCTTATTTCTCATCTTTCCCAGGTAATTCACCTTCCTCTAGAGGCACGTCTGCTTAGCAATGTAGAAAAACCCACCAATGTTTATGTGAGTGTATCCCTGCATGTGTTCCCCAAAAGAGGAATGTCAGGAACACAGTAATTTTTTAATTATATTTTATTTTATTATGTTTTTTAGTACTAAGAAGTCTGATTTTAATTTATTTAATGAACAACATTTCCATAATAATAGCCACAAAATGAAATAATTGTGCTCACATACACTTTAAATACAACTAACCTGTGTTACTCTGGTGTTACTAATTCTGTCAGATCTCCACAAGTTCCAAATTTTAGATGTGGACTAAGTTCTTTTGAAATATTAATTATCATGAAAGAGAATTTTAAAAGAAAATATTAGAGGAAAACATGTTGAGAAACTGGAATATCAAAGGCAAAAGTTCTCAGTCTTCCTTGGTCGGAAGTAGGCTATATTTTCTCGCTTTGTTGGACTTACATTTGTGACAGGAAGGATAGAAATGAGGAACTATACTTATCTGCAAAGCATTAAATTAATTTGGTGGCAAGTATCTCCAGGTCAACAGATGAGCCTCATTACTTTGACAGAAGTGAGGGAGGTTTCCTTGCTATTCAGCTATGTTGCAGTAACTTGTTTTTTTCAAGGTAATAAGTAAATAGAGAGTTATGGTGGCTCTGTTGATTGCTAACTTGTTCAGTGGAGGTGACTTGACTGAAAAAAGAATCTATATGCAGTTCGTTGCTTTTTACATTCCTTTTTTATTTTTTAATTTCATTTTTTTCTATATGATCTTTTGATTAAGCTTTTTTTGCTTGATATTCAAAGACATAAAATTTGTAAAGTGGATTTATTTCCTGCTGTCTGCACAGTCCTGGTGGGCATTTGTGAATGAACTTAATTTCTTATTTGTATTTATTTTGCATTTATAACAAGCTTAAAATCACACTGTTATCAAAGCTTCAGGAAATAAATGTAGTTCGTATCAATATTATCTACATATATATCTGTATATTTCTGTTTTTCAGTTTTAACTTTTTAGTTTCCCCTGAGGTTTATAACAAAATCATTTTTGCCATTACATGCTATATTAGAGTTCTGCCTTTGAACAGTAAATAAAATGTAGATAACTTAGTAAATATTTTAATAGTGTTCATGTGATCATTACAAAGGATAGTTATTGACACTCATGGCTTACAGCCACTTATGAATGCTTAGTCTGTACCCAGGGGAGTAGTAGAAATGTGCTTGAAAATATCTACTGTACATCTGGTAATCATTTTTTCACTATTTATAAATTATATGTGAATTTAAATATGATAAACACTTTCCTTCTTTTTATACTTAACTTTGGGAAGGGTTATACAGAATTGGGACTAGATATTTATGTTTGTCTCTTAAGATGCTGAACAACTTAAGGAAGAACATTGCATTTAGTGGGTAGTAACAGGACCAGTAAGCTTGAATTAGTCCAATATCTAGCTCTCCAGAAGATTGCCTTCACCAAATTAATAAAATTTTCTTCTGACGATCTTTCATTTTTCACTTTTTTGCTCAGATGACCTTTCTATTTCCAGTGGTACTTTTGCAGTTGCGGAATGATAACTTAGGCTAGAGGCCACTGTCATAACCACTGCCAGCAACAGTCAGCACTGAGAAATTCCAGTGATGTGAAGTTATGTTTTCTGGGGTTTGTGTCATAACAAGGCATAATAGCCTTACTGAATTTTGTTTTGTAGCTTAAGCTTGTTGACAGAGTTCAGTGTTCCATCTACAAATTATACCCTTAAGTGTTAAAAATCCTCAGTGACTCCTTGTATATGGAACATACATGCATATATCCTTGCATTGAGACAATGGCAGGAACAGGCAGGAAGAAATACTTCAAGTTTTTTTCTGTAAAGATGGAGATGTAAGATTTGCTTATAATTGAATAAAGACTCTGATCATTGTACAATTGTCTCCTACCAGGAGCGGAACTTGCAAGCAAAATATAAAATATTATGATATTCAAGACTAAGTCAGTGAGCTGTAGAAGGAAAAATCGGTAACACGTGCAGATTTGTGGACAGACTGCAAACAAATGGAAGAAAGCTTAAGGTTAATATAGAGGATTAAAAAATGTATCTTATCAAAGAAGCTGGATAATCATGGCCAAAATAAACAACAGTAGAAGGAAAGAGGAAAATTTATTTGGTCAACATGATGAAAGGCAGTCTGCAAATAAATATACCATAAATCAGTACGGATGATCTCACATAGCTGGGGTCCTTCAGTAATCACCAGAAAAAGAACAGCAGCTTGTAAGAGAAATTAATCCTGCTTATCTTGGGCATCTACTTTACAATGGGCGAAACAATGCTGTGGAAGCATTCACATCCCTCTGTTGAGGACAGAGGTATCCTCCATGACCACATCACAACACACAAATGAGTTTTAGGTGTGTAAAGTAAAGTAAAACCATAATCACTCAAATACTTGCCCCACTTTAAAAGTTATCCACTTTTTAGAATTTTCTAGTGCTCTAGTTCCTTGCTGAAACACAATAAGTCAGTGCAGCTTTCTTGCGCATTCATAAATTAAGGAGCATAAGTCCAAAATATGGAATCTCAGACCTGAAGGTTCCTTGTAAGACCCACCTGTGGAGAGTAGATTTGGAAAAAGAAAAGGACTGGTTTCCTATTTATAGTGATGGACAAGGTAATGAATTTAAAATATCCATCAACTTTTATTGCCAAATAAGATTGTACAGATGTTGCTGCTGAAGCTGTGGAGATGTTTAACAGCTGGCCCTGTGTGGTATCTGTAAGCAAGATAAAGCTTCTCATAGGAAAAAAAAAATCCTGTAAATAAAATACTGAGCTATGAAACAATGATTTATAAATTAATTGTGATTTCAGGAAAGCACACAGAGTTCAATTAGTTATAAACTTTAACTCCAGCCCATCAGTCCGTTTGCCTTTAAGTTCGCACTGTACTGTAGCTAGTTCTAAACATGTTACAGTTTCTGTCAAAACAGGGATTGTACTCTATATACATATGCACAGTTTCAAAAAGGATTTTATTGAATAAGTTTGTTTTGATAACTACAGTTGAGGAAGTATTATGGGTAGGCAGTTGAAAATCATAAAGAAAAATAAAATCACTTCTCAATCATCATATTCTCTCTTACAGCGGAAGTATCTCCTGCTCTGCATGGTGCAGATTGATCAAAAAAAGGAGAAAATAATGTTATTCCAAAGACCTTAAAACCATCAGAGAAATGTGAACAGAGCCAATAGTATTGTTGTGACTGTCCTGTTCATTCAAATATACTTTTTAACCTATTTCGTAGAGGTAATTTCTAAGGTGGTGAAAGGATAAATGTCTTTAAAGGAAAGACCATGTTTTAAGACAGTATTTTAAATTGTATTCTTTTGCCAGACACTATGTACAAGTGAAAACATTTTGTGTTTATAGTGAATTCTGGTGACAAGTCTTTAAGTCAGCGGGTTGCCCACTGGCCCCTTCTTTTAGGTAACAAGATCTTGTTCTGCAGCCACCAAGAAAATGCATTCTCTTTTTGAAAACAATTTCCACAGATGCTTTGTAAAAGCATAATCCTTCTCCTAATGGCCACATCTGTGCTTCTGCAAACTGGCTTTTTGAAATGACATATTGCCTAATTATCGCATATGCTTTCTGTCTGATCTTAGAAAGTGTGGTTGTACTACTTGGTGCAATGGTTTTGTCAAGTCTCATAGGCAAGGCAAGTTGGACTGAAGCAGTATGTAGGTGACAGGTTGTCACTGTAAGGCTGGTATTTCATTATCTGACATTCTTTCTGATATGTTGGTATGTATAAAAGCCCATGTTTGGAGATACAGGGTAGAGGTTACTGGAACTTGTACTGCACTCTAGGTAGGAAATAACATAGATCATGAACAGTGTATTGAACAGAGACCTGTGGAGATGTGTGCTGTGTTCCTGCAACTGTTGGATGACTTCAAGCTAGATACCGTGCTTCTGTTTGTTATCTGTAAAACAGAGGTGACATTTTGATATTGTCTAGGGGAAAGTCCTACATAAAATAAATCTACTACTCTAAAAATATTACAGATGTTTTTATATTTTTATATTTATATTTATATTTTTTTATATTCTGAACCCTGGCCATGTACATTTTCATGCCAGTTTTTAAAGAAATGCTGAACACAGCATCCTAGTCAATTTTCTAGTCTTTTGATTACTTTCTGCCTTCCAGAATTTCCCCTTCAGTTTTCTTCCAGTCATTTCACATTTCAATGTGGTGTTCAGTGTTGTCGTCTTGTTCAGTACTTCAGGCAGCTGCTGTATTCATCCCTGAAGATGGTTGCATTTCAGTTGCCATATATATTTCCAACCTAATTCACAAGTGAGCTGAGACTTAAGAGTTCCTTAGCTCCCTTCTCAAGAACAAAAGACAATGCAAAGGATCTGTCCAGGATGTTATTGTGTATATACTCCCTCCTATTTTCTCCTGAATTAAATACCAGTCCTTTTAAATTTACCTTTTTCACAAAAGATTTTAACTGATATTCAACAAATTCAACCCAAATAATAACAAAAACCTCTCCCCTCCCCACTGACAGCTAACCCTATTACATAGGTATTAAATAGATAGGTCACATGTTTCCATATAATCTCTTTTCAGATCTTTCCTCTGTTGTATGTGCACATTTAATCTCATTTTCTGTAAGTGGATCCATTAACCTTAGCTTCCTTACATGTTTCTTGTGGGAGAATATGAAATCCTCTGTAAGGTAGGCACTCAGCTCTACAGCTCATCTCTCAAGAGCAGCTTTCTTTGTGCAGTTTGAATCAGTGTACCAACATTCATACCATGACAACTACATTTACTGTACACTGACAGTGATGGTTGTTCTCAAATATGAATTTAAAATTTCAGTAACACAGTCACATAAAACCAGTGAATTATGGTATCAAGACTCCCGTTCATGAAAGTCATACTGAAGCACAAGCCTGTGCATAAAATTATCTCTCTGTGGTACCTGTGCTGATAGCTAAGGTCATTAGCTAATATCCTTTCTGTATTATATATCCATTATCATTACTGTGTAGATTACTGTAAAACACTGAATGGGCTGGTCACATTCCAAATGAGGTAGAGGACAGCATCTTGGTCCCAAAGAAAATAATCACAGACTTTCTTGGGAATTTCAAAGCAGAATCAAAAATACAAGCATGTTTCTACATAGAGGCCTGGCAGGTGTATACGCCTAGCTTCCATCTTTTTGGGTTCCTACAGCCTGCTGCCCATTTTCATATGAGTGTTTCAGTATACAATGACCAGCTATTGGGAAGAAAGAACTATGATTATTTCTAAAATGTATTGCAGTACAGTATATGATTGATGCTGTGCAAGCAGCAAATTTGATGTTTGGTGCTGTACAAACACAGAATGTGGTCCATTATACCCGCTGCTAGGTGTTGACATGACCAAGTTTATTAAGTAGAGGAAACCCTATTCTGCAACTCTTACTCATTCAGACTTTCTTCAGTTAATCAGTAAAGGCTACATCTCTGTTTTATTAGCTATAAGAGAAGAGTTTGAATTTTATTTTTTTTCTAAAAAAGAAAAAGAAATCCCCATGATTTCTCCTGGAGTAACATTATATGTAACTATATTTTGTATTTTACTCAAGTAGACTTAAATCTGTTAGCCTGTAAGCTTGGGGGCCCAGGTAAAGGATACTGATTATTATCTCTGAAGAAGGGCAAAATTTGTCAATTTTGAAAAGCCTCTTCTGTTGACTGCTGATTAACTCATGGGGTGAGAATTCTTCAAATTACTTTCTGTGGGAACAACAACATATGAGAAAGCCTTTCTTATTCCCTTCCCCAGGCCACAAAATACGTATTTTTTTTCCTGTCTCAAATACAGAGACTGTGCAGTTATATGAAATCTGTCTTATTCAAAATACATATTTATGATTATTTTTCAGGCAAGTTTAAGTCCCTGTGTACCTTATATACTGAGCAACTGAGAGTAAAATGTCATCTCTTTAGCTTAGAGTAATACTTCCATTATTGGTTTATTGGTACACACACGATCAAATTGCAAAGTTCCTTTCTGGAAAATGAACTAAACTGCTCTAGAATTCAGTATTTGGAGTGGATGATCTAATATAAGCCACTGAAAGTCCTATGAGAACCTTGGATAACAGAGATGCTGAAATTTCAGAAAAATCAGCAATTTTCTGCATAATATCTCAATATAAATTTATACACACTTAGGTTATTAGATTTTAATTACATTCTGAATTTTTCAATATAAGTTAAACTGCTACCTGAAAATTTGAAAGGAAAGTATGAAAACATAGGAAAGAAGCTTCTTGAGTGAGGTCTTACAGTGTATTTGAATAAAATATTCAAGTTCTTCTTATTAGAATTTGGTGTACTGTTTTTTTATTAAAATTTTAAAAAGTCAGAATATGAATTTACTCACTGTGTAGAAACACAGCTTTTATTCCTAAGTTTATGCTATTCATCAACATAGTACTGTACAAAACAAAAATGAAAATAAAAATATTATTCTGGTTTTACATATTAAAGATAGGAAAAAAGATTGATGTATAACTTGAGATAGTCAAAATGATAATAATTCACTAAACTTATTTTTTCAAAATGATATGTGTTTTCTGTTAATTCTAAACTCTGATTGTCATAAACACATAAGATAAATGGAGAAAAACTTCATTTAATGAAACCAAGAAGAGGAGGTGGATGCAACCTTTCACTTTAATATCTTCACAAATAGAGATAGTGAGTTCATGGGTGGCACAATCTGTTTTTCATAAAGAAGGAATGGAGAGGAATAACATTAACATAGAATATTGTTTTCTGATAATGTAAATTCTATCAGGCTACCCCCTCTTGGAGAGCCCAAATGAGGGACTAGGCTTTTGTAAAAGTTGATTACTTCATCAATTATACACCTCTATGTTAAAGTAAGTAACACACTAATTTCCTTGCTAGATGGGTACAAATCAAGAAAATGGTTGGATGTATTTTGTTAAGGTCAGGATAATCCATAGGTACTATATTCTAGCTTACTGAAGACATGAATATGATTTTCTCTAACAAACTGAGGTTAATATCAGCTGAAACACCCGCAGGTGTTTGATTCAGCAAAACAAATCATATGCATCAAAAGTACATTTTCAAAGAAGTGTTAAAGATTGTTCCAACAGCTGAAAACTATGGGAAAATCTTACATTCTTTCTGTAACAGTAGTCTTCATAGGAACAAGAGAGGGAAGTTGAGAAATCAGAGAAAACAGAAGTCTTCAAGGCACCAGTTTCTAAGCTCTCAGCAAGTTTAGTTGGACCCTGTTTTGGAGGCCAGTATAAATTAATAAAAATGTAACAGTCTTTATGCAAAAGCGATTGATAAACTGAGACAAAAAGAATTTCATCAAATAGTTTCCAGTTAGCTCTAATCTATTTGCTTTTCTTAAAGCTATATAAACAACTGGGAGTTCTTAGTGTTCACGTCTTTATGGCATTTAATTGCTGCCAGAAAAAAAATTAATCATTGTGGTTGTTTTTTGCTGTTTTTTTGGTTTTTTTTTTTTTTTTCTCTACAAATATGGAATATTATATATACATCAGAGATTTTAAAGATTGGCATATTATCTGAGAATTGGAGCTTGTAGTTGCATACCCGAACAATCTGTATGCTTATACAAACCAATTATGTCCAACCCAGTCTTTATTCTTTCCACTGAGTTCAAAGGGTTTAGCAATAGAAAAAGCCTGTATGTGTATTATATGAAGAGCTGGTGGAACGGGTCAACTTAGTGGTTCAGGTATGGGTAATGTGGTCAGAAGCAATGGAAAACTAGAACTAAATTGGAAGAAAAAATAATACTGGGAAAACTAGAAATAGTTTTCTAAATACTCTGTTCCTTTCCTTTCCTTTGGGTCTCTCAACATCTGGGATTCTTTCTCTCCATACCCACCCTAAAAGTTATGGAGGTTTTGTGGGCTGTTATTTTGGGTTTGGTTTTTTTTTTTTTTTTTTTTTTTTTTACTTTTACTGTGCATCTGGTATTTTGACATATGTTTTTCTTCTTCAAAACTCTTTTTTATTTTTAAACAACAAGTTCTAAAAGAGAGAAATATTTTGGAAAATTGAAGTATTTTCCTTCAGGACAGAATTGAGCCTATTCAGTCACAGTCAGAGCACTTTGTGGAATTTTTGTTCCATTTTCCATTTCTCCACTTTCTTTTTTAAGCTTTGAATTCTAGGACTCAATTGATCAAGATGTGTAATGCTGTCTCCCTGTTATCAAACTTCTGAGTGCCCCATGGGTGGGAGCATACAACTTACACTAGAGCTGTTTTTTCCATAGAAAGTTTTGATTTTCATGAAACACTGTTTTCAGATGGATAACATTTTGAGTATGTAAGAAACCTTAACATCAGGCTTGCAAAACTATACTGAAAATGTCTCTAGGACTGCATTATTATACAATTATAAGTACTTTCCCATTTCAGGACAATTGCCATGGTCTCTCTCATGGTGGAATTCAAAACTTTGGAGCTCAGAAGAATGTAGAAATTAGAAATAACTGATCTAGATGATAATGTTTTGATTTAAAATTATGTCTGTTAGCATCTGATTTGAATTTTAGATTAATATCTGGGGTATGGTTCTCTGAGGTATTCTGGGGACCAGTGCTTGTCTTCTTAAGGATGCATGCTATTGACTTTTTCTTTGTTTGCTACACAGGTATTATTAAAACAAATAAAAAAGCAAATTCTGCATTTAGATGTATAGATATGAAATTCGTGCTAAAGTCAGCAGGATTTATATTAATGAAATTGAAAATAGAAGTATGTCCATAATGTCTTGATACACAGAATTGCACAGAATGGTTGGAAAGGACCTCTAGAAGTCACCTGGTCCAACCTCCTTGCTCAAGCAGGGTCACTTAGAATCAGTTGCCCAGCACTATGACAAGACAGCTTTTGATAGGGCATGTTTGAACCCATTGCTTAGATACCACTAGGATGCCTTGGGAATACTGCATGTTGAAAAACTCCAGTGAATTTTTAGTTCTAACTGGTACCTTTTAATATTTACTTCTTATTTTGCTCAGTAAAAGTGCAAACTTTAATATATATGACATAGAGGAATGTAGGGCTTCTGACACCGCTAGTTAACATTATTAAAGATACTGTTGTACTTGATTAATTTTGTTCATATTAAACAGTTATGGGATTCCAGGAGGAAGGCCTGTATCTGGCAGTCTAAAGTCTCATTTCAAGTGGTCACATGGAGATTCACAGATTAAATTATATAGAATTAAGAAAGAAAATATTGAAAAAAAGAAACAAAGAAACCAACCTCCATTTGGTAAAATGTGTAAGAGTAATATTCAAGATTGTGAAGAAGGATTAGGATGGCAGGAAAGAAAAGGGAATTTTTTTAATACATGAAGGAGTTGCATATGAAGCACGGAGGAAGAAAATTAGATGGAAAGTACTAAAACGAATTGTTACAAGTAAGGTCAGAAAGAAGAATTAAAACCAAAAAGGAAAGTGATGTAAAAATGTATTTAAAGATGAGAACAAGAAACTTGCATGGAATATGTAATGCAAGGGAAAATTAATAACAGATTTGAATAGGTGAATCCTATAATAAGAGCAGAGGGTGAGATGCCATTTTTGCTACAGTCTTTCTGGGTGACTGGATGGAGTGAGTTAAATGAGGTGCTAGCATTCCATTTCAGCCTCTTGTAAGTATTTAATTTTCTGTAACTCACCTAAAATTGTTCTTAAGCACCTGTTGCCTGTGAAATTTCTGAAATGACCTTAAGTATATCATTGCATCAAATTCTTAAACACAGATCATTAAAAACTCTTTTCTGGCAAACAAATTTTGAATTCCTCATTGCTAAATTGTAACTAATGTGAGTGCCATAATGGTTTTACCCTCCTTACTCTGTGTGATAATGTGTTTATGTTTATTGCGATCACATTTCTAATTGCTAGGTGTTCCCTTTTGATTTTAGCAAGACTTAAGATCCCAAAATGGAAGACAGCCATATTGGCCTTTTTTTTTTTTTTTTTTTTTTTAAACTTTTAAACTTGTTACTTAAGCTATTCTCAGTCTAGTTAAGCTCTTCCTATAGTGGCTTTTAAAGCATCTCTCCTTGTTGTTTCTAATCCCTGAACAAAACATGTCTAGCTGTATCCTTTCAAATTAAACCCTTCACAGCTTCAGAATGTTTCTGTGATAAAATAAGTAAATTGTTAATCATGCTCATTTCAATCTCCAGTTCCTCAGGTTAACTTCACCAAGGATTACAGGATGCCTGTAGTAGCACCTGTCCAGGAGCTATTATAATAAGGCTACCAATTTATAAGTCTCATCGAGCAGCACACAATTTTATTTGTGCTGACATAGCCCACGTTGGAGCCATGTACCTGAGGTTAATGGCCTCTAAGTCTGTCAATTCCCTCAACCACCTTCTCATCATGTGTTGTTTACTGCCCGCTTTCTATTCATTTCCCAAATTGATAAGACTTCAGGAAGTCCTTTAATTTATTTGTAAATAATTTTCTTCATGCCTTGCAATGATGTGCCTGTGCTTACATATCTCTATGGACTTCTTCCCTTCCGATATACCCACAGTTTGAATGTTGATCCTTTAGAAGTTTCAGGTACCGTAGAGAAACCTCCTTAGGGCAATTACTAAAAGCAGCGATCTGTTGAATCTGAAGTTTTCCCTTATAGGGGAATCCTGTACATCCCTTATATAGGATTTTCCGTTGCCTTAGTGATGCACTCCTGGGGCAAAACTGCCTGTCTGGGCGAAGGAATCCACTGAGCCCAGATAAGGACATTTTAGGTAGAGACTACGGTGAAGGACCTCCTTAATCACTGAGACATTCAGGTGATGAACTTCCATCTTCTAATATCAAATTCCAAGTTTAAATCAATCATCTAGGGTGTCTCTAAATCTGTTGGAGAGAAGTGGCCATAAAAGTTGGGATAGATGAATTACCTATGGAATTTCTTCTCTCTCTTCATTAAAACACACAGGCCTTTATAACTAATTTCTGTTTTCCTCAAAAATTCCAAACTTTCAGACAGATTAGGAAGTGCAATGAATTTTCCATGCAAAACCCTTAGACAATGTTGAGTTAACCTATATGTTTCTATCCCAGCTTCTTTTTCTCTTTTATGTTGCAAAATTACGACAGGTTCTCTGGCTTTGCACGGTCTTGTCTTTATGAACTATTGCAGTCTTCTGTATCAGTATTAAAGACACCCACTGAAATCTAGAGAATAATCTCAGGACACTTTTCCTTACACCAGGAGACAGCACTCATAGAATCACAGAATGGTTGAGGTTGGAAGGGACCTCTAGACGTCATCTGGTCCAACCCCCCTACTCAAGCAAGGACCACTTAGAGCCAGGTGCCCAGGACGATGTCCAGATGGCTTTTGAATATCTCCAAGGATGGAGACCCCACAACCTCCCTGGGCAACCTGTGCCAGTGTTTGGTCACCCTCACAGTGAAAAAGTATTTTCTGATGTTCAGGAGAACCTTCTGTATTTCAGGTTTTACCCATTGCCTCTGGTCCTGTCACTGAGCACTACAAAATCATTCTGACTCTGCCTTCTTTGCACCCTCCCTTCATATATGTATATATACACATTTATAAGAACCCCCATTAGTAAGAAGTGGCTCAGAACTGGAAGTTCAGTGAAGATGGCGTAAAGCCTTCTACATCAAGTTAGCTTTTGTGCAGCAGGCAGGAAGATGTGTCTCTATTTTTGAAGATATAGAAAGAAAGATAAAGAAATATGTACAACTAAAGGCAGAGGCCTCTTCAAAACACTTTGAAATAAAGCCCTACTGGCAAATCAATGTTAGTGTTCATTTATGCTCTCACATCCCTCGGCATAAAGTACACACATATTTCTCTCTGTAGTCATAGAATGTTTTTTTAATATGCCTTATCCATGGCATTTCTAAGGAGATTGTTTCCTTTCAAATGTTAAATATATAAAGAGACTAGAACAAAATCATAATAGAATTTACATTTCCAAAAATACAGTATTATTTTTTCTCTTTTGCTATGAAAAAAGTGTATATATGCAAAAATTTTGTTCTGATTCATGTATGGCTTCAGCACATTGTAATCTCGACTATTGTTATAAAATCCATTTTCCAAATATCGCATGGGTTTTACACATGCAGGAACTAGTATTCACCATTATTTTTTTAAATTTGCAGTAAATTTCAAGTAAATACTTTTTTTTTTTTTCCTAGTAGCTATTGAAAATTACCTTACCTTAAAAATAGTATTTATTTTATATTTTACATTCCTTCTTTCCCCTCTGGATGAAATTCTGATCTTAGCTACATTAAAACAGCTTCAAAGAAATCAGTGAATGTTTCCAGTTGTATAAGCGTATAAGAATAATTCAGATAAGAATTTTTCCCTCTCACTTCCCAGCTATTTATACGATATATGTAATTTCTCATATTATTATTCTAGCACTGGTTGAAATGAAGAGAAGTCAGACATAAATAATATATCAGTTGCCTACTTCCACAGAAATCTCTTCATGAGAACATTTAGCAATGGATTTTATTGTTTTGTGTCTTGCAAACATTAACTAAAATGCAGGTAGCCAAAAGTAAAGCATTTTTTAAAGAAAAATTACTGTTTCATTTATGTACAGCAGTTTTCAGAGATGCTGTAATAGTTTCTGTGGAGGCAAGTACAGAATCATTACATACATATATTGCCTGCTCTTTTTGCCCTGAAATGGAAGTAAAATGACAAATTATCGAAATCATATTTCTCCAATATATGAACTTTTATCTAATGTTTGAAATAAAACTATGATAACATTGTCAATGACTACAGTCTGCAAAACAATCCCTGGGTATAATTCCTTGTGTATCTCAAGGTAAAAAGTGAACAGATACTTTCCACCCACTAATCTGCACCTTCTATTTACAGTACCCCATTGAATTCTACCCAGTAGCATTTGCAGGGGAAGGTTTCTGTGGCTGTAGATGGTCAACATAATTTCAGTGGAAGTTTAAGGAACTCTTTGTGCCTGCCTTCTCTTACTTTCTTCTAGTCTTGAACTAAAGGTGAAAGAAATTACCTAAATTAATTATTTAACCATGGAGACTAGAGATAGTTTTATATTGCTCTGATCTGCAGCCATTTTTAAATTATTTCCATAATGAATGTCAAAGTCAAAGAAGAACTGAGAAATACAGGATGTGTTTCTACTGTCCATGTCACTTCAATGTCAGTGCTAAGTTTTGCTTTCAGAGGTATGAATGCAACTTCTGTTGAAATTAATAGAACTATTTGCTGTGGTAAAACCATTACTTGTGGTGTGGAAAGAGAAGAAAATTAGCTATTATAGAGGTTAAATCCTGGTAAGTTTTACCTTGCTATCTATGTTTCATCATCCCCTTTATGTGTATGGCATTGCTTTCTTCCAGACTACTTGGTACAGCTTTAGTATCCATTTTCAACATAAGGTTTAAAGTAAAATTGACTTCATAAGCACAGTCAAAAGTAAGAAAAGTAAGGAAAACCATCCAGAATCTGAAAACAGTGCATCGCACTGAGGATTTTACTGTAAGTAGCCTCTCCAAAGAAAGAAAATTTTACAATGTGAAAAAATTACTTAGCTAAAGCAGTTTGTAGAGCCTTTCTTTAAAAAAGCTTTTTTGAACATTAATACTATTTATAAATCATATTTTACTAGAGCAATTTTATTATTATTATTTTAAATTTCTGGTTTAATGATTAGTCATTAAATACAAAGAATACCATTTTATACATAAATTGCAGGGAATTATTTTTTTACTGCCATTACAGTTGCTTATCATTTAATGCAATAGCAAATTTGTTTTAATTCACACACAGCAGATGTTTCCATTTCTTGATGTGAGAACTAAATCACTTCTGCACTATTTTAAGATTAGAAGATTTTCTGTATATAAGAAATTAATATTAATCCATATAATTTTCAATCTTGTGAAAATCCATTAGAAAGTAAAAATATTATTTTAAGGCTCAAGTTCCTGGTTTTATTTTTAAATGAGATGGAGGGAGTATGCAGAATGAAAAAAAAAAAAAAAAAGAATTTATAAATTTAGAAAGTACAGAGAGAACAGAGTTTTTTCCAGTTCATCTTTTAGGAGGGAGGTAACAAAATGGTTTTTCATTCTGAAAGGCAAATGTTCAGCTAAGCCTGTGAATGTCCTACACATCTGATTTCTTTTTTGTGCTGTTGCTTAGCAGCTGAATTGTATTGCAGTTTGCCAAGTGACCATGTTGACTCTACAAATTATTTGTGTGATCTCCCAAAGCAAGGGGAAAACACCCACAATCCTGTATTATATTAGTTCCTGTAGGCTCAGTATGCTATCATTTCTCATCTAATGGGTGTTTTGTAAGGGTAACATTACCACTTGCAACTCCAGAAAAAAAATTAATGGTTGGATCTTTGGCTTGCCTTTCTCCATCTCCAAGAACAGTGATTGATTCCCAGTGGAGATTTTTAGAGAATAGCAGACTTTGGGACGAAAAATTACCTTTTCTTAGTGATTTTTGGGGGAAACTCCTCATAAATAATGACAACACACAAGAACATTCAGTTAATTTCTTTATGGGTGCATTTTTAAGTGAGAACTTCTTAGAAAAGCAGTGCCAATTAAGTATCATGTTATTATATTCGCATTTATAAAAGGAAGCTTCTTCATATTCTGGTAAGAAAGAAATTTATTGTAGTGTTCTTCTCACCTGACTATAGACATCTATAGTGCAGGTGTCTCCATTCCAACTAGTCACTTAAGCATCCACTGTAGTAACAGAGAACTGTAGGACACAGACCATTCAACCTATTTTAAACACTCAATGAGATGACCCATGCTGTAGAAGTACCTTTTACTTTCATTCTCAGAAAAAGGCTGTAGTTGATTGACCTCAGTAAATTCCATCAGATAAATTCTCCCTATAACCTGTGGAGTTTAAAGTAGGAAATTAAAGGCAAGAACTAATTAGTGTAGAACACCTCCCAATATATTCTTTGTGTCTTGGAAATAGGATTAGAGGTTATTATAACCAGTTTTGTCTAACCCTCTCAATCTCAAGAAAAATCATTCTACACCCTGTTACCAAAAAAACCCTTATATAATATGTCAGGTTTAGGTGATTAATATAATAATTATGTCAACCTCACCTGCACCCCCCCTTGTTGATCAGAAGGCTCTCTGTCTTTGGAGAAAGTGGTCCATTCCTTGTAGGCTACTTCTAATCACAGTTCAAGCAAATGTAAAGTTCTTAATTTATATTCTTTTAACTGTAACATTTACTATATTGCTGGATGCATATATTTGATTCCTCTTCAGCTAAGTGAGTATTTTGTTTTACTAATTTGCTAAATGCATGATAGCTGTAGTAAGACAGCCATTAAAATGAAGCATATGAAAAAAGAAACACTCATTCTATTCCTTATACCAATAACTAATGGAAAAAGGCAACACCTGTACTTCTTGTTCATTTCACATTTCCAAAATTTCTCTGCAAATTTTTCAGAATGACAAGTTCAGTGGAGAAGAGAAGAACACTTCTGTGATTAAGTCCAAGGTCTGGGATCTTGATCTTAACAATCTTTACTTTACATGCTTACCTCTTATAAATTCACTTAAGAACATACTAAACTGTAGGCCCCATTTTGACATCCAGTAAATCCTTTTAATGTAAATCTTGTGAAGAATAATTGAAATAAAGATTATTAACCAAAATTAAATATTTCAATGAAGTTTCTACAAATATTGTGACTTTTGCCTTGTATAAGAAACAAAATTTACTAGACAGGTGAAAGATATACTATTTATATAGATTAAGCTGAGAGCTATAGAAATAAATAATCATATAAATAAGGAAGATGAAAAAGGGATAAGGAAATAGAAAGACCTTATCTTAGACTAGGGTATTTGTGACTGCAAATTAGTGTTTCTGCAATTGAGGAGGAATCACGTGTGTTACCTCTATCAACATTAAGCAGGTAAAATGTAATTCTTGGTCTACACCAGTTGTTTAAGTTTCTTCTGTTGGGAGGGATAAGAACCTCTAAGAGATGATTTATCCTAAAACATATGTCTAACATAGGTGGGAAGACACATTTCTCTTTCTCTTGATTATACAGGGAGACTACATGATCAGCTTAAACCACCTGCCAACTTTTAGTTACATGTAGTTAGGTGAGATGAACTCCACTGAGAGATTATTATTAAGTGGCATAGAGTTAAGCAGCTGGGCAGGCTGTGGTGTATAGGAATATTTTTATTTGTGTTTCCTTGATTCTCCCTCTTCCTTATTTGCACATATAAACTAATTCTATTATTACTTTTTATAAGTACATATTAATTATATACTTCCTTATTTAAACAAGGATGTGTAGCCTTATCCAACGCCACCTAATTTTAGTAAGAGTCTCCTTACCATCGAGAACTGAATTAAAAACAGTTTCTTCTGTTCTGATGTTGAAAAATAATATAATATGGCAAAATGACAGAAGATTCCTTCTCTTGCAGTCCTCAGATTAAAGGATGATAAAGTTATCTTCTTTATGCTGAAATCTTTTGGATTGTTTTAACCTTACGTAAAGTGTTTTTGTTCTTGGGAACTTTTTCTTGAAATTCAGTGACACAAATAAAAACTAATGGCTTATAAAAAAATAATTAGGCAAATGTTGACATAATAAATTGTATTCTTTCTAAAGCCACACATGGAGACACCAGCAAGCACATGCTTGGTATAATACATCATAATTGTCCTGAAAGAGTTATGACTATGTATTAGGTCAATCCATAATATGAAGCTATTAAAAAGTTAATATAGATAAACCCTCCAATCCAGGATATGTAGAGAAAACCTGCAGAGGAAAGGCAGCTAATTTTTAAATATTAACTTGAATATTATGCTGAGAAATTTTCATTAAAGAAATAAATAGGGCTAGGGAGTGCAAGCATGCCAATGAACACTGTTGTTTGCTCATGTAAATAATCCATTATTTTATCATAATATCATAACCAGAGTGACAGCAAACAATTCTGGAGCAGAAGTGTTATGTAAAATAAATATTAAAATAAATAAGTTTTGATTTGATATTGAAATCAAGTTTCCACTATAGCATATGCTCAGCAAAATGCCAATAGTGGGAGGGTTACATTCATTTTTGGGGGCCTTCCACTTTATTTTTATGTAAAAAAAAAACTGTTTCAGCATTTGTATATGCACATAATGTGTTGGCACAGCAGGTAAATATCTAAGGGTTAGATAAACCACATCTTGGACAAAGTCTTTTTTTTGTGCAGTATTGACAATAGCATGGGTCAAAAGTTAATTTTGTTTTGTATCAACATACTCAGAAGGCATTTAAGGAAGGCTAGTTATCTAGATCAATGCATTTTCAGTTCAGCAATAAGATGTTCCTAGATTTTAATTCTGTGGGAGGTAGAAGTTTTATCAAGGATTTCTGTTAAAGACAGCAAGATTATTAAATAAGAACAAATAAATAATTCTTTCAAAGGAAAAGGGTCCCACAAAAACTTATGTAGCATAAGGGAATTGTAAGGAGTCAGCCGAGGGTTTAAGCGCTTTTGTTTTCTCTGAACTGAGTAGCACATCAGAGCCTTTCCTCCCTAAGGTAGTCAGTGTGTCAAGATAGGAAATAATACTTAGTAATACAGATGATTGACTTTCCCTGAAACACAGGCTGGTATTTCCAAGGTCAGAAAGAAGGACCTGAAAAGTAAAAATTCTGACATAGGAATACTTTTTTTTTTTAAATTATTTATGTAGGATACCATGGTTGAATGAATAGTGTTGTAACAAAAAGGTAATCCAGACCTCTGTTATTACTGTATTCCTGAATAATGTTCAAGTCATAAGTAAGTGTGAGAAATCCTCCAGAAATACATGAGAGAAGAAATAATGCATTATGTCTAGTTCCTGTATTCATGGGTAGTTTATATACTTTAATGGGGTATTTTGTCAAAGATGTATATAACTAAATGTTTTACACTTAAAATCCCTTCCAGTCATTTTTTACAGGATCTATGTTATTGAGGAAGGATGCTGAGAAAAATTAATCTCAGTGCATGACCCTGTGAAAATGCATCCAGATCTGAATATTCATCGTTCCCATTGAAGTCAGTGGGAATACAGCTGTAGCACAAAATACGGAACTAAGTTCAGCAAGACTCAGACTCAGAAAGGAATTAGAGAAATCTGTGTCCAGTATGCTGATCTTACACTGCACGCAGTGGTTAGTATGATGGGGCAGAGATGTGATAACTTGTTGTCATTTGATACTTGCTAGTTTATAGCATCCCGTATTAGAGCAAGAAAAGAAGAAAACCATTCACTTCCTTGGATGATGAAGACAGACAGCAGATACCAGGTGAAAAAGCATGGCTATGGGTTATGAATAGGATAAGGGTGGCCCCAGGAGGATTCCTAAATCCTAAAGGGGATAGTGAAAATTTAAATCACATCTTTCCCAATACACCCTGTAAATTAATTTCAGGTCCTGCTCAATGTATTTGTTGATATAAACCCATTTTCAGGTGACTATGGTTTTACATACTTCCTCTAGAAAACTGCACACCTAAGTCAGATTTGCTGGGTGCAATAGGCAAACAGGTGCCTGGAACCTAGACCTTAGCTGTGGTGGTCCTAAAGCTTTTGAGCTGATGAGAGTCCTCCCCACTAAACGAGGGCCACTGTGCAGGGGCAGAATATTCTGGTTCTTGTTTACGCTTAATTTGCCAATATGCTATGGTGCTGGGTCTGTTGCTGATGTGCACTGCCCCCATTCACACTTATTGAGAAGAAAATAACTTGGAAAATCTTTGCTTAGGTGACCCTTGGTAAAGCTCTGATAGGGAAAGACTACATTGTCCCTCATGGAAGTCACCCCTGGCCACTAGAGTACTGTGCATGGTAGAACCTAAAGACTTCCACGGGTCTAGGTGTAAACAGTCCTGGAGCTGTGCAACTTTGGAATACCTGAAGTGGTGATCATGTCAAACCAGATGTGTTTGCAGGGTATTGTGTCTAGTAGGTTGTGATCTGTAGCTCCTGGTGGTGGAAAATTGACCTTGCAAAAATATGTTTCTCTTCACATGAGGATGCAGAACTGAAGTAATTTCCAGTTTTCGCTACTGTGATGTTGGTTTGGTACCTAAAGCAACAGTACTTTGAAAGAACAAAATATATTGGTTTTCCTGCCTTGTAATTGTAAACTGTACCTTAATTATAACAATTATGTACTTTAGCAAACACAATCAATATTGTGGTAATATAGGCATTCTTTACCCCACCTTCCTTTTCTCTTTTTCCATCAGAGAAAATAAATCATAAATTCTGCCTGGAAATGCATACCACAGTGCTCTTAACTCTGCCATATCAAGTTCTAAAACTACTGCTTGTGATTTCAGGCACCTGTAATAACTACCTTATTTGCAGTGTTTGAGTCCTATTTTGGAGATTCTTTTGCTTTTACTGACTTAGAGACATGACCAAACCTGGAATATGGTCAGAAAAGAAGAGAATTCAGCTGTTTTTCAGATGGGCATCATAATTCAGCCTGGGGTTTAGCTTCAGATCTTGTTGCTGTAGAAGTAGGTTCCACACTAGGATTTTGGAGAAACTAAACATGAGGTACAGCCTTATCAAACGGGCAAGATTCTTCAGGATTGGAAATAACATTTTCCCACTGGTTTTACAGGTCTGTATATTCTGAAAGTTCTTGTGTTCACATTAAATCTTTAGAGAAAAGATTTTGTGGAAAAGAAATGATCAGTAGAACTCCATCAGAGAAAGGTGAGACTTCATCAGCAACAGACACACAGAGAACATCTTGAACAGAATGAACCTGTGGTGTGATGGATGCAGAATAAATACAGTGAATTTTTATCCACATAATATGACAACAAAAATTACAAATCTACTTTTAAGACCAACCAATACAATCATCTAGCAAACTCATGACAAACATTTATTATCTGTTATTTGATTAGCATCAGAGACACTGTAAATTGGCAATGTCTTCAAGTTTTGTAAACTGAGGTGAAATGAAGAAGATATTCAAACACACTCAGATTCTTTTAGTTAAGAAGAATTATCATGGAAAGCCAGATTTATGTCTGCTTCACTCACTTGAAGCTGGTGGATCATAGAACAAGGGCAGTGGAGTTTGATTCTTTCTTCATCTCAGATACATCTCCTGTAAAACAAAATTCACATTGACTTTCCTGACTGAATAATCTGCACAGTGACTTCAGAAACACTGCATTTTTCAGTCTACACTTGCATTATTTTGGTCTAAAAGTATATCAGGGCTTCCAAACTCCCTGGAAAGTGCTTACTGCTGAAAATATCTCTGTTCTGTTGAGACATTTTAGAATTTAGTTGTACAATTTCAGATCATTTTGTGTGATTACTCGCCATTTTCAAATCAATTTTAGACAGTAAGAGAAAACAGTGTTATTTCACTTAATTTCAGTAATAGAAGAAATAGTTCCCTAGTGGATGATACAAGTTTAATAGCTTAAAAGGTTCATTTTTTGATTGTAGTGTGTGTGATTTTGTCAGATCAACAGTTATGACAATGAACAGCAGTCACGCTTATGAAAGCCTATGAGCAGGATCAATAGAAAAATGCATTATCTTCTCTCTGAGTATAGTACTACTTTGCATGAAGTTTTCTGTAGAAAGCATTTTTGTGAGAGACAAAAGAGCACTTAGAAGGGAAAAAATCAATGAGTTTTATAATATTCCTCCATTCAATGTATGAGAAATAATATGTAGAGTATGCAATAACAGAAAGAACTTTATCAACCTTAAAATCATGGACCACACATACTAGTTGTGTAAAATGTTCATAAGTCCATGTTCATAATGAGTTATACTGGTCTCATGGCAGTTAATGCCAGTGGTGAATACTAGTGAATCAATATGATCACATATTTTACTGTAATTACTTTACACACCTCTTTTGTTAACAGCTCACTTTCTTAAATTTGTCTTTCAGTTGTTGTGCTTGAAGCTGTGAAAATGGAAGTCATATTTGACCTTTTTTGCCATTTTCATTTTACTTCTTGTTCAATTGTGTGAGTCTGGCATCAGTTTGCTCATGCAACGCTTGAAAGCTTGTATGTCCTTACAGGCCTTCAAGGAGCAGAAGCTGATGCTGAGAAGTGCTGCCACTTCTTCATAAATACAGTGGGCATTATTAAAAATCAGTGTTTGCAAATCAAGTAACAAACCAGGGAACTGAACCCCACACTCTGAGTAAACCAAATACACATACCATGTTGTCTCTCCACTAAAGAACATTTAAGAGGACACGAAAGATCTGCTTGTATTCGGAAACCTACAACCAGGCGTTAATTATTGATAAGTGTGGGAGGGAAGGAATAGTAGGACCTGGTATGGTTCTTCTCTTCTGACAAACTAATTTTGAGGGCTGCAGATGTGATCCCTCAGTGTAAGAGAGGACTAAATCCCTCACAGAAACCCTGTATCATGTGTTATTCTGCATTTCACCCAGGGTCCTTCTGTTGGGTTGACCCTGGCTGGATGTTGGGTGCCCACCAAGCCACTCTATCACTCCCCCTCCTAGGCTGGAAAGGGAAGAGAAAATATAATGAAAGGCTCGTGGGTTGAGATAAGGACAGGAAGAGATCACTCACCAATTACTGTCATGGGCAAAACAGGCTCAACTTGGGGAAAAAAAATTAATTTAATTTATTACCAATCAAGTCAGAGTAGGATAATGAGAAATAAAAACAAATCTTAAAAACACCTTCCCCCCCACCCCTCCCTTCTTCTCAGGCTTAACTTTACTCCCAATTTCTCTACCTCCTCCCTCTGAGCGGTGCCAGGGGACAGGGAATGGGGGTTGCGGTCAGTTCATCACACGTTGTTTCTGCTGCTTCTTCCTCCTCAGGAGGAGGACTCATCACACTCCTCACACTCATGCCCTACTCCAGTGTGGGGTCCCTCCCAGAGGAGACAGTCCTCCACAAGCTTCTCCAATGTGAGTCCTTCCCATAGGCTACAGTTCTTCATGAACTGCTCCAGACTGAGTCCCTCCCACAGGCTGCAATCCTTCAGGAACAGACTGCTCCAGCGTGGGTCCCCCACAGGGTCACAAGTCCTGCCAGCAAACCTGCTCCAGCGTGGGCTCCTCTCTCCATGGGGCCACAGGTCCTGCCAGGAGCCTGCTCCAGCATGGGCTCCCCATGGGCTGCTCACAGCCTCCACCTGCTTCAGCATGGGGTCCTCCATGGACTACAGGTGGATATCTGCTCCACCGTTAACCTCCATGGACTGCAGGGGGACAGCCTGCCTCACCATGGTCTTCAGCATGGGCTGCAGGGGAATCTCTGCTCTTGTGCCTGAAGCACCTCCCCCCTGCCCTTCTTCACTGACCTTGGTGTCTGCACAGTTTTCTCTCACATAACTCTCACTCCTGTTCTCTGGCTGCTCTTCCCCAGCTGTTTTTGTTTCCCCTTCTTAAGTATGCTATCCCAGAGGTGCTACCACCATTGCTTATGGACTCGGCCTTGGCCAGCGACATGTTCGTCTTGGAGTCAGCTGGCATTGGCTCCATTAGACATGGGAGAAGCTTCTATCAGCTTCTTACAGAAGCCACCCCTGTAGCCCTCCACTACCAAAACCTTGCCATGCAAACCCAAGTCCCATAACTTGAAATGTCAAAAATGAATTACATACCTGAATACAGTATATCCACAGAATCACCAAATCACAGAATGTCTGAAGTTGGAAGGCACATCTGGAGATCATTTAGTCCAACCCCCCAATCCATAGCAGGGTCACCTAAAGCACATTGCCCAGGACCATGTCCAGCTGGGTCCTGAATATCTCCAAAGGTGGAAATTCCACAACATTTCTGGGCAGCCTGTTCCAGTGTTGGACCACTCTCACAGTAAAAATCCCTTTTTCTTTTGTTTAATTTTACATATTTCAGCTTATGCCCATCTTCATCTCCTTTCACTGGTTAGCACCGAGAAAAGTCTACCTTCACCTCCATCTTCCCTCTCTGCTGTCAGTATTTATACACAGACTTTATTCTAGAAGATATTGTAACAAAAGTAAGGACTGAAGTGGACTTAATTATACCCTTTCATTATAACACTTCAAAGACCTACAGTATTAATACTGCTGATGGATAGAAAACAAGACTGAATAATAACATCCCAGAGCTTTTGTTTTCTGTGCTGCTCGTGTTCATACAGGTACCTGTCAATTCTTTCCACTAATATCTAATGAAAACGTTTCAAAAGGCAATATTGTATTTGAATAACAGTCAGTTCTTTCATTTGAAGGAAGACAATAAGAATTCCCCTCCTTTTGTAGGCAAACTCCCCTTAATGTCAAAGTAATTTTAGTTGAGAAATGATCAAGTGACAGCTCTAAGAATTAGACTCTTGAGTGAATGTCCATTTAGTTTTTTAAACAATGTAATTTTCAAATTTCATTTTTAGTGTTTGAATTGACTTCTTAAATCCAGCTCAAAGATTATTCAAACAGGTCATTGCTGCAAACTCTTCAGAAGATAAGACTAAGTGCAGTCTTGTGATCTAGGCTGAAAGCAATAAAATGGGGTGTAATAAAGAAAGTGGTTCATATAAGGAGATATTAATTCAGCCTGAAGGTGAACTGGATAGGCAATATGGAATTGCAGTATTCATGTAAATAAATACAACTCTGTTATAGTACTAAACAACAATAGTAAAAGAAAAATGCTTATTGGCTTGTAATGAAAGAGAAATATATTTTAAACAAAGTTGCGGTAACTGCTGAGCAACTTATTCTGGTAAACTCTTATTTTAGGGAAAGGAAATTTACCTAAGTATTACTTGGCTCAGTGTTTCCCCATGTTTATGGACTGTATTCCATTTAATAGCAGTTTAGTTTCAGAATATGGCATCTGGACCCAGGCCCTTATTTGCCTTTTAAAATAACATGCACAAACAAGAAAAAGCCCAAAAGTAAAAAATAAAATCTATTGATGCAAATGGGTATTTATAGAAAAAAAAACAAAGAAAAATTAAGCATACACAGACTACTGAAAAATGTACTGAAATAAGATATCAGGATTGTTCTTCCTTGCTTATGAGACTTTATAAAGTAGTCAAGAACAAGTGGAAATGGAGATGTGTGTGAGTTTAAGATGCAGCGTGACCAAATTTATAAAATTATATACTTATTCTACATAAAGGCAAATAACAAAAAGGTTTATTCAGATACTGAAAAGTCACAATTGCTTTGTCAAACATGTTACATCAAGAGTCATTGCACTCCAAGGGGTATATAAGTATATTTTCATAAGAAATCTTAAGAAAACATGAAAATTAGAGTAAGTCTATTTCTTTGTGTCCAAAATTTGGCTGGAGTGCACTTTGGATTTTGGAGTTTTCTGGAATTTGAAAGCATCTCTGGGCTCTGCCTGAAGGTGACTTTTAAGGATGTAATGTTTTGGCCATTTCTATGATGTCTGGATTCTTCACAATTGAAAGTGATGGAACTATTTATAAAATTGATATTTTGAGCTTATTACATTTCAAAGTTTAACTTTGAATCCTTAGAGTCGAACGAGAATATCTAATACCACATGGTTCACTGCATCATTTATGGGCTTCAAATGTCCCAACACTGCATATAGATTTAGATATTTTTTGTTGTTTCTCATCTACTTTTTTCATGAAGTAAACTATGGTATAATGATTGGAGTTAAAACTGGTCATGTATTCTACCCCTTAGCCTGAAACAAGTAGAACCTCTTGTGAATCCTCGATAAGGACTGTGAATTAATTGGTTGAGGATTCATGTGTATTCAGTCTACAAAACTGAAAAGCTCTTCATTGACTTTCTTGACTAGATCGTCTTTGAGTACGATGGGAGCTTAGCTATCTAGCACACTTGGAGACACCTAAGGAAAAAAATGTGTTAAGCTATGAGCTCAACAGCTTTCATGTAGCATAAAAGCTTTTATGTGAAATTAGAGCAAAGAATGAAAGAAAGTACCATCAGGGAAGGTGAGTGATGTACAAGTCCCACTAGCTATTAACCTCAGTTTTTCAAGAAAAGGGGATATAGTGCTGATGGCTATGCAGAGGATCAGGTGACCAGAACAAGGTGATGACAGGAGAACAGGGAAAAAGAGAGGTAATGGATAGAAATATGTGACCTTTCTTTGAGTCCTGAGTCTTTTTGTAGGATTGTTTTTATAGTGATATTAGAACAAAATAATATCATTAACACTATCACATCATTAATGCTGTTTCAGTTTATGGTAATCAGCATTTTTGTTAAAAAATATTTTTTCTCACACCTTTTCCCCCTGTGCATCAAACTGACACTTCCTTCCTTCCATTCTTGCAAATCTGATTTCCCTTTACCCGGGAGTCTGAGGTTTTCTCAGTGTTTTGGGACAGCAAGGATCCCCCGATGTGTCTGCAGCCCGGTTCTTCATGATGGTTGCATCGGATGATCACGCTCTCTTGTTACAGAAGGAAGCTGCTGAAATATGGTCTGAACAGCCATATTTCCATTAGTCATAATGTAGGGGCTCTCTGTGTAAGGAATTTTCTGAGTCAGAAGATGACAGATAATCAGAGTTGATGACCACAACTGCTCTGTGAAGTAAGTGATCAGCCTTCTGGGAGGTGACAAACACCTATCCTCAGCAAGGGTAGTTTTTTGCATTGCATCAAGATAGATTTAGTTAGCATTACTTAAAGGCCTCTGAGGCACATACTGAAGCAAACAGTTGTGGTATGCAAGGCACTGCAGCCTCTAGCTGCTCATTCTGCCCCTTTGCTGAAGGTTACTGCCATCATATAAAAAGCTGACAGAAGTGAATCTGCACTCATATTTCAACAGTTGCTATTCACAGGTTGATTTATGAGGGCAAAATCTACAGCTGAGGTATGGATTGACAACTTGAGTGGCTGAGGTATTGACTGTTGGGATCAGAAACACCTTAAACCATTGCAGCTAAATCCAAGAGTGACTTAACTTCATAAAGCTTAAAGCTATTATTTTGAAATTTATTACACACTATGCCCCTGAAATTGTCTTATGAAACTAGAATAATGTGAAACTAGGCATTCACACAATGTCAGGCTTCCAAATTAAAAGGACTTCAACTTTTTAAATTCATCATCTTAACATTGTATTACTATAAAACGGTGCTTGTAAGAGAAATTGCAGAAAAGAACAAGAAGAATGAGCAGAGTTCTTGAAAACACGACCTCTGAAGAAAGGATAGGATTTGAAGAAAAAAAATGACGGGAAGGGATATAAAATAGCAGTCTTTGATATGCAAAAGGTAGTTACAAAGAGGAAAGGAATAATCTGTTCTCTGTGTCAGCCTTGGATAGAACAAGAAGTAATGGTCTTAAATTAGAGCAAAGGAAATTTAGATTATATATTAGGAAAAGATTTTCAACCATAAATCATGGAAAAGGACTGTCTAGGGAGACTGTGGAATTATCAGTACTGGAAGTTTCTGAGAACAGGCTGGGCAGACAACTTTCAAGGCTGAATAAGGTGGAGGTGATCTTTTCCTGGGAAAGAATGATAAACTCTTGAAGTTCTTTTTGAGATCTATTTTCTTTGATGCTGGAACATCTAATATGTCACATGAACTTAAGTACAATTTATTTGAAAAAAGTCAAACCAGTGGCTAAACAGTGTGAAGAATGAAGGACATACTGGTTTACTGACCAACAGATTATACTGGGACTGGCTTACTACTATGCTGTGAAATGAATGACACATTAATAGCTTTAGCTTATCTGGCTGGGGAACACAGTGAATGATTCAGAAACGACCAAAATGCCTTCCCTCCTTCTCCTTTTATCTTTAAAGCTATTTTTAGCTCTTTTCTGCATTGATTGGGTTGTGATGGCTAATGAAAGAAAATGCTCCCTCCACTCCCTTTTGTTCTCAGGCCTGTTCTCAGCAGTCTGTATAGCTTACACATAAGGGCTTCCACCACTTTGGTTATCCAAGTGATTTTTGAATGGTATGCAACTACTACCTGAGCTGCCCAACATGTCTTCTTATGTATACGAGCAATCTAGTATGGAGCTAGGATCTGATCTACCAGTGCTGATGCTACTCAAGCAAATTAAGATTGTGAATTTCTGGTTTTAGTCACAAATGAGACCTAAGAATGTTTAAAAAAGTCTATTTACGTTTTTCAGACAAGCTTTTTTGGAAGAGGATGGTCATTAGCCTCATGACAATTTACTCTGAAAGAGCTCTTTCTCTGTGGGATTTTGTCAGTTTATAATATTGTGTTGTATACCACATCTGCCTGGTGAAGTGAAGTACAAGATATATTTGTGGTCAGCAATAAAAGCTGCCCTTCACAAGGTATTCCAGGAGAAGGTCTCACTGTGGTAATACTTGACACCACACATTTCACTATGAAGTTATAAAGATAACTGAAATACCTTTATCATAATTTAGCTCAAATATTTTAAAGGTTAATGGTTTATTAGGATAATGAGCTCCACAAAAGGTCATATCAGGTAAACTCATAAAAGCAAACATCTTGAAATATAACTAAAGAATCACAGAAGCATTGAGGTTAGAAGGAGCCTCTGAAGATCACCTTGTCCAGCCCCCTTGTGCAAAGCAAGGTCAGCTAGAAACAGGTGGCTCAGGACTGTGCCTGTTTGGGTTTTGAGTGTCTCTAAGGGTGGAGGCTCCACAGCCACTCTGGGCAACTATTCCCATACTGTGTGCTCAGCCACACTGTAAAGAAGTTTTCACTTATGACATCTAAGTGGAATTTTCTGTATTTCAGTTTGTGCCTGTTGCCTCTTGTCCTTTCACTAATTAACACGGAGAAGATCCTGGATCTATCTTCCTTATTCCTCCCACCAGGTACTCATAAATATTGATAAGATTCCCTCTGAACTTTCTCTTTTCAAGGCTGAACAGTCCCAGCTCCCTCAATCTCTCCTTGCATGTCAGGTGCTACAATCCCTTTATCGCCTTCATATACCATACTGCTCTTGTACCTGTGGAGCCCAGCACTAGAAACAGCACTCCACGTGTCTCACCAGTGTTGAGTAGATAAGTATCACCTCCCTTGACCTCCTGGCAATGCTCTGTATAACACAGACCGGGAAAATGTTGGCTGCCTTTGATCCAAGGGTGCACTGTTGATTCATCCTGAACTTGTCCACCAGGACTGCCAGCTCCTTTTCAGCAAAGCAGCTTCTGGTCAGTCCCCAGCCTGTACTAGTGCATTCTTCCCCAAGTTCAGGACTTGTCATTTCCCTTTGTAGGTCTTCATTAGGTTCCTCTCTGCCCATTTCTCCAGGCTGGTGACATCTCTCTGAATGACAGCACAACCATTTGTTGGACAGGACTGGACAAACTTTGGCAGTCCCTCCACAAAGTCTCAGATCTGAGTCCCCCGCAAGCTGCAAAACTCCCTAAGCAGCAGGTCAGGTCAGGAGATGGAAGCCTTTGTCCCTGGTAGCAGGGAGTCTCCCACTGCTATTGTTCACTGCTTCCTTGGGGTGCTGCTGCAGGGCTCAAGCCCAGCCAGGTTGGTTACTCCAATAAAAGGGAAAGCTATCAATTCTCAGGCAGTAGGGAGCCATATTCCACCTGAAGTACCTCTTCTGTATTAAGTCTTTCCTGCTTGCTTCCAGTGTATTTTCTCTGGTTCAAGAGAGGTTTTTTTTCCCACCTTGCTATTTAAATTGAGTACTTTTAAAAAGATAACACTGGAGAAAAGATGTAAGTTACTAATGATGTTGCACACTGTCATAGTTTATCCCCAGCTGGCAACTAAGCACCACACAGCTGCTCATTCACTCACCCCTGGTAGGATGGGGGAGAGAATCAGAAGGGTAAAAGTAAGAAAATTCATGGGTTCAGATAAAGACAGTTTAATAGGTAAAGCAAAAGCTGTGCATGCAAGCAAAGCAAAAGAAGGAATTAATTCACTCCTTCCCATCAGCAGGCAGGTGTTCAGCCATCTCCAGGAAAGCAGGGCTCCATCACACGTAACGGTTACTTGGGAAGAAAATTGCCATCACTCCGAATGTCCCCCCCTTCCTTCTTCTTCCCCCAGCTTCATATGCTGAGCATGATGTCATATGGTGTGGGATATCCTTTTGGTCAGTTGGGGTCAGCTGTCTTGGTTGTGTCCCCTCTCAACTTCTTGTGCACCCCCAGCCTACCCACTGGTAGGGTCATGCAAGATGCAGAAAAGGCCTTGATCTGTGTAAGCACTGCTCAGCAATACCAAAAACATCCCTGTATTATCAACACTGTTTTCAGCACAAATCCAAACATAGCCCTGTACTAGCTATTATGAAGAAAATTAACTCTATTCCAGCCAAAACCAGCGCACACACACTGATTTTTTTATATAAAAAAAGAAAAAGATTTTTAATGTTTTAATATACTTTTGTACCAACTAAAAATAGCCTTTTATATGAGGTAAACCTACTTCCTCAGTTATTTTGCTATTATGGCTGATATTCTGGGAATCCTGCATGGTCCTGCTTGGAAAAATCAAACAGAAAGGAGGAAGTATATGAGAGCCAAGTAGGGGAAATGGTTATCCATCCATATCAAGGATATGGATACTCTGGCTCTTTGGCAGAAAAGGAAAAGTCAAGAATTATTTAAAGTAGAATAGAAGGAAATGAAACTAAAAATACATTGTCAGATACTAAAAGAAAAATAATAATCATTCAGTGTTTTCACATTGAAGTTCTTTGTGAGTTTAGTTCCAACTCTTTTAAAAATGTCAGTAGGAGTTATATGTCTTCAAAACCCTCCCTTGGCTTCTCAGAGCCAATCCACACAGAGATTTTAAGTGTCACTATGATACTTAAAACCACCATGCAGATGCTGCAAATCTACCAAACAGATCTACCAAAAAATATGTCTATATTGGGAGAGGTGGACTGAAAACTGGCTGAACAGCCAGGCCCAGAGGGTGTTGATTAATGACACAAGATCTAGATGGATGCCAATAACTAGCAGTGTACTCCAGGTTTCAATACTGGATCCAACACTGTTCAACATCTTCATTAATTATCTGGATGACGGGGCAGAGTGTAGCCTCAGCAAGTTTGCTGATAACACAAAGGTGTGAGGAGTGTCTGATACACCAGAGGGTCAAGCTGCCATCTACAGGGACCTCAACAGGATGGAGAAATGTGCTGACAAGAAGCTCGGGAAGTTCAACAAGAAGGAGGAACAACCCCAGGCACCTGTATATACTGGGGCAGACCCAGCAGCTTTGCAGAAATCCTTGGGGAAAGCAGCCTGGCAGAAAAGGACCTGGGGGTCCTGGTGGACACCAGGTTGTACATGGGCTAGCAATGTGCCCTTGCTGCAAAGAAGGCAAATGGTATACTGGTCTGCATGAGGAGGAGTGTTGCCAACAAGTCAAGGGACGTGATCCTTTCACTCTACACAGAACTGGTAAGGCCACACCTAGAGTACTGTGTCCGATTCTGTGCTCCCCCATACAGGAAAGATGTGGAGCTACTGGATAGAGTCCAGTGAAGGGCCACAAATAAGATGAAGAGAATGAAGCATCTCTCCCATGAGGAAAAGCTGAGAGAGCTAGGACTGTTTAACCAGGAGAAAGAAAGGTTCATGGGAGATCTTAGTAATCTATATAAATATATGAAGGGAGGGTGCAAAGAGGACATCTGAGCCAGGCTCTTGTCAGTGGTACCCAGTGACAGGACCAGAGGTAACAGGCACAAACTGAAACACAGTGAGGTCCCTCCAAACATCAGGAAACACTTTTTCACTGTGAGGGTGACTGAGCACTGGCACAGGTTGCCCAGGAAGGTTGTGGGGTCTCCATCCTTGGAGATACTAAAAAACTGTCTGGACATGGTTCTGTGCAACTGTCTCTGGGTGGCCCTTGCTTGAGCAGGGGGGCCTCTTCCAACCTCCACCATTCTGTGATACTGTGATTCTGCAATTCTGTGTTAAAGAAAAGTTTCCCTGGTACGAGCTGCAAACATATGCTTTGTCCTGATGCTGTATTAAAATATAGCCCACTCCCATTATGTTTTATTGTAGTTTCCAGTAGGAAGTCTGTAAAGGAATCTCAGTCATGAATACTGTGCTCAGGTGAACTAAATGACTGGATGTCACGGTCCGTTTGGATCTCTCAAATTTATAGGACAATGTGCTCTGTAAGTGAAACTTTATTTCATGAGCTCATTAGGTAAAGAAACAAATCAAGCAAGGGTTGAACCCCTTTTTTACAGTCTCATCTAACACATGAACTGTGTAATTAATTACTTCATTAGTTCACAAATTCACTACACATTCTTGAATAACTCACAAGTTTTGCAGTAACTCACAAATTCTCTAACTCCTGTGCCTACGAGCGAAATACTTACATAGCCAGTGGTGGGAGTGCTTATCCTTCCTCCTCTGTCAGGCTGTGTATCACACCAGAAAGCATGAAAGCCTCACCAGGCCAGCTGCTGATGGATCTGCATCAAAATCTTTTTGGGTAACCTAAAGTATTTATACCTTCCAGCCTTGAAAGTTTGGTCTGCATCACTTCCGTAACTTCATGGATTCTGAAGAAACTGCCAAGGAGTTAGCATGCAAAAATCTAGGAGATGATGGAGACAGTAAGCTCCAGGTGATAATGGCTTCAGAACAGCCCTTCTGTCTTCCAGTCCATTGTGTCCTGTGTGGGTGCAGCTCTCACTTTGACCTAATGGTACTTCTCCCAGCATATATCAAGCCTTAGCATGAGCTGTCTGTTAAGCCAAATCCTGAAAAGTAATTGAGTGATGTGTGAGTCAGCATAGGTGGGACTCAGGAACAATCACAAAACCATGGATGAAATGCAAAGGGTAAATTTATTTTCATTACATTGCCGACTGGGGGATCCCCAAAGCAGCACCTGGGTAGAAGCACACAAGTGGGGACACAGGCACCGTTGAGCTCAGTCCATACTAGAGGAAAACCGAACTTGCTGTTTTCATCTGTTTATCAGATGAATAAATCTGTTTATTTGCACAGGCATAGTTTCCCACTGTGCTTTGATCTTTCCCGTAGCAGGGCAGGAATCTCAAGCATGTTCAACAGGGTGCCTCTAAGTCTATTACAGGCCTGTCTTATGTAAACACAGATGTTCTACTTGTCAAACACACAAGGATAAACAACAGTTAGAATGATATATGTATTTTTCCATACCCTAGCAACAAGTCACTTGAGCATGTTTACAATCCTCTTCGCCAATCTTCTGTTATTATCCCACAAGTGAACAGTCACACTGGAGGACCAGGATCATGGAGAATGTTATGAAGGACCATCACCTGGTAGTAGCCCAAAATCCTTACATTCCTCAATTCAGTGTTTAGGCTTTACCTGTGCCTATTACAATGGTGTGAAGATTTCAGCCCAAAGGCATCACTATATTAGGAAAAAAATAAAAATTTCTACTAATGTCAGGCTTATTTGGCACTATTTGAGGAGTTACTCTGCTTGACGGCACATGTTTCATAGGATTTTAGTTTGTCATTTTCCTATCCGTCTTTTCATTATCACTTTTTGTCTGTTTTCTGTAGAACATTCCATAAAAAAGTTGCCACTGGAAACAAAACCAAAGCTGCATGGAACCAGTAAGGATAGATATAAAGTCCTTTGTAGTAAACTGCACAGAAGACTGAAATAAACTTTAAAGGAAAAACAAATCTTTTTTCATGTCATGCAGCTCTTTAAGCTACTCAGCAGGAACCAGATATTTCGTAGAAAATAGTATGAATGCAGGAAGCTGACACAGAGAATATTAGGTTCAAGAAGAAACAAAGCTACTTTGAAATTCTATTCCACAAGCACATGTATTTTCATAAGGTTAGGTCTACCTTCCTACAAAACTGGGAAGCCACAGGAGCCCCAAACAGCATGAGGCATTCAATTTTTTGCACTGGTCTCTCAGTTATGGTGGACTTTGTAGGAAATGGAACAATCCCTCAAATTTCCAAAGTACTATTGAAAAATGATCATGTGTCAAGCAGCTGTCATCAAATACTCCAGAGCTGGGTACTGTTCTGTATTGAAAAGTCTCGCTTGGCTGGCTATTGTCTCTGCTGCACCTCTAGAGTGAGCAGGTGGCAATTGCAATACATAATATCTTTCTTCTTATGTCCTATTTATTTACATGCATTGAATGAAGACACAACTTGGAATGAGGTTTCAGTGGCCTACCTTAAAGAGTTTCTAAGAAAATGACACTACAAGGAGAAAGCTGGGGACAGATGATAAGGATAATAAAAAAAAAGTTTGATTTTTTTTTTTTATAAATGGTAATCAACAATATTGCCAACAATCATAGAATCATAGAATCATTAAAGTTGGAAAAGACCTCTAAGATCATCAAGTCCAAACTTCAACCCAACACTACCATGCCTCCTAAACCATGTCCTGAAGTGCAGCCTGTTCCAATGCCTGACCGCTCTTTCAGTAAAGAAAGAGTTTTGGCATTTAAAAAAGCTCACTTAACCTTTGTTGATATGGTTTTACCAAATGACAGAACAGCTTTCATTACCATTGCAATGCAGGCAGTGAAACTTTAAAGGAAATATCAGATATTAAGAACATGTCTAGTAGGTTCTGTATTTTTGGTAGCTCATTTTCTATCAGTGTTTAAAAATTTACTTATGTACAAAGTCATTGTGCTAAAGAAGAGGCAGATAATGGGTCAGCTTAGATTGTTGATGTAAATTATTTCCCTTTCTTCTTTTCTTTAGTATGAAAAGAGTAGCTTTCTGCAAGTGATGCCTTTGGACAAATACAATTATATTTTTTTCTCTATAACAGGACTCTGAAGTGTCACTTAATTTGACATATCAAAAGCTGGAGTTCTTGTTCTTTTCAAAATAAAAAAAACAATGCTCATAAAAGGAGAGAAAATTTGCTTTATAATTATTAGAATATTATATGTTGGAACCTTAATGTGTCACTTACCTCATCTAAGTTGATCTGTCTGAATTTTAGGTATCATGCTAGGCATCAGGCAAATTAGCAATTTAGGCATCTTTTCTAATCACTGAGGAGAGACAGGTTCCCAACTATAAACTCTGAAGGCAGTTCACCTGATCTAGTTTAGTCTTTTAACTTAGGATAAATTAGTTTTTCTTCTGGAAGGGTGAATCTCTCTTCCTTTATAGTAGACCAGATTAGGACAAGCTAAGTTTTTTGGTAGTTAAGTAAAAAAATTCCATCCAAAGGGCTTATTCAGAACAAGTACATGCTGCCCAACTCCCAGGTTAGCCAGATCCGTTATGTCTTCAGTCTAGGGAGTGCTTCCAGATATCTACTTGCAGGTACTACCCTAACTTCTGGATCTGCCTAGAACCAGTCACTATTATTTTGTCCCCTGCTGTGTTCTCCAAGGATCCTGTTTATATAAAAATAATTTGACAAAATGTTTACTAAGTACCAGGACACAACAGACCTACCTCTGCAAAAAGTTACTTTCTTGACAAAACTAAGAGGCCCTTTGAACTTATTTTTTCCCTCTTCAGTTCCTTGGGTTTTGGACCTGTGGCTTCAGAGTGGTTCAGTTTTAGCAAAGAGAGTGGCAAATGGCTCATTTCCAAAGTATTCTGTAACCTGGGGATGATGGTACACTCTCCTGGAAAGCAGGCAATGAAAGTTCAAATCTCCTCAAGCTACTCAGAGCTGTTTTCCTTTTTTTTTTAAAAAAGAAACAAAAAACCAAACCAAACCAAACCAAACCCAAAAATATAGTGACTTGTATTAACTTTAGTATCACAATCCAGGCATCTCATTAGAGAGCTCCGTCTCAAAGGTAAGCTGAAAACACGTGTAACGGCTATTGTCTGCTAAAACCTGCATCAGCAGGGCGGCTGCCAGCAGCAGGAATTGCTGCAGACACTGCTTGGGGAAATAAAGGGCAAACAGGAGAGCCATCTTTGAAATTTGGATGACTGATAAGGGTGACTGACTTGGCCTAAGGACATAAAGCCAGAGGCTTTTTTAGCTGATGATTTTGAATGTACAGAGGCAAGTCTCGCTCTCCAGTCTAAGCTTCCTTTTTTCTCTCACAGTCCATGTCATTTCTGGGTAATTTAAGCAGCTTCCCACTCAGATCCTCTATCAACTAATGAAGAGTTTTCCCTCTACCATCTGCACTGTAGAGGAAGATGGAAATCAGATGGAAAATCCCCCTGAATGTCAAGCTGTGTACAGAGTCTTCATTGCAATGCTTCTCTGAGTGATGCACAGACATTTCTAAGGATACAGACCTTCAGGGCTGTTGTATTTGCCACCTTTTGTATTGTTTTCACTTGCACGCACAAATATCTCACATGCAAAGCTTTGTCTTTTCCTTTCCTCTCCCCTCATCTTCACCATGCATTTTAATGTCAATATCAGCTGCATATGCAGGTGACATAATTTTTTGTTTCTCATTAGTGGCAGTGGAACTGCAAATGGGTTTCTGTGACCAGCACCCACAGCTGCTTGTCCTGAAAACATCTGTGGGCAGGTAAGGGCAAATGTAAAGCTGCTCAAGGACAGACAGGAGATGGGCTATGGAGATCCAGCCCTGGGTAAGTTTTCTACAAAGCACATTCAGCCTTGGATCACCATTGGGCTTGCTGCAGTACAAACAATAAGTAGATAAACAAATTAAAAAAAAAAATTAAATGAAACAGATCTACAGGATTTTGGTGCAAAATACAACAAAGAGTGTGTACAACTAATTGAATTACTATGGTAATATCTCATAACTCATAATAAAATCTCTGTATTAATATCACCTTTCTTTTTTTGGGTGCCTGTAATTCAGACTTAGTCATGTTCTGTAAACATAAGGAAAAATGCACATGTGAATTATTTTTGCCTGAAAAGCAGCTATTGTACGTAACCAATCGTCTAAAAAAAATCACAATGAACTTAATGTATGGATTTAGTGTGTCTATATGGCAGCACAGTGACATGATATATTGTAATGGTTCTATGGTAAATAATACAGCTTAAAATTAGACTTTAAAAACAATGCAGCTGTCTCAGTTCACTGAGTGTTTAAAATTATCTCATATCTCATTTACTTCCATCAAATGTATTTTTATTCTTTTGAATTCAACATTCAAAGGCAGGGAAATACAGAATTACTTCACAGTAAAATAACATTATGAGTCTTCATTAAAGTGACATATCAATCTATTTATATCCTGCTCATCAATATGATTCTTGAACCCTTAATTGTAATTACATAAATTCACCAAGAAGTCTAGTCTAAGGTTTGCTTTTGGTGTTTTCCTTACTAATAGAAAGCAATCTTAAAGCATTAAGTGTTACATTTCATCCACAAGGATAAAATTATTGTGGGTGAGTGTGGTTTTACAGATGAGACCAGTGGTAAAGAAGGATGTTTGGCTGTGTTTACATTTTGGGGTGCTCCACCTTCAGTATGACCAAACACCTGCTGTGATTACTGGTTATGCTCCTGAATATAGTATTTAAAAATTGTTCCCTTGTCAATAGAAATAACTGGCATTTCAAAAAATAGGCTCAATTAATGAATATTAGCATGTTAAATTGTGAAAATGTGGAAAAATTGTACAGGAATTTTCTATCCAAAAAAGAAATATTCCAAAAATCCAAACTTATCTCTGCTTAACACTGTATTGTGATTCCAATGAGACCAGGTCTATCTATTGGACAGACAAGCTATTTATGGACACCCTGAAAGAAAAACAGTATGGAAGTCACACCAGACATGGAAAGTTTTGAAAATGTTCCATAAATATTTGTGGCCCGTTGACCTACTTTATTCCCAATGGTGAGGGGTTATTTCTACATCTGTTCATACAGTTCATGGGTCTGCTTATGAACAGCTTATGAACCTGCTTATGTTGCTGCTCAGCTGTACATGTTGATATGTCCCGTAACACTGAAACAGGGTATGTCTTGGGGTACCCAACCCCTGAGCTGGAAGACAGGGACAGGAAGCAGAATGAAGTCCCCATATTCCAAAGGGAAATGGTTAGTGACCTGCTACACCACTTAGACACACACAAGTCTGTGGGGCCGGATGGGAACCACCCAAGAGTAATGAGAAAGCTGGCAAAAGTGCTCACCAAGCCACTTTCAGTCATTTATCAGCAGTTCTGGCTAACTGGGGAGGTCCCAGTTGACTGGAGGTTAGCAAATCTGGTACCCATCTACAAGAAGGGACTGAAGTAGGATCTGGGGAAATACAGGCCTGCCAGTTTGACCTCGGTGTTGGGGAAGGTTATGGAGCAGATCATCCTGAGTGCCATCACATGGCATGTACAGGACAACCAGGTGATCAGGCCCAGTCAACACGGGTATAAGAAAGACATGCCGTGCTTGACTAACTTGATCTTCTATGACCAGCTGACCTGCTTAGTAGATGAGGGAAAAACTGTGGATATTGTCTACATAGACTTTAGTAAAGCCTTTCACATAATTTCGCACAGTTTCTCCTGGAAAACCGGCTACTCATGGCTTGGATGGGTGTCCTCTCTGCTGGGTAAAAAAACTGGCTGGCTGGCTGGGCCCAAAGAGTTGTGGTGAATGGAATTAAATCCAGATGGCGGCCAGTCACGAGCGGTGTTCCCCAGGGCTCAGGATTGGGGCCAGTCTTGTTTAATATCTTTATCAATGATTTGGACAAGGGGATCAAGTGCACCATCAGTAAGTGTGCAGATGACACCGAGTTGGGCAGGAGTGTCAGTCTGCTTCAGGCTAGAAAGGCTTTACAGAAGGATCTGGACAGGCTGGATCGATGGGCTGAGGCCAACTGTATGAGGTTGAACAAGGCTCAGTGCTGGGTCCTGCACTTGGGTCACAACAACCCCATGCAATGCTACAGGCTTGAGGAAGAGTGGCTGGAAAGCTGCCCAGCGGAGAAGGAGGACCTGGGGGTGCTGGTTGGCAGCCGGCTGAACATGAGCCAGCAGTGTGCCCAGGTGGCCAAGAAGGCCGACAGCATCCTGCCTTGTATCAGCAATAGTGTGGCCAGCAGGAGTAGGGAAGTGATCGTGCCCCTGTACTGGGCACTGGTGAGGCTGCACCTTGAATATTGTGTTCAGTTTTGGGCCCCTCATTACAAGAAGGACACTGAGGTGCTGGAGCGTGTCCAGAGAAGGGCAACAAAGCTGGTGAAGGGTCTGGAGAACAAGTCTTATGAGGAGTGGCTGAGGGAACTGGGGTTGTTTAGCCTGGAGAAGAGGAGGCTGAGGGGAGACCTTATTGCTCTCTACAACTCCCTGAAAGGAGGTTGGAGCGAGGTGGCTGTTGGTCTCTTCTCCCAAGTTACTAGTGGTAGGACAAGAGGAAATGGCTTAAAGCTGCATCAGGGGAGGTTTAGATGGGATATTAGGAAAAATTTCTTTACTGAAAGAGTGGTCAGGCACTGGAACAGGCTGCCCAGGGAAGTGGTTGAGTCACCATCCCTGGAGATATTAAAAAAACATGTAGATGTGGTGCTTCGTGACATGGTTTAGTGGTAGACTTGGTAGTGTTAGCTTTACAGTTTTAATCAATTAACTTAAGGGTCAACCTAAATGATTCTATGATTCTAAGGAGTCAATAAATAGAGGTATTAAAGATTTAGTTAACAGAGGCCTAGGCCAGGAAAAGAAAAAAATCACATCTAGTTGAAAACTAAAACTTAGATCAAGGAAACACTAGAGAGAGAAATAAGTCTGAAAGGTTTCATATATCTCTCTAAAAAGGAGCATAACAAAACAGCAACAACAACAACAAAACAATTTGAGAATCAGAGGTTTAGATTTTACTAGCACAGAATTTAGAGCAAATCAAGATTCTAAGTATATGTTCCAAAAGTGCAAATAATAGCCCAGTACTTGGTTAGTGTACTAGAGACTTCTTACTTACTTGCTTTGAGTATACTATGCTTTATGCGGCATCCCATTACAAAGGTTCCATAACATGTAATGTAATAGCATTAGAAATTGGCATGTGAGGTTGACAATGTTGTTCAAATATTCCTAAAAGAAAAGCAAGATGCTGTAGCAAAAGTTTGTCTTTAGCCTTCTGTATACTATTTCATAAGTGGGAGCATGTGATAATAGACTGTGAAGTTATCGCTGAGAAATTAACTTACAGATTACAAACCACCCTGACACATTTACAATTCCTTGCTCTAATAGGAACCTAAATGATGTTAAGTTTCATTTGTTCATGTTAATCTACTGTAATGCTTTATAGAAGACAAATATTTATCACAGTGGAAATTTTTCTGATAGCACTATTTTGCCTTCCAAACAAAACCAAAACAAAAAACTTCTGTTTTTAACAAAAGTTAAATATAAAGGCTGTAAAAGCAAAAGTAATTGTTTGTGAATATAAATATGTAGCAAATAGGAGAGGTTTTAATTCTAAAGATTCACAATGGAGAGGTAGAATGGATTGCTGGAAGAACAGGCATTATTATGACAGGTGATTTGTTTTTATTTATTATTGCAGCCATTGATTTACTGTAAAAGTATAGGCTGATTTTATTGCTTGAATTAGTCTTGTGGAAGTGTAGTTGGTTTAAAATATAAACAAATTCTAATGAGCAAGACTGTTAAATACATATGAAAAATGTTAGAAAATAAGACGTGTACAATTGCCTCACATCTTACCCTTGACCAGAATTACATCCTATGGCCTTTTAACAAAAGGTAACATTACTACAATTATTTTTCAAAAACGTCTAATCAAACCAGTAAATACTCATTTTGTGTCTGAGCTCCAAAATTGCTTAAAATTCACTAAAGAGAGCTCTGGACTTAGCAAGTCTTGCAAGCTGCAAAACCAACCCAAAGCAAACACAACAAAACAAAACAAAACAAAACAAAACAAAACAAAACAACACTCAGTGAACACTACCAAGTCTACCACTAAACCATGTCACGAAGCACCACATCTACATGTTTTTTTAATATCTCCAGGGATGGTGACTCAACCACTTCCCTGGGCAGCCTGTTCCAGTGCCTGACCACTCTTTCAGTAAAGAAATTTTTCCTAATATCCCATCTAAACCTCCCCTGATGCAGCTTTAAGCCATTTCCTCTTGTCCTACCACTAGTAACTTGGGAGAAGAGACCAACAGCCACCTCGCTCCAACCTCCTTTCAGGGAGTTGTAGAGAGCAATAAGGTCTCCCCTCAGCCTCCTCTTCTCCAGGCTAAACAACCCCAGTTCCCTCAGCCACTCCTCATAAGGCATGCTCTCCAGACCCTTCACCAGCTTTGTTGCCCTTCTCTGGACACGCTCCAGCACCTCAGTGTCCTTCTTGTAATGAGGGGCCCAAAACTGAACACAATATTCAAGGTGCAGCCTCACCAGTGCCCAGTACAGGGGCACGATCACTTCCCTACTCCTGCTGGCCACACTATTGCTGATACAAGGCAGGATGCTGTCGGCCTTCTTGGCCACCTGGGCACACTGCTGGCTCATGTTCAGCCGGCTGCCAACCAGCACCCCCAGGTCCTCCTTCTCCGCTGGGCAGCTTTCCAGCCACTCTTCCTCAAGCCTGTAGCATTGCATGGGGTTGTTGTGACCCAAGTGCAGGACCCAGCACTGAGCCTTGTTCAACCTCATACAGTTGGCCTCAGCCCATCGATCCAGCCTGTCCAGATCCTTCTGTAAAGCCTTTCTAGCCTGAAGCAGACTGACACTCCTGCCCAACTCGGTGTCATCTGCACACTTACTGATGGTGCACTTGATCCCCTTGTCCAAATCATTGATAAAGATATTAAACAAGACTGGCCCCAATCCTGAGCCCTGGGGAACACCGCTCGTGACTGGCCGCCATCTGGATTTAATTCCATTCACCACAACTCTTTGGGCCCAGCCAGCCAGCCAGTTTTTTACCCAGCAGAGAGGACACCCATCCAAGCCATGAGTAGCCAGTTTGTCCTGGAGAAACCTGTGGGAAATGAAGAAAGAGTGACAATCCTTGAGACAATATGTCTTTCTTATATTTGTTCATCTACTGTACTCCTTATTCTTTGCAGTACTGCAGAATTTATAACACCTATCCTTCGAACAGTATAGCTTCATGCTTTATCGAGATCTTGACATTATGGTTTTTTTCCTGTTGTTACCTTTCTCAGTTTTATACCTTGGCACATATCTCCATGTACTTTCAGCATATTTTTCAGACATCTTAATAGTCTGGCATCAACAATCCTCTTAACAATGGTTATCTAGGTAGCTTGAATTCCAGCCTAATAAAAGTTGTAAAAGGAAATGCTAGGTCTAAATCATGCATCTTCCATCTGCTTCACTACAAAAATCTTTTTAAGGGGACATTTTAGAAACCACTTCCAATGGTCATTTGGAATAAAGGGAGGGTTTGGTGGCTGGGTTTCTCTCTGTTTTAAAGCAGTTAGTATTTACATCATTTGCTTTTAGTACTTACCTAGTATCTACTGCATTTAATAAACACCTAATATCACTGCAATCAGGGCCTGTTTCTCCAGAAAAAAACTTGTTCTTTATCCACTGCTTCTTCATTCAGCCTCAGTGAGATAAGGTTGACCCACTGTTACTTCCACAGATTAATCAGACATAGTTACATTGTATCAAAGCACTCTAAGGTTTCTGACCATCTGACTATGAATAGGAAAAAAAAAATAAGTCTTGGTATAATTCCATGAAATGTTAATCATTGACAGCCTGACCCAACAGATGTGAAAAAGCCATATAGTACACTGATGTTATATTGGTTTCAAATGCTGTTAATGTCCTTTCAAGAAACTATCCTGTAGGAATGACATTGATGTATAGAGAATGAATAGTACCTCTGTAATATGTAGCCTCTGTACGATGTATAACATAACGGCTTTGTTGCTATAAAGGCAGACATAAATTTTGTAGCTCCCTGTTTGTTACTGAGGAAGGGTTAGTGAAATGTGGCCAGGGATGGGTTGAGCCACCAAAGAGCAAAGGGAGATAGGTTTGAAGATTTGCAGCTTCCAACCCAAAAATGTGTGGGTGAGCCTGACTGGAGTGCAAATGCAGCTGCCCCTGCGGAGACATGGCCTGGCCATCCCAAAACTCCCAGCAGACTGCCAGCACCACTGGAGTTACTGAAGAACTGAGGGCAGAGGTGTCCAGGGGGGTTGTCTGGTTGTGTGTGCTAAGACAAAGCTGCCAAGGACCATCACTTACCGGAGCCCCAGTCTCTAAGAATCCTTTGTAGTGGCCAGCCAGGTACCCAGGTTTGGCGTAAGGGTAGTTTTGCATATGTGTGTCTGCCTGAGTGAGTGTATGTGGTGGGTTGACCTTGGCTGGATGCCAGGTGCCACCAGGCAGCTCTATCACTTCCCTCCTCAGCAGGACAAGGGAGGGAGGGAGAAAATGAAATGGAAAAAAACTCGTGGGTCATGATGAAGGCAGAGTGATAAAAACAAAATCAAAGGCCACACACAGAAGCAAAAGGAAAACAAAGATTTTGTTCTCTACTTCCCATCAGCAGGTGGTGTCCAGCCACTTCCTGGGAAGCAGGGCCTCAGTACGTGTAGTAGTTGCTTCAGAAGACAAATGTCTTCAGTACCAAATGCTCCCCCTTCCTCCTCCTTTCTCTTATCTTTTATTGCTGAGCAGACATCCTATGGTATGGAATATCTCTTTAGTCAGTTTGGGTCAGCTGTCCTGGCTGTGCCCCCTCCCAAGATCTTGCCTACCCCGAGCCTCCTGGTGAGGGGGGAATGTTGGAGAGACAGCCTTGATGCTGTGTGAGCACTGCTCAGCAGTAGCCAAAACACTGGTGTGTTATCAACACCTTTCTAGCTACCAATACAAAGCACAGCACTATGAGGGCAGCTATGAGGAAAAAGAACTCCATCTCAGCCAGACCAAATACAGTATATTTCCTTAAATTCTGCTCTTTTTGATTCCTACTTCAATCAGCTGTTCTCAATAAAACTAAATTGTCTGTGGCTTGTATTAGACTACTTACTTTAGGTGACATGTATAGTGGAGATGAAGAACTCTCATATAGGAATAGCTTCTTTCTTCCAATAAGCAATAATTTCTAGCACTCAGTATGGTGGCACTGATATATATATTCGTATGTGTGTGCATATATGTATATATGAATGAATTTTTATTTATTTATGTATATATATACAAATCATATGTGAACATAAAGGCATCATGCATCTAAGATCTATGTATGAACAGCACAAGCCAGGGTTTTAACATTTCAAATAGTGTCCCTGTGGCAGAATTCAGGACAAATTTTCATGTGCTTAAATATAACATGTATACACTGCACTCCGAGCAACCTGATCTAGTTGAAGTTGTCTCTGCTCATTGCAGGGGGGTTGGACTAGATGACCTTTAAAGGTCCCTTCCAACCCAAACTATTTTATGATTCTATAGAGAAAGTTTTTCTTTAAAAGTAGAATGTAAAAATCTTGCCTTAAGTACATCAGGAGCCATATATTTTTTTCAGTTTTTTTATGGTTCTTCATATTTTGTGGGTTTTTTTCAGTTTCTTCTAGGATCCACAACAAATAATTCTGTTTCCTGATTATGCAGTGATTATGCTTCCTGTTATTCTACTCTTTACATCCATTTACTTTTTTTATTTTCCCAGTTCTTTGTGATTTGCTATTTTTTCTATAGCACAGCTGACAACAGACTAGTAAAAACTACTGCCTGGCCTGCTAAGTAGCACACAACTTCTGTTTAGGTTGGGATTTGCTGTCAGTTTGGCCTGTTAATTTATCCTTGAGACATGCTTCTCTCACACAATCCCGTTTTCTCGGTAGTTACAGTTCCTTTGAAGATCAGTTAACAAGTGATGGGCAGCTGCCTTTTTCTTATGAACTAGTGATGGTCCCCTTTCCCTCTGGACAGTGAGGTGATGTCTCTTGTTCAGAACCATCGTGACAAAGACTACAGCAGAATATGCTGGGCAGACAAGAAGCGCTCAGACGCTTAACTGCCAGAAAGCGCCTGTTCTTCCAACAGCTTCACTTCTCCCAGGAGCTACATACAGGTCCTTAGCTTGAAGGTGGCTCCTCATCCTCATCCTGCTCCTGGGCCCACTGCTGTACTACTGCATCCTGCTTCTCATATGGGTCAATGCTATTCTGGTAAAACAATCCTCATTCACAACTACCCCAGGTAGAATGATCTCAGGAAACCTCCTGATGATGAAAGTATCTTCTTCTTTTTTCTTTTCTTTTTTCTTTTTTTTTTTTTTTTTATCCCCAGAAAAAAAATAAGCATAAATCTTAAAAGCTCCTTCCTAAAAAATGGAATTTGGAAAAATCTAGAAATCATAAGAGTTGAGAAGGGAAATATATACCTAGAGAGTTCAGATTCACAATCTTCAGGAGCCTTTTCATACAGAATTTTATTTTAAATATATGTAAGAAAAGTATCTGCATGTGTATAAGTTTGCAAGGAAAATATCCCCCCAAATAAATTGCAGAAAAATTAATATCTTTGACTAGCTTTTTTTCTTATTTTATTTAATGCCAGTGAGAGATCTGTTTTACTGATGATCTTTCACATCAACAAAGCTTTATGGTTAAATAAGAAAAGCAGTATAAATTATTATAAGATTGCACAAGAAAAGTTTGAATGGTGGACTCTGAACTTGTTAGATATCGCCAAGCTCTCACAATAAATATGTTTGACAGGTTATCTATCAAATTAGATTGTATATGAAGGAGGATTGAATGGAGGTTCTTCAAAATACCACAACAGTTCTTTTTCTGTTCATAATATGATGCAAAATAAAAGAGAAATTCCAGAGTAATTTTTGAGTAAGTAGTAGCCTTTTTATTTTCAATAGGCTTTTATAAAATGAATCAACTTAGTATGTATAGGAAAATAATCTGTCTTTATCATTTTTTAATACCAGGAAACTGCATGGTAAAATACATCAGACATTAGAGGTAACAGAGACTGGATAACCAAACTTGAAAATTTCTGAAGAAAACTGAAATACAGATGTATAAATGAAAGAGAAAGTATTAATCAATGTCTAAAAGTCAGGCAACATTTTTTCCTGAGGGGTCTCAGTGAAATTTAAGGGCATATGTTCATACAGGAAAAGAACCATTAAAAAAAGAATAAAATTATCTTTTTCTTATTTTCTCTCTCTTTGCTGAGAGAATTGCAGTGACAGTTTAGCAAGTCTCGATAGATACAGGACTGCTATTAGATTAGTTAATGATAAAAATAAATTTATGAAAATATATATCAGGGCATTAGATAACATCCAAAAATATTAGCCAGCACTTCACTGTGATTAGTTCCATCTGTAATGATCCATGCTGGGGATTTTTGCACCTCACTCTGGGGACCAGTCACTGACCAGAGTCAAAAGCAAGATTCTGATGTCCTGGTGTCTGAATGGCATGTGCTAAAATGACAATTTACTGGCTCTGAACACTGATGAGTGGGGAAGACCATGCCCATGATGTGTAGAAAAAAGAACATGTCTAGGATATAGGTACTTAAAGTACAATCCAGTGTGCAGGACTGATATGTGCAGCAGCTAGGCAGAGTATTCTCATTTGATCCTGTTACTAGCTAAAAGCGGTGGCTCATTCAAGTGTACTTGAGAAATGCATTTAGAAAAAATTGAGAGCAGAGGAATACATGAAACCCAGCTACATACTGTACAGGTTTAGAAGGTTCCCATAAAATATTAACTCTCACATCCAACAGTTCACCCTCACATGACACATAATCAGCACACTGTTCTCTCTTGCAGAAGCTAATCTGCTCACTTTCTAGCCCATGCTTAACAACGCATCCTCTTCAGTAGCCTGCTGTTGACTCTGTTCTTTTCTCACTGCAGCTTTTCACATTCCTGCAAAATTGACCTGCTAAAATAGCTTCTTCCAGTAGGAAAAGTATTTTTTGTGGGTCCTACTATCATAAATTTAATGAATAATTTTCACTCCATTTTGTAAAGATCAGTCTCTTGGCCATATACATTCCTGGTCTAACTAACTTTCACCTTCTGGATCATCCTTGAAAAAATATTTGACATATACTTAGGTGCTAAAATGAGTAAACTGTTCTGCATAAAGGAAGTGACCATATTGACAGAGATGAAGAGGTTAAACTGGGTAAGTAACTGCACACTCTTTTAAGTACTATTAATGTAGGAGTCTCTTTGTATTTACATTAGTCAATTCACAAAGTTTAGTTAAAGGCTTGTGAACCCAATTAAAAATAGATAAATAAAACCTTCTGACCAGATTTTTCAAGCACAGCTTTTACTCAGAGGATGGCAGTTCCCGAGGGGTGACCTTAATCACATGACAGTGATGTACTGTATCATGTTCAGTTGTTTACTTATCTGTTTCTGAAACTGATGGATCAGATACAGGAGCTTGTTTATCATGTTCAACTCCTTGTCTGTTTGATTCAGTAAAAGTTTTATCAGATTTAACATGCTAAGTATTTATCAGGTGATATGTGTGTTTAATGTGCAATGCAATAGATAACGATAGTGCTGTGAGGGCAGGGAATCTGTCAGTGTTTCCATTAGAAACCCCATTTGCCAGGGTTTATCACTGAGCCACAGCTCACTGTTTGTCAGCTCAAATGCACTTTTTAAAATAAAATCATATTTATATTGGTTTGACTATTTTGTATTGAGAAAGCTGGTCTTAGGGATGCCTATTGTTTTGGAGGCTTTGCACTTAATACAGAAAAAAATTACTTCCAAAAGCAAGCAGAAGTGTTTTGTCCTACACTTTTATGCACAAAACTCACATTATCGTTAATGGGTGTTACGTCTATTTCTCATTTGATAGATCTACATCTCTATATCTTCACTAATGGGCAACACAGCTCTTTTAGCTTAAACATAAACAAAATGCTTTTGAGCTATTTCATGCTTCTAGAGTAATCTGAGGCTTGAATAAAAAATGAAATAAATTATGCTCTATTTAAATTAGGTGAATAGGTTCTTTCCAGCAATATTTCTGCTAATGCAATGACAGGGTCTTTCTGCTTGGGAGAGGGCTGTCAGGAAATTCTTACAGTGAAAGAGAAGTGTCTGTGTCTGTTAGCCTGCATTCCTGCATGGTGCGTGACTGCTTGTGGCTGCTTTCCTCAACTTCCTCAAGAAGTTACCGTTCCCATGTATTTAAACCCTGCTTGACTAGGAACATAGATTTCTGCAAAAGCTGTTCTCTAGAACAACCTCTGGCTAGCAGGTGTCAAAGGAGACAAAAGCCTGCTGTGTAAGTCCATGTGAGACTGATCAATATACCCAGGCTCATGCACAAGCAGGTGGCATCTTGGACTCACAGCAGCATAAGACTCAATAAGCTGTATTGATTAGGGCAAAATTTTATCCATAAGTCAGCTATGGTTTTTTACACATATGTTGATATGTATATTTATTTATACAAGTGGATTCAAAGGGATATGTATGCATTGAAGGGATCTATACGTAGATGTGTGAAATGTTACCAACTGCAAAACGACAGTTCAGAATGCTCTTAAACAACATTTTGGTGAACAGTCAGAATAGCTGAAATATACCAGCAGCAGAATAAATTGGTTAGTTGGTCACCATTTTCACAGCTGAAGGTGTGGAATGTTATCCCCCGCAGCAGAATATGAGCACTGGCACCAGTGATTGTATTTCCTGCCCTGTGGAAAAGAGAGCATGGCAGGTTTAATGTACAATATTCCCAAGGCTTACTGCATGAACTGTCAAGCCTAAACATAGCAATGCCATTCACAGAATGGAAGGAAGAGTCAGGTTGCAGCCTAACTTCTACTCCTAAACTGCATAGTGTTTTTTTTAAAATAGATAAATAAATAGGTAAAAACCTTAGTTCAGGGACTTGGCTTTCAAGCTTGGAAAAGACATCTGGCATTGTAGACCAGGTCTTTCCATATTTCAGGAGTGTTTACAGTCTGGACTTCTTGTATTGACCAGACCTTTTGTATTTCACTTTATCTCAATTTCCCAGATGTAAAAGTCATGTTGCCATCAATCGTCCATCTGTGATAGGTAGCAATGAGGTTTTGAAGCTTGGCTAGGGTAATTCTGTAACCTTTGCAGTGCAGGCTGGCATCACCATACTCACAAATCTGTGCACATTAGGTTGGAAACAGTCAACTGAGTTATGTAGAACTGTGGTTTCTACCACCTGCATAGTGCCTCAGTGCCATGTTAACCTTGAATTTTATGCTTACAAGAATATTGTGAGGAAGTACTTGCCCAGGTTTTATTTGTTTTGCCCATTGCGAAAAGGAGATGTGTAAGTTCAAACAGATGACAACATACAGTCTTCACTGAAGTGGAATAGATCCTCATCACACTGCCTTATTTATAGAAAAAATATGTCTTTCAACCTGCTTACTGATATCTACAGTGTCTATATTTGTAAAATGAGCTGTGCTTTTAAAGACCCATTTATCTCTATCACATGTAAAGGGATGTTTTCCTTTCAGCTTCAGTGAGACCAGGTTTTAAGCCTAAGAGACTTGTCCATATTCAGAAACAAAGCAAAAAGTATCTAGCGCAAGCCTTGTTCTAACAACTTTATCACAGAATCATCCTTGCAAAATTTTTGTTTAGTTCTCCTTTGCCCTGTGTCATGTGACAGTTTATGTCTTTGCAAATCTTCCCATTGTAATATGGTAGCCTTACTGGCATGGCATGAATTACTGTACAAAGTTCACAGCAGTGCAGAATCAGGCCATTTAAGTGAAAACTATTGCTGCATTTTAATGTGCTTTCATTAAATGGAGGGTTTTGCCACAACTTCAATGCTCTGATGAAAGTTCTTTTTTACAGTTAATGTCCGTGCCATTTCATACAATGTTATAAATATTTATTGTGAGCAAAACATCTCTTCAGCATTCTCAGCAAGTATTCACAAACAGCATCCATATGGTATTTTCAATATTTTATGTTAATATTTGAGTTAGTGTTATAATGTCAGCAGGAGCTCTGAGGCTGGTATGATGGAAATCGAAAACTGCTATCAACATTAACACTGCATTCCTGCTGCCTCTTCAATAGCTCATGACAAATGTCAATGCTAATCTTACCCTGCTGATATGAAAAATGCCCCCAAAACAAACTGTAATACAGAAGCCATTTGAAAACAAAAATAAAATAGTAGAAGTCTTGAGTATTTAAATTGGAAACAGAACCGCATGCTCATGAATAATGCCATTTCAAAGGAAGGTAGAGTACCTTATGTCTGCATAGTCATCGGATGTCAGGAAAGAAAATAATAAATAAAAAATTCGATTTCTGCTGCTGGCTTAATCTGTTATTAGTTGGAATGTTCTGGAAATATTTTTCATGAAATGGAGAATGTGATGGGAATGGAAATCAGAGTCCTTGGTCCAGAAAAAAATTAAAAAAAGCTTGATGTGAAATGTTAAGTCAGTACAAAAACATTGTATTCTTGGTGGCAGGAAATGTATTATTTCAAAGAGGTATATAGGGGGAATTTTTGTCTATCTTCACAGGAATCTAGTTACCAGATGGGAAACAGAGTGCTTTGATGAATTCAGTCTTCTGTGCTGAAAAATTTAAATTTATGTTTTCCTAAAGCTGCATGTTTTCAGATATAAATAAACCAGGTTAATTTCAATTCTCCATGTTTGTACTCTGTGTTGGACTCTGAGAACAGGTATGGCACAGCTGAACCAAACAGAATGCAAAGACTACAGAATAACTTAAAAGAAACTTTGTCACGTTTCTGAGCGGCACTATTATAGTATTTTGGATGGTTGGCCCATCTGCAAGTTAGACTACCTAACGATGAAAATTAAATCTTGCAGCAGGAGGTAGCTGCTGTAGGTAATACATATGCCCACATGAAGTTTGGATGATAAGTGAACCCAACCAATCTCTGGAGTCCAGAATTGGCAAGACTGCCTTGGTCCTAAGCGTGGCCAGGGGCCTTGTCTGTCCTGGCGCTGCAGCTTCTTCATGAGATTGCTTTGGACTCTGAAGTTCATATTTCATATAAATCAGATAACGACTGTGTTGGAAAATATTAAAACCAGGCAGGACTTAAAAAATATATGTCTCTACTTCTGACATCATCCACTTCAAAGAATAATTCTTGGTCCCATGCCATATAGTGCAAATGAATTTGTCCCTCATTCATGAGGGCTAGCTCCCTCTGGAGCTGGCTGGCCACATCCACACAGCATAATTTGAATGTGGTGGGTCCTGTGATATAAGTCATGAATTTTTACATAATTGTTATCTTCAAGTACCTGCAACAGTAAGAAGCCTATGTTGCAACTCACTGTGTACAGTATTTGTTGCATACCTTGTTATGTGGCATAATGGTCTGTGTCAGAAGAAGGATTTTGATGAACTGCAGACAACAGTGCAAGCTATGTATGGTGTGATTTTGTCCATACTGCTTAATGTAAAGAGTGTCTGGAATGACCTATATTCCCAGAACCACATCCAGTTTTTGTCTTACAGGAGTAAATCTGGGAGAGAAATATTTTACAGACAGTGTGGGCAAATAGCTAATTTGACCATAGAGACAAAACAACACACAAACCCAACATGATTCACACCTTTGTTTAGGTTGCCTAGACAAGATACCACTAAGAAATCCCAAACAAAATTTACAGAGTGGAAAATTTGATATACATATGGGCATGTTTTCTTCTTTTTTACACACTGACAAGTTCAGCTGTCAGAGAAAATGTGTATCAGCTGCGTACTGGATAAAGAGGAGAACATGAAACCAGTTGCTTCTTGATAATTTCTTTCCAGGGTTATGCCAAGGTTACCTAATTCTTCTTTGGAATGGGTACATACTACAACACTGAATCTTATAATGTGAACTCTGGGAAAAATAGTTCCACATCTACACATTTCAGAGACACCACTTTCCAATGATGATGGTAACAATTTTGCTGTTCCTAGTGAAAGGCCATAGGCTTTCCACTTGACTCTGTATATGTGATATGTTCCATTTTTCTCATAACAAGATTCTGAGTGTAAGAGAGCTTAGGAAAAAATAACTGAACAAGGGACTCTGAGTGACTTTTTTGCTTCTCTGAGATACTCATCCTTCATAAAAGCCAGATTAGTCTCAGTGAACCATGTAAAAAAAATACAAAGAAATATAGTTAACTATAGCTATCTTTTGAGCAGGTCTTTACTTCAGAGTTAGCCTGCATTCTTTTTTAGCAATTACTCCTAGTTGTCTTGTCTACAAGATGTCATTGTGACTCAGGTGCTACCTGGCATGCCTAGGACTGCGTTAGAGCCCATACAGTGTTTCAGTCAGATGAAACCCACATTGCAATTAACCCCTACTACCCTGACTATAGTAAGGTCCCAGCCTGAATTACTCAAGTACAGATAGTCCTGTCATGATTTCTTGTACTAGATCAAGAAGGGGAAGACAGATACATTCTCTTACAACGAATGGAGAAAAGTCATAGAAGAATGGAGCTTGTTCAGTTTAAAAAATCCCAAGAACTTTCACAAGTATGCACTGATCAGGTATATGGCTATACTCCAGTTAAGCAGTACCTGTAGGAGAGGCCACATGCACATCATCTCTAGATCCTGCTGATTTCCTAACCCCATCATTTTCTTGTTGACTATCTGGAGGTAATCTGTGTGAGTGTGCCTGGCATTTAATGAATACAGTGGTCACAGAAATGTTAAAGTGTTCTGGCCATGCCTGGGTCCATTCTTGCAGCCTCATAAGGTAGAAAATTATTTGGAGTGGTCTTGAGTAAAGCCTGGGCCTACTCTAGATAAAAATCTGTATCTATAGCTAGGCACTGAGAGGGCTTTGCTGTGTGCCTGATGGCATTTGGACAAGGCTTTCTAAGTGATCATAGTTGTTGCATTTTGTAGTAAATGCACATCTGGAGGTGTTATGGTCTACTTACATTCCTTTAAAATACATTTGCCTCCCTCCTCTAATGATCTGGGCATGAAGGTATCCAGTGTACTAAGACTTAACTTCAATGAATCGTTATATTCATGTAAAACTATTCACTGTATCTCTTGATTCCTCAGCTATATGCTTTGTGAAGGAAGAAGAGGACTTATGCCTAAACCCAATGATTAAACCTTTATATTTTAATTCTGAGATAAATGTTTCCATTTTTAATGTTTGCAGGAACTCACTGTTAGTCACTGTGCCCTCTGAGGATCTGCAAGCACAGTGGAGAAGGCTGACTCCTAAATTATTGTATCCGCTTATTGCAAGATGGAAACTTTTGTCTTATTGTCTGCTTCTGGGACAAACAGAAGTTATTGAATTACAGATCCTACGAAGTTTTGAGCTCAGCAGAGGCTGGGCAGTTTTGCTCCTCAAAGAGGAAAGATCTTACTGGTCTTGCAATTTTGCTGACCTCTGGCTAATCTCAGATCTTCCCTAGAGCTGCTGCGATGTGCTGGCTCTAAAGGACCCATTAACTAGGAGCTGTACTCAGAGGCTATATGATACAGATCAGCTGTTTGCAAGTTTATGAGTTGGTTAGACCTCACTGTCCTCTGTTAAATTCTCAGTTTCCTCTAAGTATTGGCTCCTGGCTGTCATCACAATATTCCTCTCAAAGGTTCAAATTTCCTTGAATTCAGCCTGTAGGGCATTCTCTCTCTTTTAAAAGAAATTTGTTACCTCTGTTAGCTTCTAGCTCCATTAAGATCCCCATTCCTACTGCACTTGGAACCACAGCCCCACATTTCCTTTCCATTTTGAGTCCTGTGCATGTGGGTAAGTATCATGCTTCTCTAGTTCCTTATAGGGTGGTTGACTCACACTCACTCCTTTTGGTGTCATGATATAGCATTGCATCTGGAAAGTACACGAAACCTCAATGAAACGATGCAGGATAGTGTCTCTGGCAATTATTAAGCATTGATATTATATTTTTGTATTTTTGGGGGACAGGAGATTAATTTGTGTGTTACAGTTTCACCTCAATAAAATTTTTTTGTACCCTTACCTCTTCTTGTCAAGGAGCCAGTCTGTACTTGTAGACACAACAATATATGTTTCATTTACTCTGTTTGACATGGATCATAGTATGAATAATGTTGAACTTCATAAAAATGAGGATGTAAGAGCTATTTGTTTGTGAGGATCAGTTTGTAGAAAAAAAAATCATTAATTATTTGTTAGGAACAACATTTGCTTGAGAGATATCCATGCAAAGTTCATATTTTTCCTGCAGGCTAAAAATTAAATGGAAAGTCTTTCCTGACATTTTGCAGTTGAGAGTCACGGTTGTTTAGCTCCAGTTAAATGAAAATATCATGGAGAGCTTGAACACATATAGTGTATCGAATAGGAGCTAATCCATTAGTGATAATGGATACTGTATCCTGGAAACTAGATGTTTATCAGATCTTTTATAAACAGTAATGAATTAAGCCTAATACTATCTCTGAGCTAGATAAGTATTATTAGCCCCTTTTTCTGGGTGGAGATTGAAAGGCTTGGAGAGGTGAAGTGATGTGCCCAAGGCCACACTTGAAATAGCAGTAGAATCCAGCATTATTAACTCCAAGAGCCTTTTAACTGCTACTTTTTGCAAAAGCAGTATAAATTAGTGACTTTGGTTCTTGTATTTATGAAAAGTGGCTAAATTTTATTTCTACTATGTAACTAACCAGGAATAAATGTATTACATTCTCTTTTATTGAAATATAATAATAGTAATAGTGATAGTAGAAAAGTAGTGTTTATATACAGTCATGTTGAAAATCATAGATAAAATCTATCCCATTCAAGTATGAATTCACATAAAATTCCCACCAGAAATGACACTACAATCAAGTGCAGAGATTAGCATTATTCTGACCAGATCCAGAATTAAATAGTTTGAGTGTTTTTTGAGCCAGCACAAATAATGTAGCATTTTAATATAGGAACATTTATGTAGTTTAACGGAAAATTTTGAAAAGAAAAGATCTGATTATTTAAATTTTTTTTGGGGGTGTGTGGAAAGGAACAAAGAAGCTATCAGAATTTCCTAGTCATTGTCATCTTTTTTCTACTGGGTAAGTGAAAATTGCTCTGAGGAGGCAGAAGCAGTCACGAGCTACAGAAAGAACACTACCCATTACAACTGTGTCTACTGTGCTGCAATTTGCATTAACACTGGAAGTATATTTAAGTGTTATTGCCTGGCATTTATTACCAATGTAAATACATTCTGTGGAACAGTCTTGGTATTTTTGCCAAGTCTCCCCCTTGGTGACTGGGGAGGCATTTTTTTATCATTTTAAGGATTTTAGGCATCCTTTTTCTGGCAAAATTTCTGATACTATTTTCATGGTAAACAACATCATGTTCAAACTCAGGATTATTGTTATCACAAACCAAGATTACCGTGCAGCTGGGTTTCTCAGGTTCAGTCTTCTGTTTTGTTTCTTTTTAATGGTTTTTAATGTCAGCTTATGCAGGTGGAATATGAGTATGTTTTTCTATTTATCCAGATATCACGGCATCAAACGGCCTTTGTGGAGCTTCTGGGAGTCACTAGATGGCTTTCCTATGTCCGTGTGAATTCCCAGCAGTGTCAGTTTTACTGCTCGCACATTGTACATTTAGTTTACACACACGAAATTTGACACAGGCCAAAGACACTGGATTTCTTATGTATGCAGTGCAGGCACATGTACTTTTCACCAGGGAATACTGGATGGATATAAGGTAGTTGTACAGTCACTGCTTCCATATCTGTAATTTGCAGCTGGCATTTAATTATTTAGTAGATAATTCAAGGCTTTGAACTTCATTTGGTCATAACCTTGTAAGTGATTGTTCTCCTATGACAGTTGTCATAGAATAGTTTGTAAGACTCACCTGGCTGGGGAACAAGAACTTTTCTGTTGCTATAGGCTCCCTTTGTAATCAGTTGTGAGATAGGGCAGTTAATCCAAAATGAAAATAAATTAATCAACTTTAGGTTTTGCAAACGTGCTTTTGCAGGGTGCTCATTATTATAATGAGACTGAGAGTAATTCCTTGTAGAGGAGATTTGGGCTGAACAATGTCGACAGAAGGTTGGAAGAAAACTGAGGTCCATAGAGAAGAATTGGTTTGAAATCAGTGTCTCTATTGTTATGAATTTGCCCTAATCATTATTCTTAAAACTACATCCATGGGCTCCTTGAAAGAGTATCTCCTTAGGAGAGGACCCAATTTCAGATGCGCAGAATGTAATCCTCTATGTGTAACCTTTTTGCCTACACTGCCTTTACAGAATCACAGAATCATTAAGGTTGGAAAAGACCTCAGGATCATCAAGTACAACCATCAACTCAACACTACCATGCCTCCTAAACAATGTCCCAGAGTGCCACATCTACACGTTTTTTGAACTCCTCCAGGGGTGGTGACTCAACCACTTCCCTGGGCAGCCTGTTCCAGTGCCTGACCACTCTTTCAGTAAAGAAATTTTTCCTAATATCCCATCTAAACCTCCCCTGATGCAGCTTTAAGCCATTTCCTCTTGTCCTACCACTAGTAACTTGGGAGAAGAGACCAACAGCCACCTCGCTCCAACCTCCTTTCAGGGAGTTGTAGAGAGCAATAAGGTCTCCCCTCAGCCTCCTCTTCTCCAGGCTAAACAACCCCAGTTCCCTCAGCCACTCCTCATAAGGCATGCTCTCCAGACCCTTCACCAGCTTTGTTGCCCTTCTCTGGACACGCTCCAGCACCTCAGTGTCCTTCTTGTAATGAGGGGCCCAAAACTGAACACAATATTCAAGGTGCAGCCTCACCAGTGCCCAGTACAGGGGCACGATCACTTCCCTACTCCTGCTGGCCACACTATTGCTGATACAAGGCAGGATGCTGTCGGCCTTCTTGGCCACCTGGGCACACTGCTGGCTCATGTTCAGCCGGCTGCCAACCAGCACCCCCAGGTCCTCCTTCTCCGCTGGGCAGCTTTCCAGCCACTCTTCCTCAAGCCTGTAGCATTGCATGGGGTTGTTGTGACCCAAGTGCAGGACCCAGCACTGAGCCTTGTTCAACCTCATACAGTTGGCCTCAGCCCATCGATCCAGCCTGTCCAGATCCTTCTGTAAAGCCTTTCTAGCCTGAAGCAGACTGACACTCCTGCCCAACTCGGTGTCATCTGCACACTTACTGATGGTGCACTTGATCCCCTTGTCCAAATCATTGATAAAGATATTAAACAAGACTGGCCCCAATCCTGAGCCCTGGGGAACACCGCTCGTGACCAGCCACCAACTGGATTCAGCTCAGTTCACCACAAGTCTCTGGGCCCAGCCAGCCAGCCAGTTTTTTACCCAGCGAAGAGTACACCTGTCTAAGTCATGAGCCACCAGCTTCTCTAGGTGGATGTTGTGGGAGACAGTGTCAAAGGCGTTACTAAAGTCCAGGTAGACAACATCCACAGCCTTTCCCTCATCCACTGGGCAGGTTACCGGATCATAGAAGGACCAGTCATTATTTGTTGTGGGATAAAATTGTCAGTGCATGATTCTTCTTATGTTTTAAGTGGCTTTGGAAAGACCTGAAATTTACCAGACGTGCCTATTTCTCTACACTAACTTTAAAAATATTCGTTAACTAAATCATCTGTAGATTTCTACATTGGGGATTTCTATAGTCGAATGAGATGAATTTCAACTTGGGGGAAGGATCTTCCTTTTAAGGCTTTATGTTTTCATGTATGACAAATGTGAAGTAATAATAAGGCTGAAAAGTTATGGTTTTGTTTTCCGTATGTTGCCATACTTCTCAAAAAAGGCAGAGCACGAGTTTACTTCTTTTACCACCTACATATTCTTTTACTCAAATTACTAAGTTCATTCCCTGCAGCAATAATTTTCTTGACAGATATACAACTCATTTTTTTTTGGAAGAACTTGAACATGCAAACTGAATATAACTATGGATTATCCCTCCTTGTTATATGCTGTATAGCTGTATCAAGTACTCTCCACTGATGCTATCTCCCTCGCACTTAATCATTGGATAAACATAAGTTTAAATAAAATTTCAGATTTTGATCATATCAGTGTTAAAGTCAGTTGGAATCTGAAGGCAGACAAGATGGTGTTTGTACCACTATCTTTCTGAAAAGATAAATGTCCCTCCTAGGGCATGCCAAATTGCCAATGGATACAAGCATATTCTAAATAATACAAAAACACATCAAATTTGCCAAGATAATGTTTTACTTGCAATGGGTGTGCATGCTCAATTTGTAAACAAAAAAACCCCAAAAAACAAAACAAACAAACAAACAAACAAACAAACAAACAAAAACGCCTAAGCATGGCAGGCTTAATTATCTGAATTGATCTTTTATGTCAATTTATCAAACCCATAAATTTTTATAGCTTTAGGAAGTCTTTAGAGTCTATGAGTTCTCTTATGTACTGTATTTTAGTGCTGTTGTGTTAAAAAATGCTTCCTAAAATGTGGAGCATCCCTTGTTTTGTAAAGGCAAGAAGTGCTCAAAAGGGATACCAAAAAGAGCTACACAAATGTTGACACTGGCTTAGTATGCCTGAGTTAGTACGTGATGTTCTGCTGGTCTTCATGATTAGGGACTCACATAGACTCTACACCATTTGGCCTGTGTTGCAAAAAACATTCTCTGAGATTTCATCTGAGCTGAGACTTTTGAGAGAGGTGGGAGGGACAATTATTTTTCCTTCAAAAGCTTCCATAAAACACCACAGTGTAATCAGTTGCTTTAGAATATTCCTTGTGTTAAGTATAAAGAAACTCTGGAGGTTTGGACATCATTCTGTGGTGTCTGTGATTATAGATTAAACTTATTAAATGTGAGTCATTATGCTTAGATTTTCTTAAATGCGCATTGTTTAAATGTACATCCTCTTACTAACTTTATAATCAGCAGAAGATTAATGGTAATACACTGTGAGATAAAGGGTCTCACACTAATTTTTATTCTGATAGTCAGTCATAGGTGAACTCTTCAACCATCCTATATGAAGATCAATAAAGCCACATGGCACTCTTATTAGCTCTGTGTCAGTTATGGGGAAACTAATTTACAAATTGATTGTGAAGATTTCATTTTAAACATGTGAAGTTATGCAACCAGTTTTACTGACTACACAGTTAATCTAAATCCCAGTCTTTATCTATCATGCATGTATACCAATATAGACCTAAAGGTTTTGCAACTCAAGACTGTATATATCACACTGAAAAACTGAACATTTTGATATTGCTGTTCCATTCTAGAATTGTTACCACATGTCATCAGCCTTTACTGCTGGTACCCTCTTCAAACTTGTGCAAATTTGACCAAAAAAGGCATAACTTCTGCATGTTGCATTTTCTCCTTTCTTTCTTTTCCTACTTTAATCTGCAACCTGTTCATGTAGCAACATTTTCATCATAGCCTGAGGATTCTCACAAATGTTCTATGGGACCTTTCCGTAAGTTTATGACTCAGCCAGGGCTGGAACTGTTAGAGAAGAATCATCTGTCACAGAAGTTGCACAGTATCTTCTAGTCTCATATGAGTTTCCAGCTTTCTCAGATTTTGCATACTGAATAATGCATCCAATGATCATGGAAGCTACAGAAATGTGGCAGAAAGTTTCTTGAGTGCCATCAGCAGTTGGTCTAGATATACTGGGATGCATTATTTCTCTTATCCTTTCCATTTTCTTGTATGGAGATAATCATGTTTGAGAGCCACATTAAATGGCCTTCCATCCTCTGCTCATCACATGTGCTGTCTAGGCCAAGTTCCCTTCATTGCTTAGATCAATATGCTATTGATAGATGACCCTTTGCATAGTCCACTGCCATGTGCCCTGTTCTTAGCAAATGTAGACATCTAGAAAGGAGCATTATATAGTATGGAGCCCTAAGCTGGCCTTATCTCTTCTATTTGACACCAGGAATATTCAGCCATTATGGGGATGATCCAAACGCTTTTTAGTATATTTTGTATGGAAATATGTTTGAGGAAAAGTCTTTGATCAGTGATAACAATCAATAAATCAATGCTATAGATCTTCTCCAAAGCCAGCAAATAAGTAGGACCAGAGCAAAATTTGCTTTGAAGTTCAGATCTGGAAACACCCATCCACACAGAGCTGAAAAATTACAGATCCAAAAGTGCTGAAGTATACTTTTTTATGTCGAGATTTCTCTTTTTGGAGTAGATTTTTCAATGTTTGTTCCATATCAGCTGTTTTGGTCCCTGACAGTTATTAATACTGACTTGAAGCCAAATTTGGAGTTGTCCTTTGTTAAGTGGGTTGTAAAAACATCCTGCTTTGATGAACTTCTCTGTAGGTGAGGTTTTCTTGACACTAATAATCTTTCTACTTTCAGGGTTGTAGAAGCCTAAACTTGGCTATGCTTTACATTTCCTGATTTCTACCTAGAAAGTAAAAATTCCTCTGTCCTTGAATAACTGTTTTGGAGAATCTGGAATTTCTCTTCTGTAGGAACTGGCAGTAAGGGTTCATTCTTTGCTAAAGTTCTGTATACATAAAAAAAAAGCATGAGTAAGAAAGAAAGGTGTTTTACCTTAGGCAGCAGCTTTCTCCTAGAATTTTATTATGCATGCATATATATGTATGCATGGACACAAACATTAAACCTCCATCTCTTACAGGAAATAGTTATGCACTTGGGCACTACTGACTTACTCCACTGACTCTAGCCTATACCTCTACCAAGGAAGTGGAGTTTGGGCTCTCTGGCAGATGTCAAAGAGCCCCCAGGGTGTGTCCTGGACCCTAAAGTTTTGGAGGAAGAAGAAGATATCCTGCTCTATGTAGACATTCAGGTGCAAACATAAGAAACCTTTGGGGTAAATGGGGAAAAAACACCCCACCACCTCTTTCATTTGACAGGCCTGGTGGATGGTATGAAAATGTAGGTGTGTTCCATATATCTTCTCAATTCACAGGAATTTTAAAGTTTTTTTGTATCTTTCACAATGCCACATTTGTCTAGAGGCTGGGTAGAAAATTTAGACAAACTCCTTGAGCAGAGAGTCTTTGCCTAACATGTATGCAATCCACACACCTAGAGCAGTGGCGACCCTCAGCCCTTTGAGCAGATTCTCTCTAGACTTCCCCCTATGACCCTGAGGTAAGCTTGATAGCTGTCTTTCTTGCTCTGGAGTCCATTCCATCCCCTCAAGCAGACTCATCTGAAACTTCTTTTTCAGATTTAGCAATGAAAAATCATACTTGCAACTCAGTAAGCAAATGTCTTTTTGCCTTTTGTCTTTTTTGCTGCCATTTTTCATTGCCTGCTGAGATCTTTATGACAATCTGGATATCTTTTCCTCCAGCTGCAGTCACCCTGTTGGTGCTTCCATTTGAATGACTTTCAAGTATACTGTGCCTAAAAGATATAGATAACTAGCCTTAGGCCATGCTACTGCTTTTGGCAACAATGCCAGCTTATGCAGATACTGCTTCCTGAACCTGATTTTCTAGTTCCTTTGCTGCCTTTTCATCTTTGATGGTATAACTGTGTGGTTGTGGGGTGGTGGTGTGGTTTAACCCCAGTCAGCAACCAAGCACCACGCAGATGCTCGCTCACTCCCCCATGGTGGGATGGGGGAGAGAATCAGAAGGGTAAAAGTGAGGAAACTCCTGGGTTCAGATAAAGACAGTTTAATAGGTAAAGCAAAAGCCACATGCGCAAGCAAAGCAAAAGAAGGAATCCATTCACTCCTTCCCATCGGCAGGCAGGTGTTCAGCCATCTCCAGGAAAGCAGGGCTCCATCATGCGTAACGGTTACTTGGGAAGACAAACGCCATCACCTTGAACGTCCCCCCCTTCCTTCTTCTTCCCCCAGCTTCATATGCTGAGCATGACATCATATGGTGTGGAATATCCCTTTGGTTAGTTTGGGTCAGCTGTCCCGGTTGGGTCCTCTCCCAGCTTCTTGGGCACTCAGCAGAGCATGGGAAGCTGAAAAAGTCCTTGACTAGTGTAAGCACTACTTAACAACAACTAAAACATCTAGTGTGTTATCAACATAATTTTCAGCATAAATCCAAAACATACCCCATACTAGCTACTATGAAGAAAATTAACTCTATCCCAGCTGAAACCAGGGCAGGTGGACAAGACTATGTGCTGAACCAGGATTAATTATTATACAAAAAAAGTTTATTTTTAAAGCAGTGATGTTTAAAACTGTCCATTTTTTTTGCACATTTTTGCAATCAATTGTGACATGTCTTTGAGGGATTGCAAAGGAAGAACAAAAGGCCAAGAGAAGTGAGGGGAAAGGCTGTTTATGAAGGGCTTACCACTGAAATATATGAAAATACTCTCCTAATGCCTACTAGCTTATTAAGTGTCACTGAGTATGACAGGAATACCACACCAATGTAACTGATGTGACACCAAACAAATCTCATAATTTTAATACATCTTACCATTATATTCTTATGCGGGACTGAAAGGATGCTGAAAAGGAAATGGATAAGAGCAGTAACAGTGTGAAGTACTGGCATTAGAAGGCCTTATTTATTAACAGGTTCTTACAGGACCTAAGGAGTTTGCGAAGAATACTGCTGCTACTCATTCTTCTGAACCTCTACATTTCATCAGCCCAAGTACTCTGAACATCCAAAGGGAAAGAATTATCCTTTCTCTGTGTGCTTTATAGAATTTAGGTTAGAATTTGCTGCAGTTGAACAGTAACATGAGAAGCACCTGATACACTTAGCAGTAAGCTATAGTACTAAGTTGATCCGTATTTCTGAATAAGTTTGTTTATATTCACAAAAATACAAAGTGAAAAAAAAAGCAGTACCAACCTCTGTTGTTTCTCCTTGAACTAGTTAGTGTGCTTTTAAAGTCAGTTATGAAATACTATCTGGTTTGCTTATATACCTCCAAGTACAGGTATCTGAAAAATTATATTTGACATTATATTTATATAATATATAAAGAATATATTTTATTATATTATAATTACATTATATTTGACAGGTATCTGTCAAATTATTCAGTTCTACTTTATTAAGATTTACCCTTTGCCTTCAAGCCAAATAAAGAGTGGGGGGACATACACCCTTTTCCTTTATGTAACTTTCCATATCCATCACTTCTTTGCCATTAGACCTGAGTACAACATCACGCCAAGTTAGACAAATAAATCACTAATTTTGGGAATACAGGAGAGCCAATTGTCACCTTGAATAGAAAATATAGAATCTATGTTTGGTATGTCAGCATTCAAACAATATTTTGAATTAGGAATCTTACTCTTAAGACTGAAGTCTAGGTCTAGGAAAGGTTTAATCGGTATCCATGTCCACTGCTATCCCTCTGATAAAGGATCAGAAGCATCCTTCAGCTATTTCACTTTAATCTATGAAGGGACTTGCATGTAAACTTTAAAAACCTTAAGAACAAACTCCCCAGAAAAATGAGATGCTTCAGTCTTAGCAAAGAGCCTTTTGAACACATGTCACACTGCAGCATGACATTAAAATATTCCTAAGTGGGAGAACATTCAGATGTGTTTTTGAACTTCAGGGTTCAGACACATTTCTGATTTTACCACACGTTCAAGTCACATGATATATTGCTTTAGTTTTGTAAGCCTATTGCCTCACTTAGTTAACCTAATATATTTGCTTCTTGATAAAATGGCAGCACAGAAGGTATTCATTATTGTAATGAATATTGATACTGGCATTATAAGGTTTCCTAAAAATGTATCACATGAATACTTAGGTAGAAAGCTAATACAGTCCCAAATGGTGGTTAATAGCTTAAATAGCTATTAACCGAAGTTATAATATGTTCATTTGCATGTGAAAATCAGAAAAGAAATGTTATTAATAGTATAAACTTCAGACTAGTGAACAGAAAGATTTTGCATGTGATTATATCTCTTTAAGCATATGTCTACAACAGCTTAGTATCAGTAGTCAGTCAGTGGGTCTAGTTCTGCTTTGTGAGTCCACTCTCTAACAGTAGGAATTGCTCACATTTATCTGAGAGGAGTATGCTTCTTTAGCTTTTCAGTTCGTAATAACAGAGAGAACACCAACGAACTGTTAGGTCTAACTGTTAAACAGTAGGGGAGAGGAAACCTCTCTTATACACCGACCAGGTCAATTCATCTGTACCACTCTCCAGTATCTGTCACCTCAACATGAGAGACTTTTAGAGAAAGGATACTGAGGGATGAAAGAGAGCACAACTCTGTGATCAGTTAAATGGTTTCATTTAACAGGTGTTTATAACTACACCAAAAGGGGGGGGGGGGGGGGGAAGGCAATATGGAGACAAAATGAAAAAGTAAAAATGCAGTAATAAAATTAGGTGGCACTTACTATGGTTTTCTATGTTTTCCAAAATAGATTATTTAAAGTGTTATTCCTGCTGTTTGAAGAATAGATAAATAGGGATTTTTTTGTGATCTGCTGAGATTGCCTGGAACCTCACAACTGGAAGGTTCTCTCCTTTGTTCTGTGCAGTGCTATGCAACAACAGCAGATCCTCAGAGAAAACCATTTGGTACCGAGGAACTGACAAACACATTATATTTGTGTGTGTGTGTGTGTGTGTGTGCTCCTGACTAACTCTAATCCAGTCCGATGGCCTTAACTCCTGTTAGTGTTTCAGATGCACTCCTGAAGTGCTTCTTAATATTCCAAGACTTCTCCACAAAGCAAATCAAAGTGTGCTAAGTGAGGCAATGAAATTTGCTGCAAAAGCACACTCCAAACAGAATGTTAAATTTTATGAACTTATTTAGCTAACTGCCAATACATCCAGCGCCTTCCCTACAGCCAAACCTCCCAATATCTAGTTTTTCTAATAAATAGTTTAACTAGCACCACATGAAATGTAGATCTTGCAGTTCCCTTCCCACTCCACTGAAATCAACATAAGTTTTGATATTACTTAACAGGAACAAGATATTAGCACCAGAGGTCTCATAGCTCTCTACTTTGGCAGTACATGTCAGCCCATCCATCCACTGAAAGTGATTATTGTATTAGTATCTAGTTATGAGAATCAGGCTACAGGACTCACAGTTCCATACTCAGTTTGCCACAGGGATTTGCCAGGTATACTTTTCACTCTTGCATTTCTTAGGATCACTCGCTTGTCCTTGAACTACGGTTTCTAGGGTCATAAGTGACTGGACCTTGACATCTATCTCACCATTGTATACTAGAGATAAATATCTGCCATATCTGGATCTATTTGCCTGTCTTGTGGGTTCTTACTGAGGACTTCAAGGTTGTAAGAAGCAGTGGGAAAACACAGCAGCAATTTGTAGCTTCTGAAATAAATGGATGTTTTCCAGTTCATGGTTTGAGCATGGCTTAGAGCCAGGATGCCTGTAATATATTACTGGTCAACAGCAACCAAATCTCTATGCTTTCAGTACTTTAATGAAATAGCATTATTGGACCCAGACACAGGATGGTTTGACATGTTCTTCAGTATTGCTAAAAATGTGCTATAGAAGGAACCTGTGATACTGGACACAATCCTGCTCTCATTAAATTCAGAGATATTTTTCACATCTACCTTGTTGCAAAGAGAAAATATGTATCTTGTGTGTGATAGTAGTGTGTCCGTTAAGATATATTTAGCAAAGGCAATATCTGATTTTACAGCTGAGGCTTGGACTCAGCTGGATTTTTTTAGGTGCTAGCCATGCTGCAGCTCCTTTGTTTCTTAATTGCTTTGCAAACCAGGCCAGGTGCCTGAAATACTAGTTTGATGAGGTGAAAATGTCTTTAACCAAAACGTCATCTAACAAAAAAAGAGAAAAAAGAAAGCGGTTCTCATTATCTGTGACTAAAAAATATTTGAAGTTGTTAATCTTACACAAAGTGATGAAATATCTTACTAAATTCTTTGCACTTATTCTAGTATTATAAAGGGGAAAATATCAATCTCCCCTGTAAAGGAAAGGTGTGGGAGGAGAAAGACTGCACACTATATGTTTGTAAGAGTGAAATCTAGAGAGTGAACAGAATGAACAAATAGGGTTTTAAACCTTTTTTCCACTTTCCTTAAGCTACCCTGATAGTTATTTTGGGCTATAGCACTATTGTAATCCAGCCAAGAGGAAAAAAGGAGGAAAAAAAAAAAAGTATTTTCTTCTGAATGGTACTCTCCATGACCAATAATATCAGTGCCTGCAGTTTTCTTCAGTAATTTTTCTTTCTTCTGGTTTCCTTGTGTATGGAACATCAATTTCAGCTTGAAATTTTAAAGTGATGTGACTCAGTCAGACAAAAACTTTTTTTCCTACGGTCACTTAGACACAGGTACACTAAGTGAATTTACTGTTTGTGTTGCTTGTAATTTTTTTTAGATAAGGAGGATGGACTATCTGTAGTTTAATAACTTGAAAGCCTGAAAATGAATACCTGAAAATATCATATTACTGTTCTCACAGAAACACTGAAAAGGATCTTTTAGGACAAAAATAATTTGAAAATACATAATCCAGAATGTTAATGGTTCCATTTGATGCTCACTTGAAAATGCTTTAATGGCTTTCCCCAAATAGTCCTGTTTCAGTTGTCTTCCTAGCTTTTCTACTTCAGCTTTGTTCAGTACAAATGCGTGATTTTACTTAGGCACAGCCCAACTCAACATAGTGATTATTGCCCTAAAGGAAAAAAGTGGCTGTCAAACATGCTAACAACTTCTATGTCAAAAAAGCAGAAACTTAGTTATAAAAAGAAGTGTAGATTTTTCTAAAATAGAGGTTTAAAATTAGACTTCTGCATTTGTATTCATGGATTTATATAAGGCCTAGTCATGAGTTTCCATCAGCTCGGGGAGCTGCTGGATGCATGGCACTTCTGAAAAGCAGGTGTTGTGGTTTAGCCCCAGTCAGCAACTAAGCACCACACAGCCGCTCACTCACTCCCCCCACCCCTGTGGGATGGAGGAGAGAATCAGAAGGGCCAAAGTACGAAAACTCGTGGGTTGAGATAAGAACAGTTTAATAATTAAAATAAAACAGCAATCGTAATAATAATAATAATATAATGAAAAGGAAAATAATGAATGAGAGAGAGATGAAACCTTGGAAGAAGAAAAAAACCAAAACCAAACCACAAGTGCTGCAACCGCTCACCACCCGCCGACCGACGCTGCTGGTCCCCGAGCCGCGATCGCTGCTTCCCCAGGCCAATTCCCTCCAGTTAATATACTGGGCATGACGTCACATGATATGGAATACCCTTTGGCCAATTTGGATCAGCTCTCCGGGTTGTATCCTCTCCCCTCCCGGTTTCTTGTGCACCTGGCAGAGCATGGGAAGCTAGAAACTCCTTGACTAGTGTAAGCACTACCTAGCAACAACTAAAACGTTAGTGTGTTATCAACATTATTTTCATACTAAGTCTAAAACACAGCACTATACTAGCTACAGTGAGGAATATTAACTATCCCGGCTAAAACCGTGTCAGCAGGCCACTGATCAGCAGTCTAAAACCAGAGTGGGTAGGATTTAAGCTGTCTGTTTGAAAACCTTGCGTACAGTCAAAAAAACAATTATAGATGACAGGTAAGTAGATAGGTGCAAGTGATACTAATATTAGCTTTTGGACTTTTCTAATATAGGGCTTTTCTACTATATTGCTCTCCAAAAATATGAGGAAAATTAATGACTTCTGACAAAGAGAATTTGTAGTTTAGGTCACTTTACAGGATTTTAAACTTATACCTCATTATTCTGAAATAAAATCTGCTTAGAATAACCTCTGTAAAGATCATAACATTCAGTCAAATACAAACAAAAGCCAATCTGACTGATTTCTTTAGCTAATTAATTATTAATGTTTGCAAAATTGAATTGACTGTGGGGATGGTTTTGTTATGACCCAGATTTGACTGTGATAATTTGTATTTCATTTCTCTTTAGTTTTGTCACAATGTTTGAAAAAGACCCTTTATTTTTCACTGCTACCTTTGTTCCATTTCTATTTTACTTTAAGAATAATAATTCTAAAAAGTAAAGCCAAAACCAAGTTCTGCCTTCATATTCTAACATAATGTTATTGAAAATTATAAAATGTTAGTTCTCTCCCACGTAACTGTCTTCTGCTTTTACTTGACAATGACAAGAACAAAACATTGTGGTATGACACATTCTTAGTTCTGAAGCCTCACTTTCTTTATGAAAAAGTCAATAGAAACAGATAGCACTTGGATTCTGAGTTGTCTGCAAGCTTCCTAATTAGTTCCAGGATTAATTTAAGATGTCAGTGATAAATTTTAAAGCCTTGCATAGTTTTCTTGCTAGAATCCAGCATGACATTTCAAGTTCACTGAGTCATCCTGTGAATTTTAAACTAGCCTGGCAAGGCAGGCACAATGGTTTTGGGTTCTGTGGCCATCTGTCCTTGACTGACTCTGTATGTCATCCATAACTTGCAATTAAAAACTCCTGTGAAACTATAACTTTATTTTCAGACCATACTCATTATGATCCCTTTATTTAGGGAAATGAATTTAACTATTTCTTTACAGTGTTTCCTATGTAAAAACACTTGTGTACATGCACACATGTATGTTTGTTTTCATATGTATTCCAATATCCACTCACAGTATTGCAGAGAAAAACATTAGTTTTGCTTTTCTTCAGCATTTATAATTTTTCTCCCTCCAAATAAAAGTAATTTCCTGTGCCAGTAAACAGTCTCTGTCATAAATGTAAGACATTTATTTCAGCAAATGGGATCACACAGAAGTAGTCACATGAGTGGGCAGAGCTGGCTGAAACCAGCATAGAAAGTAAATTGCTGAAAAAAGCTGAAAAGAACCATCATATCTGCAATTTCTTAGGTAATTTTCCAGCTGCAGTATTAGGAAGGTGGTGTCAGCATTCATAGTACAGATTTTTGCTTGTGCTGGACTATTCATTTATAACATATACTCATAGTTTTGAAGTTTTTATTGTGATAGCTTGCTGTTCTGTACATCAGAAGTAATGAAAAGACAAAATGTAAACAACACATGGGATAGTCTATGATAGAGTCTTAAAATTTCATGCCATTAACAATTTAAGTGTTTTTGCTCTTCCTGTAAAATATTATGTACTAAATTAGGAAACCATTTGTTCTTTCTTATACTTTCCATGATTTGTCTTCAGTGTCTTCAGTCTGTGACTTTCCTTCATCAACAGCATGAGTGACGCTTTCTTCCCAAAGCCACCTAACTACCAGAGGGCAGTCTGACAGGAAAGCAATTGCTGAATTATTCCAGTTTTGCCCTTTATGAAAAGAGCTGGGGAGCAGAATGAACCTTGTTAGAAAAGTAGTACCAGAAATAGTACTGTCAAAGTACTTCACTTTGTAATTTGGTTTGTGATAATCAGTGGAAGAGAAGGGATTTTCACACATATTTTCATTCTTTCATCTGCATGCAAAAAAAATCCTGTATTTTCTTAAGTACATCCACAATTACATTTTTATATTTACCTTCCCTCACACATTGACAGTTCCCAGCTTACTGAGGTGTTCACTTCAGCTTGACAATGAATCTGATTATTTCCTAAAACTTCTAGAACCAGTTCTTAAATTCATGAAAAAACACTGCATTTTAATTGTGAAGCTCCCCCCTCTCTTTCTGTCATTAAAAGAATTGGTAAGAGGTTCTAGAAAGCAAAGAAAATATTTCTGATGGCTGACTTGTAAAACATATTTTCTGTTTGAGTATGTGTGATAAGTGTAGAGGACCAAGTTTTTAAAGGAATACATGTCACTGATGTACTGAAATCAATACCATCAATTTCACCCATAATTCTCACTTGAATGTTACATATGATGGTGTTTATCAATAATTCCTGACAGAATAGTAAATTTAGGTCTAGATGTATGCCTACTCTTTACATTATCCCAGGCTTCCCTGCTAAGGATACATTAGTTCAGATTAAGATAAGGAAAGTGGGGAGGACACGAAGCTGCTGTCATCCCCATGAAACACATTAAAAAGTTAATCCCTTCTTAGAATTAAAGTTGGTGTGGATTCCTCTCTATAAAACAAGCTGTTATGAACACTTTCAGCAAGGCCAAACCATCATGCTCAGCTCACGTGTCCACACAGTGCTGTTTCAGTGTTTCCATCTGGTGCTAGCTGTTCATTTCTTTTTTCATACTGCAAACAGTTGGACTTACATTCAGCCCACTTAATGTAAAATGAGGAACCTAAATTAGGACCCTAATCACCCTCAGCTTTCTTTATAGTCAAAGACAGACACCTTTAATGTACAATTCAGTTCTAAGATGAGATAATTGCTCTCTGGAAGCACCTTCTGTTCCTCAGTTCCCTTCAGGGATATGGAGAAATGTGTTCCTAATTAAGACACCTTCTGGAGATGGCTAAGATTGGGTGGAATGTACTGGTAAATGTGTTTTATCACTTTCTCTCTTTGTTTCCCTCCAGCTTCTTTGTTTATTTAAATTTAATTTTGTAGTTTTCCAGAAACTGTTCTGGAGAGTGGTAGTGCTACACAACAAAATTTTAATTACTTCAGTGACAAAAAATTTCAGGTTCACTCCCTAGAAATCTTAGAACTAGGTGAAAAATTTACTCAAAATCACAAAATTCTATGACCTATAATTAAAATGTCTCATTTGAATAATCTGGGACAGATCCTCAATTAAAAAATGTTAAAATAAATGTGTTGCAGTGATCTGCACGTGCCAAATAATGTTTTAGGAGAATTTCAAAAGAGAATGGAAGTACAATAATGACCACAATCCTGTTAATTTTAACCATAAGTAATATAAGTAAGTATTATATCTGGAAGCTTTCCCTATGCCTGTTCTGAAAACAAATCCTATCAATCTTGTAAGATCTAAACTGAACATTTTAATAAGAATGTATATTGGGAAGTTCTTATTCATCCACACCTTTATTTTAAGCTGTAATTTTTATGCAAATGTTATTTAAAAATGTTACGAACCACTGGGTTCCCCTAAAGAATTGTTAAAGATCAATAACTCTCATGTGTAGCATGTATTTTATTACTTTTAAAGACATTTTCTTTTTATATAGTACTGGTTTGGTTTCAGGACTTGCATACATGAAGAATATAAAAATTGAAAACAGCCATTTTTCTAGTGCTATTCCCCCACTTTTATGGGAAATAACATAAAATGAAATCAAATGTATCATTAAGCAATAACATTAAAATGCCATCTACCACTAGGAGCATATGGATCGTAACTTGTTTCATCATAACTTTGTGCACTTAAGCTTTGTCATTGGTTTCATAACTTTGGGAGCTTTGTTTAAGTTTTATCACTGCTAATCTACCATGAATTAAAAATGTCCAATCTTGAATTTTTAATCACCCTCAGCTGTCCTTACAAGCCCCATTTTCTGGAGCTTCTTCCCCATAAAATGGAGCTATAATTTTTCAGGCAGATTTTTTTTTTTTCACTTTTTTTTTTTTTTTTTTTTTTTATTGAGTTTATTCAACAAAGGTCATCCCTTCTTTAAGAAAAACTTTCTAATTTTGTGAGAGTTCTGCTGGATAAATTTACAGAGGCCAGATTATGAAGGAACAAGATAGCAGTTTCAGCTGACAGCATCCTTATGACTGGCAACTGCTTTAGTGTGTTTCTGGGCTTTTTTAAGAGACCGAAGGAGAGGAAAAACCACAGAAATGCTTAGAAGAAAATAGGACATGTCACAACTAGGATTCAACTTTCCTAAGACCCTATCTAAACATCAACTTAGAGATCAACCGGGAGACTCCTGTAGGGAAGTAGGCACCTTCAGAGGGTGATTCATCATTTCCTAAAGTAGGGAAAAGATAAAGTCAGATGAATAATTTATGAAGATGTTTATTTTTCTCTGTTGAGAAAGGAAAACTCTGATTAGCACAGCAAAGTTTGGATGACCTCTTCGGGGTTATAATATAACACTGTGTATCTAAATTTTTTATCACATTTAAGCTTAAGTGATCAATAAAAAATCTCAAATACTTTTGAGGAACTTATTCTTCTGTGGAAGATGTGGGGTTTTTGCAAGCAGGTAAAAACACACTGATTTGTTTCCTGATCAAAATTATTCCAAAAATTATTTTATTAACAAGGAAGAACTGAGGATAATTTGCAAATCCAAGTATTAAATTATCAAATATCTGTTTGAACTTTGTAGTTTGTCACTAAAGTTACACAACCTTTTCTAATCAACTAACTTATCCAAAATACCATTATTTTCATGCAATCATAGAAGTCCCCCAAAACATATTTGTTTTTGCATGAAACAAATTTCTGCAAGCACTTCTGTGGACATTCAACCAATAAAATATGAAGCAATGAGTGTATATGGAAAAGCAAATATAAGTACAACATGAAGGAACCAAGCTGAAGTCCACATTCTAACTTTGCATTTATTTTGTATGCTGTTTTCCTTGTTTTGTTTTTTTTTCTATCTTAAGTGACTTTTACTGGTAAGACAAATACATCAGAAAAACTCTGCATCAGTACACAGACCAGATATGAAAAACACTATTTTCTGAACAGCTACCTCATGTCTTGCTTTAGTTTGTTTGACCTTCATTTTAATCATTTAAGCATGGGTTCTTGTTATATATAACTTGTAGAACACTTAAAAATTCTTCTACTTGTTGATACATAATGAATGGCTGAATTTTGATGCATATATTGAGTTAATCTGCTAAAAATGCTTGTAAACTCTTCCACAGCTTGTAGCTATGAGAGGCATAAAAATCATATTTTCATATTGTTCCAGTCCATGTGTGATTCAAACAGATTTATTCATGTGTTCAAGGGCAGTATATTATAGACTTTTTGTTGAACTTGAAGAGACCAAAAGACCAAGCAATCAATAAAGACTGATTAATAGGAGTGACAGCAATCTAGACAAAGATAATCCTCTGAAATCCTTTTAGGCTTTTAAGATATATGGAAACAGCTCCGCAAGCAAAATTGAGATCTTCACCTTTTTGTTCTCTCTCCTTCTGTAGAGTGGTACTGCATTAGTTCATAGTTTTAGGACGTGACTTGTTCAAATCCCTGATTTGTGTTTTAAATTTATCAATAACAATGGTAAGTTTAAGAAATTTATATATATCTTATGTATGATATATGTATATATATATAATTCTGCTAACCTCTGCCTTTAAACTGTGCAATATTTTAACTTGCATTTTGAAAACCGAGCAGCAATTTGTTTCTGAGAACAGGGAAGGAGGGAAGAGGGCTTCATTGATTGAAAATAAGGCATATGGCTCAAAATGAGTGTCAGCTGTGGATTTGTTGGATTTAGTTTTATGTTTTTTAAATTTTTTACACCCCAAATGAATGATATACAATAAGAAAAGAAAGTGAGAACATCTTACATTTCATCAATTTTCAGAAGGCTTGAAATATAAATAATTTATTACAAAATGTAGAGTAGTAAGGTCTTGCATTTAACTTTCTACATTAGTGGCACTGCCTGCTTGTCAGCTGCTGAAGTCTGAGCTGATACCTTTTTCTTGCCAGACATACATGTTTGTTTAAAGTCACAGCAAGAAAGAGAAAAGATGCAACCAGCTTATTTTGCCTGGCTCCATGCTATCATAATATAGCTTAATTGGATTTTTATATCTAAAGTCCGATTTCCTGTAACTTAAAAAAATGCTTCTTGAAGAATGCAGAGCATGTTGTTTCTTAATTATGCACCCAGGGAGTGAAAAAATTCAAAAGAGGAATGAGGTTTTGAAGAAAAAGCATTTTTATTTTTGACCTCTAGCATGAAAAGAAGTTTTTTTTTAAAAAAGGTTGCATTATTTACCAGAGCTGCAGGGCATCAGTAACTTATACATCAACAAATTATTCAACATTTGATCATCTATTTCTTTTGCTTTGGCAGAACTTTTCATCTGCCTCTGCTGTATTAATGGCAGTGGTTTTGAAATAGTGTATTTGCAATAGCTATTGAAGCCAAGTGAAATCTGCTTGTTTTCTTCTTGTCTTTTCATTCAGCTTCAGTATTTTCAATGTATAGCAAGGCATTTTCTCAGAGCTGATGATACCTCACTGTAAATATGTCCATCTCTGTCTTCCTGGGAGCTGGAAATATTTTTTGACTGTAAGCATTTATTATCAGTAGGACAAACAGGGTAGCTAGCTTGTCACAGTGAGAGCTACATTGTCCATTCTGTTCTAATTAGAATTTAATTCTTATAATAAAAAATGACTTTTGCCTGCTTGAGGAGAGGCACATTTAGCTGGATTCATTAATGATATACATTAAGGACAGACAAATATTTTGCTCCTGGGTCTTGGACATGAACTTCTGCAGTGCTTTCTCAGAAAAGTCTGTTAGGCACAGCCCAGTTTTCGGAGCACTGGGGTCTTCAGGAGAGTTGGGTAAGGCTCATGGTCAGGCAATTTGGCCTTTCATAGGAGGTTCTCAAAGTGAGCAACCATGGAGTCAGCCTCATCAGCAGTACAATCAAAGGATGTCCCCATGCATAACAGCCCAGGGGAGTTTAACCCATTCTGAAAGCAGGCACATATGAAGCTATTCAGACTGCTGAGACATAATTTTGTCTGTGGTATGTGTTTATTTAGCATTCAGATGTGAACTTCTTTGAGGATCTTAAGAAACTTTAAAGACACTGTCTTCTGCCAGTCTGTTACACAGGGGTATTCCAAGTGCTTGAACATGAAATAGAATCGTAGAATCACAGAATCATTAAGGTTGGAAAAGACCTCAGGATCATCAAGTACAACCATCAACTCAACGCTACCATGCCTCCTAAACAATGTCCCAGAGTGCCACATCTACACGTTTTTTGAACTCCTCCAGGGGTGGTGACTCAACCACTTCCCTGGGCAGCCTGTTCCAGTGCCTGACCACTCTTTCAGTAAAGAAATTTTTCCTAATATCCCATCTAAACCTCCCCTGATGCAGCTTTAAGCCATTTCCTCTTGTCCTACCACTAGTAACTTGGGAGAAGAGACCAACAGCCACCTCGCTACAACCTCCTTTCAGGGAGTTGTAGAGAGCAATAAGGTCTCCCCTCAGCCTCCTCTTCTCCAGGCTAAACAACCCCAGCTCCCTCAGCCACTCCTCATAAGGCATGCTCTCCAGACCCTTCACCAGCTTTGCTGCCCTTCTCTGGACATGCTCCAGCACCTCAGTGTCCTTCTTGTAATGAGGGGCCCAAAACTGAACACAATATTCAAGGTGCAGCCTCACCAGTGCCCAGTACAGGGGCACGATCACTTCCCTACTCCTGCTGGCCACACTATTGCTGATACAAGGCAGGATGCTGTCGGCCTTCTTGGCCACCTGGGCACACTGCTGGCTCATGTTCAGCCGGCTGCCAACCAGCACCCCCAGGTCCTCCTTCTCCGCTGGGCAGCTTTCCAGCCACTCTTCCTCAAGCCTGTAGCGTTGCATGGGGTTGTTGTGACCCAAGTGCAGGACCCAGCACTGAGCCTTGTTCAACCTCATACAGTTGGCCTCAGCCCATCGATCCAGCCTGTCCAGATCCTTCTGTAAAGCCTTTCTAGCCTGAAGCAGACTGACACTCCTGCCCAACTCGGTGTCATCTGCACACTTACTGATGGTGCACTTGATCCCCTTGTCCAAATCATTGATAAAGATATTAAACAAGACTGGCCCCAATCCTGAGCCCTGGGGAACACCGCTCGTGACTGGCCGCCATCTGGATTTAATTCCATTCACCACAACTCTTTGGGCCCAGCCAGCCAGCCAGTTTTTTACCCAGCAGAGAGGACACCCATCCAAGCCCCGAGCCACCAGCTTCTCTAGGGGAATGCTGTGGGAGACTGTGTCAAAGGCTTTACTGAAGTCCAGGTAGACATCATCCACAGCCTTTCCTTCATTCATTAGGTGGGTCAACTGGTCATAGAATGAGATCAGGTTGGTCAGGCAGGACCTGCCTTTCATGAAGCCATGCTGGTTGGGCCTCATCCCCTGGTTGTCCTGCACGTGCCCGGTGAGTTCACTCAAGATGATCTGCTCCATAACCTTCCCTCGTACCGAGGTTAGGCTGACTGGCCTGTAGTTTCTCCGATCCTCCTTCTGGCCTTTCTTGTAGATGGGTGTCACACTGCAAACCTCCAGTTGTCTGGGACCTCCCCTGTTAACCAGGACTGCTGACAAATGATGAGGAGTGGCTTGGCAAGCTCCCCTGCTAGCTCCCTCAGTTCTCTCAGGTGGATCCCATCTGACCCCATAGACTTATGAGTGTCCAGGTGGCTCAACAGGTCATAAACTGCTTCTTCCTGCACTACAAGGGGTTTATTCCACTCCCCGTCCTTGCCTTCCAGCTCAGGGGGCTGAATACCCCAGAGATATCTGGTCTGAAATAGATGTAATATGGGCCATTCTAGTGGGTAGCAATTATGAGCCACATTTGAACTCTCCATCAGAGGCAGACATTAAAATATTTTATACAGACAAGTATCCTTTTCCTTCTATTACATGTGTACTATAGCTAGATGGCTATTACATTTTTAATAGATATTTTATCTACTGAAAAATGCAGCTTTGCAGAGACTGCATATATTTGCAAATTGAGGAAAATTCTGGGAAAGTATGGTAAAACAAAAAAAAATTGGTTTTGCAATTTCAAAGGGGAAGTATCTTTTTCAGGTTGATGTTTTCACAAAAATCTTAGAATGGTTGAGGTTGGAAAGGATGTCTGGAGGTCATCCGGTCCAATCTCCCTGCTCAAGCAGGGTCATCTAAAGCAGGTTGCCCAGGGCCATGTCCAGACACCTTCTGAATATCTCCATGGATTGAGACTCCACAACCTTCTTGGGCAACCTGTGCCAGTGCCTGGTCACCTTCACAGTAAAAGGGTGTTTCCTGACAGTCAGATGGAACCTCCTGTCTTTCAGTTTGTGCCCATTACCCCTGCTTCTGTTATCAGGCATCCTCCTTTCAGGTATTCACGTACATTGATGAGATCCCCCTGAGCCTTCTCTTCTCCAGGTTAAACTGTCCAAGCTCTCTTAGCCTTTCCTCAAAGGAGAAGTGCTCCAGTCCTTTCATCATCTTCCTGTCCCTTTACTGGACTCTCTACAGTAGCTCCATATCTCTTCTGTACTGGGGAGCACAGAACTGGACACAGTACTCCAGGTGTGGCCTCACCAACACTGAGTAAATAGGCAGGATCACCTTGCTTGTCCTGCTGGCAACACTCCTCCTCATGCAGCCCAGGATAGCATTAGCCTTCTTTGTGGCAAGGGTATATTGCTGGCTTATATTCAACCAGGTGTCCACCAGGACTCTCAGGTCCTCTTCTGCAAAGCCACCTTTCAGGTGGTTAGTCCCAGCATGTACTGGTGCCTGGGGTTGTTGCTCCCCAGGTACAGGACTTTGCACTCCTCCTTGTTGAACTAAATTTTTTATTCTGAAAATTATAACTTTAAAGCAAGGATTTAAAGCTTATAAAGAAAAGAAAATTAAACATTTCATTTGGCTTTATTTGACTTCACATAATTTTTGTCAGTTTATTCATTGTGCCAAAAAATGAAAAAAAATCTTTCAGGACTTGTCTAAGGTATTTCTTTTTTTGCATCCTTCTTTCCTCTCTAATTTTTAGATTCCTATAGCAAGTCAAATATCAGGAAATGATACAGCAATTTTAGAATACAAGACAGTGGTTTTATTGACCTGCTATTAGAAGCCAATGACAAAAAATATTTGCTCTAGGTTTAAGCAGCCTAACCTCACAGTAGCATATAATTTTCCATAAACCTGATGAAGAGAACAGCTAATCCCATATGATTGTGCTTAACTGGAGAGTTGCCAGCCATTGTACCACCTGCAACCTACATGTGATTAGCATGTTTAATTTAGAAATGTTCTCCATATATTTTATCCTCACAACTTCATTTAGAAATTGATATCGTACTGCTGGTATGAAGCTTGCATAGATGTTCCTCAGGTGGGAATCTAAGAGCAGGTATAAAGCAAAATTATATTCAATAGGGAGATGTCTTCTTCCATATTTATACAATGGTGTTTGCCAAATCTGCTTCAGCAGAATTCGAACAAAAAGAATAACAATGGAGATGATGGGGGGTCAGTGCCTCACATGAGGAAAGATAAACTAGAAATCTAACAGAAAATACATCAAGTAACAAAAAACTTCTAAGGACTGAAAGATTCTCAGGGCTTTTGTTAAAATTAGAAATTTTATCATCAGATAAAATATAGAATAATTTTTCTCCCAGTTACATCATTAAACTTCTCTGTAAAATCAGTTCTGATTCACAATAAATGTTTTGAATAACCAGCTTGTCCATAAAGTTTATTAATTCTAACAATCTAGTGAATTTCCGCATACGCATAGTAATAGAATGGTTATGATAAACTAGGGCAAAAATGTTTAGAATTTTGAAGATTGTTTAGCTCTTTATGAAATGTGACTTTTCTTTTTGAATATTTGGTATGTGAGAGGTGGAAATTACTTGAATCCCTGCCTGTACTGGTTTTTATTTATTTCAATGTTATTATTATACCTTTTTTTCTTTACAAGCAAGGTAAATTTGTCTAAAGAGTTTTTCACTTCTGAACAAATCAAGTATCTAATGACAATTGTGTTTGTGCTCTGAGTTCACAATTATCAAATAAAAGAAAGGGCTGAAAATCAGACAATTTCTCTGCATAGAAAACAGACTACTATTTATTATATATAAGGCATTAATTTTAAGGAAAAAGCTACTGCACTTTTGATGTCTGGAACACATTTATTCTTTCTTGCATTTTATAATGTTGTCTGCATGAAGAAGAACTCCTTTCTTGTTTGATGAAGTTAGCTTTGCTTAATAAAGTAGCTATATGTGAGGACAGGAGTTGGACTGGAACTCTAAAGCAGTGCTTGCTTTCATTGAACAATTAATTAACCAGTATTGCACATGTATCTGTTTTGTAGTCTCAGGGATAGTTTCATGGTGATAGTTTCATGAGGTTCCTGTTTAATATAAATAAATATGGCTTGACCTTTCCTACTAATGATGCAGGAATATATAACAGCACTATAAAACAGCCAGTGTTTTAAAGCTACACAGGGACCTCTGTTCATGTTTAAAAAATGGGATTTTTTTCCTCATCCTTCAAAGATTATAAATTGGGAGTGGCTTAAAATAAGTCATTTAAGCTGCATTAACATAAAATGAATGCAAATCAACTGAACATAGTGAAAGACTGTGTGAATAACTAATTGGGCATTTGCAGTTCAAAACTATCATGACCTTCAAAAAAATTATATCAGTTAAAACTTATGTTTGTCTGGGGGAAGGAGATGTCTCTCCAAACTAAAAATCTGGAATTAATGTTTGACTCAAAATGTTCTTTTTGACCTGCAAGGATAAAGGTGGTGCTGAGTCTTTGTAAAAGGAAAGGAAATGAAGTGCAGTTTTACCAATCTGTTAATAGAAAGCAAAGCCACAAGCTATTTTACATAACAGCTCAAGAATTAGCGTTCTCACTGGAAATCTTGTTGCATTTATTTTTATGCATTATCATTTCCTTGATCATTGGCTTAACCTTAAATAACATGAAATTGCTCTAATAAGACCCAAAAGGCATTATACAGGGGGACAGAGGACCATTGTTACAGTTTCTCTTTCAGTTAATGTTTTATTTCTGATACCAAGAGGACAAATGGATAATACAAAACGAATGCAAACCCTTGCATGGCCTGCTGATAAAAGTTTAATTTTCTTGGATATTTATCCTGAATGTCTTAGTCTTTATGCTTTCAGAAGTCATTATACTTGAAGGGAGAATTTAAAGCCAGCACAATAAAGAAAGAAATTGAATTCAGGTATCCCATATTCTGAGTGAATAACCACAATGCCGTGGACAAAACTGGAATATTACCTCCTTCCCAGGAACAGTTTTTACAATATTGACATAAAACTTAACTTTTCATCTAAAATATTCAGAAAATTTTGATTAAATTACAGCTGCAATTAAAATCAGGGTGTATATTACAAAATTTTAATATTTTTTGCATAAATTTAGTTAATATTATTTTCTGAAAGCCCAGTCATTCATTTTCCAATCTTCTGTATTGAACTTATTGTTAGATATGGAAGTGGTTTTTTTGTTGTTCTTCTTGTTTTTTTTTTTTTTTTTTTCTTTTAACTAGGTTATATGCTGGATCAATCTTTTAAGACTCTTTTCCTTCATTCATTCTAGTCTCAAAGTTATAAACAGAATTCTCTGGTTTTGTGTTTCTCATATTTAATGAGACTAATTTAATGACTTGAGCATCTTTACTTCCTTTCTCCTCTCATAGGACACATACAGATTTCCCTTCTGTGTCTTTTACTCTTTCTGTTCCCAGGAGTTTGACATTTATTAATTTTCATATTCTGTATCACACAGTTGTTGTCAGAGCTCTGATCAGTATTTAGGATTTTACTTACTTCGTGATTCCTGCAACTCAGATGTTGTCATTAGTATAACCTTGGAAATGTCATAACGCCTTTTGAAAACAACCTTCATAATATTTTTGCCGTTGTACTTTAAATAATTTCTGAATATAATCATAGAAGTTATACTGTCAAGGTAACTTTAGAAATGCCACACAGAATTATAGAGGGAAAGTAAATAAATTAAATGCTTCTTTATGATAACTCTGGCAACACAGGCTTTTTCTAAAGCATTACATTGTGGAAAAAAACATATACAAGCAAAACAATAGTGAAGAAATTCCTTCACATTTTCATTTCCAACTACTTTTACAGACTTAAGTGCATATCACTGCAGTATTTTTAACCCTATTTACAAATGGAAACCACATAAAGATGTGGAGACCTTCTAGGTATTTAAACTCAGACTTTGTATTCTTCTTTGCAGAGATTATTTGATCTAGCAAGGAGATACTAATAGCTCTGCCTTTACCTCCATGTAATAAGTGATTCTACTGAAAGCAGAAGACTTCCAAATTGACATTGTGTGCAACCAGACTACACTTCTGCTTTCTGTAGATATGGCTTCTGTTGGAACAAGACTGATATGTTTAACCCCTAGGTGTTCGCTGGAAACCACATCAGAAAGTTGGAATAGAAGTGTTTTAGCACAAAGTCTTGTGTTTGATTCACTACAGCAAGTTATGGATTATTGCAGTTACATCGCGGTACCATTTTGATGCATATCATAATTTTGGTTCTGATATTTATTAATTAGCATGGATATACCAGTAATATCTAGGGTAAAAAAAGTACTATTGGAAACAAGAAGGGAACTGTAGTTTCCCAACGAACAGTTCTGAGCATCTTAACATTGGAGCTAAATATATTTCAACGTATTTTATTCTTTCTTTTAATAGATATATATAAGAATGCTATGTATTTAGAATATACATTTGTGTTTGTGTGTGTTTGTATGCACATATACTTATAATACATATACAGCTATCAAAATAAGAACATGAACAGTGAAACAGGGATGGACAGAATAAATTTTTGAGAACATTATGGCCAACAGGAGTCCCACTAATACTGGAGTGCTTTGTATCTCCCAAATCCACTTCTACTACCTCCACCTTTTGGGGAGGAAAGGTACTGCTGTCATTCTCATTATTTATCCAGATTAAACTAGCTCTTAACTATCACTTTTGTACCAACATATCATACAAATCATATGACTGTGGAATTAAAATGTGTTTACATGTTACCTTCTTTACCTTTTAAAATTGTGGTAACTAAAATTCTTTGTGATTCAAAATCCTCCACAGCTGCTAGTGTATCAGAAAGCATCTAAGAAGGAAGGCAACATAACCATAAAGAAACACAAATTCTTTTCTTCATGCTCCTCAGCTGATATTTATTAAACTTTTGGTGGCTTCTGATAGAATAGAGGCAAAAATCCCACCAAGCTCTAATCCACACCGTAGTAACTAAGCCACTGTCAAAAATATGGAATTCTACACAGTGTCAGTATATTCTTCTCTCTAATATGTAATATCACTAATTTGAGAATGAGAAGTTATATTAATACTTCACTCTTTCTTCGACCCCCCAAAAGAAAGAGCTTTCCCACCATATACTCCACATATCCCATACAATCCCTGCAAGAGATTCAGTATTAATTGTTTTAATTCAATAATAGACCTGAAAAGAGATCTGTTCAGAAAAATGTTTCCTTATCATTAAATAAAGGAATGTTTTTTGTGAAAAAGTACATTTGACTGAAAAAATCTATCTGACTCTATAGTCATTTCTGTATTGTTCTAGGCTCCCAAAGTCATCAGTGGAAAATGGGCCTCTCTAGATGTCATTCAAAGCAAGAGCCAACTTAACCATTCTGAATTGCCTTCTGGAGAAATCACTCTCACACCCTGACTACAGGTGGAGTTTAGAGAAATTAAAGTCTCCAAGATAAGTGAACCTTCCTGAATATTCCCTAAGGCACTCTTGAAAATGTTACCCCATGGCTTTAATGCAATTTATCTTTCCTTGTCATGGATACCTCAGTAATCTTTTGAAATTGTGTTGTGACAGGTAATTCTTTAGTGGGCATTTTCTGTGTCTTGTCTGGTCATAACATCTTCTACACCTAAATTTATTTACTGCTTCTTCAGCCTGTTTTACTCTTTTCCTTGGTCCGGAGAGATCACTGCAATGTCTGGAGACTTTTGATGCCTTTGAATGGTTTCTGAGCCATGTTCCCATGTATAATTGATCTTTCTAGCATCTTGATTGTATAAGGATTAGCAATTTTCTCTTTTAGAATCTCTGTAACAGCCCATTCAAAGAAAACATTCTTTGCAACTGGTGTTGTATGAAATTACAATTATGATGAAACATAATAAGGAATATATTGTTTTCCTAACCCAATGAAGGTCTTCAAACTCCATTCAGCTGGCTGTTCTGTATCTGGCACTGGCAACTGCAATTACAGTCACCAAAAAAGGCACTTTAGTAGAAGAGTGATAATGAAAAGGACTGTATCCCACCATATTCACAGGGAAGGCTTCTACTCTGAGACCTCTGCATGTCTTAAGGAAGTGCTGGTAATTTTTTTCTTCTACAGTTAGAAGTTTATTACTCTATTGTCATATCTGAAACATTATTTTTTTTCAGTAGTAGTGCTATGCCTGTATATTACTGGTTTACAAAATTTAGTAAGTGTAGGGGTGAGGATTTACTAACTAGTGTTGGTAATGCACTTTTGCAAAAGTGTTTATCTTCCATTTATTAGAACTAGCCAGGATCAATGGGTAGCTGGCACTTTTTAATTACTGTAAACAAAACCAACTTCCTTTGTTTGGGACAGATTTCAGTTGCCTAGAAATGTTCCATTTCTATTTGTTCTCATGGCAGTTTCCTGTGCTGAGTCAACCATTTCCCAATGAACCTTCCTTAGTTTTTTGTCATACTCTGCTTTTGAGAACATGGCCTGTTAAAATGCTTTGACAACCATGCTTAAGAACACAGTTACTAGGGCTGTCAGAAAAAAATTAAAATCCTTTCTGCACCCTCTTTATGCTCTATACTTCCTTCTGTTTTTCTGATATAAAATGCAGATTAAAACTAATTTTTTTTTTTTTTTTTTTTTTTTTGCAATGGTTGTTTTTCATGGGGACACTCACTTTTTGTCAAAAAGCACATAAAAATTAGAAGGTTTCAGCAGAAAAACTGGAAAACAAATATCAATTTATTGATTTATTGCATCTAGAGGTTTTGAGGTATTTTGTCAACAGTCACCATCTCATTGCAGGGTTCTCAGCCAGTTATATCTCAAAAAGTATGCTTTAGCTAGAAATTTCTACAGTGCATCACAGTGGCTCATGGAGTGGGAAGACTATAGTTCATTACAGGATATATAGCTTGGTGGTATGAATACCGTGAAGAGATGACATCTCCTAGGAAGTCTGAGTCATTGTATAGCTTGTCATTGCACTGCTTCCACTGATGTCATTGTGCCCAAATCTTCAAAAACTTTCTCTTTTCCTGATTTTCACAGTATCTTGTGCATGTGAGGTTATCTGGGATGAGCTTGGGAGAAGCTATTTTGGACAAATGAGTGGTGTTACCTTAATGTCTACTCATTTCCAATCTAGAGCTTTCTGCTTTGCAACTGAAAACATTATTGATCTTTATTTCTAAAGATATAAAAAGTGGATAGCCGTATTCATGAATATTGAAATGATTTGCAACACAGTCTGCTTAACCATTTATGGTGCTTTCATAAAGTCTTTTTGAGTAAGTTTAGCTCTCATGCTAGCATATGTGTAGTGGCGTAATTCATTATGAGTACGATTCTTGGAGTGTTTAGGCTTTTGCTTCAGTGATATTGGAAGTTGTATACACTCTGCTCTGGGTGGAATTTAAGAAAAAAATTAACAATGATGTTTTGTATTTCCTCTTATATGTGCAACATTACTCATTTGTAAATACATTCTTAAATTTCAGCCATTCAAAACATGTAATTATGTATCTACAGGTTTAAAAATGTTAATTCTTACTATATGGGAAAACATTTGCTTGAATAAGATGGGTGTCTCCCACAGGCATTATACAGCCAGGTATTTTGGTTCAAATATGGTTGGTAGCTGTTAGGTTCATAGAGGACTCAGAGCGCTAAAGAGTAATCTAAAATAGTGGCATTGAAAAACCCAGTTAATAGTGATAGATGTCTAAATCTTTCTAATGCAGTGCCAACAAAACTGAGAATTCACTGTTAACAGGGAAAATGAAAAATGTAAGTGATTCATTCTTTTGACTGCTTCCTTGTTTACGGTCTCTCATAATTCATCTGTAGGTTTTTTGAAATGGTTGTTTAAGTGGAGGCTGTTTCATATATTCCTGTCAATGATCATATTAAGTGACTGTTCCTGTCCATGTTCATGCTACATTTTAGAGTCAATTGTCTGCATGTACTAGGTAAACACACTAGCATTGATATATCTCAAGACATACAGCTGTTTTTCATCCAAATGAAAAGTTACTATATGTACACTTACATACAGCTATATATGTGTAGATATACCTGTAAATTTAGGGAACAAATATTTTGTCAGGTAATGTGGGGCTGCAAACAGCATGCAGATGCTGCTTGCACAGAAGGTCACATATGGTTTATGCATAATACAGAAAATACAGTAGCACTGCAAAATATTTAGACTGCTAGAAAAGGCATATGACAGCATGGGCCTGAGCACCCATTTCAAATTTTCCTAATGACTTAGACTACTTGTCAAAGCTGTGGACTTTTCTTGGCCCCCAAAATGACATTAATGTTAACATTCCTGATATGTCTGAATTTACCTATTTAATAAAGCAGTATTAGTACCTGACATTTATCAAGCATACCTCCTCAGGCATCTCAAATTGGATCTCATGCCATATTACTTGTAATAACGAAAAAACAAAATGCATGATAACTTGATTTCAGATGGTACCCACAGTTTCCAAATACCTTGTTTTTGATAAATCCAATTAACAAATCTATAGTAAAGCCATCACAAAGCACAAATCTTGAAAAAATTGTTTATAATAATTCCATATTACAGAACAAGCAGGATCTAGAAATGCATGAAGACCACGTGTTAGTGTCACTAATACACAAAGGGAACCCATCTCCTTTTTTAATCTTTTAGCCTTTCTACAATAGAATAGCTGTAATGAAATTAATTTAGACTGTAGATAAAGAATAGCTTAATATATGGCAGATCAGATCATTAGCTGGAGAAAATGTTAATCTTTTAATTGCTCTCTGTGGCAATGTATCTGACCCAAAGCAGATGAACTTGTAACAGATTCAAATATTCCGTCCTTATAAAAAAAATATTTAATAATGGTAAGCAGTTTTATCTCTTGTGATAATTAATTTCAAAATTATTAAATGTGAGAAACATTTCCAGAGATACAAGGAATCAGACTGTCTCATCAGAAGGTCCAGGGCTGAACAAGTAACATTGATCTCTCAGTGACGGGATCTGACAGAAGCACAAATGTAGGTGATCAGCTGACACCTTCTGAGGCTGAGATAAGTAGAAGCTAACTCAGAAGGACGGTCTTGCCTTTGATCTGTCTTTGTTTTTCAAATGATGAGGTTTAACTCTGGTCAAAAATTTGCATTCTTTTAGGGTGAGATGTCTTTAATGCACTTTGAAAATGATAGAAGTTTCTGTCAGCCTCAGAAAGGTTTTTCTGAATTTGCTGACAGAACAACCAGCAAAGTGAATGGAATGGCCCTGGGAAATGTTTTAGATGTTATCTAGTGTTTAAAGGAATTGATAAAATAATTGCATTTGTTTGATAGCATTAAATTTTCAAAAACTACCTTTTCTTATGTTCAGAAATTTTTATAAATTTCTGAAGCAAAACAAAAATAGAAATACTGAGTCAGTTACCTGAGCATGCCTTTCCTTTTTTCTTCTGATATCAGTGGAAAATTGTGTCAGGTAAAATATGATGGACTGAACTCTGTTAAACAGTCAATAAAATGAGAACCGTCTTGCATTTCTCAGTAGTGTAAGTGACCAAAGGTGGCACCTGACACAGGGAACCTAAATAGATTGTGGACATTAACAGTAGCAGAGTGTGTTGCACATATTGAAAAAGCAATCTCATTTTGTTCCAAAAGGTTTATTTATAGTGAATAATATATTCTGAATAAATATTTTTAATAGGCAGTAACAAACAAGTTGCATGTGTATTATGGTATAATATGGATATTTTATAAATGTCAAAAGATATTACCTTTTTTAAAATGTTAAAGTAGTTTGAAATATGAGCAAAATAGCTTTTCTTTTGGTTGCTTAAAAGTTGGGTATATTCTTTCCATTGTGTTCTGTGCATAGGTGGTGAACTCTAAACTTATTTAGGAAAATTATTATTCTTTTTAGTCATAAATATTAAGTAGAGCTTGATGAAAAAATATATTTAAATTGTACTAAATGTTGATTTTAACAGTGCATACTAAAATGACTTTAAGTCAGATTTTAAACATAAAATACCTTTTTAGGTTTTATGTTTAGCAGAGAATGAGCCTTTGCTTTATGTGAAAACAATATGTTTTAGGGACATTACATGACTTTATGAATCTCAACTCAGTTTTGCATACTAATGTTGCACTTCTGTGGAATCCTGGCAGTTAAAAAAAAGTTCAAATAAGAAGGGAAAATAGATTGCTTACCCAGATTCTATTCCTGGATTAGTGTCTATGGTGGCAGTAAAAAATAATTCTTCCCATCAGGTTATATAGTCTCAAAGTGTATTTTTTAAAACTTTCATAAAATGACCTTAACCTGAAATCCAAGTTCACCTACAGAAAGTTAAGTTTTAACTCCCACATATTAAGGGTTTGACCTAAAGGATTTGGTTTTTTTTTAGGGTTTGGTGTGTTTTTTTGTTTGTTTGTTTGTTTGTTTTTAAATTGTGTGCTCTAAGGGAGTTAAAAAAGTAAATGATGACGTATAGGATCACAGGATTCCTTGGTCTGTTTACTGAAATTTCATTTACTGAAAGGTAAAGGACAAACTGTCATCAAAAGCAGAATAGATTATAGGTCTAAAGAAGGGCTTGTGTGCCTAAAAGCTCATCTATGTCTTTCATTGGTATCAGTTGGTTTAATAAACTGCAATTGCTCTCTGCAAACCCTGCCAAGTGAGCGCTAAACCCATGCACAGGCAAATCAAGCTAAAATTTGAAATGCTAAGAATTTCTTAAGAAATTGATTTTGTTTTCTTTCATTTAATTCCAAGGGCCATGACTATTTTAAGGACAAAAAGGAAAAGTTAATATGCAGTTTTAACATTTGAATCACCCAGCTGATCATTTTGTAAATACATTTAATAGGTAAAAAAATGTGTTCTGCATGACATATTCTGATAAAAGTGAGTTTTTGGCAACAGTACTGTTTAATCCCCCAGTGAATATGTGTGGAAGAGACCCTGCTTGGAAACACTCCATCATAGGGACTGCAGAGTATGGAGTCAGAACCTGGCAGAAATGAAGCCTTGCTTGTAGAATGAGTATGTACCTTGTAAACCAAAAGGGCCACCTTCATCTTCCAGCCAGCTCGAGGTTTTGGGCTTGAAAATCTACATTGCTAGCAATAGACACAGTGGTTCTGCTAACATGGGAAGACCACTGGAACCTCAGCTGGGGTAGACTACAAATGTGTGATTCTCTTCTGTAAAAATTAGTTGACAAGAATCATTTAAAACCACCCCCTTCACATGCTTACTCGCAATTTCTTCCTAATACAATAACAGCATGATTTTGACAGCCTGTTAGACTTTACAGCGCTTGAAAACTAATAGTGTTGAACAACTGACATTGGGTACTGTGAGATGGAAACACAGCTGAAGTCAATGAAGATTATACTGTTTGATTGCTTGGTAAATGAAGATCTGTAAGAACTGAAAATAATTTTTATTGGCAGGCTAGTGTTACGTAAAAATGTGATATGAAGAGAGTGAAAAAGCATGGAAAAACATCTGTGTTATCAAGAACAAGACTAAAGCATGAACAATTCCACTGATTTAATTAGAATGGCCTTGTAAAATATAGATTGCTAACATTAACTTGTACTTTATGTGTCATTTCCTTTCGTCGCAGCATGTGAGGGCTGACAGATCGGTTCAAGACACAACTTGCTCTTGCACTCTTTTTAGTAAATGCTGTAATAGCTGGTTTTCCCCATATTCAAAAGTAGCTACAGTTGCACTATAATAAATGAAAAGAACAGTAATATTACAAGAAAAAATATAATGGACATAATTGTAATCTGAGAATTTCCTGAGAGAGTGAAGAAATTGACAGCCAGACATTAACAGTGCTTTTTATTTTGTAAAATTATGGAGAAATTTTATGTCTTGAACATTCGTTATATAAAAAACTGTTTGATATTAAATTACTTTGTGTTTCATTATTGTATGAAGGAATATACATATTTAGTGGGCCATAATAAAGAAGTCACCTTTCTAATATTAACCATGAACAAACATTAGAAAAATAAACATTTATTTCTTCTCAGAATAAGTTCTCACCTTTGAGCTATATGTATTTATACTCAGAAGAGATAAACTGGCATTCACATATACAGAGTGAGACTCAGCAAAATTTTTTTGCGTTAACAAAGGTTGATGATAATGTTAATGGGCTGAGAAAAAGGAAGCTTACTTGGTTACACTGCTCAAGGGAGAAAGTGCGTACATCTGCACATCACTATGTGACAGACATTTCTGAAAGTGTCTCCTTGTACGCATAATGTAATGTTTTGGTTTTGGTCCTATCCAGTTTCCCCTTGAAACGGATTTCAGTTTTACCACTTAAAGTGAATTGATTTGCTTTTATGAGTTACTGTAGGGTCTGAGTTTTTAAAGCTGAATTAATAACATTTATTAAGTAGTGATGGAATTAATAAAATGAATTAATATCATGCATAATATTAGTATCACACAATTTCAAAGATAGCTATTTTGAAAAAAACCTTGCCAATATCCCTGTTTTTTGAAGATACAAACTGCTATATATGTAATTATTATTATTGCTATTCATATATACAGTAATGGAAACTTCTTAAGGTATAGCTTATAAATACTGAATACCCTACAGAAGACTGAAAAGTAGCACAATGTCTATTATTAGAGACATTCCAAGGCACTAGGTTTCTAGCTTGCCTCATACTGTGCTTCTAATGTATTTTACATATGGTATAAACTGATCATGACATTAGTTGAAATTCAGCTCTCATAGTCCTGTTTATTAAAGCTCAAAGGTACGCAAATGTTGATTTTTCTATCAAAGATAGTCATTCTGAAATTACACACGTCTTGATTCAGTATTTATGTATTTACTTACCTTGAAATGTGTTTAAATCTTTACTTGCTTAACTAAAAAAAACTTTTATTTTTTCATTAAAAAAAGCAACCAGAAAATTTCTAATAAGTAACAGATATGAAACCTTTTATCCTTAGGTTATTTGTTCAGATACATCTTGACTGATAATGACTGAATGTTGGTTGTTACAGTGTGATGGCAACTAAGTTAATTGGTCTCACTGTAGCTGTCAAGTATATTTCATATCACAAAAATTCTTCTCCATGGCCATATTAACAGAATGATCTGGTACCTAAACACCTCTTTAGCTTGTTGAATATATAAAGTCAGATTTATGTACCCTTAGTCGTGCTAATCTCTAGCTTTAAAGGAGGCAAACCATTAACCTTCACTTATCAAACCTTAATTTTTACTGTTGCCACTGTTCATCTATATTTCTGTAGGAGCACAAGCAGTGCAAAAGGGCTAGGTCCCATCTTTCTGAAGGGCATTTGATGGGTCCTGGTAGAACAATTTGTTCAGTACTGCCCAGTTTCCATATTTGCCTGTAATCTCTCATTATATGAATAAATGGCGCAATGTATCCTGAGTTCCTGGTATGATTTCTCAAAAGAATTGCAAGTCTGATGGAAGGGTAGATTTACATGTGAGGAGGGCTGTTTCTTAGCAAACCAGTCAGTAGAGACTGACCTACAGAAATACAGACTGACCTAGAGAAATGTTGGGTAAATACACTTGTTGCCAGGTCTCACCATACTCTTTCAGTGTTTAGAATGATCCTATGTAATCCACATTGATTATACTAGGGCAGAGAGATTTGCAGTAGTATTTTGTAGTATGACTGTGCAAAAAATGTAATTACTGCTTTGCACAGCAATACAATATTTTAAAACTTGGTCTCATATTGCTTTGAAATAACTTCCTCCTTTTTCTTCCCAAATCTCAAACTCCTCTGGAATGCAGAACTGCCAGAGTGGCTTGCTGCCTTTAAGTTGTAATCCTTGGAAAATTTATGGCTCAAAACTGACTGAAAGCAGCCGGTGTCAAAATACACCTGACTGGCAGGATCCCATAGTAGTTCTACCTCCACCTTTGTACTTGTGCTCATGGAGACTGAATTCCCTTTGTAATAAATTTTGATTTTAAAGAATCAGCATTCTTTAAAATAAAAAAGATGAGCAAACAAATTGTATCAACAAATTTCTAAAACAAGTGGCCTGCAGTCATCCTGCTTTTCAGTTTAATGCAACTGCTGAGAAACAATGGTTTGATTAATGAACACAATATGCATTATTTAGAACTTAAGATGGGTACTTCTATGCATACCATCAGATGAGGTCCCTTTCATAGGTCTCAAATCTTTATTAACAGCTAACCAAAGTATCCATGGGATCATAGCAGACAGAGATGTGGATTGTCATATGGCTTAAGATGTGTTCCAAAAGACATTTTATACTGATTCAGAGATCCATCTTTAAGAAAAATTTTGCTAAAAACATAATATAATGTAGAAATTTGCATAGAAATTTCAAACACTGATTTTCATCTGACAGTAAACCTGCAATTGGTACAAAGAAGAGAGCTCAGATACACTGAGAGTGTATTGCTGCGAAAGCTGTGTGGCTTTCAAAGGTAATGTTGCAAACAGACTAGTGTAATACTCTAGCCAAAAGGTAACAAAGACATTTGGGAGGAAAAGGCATGATTTCTTTGCCAGTAATAAATGAAAGAAGAGGGTTTTTAGAAGACAGTATCAGTGCTGAGTCTCATAAAACCTTGGCATTTCACATCGTGTCCATGATGGCCAGACATATATCCACATCTGCAGATTGTTCTGGACTCTGTCAGATCTTTCAGCATCACCTTCATCATTTTGATTTGTAAGCCAAATTGATTATTTCTCTTTTCCTATACTCTTTCTACCTGCCAAGATAGTAGTAGAGAATGAGAATCAATGGTTATTCTGATTGAAAACCCCTGAACTTATCCAAAGTAATATCCTGCTCTGTCTTTATGATATGTGATGAGTTTATAAGCTTGTGGCTATGATGAAAACTGGGAGAACAGAAAGTAGCAAGATGTAAAACTGATCACTACATTCAGAGCAGTATAGATGTGAGACATTCTTCAGTAAAGCCAACTTCAGTTTCCCTCTGTAGTGAGTATTACTTGTTTAGGCAGCCATGGAATGGCATATCATAAGATGGTAGAGTTTCTGCTCCTCAGTACTAAATGTAATACTGGGCAGAACAAGTACTCTTTTGTATTCATCGCTCCTAGAAACCACATTCTAAGAACATTGACATCCCTCACCTTAGCAGTTGCCTCATTAATTCCAACTGTTACATTGGAGATGGTATAACAGGTAATATTTGTCCTTGCAGATTTAACAGCTGAGTAAAGAATTGCATATATATGGGCTAATGGTGTGTTGAGATTACTGCTTACTGACAGCAAACATTATGTCCTTCGATAAGGTGGAGTTCACAGGTCTTTGTGTCTATAGCCACATCTCAATTATCAGTGCTCTGTAATCTGATCAATGGTCTGTTACCCCCATATTTTAGCAGTCAACACTGTGATTTTTAATTAAAGTTAGCCATTTGTGTGAAATGATTACTCTGTTCATTATCTTGACAATTTCATTACTGTATCAGGTGAAATAAAACATTTATAGCAAGAGGAAAATATATGAGCTATTGTAAGGTTCGAGGAGGTTCATCATGGCAGTTGGCTGAGGCTGTTATCATTAACATCGATGGAACAGGTCACAGTTCTTGGTATGCCACATGCCAGATATGTCTTTTTAAAGGAATTATACATGTATTCATTAAAATTCCCCAAGTACTCTGGGAACATGAACATTGCAAGCATTTGCACCCTGCTTGCACATTCACAGTCGTGATATGCATGTGCAGTAAAGGTTAGAAGGATTTGACTATGAAAGGTTTGCATGCATGATAATGTTTCTAGGAGCCCTGTTGCGTGTTCCACATTCTGCATGCAAAAGTTGTTTGTGTGACTTTGACCTCACAGCAGCTGAGAATTCAAGAATCAAACTTTGCTCTTTATTTTTTGGAAGTGTGCTTCTATGTACTTCCCATGAATCCCAGGGAGAAAAGAAGTGCATGCCCTGAGGAATCGCCAAAACTTTTGTTCATGTTTGGATCTGGGAGCTTGGGTAGGAGGACAAACAAGAGGGGAGTACAGCAGAGGTGCATTAAACCCATATACCACCATCTTGATGAAGAGATATCTATATGCCATCGTGTGCAACCCACCAAACGAAGTTATCATCAGGTCCCTTTGGAGAGGAATGATTACTGTTGTTCTGGTGCTGATAGGTCAACAGCAGCTTATCTTGCAAAGACAGTCACAGAGATGTTGAGTAGATTGGAACATCGGCACATGGCGTCTCTGTCACCTTTGAATGCCTTGAGGCTGTTTCTGTCATGCATACTGGTCTGAAGTCCAGTTTTAAGATATCTAGACTGTTGACAGAGGCCATGCATTGGAGTTCAGTTGTCATTTTTCCTAAGGATGAGAGGATAGAAAAAGGACAGGAACTGGGGAGAGAATGGAAAGCATGTGGAGAGAGCAGGCTGGGTTTCTCAGCATCAGGGAAATGCTATTCTTTCCATTGAAGATTTCAGCTTTAATCATCTCGAGAGCATATCAATGCTTTCCTTTGCATTAGATACTATTTTTCTTTGCAATTATCAATAAGCCACTAGAGCATAGATTTATTTTTTTTCCCTACAAGGAGCAGCTTCAAAATGATGATGAGGTGAGCAAATTTCTCAGGAATGATGTTTAGTGATTGGGGCATTAGGAAGAGGTACACCTGTATTCCAGCTCATATTTTCTTGCTAATTTACATTTCAAAGAGGTCCATCATCCTAACACTGAATTCATTTCATCTCTGACTGTTGTGCTACAAGGTCTGGCTATAGCTTTGTTGTTTTGGGAGTTCAAGCACCTCAATATTCTGACTTTCTGGGTGAGTGTTCTAGTTACCTGCTGGTGGCATAAAAGATAGGAACTTAATAGTACAACACTTTATTACAAGGTCAATGGATGCTATCAGTGCTAATTAAACATGATCAGACCACAGGTATTACTTCTGAGCTTGTTCCAGCTCTGTGTTTCTATATCCAGACTGTGAATCAAAACCTGGAAAACTGGTATCTACATGTTGACACTGATTCATTTGTCTGCAAGGAACTGTTTGTTAGCCCTGGGGAATTCTTCAGACTGCATACAGAGGAGCTCTCCCCACTCCCCACACAGTTTGTTGATGTTCCAACAGACTTCCTAAATTGTGGGGTTCTAGTCTTTCTCTAACTGAAGTGAAAAATTCCCAACTAAAGCAAAATTTGAGATGTGTGGGGCATAGCATACTCAAAGAAACTATGTACTTTAATGACTCTTCTGCACAGCTTTGGCATTAAAGCTGCAAGGCAAAAATGGAAACTGCATGAACTGCAGGAAACCCAATTTTTTGATGCTGCTTTCCATGCTCTTGAGGAGTTCTCTGTGATAGCCTTCCTCACATCTCCCTTTAAAACTCATCTATGTCTTAGTACACCTAAGCACTTAACAATTCTGATGCTGTACCTGAGTACTTCTAATGTTGATTGTAATTATCTCACTGTTGTCTTGTGCTGTGTGCACTCCCCATGGAATATAGATGAAATTTTAATTCACTTTCCTACATATAGGTATTGACTGACATTTGAGATTCCCTGTGCCTTTACGAGTTTGTTTGCAATAAACAGTGCAGGAGGCAATGTATCTCCAGCAAGTCTTTTGGGTTAGCCATCCCTTCATGGATACTTTAGATACCTGTGGCTTCACAAATGTAAATAAGCGCCTATGTTTAGGAAATTGAATTAAGTCCTTGGTTCTGAATTAAAGCCTGTAACAACAATGTCATGAAATTACGTGGGAGCCTGACTCAGGATTAAGAATTAATTTATGTTTTCTTTGTAAGAGTCTATGAAATACAGGCATCTAAGATCCCATCATAAACAATAGAAGCTCGATTGATTTGACCATCCTAAACTGTCTGAAAAATCTGCATAGGTCTAGCAAACATGAAACAAGACCTGTGACAGACTCAAGCTCTTCTGGAGCAGCTGGACCTAAGTGAGTGTTGTGGTTTAGCCCCAGCCGGCAACGAAGCAGCACGCAGCCGCTCGCTCACTCCCCCACCGGCGGGATGGGGGAGGGAATCAGAAGGGCAAAAGTGAGAAACTCTTGGGTTGAGATAAGAAGTTTAATAATTAAAATAAAACAATAATAATAATAACAACAACAACAATAATATAATGAAAAGGAAAAATAACGGGGGGGGGGGGGGGTGGGTCGGTGGGTTTGGATCAGCTTGCTTGGCTGTGCCCCCTCCCCTCCCGGCTTCTTGTGCACTGGCAGAGCGTGGGAAGCTGGAGAAGTCCCTAAGTAGTGTAGGCACAACTTAGCGGCACTTAGTCGCTACTTAACAACTAAAACATCAGTGTGCCATCAGCACTATACCAGCTACAGTGAAGAAAATTAACTCTATCCCAGCCAAAACCAGCACAGTGGGATAGTGTTAATCATCACAGATAGCCTTAGGAACCTATGTTTTGACTACTGAACAGAATCCTAAGTGTCTTAATTTCAGAATAATATCACCTTCTGATCCTGTCCTTAGGCTTCCATGTATTTCCACATTATTAGAGGGCAGAATTACTTTATTAAAGCACAGCTGATGACTTAAACTCACTATCTTGCTTTGGACTATATCCATTTTTTGCCTTCAGCTATTTATGTTGAGGTGTGTTCTTCTGTTTGCATCTCAATTCCTACTTTATTCTGAGTTTAAAAGAACTGTTTGTGTACTAATGAAGAGTGGTAGACAATCTGATTTATTTTTTGGCTCAGGAAAAAGTTCTGGATAAATTAGTTTTTTCACTGGGTTTACTGGGCAAGGTCAATGTGACAGGATTTTTGGTATTCTTGCTTCTATCATAAACAATAGTAATAGTTCAACATTATATAAAGATCTATAAGAAGAAAACCATAGAAAACAGCAAAGCACAGTGTCACCAGACACCTCCCAAACAGGTTATTCTCTCTGCTTCATTTGCGCGGATGACAGAATGTGCAAAGCGCACGAGGTGTGATCCAATGCTACCTTGTTAGAGTTTGTCGAAAACTGCACTGGAAACATCTACAGTACAGATACGGGATGTATCACCACAAAAACACAAAGGCTTCTTGCCACTAAAAAATACTTTTTTAGCAGGGGGGGACATTTACCAATTGCAGCAATGACACCAGGAATGTCATTTGGATATAGAAAATCTTGTAAAATAATAATAACAACTCCACAAATATGCTTCCACAAAGAACATGTGTCACTGAGATTATGTCAAGAAGAAAATAAACAATTCATGAGGGAAAATTCTTTGCCAGAGGAAAATTAGAATGTGAGGCTCTCTATTGCATGTCTCTGTAACAGGGACTCATAATTTGTAATGATCAGAAGGAAAATATTATAATGGTTTAATGACGTTACAGAAATGTAAATGGAAAAAAAAAAAAAAAACAGCAAAACAACCCAAACTCAAAACCCCAAAGAAAATTACAAGACAACAAAGAAAAACAAACTGAAATGAAAACAAATGTGAACTTACTCTTCAAAGCCTCCAAATATCATTTACATTTTAGAAACAGAGGAAAAGCAAAGAAATAGCATAAAACTGGTTACTAGGTTATTTAGCACTCTTTTCCTATAAGTAAAACACTGGGAACATAGTAATGCACAAACATATATTAAAACCCAATAAAAACTCCACTTTGCTTCTTCTTACTTTCTGAGGATATGCACTGAATATTGAAAGAAGCTGCTATCACTGAATTGTATCTGTAGGAACCAGGAATAATTAAATTTCTCAAGCCTTTCTGAACACTGAATCTACAGTCTTCCTCCCAAAAGAAACTGTTGACGATGTAAATACAGATGGGGAAGAATCAGTACCAGAATTCTACCAAACCACAATGTAGCTAAAGGCTTCTACATAATTCAGTGCATAACTGTGTTTTGTGTTTTTGCACCTTTACATAGAAGCTGGCTAAGGTGAGCTGTTGCTCTGTTCCTCATGATTGCCCTACTGCATAGCCAGAGGCTGGAATAAGTTAGGACGTTTCGCGATTATGGATTATCTTTAACTCTTTCAATAAAACAGAAACCAGTAGGTCTGGATTCTTGCTACTGAGTATATCAAAGCACTGAAGGGCAGAAACAACCAGCTCAGTGAAAAAGACTGTGATGTTGTTCTAAGATACAGAAGAGCATTCTAGTCATCAGCTTTAGGTTTACTGAACACATTCTTCAGGTTAAAAAGCAGGTTTTGAAACTGCTATAAAATTTATAACTTTAGTTTGTAAATGTTATAGTCTCTGGACATTTTGTAATGGGAAATAGGTTCCATCATAAAGCTATTAAATCTAATCTGTCAGGCTGGTATTTTTTACACTCCTTAATGAGGCAAAGATTGAATTAGCATTGGGTCTACACAGTACTTACTCACTGACCTTCATTTTTATAAATTTTTTGTCATCCCCGAGAAAACATTGTGCTTCTGGAGGTTTAAGTTGCATTTTCGAGAACAACTACCTTGTAAGGTAAAACTCTTTGATATCTTAGTGTGATAAGACATTGACAATTAAAGGCTATCAGAAACTATCTTGTCATGTTCCGTCACTTGAGCAAGGTTTTCTGTAGTTGAAGACTCTGGGTGAAAAGACTTCTCCCACCCCATGTAGGCTGAAGGTTTCAAATTAATCTATGCAAGCATGGATACAACACAAAGTAAATTAGCATCTCTTCAGGAAGAACACATCTCAAAAGCAGAATTGTTTATTTTTGTTCTGTTGCTTTTTAAAATATAATACAGAAATAATAAGCAAAAGAAGAGAATCCCAACTTTCTAGCTGTTAAGAGTCACTATCTCTTGATGTCTCTTGATAGTGAAGTATGCTGTAGAAATGTTGGTGAATTTGATGGTAAAAAGTCAATGGATATATACTGAAATGTTATTGCAACATGGGTCTTCAATGCACTTTAATGAATTAGCTGGAAGTTTTTTCCACTGCACGTTTGAATTTCAGACAGTTTCCATCACGGGAACTTTAATTGCTGTTAAAGTTTCTAAACTGCATTTTATATCTCAATGGTTCTTTGGATGAGCTGTCTGGCTACTTGACTCATATGGAATTCAAATGTTTGTGTACAAGTCCCCTTCTAGAAAAAGTTAGCCATGAATTATATGGCTTTTATGGCACCCAAAGTGGGGTCTTACAAGCTGTGTACTATATTTGTTAAAAGAAAAGACGAAATGTGATGGTAACTAAGGTCACAGAGATGCACCATGTACATTTGGAATAACAATGTTTCGTGTTGGAAATTGTATAAAATAATTAGCCAAATAGAAAAGAAGCAAGGACAAATCTGCTAACACATTCACAACTCTGTCAATAACACCTCACGTATTTAGAAATTGTAAGTGGTCAAAGATCGTCCTTGTGTTTCGGGTAAAAGCAGACGCTACTCTCATCTCTGTATATAGCAGCACCATGATGGGGCATTTTTATAAGGCACTTCTACAACAGTGGATTATATATCTGGACTGATTTCAATTTTGTCATTCCAGGTATCAGATAAAACCCAACTGAGCTTATAAAAGCTGACAGGATTGTAACCTGAATGATATATTACCCTTAGAAAGACAGATAAATTATCACATTTGATAAAGACTACATCTTTGCATAGAAGTAGTTCAAAGGAGTAAGCAAAAATCATGACTCCATTAAGAGAGTACTGAAAGGAAGTTCCTTCTTTCCATCCTGTATAAGGAAGCCAGAAACAGGCATGTGTGTGTAGCCTCGTATACAGGGAGATATGTGAAGGGGCAAAGGTGCTTGCAAATGGGATTCTCAGCAGCTGGCCTTCTGGGGCTTCCTGTAGGCAAAGGAAAGCTGGAGAAGCATGAATCTGAGACTGTCAGTCTAAGGATATGCAGGGACTTGCCATTGTGAAACTGGGATTCAAATTTGAGATTTGTTATCAAAATGAGTAATATTGGGAGTTTTATTTAGTTTTGTTTTCCCTGTGTATACAACAGGCCTCTTAGAGTGGAATTCATCTCCTCCCACAGACGTTTGGGCTAGGTGCTCTCCCTGGACTCTCTCTACTCTCACAAAATGAGCCACGTGGGACAGTTTTTCCTCTGAATTTCTCATTGTCCATTAAGGAATTTGCCAGTGAAAATTCAAAAAGGACAGAATTTTTGTCTTATTGTAAACAACCACTTTACATTTTAAATTTTCTAACCTTTGTGACATAAATATTACTGCATAAATGATGTAGTTTCCTGCAGGATGGTCTCTGAGGGTTTAACCCTGAACCCACCGTATCCATTATAGCCCAGAGCAGACTATTTTCTGCATGGTGGGGTTTGTTTACAAGTGTCAGCACCCTGAGGGCATGATAGGCCTCCCTGTCCCTGTCCCTGCCCATGGCCCAGAACTCCATTTCAGCCCCCTGGGGCTGTAGGCACTGCCACAGCAGGGCTGGTCTCCAGCTCCCCACAGCTCTGACCAGCTCAGCCATAGGCCCTGCTGAGCCGGACCCACCCACAGATCCACGTCCCAGCCTAGTCTTGGCCTGTCCCCAGGGAAGTGTCCGATGCCTGGGGCTGTGAGGATGCAAACCTTCATCTACTGACACACATGTCTATTAAGCACCATACACAACATATCCAAGAGGGCGTGGGCAAGAGAGGCAAGGTTCTTGGATTATGGTTAGCATTTAGATGCATAAAATACATGTAAACTGTGACGTAGGTATCTGAGCAAAAACACATATCTGGAAATGGAAGCTTGAGGAACCTAGAAACCTTTATTTTTTTAAACAGTGGCTAACAACCATGATTTCACCTTCTTGAAATGCTACCTGCATGTTCAGTGCTCAAAAGAGACAGAATAACAAGGGCTATTTCACAGATTATCCAGTCAAAGAATTGTCCAGCAGCAACTTAACTTTAGCTCTGTTTTCTACCCACAAATCCTCTGCTTTATTTTTGCTGTTCATACCAATGTATGCATCTAAAGATCTTGCTACCACTGAAGTGAATACATCTATGTTAAATATATACTGAACAGCTAATATAAAAATGCTTGCTTTACATACTAGTCTGCTATCTAAAGCAAGTTGTTAAACTACTCCAATCTTCAAAAGATCATACAGAGAGAAAAAGTGAAGGCACTGAATTTTGTCTCCCTGGATTCATTGACACTGGATATAAATTAAAATACTCTGTATTGTTTTCTGTGAGCAAATGGCTTCAGTTTCTTTCCTCCCAATTTCAGCTACATAACTGAAATACATTTATTAGGAAGTTTCCTGCCTTTGATTAACCTTATAATCAGAGAAGAAAAGGAAATATTTTAAGAGCAGCAGGAACTCAACCCACCCATGATATGAATCATCTGTGGGAAATATCCATTTCTAGCTCTTACTAAATGAATTATCTAAGGTCATTGTGTTACTTCAGTAGTTATCTCTGTTGAATGTTAATGTAACCAGTACTACTTCCCATCACCTTCTGCTTAACCATATCAAAACCTGTTGTTCCATGAACAACACAAACAGTAACTAACACAGTGGAAGAAAAAAAAGTAATTTTTAAGAAATTTTCTAACTGGTTACCAAAACAGAATGAAAAGACAAAAATAATTAATGTTGAAATTAATGAGAAAAACATTTCTGATGTAAGTGAAAGAATAAAACATAAATTAAAATATTATTCCAGGATTGCATTTTCTTAAGTAGCATAAAACAGGTTTTACAGTGGAAAAAAAAATTTAATGAAGCTGATTAAAATATTCAGGGGAATAATAGTCTTCACAACACATTAAAGACCTGCTTCTTGAAATAATTTCTGAATAATTTTATGAATTAGTTATTTTAGTTTACCCGTATCTTAGAATTTAAAGAAAGGGAAAAAAGACAAGACATAGTATGTTACAAATAATAATTAGAATTAAAGGGGGTCTTTTTTGATGGAAAAATAATGTGGATTCATTTTTTACCAGTTATCCTTTACTGAAAGTGAATATAGGACTGAAGAATATTGCTGAAGTTTCACTTTGAAGGAAATTTTCTATATCCATGAAAGTCTAGGCATATACACTATTTTTCTACATGACTATAATTTCTTACTTTTTAATGAATTCAGATCTGAATTCAGGGTGGTGGAAATCTAGAAAATTATTTTATTTTTAAAGAATCCATGTGAATTCCTGTCTTTAGAATTAAAAATTGGCTGGTTTAATACCTTGTAATTGTAGGATTTAAGTAATATATCATCCACTGTTGGTCAGATTGTATCTTTTCCATTATCAGTCATTTAGGATTATCTTATTTGTCCACTGTAGTGAGTGATATCTGTGCTAGGGAAACTGCTGATAACTGTTTTTTAATGACTGACCTTTCTAAAGCTTTTCTTTGTAAGGTAATTTTAGAAATATATGTTCTTTATTTTTGCAGTTTTGAAGACATTCATTTATAAAAGATTTGAAAAGAGAAAATAGTTGGATTTTTTTTATTTTTCATGCAATTTAACCAGACAGATACAGCACCATTATTTTTCAAGAACTGCTTTTGAATTAAACAACTCCAAGTTATGTCTTAGTCTTTGCTGTATTAATCTTGAACAAAGTGTTTGTCTTTTAAATGTCAATGACGGAAACTGAAAATAATACTTTGTTTACACAACACAGCAAGGATCTGTCTATTAGCGTAGAAATCATCATGTTTCTATTGGTGAATCATAATCTTGGCTTCTGACTTAGGTCATTTTGTCCTTAGACTCTTCAGCCAGCTCTGATATGGGAGGCTAGATGACAGTAGGTTGAAATTTGAGAAAAGAGGAATAATCAATACATTGGTTAAGGTTACTGACTATTAATGCAATTACGTTACTCCCATTACACTACAGACAAGACCAGTCTACAAGAAGGAGAAGATAATCACAAACGGAAAGTTGGATGTATTTTTTACAAGCTGTTTGGTAATAACTTGAATATACCGGAAAATGGCCCCACCAAAGCCCCAATTTTCTAATTATGTTTGACCAGATGAATGGCTGTAAAGGATGAATTTTTGTAATACCTGGAATCTATGAGTGTGCTTTATTATGATTTTATAGACACCATGAAACCAAACATGATTGACAGGATGCCAACACTGATGGTATAAGACCACCAACCAGCCACCTGTAGGTAAGCTACCTTCTAGGTTTGGCAGCCAAGGCAAACTATGGCTTTAAGTGGAACAGCTCAAAGTTGTGGGAGACCAAGTGGTCTAGTGAAATGTTTCTTTAGGAATAAGGGAGTTTTTTTTTTTTATCTTTAAATATACCGTCAATTTTTCTTCCAAATAGAAATTGACATGCTAATAACACTATTCTTTTAAACATTTGAGCACTGCGCAAGATATTAATGCTATAGTGGTATTGAGCATTTGAAAGATGCCTAATGACCAGAGAAACAAGACAGTGCAGTGTGGAGAAGCAGTGGCTTAACAGTAAAACTGTAGTGAACTGAGGAGATTAAAGAAGTAAAAGGAGAATAACATACCATGGGAGAAAAGAAGAGAGTTTAGAGCAAAGAAATGATTGTAAATCTGAAAGAGAAGGAATGAAACAGAAAGGGTTAATTCCTTTTAAACAATTAAGTAAATCATCGTTTTAGAACACATCAAGTTTTTTGTATTGCGCAATTGAAGTTCATCTCATTAGCATTTAACTTTTATAACAATATTCTGTTCAATTCGAACATGCCAGATGTTGTAGCACTATTCTTAAAAAAGCTATCTGATGGGGTGGCTGGAGCACGTGTATGTGTGATGTTTGATATCAATATAGCCCCTTCACCTCCTAGACAGTGAAGAATCACTGTGTTTATTGGGACTCTGGAAACATATCTAGAGTCAGCAAATTCATACCCAGGTCAAAAAGAAGCAGAATTCTGTTAAAATTACAAAGGGTTTTAAGTGTACACTGGATAAAATTTTATTTAGTATGTGGTAAATTAACCCCTTTTTTACTTTATTTTATAATATTCTATCTAAATCATATTTAGTTCACAAATGAATGGGACTGTGTTTAAAGAGTTTGGTATACAGTGCCCTCCTTGCCAAGGTGACATATGCCATAATATTCAGTAAGCGATCTTTTTTCAGAGCACATATGTTGCATACATATGGATACCAGTAACCTGCAAGATGCCATTAAAAATATTTTTGAGGACTTTACCCTATGTATTTATAAATGCTGATGACTTTGAAGCTAAAAACTAACTGCAGCATTGAGTGCAATAACAGTAATAATAATAACAACAACAATAACATATGATACCTTTTCACGTTTCCAAATCCCAATTTAATTTTCTTGTCTTAATCTTGTATGGCATTACAAAATTGCACTTTTTCATCATGTTTACACCTGCCATCCCTAATGCATTACCAGGAGTGAGATTTATGAGTGGAGCACATGAGACCTGCCACAGTTAATCACATTTGTAACCTTTCAGATACACTGCAGAATTTTTCTTGCTGTGAAACATGCTTTACCTTTTAATATCTATTGAGCATAGTTCTAAAACACTACTGTAATTTTCTTCTTATGTATTTCAAGTTCAGTCATCAAATAATATCTTAATTATAATTCTTCTTTCACATTTTTCTATCAAAGAACTATTTGTATTTCAAGGTAATACTGAGTTAGTCAGAGAGATATAAACATATATTAACATTCTCTTGAATGAAAGGTACACGTAAATAGATGTGAATAAGGTGGTACTTTTGTTATCATGCATCATAATACTTACAGATAATTTATCTCATATTATTTTTAGAATAAGATAAACTTCATTCAGAAGTTAAGGCTTAGTGATTTGCAACTTTGGGTGAAATCTCAAAAGATCACTTCAGAATATTCTACAGATGACGGAGTCAGGTTAACGCAATGAGACCTTACATGTGATTGAAGCTATTCATGTGCTTGTATATGTCATTGAATCTAGGCAGAAAATATGTATGATTTTTAAAATTCAGATTAAATATTTTTTACTTCTGGAACTATGCTAAAGGTCTCTGTGTGAATAGATATACCTATCTGTTGATAAAATTATTTTTTTTATTGCATATTTAGAAATATTGGTCTAAATACTATTACTAATCATTCTTAGGCAGATTTGGAATATATTTAATAGTCTAAACAAAGCTTCTCCTTACTTACTTGCTGTTACAGGAAGAATTCAGATCAGAAATGCAAATTGTGATTATTTCTGTAGCCTACTATGGCTGGTTTTGCCATTACTAGCAAAAGGCCATAACCTTTTCATTGACCTCACAACACAGGCTCCCATGACTTGCCTGGGCTTGTTTTTGCCCAAGCTGATTTTAGCTTGTTTTAGCTGTGATAACTTTTGTCTAGCAGTCAAGTAACTGTCACCCAAAACAGTTTTAGTTTTTGTTTAGCTTTGTGCAGTTGTATGGTGCAACACCTCCTGCTAATTAACAGATCGTAAGTATAAATAATCATTCTGAGGAGAATGAAAGTATGGTGTAGAAGAAGTGTTGTGGTTTAGCCCCGGTCAGCAACTAAGCACCACACAGCCGCTCGCTCACTCCCCCACCCTTGTGGGATGGGGGAGAGAATCGGAAGGGCCAAAGTAAGAAAACTCGTGGGTTGAGATAAGAACAGTTTAATAATTAGAATAAAACAGCAATAATACTAATATAATGAAAAGGAAAATAATGGGCGAGAGAGAGAGGAAACACTAGAAGGAGAGGGAAAGAGAAAAAAAAAACAAAACCAAAACTGAACAACAAGTGCTGCAACCGCTCACCACCCGCCGACCGACGCTGCCGGTCCCCGAGCCGCGATCGCTGCCTCCCCCAGCCAATTTCCCCCAGTTAATATACTGGGCATGACGTCACATGATATGGAATACCCTTTGGCCAATTCAAATCAGCTTTCCTGGTTGTATCCCCTCCCCTCCCGGCTTCTTGTGCACCTGGCAGAGCATGGGAAGCTAGAAAGTCCTTGACTAGTGTAAACACTACCCAGCAACAACTAAAACACCAGGGTGTTATCAACATTATTTACATACCAAGTCTAAAACACAGCACTATGCTAGCTACAGTGAAGAAAAATCAACTATCCCAGCTAAAACCATGACAGTATCCACCCCTTATTCCATACCATTTACGTCATGCTCAGGTCTCATACTATCCAATATGACCTCAATAACCACCACCCGCCTCCCCATCCTTTGATGACATACGTAGATATCATTTATCATTCCCGTAGTCTATGGACCATCCCTGTAGAACATCTGTAGAGGGTCCACACATGTCCATTGAGTTCATTCAGTCCATAACTTTGGGCTCCATCTATCGTAACAGTCTTTCAAGGCTGGAGAGATGGTCTGTGTGGTGTTGGATTGTTGCATGCTGAAGCCAGTCTTTGTTCCACCACCGCTACACGTTGCTTGGTTCAATCAAAGTTCATTCTTCATTAATTTTGGAAATTCTTACTATGATACCATTGATACAGCATATAGCAACCATAGGAGTGATGACATACAATATCATATAGCAATTAACAGCATACTGTTCAGTTCATTGGCTATTTTCACCCAAAATCAAATCCCCTTGAGGCACACATCGAACTCCTCCATCCTCCCGCATTACCCACCAAGTGCACCCAGGTCCTCGAGCAAAAGCAATCCCACGAATGGGTTTGCCTTTGCCTGAGACAGGAATAACCCAGACGGTTTTCCCCAGCATATTTTTTACATGCACTACAGGGACTTTACCCCCTTCCACAGTACGTAAGAGTCCTGACTGGGCAGGCCCAGCTCGATTGGCAGATCCCCTAGTGTTGACTAACCAGGTGGCTTTTGCTAAATGTGTATCCCAGTGTTTGAATGTCCCACCCCCCATTGCTCTCAGTGTAGTCTTTAACAGTCCATTGTATCGTTCAATTTTCCCAGAGGCTGGTGCATGATAGGGGATGTGATACACCCACTCAATGCCATGCTCTTTGGCCCAGGTGTCTATGAGGTTATTTCGGAAATGAGTCCCGCTGTCTGACTCAATTCTTTCTGGGGTGCCATGTCGCCATAAAACTTGTTTTTCAAGGCCCAGGATAGTGTTCCGGGCAGTGGCATGGGGCACGGGATATGTTTCCAGCCATCCGGTGGTTGCTTCCACCATTGTAAGCACATGGCGTTTGCCTTGGCGGGTTTGTGGCAGTGTGATATAATCAATCTGCCAGGCCTCCCCATATTTATACTTCAGCCATCGTCCTCCATACCACTGTGGGAGAATGGCTAGCTGAACAAAGGCATACCAACATAGAAATGATTACTTATCAGGATCTTAAGAAATACCGAAAACAGCTAGTCTAGGAGCTAATTAGAGACAAGGATAAGTTACCATTGCTTGTGAGAAAGAATGTGAAAGCAGGGACTCGCGATAAGAAGGTATGCAGGGGAGTCACTAAAGCAGTGGTCTCCCTGGACCTATTGGCCCTGCTTGTGTGCATAGCTCTCACGGGAACCAAGGTCCTGCTGGTCCTCCAGGCTCCCCTGGTCCCCCTGGTTAGACTAACGGAACATGACCTTTAGGCTGTTAACCAATGAGGAGCTTAGCTTTTGCAATATGTATGAGCTAATTAAGAATGCTATAAATTGTGTAACCGAAGGATAATAAATGAAGTCGCTTTATCACTCATATTGAGTGTGCTGCTTCTTCCGCGCCGGCATTTGGCGCCCGAACAGGGACTCCGGCGACCTGATAGCAGAGTCCGGAGGACCAGAGTTCGCGAACAGGGACTCCGGCGACCTGATAGCAGAGTCCGGAGGATCAGAGTTCGCGAACAGGGACCTGAGACGGAGTCCAGGAGCATAATACCGGCGCCTGCACAGGGGGGCTCGTATCGGCAGTGTACGACGGGGAAGGATCCGGCAAACGCAGATCTACTCGGGGACACGACTCTCGCCCACAGCAGACGAGACTACCCAGGAAAGACTGCCACAAGAAGAAGACGTCATGGAATTGGAGGTAGCTCAAAAATTATTATGCCGCTTTTTAGAAAAGCGAGGGGTAGGTCCGTTAAAGGACCTGGATGATTTGAAGGACAGTAAATGAAGCTTGCTGATCACTCATATTGAGCGACTGCTTCTTCCCTCCGTCTTGACGAAATGGCACGACAAATTCGTGCCCGGGAACAGGGACCCCGGCGACCTGATAGCAGAGTCCGGAGGAAGGCCCCGGCGACCCGATAGCGGAGTCCGGGAATAGACCTCGGCGACCCGATAGCGGAGTCCGAGAGCCACGGTCGACGGAGATTTGGAGCGGTCCTGTAAGCAGCGCAGGAGGCGGAAGGGAGTTTTTCCCCGCGCCCGGGAGCACCTATAGAGGCTGTCCCGCCTGCCACGCGCCGCCGAAGTTTGTAAAGGCTGCAATAGAGCTCTTAAATGAGGTATGAACAAACAAGCGGCGTATAATTTGCTCAGATGCTTTTTAGAAAAGCGGGGCATTAAAGATATAGACTTAAAGAAGGAACTAAATGATCTCTTAGCCTATGGAGAACTTAAGGGGGTTTTTACCGACCCCAACACGGTGTTTGAAGAAGAGGAATGGAGAAAGCTAGGAGATAAATTGTTTGATGCTGTTATTAATGAGGAAAAAGCAGCAAAGAAATTAATGAAGCCGTGGCGAGCGGTAACGAATACTCTGACCATGCATAAGGCAGAGCAGCGCGTTGCCGCCGCCGCCGCTGAAAGGTTGAGCAGCACAGCCCCCACCGGGGGTACCTCTGTACAACCAACGGCCCCAACGGCTCCAGACTGCCCCCTGCCCCCTTCTGTGCGGAGTATTGTTATCCCGCAAAGTTCTAGGGAGGCTTGGGACCTGTCTCGTTTAAACTCCACATTGGAGAGCGAGAGACAGGAGTCTCCGCTGGCGGAGCAGGCAGCACCTGAGGCGATGAGTATTGACCCGATCGCAGATACATGCAGGGCAATAGGTTCGGGGCCGGGCACTACTGCTGCTCCACTGCACAGCCATAGGAATAATTCCTTTTTGACCATGCATAAAGCGGAACAGCGAGTTGCCGCCGCCGCCGTCCTGTCATTCATTACGACTACACCAGCACCGCGGCCTCCGCCAGCCCCTTCTTGGCCCGTCTCCATCACGCCAGCGCCGGCTGCAGCGCATTTGCTTGTTATGAATGGAGCAGGAGACTTGCTGAGGCTCCGTCTGGGCCGGTGGACTGCAGGCTCCTCCTTCGGTACCTGCTGCTTGGCCCTCGCCCCCGCCGCCTCTTCTTCCTCCTCCTCCGAGTCAGAGTACTTGTCCCTGCCGCTGCCGTAGGAGAGGAGCCGGTTACCGTTCACGGTCCGGTTCTTCCACCGCTGCTGCTCGCTCTCCTCCTCCTCCTCCTCCTCCTCCCCTCCTTCCTCGTCGCCGTCCCCGGGCTCCCGCACGCCCTGAGCCGCCGCCGGCCTCTTGGGCAGCCGAAATAGCTCAGTTGGGAGAGCGTTAGACTGAAGATCTAAAGGTCCCTGGTTCGATCCCGGCTTTCGGCAAGAAGTGTTTTCAAGCCTGCCGTGGAGGGAAGCACCAGCGATAGCAACAGACGACCATCGGCAGCCACTAGCTGAGAGCCTCTCTTTGGCCGCAGTGAAGAAGCTGCGAACAGGAGCTTTAACCATAGGCACTCCTAGTGTGCCATAAGGACTGTTGCCGTATAGTCAAATGCATTGAGCAAGTAATTGTTTGTGATTAGCAATAGTTGTGTGAAAACGCGGTCCTAGCAACTAGTGATTTACAAGATGTGGCCGATAGCCCTTGTTGTACTTGGTACCATTGGAATTGATGCCTCAGCGGTACCCTCACTGTCTTTTGATCTTAGGGAAAATGTGTGGGTAACGCTTAGTCGAGCCATAAACACACCACCTCTCCTGTCCTGAGTGACCCCCACAACAGATGGAGCCGCAAGTCATGGCCTAAATGAACTCAGTGGACATTTTGTGGACATTTGTGTACATTTTAAAGATATTTTACAGGGGTGGTCCGTAGACTAAGGGAATGATAAATGATATCTGTGTATTATATCAAAGGACGGGAAGGGGGGTAGTGGTTAATGAGTTTGTATTGGACAGTGTGGGACCTGATCATGATGTAAATGGTATGGAATAAGGGGTGGATACTGTCCTGGTTTCAGCTGGGATAGAGTTAATTTTTTTTCATAGTAGCTAGTGTGGGGCTATGTTTTGGATTTACGCTGAAAACAGTGCTGATAACGTGGAGATGTTTTCATTGTTGCTAAGTAGTGCTTACAGTAGTCAAGGACTTTTTCAGCTTCCCATGCTCTGCTGGGTGCACAAGAAGAAGAAGTGGGGGGGGACATTTGGAGTGATGGCGTTTGTCTTCCCAAGTAACCGTTACGCGTGATGGAGCCCTGCTTTCCTGGGGATGGCTGAACACCTGCCTGCCCACGGGAAGCAGTGAATTAATTCCTTCTTTTGCTTTGCTTGTGCACGCGGCTTTTGCTTTGCCTATTAAACTGTCTTTATCTCAAAAAAAAAAAAAAAAAAAAAAAAAAAAAAAAAAAAAAAAAAAAAAAAGCCTGACCAAAGGATGGAGCTGCTGCATGTAATAAATAGGCCAGTGATAGACTGTCTTATGTGAATAAGGTTAAGTGAAGGAATACTTGTTGCCGGTTGTGAAAGCAAATGCATGATATGGGGGCACTACAGCCAGGCTTGCCTAATCCCGCTATGATACCTGAAGGCTGGCATCTGCTCATCGTAGACTTGAAAGACTGTTTCTTTACCATAGCACTGCATGAGGAAGGCCTAACCAACTGGCTAGGTTTGGGGGGATGGCTTAAGGGGATAGTGCAAAGCCTATTAATGGTATTAATCATTGTTATAATAGGGCTTGTTTTGCTTAGTCTACTTATGTCTTGTATTAAGCACCTCATTTTACAAGCTACGCACAATATTTGGGTAGCACAAAATAAAAACGGGGGAATTGTGGGAGAATGGCTAGCTGAACAAAGGCATACCAACATAGAAATGATTACTTATCAGGATCTTAAGAAATACCGAAAACAGCTAGTCTAGGAGCTAATTAGAGACAAGGATAAGTTACCATTGCTTGTGAGAAAGAATGTGAAAGCAGGGACTCGCGATAAGAAGGTATGCAGGGGAGTCACTAAAGCAGTGGTCTCCCTGGACCTATTGGCCCTGCTTGTGTGCATAGCTCTCACGGGAACCAAGGTCCTGCTGGTCCTCCAGGCTCCCCTGGTCCCCCTGGTTAGACTAACGGAACATGACCTTTAGGCTGTTAACCAATGAGGAGCTTAGCTTTTGCAATATGTATGAGCTAATTAAGAATGCTATAAATTGTGTAACCGAAGGATAATAAATGAAGTCGCTTTATCACTCATATTGAGTGTGCTGCTTCTTCCGCGCCGGCATACCACAGAGGTTTTACCCGCTTGGCTTGCTTGATTGCAGCGCATGTTTCACATTCATGGATGACCTGTGCAATAGTGTCCATGGTCAAGTCCACCCCTCGGTCACGAGCCCATCTGTATGTTGCATCTCTTCCTTGATGGCCTGAGGTGTCGTGGGCCCACCGAGCTATAAATAGTTCACCTTTATGTTGCCAGTCTAGATCTACTTGAGCCACTTCAATCTTAGCAGCCTGATCCACCTGTTGGTTATTCTGATGTTCTTCAGTGGCCCGACTCTTGGGGACATGAGCATCCACATGACGTACCTTCACAACCAGGTTCTCCACCCGGGCAGCAATATCTTGCCACAATGCAGCAGCCCAGATGGGTTTGCCTCTGCGCTGCCAGTTGTTCTGCTTCCACTGCTGTAACCACCCCCACAGGGCATTTGCCACCATCCATGAGTCAGTATAAAGATAGAGCACTGGCCATTTTTCTCGTTCAGCAATGTCTAAAGCCAGCTGGATGGCCTTTACTTCTGCAAACTGACTTGATTCACCTTCTCCTTCAGCAGTTTCTGCGACTTGCCGTATAGGACTCCATACAGCAGCCTTCCATCTCCGATTCTTTCCCACCAGACGACAAGACCCATCAGTGAACAGGGCATATTGCTTCTCATTTTCTGGCAGTTTATTATACAGTGGGGCCTCTTCAGCACGTGTCACCTCCTCCTCTGGTGACATTCCAAAATCTTTGCCTTCTGGCCAGTCCATGATCACTTCCAAGATTCCTGGGCGGCTGGGATTTCCTATTCGAGCCCGTTGGGTGATCAGTGCGACCCACTTACTCCATGTAGCATCAGTTGCATGATGTGTAGAGGGGACCCTCCCTTTGAACATCCAGCCCAGCACCGGCAGTCGAGGTGCCAGAAGGAGCTGTGCTTCAGTACCGATCACTTCTGAAGCAGCTCGAACCCCTTCATATGCTGCCAATATCTCTTTTTCAGTTGGAGTGTAGCGTGCTTCGGACCCTCTGTATCCCCGACTCCAGAACCCTAGGGGTCGACCTCGGGTCTCCCCTGGTGCTTTCTGCCAGAGGCTCCAGGTAGGGCCATTCTCCCCGGCTGCAGTGTAGAGCACGTTTTTTACATCTTGTCCTGCCCGGACTGGCCCAAGGGCTACTGCATGAACTATCTCCTGCTTTATCTGTTCAAAGGCCTGTCGTTGCTCAGGGCCCCATTTGAAATCATTCTTCTTCCGGGTCACTTGATAGAGAGGGCTTACAATCAGACTGTAATTTGGAATATGCATTCTCCAAAAACCCACAACGCCTAAAAAAGCTTGTGTTTCCTTTTTGCTAGCTGGTGGAGACATGGCGGTTATTTTGTTGATCACATCCATTGGGATCTGCCGACGTCCATCTTGCCATTTTATTCCCAAAAACTGAATCTCCTGTGCAGGTCCCTTCACTTTACTTTGTTTTATGGCAAAACCAGCCTTCAGAAGGATTTGGACTATTTTCTTCCCTTTCTCGAAAACATCTTCTGCTGTGTTGCCCCACACGATGATGTCATCAATGTACGGAAGGTGTTCCGGAGCTCCACCCTGTTCCAGTGCAGTATGGATCAGTCCATGGCAAATGGTAGGGCTGTGTTTCCACCCCTGGGGCAGTCGATTCCAGGTGTACTGGACACCCCTCCAAGTGAAAGCAAACTGTGGCCTGCACTCTGCTGCCAACGGGATTGAGAAGAATGCATTAGCGATATCAATTGTGGCATACCACTTGGCTGCCTTTGACTCCAGTTCGTATTGAAGTTCTAGCATGTCCGGCACGGCAGCACTCAGTGGCGGAGTGACTTCATTCAGGCCACGATAGTCTACTGTTAGTCTCCACTCTCCATTAGACTTCCGCACTGGCCATATGGGACTGTTAAAGGGTGAACGGGTCTTACTGATCACTCCTTGGCTCTCCAGTCGCCGAATGAGCTCATGGATGGGAATCAGGGAGTCTCGGTTGGTTCGGTATTGCCGCCGGTGCACTGTTGTGGTGGCAATTGGCACCTGTTGTTCTTTGACCTTCAGCAACCCCACAACAGAAGGGTCCTTCGAAAGACCGGGCAAAGTAGACAGCTGTTTAATTTCCTCCGTCTCCAAGGCAGCTATACCAAAAGCCCACCTGTACCCTTTTGGGTCCTTGAAATACCCTCTCCTGAGGTAGTCTATGCCAAGGATGCACGGAGCCTCTGGGCCAGTCACAATGGGGTGCTTTTGCCACTCATTCCCAGTTAGGCTCACTTCAGCCTCCAATACAGTTAGCTCTTGGGATCCCCCTGTCACTCCAGCAATACAAATGGGTTCTGCCCCTACATAGTTTGATGGCATTAGGGTGCACTGTGCACCGGTGTCCACTAGAGCCTTATACTCCTGTGGGTCAGATGTGCCAGGCCATCGGATCCACACAGTCCAGTAAACCCGGTTGTCCCTTTCCTCCACCTGGCTGGAGGCAGGGCCCCTCTAATTCCAATTGTGGGTTTCCCACTCCAGATCTTGTGAACGGGAATCAAAAGTCTCTCTATTAAGATCACAGATAGAATCAGCGCTTCTACTCCTCTGTCTGGGGAACTGCCTACTGGAAACTGGAGCAGCAACTCTCCTGGAGGTCCCCCCTTGAGTGGTTGTTTTTCCTTGCAACTCACGTACCCGTGCCTCCAGGGTCGACGTAGGTTTTCCATCCCACTTCTTCATGTCCTCTCCATGGTCACGCAGGTAAAACCATAGGGTGCCCCGTGGTGTGTATCTTCTCTCTTGAGCAGAAGGACGCTTACTCCTAATGGCCGAGATACTGGTCCGTACAGGTAGGGAGTAGGACATATCTTCTTTGAGTTGCTGAACCTCCCGGGACAATTTCTCCACAGCTGAGACGAGGGAGGAAGAGACATGTGCTTCATAATCCCGGAGTTTATCAATCACATCCTCTACCGTTGGTGCCTCTTCATCTTTCCAGGACATTACTGCCAGGGAGTTTACATGGGATGATGGTGCGCTCCGTACAAACTTCCGCCACATGGGTCGTGTGCACTGTGCTTCATCTGGATCTTTGGATGACTGTACACTACCCAGGTCACCATAAATCACCTCAAGCACAGCTAATTCTCTCAGGTACTGGATACCTTTCTCCATAGTGGTCCATTTTCCAGGGCGATATATAACATCTTCCTTGAAGGGATACCTTTCTTTCACAGCAGACAGGAGTCGCCTCCAGAGGCTGAGGCCTTGTGTCCCTTTTCCAATTGCTTTGTCAATGCCCCCATCCCTAGAAAGGGATCCCAGTTGTTTGGCTTCCTTACCCTCTAATTCCAGGCTACTGGCCCCGTTATCCCAGCATCGGAGCAGCCAGGTGACAACATGCTCACCTACACGACGGCTGAAATCTTTTCGTATATCTCGTAGCTCACTTAAGGATAGGGATCGGGTAGTTTCCGTCTCTTGTACAAGTTCTTCCTCTTCCTTCTCCTCTCTTAGTAACGGCGCTGCTTCTCCATCATCCTTTTCTATACGAGTTGACTTTCTCTTTAAAGATTTCTTCTTTTGTATAGGGGCAACTGATACTGGCACGCGTTGATTCTCTGATTCAGCTTCAGTGTCCGTCATGGGTGTTTGAGTGGTCACAGTGCCTGTCATCGGGCTTGGAGCAGCCGCAGTGCCTGTTGTGGGGGTTTGAGTGGCCACAGTGCCTGTCGTCGGGCTTGGAGCTGCTGCAGCACCTGTTGTGGGGGTTTGAGTGGCCACAGTGCCTGTCGTCGGGCTTGGAGCTGCTGCAGCACCTGTTGTGGGGGTTTGAGTGGCCACAGTGCTTGTCGTTGGGCTTGGAGTATCCGCAGGGCCTGTCGTTTTCCCTTGGTGGTACTGAATACTGTTAAACAGGGCTCGGTAGGCATGGGCCAGGCCCCAAAACATTGCAATGATTTGTATCTCTCTGGAATTGCTAGGGTGACAACATACTTCCTCCAAATATTCTACTAATTTTTCAGGATTCTGCACTTGTTCAGGGGTAAAGTCCCAAAACACTGGGGGTGCCCACCGTCTCAGGCATTTGCCCATACTATCCCACATACCCTGCCACCCATAATTATCGAGCCTTGGAGCAGATATCTGGATGATATTCTTGAATTGCTTATTAACCTTAGACAAAACGGAAACAATCTGCCATAGGAATATCAACAGATATATCTTAACCACCCAAGGATGTTCAAGATACTGAAAAGTTGTTGTAATGAAGGAGGAGACATTACAGAAGACGGTAGCTAAGGTGCCATTCTGTATTTCCTCCATAAAGAACCTCTCAGAAGAGGAGGTATAATTGCTAATTGTCTCCATGAGGTGGTACCCGAAGTACAGTAACGGCTTCCATGCAAGACCCAAATAACCGATAAAACTCAAGGCCAGTGTTTTAATAACAAATCTCCTAGGCAAAACATCTCTAACCACTGCAGAGCACAGCAAACTACAAAACCCAATGCCAATCTTTAACATGTACTTCAAAATCAGCATGGTGTAGATCTAACTACTAATATCGAGAACAGATGAATCAATGCTGTGACCAGCAACTGTTATTACCTCAAACCCTTCGTGCCCCACGTTGGGCGCCAAAAAGGACTGTTGTGGTTTAGCCCCGGTCAGCAACTAAGCACCACACAGCCGCTCGCTCACTCCCCCACCCTTGTGGGATGGGGGAGAGAATCGGAAGGGCCAAAGTAAGAAAACTCGTGGGTTGAGATAAGAACAGTTTAATAATTAGAATAAAACAGCAATAATACTAATATAATGAAAAGGAAAATAATGGGCGAGAGAGAGAGGAAACACTAGAAGGAGAGGGAAAGAGAAAAAAAAAACAAAACCAAAACTGAACAACAAGTGCTGCAACCGCTCACCACCCGCCGACCGACGCTGCCGGTCCCCGAGCCGCGATCGCTGCCTCCCCCAGCCAATTTCCCCCAGTTAATATACTGGGCATGACGTCACATGATATGGAATACCCTTTGGCCAATTCGAATCAGCTTTCCTGGTTGTATCCCCTCCCCTCCCGGCTTCTTGTGCACCTGGCAGAGCATGGGAAGCTAGAAAGTCCTTGACTAGTGTAAACACTACCCAGCAACAACTAAAACACCAGGGTGTTATCAACATTATTTACATACCAAGTCTAAAACACAGCACTATGCTAGCTACAGTGAAGAAAAATCAACTATCCCAGCTAAAACCATGACAAGAAGAGAGGCACAGGATGGTACTGGCAGCTCTACATAGTAAACACTAATCATGATGTTCAAAAACTGATGAGTTATACAGAGGAGCGTGTGAAAGGCAAGGTGCTAACTGTAATACGATCTGCTTAGAAGAATGAACACTACCTGAGACTATGAGCTTTTATCTCAGGATTGATGTGACCTGAAGACCCAACCTAAGTCGGCTCCCACCAGCTGAGAACACCCCATAACAACAATAAAACAGTAGATTTGCCTTAAGAAACCAGGCATAAAACCACGGCCTGTACAGCAACTGACCAGAATCTAGTATAAAACCACTCCACCTGCATGGGACATCAGTTTAAACCAACAAAAATTAACACACTACTGACCATATGTCTACACCACCTGCATGGGACAAACATGTACTGATTATGCAAGCAATATAACTGATTAGCCCACCCCTTGTTGTGAGTAATTTGCTTGGTCTACACAACGATATTGTAATATATATAAACCCTGCCTTCCTCTATATTGGGGTCCTCCATGCATTAGGCTGGGACACAGCTATGTGTATGGCTAATATGAGCGAATAAATTCCCCTAGTAATTGTATGTTAAGCGTACTTGCCTCCCTCCTCAGTGGGTGAAGTACTGACTTTTACATGTGCAACTTTGTAAGTCAGGTGAAACTGGTGCTAGTGATAACAAATAGAAGAGGAAAAACCTACAAGTCTAAGGCAGAACTGGGAATGAATGGAGAAAGAACTAGGAAACAGACTGTTAGAAAATGAATAAAAATAACTAAAAATGGATTCACAACAAGGAAGGAAGAAATCCTTCAGTTAACACCATGCTTCCCCTGGTAAAGGCCTCCAGTCTCTGACAGATCCCACCTGGAGATGATGCCACTGACCCTGGGACCCAGCTGAGCACTGGGAGTGGGAGCACACCACCACAGACAAGCAGTTGAGACTAGGTAGTTTGCATGCAAAATTTTAAATGTATTATTAATGAGGGATTTTTTTAGTAATAATTAGAATATTAGTCCAATTAATTTGGACTATAATGGTTGCTATCATGGTAACTTGACCAATAATAATGTGTGTGTGTTGTTATTTTTTTAGATTGTAAAACATAAATTAGACTAACATTAAATTTCCTAGGTCAAGATATAAAATGTATTCCCTTTGGCTCATAACAACATTTTTTGACTGTAATACTTCAATGTCTTTTTTAATATACAGAGTAATTAATTCTAATATAATACAAGTGATTCAGTGTATGGTTAGCCCTAATTTATACTTTAAGAATTTAAAGAGTATGTATATGATTGCGAATGGATCCATCAGACTGCATACACGTACAAAAAATTTTTGTTAAAAATGACTCACCTAACTTCTAGACCATTAGAATTATAATAGCTGATAAACCACCTAAAGTAATTTTAAAAGATCATTCATAAATTTAGCAACATAACAGCTGAGGGGTTGGCTGAGGTTGGAATTGCTTAGCTTGCTTGCTGTAGTGGAAAATATTTCTTCAGTGATTCCCTCCTTGATGATATATCATGGCATTAGCAGTAAAGTATTGTAGTTTGCATTTTGATGCTGTAGTATATTTACAAGAAAATACTATAAAATATTTACATAGCAATAATCAAGGCAAGACAATAGAATAAATTTTCACTGCATCTTAAATATATCTGTTTTCCATCAAATTTTTCTTCACTCACATCTACAAGAGTATCTATGGGAAGTGAGCTAAGGAAGACATTTTCACTTCTGATAAAATTTTAATTTTAACACACAGTCAAAATAGACAAATAGCTTTGAATTCAGCATTCCTAAATTATCACCTTTCTGAAAAACATCATGATTTCAACACTGTCTCTATTGTAATAATATTTTACTTATGAAACTGAATATTAAATCTATGTGCTCTTTTTTTTTTCACAGCAGTATCTGTATCTGTCTCATAGTTGGCAATGAAGGATAAACAGAGAGTAATGAATAGTTAGACAAACAATTTAAAGCTGTTTATTCTATGGATTTTTCAGAGATTTAATTTTGGAAACTGAATAACACAAAGTGGCTGTAAAATATTTATTGTTTGTATTATACGTTCATGAAGGACACTTCTGGTGTAACACACATGGAAGGTCTACAAAAAAATTAACTCACTTAGAATTAATTGAACATAGAATTGTTGATTCTAAATAATAATTTTTAAAAATGAAAGTTGAGTGAATAGTTACTTTTGAAATATATCCGAAAGTGTCAGCCTTGTGTGTGTCCAAGAAAACTTCAGTTACATGGCTAACTTCATTGTGAGAACATCCCAAATACTTAGAATTGGTGTCACCCTGAACTGTCTATATTTTGGACAGAACCACTCAAGAATAGAGCAAAATAAAGCATAGGTTAAAAACCAGGTTATCTCCAAAGAGCTTTAGGAGGCAACAGATTTGAAATACCTAATAAGTGTTTAAGTCCAAAATGATCACACAGAAAATACAATCTCAGTGGCACTGAGGAAATTTTAGTGATCATCACTTCAAACCTATTAATTTTTGGGGCTAAAAAAAGATTATTTCCTTACACTAAATATAGGAAAGAATCAGAAACAATGCTGGAAAAATAATTCAGAGCTAAGTCCTCTTGGGCAATTCATGGGCTTAGGAATAGATATTAAGAAGTGATTGAAGGAATTATAACATTAGTTTCTAAAAAGAGAGCAGCTGACTAACTCAGAGTAAATAGTTTGTATGTATGTTAGATACATTTCTGCACTGTTATTTAAAAAGATTTGCATTTTTTATACATATTCTTATGTTACACTGTTATACTACTATGTATAATTTGAATGTGCTATCTGATAACTTCAAGTATGATCTAAATTTATATTATTCATAGCATATTAGTAAAATACAGTATAAAATATTAACCTTGTTATTGTAAAGTCTCTTCAGTTCCAAATGTCAGAGAGCATTTGAAACCAGGCTTTTCTAAGTTCCATTTTCTTTAAGGCAAAATCTCAAGAAATCAGATATTCTCACATCCAAATCTATGGCATTTAGGGAAAAGAAAATATTTAGGATTTTAATACATTTTTGTGTCTTATTTTTCAATTAATTCCAGTAGAAAGTGAGCAGTCTTGGCAGGCATTAGAGGTGGGAGATCACAAATGCTTAACTAATGACCTAAGTTTCCTACAAAGTCACCAAACAGATATAGTCAATTCTGAAGTTTTCCAAAAAGTGCATGAGCCTAGGAATCAATCACCTTGGAGAGGTTGTAAAAATAGGTACCTAGTGGGCTAGTTCAGAATGTGATGGCAGCATGTTCGTTTTGTGTCACAAATTTAAAAATTTAAAAATTAAAAAATTGTTAGAACAATCCACCAGAAAATAAGGGACAGGGGTTTGAAATTCTCTTTAATCAGGCACAGCTTGAACACACATTCCCACATCAAAGGAGAAGGCAGTAGTCATTGTACCATTGATATGGGTGGGTACACACTGTGCGTCCTGCAGTGGCTCCTGTGCAGCGGGAGTCATGGGACCGAAAGGAGAAAAGGAGCCTGAACCTTGATACAGAGAAGTCTGAGGTTCCAAACATAGTTCCCAGAATATGCATGGTTTTTAGAATAGATGTTAAGCTGGAGTAAACAGAAGAAAAAGAGAGAAGAAAAAAGAGACCTCTCAGGCAAGGAAGCAAAATCCCAGGTCTTTATATTATCTGGCTGAATTCCCTGGTCAATGCAGCAGAACATTCAGGTTCCCTTTTGCAGTCTCTTTCTGTCTCCATGACTCCTGGCTTCCTGTCTACACAAAGGTCCTATTTGAGAATGTACTTAGGTGTAGATGGAGTATATTGCTGGGACATGGAAGAAGTGGTTTCTAATCCACTCAGTCTCAGGAGCTCCCAGAGACTAAGCTGGTCCATGTCCTGAGTATGTGCTCTAATTATCTGGGTTTCACACACAAACTGGAACCTTACTTCATGTTATGTTGACCACAAAATATCAGAATACTATTTCTACCTTTCCTAGTAAAGAACCACAGGCTCTGCCTTGAGCTGAGAGTGCAGCTCTCACTGCGGTCACCTTGGCCAGAGCTGGGATAAGCAGGTTTCAGTGCCTGCCTTGGGGCCAAGTGCCTGTTGCCTCCTCTTCCTGAGATTGAACCCTGCCAGTGCCTCTGTGGGAAGGGTCTGGCAAACCCAGGGGGTCGCTGCCCAACAAACAAGAGCCCCTGCAGGGGGCTGAGCCTGGGGAGGCTGTGGGGTCATGCTCACACTCAGCTGGGAGCAGCCAGAAGGCAGCAGTGCAGAGTAGGAAAAGATATAAAATAAACCCTACCAGATCCAAGACTGGGCGGTAAGAAAGCTTCATCTCTTCCTCCCACCAAAGAGAAGGAAGAAACCCCCACCCACATGTTCCTTCTGGTGAAGGCTTTAGGGTTGCAGACAACTCATTGTAAATCTCTCCCACTCTTTCTAAGGAAAAATGAACTTTTGGCTTTATTACCCATAAGGACATTGGAAGGATGAACGTAACATCAAATAAGAGGGGTAAATGTTGGAAAGCTGTTTTTTTTTCTTCTTTTTTCCTTTTTTTCCCCCCTCCTTGTCTAATAGATTCAGTAGTGCCATTGTAGCTTTTCTGTATTAGTGTGGACCATTAGAAGATTAAAACTTTAATTAGATGGGCAGTACATTCTTAGCTCCATACATATGGTGTGTTCTCTTTTGCTTGCAACAAGATTTGAAGTGCAACAGGTGTTCCAAGAGTCAGGAAAGTGTTAGATATGGGACTCCCAAACTAAATTTTTAAGTGAGCTTCCCTCAGCTCCTAAAACGTTCTTGCGAGACAAACTCCTATTTCTGTTTCCTAGAATGAAATGCTCATTTCACCCACTGACATGCTGGGTATCACAATGACCCTTTTCTTTGTTGAGCCTCAGTTTGAATGTCCAGAGCTAAGATCATGGAAATAAACACAAATCAGTATGCACTTAGGTTCTTCAAGGGTTAATTAGTACTTTAAAAAAACACATCTTTTTTTTCTTGAAAACAGGGCTGTGAAATTACTTTTAGCTTCTTTAGAAATATCATGCAGCATTAAAAAATGTGGGCCTCCTTTTCAAGCATAGTGTCCATTTTCTTAAAAAAAATCACAAAAAATATTCCAAATATAATGGCAAGTGCCATGTATTATTGACTGCAGATACTTGTGAATAATTCTGAACACTTCTGAACTTTCATTAGTTTGGAAAATCTACGTTTTAACAAGGTCTGCCCGGAAATTTTCAGGCAATTCAAATGCTGCAGTACCATGTATGCACCTAATAGTAAAACTTTAACTTTATTCAGACTTGTAAATCTAATTTCAACAGACATTTCCTATTCATAAATCCACAAGAAAAAAAAAAAAAAAAAAACAATAAAGGAGAAAATAGTGCTCAGTTTTGCAAAATGTGTGAAATGCCTAGGAACACAGGGATATGTTTAAAAAAATTACTATTTCCTGTATTCTGTTTTTATCCAAGTTGAAGAAATCACTTTTCAAAAGACCAAATAACAAGAAAACCTGTCTTTAATTAAATGAATAGCACCAGCTGCACTTTATGAACTGAATTCTACCACATACGCATTGTAACAGTATTTGAAACTACCTTTATAGCTCTGAATAGTACCACTAATATCAGTGCCTAACATAGCATACATGCTTATTTTTATTGACCTATGTTCCCAACATTTGTCTTACACTATTGATCTAATGATACAGATAAATATATTCCATAATAATCTTATTTAAACCTATATAACATCTTGCATTTTTTTAATGTTGTATTCTTGTTCAAAGTTCACTGTTCACATACCTTTTATGAGATAAAGTCTGGGTCCTCTATCCTTACCTATTGTGTTTTATAAGGACCCCAGGGACTGAACATTCAGGAGTATCTAGAGTCCATAAGTACTCAATAAAATTTTCATTATTAATATTCCCTATTTGCCTCAATTTCTAAGTCTGAGTAGCCCTGAAACTTGTCTCACTTCATCAAAGCTGAGAAGCTTCAGAGCTGTATTATGCATAAGTCCTATCAAGATGCACAAACTATGCGTTCCTTCACCTAATCCCCTGAGGGACCCCATGCATCTGATCATACCTACCAGATGGTTTGATCTTTATGAAACAAAGCAACAGCAACTGCTTTTACTAAAAACACAGATGGGAAAAAATGAAAGCAGCATTATTCCCTCTGCATAATAGCTTACAAGTTAAAATCTCACACAGCGTGGAAAAACTGGGTCCAGTGCCCTTCACAGCCACCCTTCTATCTTCTGTGTCTTAGCCATCAGGATATAGACTAATCTCCAAAGAAGCAGTTCCAGTGTGGAAAAGAATTTAATGACCACTGCCAAGAAAAGAGGCAAAATGAACATAACTTTGAAGTTAATGTAAAGCACTCACCTAGAATGCAGAAGAATTAATTCTTTTCTTGCTTGAAGAATTATCACAATTAAGTAGTCAATCTGTGGAGCATATAACTACTAGAAGTTACGCTCCATTGTGCTGACTCCAGGAATTCCACCAGACTGTTGCTCACTCATTTATTCTTTCTTATTTTATGCATCTCTGATTCCTTTCTGAATTAGATCAACTGAGTGATGCTCTGCTACTTCTTATTAGCAATAAGAGTTACCTCCTTCTAAAGCAATCTAGAAGGAGCTGTCTTGTAACATAAATATCCTAAGAAACTTTCCATTATTAATTTACTATTGAGATAAATAGGAGTTTTGGAGTTGAAATAAAATTAAGAATCTAAAGGCACTTGTTGGTTTTGGAAACATCCACAAAGATAGGCAGGCATTGAAATACGTACACTGCAGCTATAAATTCTTAAGAGAACTCACATCATTCAGACTACCATTCAATACCTTGAAAAGTGGTATTTATAAAACCTCAGTGAGTCAAATGGGGAGCCACGTTAGCTAATCAGAAAAAAATGAGGAGGAGAGGAAGAAGTTGCAGGTATCCAAAGTCAGTTAGGTACAAAAAAATCTCAGTCAGATTCTTTGCTTTGAGGATTTATTTTCAGATATAGTCAACTGTTAGCATAGGGTTAAAAACACACAGAAATTGTAACATCCAGTTGTCCCATACTTCTGTCACAGGAGGATGAAAGCCCCCTTACTTCTCACAAGTTATTGATGGAAAACTAACTCTATCATCCTGTCTCATTCAATCTAAGAAAATCTTACATTCTCAATCTCAGTTTATAGGTAAGAATGCAACATTTCAATGTGTTAATAGGCTATTAAGATCTGTACTTACAAGTACAGTACTATATCACTCTCTACCTTCTGTGTCGTACTCAGTTTTTACAAACCAGATCACATAGCTTCAGCCCTGATTATTTTCCATCTCAAACAAACTCAGATTTCCCTAAATCTAAACTTCAGTTCTATTCCACAGTTCTCTAAGATACACTGCCTCATTCCTCTCTGCCTTTTGTCCTCACCCGGTGTGGGTCCTGGCACTACCTGTTGTGTAGCATGATCCAGTAACCTGCAGGAGCAGTGCTGTGGGATGAAAGTCTGCTCATAATATTAGCCATGGATCAGTGAAGCAGGTCAAGCAAATGCCTTGCAGACTAAGGGTTCTCCATGGACTGTATGTTGTAGAGAGGGAAATGTCCTTGTCATCTATGTAAAATGTATCCAAGATGAAGAGGTATCAACAAGTTAACAAGACTCATCACAGAGTAGCGATTGTCCTGGTGAGTGGTAGAAGATCTGCATGATTGCTTCAAACCAGACAGTATAGGGTTTAGATAACAATCCCTAATAAATTTCCTGAATGTGTGTCTTTAGCTACTAGTAATAAAGGAACACCAGCATGAGTCAGTCTCTGAAAAGTTTGTCTGTGTCTGTCTTATGTGCAGTGCTTGATTTGGTAGTGGAAGCATGCTCTCAGATCACATACAGACCTAAACTGTATTTGGAAAGAAATACACTGCCCGAAAGTCTTGCTGGAAGCTCAGTAGGTGTAAGTTAGCACTCCTAGTGTCTTGGTAGCCACAGGCCTTTGCAACTGTCCACACATCTGCTAGTAGAAATGTAGAATCCCGTGGAGTTAATTGGCAGCTCAGCAGGGGTTTGAAGGAGCTAAAGTGACATATTGGCATATAGATTTATAAACAGGGTAAGACATATTGTGAATTTATGTTATGTCAGCTGATGCATAAGTATGAGGTAATCTGAGGTACGTGGGGAGACAAGCTTCTACACTTTATTACAGGATAATATCACAGATATGGGCAATTACTGCAAGCCCTAAGGTCACACAGGAAATCCCTTAGCAAAGATTTTAAATCCAGCTTGAAGTCCAGATGCATGCAATCACCTCTCTTTGCTTTTCTTTTCTTTTTATTTAAATGTGAGTATTTCAGAAAAATTATTTAGTCCTGCATTAATCAAGCAGCATGTTTCAGCAAGTCTTGTAGGATTTGCGTGAAGGGTGAGGTTACAATTATTATCAGTATTCCCTGCACCTTATCTGCAAAGCAAGTATTGATACACAGACTGTAGGAAAACATGAGATTGAAGTCAACTACTGTTGATTTCAGTGGGAATTACTCAGCCCCGTGCTGCTCCATTTCAATGGGAAACAGCCTGGGCTCACTGTATAAGATATGAATGCTCTGTCATCTTCCCAAATGGGTGACTTGTAAGAATGGAGTCAAAGTATTGCTTTGAGCTCCTGCCACTGTGTATTTCTTTCTTTTTTTTCTTTTTTCTTTTATTTACTTTTCTTTTAGTTCACCAATATTTTCCCCTTATTTTTCTAATTAAATTGGCTGTGGTTCAAGATAAAAACATCCCAGTCCGTATGTCACTGTGTTCACTGCAGGCAAATGTGGCAAAAATATACGAACCTATTCTATGCTTTTTCAGCAGACTATAACAGAACTGTGCTTATTAGTTATGTGATTAAAGCAAAATACCATTTTTCTTTCTTTTAGAGCAAACTAAAACACAGTCTCTTGAATATGTAATGAGCCTTCTTAAGCAAGTAGAAAATATTTTTTATATAATTTCCAAGGTTTTTTCCTCTCTCATTCACAAATGAGGCCACACACCTGAATTTCATTCAGACAGCCAATGAACTGTGAATAGATAAATGTCTGCTTCGCTTCCATTCACCACTGCATTTCTGACTAGATATATGCTACTTTTCCAATAGATACAGATTATCTAGGAGGAAATGTACTACCAATATTATTATATTTCTACCATCACTGAGATGGTAGTGTGACAATTTAAAACTGAGTGAAGGATTTCCACAGTCAGACTACTGTGAAATAAGTCCCAACAGTCAGCCAGCAGTTGTGTTCATGCATACTCAGATACTCCTATGGAGGGGCCACCTCCTGTAATTCTACCACTTCATTGTTTAACAGAACTTGTCTTTTTGTTTTTAAAATCTGTTCTTGCTTCATATTTTTCATATCCATACTTCAGTGGCTTTTCTACATCTGGATTCCTAATACTGACACCCAGGTAAATTTGGCTACATATATTTCTGCATATGGATGTGCAAAAGACTACTTCCTGGATCTACTTTCTTTGGTTTATCTTTCCTACTTTCCCTACTTAAGAGCATAGGAAAGGCCATACATACCTAAAAACACTGTCCTGGTCAGTAGCTTGTCTCTGACAATGGCCAACACAACAAGTTTAGGGAAAAAGGGAAACCCTACAGTGTTACTTCCCCAGATACACCCTCCCAAATTCTTACAGTCTGAATCAGAGATTATTAGCACATTTTTGCCTTTAATAATCCTTGATGAACATGTTTTCTATGAATTTATCAGCTTTCTTTTTAGAAAGAAAAGCCTTTGGATTCCATACCATCCCATGGAACCATTTTTGAAGTTTAGTTTTGGACAGCTTCCTGCTTCTCTTCTCTGTCTGTTTATTGAGATGCAGAAAAAAAGGGAACCTCAACTGCACATAACAGTCAAGATGTCAATTCACCATGGATTTAAGCAGGAGCATATTGACATTCTGTATTTTGCTCTCTACTTGTTTTTTAATGGTTCCTAACATCTTGTTTATCTTTTTTTGACACCTATTGAAAGCCTAGCTGATGTTTCATAGCACCATCTACAGAGTGTCGAATAACTCCTTTGTGAATGGCAGCAGCTGATTTAGAGACTCTAAAATAATAGATGCAATTTATAGCTATTAAGAATGTAAAAAGTCTTATTTTGTCTGGCCACAAATAAAGGTATCACTCTCATTTTGGTTACAGATTACTGTATTTTATTTTATATATTTTATAATATTAATTAAATTGGAACTGTTATTCTCCTAATACCATATTTTGGTATTATCTTGACACAGTTCCCTCTTGCTCACTTTTTTCCAGAAAATCCTGGGTGTAAATCTCTCCCTAAGAATTCTGTAATTCTTATTTTGCTATGAATACTATAAATAACTCATTAAAATCCTAGTTTATCTCATTTGTTACCAAAATGGAAGCAAGTAGTATAAATTAATTAACAATTACCAGGCAGAACTTCTGATGCACTTCAAATGGTAATTGTTCATATGCTTTGCTACTTTATACATTCTTAACCTGCAAGTCTTTCTCTTTGTCCTTATATCTTGAAATTGAGTCTGTCTTTGCGCTCACAATTTTCAAACTATGCTTAACAACTGCCTATTTAATATTTTTAGACTTTTTAACCTACTGTACATAGATAAATTCTACCTTCTCCACTTCTGTTTGAATATTTAGTGTAGAGAAGTAATTAAAATTTATTGAAGAAAAATCTGGATGAGAGAGAATAAGGCTGTGTACAACAACTGGACAGTCTCTGAAATGGAGAAAAGAAGCCAAACTGAAATTAAGTTCTTTTCCTCTATCTTCCTTTGTTATCTACTTAATCCAGGTCATGTGGTAAGGTATGGTCCACATAGATCTTTTTATGATTGTAATTATTCTTTAAATAGTTGGAATTTAGCCTACTGAAACTGCCAGAAGATACTATCAGGAATAAGGGTGTGTAGTAATGACATGGTTGTGTAACAGCCAGGATATTTTATTTTGATTAAGTATCACACTGCCTATAAGATGCAATTGTGACCCTGTTGAAATTAATGATTCTCTCATTATCCTCTAATGGTGCAGGATATTATACATCTTGTTTTTACATAGTCTCCATACAGATGAATTGTCCCTTACAGACTGTGCTTTAGATGAAATATAGTAATAATGTTCTCTGCCATAAACAACCATGAGTTTCAGCAAATTTAGATTCTCTAGAAATTTTCAGCAGGCTTAACTCTATTAGTCTGAAAATCCTTAATCCTGATTTGAAATTATTTTAAATCAATGAGACCATAATCAAATCTGCTATGAGGATGTGAAGTTGATGGTAAATATAAGCAGGAGTCTAAAGAGTCATTTCAGTAATAGTTCACCTAAGGATTACTTGTCAGTAAAGAATTTGGCATTTTTTCCTGGAACATTAATGCTAGTGTGTGTGGGGGTCTGCTAGGATCTCAAGAATGTTTAGTTGCAGTACAACAAAAAATCTGGACAACAGTAAACAGAGCACAAAGAGCAAGATTAATAAATCTAGACTTACACAAGCAATTCTATTCCTGAATAACACAGCCTTGTAAAATAATGTAAGACAATTTAAAATAACAAATTAATTGACAATTTTTGGCATAAATCTGCAAAAGAGGTAGTGAGGGATCCATGATAGTCCTGAGGAACAGCAGTGTGAAGCCTCAGAACTTTTTTCCATTCTACCACCTGCAATCAGTTCCAAGGGACTGCTCCCTGCATTCAATAGCTCCAGACCTCTGTGGGATAGCAATGTTCTTTCCTTCAGCATATCCCTGTTGTTTTGGGTATGAGTGATTTGAAGGGATGGGAAGGTATACATCAGGCTTTAAGTAAGTAGAACTGAGGAATTAAGAGTGGCTGATGTAACAGCAAGGGGCATATTATATGCTGATTCTCACCTTCAGACAGAAACCTATTCCAGTATTACACATTTGTTTAAATCTTGCAAACATTCAAAAAAGCACTCATTTTTATCTGATCAGAAACACAAGCTACTTTGTTACAAATAGATGCTGTCCTTTTTGCTTGAAATATATCTTTCTGTTCTTGAGTATAAAAGTCAAGGAAACACTATATATCAAGGACAAAGAATAAAAATCAGAACAGTTTCAGACAAGAGGTAAGCTGTTATAAAGACAGCTGTAATGTCTATATTTAGGAGAATTTATAAACAAAGGACCTGATTCTGGAAGATTTAACTGGATAGAGTTGCTAAATTTTAAGTGTTGCTAGAGCATTCTCCAAGAAATTTGAAAGCAAGTTCTTAAGAAATCAATCGTATACGTATGTACACATATGCACAGGCATACATGCCTGCCTTTTTCACTGTAATATGCATACTTTCTGTCAAGAAAGTAGAACTAAAAAGGATCTTTTTTATAGACACTTCAGGCTGAGCGAGTCTTGGTCTTGATGAAGCTCAGTGAAAGACAGAGGCATTCTTCTGTCTGTTTTGACTCTTTATAAGTGTTACTTTTTCGAATGTAATTTTTGGCACTCTGTGAGCAAGCCACTTTTCAATTAATGCTCCCTTCTTTGCAAGCCATGCCCAGTCACAAAGGCATGTCACATTACAACATGAAATATGTGCAACTTACATTATGAAATACCAGTGCAACTTGGCATTATTCACCATCCCAGGGAAAAAATCAGGCTGATAAAATTCAAAGGGCATCCACTTTGGGCCGAGTGAGTAACTTGGCACTGTAGACGGGAAAAGGATTAGAGAATATTGTGAGTTTATTTAGTTCTTCTTTAGTACTTTTTAAGACTCCTGGAAACATGATGAAAATAATTTGGATATATTCCCACAAATATTCCCAAAAGTTGCTCTTCCAAAAGTCATGTTTCATATCATTAAACAATTAGAATTCCTAAAGGGTTGAAACCTGTCTCTGGTGAAAGAAAGCATCAACAGCATTATTTTTAATTACCCTTATTACTATATTGTTTCTAAGATCTGATCATAGACCATAGATATGGAACAAGAAGAAAGACCTAACCTTTCTCAAAATCTCATAGGATGATCTGCAATGGTCAAGTTCAGCCCTATAATGTCATTTACATACATTCTTTTAGGGAAGTCCTTACTTTAAAAGAGAAAAAAGAAAAAAAGAGGGGGAAAAAAAGGCATTGTGCAAAAATAATGCTGTCCTCTATAGCAGTTGTCCAAAGGAAACTACAGATATGTCATTTATATTAGCTGGGTAGCAATGTACTTTAGTCTTTGGATCAAAGCTGTGAGTTTTGACCAAAACTAAAAATTATTTTCCTCAGGGGTAAATATTGGTGTTAACATTGTTTAATATTTTCATCAGTGATCTGGATGTTGAGAAAGAATGCACCATTAGCAAGTTTGTGGGTGATAGGAAATTAAAAGGCAGAGTTAATTTGCTGGAGGAGAGGTCTGCCTTCCAGAGATATCTTGACAAGATGGAGGAATTGGCCCATTATGAATTTCATGGAGTTCAACAAAGTCAAAGTCCTGCACTTGGAGCAGAATGACCCCATGAAATGGTCTGGTCTGGGCAACAGCTCTGCAGAGAGGGAACCTGGATGTCCTCATGAACAACAAATTGAATGCATTGCTAGCAGGTTGAGGGAAGTGATTACCCCCTTCTATGCCTCTTATCATGTATGGTCCACTTTTGGAACAGAAATATTGGCAAATAGAGATGACTGTCGGACTGCTACCAAGATGGCTGGGGAATGGAGCACAAGACATACAAGTATTAGCTGAAGGAAAATGGTTTGTTCAGCTCAAGAAGAAATGGATCAGGAGTCTAATAATCTTCAGGTACCTAATGGTGGGAAGTAAATATTAGATGAAGGCAGACTATTCTTGAAACTACACAACAACAACAAAGACAAAGGTCAGAAGCTGCAACAGGGAAATTCCAACAGTGTAGGAGGAAAAAACATTTTCATGATGAGGCTGCTTAAGGATAAGAACAGAGAAACTGTGGAATCTTCATCCATAGAGGCTTTCCTAACTTGTCTGGACTTTTGGAGCTAGCCCTGTGTTGAGCAGGATATCAGACTTGATGACCCCAGAGGCTCCTTCCAACCTTAGTGTTTTTGATGATGCTGTGTTTTTTCCCTAGATCTGGGACACATTTTGGTCTTACGTCTGAAATTTTAGGTTTAGCTGAAGTAATCAGGTTTGGTATAAGATTCCTGAATCATTTTTCATGGCTGATGATATAGAGATAATCTTGTAATTAATAATCTGTTCTGGCGTAATTTCTAAAACAGTGTGAAGAGGAGTGATTATATGAGATCTACCAGTGGCCAGTATTATCATGGGAAAAAAAAAGGCATAAAAATAATCAGTTGGTTGCTTGTTTGCGTGCAATGGAAACTAAAAACTAAAAGCCAGAAGAAGCCATTACTCTGAACGCATTCACTACATAAAAAGCAGGTACAAAAGGTACGTGAGCTAAGGAGCTAGAGAAAGTATATGCCTAAATTAGATATCTAAAGTAAGATAAAATTAATCCAAATCTTCATTTCCAGATAGAAGATCACATGAAAAGACAGTAATGAATGATAATTATTTGTGTGTATACAATGCATTCTCTTCAGAGGAACAGTTACTGGTTAATTACAGGCTGTGAACTCTTTATATGCATCATGAAGTCATCCATGAGGGCATTGGGGGAAAGATTTCACGGCAATGGGCAGACAATCAGATTCTCAGATGATGTAAATCAGTCCTTTTCTTTTTACTTCTCTTAAGTTACACCACTTTATTCCATCAGAAAATCTGGTGAACAGATATCAAATATACAGCTTCACAGAGTTAGAATAACATATATCTGTATTTATCTTTAAAATATTATAGTAAATTAAATTTAATCCTGCCAGTTAAACCAGTTCTATAGGTGTGCAGCATTATGTAGAATATCTGGGTTTGTTTTCTATTGCTGTTATCTAGTTCTCCATTTTTGCAAGTAAAATAAAAACAACAACAAAAAAGGTAGCCTGAGTCTATTCCACAGCAAACTGTGATCTTGTCAGATATTATCAGCTCAGAAAAGTTGGTTCTGGTCTGTAGCTGTGGAGACTTCAGTAGGAAAAAATGAGCTTAAGTGGTGTCTGTATCTTTGAGTTTCAGTCTGGTACTGCTACAGCAAATGGTTTCAACTTTGACTCTGTGTTTTCCAGCTGATTTTTTTCCTGATTTCAGTTGTTTCATTTTGTGTTCCTGCCTTCCCTGAGTTTAAGAAGGCTGACTTCTAGCTTTCACTATGGGTAAGAAGGCAGAAAGAAGGGGTTCATACTCTGCTTCTCTAGGACATGTAAAGAGTATGTTACCTTTACATGGATCTATGGCTGCATGCTATTCCCATGCAGATAATTTAGCAGACTGTCTTTTTTTAATCTTTAGAAAGAACTTTTGGGTAACAATGATGGACATGAAAATGAAAAAAGACTAGATAAGGGAAGATTGTATGTAGAGGAGAAAGAGGGATAAAGTCAGAAAGGAAAATATATGGAGAGATACATCTGTATCCTTGTTAATCTGAATTCTTGGTCACATATTCATGAGACAGGGGTTAAGTCTTTTTTGTGTATTGCTGGCTTCATTACACACATGGTTTGTTGTGCAATGAAGGACCTAATACAATAAGGCATGCTGGGGATTAAGAGGGAAAGAATGGAGGAACTTTACACATGGTTGATAATGTAGGAGGGAAGAAAAACACACAATAGATAAAAAGAAAAAAAAAGAAAAGTGATAAAAGAAGAAAAATAAAGGTGCCAAAGAAGGTGGACGAAAAGACAAAATAAAGAAGGAAATATTTGGAAAAGAATGAAACAAGACAACTGAATCTTGTATTAGATGTAACCATGTTAGCTAAGAGACTTAGCCTACCAGTAGTCACCTACAAACTAGCATCTAACGTCAAGTATCTTCACCTCAAACTGAATCCCAGCTGAAGTGCTTAAAAGCATCAATAATATGCATATGTTTTCTGTAGCTGATGTCTACACGTCTTTACAGTTTTTCTGCTTACGAAGATTTCCTTACTTCTGGTCTTCCTCATGGCTTCTGTTTTTTCCCATAAAAATATAAAAGCCACTTATCAGGATCAGACTGAAGGTACATCTTGCCCACCTCTTGCCTTTGGTAGCATCCAGAAGGTGATAATTAAGAACCAGTGTAAGAACTCTTGATATGGAACTATTCACTGAATTCCAAAATAATATGTTCACCATTGTACATAATAGAGGAATACCTGAATTTTGTGCCTGTTCTTATTCCCTCCTGAGGAGACCTGGGGCAGTTTATTTTATAGGGCAGCTGAGCACTTCTCTGTGTAGCTCAGAGGGAAAAGTCTGTTTCCTCAGCATCCCTCTTTATTAATTTCCATCATTCTGAGGCAATGTGCTTCCTATGTAAGGATGCAGGGACAGAAGCAATTTTTGTCATACTGCTACTTCTCTTCAATAGCAAAGTCTGCAATTTTGTCTGGCCCTTACTGTATTGAAGATGTTTAGAATTCACCAGTGTAAGGATGAGACATAATACACCCCTTTTCAGAATGCAGATAAGTCAAAAGAACATGTTCAGTTTATGTTAACTTTAGTAACTCAGCTCTGAAAGAAATTCTTATTCAGACCCAACATAGCAAAGAATAAGAGCAAAGGGAGAGGGAGGGAGAGGGGGAGAGAGAGAGAGAGAAAGGCAGTGGGCAGGTGGAAGAAGAGAGAGAGAGAGCGCTCTGTGTAAGCTTCTTCACAATGTGGGGAGCTCCATCAAGTACAGAAAATATATCACTCAGAAAAAGGCATGTGCTTTCTGCAAGCAAATTTTAGTAAAAACAAATTAAATTTCAGATGAATCTAAACTAACAATAGAGGACTGTAAATCCTGGAAAGATGAACATTAAAATATATGAAAAAATCTAGATCCCTTTGTCTAGGTGGTTCATGTACCAGTGTTATGAGGGCTGTTCCAGTCCCACTTATGTTATAAGCCAGAATCTACAGTAAACTTTGACAGCAGCTCCACAGAGAGAGGGGAAAGTATGCTATAGACTGCTCTTTCTGAGGCACACACCAGTTTCTTTTTGGTACAGTACTATTCTTTTTAGATATATTTGTTGATAGTGCTCATTGATTTCTGTTGAGGTTTCTATCAAATAACATCTTGGTAAGTTTATAAGGAGATGCATGAGAGATACTGCTGTTATTTTTTCATGACCTGGAAGACCTTTCCCAGATTTAGAAAATAATCTTAAACAATCTGTGCTCAGTCTGCACTGTGATGCATATAAGCCCTTAAAAATGCTGTAGGAGTGTCCTTGTAATTCTTACAAGTATCTGTCGTTAATGTTAGCATATATAATCAAATGGTGCTGCTTGATACTCTGAGACTTTTTCATTGTTTTGATTATTTGGCACGTATCTATCAAATCCTACTACCTGTCAAGAAGAAGTACTTTCCTTTGTGAAAGAAAGAATGCATCCTGATTCCTTTAAGGGTTTGTCTCTGTGATTATGTCTTTAGTACAGCCATCATGAAGAATGAGAACAAGGAATATCTCTTTTATTGTGTGAAAATTTAAGTTCCTTTGGTTTATTGCAACCACACTGAAGTGTTACAGTATTGATTATTTCAATATCTGTTGCTGCTCTGAGTATTTTCATGCTGACTGACAGATCCCGCTACTTTATCTGCTGAGGAATTCAGATTTGTTAAAGTTATGAAAAACAGCACTGTGTACGAATCATCAATCTCGCTTGGTGGTTAGCGCTGAGATGTTATGGAGACAGCTGGCATTTCCTTGACATGTTGTACAATGTCCCCAAAATCTCCCATCTTTCCAGACTTGACAGAAAGAAAATTAATTGCGCAGACAGTGATTTGTCATTTTGAGGATTATCCAGGCAGCCCGGTAACACTGAAAGTACTAAATGTGCTGTTCGCCATAGTAATTTGTGCACAGATTCCGCAGTGACATAAGGACCAAAGTGGCATTTGGTGGGTTGCACAGCGAGGTTAATTGGTCTATTTAAGTAGTGGGCACTTAAAGCATCAGCACCTACTGCACAGCCAGTGCATCTTGCTTGCCTTAAGATGGCAGTAGAGTACTTTGACGATGGGAGAGGCAGTGCAAGCTGTGCTTAACAGTCGAGCTGAGGAAGGGAGAATGGGTTGTACATAAGAACTTCTGTAACACTGTATGAAATTAACTGGGGACAAGAGCTTTTAAATCTTAATTTTGTGTTTCATCTAACAGTATCCTTGTATTTTTTAGAAGGAAATAGCTATTGTTAAGGTAGAACAACCTATTTAAAAGCTGAAATAGCTGATGCGATAGAAAGAATGATACTGCAGAAAGGAATTATAAATCACACCTTCAAAAGCTATCTTATATTTCCTGTCTGGAATACTGGATTAATTTTCTATTTCATTTTTAAATAGGTACTCAAGGCTTAACATTAGCCTTAATGTATTGGACACTTGATTTTAAATTGGTATTCTGGAATTAAAGTCAAATTAATGCAGAAAGACCTGTACCTGTTCAAAGACATTCATAAAAGAAGATCAGATCTTCAACTTGGAAAAAAACTGAATATTGAAAATATTAAAAATAGAGTGAGACAACCAACTTTATTCTCCACGGTTCACTAAAGAGCTGGTGTTGTGTTTGTCAGGTGTGCAAACAGATTCTGTCTGTCTATCCAGGAGTAGATACAAAATGTGTCGGGGTCTCTTACACTGAGGATTTGTGAAATTTTATGAAGCCTTTTATAACGCCTCCTCTTTTCTGTGTTATGTTCTTCAGGGTGAACAAGTCTGTGGTCCCAGTTCCTATCCTTCCATCACAGTCCCAAGAAGTTGTGACACATATGTGCTGTATGGCTGCATTTCTGTTTATTTCAAGAAGCAATCTGTGAACTAACACAAATCAGAGGGCTGGTCCGGCAGGAATGGAGAATTATTTCCTACTTTCAGTTGTTCAGTAAGCCACAATAGATCCCAGTGCATAATTCTAAAGCAGGAATTGCAGCTGGTACTTTATCTCTGTAAAACTGGAAACTTGGTGGGTCTCTGTCTCATTTACCATTAAAAAGCAGAGCTCCACATGTTAGTTTCGTCAGATCTGACTATCTAAGAACAGGCAGAAAATCAGATGTAAAACACAGTGTTTGTTTTAATCTCAAATGCTTTGGGGGTGGATGAAAACACCTATTATCCCTTTTAAGTTATTTACTTGTTAATTTCATCCATGACATTCATCTCATTTATGCAAGTCTGAATAATGAAATCAGACTATTAGTTTAATGTTTCAATCTGTAATTTGCATACTAGGCATTCAATCTGCTATTCTTAGATAATGAAATAGGAAGAGTCCTGAGCTACTCAGCACTGACATAGAGTACTGTATAGATAAAAAAAAAAAAATTGTAATGACAAAAATATAAACCAGAACATTGTTTTTGTATGTTAATCAGCTGACAAAGGCAAAAGAAGGAGTTTGGAGCTAAACTGTAAATTATAATTCTGATTTTCTGCAGAACTGCGCAAAGTCTGTGTCCTGAAATCTGTGAATTTCTCATTGTTGCCCTCCCTTCCACACACACCCTAGCAGTTAACAGTTTAAAAGACCCCTATAGAAAAGTGTGCTGCTAATTTCTTCCTTTACATTTGTCTCAGAGGAATATGTGTTTGTCCATCCAGTGTGTGCACATTTTCCTGCAAATATAATGTATTCTTGATTTGAACAAACAGCTGTCTCAGCCCCTCTTAGACATTGAGTGCTGAGCACTCGCATCCTGTCCTGCCGAGTAGTTATGAAGCTAGGGATGTGGAGAAAAGGCTAGAGCTAACCTGGCTTATGCAAAATCTAAGCTTACAGAGGGATGTGGAGAAAAGACTAGAGCTAACCTGTTTTATGCTAAATCTAAGGTTACACTTGGCAGATCTGCTGCCCAGGATGGGTTGGTGACACAAAAGATCACTATTCTGTTCCTACTCCTGGCATCCATTGCGCCTCAAACCAAGTAACATGGATGCTCAAAATATTTTCTTCTGGACATCTTTCACTTTGTACAAGTTACTTAATAAGCAGACTACTAAATGTTAGTGAAACTACAGGCTGTTGTTGCTATTCAGGCACTCAGCTGAGAGATAACTTAGCTAGAGGTCTAGTCCTGGCTGCAGCTCATTTTTAAACTACTTATTCAAAGTGAATGACCATCAAAAGGTCCTTCTCAAAAACACACTGTCATGAGCATTTTAGTTAGAAGTGGAAGATATTAATTCAAACTCAACTGAGTAAGAGAGTATCCAAAACCATGTTTTCACATACCTTGGAGAAGCAAGGGTTATGACACACAACATAGATAGCAAAGGGTTCTGTAAATCCACCTCTTTCTTTTCCTGCAAAAATTCCCAAATAAAACATATAACTCTCAGTGAACTGAAAGGTGTTTGTAGAAAAAGAAATATTTTTAATGTTGTTTTGCTTGTTTTCAGTGAGGAAAAAAAAAACAAAACAAACCTGTTTTGATTTCATTTTCATTCTCATAGTGTATTTTTATTTCTTTATCTATTTGCTTATATTTTGCTTTTGGTTAAGCTGTAAGGGTAATCAATACCTTCACCAGTTATTTTTTTAGAAATGGACTGCTTTTCCTATACCTAAAATGTAACCAGTACTTTTGGAACTGGAGATAGCCACTGACATCACATATCTAAATCAGCAATGCAAAGAGATTTCCATAGAGCTATGTTGATTTACCAGATTTTCATGTTTGTGATAGTCATCGGTGTACAGCTGTCAGTGATTCTTAATTTACAGCAACTATGTCAAGCTACTATCATGCATCAGCATTCACCTGTAGGGTAGCTTGGGAATGCAAAAATAATATAAGATGAATATTAGACAATTGTATTTTGGGCCAAACTTCACAGTTTTGTTTTACATTATACTATCAAAGTAGTATATTAGGTATTTTGTAATATGAGATTTTTAAACTGAATATTTATTTCTTTACATAAATGTTTGATAGCCTTAAATGAGTCTGGTTATCTGCTGAGTTAGTCCCTGATTGTGTTTCTGAAATTCAGAATGTTAAAGTACGTTCTGTAAAACTAATGCTTTATTTGTATTGATGAAATGATTACAAACCACAGCTAAGCTTCCCAACTTGGCAGTGTATATGAAGGATGTTAAAAATGTCTGCATTAAAATGTGAACCAAAGAATGCCACATCAAGCTTTCAAAAATGCCTTAAATATTGGGAAATAAATATGTAGTAGGCATGGAAACTGCATTTATATTTAATGAGACTACTGTAGAATAATTCAGTTTAGTAATTGAATATGATTTTCTAAGGGATTGATTTAAATGAGTTAAAGCAAGAATACTCAGAATAAATGCTAAAATGTGAATAAAATTGTGGGTACTTTCAGTCATTCTGCTATTTTGGCATTACAGTGCTGCATCTAAAATAGAAACGAGCTCAAGGGCAGGGTACCAGACCAAAGACTGCATTCAATTTATGTGGGTTAAGAAACACACCTGTCCTGGTTTCAGCTGGGATAGGGTTATATACAGAATTAAGGATTCATTGTTAGATTAATTAAAGTATTATCAATCTAGTGAAGGAGATATTATTAACTCAGTCACAATGAATTACTATAACAGCTTATAATGATGGAATTAAAACCGATAAAGACAAAGGTTCTAGTAGCAACCCTCTTCCCTGGTGCTAGGCTCACCCCTACAACATGCCCAGGGTGCTAAGGTCAAAGGCAATAGTCTTCCTCAGGAAGAACATATGCATGTATCGTGAGTTATCAGCATCCTGAGTCATTTGCCAGGAAACATCTGATTCTGATGGAGGGTTTCTTCCCTCTTGATTTTCAGTTCACTTAAAACTCTATTTATATGCTTGCTAAAAGTCTGCTTGCTTAATCTTTATTCACTGATTACCACTTCCATGCTGTATCTGAGTTTTCCTATACATGGGATATTTTAAGTATGTTGCATATTCATTCTTTGCTTCTTTGTTTTCCTCAAAAACATTTTTTCCCAGTTCACAAGGCTGCATGCCTTTAGTGAATAATAACTGAACATTTGTGACACATTTCTGTGGCCCTGGGATGACCAGTACCATATGCATATGTTTTCAAAGCCTACACCATGGTCTTTACTCATACTGTCAGTGTCTCTGTTTTAAGCCCTTGATTTTCTTCGACAGCCTTCAAGCTGTGGTTTCCTGATAACAACTAATATTTTGTTAGCACAAACTAATCGGAGAAACAGCCTTTCTGGAGTGACATTGAATAGTTCTGTCTACAAAAAATAGTGATCCATTTCAGAAATATATCCATCCATCTATGCATAGATACATACAGGTACAGAAATTATACTTTAGTTACTACTTGTTATTAATATCTAATAGTTACAGTGACATCAGTGATATGTTATCAAAATTGCTTTGCTCTAACATACTACTTATTTGCTAACTGAAACTACTATTCTAAGATGTGCTACTCTGCTGTAATTTAATGTCAGCAATTCTAAGTGTATCCTCAGGTACATCATCATTGTCCTTCCAGTTACACATACATTCAACCATAAATTCCTGTATAGGCAATTAATCTTTGTATATGCATATGTGGTAGTGTGTTCTTCCAGAAAATTCTTCCTTGAAATATAAATGAAAAACTGGAGGCAATAATCTTTGGAACAAGAATGCAAAAGTTCTACCGGTCTGCCAGACTTGTGGAGTAAAATCATAGCCAGTGAAAGTAGAAAGCATGTGTCGCTGGTCTTTTCCAAAGGCCTTCCCATGAGGTTCTCACAGGCAACACATTGTTATGTTGTCTGTGTTGCAGCCCTGCCTTTGTCAAGTGTTGTCTGCTGTTGAAAATGTAAGTCATTGCCACACACAGAGTAAGCAACACATCCTCTCTTGAGTGAAGTTTACTGTCAGTGAAACTACTGTTCTTATTCTATGTTTTATTCTGCTGCGTGATAGGCTTTTACACTAATGGTTGCTGATGAAGTTTTTGGCTTTACATGCACTCTATGAATTCAAGTCCATCCCATCCATGCAGTTTGGGGAGCACTAAATTAGTTTCACAGGATCCCAGATGGGTGTGTTGCTTAACCATCAGGGAAGGCAAATCTTTTGCATCTGCATCTCCTGGCCTAGAACCTCCAGGCTACAGGCAGACAAATATCTAACACAAGCAGCCACATTGATAGTTGCTCTTACAGGATAAGGCATTTTATTCTGAATATCCTAATATATGTATAAGAAAAAGAAGTGACGAAGTGATGAAGTGATCACAACTAAAAGAAAAAGTTGCTTTGATTCATGGAGTGAACAAGATTTACCAACAATCTTGTATAATATTCATTTCAGCTTGGAAGAGAATACCAGCTGGTGACATGTTTTATAATGGAAGTTATACATCTGAAGTTCTACAATCTTAAGGATTTGGCTGTTTCTTGAAGAATTCTGTTAAAAATTTATTTGTTTCTTTTTCTTTTCTTCAAAGGTAGTCTAAATTGGAACTCTTGATGACGTCTATGGGAGCTTCACACAAAAAAATACCATGGATTAAATATTGTAATGACAAAACAAAAGGTCAGAGTTAGAAATGAAAGAATCTGCTCTAAGGAACGGAGAGCTGGAAATCTGAAAACCTTGCAGCCAGGTTCTACTCCTGGTGTTATGGTATCTGTGGTCTAGCTTTGATCAAATAATTTCCATTCTTTGCCATTTTACCCATCTATGTTAGAACAAATGTCCCCAGTTCTCCCTGACAGGATGATATTTCATGACTAGTTTCATACACAAATAATACAATCATCTAGTATGCATTATAAAAGTTTTCCAGTCATATGTGTATGTTCGAATGTTATAGTACATGTTCCATACTCACTTTTAAAAGGTTAGTTCTTGATAGCTATAATTTTTTAAATATCAAATAACTACCCTGAAAACTTTTTTGTGAGAATAATAGTAAGAATAAAAAAGTTCTGCGCAATCTGTTCTTTCTTTCAGAGTATTAAGTGGAAAATAATTATCTGAAGCTTGTAAATTTATTTTCTTTTTTTTTTTTAAGAATTTATACCAAAAAAATAAATGTTAGAAACAGTTAAATGGAATCTTGGGGGTAGGGATCCAAACAAAGTAAAAAAAAAATTACAGATGAGATTAAGTATGCTAAGTGCTTTATCTAATGATAATATTTTATAATTGATTTATGATTATTGAAAATAGGAGCTTATGAAGACAACTTCAAAGGACCTTTCAATCCAGATGTTCTAATAGAATCTGCTAAAACAATTAATAATGCATATAGCACTTTACTATGTTGTAATTTTTCTTTCCTAGTTAATGGATACTGCTTTCAATTTTGCATTCAATTACTCTGATTAATTAAGATTTTTTGTCCCTTATTTCTATTATCAGAGTAAATGTTATAGATGTTTCACTTTGGGGTAATTAAGCATCCTTTTAAAAAGGAAAACTGATTTTTGTTTGCTTGTTTATCTTTATAAATATCTTGTTTATCTTGTTGGTACTTTTTTCTTATGGAAAAAACCAAGAGGGAAAAATAGTAATACAAATGTTTCATAACTGACCTCCTTGGGTTTTTTCTCTGCATATGAACTAGAAAAGGAAGGCATTAGAGCATGAGGGAAGTGATGTAAGCATTGAATCTGCTAGGTAATCACAGTCTTACAGCCCTGGTTTGTTTCCTCTTTTGCTGGTTGAAAAATTCAAATAGACATTGTCCCACTATGCTCCCTTTCCAAATAGTTTCCAGTTTGAAGGTCCAGTCATCTAGATCTTTACTTAGCTGAGCGACGTTCAGCTGTAATGGCACATATGTAACAGACCCTTAAGACACCTCTAGCTGCACAGATCTTAATGGACGATCTCATAGAACTTAATTTCCATCTAAGTAACTTTAATAAGAGCTAGAAGAGATTATAGGAATCAGGAAAAAAAAATAGTAGACATAAAATTGCCACAAGGTTTTCTCACTTACTGTTTAAATATAATGTTTAATTCTGCTAATAGAAGCTCAGTAGGTGACACTGTGACTGATTTTCTAGGAGACATCTTACCTTTGGCATGACACCAGCCACACACACTTGCAATTTGGCTTCTCTGTAGGCAGATTAACCAGTGTGCCATAGCTGTGGCCCCTTACTATCCTCATTAAGGAGAATCCTAACATGAGTACATATTAATATATTGCTTTGTACAGATGTAAAGTGAAGATTAGATGTTACATCTGAAACCTTCCTTGAGTGTATATTAGGAAAATTATTTTGTTATTTGCAAAAGAACCAAATGGGAGATGAAGTGAGATTCAGAACACAACCAAAATGGCTAAATTTATCCCTTTTGCTTATGCTAAATAGACAGATGTTGTTCAATTTTTTTGTGTAAACACAAGCATCTAGGGCCAATTGATTTGCCCTAAGGTGTATCTGCCTGTGTCCCTGCTGCCATTCCTGAAGGGCTTGGAATTTTGCAGGTCCTTTGTAATATGTGATGGCCTTCTGAGTATCTGTCAGACACCTTAAGATGCCTAAAGTGTCAATAGATTACTGTATTTAGGCAACTGGATTCCTCCTGTTCTGGCTGATCAGATGAATATCTATATAGAATTCTTTGTATTAGTCAGGTCTCCATCAGCTAAGGGGACTTAGACACCTAGCACAGAGACATCTGCAAGTTAACACCTAAATTTATTTATTTATAATTATCACGCAATTCCTACCAAGCCTCTGGTTTGATACCTTTAGCTATAATGGGATAATTAATTTCCCACTGTTTGCTTGTAGTAAAATATTAGATAATGCCAAGATAAGGCTAAGTGCCGGGTCCTATACTTGGGTCACAACAACCCCATGCAACACTACAGGCTTGGGGAAGAGTGGCTGGAAAGCTGCCCGGCGGAGAGGGACCTGGGGGTGTTGTTTGACAGCCAGCTGAACATGAGCCAGCAGTGTGCCCAGGTGGCCAAGAAGGCCAACAGCATCCTGGCTTGTATCAGGAATAGTGTGGCCAGCAGGAGTAGGGAAGTGATCGTGCCCCTGTACTGGGCACTGGTGAGGCTGCACCTCAAATACTGTGTTCAGTTTTAGGACCCTCACTACAAGAAGGACACTGAGCTGCTGGAGCATGTCCAGAGAAGGGCAATGGAGCTGGTGAAGGGTCTAGAGCACAGGTCCTATGAGGAGTGGCTGAGGGAGCTGGGGTTGTTTAGCCTGGAGAAGAGGAGGCTGAGGGGAAATCTTGTTGCTCTCTACAACTACCTGAAAGGAGGTCTCTTCTCCCGAGTAGGAAGTGATAGGACAAGTGGAAATGGCCTCAAACTGTGCCAGGGGAGTTTTAGGTTGGATATTAGGAAAAGTTTCTTTCCTGAAAGAGAGGTCAAACACTGGAACAGTCTGCCCAGGGAAGTGGTTGAGTCACCATGCCTGGAGGTATTTAAAAGATGTGTAGACATGGTTCTTAGGGACATGGTTTAGTGGTGGACTTGGTAGTGTTAGGTTAATGGTTGGACCTGATGATCTCAAAGGTCTTTTCTAACCTAAATGATTCTATGATTCTATGATTCTGTGATTCTATAATAAGAACAAGGGAAAGTTTAGGATCCCAACACAACACTAGTAATTTCACCCTACTGCTGCAAGAAGAATCTACTTTTAAAACAATCTAATTGTACCTACTAAAACCACAGATATCTTCTCAAGATCATACTTAAGTAGCATGTACTGAATCTCAGAATATAATGACTCAGTGGAACACAAAACGTAGTATGCAAAAAATCACAAATCCATTGTCCTTAGGCTACGGTTATTTAAAAAAAAAAATGAGGAATAGAAATAAATATGGCTTCAATCCAGCTAGATTTTTTCTTTTCAGGCCATAGAAAAGGTGGAAGACACTGAGATAAGTTCTACAATGAGACAAAGATGTAAGACAGTAAAACATTAAAAAGCAGAAATCAAATGCCCGTCTGGACAAATGCAGGCAGGTCTCTCTGTGTCGAGAGTCATCTGAGTTTTCTTACAATCATATTGACTTTATAGACAGTTGATGCAAAGAAAGCCCTAGAAATCCGTAACAATGTCAAGTTTATTCAGTCCTATGGGCCAACATGCTTCTTTAGCTTCCCAAACAAACTGTAAGCAACAGAGCAGCTCTGCTGGAAGTCCTGCTGGAATGGACTTTTAGTAGTGCATTTGGTTAGTCACAAAGCATAACACAATGAACTTATGCTGTTGTGCTCCACTTCAGAGGAACTGTTACAACAACAAGCGAGAACATACACTTCAACTTCATCCTTTGTATTATAAACTAATACACTAGATAGATCAGAAGGCAGCCATGAAAACTCTTCTTGTCATAAACCACAAATTTATAGATTAAAGTCATTATCACTTTCTTAAATAATGTCTTCTCCTATTCACTTTCTTCAAATATATCAGAATAAATCTATGTATGCTGACATTCTGTATCTCTACTCAAAGCACATAGTGTATCTAATTTATTTATTATTTATAGGCTCATCTTTTATGACACCACTATTCCTTTTTTTTTTTTTAGAACTTTCAGGATAATGCTGTCATACTAAGCACAGGAAACATTGTTGTCTGACATTTCTGAATCACCACTGATCCTGCCCATAACCAGAACAGTACACCAAAAACCTTTTTCACTTGAAATAATAAACATATGAGACATTTTCGTGGAATTATTATAAGATCTTCAGAAGAGTTCACAAAACTTAGGGAACTTGAGCTGCATATAGGCTTCTTAACTCAATCTGATAACAGGTGGGACCCATTTTTCATGGATGAAGATCTCAGAAAGAGTTCATAATTTTCATTTGTGCTTACCAACAATATAAGAAAGCATACAACACTGCAAAAGTAAGTAAAATTATAAAATTGCATTCATTTTGCATTGACCATAAGGCACCTATTTTTGTTTATTTGTATCATGGAAATTCTAGCATCATCTTTTACTTCTGTTCATGTTGACTTGAAAATGCAGATTAGTCCTTCAGTCTGCCCCAGAAATCCCTTGTTTATTCAATTTATCTACCATTATTTTTATTCTTTAAATAAATATCTGAAGGAAAATTATGACAATTTCATAGACTGCAAAGATTAAAGATGACTTGTGGTTCTTCTACATTGTATTTAATACATATATCAAATTTCCTGTACTAAAGGAACATCTAGAAATTCTATGTTGAATAAAATTATCTCTTTTAAAATTCTCTTTAAGAGAAAAGAGTGGAAGTTCTGAGACTCTATATAGATTTTATCTATGAGCCTAATACTGTCTTCCCTTTGATTTAATCTTAATGAGAGGCTCTAATCTTTCAAGACTCATGCAACTACTGGTGCTCTAAGGTACCTTTTAGGTGCTGTCAGTTTAATACTTGCTTTATGTAATTCATGTTGTGTAATTTGTGACTGTAGCCCGCTAATAACTAAGTGTATGATGTCCCCCCAAAAAAAAAATCCCAAACATGCCCTTATGTATTCTAATAAGCCTCATGTTCCCTGGGAAAGAATCCATGCATGTAGCAATATATGCTGAGAAATATATTTTATAAGCATATGTCATCTTGGTAGGTCTTACAATATAATTTCTCTACCAAAATAAAGATTCATAAAATAAACTGCTTGACCATATTCAAGTTTCAGAGAACAAAGATTATTATAAATTATTTTTGATTGCAAGAAGAATGATGATATTGATCTTAACCTGTTCACATTTCCTTTTAATGTCGCGGATAGATGACTATTATGTGACCAATTTCTGACAGAAAATCTAGCAACCAACTAATTTTATAGGATTTCAGCACAGATATTTTCAGTATTGCTACTTGAAGATCCTATCCTTACTAGTATTAAAACAATAACTGTCTCAGAAATGCTCTTGAATATGCAGATTTTTCATTTTTCTGCTGAGAAGGAGAAGTGACAGCCTTTGCAGTGTGTAAAAAAGGCTTTGTAAGATATTTAAAGGAAAATTGAAATGTTCACTGACTAGACCTAACTGGATTGCACTGCATGGTACAAAGATTGGATTCAAACTTGAGTTTGCTTAAAAGACTTGGAACTGAACAAGAGGCAAAGTAACGGTAGGAATCAAGAGGAAGACATCTCAGGAAAGCCAAGTGCTCCAGAATCAGAAAGTTCTTGTTGAAAAGAAAACAAAACATATACCAAAAGATAATAGATGGCTTTGCCTGGTCTCTGAAGCCAGCTAGAAAAAACTGCTATACTGGGGAGCTGTCTGATTCTTAGAATTCAGGTCTGATTTTTACCTCAGACTGTTCAGAAGACCAAGGAAGGATTTGTTCCACTCATCTTCCTTTTTCTGTGTTTTCCTGAATAGCTTGCTTTTCCCCATTTTATGCCTATTCTTTCTTTTTTATCCTTCTCTTCAGGCTCTGAATGTCTGCTTATATGCATGCACACATGAATAAGAGCTCCATAAAGTCTTCCTAGGGAAACACAGAGAAAACCCTAAAAGTATTAATCAGAGATTGCTACCCATTTGGAAATCTTGGGAGATTTACAACCTCTTTCAGTAATGTCTACTAAACTTTGTCTGACAAACTTTTACTTATGAAAAATGTTCTATTAAAGCTGGTATTACGTTATTTCTCCTAAGGATGATGAAAGGGAAGGAGAGGATTAGCAACTATTAGCAATAATTGCAACCAGTAGTATTTTAAGAAGGAAGATTGTAATTGGTACAGGGGCTGCATTGATAAAAATTTCTAATCCTGAGCCATAGTTTGACTGATGTTTGCACAGTTCTGCAGTGTTTCTAACCAAGCCAACATCTTTTATCATCTTATTTATTATTTTTTAATATCTCACTGAGAGTGTATAAGGTGTTATTGTTTTGGTGTTAATGTATGATTTATTTTATTTTACATTGGACCTACATTTCTCAGTCTTTAGTCTTTGTTTAGTTCAATATTATCAGTAATAGCTTAACCTTTTCTGTTATGCATCTCCTTATTTGTGCTTTTCAAAAAAATAACAGAGAAATGCATGATACTGGTACTCAGTTCTATTTGTTTTAAGTAGTAACCCTGGTTCAGGACATTTGAGGACCTTAGTGATTGTCAGATAGGAAATAAATGTCCTGGATGAAGTCTCCTTATATAGTTTTGTTTTCTGAAAAGATGGTATACGGCAGGCTAGTATAACTCACTGTCCAAATGACAAAATATGCCTAAACTTCGGCTTTATTTTTTACATGATATAGTGTTTATTTAAAAGAAAAGTATTTTTGTCAAATTCTCTAGAAATTGCCAGTGTTCAGAGGCTTTCAGAGGAGAAGAAGATGGACTATGATTACAAACACCTAAATGTATAGAAAATGAGGTTGATAACAAACGTTAAAAAATACTGTTTTCTTCAGTATAGCTCTCAGAACAAGTCTAAAGGGAGCTGTTGAATTTATAAAGGACATTTTTAAAATGTTCTGAGTCAGTCAAGAGGAGGAAAATCATTAGAGACCAGATCAAGGCAGCAAGCTAGCTAACCCACCTGAACCCTAAACATATTTCCTAACCTAGGTGAACTCTTAGGAGCTGATACTGTTAAGTTAAATACTCTTACAATGAAGACCTTTGGAAACAGTCCTTTTCAGTGGTGTTTTCTGAATGTGGAGATAAATGAGGGTGGCCATATCTTCCTGTTTAATGTTATCTTTCTCTTTCTGTTATTGCATGTCTAACAATGCTTCACCAATAAGGAAGGAAACACTGTTTTCTATCCAACCAGTTTCTCTAGCATTTAATGTCATTACCTTATTCTGTATTTTTTAACCAAAGTTAGAGCACTTACAGCTCTTGTCTGCTCTATTCATGAATTGCACTGGAATTGAGATTCTTCTATACAACTTCACTGAAATTGGCCAATGGATGTACAGACCTACTTTTCATGAGAAGCTAAGCTGAAAACAAATTGCATGTTGCATTCTCAGAATACACAGTGCACTATGAATTGTTTTAGAAGTTCCTTACAGGTAATGGCTGAAAAAGGCATTATTTCTGGATCTTTCTGTGATTCCTAATGGAGCCTCTGTCAGCAGCATCCATCTACTTGACAGCACTGAGACTACCCCCTCTTCCTAAGGAGGTGAAGATACAAAGCTTTAGAATACACTATTCATAGTGACCTCTTGCCTATACTTTAAATTACTTTCATTGGGTAAGTCTATCCCCTGAACATGCTTGTGGTGGCATCAAGGTTTTTTACAACTTCTTTAAGCTGCTTCTAATCATCTTCTGTTAAATTACAGAAACTTATGCCCATGTATGAAGCTTCGTTTTAATAATCTTGCAATTTATAAATAAATCCAAATAACATTATGTTTATCTTCTTTTGTCATGACAGGTATTTGCACAATAGAAATGGTTGTTGACTCAAAGGCAGATCCTTCAGCAAGTAAAATAAATTAAGTCAGACTCTGAAAATATGCAAATCAATTCAAAACCCATAACAATATCTTCTTATGGCCAATATTAGATCTTACATATACCAATATGCCTATGACAACATAGAGTCCTTTGGGAATGTAATAGCGAGACGTAGTTACTCAGCATAGTTATATAATAATCTGTGGGATTAGTGTCTAAATGCATTTTATGTATATTAACGTCCTATTATTTAAGCATATCAAAGGATAACTAATGATATAACTAACAATTTTATTGAGAATAACCAATATCAAAATTCTAGGAATTATTTAAATATAAAATCAAGAAGTGGAACTGAATTTCATGATCATGATTTAAATGAAATTTATATTTTGATATAATTTTAAAGTTATCTTTTCCCCATGTGGTGGGTTGACCCCAGCCCAGTTGCTCACTCACTTCCACAGAGGGTTGACAGAAAGAATTAGAAAAGCAAAAATAGGAAAAACTCATGGGTCAAGATAAAGACAATTTAATAATTGGGAAAAAAACCTTAAAAAACAAAGTGATACAAAGGTAATCACTCACCACCTCCCACAAACTGACCAACACCCAGCCAGTCTCTGAGCAACAGCTACTTTGGAACATCCCTCCCATTTTACTGCTGAGCATGACTTTTATAGTATGGAAAATCTCTCTGGTGAATTTGGGTCAGCTGTCCTGGCTGTGTCCCCTCCCAAACTCTTGTCCTCCCCTGGAAGGATGACTCCAATGAATGGAGTTAATTGGGGGAGTTTCTCTAAAATTTCATTAATTGAAACATCACTGAAGATGCAGCCTGGATTTTAAAATGGGTAAATTTTGAAGAGTCTGTTTAAATAGATTGATTATAGAAGGTATCTCACTGATTATGTTTTTCACTGCTAAAGTTAAGGGCAGGAATGAATTTCATCCTGACAAGTATTTTGTGTTAGTTCCTTAATCCCACAAAAATACTCGCACTATGAACTTCCACAGGTTTCTCAGCTTCTGCATTACAGTCAGTGATACTATTATGGAAATAGTTCTATTATGCAGAACATGAGCTGTACTACAGAGGCAAAACCATGCACTATATTCTGAAACGTGACTGGATGGATTCATAAATTCAAGTTCTATTCATCTGTGATTTTTTAAAAATTAAACTGTTTCAGACTAAAATAAATAGAAATCACCATGGGTGAAATGGAACTACAGTTCTAAAAATTGTGGTTTTAATGCAGACAGGTAGATAGACAGAATTGTGGACCATGCTGTAGAAACACCTTTGTCTTTTGACACTGAAATCTTATATTTAAAATTAGCATTCCCTTGAAAGTTGACAGCTGGATCAATGGATATACTGAAACAGATGTGAATCATTATGAAGGTTTAGGACTTTTTTTTTTTTTCTTTTTTTATTCTTTTTCCCCCCTTTTTTCTTTCTGATAAATTAATAAAGAAATCCAAATAAATAAATTAGGGAACAAATAAGGCACTCTTTCTAGTGCTGTAAACAGACTGTGACCTAAAACATTTGTTCAGCACTCTATTTTGTTAACAACATCAGATTCAGATCATTGGCTCATATTACCTGGAGACAGAAAGAAAATTGGTTGAACTAATTAGGAAATTTGCAAGACAGGTAATTCATGTTTAAGACTGCAGAAAACTCACACCGTGTTTCATAATAGAAGCTGAATTGCTTAGCTGATATACAGATGATGTGCAGATACAACTTTTATTTATACAACAGAGGTGCAAAACAAATCCAGATGGAAATAAGAAATCTCATCTATCAAATCAAAGATTATTCATAGACAAAATTTCATTTGTCAGGGCTTAACGTGCATGCAATTTACATACATCACTTTTTTTTTGCATAAAAATAAGAAAGCTCAGAGGAAAAATATCTTATGCACCCTAGGAATCAAGTAGATGCAAAATTTTTGCTACATTGACTAAATTTGTCTCTAGATTTAACTTCATTTATTGTAATGGAATTATGGCAAGGAAGAACTTGAACATTCTGATTATAAAGCATGATCAGTCTTCTAAAATGAAAACTTTTTAATTTGAAGCAAACTTTATATGCATTTCATATGATTTTAGTGTAATATGAGATAAGGAATGATTGTAACTTCTAATAGTTGTACCACTTGTTGAAACTAAAAAATTATGGAAGTCAATCATAAACGTAACCAACTTTCAGTATAGCTATTATCTTCACTCATCCCAAAGGTAGTTTTTTCGTTGACATAAGGGAAAGTCAGATAAAGTTCCAGCGATCAGCTGTGTTAAACTGCATTCAAGAGCCCAGGGTGAACCATGTTATTTTAAAAATATGGTATAAATATCAAATACGTTTGTGCATTGGGTAAAAATACATAGCACTATATTAATACGTATTTTGGTCCACTATGGAAATAGTTTTTTGTTGATATGGAAAAATCATTACTTTCAATTATTCTTCTTCAATGCCTCTGAATTAGTTTCCTATTACCTATTGCCTTTCTCCTCTGAGGTAGTTTTTGTCTGCATTTCTAAATTCTACAAGTCTATGTTTGGTAATGGAAGAAGGAAAAACAAGTAGTGATGGATCATTTATAGATATTTTAAGATAATTCAGCTTTCCACAGCCTTAAATTTTCTGACATATTTATTAATTTATTATTATACTGTAATAAAAATGGCCAGATCTGCAGTAGGCTTATAGAGTAACTTATTGATCTGAGGCTTGACTGACGAACCATGAAGAACCATTTTATGCCATCACTGAAATTATTGTTTGTTACCTTTTCACTTTGAAAAAATGTAGTCACTCGTAGATCATATTTAATCAGGAAGATGGAAAAACATTTCAATATAGAAAACACTCATAAAGGAAAACTATGAAGGTATGTAAAAACTGAAACTGCAGTACTTAAGATATATTGGCCTAAAGTGTATACTAGTTCTAAAATCTCCAGTGGAATGGTTGATAGTGAGCTTTCTGTCCTTAAAAATTCTGCAGTTTTTCCATCATCTTAATGTTCCTTTACATGATTTATTAATTCCTGATTCATAGGATTAGATGGACAGAAAAATATTTCTGATAAAGTTAATACAGGTGCTTGTGTAACAATCTCCTTTTATCTGATATTTTCACAGAGCCATAATATTCCACACAATAGGTCTGTTCATAAAGATAAATAAAATTAGGATGTTCTGTTTCTCTGTACCTGACAGAAAAGTGCAGCTCACAAGACCATAAGTTTTTGACCTTATCCATCCATGGACTTGTTTAGTTTACTAATATAGATGTAGCCAGTAGGATTATTTCCCAGTAGGATCCATTTTCCAAAATACAGAAACAAATATACCTACATTCTTTCTAACAAAAGTGCTAAAAACAGCAGTGGAGGTTCTACAGCTGCCACAAACCTGTGTTAATGTTCAATTCCTTTTACCATCAGAAAGTTCTCAGTATCTGTTAGATCTCCCCTGCTTCATTTTAAGCTTAGAGGTTGGGCATGAGGAATGCAGTACATTCTTTCTTTTTGTCACAGTATGTATTTGAAGATATCCATGTTTACATTATTAAAATATCATGAAAAGTTCATCATAAGAGCAAAGGAAGTCTTCCTACATCATTACACATATGATTTCTTCTGCATCTTCTTTTTTCTTCCTCACTGTTGCTCATATTAAAGAGAAATTAGATTGGTATAACATAGTTGTTCCCAGAAAATTGACGCTTGCCATTATTTATCTACATGCATTCATAAGTTCTTAACCACAGAAAGAGTTTGAGTAATGTGGCAAATTGAAATAGAACTGACTGGTCAATAATTTTCCACTTATGCTTTTAATTCAAAAGTAATTAAGTATTTGTCCTTACCTAGTGTTTTGAAATTTCATACATCCTCCATGGAAGCTGTTGGGCAGTTCTTTGAGTATACTAGGACAAATTTAATTTATTTAGAACATCTCAAAAGCATCTAGAAAGCTAACTGTACCCTTTTACACATCCTTTGCTTGTTTTCTTTTTCCTGCTAAAACCTATTTCTTTCACCTATTAGTTTCTAACCATCACCAAATTGCATGCAGTGACATCAGTTTACCAATGTAAAATTTACAGCACTAAATAAGTGTTGTGGTTTAACCCCAGCTGGCAACTAAGCCCCACACAGCCACTCACTCACTCCACCCTGGTGCAAGGGGGGAGAGAATCAGAAGGGTAAAAGTGAGAAAACTCATGGGTTCAGATACAGACACTTTCATAGGTACAGCAAAGGCCATACATGCAAACAAAGCAAAACAAAGAATTCATTCACTACTTCCCATCGGCAGGCAGGGGATGTTCATCCATCTCCAGGAAAGCAGGGCTCCATCACACGTAACTGTTATTTGGGAAGACAAATGCCATCACTCTGAACATCCCCCACCTTCCTTCTTCTTCCCCCGGCTTTATATACTGAGCATGACATCATATGGTGTGGGATATCCCTTTGGTCAGCTGGGGTCAGCTGTCCCAGCTGTGTCCCCACCCAACTTCTTGTGCACCCCCAGCCTGCTCACTGGTGGGGTGGGGTGAGGAGCAGAAAAGGCCTTGACTCTGTGTAAGCACTGCTCAGCAATAACAAAACCATCCCTGTATTATCAACACTGTTTCCAGCACAAATCCAAAGCATAGCCCCATACTAGCTACCCTTAAGAAAATTAACTCTACCCCAGCCACAGCCAGCACATTCTCCACCCCTTTTTCCGTACCATTTTTGTCATGCTCAGGTTTCACACTATCCAGTACATTCTCATTACCCACCTCCATCCATTCCATTCTTTGATATAATACACAGATATCATTCCCTCAGCCTTGGACCATGCCTGTGAAATGTCTGTAAAATGTCTATAAATGTTGAGAGATGTCCACAAAATGTCCATTGAGTTAATTTAGTCCATGACTTTGGGCTCCATTTGTTATGGTCGTCACTCAGGACAGGAGAGGTCATGTGTTGTGTGGAGTTACTGGGCACCAAAGCCAACTCAGGTTGGGTCACTGCTGCACTTGCACTGCTTCTTGTAAGGCTTGTCCTCCATTGACTCAGGTGGTTCCTGCTATAGTAATTCCTATAACATGTAACTCAAATCATGGGTTACAATAATTTGAAGGTAGAACAATTACAATCTCCACCCCTGGTCCCTTTGGACCAGACCATTGTGTTTAACATTGCAATGAACTCCTCCCCTTGTCCCTACTCTTGCTTGGACTTATCCACAGACTGCAGTCCCTTAGGACCCTTACAGCAAGCAGCGAAAGCAAAAAGCAGCCACTAACGAGCACTAGACTCTAATACACAATAAGTCAAGCAAGCCTCATGGCAAGGACAGGAGCCTGCCCATTAGTAGCTAAACAGCAATAACACCTATAAATTCAATCCAGCACATTCTAATCAAATCCGTCATTATCTTAAACCCTTTGAGCCCCACTTTGGGTGCCAAAGAGGACTATTTTAGTTTAACCCCAGTGGCAACTAAGCTGCTTAAAAATTAACTTTACCCCAATCAAAACCGGCACAATAAGTCACATCTGATTTTGGTGTGATGATAAAATTCTGTCTCATTAATGTAAGGAGTAAGCTTTCCCGGTGAGTTCAGAGAGACCAAGATTTGGCATTCTCTCTCCGTCCTTAGTTTTTTAAGATGAAAGCATTTCTTAATGCTCTCTTTACCAGCCAATTTGTGTACTCATTCATTCTCGCTGGATTTCCAACAGCACTTTGTTCCAGCTTGAGTAGTTAATCTGTATAGCTTAATCTTCTACTGCTCAATCCATTAAACTTCTTTTGCGTTAGGTGTGTTGCTTCTCAGAGTTTGTCACAATATATTTGATTGAGCAGCTTTAGCTATCATGTATGAAAGGATGAGCATATTGCACTAAAATTACAGAAATCCTTGTTTGATTTTTTTTTGGGGCGTGGAGGGCGAATGTTATTTGGAAGATAAACTTTATAGAAAAGCACAAAATCTTACCTCGTAACTCAGATCTACAGTTTCATAAGGTTAAAATCCCAGGTACCACACAGAAGTGAAGAAACAGTTTAAAACTTCGTAAACGTTCACTCTTATGAAGCCTCATGAATGTACTCTTACAGTAGGTCTGTGTGTTGACAGCGGATATGAATTTTGGGTGAAAGAACTGTTTATTAACCTTGGAAACAGAAAAAACTGGCTTCAACCTGAATCCTCAGAAGTATTCAGGTACTTGCCTAAATTCACTGATACCAAGATAATTAGGGTCTAAATCTTTTGGAGGAACTGAGCCTTACTGTATACTTGGTCTTGGGTTCATGCCCTCCAGCTTACGTGTTAGAAGCATACTGTAATTTAGGTCTCTACATTGTCTCCATGATCAATGAAAAAGAGGCACCTCCAGAGTACCTTTCTTTCCACCTATGTTATGTACCTCTTTACTGAGAGTCTTTCAAAGTGTTTATCTCTCTTCATTGACTACGGAGAAAAGCCTAGGTGATTAGCTTAAAAGAGATGATAAATCTTCACCTCACTAAAGGTTGCTGAGGCTAATCTCAGCCTGTAGACTAAATCATGGGCCTACAAGACCACCGTAGCCAAGGCAGAAAGGTGCTAGAGAAAAATGGCTGCTAACTGAGCCCCACACAGCCACTCATTCATTCCACCACCAGCGGGAGGGGGGAGAGCAAATGTGTGAAAAACTCATGGATCAAGATAAAGACAATGTAATAAATGAAACAAAACTGTGTGTGCAAGCAAAGCAAAATAAGGCCTTTATTCACTATTTCCTGTCAGCAGGCAGATGTTTAGCCACTTTCTGTAAAACAGGGCTTCATCATGTGTAATGGTTACTTGGGAAGATGAACACCATAAACAAGAATGTCCTCCTTTCCTGCTCCTTTCCCTGAGGTTTTATTGTTAAGCACAACATCACAGGATATAGAGTGTCCCTTTGGTCAATTCAGGTCACCTATCCTAGCTGTGTCCCCTCCCAACCTCTTGCCCACTGCCAGCCTACCCACTGAAGGGGCAGAGTGAGAAACAGATACCATACCAAACGCGCTGGTGTGTTATCAACACTACTTCAGTCACAATTCAAAAACCATACGGCTTGCTATGAAGAAAATTAACTTCATCCCAGACAGATCTAGTACAATCTCCACCCTTTATGCCATATCATTTGCATCATGCTCAGGTCCTACACTATCCAGTGTATCCTCATTAAGCACCACCTCCCTTCCTGTCCTTTCATTTATATACAGGGAACCACAGCAGCTGCATGTATCAGGCTGGGACTGTGGTCATCCTGGATGGACACTCTTGCCCAAATCCCAAAGTCCACCAGTCCATAATACTTAGGAACAAAATTTTCACAAAAAAACAACTTTCCAATTCCATTGTTCCTAAGTGGAATCTGCATTGTGTAAGAAACTCTAAGATCAGTGTGTGGAGGTTTTAAAACCAAAAAGCTGTTTTCCTTTTTTTTCATATATAAAAAATACTTATGCACTTCTATAACAAACTATATTCAATGCATAAAATGGAAAGAAGTTCAGTGAACAGAATGAATAGATTATTATTTTCTCTCAATTTATGAGATACTCATTAGATCAAATGAAAGTCACAAGTGTCAAAGAGAAGAACAGTACTGTAAATAGTTTATCTGAGCTCTTTTTAGTAATACATACAAAATTAATTTGAACTTTGAGTCATCTTATCTAAGTTTCAGCAACTGCCTTAGGTATCTTAGGTCTGAATTCTGCTACAGAGATGTCCTTTTCTGTTTGAACTGTACCCTCGGCAAGATGAACCTGAGTCGAAGTGGCCAATAAGCTACACTAGTTGAAACAATGAAAGCTCATTCTCAGAATTCTAAGTTATTAAAAAAGCGAGTTTTTTACTTTTAAGTTATTTTCATTCTTTTACACTCAAGAGAGTGATAAAGGACATGTTCTTCATTTTATTTTTCTCCTTAGCCATCAGCTTACTGGTTTCAGTCCATCTCAAGGTCACAGTAAAGGTTACCACTATTTGATGGTGAATTATCCTAAATGAAATCAATTGGTGACCTCAATCTAACCTCTGATGTGTGTGTCCTCATCACAATTCAGCACAGTGAAGAGACACTAAATGGACACAGAATATGAACTCAAGAGATGTTTCCTCTTAGCCTCAGTTAAGGCATACTGCACAGTAACACAAAGAAACTTCTTTCTGATTATTTTCTTTGTATAGAGAGTATTATTTTCCTGTCATCAACATGAAACATGTTTTATATATTTTAACAGAGGAAGACATTTTTTAGAGTAAAGTTTCTTCATAAGTTTCCATATTTAGTTTTCTCTTTTTGTTCATATTCTTCTCTGAACAAGACCTTCAGGTGCAATATCAAATGCAATGAATACACAGCTTTGTGAGGGATAATGAATTATTTTTCATTATTTGGAATAGACTTTTTTTTTTTTATATTGACGTATTGTTCTTAAGACAGTGAAGTGCATTTCCTCACCATGGTTAACAACTGCTACTACAATGCAAAGAAGAAAAGAAGTGAAATAATTTTAATGCCATAGTTATACTGTCATCATATGACTGTGGCAACTACACTTTGTAATGATTTGTATCCTTGCTTTGCTGTGCCAATTGAAATCTTGTGTCCAAAGATTTTAATAACAAAGCAATCTGATAACGGCAGTTCCACAGAGATTTAAAAATAATAAGGAGTATTTAGCAATTCATGAGACTCATGAAAAATAACACTCATACCAGTAACTATAATAGCACAGTGATAAAACTTGGGACTTGCAAAGATCTTCCTTTTACTACTCTATGTCTAATCAATGTTGTATAGATGTCCAGCTTCTCAACAAATATTCACCAGACTAATTTAACACTAGAAGTTGTTATTGATGACACTGCTCTGTGAAAATACAACATTTATGTAACTGAACATGCTCTGAAAATATAGCCTACAATTTCTGAGTAAAGAATGTTATATCCAATGATATCACATTGAAGCATTCTCCCCCAGTGTTGGCAGCAAAAGCTATTATACTCCACTGTTTCCTTGATGAGAACTTACTCACAATGATTTTCTTTTCCTCATTCTTACACAATAATTTGATAAACAGTCATATATACCCCTACTTATAAATAAATGTATGTATATGAAAACATACACAGCCCTATATATTTGACATGCATAACATGTAAGCTAAGTAGAACAATTTTAAGTATTAGTTTGACCTTCTGTGATGTACAGAAAATGGTTGATGCTATTATAATGTCAATTTCATTGCTTATTTTATTTTAAATATCCTTGCCTCAGATTTATCCCTTTTCCCATTTTCTAGAACATAAAGATGTATATTAGTTATTCTTAAATACTTGTTAATGAATTTCACAGGCATGCTGGATGCAACTTGTATAAACAGGCCAGCAAATTTGAAGCCAGAGCCAAGGCAAACCCATGCCAAAACATTAGTCGATCCATTGAAACTGATTATACACATACAAAAGGGAGAATGAGTGAAGTGATATATAAGGTCACTGTGACAGCCAGAAGGTAATGCCAAAATATTCCTACTGGCTTGGCTCATTCACATGTATGGGCACAGAGCTGATTCAGAGCCAAACACCCTGCATGAGCCAAACTTAACTTCCTTGGCTTGCCCACCTCCAAAGCACAGCTGTCGTGGCAAAAACAACCCATCAGACATGAATGCATTTTGCTAGTTTTCATCTGCCATGACTTTGTAAGATGCAGCCACCAAGGGCAGAGTGCTTTACTGCTGCTGCTGTTCTGAGAATAATCTGTGCTACAGAAAAAACCTGTTGGACTCACATTGCCTATTGCAATGAGGTGTCAGCTTCTGAATAATAAACATGCTCCTAATGAGGTCTAGGCATCTCTAACCAAGATTTTGAAAATGTGACTAGTGACTTTGATTGTGCTACGTGCTGGGGCCCATCTGGAAGCACCTGAGTGTCCTGATTTGCAAAAAACACAGTTCTCTTTGCAAAGGATCAATTAAACTCAGTCTTGAATGAGACCTTGCAAAACTGGGGTCATCAAAACCATTAGTAGCTTTTTTAACTCGCTTAGCCTAATTAGTTTGAGTAAGGGAGAGTAGAAACACATTGACAAAAGTTATTCTAAATTTATAATAGTTATTTTCTGTTTAACTACAGTAGAAACTATGACCAGTTTGCCTTTGCTCAACATCCATAAACTGCCCCACCTCCCCACCAAGCCACAGAATGTTATCTGGAGTTTCCTCCCATCTACGATTATAATCAACTTTGAGATACTAAATTACATTAATTCAACTGAGATAAATTCACACATATAAGCATCTGAATTAGATGAGGTAAAACCCAATAAATTCAGTGACAAGCCTTGGATTTTGACTCATTGCATGAATTTGTAGATGTTCGTATGGTCAATATAAAAATGAGATGACCAGCATAGAGTTCAGTATAAGCTTCCAGTTAAGACTAGATATAGACATTTCCTTGAATTCTCACTTCCTCCCACTACAGAAAATAGTAAAAATTTTATGTGAAAGTATACAGTATGGCTGTATGAAGAGAATAGAACATTTTTCCATCCAGATAAAGGTAGGGTACAAAAAGATGATGGCCAGACAACATGCTCTTAAGTTGATCTGGGTTTTCTTAGTTTTGTCATCCTACACTAATTTCATGGAGGTTTCTATAGGGGTTCTGAGAACATTTTCTGGATGGAAAGAAAAAGCATATCTCTTCTTTTAACATATCACAGAATTTTCTATGAAATACGTATTTTTCCTTTGCTTCAGGGAAAAAAAAGTTTAATTTATTATAGAACATGATTCAATTTTAATGCCTTTAATTAATCTTTAGTTTATGTTTAATTGATTAAAAAATGTCTTATTTATGCAAGACTCCTGAAACATTAACAGATACTCTATAAACAATCCATTTTCACATTCTTCTATGAAGTCATAGCTTTGGTGGACTTGGTAATGTTAGGTTAACAGTTGGACTTCATGATCTTAAGGGTCTTTTCCAACCTAAATGATTTTGTGATTCTATGATTCAATAATGATTGAAGTTAACACTTGACTGCTTCAGGTTTTTTTCTTGAAATCAAAATATATACTCAGGTACATGAAAACTATCACATAGGACTTTGTGAAATTTTTTTTTTATTAGATGTTGTAGCATTCTTTAAATAGCTTCCTATTGAGGTTTTTGCAATTGATCTTGCAATTGCTGCCTTTTTATAGTAAAGCAAAAATAGTGCCAAAAATTCATACACCATCAAATTTAGAAATATTTTTTTAATTATATTTTCATGCATTCTGAATGCAATTGCATTGATATCTGTGAAAATAATCTAACAAACAATCATAAAACCATAGAATGGGTTGGGTTGGAAAGGACCTTTAAAGATTGTCTATTCCAACCCCCTGCCATGCACAGGAACATCTTCCGTTAGGTCAGGTTGCTCAAAGCCCCATCCACCCTGACCTTGAACACTCCCAGGGATGGGGCATTCACAACTTCTCTGGGCAACATGTTCCAGTGTCTCACCACCCTCATAGTAAAGAGTTTCTTCTTATATCTAATCTAAATCCACACTCTTTCAATTTAAAACTATTATCCCTTGTCCTGTCAATACAGGCCTTGGTAAAAAGTCTTCATATTGAAAGGCTGCAATAAGGTCTCCTCGGAGCCTTCTCTTCTCCAGGTTAAATAGGCCCAACTCTCTCAGCGTTTCTTCACAGGAGAGATGATCCTGGGTAGCAAGTGTGTAGTAGCAAACAATTATTTGAAATAATGCAGTATTTAAATGATTTTAGATATCCATGTTCAAAGGAAGAAAAAAGTCACTTTAAACAAAGCCTTTGTTTTCTTAACTGAAACAGGAAATGTACAAATATTTCCTATTATTGACATGTATTACTTTGGCTTTGGGTAAATCTTGGAAAACAACCTTATTTAATGACTTATTTAACCAGGTGACCCGCCCAATGGATGAGGGAAAGGCTATGGATGTTGTTTACCTGGACTTTAGTAAAGTCTTTGACACTGTCTCCCACAGCATTCTCCTAGAGAAGCTGGTGGCTCATGGCTTAGACAGGTGTACTCTTCGCTGGGTAAAAAACTGGCTGGACGGTTGAGCCCAGAGAGTTGTGGTGAACAGAGCTAAATCTAGTTGGTGGCCAGTCACAAGCGGTGTTCCCCAGGGCTCAGTTTTGAGGACAGCCTTGTTTAATATCTTTATTAATTATTTGGATGAAGGTATTGAGTGTGGCCTCAGTAAGTTTGCAGACAACACCAAATTGGGCGGGAATGTCAATCTGCTTGAGGGTAGGAAAGCTCTGCAGAGGGATCTGGACAGGCTGGATCGGTGGGCCGAGTCCAACTGTATGAGGTTGAACAAGGCCAAGTGCTGGGTCCGGCACTTCGATCACAACAACCCGATGCAATGCTACAGGCTTGGGGAAGAGTGGCTGGAAAGCTGCCTGGTGGAGAAGGACCTGAGGGTGTTGTTTGACAGCCAGCTGAACATGAGCCAGCAGTGTGCCCAGGTGGCCAAGAAGGCCAACAGCATCCTGGCTTGTATCAGGAATAGTGTGGCCAGCAGGACTAAGGAAGTGATCGTGCCCCTGTACTTGGCACTGGTGAGGCTGCACCTTGAATATTGTGTTCAATTTTGGGCCCCTCACTACTAGAAGGACACTGAGGTGCTGGAGCATGTCCAGAGAAGGGCAACGAAGCTGGTGAGGGGTCTGGAGAGCATGACTTATGAGGAGTGGTTGAGGGAGCTGGGGTTGTTTAGCCTGGAGAAGAGGAGGCTGAGGGGAGACCTCATTGCTCTCTACTACTTGAAAGGAGGTTGTAGTGAGGTGGCTGTTGGTCTCTTCTCCCAAGTTACTAGCAATAGGACAAGAGGAAATGGCCTCAAGTTGTGCCAGGGGAGGTTTAGATTGGATATTAGGAAAAATTTCTTTACTGAAAGAGTGGTCAGGCACTGGAACAGGCTGCCCAGAGAGGTAGTGAAGTCGCCATCCCTGGAGGTGTTTAAAAAAAGTGTAGACGTGGCACTTTGGGACATCATTTAGGAGGCATGGTGGTGTTGGGTTGACGGTTGGACTTGATGATCTTAGAGGTCTTCTCCAACCTTAATTATTCTAAGAATTCTAATTTGTTGTCACAATAAAAACATCTTTATAAAGACTATTAATAAAACTGTAGTTGTACTGCCAAACCTGCCCTGTCATCTTCTGTGGTTTTTTATTTCTTAGACAAAAAAAAATTTTGATTTTTTTATGTCATAATGGAATTATTTTTATGATTTGCTCATTCTTTGCAGCCTTGTACCTACCTGTCCATCTCAAGTAAGTGAGAAATTTCTTCTGTATAAACTTTGGTAAACCTAATAGAAATCGTTAGGTTTTGCTAAGCCATGTAGTAATTTATTTATGCATTTCTATTATTGCAAAACCTCCATTTTAGAGTGCACATATCTTGAATTGTGGATAGAATATGACTGCTTTAGAAAGTATCCCAGTCATAAAGAACTAAGCTACTCAAGCAATATTTGCATTCCTTCTTAGATAATAATCTTTGCCTTGGACCTTATATATTGGGCCAAAGGATATCATGTGCTGTTACACATACCAACTAGACTTGCTTCTTATTTTAGAGTTAAATTCTAAATATATTCTGTAATTTAAAAAAATTAATGTGAATTTAAAATGTTTACATGCATAATTTATGCAAGATATTGCATTTTAAATCCATTCACAGGTATAAACTAATTTTTCAGACTGAGTACACAGCAGGATTAGAGTATGAGAAGGTGAGATAGCCTTTATCAGAGTTAGCTCAGATTCTGTCCTCAGTAGTCTCTTGGGATGCATGTGGACTTACACTTCCAGAATAATTTCCTAGCCTGGCCAAATTCTTTAGTTGGGGTCTTATTAAAAGCTCCTGGACAGTCTATGATCCATTTATTTCTCTGGCAGGTCTTCAGATACCTACGAGGTGTCTTTTTATTAAGTCCTTGTCCTAAACTCAAAGAGGCAATTTCTTTTTTAATTCCATGACATGCCCTGAAATGTTCTTTCCTCCTATAATGTCTTCAGCAGCTCATAATTTACAAATGGCACCATGTATCAACACTCACTCAGGTCTGGATTCTTCCAGAATTTACTGGGGTCTAACTGTGTATGAAACTATGACCTCTGTTAAGGCAGTTCCCAGGAAACTTGAGGCACTGCTAGATGGAATTTGTATTGTCATGGTATCTGAAAATCCGTCCTTAAAGACAGCGTTCACTGAATTTGCAGTGAAACACATTCTCATGCTAATGTATAGTGAACATTTACTGTTCATGCTAGTAATGGACTTTTCTAAAAAGTTTCCTCCTTGAAATTTTCTTACTTGTGACACAAGTGGAAAAATAAAGATCCAGCATTAGATAATATTTTAATAAGCAAAGCCTCAAATCCCTACTACTATAGAAGTTCTTGACCAATGGATTCCACTGTCCGCTTACTGTGGAAGAAAGGGATGAAACAGAAGGTGGTGCTCAAACAGAGCATATGTCATGCTTTAGCCCCAGTCAGCAACTAAGCATCACACAGCCGCTCGCTCACTACCCCCACCCCTGTGGGAAGGGGGAGAATCGGAAGAGCAAAAGCAAGAAAACTCATGGGTTGAGATAAGAACAGTTTAATAATTAAAATAAAATAGTAATGGTAGTAATGGTAATGATAACAATAAAGATTATGATAATAATAATATTAATAACGATAGTGATAATATAATAAAAAAGAAAATAATGTGAGAGAGGAATGAAACCTGGGGAAAAAAAGGAAAAGAAAAAAAAAAACACAAGTACTGCAACCACTCAACACCTGCTGACCAACACCGCCAGTCCCCAAGCCGCGATCGCTGCCTCCCCAGCCAGCTCCCCCCAGTTAATATACTGGGCATGATGTCACGTGATATGGAATATCCCTTTGGCCAGTTTGGATCACCTTTCTTGGCTGTGCCCCCTCCCCTCCCGGCTTCTTGTGCACCTGGCAGAGCATGGGAAGCTGGAAAAGTCCTTGACTAGTGTAAGCACTACCTAGCAACAACTAAAACATCAGTGCGCTATCAACGTTATGTTCATACTAAGTCCAAAACACAGCACTATACCAGCTACAGTGAAGAAAATTAACTCTATCCCAGCTAAAATCATGACAGCATGGAAGATTATTAAGGACGTATCAAAGAAGAGAGAGATGGGTTTTCAACCTAATTTTATCCACTTTGGTCACTGGCTTCACTAAAGTAGAACATACTCCTTTTCCTGTTGTTGTCTTCTTCCTTCCACTTGGAGGCAATGCTGGCCCTGTTGTCTTTGGATTCGTACCACAAGAGATCCCTCACTTTGACATATCATATACTAGTAAAAGAAAACAGTCAAACTTCAAGTATGAATCCTTCACTATGGAGTATAATTATGAAGAAAAGGAATTATGCTTCAGAACTTAATTTATTTTCCTAAATGGGAACTGGACTTCTTTGGCAGTTCAGCTCCAGCCAGAAATCCTGAACAATTCCAAAGCTTTTTCCCAGTAAGTGAAAGGTTGAAATAGGTTTTTATGGGAAATATTTTAATCAGCAGTGATCAGCAGTAGCCCCATAGCAATTAGTGTTTAAATTAACTGAGAAGTAATTTGAAGATACTGACTGAGGATGGCTAGCCATGCTTTTGGACTTTCTCCCAGTTTCTCCAAGGAATCTTCTTTAAACATATTGCTGGAATAAGAGTATCTTTTGAAACTTGGCTAAATAAAAGCTGAATAGCTGTTGTCCTGTATGTATTGAATAAATGCAGCTTTTATAAGGTGAAATTTTATTTCCCTGGCTTGATATGAAATGTGTTTTTCTGTTTCCCAATAACAAGTGCAGCCAGTGAACGTACACAGGAGCAAAAGATTCAAGTCTGATGGGTTTTTACTAGATGACTAAAGATCTTGCATTATACTTTTATTCCTACTGTGGCTGTGCCGCCTCTATGAATATATTCCCTAGGTTTTAACAAAGGGGCAAAGTGAAACTTTTAACATTTATTATTATCACTGTTGTTGTTGTTATTATTATTGTTATTATAGACATCCACTGCAATCTCTAGGAATGCAGTCAAAACTGCATTCCAACTAATATTGTTGTGCTGTCTAACTAGTCTAAGTCCAATCAAAGTGAATCTTCATCATAAATAAATAAATAATGATATTAAAAAATCAACACAACTTCATAGCTTTTAATCCTAGGTTTTTTTCCAAATGCCTGGGAAAATGGGTGTATTTTGGGGTATACCAAGAAAGTCAGCAGACCAAACTGCTAGGTAATTTCTGAGTACAAATGATTGCAGATTTCTGTCTGAAAAAGAGAGTTCTTCAAGCTAACTTTTTTAAAGTTATCAGTGGAAGTAAGGGTGGTTTTGCAAAGTTTTAATCATCACATGAAAATAACAATAAACTACTCACATGACCTGAAGTGTAAGGTAAGTTTAAGAAAAATGCAGAAAATATGGACACCCTGTCATGAGAAAAGAGGCTAAGATACGTACAGGCTCTTCAAGTGACAAAGGTACACAAAGCATGTGTCTGAAATAAATTATGTTCAGTTAATTAAGACCAGTACAAGAATTACTGATCAACAAGAATGTTCTTGGTCTTGAATCAAGATCTACATGTATAGGCTTGGGGTAACCCCACTTCAGCCCTGTTTTGTCAATTTTGAGAACCTCTCTGTTCACATAATGCCTGTCCACTGCTACCTTACTTGATTGTTGATCATTTTCTCCCTTCCCCTTTAATTATCTCTAAAAAGCGGCAGACTTCCCTGAATGACAGGTCAGATCAGCAGGTAGGGGCCTCCATCCTCTGCAGCAGAAAGTCTCCCACTGCCATCATTGCCTGCTTCTTCTTATGCTCTTGTGTGGTTCAGGCTCAACCAGCATAGATGCTTCATATGACAGCATTCCCTTACAACCTCACTCTTGCAGAGCTGCTCCCTCTTTCTGAACCACCATATGGATCAAAGGCCTCAAAATTACAGGGACAGATGTTCTAACAACTATTGGTGACTGTGCCCTGTTGGTACATCACTGCCATAGCTCAGGTTGCCTATATCTGACCGAGAAGACCTGCCAAGACCCCCACCTTTTTTTTTTCTTTTTTCTTTTTTTCCCAAATTTCTGTACAAACTGCTCACTACCTTTGTTAGCTATCCTAAAGGTGCCTGACCTTCCCTAATCAAGGGTCAGCTGAGACAAAAGCTTCACGCACTCTGTGATCAACTACAGCTGGCAACTTGTTAGAAACTGCTATGAAGCTTGATGGAAGTGAAGACTCTTGCAGTTATTCTTACCCTGGAGCAGTGATACCTTCAGGTTCCTTGGAGAGTTTCTGGGAGTTTCTCAAGGTTCCTAGGTAAAGTCCACAGAATATCAAGAAAATCTCAAAGAAGAGCCCAGAAAATCCCATGCAAACTGCTGTGTCTGTTTTGTGCTGTAACTGTAACTCTTTTTCATGGAATAAATACAAAATATAATAAAATGTAGATTACACTGAAAAGAAATCAAGATAAGCTAATTTACCTCCTCTGCTCTGCAATTACAGAGAAATGTTGCAGTTCTAGGCAGAGGTACAAAAGAATTTGATTTCTACTTAATTTGTTATTCTGATTATGTTTTATTCTTAGAATATTTTCAAAATACGTGTTTTATATGAACAAGATTTCTTTGGGATTTTTTGGAGTGGTATGAAAAGGTGAATTTGGAAATGTCCTGTGAAGTGAGCATATATAAACCTTTAAATATGTAAGAAAAGTCTTGCCCTGTTTTGCCAATTTTTGATCGGAATGAAATATTCTAATGCATTTACTAGAACCAAATATTCATTTTGGTTTACTGAAAATAAATTAATCGGTGTCTTCCATTTGTACATTAAGCTATAATTCTTTTTGATACATTGCTGTAATAGAGTATGAAAACAACAAAAGACAAAGAGAATAACCTAAGATAGGGGGGGTTCTTAGTGGTCATTATCCTTGAGGGAATGCATGTGATGGTTGACCTAAAGCGATGAGCAAGTAGTGCTCTGCCAAAAAATTCTCTAGCATAAACTTCTTGTAGTGAGTTCTGAATCAGAAAAAAAACACTCTGCTACATACACAGTTCTTCTCCTTGGGAAGAGAATGAAAGTGTAGGTTATATATGACAGGTACATAGATGCATTGCATAATCTTCTTGAGGTCGCTCCTGTACATCAATGATAAGAATGAACACGAGAACTTACATAGTGTAGACTCTCCTCACAATCTGATATCTGAATAGTTAATGACTTTTAAAAACAGAGAGAGGAGTGAATTCTATATACTAGGAAATAAGCTTCCAAGAAGATAAATGAAACCTGTAATCATGATGAAAAACAAGTGGAAAACAGACTGATTTGTATTTTATTGCAGAACTACAAAAAAAAAAGAAACTACAGAAAATGAAAGAAGACACATTAGAAAGAGAAAATAGAATTTGTAAAGAATTTACAGTAGTGCAAACAGAATGAGATAGGCATGACCATTCTTTCTCTTCCAGTATATTTTCCATGAAATTAAAGCACAGTGTGTGATTAAAAGCAAATTTACATGTATTTTTGAAATATTTATTGTATTTATAGTCCCACAACAAATATATATAACCCACAACATATGTATATATAAAATATATGGAGAGTTAAACTTTTCTAAAGAGCCTCCATTATGCATATGTTATGACAGTAAAATCAATTAATTTAAATTACATCTGTTAGAACTATTCAGTTGGAGGAATTGTCTACAGGCTTTTCTGACAGGAAAGAGTGCAATATTGAAATGTTTAATTTACAGAAAAGTGTACAAATTCTGTACTGATAAAGGTGTTTTTTTAATAGCTCTTATATTATGAAATCAAGTGTTGTTACTGAGATCTGAAAGGTTGCCTGTTGACAACATTAGTAACTTCCAACAATTATTGTGGAAAAGTGAAATAATTACCTAATGAATTAAAATTAGAAATGGCTCAGGGCTAAGCCTAAAAGGGAATGTAGAGCCTGCAATTCCAAAAAGTAGTAAGATATTCTGGGAGAGGAACTTAAATAATTATATTCAGTTTCCTATCTACATTTCTTTTATCCAAATGGGAAGAAGAATGTACATAAAAACTCAATTCACAGCATCCTGAGTCCCATAGATGGAGATGCCAAAATCAGCCTTATACAAGATTACAAGTGTGGCTGAAACCTTGTTTCCCTGTTGTGGGACCTCACTTGTGGCTGCAAACTGAAGATTGGGATTCAAAGAGTAAAATCTCTTCTTGCACCTACACACCTAATATGCCATTTAGAAACAGGTTTATGCTGTAATTCAGAAAGTTTGTGGGAAAAGGAGGTGTAAGCTTCCATACAGTAACTTCATGGCTACAGAAGAAGGGAAACCTACATTCAGTTTTCTTCCTGGACGAAAAGGGATGATCGTCTCTCCTGCTGTATGCTTTAACAATATCTGGAAATAGTGCAGTCTGGGTTTGTGCATCCCTCCTGCCAAAGATGTCACTCTGCAACAAAGAATAGGAAGATTCTAAAAAAGTTGAAGAAGTGGTCTATATTTTATAGCCTGATCATTAATGTATATTGTTAAGGAAGAGAGATCATGGTTCTGGACAACGTTTCTGTAGAATATATCTGGGTCTATTTTGCAGCCTTAAAAATAATCAGAGCATAGAGCAGGCATCAGATCCCATTTAACCTTCTCTCTGCCCCAGCTGGTATTCTGTTTTACTCTACATAAACTTAAATGACATTCACAATCCACCGTCGTGGCCTCCAAATATTCAGTTATCTGCTGTTTCATAACCAGGTTCTTCAGTCAGTTTATCCCTATTTTTTGAAATCCATGTTGCCAGTTCAACTCTTCATTTTTGCCATCCAAATCCATTCCTTGAACATCAGCCCATCTTCTTTATCGATAACTGCATCAATTCTCTATTCACACAGTTTCTTTCACAGTCCATCAGTTTTACATTCTGCTTTATGCTGGAAGTCCAGGTGTAGTGTGTTTAGCTTACAAGTACAGATGCAGAGGTATTTCATCCCCCCCTTACAGTGTTCTTTTATGTCCACCAAGAAAGCAGTAACTTGTCTATCCATGAAATCTTACAAAGTTATACCTTCTATAAGGTCTCAGACTTAAAAAAAAAAAACCAAAATAGTTCATTAATTTTGACTTGCTTTGAAGAAAATTATTTCAGTAACAAACAGGAACAAGAATACAAAGTCCAAAGTGGTGCAGTTACAGTAGGTTGATGAACTACCACAAGTAAATTGTTCTTACCTTCCCACCCCTTTTTTCCAATTATGAACCAAATTAACATAGTATAAATAATCCAAAATCCTTATTATCAAATAAAATAACCATGAGCATGGCTTAAAACCAACATGTTTTAATTTACATCTGGGAGAGGACCAAGGGGTTGCATTCAGTCAGTTAGTAGTTCAACAGGAGAATAATGATTTGATAAACTATAGTAACTCAAAGTTTTTCTGGTTTGTTATCCTATGCTTAATGCTCACAACACACTGCCTTTGACAAGAACATACTGTAACATTAGCTCTGCATCAACTGACCTTCAAATATTTAAAACATTGGACTAGAACCAGGTCTTCTATCTTTCCTCTGAAATGATGGATGCTCAGAACTTACTTTTCTGAGGAAGGCTTATATACGTTTATACTGATCTTTGGCTTTCAGGAAAAAGCATAAGACATCATGAGAGTCACAAAAAAATAATTACACTTGAGAGCAAATGTATGAACTTTAGATTTAATAATCAGCTCAGGGCATAATGTTTTCAGTACTAGTTGCTTTGAAAGCAGGTTATGATGGGACATGACTCACAAGGTATGCTGTCCTGTGGTGTACCTCCATGAAAATAGAAAAAGAAATCACAACCAATTTTCTCCTGAGGTTTCGTGATCTGAGAGGTTAATTGGCAATGCCTTTGGTCTGCAAATAAGGACCTAGTTACAGGACTGCAAGGTCATGGATGTCATCATGTTTTGGAAATACATATACATGAAAAAGTTGCTTCAAAAGCTGGTGTGTAGGCTATTACTGTTCAAGCACTAAAGAAACATCAAAGCACAGAATGAATCTGGAAGATTATTCTGTATTCAGATTAATGTTGCAGACATCAGAGATTTCAGATGAGAATCTCCTGGTTTTCTGTTGTACTGAAATTAACAAAAATTTTAGGGCTTTCAGGTCATAAATATTAAATGATGACACCTTTAAAACATCAAAGCAATGTATGGAACAATGAACAGTTTGCTGGAAGAGAACAGAAAACTTTTTCTTAATTAATTGTATTCTAATCTATATTGCTCCATACAGTATAATAAATGTGTAAATAGTAAAAGCATAAAGTTTGGTTGGTTTTTTAATATGTTTGTAAGAATGACATTCAATTTCTTTAATAATTTTAAAAATCAGGTTATACTAGAAATGAAATGCTTTTCTTCACTGTGATAGAAAAAAGAAGAAGAAGAAATATACTGGTGATATAACAAATGGGAGAAAAAGACATCCAAAGCTGTATTATTGAAAATAAGGTACAAAGTCTTTAGGTTTTTAACAGGGGAAAGATTTCTGAATTGAAATATTTTCAATATTATTCCTTTTATCCCCCAAATTCCATATGTAAAGTTATTCCGTTATTCCTTCATACAATGAACCCTGACAAGAAACTGATTGTTTTCTAAATCACATATTTTTATAATCTTAAATTCAGTATTGTACAGTGAAGATGAATGTTGTATACAATTTGTCCAGAAGTTTCCATACTGTCCTCTTAAGCAATTGAAAGCATCCGTAAAAATCCCATTTAAAATTTCTTTAACAAAAGTTATGGATTCCTGTATCCTCACATCTCAAAGCTCTGTTTTGCAGGTCAATAAAATTGGTCAGAGTGCACTTTTTATTCCTGAGGCCAACTTGTCAACCACAATCGCCAAACTTGCCTACCCCCAGAGAGGATGGCCATTTCTAAGCTGCTGACAGGAATTGGCTCCTGGCTTCTCTGAATTCTGCCACCATGCTCAGACATTGTCTAGGAGCATTACATTTGAGCCAGACAGATTTAAGCCAGCTAGTGTGCTGATAATTGAGTGGTAAAATCACGTACCAGGGCGTGAGCACGTGAAATGGATCTGCTTCGTTTACTAGCCTGAGGACAGCAAATAAGAGTTTGCCATCATCCCAGATTCCCATAAGTCTTTGTGGTGCTGAGACTCAGGTGACATCAGGGTCCTCTGTCAGCCTTGACAAAGTGTCAGAAATACTCACCCTACTCTGAAACCATAACAGTTCTTCTTCACTGATGTTCTCGCTTAGAAATGAACATTTTTCAATGGCACTAAGAAGCAACACTCATCTGTCCTGAATCCTTGAGTTTTAACACATCATTTAAAATCTAGCTTCGCACAACCTAGTTTTCCATCCTATAAGCTCATCTACACTACTTAGAATGCTATATAGTATGATATGGGAATAACAGTATCTATCCACTGAAAGGATTTGTGATTTACATTAGATTATTTGCCATAAGTTATAAATTTTAACAAGACCTTCGTATTTGTTAGGATATCAGCCTGAGAACAGAATTAAGAACCATACTAATTAAAAAAAAATACAAAATTTCATCATTATGTCTTTTTAAAGAATATTAACTTTTCTTCAGGTAGACTGAAATTGGAAATTATTCAGTTAACAGGTATTTACTATTACTTTATTATATTTAATTCAACAGACTCTCTCAGAGTATATTATGAAGCTTTCTTAAAGTGATTTTTTTCTTTTTCTCCAAAATAATTAGGCTCTTCAGCATGCAAAAAGTTAATCACATCCTAAAATAAATCAAAGTCTTATTAAAAACATACTAAAAGCTGCTCATGTTTCACTTTGTTACATGTTAAAACACAAAGCTTTACCTTATGGCAATCAAAAATCATTTCTTCATAATCACGGTAGCCATATCACTTAAAACATAAACAGATGACATTTTTTGCAATACAGCTTTAATTGCAATGCTGAATATTGTAATAATGCAGCATTTAAGATACTGAGAATGTAATTGATCAGACAGCACAGTCTTTCCACAAAACCTTTTTTCAGTTTTTTTGTAAGCTCAGACCTTAAGAAACCTGAAGCAGGAGAGCTCAAAAAGAGAAATGGGAAGACAAAAAGCATGTTCAATGGGTTTATAATTTACTTAACTAAGCATCTGCATTATAGAACTTTCATCATGTTTAGTTATTTTCGATGTTATCCAAAGCCCACTAAAACAAGTGAGAAGAATCTCCAGTGTTTAAAATGTTTTCTAGATAAGACATTTGTCCTTGATCCAAAAAATGTTTATACAAATACACATTAAGTACTGGTGTACTTCAGTTTAATGACACTTAAACTTCAAATGAAAATGAGGATATATTACTACTTTTATTTTTGTATTTATTTTATGCTCTTGAACAACCAAAATATTACATTTTACATTTATTTACAGAAATGTAAATTATTGTATTGGTTTCAAGATAATGGAGAATAATCAATCTCCTGTCGTGGTTTTAGCTGAGATAGAGTTAATTTTCTTCACTGTAGCTGGTATAGTGCTGTGTTTTGGACTTAGTATGAAAATAATGTTGATAACACACTAATGTTTTAGTTGTTGCTAGGTAGTGCTTACACTAGTCAAGGACTTCTCCAGCTTCCCATGCTCTGCCAGGTGCACAAGAAGCCGGGAGGGGAGGGGATACAACCAGGAGAGCTGATCCAAACTGGCCAAAGGGTATTCCATATCATGTGACATCATGCCCAGTGTATTAACTGGGGGGAGTGGGCTGGGGGAGTGTTGTGGTTTAGCCCCGGTCAGCAACTAAGCACCACACAGCCGCTCGCTCACTCCCCCACCCTTGTGGGATGGGGGAGAGAATCGGAAGGGCCAAAGTAAGAAAACTCGTGGGTTGAGATAAGAACAGTTTAATAATTAGAATAAAACAGCAATAATACTAATATAATGAAAAGGAAAATAATGGGCGAGAGAGAGAGGAAACACTAGAAGGAGAGGGAAAGAGAAAAAAAAAACAAAACCAAAACTGAACAACAAGTGCTGCAACCGCTCACCACCCGCCGACCGACGCTGCCGGTCCCCGAGCCGCGATCGCTGCCTCCCCCAGCCAATTTCCCCCAGTTAATATACTGGGCATGACGTCACATGATATGGAATACCCTTTGGCCAATTCGAATCAGCTTTCCTGGTTGTATCCCCTCCCCTCCCGGCTTCTTGTGCACCTGGCAGAGCATGGGAAGCTAGAAAGTCCTTGACTAGTGTAAACACTACCCAGCAACAACTAAAACACCAGGGTGTTATCAACATTATTTACATACCAAGTCTAAAACACAGCACTATGCTAGCTACAGTGAAGAAAAATCAACTATCCCAGCTAAAACCATGACAGTATCCACCCCTTATTCCATACCATTTACGTCATGCTCAGGTCTCATACTATCCAATATGACCTCAATAACCACCACCCGCCTCCCCATCCTTTGATGACATACGTAGATATCATTTATCATTCCCGTAGTCTATGGACCATCCCTGTAGAACATCTGTAGAGGGTCCACACATGTCCATTGAGTTCATTCAGTCCATAACTTTGGGCTCCATCTATCGTAACAGTCTTTCAAGGCTGGAGAGATGGTCTGCGTGGTGTTGGATTGTTGCATGCTGAAGCCAGTCTTTGTTCCACCACCGCTACACGTTTCTTGGTTCAATCAAAGTTCATTCTTCATTAATTTTGGAAATCCTTACTATGATACCATTGATAGAGCATATAGCAACCATAGGAGTGATGACATACAATATCATATAGCAATTAACAGCATACTGTTCAGTTCATTGGCTGTTTTCACCCAAAATCAAATCCCCTTGAGGCACACATCGAACTCCTCCATCCTCCCGCATTACCCACCAAGTGCACCCAGGTCCTCGAGCAAAAGCAATCCCACGAATGGGTTTGCCTTTGCCTGAGACAGGAATAACCCAGACGGTTTTCCCCAGCATATTTTTTACATGCACTACAGGGACTTTATCCCCTTCCACAGTACGTAAGAGTCCTGACTGGGCAGGCCCAGCTCGATTGGCAGATCCCCTAGTGTTGACTAACCAGGTGGCTTTTGCTAAATGTGTATCCCAGTGTTTGAATGTCCCACCCCCCATTGCTCTCAGTGTAGTCTTTAACAGTCCATTGTATCGTTCAATTTTCCCAGAGGCTGGTGCATGATAGGGGATGTGATACACCCACTCAATGCCATGCTCTTTGGCCCAGGTGTCTATGAGGTTATTTCGGAAATGAGTCCCATTGTCTGACTCAATTCTTTCTGGGGTGCCATGTCGCCATAAAACTTGTTTTTCAAGGCCCAGGATAGTGTTCCGGGCGGTGGCATGGGGCACGGGATATGTTTCCAGCCATCCGGTGGTTGCTTCCACCATTGTAAGCACATGGCGTTTGCCTTGGCGGGTTTGTGGCAGTGTGATATAATCAATCTGCCAGGCCTCCCCATATTTATACTTCAGCCATCGTCCTCCATACCACAGAGGTTTTACCCGCTTGGCTTGCTTGATTGCAGCGCATGTTTCACATTCATGGATGACCTGTGCAATAGTGTCCATGGTCAAGTCCACCCCTCGGTCACGAGCCCATCTGTATGTTGCATCTCTTCCTTGATGGCCTGAGGTGTCGTGGGCCCACCGAGCTATAAATAGTTCACCTTTATGTTGCCAGTCTAGATCCACCTGAGCCACTTCAATCTTAGCAGCCTGATCTACCTGTTGGTTATTCTGATGTTCTTCAGTGGCCCGACTCTTGGGGACATGAGCATCCACATGACGTACCTTCACAACCAGGTTCTCCACCCGGGCAGCAATATCTTGCCACAATGCAGCAGCCCAGATGGGTTTGCCTCTGCGCTGCCAGTTGTTCTGCTTCCATTGCTGTAACCACCCCCACAGGGCATTTGCCACCATCCATGAGTCAGTATAAAGATAGAGCACTGGCCATTTTTCTCGTTCAGCAATGTCTAAAGCCAGCTGGATGGCCTTTACTTCTGCAAACTGACTTGATTCACCTTCTCCTTCAGCAGTTTCTGCGACTTGCCATATAGGACTCCATACAGCAGCCTTCCATCTCCGATTCTTTCCCACCAGACGACAAGACCCATCAGTGAACAGGGCATATTGCTTCTCATTTTCTGGCAGTTTATTATACAGTGGGGCCTCTTCAGCACGTGTCACCTCCTCCTCTGGTGACATTCCAAAATCTTTGCCTTCTGGCCAGTCCATGATCACTTCCAAGATTCCTGGGCGGCTGGGATTTCCTATTCGAGCCCGTTGGGTGATCAGTGCGACCCACTTACTCCATGTAGCATCAGTTGCATGATGTGTAGAGGGGACCCTCCCTTTGAACATCCAGCCCAGCACCGGCAGTCGAGGTGCCAGAAGGAGCTGTGCTTCAGTACCGATCACTTCTGAAGCAGCTCGAACCCCTTCATATGCTGCCAATATCTCTTTTTCAGTTGGAGTGTAGCGTGCTTCGGACCCTCTGTATCCCCGACTCCAGAACCCTAGGGGCCGACCTCGGGTCTCCCCTGGTGCTTTCTGCCAGAGGCTCCAGGTAGGGCCATTCTCCCCGGCTGCAGTGTAGAGCACGTTTTTTACATCTTGTCCTGCCCGGACTGGCCCAAGGGCTACTGCATGAACTATCTCCTGCTTTATCTGTTCAAAGGCCTGTCGTTGCTCAGGGCCCCATTTGAAATCATTCTTCTTCCGGGTCACTTGATAGAGAGGGCTTACAATCAGACTGTAATTTGGAATATGCATTCTCCAAAAACCCACAACGCCTAAAAAAGCTTGTGTTTCCTTTTTGCTAGTTGGTGGAGACATGGCGGTTATTTTGTTGATCACATCCATTGGGATCTGCCGACATCCATCTTGCCATTTTATTCCCAAAAACTGAATCTCCTGTGCAGGTCCCTTCACTTTACTTTGTTTTATGGCAAAACCAGCCTTCAGAAGGATTTGGACTATTTTCTTCCCTTTCTCGAAAACATCTTCTGCTGTGTTGCCCCACACGATGATGTCATCAATGTACGGAAGGTGTTCCGGAGCTCCACCCTGTTCCAGTGCAGTATGGATCAGTCCATGGCAAATGGTAGGGCTGTGTTTCCACCCCTGGGGCAGTCGATTCCAGGTGTACTGGACACCCCTCCAAGTGAAAGCAAACTGTGGCCTGCACTCTGCTGCCAACGGGATTGAGAAGAATGCATTAGCGATATCAATTGTGGCATACCACTTGGCTGCCTTTGACTCCAGTTCGTATTGAAGTTCTAGCATGTCCGGCACGGCAGCACTCAGTGGCGGAGTGACTTCATTCAGGCCACGATAGTCTACTGTTAGTCTCCACTCTCCATTAGACTTCCGCACTGGCCATATGGGACTGTTAAAGGGTGAACGGGTCTTACTGATCACTCCTTGGCTCTCCAGTCGCCGAATGAGCTCATGGATGGGAATCAGGGAGTCTCGGTTGGTTCGGTATTGCCGCCGGTGCACTGTTGTGGTGGCAATTGGCACCTGTTGTTCTTTGACCTTCAGCAACCCCACAACAGAAGGGTCCTTCGAAAGACCGGGCAAAGTAGACAGCTGTTTAATTTCCTCCGTCTCCAAGGCAGCTATACCAAAAGCCCACCTGTACCCTCTTGGGTCCTTGAAATACCCTCTCCTGAGGTAGTCTATGCCAAGGATGCACGGAGCCTCTGGGCCAGTCACAATGGGGTGCTTTTGCCACTCATTCCCAGTTAGGCTCACTTCAGCCTCCAATACAGTTAGCTCTTGGGATCCCCCTGTCACTCCAGCAATACAAATGGGTTCTGCCCCTACATAGTTTGATGGCATTAGGGTGCACTGTGCACCGGTGTCCACTAGAGCCTTATACTCCTGTGGGTCAGATGTGCCAGGCCATCGGATCCACACAGTCCAGTAAACCCGGTTGTCCCTTTCCTCCACCTGGCTGGAGGCAGGGCCCCTCTAATTCCAATTGCGGGTTTCCCACTCCAGATCTTGTGAACGGGAATCAAAAGTCTCTCTATTAAGATCACAGATAGAATCAGCGCTTCTACTCCTCTGTCTGGGGAACTGCCTACTGGAAACTGGAGCAGCAACTCTCCTGGAGGTCCCCCCTTGAGTGGTTGTTTTTCCTTGCAACTCACGTACCCGTGCCTCCAGGGTCGACGTAGGTTTTCCATCCCACTTCTTCATGTCCTCTCCATGGTCACGCAGGTAAAACCATAGGGTGCCCCGTGGTGTGTATCTTCTCTCTTGAGCAGAAGGACGCTTACTCCTAATGGCCGAGATACTGGTCCGTACAGGTAGGGAGTAGGACATATCTTCTTTGATTTGCTGAACCTCCCGGGACAATTTCTCCACAGCTGAGACGAGGGAGGAAGAGACATGTGCTTCATAATCCCGGAGTTTATCAATCACATCCTCTACCGTTGGTGCCTCTTCATCTTTCCAGGACATTACTGCCAGGGAGTTTACATGGGATGATGGTGCGCTCCGTACAAACTTCCGCCACATGGGTCGTGTGCACTGTGCTTCATCTGGATCTTTGGATGACTGTACACTACCCAGGTCACCATAAATCACCTCAAGCACAGCTAATTCTCTCAGGTACTGGATACCTTTCTCCATAGTGGTCCATTTTCCAGGGCGATATATAACATCTTCCTTGAAGGGATACCTTTCTTTCACAGCAGACAGGAGTCGCCTCCAGAGGCTGAGGCCTTGTGTCCCTTTTCCAATTGCTTTGTCAATGCCCCCATCCCTAGAAAGGGATCCCAGTTGTTTGGCTTCCTTACCCTCTAATTCCAGGCTACTGGCCCCGTTATCCCAGCATCGGAGCAGCCAGGTGACAACATGCTCACCTACACGACGGCTGAAATCTTTTCGTATATCTCGTAGCTCACTTAAGGATAGGGATCGGGTAGTTTCCGTCTCTTGTACAAGTTCTTCCTCTTCCTTCTCCTCTCTTAGTAACGGCGCTGCTTCTCCATCATCCTTTTCTATACGAGTTGACTTTCTCTTTAAAGATTTCTTCTTTTGTATAGGGGCAACTGATACTGGCACGCGTTGATTCTCTGATTCAGCTTCAGTGTCCGTCATGGGTGTTTGAGTGGTCACAGTGCCTGTCATCGGGCTTGGAGCAGCCGCAGTGCCTGTTGTGGGGGTTTGAGTGGCCACAGTGCCTGTCGTCGGGCTTGGAGCTGCTGCAGCGCCTGTTGTGGGGGTTTGAGTGGCCACAGTGCCTGTCGTCGGGCTTGGAGCTGCTGCAGCGCCTGTTGTGGGGGTTTGAGTGGCCACAGTGCTTGTCGTTGGGCTTGGAGTATCCGCAGGGCCTGTCGTTTTCCCTTGGTGGTACTGAATACTGTTAAACAGGGCTCGGTAGGCATGGGCCAGGCCCCAACACATTGCAATGATTTGTATCTCTCTGGAATTGCTAGGGTGACAACATACTTCCTCCAAATATTCTACTAATTTTTCAGGATTCTGCACTTGTTCAGGGGTAAAGTCCCAAAACACTGGGGGTGCCCACCGTCTCAGGCATTTGCCCATACTATCCCACATACCCTGCCACCCATAATTATTGAGCCTTGGAGCAGATCTCTGGATGATATTCTTGAATTGCTTATTAACCTTAGACAAAACCGAAACAATCTGCCATAGGAATATCAACAGATATATCTTAACCACCCAAGGATGTTCAAGATACTGAAAAGTTGTTGTAATGAAGGAGGAGACATTACAGAAGACGGTAGCTAAGGTGCCATTCTGTATTTCCTCCATAAAGAACCTCTCAGAAGAGGAGGTATAATTGCTAATTGTCTCCATGAGGTGGTACCCGAAGTACAGTAACGGCTTCCATGCAAGACCCAAATAACCGATAAAACTCAAGGCCAGTGTTTTAATAACAAATCTCCTAGGCAAAACATCTCTAACCACTGCAGAGCACAGCAAACTACAAAACCCAACGCCAATCTTTAACATGTACTTCAAAATCAGCATGGTGTAGATCTAACTACTAATATCGAGAACAGATGAATCAATGCTGTGACCAGCAACTGTTATTATCTCAAACCCTTCGTGCCCCACGTTGGGCGCCAAAAAGGACTGTTGTGGTTTAGCCCCGGTCAGCAACTAAGCACCACACAGCCGCTCGCTCACTCCCCCACCCTTGTGGGATGGGGGAGAGAATCGGAAGGGCCAAAGTAAGAAAACTCGTGGGTTGAGATAAGAACAGTTTAATAATTAGAATAAAACAGCAATAATACTAATATAATGAAAAGGAAAATAATGGGCGAGAGAGAGAGGAAACACTAGAAGGAGAGGGAAAGAGAAAAAAAAAACAAAACCAAAACTGAACAACAAGTGCTGCAACCGCTCACCACCCGCCGACCGACGCTGCCGGTCCCCGAGCCGCGATCGCTGCCTCCCCCAGCCAATTTCCCCCAGTTAATATACTGGGCATGACGTCACATGATATGGAATACCCTTTGGCCAATTCGAATCAGCTTTCCTGGTTGTATCCCCTCCCCTCCCGGCTTCTTGTGCACCTGGCAGAGCATGGGAAGCTAGAAAGTCCTTGACTAGTGTAAACACTACCCAGCAACAACTAAAACACCAGGGTGTTATCAACATTATTTACATACCAAGTCTAAAACACAGCACTATGCTAGCTACAGTGAAGAAAAATCAACTATCCCAGCTAAAACCATGACAGGGAGGCAGCGATCGCGGCTCAGGGACTGGCAGCGTCGATCCGCGGGTGGTGAGCAGTTGCAGCACTTGTTGTTTAGTTTTGGGTTTTTTTCCCTTCTTCCAAGGTTTCATCCCTCTCTCACTCATTATTTTCCTTTTCATTATATTATTATTATTATTATTATTATTATTATTATTATTATTGCTGTTTTATTTTAATTATTAAACTGTTCTTATCTCAACCCACGAGTTTTCTTACTTTGGCCCTTCTGATACTCTCCCCCATCCCACAAGGGTGGGGGAGTGAGCGAGCGGCTGTGTGGTGCTTAGTTGCTAACTGGGGTTAAACCACAACAGTCCTTTTTGGCGCCCAATGTGGGGCACAAAGGGTTTGAGATAATAACCGTTGCTGGTCACAGCATTGATTCATCTGTTCTCGATATTAGTAGTCAGACCTACACCATGCTGATTTTGAAGTACGTGTTAAAGATTGGCATTGGGTTTTGTAGTTTGCTGTGCTCTGCAGTGGTTAGAGATGTTTTGCCTAGAAGATTTGTTATTAAAACACTGGCCTTGAGTTTTATCGGTTATTTGGGTCTTGCATGGAAGCCGTTACTGTACTTCGGGTACCACCTCATGGAGACAATTAGCAATTATACCTCCTCTTCTGAGAGGTTCTTTATGGAGGAAATACAGAATGGCACCTTAGCTACCATCTTCTGTAATGTCTCCTCCTTCATTACAACAACTTTTCAGTATCTTGAACATCCTTGGGTGGTTAAGATATATCTGTTGATATTCCTATGGCAGATTGTTTCCGTTTTGTCTAAGGTTAATAAGCAATTCAAGAATATCATCCAGAGATCTGCCCCAAGGCTCGATAATTATGGGTGGCAGGGTATGTGGGATAGTATGGGCAAGTGCCTGAGACGGTGGGCACCTCCAGTGTTTTGGGACTTCACCCCTGAACAAGTGCAGAATCCTGAAAAATTAGTAGAATATTTGGAGGAAGTATGTTGCCACTCCAGCAATTTCAGAGAGATACAAATCACTGCAACGTGCTGGGGTCTGGTCCATGCCTACCGAGCCCTGTTTAACACTACTCAGTACCGGCAAGGGGAAGAGAAGGCCTCTGGATCTAAAAAGACAAAGAAAGGGAAAATGACAAGCACTGTGGCCACTCAAACCCTGGTCGCCCAGGAATCTTGGAAGTGATCATGGACTGGCCAGAAGGCAAAGATTTTGGAATATCACCAGAGGAGGAGGTGACATGTGCTGAAGAGGCCCCACTGTATAACAAACTGCCAGAAAATGAGAAGCAATATGCCCTGTTCACTGATGGGTCCTGTCGTCTGGTGGGAAAGCATCGAAGATGGAAGGCTGCTGTATGGAGTCCTATACGGCAAGTCGCAGAAACAGCTGAAGGAGAAGGTGAATCAAGTCAGTTTGCAGAAGTAAAGGCCATCCAGCTGGCTTTAGACATTGCTGAACGAGAAAAATGGCCAGTGCTCTATCTTTATACTGACTCATGGATGGTGGCAAATGCCCTGTGGGGGTGGTTACAGCAATGGAAGCAGAACAACTGGCAGCGCAGAGGCAAACCCATCTGGGCTGCTGCATTGTGGCAAGATATTTCTGCCTGGGTAGAGAACCTAGTTGTGAAGGTACGTCATGTGGATGCTCATGTTCCCAAGAGTCGGGCCACTGAAGAACATCAGAACAACCAACAGGTAGATCAGGCTGCTAAGATTGAAGTGGCTCAGGTGGATCTAGACTGGCAACATAAAGGTGAACTATTTATAGCTCGGTGGGCCCATGACACCTCAGGCCATCAAGGAAGAGATGCAACATACAGATGGGCTCGCGACCGAGGGGTGGACTTGACCATGGACACTATTGCACAGGTCATCCATGAATGTGAAACATGCGCTGCAATCAAGCAAGCCAAGCGGGTAAAACCTCTGTGGTATGGAGGATGATGGCTGAAGTATAAATATGGGGAGGCCTGGCAGATTGATTATATCACACTGCCACAAACCCGCCAAGGCAAACGCCATGTGCTTACAATGGTGGAAGCAACCACCGGATGGCTGGAAACATATCCCGTGCCCCATGCCACCGCCCGGAACACTATCCTGGGCCTTGAAAAACAAGTTTTATGGCGACACGGCACCCCAGAAAGAATTGAGTCAGACAACGGGACTCATTTCCGAAATAACCTCATAGACACCTAGGCCAAAGAGCATGGCATTGAGTGGGTGTATCACATCCCCTATCATGCACCAGCCTCTGGGAAAATTGAACGATACAATGGACTGCTGAAGACTACACTGAGAGCAATGCGGGGGGGTGGGACATTCAAACACTGGGATACACATTTAGCAAAAGCCACCTGGTTAGTCAACACTAGGGGATCTGCCAATCGAGCTGGGCCTGCCCAGTCAGAACTCTTACGCACTGTGGAAGGGGATAAAGTCCCTGTAGTGCATGTAAAAAATATGCTGGGGAAAACCGTCTGGGTTATTCCTGTCTCAGGCAAAGGCAAACCCATTCATGGGATTGCTTTTGCTCGAGGACCTGGGGGCACTTGGTGGGTGATGCGGGAGGATGGAGGAGTTCGATGTGTGCCTCAAGGGGATTTGATTTTGGGTGAAAACAGCCAATGAACTGAATGGTATGCTGTTAATTGCTATATGATATTGTATGTCATCACTCCTTTTGTTGCTATATGCCGCATCAATGGTATCATAGTAAGGATTTCCAAAATTAATGAAGAATGAACTTTGATTGAACCAAGCAACGTGTAGCGGTGGTGGAACAAAGACTGACTTCAGCATGCAGCAATCCAACACCACACAGACCATCTCTCCAGCCTTGAAAGACTGTTACGATAGATGGAGCCCAAAGTTATGGACTAAATGAACTCAATGGACATGTGTGGACCCTCTGCAGACATTTTACAGGGGTAGTCCATAGACTAAGGGAATGATAAATGATATCTGTGTATGTTATCAAAGGATGGGGAGGCGGGTGGTGGTTATTGAGGTCATATTGGATAGTATGGGACCTGAGCATGATGTAAATGGTATGGAATAAGGGATAGATATTGTCATGGTTTTAGCTGGGATAGAGTTAATTTTCTTCACTGTAGCTAGTATAGTGCTGTGTTTTAGACTTGGTATGAAAATATTGTTGATAACACACTGATGTTTTAGTTGTTGCTGGGTAATGTTTACACTAGTCAAGGACTTTTCCAGCTTCCCATGCTCTGCCAGGTGCACAAGAAGCCGGGAGGGGAGGGGGCACAGCCAAGAGAGCTAATTCGAATTGGCCAAAGGGATATTCCATATCATGTGACGTCATGCCCAGTATATTAACTGGGGGGAGTTGGCCGGGGGAAGCAGCGATCGCGGCTTGGGGACCGGCAGCGTCGGTCCGCGGGTGGTGAGCAGTTGCAGCACTTGTTGTTTAGTTTTGGGTTTTTTTTTCCCTTCTTCCAAGGTTTCATCCCTCTCTCACTCATTATTTTCCTTTTCATTATATTATTATTGTTATTATTGCTGTTTTATTCTAATTATTAAACTGTTCTTGTCTCACCCCACGAGTTTTCTTACTTTGGCCCTTCCGATTCTCTCCCCCATCCCACAGGGGTGGGGGGAGTGAGCAAGCAGCTGTGTGGTGCTTAGTTGCAGACCAGGGCTAAACCACAATATCTCCCTACTGAAAACGCTATGAAAAAAGTCTTAGTTCATATGTTAGAATCATGGCTAGATTCCCAGAGGTGGGAGAGGTAGGGACAACGTCACTTGGCTTAAGTGCCTATGTACTTATGTTCATCATTTTGCACCCACTAGAATTCACAAAAAGGAACTGCTATCTATAAGCCTCCTGTTTCCATCAGTATGCACACAATTAATTGCCTAAAACCACATATTCCACAGCAACCTGAAAACAGACAATCAAAATGAAACACATCTACCACTGCTGAAGGGACGGACGAGAATACCTGATCCCACAAAAAAGGAGGTGCTCTTCCTTCTTTCATTCATTGAAATGCCGCTGATAGCACTGAGATGTTGTTTTGGCAGTAGGAAACAGGTAACAGTATGGGAGCCTCTCTGCTTGCAGAACCACGATGCAAGTACACACTAGAATGCATATATTAACATATTTTTTACACCTCAGAGGATCTACAACTTTTTGTGATTGAATGGATGTTAAATGGAGTTTTCTGCTCAGTTTGAAAAGCAGCATCCCAGAACACTGGTTATCAATTACCTACGTGCTTCTCAAGCATCTATCACTTCAGTTACTCAGCACCAGTCAAAACAAACTTCTTTCTGACATAACGATCACAGTTGTTTTATTAAATTCTATTGTACTCTCTAGTTTTCCTAGTTGTCAACATAGAAAAATAATTTTGCTTAAGGCTTTCAAGGACACATTTAGAGTAATTTTTGATTGGCATGACAGTTACTGTCTGAGTAAAGAATTATCCAGAATTTGAAGCAGTCTGGCAATTAAGCATTCTTGACATTTCAAAGACATGTAGATGATCATATTTTGGTTGCCTGAAAATTAAATCAGTTATTCTGGGGAAAAATGTATACAGTTGGTATTTACATTTTTTCCTTTAAATATACCTGTCCTGAAATGTTGGGGGGGGGCGGGGGGCGTATGGAATATTACACTAATGTTATACTGAAACTTTAGAATCTCTCGAACAAACTTTACTTATATGCCAAATCTTGCCTGTGAATTATAATGTGGATTTTGTCTCCTATGAGTAAAGAAACCAGCAAAAATTTCTGGATCACTATTACATATTGAATAGTCTCTTCATAGGAGTACATTAGGACAAATTCTATCCATCCGTCACAGTTAATATCCACGGAGCAACCTAATGTACCAGCCCCTACAGTATTTTGTACGATCCTTGCAGATTCATTTTACAGCAGTTCAGGGAGGATGGTTAAAGGCATGAAAAATATAATGTGTAATCCAGAGACAACTGAGTGACGATGAGCATGATAGTATGCTTGGCTACAATGATCATACCTGATGACAGCTAAATGCAATGGGCTGTAACTTCAGTTTATAATCCTTTCTTACAGTCTTGTGGCAGCCTCAGAAATAAGCTGCACACTTTTAAATGGAATCATTTGTTGTGCTGGATTTTTTTTCTTGCAGGTGTTTTTTAGCTGTCATTATTCCTTCTCATTATCAAAATCCTAGAAAGGCTGTAAATTGTCAATCCCTTACTGTTCATCTTTGTTTGATTTTAATAAGAGATTGACATAAACAATATGGATTATAAGCATGCTGCAAACTTTTTATTCATGTCACCCTTACACAGTGATGGCGGCTGCACTGTAGTGCAAAGAATACATCAGATTATCAGGTGGTAAAGTCTTCCCAACTTCCACTGATTTCATCAGTGATTCTATTTCCCGATTTATATTAATGATCCAATAATCTTCTTTAAGTGACATTAAAGCTTATTTTCCTCCTGAGAAATATGCATAAAGTGGATTTTACTTCATCAGAGAAGTGTGGTTTCAGCTGTTTTTGTGTCATCTTTCGCTATTGTGGATTTTATATTGGTTCTCCCCACTGCAAACTGGAAATGTAGTAGGCAGAATCAAAGCTAATATATGTCATGGTTTTTTTACTAAAGGAAAGTTTAACATGGTTGGGACTTTAGAGTATATCTCAATGATACAGAAGCCATCATATTTAAAAGGAGTTTCAAAGACTGTTAGATACAGGTGTTAGAATTGAACCAGCAGAATCAGAAAAAGGGTCTTAGGAAGAGTATGGTGACACACATCAGTGAGAAATCAGTGTGGCATATAGGTGACCTACAAGATCTGAGAATTTCAGAAGATTTACAGTATAAAACAATGAGAATACTAAAATTTCTGTTTTCCTCTGAATTCACATACTCTAGGAACAAACACCAGTGATGTTGTCAGAGTGATGGGTGTACTCAATAAGGAGAGATAATTGCAGCAATTTTGTCCAACTAGCTAGAACAGCTGAGGGGCTGTGCCTTTAGTTCAGCTACAGAAGCAGCAATACCATTGCCAAGGGTCTATCAGTGGCAATGACTAAATTTTGTGTTAGGATTACTAGAGGATCAACATATGGGCTAAGACTCTTCTTGTACATTTTGTTCCTTATCTTCCACCTTAACGTGTACCATGTACTGCTCTTGAGCAAGAGCTTTTAGGATTGCTGAGGGTGAGGATGTCTAGGGATAATGATTGAGGTCATATCAGCACACACCAGGAAGCTGATCAAGCCAAGGACTGCTCTGGGATTTTTAAGTCCTCTGCGCAGAAGCTATGCCCTTTCATCTGATTATTCACTCTTCTGAGACACACAAGTCCAGCTCCATATGTAAAGTACATGAAAAATTCTACTGATTCAGCAGTTTTTCCTCACACTGGTAACTTACATTAATTTAGTTCATATGTAAATGACTGAGACAGAGAAGACAAGGATCTTCCAAACTTACATTATTGGGAGGATTTGACTTATAAGAATTTTGAATCAAGTCAATGTCTCTATCTCCCAGTGGGCTGTCCCTAGGCTTCCCTTCAACAATTCATTTGTTCCAGAATTTTTGGCTGAAGAACCACTTCTGTGTCCTACATATTTGACTGGATTGAATAAATAATTGCTGCCACAGCATCTGGGAGTTGGCACAAACTGTCAGATATACAGCAGGGATACTTTGTTCTGGATAGCTCATTAGAGCAGTCCTGCCACTCCTTGAAAGCACGGATTTAACTAGACTAAAAATGGGAACTAATTTGGTTCACAGAGCTTAAGCCTCTTATACCAACTCATGCACGTTATCCAAGTTTGTCTGTATAAAGGAACACGTAATTTAATGAATTCAGAAATTTCAATCACACACTTTCAAAATTTGTGTCTTCCCTTTAATTCAAACAAATCTCCTCTCTTTGTGTATGTTTTAATGTCGCTGGTTTTGCATTATTCTGTGAATTTGTGCTTTCTCACTTCCATCTTTCCATGAGCAAGACTCTTCTGTCAGTAAGCAGGTTGTAATCTGAAGTCAAAAGCTGAATTTGATAAGGCTGGTGTTTTCTCTTTGCAGTGGCTAAGGTAATATCTTATATTGCCTAAGAAGAGGACAGGAGGATTGTGGCTTTGTCCATCCATGGTTCCATCCCAGTAGTTCACAATGACTAGAGCTCTGTATGCCTTACAAAGTACTTTTACTATGATATTATTCCACAGATTTAGAAAGTTGCATGGACACTAAAGCAACTGAAATCTACTAGATTGCACCGTGTTATTAAAATCCTCTTTTTTCCCCATGTTAGCTGCATTGCAGGAGGTTCTGAGTTGTTACTGAACTTCATTCAACCTGAATGTTGGTGATTCAATTACAAACATATGTACTAATGTTTCAGTCATATCCTTCAAGTGTTATAGTGCTGGATTTTGTCTTCTGTGAATAAGTGTTTGGGACTGGATGATATCAGAGAAGTGACGCATCCAAAGCTTTCAGAAAATATTAAGTTAATTTTAGGAGACCAACATCCCTGCAATATTACTAGTGGGAAAACATTAACCAAAAACAAGTTTCACCTCTTCTTAAGAGAGTTTTCACAGAGTGTTTGTTGTTCATGTTCAAATTAAACATCTTTGAAGGAGTAATATTTTAAGAATAAGTGTTATTTAGTGGACAATAAAAAGACTGCATAATTGCCAAATTCAAAATACATCTAAACAAATCTTTATATAGGGATAGATTCTGCAGCAGCATATCTTTGAACTTTAATAGAAGTTTTATAGTAAATCGTAAAGAAGTGCTGTGACCCTTTAAATTTTGGAAGTCAGAAACTTGATCTAATGGGTGAGAGGGAATGAGACATTTCAAATGAACAGACAAAAATGTGTAAAAAGCTAATTTTATAATAAGCTAGAACAATAACATAAGTACTGGGAAGAAAGAAACCCAAAGCAACAAAACTCCTACAAGAAACCTAACAAGAACCTTTCAAATCAATGCACATAAACTACAACTTTTTCAAAAAAGGTAATGTGTTTGCAATTTCCACAACAATCAATGGGTTGGGAAACCCTGGGTATTTTGTTTACTCTTTTGTGGGTATAACCTAACCCTGTCAGCTATGCTTACAAGTTTGGCAATCAAAATTGGCATCTATAAGTTGGTAAATATTTAGACAGCATCTTCAAATACTTTATTGTATTAATAAGAATGATTTTTTTCTTATATATTTCAATATTATGGCTGTGCTTTAGCTACTCATTTCTCTTTAAGCTGAACAGGAACAATAAAAGGTACAAACTCCACTTGGCTCTCTTCTCTTCCCATGGGATAACTTTGTCATCATGGGCTTATTTGCAAGTTCTGCCTTCCCTAACTTTAATAGGTATCCCTAGTTCAATACTCTTTGGGAAAAAAAAATCAGCAGCAGAAAGAAGCAAAAACATAATTTCTTCTTTTGACAGAAAGTACAAGGTATCAGTACAGGAGCCACTTAAGCTCAGCAGAAACTCTCAAGACAAAATAGGAGTTTCAATCTCTCAGGTTTTGCACATTTCACTAAAGGCTTGTAGATGGTAGCTCAGGGACTGTGATGGAGAAGGCAGGGTATTACTTTGAAGGAAAGGTGTAACCTTGTGAAAGATTTATATGAATGTTGCTATATGCTCTATATTGTATTGTATTGGTAAGGATGTGGATGTATGATTTCCACCTCCCTAGAATGGTGAGAGTTCAAAGAGTTAATGTGGAGGCCATCAGTGGTCAATTTGTCATAGGATCTTATGAACTGGATAGGGCTAGGACAAGCCATCTCTCTACAGCCTACTTTAATCTCACACCATCTATATTCTTCTAGTAGAGACATAGAGATAGAGATAGTGATAGGGATGAGACATCTTTTCCATTATTTGGATGATCTGAAGAAATGCACTAGAGAGGATCACAGTGTCAGATAAATTGATTTGTCTATGAGAGACTTTTTGAGTGATACAGTTTGGGGAAAGCAGGAAGGGAAATAATAGAGGAAAGGAGAAGGGAGTGATTTATCCTTTTGTTTCAAAGAAGGGCTTTGTGTTTCTCAAATTCTCTATAACTACCAAAGGTTATAAAGTACAGCAAGTACAACAAGTTAGAACAGCAGTCTCAGAGGAGTCATTAAATTATGACAGTGGTAAAACTTGCAAAAATCTTTGAGTTCAATAGCTTGATCCATTTTCTAAAATTGTATTTTCTTCAGTCAAAAGAAATGCTAAGTCTTCAGGGACACTCCTGATTATACTGGGATCTCAGAAAGATTATCCTGGAGACAGGTAACTTCTAGTCTATTTTCTTGTTTTACTTAGCATGTCTCCTTTTCCTCAATTTCTAGTGACCTTAAGCAGTTGACTAGGCTTTCGGACCTTCCTCTACTTTTTAATACAGTACATGTAGTTTCTGGCAGACAGTAAAAGAGTTTAGAATTCCCTTCCATTCATCACTATATACACCACCTTCCTTTTAGGTCTTTGGAAAACTATGGCAATTTTATGCTGTGAGAAATGTTAAGATAGAAAAGTTATTTCACACATTTTCAATTAAAGTAGGTAGTGTGGTTGAATTTAATGAATGCCATATTTTGAATTGAAAATAAATTTTCTCCAAGGGGTAACAGAGCAGCAAACAATTAAAAGACAATAAATATGAACATTTTAAATTGTGGTAGCTATCCTTAAGAAAGTATTTATGATTTCAGTTTCTGTTGCTTAGGGTTCCCTTCCCATCCAGCCATGGCTAATTTGGAGTTTAAGTGAAACATATTTTAATTTTTTACCGTGATAATTAGGGCACACACAAGGTTTTAAATCTGAGATTATTAAGTACTTTCCAAAGAGTTATTTATACTTTTCAGCACCTGCGTGTGTTTTTTCTTCATTTTATAGACATTTTAAATACATTTAGAAAGAAATTTTAAATATGTTTCTAAAAAATCACCTACTCTATTTCTCTGTGGACAGTTTTGCATGTTTTTATAGCTTCCCTAGAAAAGTCTAAGGACCTAGACAAATTCTCTGATTTGGTCAGAGTTCTGATTTACGTTATCATACTTAAGTTATATGATACATGCAAGATTTTGATTACAAATACTACAGGTGAAATCAAAGCTTTTTATAGATCCTGTGTTTCTCAGGCATATGTAATGTATACCGAACACGGATTGACGGTGGGTGGATTATCAAAAGGATTTTGGTGATTTTTCAGTGAAGTCTTTAATTTATTTCCTCTTCCAATAGCTGAACTATTTTATTTCAGTGTTTGTGATTAAAATGATGCCTTTTTGATTCTGAGCAGCTGAAAAAAAATGATTGTATTTTATTCTGACTTCTCTATTTGTGTCAGTTTTATTTCCTGTTTACACACATTCTAAAAGATGGAGTAAGGGAATGATGTTCCCTTTCCTTTACTCTAACTCCTGGAGGAGTTGCATGCTGGAGTCTGGCCTGAAACTGGTTCACTCCAAAAGTTGTATTTAATGTTGTTTTTCTGTTTTCTTCACTAGGATTACTTACTGTAGCATATGTAAGTAGTGGTATGGATATTTTCAGAATCAAGAACTGAGTGAATTGGAACTTTTACAAATTATAGATTAAGAGGATATTTTTGTTGATATTTTGATGCCAAAAAATGCAGATAGTTTCCGGTAAGAAACACTTACATATCTCATGCAGATACCAGTGAGAATTAGTCAGCTATGCCCAGATCATCAAAGAAATTCATGGATCTGCATCAGCACTGTCTGCTTAGTGACTTTAGAAAATATGACCAGTCATCTATTATATCTCTAGGCACTGAAATACCTGCAAATATCTGACCCTCAGCTGGATTTTAAAAGTGGTTTGATGTATTCAGTAACATTTAGATATTCTAATCAGATTAAGACCTTTTGAATACCCCACCGCTCTTTCAGCCTCTTTGGATTCATTCATACCTTTGAAAACCAGAAGGAAAAGTGGTGTATGAAATGATTTCAGGGTCAAATTTGATTACAAGCTGACCATGACAGTAATTTTGTTTTGATTAAAAAAAAAAAAAAAAAGTAGAAACACCTGCAAGGCAAGAAGTATTTCTTCTTCATTAGTTACTGGCAAGGCTTCAATTCAAACACTGTTTCCTGCTTTATGTGTTCTACTTAATTAAAGATCTAGAATAATGGATGATAGTCTGCAAAAAAAAATAACATGAATGATTAGAAGTCCAGCAAACATGAAAGAATAAGGATATTTAGTCTGAAGAGAGACAAGGAGAGAAAGGAAAATTGAACATGATGACAATTTTCAAATACATAAATACTACCACAGAGAAGAAAGCCATACTCTGTTTTCCATCCATGTGAAAGACAGGTCAAGTAGCACTGACCTTAAATTGCAATAAGACTGATTTATGTTAGACAGTGGGTAAAACTTCTAATGCTATTAAAGATAATGAAGTGCTTGAATAGATTGCCTGCACAGCTGTGGGTCTCTATTATTCTGTAAGACATGATAAGAAAAACGTCTCTGAGTAATGATCTAGTTACAGTGACTCTTGCCTTGTGACAAGAGGTGAACTAGGCAACCTTCTGAGATATGTCCCAGTCCTACAGGCAAAAACTTAACACCCCCTCTTCCCTGTAAGAGTCTATGCATTGCCAGTGGTTGAAAACCAGTAGAGAATTAAGATGAAATTCATAAATCTTGGAGCTATAGCTCACAAAATCTCTAACAATTTCACTAAAAGACCACATTATAACCTTTTGGAAATAGACAAAAAATATTTCTCTTAAAGTGACTTAAGAGAAAAGTAAGAAAGCTGCTAAGAGTGATCATTGGTCCTGGACTCAGGGAAACGGGCATGATATATGTTTATATCCTGCAGTGTGTGAATGAAGAGTAGATCAGAAACAATTTTCTTTAAGAGGTGTTAATCTCAGTAGAAACAATAGATATGGCATAGATAACTCTCAATAGTAGAGAAACATCACTCAAAAGAAACATAATCTGCATGAGGAAAAGATTAATTAGAATCCAAGTTAAAATGTTTGTTTATGCTCAAGCTGAATAGAGTATCTGTGGTAAATTAGAGACTAGTATTCTCTTAACAAAACTCTTAAATAGTAAAAACAACAGCATAAATTTCTATCCTGGAGGAATCTTCCTTTAATCACTGAAAGTAATGACCCTTCAAGTTCAGAATAAGCTTTTTTTGGGAGATAACTGTTGAATGTATTCCATGCATTTTGGGGGGTTTTAAACTCATTGCTCAACTAGCTCATCTTGACAAAAATCCCAGCAGTGAGAAGAATTTGTAAAAATATGAATGGCTACCAATCATAAAATTGGACAACTCAGAAGTTAGGCTTACTAGGTCTAAAATTATCTTGTTTTGTTATGCAATCACCTTTTTTTTTTTTTGCTAACCTTGCTATCAAATATATGAGAACAATCTGGCAGTTCACTGAGTGATGCAACTCATACTTGTTACTTCTTCACTTTCTGTTTCAGAGTGTCCAGAACATCTCTGGAACTTTGTGTGAAGTATCTTATTAGTCTAGAGTTTTATTTAGGCATTTTCAAAGTGCATAACTGCAGTCTACATTAAAAAGAGTTAGTTAAAGAAAGGAAGGTGATAAGAAAATTGTTTATTTTTCACAATAAGTGTAAAATTGGGACCTGTTTAGGAGAAAACATATTGGTTAAGTACAATGTCATCTTACCATTCAAATTCAGAAGTGGTCCACATATATTTTTGCATGATTGCATCAGAGCTAATAATGTCTACCCCATAAGCCTAGTAGTTCAGGTTCAGCAACATGTGAATGAAATTAAATTGCTGCAAGCTGAAATATGCAAGCTGAGTACACACTTACAGATCAACTACCTCAACACTGATTCTGCATTCCTCAAAGTTGTTTAGCTTTGAAAATTACCTGTAGAAATAGGTTATTTTATTTCAAATAAATAAGGGTGTAATCAACTCATATCTATTTGCCTTTCATAGTGGAGACATCTGTCTCCTCAAGAATGAATTGTATATTTCCAACAGAAAGTTCCTTTGTAATGAAATTGCAACTTTATCAGCCAAAAGCTGAATCCTGAGGTGTTAGATGATCTTTTTTTGTTTTTGAAAATATATTTTGAAAATATACGATTAAAGGTAAGAATAGAGACTTTTAACTGGACTCAACATCCTTTTTGAATGTGAAAAATAGAGAATGGGTTTATTGTGCTTGTTTTAGTCTTTGTTGTTGAGGAGACAGGTTGTAGATGAACTATGATGTCCTGATGGCCATAGTGAAGACAGTTTCACCAGAGTACATTATAGATGGCATCACTGCCTGGACCTTTTAAAGCTCTGCCCCAGATGATCATCCCATCTTCAGGCCTACTTTGAGTTCATTTGCTAAACCACTGACCATAAACGTAATGTCAGAAATTTTTTTCTGGTGTAATGAAGAGGACGATGTAGGATAAAATTCTTTGACTATTACTTTTTTCTGTGGCACACTCAAACTCTTTAACTTGATACAGAAGAACCAGATAACAGATTTTTTTTTTTTTTTTTCAGATACCACAGTAATGTGTTTCTGAACCAGCATTGCATTTTTTCTAAGAACAGAAGGGAAGAATCAAGGCTAGCTTTAGCTTAGGGCTTCATGAGACTAAATGGAGAGAGAAAGGATCTTTCAAAGAATGACTCTTAGTGGCAATTAGGCTCCTGTTCACAATAACTCTCTGCAAGGATTAAGTCAAGTAGGTTACAGACACCCTTGTGACATGCACTCCTTAGTCTTAGCGGGGAGTCATAAGGGTTCACTGTAGCAAAAAATTTCCCATGTGAGAGATACCATTGGATTTTAGCTACTTAGCTTTCTATCATAAAGTTAAGTAGTCAAGTAAGGATTGGTAATATACATTTCTAAAGACCCATTGTGGATGACAGGAAAGCTGATATGGGCGCCTTTTGAGCTAGAGAACGTATATGGATTTCATGGTTCCTTTTCTATTCTATCTTACCTAACGCAAACACATTCTATTTCTTCCTAAATTTCTGTTGTCGGCCAGTGCTACTTTCTGCGAGACTAAAACATGCCATTTTATTCCTATACAATACAAATTTAAATGGAAACAAGACAATGAACAGATACTTATTATGTGTAGATACCCTCCAAACAGTCTAATGTAAGTGCTAAACAATTCACTGCACTAAAAAATGCTTTTGAAAGCAATGTGTCAAGAAATCTTAAGACAGATAAAAATCAGTTTTGGAATACGGCAAAATACTGCAGGTGTGAAAGGGCACTGCACACTCAGATATCTAAAGCATTGTGGAGTGAACAATTACACTTTTAAGATGTAACATTCTGGGGGCAGAGCTGGAAAGAACATAAACACCTTTTAGTTTTGTAGGAGGAAAAGATTGTTAAAGTTGATTCCTTCCTGAGAAATAATTGCTGTCTGAAATGTGACAGAGAAAATGGAGGCCAACTCATTCTTTTCTGGAAAAAACAAGGAACCTGCTTTATCCCATGTTGTGCCCTATGTAAATTTCTAAGGTACAATATGGGAGAAAATTCATACAGCATACCTCAGTTCTAAGACTGGGGGCTAAGAAAAACATATGAATGCGGTATGTAATACAACTGTTTTGTTTTTTGGTTTTTTTTTTTTTTTTTTTTGGTTTTGGTTTTTTGTTTTTTGTTTTTTTGTTTTTTTGTTGTTGGTTTTTTTTTAAATGCAATAGTCACATAAAAACAGTTATGCAGAAAAATATATAATAATAGGACGTGCAGAATGGTATAACCAATTTCTGACCTGTTTTGACTTAGAGACTACTTGAAGAAGAATTAGTTTCTACTTTTTGTGTTTAACAATACTTCATGTTTTTTCCTAACATGAATTTGTTTTTCTGAATTTATATTTAGATGTATATCACACGATGAGCAGTGAAGGTCTATAAATAAACCATGCACCATATGGAAAAAGTGAAAAACTTATATTCTGATCACTTTACTGGTTTCTTTTCTGTTCAGTTCTGTATGTTATAAGAAATAGTGAAAACTAGCAAAACACTGGAAAGCTTCAAAAAAACATGGGTACTACTGGCACTGAAAAAATGAGGAGAAAATGAGCTAGCAACTTTGCAATTAGAATCATTAAATATATTTTTTTTGGAAGTGCTGAGCTTTAACAACTGTGTGGGAACTGGTAATTCCTAGAGCCAATAAAATCCCAACCATAGAAGTCCTCACAATGGATACCAAGGAGTCTAATAGAATTGTTCCTAATTAATCACTGCCTAGGCTTGCTTTGTCCTGCCTTGATAAAGCTGAACTTGATTATATTCTGTGGAAATCATCTTTAAAATTCCTTGCCCGTTGCTGTGGGTGTTAGGGAACAGACAACACCCCACTCATTTAGCAATTTTATGTCTCATCTTCATGGTGAAGTTAATCAATTAATTTGATCTAAGCAATATAATAAGATTGAAGTATAGTCATAGTGAATCTTGTTGATTATACAGGAACTTTCTTGTGTATATGATATTAAAATTGAAATCCATTATATATCTATTACTGACTGAAAATTCAAACTGGTTCCTATATAGTGTAACATTTTTAATGGCATTCACTTTTGTATTCTTTTAAGATTTAGTCTAAATGGAATTCATATTGGTAGTTCATTGTATTCTTACTCAAGTCCATTAGGTAGGAAACTATTCTAACTCCTCTTTTGCCATTATTATTCAATGTCTAATTTAACAGGAATCTTTTTTTTTTCTGTATAGTTTTTTCCCCGGCAGCTTATATCTTCCATTTAACTTTTTGCAGTCAGACCTTGTTAGTGACTAAGTACTGATTGAGACATATGAAAGCTAGCTATTGTATTTTCTGTGGAAACATTTTATATATCTTCAGTGGAAATCTCCCTATCTCTCAATCTTATAGAGATATTATTGACTCCTTACTACTTCAGCTTTTTCACACTATTTTTTAATAATGAAAGACTTGAAGAAATAACAACTCAAGTAGCTTTTTGAGCTAAAAAGACTCTTTATAATGCATTTTTTGCTCTGCAATATGACAGCTTTCTGAAAATGGAATAAAATTTGTGATATCTAATCTCACAGTCCTTATTCCCTTGAAAGATAAATGTTGCAAAGCTTGGTTATTGTTTTAAGAACAAAATCAAAGCAGTAGTTGCTGCTAGCCAAACCTATTAGAACCATAAACACTAATTATAAAGAGACATGGCTGTACAACATTCAGATAATAGTTTTTTTTGTAAAACAAATTCAAAATGTTAAGTTGTACCCTCGTGAGTAAAAGGTGTTTCAGTGAGTTGCCAAAATGAGTCAAATGATAATCAGGCATTCCTGCCCCATTAAGGTAATAACACAGATGATAAATAAAACGTTTTAAAAAATCCACGGTAGTCTGCCATCTACCACTGATAATCCATGAGCTCTCCATCAACATAATTTTTTCACTGTGTTAGCAAAATTATGGGGTAAAGTGACACAATAGGCAATTTCTCTGTCATGCAAGGGTCATATACTTTCCCATATATGTTAAATACACAGACACAGAGGATTAAATAATCTCATGTTGCCCGATACAGTGTTATTTTGAAATGGAGTGGGAAACTGCTTATGAAATGCACAATGCCTTTTTATTGAGCAAGGTTCAAGGAAAGTGGAATAACTTGCTGTTCACCATTTATTATTCTGTTACTTGCTTTGCAAACAAAAGAAACCACCTACAAATTCTCTGATAAATGAGCTGAATGGATGCCTTGTTTCACCATAGCTTCCACATCTATCACCATGTCATGTTCTGATTATGTCATAAATTACTATAGCAGTAAATCTCGACAAATTTTAACAGATAGAGCTATGTCTCGTAACACGAACATGCTAGTAAAAAATGTAATTTTCTGCTCTTTGGAAAAAAATCCAGTGATGCTCCAGAATCCCTGAAATCTTTGTGAATAATTGTGAACCAAACCAGAAAATGTAATTGTCTTTCTTCTCTTAACTCTCTAAGAATGATATGAATGCTTAAACTGGGTGCTCCCCCACTTTGCAGAACATATAATATAAACTGAACCTTGGTAACATGAATCCCATGACTGGAGTGCGGCTGTCGATGGCTACAGGCTGTTCAGAAGGGACAGGCGAGGAAGGACAGGTGAAGGCATTGCCCTCTACATCAAGAAATGGATAGAGTCAGGCGAAGAGTAAAGTAAGGACCCTGAATTTTAGGAAAGCAAACTTGCACCTGTTCAAGGAGTTAGTCAATAGGACCTCCTGGGAAACTGCCCTTAGGACAAGGGAGTAGAACAGAGCTGGCAGATCTTTAAGGATGCTTTCCACAGAGTGCAAGACCTCTTGATACCCAGGTGTGAGAAATCAGGAAAGGATGGCAAGAGACCAGCATGGATGAGTTGAGACCTGCTGGTCAAACTAAACAGCAGGAAGGAAATGCACAGGCAGTGGAAGCAGGGACAGGTATCCTGGAAAGAGTACAGGGACACTGCCCAGATATGTAGGGAAGGCCAAGGCACAGCTGGAGCTGAACTTGGCAAGGGATGCAAAGAATAAGAAGGGCTTCTATAGTTGTGTCAGCCAGAACAGGAAGGTCAAAGAAAGCGTATCCCTACTGATGAATACAACTGGCAAACTGGTAACAATGGACAAGGAGAAGGGTGAGGTAGTCAACAACTTTTTTGCCTCAGTCTTCACTGGCAACCTCTCTTCCCACACCTCTCAAGTGGATGGACTGCAAGGCAGGGACTGGGGGAACAAAATCCCTCCCCCTGTAAGAGAAGATGAGGGTCATGACCACTTGAGGAACCTGAACATACATGAGTCTACGGGACCTGATGAGATGCATCCCAGAGTCCTGAGGGAATTGGATGATGTAGTTGCCAAGCCACTCTCCATGATATTTGAAAAGTCACAGCAGTCAGATGACTGGAAAAATGGAAACATTGCACCCATTTTTAAAAAGGGGAAGAAAAGACCCTGGGAACTACCAACCTGTCAGTCTCACCTCTGTGCCTGGGAACAGATGGATAGAACAGATTCTCCTAGAAGCTATGTTAAGGCACATGGAGGACAGAGAAGTGACTTGAGACAGCTAGCATGGCTTCACCAACGGCAAGTCCTGCCTGACCAACCTAGTGGACTTCTGTGATGGAGTGACTACATCAATGGACAAGGGAAGAGCTACAGATGTCACCTCTCTGGAATTCTGTAAGGCCTTGACATGGTCCCCCACAACATCCTTCTCTCTAAACTGGAGAGATATGGATTTGATGCATGGACTGTTTGGTGGATGAGGAATTGGTTGGATGGTCACATCCAGAGGATAGTGGTCAATGGCTCAATGTCCAGATGGAGATCAGTGACAAGTGGTGTCCCTCAGGGGTCCATATTAGGACTAATACTATTTAATATCTTCATCAGTGACATAGCAATATCATGTGCACCCTTAGCAAGTTTGCAGGTGACACAAAGCTGATTGTTGCAGTTGACATGCCTGAGGAACGGGATGCCATCCAGAGGGACCTGGACAAGCTCGAGAATTGGGCCCCTGTGAACCTTATGAAGTTCAACAAGGCCAAACGCAAGGTCCTGCACAGACGTTGGGGCAACCCCCAGTATCAATACAGGCTGGGGGATGAGGGGATTAGAGCAGCCCAGTCAAGAAGGACTTGGAGGTACTGGTGGATGAAAGCTGGACATGAACCAGCAACATGCGCTTGCAGCCCAGAAGGCCAACCATATCCTGGGCTGCATCATAAGAAGCGTGGCCAGCACGTCAAGGGAGGTGATTCTACCCCTCTACTCTGCCTTGGTGACACCCCACCTGCAGTACTGCATCCAGCTCTGGAACCCCCAGCAGAGGAAAGACATGGACCTGTTGAGTGGGTCGAAAGGAGGGTCACAAAAATGATCAGTGGGATGGAACACCTCTCCTATGAAGAAAGGCTGAGAGAGTTGGTGGTGTTCAGCCTGGAGAGGAGAAGGTTGCAGGGAGACCTTACTGCAGCCTTTCAATACTTAAAGGGGGCTTATAAGAAAGATGCGGACAGGCTTTTTAGCAGGGCCTGTTGCAGTAGGACAAGGGGTAATGGTTTTAAACTAAAAGAGGGTAGATTTAGACTAGATATAAGGAAGAATTTTTTTATGGTGAGGGTGGTGAAACACTGGAACAAGTTGCCCAGAGAGGTGGTAGATGTTCCATCCCTGGAAACATTCAAGGTCAGGTTGGATGGGGCTCTGCACAACCCGGTCTAGTTGAAGATGTGTCTGCTCATTGCAGGGGGGTTGGACTAGATGACCTTTAAATGTCCCTTCCAACCCAAACTATTCTATGATTTTATGATTCTATAATTGAGTTAAGGGAATTTTAAAGTAAATTAATGACTAGTAATCTTTCAATCATGTAGAAAATTTGAATGTTATGAAATTGTGAAGATATGTCTTGATGTCTGACCTGAAGACCATGGAAGAATCTGGAAGCCGTTTGTTGAATTGAGTAGACTTTTTTGTTACATCACAGGACTTTTTAAAATTTGGATTTTTAAATTAATTCATCATCAGAAATATATCTAGGTCTTAATATATATTTATAGGTATACATACATACTAGCATTGTAACAATGCAGCAAAGGTAGCATCAGGGAAATAATTAGGGAAGCAGATCTGGCAATAATGTCAATTTTCAATCAGTGACCTGAGAACCAGCACTTCATTGATCAGTCGGGCTGTCTACTTCAGGCGTTTAAAGCAGGTGCAGAGATTGTTGCAGTAAGCTTTATATGTACCCTGTTTTCTTCATAGAATACAGAGGGAATTTAGAGTTCTGAATTGAGATATTAATAACTACAGTCCAAAGTACATGACAGAACCTCCTGTTAGCCCATTTCACTTAAATCTTTAGAGTTTTTTGTATGGCTAGGTCTAGAAATTGTCTGGTTTCCACATGCAGCTGTACCTCCTGATGCTTGGGCATAAGTGTAAATCCCATATCCTTTAGAAAGATTCATCTACTCCTCTCCAAACAAAGCAGAAAAATAAATACTCCAAAAGGCATCCAAATAGATGATATCAACGGGCAAACTTGCCAGTGTGAACCACAATATAGGGCAAACTATTGTGCTAGGTACAATCTATGTGACAACACAAGAGCTTGAAACTTGCATCTGTATCAGAGGGCTTTGTAATGAAAATGTTTAGTTTTGTCTTTCTACATCATTTCACTTTGTGAAGACAAATAAAAGAACTTTCACAATTAATGAATATTGAGAAGCTCAGAATAAAGATCCATGCTGCTAGCATTGGTTAGTCTGATGTACATCCAAATAATTTAATTTCAGCTCATCTTGACTGTGTCTTGAGTGTGGTTTGATTCATAGCAAAGGGGGGTGGTTGTTACTGATAAAAATATAACCATCAATTATTAAAAGGAGAGGAGAGGTACACAATGAAAAATAAGTGTTTGTTCAGCACTTATATTCAAGTAGCACTTGAGATGAAGTAGTTTATAACAAGTTTTAGTAGTTTTGTACAATGTGTTTTGAAGATGAATATTTTTACAAGGTCAAAAATATTTATTATATGAACAAAACTTTATTCAACTTAAGCCTCTGATATCCAGAGAAAGGTCTGATCTGAATAAGTATTTGTTCTCATTTCCCAGTAACAATAAAATTTAGTGTAAACTCAAAATTTTCTGATATCTTTATCTTAGAGGAAAGGAGTGTCAAAATGACAAAAAGCAACAGTCTTTGGGGGTTATTTTCTTGTTTGCTTGTTTTTTGTAATGTTTGTGTAATGTTGGTTTATCTTAGGTAAAAGAAAAAATGGTCTGGAAAAGTACAATACATTGCAAGGAAACAGCAGCTATTCTTGAACTTATACTTAGGTCAGTTATTAACTTTTCCCTACATTTTGTAATTTGGTCCTCATTTTCAAGGTCCCACAAACACCAGCCACTCCTCTACCCACCTGCTGCCTCTGCCCCCCAGTTTCATCCCGTGCTTTCCACTTCACTGCAAATAAGCTGAATGACTAGTCATCCCTTCCCTCTTACTTTCTTCATAGCATTCAAATTTCTCTGCATAGTGTTTTATGCCTGGAACAGATTCTCTTTGTCAGTCTGACATACCTCCCCCAGTTCCTCAAGTTCTTTATTAAAGCACTTTTCTAAAATAAGGTTCCTTTCAGCTGTCTCACATTCTCCCTTAGTAACATCAGCAGAGAGATGATTCAAATTCATTAACATTAAACATAAATTGATAAGACTCATAAGTACTTAGGTCTATTGACTGCAGCTGATTCTCATAATATCATAATGTATTTTGTGCATATTGTCCAAAGGAAGGTCCTCAGTGAAGTAACATCAAATGCAATTTTCTTTAAAAAAATTCAGTAAATTGTTATTCAATGGAGAGGTATGATGGGTATGAGTCGTCACATAAGAAACTCAGAGCAGACTGCAGTGAATGCTTGTCCCTGCCATCCCAGTCCCTGGGCCACCCATGCTACGAGATGTTCTTGAATTGCACTATACTCCCAAAGAATAGCTATGCTGTTGCTGCCAGTTTATGTTCTCCCCCTGCCTCCCAGATTATTATGTTCTTTTGGATATAGCCCCGGTAAGAATACCCACAGAAGCAGATCCCAGTATGTATGCAGAAACCATTTGAATTTAACAAACTTCTTGACTCATGGGAGTTTACCACATGGTCAGGGGCTAAGTTTTTAAGTCTGAGGGATCAGAAAAATTGTCTTCGTACATATCAATACCCCTACAATTCTCTGATCAAGAAGGAAACACACTCTACTCAAGCGATGTAAATAGTAAAGTCTTTCTGGGGGGAGGGTTGCGTTAAAGTTATTCAAATTTAAATCAAAACAATACTGCTTTCATAAAGTACATAAGCAGATATCTAATGATACCTTTGTAGAATACACAAGTATGTATTTAACTTAGTAGTGTACAGTAGCATTTAGATCAGATATTAGATCAAATTAAGCAAATAGTTAAGCATCTAGATTGATGAGACTTAAACTTGTGTTCAAGTACTTCTGTGATATGGACCTATAGATGTTACACTTTTTTTTATTCATGCTATTCTGCTAGGAATAGCGTGGCCAGCAGGAGCAGGGAAGAGATCGTGCCCCTGTACTCAGCACTGGTGAAGCCGCACCTTGAGTATTGTGTTCAGTTTTGGGCCCCTCATTACAAGAAGGACATTGAGGAGCTGGAGCTTGTCCAGAGAAGGGCAACAAAGCTGGTGAAGGGTCTGGAGAGCAGGTCTTATGAGGAGTGGCTGAGGGAACTGGGGTTGTTTAGTCTGGAGAAGAGGAGGCTGAGGGGAGACCTTATTGCTCTCTACAACTCCCTGAAAGGAGGTTGGAGCGAGGTGGCTGTTGGTCTCTTCTCCCAAGTTACTAGTGGTAGGACAAGAGGAAATGGCTTAAAGCTGCATCAGGGGAGGTTTAGATGGGATATTAGGAAAAATTTCTTTACTGAAAGAGTGGTCAGGCACTGGAACAGGCTGCCCAGGGAAGTGGTGGAATCACCATCCCTGGAGGTGTTTAAAAAACATGTAGATGTGGCACTTCGGGACATGGTTTAGGGGACATGGTGGTGTTTGGATGATGGTTGGACTTGATGATCCTAGAGGTCTTCTCCAACCTTAATAATTCTATGATTTTATTTGGTATCTTTCAAAGAAATATATAGTTATTTCATTTTATGTAAGTAGTATTTCCTCATTATACTATCCAAGATACATTTTTGTAGAATAAGAAATATACTTCATGTGGTTCTCTGTTATCAGAATGAAAATTCTTACAGAAATGAGTTTACAAGAAATTCCTTTTGTGTTTTCCTACAGAAACAAAGTGACTACATAGCTCAGAATTTTGACTTTAAGGACATGAACCATTCACTGTGCTTTTAGAGGGGCTATTTGTGTGTTTAATGTTAAGCATATGAACACAAAATTGCTGAATGTGAGAAAATACAGTTCATGTGAGTGAAATGTGATGTGTTATTTCCACAACAAGAAAGGAAAATATGAAGCAAATTGTTTATCCTGTATTTTATATGCTGAGATGCAGCCTCTATTTGTGTATTCAGATGAGCAAATTAATGCAATCATTAATGCAGTCACCAATTTGGAAAAATCACTCTGTCTCACTTTCTGGATTTATTTTACAGTAAATCCAGATTTTTAAAATAGCTTTTTTTCGAAGCCTCAGAGAACCAGACATTGTTTTTCTTTATTTCCAATGCAATTGCTTGTCTTAACATTTTTATTTGTACCTGAATCCATTTCATACCATCACATTAGCAAGGATTCTTCTTTGCTGATGATTATTAAATATTTTGAAGTACCTGTGCTTTTCTTTTCCTTTTAGCTTTGAAAAGGTGTGTTCTTATTTCATCAAGTTCAAATATATTTGAGTAGTGTAAGCTGAGCCCAAGTATGTTTGATCTTATGTAAGTAAGTTCTTTGATCAAATATACATTTTAATGTTGTTTGGGTTCCAATTTCAGAAATTATTTAAATGCAACAAAATGAAGTTAAACTGCATATGACAACTTCATAAACTGTATGTATTCCAAGCCTCAAGTAATACATTACCGTATACGTAAGAATTAATGGATCGTTATCCCAGAAAGGCAAAGAAGGAAGAAAGAAACTAAAAAGGACAATGATGTTATGCTCCTAAGATAATTTCTGTAGTAAAATAACTGCGGGCATATGAAGAAAAAAATTCATCTAGATAAAAAATGGAGCAACAATGGCTTCTTTAAAGAATCTTGTTGGGATTTTAAAGTCATTTCTATAATGAAAGATGACTTTGGAGCTGACACAGTAACATCTCGGCCTATATGAAAGGATAATTGAATGGAACCTCAATTATTATTCTGATAAAGTCAGTTCCAGCATCCAAATTTTGCTATACATGAGGTTAATTTTTCCTAGGGCTAGGGAGTGAATTTTATTCCCAGTGAGGAAGGTGCAAATGGATCTAGGATATCAACAAACTTTGGGTCACAGTTTATAAAATTTAAAGTTTTAAAAGAAAATTTAGCAGGTTCAAAAGCAGTAGCTATCTTTGAAGTTTGAAAGCAATGTCTTCCCATAGGAGTGAATATGAAAAATGAGTCAGCTAATTAAGGTTGTATGATAGAAAAGCCTAATGCCACTATACATAGATTTCTGAGGTATTTAACACATGGCATAATAATCTACTTTTTCACAGATTCTGTATAGCTATTTAATGGGACAAAATACTTTTAAAGAATTTTTTAGGAAACTTTGGTAAAAACATGTTGCAAAGTTGTGTTGAGATATGGGTCCCCCAATAACCTCAGTGTTTATATGACTTCCCAGAATTACTACATGGTCACAAAATTGTCATCTTTGAAAGAACAGATTAAAAAAGGACTATTCTTCAATACCATACACACTAGTGATTAGAATTTCTCACAAAGCAGATGATGATCTGTGATCAAACCCTGCTTTCATTTAGGCCAAGAGGTAATTTTGTCTCTCAGCTCTGAAGTTTTTATCTGCCCTGTGAAATAATTGTCTTGGATTAGGGTAAAGGGCAAGAAAGAGTCATAACTGAATTCTGAATGGAGAGTGTGGACTTTTCTGGACTGCAGTGGAAACTTAAGTCTATTAGGAGATTAAGGAATGGGTCTCACCCTTGACTTATCATTTCCAAGTGTGTAGTTTAGGGAGATTTCTGTTCTAGATTTGGAACTGTGGTATAGAGTCCTTCTTCAGGTGCCTTGATCATGATGTGCCTTTCAGGTATTGCAGGTGCTCACTTCCAGGCTGTGCATTCCCTGATGCATCCCAGAACAGTGCTGATAGCCTTTTTACTGCTCTGCCTGTAAGCCAAATGCTGGAATCCCAAGGGTGAAGTTAGAGTGCTACTGGAAATGCTACCATATTTCTTTAATCTTGGTTGTTTTTTCATGTCATGTTAAGTGAGAAAGAAAGGATGGGACTTATATCTTTTAAAGCTGAATAATTACTGATAGTACTTCCATTTCTCTGTCCTTTCACCTAAGGCATAATGTTTCTGTTCTCTCTGAAGCACAGTGTAATTAGTTGCTTTTTTCTGCTGGACCTTCTTTTAACATTTCTTATGTAATAAAACAGGAGATAACACACAATTACATTCAGGAAATCACTGCCCTCACTTCAACTATTACTTCAAAGAACAGACTAGTAGCTTTATATCCTTCACCTAAGATTCACTGTCCTCTTAAAGTAGCTATTGATAGAAAATTACATATCCATTATTTCACCACAGTGGCTATTAAGTGATACTTAAAAGTCACATGCGGTTGCATTACTATAGATGTGCAATTAGCCCAAAAGAAACATACAATTAAGATATAATTTAATTTATATATGAATTCATACACATGACTATAATAATCAAAAAAAGTGGATTTAATAAAACTTCTTAGTAATTATATTTCCCCCCCGCCTTAATATTGCAGACTAGTCTTGGAGTGGGATATGGTTGTGTTGTGGTCATTGTAACTCAGTTGCATTTATTTCATTCCTGGTTGTCTACAACTTCCTCATTTTATAATTTGCTTTTAGGATTTGGATGAGACTTTAATAAGTGGTAAAGAAATTTCCCAACTGACTTGTCAGGTTATAAATTCTGCATCAACAGCAGAAAGGTGTTTTTTTCTTTCTTTGGTATGCCATGAACTTGGTAGAGGTACTGAAATCTTTCCAGTATTCCTGTATTTCCCTTTAAATAAACAGAAGGTATGAAAACAATATTCCCTTTTACCATGTTCCAAGTTTATATCTGAATTTAAGTTTTCCAATGTCTTTAAATCTGTTTCATCAGCTAGTAAAGAGTCAATATTCTGTGGCATTTACCTATTCAGCTACATTGTCTTGACAACAGTTCTGCAGGTAGTTTTAAAATATAATTAAAATATTACACATAAGCTGTGGATATGATACAATGACTATGATATAACTTCAGTCTGGGTTTCAGGCTTTAAGCCAATGTGTAAAGAGCTGGAATGAATGTCCACGACTTATGCACAAAGCGTGACTCTTGTACAGCACTTTGCCTCAGCACTGACCAGTTTCCTTACTTTCTCTCACTATTTCCAGCTAATCCTTGTTGGAAAAAAAGAAAAAAAAAAGAAAAAAGAAAAAAATCATTCCACGCCCTAGGGTCATTATCTAGCTAGATTGATTATCTCCATAGCTTTCTTTGGAGCTGTCACATTGCACAAGCTCTCACTTTCCATTGTTCAAGTTGACAGCCTGAATGCTGAGCATCCTTCAACCAGATTCACGAAATACTCGTTGCATTTTCTGTGATTAACTTATTCTGCTTAATAGGTTTGTCTTAATAGCACTCAGTGTGAATAGTATAGGGGAATAGAATATTGTTCATGATACCAAACTCAGGGGGAAAACAAGTGAGTAAAATTTATTGAACAGTTTCAACCAGATGAAAAAGGAGTAAGAATTGGGAAAGATTATGATGTTTTATTTTCATGGTTTACAAAGCATTGGTTGGAAACAAACAAGCAAAACACTAATATCTTTATTTCAGAACAATCACTTTTTTGTGATTTAATTTAATTTAAGGTGTAATATTTTCCTCTTATCCTAAGTGTGAGAATTGTGTTATGATACATGGATCTTTTAGGCTACATTAAGTTTTCTTTTTTTCCAGAATCAGAAGAAATTCTAGAAAAGGTGCTTCCCAATTCTGCCATACATGAAGGAAAAGAAAAAATTGCTGTCCAGATCAGGAATGTATAAAACTCCTCAAAACCTTATGGCCTTTTCCTATATATCTTTGCCTGTCCCTCAAACCGTTATTTTGCTGTAAACATAGCAATTTCTTGTTCACATGTTAGGTGAAAATTGATGGGCATTTATGGTAGTACATAAAGGGAAACTGAGTTGTTTGATTATTTCAGTATTATATAGTAATGTAAAAATGGGCTGCCACTCACTGTAAAAATGAATCATCATTTTGCCTCAGACAGAACAGATTTCGATGACCTTTTTATCTGTTAGAAAATATAAATAATAATTCATTATATATGTCATCTTGTCATGATTTCTCTGAAACAGATTTTATATGATGGGTTAAACTTTCACACAGAGATGTCTTATTTTCATGGATGACTCTGTAGCTATATTTGTCACAGATTATTGATTTTTTTCATGTGGCAAGGGCAATATGAGACACTACTATGTAGTTAGAGTAATAGATCTAATCCTTTGGGACTTACTGACATGGACAGTCTATACCAATGTCACATTTAATACTGAGGCTGATTTTCTGTAGTATTTTTTTTGTGTATTTTGAAGAGCCACATACCTGCCAGGGTCTTTCCTGCTCTTGAAAATCCCCTGAATTCACTTGGAACTAGTGTAAGAGGCGAAAAAGTGTTCCTATTATTTGCAGATGAATCTATGTCATTTTGAAAGCATGCATTTGAAAGAGGCAGTCTGTGGATAAATATTTTGACATTTTTTTTTGTTGTACTTCCTCTTTGTAAGTGGCAGTGATAAGTCCAGAATCTAAGAGAGTTTTCTTTTCCTTCCATAACCATATTTACAGAAACTCTTCACAAGGGGTGGAGAGAAATCAATAAATGATCTCAAGATCAGCTGTCAGACTACAGGTTTGTTTTGAGGAATTAGTTTGTGCAAATGTCAGAGTTCCTTCTTTGTTTACTGTACCTTGGTATCATCCACTCAAAAATAATCTCTTTAAAAGGAAAATGATAATTTACTCCACTTATTACCTATTCCATCAATTTGGGTGTGGTTTGAAAGTGAAACCAAGATGTTTCCTGTTCATATACTATTGACAGCACAGCTCAAATGTTGCCTGTGTTGTCACCCACGCAACTCCATAACTTTCATATTTTTCCTTTAGTGACACTTATGAAGCACCTTTTTACCTGTGCTAAATAAACAATTCTATTGGAGTAGGAATTAAGATCACTTGCTCTCAGTGTTTGTTCTGAAGCGATGGCAGAAATATTAATGTCCTCTGATGCTCTGAGATAAACACTACTGAAAAAAAGGTAATTCATATTTTACAGAATCTGAATAAGAGAGAAAAAATGAATTTACCTAATTTAAAAGATATCAGATGCACTTTCATTATTAACAAGAGAAGTTATGAGGCTGAATACAAGTTATAAATGATGAGGTGCTGATTTTATAAAACTGAATTTAAGGACAAAAAACATTTTATATTATAAGATATTCCAGGATTGTAGACAAGTAGGAACAGTGTATGCACAGAGCAAATTCATTATTTCCTTGGAAGTCAAGATGAGGAAGTAATCTGCATTTTTTTACCATTCAGATTAGAAGGTGGGGAATAATGGCTTTTGTAACTGACTGCCTCTCCAAGTTCATAGGCTTGACATTTGAATTCCTTATTGGCAATAAGTTACAGAACAATAGAAATCATTATACAGTGTGATACTTATCAAATGGCTTATGAGATTTTAGTTCAATAAACCAATTCTGTGGAAGCAAACAAACACAGGACATATTAAGCTATATTTTCAAACCATAAACTCAATTTTTGTTTGACAATTTAACTGTCAAAATAATGGATTTACTTATTTCTGTTGTATGAAATAGAAGTCTATGTAACGCTAGACTGAAAATTCAGCATATAACAGGTAACATAAAAAAAGAGTTTACATAATGCAAGACTGAATCCGATTTACTAACGGTTTTCTTATTTGTGAATGAAATGAAGTATGTGATTGGAATAAAAATGACAGTAGAATGTGGGAGCTGGATTTATTTTTTTCTGGTTTAGTCAAGCACAAGTCTAAAGTTATTATTTTAGATAAAATAAATTTGAAGATAGCATATTTTCCTGCAAAGTAAAGCTTTAAAAAAGGGCATATTTTCAAGTGTTACTAATCTGGAAAACTAGTTTTGTGACAGAGGAAATGTGAAATATTCCCTTTCATCTTCAAATACAAATTCTGCCATCACTTCTCACCACAGTTAATTAAAGGTGGTAGAAAAAAAGACAACATTTGTTGGTTTACAATTGTCTGGTTTTGTCTAATGAAGCAAGATGATTAATGAAGGCAAGAATCATGTCAACATTAAAATTTTGTATAAAACACCTGTAAGCAATGCTTATCTGGATGCTGAAACCAGGGCAAAATCTTTTCATTCTTATTTTGCAATTGCACAAGCGAGTTGCAGAAAAATAAAATAATGAAAAGGCATGCTTTAATTTGGCTTTGGGGATATTTTTTTGCTGGCTTTTTTGCCCATGGCTTCTTGGAGGGAAATCCAAGACTGTCAAAGCCAGTCATTTTTGTTGGTCACTTTTCTGGGCCTGATACTGGTTAATGTCTTTGTTAATTAATCTTTATAATAACCAGATTTTATACCTGATTCAGTAGAAGCCATTCTATTCATTGTACCAATTTTACCAACGGTGTGATATAATGTGGCTTTAATGTAATTCTTAACTTCCATCCCCAGGGAGAACAAAACCCAAGAAAATAATGGTGGACTTCGATAAACAAAGAAGTATGAGAGAAAATGTCTCACAAAACAAACACAGAGTCTAAAATGTGGAGTTATAGAATGTTGTGTCCAGACTAGTTTTTATGTTGTATATTTGCTTAAAATCACAAAGAGACAATAAGACAGAATAAAAAGCTCTGCTATCATTTGCTAGGAATATAGGATAAATATACTTAATCAGTAGAATAACCTTATTGTTGACAATGAAAGAATCCAGGGCGGGATTTACAAAAAACTTTCACTATTGACAGAACACTGAAACAACTGTTTAATCTAGACTTGTACTTATAACTCTAGTAGACATAAATTTTGTCCTATACTGAATAATTGGGATAATTTAATTCACTATGAACTTCACATATTCAAAAGGGGACAAAAACAAGGGGAGAACAGCATTATGTGCAACAGCAAGAAATATTTCAAATCTTCTGGGTCCCTGTAGCAAGAAAAGAAATGTCTTTACCAGCCACAAGGCACTTCAGCATATTTCTGTCTGTAACAGTGAAAATAAGGAGGCTGGAAGTGGTTGTAAAGACGAGTAGCTATGCAGATTGACTGACTGTGAATCCTAAGTTTGTATCATGCTAGAAAATTGCAGTATGTCTATGAAGGTGTTTGATAGGGTCCTGCTTGATAGATATTTAAGAGTGAGACTACATTACCACCCTCCTCATCTTGCCTTATTTACTCAGGCATGGCACACAGTGAGGATAACACTCCCTATTTCAGGAGGCATTTTCAACTTACTGTGTTTTTGTCTGAGAATTTCTTTTATTTTTCAAATTTTCTCTTCAGCAAATTATTCTAAGATACTCAGTTTACATGCAGAAATCATCAAAAGGCTTAAATAGTAAACAGCATGTATTACATTACATACAATATTTTTCTCTGTTTTTTACTCTTACTTAGTGTGGTATAACTGGAACAGATTTGATGTGGTATAAATACTGAAATATTACTTTGTTACGCAGAATATTTTGGTGTTAAAAAGTTATTTGGTAACAGTTAAGATGCCACAAATTTTAGAAGCTGGGATGAAAAAAAGTCACTGTCAAGAACATTTTCAGCTCTGACACAGGGGTGCTATGAAGTTAATTGGCAATGGAAAGAAATCTTACAAAATCCAAATATCATTTCATCATTGAAACCAAAAGGACTTCATGATGACCCTGTAAAGCAGTGTATTGATTTTCAGCTTCTATTATTACTGTGCTTTACCTACCTATGATTCCAGGTCAGTTCAATTTTCAGAAAGGTCTGAGGTCAAATACAGATTTACTCTTCCCATAAAAACAAAAAAAGAAGGTTTAGATGTGTATACACAAAGACTAAATGCATAAAATGAATGATTGAGCCGCCATTTGTGTTTGTTCTTTATTATTATGGCATAATTTTATAGACAATTTTTGGAGTAGGCTAGGAGTGTCGGAGTGCAAAGAGGGAAAAGCACATGATCCATCGATCTGTACAGCATTGTAACTTTGTACAGCATCTTTTAACCCCCATAGGTGTTTGAGGATACAGAGAGAAGGAGAGGTGCTCTGCTGGGTTTGGAAGAAGTTTTCAGCAGAAGTGTGAGAAATGTGATTTAATAAGGGAGAAGTGAAAAATAAAGAGATTTTACCAATTCCCAGAAATTTATGATTGTATTACAATTTCAGTGTTTGGTTTAGAATTCTGTTTATACTGAAGATATTGTTATGTTACATTAGAACCTAAAGGCCTTAATTAAGGCCAGGTTCCCACTAGGCTAAATACAAATATACACACTCGAAGAGATTACAGAGGATAAGACAAATTAAGTATCAACACCTACAGTTTACAAATAGAAGTTACTGGAGATTCCAATAATTCCCTGAAAGGTAGGCCTTGAAAAAACCTCAAGAGCACTCAACAGTGGACTTGAATGACAGAATAGGATCTGCAGACTTTATTCATAAATAATGAGTCTATTTTATGTGTAAAATTCTTTTTTTTTTTTGGTGTAAGCATGACCAGGTGAATCTATCGTGTTAGAAATTGTTAAACATTTTTTTCAGTCTCCTAAGTTGAAAATATCCAAATTAATTTTTTTTTGCATCCAGAAATATAGGATCAAGTTGAGACTGACACCAAATCCAATCAGTTTTAACCTTACAAATTAAGAGTTTACAAAGTTAGAAGGTATGAAAAACACTGCCTTTTTAATGTCTGTATTTTACTTTAGTAACTGCATGGGTAGTCCAAGCAAACCATTATTTTCAGACTTGAACATGTGTGAACAATTATCAGTAATACCAATGAGGGATTTATGATGTAGCTCTAAATTAGTGTTTCATATGCCTCATTGCATATGAGTGAAGGTGGTAAGAATAGTCCCCTGTGGAATAATCACAAAGTCTGTCTTCTCCTGTCCATGGATGGGGATTGCTTACATGCTGTGTTCTCCTACTCCTGTCAAAATGCACCTAACTTAAAGGAAACTTATGTGACAAGCCAGCAAGCATATCAACTCCTTTAGGATTAGCATATAAGTAAAAAGAGGTACTGTGGCACCTCTAAAGAAATATGTTTCACTATCCTGGATATTCATCTAGAACAGAGCATGCACATGCTGTTCTACTGTTTCTGTATTCACACCACCCCCCCCCACCAAAATACTTGTAGAAAGTGCCGCATGACTTTAAGCTGACTATAATCAGTCCAGCTTTACATCTGTAAACAGTGTCTCACATAGGCAAGTTCAGTTCAGGAGTGTGCTGGGGTCTGGTTCAGGGCTGAGTCATACTGAAGTGTCAGCTGCTGAATCACTCATACCACTGCTTAGGGAGGTGAAACACCCACTGGCACTGACCTTTCTTCAGGCTGTGAGGCATAACAGCCAGAGCTGGCAGGACTGCCGTCCGTATTAGAAAATGTCAATAGATATCTTGCTGTTAGATTCAGAGTCTATTTGTACAACCTTTAATCAGTATTAGACATGACATAGGTCAATGCAGTATTGTTGGCACCCAGATTCAAAAGCTTTACTTTGAAAACATTACAACACAAATCATACATCTAAATGTTTATCATTCTAAACATGAGGCAACCATGCTTTGAAAATGTCAGAAGGATCTATATCTTGTTTTCTTTCTTTCTGTCTCTGAAAGTTCTAGCTACAATGATTTTTTTATAGCTGATTTTTTGTGTATATCACACACACACAAACACAGCTGTTATGTTTTTGGAAATAATCTCCTTTGTATGTTGTTTTGTTACTTTTGTCCTTATAAAACTCATAAAATAAAAATGTGTTAATTCCTTAGAGGGGTCATTGTTTCTGATGGGTCTCTTTTTTCAGTCATTTGGAGCATCAGACAAATACTTCAGGTTTTATAGTCTTTACTTTAAAGAAATCACAACACTGCCTATATAGGAAAAGTCCTTCCACTCAAATATACAATTTGTATTGAAATTCAGGCACTCATATTGCAGGCAATATATGGATTTAGGTCAAGTGTTTAGGAAATGAAATGCAGACAAACATTGAATAAATTGAAACATCTATTAGAAAATGAATTTAATGCAATCATTACAAAAAAAATAGATAATGATATGTTTCCATGCCTCTGCCAAAAGTTTGTGATTTGTTTGTTACTGCTTTTTTCAAAACTCAGTCCATATATTGAGGGATTCTTGTGTGCACATTTTTGTAAGAGCTCTTGAATATCTATTCATGTAGTGACATTCATTATTTCTTTTAGAATGAAAGTAGAAAACATTAACACCTACTTCTGTTTATTAAAAAAGAAAAGGACACTTCTCTGACTGAATAAGAGCATAAACTGTGCTGTTTGTAAGCTAAGGACATCAATAAAGAGATTTCTTTTTCAGGAATCTAACATTGTAACACAACTGTAGTTACTGTGACAGTCAGAAAATGCAGTGGAATTCGTGGGGCTGATGCTGATCTCAGTTCCTTCACTGATATCTGTGTAGAACTTAGGGAGTATAATCAGAACCAAATCCACTGTGATAAATACAATTCTAAAGCAGGAATTGCAAATATCTGCTTAGAACATTTTCCTAAGGTTTAACCACAGAGATTTGTTATAAATTGTTTTTTGTTGTACTTGCCCTGCATAGTTCTTTACTAGGTCATACTGCCACAGTAAGGAAAAGTGCAGTGCTCCTTTGAAGAAGGAACACTGGTGTCCTGGTTTAGCCCCAGCCAGCAACTAAGCACCATGCAGCCGCTCGCTCACTCTGCCCACCCCAGTGGGAAGGGGGAGAATCGGAAGAGCAAAAGCAAGAAAACTCGTGGGTTGAGATAAGAACAGTTTAATAATTAAAACAAAATGGTAATAGTAGTAATGGTAATGATAACAATAATGATTGTGATGATAATAATATAATGACAATGATAATATAATAATTAAAAAAAAAAACTACGAGAGAGAGAAATGAAACCCGGGGAAAAGAGGGAAAAGGGAAAAAACTCCCAGGTGCTGCAACTGCTCACCACCCACTGACCGACATCACCAGTCCCTGGGCCGTGATCGCTGCTTCCCCCGGCCAACTCCCCCCAGTTAATATACTGGGCATGACGTCACATGATATGGAATACCCTTTGGCCAATTCGAATCAGCTCTCCTGGTTGTATCCCCTCCCCTCCTGGCTTCTTGTGCACCTGGCAGAGCATGGGAAGCTGGAAAAGTCCTTGACTAGTGTAAGCACTACCCAGCAACAACTAAAACATCAGTGTGTTTTCAACATTATTTTCATACTAAGTCCAAAACGCAGCACTATACCAGCTACAGTGAAGAAAATTAACTCTATCCCATCTAAAGCCATGACAACAGGCAAATATGACAGCAAAGTTACAGACAGAAACGGTGTGATTAGCCTCTTCTGACTAGGTGTCTGCAATGTGGATGTCTGCTTTGGAGCTTTTAGTCAGTGAAGAGAAAGAAGAACTCTTAGGATGTGGTTCATTTGACTTACTTTATATGTCTCTTTTAGAATAAGATAGATCGATCCTCAGAAAAGCCTGTTTCTCCCTATCAGCTATAAAGGAAAGCTAGACAGTTATTTCAGAAACATAAATCTACATTATAGATGCCTATGCTTTATCAGATGAATCCCACTGATTGTCTACAGTGAACAGAAAGAACCAGAAATTTATTTTATTCTAATAAAACCCTGTGTTCAGTGTTAGAGTTATATGATGCTGAAAGTGATTATGGTAATTTAGATTGAGTCTTTTTGCGCTGTTAAACATAATGGAAGCAGTACAAAACAAAGTGGAAGAAAGGCCAGTGTAATATTAAGCATGCAATTGTTCCTACACAAACCAACAATACAATCAACTGAGTGCATCTGGGAGGATTTTTTCTTGTGCCAGCTCCACAGGGGTTTTCACAGTTGCAGAAATGAGATGGCTTCAATAGTGACGATAAGGGACTGGGGACTCTGTAAGCAATGATAGCCCAGCATGTACCACAGAGCTTACACAGTACAGCGGTATAGGAGGATGTTTTGTTTCAGTGTGCAATGTAGCATGGTGCAGAGATTCCTGAGATAACTGTGCTCAGTGCAAGCCAGGTGACAGGCAATGAATGTCACATCAGGAAATGGCTTGTTTACATAGCTCTGACTCTTTAGGAAGCTGAGCCAGCACTTCTTAACACTGCACTGCATGATGTGCCAGCCTTGGTGTGGTTAGGTCAGGAATCTCTGTGCTCTGCATCATGGTATAATATAAATACAGTCACAAAGTAGCAACAAATGGCTGTGACGCCCCACCTCTTTGCAATGCTGCAGGTTGGACTGCACTTTGTAAGGAAGGCCCAAGTGCAGGTCATCAATGTATTATCCAGACACAAAAGTTGAAAAACCTTGATTCTTAAAAAACTCCATAAATGCAGCTTCATAATTCTTTATTTCTAGTATAAATGCATGTCAGTATTAAGAGATCAAATTTTGTGGACTGGAAGACTTCTGGCTGTCAAATTATACAACCTTCATCAAAATCAGATACGTCTGAGAAATTTAGACATGATTTAATGTACACTAGTTACGCATTTCTGCATTCTGAATGAATCTTTTAACTAAGAGGAATTTCAAATTTTATGCACAAAAGTAAGAATAGAAGGGAGAATATTTTCTATATGCTTAATTACATAGGGATTTTTATCACTGGATATATTATATATGTATATAATATATATATAAAATATATACTCTATATGTATATGATTATATACATGTAAGTGTTTGGCTATATCTCTCTGGACATATTTAAAACCCAACTGGACACAGTCCTGCACAACTTGTTCTGGCTGACCCTGCTTGAGCAGGGGGTTTGGGCTAGATGATCTTGACAGATCCCTTCCAACCTAAATAATTCTGTGATTATGTGATATTAATGGGTTTAAATAGGTCTTAGACAAAGGAGAATAGAAGAAAATAATCTTAAATCTTAATTTTCCTTTTTTTTTCTCTAAAGAATGAATCAGAAATATTATGGTAGAAGCAAAGTAACGCAAAAAAATCTGCATACAAAACTTCAGTGTAAAGTCCAGATTTCATCATAAATAACAAGATTTCCAATGTGGGACTTTGGATCAAGCTTGGAGTTACTTCAATGTTAAAGTCGAGTCAGAATTTTGTTTTCCCTGGCAGCGAAGATGTATTGTCTTTTGAATCTCCATGCTCTTTCTCAACTTTGGAAGTATCCTGTTGTATATTGTAATTCCTTTTATTTGTTAGATCATGGGAAAACATTTGCAAATATTACTGTGAAAACAAAAGCCTAAAATACAGCCATGGATTGTATAAAATCATATAAAAAATTCTGACAAGGTCTAGAAAGACATCTGTGATTAATGCTAAGTTCTACTGGAAGTTCTTCTGTAAAATTCACCAACAATGATAGCTGATGACCTTATCAGGCCTTTCTCTTCTGATGAAGCCATGTTGTCATCACTTCCCTGCTGGAATTGTGTGTCAGTCTACTGTGAGACTCTATGTGGTCTCGTGGAAGTTACTGCTCTTTCTTGCTTTTGAATTCTAATAAGAAAGGAAATCAGACGAGTCAGTTATGGTTCATTGTGGATGCTACAGAAGATGGGAACTACAAAATTTCCCAGTTTAAAAGTATGCAAGATCAGACTGGGCTTGCCACTGTGGGTGAACAGAGATAAGAGGGCAGTAGAATTGTCTCCTTCCAAATGCACATGGTTAGTCCATGCTAGAGCTACTATCAGATCTGTGGCTGATGTAAATCGACACGGCACTGGAAATTCAGCAGTTCTACTTATTGATATCAGATAAGGATGGGTTCCAAAGGAGCACAGGAGACTGGAAGTTAACACCACCAGTAGTCTTTGACCTCACAAAAGTTAACAAAGGCTAGTTCCAGTCTGAGATATAATATTGCAATTCCTTATTGAGTGTTAGGTATTGCTTTTAAATGATAAATAAAACCACAATATATCCCAGGAAGCATTTTCCTTAAGTAATTTTCATATGCAATGTATAATGTAGAGGAAGAAATATACACCACCTTTACTGTTACTATTTATAAGCACTTTCTTAATTATCACAGTTCCAATTTATTACAGCTTTCATCATAAAGTTATTTTTCAAGTCACAGCTGAAGCTGTGAATGGTTATTGCAATCTGTATGTAAGATCCACTTATGCAAATCTTGTGGTAGTCATAAATCACTAACAGTTTAGCATTATCATTGGGTAGTATCTAAGACATTACAGATTCTTCTTTCTGTCTATAGGAAGTAACCATTTTATAACATGCAAATAAGTTGTTTACTAGTGATCAGTGTATAGCATTGCTTGTTCCAATATTAATCTAAAGAGGAAAAGTCTAAAAGACCTTGGCACCTTAAATATATCCTAGGCAGAGCTGACATGTCCAATGCCCTGACTCAACTGCCATCAGCAAAAGCATCTAAATCTATTTTAAAAAAATTCCACAAGAGCCACTACTCTGCCCACCTCGCCCTGCAAAAAAAAAAAAAACAAACCAAAAACACAAAAAGAAAATCTTGTTGGCTTTGAAGTTTCCACGTACTTCCAATATTTTCTCAGAACACTCCAAAATTGTCAGGCGTGATAACTCAGTGATGAGCAAGACTGATCCAGAAAACCTAGCTTCCCCTTTATGAACACTGCCGGCTACCCAGGCAGCTTCCTGCAGATCCTCACATTAACTACAGAAAACTAGGGTTATTTTTCTATTGCTGTTTTTGTCTTTCATTTGCACTCATATTTTTTCTCATTTCACACTGTTTGGGGTTTTTTTTGTTTGTTTGGTTGGTTTTTTTTAACATGACTGCAACATGCACTGCTCTAACAGGTCTAATAGAGATGGGTATTTTTTCTGTTTGTTTTGTTTCTCTTAGGTATAACTGGGAAATAAATTTAATTATTAGTCAAACAAAATCTGCGTAAAAATAATCAGATTTGCTGGCATTTAAAAATAACTTTTATATTCATCTATAGATAAATTTGAAACAGTCCTGTGATTCCTTTTTCAAAGTTTTGTATTATTTTAATAGTGCATATGGGCCCTAAATGAATGTGCTATATTATTCATGCCTTGATTTGTTGTCACAAAGTAATACTTAATGCCAAAATTAAGATGAATTAAATGAGTTTATAATAAATTAGTGTTAATTTAGACAGTTGTCCATTAATAAATGAAGTGGATAATAAGACCCTGAACTCTGATTTGTATCTTTTGGGGATTTTAATTCTAACTACTAGCAAAGAAGGAAAGAAATGCTGTACTAAACCAATGGTACATTTTGGTAATAAGTAGACAAATGCTGTAGAGGACATAAAAGAAATACATCAGTTGAGTATTCACACTCCTGGGGAAAGTCCTCCTGTAAACTGTAAAACTTAATATTTGTTGTATTTTCTAAACAATAATTATTGTTAAGTTTTATGATTTACTATTTTAAATACAACCCCCACAAAACTAGCATTCATGGGTGTAATATTTATTTCCCAGTATTTCTTAACTGGGCCATAAGCCTATGATTGCTCCTAGGATTGGTGACCCCTCTATTAGCTCCTGACTGAGTTAGGACAAAAATAAATGTCATACAGTTACTGGGAGACATAATCCCTCTAACTCTCATTAGAGAGCTAAAACAAGTAGCAGGGAAGAGCTCCACTGATCAAGCATCTTCTGGGAGGAAAAATATGTATTCTTGGTGATGGCAGAGACCTTTATCTGTGTTTCTAATGTAGATCCCTAATGTAGGCACATGTAAGTGTATTTTACTTTTCCTAAGGGAATACATCCAGTCTTCCTAAAATGAACACCTATAAAGCCAAAGCTGTGAAAGGAATAGGTATTCCTGAACAAGTTTCTAGGCTAGTGCTCCAGCAGGAAGCTGGGGTTGCAGAAGATGGGTGTCTTCATTTCATCTTCAGACTGGAAAGCCTTTAAAAACGGGCTCACAATGCTGCTACAAAAGCACTCCTGAAAAGAGATACAGTTGAGTTACCATTACCAATTACTGACGATGGAGCTTTCAGGGATGCAAAGCTTTGGGATCAAATTGTGATGTCCCCTACATACTTAGAAAAGGGCATACCCAGGAAATTGTTCTTGATTTACTTTGATGTATATGAGACAGTATGTCAACACTATTAGTTTTAAAATGACAAAACCATGTCTGGAAGCCATTCAAGAATGGAGTGTGTACAAAGGACGAGAAGGACATTGCTGGTTTTCTGTACATATCTTCCCATCTCTGTTTTCTTTTAACAGATGATGTTTCCAACAGAATTCTTCATTTTCCTGGATCCTGTAGTCACTTTGGGAAATGCAGAACTATAGGCAGAGCAGGCAAACAATTCTAGCAGGCCAGTCAGAGAGGTGTTGGGTTTTTTAAATTCCCTTTGTACTGTTGTAAACACCAAAGTCAAAGAACAAGGAAAAATCAAGATTTTAGCACTTAATATAATTGATGTAATTTTTCTTTTCTTCTATTTAACCTTTTTAATGTTATTTCATTTAATATATTTTCACAAACAACCAGATTTTTTTCTCTCACCTACTCATATGTTTCTCCTTACCACTGACTTACTAAAAGACCACTTGGAGGCAAGCAGATTTTTTTTAAGGCATGTACTCTTTTAGAACACAAGTGACAAAAACAATAGAAAAAAAATACTTCTTTCCCTTGACATAAAGATTTCTTTCTTTCCAACAGTTTGCAGATTTGTCCATTATGTATATATAAAGACTACAAGTAATGTTCATATAGAAGTTTATTTCAGTTGTGGTTTTTGTCAACTGTCCCATGAATATCTTCTCTGCTTTGCATGTTCTATCTTAATGCTGGGATAAAAAAAAAAACCAGCTCTAAATGCAATAACAAATTCACAGTTTAGAAAAATATTTTTCAAAGTGTTTTTCAAGGTTAGTGGGTGTAAAATGAGAGTGAAAAAAAGTTCTATCTCCAGTTTGTCCATTCCTGTCCACTCAAAAGATATTTCTATCAACAAAAGGCAAAGATAAAGAAAAAGATTTGCTGTAGAGATACTCTGAATTAAATACTCTGAACTATGGCACTTACAGGTATTTCTTGGCCTTGGACAGGACATCTTTGGTACAGATCTTATCTACCATGCTCAAGCAAAAACCAGCAAAAAACATAGTTTATTTTGGAAGCACAGTTTAATTTTGAGAATATATTTTTTTATTTACTTATTTTCAAGGGAAACATTGCAATCATTGATAAGTCATAACTTTCTGTCCTTATTCTTTTTTAACTCTAATTAAATGCAATATTTACTACTGAGTGGTCCTCTGAGAGGAAGCATGAGGGATATCTTTATGTCCTTAAAACTAGAAAGACTTTTGCCATTTATTCTAGTAGGGCTCAGTTTCACCCAGGTTATCAGGAAGTTATGATCAGAACCTTATGCAGTTAATGGAGACGTGCTGCCCAAGCCCTTATCCTACATAGAAACCCCACAAAGTCAATGAAGCATTGCTTGTGAATGGATTTGCCAACACCGTTCCGAATACTGTATTAGGGACTTGAAGGAAAACCAAACCAAAGCAAGGAACATTGAGAAGCAAATTTACTGAATGAGGGGTGAAGGATGTTCTTAAAGTGGGAATGCCATAAATGATATTTATATAGGCTTTCTGATGTGAATTGGGAGCAAGAGAACTGGAAGGAACCTAAATGCCACTCCCCTGGCCGTTCTCACTGTAGGATATTCTGCATAATCCTTTGTGGCAGGAAGGGGTGACAACTCTCTGTGCTTCAAACTGTGCAGTAACTATGCAGCAAAATGTTCAACCTGCCCTGAATATCTCCCATCTAGCATCAGGTCATCCTAGTTTTGGTTCACCCAAGGCAAACAGAAAACTTCTGGCCAGCTTGGGTTATCGGTAGGAGCTCATTTGTCTCACTTGAAAAAGTTCTATGAGGATGATTTAATATAAAATTAAGATGATAGGATGAGTTTAAGGAGCTCTGGACTCATCTCCTATCTGCTATAGATTTCCTTGAGATTCTTTTTCTGCCTTTGTTTACTCAAAAGGCAGGGACAATAGGTCTCTTCTGTTACCCTTTGTTGTTCTTGTTTGGCAGGTCACTGTTATGGGGGGATTCTCTCACAGTAAATTCCTTATTAATTATTTATACAGGACCTGAGGCCTAATTTTTTGTATATGTGTATATACACATATCTATAATTTACTCTGTATGTAATGTCAAGAAATGCTCATTCATTACTGATAACAATTTTTCAAATCACATACAATATGGCTGAATATCTAACTGTAGTACAAAATGTTATTTACCTTTTTGTTTTTCTACTTGTAAGAAACACTATATTGTAGAGAGGATAGAGTTTTCTTAACAAGCTGATTTTTTCGTAAGATGTTTTGAAGCTGGGCAGAGGTTTGCAATGTTAGAAATTGTTTCTGGAATGACAAAATTAATGGGCAATGTGTAACTGAAAAAGGTCACAGATCTATTACGTGCAGATAGAAATATCAACATCATTTTTGCTCAGACTTGCAAAGATAATTCATGCTGTTGACAAAAACAAAATCTGTGAATGTCAACTGAAATATTTAATGTGTCAAAATAAACCCAAACCACATAGTTATAACAGAAAGCTGTAGGGAAAATTACTTATAAATATTTTTATTAATTAACCAATAATAACACAATCCAGATGTTGCACTACCATTCTGAGGCGTGTTTGAAAACAACTCCGACTGAGGTATTGATAACTAAACTGGGTTTTAGTAGAATATCATATAAATGAAGACACAAGGAGCACGTGTAGGAGAGAGAAAGTAGTATGTACCCACAATTGCACTCATACAACTAGTATAAGTAATAAATGCTGACTTTGTTCCAGTCAAAAGATTTGTTAAACTTACTTAAACATAACAAACACTAATGTATAAAGATCTCTGGAGGCAAACTATTTTATTGTGCACTTCCCTTCAATAAGTACATTGATTTACATAGAAATTACTCAGCTTTCTATCTGTTTTGATGTAATTTCTAATATCATGAAACTTAACATGGAAATCTGAAACCTTACCTCTTTATCATCTTCCCTCTTTATTTCATTTTTACAAAAATACCAGATGAAATAAAACAATACAAGACAAAATTTACCAAAGACATGTATAAACATAAAATAATTAGCTAGAACAGAAGATATATTCCAGAATATGATGGAACCAATATGACATTCCATCCTGGTGTCCTGAAACTGCTGTACAGCCTATCAAGTTCAACATCTGGCTTCTCATATTAAAGGAATTAGAAGTGAAGAGATATGGACATGGAGTTTGCAATAAAATGTTTTCCACACTTTCCTAGGATGAACAACATTTTTCATGCTCAGAGAGTACATTCCCAACACTGTGGTTTCCCTAAGGTCAATAAGTTGCATCAGTGCAGTTACAGTAATCAGATATGACCTTTAAGAATTTTAATTTTTTTCCACTGTAATTTGACGAAAAAACATTTGAGAAAAACATTATACTTTTCTTGTCTTGCTTGAATCAGCTCATTTTGTCAAAGACAGACATCATACTCATTAGACAGCATATTTAACAGGTTCGTATGTGGTTCAGTTCCCTTTCAGGCTAACGGCTGTGGGATTATAATGTCCTAAGGGATTTACAGCACCAATTTACTGTGCTTCTTAGTTATGAAGATAGGAATGAAGCTGAGTGTGCAGTAGTACTTTCAGATGCTCAGAGGGAACATCTCAAGGCCTGGGAAGGTAAGAAGAGGATTTAGTGGGATGCTATTGTTTCACCTGTTCCATAACCCATACTCTCTCTAAAATGTAGGCAGAGACATAGTACAAAGCAGTTTACGGTTCTCCTCAGAAGTTTCTTGCACAACCTCAGTTGTTTTTGCACTGCCCATATGAATGTCCCAGGCCTGTAACAGTGAGAAAGCAGCTGCACTGTTAGGAAATTTGTTCTTCTGGAAAGAAGTTTAGAACATAACAGTAATTATGTTTGAGTCAAATAAATATTTGATAGTGGATCCCTGCAGAACTATTGCTTCCATTCTCTTTTCTCCTCATGGCCATTGTTCAGCCTGCCAGGACTGCAGAAACTGGAATCTAGAAGCACTGAGATGAGGCTTTGGGTTCATACATCACTGTGAGAAAGAAGATCATAGCTTTAGCTCAGTGAAACTAGTTTCTGCTCGTTTTACAAAGAAAACAGGCTTGTATACGTGTGCATGCATGAATATGCTCAATATATATTGAAAACTGAAATATGAATTCAAACACAACTGAGAAACAATAAGTTAATTTAAGGAAAAGCATCGACTTAGGCTGAAATGGCCTAAGATTTTAGTTTATTAATATTTTTAATGTGTTGACAATTGCATGCTTGTTTTGCTATTGATAATTTCATTGTATTAATAGTGCTGATTTTTAGTTTGGAATCATGTTACTATTCACATCGTATGATTTGCTTTTCTTTCAACCTTGTCTTTTGAAGAAGGAATGGTGACAATCAAATCTCAGCTTTAGTTTGTGAGTCAAAACTTTTCTCATTCTTCTGTTCAGGAAAAGAAAGTACCTGAAGTACATTTCATGTGAGAATACTGATATTTTCAGGAAAACTCAACTATAAGATGAAATATACCTAAACACTCCTAATGAATGTTCATTCACTCAATGTCAGAAGGAAAAGTAGGGCAAAAGGTTCAGTCAGAACAGGGAAATTGAAAGACAAGAGTGTAACCAAGTTATAAAAATGATGTTTTTGTGTCTCTAGATCATACTAAACCCATACAGTATTTATCAGCATGGTGAATTTCCTCAAATCCATTTGAGAACAACTCCTGCTTTCTATTGTTTGTTCACTTGGCAGTTGTCACCCATTTCAATGGCAGTAAAAACTGGCTAGCTTTTGGGATTTGGTTCAGCTGTTGGCTTCACATAGGAGGAGATCATTTATCATTCAATATGTATGCTTTTTTCCTAGACACTTGCAGTCCAGGAATATTATGAGTGGAGAAAAAAACCCTTTTTTTTTCCTATCCCATTTTCCCCAGGAAAACATTTAACTTCTATGTGGTTCTTATACACAAACCAGACATCTGGTTCTCATGTTAAGTAGCTTTCAGAAGTGTCAGGTAATGAACAGATCATTGTTTTTTATTTTGCATTGAGGTAGCACCTCTAATTGGAAGACCTCCAAGAATTTGAAAATCCATCATTGGCTGTTTCTGTAGGTGGATTTTTCTACTTGTCAGTTTAAGGAATCAAAAAATAAACTTTTCCTCTGCCTCTGTCTCTTTTCTTATTCATCCTGTTGTGGGATGATATAACAGGCTTTTAATCCTGTTAGTCTATGTAAAAATAATAGCGAAAACAGGCGTATTAACTTCATCTGGTATACATATTTACTCTGGATCTTGGCTATTCAGTCAGGGCCCTTGCTTCATTCACTTGAATATATTAACTGCAATTTTGGCCTGAAGGATATCAGCCTTTCATTCCTGCTGCTGCTGATTTTGTAGTATGTGAACTTTGAACCCTGCAAATTTTTGATTGACATTAGAAATCTCAAAGTCCTGATCCCTCTGTCCAGTTTTTGGCCATGACCACAGTGGAATGTTTATGTTGCCCTACTGCTTGGTTTGCTCTGGTACGGGTCTTCCAGAATCAATGCTGAGTTCCAGCTAATCCATAGCCAGTGAATAACTAGTCCTTGAAACTCTCTCTCCTGGCACTTGGAATAAAAAAAGATTAGCTGTGAGTTACTGACAACCAAGCACCTTAATATTTTAAGCCTCTAAATTCGAAGAACTGATGCTTGAAAATATTGTCTGTTATTGACCAAGATTAGTTACACTTTTATCGCTTTCCTTCTCCTCTTACAAACATGGACTATTGCATGTTTTTCTTCCAGTTGGGTATACAGGCATGGTGGTGGTTACTTGCTGAAAGGCACACAGAGCTGGTGGACAGGCCTGAAGCACAACCCGGGTATTAAAACAATGAGTTCTCCAAGCTTTAGGACTCCTTGTAGTACATTCAGAAACTCCATTTGAATTTAGCCATTGGCAAAAACATTTGCAGATGTGGAAATTACATTTTAATTAGTTTGTATGACTACACAAGGTAGGTTTGTTGCAGGAGTTACCATAATTGCTAGCAGCAAAATTGATATAATAATGGCCATATGGGTATTTTTCTGTAATTATCATTATTATCTAATCAGCTTCTAAACACTGCCCTGGTTTCTGAACGGTTAGAGGTGACTTCTGGGGCTAGATTATTCTCCTGTTGTAAGATAAATGAATGGAAACACACTGAGGATATTCTTCCCTAGACCATTTTGATTAACAGCAGACACTGTTCTCATTAGTGCTTTGAGCAATTGATATTTAAGAAAAAAAAAAACAAACAATAAAACCAGTGTTGCCCAACTTCTTTCATTGCTGCTGCTCCTTTTTGCTACTCAGTAAAACAGGAACAGCTGCTTCTTTCAGAGAGGGGTCAGCTTCTCTGAACTGTGCTGCACGGAGCCCAGGGCGATGTGGACCACAGGTCACTTCTTTGGAATTTGTGTTGTCGGGTGAGCTGAGAAATCAGCCAAGCCCTTTATGGGGGCCAGGAAGGAGAAGGATGCTGTAGAGGGAGCTCAATGCACAGCATGTCACCTCTCTACATACATCTCCTGGAGACGATTCAGGCCCATGAAATTACCTGACAGCTGCCGGTATAGTTAAGACAATCCTTTAAGACTCTGCTTCACTCTCTCCACCTGTCAGCTTCCTCTGCATATGATATGCTTGTAAGAAGAAATGTAGTATCTCCCCAGAAACCAAATTAATACACAACTTCTTTTGCATTTGATGTAAAGATGTCACCATTACTTCAGAAAGTGCTATTTTCTAGAAGTAATTTCAGATGCCTGTTAAATTTTTATGAAGGAACACACCCTTTTGAAATAAGAGTATAAAAGAGAAAAATTTTATTTCTTTCCCCCTGATATTTGCTTATGGTTAAAATCTATCCTTTTTGAATTCTGTTTTATTCATTATTCCTTAATGAAATAAATTCTGTCTGTTTGAGTGAAACATCTTTAATAAAAACCTGGTATGGACCTGAGAATTTCTTTGCTTCATTCAGATTTGTTACTTAGCTTTCCTCAGAATCTTTGCAGGTTTTGGATTAATATTAAAAAGGCCACTATGGGGAAGCATCCCATACTAGCTGCTGTTCCATAAATATGCAAAGAAATGTAGCCTTCTATACTTTTTCTGAACTATACTACCTTATAGGACAAGAGGTTGATTTCTTTTTCTACACCTTCAACATCTGTTCACCATTGAAGCTCTGCATTTAGTTTCTTGCTGGGTATATGCCTGGGAGATCAGCAGAAATTCATATCTGTTTTTTTTTTTTTCTGGCAGTGTACTTGCCTGAGAAATCAAGTGGAAATACACATCTGGGATTTTTCTAACTGGTCTGGAAGTGTTTCTAACAAAGAAAGCCAAAAGAGTAATTAAAAGGATGCTACCAGGTTAAAAAAAATAAAATAAAATACTTGAGAACCTTTGCTTATTTTCCTAAGGAAGGTGGTTTTGTTTTTCTTTTAAATTCCTTTCATATGCAACACTTGCATTTACTTTCATTGTTATTGCTGATGGCCATTAGCTTTCTTCATTCCTTTTCTCAAAAACAAACAAAAAAACCTATCACATGCATCTGCTTGTAATTTTTAATTTTTATATAGGTTATAAGCATTGTTCTTCTGAAAACAGAAATACTTTCGGTGAGATTTATGAATATACATTTATTATTTAAGTTTTTGAAAATTTGTAATTCAAATTCAAATGTAAATGGTAAATTGATCTCCTTAATAACAAAAGGCTGTTTGAGATGGCTGAGTATATTTTTTTCACACTTATTTAGTCATCTAATGTGAAGACTCAAAGCTACAAGCCTTATGTTAGGAGCCTCCATGATATAAGTGCAGGAGAGCAGCTGAATCCTCCGAAGTTAGGGTCATCTAGGTGGCACTATCTCTGTTTAAAAGACATAAAAGTTTCTGATGTGTCATGACTTATTAACTTCAATAGAATTTTACAAGCAGTAAAAGTCTCCTCAGTGTGATGAATGAGCTGAAAAAGAAATCAAGGTTACACACTTAAGTTCTAATGCTGCAAACTTTTACATATGTATTGTGAACAGTTCCATCTACCTCTGTGAGACTGAGTGGCCCCTGAAGTTACTATGTGTAGTGTCTTGCAGATCTGGTACTACAGATCTACAGACACACTTTCTGGATGCTCATTTATGGTTATAAACTTTCATTCCATTTAAAATATTTTTTAAAATGTAGTATTGCGACTTTGTGCTCAAGCACAGTAACTTTTGTATTTGATCAAATAACTAATAAATATACAATTAGTATAGATGTCATTAAGTGTCATTAAGTGTCATTATCCTCTGGTGTAATACAATGGTATTTTCAGAGTTACCCTTTTAACTTGAGACAAAAGCATAAGTAAAAAACTCAATCACTTCATATAAGCAGATAGATCCTGAAATAAGAAGAGACAGAAGAATGTACAGACATCTATTAAATCTGATAGACATGACAGAAGATGCTTGCTATTAAGCATTTACTGTGTATATGCTCAAAATAATGTATATTTTGAGTCTATATTTTGGCACATGGTAATAAGAAATAAATTGTGCTAAATGCAGGCAATTAACAGATTATCTTCTTGCAAGAGGACCACTTTACTAGACAAAATGGAAAGTACAAATCACTGTACATAGTAAGAAGTCATCCAGCTATGTAATTATTAGATCAGTTTTTATCTTCTGTTGAAGTAGAAATACAGTGTAGCTATGTAATAGTGTATGGGGAGGAGCTACCACAATGCACTAGCTAGCAAGAATCTCCAAATAGTCTATGACATCCTGATATATTAACACTATCTTTTAAAATATTTGAAACAAACTTGGAAAAAGTCAGTGCTATAGATCTTCCTGAGGGCCCAAATTACATATACATACATTAGTTTTCATTCAGCTTTTCTCCTGACTGACATACATGGAAGAAAGCTTAACGTGTTTAAACAGTAGTATAGGTGGTTTATAGGACAGACTTGGTCCAAGTCCTGCATGAAAATTCACTGTAAGGAGAGGAAGTTGTTAAAGGGTAACAAGAATCTTTGGCCTGTAAGATTACTGTAAAACTGTATAAAAAAATCAGCCACTGCTCTTGGGCAAAGGGCCATACTCTTTATGTGGCTATGGCATTGCTACAACAACCATGACTGGATTCTACATTCATGATCACTGGCTTCTTGACCATGCTTCTCTCATTCAACGTCTCTAGAGTAAAACAGCAACAGACCACATTGTGTATGGTTTGGATAAGCAGATTATGCTCTTTCTCTGTCATGTCATTAGTGTGATTGTAGAGAAATAAAGGTGAACCTCTGCTTTAACAGAATTCAATCATAGAGATTTGAGCAATGCTAACATAAATATTAAATATCCCACTAGCTTAAAATATATTCTGGTTCATGACTTCATGTAGTGAAAAGAACATTTTCTCACACTCCTGTAATAAACTCCCCTTTTAGGAGAGGTTAAATTAAGGTCAAATTCTGCTTTGAATTTGATAATCCATTACCTATGTATTAAGTCAGTTTGTAATACCTGAAAAAGATCCCAAAGGTCTGAGTTCATCTTTTAAAGAAAACATCCTTATAAAGCTATATTCTATGGCTAATGCAACATCAAATGCTTGCTTCTACATTTACTGCAATCAAGTCACAGAAAATATATATTTTTCCAACACTATATATTTTTCAGGCCAATGACTCATGCAATTGTTAAGCAAGAAATGAACACTTTTTCTATGATTTCAGAGAAATTAAATTGATGGAAAAACATCACTACAGTATATTTTGAAAGACTGGAAATTTATACAGAGATTCATATTTTCAGGGAGAATACAAATGTAGGATGAGATAAAGATATCTCACATCTGCATGGACCTCCAACGTTTGCTGCATTTATCTAACAGCTGCACAATACAGCTGGGTGTCAGCATAGGCTAAGTAAAGAGAGGCAGAGAATTGAGCAATGAGAGACATGAAAATGGTGTAAAAAACATGAGGGGAAAGGATAAAAAGTGGATTAGTACAAGGGTGAGTATAATTTTAGAATAGGACTGAGGAGAAATTGGAGAGCTATGTGACAGGTACACCAAGGAATGATCAAAAAAGAAACAAGGTTTTACGGTGATATAAACAATGTCCTAAAAATAAAAGAACATTTTGTCTTAGTATTTGTTAGACATCATAACATTGATGTGTATGAAAGAGAAAAGGTGTGGTGGGTTGACCTTGGCTGGATGCCAGGTGCCCACCAAGCTGCTCTATCACTCCCCCTCCTCAACTGGAAAATATGACAAAAGACTCATGGGTCAAGATAAGGGCAGGGAAAACACACACTCCTTACTGGCATGGGCAAAATAGACTTGACTCGGGGAAATTAATTTAATTTATTGCCAATCAAAAATCAGAGTAGGATAATGAGAAATAAAAACAAATCTTAAGACATATTCCCCACCTCTCCCTTCTTCCCGGGCTCAACTTCACTCTTGAATTTCTCTACCTCCTCCCTCCGAGTGGTGCAGGGGGACAGTGAATAGGGGTTGCGGTCGGTTCATCAGTTCATCACATGTTCTTTCTGCCACTCCTTCCTCCACACACTCTTCTCCTGCTCCAGTGTTGGGTCCCACCCATTAGAGACAGTCCTCCATGAACTGCTCCAGTGTGGGTCCTTTCCACAGGGTGCAGTCCTTCAGGAATGGATTGTCCCCCACAGGGTCACAAGTCCTGCCAGGAAACCTGCTCCAGAAGGGGCTCGTCTCTCCAAGGGGCCACAGGTCCTGCCAGGAGCCTGCTCTAGCACAGGTTTCCCACAGGGTCACAGCTTCCTTCAGGCAGACCCACCTCCTCTGGCATGGGGTCCTCCACAGGCTGCAGGTGGATATCTGCTCCATGGTGGACCTCCATGGGCTGCAGGGGGACAGCCTGCCTCACCATGGTCAACACAAGCTGTAGGGGAATCTCTGCTCTGGCACCTGGAGCATCTCCTCCCCCTTCTTCACTGACCTTGGTGTCTGCAGAGTTGTTCCTTTCGCATATTCTCACTTGTTCTCCCAGCTGCTGTTGTACAGCAGTTTTTTTCCTTTCTTAAATATGTTATCACAGAGGTGCTACCACTGTTGCTGATTGGCTCAGCTTTGGCAGGTCTGCCTTGGAGCCAGCTGGTATTGGCTTTGTGCGACAATCTTCTCACAGAAGACACCCCTGTAGCCCCCCACTACCAAAACTTTGCCACACAAACCCAATACAAAAGGGCATGAAAAAACATATATAAAGTGGGAAAGGAAGCTCACCTCTAGAGAAAGAAATATTTGAAGAACTCCTTATTCTTATGCGATGCAGGAGAGGGGAAAGAAGATAAAGAGATTTCAGTCTGTCCCAGATGTCTGAAACAACTAGTACATGCCACTGCAGACACAGTAAAATGTTCTTAATGAATCAAACATGTCAGAAGTCATATAATTTAAAAAGATAATATTACCTAGCAATTACTAATGCAACACCTGAAATTAGTAATAAGGGGTGTATTCAGCCACTATATGCTTGTTAATCTGATTCAGTCACATGAAAGACTTTAGAACAAATGGTAATAAAAAATCATTAAACTTTCTAAAATAATAAAAAATATGTGCTGAAATTGATAACAAAAAGATTCAGGCTTTATCCAAGATCTGTTATATAATACAGGAAAACCATGATCATTCTGATGGCTATGGAAATAAGATGACTCAAGTACCATGTGGTTAGGAATATTAGATACTTATTAGTCTCCAAAACATGTGAACTGAGTTTACTGGCTGAAAAGGACTTTTGGGAAGATCTTAATGTAACAGTTAATAACAAGCTAAATATGAGGTTTCAAAGTGTTAAGCTGTGAAAAACAATCTCAATATATATCAGAAATGGTATCTCTAGCAGATATAGGAAGACGTATGTGTCATCACACCTGATGGTAGCAAAACCTCATGTGGAACAGTTTGCTCCGTTATGAGTAACCATTTACAACAGGGCAGACTCAAACTGGAAGACCATTTATTAAAAAGAGTTGAACGGAAATTTGGAGTTATGGGAGTCAGAAGAATGTGAATTTTAAGTAGAATAGGGATAAGAGGGACATGACTGTTTATGATTATGTCAAAGCAGGTATATACTGGGAAGAAAGAAAAGGTAGAAGATTATCCTAGTTCAGGAAAAGTTAATATGTAATCAATTTGGATTAGCTTGGGTAAATTTTGACTGGTATTTGTAAGATAATTCCTTAACAGAGGCTTTGGAACAGCCTTTAAGTTAGAGGAAGGGATGGGTACATAACATACTAATTCAAGAGGGAACTTCCTAAATTTATAACAGGGAACACATCATAAAGTTGCTACAGCAGAAACATATGTGATTGGAAAGAACATAGCTTCCAGCGTTATATTCCACTACAAACATTCTTCTAAAGGAACTGCATGTGCTCAGGATTTCTGTATCTGATTTCTCTGCAGGGTGGAAAAAACTCCTAACTGAGGGTGGTAAGATGCATTTTTTCTCCCTCCATTTAAGATTGGTCCATGCTGGGTAATGGACTTCTGCCTATTATCTTTTGGGTCAAGTGATGTAGACATGTATTTTGGATTTGAACATTCCTGTGTTCAGTCCTCTTGATGGCAGAAGGTGTTAAACTTGACATACAAGTTAAGAAAAGCATGTCACTCCTGCCTACTAGCAAAAAGGAGGATCCACGTTTCTACAGGCCAGGCAGCCTCAAATCAATCGCTGGGAAGATGATGGAGCAAATAAATCTGGAAACTATTTCCAGGCACATGAAAAGCAGAAAGGTGATTGGCAGTAGTCAGCATGGATTTATAAAAGGGAAACCATGCTTAACAAACCTGGCAGCCCTCTACAGTGAGAGCACGAGAGTCAGGGGTCACATATTAAAACACAATAAATTCCATTTGAAAACAAGAAAAAAACATATTTACTGTGAGGGTGGTCAAACACTGGAATAGGTTACTGAGAGACGTTGTGGAGTTTCCGTCCTTGGATATATTTGAGGCCCAAATGGACATGGCTTTAGGCAAGGCATTCCAGATCACCCTGCTTTGAGCAGGGGCTTTGGACTAGATGATCTCCAGAGGTCCCTGACAACATCAATGATTTTGTGATTCTGTGAAAACTTAGATTTATTCAAACTTTTAGTAAACTTTCAGAAAATGGCTTCAGAAAATGTGAAAGATGCTATAAGTTAGAATATTATTACATGATGACATAGTATTTCCTTCTGTTCCTTTCTCATTTAATAATTTTTCATGGATGATGTTCAGTGGATGCATTAACTTTGGTCTTCACAGGACCTTTATTAATTTCTTAATAATATTGGATAACATGCTTTGAATTCAGTTGGTCTAAAACTAGAACCATCAATTCTATAGAAAGCTTTGATTTTCTGTTTTAAATTTATATCTTTGTAACTTGAGTACACTATTATTCCCACCAATATTTCCCCCTAAAAAGAATTATTTTTAAAAAATTTTACATTAATAGATGAAAGTAACATGAAAGCTTTTCTTAGAAAAAAAGATCTTTTTCCTTTTATAAGAAAATGGGAAAGTCAAAACAATATGCTTTGACTTTTCATTTTTAAATTTCCATATTACTACAAAATCTTTAAATTCTATTCCTGAAAGAAACGGAAAATCTTCTGTTGATTTTTTTAAGATTTTTTTTTGTCTTCTTCATTAACAAACTGGAAAGATACATTCACAAATCCAATAGTACATGAGACAGGGAATCACATAAAGAAATGATTTATGAGTGTGATCAACCAAACGCATTGAAAAAAAAACAATTCTATTTCTGTTAGTAATGCTAGAAAAATGCATCAAACTTTAATATATATATATCTATGAAACTTGTATCAAACTTTTCATTTATCTCAAACTTCACTGACACTCAATGACAGTGCCCCCTCATCCTTTATACACATTCATACCTGGCAACGGTTAAAACCTCATTCCTGTAACTGAAGTGAGTGGTGATATGAGTTATAAAACTATGAATACCCTGAAGAATCAGACAGATCTAGGGAAAAATGATGGGACCATGTGGGAATGGAAGCTCAATACAGACTTTTGACAGTTAGGACTTGTCTCCTCTCTTTAATTTTCCATCTGCAAATGGTGATACCAAGTGTGCTTGCCTTCATGAAGCACACGAAGAAGAAAATAATCTATTATCTCTGTGATATGATAATGACTCTGCTAGTAAGGTGCATAAGGAAATGTATAATTTCAGTGCAGGGTTTAGAGGTTGTGCTGTAAATAAGGCAAGAATTTAATTAAGAGGATAAAAAAGGACATTGATTAGTTGTGACCCATGAAGAAAGCAGCATCCATCCTATGTATTGATTGAGGAAAGGGTCTAATGTTAAAAAAACAAACCACAAAAGTGGTCAGTCATGTAATTAAAGATTGCATCATCATACCTGTACACAAAGACAAAATTGTGTGTGTTTTTATTATTTTTTAAATAAAATTTTTCTTTCAACCTAAACATTCATTGTCATGATTCTAAGGAAAAAAAGAAATGTAAGACTTGTCAAGAGGTAGACTCCTGAAATTTTACTTTTTACTGTAACATAGCAGAAGTAATTCACTCATAGGCCTCCAAAGCCTGAGGAAGGCAAAGACCAAAGATAGGTAGTGTCTGTGAAAAAGTTCAGACCGTGAGTTATTTGCTCCTTCCTTCCTTTGAACCAGTAATCAAATACCAACTCTGGCACAAAGTCATGAGACACACTGGTTTGTAACTCAGTCTGAACATGATGAGAGGCTGAAAAGAGGCCTTGGTAGGTCATGTTTTGGGAAGGGGGGTGGTTATGGAGGTGGCTTTCAGCTATGTTGTGTGTTCTTTGAAGACCAAGCCCTGCCAGCTGGCACACACACAACACAGTAGTTTCTCTCTTACTCCATGACTCCATCTGCAGTGAAAGATGATAATCGAAGTTTCAATTCACAGACCAAGGTAAAAGCCACATTAACATTATATGAGATAGCTGTGAAAGAACATGAGTTAAGGCCAATTGTGTATTCCACCCGTGGTGTGGGACTCAGCAGGTTTCCTGTGCTCATGATAAGCTTTAGTGGCAGGAATCCAAAACACATCCTTCAAGCTTGTGATGCTGAGCATTACAAAGCCTGAGCTATGGCACTCAGCTCTGCCAATAAAGTACACAGCAGTGACTAGCATTCAAAGAAACCTAGACACAAAACACAAAGGACTTAGGCATCTACTAGATTAGAATTTAGTACTTCCACAACAGGGAGATTATTCTGGAAGCTGTGGGTGCCAAAGCTGTCACAAACATAAGCAAATGATGCAGCACTTTTCTGAAAGATACTCTATCATTTCACCTCAGCTAAAAGGCAATTCAATGACAGATCCTCAAGGGATTTCATACACATACTGACAATAAGTGAAAAAGTTCCAAGTCTTTACTTTTATTAGTAGAGCCACAATTAAGAATACTTTCTGTAATTTTAAAGCCAGAAACAGTTAACACAGTATTTTCCAGTCTTTTCCCTGAAGATTTTAAATGCAAAAAAAACCCAAGAGCACTCCTTTCTTGAAGATAAGCACGCATTGCTCTGCAGATACCTTGACCAGAGTATAATTTTTGTTGCTACCTGCAGTCTTATTGAGGTAGCTATCTGCAGGCTAGTCCTGGGACCTTTTGTAATGTGTCTGCTTTTGGTCCAAATATTTTCATTGATATTCTGTTCAGATCTCAAACATTGTTTTAAATTGTATTCCCAGGGAAATTCTTGTTGTTTTTTTCACCTGGACTTCACAATTTCATACTGAAGGTGATGTTACCTTTGTTAAAATATTACTGTGGCAGAGGAGGGGTTTTATTATGATCCTTGGCTTCTACTTGCTCACCCTCACAGGCCTGGCATAAAAAGGAGCAGCTGAGATGAGCAGGACAGACTATACACAAATCCAGTTCATCTGCTGTTTGTAAGTAGCAGAATAACGTGGAATCCTGTGCCAGAACATCATTATGAGGAAACTGGATATCAGAATTAGAAATAGTAATTTTGACCTTTGCGGGTGCCGTTGCTAAGCCAGTCTCCGTCATCTGTGAAAGGTCATGGAGGACAGGAGAGGTGCCCAAGGACTGGAGGGTAGCCAATGTCACTCTAGTCTTCAAAAAGGGCAAGAAGGAGGACCCAGGAAACTATAGGCCAGTCAGCCTCACCTCCATCCCCAGAAAGCTGATGGAACAGTTCATCCTGGAGGTCATCTCCAGGCATGTAGAGGAAAAGAAGGTTATCAGAAGTAGTCAACATGCGTTCACCAAGAGGAGATCATGCTTGACCAACCTGACAGCCTTCTATGATGGCATGACTGGCTGGGTAGATGAAGGGAGAACAGTGGATGTTGTTTACCTCGAATTCAGCAAGGCTTTTGACACTGTCTCCCATAACATCCTCACAGGTAAGCTTAGGAAGTCTGGGTTAGGTGAGTGGACAGTGAGGTGGATAGAGAACTGGCTGAATGGCAGAGCTCAGAGGGTCATGATCAACGGTGCAGAGTCTGGTTGGAGACCTGTAATTAGTGGTGTTCCCCAGGGGTCTGTGCTGGGTCCAGTCCTGTTCAACATATTCATCAATGACCTGGACGAAGGCACAGAGCATACCCTCAGCAAGTTTGCTGATGATACAAAACTGGGAGGAGTGGCTGGTACACCAGAAGGCTGTGCTGCTGTTCAGCAAGACCTGGACAGGCTGGATTGCTGGGCCAAGGGGAACCTCATGAAATTTGACAAAAGCAAGTGTAAGGTTCTGCCCCTGGGGAGGAACAACCCCATGCACCAGTACAAGTTGGGGGTTGACCTGCTGGAAAGTGGTTCTGCTGAGAAGGCCCTGAGAGTGCTGGTGTACAGCAAGTTGACCATGAGCCAGCAACGTGCCCTGTGGCCAAGAAGGTCAATGGTATCCTGGGGTGCATTAAAAGGAGGGTGGCCAGCAGGTTGAGGGAGGTTATCCTTCCCCTCTACTCTACCCTAGTGAGGCCACATCTGGAGTACTGTGTCCAGTTCTGGGCTCCCCACTTCAAGAAAGACAGGGAACTACTGGAGAGAGTCCAGCGGAGATCTACAAAGATGACCAGGGAACTGGAGCATCTCTCTTCTGAGGAAAGGCTGAGAGACCTGGGTTTGTTTAGCTTGGAGAAGAGAAGACTGAGGGGGGATCTTATAAATGCTTATAAATATCTGAAGGGTGGGTGTCAAGAGCATGTGGCTAGACTCTTTTCAGTGGTGCCCAATGACAGGACAAGGGGCAATGGGCACAAATTACAACAGAGGAAGTTCCAGCTGAATATGAGGAAAAACTTCTTTCCTGTGAGTGTGACAGAGCAGTGGAACAGGCTGCCCAGAGAGGTTGTGGAATCTCCTTCCCTGGAGACATTCAAAACCCACCTAGATGCAGTCCTTTACAAGCTGCTCTAGGTGTACCTGCTCAAGCAGATGATCTCCAGAGGTCCCTTCCAACCCCTACCATTCTGTGATTCTGTGATTCTGTGACCTTTGTTTTCAAGGGAACCAAAGAGTCAGCTGCGGTCTGCACCGTACCTTATGAAATTACTTGCGCTAAAGCACTGAGCAGGAAAGGTAAATAGGATTAAGTAGTATGAATGGTATAAATGACTAACAAGGTACAGAATAATAATGGTTAAGCATCACACTCAGACTATTTAACTTGGCAGTCATAGCATTTATGTTCAAGAGAACTGTAAGCAATTCAGACTCCCTGCTCTTGAGATTTTCTAAATGTCAGCTCCTACATAACCAAGAAAGAATTAGTTGCAGTAATCTATTTAGACAGTGAAAACCTAATTTCAATAATATTAAGCTTTAAAAAAAAAAGGAAAAAAATATGACAAAAGAACCTAGAACCCTAAACCATGGGCAGGAAGGAAGGCAAAATAAATGTCTCTTTGGGGATGGAATTGCCCAGGGTCATTTTAGATGCAGGAGATTTATATTTGGCAGGAGACCTTTTAGTAGGACTGCAGAGGAAGGGTTAACACAAGATAATGCATTTCTTTTAGTGATGTTATATTTGTAGCTGCAAGACTGTTGCTTAGAAGAATCACAATAGGGGAAATCAGAAAAAGAAAATCTGTCTCAACTGAACTGCACTTGCTGATTCTAGGCCAACAGGTCAGCCAGATATATAGGAAAAGTTCAGAAGAATGGAAGGAGATAAATAGATTACAGGCATGTTTCTTATCTTAAGAGCATTTTTTTTAATTTGAAATAACCTTGAGTGTTTTCTTGAGTGCTTTCTTGAACACACTTCTCCTGAGCCAGTTTAATGAACTAGTTGCAGTAGTGCCTTTCATTGTATCACAGGAAACCTGGCTTCAAACAGCTCTCCCACCATGTAGTTTTGGGGATTTCAGAGAAATATAGAAACAGCACAGCCAGCTTCATTTATAGACAGGAAGTAATACATCTTGCACTTCCTTCTGCACCTATTGATATGCAGACTTTATTGCCTTATTCTATTCTCTTTTCAATTCCTTTACTGCAAAATTAAACTCGAGGAAGAAAACCAACTCTTGTTATTAGCACAGGACATTATGATTTTGATTAAGATTCCAGATGGGAGACAGAAATAATAAAAAATATTCTTACCTCACTCAAGATTAGGCACAAATAAGAAAAGAGAGTGTCTTTTTATTATTTCAAAAATAGCGGGTTTAGGTTCACATATATCTTAAATACTCTCACGCCACCAAACCCATTTTTTTTTCCTTCAGTCTGAAATGGACATCTTAATCTAACCTTTTGATGTCACTTCCCCTTATGGTGATTCATCTGATGATTCCTGTTGTCATAATAAATCTAACTTGTGATCCCCAGACTGTAGAATTGCTTATAGAAAAACCATTGTCTGGAAATCTTTCCTAAGAAAATAATTTTACATAGACTATTTTAAAATAATTATTTGTGGAAAAAATACTCATTTTTTTAGGAAAAATAGGAGAAAGGCAAACAGTATTCAATATGAAACGTTGGTACAGATAAAAAATGACAAAGAGCATAGTAACACTCCTAAGTGTATTTCAATTTATTTAAATGTGAATGTCACCTAACTTGCTTAGGAATTTTTGCTTAAAGTATTAGTCATTGATTTGCTTCTTTAGGTGCCTGTATATACCCCTGAAACTCTGTTCTAAAATCTTGATGGAGAGTTATTTATTACTAGTGGTCTTTCACAACTGCTGAGGATGTGTAACTCCTTTTGACTACAGCAGTACTCACTACCACTGAAAGGTAAAATATTTTTATTCTGGTTCAACATTGAATGTTCTTTTATATTTATCTCTCTCTCTCTATATATATATATATTTGATTCTATGATTATAGAATTCTGACTGGGGTTGCGTGGTTGTTTGTTTTGGTTCCTCCCTTCCCCCATTTCCCCCTTCTTTTAGCCATTGCCAACAGAACAGATCTCACTAATTATTTTATGCAAGGAGGTAAAGCCATTAAAATAAGGAGTCAGTGTTAATATTTTTATGTTTTTTGTTCAAAGGTAAATAAAAATTTCAAAACTATATAAAGATTTTTTTTAGGGGCAACTGGAAGTTATACTCATAAAAGGCTATAGGTAGACCTACGGATGCTTAGCAAAAGAGTGGCACATACAGCATTACAAATCTAAGTTCTCCTATTCAGTGCACTGGGAGAGCTTAGCATCACAGTATAACAATGACAATCACCATCTTCTTAAATGGCAAATGGGTTATATCCAATGATAGACTGTACTGTGATCGCAGATCCAAAACATAACATCATATGAGATGCTATGAAGAAAATTAACTCTATCCCAGACAAAACCAGCACACCGTGATGCAGGCAGAGCTGAGCACCTCAACTTCCTTACATAAATTTTCCACAAAGATCGAGGTAGTTCTGAAGGTAGGACCTTCAGAAGCTTTACCAGAGAAAATGCAGTGTCTGATTAAATTTATGGGTGGTATATATCTAAACCCTGTTAGGAGTAGTGGTACCACCCTCATAAGAGCTCAGATGTGCCTGGTTTTCAACAAGTTTTATGCTAATAAGACAGTTCTGCATTTCTGAACAGGCTTTCAAAACACCCTAGCCCTTTTGAAAGTCTTTGCTTTGCTCCTGAAACTACACTTCTCACTTAGGTGTTTGAACCTATTAAAGGATGATTTTCTTGAATGGGAATTACAAGGTCATCTTCTACCCTCTGTCTCACATCTAACCTCCACAAAACTATATGTGCTGTTGCATTCATCCTTGTAAATCACCTGGTCAACAGTCGTGCCTTACCTGGAGTACACAGGAAATCTAGTCTGTCTAAAATGTCAGGAGATGCTGGTATAGGCAATCTCTGTACTTCCAAATATATTGGGTGAACGGTGTCTGTTATTGAAAATGTTCTACCTGTAAAGTATTTATCCATCTTAGGAAGCAATCCACATGCTGGGTGGCTGCCTCAACTAACTGATGAGAGCACTGCTATATTTCCAGCTTAAGCAAAGAGCAGATTTTATTTCTTTGCAGCACAAGCATCTTCATTGTGTCTGCCAGCTGATGCAGTCATCTAATGCATTTCTTTTCAGCGGTAAAAACAAAGATTCAGAATCTACTTATGCTATGAATGATACGGTGATCACATTGTTTTCTAAAAGCTATTTATTCATATATTCCAACTATTCTCTAGTTTGTCATATACAGAAATGTCTGTTGCATAAAGCATAATGAGGAGGCTGCTAGGAGTCCTATATATTAGAAAGCTGTGCAGTGAAAGAATTGTGCAAGTGAGTTTGTGTGCATCTTCCCATCTTTATGCATAGATCAATCCAGCTCATTAAAATATTTAAAATTTCTATAAAAAAGCTTGCATTGCTAAAATTTAATGTAAAATGACTAGCTGAAGTAATATAGATGTAAAAACAGTTGTGTAGAAGGCTCTCTTGAATTATAAAGAAGCTTTGCTTCACAGAGCATTTCACTGGGACATGACCAGATAAATACAGTAAGTTTGAGAACTTCTAAAACATGGCTTTCTATCAGCAGGTTTTGCAGAGGCAAGATATCCAGATGGCACTCGAAAAACACAATGATGAATCAAGCCTTTAGAATGCAATATTCATCACATTATCAGATATAGCAAGTTTTGCCAACACCTGGTAATCAACAAATTATTCTTGCAGTAGAGCCATTAAATGGACTAAATAGAAACTGTAGGATACCTGTTAACAAGGTCTTCAGCTGAGGAGAACGTCTGGTTTTCTTTTTTTCCAAAGTTTATAAATCACAGCACACAAAACCACCAGAATATTAATTTTGAAAGAAGATGTTTAAAAATCATTATTTAATAGAATAATTTATTGAAAAGAAAATAAAATTTCAGGGGAAAAAAAGCAGTTATTACAAGAAAGTGTATCAGGTGAATATTTCTGAACACACAAATGGGAAATAAGTAAGTGTTCAGTTCTCGCTGGCTTATATTTATGTTCCTTGAAAAAATATTCCTTTTTCCTTTAAAATTTCCTTACTAATTTTTCTATTGTAATCTGTATGAACACAATAGTTCATGAGAGTATTTCTGTCAAATGCAAAACAGTAAAGAAACTTTAGTACTGATATGAAAAGTTTTTTTACAGTTCTCAACTTTCATGTCTCATATAAAATAATTTAAATTCCTATTTCAATCTACCACCATTGTAGGTTTTTTTTTTTCAAATATTAAATGAATATTATTTAGACCTCTTTTTATGGAATACTATTTAAAATATTGTTAAATCTCTGTAATTACTAAATATAACTAAGGAAAACCCCCTACGATTAAAAATAACAGCATATTTCAGATCAGATTGATCAGTTTATTGCAGCCATACAACATATAGAAGAATACTTGTGGACAGAACTACTGGATATTGCGGATTTTCTCAGTGTCTTATAATTGGATGTGAATTTCAGCTTTCAGAACTTTATCAAGATACTGATTTTCCGTTATAGAAAAATAATTGCTGCTGTTGAGTAATAAGTTGCAACTCAGTTTTAGACACAGTACAGACAGCAATCTGATTTCCATCATATGAGTCTGCCCAGAGAACATTTCAAGAGGAGACCATCAGAGCAGGGTGGCCTCCCATCAGGGTAGATACAACTCCATGCATGCTTCTCCACAGTGTCCCCAAGTCTGGTATATCCTCTGAACAAAGCAAACATAAAAGAAATATGGTAAGAGGCAAAGGAGGAACTCAGCAGTGTGTACAGTGTGGTTATATTTTCAGGAAAGTACATAGGAAATCTGTTCATTCATACCCAGGTCAAATAGTTTTACACCTTTCAAAAATATTTAAGATCTCCAACTACAACAGTTAAAATTAATCACATGATCCAACATTTACTGACATGATTGAATCTTTTATACCCCTGTATAAAAGGAAAGTTATACTCTCCTCAGTGTGGTATTCAATTGTAGCCTCTAGTAAAACTTTTAGGCTTCATTTTAGTTCCTGAATGTATGTTTTATCACAGTTTTTCTCCTTGTAAGATTTCTCAGCAGGGATACACAAGTCCCAACTTATTTGCATTACCAGCATCGATGAAGAGCTATCAATGTTTATCATAGCCACATTTCCTTCATATTTCAGCTATGGAAATGAAAATAACAGAAATGATAGAAAAAGTCATGGTGGCCTACAATCAAAATTTGTTTTATCTTTTTCCTCTGCTTTTTATTAGACATTAGTTAATCCAGTTAGACACTGTTAATCCAACTTGTTGGCAGATGTGTAGAATGCTTGTTCTGCTACTCTCCAAACAACCAAAAGTGAGATTTCTTTCAATGATGTTTTTCAGTTGTTGGATATCTTTTTTCCACATTTATAGTCAGGATCTGTGAAAGTCAGCATGCCCATTTGTACCAAGTAATATTAGGAATCTAAATATTAGGAGGCCTAATTTAAGGATATATTACAGCCAAGTTTTTTTATATTCTGTGTAGAAATATTAATTACTTCAGAAGAAAATTCAGAGCGCCTGGATTACTGTAAACTTCTAAATCACTGTCTTCATCTAGTCATTCACTATTCAGGGAAATTTATGATACTGTCACCTAAACATGGACCTAAAGCTCATTATATGCTTGCAGTCCCAGAGAAGTGTCGTCTGAAAAGATGTCACCTCACCGTCTGCCCAACTTAAAACCACCACCACCACCACCAAAACCCCCCCAGCTAGGTAATTTCAAGAAGATAAAGATGTGGTTGTGCTTTCCTTTCAGTGTCCTTCCAGCTGGCTGGGGGAAATGAAGCATGCATATTCTTTTATTAATGCAGCTTCCCACTTACTTTAAATTGATTTACTTGGAGAAGAGATTCAACTATTTTGTTTCTTATTAAACCAGATTTAGTAAACACTTCTGGATTCTTCCGTTCCATTTATGTCCAGCTATCCTTCCCTCTTTCTTAACCACAGCTTTCTCAGTTGAGGGAAGACTACATATATTGTCAAATCTTTTGTGGCTGAGGGCTTTTGGGACATGAATACACTGGAATCTTGACTCTGAAAGAGGGTAACTTTGACCCACAAATAGAACAACTAAAGTAATCTGAATTGACATTGTACTGTGGCTGTTGATTTTTGCTTTTCATTCTGGTTAGATATTACAGTAAAAGGAATACTCTATTACATATAATACAAAGGTGTGTTATTCGATACCTCACTGTTAATCTGAGGTTTTCTTCATTTGCTTTTTAAATTAACATAATTTTTTTGAGGACTGTTTTGTTCTCCATAAAATATACATCCAGTCCCTTATTATGTCAGCAGCCATTAGGTTTCTATTTCTCTTCTTTTCAGCTAACCATGCTGTAACTGAAATCAGTTGAATAATACACTTACTTAAATTTCATCCTATCTATAAGGTGGTTTAGTTTAAGACAGGCACCATTTATAGACAATTAGCTCATTTTATCTTAGCACAAATGGAATCAACCTGTAAATGCCAATTCTCTCAACTGATTATTAAAGGAATTTAGATGAAAATCTAAGGAAAGATATCTAAACTTCTGAGGTCTAACACTACATAAATTGTATCCCACCCTAAAGCTTTGGGATAGATGTTGAGCTAAAAAGGAAATAATAAAATTAGCGCTATACTAAGAAAGAACAGTAATCAGATACTGTCAAAAAACATCATCATAAGGAGCCTTCGTATGTCTTACTTCAGTTATTTAATTCAACTTCATAAATTCAGCTCAAGGTAGGATATTAGAAACAGAATATATCTATGTGCTTTCAAGTACACTGTTATGATTAGAACATTAGGAACACAGAATTTTTCTTCTTGACAGGATACTTATACAGGATTATTTTAAAGAGTTTAGAAGAAATATTTCCCTTTACAAAAGAGTAAAAAATGCTACTGTGGGTATAGATAACATAAAGAAGAGATGTAGAATTCTACCTAGGTGCTTCTAGCTCTCTCCTGGTAATGGCAATAACAAAAAATCTAGACATATATAAAAAAGATATTCTGAATCATATACCATGACAAAAATTTTGCCACCAATTTCAAATGAGCTACGTAACACATCCTACAGGAAAGAAACAATGTTTGAATTTATGTAAGTGTTCAGGAAATTTACACAGATTACTAATTCTCAAGATGTTAACTAATAATTTTCAAGGTTGCGAGTTCCCCACTTCCCTCATATTGTACTACTGCTCAGCTGGAAGAATTTCATCTCCCTCTGCAGCAATTGGTGTTTACTGTTGCTAGACAGAATATTGGACTGGTATAACAGTGGTTTGTTCTGCTGTAGCCACCTATATGTTTAGGTACCAGTGGCTAAAATATACAAATAATCAATTCAAGAAAATAGCTTAAGAAAAGGATTGCTGCAATTCTAACTAAAATGAACTTACTGTAAAAAGACAGTTTAAATAAGTGTTTATATGCTCTGTTGCCTGCTAGTCCCTAATCTGACTGAGAAGTGAGAATGGTTAATATATTATTTAAATAAAGAGAGTAGGTACGGTAACAAACAATACTGCAGCACGTTTAATTTGTTTCTGTGAATCACTTAAATCACAATATAGCACCTGGTGTTCATTTCAATCAAGACTGAAAATTCTCCACCTACCTTCTTTGCCATTTCAGTCATACAGTCCACTGACTTTTAAATTTTAGAAGATCAGTCTCTGAGGTATTGATTTAAAAGAGGTATAAAAATCAAAGCCGAATGAACACATCTGACTTGCTCATAATGCGTGGTCAGCTTTGGGGAAGAGAAATTGTGAAATAACGTGGTGGTGGAGAAACAGTTGGACTGTGACTTGAATAAAGCAGGTTACGTTGGCAACAAATCAATGATCCATTTCATGCCTTTTGCAATAGACAAATGCAGAAAGGTAGTGTGGATGATACAGTCCCATCAACATTCCATTTTCTAAGCTGGGCAGGAGAATAAAAATGCATGCAGCCTCCAAAAGAAAATTACATGTTTAGATATGGAGCTGAAATAGTTATCTATCTTCAAACCCAAGTTTTGTTTGGAATTGAACACTGCTGCCCACGACATTTGATGAAGATGTATTTTCACAGCAGGAAGACTGTACAAGTAGTAAAATAGTTGCCAGAATTAATTACCTACAGATAATAAGAAATTACCAGCTTCACTAGCAGGCTACATTTCTTTATTAAACTGGAGAAAAGTCAGACTGATTTTTCTTTACTATATTCCCTCTCTCTTTCTTTACTGCCACCCCTCGGCTTTATAATTTTGTACCAAGATAAGCTTTGGGCAGGATTTTATGCAGAAAGTAAGAGATGAGTTGGAAATGAGGCAATAAAACCTGAACATAACAGCTTAAAACACATGATCCATTCCTGCCCTAAAGACAGCTTCATCCATTCCAGCTCCACACGTGTGGTGAAATGAGAAAAAGAAGAACCTGTGTGTTCTGACAGAAAGAAGAAAAAGAAAAAAGTTTAGTCCAATTTAAGTTTGTGGCTGCCCCTTTAAAATTACTGCATTTGAAGTAAATAAAAATGTAGGGATATGACTAAGAGCACATCTTCTATAAGTGATATAAATTTATTATTTAAATCATAATAATCTGAATAGAGAGACAAGCAATTCTTGTATTGATTTTTTTTTATAGAACAAGCTTTCTTACCTGGCTTAGTGTATTGCAGAGAATTTAGCAACAATATATTGTTAACTAACATGTGCCAAATAGTTTGAGAAGTGTTCAACAGTTATCTTTTTAAAGGGAAGGGCTGACTTATTTGTTTTCTTTTTTTCACTTTGGTAAATGAACAAAACTGTCTATAAAATTTGTAATATAAAACATATTTTTGATGTTGAACAAAGGAGTAAAACAGTCCCCTGAAATCCTGTGTACTCCAAGGATTTCTTTGAAATAGAGTGTAGGCATATGGGAAGCCTTTACTGCAAAAATGAATCTAAGATGAGCTTGCAGAATCTCTGCTAAAACATGCTTTAGAGACAAAGTGAGTAGTGACAAAAATATACAAAGAATAAACCATTCAGGAAATTTCTGTTAGTTTTTTTGGAGTTTTTTTTAGGTTGGGTGGGTTTTGTTTTGTTTTTGTGTATTTCCATTTTTCCCTCAAGCAAGAGGAAAGGAAGGAAAAATTCTCAATTAGTAGAAATAATGGGTGGGAATGGTGAGCTTGGCACACAGTCTAATTTTATTCTGACCCAAAGACAGCAACATCTGGAGAATATCTGTAGTATCAGAGGCATTTCCTCTCAGAGACATAATCTTGGATATGAAATGAAAAATCCTCAACTGGCATAAAGTTCCACTTCAGCTAAAATGATGAGAATTAGGCCTGTAACGTTCATGGTCTGTTTTAAAAAGCTTGGTCATCAGTATTTGTCCCTGATTCTAGAAAATATCACAGCAATTGTTGTCTTTTGGAAAATACGAGCCAAGACTTTAAAGCTTTCTTAGGTTTTGCTACCTGTTTTTGGCAATAACTTCTCATTTAAAGTGTCTATAACAAGAATAAAATATGAATTCCCACTAAATTATAGGCATTTTTACTTAACACATTTCTGCATATCATGGGGAAAAAACAAGTTCACTTCTGAGCAATGTATATATCAAATAAAATAACTTAAAATTCTTGCAGTTCAGGAATTTAAGTTGTACTTCCCTAAACTGAAATTCTCAAAGGAAAAGCAAGAGACTGTTCCCATAGAATCAAGGCTGATTGTTTTTTTTAGCTATAATTCGTCAAAACTTTCAGGTTTTACATTCGTCAGCAGGGATGGATATTTCTCTTATAAAGCAGCTAACGGATTTCCAACGATACATAAATTAAAAAAAAAAAAAAAGCACAAGCATATTTAAAAAGGATAACATCCGAGTTGCTAAAGTCAAACATTCAAAAATATTGGGAAATAGAAAACTTAAAATCCACTTCTTAAAAAAAAAAAAAAACAAAAAAAAAAAACCAAAAAAAAACCTGAAAACACCCACCCCCTCCCCAAAACTCTGGATTGTATTCTGTTTGCATGTAGTGAGGAGATAGATTTAGGGAAACTGCAGCTCTCTACTGAAATCAGCTGGCAAATGCAGGTTCCCTGTCATGTGATGGAGCATATCTGTGTGATTGCAAAGTACCATTCCCTCTCTTCTCTGTCCAAGACCCGAGATCATACCTTTAGACTTTCATTCCCATACTTCCAAAATCTCTCCTCCTTGCAGATGGATGACACATCAGTACTTTAGATGACACGGGGAACAGCTACTTATTAAATACTTTTTTTATCATTATTCATCATTTTATGACCCAGATACTATATCCAGTGCAGAATTACTCATTTCTTTAATGGCTTTTCCAGTTCTTATTTCTTGGCAAACACCTGTGTATGATTTTTTGCAGTACTTTCCTGGAGATCAGGATTCTTAAAGCCATTATACTTTATAGCACTTCCTACACTCACAGCAGACTTGTCATCACTGTTACTTCCCACTGTGAGTTCACAGAACCTGCACAAATCGTGGAAATATCAACTACTGTGAGAACAGCTTCCGTTACCACACACTCCTGGGTAAGCTTCTAAGTGGCTACATGCCAGGTACAGGAAGACGCCTGTTTTTGTCGAAGCTAACAAAATAGTAAGTAAATAAATAATAAAGTACCCCAAGGCAGCTCATATGCTTGAAGCTTGGCAAAACTATAAGCAACGGAAAACAGAGTTTTGTAATGGGGAAGTGTCAGACAAACAGAACTGTAGGCATCACTACCTGGGTCACCTACAGGAATAAGAACATAAATGAAAGCTATTACTTCAGTTTCCATCTAGAAATCATTCCCTAGTGAATAACATAATATAAAAATGCTTATTATTTTTTTCTTCAGATGGAAATCAGTATAACAATCTGGCTGACACAGTCTGTGTTATTAAATTTGACAGTTTGCAAGGGCTGTCAAAGAGTAAGCCCTATACTTGCTCACAACTCCATACTGGAATCTGAAACAGGGCATAGGCAGCATCAACCTGAGAAGTGGGGACTACAGAGCAATAAGGTGCTTATCATGCTTTGGTAGCATGTGGAAAAATGTGCCGTTCTTCAGGAAATCATTGTCTTTTCTTCTCCCTCCTTCAATAAATCATGACCTATATATTGTTCCGTTAGAACCTGTTAAGACAGAATAAACTTTAGACCTACTTTTCCTGTGAACTGTGTAAACAGCAACAGAAGGGAAAATTCCCTGTTGGCCCTGTAGGATCTTTGAAAGTAATAACAGTGATATTGTGATAGAGGTATTATTTTTACATTTTTGCACATAGACTGTTGTCATGCTTTTTAATAATAAATATGACCACTGTGGAATTTTGATAAGCTAATCAAATAAAAATGGACATTAGAGAAGAGATAATAATGTTCTTACAGCAGTTCTGAAACTCTCTTTATTATTTCCATCTTGTTCCACCCAGTAACTCTTTCCCTGTCATTGCAGCAATTTCCACCATACTCATGTACTGCACATCTTTTTTTACCCGAGGTATGTGTTAATATTATCACTTCTGTAGTTTACATCCTATTGATTTGTTACATCAACATGAAGCATATTTAAAAATGAAGATGTACTGTAATTCTTTTTGTTCAATATTTAATATTTTTACTATTAATGTAGCATTTGTCTTATTTCTTACATGTAGAAAAAATGATAAATACTTAAATACTTTCAAGTGATATTTTAATGGAGCTAGTTTAGAAAATATACACAGAGATAATCCTACACTCAGAAGGCTTGATCCAAAAATCAGTTTGCTCATTTATCTATTATTCCTTTTGTGTATTCTCTAATTTGTATCTGATTGCATTTACTTTTACTGGTGTGAATGACTATTTGACATTCAGGGCAACAAAGAAAAAGGGTAAATAAATGCTGTTCAGAAGGGCTTTAGTTATTAGCAAATGGTTTCCCCCTGCTTTTCCTGATGACAGGAGAAGTAGCAACGCCAACAGTAGGGAAAATAATGCTAAGAATTGAACTGAAGTTATACTTCTCAATCTCGTAAATGAAGAATGGATTGACTATATTGGAATTCAATGCAGTACCTAAATAACACATAATGACTGAATTTCAAGGATATCTCTGTTGGGGGCATGAAGGTGCAAGCTTTTATCACATGGACAGGAGGGTTAATCTTTGGAAGAAAAACCCAAACTTTCCAGAGTTCATATTTGTAGGTAAAGTACTCTAACCACTGTGTGAGTGAGAGAGAAGCACAAAAGAGTACTTGGGAGGCAGAGGCAGACTGGATGAGCCCAGAGGAGAATGTAAAAGTGAGACAGGTTTAAGAAAGAGAAAAGAGAAATCCATTGACTTGTGAGAGAGAAATAGTCAAGGTTTCAGGTAAGAAAGGCCTTGTGTCATAACACTCTGCATCTCATTTGTTGAACTCTTAAGCTTCTGTTTTCCAGAGCTGAATCTGCCCAAAAAAAATATAGGGGAGTGAGGGACAGGTGTGCAAAAGTCCACAAAGAGTGGGGAGGCAATAAAAAAAAGTTAAGAAAACAATATTTCTTAAAATCTAAACCCATTCTGGATTTGCCGCCTTGAACCTTTTCCTGAAGACATGTGTCTAAGTCCTTTCTTCCACAAGATAAGATAGATGTTATTTCTACCAAAACCAGCTAAACAGGAGGTTGTTATGCAAGACCTCAGCAGCAAGAACATTCAGCCCCTACAGCCTTCAAAACTTACTGCTTCATACATTGCTGAACAATCCAGCTACTCTCTACTCTGCGCTGAAAAAACCTCAACAGAAGAGAGGATTCAGTCCAATGTCTATGCTGAATGGTTAGTGGCTGGAGACTCATGCGACATGGGAGACTAGAAACCTGTGACTTCTGGCAATAGAAGGGAGGGTTCTTCTTTGTCTGCTGATTTGCATCAGAGAAACAGAAACACACATTGGCATGTAGAGGAAGCAGTGGGTAGGGGCTGGGACTCCCTTCTGCAGGGAGTGGAGACACCCATCTTCTTGTCCAACTTGTTTTCTCATGAGGGTTGCAGCTTACCAGGTCTCAGATCCCAGAAGGTGTGGAAGGACTGCTGAAGCCCATCTTGACCTCAGACTATGAGCCTTTACTCTTCATTTACATGGGCACTAAAGATACTGCTCTGAGTGCATCAAGAGTAACTACCGAGCCCTAGCGGCTGGGCAAAGGGCATCAGAGCCCAAATATATTTTCCTCTAGTCTGTTGGAACAGGGGAAAGTCTCATGTAAGAGCACATGCCACTTGAGGGTCCATATGTTTCTGACATTGTAGACAGCACTTTGTTTTTTTGTGACTACAAGACACTTTATGAGGATTTGGCAGTAGTGGGAAGACATAGGATACACTTGATTAAGTGAGGAAGGAACATCTGTGCCAACACACTTAGTATCCTAAGTGAGAATGGCATCAGACTAGGTTCTGTGGGGGATGGTGACCAGAGGCTGAAGTTGAGGCAGGGAAGGCAGTGATAAAGTGTGTGGAAGAACACTGTGATGGACACAGCTCTCATATTTCCCTTCTAAAAGCAGCATGACTGGGCATCTAGCTCAAGTGCCTGTATGCAACACATGCAGCATGGGGAACAAATAGGTATTAGAAGTCTGTGCACAGTAGCAGAGCTACAATCTTACTGGATGTACAGACACACGTTGGAATAGCTGGCATAGCTGGAGTGCTGCAATGGACAGATAGAGGGACAGATCATGGCCAGCAAGATGCCAGCCCTGCTGGCCGTGCTACCACACTAGGCTCCTGGCTCCCTGTCCCTTAGGGAGCAACACATATCTTGGTGTTTTTCTGACAGACAATGGCATAAACACAATGGAAAGGCAAAGATACAAAAAAGGGAAGAAAAAGGAAGGGCAGAGTTATGAAGAATGAGATGTAGGTAGGGAAAGAAGGTAAAAGTGAAAAGAGGAAAGCTTCAGAAAACGACAAACAAAAGGAGATAATAGAAATTTTGATTAGTTGAATTAGCAAATCTCTTTGAATGTAAGAAGTTGTTCTGTTAACAAACTCCTGATCTGAAGATAGAGCAGCGAGGCTGGAAGTCGGAGATATGGCAGCTAGTGAATACCTCACATTAATCTTTAAATAATGTGGGTGAATGGAAGAGTTGGTTTTATGCACTCTTAAATACAATTTCTCATATAAATAAAAATAACATTTTAATTTATATCTGTGTGTGTTACTTTTAATTCATGCTCAGAATTCCTTTTTGGTAGCTGTGAACACATACTTCTTTTCTTCTCATATGGAGGCAAGTTAGTAATTTTTTCTGTGTGTGTGTTGTATAAGAGGATATGATTGTGTTAGATCCTGTCTAAATGAAAAGATGTTTCTAAAGCAGCTCCATGGCTTTTATTTGTAAGATATATAAACTAAACGGATATTCAGGATGCCGAATTATTATACACAGACTTTATTGTGGTTTAGCCCCGGTCAGCAACTAAGCACCACACAGCCGCTCGCTCACTCCCCCACCCTTGTGGGATGGGGGAGAGAATCGGAAGGGCCAAAGCAAGAAAACTCGTGGGTTGAGATAAGAACAGTTTAATAATTAAAATAAAACAGCAATAATACTAATATAATGAAAAGGAAAATAATGAGCGAGAGAGAGATGAAACACTGGAAGAAGAGGGGAAAGAAAAAAAAACAAAAAAAAACCAAAACTAAACAACAAGTGCTGCAACCGCTCACCACCCGCCGACCGACGCTGCCGGTCCCCGAGCCACGATCGCTGCCTCCCCCAGCCAATTCCCCCCAGTTAATATACTGGGCATGATGTCACATGATATGGAATACCCTTTGGCCAATTCAAATCAGCTCTCCTGGTTGTATCCCCTCCCCTCCCGGCTTCTTGTGCACCTGGCAGAGCATGGGAAGCTAGAAAGTCCTTGACTAGTGTAAACACTACCCAGCAACAACTAAAACACCAGGGTGTTATCAATATTATTTACATACCAAGTTTAAAACACAGCACTATGCTAGCTACAGTGAAGAAAATCAACTCTACCCCAGCTAAAACCATGACAGACTTGCAGCAATATTTGATTATGAATCTTTGCCAATACAAATCAAATTCCTCTATAGATAGCCATGTGTGTTGTTGCAAATTTATACTCTGGCTTGACTTAATAATCACAGAGGCATTATTTCTTTATCCAGAATTTCAAGTTGCGTATATTTATTCTGAAAAGGCAAGAACAGTACAAGACATCTAGCTTAGACTATTTGAAAGGTATCAACTGTTTAAATGACATTTTCACCTTCAGCAAATACATCTTTGCCTGCTAGAAATGGCGATGCTATCACGCTGCAGGCAATCTATGATACAATCATGTCACAAATAGGTGTCAACTCTCATTACATTCTCAAGTATAAATTCCACTTATCAATTTCCACATAGTTGCAGATGTTTTAACAATCCCATTTTACCATGCTTGCACCAAGGCTCAACCTCAAATGCTTTATGATATATTTGTAGAAGTTACTGTAGGTGCACCAGATTCAGAAGCATTATTTGTCGTTGGTAGCCACATGGGAATTTTTATTTCCAAAAAAGTAATGAATATGCTAGTAATTTATTGTCCAGATACCTTGACAAACAAGAGAAGTAATTTGTAATTTTCCATGACTTGTTTCTTTACAGTCTGGTTTACAAGCATTACGATGAAATCACTTGTTATTTGAAACTCAGTCTTAACTTTTCATTTTCTGAAACACTTCTCCAGGAAAATACTTCAGTCAACTCATGCTCTGATGACTACTAAAGTCTGTGGGTTTTAGTATTAGCCAAAACCCATTTGATTTATTAGAAATGGGGTTTTAAAACACATATTTTGAAAATTAATAATTATGACAGGGGTTTTGTACCTATAACTTTTAAAATCAGAACCACATTGCTATGAGAAAAGTCACCATCTGTTAAAGACATCCATGCTACTCTTCTATTTCCTATACAGATTTTTTCTGGTGCAAAGTTAGCTTCTGTTTTTCTTAGCTAAGTGAATTTTGAGAACTCCTCAGTGCTGTAATACACTACTACAGAGAAAAAAGTCAGACAATGACCCACTATGGTTCTAAAATGCCTCACTTCAGTGCCCACTTTAGAGCTTAACTTTATTACTGACTCAAATTTTAATAATCTAAAGTGGATGGGAGGGGTGAGAGGAAGTCTAACTTAAATGTCTACTTTCCCTAGAAAGTCAATCTAGAGAAAAATTGACTTCTGAATAGCGGAAGAGTTTGCTTAACGTACCTGTGTACCTGTTCTGTAAGGATGTAGAGAATCAATAGGAAGTGATAAATACCATTCTTCCCATAGGATGTGACTTGCTTGACCCTCCCCTGAACAAACTCTACTGTAGTTGTTATCTATCTCTCGCTTAATAATCTAATTTTTGGGTCACATGAAATGTCCTAGGATTTTCTTAATTTGAGGTGACTAAATGCATCTTTTCCACAGATCAGACAAATACCAAAAAAACAAATCAAAAGCAAAGGGGAAAACAGGTGTCTTTGGTCCGTGCACCCTCCTCTGAACCATAGTACAGACACTCAAGCAAGATCTTAGTTCAAAAGGGCAGCAGACAAAAGTGTTTTTTTGTTTTGATTTTGGGTTTTTTAGGGTTTTTTTTTTAGTATTTTGGGGAGCAAACCTCTTATCTGGCTGGTGCTAGGACTTCAGTTTAGGTCCAGCTAAATCTGTAAGCATTTCATATTTTATCTTGACTGGATGAAAAGAATAATAATATCTGGAATAAAAAGCAGAACCCTGCTTGGCCTGATGGAACTACTCATCTACTCAGATGTTTCTGTCTTGCCTTTTTATTGCCCCTGCCTCAGCACATATAGAGAGACACACAAAGTAGCCCAAAATGGCATTAATCCTTTTCACTATCTACAAGAACCAGAGGGGAAAAAAAGGTCACTTTTACAGGATGACTCTTCATAGGTAGTAAAATAATTTGAGTGCAGTAAAAAGTGTGTCTTTGCTTTCAAGATGGTAAATGTCACCTCTGGGATGACTCCAGGTCATGGTTGTTTGAGGAGAGTGAGAAAGCTTGGGCGATATTGCTGAACCAATATCTTTACAACTTCCACCATCGAACTAGAATAACCAAGAAATTACATTTCTCCAATATATCCAGATACTGTCAGTACAATTCAGAGTTGTACAAAAAAAAGATGAGCTCAAACTTCCAATGTTGCAGAATGATATATATTTCAATAATGTACCATGATTATCATTAATTCTTAATTATTGTAACACTGCATTTGTCATGCCACAAGGATTATTTTTGAGTTTTGTTTTTTCACTGTCCTTGAAACAAATTACCTCATTCTATATAAATTTAAAAATACACAACACTGATTGTTTGAAGAAAATATTGATGATTTCCTGCATCTAAGTTTTAAAGAGTTACAAACCATGTTATATGATTAACAAGGTCAAATGTGATAAATGTGACTGGCACCAACAGGTATCATTTGCTCATATGATAGGTGGAAAAATTACTGTGTGCTAAATCAGATATTTGTAGTGATCAGACATGTTAAACTTAGACTAGAACACAGCATTCAGATATTAGATAGAAGCAGAGTTTGAAGTTAATAGCAGTGAAATCTCATACTTTCTCTAATTATTTTCACAATATTTCATTCTCAAAAAACTAGAACGAACACAATTATTAGTTGGTAATGCTAATTCTTCCTTTCTTCCCTGAATAAGGTGACAAATTTCTGAAAAATCAGGACACATCTATAGTGAAACAGAAAAACAGTCACATATTACTCTATAAGGAAAAATATTAGGCCAGAGCTTAGATTAATAATTCTAATTAATTCTTCCAAAACCCAAATTCCTTGGCACAGACTTGAAGTTCCATTATATAGTTTTGCTGATCTTCATAATTCACATATTTTTCTCATAACTTTATTTTCCTGCACTTAAATATTTTATTAAAAAACATGAAAAAAATGTTGTAAGATATTGTTATAATAAGACAAAACAGAAAAAAAACCCAATAAAATATCCAAACTGTGATTCTCATTTTTTTATTATTTAGAAATTCACTAGAAGTTTCTTGGTCCTAAAAGGAGATGAGTTTAATGTATATGCAACTCTCAGAGAGAACAGTCCTTATTTCACACAGATTTCCTAATGAAGTAATAGAAGATTTCAGGATGTGCTGAAGCAGAAAAGGCCTTGACTCTGTGTAAGCACTGCTCAGCAATACTGAAAACATCCCTGTGTTATCAACACTGTTTTCAGCACAAATCCAAAACATAATCCCATACTAGCTACTATGTAGAAAATTAACTTTATCCCAGCCAAAACAGCACAGCATCTGTAGGGTCTCCACACTTAGTCTTACTATTTTGGTCCTGGACTTTAACTTCAAAAAGGATAGCATAAAATAAAAAGCCATTAGAATTCAGCATCTGTAAGAAGGTGGTGAACTAGGAATAGACCATTTTCCATGTAGGAAGATTAAATACCTTTTTAAGGCTTTTTTTTCTGTTTTTTGATACAACTTGAATAAAACAGAAATAAACTCATTCAGATACACACAATCTTCTTCAAAATCATTGATCATTTAAACTCTTACTGGAATTTAAGTGGTTCATAAATTTTTCTTCTAATTCTGCATGCTGAAACATAGATTAGGAATTTCAGCAGGCAGGCATGATCTGAAATGCTTAGCTTTTTCTTTTCAATCTGTGTTTCCAGAAGCTTTATCTCTAATTTACCCTTCCAGATATTGTACTTTAGGATAGAGAGAAAGTTGGCTATGAAAGATGAATGTTTTAGCAAAGGGCTGTATTGACTTCTTGAAATGATAAGGAATATGCGATGTTTGAAATGCCTGATGTACATGTCTTATTAGTTAACTCTTTTTATGCAGGTATTGATATTAGAACATTGACAGGACCAAAGGATAGGTGTGAAAAGAAGAAATTCTTTTATAAGACCTATTTCTTGTTGAAGAAGAAAATGGATAAAATTAATGGTTTTATCAAAATAATAGCAGGAAATTTCTTTCCTTGACTTTGATCCACAGCTGATGTCAGGTTGCTTAATATAGCTCTTACAAACAACTTTCAGAGATGTAGAGATTGTCAGAATAATATCTCTGTTGGCCTTACACACTAGTTTCAAAAGTAATTCTGAATTGACAAGAGACTGATAGGGTTTTTTTATAGCTTTTTTTTCTTTTAAGGCAGTCAAATGGCACTTGAGGAAAAACAAATGACAAAGGAAAATTGTTTAAAGATTAAATGCTATACAAAGAAATGAGTTACTGAATATATTTACTAATTTTGACAGTATATACCCATAATTCATCCATGAACATAGGTAATCTTTTGCATTCCATTTGTATTTTGATTTGAATATATCAAAATACTTAGCATATATAAAATCAAATATATTATAAGTGAGAGTATCTTCAGTATTTAGAAAACAGGAAAACCTCATGAGAAAAATTTATACAGACATTTGTACAAAAAGAAATACATGTTATATGAACCTATACTGAATTCATATTGGCTGTTTTAACATCATCCTTACCAACAGAAATGTAGTTATTCCAATCTCACAGATACATATGTAAAATCAATATATATATGCAATATTACTGGAACAAAAATACTTTCTGTAGAGCAAATAAGTCTCATCTTAAAATAATCAGATCAAGATAGACAGATCACTGATACTGGTTTGAATTATATGGTGATAATTAACTCTCCACTTAGCAAATTTCCTAGGAAAATATGATATTTTTAATGTATTCAGTCTTATTTGTTTTAGATTTTTTAACTTTTAGGGAGACACAGAAAATAGTGACAGTACTGTTTTAAATGAAGATAGGGAAGCTTACTAGAGTAGATTAGGTATGGACACACAAATAACAAATTTAAAAAAAAAAAGGCCTGAATCAGCAACCTCTCATATTATGTATTGCTGAGGCCAATATGCAAACACATTCAGCATGGGAATTTAGAGGCCATTAAACATTACAATTGTCCCCACGCTGTCATAACTGTACCAGCACCTGCTGCAAAACTACTTTGTGCTGATCTGCTATGAAAATGCAGTATTGCCAGATCTCACATTGATTTATGTAGTTCACACCTGCAGAAATTGCATATTACAATACATCAAAGAATATGTCAAGAAAAGGTGTTTAATTTTTCTTATAGAATACTTTTTAACACTGCTTGCTGGGTAGAACTGTACTTCCTGTTAATGTGCAATATTTTGTATTGATGCTTAAGCTAATATAGGGGAACAGAAATCCATTTTTCTTGTATACAAATCAGAAATGTCAGAAGTATGAGCCTTTAGCTGATCCAGCATGCTATGAGAATCAATCACAATGATGTCCATATAATATCTGTTTTACTTCAAACATACCTCCCAGTCAAATACATATCTCTCTTGCCAAGTCAGCAATAGTACTGAAAATACCATTCTTCCCAACACCAGAATAAGAATAATTTTACATTTTAGAGAACTTTTTCTAGCTGTGTTATTGCAGTCTTTTGAGCCCATCAGCCACCTTGTATTTCCTTTACAGTTCCAGAGTTGCCACCAACTAGCATCGGAATTCAGAGCTCCATGGTTAATTCATGCAACCTTTTTTTTTTTTTTTTTTTCTTTTGTCAACTCACTGTTACAGAGCAAAATTTAGAAATATAGTTGCTGGGAAATGTCTCACAAACCAAGGAACTCTAAGCATGCTTTTCCTTGCTTGAACATTCATGTTGTACTAACCATTACAAATTGTTTTTAAACTGTTTTTAAAGTTTTGGGGTTGGTGTGTTTTGGATTTAGTATGACCAAAAAAGATAAGCACTGCAGAGCTTGCTAAATTATCTTCATTTATTAAATTTCAAGTTAGGGCTTCTAATCACTTTGCCTTCTGTAAATATCTTGGGTGACTTACGTTTCAGTCTTCTTATTTGTTGGTTGCTCCATACTATTGACCAGAGTTTCTCAGAATTATTTTTGTTGTAAAGCTGAATCAGGATCAGTTTGAAAAATCCTAAGACAGAAATAACTTTTTTAAGTCCTCACTTTTTTTCCTTTCATTTTACCTTGAATTTCTCTTAAAAGTCGTCTTCTCTTATTTTCTCAGAATTCTGCTCCCTATAACCCTATAGACAAGGAAGAAGCAGACAAATCAGAGCAGCTTAAAATCAGCTCTAGCTTACAAAACTGGCAGTTGCTTTCTTTAATAATATTAAATTAACATGGATTTTTTCCTTCAAAATGGCAATTTTAAAGGAAGCATTTTTCCTAAGGCTTCTTCTCCTGGAGTCATGAATGAATATACCTTTACATGAATGAGTCTATTTTTCAATTTATTTTTTGCTGGTTTTTAAGCAGCTAAGTTAAGGGTTTCATACTTTCAACATTCTGTCTGAAACAATAGACTCAATGATGTGAACACATAAGGAACAAGCACGGGCTACTTCTGTTGTTACCAATCTTATTCCATATATGTCAAATCTTTTGCTACTTGGGACATAATAAATTCTTTGAGGAAATAAATGTAAATTTAGGAATGGTTATATGAAACAAGGACAAATATCCATCTAATAAAGCATTCTATGCTTACTGTGGCAAGTGGTAGGTACTTAGACAATGAATATAAAAATGGATTGTGTATAGAGTCATCTACTCCCCAGTATACTCTCTCTCAGCTTCCAACAGTTTGCAGTATTGGCATCTCCTGAATTAAAATTTCTATTTGTATCTTGGTGTTTAAAAGGTCTGGAAGGACTTTTGAGCCATAGATATCTCTAATTATTCTTTGACTTAATCTATAATGTTGACTTTCATCTTGTGGCAATTGAATTCTGCAGTTTAATTGAGATTATAATAGTGGGACTGGCTTCAGTGGAATATAATTCCTAAATTCCATTCCAAGACCTACCTCAGCATGTTTCATGCACCTATAAAGAGATGGTAGATGCCCTGTGAAAGCGCAATGAGTTTCCTTCTGCCAGTAGATTTTGGTAGATCAGAAGCCTGACCTTTGCAGTTAACCCATTTGTAGAAATTATTTTATGTATTAATATAATCACGACTAAATGAAGATAACTTGGGAATAGAGGTGATAAAGATTCTTATGACAAAAAATTTCGTGGTAGGGGATTTTAACTCCAGAATGGAATTGTTGGTTTTGATTGAAAAAGGGAGAGAGCACTGTAACAAAATATTGAGCGCTCACACTTGAGAGAGGCATGACTGTCTTTAACACCTTGCTTCCAATCAAGCTAAAGATTGAAACAAAATCTCATCCTAGGTGAGTATAATAACCATCAAGCAATTTCTGTTTAAGGTATTTAATAACATTTTTTATAGGCTCCTAAAAGTCCTAGGTCAGTCCCTGTTTGTCCTTTTAGAGATTAAGATGTAAACTTTCCATTCTAATGGTTTCAAGAATTAGAAAATTAAGCTCTATATTGATGATTTGCTAGTAAGAACTATTGACTGAAGATGTTACCTGCCAAAGACTTCTTAACAATTAAATTTTAATCCTTAAGGACTGTTTTTTGTCAGTATTTACTGAAGAACCCATGTTGGAGAACTAGCACTGGAGTTGGATTTTTAAAATGGAAAACAGAAAATAAAACTGAAAATTAAATACCTGCATGGAAATCATGCACTTCCAAATCATTCTTGCAAAAAGCAGACATTGATTCTAGTAGCAAGACAGTGCATGAAAGTTAATAATGAAACAGATTTTTTTTATACTTTCAATATAATGGATTTAGTGACAAAATAAACTGTTGGAGCATGCTGGTGACTTTTGTGCAAAAGCCCAGTAAATTGTCTTTTTTGTTATATGAAACTCACATTTTTTTGTGTTGTCCCTGTTCCCCTTTTTCACTTTAAAATAACTTTTCCAAAATCAACTTCTATTCTCACCAGTTTTCAAGTTCTTTTTTTTTTCTGACATATCAATAATTCTGAAGGAAAGAAGACAGGTTTTATGACAATTTTCACTTGATTGAAAAAGTTATTTTTTTCTGTCAAAAAGAAAACTCAACAGAAAATCACTCTACTGCAGTAACTGCTTATATAAAAGGAAAGCTTAAGAGAATTTATTTACACCTTGGCTGTACCGGGTTCACAGGCAACCTACATTAGAAATGACTGGAAATAGGTAGATGTATTTGTTCATGTTTTCTAAAGCCCATCTGCAGCCCAGTAAAAATGACTTCTGCCATACCTAGTAGAGGGCTCTGCAGAACACAGATCTCAGGGCTGGCTGGGGCTCACCCCGGCTTTAGCTAGACTGAGCTGGTGTCAGCTCCTGTCTCAGGGCCAAGTTCCTGTTGCCTCCCCTGCCTGAGCTTGAGCTCTGCCAGTGTCTCTGTGGCAGAATGTGTGTGTCTGAATGAGTTTATTTCTGTTTTATTCAAGGTGTACTAATGAAAAAAGAAAAAAAACTAAAAAAGGTATTTACCCTTCTTACGTAGAAAATGATCTATTTCTAATTCACCACCTTCTTGCAGATGCTAAATTCTAATGGCTTTTTATTTTATGCTATCCTTTTTGAAGTTAAAGTCCAGGACCAAAATAGTAAGACTAAGTGTGGAGACCCTACAGATGCTGTGCTGTTTTGGCTGGGATAAAGTTAATTTTCTACATAGTAGCTAGTATGGGATTATGTTTTGGATTTGTGCTGAAAACAGTGTTGATAACACAGGGATGTTTTAGGTCAAGGCCTTTTCTGCTTCTCACCCCACCCCACCAGCGAGTAGGCTGGGGGTGCACAAGAAGCTGGGATGGGACGCAGCCAGGACAGCTCACCCCAACTGACCAAAGGGGTATCCCATGCCAATTGACGTCATGGTCAGCATATAAATCTGGGGGAAGGAGAAAGGAAGAGGAAGATATTCAGAGCAATGACATTTGACTTCCCAAGTAACTGTTATGTGTGATGGAGCCCTGCTTTCCTGGAGATGGCTGAAAATCCCCTGCCTGCTGATGGGAAGTAGTGAATGAATTCCTTGTTTTGCTTTGCTTGCATGCGCGGCTTTTGCTTTACCTATTAAACTGTCTTTATCTCAGCCCACAAGTTTTCTGACTTTTTCTCTTCCAATTCTCTTCCCCATCCCTCTGGGGGGGAGGAGTGAATGAGCGGCTGTGTGGTGCTTGGTTGCTGGCTGGAGTTAAACCACAACAGTGAGGAAACATAAAAATAAACCCAAGTAGGCCCCAATACTGAGGATAAGGTGACCTCCATCAACAGCACTGCATTTCTCCCAGGAAAGGACTCGGATGTTGATGACTCGCTGTGACAGCCCAGCACCACTTAGCTGGAGAAAGAATGCCTCTATCGGCTTTACGAGATGTAGGAACACTGGGAGGGTGACCACAGCACCAGCAAAAAGCAGTAGATATTAGTGAAGGTTTTTTGTATAAGAATTCTCAGGGTATTAATCCTATATAGTTCTTCCTGTACTAATTTGTGCTATGATTGTTATTATCATAGTACAAATTGTTACCAATTGGACAATATTGTTACTAATTGGACTGTTTGTTGCATTGCAGTGGATTTTAAAGTTTTTAACTAGGCTAAAAATAAATTCTTGGCTCCGTATTTGTGCTGTTTTCTTTCACCCATAACACAGTTTTGAATGTAAACCAACCCCTTAAATAATCAGGGAGCAACTTGGGCAATCGCACAAAGTTCTCAGAAGTATTCCAGGATACATCAAAACAGATGTAGACTCTGACATTAAACCCTTAATATAACTAAGTTAAAGTTAATTCTGTTATGGTTTACCACATTTCTAGTACTTTAGACCTCAAAATAACTGAATGTCAAGAAGAAAAGTTCTACTTAAAAATGAGCAAAAGGTGCCCAAACATGGAATTATTACCGTCATTAATAATTCTTATCTCTTTATTATTCTAATTTCTTTGAGAATTTTACTGAAAAGTAACTTTTAAAAATATATAATTTAGACATGGAAAGAGTTTGGATGATATTGTTTTTGGAATGGACTTTAATGTGTTTTTAACTGCCAGAGACTTTGAGATGAGCCCTATGCAAGGAAGAAACTTTCACTTATGGAAAATACAGGCATGAAATCTAATCAAATTTTATTTCTGTTTCACCCTTTAGTGTCTAGAATGACATAGAAAGAAGGGCAGTAAACACTGGAAAATATTTGTCTTAAAAACAGTAATATGAAGACGCATATCCTAATGGTAATGAAAACTGTGAAAGCTCTTTATCTGCTGTGGCATTGCAGGATGTCAATAAGAAATGAATGCACTGCAGTTGTTGCTTTTAAAAATATGGAATTTTGTAAACCTCATCACTGTGTGTGTTATCAGAAAATGCATCTGCTGAGAACTACAGCATGCATCTCACAGTTACTATTAGTTGAAAATGCTTTTCATTGTAATAGAAAACAATCCTGAACTAACATAAATTGCTGACTGCTACATAAATTGCTGAATGGAAAGATGGAAATATTTCCAGTTAGAATTTACTAGGCAGTGTCACACAAAATAAAATATAAGGGGTTTATTCTGGTAATTAGTAGAACCATGGAGGTACTGATCAGGAAGGCTGACATAGAATGACAATATTAATGAGCACATGAATTCGATGAGCTGATTTTCTTACAGATCATACAAATCCTAAAACTATGTAGAAAGTTGATCCTTCTAATTGTTATTTTAAAACTATTTTTAATTTATATTCTGCAGAATAATAATAGAGAAATCTTAGATTTAAGTTTCATTTCCTTTGAAGACTTCTTCTGCTGAAACATTCTCCAGCCTTGCCCAAAGACATAACATCAATGACATTCTAACAGAGCTAGCCCATAGCTCAGTGCTAGTTAGAGTGAATCTTAATGAAGGGTTTTAACATCTAAGCCCCTCTGCAATGCTACTTTGCTTGGGTTCTGGGAACAGGTTTTTCAAAGCATATGTCTTAAAAATTATTTGACAATTAAAAATACAAAACTATTTAGGAGAATGCAAATACACTCTGAGAGACTGGGATGGGCATTTTTAACTTAAATATCCTAAAACGCTTCTGCTTGCTCACAGTATTGAACAATATGTGTGCTTTTTCTGCACAAAAGTATACTGCATGAGATAACGCTAGAGCTCTGACTTTTTTCATTGTCAGTTGATTTTTATTCTTCACCCTCTAATTTATGCCCTCAAAGTTCAGACATTTGAGAAAACATTGTCCTGTGTACAAGGAAGTCTCACGAAAAATTCCACTTTTCTAAGGAAAATCAGTCAGAAATGCTGTCGCAGATCTCAGTCACATGTGTTTCTGAGTAGGTATCTCACTGCTTTTTCCATTAATTGGTTTAACTACTTCAATAAGTCCTAATAACTTTGTATATAGATGTAGTCTACACATTAGGAAATGGGGGACTTACTCTTGCACAAGAGAATTTATACAGTTACTGGTGTCAGAAAAGGCATTGAGGAATAGTTTGATTATGAATTGGAAGGTGATTGAGATGTCATAATTAAAGGAGATGGAAACCGGGGCTTACTCTTCAATCCTTAAAAAATGTTGCCTTTTTCTCAGTGGCACAGAGAATCAGTCACCTAATTCTAGGCCAGAAAAACACAGACTCCACACTTCCAGTTCTACTGTTGCAGTGATTCTTGAAATAGATGAGGTTCCCCTAACCAAATCAGGTCTTGTTACTTTAAAAGATGTTAAGAATCAGGACTGGTTCCTCTCATGATATTTAGTGCTTAATTTAGAGCACAGTGAGGTGTCTCTGCACCATGCTTTACTGCAAACTACAAATAACTGCCTGTTCCCCAGGTTTTTCTTAAAATTTCCATTTGACTTTTTCACAAAAGGGAAAAAAGGAAAAAAAGAAAGAAAATGAAAACCTGAAAGGTGAAGGTATTGAGCTGATATGGTCCAGTTTATGTACACAGAGAAATTTTACATCCACCCATCTCATACAAGAAATTCATACACTAAACTTCATTGATTTTTCAAGCAGTTAACTTAATTCTAATCTAGCATGAATTCTTGCAAGTACTATAGGTCCACTTACAAGTGTACCTATAGTATCAAATTTTCATTATTGTTCAACCAAGTAAGTGTAATCTAAAAAGAAATATTTAATGCATTCATATATATATACAGACACAACACAAGTGTGCAGTCATACATACAGCCTCAAAATAATATTTAATGCTGTGTTTCAGCAAATCTAGGCATTTATTGGTCTGCACCTCTTCTCTATCTCAAGCTTGTGAAAGTTGCCAAATCCCTGTAAAAATGGGGGCTAGTTTACCATTTTTTATTCAATCACCTAGTTTAGCCAATTATTTAATCAAGTCATGTATTATACTTGTGAGTTAAGGAATAATACTACTTCAGTAATTGGAGCACATTTCCAAAAAGCCCAATGTTGGCTTCCTCCTTGAGGACCTAAACAGATCTGTGCTTGCAAACCAGAAGTTAATTGTCTCTGAGGAACATGGGGAAGGTTCTTCAGAAGGTAGGGTGCATACCACATGTACACCATCCGCAGTTCCTACAGTCTTTGACTTAATTCATTCTCAGCCAATGAGCTGACACATTCACCAATCCATCAGAGTATAACTTCTCATAAATGCTTTTTCATAAGACCTCTTCAGGACTCCACTGGAAGCAAAATTTGAGATGAATAATAGCTTGGACACAAGAAATATTCATGTATGAATAGAAAAGAGACCCATGTTTTTTCTACATCAAATGCTAGCATATCTGCAAATTAAACAGTATAAAAAACGTAACTTGGAATAGCCATTTTAGTGGCAGTTCGTCCTATGGTACACCAGTGCACCAGCTTCTAGATATAAAATATCTTCTCAAGAAAATAATTTTCTTCAAAAAAGTGTGATATCCCAGACTTACAAAAATGTCACCACAACAGAAAGACCAGTGGCCATATTCTAAGAAGGATACAAAGCCAAAAATATACCGTGAAGTTTTACATTGTGTAATGAATAAGTCACTTATTTTTCACTTGTGGGCTGGTAAAGAAAGGAAATTCATGTCTCAAGATGAATTAATTTTGGCTAGCTGACTCATCAGCGAATAAATTGTTCACTTGCAAAATAGACATAATCAGCAAGAGTCTAGATTTCGGTCACCAGAGATAAAATTAGTTGATGTATTTTACAGGTAAATTAAGTAAAGCAAGTAAAATAAGATAATATATAGAGTGCAATATGACAATACGAAAAAAACTCAAAAAACAAATCTGACAGAAGTCTGCATTATTCATGGTAATAGCACCCATACTGAAAGTTTCCTAAAGGCTGTCTTTTGACACAATGTTTTTAAGTTTATTATTTCTAATTGCTCAATCTAAATTTTCATACTGTAAGTCAGTTTTAGAAAAAAATGTTTTGTCATTTGTCAGAATTAAATTAGATTCTGTAATATTTCTTTAGCTCCATTAAATATTTTTATAAAATATTTGTTAATTGGTTTGGTGACTTTCAGAACATTTTTCATTATGAAGGTGTGAAGGAACAAAAACATGAGCATTTGGCTAAGTGATAAAAACTTAGAAAAATATGATTTTGTACAACATATGATTATTCAAGGCTTGCTAAATTTTGACAGGGAAATGACCTGCAGATTCCACCTGTATCCTGGTGCCATTCCAGGTAGGAAGGTCTGAGCAAGATTTCCTGTGCAAGAGATGTCCCACCTGCTGTGGATCTCTACTGTACAACCCCCTTATCTATCTAATAGCAGAGGAGAACATCCCACCACTTCTCACATTTGTCTCTTACATAAGAGCATAACATCGGTAATTTTTTTTTAAATGTATAATTAATTATTGGTAATATAAATAGTATTTCATGCCTTGGAGATAGGAAACCATAGTATAAAAGGAATACGATAGATGAACAGCAAGAACAAAGACAAAGATGCACAGAACAGTGTGTGTAAAATAGCAAAGCTATGGTTTGTGACTCTCACCATTATTCACAGTTTTGCTTGTAGTGATCAAGGTTGGGGGTTTCCTAGAGATAACCTACAATGCACTTCAACTCTTTGCTCTTGTAAACTGGTTTACCAGGAAAATGGTTCATCAGGTATGTTATGTTGATTTTCTCATACACACAGTCTCAGGTTCAAGAGATAGTGTTCCAGAAAATAAGCATAAGGGGCTTTAATTTGCTACAAAGGATGGGTTCTAAAAATTTCTTCCTCAAATTTTATCTTTTTTTAAAATACCCCATTAGCATGCTTTGATTTCTCTTTCATAAAGCTTGAGAGTCTGATATGACTAGTCTAGATCAAAGTTGGTCTTCTATTCATGCATTTTCTATTACAAGAAAAAGGAAATCTAAAAGGGAGATACTAAACATCAGTTACAACAATCTATTTATTTTCAGGGACCTCAGAAAAGCCCAGATGAAGATGCAGTCTGTTTATATATATATAAATATACTAAGAAGAAACTACTATAATTTAGTTTAACTCTTTACAATATAGACCAAGATGAACAGAAATTTGTAGCTTTCGCCTTTCTATCTTCTGAATGTGAAAGGGTTCATTTTTTAAAAATAATATATGACATTCTGCCAACCTAAGAAGAAGCAAAAAAGGAATCACTGCATTCAACATTAGGAATCATTAGCATAGTTCATTGTTACAAGTCTGAAGTTGCTTTAAATATACAATTTATTTTCTTAAAACTAGAGCAAAATTAATGATATTACAAGAACAGCAATAGGAATTATGTCCAGTGACTCAGCACAATAACAGTATCCCAGCTTTATACAAGTTATTTAGCAAAACTTAACAGTGGAGAACATTTGCAGCACGTCTTAAAGGCCTGTTTAAAAAAAATTAGCAACAATAATTCGCATGCAGGTTCTGAAAATTAGTTTTGCTATAACATGCTAAAGACTAAAAGCTAGATAAACTTGTTTTTATCTGAGTTTCAGAATATTCTTTTCAGCATAGCTCTAAAGAAAAAGAAGTTTATGCATTTTTGATACCCATACTATCTCCTAAAAGCTGAGGGAGTGTATTTAGGAGTAGACTTACACAGTGTAGCATTAGGAAGTAGTACACCTTAGTGGTGGGCAATGAGATGCAGAAATGAAAATTATTTCTTGAATTGGCTTCCAAAATCATGAGTCTGCTAACATCCCTCTGGGGTAGCACAGGTACCAAATAACTTTAATTTTCAGTCCTTATGATCCTGCATTGTCAATGTAGTATCATCACTGTTTTACCTTTGTCCCCATGGTTGCAACACTACATGCATGCAAGACTACTCTAAGAAGTCTTTCCTGTAAGACTTCTCATCTAGGATAAATATTCATCTAAAAGAGTCTTTAAATACTGTCTAAATATCTGGCCCAAGGAGGTGCCAGAAAAAGGACTCAGGCCTTTGTGGCAGCATGCCTCAAGCTATCCTATACTAAGGGGATATTTGCAAGAATTTAGCCTGGTCTTGTGGTAATGGTTCAAAGTTCCAGGCAACACCACTCAGAGAAAACAAAACAGAACAGAAAAAAAACAAACCAAAATGCAAGTAATCTAAAGGTGACTATGTTAAGGATTATGAGAGGAACCAGTACAGAATGAGGGTGGTTAGGCACCATGACAGTGGGATAAGTACTGAATCAGCTGATGTGACCTTTGTCACACATCGGTCAGTCTAAATTTGAGCAGTGAGCATTTAAGCCTCTTTGTGTGAGCTGGCTCAGGGAATGTCTATCTTTCCCCCAACTGGATCAAAAGGAAAAATACTTTTTCCTTCTTTAACACAATAAAGTTAGACTCAGAGCAATTGTTCCTAGCCTGAAAGGTGTCTGTTTCCATTTCAAGATTCATGTGCCCAAAAGTTTGTCTATTTTCTCTCTCTCTCCCAACAATACAGCTGGCTTTAAAATGTGACACCTAGCTTTACCTAAAACTGGTTCTGTATTTCATTCAGTGTTTTGCTTAATGTAAAATTCATAAATGGCGCTGGAAGCAGAACCCAGGATTCCTTTCTTGCAGGTCAAAACCTGCATCAGTGTATTAGAGCATAGCAGTATGTGATTACTTGTTTTTGCTTTCCAGCTTCATTAATTTCACACTTCTGTCTGCACAGGAGAAATAGTTAATGTGTGTAGTCAGATTAGACTGTGGATTTATGGTTAGAGTATTCTACCAGAAAGGAGAAAAATAGGTTTGATTTCTTTCAGGTTGAAAGGGCATAAAATGTTTTTACCTCCATGCAACTATGCAAGAACTGATCATTTAACCCCCTTCTGTGTATCTGAATAAAAAATCCCTATTGCCTGTGTATTGCATGTCTGAAACTTAATTCTTTATTATGCCTGATCAATCAAGTCACTGAGGCATTTTCAGGCAGAGTTTCAAAAGAGACCCTGGTTTAGGCAGCTTTTGCCCACAGTTCCTTTTCACTCCTGAACATCCCCATCAACAGTATGAGTTCACTCTTCTGGGGCCACATGATGACCCAGACAGGGCAATTTGCCTGGATTAAAAATTGAGGGGAGGGCAGTGTTTGCTTGTGTTTTATCTGATTTCATTTTAAGCCAGAGCAAATCCCAGTCTAGTTCAACACATACAGAGGTAGGGGCAGTACTGAATGCATATCACAGATTTAGGAATGGATGGTCAGGGAAGGTAGTGCAGCAAGCACTCCTGCTGAAAAATAGTATTTAACCAAGCATGCTCTCAATCCCAGTTTAGATGGTATTTAGACAGTTGCAGCCTCCACTACACTTCTTATGTTTCAAAATGGGGAAAGGTTGTTTTATATTATCTATATTTAAGTTGAAGCTGATGTAACTCAAAATTAAATATAGCTCTTTGTCAAAAGAAAAATACAGTGTATTTTATTAATATATATGTTGATTGGAATGTTAAATAAATGGACTAATTCACAGTCAACAAGGATGAGTTCCTAAGGGAAATCAATAGTTTTCAATTAGAAAGTGTAAACAAACATGTTCCTCTACTTCTGGATGTAAACCTGAGGGGAGACTATAAATTAATTTACCGTGGAGTTTATTATATTAACAAATTAAAACTATGCATTTCCTTCACTGCACTAAATTGTTTTACTTGAATTCCAAGAGCTATCACAACAGCTTTGAAGCTTAGCTTTTTTGTTTTTTTCTTTCACTGTATTACTATCTTTAAAGTAAAATTCCAACTCTCTAAAGACAGCTCTTTAGCCTTAGGAAAAGATATTCTAAGGCAAAGCACCATTGTGAACATTGGTCCTAAGTAAGTTTTGGATCCACGTTCACATAATCTAAGCACAACATCAATAACTTCATTCTGCAATTCCATTCATGTTGTTATTTAGTATTAGAAACCAATGAAACACTTCCATGGATGCAAAATTTAGCAACTTCAGAAAATACTTGGAGGTTAATGCTTAGAGGCTGCAGAATGGCAGAATCAGTGCAATGCTTCACTTCTGAGTGTAATCATGAACTTCTTTTTTTTTTTAATCTATAACTCCTTAAACAGTTCCCTGTGGGCTACAGTATTGCACTCAGAACAATAGTGTCCTATGGTTATAAGTAGGCACATGTAGCAACACACATACAATTACTGATAAAAATACCAGGAAAACAAAACACATCTCCATGAGCTCATGACACTTTCAAACGACAGATCATGATACGAACTGAGAGTTGTTAAATAGTTCTGACAAAAAAAAAAACAAACAACCTCATCCCAGTTTTCCATTTTACATCTCATCTGTCTTTGGCATGACTAGAAGTACTTTCTTGTTTTCCTCGTATACTTTTCTAAGGCTGTCTAGTCCCCCTGGTTTGGAATGCACTTAGAAGCAATAGTGAAGGTATAATGAAGAAAGTTATCTTCATCTGTGCTCATTTTCACTTCAAAACAATTAATTTATTATATGTATAGGTATAAAGTAGTGTTTTCATACTTCAAGACTCTGAACTTGATGCAACATGCCATTTATTAATTAAAATGGGCAGAAACCTTTATGGAGAAACCTTCCAAAGGTATTCAGTGAAAGTCTGTTCGTAGGTTTTTTTTTTTTGAAACCAGGTAACAGTATTTAATTTGTCATTATATATTCATGAAGTAATAGACTTTGTTCTGCTAAACTAATTTCTTCAATCAGACAAGAGTAATTCACAAGAAAGGCATATTATAAGTAGCTTAACAGCTGCTGCTTCATGTATATTATTCCTTAGAGACTTTCCAGTCATATATAGGAATGTTACTTTATTTTGTTAAAGCTACCAAACTCTTTTGATAACAACAAAATAAAGCAAGCATTATACAGTTTCCTTTTCCATTTACTGACTGCATGAAAGAGAAATGTATTATAGCGAAACCACCTTATGTTCAGGTGCATACAGTTTTAGCATCTGCTCTTGATTTACTGTCTCTCATAAACACACAGGTGAATAGACATTCAAGTAAGGATCTCATTTTACTGGGGCTTCAGATCTTAGATAATTTTTAAAAGTGACTCTGTTAAGATTTACACTTCTTAAGAAATGAATCCCTTTAAAATTATATAGTCACAAATATTTCTATAAACAAAATCACAATAAAATCTAGTCTTTCCATACAAATGGAAAACCATACAAATAAAACATATGTGGAGAGGAATGTGACTTCACATATTAAGTAGAAAGACTTATAACTTTAGAATGACCACAGTCATTTAACATTTATATGCAAAATTTTATATATAAAAATACCCAAAGATAAAGAAATCTAAAATACATCATTACATTGTTTTCTGTACATATTTCTCAAGGACAAGCATTTTGCTTTATATTGGTCTCATGGATTTTCTCTGAAAGCTCTCAGATTTTTGATCACCTTTCCTAAATTGCAAATCTGAACTGAACATAGATTTCAATACTCACCTCAGATAAAAAGGTAAACCATCCTTTTGATAATTCCATTTTTCTCATTGAAAACTGCATGAACCCTTAGAAAACAATATTAGAGTGAAATCTTGCTTTTGAAGCTACACTGTAATTATCAGCCATTATGTCTTTCCTTACAATATTTCCCAGGATCCCAGTAAGATTCCAGTCCTACATAAATTAATGCCGTTTCAGCCGCATCCCTTGATGTATACTTTTCAATTTGCTTGTATTGAATATACATTGTTTTGTCCAGTTTGTGAAATAATTCTTTGCTTACATAGCATAATTTTTCAGTCTATTTTTACATCATTTGGAAATTCAATAACTACCTGGGCTTTGTTCTGCTCTCAGAACTTTTATTTTAAAAAAAAAAACACAGAGGGGAAAAAAGAAAAAAACTCAGCAAGACTTCACAAGTAACACGAGGTAAGTGTTCTTCATTTTGAGTCCTCTTGGAGGTCAAACCTTAATCTATTTAAGTTGAATTGTGTTTGCTATGGATTCTTCCAGTTAGTCAAAAGACTGTACAATAACTGGTGAAGCCCTGCACATATACAAAACTAATATAAATTTGGTTGATTGAGTCCCTGGCATAGAATGAGAGAGGATTTTACAAAATTACCCATGCATAAAAATCCAAGTCATTAGAACTTCAACTATACTCATAGAGAAAGTGTGTGCATGCACACACACATGTACAGAGGACTGAGTTTCATCTCTTGGGTTGTGGGTTTTGGTGGGTTTGGTTTCTTTCTTTTTTGTCTTTACTTTTCTTTTTTTTTTTTTTTTTTAATTGCAGTGAATTGCCTTAAATACTTGGAATTACTCAGCCACTGTGCTGAAATTCACATTTGTGAATCTCTATAGATGTTTTCTTTCTAGTGTGAATATCCTCAAAGAAAATGCACAACAGGGAAAAATGAACATTGTTATATAGTTTGTTCATTTAAATCTATTCTTTTTCATTTATTCCACAAAATTTTACATTATAGTAAACAATATATTGAGTTTTCAAAAAGATCCCATTCTAGCTGTGGGTACAAAGACAAGTTACACAATTAAATCAACGCTCAGGAAATCCAAAGAACAAAACTTTTCAAATCATGCAAAATAACAGTTTAAAATTCTATCAGCTTTCCTTCCAATTAGTTTCAACTATTTCAGACAAACACTATTAAAGTAGTGTTACTAGGCAAAACAGATCTTATGCTATATTATACCAAAACACGGCAGTGCAGGAAAAGATTTAATTTTGTTACATAATGTTTCATTTTATTTTTTGTTATTACGTTTCCTAGCTAAAGCACCTTACAATAACAAGTTTTGTCTTTCAACAGGACCAAAAGTGACTCTGCCTATGGTTATGGGTGTGAACGGGTTCTGATTTCCCTCTATTGCTTTTCATAGGATACTTTTCCTCCGTAACAAAAAACATATGCAGTTATCTCTTACTCTCCTGTATGTCCAAACAAGGTTGAGCACAGTAGATTCTACTTCTAGCGTACATCTGTGTAAGTCCAATAGACTTATTAGAAATATTTACAAGTTCAGTTAAACTATCAACCAAATCCAAAGTCTCCAAACACTACAAAATAGATCCTAGTAACCTCAGGTTGCAACATTCTGTTTTAAACGAACCAATGAGAGACTCTTCGATTATTTTATTGTTGCTCTTGGTGAACTCTCTTGCCCAATTGCTTACCAAGTACATTATTTCATTTACGTAATTTAATTCAATTTGCTGCTATTTATAACTACAGTACTGTATTTGGGTTCCTTTGAAGAAGGAAAAATAATAGATTTACATTAAATACATGTAAATCAAACTATAACTACTGTAAATAATAGAATTACGTGACTTGTCCATCAATTCTTTAAGATTTTGATGCTAGAAATAATAATTGTTCTTCATTCATATTTTTGCAAAAATTGTTAAATGAATAACACAAAGTTTTGAAAGAATAGAATGTAGAAAAACCTTTATAAATGAAGACTCCAGAATATATTGCTGCACTTTATACAACTCAATAAACAACTATTTAACAGAAAATTATTTTCAGAAGAAATTTTTTTTAAAATGCGTAGTTTATATATTATCAGAGTATTTTTTAAAAATAAATTAGGTCTGAGGGATATGCTTTTGTTTGCACATTTATTTTGTTTTCAAAAAGTAGACCTTGCCTTGCAGGAATTTTTTTTTTTTCAATATACAATGAACCTGATCTCAGGTTAATTATTATAAAACAATTATATTAGCTTCAAGGTATGTACTCTTTTTACTTGTTTAAGTGAGAATAACATAAGATCCTAGACAACTAGCACCTGCGAGCTTTATGTGAACTTTTCTCAAGACATATAATTTGTATAAATTATTTTTTTTTCCTTTCAAAAATAGTAAATTTACTTGAATACATTATGTTGGAAAAATAAGTTCTAAAAGAATAAAGAAAAAAGTACCCTAAATGAGACAGTGAATATATTAGGAGTTCCCACCCAAAATCTACATGTATGAAGTTGCCAGAGCTGAATGATCTCATCTTCTTTTCCAAAATGTGTTAAGATCTGATAATAAGTTTAGGAGTAAACTGATTTGGTTACAGATAGAGATTTGGTTACAGGTAGACACTTGGCATAGAGATAAGAAGGTCAGGTTTATAAAATCATGAAGATAAGACAAATGAGTAGTGTACTAACTAAATGTCACAACACTAAAACTTGCAGGGCACTTTTGGAAACTATTAGGAGGTAAAAAAAAGATAAAACACCTTGTTATATAAAAGGTCATGAATTTCTATGATTTGTTGCCACTGGAGGTTGTGAAGGCAAATAGAATTCCCTTGTTCGAAAAAAGATTAGGTGAATTCATGGATAACAGGTCCTTAAACACACTCTGAAGGGATTAGGCAGGGATGTTCTCATGTGTATTGTTGAGAATGCTGGAAAAATCCTGGAGGAAGGGACTGCAGAAAATGGCCAGCCTCATTTGTCTTTCCTTAGTATTATATCTTTGTCACTGTGTGACGCAAACAATGGCTCAACCCAGTAGAGCACTTTTATGCCCTTATGAGCAAAAAGTTAAGGAAAGAAAAAACAAAGATGGCCCAGTGGGGTGTGAGTGCTTCTATACTACGGGCTAATTGCAAAGTCAGCACACAGCTGGACCTGTTTCTAATCACAATCTTCTGGCCAACCAATTCTGCCCACAACAGCTGTAATAGGCAGTGGTAAATCAGTATTAACCGGAACAGAATATGAGAGATATCAGCACATTATTGTGAATGGAAAATATGTAGTATATTTTTTTTAAATTACCAGAATCTAGAGAGATTTAATATACACAGATTTTTTTTTAAGGCAAAGGTTACATGAATGTGTTATATTCAATTTGTTTACTCTTTCAGTATTTACCAGTAAAACAGGTTATTTGTAATTTGTTAAATGTATTTAACTATTGCTTGATTGCTACTTAAAGGAATTTGATTTCCAATTTTTTTTAACTGTTAAACTTCTCAGTTTGCCACAAGATCTCAAGTAAAAGACAATAATATATTACCGTCAAATTACACAAATACAATAAATAATATACAGGTTCAAATGAAGGAGGCTGCAAAGTGTTACAAATATGCTTGCCCTCTTGTAGATAAAACATTACAGTTTAAGAAAAGGAACAGTCCAAATAACAGATCAGCCATGTAATTTTCATTGTGGACAAGTTTTTGAAACCTGACCACCTAAAGTTAGTGGTAATTAGCCACTGTCCTATATGAAACACTCAAACAAGCAAAACAGTCAGTCTTCATAGGTGCCAGATAGTCTCAACTTCTTTTTAGTTCTTAACGACTACATAAGTTTGACACCATGAATATTTGTTCCACAGCTATGTAACTAGTTTCCTTTCTTTAGAAATCTTATTTTGCTAAGTGTGAAATGGAGAACACAGTTCTGCCTACAGTGCTGGAACCAAGCCTACAAGACTCTAAGATCACACTTGTAAGATATAAAAACAAACCTGTATATTGAAGAACTTAATACTGGTTTTAATAAATAATAATACTGGTTTTAATAAATACTTCTTTATTTTTCCCTTTTCAAAATAACTTTCAGTAGACTCCATCTCCAAAGAATTAATCAAAATGTGTTTCAAACTTCAAATGCATTTGAAATCTGCTTAGCCTTATAAAAAGTCAGGGTTTTATTGGATGCATTTACATTAAGACATCAGATGGGAGTTCATAATTTTCCTAAGATCTTTGAAATTACAATCTCTTGTTCTGTATACACATCATTCATCTAGGATATTTTCTTCAAGAAAATTGCTTCAGAATGCTATTTATCATTTTTTACACATAAGCATATTGTCACCTATCAACATGTGTTTTTTCATCAAAAAGTGCTAATCAAATCCCTCATGATGCCTAACTTAGTCTTACGATGCAGACTATTTGTATCATCCTCATGTACCAAACATTTTAAAATATTTTTACTATGAATTATTTGGCAAAAAAGTAGCTCTCTCTTCATGATATGCTTCTGCTCATGTGTCTCTTCAACTTAAATTTTTTTTGGCTTGTGGGGAAAAACAGCCTTTGCAGAAAAAAAAAATAAAAATATAAAGCTGCTAGAAATAATCTTTTAATTTTTGGTGGAGCAAAACATAATTTACATGAATATTAAAAGTTTATTCTTTAAGAAATCTTTGAGCTACCAAAGTAATTCCATTGCAAACATATATATGTATATTCTTCTTAATTGTGTTTTTATTTAAAAGGTTCCAAACTACTGTTGCTTCAAAACTCATGCACATAAGTAAGAAAATTGAAATACTTTAGAGTGATTAAAGTGTTCTGATATCAACAGACCCTTGACATCAGCTGCTTATGGAACTGCCTATGTGTAACATACACATAAAGACAACTGAAGCAAACCAGACTTTTTCCACAGGGTTCATAGTCCAAGTCCCTGTTGTTTAGCAATTCCTTCCTCCTTTTTTCTCATGCTGAAGCAGTTCAGTCCCATGACGTCTCATGTTAAAAACAAAACCAATTACCTAAGGGCTTGTTATTTGCAGCTCTGTAAGCTTTCCCTGAAGCTGCTGAGGCAGCATGTTCCAGATACTCTGTAGCAGTATTTTCCTTTGCTGTTCTGCTGTTGTGATTGTGTTGTCATTCTCATGGCCTAGTAGCTGCAAACTCCTGATAGTGCTGTTTTGGTGTGTTCTTGTGGGTGGCCACTACCAGTAGCAGGAGAATTATATATCTTCACCACCGCTCTTTAGCTCTTGCTTTGTAGGTTGTAGTTTATATTAGAGAAAACCAAAGATAAGGCACAACAAAATAACAGTTATGTAAATACTTTACAAATATTGTTCAAACATTTATGTGCAGATATGCTTAACAACCAACGTGTGACATTTACCCCTGTTTGCATGCTCCAGTTGACACCAATAACATCAGAAACAAGAACAACCAAGGGTGGGGGAGAGAGTGGGGGCAATCCTGATGAAAATTACACAATACTAGCAGAAAGCATGATGACAAACCATCATGACTGGTTGCACTGGAGAGAGCCCTGTCACTGTTCTTTCCAGATGACCACAGGGCAGCTTTCCCTTTTTCTCTCTTTCCTTTTTTCTATATTTTTTTCCCAAAATGAAATCCCACTGTGGAAGTCTATATATGCTATAAGCTAGAGACCCCAACAATAAACCTTTGTGCACTTAAACCTGCCTCAGCATCCTTCATGAAAGTCTAGTATTCAGAAACTCCCTCATAAGTGATTGGTTTATCATGTTTAAAGGTGTTGTCAGCAAGCACTATTCATCTTGTTGACACCAAGTTGGGACACTGGAATAACCTGTCTTGAATAAATACGTATTTATTATGTATCCTCCTCACAACATACAGGAAGAGGCCAAGCTAAGAGATATGACTGCATGCCCACAAGCAAAAAACCCAGAAAAGGTGATGGGGAGGAAAAGTTTCTCAATATGTTCAATATGTTGTCAGATATTCAAAATATACAGCAAATATGCATCTAGTAGTTCTAAATCTAGTAAGATCTTTGTTCACTAAGTACATATCATAACGTGCTGTTGCATAATGCAGTAACAATCTTGAAAATGCTTTAAACTGCACAACTGGCACCAACTTCAAAAGAACAAAATAATGAAGGGAAAGGATAGAAATATAAATTCAGAGAAACCCAGAAGGATCAGAGACAAATTCAGTCACTGGGTGTGACAAAGTAGAGGATAAAAAGGAAGAGGATGCTCAGCTACAAAGATTGGAAGAGAGAAAAAAACCCTGAAATTATCACAAACATGCTTTATACAGATTCGAAGTCTGAATTTCTTTAAGAAAAAGAACCAGGGAGGAAAGTAAGAATAATGGCAGAGGAAAGAGGAGGAGGAGCTGTCCCACACAAAAAAAGAGAGAAGATGTGTTATGAAAACCTTTGGAGTAAGGCAGAAGAGAACAGGAAGGAATGGGAGCTTTCGGAGAGAGATGAAAGACAGAAACAGCTAAAGATTGTTTGGCACATAAGTTTTTTCCTGAAACTGAGTTTTAAATTTTTCTTTTGTAACTGTATTTCTGAAATTATAATAAAGACCTTGTCTTGTAATTTTATTCACATTAAACTATTTTTATTTTAAGCTTCCCCAGTGTTTAAAAGGAATTTCTCAGTCAGGCAGGCATAAGTCATTTTCAGTGAAAGAAATGACTCAATTTAAATTACTTGAATAAAGAGAGATACTTCTATGAGTATAATTCAAGAGAAATATAAGAATCCCAGAGTTTGGCATATATTAAGCACTCACCTACAGAAAGGCCAGAAAAATCAACACAACATTTTTCACCACTACTGAAGTAGAAGTGTATGAGACTTGAGCCTTTGCCTTTTACAAAAAATGAAGGGAGAAAAAGGTTTATAGGCAACAGATAGAGACCATCTGCAACAGCCCTATGCCTAACTGTTTGAATAGCAAGAAATCTGACTTTCTTGACTTAGACCTCTGTGTCTTATTTCATGTTTCTGACTGTGCACAGTGCTACTAATAATATTGAATGACAATATTCAGGAGGGCTACACAACCACAACGTGTAAGAACCATTCAAGTGAAAATCCAATTCTGAATGTAAACTAGAACAGCAAACATAGACTTGTGTAGTATTCATGTAAACCAGATCCTGGTTTAAGAGTGGGAAAATTATGGAGTTTCATTACAGTGTCTTACTGAAGGAACTTTGTATCCCAATTACCAATGACCAGCACAATGTGAAGTGCAAGGCAAGGGACAGGGCAGTCTATGTTACAAATGGGCAGGTAGATAAAAGTCTTACCTATTGAATCAAGATGTGCAACTTGGCTTCTGGAAAACAGCACATGAGAGTTCGGTTTCCTGGAGCCAGTCCAGGAAATGACCATTATTTTATTAGATAATTCTGCCCAGATAGACTGAATTGCCCTCAGCACGGACATCTGTGAGAAAAGGGGAAGAGCCTTTTGCCTGGGAACAGACCTACAAACAGGGAGCTACTGCAGTACATCCAGCAACAGCTCATATAATATGTTAGATCTTTCACAAGTGGTGATCTATGCATTTCTAATACAGTTGATAGGACTACAGTTTAATTTGGTATTTCTTGAAAAATGCTTTTTTTTAAAAAAAAGTCTTGTCCAGTGCTGAGCACAATTGGCTCACATTAAATACCTAACGTTAGTTATTTTCTAAGAATGAAAAATTATAAAATTGTAGCCACGATGTATTTGTAAATTAAGACATTAAAAATTTTTACATCACCTTGAAGTTGGACTAACACATTACTGGAAGAAATCTTGACATGTACTGGCCTACATCTGCTTTTTGACACACTCAGCAGCAAGAATAATTTCAAAAACCAGCATTGTGTCAGTAGAGATTGGAACTCTTTCATAACTCTGGTAAAGATCACTGCAGGGATAGCTTTGGTATAGGAAGCTGGAGAGAGGCTGCTGTGATAAAGTAGCATAGCTGGAATTAAAGAGGGCCATCACAGAAAAAAAAGTTAATAGGAATATTATATGAAACTCTATAAGGAGAAAGAAAAGAACAGGAGTGCACACAGTGCTACCATATCAAGGACTTCATTACCTAACTATTCAGAAACTTCCCCTCCAAAGTGCTGTGCCCTGCAGCAAAAGGAAGTATTAAAATATCCACATACATCAAAAGGAAGGGAGATAAGGGATAGAAATGAGATTACTATTGTCTGAAACTTCAAATATTTCCACTAAACAAAGTCAAAGAAGACCTTAGAGCCCAAGATACAGGAAAAGTTGCAAAGTATTGCAAGAGAAGCTGCAGGAGAAAAATATTAAAATATTTTGGCCCTTCCAGCTTAAAGGCAGATAATAATAAGGAAACATAAAATTAGGACTGTGTATATGAGTCATTAAAGATCTATCATTATAGAAAGTTGTAATATGCAAAGCTAAAATTAAATGATCCAACCATCAGCATAAGAGACCCTATAATCTGGAATCTACATGATCCACAGCTTCACTCTGATTAAAGCTACATTTTCACAGAAGTCCAGCTGTGTGTTAAAAAAAAAAAAAAAATCAAAACCAAACAAACTTCCCACCACTTTTGCTCATTTCATAAAGAAAAGTTTTTAATTTTCCTGTCACCGCATTAGAGTAACTCCTATTGAAATGCCAGTACTGGTTACCTGTGTCTTGAAAATGGACCATAAGAGGTTAGAATAAAATCATACTTCATACTTCTATCCTTCAGCTGAATCTTGGATTTTCCCTGAGTCTTTCTAAGATTTTTCATTAATGTATTGCAATCCTAATAAAACACCTACTGGACAAAACTGACCTCAGGGTCCTTCCTTTGATAATTCAGCAATAAATGTGTTCCCTCCCCATCCTGCACAACCCAAATGGCATTTCAGCATAATATTCCTCTTCTTCCATTCAGCCTCTTATGCCCAGTGGCAGGACCCTGCATGCACCCTCCTCACTCCTGGGAGTTTGGCTGCTGGGACCCAGGCACCAAGTAAGCACATCTGGTGATGTGGGGAGAGGCTCCCAGATGCCATGGCGTGGCCATGGCCAGGGCTGACCCGTGGCCCAGGAATGCCTCTTTCAGCTGAGGCTCTTGCCTTGGCCTCACCTGAGCTACAGCTCCCGCTGCCCTGCAGCTGAGCGCTTGGCCATGGGTGCTGCTGAGCCAGGCTCAGATGCAGGGCAATAACCCAACCTGGTCTTGGCCCATCTCCAGAGAGATTTTAGACCTGCCTCATCACCATGGACTGGCCAAGTGATTTCAGCTCTTAGGTGACCCTGGAGACCATCTCCAGACCTTTCCTGTTTCCTCTCTCAGGGGCTGTTGGATGGGATCTAGCTGGTGAAGTCACTGATCTCTGACACCTCAGTTGCTTTAGTGAAATCTATTTAATTCTTTAACCTTGACTATTCTAAAAGTGGTCCTGAAATTTCACTTGTGCAGCACTTTCCCCCCCACACCCGACTAAGGAAAAAAAAGGTCTTCCATTAAGTCTTACGGCTGCTAAATCTAACTAACTGTACATTCCTGTAGCAATATATTTTCCCTTTCTTCTCACTTTTTTATTTATACGCTAATAATGCCTAATGGATCTAACAAGAAGCTTGCAAATGCATATGTAAGGAATGGTATTTGGGAATCCAGGCTTAAATTTGGACATACAGTACTTAATCATCTGAACTATCAGTGCAAGATGAATTGCCTGTGGGGGATGCTCACTTCCCTTTCTTGACTACGTGAAAATCAATATGACAATCTTAGACACAAATATCTAGAGTCAGGCAAGAGAAATCTCTCAATGCAGCCAGTGATTTTCATTTCAGCATAAGTCTTAAAAAAATAAAGTATTTGTCTTTCTTTTTTTAAATCAAAGTAATTTGATTATTTGCACCTGTCATTGCAAACTACCAAGTATTTTTTTCCTGAACTGAGGCTCTGCTGCCTATAGATTAAATGGTCAGAGAACGTTGACAATGAGGTATCTCTTTACATAGCCAGGACCTCCTTATAAAAACTGCCATAAGTAAGGAGATATACAGGTCTGCAATTAAACTTAATGTCTAGTGTAATAGTCATGATCACAACACACTATAGTCGCAGACTTAGACAAATACTGCTGCTGCATCCTGTCTATCCCTCAGCTGAAGGACAGGTATACATAACTTGCTATCCTCTGCATGGCTGCAGACATTTTTAGTGGACTGCTATATATGAGGAAGCATATCAGGCTTCCAGGAGAGCCATAAAACTTCCACAAAAGTTAACAGCAAGATTCAGGAATGTGGGCAGCACACATAAATCATAATTTTGATTGTAATTTGAAATCCTCCTGCAGGTCAAGTAAGCATATGTTGTTGCAGAATTCAGTTTTTCTTCCTTTTTTTTTCTCACTTTTCATGAGAAAATAAGTGGAAGAGATGCAAACATTTTTCTAGACATGACTGAAGTGCTTTGTATAAGTTCCTTGTCATTAGCTAATTGCTTGATTAAGGGAATACAGATTAGCTACAAAAATAAATATTGGTGATGTTGAAAGATTGAAAGAAAACAACAAGTGGTGATCAAGCATTTACCTTCAGTTACAACCTCAGAAATTTGTTTGTGGTTAGACACTAAAATGCATATCTCATATCTTCTTTCCAGATCTTGTGTTTCAGTTAGGAAAGAAAAAGTGGCCATTATGAATTATGTTATCATATAGGACATTCAGACAACTCAGTTGTAAAACATCCCCCTCTGTTTTTTCCTTTGGAGCAAAACTATGTGTAGAATAAAAACTTTTGTTCTGCATTCAGTGAAACAGAATCTGAATGGAAGACTGTAATCTAGACAGGAAAAATAATGTTAAGAAAAAATATGGGGCATGTAAACTGGAGCTGGGTTACACACAACTGAAAGACCTTATGTTTCTTGTTACATGATGATATAAGATTGGTAATATGAAGGTAAAACTTGTACAATACAACAAATGTGTACTCACCAGAAGTATTCCAGTATTCCTGTTTAATAGTGATCAGTAGAGGTTACCTGTGGAAAAAATGTACGACTAAAGATTAAATCTATGAAGCTAGTTACAAGGCTTAAATACCCTTTCTTGCTGGAGGGAATTTGCTATTAAAAAGTAGAGTGTGGCCTATAAATCTTTGTCAGGACATAATCTTTGTTGTCTCACTGAAAAAACTTTTGTCCATAAAAGGTAACTATTGCCTGCACTTGTTTTGGAATATCACAACTGGAAATCTTTCATTACCACAACAGCAACTCTAATCCTTCCTATATAACAGATCTGTGATCACCTTCTTTGCTTTGACAGTACCCAGAAACTAATTTCTAGATATCAGATTATTTTAATGAATATTATTAACTAGTAATTTAATTAAATCATATTTTGACAAGAATACCTTTTTGACATACATAACAAGAAGATTATTATTAAAAGCTATTTATCTGCAGGATAATTACAATAATTTTGCCTTTTTTAATGAAAAAGTGTTATTTTTGATTGTTTGTTGTTTTTTATTCTTTCCACAATTGTTTTTTTATTTTTTTCTAATTGGTTTTATTTTTCTATTTCAGCAATAACTGTCATTGTAATTTCCTATAAACCTAAAACTGAAAAATTATCACTAAACATACACTAATTCTTCAAATGGCTGTTCAATGTTATAAATCTATTTAACTTCATACTACTGTAAACTGCCTAAGCTTGCTGATCATTACATGCAGGAAGTGCCATGAAAACCTCAGTCTGTTTATGAATGCATCTGGCAATCAGAACACTCAGATAAGCAAGACAAAAACAATAAGCAAATAACTCTCCAAAATAACTTCCTTTCTCCCCCCCCAATAATCTTTTTTTTTTTTCTTCCTAGAGAGATGATTAACTGTCTTCATACATGTACTGTAGACAATAGTCATTTGACATCTTCACACCTTAAAGCCTAATCAGCTTTGGGTTATTATAAGCCCTGATGTTTTCTGCACAATAGATAAAATATTCTAAAAATGCAAACTCAAAACCATTTTGCTGTGTAATTACAACAGCTGTAATGAATGAGGACAAATGATAAGAAAAAGAAAAACAGGATCTCATTCACAACAAGATGGTTCCTAGGGAATATTAGTAATTTAAGAAGAAAGAAAAGAATGCACTTCAATTCTTATCCACTGAGCACAATTATGCATTCTATTTACTCAGTATGATTTCCTTTGTCTAAAAGACTGCCTAGAATTGATTATACAGGATTCCTCTGGAGACTAGAATCAGAAAGCACAGCCAAAGTAGAGCATTTTAGCAAAAACCATACTGTCAATCCCAGTACAAACTGAAAAAATATTAAAGCAACTACAAAGAAAAATTTATCATCATCCTTATTACTGGGAAAGTAAATAAGAACATATTCTTTAAACATATACAGAAAAAAAATCCAGTATAAATTGTTTAAGATTTAAAGGAAAGGATAAACTTGAATAATCCCATCTTCCACATATTTTGATTTGAGCTGGCTAGAAAATAAACACCTCTACATGAAAGATCTTTGAAATTTTGCAATTTTTTTTAGGTTTGTACTAAATCAGTGGGTTATGCTCAACTGCCTTTGGGATACTGAAGTAAAAAACATGTATCTATTTTGCTGACAATAAAATTGATTGTTTCAGGAGGAAATACCCTACTTTGTAGAAATAAGAGTACAACAGATTTAGTCTCTATAAGCCACTGATTAGGGACTGACTTAACATAGGCTAGTGACTGTGCACACTGCCTGGGAAGTGGAAGGCCATCTCCAACCCCTTCCTTTAAATGGTGCTAGGATTGAATGCAGTTTTCATACAGTACAAATAAAAATTCTAAATTTCTGGGTTTCACATTTTTTCTTAGGTTTTTAATTTTTGCCCATAAAAAGAACATATTGGGATGTGTCTTTAGAATAGTGAGAGAGGGTCAGAAAAGTCTCAGAAATCTGCTTCAGCTAGAAACCCTGTACTCAGCTGAGCCTGCTGTAAGTACTCTGTCACTGTGCTGGCCCATAAATAGTTGCCAGTGTCATACAATGCAAGAAATTAGCAGCAATCCATTATTATATCAGTTGGCAGAATGTGAAAAACATGGTCCTACAAAATAATATAGCCCCCACATTGCTCTTACATTAGACATTTCAGAGAAGAACTAGGCCTCTGAGGTTTAATCTTCAAAAATTTTCTTAAAGTTAGGAGCAGTTTTTGCAATGTCCACTTGCTCTAAAGGAGTGTATATAAACTGTACAGAGTAGGACATTTCAGAGAAAGAAAAAATAGGCTGAAGACTGTAATAAAATCTTAAAAAGGAAGAGACAATTTTACTTCTTGTTAACTCGACAGTGAAGAGAATTATTAATTTCAACAAAAATAAAATCCATTAAAAAAATTACATTTGATGACACAAAAATGGTTAATATGTCATTTATGAAATAAGAATGCACAAACTCTTTCATGAAGGGGAAGTAGAAATGAAGATATGTGCATATAACAATTTCACGTGCATTATTCTTTCTTTTTTTGAAACATTTATATCTGGACTAATAATTATATATTAAGATTTTAATTATACTAACAATAATTTCTTTGTTTTACACATCTATGTATCTATACAGTTTTTTATACATGTTCTTTGCTTTACATGTCTATATAGATATATCTATCTATCCATATGGAATGCTTTGTTTTTGCCCATAAACAAGATTTTGACCATAAAAAATAAACAAGTTCATTTGCAATTAGGTATTGCTGAAGTATAATTAAAAATGTATGCCAGCTGGAGACATCAGTTGCTTTGACTTTTAATAGCATCTGGTGGCAAAGAACTTTCTTATTTGCTTTAGCTTCGTAATCTGTGTAGTCTACACTTGGTTTATAGCCAAGTAACTATGCTGTGGCTATTGAGGAATACTTTTAATTATTTTTCTTACTGTAACACTGAAGAGTTGTAAAAGCATGGATTTGGGACCTGTTGCATACACATTATTTAAAGACATAACAAAATTATTCTTTCCCAAGAGAATTCACAAAACAAGTCAGGAGATGGATGCAGGCAGTCAAGACAGTACCAGACTAACAATGGCAATGCTGGTCAGTAAGACAGAAAATGATCATAGGGATGTTTAAGAGAATATCTAAGTGATACATTAAGAGAGCGATATTAGATGCAGTATTCTGGATAGCTGCATTAAGGACACAATCTTTTTTTCAGGATTAGGGAAAATAATGTTTCATGATTCGAAATATAAACTGCTTGAGAGCATGGATGCTTCTCTGTGCAAGGTTACACGCCAAAACTGTGTGTTACTGAGGTTACAGAAAAAGAGAGGCAATATTTAGACAAAGTTTCAGTAACGAAAGATCAAAGCTGAACATGATGCCTTGGTTATTGACTATACTATCAGATAGGTTCCTGCTTTTGTCCACACTGACCAAGAAAAAAGATAGGAGGATGGGCTTCAGGATGGGGGGGGGGAAAATTCTAAACATATTTGGCTTTGGTTACATGCCAGTAGTGAACTGAGTGTTCACATCATAGTTCTTCTCTTTACACTTTTTCAATGCAGGGACTCATCACAGAGTGCCACAATCTGTTCTGTTGTAGCGTGAAGGGAGTGAGACAACTTGACTATTGGTTTTTACATATATTTTAATGCATTCTACAATATGTTACCAAGTCCTTGTTTTGTTTGCAATGTTAAAGAAGCATCAGATACTGTGTTCAGTTAAATAACTGAAAACTGTAAATGCTTTGACCTTTGCTTTGTTTCTTTCATAAAAAGGAATGTGGACATGAAGTATTAGAGAGCAAATACTCTCTCAACAATTTCTATAATAAGCAAACAGACCCCAAATTATACATAAGCACTTCAAACTTCTCAGAAACCATAACTGGATAATTTATAATAGGATAGCTATTACAGATTTCTTTATTCTAAAGTGGAAGGAAGAAAATACCAGAGTAGATCCTTCTTGGTTCATATAGCTGTAAACTTGAAGGTAAAGGACTAATTCTGGATTCATATTATATTGAAATGTATTTATATGAAATATATCTAGAAATTAATATTTCCCTAGAAAAAAATTAGTTACAACAACACATATTATTGCTGGTGTCAGATACCTTATCTATTCACTCAAGGCTAACACTTGAAGAGAAAATCCAGTTAAAAGTTAAGCTCTCCAGCTTATATTAAGGTCAGTTCTAGATACCTTAGGAGGTCATTTCTTTCCTTTTAAAGATGCTAAACAGGATCTCTCACAGTAGTTACACAACACCTTTGAAGAGGAAAATTTTATAGGAGGTGGACTTACCCTGCAGAATTCATTTCTGCAAAAACTAAAAGTGAGGGTGAACATTGTCCCATTGGAAAGAGGTACAGCACATGTATTTGATGTAATTTTCCTAACAGTTGCTTTCAGATAAGAGCATACAACTCTGGAACAGATCCATTCACTCAGATGCAAAATCCCATATCCTAGAAACTAGATCTACTACATATATGCTAGAAAAGAAGAATGAGAGATAGGATAGTAAAGGACAGAAGAACAATACTGTATGCTTCAGGCTGTTCACAGAGCACAACACCAGACATATGTAAGCCTTAAACAGGCAGAATTCTTGCTAATAAGCATTTCCAGCTTGCTCTTCACAAGATTATTAATTTTTTTCCCCTAATTCTGTATTTCGGGAATGTATAGACGCATTTAGCAGCTAAAATTGATGAAGAAGAATACAGTTTTATCTATTTTAAAGTCTAAGCTTTATCTTTTGTCTTTTTTTTTTTTTTTTTTTGTGGCTATGATTTTTCGGGAAGAAATCTAATCCATCTACTTAAAATCACTGTCATTAAAACTAGCTCTCAGCTTTTCACACAGTACTTCACATTGGAAAGAAAATTCAGTGAATGGTGAAAATGTAGCATTTCTTTTATACAAGCTTCAAAGCTGATCTAGCAAATATTCTCCTAATCTATATCACAACCATTTCCAAACAGCAACTGAGATATGAGGGATAACAACAAACAGAACATAAAGGCCAGGAGACTTGAAAGAATAAAAACTACAACTACAAAGAGAATGAGAAAAGTCTAGACAGAATTCAATTCCATAGGTAGAATTTCTTTTATTTGCTTTAGTGTTCTAATAGTACATTCAAGTCACTCAAAAGGGAGATAAAAGAAAGATTTGGAAGATGGAGACTTACAGAATTAAAATACCTTAATACTTGGGAATTTCCCCTCAGTAGATAAGGATTAAACCTGAAAGGTAGAATTAGAGATGGAAAGCAGAAAAATCAAAAGAAAGCAGAGCTTCTGAAAGTCAATAGCAGGACAGATATACCAATAACTTGGTGGATAAAACAAGAGATAAAATTGACTGAGAAAAAAGATAAAAAATGCAGCAGTGTGCCTGCAGGTACATCAAGAACTAATACAATGTTCCTTTAGTGAAAGAATTACTTACCATTATGTCACAATTCTTAAAGTAAATGAAATTGAGTCATGCTTACAAGAACTTCATGAACCTGTGAAAGGTGTAGTAGGACCCCACAGACAGTGCTCTATAATGAAAAATTTCTTTAATCCCAGAACTATCTGAAAGATCTGTGTCTACTGATACTCTATTCTTACCCAATAAAAAGTAGTTACATTTCACCTTGAAACCTTTACCTGTGAGGCAACTTGTGAAGCAACCAGTAATAAGAAATCTTAGGGGCATTACTGAGTTTTACATCATTGAGAGAAAAAAAAAAAAAGCTAGAAAAAATTCTAAAACAGTGAATATGCAAAAACTTACTAAGCTTTGGTGTCAAAACCAAGCAGTATGCTACTATTAAGACACAACATATTTAAATGGTCCTGAGCACTATTAAAATGCCTCTTATTGTACCAAGCAGGCAAGTCAAGAGGAAATGAGCAGAAAACACTGACAGTAAACAACCTGAAAAGAAGGTAGTTTTGTTTTTTCTTTTTTTTCCTACAGAATTCATGACTATTCAATGCAACTTAGATAAGCACTGCCAGCTGGAAGTTAATTACATTCAGCTGAACTTACACTATTCAAAACCCCTTAATAAGAAGGGGAGCTATTGCTGTTAAGGAGATGAAAGTGTATTGGGCTGAAAAGAGGATAAGGTATTTTAAAGCTATATAGGTGTTAACCTACATTTGTTATGTATTGTTACTATTCTTTCTCCTTCTGAGTATGCTGTTAAAAGCATGCTATGCTCATTATTTCCACAAGAAAAATAAAAAAATCATAAGATTTCCTTATAGACTCAGTTTTAGCCATGATTTAACTAGTGATTTGAAATAGGGATATTATAAAACAGCCTCCTCCTCCAGCAGTTCTCGGCCTCCCTCCTGCCTGGCTGCTGGAGCCCAGCCTGGGGACCCAGGGTTTCTACCCAGGCTGAGGAATGTGGCTGCTACTTTCTTGTTTGCTGGTACCACCAGTAGCGAAGCTCAGTACATATTGCAGAGACACACCCAGACAGATGCATGCAGGACATTGGCACAATGGAAACACAGAGTGCTGCAGAGAAGGCACTGCCTTCAACAACACCTACATAGAGGACTTGAATAAGCACAAGCACAGACAGGTAAGTGCCCTTCTCCTCTTGGGCTGGGAGAAGCAGGAGGTCACTAGTGCAGGCACACATACGACACTCCCCAGGTTCACAAGCAGGTACGCATTTGTGGATTCCCTGAGTACCAGCACAGCATCTCTATCTGCCCAGTGCCCCTGCCCACATCCCGGCCTCCTTACCCACCCATGGGTCCTTTACTCACCAGCTGGTCTGGCTTGGTGCTTGCTGCTCACACACAGCACTCACACACTCCACTTGTTCCACACACACCCCACACTTGTAGGTCCCCCGGATACCAACATGGACCCCATGCCTGCCTGATACTCTGGCATGGACCCAAGGATCCCCTACTTTCCAGCTGGTCTAGCTAAACGTTTGTGAGTGACTACACACACGCACTCTGCACACACTCAGTCTGGGGAAGATACAGGCACTCAGCACCCCCAGCAGCCAGCACCTGGCACCTGGATTGTGTCCCATGGTCCTGTTTCAGCCACCAGTGTTGAGGCCCTCACTCACCTTGCTCATGCCAGTCACCCCAGTAGCTGATTTTCTGGACATGCACTGTTCCCACCCCATAGCTGGAGGTTAAAGACCCCCATAGGCTCCAATGGTCACTTCTCTCGTCTTTTCTGAACCTCATGAACACATCATCCCTGCTATTGTACTGAGTTTATGTGTCCAGGTTTTGGTAGTGGCAGGGCTGCAGGGCAGCCTCTGTGAGGGGAGGCCAGACTGGCCTTGTGTCAGACACAGCCGATTCCAGCCATTTCTAGCTGGCTCCAACAGACCCACCGCAGTGCACAGCTGAGCCCCTCAGCCAAGGTGGAGGTGCCTCTGGGAAAATGTACTTTAAAAAGGGCAAAATGCTGCACAGCAGAGAGGGGTGAGAGAAAAAAAGTGTGAGAAAAAAATCTGCAAACACCAAGGTCAGAAAAAAGGGGGTAGAGGAGGTGCTCCTGGAACTGGAGCAGGGATTGCCCTGCAACCCATGGAAGAGACCCCAGTGAGACAGGTATTTCACTGCACTACATGGAAGAAAATCCACTGAGAGCAGGTGTATACTTCCCTGAAGGAACTGTGCCCATGGAAAACTCAGGCTGAAGCAGGGTTATCCTGCAGGACTGAAGTCCATTAGGAGGACACATTCTGGAGCAGGAGAAAACTGTCAGGAGGAAGGAGCAGCAGAGGAGCTGATATGGACTGACCACATCCCCTATTCCCCATCCATCTGCACCGCTTGTGGGGGGAGGTGAGGACTTGGGAATGAAGGAGTGAAGTTGAGCCTGGAAAAAAGGGGGAAGTGGGAGAAAGCACTGTTTTAAATTTTTCTTTGTTTCTTACTAGCCAAATCTATTTTAATTGGCAATAAACTAATTTCCCCCAAGTTGAGTCTGTTTTACCTATGAAGGTAATTGGTAAGCAAACTTCGTGTCCATATCTTTATCCATGAGCTTTTTCCATCTTATTTTCTCCCCCTGTCTTGTTCAGGAAGATGGGTGAGAGAGTGGCTGGGTGGGCATCTGGCAGCCAGCCATGATAACCCACCGCAGTCATTAGGATGCTCCAGCACTGGAACAGATTTTATGCACTCTCCGTCCACCCTCAGAGGCTTTTGAGATCAAACAGGATAAAGCCCTGTGCAACCTGGCCGGACCCCATAGCTGAGATTTAAGCAGGAATTTGGACCAGGGGTCTCCCTTCAGTCCCTTTTAACTTGAATTATTCCATAATTCTATGATAATCCAGATGCTTCCTATTCAAAGCAAGCATCTAGTCAGGAAACTTTCATAATAAGAGCAGAACTCACCAAAGTTTAAGGAATGTTCTCAAATCATTCAGTCATCCATGCAGGAAAAACAAGAAGTATCTATTATCTATAAAATTTGGCTGAAGCTACAATTTTGCAAGAGGAATGTTTAGTTTAAATCTGAGCTACAGGTTGTCTACCTAATACTCTAAAAAGTTGTCAAAAATACATTTGTAGTAGGAAAGTGTGACTGTAGTGGCTCATCACATCAGCCTGCCAATTTTATTACTAGAATAGGTATTATCCAGAAGGAAGAACAGAAGGGAATTACAAACCCAAACATAACAAAAGCCACAGAAAATCTGCATACCCTCTAACAAAAGTAGGACCTTTAATGTCGCTGGACCTCTGCCTGGATGTTTGCAGAGAAAGACTGTCAGCTTCCAAAGTCCTTTTGTGAAAGATAGTTGTCATAAAAAGGGAAACCAACTAAACAAACACAACAACCCATACATCTTTGTTAGTCCAATATGTGAGGAAAATAGTTCTTGATCCTAGATCTGAGGATCTAGAAAGAGTTTAAAGAGTTAATTCTTTACACAATGCAGTTTCACATGATTTTTAAACAGTCACATACAACAACTGTCTTCAGTGATCCTTCCCATTTGCTACGTAAAGCTCTGCTATATCATGTTTTGAAGCCTTTCTGCCATCGTCTGTGCAGTGTGTTCTGTACTGCTTGATCCCGTATCATATTAGTGTTCCTATACTTCTCTGATGCTAAGCAGTAGAAGGCTGTATTTTTAGAATCATTTTATATAAAAGACCATTGCTCTCCAAGAACCTAGTTTCAGGACAGTGCTATGTTCAAAGTAAGAGGGACATCCAAGAAAGGTGAACTGATGCCTGATCTTATCTAGGCCTCATAATTATTTCTCATGTCTAGAAACTGTAGCTTACTTGAAATTGTAATACTCCTTTCACAGTTCAGTAAAAAAGGATATGCAAATTCTGGCAATAAAAGTTGCAGTAGAAAATTGCCACATACTCCTAGTCTGTAAAAGTCTTCTAGAATAAAATGGGAGGCGTAAGTCAATGCAAGTTGCACAAAGAATGAAGGGGTTTTCTTAAACTGCTCTGAAAAAGTAATGATTAACAACAATAGTAATCTATGAGACCTTTATTATCAGAAATTCATAAAAGGAAAAAAGGTAGTTGTAGTATTAATTCAGCTATATATTTTTACAGGTTTAAATTAGTTTTCTGAAGACTATTAATTAAAAATAAAGTCAAGCCTTCACTGAGACTCCTGTGAATTGCCAAGAGTGCAAGGAGTTGGTTTCTCTAGCAGCCAGTTATGTCCAGACCACACAGCCTTTTTACAGAGCTAAGGTAAGTGAGGAGCAACTTGACTTGAGGAAGCAGAGCCAGGCCTAGGAAAAGCATTCTTAATATTAGTTAAATTTTAAATTTTTTACTCTATTACCATAAACTCTGAATATATACAGTAATGCTAGCAACATCCAGAGACTGCTTGTTTGAGGGAGGACAGTGGAGCTGCTTTAAGCATTACCTTGAAGATCTGTCATCACCATAGCAGTCAAAAGCAATATGTGGTCCATCACATTATCTTCTTGGATAGATTATGAATGTCCATACTACTTTATTCCTCTGAAAAATTAAAAAATGAGGGAGCTTAAACATGTTCAACTTATGTCCTGGTTTCAGATGGGATAGAGTTAAAGTTTTTTTTTCTAGTAGCTAGTGCAGGGCTATGTTTTGGATTTATGCTGAAAACAGTGTTGATAATGTGGAGATGTTTTAGTTGTTGCCATGTAGTGCTTACACTAGTCAAGGACTTTTTCTGCTTCCCATGCTCTGCTGGGTGCACAAAAAGCTGGGAGGGGACACAGCTGGGACAGCTGACCCCAACTGACCAAAGGGATATTCCATACCATATGACATCATGCTCAGTACATACAGCTGTGGGAAGAAAAAGGAAGGGGGGGGATGTTTGGAGTTATGGCGTTTGTCTTCCCAAGTAACCATTATATGTGATGGAGCCCTGCTTTCCTGGGGATGGCTGAACACCTGCCTGCCCATGGGAAGTGGTGAATGAATTCCTTGTTTTGCTTTGCTTCTATGCGTGGTTTTTGCTTTGCCTATTAAACTGTCTTTATGTCAACCCAGGAGTTTCCTCACTTTTACTCTTCTGATTCTCTCCCCCTTCCCGCTGGGCTGGGGGGAGTGAGCAAGCGGCTGTGTGGTGCTTAGTTGCTGACCGGGGCTAAACCACAACAACTTAGCATAGAGAATTATGTATTATGTCTGATAACATATGGAATATTTCTGTCAGATATGTTCATCAGGAGTATCTAAATAGAAATTATCAAAGTTACATTAAGAAAAAAAATGGGAGGCATGATAAATATACTCTCCTCTGCAAGAATTTTTACAGTGATAATATTATGGCCTTATAAAGTAAAATAGTTCTTTCTTACCCTCCTCCCCTTCTTGACAAAGAAACAATTTTAAGATTCCTTATCTTCTCTTACAAGTATCCTTGAGGATATGCATAACAAAATGCATGATACTTGCTATCAGAGAGTCATTCAGCTGTGTTATCAATCAGCTGTTTCAGTGCCTTGCACTGTGGCAGTTAATAACTGTCCATAAATATAGAGTCAGTAAATATAGGCATGAAATATGAAACTGCCTATAAATATGTAAATTGTCTCAAAGGTTTAAAAATGTTTGACACCAAGTATTTTTCAGTATAAAGTTTCTGTTATTTCCGCTGCAGTTTGAAAGAATTAGTTTTCATCAGGGGTGTGAAACAGTAATACAGTTTTGTTAAATCTGTGAAATAACCAGTTGCTGAAGTTAGGCATCTGAAATTTTAAACACGGACAACAAATGGTAGAATACACAAAACTTTCCAGAGTCTCCAAAACTAACAACACATTTCTTAAATAAGGACTGGGGAACTTTGTATTAAAAAGCAAATTCCAGAAGCTTTTTAAATACTGATAAATAGTGAGCATCATGCTGATTCTCTGTACATCTCACCATGACGTTGTCCTTCAATCACTGCCAGAAATCCTACTAGCCCTTGAGCTTTTGTCCTTGTATGTCTGGATTTACTGTGGAGAGACCACCTGCATGACTGATAACAAAGCCACAACATTTTCTAAAGGAGATATCTAATTTCTGAGATTAGAATATTGTTGTTCATGAATATTTCAACATAAATCTATGCTGAAAAGGTGTTGATTCCTGGGAAAATAAAAAAATATTTTTATGACACAGAAAAAGCTTTTATATGGGAAGGAAGGAAGTGTCCAAACATGATGTACTTGATACATGTTGGTGAGATGTTTGTTACGCCTGTCCCGTTCTATTTTTAGAAGAGAGTTTAACACTGAGATTCTTAAAGAAAACAGCCAGAAAGATAAGAAAACAAGCAACATCAGAATGAGAAGAGAAAATCTCTGAGCTATCAAGATCTGAATTAATCACCACCTGCTGTTTGCTCTTCTCCTGTAAAACTACTTCAGTCACTCTACTCTCACAGTCAGAAACACAGTGACTTAGTCAGGATCATAGCTGAGTGATTGCATAGAACCACAGATTTTAAAAATGGATTATGGAAACAAACTAGTTCTTAACTACTAACATAGGAATAATTCCTTTCAATCTCCAACTGCATTTCTTAAAAAAAATAGAAAAATCCATAGGAAAACTGTTAGCTTGAAAATCCATTACTTTAAATAAATGTTTTATGTGACAAACAGCTAAAATAGAGAGAAAATACAAGACAGAAGAGGTTCAGGGTACTTGTTGCAAGGCTCTACAAAATACTTCATGGGGTGACTTTATATACAACAGTTACCTTGTGGATTTTGCTGGATCAGGTTTTTTGGAGCAAAGGTTGCCTTCTCAGTTCTTCAACTGTATAGTGTCAATTCACCTAGAGACAGTCCCTTAAGCTCCCCCAGATCTGATTGCCTTCTTAAAGCTTTCCTTTTCATCATATCATTCTTTTATATATTGCTGACTTCATGAGTGTGTAAATGGTAGTCATTGCATACCTAAAATAATGGTTTTCAGCCAAATATGAACAACAGTGTCCTTCATATTCTCTACAGTCTCATTGTATCTACTTTGTTAGTGAACTAAAAGTATCTGGAGTAAAAAAAGAGGTGAATTTCATGTAGAATTACTTTGGTAAGAAAATATTTTTTCAAAAAGTATTTAATATCCTGCAGTCATACTACCAGCTCTGAAAAGTACTACATTATTTCAGTAACCTCCAGGCTAAATGGAGTTTACTCGAGGCCATGACCTTTAATGAGTTCCCTGGATATCCTTCAAGACTTAGTGAATATATTGAAATGTACAGCTTACCTACAGACATAAATACTTCATTATAAAGCATAAATCCTCCTCTTAAATGATAAGGGAGGAAATTAATTACAATCATTTTACAATTTTTATAGTGCAGCACTCAGATTTTTAGATTCTATCATCTTTTCTCTGATATCAAAGATCAAAAAAACAGAAAAATGCACTTGAGAATATAGATAATCTTTTTTAATTAAGGGGCAATTCCTGAGGTGAAAAAAACAATCTCTACATTAAAATAGGAATTTTAACTTGTATTTTCACAAATATTTGACAGAAGGAAACTTCTGCTATAAAACAGAATACTGTTCAGTAAAATATTTAAACCTTTATAATGCATCATGAAACATAGCAATGATTTTATATTTCATTTCTACTTCATAAATATTTTTGTTATAATATTTTGTTGAGGTCTGGAGATGTAGAAATATTAATTAAAATGAATGCGTAGAACTAAACTCCACCCCGACATTTAAGTGCTTTCTGGAAAAGCTATTTATGTTGCCAACTCTCCAGTAGTCTCAGAAAAACTCATAGAAGTAATTTCTAGCTATTAGAAATTAAGCAGACAATAAATTTATAATTCTAAGTGTTGGTTTTCTGTCTATTAATGTTTCCCATGTTAACAACTATCAAAAATTTTGAATATCAGTCAGTACAATGGAGATGATAAAATGGAAATTAGGTTACTGAATATGTAGAAATGACTTAATAATAATGTCAAAAATAATGATCAGAATGATCACATCTGACCTCTGCAGAAATTATATTGAACCAAAATGTATGAGTGCTGCAATGCTTAATATCCCAGGCAGCCTTTTTTTTTTTTTTTTTTTTCCTGTCAAGGAAAACATAATGGTTTTTCCTCATATTTAGTTTTCATTTTCTGGTATCCTATGACATTAGAATCTTTTGCTACTAACTATTAGCAATAATATGCCCCAAACAGAATGTTTTAGCCAATAACTTCAAAACACACAATGTTGCCAAATACAGTTATTTTCTGCTACCAGCACATACAGTCCAAATTATCACCATCACTTATTCCTCCAGAGATGCTGAACCTGTCCTAAAAATCAAACTTCTGAACAGTATCATCTTCACTGAGATATGTCATTAAAATCAACAATGGAGGTGTTCCACAGGGGTAACTCTTTGCTTAGTTTAGCAGGTTATAAAGATGTATTTAAAATCCTGCCCATATTCTTAGGTTTTGTAAATTACAGAATTAGAAATGGTCACGTTCCTGTTACTTATTGTATATTCTTTCCAGGTGGGTTGCGGCCTATTTATAAGATTTTTTGGTCTCTTGCTGGCTGAGGAGGCAATGCCTATTCTCTCTTAGGTACCTAATGGAACTAAAATTGAGAGAAAGGCAAAAGAGATGCTCTTAAAGGATCAGGGAAAAAAGGGAACTCACTTTCTAAATGTCTACTTCTGCAGGCAATAGGTGTTGGGAATGTGAGGATGATAAACCCCAGAAGCATTACGCTTTTTTATTTTGGTCTTTTAATTTCCTTTAATTTTTGTTCTATCAATGCAGGAAGAAGAGTAGAAAGCTTGGAGTGGAGAGGTGTATATTAGGGTGAAGTGGGAGGGGGATTCTTATCCTGTATCATTATGTTAACAATTCTTTCTAATTCAATACAGTTATTAAGACTTGTCTTAAAAAACAGACAAACAAACAAACAAACAAACAAAGAAATTCAGTCTCTCTCATCTTTTCTAGGGAGAACAATAAGCAAAGTTCTTCCCTTTCCTGAATCCATTGCAAAGAACTGTCCGGCCATTTGCTTTTAAAATTATCTGCAGTATAGCTGATTTTAAGTTGGAGAGAACTCATATATGGGATCTTTCAAATAACACACACTGCAGACTGTGAAAATCTTTAATTTGTGTAGAATACTATAGTGTCTCCTGATTTGTCTAAAAGTCTTCTGAAAAGAAAATGAAAATAGAATGATAGAGTCATAGAATCAAAGAATTGTTTAGGTCGGAAAAGACCTTTAAGATAAAGTCCAGCTCTTGAACTAGCACTGCCAAGTCCACCACTAGATCATGTCCCCACATCTACAAGTCTTTTAAATACCTCCAGGGATGGTGACTCAAACACTTCCCTGGGCAGACTGTTCCAATGCTTGACAATCCTTCTGGTGAAGAGATTTTTCCTAATACCCAATCTAAACCTCCCCTGGTGCAACTCGAGGCCATTTCCTCTCATCCTATCACTAGTTACCTGGGAGAAGAGACCAACAGCCACCTCGCTACAACCTCCTTTCAGGGAGTTGTAGAGAGCAATAAGGTCTCCTCTCAGCCTCCTCTTCTCCAGGCTAAACAACCCCAGCTCCCTCAACCACTCCTCATAAGTCATGCTCTCCAGACCCCTCACCAGCTTCGTTGCCCTTCTCTGGACATGCTCCAGCACCTCAGTGTCCTTCTAGTAGTGAGGGGCCCAAAATTGAACACAATATTCAAGGTGCAGCCTCCCCAGTGCCAAGTACATGGGGACAATCACTTCCTTAGTCCTGCTGGCCACACTATTCCTGATACAAGGCAGGATGCTGTTGGCCTTCTTGGCCACCTGGGCACACTGCTGGCTCATGTTCAGCCAGCTGTCAACCAGCACCCCCAGGTCCTTCTCCTCTGGGCAGCTTTCCAGCCACTCTTCCCCAAGCCTGTAGCATTGCATGGGGTTGTTGTGACCCAAGTGCAGGACCTGACATTTGGCCTTGTTTATCCTCATACAGTTGGCCTCGACCCATTGATCCAGCCTATCCAGATCCCTCTGCAGAGCCTTTCTACCCTGAAGCAGATCAATTCTCCTGCCCAACTTGGTGTCATCTGCAAACTTACTGATGGTACACTTGATCCCCTCATCCAGAACATTGATAAAGATATTAAACAGAAGTGGCCCCAATACTGAGCCCTGAGGAACACCACTTGTGACCGGCTGCCAACTGGATTTAACTCCATTCACCACAACTCTTTGGGCCTTGCCATCCAGCCAGTTTTTTACCCAGTGAAGAGTACACCTGTCTAAGCTATGAGCAGCCACTTAGGCTAGATACTATATACCTATGCATAGAGATGATATATATATATTAGGAGCCATGGATACTATATATATCTTCTATTGCAATTTTCTGTGTTACATAGCTTTTTGAAAGCTTCTTGTTTCTTTCAGTTATCAGTTTCCAAATCAGATGAATTTCAGAGTTCAAATTTCTCTGATATTCAGACTGTTAGCTCATTTCATGTATGTTTATTTCTTAAAGGACTTTTTCCTTTTTTTTTTTTTTAAAAAAAAACCTCAGAGACAAAGTTGATTCCTTAAATACCTGTTTGTCTCGTTCTACTTCTTGGAAAAATGTTTGGAACTCAATATTATCAATATTTTGTACATTTTTCCTATTTATTTTTTTTAGCAAACTTCCTGAAGAAACAAACTAGGAAGCAAACTTCTTAATGAACTATGTTTTTAAAAGTTTCAGAACTTGGTCCTACATGAGTAAGTTGACATGTTAATGAGAACAAACAATACTTTCTGTAAATGTTAGGTTTTGTTTTCTTTCTTTCTTTCTTTCTTTCTTTCTTTCTTTCTTTCTTTCTTTCTTTCTTTCTTTCTTTCTTTCTTTCTTTCTTTCTTTCTTTCTTTCTTTCTTTTTCTTATGACATCCTGTGTCCAAACCGATACCACATTCAGCAATTACATATACTTAGCTGTGTCTGCTCTATCTGAAATTCTTTCTTTGACAATGTCTGCCAGGCTCTTCACAGTGCAGGAAAGCTGTTGGGAAGCCATTGTATAAACAGGCTGCATGTGATTGTTGTGTTAGGTGTGCTAAGAGAGGAGGGAAGCTGAATTAACAAGCAGAAACATGTGCTGACATGAAATTATGTTCCTGGATTTGCACCACTAGCTGGAAGGAATGTAAACCCTAGCACACTCTGCTTGTTGTGATATGACAAAGATTACTGAGGGAGAGATTGAGTTTCAGTTACCCTTGCAAGGCGAATGTTTTCTTCAGCAACTTCTGCACTTCTTTCCAGCACAGCTCCTGCAAAAGTTCTCTCTTAGCTGCTCTCATTTTCCTCTTTTCTTGCTTATAGGTAACATGCATTGATCAATCTTTTGGTTGTTCTCTCAGATTCAGCAGGGTTAATAGATTTCCTTTGTGTTTGGGGTTTTCATGCAGTTTATTACTATGTCAAAATTTGATTAACTTTTGTGCATGGAAATCTACAGTTTCTAGTATAAGATTCAATCATGTGCTTTGACACAAGTGTATGGAGGGAAGAAAGTCATATAAGAACATGTCTAGAAAGGTGAGGGATAAAATCTAAGATGAAAATGAAAATTAAAATATCTATATCTAAAGGTATACGACATATTTGCTCCTTTGGAACAGCACAGACATGAGCAACTTCACAGTCATCAGTGCAACTTCATTGGTTCCTGAAGGTGAAATTTGAGAACGTTTATTTGAGGTTTCATGAAATTAGTGGGAGATAAATATTTCAAAATACCTGTGTTTCTTAGGTTTGAATGAAGCAGAAATCCTGCATAAGCAGCCTTTTCCATCTATCAGTATATTGATTGTGCAAAAAAAAATCAGATTTGGAAGAATATAACCAAAATAATTTCAGATTGAACTGGAGTATTATTAATTCATTCATCAGCTTTCACAAGACATTTTCTGGTATTTGTTCAGCCAATAGTTTTAATGATTTTGATGAATACAGGGAGAAATTTGGAATTTGAGATAAGCTTTTGAGTTGTTATCAAGTGGTATTTTTATTTCAATAGTCTCTGTCAACAAATAGGTATACCAGTTGAAGATTCTTGACTCACTGAAGATCTAGGCTATTGATTCAGCCAGAGCAAGTACATCTGTCTTCTTCTGATGTAGGTCGACCAGAAGTGAGTTTTGAAATGCCAGACAAAACAAACTCTCTTAAATTTGGAAAAACATACACACACAAAACAAAATAACTCCACTCCCACTGCCCCAATTCTTATATTTAAAGGACAGGGGACAGGAATGAACAGGACATAACAAATGTCTTGATGCTTGCAGTTAATTCTTAGTCCAGAATTTGAGTTTTGAATTGAATCACAACTGAAGTGAGTCATCACAGTAAAAATAAAAACAGGCAGATTAAATATATGTTTGTAAGATATCTTCCTGACAGGCATTTTTCTCTCATTTGTGAGAACATGTAAAGGATAAGGAAAGTCCGAATGTTTGTTTTCCTGGAATTTCCTAAGGAATGGCCCAATTAGGAAAATACTGATGGGAGCTATGTATCTCTCTATTCACAGAATAGGTTTCAGACGTGACCTTTCAAAGCTATAGATGACTGAAATTGCTGGTGAAATGTATTCCTTGTTATTATTAATAAAATGTTATTTAGAGCTCCATGAATAGATGAGAACAAGAGAAAAAAGCCCTAAGGACAGATTCTAGGCACATGTAAATTAGTATATTTTTATTGTCCTTAATTAGTTTAGGCCAATTTACTCGAGTGGAGGATCTGTTCAATGCATTAACATTAACTGACAGTGTTACATTTACAAGTTTAATAACTTGCATACTGCTTCAGAGTTAAATTTTCTTCTTGTACACTAGCATTTTTCCTAAGTTCTTTAAGAGACAATAATTTTTATTCTAATTTCCAGACTTGTTCAATCCCAGAGCATTTCTTACTATAGATGTATGTATTTTTAGTATGATATTGAAGCTGAGGGGCTTAATTTAATTACATGATCATGTGTTAGGTCATCGTCATTTTCCTTTAGGGTAATGGTATTTTCATAACTAATTTACATTAGCAACTGTGAAGCTGCATATATTTTAAAGATTGACTGTTTTGTAAGTGAATTTCTTAATATCTGAGAGAAAGACAAAAAGCTGTTAAAGTATAAATAATTAATATGGTTGATATCTTTTTGTCTACAGGGGCAAGATAATCTCTTTTCAGTTGTTTTACAGATCACCATGGGAAGACTGCCTACACTTTGGACAGTAGAATATTGCACAAGAGATTTTTGATATTGTTGTAGAAGAAAAGAAAAAATAATGTATTTTAAAAATGGCCAGACATAGAAAGAATAGATAATACCACTCTGAATATTGATACAGTCTTAAGTGTACATTTAGAAATGGAAAGAAAGGCTAGCAATTTTATGTAGGTACACTGATTTAAAGTTTCCTGCCACATCTATATCCTAAGTGAGCCAGGGGTCACAATGGTAGTTTTAGCATGTGAACAACACTGTGGGGGTGTGGATGGACACGGCTGTGAAATGCTAAACTTATTTTATACTCTGAGGTTACCAAATAGAGTTCTAATTCTTACAGCATTTTGTGTAAATTATTGTTTCTTGCCTGTGGCTTTCAATCTTTGGAATGGTTTGGAGAACAACTGAAGTGTAATCTATTTTTGAAAGTGTTAGTAACAGGGTTAAGATTCAGAATATATAACTTTTATTCAACCGACTATAATGATAGTGAAATAATGGATTATAAATATTCTGTCAGTGTAAATAAAAAATGTTTAATCAAAAGCAATTGTTGTGCTGTGCAGTTAAAACCATCACATAGCCTTCCCTCAAGTTGTATTATATATCCACATATAAAAAAACTGAGAAATTTAAATTTGTGACACACTTTACATTCCTAAGCATCTTCTCTTTCAAAACCTTTGTTCAGACTGCAGGCTGTGCAACTCCTCCAATGTTTCTGTACTCTCAGAAGAATGAAGAGGATAAATACATAGATCAAAAAGGGGGCACACTGCTCTCCAGAGAGCAATTTGTGATCATTTGCATAGTCTCTACAATTCAAATGTGAAATAAAACCCATGTGTCCCAACTGATGGTTTTGAATTCTGCTCTATCATTTCCCAGAGGAAATGATAGCAAAACACAATTTCCCAGAGAAGAAAAAGCCTTATTTTGAACAGCTTCACATTTAAGGATATTACTTCTTATGTCCTATGCATACCTGCATTTCAGGGAAATCTGTAATTTTCAACATTTTATTAACGACAGACAAGTTTCCACTTGTATCTCTTTTTAACCTTTCCATTTCCTTGTACTGTGTCAGTATTTTATGAATTTACAGATTTTTTGTATGGTATTCTTCAATGTAATCACCACCCTGCTCATCCAACTAGAACTACCCTCACAATAATCTCTATTGCTTGACACTAGTCTTAATTTATGGGTAGACTTCTAATTCTTCTGGTTAGTTTACTATTTGCCCTCTCTCTACTTTCCTCTCCTCCCTCATCCCTCAGTCCATCCACCTTCTTACTGCTGAACCCTGTCTTGACCACCTCAGCTCCACTGATCCACTGGGGGTCTGTGGGATGCACCTGTCAGTGAGGGCACAGCCAGGACTGAGATTACCCGTGGCACCTGGCTCGTCCACCTTGCAGGGCAGCCTGGCTCCTGCTGCTGCCTAATAGTGACATTGTTCATATTTTAATAAGAGCATTTTGTATCTTAAGATCCCAGTTTAAAAAGCATCAATATTAGTTAGGGAGTAAGAACGTTTTTAGAAGATGAGAAAATGAGTCTTACATTTCAGGCAAATATATAAGATTTTAAGTTCTTGTATTTGCATATTATCTGTTCAAAGAAAAGACTCAGCCTAAATCATGTTATGCAGGCAGCAATTTTTATATATTTGCTTGAAATCGAGCTCCAGTGTAAATCCAACATTAAAATTGTGTCTGTCTCATGAATTGACATATTGAATATGTAGTTTTCATAAGAAGATGTTGAAGAATGACAATTATTTTTACCAGTTCCTAGGAAATTTTAAATTATAACATCTGATCTGCCATCTATATCAGGTATTTGAGATATCTTTGAAAGGAATCTGCGTTTTAAATAAAAGGTACACCTTAAATATGATTTACTTCCAATTTACTGCAGAAATACTGATCTACAGTATTACATGACTTCATTTTTACCAATACAAGGTCTTTATGTGTGCTGTTTTTGGCTGGGACAGAATTAATTTTCTTCATAGTAGCTACTATGGGGCTACATTTTGCATTTGTGCTAAAAACAGTCTTGATAACACAGGGTGTTGCTGAGCAGTGCTTACACAGAATCAAGACCTTTTCTGCTTCTCACACCGCCCCACCAGCCAAGTAGGCTGGGGGTGCACAAGAAGTTGGGAGGGGACACAGCTGGGACAGCTGACCCCAACTGACCAAAGGGAAATTCTATACCATATGGGGTCATGCTCAGCGTAGAATCCTGGGGGAAGAAAAAGGAAGGGGGGGACATTTGGAGTGATGGCATTTGTCTTCCCAAGTAACTGTTTCGCATGATGGAGCCCTGCTTTCCTGGAGATGGCTGAACACCTGCCTGCTGATGGGAAGTAGTGAGTGAATTCCTTGTTTTGTTTTGTTTGCGTGCATGACTTTTGCTTTACTTATTAAACTGTCTTTTTCTCAGCCCACGAGTTTTCTCACTTTTACTCTTCCAATTCTCTTCCCCATCCCTCTGGGGGGGAGTGAGCGAGAGTCTGTGTGGTGCTTAGTTTCTAGGTGGGGTTAAACCATGACATATGTAAGTGAGGTATATTTTATAAAGATAAAACTCAATGTCAAGAAGCACAATTTCTAGATTAGCCTATTCTGATAAAAGAAAAGGGATTTTCAAAACTGAAACTGCCAGTGTTTGTTTGGAAGAAATTTTCAGTTTTATTTTAAGTGTCCAGTTCACTGACAATTATATAACTAGTGGCTTGACCACAGATGCTCAGTGTTTATATTTCCTGAACAAGATCCAATTAAAACCTTACCATCTGCCATAAATCTTTGTCTCCATACAACTTTCAATGCAAGTCACATGCATTAGCATTCAAGCCTTAGTCTGTCTTTCATTCACTGTTGTCAAGTTACCCAGACAATCCTTTACTAGGAATTTTTCAAAAACTCCAAGAGTTTGTTTGTCTGGTTGGTTGGTTGTTTGGTTGGTTGGTTTGGGTTTTTTTGCTATAGACAGAAGTTCAAAGGTTCTTAGAAAAACATGTTTTGGAATATAACTCAGTCTTTATCAAGTATCATTGATAATCCTACTGTAGATTTGGCAGATTTGGGGGCCAATGAGAATTTCATAGGAAAATACTGACTGGAGAGAATTTTGGAAAAGTATCATAAATTAAAATTCTTTGGATATGGAAGTGTGGAAGATGTTTTGTAAATAATTTTAATACATAAGCAATGATGAGGCACAGAAAAAATTGACATTTATTTTCTATAAATAAAATCTAAAAGTTAGAGCACTCATACTTTTTCTACAAAATATTTATTTTTGTTTGAAATCAGGATATGAACTTATATTAGTTCTCTGGAATAAGAACTAGATTCTTTCGGTTAGTCAAAGACTTCAAAGACTCTAGTGTCATCCTGTGCTGTCTGTAGGACTGGCAGATATCTCAGAAGATCTACAAGAGTTCAAAACCCTTCTGGGAAGGCAGCTGGAATGAGGCAGCTTCCTCTGTGACATCCAAGTAGCACTGGAAGCCCATCCATAGAAAATTGAATTATTTTGTAGGTGAGCACAACCCCTCTCTAAGGTACAGCTGACTATATTGTCTGGAAGTCCATTGACTGCAATGAGTATTACACTGTGATTTCTGATGAGATGGGAGATTCATAAATTGTAACATCTAGAATGAGTAGATACTTTCAGGTATTTTTTCAGTGAACTTGAATAAAATGTGTGGTTATTATTCTGTGTTGGCCAACAAATTGTAATACTCTTCACGGTCTAACAACTTCTTCCTGTAAATGCAGGAAAGGCTTGAATTATTCTTTTCTTTGGAAATGGTTTGTAATTTCCTTCCTCCATACCCCCATGCTATTTACCTCAAAGAAGAGAGGGATAATGCAATATAAGCCAAACCCATGACTGCAAATGTTTAACTGTAAGAATCACCTCTTACGAATAAAGTATGTTCCTAGAATAGTACTTAATTATTGCAATTTAAATTTGAAAGAAACAAGACCAGCATGAATGAAATTAATCAGAAACACATATTCACTCTGAATCTGAAAATGTGTCCATCTATTAGTATTATTATAAGCATACCAAGGCATCTTAGATGCTTCAGAAGAAAATATCCTAATACAGAGGTATGGCTGGATACAAAAAAAGACTTTGAAAGTTCAAGGACTCAAGTCTACAAAGCTCATTATTTAGGTTCCTGTATCATGGAGTAGAATCCTGAATCTGTTATTAGCAGTGTTGTTTCGAAAACACAAAATTAGTATTAGATGTGCCAAAGAAGATCCCAAATAGTCACCTGAGAGAGAGATGACTGCAGGGACTTTTATTCTTGAGGGCCAGGCAAATGAGGACATAGGTGAAGGACCATCTGGAGGGTTGCCTAGGGAGAGTAGGTCAGCCCCACACATTATGACCACCTCTGTTAAGAAGAAAAGAAGAGTAATTGTTGTAGGTGATTCCCTTCTGAGGGGGACAGAGGGCCCAATATGCCAACCAGACCCATCCCACAGGGAAGTCTGCTGCCTCCCTGGGACAATGGATGGCTATAAGCTCTTCAGAAGGGATAGGCAAGGAAGGAGAGGTGATGGGGTGGCTCTATATGTTAGGGAGTGTTTTGATTGCATTAAGCTTAGCGACTGTGATGATAAGGTTGAGTGTTTATGGGTAAAGATGAGGGGGAAGACCAACAAGGCAGATATCTTGCTGGGAGTCTGTTATAGACCACCCAACCACGATGAAGAACTAGACAAAGATTTTTACAAGCAGCTGGCAGAAGTATCACAATCAGTTGCCCTTGTTCTGGTGGGGGACTTCAATCTACCAGATGTGTGCTGGAAATACAACACAACAGAGAAGAAATAATCTAGGAGGTTCCTGGAGTGTATGGAAGATATATTCCTGACACAGCTAGTAAGCGAGCCTACCAAGGGAGGTGCCTCACTGGACCTGCTGTTCACAAACAGAGAAGGTCTGGTGGGAGACATGGTGGTCAGAGGCTATCTTGGGCTAAGCAACCACAATATGCACACTATGACTGAGTTCTCAATTCACGGCAAAGTAAGAAGAGGGGTCAACAGAACCACTACCACGGACTTCCGGAAGGCAGACTTTGGCCTGTCCAGGGCACTGGTTAGGAGAGTCCCTTGGGAGGAAGTCCTGAAGGGCAAAGGAGTCCAGGAAGGCTGGGCTTTCTTCAGGAGGGAAGTCTTAAAGGCACAGGAGCAGGCTGTCCCCATGTGCTGCAAGACGAACCGGCGGGAAGACGACTGGCCTGGCTGAACTGGGAGCTGTTGCTGGCACTCAGAAAAAAAAGGAGAGTTTACCACTTTTGGAAGAAGGGACAGTCATCCCAAGAAGAGTACAGAGACCTCGTTAGGTCTTGCAGAGAGAAAATCAGACAAGCAAAAGCCCAGCTATAATTCTACCTGGCAACTGTTGTAAGGGATAAAAAAAAATGGTTTTACAAATACATTAACAACAAAAAGAGACCCAGAGAGAATCTCCATCCTCTATTGGACATGAAATGGAATATTGCCAGTGAGGATGAGGAGAAGGCTGAGGTAATTAATGCATTCTTTGCCTCAGTCTTTAACCATCAGACCAGATAACCCTGGGGTATTCAGTCTCCTGAGCTGGAAGGCAAGGACGGGGAGTGGAATAAACCCCCCCATAGTCCAGGAGGAAGCAGTTTATGACCTGCTGCACCACCTGGACACTCACAAGTCTATGGGGCTGGATGGCATCCACCCGAGAGTACTGAGGGAGCTGGCAGAGAAGCTTGCCAAGCCACTCTCCATCATTTATCAGCAGTTCTGGTTAACAGGGGAGGTCACAGATGACTGGAGGCTTGCCAATGTGACGCCCATCTACAGGAAGGGCCGGAAGGAGGATCCGGGGAACTACAGGCCTGTCAGCCTGACCTCAGTACCGGGAAAGATTATGGAGTGCTTCATCTTGAGTGAGCTCACCAGGCATGTGAAGGACAACCAGGGGATGAGGCCCAACCAGCACGGCTTCATGAAAGGCAGGACCTGCCTTTCCTGCCTGACCAACCTGATCTCCTTCTATGACCAGTTGACCTGCGTAGTGGATGAGGGAAAGGCTGTGGATGTTGTCTACCTGGACTTTAGCAAGGCCTTTGACACTGTCTCTCATAGCACTCCCCTAGATAAGCTGGGGGCTCATGGCTTAGACAGGTGTACTCTTCACTGGGTAAAAAACTGGCTGGATGGCAAGGCCCAAAGAGTTGTGGTGAATGGAGTTAAATCCAGTTGGCAGCCGGTCACAAGTGGTGTTCCTCAGGGCTCAGTATTGGGGCCACTTCTGTTTAATATCTTTATCAATGTTCTGGATGAGGGGATCAAGTGTACCATCAGTAAGTTTGCAGATGACACCAAATGGGGCAGGTGTGTCAAACTGCCCAAAGGTAGGAAGGGTCTACAGAGGGATTTGGATAGGCTAGACCAATTGTCTGAGTTTAATTGTATGAGGTTTAACAAGGCCAAATGTCAGGTCCTACACTTTGATCACAACAACCCCATGCAATGCTACAGGCTTGGGGAAGAGTGGCTGGAAAGCTGCCCAGAGGAGAAGGACCTGGGGGTGCTGGTTGACAGCTGGCTGAACATGAGCCAGCAGTGTGCCCAGGTGGCCAAGAAGGCCAACAGCATCCTGCCTTGTATCAGGAATAGTGTGGCCAGCAGGACTAAGGAAGTGATTGTCCCCATGTACTTGGCACTGGGGAGGCTGCACCTTGAATATTGTGTTCAATTTTGGGCCCCTCACTACTAGAAGGACACTGAGGTGCTGGAGCATGTCCAGAGAAGGGCAACGAAGCTGGTGAGGGGTCTGGAGAGCATGACTTATGAGGAGTGGTTGAGGGAGCTGGGGTTGTTTAGCCTGGAGAAGAGGAGGCTGAGAGGAGACCTTATTGCTCTCTACAACTCCCTGAAAGGAGGTTGTAGCGAGGTGGCTGTTGGTCTCTTCTCCCAGGTAACTAGTGATAGGATGAGAGGAAATGGCCTCGAGTTGCACCAGGGGAGGTTTAGATTGGGTATTAGGAAAAATTTCTTTACTGAAAGAGTGGTCAGGCACTGGAACAGGCTGCGCAGAGAGGTGATGGAGTCACCATCCCTGGAGGTATTTAAAAAGTGTGCAGACATGGCACTTTGGGACATGTTTTAGGAGACATGGTAGTGTGTTGACAGTTGGACTTGATGATCCTAGAGGTATTTTTTAACCTAAATGATTCTATGATTCTGTTCTATAATTCTTTCTCACCTTGAGGATGGAGCAGTGGCATGCCCAGAATCATCTGTCACTGCTCATGAATATTGCTCATGGCATTTTGGTTAGCCTGAGCATCTTCCAATGGTCAGTTCTGCTGGCTTGACAAAAAGTAGTCCCAACTAGGCAAAGGCTCTAGTCCTAAGTTTATTATCACAGGCAAATGTACTGTAATCATGTTCTATGGCAGAAAGATACAGAGTAGATGACCCAACAAATGTTTCCTGTCTCTAAGTTCTTTGCCTCTACAATACATATCATGAGCCCTGCATGAAAAGAATTGTTTAGCTGTAACAAATCATTGAGAAGAAAAACGTGAAGGTATAGCTCCACAAACACTGTTATTCATTTATGGTTCTTCTGACATGCTAGGAAACCTTGATATACATGTACATCCACATATATACACTCCTCCCCCCATCCCTTAGTATTTGATTTCCAAAAAGTGCAAGAAGACTTAATTTTTCTGAAAGCAATTCACCTGATTGGCATCTGAACTTCTGGGAATTTTACTTGTTAGAAATTTAATTCTGCACCTGGCTTAGAAAGTAGAGAGGCAAGCAGACTTTTTAAAGTATATTTAGTAAAGACTGTTAGTGTAGAAATAAGCTAGAAGGTTATTTTTCATAATTCAACATACCAGGTCTTGCTTCATATTTCTTGAAGATAGCATGCACAGTGTAACTCCAGTTTTTTTAATAAACTGAAATTATAATTTTATAATTATTCACATTGAGATAAAAACTTGGAATGGAGTAATTTTTCTCTGTGTCCTTTACTAAATTTGATGGCTAAGTTTTTTTACCTTCCTCAAACCTCAATTATTATTCAAACTGACATATGCTTTCATTCAGGACTTTGCGTGTAGCAGTAATGTATAGTATTCCTCTGGCCTTGGCAATTTAATTGTCAGAAATCTATTTTCTTAGTCTGTGTTGCTGTAGTTTTATTTCTGCTAAATACTAACCTTTATCTGGAGTCATGTATGTAACCTTTTTTGTATGCTGCTAGGTTACCCTGTTAGTATCATTCATAATAGCTGTAAACGTTAAGCAAGTTTAATTCTCAAGGTAACCTCTGATGCTTTGTGACTTACATGACATGACATAATTTATTTCTATACTGTTATTTCTATATTTTTAAAATGCATCTGCTTATATTTTTTAGAAATTTTATATTCCATTGGAATAAATTTACCCCTGTTCTATAAAAACTACCCTAACCACTAAAATGTGACTAAATTGACCTAATTTTTTCTTTGAGTTGTATGCAGAAAGCTTCAATGCTCTGACAAAAAATATTTAATATAAAAATATTTTTCCTGTTAACTTAAAGAACAATAATCTTGAACGAGGAATATTCAGGTTGCCCAATTTTTGTTCATATGTTATTCTTCCATCCAGCTTAAAAATACAACATTAAAAATTAAAATATTTCCACTTTTTAGTGAGTAAAATGGAAAGGACTCTGTGCAAGAGAATAGCTAGTTAAGAGGATGTTGCTGAAAGCATAATAGAGAGATAAAAAAACTGCTACAATATATTTTCAGTACATAACATTTTTCTTACAGTTAGGGGCTAGAGTGGCATAATAGATCTTTAATCCCTAAATTTGACTAAGAACTCCCTAGCTGCAAAAAAGCAGACAACAGTTGCATACTGGCTCTCCCCTGTAACAAGGTAATCTTCTCCACTGGCGAAGTACTGTACCACACAATGGTAACAATCCTTAGTCTAAGAGTGTTTATTGAATTCTCAGTTTCTGATCATTCCTCCTTAAAAGTCCATTTACTTTGTTTAGTTCTTTTTTTTAATTTAACCATGGCCTATTACAAATGTAAAATATTTGCATATAAAAATATATAAAATGTATAAATATATGTGTGTGCATAATATTAATAAATTGTACTAGGAGCTAAACACATTAGGACTACTCATCCATCTGTATGCCTAACCATTGGGTTATGAAGATAGACCCTTATTCACTGAAATAATCTTATTAAATTATTTTAATATACAAAGCATTATATTCTTCTGTCACTGTTTGCTTTCATATTTGAGCATACTGATTTTGTCATTATAATTTCCTAATCTGTGTATTTACTTTTGTTTATAACATATTATAATAAACATATTATGTTATTATAATAAACATATTAAAAATATTTTCTGTTTTTTCTAATTACTTTTTTTGTTCTGCTATATAGATGAACTTTCTTGCATAATTTCTATCAGCAGTTCTTCTGAATTACTGCAGATAGGTTATACATTCCACTGAATTCTAGTGGAAACTGTAGATGTGTAATTTTTGTTATTGCATACTTGTTTTATAATGAGGAAGAACGTGAAGCAGAAGTGGTCAAAAAATCACACAATCCTTAGTAAGGAAAAAACTGTAGTGACATTTACATTCTTTATTACAATGCAGATTATATCAAACAACTCCAAGGTACAATCTCATCTCTAGCTACTATTTTTGAATAGTCAATATTTTTTAATAGAATAATAGAATCATAGAATATTTTAGGTTAGAAAAGACCTTTAAGATCATCAAGTCCAACCATTATCATGCATTGCACAAAATTAAATTAAAAAAAAAATCTCACCATGGCTGTAACATTGATCTGATTCAATCTTCAAGTATTTGCGAGCAAAACTTAGAAGTACCCCTAATGACGCACAGTCCATATATATAAAACATGTTTTGCAAGTCTTTTCATTTCAATCTGTCATGTTTTTAGCTGGGATAGAGTTAATTTTCTTCACTGTAGCTGGTATAGTACTCTGTTTTGGACTTAGTATGAAAATAATATTGATAACACACTGATGTTTTAGTTGTTGCTAGGTAGTGCTTACACTAGTCAAGGACTTTTCCAGTCTCCCATGTTCTGTTGGGTGCACAAAGAAGGCGGGAGGGGAGGGGGCACAGCCAAGAGAGCTGATCCAAACTGGCCAAAAGGATATTCCATATCATATGACGTCATGCCCACTATATTGACTGGAGGAGGTTGTCCCGGGGGAGCAGAGATCGCAGCTCGGGGACCAGCAGCGTCGGTCGGCAGGTGGTGAGAGGTTGCATTGTCTGTTGTTTGTTTGGGTTTTTTCCCTTTCTCCTGAGGTTTCACCTCTCTCTCATTATTTTCCTTTTCATATTATTATTATTGTTGTTTTTGTTGTTGCTGTCGTTGTTATTGTTTTTGTTGTTTTATTTTAATTATTAAACTGTTCTTATCTCAACCCACGAGTTTTCTTACTTTGGCCCTTCCGATTCTCTCCCCCATCCCACAGGGGTGGGGGGAGTGAGCGAGCAGCTGTGTGGTGCTTAGTTGCTGTCTGGGGCTAAACCACAACACCATCTATTCCTTTTCAAGTGATCTGTAGCTAGTTTGATCCTATTTATACAATCACCATAACTCATCCCATCTATGTCTTTTCTATTACACTTCATTAACTTCATCTCCAATTTTTTTCATCACTTTCTTCCTCATTTCTGTTTCCCGACTTTTTTAACACCTGCTAAATGAACACTTGTGCAATTGTATGCAAAGATTGGTGGTCCACTGATTCTTTTGATGGGGGATAGTACTGATGAGAAATTAAGTATTAGTGCTTGCAATTATTTAAGATTTCCCAAAACATGTGACAAATACAGGTTCTGGAATTATTCCATTCAAGATGACAATTTCTGCAGTGAAAACTCATCTTCATTACTTTATCATACTGCAGACGAAGACCACAAATTCTGCAGAAAGGCATAGTCTAACAGTTCTCTTTGGAAGAAGACCTTTTTTTTTTTTCCCCTCCCTCTCCCAGACAGGCTTTTCCAGAAAGAAAGAAAAATTTATGGTAAAAAATGAACTGTGCTGGGAAAAGAAACAAACACAAGGAATGACCAAAAATTAATGCAACAATAGCTTTCAATAAAAGGACAAAAATATCAGAGAAAACAAGTTCAGTTAAAAGCATGGCTACAAAGAAAGAAAGCGTATTCCTATATACCATACAGATGAAAACTACATAGTTCTAGAGATTAAATAAAAAATAATTTAGATTAAGAAGTAGGTTAAATACAAACACAAGAAAAAAATAAAAGAAGGAAGGAATTTTAAGTTAGAGTTTTAAAAATATTTCAGATATACAAGCTTTCAGTGTTTCATCTCACATTTCTTTCATTGCATATATTTCTTCTGGTAAAAGTCTAACACCAGGAATTTTTTATTGGATCAATTTGGCCTTTAATGCCATGTCATATCTGCCTCATACATACAGATGATTTATATTCTGTCTAATTTGAGACCTTAAAGGTTCACATACTTGCGTAGCAACTTTTAATCAGCCATTTCTATTCTTACATTTTAAAGATATTTTCTTATGCACAGTCACATACATCAAACACAAGGAAGTATTAAATTAAAAAAAAAAAAAAGTTTTCAGGGTAATTTGACACTTTAAGACATAACCACAACAACAACAACAACAAAAACCTCCTTGCTTTTTCCTTGAGGAAAGTCAAGGGACAGCAAAGATTGCATTTGAGTACCGATACTTTTCAACCTATGCCCATATAAACATCTGTCAGGACTGGCAAACAGGCACATGGGCTGAATCCTTAAGGAAAGATTTATCTGCATTGAACATCTCATTTTCTTTTACAGTGGGACACATGTAACATCATTCCAACTGTCTCAGAGAATTAAACTGAACCAAGCACAGTGTTGCCACCTTGCTAGTCATTGTTTGCTATTCAGCATTCAACATTTAATGAAGATGTAGACACAGTAGGTGTGGTAGGCTAGTGGTTGTATCTTTAGATCTCCTAACAGATGCAATGAAATATTTAGTTTCCACCTGGACAGTCTGAGACAAAATGAAAGGATGCCAAGAAAGTTATTCTCCAAAACATAAACTCCAGTGACTTTCTGGCCTACAGTGAATCTCACCATCTGGCCCATATGGACGTTCACCTGCATGTACCACCTCTCTTTCAGTCACACAGTTTTATGTCATATTGTTATTCTGTTTCATTCTGTCAAATCTGTAGAAAGAGTTCATAGAAAGAAAGGCTTGCTTATGTGTTTTTCCTATAGCCATCTTAACTTCTAGTAGGTTGGCATTTTTTTATTGGTTTTGGAACATAGCCAATAATGGTCAATATATTTTGGTTTTACAGGAGTAATATTTTATACTGCACCTCCTGTGTTTAATGATTGCATTTGCTAAGATTGAAAAGTACTTTGTCATAATCAGCAGCTAGCATCTCTGCCAGCAGTGGGAAGTCCATGTACCAGGAAAATAGAGAGATTAATGAAAAAAAAAAAAAAACAAAACCCCAAAACAACCTCTTAGGAAAAAAGAATAATTTGGAGACTACAGAAAAATACATAGCTCATTATTGTTCTGCAACTGGACTGAATTAATTTTCTAATTAGAAGTCAGAAATCATTGCTTGAAGCAAATACTCTTAAAAGTACCATTGCATAAGTATGATTAGTTCTTAGAAGTACTTAAGTTGAATTTTGTGACACTTGATGACTAACACCTTTGAAAATTCAGTTTATCATGCATCACCATTGAGATGGGAAAGGAATCTACAGTGACCACGAGACATTGCATGTACCTAGAACACCTTGAAACCACAGAAGACTATTATTTGCCTAATCTGCACAAGGTCTTGGGCGGAATCTGTAGGAAACCAAGGGGATTATCCATGAAGAAACTTACTTTATAAGTCTTTCTCTGGAAATATGTACATATAAAGTAGAAGTTAAACATTGCTTTAATGTCTGAAACCAGTAATTTGGGTTATTTGTATCAAGTCTGGAGGTACTTACTGATACAATCACAAATACAATGGTAAAAGTCACCTTTTTTTACACTTTGACCTCTTCATGCCATATTGACACTACTGTAGGGCTTCTAACCTTTGCCTGTATCCCTAATTCTTTAATAATATCTATTTACTATCTCTAATTCTTTAAGAAAAAAATAAATAACTAATTTTCCGTTTACACCTAAATGTAAAGAAAATTTTACTGAGATCCACCTTGTTTAACACTGTAAACTATAGGTAAATTTCAATCAAAAGAGCACTTAATCACAAATACTAAAAGTGAATATGGCATTTATTACAGCCATTAATAAATTACCTCAAATACTTCACATCAACTTAAATATGCTGAAATTTTGAGCCATAATTAGACGTAAGAATGCAATTTATGGCAAGGCTATGCCAAGTTAAAAAGTTTTCATTCCAACCAGAGGTACTTTCTTGTATCCTAAATCCAAAATGTCACTATAAATTAGTTACTGTTGCACCATAAAATAGAGGATTCTAGCTTCAGGTGAACCATTAAATATGCATCTTCCAACTTTAAAAAAGACATTTCAAACTGAAAAATTGTTGGCTCCAACTTTTTCAATTTCTGTGTTGTATTAGGTGCCAGAAATGACTTTGAAAATGATAGCCTCTGGGTAAAGCAGAATGTATACAAACTGCTTCATTTTACATCTCAATAGTCTAAGTTGACTGCATTAATCAAATGGAGGCAGTCATCATGTAGTCAAATAGACACCTCCTAGCTGACCTTGCTGATTTTTGTTACTAATGGACTTAAGGTTTTCTGAAATGATGTTAATCCTCATTAAGAGTGATGCAGGTCATACTGTACAGAATTGCAAGTATGCATCCTAGGTTGCACAGTCAGGGGAAAAAGAAAAACAGCATCTAAGATTAAACATCTCTAGGTTTTTACTACAGGCAGAAGACAATCCATTAGTATTTTTTGTCTCATCACTTGTAGAATCAGCACACATTTCTGGTTTATTTCTACTGCATCTCAGAAAACAACACCTGTAGCAAAGTAAGGAAATATGCACTGCTTTTCCACCTGTCAGAATAAATGAATGGCATAAAATTAAATTTTCAAGAGGCATTCAGTGGCTTACCCATCTCTATTTCTATGTTGTTTCTCATTATTGATGAGATGAATAAACAATTTCCCCCTTCATTCTTGCTTTCTTGCCAAATACATGCTTTAAGTACCTGAGTCCCCTAAATTTTTTGGGGCTGCCTTGAATTTGTTTTTTTCCAGGCTTTCTCCTATACATATACCCATCTTCCATAACTTTGCCATCCACTGAACACATTAATTTGATGGTTTCCTTTTTTTCTATATTTCTTTCTGTTTACATTTCTTTTTTTTTTCTTCTCTATGTCATATTTCTCTATTTCTGGCCTGACTTCATTTGACATTGTAATTCTCTTTCTATACATTCTTTACTATTGGTTATTTTCCCTCTTTGTTATACTTGTCCCTATTCGTCTTCTTATATTTTTATTCCTTTTGTTGCTACATCTACTGCTGCCTTCTTTTTTCTCTATATGCTTTTCTTTGTCCCCCCTTTTAGTATTTTTTTTTTACTTTACTCCAGATGTGGTGTTAATCTAACATCAATAAAATATTGCCATATTTTGCTCTATTTCACATAAAATAAAAATACTTTAAAAATGCACTGTTTTTACAAGAAGAATGGTGGGTCTATTGGCAATATTATGCAACTTTTCAAAAAGTTACTGGTCAAAGAAAATTGTTAGAATAATCTAAGATACTGTGTGCTTTAGTACTTTTTGTATCTCTCCACTCTCATTGCTGCCAGGAAAACTAATTAAAAAAAATAAACTGTAAAGGTTAATATATACTCATAGTTTAGCTAGAGAATTATAAAGCTGTCCAGAAAACTTGGATAACACCTTAAAATGTTTAAAGGTGGAAAATGAGCCAGCATTTACTGTCCTTGTCAGTCTGCTTCAGAAATATAATGACTTATGTTAAGATCCAGCTATGAGAATAATGATATTCCTTTGTTGTCTGTTTTGACAGGTCTTCTGAAGTATTATCTAATCCCTTTTCTTTAATAGTGTAATGTGATACTTTCATTATGAAACCAATTTTCAAAAAGATTATCAAACTTTTACTTGTTTTTGTAAATTCTGTCAACTGCTTTCTTTTGTTGACTAGAACCAACGAGGAACCAATTGTAGTAATATTCATTCTTTTACTTTATTTTTTGGTATCAGTGATGTTCCTTACAAAATCATAACTCATGTGTAGGTATGTGTCTTCTGTATCTGAAATCCTAGCTCCTCTGAGATCAATTTGACCTCAATGAAGCCAGAATTATACCCTCATACACCACTGCTGACAACACTTTCTAATGTATGCTTTTCATATATCTGCATTGTTTTCTTATTATATCCTCTAAGATAAAACTCTAAAATATCATCAGTTCAAGGAAAATAATCTGGTTTGGGTTAAGAAATAAGCCAGATTCAAACCATTGTGGGCATTTCTAAACTGTTTTGAAGTTTTCATGTATAAATTTTGTTTACATTACAAGCAAGTACCAGAGAGTTGATAAGCTTTGCCCACTCATGGAGGTGCAGCCATTGACCTTGTGCAAGCTCTTAATTTATTGTAAATACAAAGCAAACCAGGGAATTTTAAAGGGCAATGAAGATAACTCTGTGCTAAAATGTGCTAAAACACCAAGTTTCATTTCACATTGACAATAATCAAAGTATGTTAACGCAGTTTGCTACTATCCCTCAGTCTGTTAATTTATTTTGCCACAGAAAAATCTGTTAGAATTCATGCAGATTTTTTTTTTTTTTTTGTTACATTGATAAACTTCAAGTCTACCAAGAAAGATTCATTCTCTTGGAAAAGAAAAAAAATTACAAATCAGAAAAAATTAGTCAAATTTCTAACTGAGTATTGATGCATGTTGTACAATGCATTGTACACTCATTACCTTGTGCACCCATACTCCACCCTGTTTCATTTATTAACAGATTCATAGTCACAGAGAGGAAAGACAAAAAAAAATGCTTATTTTTAATCATGTGAACGGTTCTACAGAATTGTTGTGGTTTAACCCCAGTTAGCAACTAAGCACCACACAGCCGCTCGCTCACTCCCCCCACCCCTGTGGGATGGGGGAGAGAATCAGAAGGGTCAAAGTAAGAAAACTCGTGGGTTGAGATAAAAACAGTTTAATAATTAAAATAAAACAGCAATAATAATAATAATAATAATATAATGAAAAGGAAAATAATGAGCGAGAGAGGGATGAAACCTTGGAAGAAGGGAAAAAAAAACCCAAAACTAAACAACAAGTGCTGCAACCGCTCACCACCCGCCGACCAACTCTGCCAGTCCCCAAGCCGCAATCGCTGCTTCCCCCGGCCAACTCCCCCCAGTTAATATACTGGGCATGACGTCACGTGATATGGAATATCCCTTTGGCCAATTCGGATCACCTTTCTTGGATGTGCCCCTTCCCCTCCCGGCTTCTTGTGCACCTGGCAGAGCATGGGAAGCTGGAAAAGTCCTTGACTAGTGTAAGCACTACCTAGCAACAACTAAAACATCAGTGTGTTATCAACATGATTTTCATACTAAGTCTAAAACACAGCACTATACTAGCTACAGTGAAGACAATTAACTCTATCCCAGCTAAAACCATGACAAGAATAGATTGAAGAAACTCATACATGAAATAAACATGCTTATTGCTTGTCAGGTTTAGATCTTGGTCATGGTATGGAAGATTTCTTGGTGCAGTTCTGTATGAATACGTTAAAGTTAAGTAGCACATATATACTTTGTATATGTCTAGACTTGTTGTTTAGGAAAATGTCCAAATATTTTGATTTATCCAGGATAGCTTTATTTAATCCCTTCATGAATACATAAATAGTGCATGAATAATTATCAGAGCTGGAGCTCAACTCAATAGTATTTAATCTACAAGTTCATTTCCCTGTGGAAAGAAATTACCTTATGCAGCACCTAGGGTAATTTCTTTGCCATGGTACATCAGTTCTGACCTTTTTTCTATATCCACTCCCAAAGTATATGAGAGGAGCCTGAGCATGTATGGCTCCTTCAGGGCACACCATAATTTTCTCTGTTAGCTATGAATTCAGTGGATTCTAGCGTGTATTCAAACTCTGAAGTCTTATAGTCCTGTCTTCAAACTTTTAATGCATTTTGACCTCTATGAAGAGAAACTCACTTCATTAGATCAAGTGAAATACAACATGCAAGTAAAGAATAGTACTGCTTTCCATTTGAAGTATGAAAACAGCAGATTATGTCAGTATAAAAAGACATCATCTTACATAAACAAGAGTCTGGATCTAACATACCTGTTTACATATAGAGAAACCAAGATCTTCTATGCTTTCTGTGGGATAGAGTGTTTCATTTGTTTCACCTATCCAGTTTCACCACTACAGATCACAGTTGCCTTTTCCCAACTTGTATACTCTCTTTTATGAATTCCTCTAGTCTTATGGGCTTTGATACTCTTCCACCATAGCTACACCACCTGAACTCACAACTTCCATCCCTCAAGATATTGTCTCAACAGTGAAGCTATGAGCCATCATCAGGCCTGAAGAAGGGATGGAAAAAGGGAGCACTCCTTATCTTTCAGGAAACTACTGTTCAACAAGAGATTCATGGATCCAGAGAGAGCCAGCTTCTGTAATTTCATGGCAAGTGAAAATTCTTCTGTGAAGGAAGGTGTTGACAAGCATTTTCTTTCTAAATTATTTCTACTTTGTTTCCAGTGCTCACTTAGTGTAAAATTCCCAAGCAGTTTTAGGAGCAGAATCCAGCAGCCTCTCACTCTGCCTGACCAATGGTCACTGTTAGAGCACAGTCTCCCTTCCCTCACACTGGCACCCATGAGTCCTTTTTGTTCAGCTGCACAACAGGAGAGTCCTGCCAGCCTGGGCCTTTCGGAGCAGAGGGAAGAGAGAGGAAGCTGATTAACTAGCACTTCAATTAATTTACTTAAAAATTTAATCTGAAGTACAGAAGCTTTTGACAATAGCTGTATTAGCAAAGCCCTCTAGTGGAGATACAGTTTAAACACGTAGCATTTCTTTTTCCCCTTGATCACTTAATGCTGCCAGACAGCATCAGAAAGATTCATCAGCTTTAATTGTATCAGCATGGATAGGACATTTTTTTTGCCCACATTTCTAACTGTCCATCTGTTACAGTGAATTTTGTTGGTGAACACTTAACACTTAATAAGGAACTTTTTGGTTTTTAGGCAAAAATCATAAATCTTTATGATCATACACAAGTGGAAGAAGGATGAAAAAGTGAGAAGCTGGGGTAAGAAAGCTTGTTTCCTCAAATAAATAGAATAGCTTATATTTTTATTCTATTGCAGAACAACCTACAAAAAAGGGTTTTTCACTATTGGAGCTCTCAAATTTACATATTAATATAAAAGAGAGTCTAAGCCTCAAGCAGCTACTTTCAACACAGTTCCTAAAGATCCTTCAGCTCCTTGTATATCTTGGCCCAGTTTATCCACTTGTGATCCAGGAACCTAAATACTGGTTTTCCTTCTTGAAACTGCTGCCTCTAGGAAGGTTTTCTGCAACTTAGAAATAACCTCCACATAATGAACTACTAAACATGTGTACTGCTTCCTTGCATTGCAATACAATATATTACTTTAAGAACAAGTGTTCCAAATGTTAATGCTTTAATTTTTTTCACAGACAAACAGCAGTTTTGGACCAGATAGTTTTGTGTTTGATGCTAGCTGTTTTCATTTAAAACCTTATTAGGGCATTGTGGGAATGCAACAAGGCACTTCTCCATGTACTTACCAACACCAGTGCCTTAAGGCACAACTGGTTTCAGTTGTCAGGTGTCAGAAGATGTTTTTCTGCATCATCTCACATAGTTACTTTCTGGCTTCAGGTCTAGCAATGTTTCACATTAACATCCACAATTTGTCATTTCTATTATTATTTAGGGTTTTCCCTCCCCTCTCCCAAAGTTCAGTGTACATCTGAATAAGTAAACATTTAACTGAGAAAGGAGAAAAGATCTACTGTCCAAAAATATATTGAAAAAAATATGGACATATTTTTCCCCAATGAAAACCATTTAAGAGAAAAATAACAGAAGTCATTTCTATTAAAAGAGTACCGCATTATGCATCCGTACTGTGTACTCAAGGATTAAGCTGGTATCCTGAATTTCCTTTAAAAAATATTAGTGCTTACCTGCAACCACCTTCCACATTTCAGAAATAGTGACAGACTGTTAATAGGTACATTTTAGAGTATTATGTCAAGAGTCTTACCTTAGCCATTGCACTTCCTAATGCGGTGTCACAGAGCACATTATGTCAGGGAGCAGCAACAGCAGGCTGCACTGCAAAGGAAGAGGAGCCAGGAGTGACAAGGCTGGCAAGGCAGTGACCCCACCAACAAGGGACACAATTCCACAGTAAGTATGCAAGAAAAGCAGAGGTTTTAGTGGCAGCAACCAGCCAACAGCCCTGTGATTGCCAGCCATGTCTATACAGGTCTGAGAACAGGCCAGGAAACCAAGTCAGCAAGGCCAGGTTAGGGACAGCAAGGTGCAGTACTGGGCAGAGGCACAGCTGGAATAAAACTCACAGAAGGACCTAGGGCAAAGGCCTGAGCTTAAATGCAGCTCCCCTGAAAAGGGGACAGAGACCCAACTGCTCTTTCTCACAGCTTACCTGTTTTCACAGTGGTCCAATCCCAGGTTACTCAGTGTCGTGGTTTAGCCCCAGACAGCAACTAAGCACCACACAGCTGCTCACTCACTCCTCCCACCCCACTGGGAAGGGGGAGAGAATTGGAAAAGCAAAAGCAAGAAAGCTCGTGGGTTGAGATAAGAACAGTTTAATAATTAAAATAAAATAATAATGGTAGTAATGGTAACAATAACAATAATGATGATGATGATGATAATAATAATAATGATAATATAATTAAAAAAAATAAAATAATGAAAGAGAGGAATGAAACCCGGGGAAAAAAAGGGAAAAGAAAAAAACCACAAGTGCTGGAACCGCTCACCACCCGCCGACCAACACTGCCAGTCCCCAAGCCGCAATCACTGCTTCCCCCGGCCAACTCCCCCCAGTTAATATACTGGGCATGACGTCACGTGATATGGAATATCCCTTTGGCCAATTTGGATCACCTTTCTTGGATATACCCCCTCCCCTCCCGGCTTCTTGTGCACCTGGCAGAGCATGGGAAGCTGGAAAAGTCCTTGACTAGTGTAAGCACTACCCAGCAACAACTAAAACACCAGGGTGTTATCAACATTATTTTCATACTAAGTCCAAAATGCAGCACTATACCAGCTACAGTGAAGAAAATTAACTCTATCCCAGCTAAAACCATGACACACAGTAAAGCAAAATCAAAGCTGATCTTGAGCATGGGCACCCAAGAACCCAGGGAGAGGAGGAAGATGTTACAAAGCTTCTTAGTCCATTCAGGGCCCTGACACAGTCTCCTGATTGCACAATCTCTTTAGTGATATAGATTACCCTTTTGGAAAAATGTATAGGTAGTCTTAGAATCAGGAAGGGTGTCAGCAGAGCAAGATTAATGGGGCACAAGTTCCAAATCAATGATTTGAAAGTCTGGAAGACAGCAAAAAACATCAGGACTGGTAACTGATTAGCTACAAAGAGAAAAGAAAGACACATTGTTGTTTTAATTTCTGATCTGTGGGAAAATTATAAACAGAAAGAAATGAACTTAATGAAAACATACAATAAATATTTTAGAGAATTAGTGCTCAAAATATGTTTTCCATGTAACAATATTTCTAGGAGACGTGATGCCTAAAGAAATTATGATTGCCAAAAGCCTAACAAATACTTATGATTCAGTACCAATTTGTCTCCATCTCTGTCATATATGAGTCTCCCAAAAGATGAATATGTTCCTCCTGATAATCCCTCAGTGAAAAATTTTATTCCATACATTATGAACAAAAAACATAAGCATGGGAAGACTTACTTGCTCAGTGATGAAAAAGAAATCAGGGGCAGAAGCAGAGAGAGTCTAGTCCCCCAAGTCTCAGGCACTGTGGGCACTGCAGGACTCTCTGGAGTTAGCAGCACTGACAATTAACTGACCACAATTTTGTCAGAAAATACCATCTATTATTATAACATTATTACAAATAAAATAGCACAGGGAAATAGTTATTTTCTTTGTTTCACCAGTTTGCTCCCTTCTTGAATTCCTGCATTCCCAGTGTAGGGCAATTAGACAAGGATTCATCTGATCAGACATACAGAGCTGCAGCAAAGTTAGTCACCTAGATATCTAGATAAAACCAGGCATTCCTCACCAGTGCTATTTGCCACAAGCTATTGACGATGTCCAGAACAGGTCAGGCGATCATGCACTTACTAGGCCTATTCCTGACTATTGGCTTTAAAGAATCTAGTGTGGTTATAGATCTCTAAAGCTAGCAGGTAAATGTCATGGTGAGTATCTCCATTTATTTCTGTTCCACTCAGAAACACAAGGCAGAAAATATGTTTGTACAACCATTAAAACTGCAATTAGTTTTAATAGAGCTGTACTTTTAAAACAGTTCACAAAAATTAGCGACCAGATTGTGTGAGGTACTTGGCAAGCTGAATGCTTGGGTTTTATGAAAATCCAGATTCTTTTTAATTGTTGAAGCAAAAGATAATTTCTTTTGAAAAACTGGTCTGTAGTCTATGTGCATATTGATAGAGTCATTTTAACCTTCATGTGCAAACTTAAGCAGTGACAATGATGGGATAAAATTCTATATAACTATTCTCACTATTTTAATAGATTTTAGGGCCAAAGAGGGCAATTTATGACCTACCAATTTTTTTTTCATGCATCATACCAAGAAATTAATCCAATAATTTTTATATTGATCCCATAAATTCCATTTGAACTATAGCATATCTTTTAGTTATGCTTTACAATGCTCCGGCATTACCAATGATTTCAATATAAAAGCAAGGCAGATAATACTAGACCATGAATCACAGTGACTTAGGAGCTTGAGAAATTGCCATAGAACAGGCAGAATTCAAAAGACTGTTTTATGCCAAAGGAAGAAGACCCAACCGATTTAAGGGAATCTGCAACAATTTCTTGACTGAATATGAAGAGGGAAAGAATCTTTTATTATTGGTCTAGAGGTTATTAACATTTTGAAGAGAGAGGATGCATTTCTCTTACAGGATTGTTACATTTGTGAACAAAATTTAACTGCTGTGCAAATGAGTAAAAAATGTAGTTTTTCCTCTTTTTATGCAATAGGGTCCCAATCCTGACCCATAAAGTTAATGGCATTTTGCTACTGTGTTCTGGGACACCTAGGGCTGATCTTAATTAAAAAATACTTATAAGCAGATATTACACTCCTGGAAAGGTACAGTCATTCATCTGAAGATATTAAACCCTATTCAGAGCTCCAGATTGGAGGAGCTGTCAGAGGGTTACAAAGGTTATTATAACACAAATGTCACCTTCTGTAACATTTTCAGATTTGCAATGAAACTGCTAGTTAAATCAGCTGCAAAAGGAGACCAGAGACCCATTAATGAGTACAGGGGTCATGCTACCACCCTGCAGGGGCACATGTCAATGATTTAGCAATTACAGCAGAAACAGTAGTTCAGACCAGGTGGATAATTTCTGTATTAGAGAAACTAGTGGAGTGAGGCGTAGATGAATTTTGGGCCTGGGAAATCTCAAAATTCTTGTAAAGGGAAATGATCCTGAAAATTTTACACTGAACTTTAATGTAAGATACTGCCACTTGCAACTTATGAAGAATTTCTGTTAAGTGGTACAACACAAGGCTGCGATATTCACATAACACTGAAATAGTTCAATAGGAAAATAGGAGGAACTTTTTTTCCAAATAAAACCAGTAAGTTTTATAATAAAACCTCATTACATTCACTACATTCTACTTTTACTGTTATGGCCTATATGGATAGTAGATATGACAACTTTCATAAAACATATGGTAGGAATATGCAAAGGTTTGGAGGCATCACCACATTTTTAAAAATTAGTCCTCCCAGTAGGCAACATCACTAGATCCAATTGTACAAGATACTTTGACAGAACTGACCATTATGTCCCACTTCACCACCAAACTCACTTCCAAAGCTACTGTTCATATACTGTTCACATTAGATTATAATGCAAATCTGTGAATTTTTCACTGTCACATAATAATTAATGTTGTATATTTCCCTGGACATTTTTGAAACTTCTCTGATTAACTTAACCTCTCCCTCTTCACCTTGTGGTTATAGCTGAAGGTGTAGATGCCTTGCATAAGCTAGCTTCAAACTACCATTCTAACCATAATTGTCTCGTATGAATGTTTAAAAACTAAAACTGATGGAAATTCTATTCTTTCTACTTGGACTCAGCTCTTGAATTTATAGACCTTTTTTCTACGTTATATACAAACACCAAAACATCTTATGTACCTGCAAAACAAATCCTGAGGGAGAAATGTACAAAAAGAAATATTGCATTGAAATTAAAGTTGACTATAAACCCCTGAAATAAATGGTGATAATAGGGATATTATAATAACAATCTATGAAAAGAACTCTGGAAGGTTGAAATTCAAAAGTCTAGGTTTAGGAGAAGCCTGAAGAGTCTAAGGGATGGAAATCTTCAACTGGAGAACCCAAAGCCATCCCAGTTCCTCATTGCAGTCTCACTCTACAGCCATGTAATGAATACTGGTAAACAATAATGTTTTTAATGTCAGATTTAAGTCTTTTTTTTTTTTTTTAAACATACATATTAAAAACGAAATCAAGTACTTTTCCAATGGTTGTGTTCCCTAGAGTAAGGTTCAGTTCATTTGAGAGGTGTCTAGTTAGGGGTGGGTGGAAAGTAGCACCCGTTTTTTCTGAGAAAAAAATCTAAATCTTGATACTTGTTTTCATTCCCTCTGAAAGAGAAGTAGAGATCTCAGCATCTTTTATCTAAAAAAAAAAAAAAAAAAATCACTTGCCTTTAGTATCATGGAAAAAAGATATCTATGAGGTGTTTAAGACATTTACAAATTGCTGTTGGGTAATGTTTTACTATTTCAGTGTGTATTCCTTAATTAAATGTCTAAGGTGAAGAGAATACATTTTGATGTAAGGATCCACCTAGATACAGAAGATTCAGGTTTTCACCTCTCATAGATTTTAAAGTAGGAAATTTAAGGTATGTTTTCTGTATCTCAGCTACAGAGTTAGGCTTTCTTACTCAGTGAATAATTGTCTGCCTCAAGTGACAAAGATCCAAGAAAAAGGCGCTACTCTGGTTGAGTCATAGCGCATAACTAATATAAATCTCTTTCAAGCCAGCTCACATTCAGAAAAGGACTAAATATTAAAACAAATTTCCATGCTTGATACTGATCTTAGATCTACCTTTTCAAAAGGTTGGCCTGGTAACATTTCATGTATAAAGTGCTTGTCAGCTGTGTCAGTGCTCTGTCACCAAGACAGAGCTGTAGTTCAAAGCTTCCTGCTTTCCAAAAGAAACAGAAATCAAAACCAGCAAAGTCAAATCCAAGGACGTTGAAATAATTCCAAATTAGAGTAGTCTCTAAAAAATACAGTATTGCTTGCAGCTGAGAGAAGAGTAAATAAGCGTATCCATGCATAGGCTAAGAGAACAGCTGCTATTACCAGCAAATTAGGATGTTAAAACCCAAAACAATGCAAACATTGATTTAAAGCAAGACTAAAGCAGTGGAATGTGACTCCCAAAGCAGGCTTATGTTCATTAGGGATTCACTTTGCTTTTCTTTTCTGCTATTAGGGACATGATGTATCAGGTATGAAAAGATAGCTCATATGCCAGCTAGATATGAAAAGGGTAAGTTCTGCAGGGATGTTTGCCAGAAAACAGTAAATGAAGCTGAGTATTGTTGAACTCCAGAGATGATAAGAACAAGTGTTGTTTATTGGTTTATTTATCTGATTATAGCTGGCAAGAGAGAAATCAATATAGCTAGTCAGGGATAAATTGCAGGCTTGTTACCTAGTATAGCTCGAGCAGCTTGTGCAGAGATAATTAACACAACCTGTCTTAACTAAATTAGTGTTTAAAAGTGAAAAGAGTTAGAACTAATTTTCTCAACAATTATTATATGTCATGGTAGCACATGAAGAGAAACCTTGCTAGCTTAGATAGAACCTGCAGTTCTTATTTATTTTTAAAAAATATGTACACTTCTAGTTGTGCATGTGCATGTGTATATGTAAACAAACATTGGAATGCATTGCACACCAAAACAAATGAAAACATAATTGAAAAGAAATATTTTCTCCATCATTACTTGTATATATTCAGCCAAAGGAACAAGGTTGTTTTGACAAATTTAAACTTTTTCTTTTTTTTTAAATTGAAAGTAGGAAAGTGAGGTTTCCTTCTAGCTAGAAATGGAAATTTTACAATATACAAGAAAAAGGGGCTTCAGTTAATCCACAGACATGAAGAAACACTGTGGGCTAATAGCTTAGAAGAGGAAACTGGCTGTTACTGTGAAGGAGAATCAGGGTCAAAGCAGACATTTCATGTGCATTTTCATGCAGTAAAATAATCCTTCATGATCAAAAGAATTGTAGTCATACTAGAAAAGGCTCAAAGTAGAAGATAATTCATGCAGGGTCTCATGCACAGGAAAAGAGGAGATGTCCTTCATCTTAGCAAACCCCTATGGTTGAAATGACATTATAGATCTTCTCTAATTAAACTTTGCTGGTCCTAAGAAAACTCCCAGAAGAATTGTTGTATAAATATAGTGCAATGTGATATAAACAACAACAAAAAGAAATTTTTAACATTACATTGGCACAATGAAGTTTTATGGGTTTTGTTGCCTTGAATTTTTTTTTTTTTGATCGCTTCAATTTCAGAAAGAGATATAAAAAAACCCTGAAGAATTTCCTTCCCATTCACACATGCTCAGAATGCAATATCACAAAAGAATTGAAGAAAGTCTTGAAAATAAATTCACAAAGGTATGGGAGATGTATACAACAGTGGAAAAAAGAAAAGTTTTAAGCTGGAAAAAGTGTTTCAACTTCTAATAAAATAAATAAGAGCTGCTGCTTTGGGTTGTTTTGTTGTGGTTTTTTTTTTTTGGTTTGTTTTGTTTACTTTTTTTTTTTTTTTCTTTTCCATGTTTCAGTAACAATTGCTAGGCTCTCTTTGTCTTCCTGAGCTAGATAACTTTGACCCAACTTTATTAATCAGCAATTTACTTTAGTGCACTGTTTATCAACATTCCCTCTGAGAACCAAGTGTCTCCAAAAAGTGATTAATCACACGTCTCCTAAGAATCCTAAAGATACTAACTACTTGAAACTATGACAACTTGTTGGAAAAAATTTCCTAAGGGAAAGGCTTCCCATGAACATGAAAAGCTGTTTCAAATGGCAGTATAAATATTTCTGACATCATATTGTGAATGATATGGAAGAACTGGAACTCACAGTGAGCTGTCTTAATAGGTTGGGTTTTTTTCAAATATTCCAAAAACTGTCATTTAGAAAGTCTATGTCACAGAACAGTTAAAGAAGTAATGCTGTCAAAATGTACCAATCTATGAGCTTGGTACATTTTTCATTACAGACATGGAAAGTTTTCAAAACCGACTTACAGTTCTTGAAATAAAACTGTAATCAGGAATAGTTAATAATTTTAAAATTGTATTAGCAATTACTTATGTGCAAAACCAGTTCAGGCATAATCAAAGGTGAATGATTCTTCTTCATGTTTTTTTATGAAGCATATGCTGCTCTGAGTACTGAGAAGTCATTGAAAAAACTCATTCAGTTGTATTTCAGGATTATTACAAAATCTCATCATATTACGCTTTCTTGAATAAAATGAAGGGACTAGGCAGAAGAACTCATTTCATAATGAAACTGACAATATCTTGAGGATGTCGTTTCAGTAAACTGATCTGCTACAAGTGGAAGGTTACATTCAAATTCACAAAGGATTGTAATGACTTTTAGTGACAAACAGCTCATAAAGATGACATTTTTAAATCTGAGGAAATAACTATTAAATAAAAAATAATGTGTTCTTAAATATTACATTTTGTTGAAGGTTAAATAACATACAATATATATTGCCAGGTAAAAGCTTTACTATAAACACTTGTGACACGGATTTAAGAGATTTCATAAATTAATATAGTTAGAATAAATAAAAAAAAACCACTTTAAGTATTGTTGACATAAATCTGTCTTTATAAATGTCACTCAATGGTTTTATCTTGCTAGGATTTTTCTCATGTCCTTATTGCTATATTAGGTTATAATTTCTAAATATTCTGGGCACAAAAAGCTGTAAAGGAAATGTCAATTCTTTTATTACATGAAAGTATATGAGAGCAATCAATACCATACCCATGTTTAAAGTAATGGAACTAGATTGCCATCCTAGTTCTCAGGTCTTATACTCTACATGTCTAATAGAATAAATTCTCTTTTGCAGGCTCATTGCTTTTTGATACCAAAAAAAACAGGTAGAGTACTTACTCATGGCACTTTGTACTTTGTCAGTGTAAGAAACACAGAATGATTCTAGTTAGTCACCAACCTATGCTAATTCTGCACTGATGAATAAGGAATGTGATGTCTATTCATAATACCCAGGTTAGTATCTTCATTCTTCTGTTTCATCTGACTGAGAAAAACAGAAATGACATAATTTTGTGGAATTTGTATAACGAAGCTGCTTTTTAAATGACCTATTAATGTAAAGAGTATAATAGAAACTGGCACTGTATCATGCTTTCTATTTAAAATGATGCTTAGAGGCTGACCGGTGACAGTGTAAGTCTTGAATGCCATACGGGAAAGAATGTGTTTGTTGTAGTTTCTAACTTTAAAATGTTATTATGATCACTACTGCTGTCTTTTTACGGAACCTATGAAGGAATAAGCCAAGGAACACATTCTTTTGAAAGTTTTGGCATGAGTACGGAAGGTGTGTAAGAAGGATGCTCCTTTGTGGTACAGAAATACTGAACATGCTGTATTGAGAAATGTTTTTTTGAAGATAGGTGTCTATGAAGCAACCACCTACTTATTTTTTCTTAGATAGTGCTAGAGAGATACAGCGATACCTACATATAAAACACAATTCTGCTGTCATTTAAATCAGTGACTAGAATTTTTTTCTAGTCAATGGGAACAGGATAGTAAATAGCTGCATATAAAATTAGAAAATTTGAATGGTAATATAATCATAGAGAGTTGTGTGCTTTTATCACATCAGGGAGGATATAAGGGACAGGCATTACTCATCATTACAGGTATGTGAAGCACGGACTTGTAAAAATCAACATGAACAGAAGCATCAGAATTTTGTCAAATGCAAAGTTCCTTTTCTACCCAGAGGAAGAGCCCTATAAAATGTTCTCCTGGCTAAAACAAAACAAACAAACAGGATGCATCCAGATTTCCCTTCTCTCTGACTGCAATTTCATCTGGAAGAAAAATGTGACAGCAAAAGACAGAGTTTGATCAAAAAATACAGCGCCATATTAAATATCAATGGCAGGAAGCACTCTTCATCTTAAATAGATGAGTACATAGGTAAGATACTACTATTTGACAATGTCTTTTCTATGGATGGCCATATTTTTTTCAGTTTACCACTTGCAGAAGCCCTTTCTTATTCCAAGGTGATTTTTTTTTTTCAAAGTTCCAGAAACTTCTGACATCAGTCCATCTTAATAAAATCAGCTTTTATAGTCCAAAATTATAGGAATTAGTGAAGGGGAGAATAGTCCCTAAGTGACAAAATATTTCTCCTTTCATACTATTATCCTTGATTCCAACTTCAGAATATGAAATAGAATGATTTAAAAAAATATTTTTAGTCTTCTGTCCATAGGGCTGATCTTTATGAGTACAGTATGTTTTCTGCAATTAATATTTAGAGTGAAGTTAATGGCCCTTTAAAGAATCAGATACAGGCTGTTGGCAGCAGGCAGGAATTATCACAGTGCAGGACATTTATTCAGTGTGAAGGTACTGAAAAAAATGTAAAAGCATGAAACGGAGGGATAATCTCCTTCCCCCTCAAAACACTAAGCATATAAAAAGTGTCAAGCAGCAGCATCTACCAATTTACAGCAGATGAAATGTTACATACTTACCTGCTCAAGATTCAAAGATGGAAAAAGCAATTGGATTCTCAGCAATGGGATGCTGGAAAAGACTGTAATTTCAGCACCTGAAGTACTTGCAAATAATAAAATTACATACTGATACCCTAAACTCTTACTGCAATGGAGAGAAAAATTAAGTCTACAGTCTAAATCAACTACAGATAATGAACATAGGACAGCTTCAGTAAAAATACTGTTTACTTTATAAGTAACAGCTTCTGCATGTCACATTAGTCCACAAAAAGGAACAAAATTTCCTGCAGAAATGCGTTTGTTCAGTTAATTTTTTTCCCTTGCAGCTATTACAATATACTTACCACAGGAGAGGTCATTAGTATTTTTTTCTTTTTTTATGATTGCCTGGTATATGCTATCCTGTGGTAACTGCAATGTGTGAGCTATAAAAGACATTAGCCATGCCTTTAGAAATTTACAGGCTAATTGGACAAAAAGCAAAGGATCAATAAGAAATCCAGAAAATGGCACTAATTGGTGGTTTGGTTTTAACAGGATTGTGACAGCTTTCCTTAGAATAATTTAGCAATTAAATGCTTCCAGGAAAATAAAATATTCAGGAGGATTAACAGTGAAGAACACTTGGAGTTCCCTTGGTTTGTATTGTTTCAGTTCATGTAACAAGTACAGTGATTAGCTGGAGATTGTTGTGGTGTCCTGCCCTACAGATCTAACAAAACTTTTGGAATTATGGAGCAGTATGGGGAAGATACAGGTTATGTGGGGAAGGAAATAAAATGGCTATATCAGTATTGTTATACAAAACAGGGACAAAGAGTAATTTGGAAAGGTGACAAGAACCTTCAAGACAGAGTAATAATAAAAAATGAGCCAGTCTGAACAAACTTATGCAGACATGTAACAGTGAATAGATATTTTTCAGGATCAAGCATATATAAATTTTTCATTTTTATCATCTACTTTGTTTTCTTTTTATTAATCTTAAATGATGTCATAGAAAATTCTTAAACAATGGACATTATTTTTTAAATTTTAAATTTAATTCTCTCCTGCGTTCACTGAAAGCCTTTAACACTTTTACATGAATGATTGTTGAACTAGATATTATTTAAAAACCATTGTGACTATTTGTGATCAATGAAGTCTGAATTGCTTTTATTGCATACATGGTGTAAAGGACTGAAAGAATTAATGTCTCAAACATTGTTGTAAAGTGGGATGTAGCAAACTGCAAGCAGGAAACTGATGGACACGGGGCGGGGGAGCGGGGCCGTGTGTTGGAGGATGTGTAGTCCCAGGTTCTTCTGGGCCTCACATAGCAAAGTTTATTTGAGGAAGGGGCTTATGACTGCCTGAAAGACCCCTCGCAACCACCCCTCACAATGGCGCCTGCACAAAAGATCATGAAACTTCTGGAACAAGAACCATATAAGCTCACTGGAGGCATAACTGAAGGCGGGGCTTAGACTACAAAAGACACTAAAACAAAAAGACTGGAGGAACATCATATCTGTCGTCATCAGCACTGGATCCAAGGGTGGTGATATCTCCCTATTTCTCCCTCTCTCTCTCTCTTTGCCCCTCTCCCCACTCCTGCTTTCTTTTCCACTTCTTCTTTCACAAATATTCTTAATAAGAACCCCCACCATCAACGCTTTTTCATGTTTTCAAGTTCAAGTTGGCCTTTTCAAGTTCAAGTTACTTCTGCATTGAAATAAAATGTTTAATTGATCATTTGGTGTCATTTCCCATTTTTGCTCCTGTGAACTTTCTTGAATTTGCCTATTCAAACATACATTCAAAAATGAAGATAAAAGGTTGTAGAACATGTTTCCTTTTAAGTATATCATTAAGGAAAACAAAATTTGAAATACTGAGATTTTATACTGAAGATTTCAAACTAAAGGAAATTATTTATGAGGGTTTATTCTCACAATATTTTTACCTTGTGCATTTATTAAAAGCTCCGATACCTTTCTTCAAATAAAGGTGTGTAACTGAGCACTCATTTCAAGAGTTCTTAAGGAATTTCTAGGCTAATCTTTAAATAGATCAAGGTTTACAAAAGACACTGATTATATCTACGTTAGTAAATAGTGTATTGCAATAGAAGTGGGTGTGAAGAATGAAAAAGTTGGTGTCAAGCAGCTGACAACCTAAATAAATTTCAGCAGCATTTACTTCCAATCAGCTCTAGTCTTGTTCTACAGATGCAGTGCTAGTTCCTAGTTGGAGCACAGTAGGTGCATTTATGGAGTGCATCTTGCAGTTTAAATTAATCTGAAAGGAATCTAGTCTGTGTACTCCAGAACAACTTTCTGATGCATATCAAAGTATGATTACTGAGGGCTGATGGAAGATTTGGTTCCAAAACATACTTGATTGTTGTGGTTTAACCCATCAGGCAGCTAAACACCACACAGCCGTTTGCTCACTCCCCCTCACTGGTATGGGGGAGAGAATCGGAAAAAAAAAAAGGTAGAACTCATGGGTTGAGACAAAGACAATTTAATAGCATAGAAAAGGAAGGGAAAATAAAAATAATAATGGTAAAAGAATATACAAAACAAGTGATGCATAATGCAATTGCTCACCGCCCGCTGACCAATGCCCAGCCAGTTCCTAAGCAGTGGACCCCCAAGCAGCAGATCCCCGACCATCTTTTCCCCTAGTTTATATACTTAGCATCACGTCATATGGTATGGGATATCCCTTTGGTCAGCTGGGGTCAGCTGTCCCAGCCTCTCAACTTCTTGTGCTCCGCCAGGCTACTTGCTGGCAGGGTGGTGTGAGAAGCAGAAAAGGCTTTGACTCTGTGTAAGCACTGCTCAGCAGTAACTAAAACGTCAGTGGGTTATCAACAATATTCTCATCCTACATCCAAAACACAGCACTATACCAGCTACTGGAAAGAAAATTAACTCTATCCCAGCCAAAAGCAGGACACAGATTTACACAATCTTTAATAAAATGCCTCACCAAGTCTTATAGAATAAGCAATGGATGAGTTTTCATAATAAATCCTGTAAACTGTAGTCTGTATTGTGTTTTATACAGAACATGCATCTTTAAAATAGTAAGAAAAATTATTTTGACTTATTTTAATGGTAATTAATCAGAAACAAATCAAGAAGATACCACAATGCACATGCTAAAGCAAAGAGAAATTGTGAATACAATCTGTACTTCAGCATCACACTTTTCTCACATACTTGGTTGCTCAGAGTCTATAAATGTAAACCAGAATTTTTTAACAATACAAGAAATATTTTCCTTAACCATGTCGTCAAAAGCAACAAAGTATTTTCTCCACAAAAAAGTAAGAAAACAAATCAACCTAAAGTAAACACCCAGCACAGAAAATTGAAGCTCAGATGATTCAAGTTTAAAGGTGTTATAAGCAACAGAAAATAGGGCCACATAAAAACGCATGAGAATACTTCAATTGTTATTGCTTACTACCACAGATTTTATTCTGCATTTTCACTTAAAGAAAAGAATCAGAAGTTCATGTACATATTTAAAGTTTCTGACTCAATATATGTGTATGTGCAGTTACTGCTGTCAAGAAAGGATCTAGACATGATGGAGAAGGGAAGAAGACTGCACACATTATATACTACTCCTCACATGGCACAAAACATGTACTGCACCACACAAATCAAGGCAGGTTCCTTTTCTATTCCCTGTCACTAAATCCGTGCTTATTTTTGAAGCATCAGATGAACATTATGATAAATGCTACTAAAATATAAATGAACATGAACAAAAAAAAACAAACCAAAAAACCCCTTACCATGCTTTGATATGTTTTTAGATGCAAAAAGGTTTTCCACAACCTTGCTACTCTTAAAGTCATGATTATACCTGAAACTCAGTCTCAGCATTGCTCTAAATGCATTATCCAGTTGAAACAGAATGGCTTACATGTTCTTCTGCTCCAAAGGTTTACATTTCTAACTTAAATAAATTTGCTTTGCATGAATTTAATATTTGGGAAAGTGAAGGACTACCACCACTATGAAGAGCCAGATATTGGGCAGGCTTTTATTGTGCCAAGTATTCACATAGCTCTCGCACTGTATCTCAGTCCTCACATACAAATTTTGCAACTCTGGTCTTGGCTTATCAAGAAGTTGCCAATAGTGTGAGTTATACCAATCTACAAAGCCTAAATGGACATAAAATTTTTGTTTTTAATTATTACTGTGTGTTTCAATTTTAGATGAAGATTGATATTTAGACATATCTGTGGCATTAATTTGTGTCTCTAATTAGAACTGTGTCTTGTCACATGTTACCGTTGCTGATTATTTTATGTTAGAAACAAATATAGATAAAGACCACACCAAATCTCTTATTTTTAATTTCTAAAATAAATCAAGCATTGAATCAGGAACAGTGTTCCTGACACTTGAAAACATTAATTAAATTGATGCAGAAACAAACCAGATTATAAAAATATAAAAGATCCTTCTGAACTTCTTTAGAATTTGAGACACCAAAGGTTGCCAAAACATTTTCATTTTTAGATCTGTATATATTTTTCATTAAAAATGACATTTTGTGTTTAATATCATATGAAATTACAGTTTCAGCTTTGACTAACAACAGAAAGTTCAGAACTACAGGTGGTAACGCTAGCTTTATAATATTTCCAGTCAAATGAAAAGCTAACAGCACAAATCTTTGCAGAAAACCTGTTCTCTTGTAATTTTACAGCCCAATTTTCCTGAGTCAGGAAATTCACGTGTCAGAGGAACATCCACAGTTCTGAGCTTTTATTTGAAACCAGCTATCCCCTTCCTTCCAAGACTTTGAAAGTTTGCCCTCATATACCAACCACAAAGTTATTGAGTCTTCATCTTACTTTATCTCATGCATAAATGGCTCTATGGTGTGTCATAACTGCAAAGAAAAACAAACCTCCTGTCTAAAAGCAGTGATACTCCAGACTTGGAGACACGCATTTGGTAAAGTTTGTAGCTGTAGTCTATTGACAGACTTGAAAAATCTTTGAGAAGTATTTGCTGTCCATGGCACACAATAGCCACAGACTATACCATGGAATGGAAAGGAATTAAATAAAAACTTAAAGTTTGAGGAAGAACAACATTTCTTCCACAGTTTTGAATGCATATAAAAAGGCATTTAGTTTCATTGTTATTAGTTTTAATAAAAGAATATCTTGTTCTAGCTACTTAAGGATTTGTACACGGGCATATTGTATTTTCTCTGCCAGATGTGTCCTGAATTTGTTCCCTTCATTGAGCAAGTACCTCTTATTGAAAATATTTTAATAGTGATAATTTTTCTTCATTGGAACATCCTGTATATGACTAAATGTATGGGTTTCTAGATGAGTAAAAATTGCAAAATATATTTATTCTTTTAAAATTGAAAAAAGAGTTTTCCATTTGTACTCTGAACATTTTGAAACTTGGGTTATTTAATCCCAGAAAACTAGATAGGAATTTAAAGTAATTTAAAATTAAAACATCGTACATTCATTTAAAAAAAGTCAACATGAAATATTTTAAATTGTGGACACTTTTCCTCTGGCAAACAATTAATTGATATCTGTACAAAATAAGCAAAATACCTGAACCTAAAAAAAAAAAAAAAATCCAAGAATTTTCTTTTTTTTTTACTGTTTTCAGTAGCAGGAAACAAATGGGTGGAAAAACCTAGAATACTGTATTTTTTCTTTCCTCATCCTAAGTGTCTGGGGAAATGATATGAGCACAATGTGCATGAGTGACTATTCAGTTAAGCATACTTCTATCCCTAATAACCTGTAGTTCTGTTAGAAAATCTCTACCAAATTCAACAAAGATGTCTGAAAGAAATGAAGTTTGTAAAAGTTTTGTGAAAACAAACAGCCAGATAGAGAAGAGTATTGCTTTACTGCAAGCTTGAAAGAAAGGCTGCTAAGCAAGCACAATACAGAGTAAACACCAAAGAATTCATAGAAAACCAGTCGTCACAAGTTTCACTATTGATGGACATATGTTTGTTCCTATGATGATTTTTGCAGTTTTTAAACACACATTACATTAAAAAGAAAATCACAAACATGGACAATATGAATAAAATAAGGAGAAACAAAACAAAACAAAATGAAATATTGCTATTATTTTTTGTGTTTATGCTCTAAATATTTGTCATTTTTCTTGGATACACTTTGCAGTATTATGTTTTCATAATGAAAATGAAAATAATCTCATTTTTAGTATAGTCAGTTCCCAGAATTTCCTTCAGGCATCTGTATTTCTCAAGTTTGGAATATCAGGCTTAAATCCATTTAAGAACCAATATAAATTTTCTCTGAAGTAAACATTAAACAGTGAACTTTTACTGGATTTCCCTATGCTACATAGCGTAGCTTTTTACTATTTTATGGCATCAGATATCAGAGCATCTATTACACCTACAGCTTTTGAAAAATGTGGGTATATTAGTATACTTACCATAAGCTGAGTTTGGTAAGGTGTATGGTGGGCCTGATGTGTCAGTCTGTGAAGTTATTAATGTTACAGTCACAAACATTGGTTAGAAGAGATTTTAGAGAAATTTTGTGTGCTGAGATAAAACAGCTAAACCACACCCATTTACACCACCTAAAAATTAAGCATTTAGCCCCCCCAGTACCCTAACTTGCCAAAGTAGGACATAAAGCTAATGAACATTTCCTGGTCTAAAGGGCACTAAAATATTTAAACTTAATTGCAATATTGTTAAAATAGACTCTTATAAGCCTTTTCCTTTAAGGATTCTTTCTGGAAATTTCAAAATGAAGCTGTACAATTTTTGGTCTTCTACTGGCTGACATGTTTTCAACATGGTTTGTTCCTGAACAAGACGGACGTTGGCCCAACTTAATATCAGCATTGAGGGAATGTGATTGATGTAGAAAAGCAGTATTATTTTTTTTAAACATGTTGAAAAGCAAGTTTTAAAGTTTAAATTTAGTCAATGCCTGATTTTTTTTTTTTTTAAATGAATTCATTATATGAAATCTCCCTAGTTTCTAAACCAGTCACCACTAAACATAAATATTTCAAGGAAGGCAGTGCCTGGGGTAACACAAATGTTTTGGGGATTAAGGATTTATTTGATCCACCAATTCTTAGTGAATAAACTGTCTTCCAAGTTTTGAAAATATTTTTGATAGCTTAAAAGGAACTTTTTGCTAATGTTTTAAAATGAAAAGACTGAATATAAATATATTTATTTTTCTAATATGAACAATTTTTGTTATAGACTGAAAGAGTTCAAGCTAACAAACCAGAATTTTGCAATGCAAATGTCCAAACCGCCTAGATATTTGCTGTTGTTGCTGTTGCTGTTTTTATTCAACATCTTCATTATCATCAAACAAGCCTGAGGAGGCATTAGGACTGTCCATTTAAGTCATCTGGGTATTAGTTTCCAGGAACTGTGTATCTTTAAGGTCTAAAATAGTAAATATATATTATTTGTTGCCACTTAAGAAGGAAAAAAAAGTAACATCTGTTTGAAGTTTAATAATGCTATTAGGAACAACTCATCTGCATTGCTTTGACCTTTACCAAATAAAATCAAGTTAAGAAACACAAATATTCAAGTGTTTGGTTGAATAGCTTATGAATGACATAACAAAATTAGACTTCTAAGATCTGTTCTTATTCACATGATGTCATCGTCTCATCTAAAACTGGAACCTTTTTTCTAAAGATACTTTTAATAGATTAAATTGTATTCTAAATTAAATTCTATTCTCTTCTAAAGTAAATGGTATTAATCGTAAAATGGAATTATGACTTAATTTGTATTAATTTTGTAAATTGTGTAAATCCCCAATATTTATTTAATAAAAGAATTTTAATGGAACAAATTCTGATTTAGGAGAAATAAAGTTAGCATATTCTGAATATTACCAGTACTGAAGAAGTAATTACCAATACCTTTTTCTTTAATTTAGTGTTAGACCTGTTTTCAATGTTTAGCATGTTAATTAATAGAACAGTAGAATGCTGATAGTTCCATGGGAATTCTTATATTTTGATCTGCCATGTTGTCATTATTTAACTGAATCTAGTAAAACGAAATATTCTCACTTAAATAATCTGGATTTCTAAGTTTATTTTTAATTTAAGAACTAATTATTATGTAACAAACATTGAACAGCTACTCCCAGTGGAAAATTTACTTTCAGGATTTCAGCTGGTAATATAATTATTGTCAGAATTGCAACATCTCTGATATCTGAGCTCTGGTCTCTAATCTCTGACAGTGGTGTGTAAAAGCTGTTCTAAGAGAAAGAAAATTATTGCACAGAAAATAAATTAAGAATTAAAATGTCTTTCAAATAAATATTTAATGTTGATTAAAAAATCCTACAATCTTTTATTATTGGAATTTTATAATTATTTGTAAACTAAAAATTTAAATTTAGAATTTAGTATTATGTTAAAAAAATGGAAATGCAGTAAAATATGGAAATGCATAAGTGAGCAGCCATATGACCTTAATGCACTGAGCTCTGTACAAAGCTCTCTACACAGTTCTGATACCACTGGCAATGCTTGCTTTCCTCAGACAATCTGCATTTCTGACACTCTCTTCAATCATTTTCCTTATCAACTCAGAGTATAGTATATGACAGATGCCTTCATCTTCTTCTCCCTAAGATCTTGAATGTTACAGCATATAGTGAATGTTTGACATGTCTGTCTAAAATTATTTAGATAGTGTCTCAGGCAAAAACTGCTCAGTTCATATGGTTTAAATCAAAACAGGATTGAAGCAGTTTATTGATTTACTAACAGTATGTGATTAACCAGCAATCAGTGAACTCTACATTCAGTATCAATATCACTAATAAAACAGATGAGACACAATACTAAGCACCTGCAAATTCTTAAATATTCTGAAAAAATTCTGAATAATTGTAGACACTTCTGACACACACACAGGCACCCCACCCTCTCCATCCCCTCCCAGTGTGTGGGTGCCCCCCAGCACCCCCTGGGCAGACACAGGTGCTCCAGCTCCAGGGGTGCCCCTGCCCCACCTCAGTCCTGCCACCCCGTGGTGAGGCAGCCCCGGGAGATGCAGCACCCACCTGCCTGCCCACATTTTTCCCCCCCGGGGTCTCTCCTCCCTTTACAAATCTTCATGTTCCTTCATACTGCTTTTCAAAATCACTCCTTTGTTTCAAATTCTCTTGTTAATCCCTTGGTAACCACTTAATCCAGATGCTGTTTGTAGTCCCCTTCCTCTTTAGCATTATCTATTCTAGGGCAAACGCCATCTCACAACAGGCAGTGTGGGGTGCTTCACTCACAACCCAATCTTTTTATCCAGGCCATTTCACCAAGGCATGTCAACACCCGCATAGGTAGTATGCTGACAAATATTCCTATTTCTGAGTGACTGTTCGTTAACTCCTCACAAAAATGACCAGAGGCATGAAGATATGTCCTCAGGACACTGATACTTACATTGCTGCTTCTCATAATGTTTGCTGCTCTCTTTATACATTCTCCTCTTCTCTTGTTGAGCATTTACCTTTTTGAATACCCTTTTTCAAGATGCTTTCTAACAAAGTAAATTCATAGGTAGAAAATAAGGATTTTCTGCCTCATAACAGAACCACTTTGCTAAACAGATCTCCTAATCCAATATCTGTTTACTTTCACTCCAAATACTGTGTTCTACTTGTTATGGGCTTTATCAACAGTATTCCTGAATATCCTCAAGCCATCTTTTCTTCTTTGCTTTAAATTTCTTACGATATTAGATTAATCTCAAACTCACCATCTGATGTTGGAATGGGATTCAGTTTGTGTTACCCTTTCTTAAACTGGGACATAAATGCTCAAAGAAATGGTAATATGTTCAATTTAGCCTTCAGGTTTTCTTCAGCCCCTAGGAACTTGAATTTACTTGGTACCTTCCTTTAACCTGAAAGTTCATTGGACATCGTAATGTAGAAGAGAACACATAACTTTCTTCTATAGCATATGTTGTGAAATATTGCTGAGATGGATATAAAAACAGTTTCCCTATATTTTCATGGGAGTGAATTATTTAATCTTATCAGAATTGATATCTTCTGAAGGCCCCTAAAGTCCCCCCACAGAAAGATCTTTATTCACGAAAAGCTTTTGTCTAATTTCAGGATATATTTCAAGAAAATTTGGTGAACATAAGCCATATTTTTAATTATATTTGCTCTTTGCTGATTGAAGACCCTTTCTGTACTGAATGTTCTGGTTGTGTACCTCCATCTGGGCTCCTGCTGACTGCAGTGGGAACTGGGAACAATCAGCCCCTTGTTAAGTTTGAGCTTCTCTTAAAACAATGACAGCTAAAACTATTTCTGTTGCATGAGGATGGTGGTACACATAAACTGGTGTCAGTCCCCACAGTGCAAACTTATGCCAACTGTTAATTTAACAGCCAGTGCTTTGTCTGTTTTCTTGCACTTTCAAGACTCAGGACATATGGCAATTCTAAGATAGTTAGAAACATTGCAGTACATTTAAGGTAACCCAGGTGTTTCACTTTTTTAAAAATCCAGTTTCTCCCAGCATGAGAATACTTGTAATTCCACACTGAATGGTGCCAAGGGTTTTAGTAGTGATGATTTAAGGATATGTAGTATGAAACTAGACTTAAAAGTCTGTGTAAGTATATATATCAGTAACATATATATAACGTTATATACATGCATCTCAAGTAATGTCTCTGAGTAGTGAAGTACAGAATAATCATGGGCTCTGTTTTAAAATAAGTCAGAGAAAGTAGGTAAGCCTCCCTTGCTTGTTAAGTTAATATTTGTCTCAACATTACACACTATGGGACACTTTAAATTGGGGATTGTCTTATTTCTGCTAAGGGGAGTGAACTGATGCTATCTTTGCAGAAAACCTCTTTCCAGTCCCTTTAAATTTTGATCTACATTTGAAGAGCAGCACAGGCTTCTCTCAGTACCTACTTTATCATGCTTTTTGTCACACTGTCCAGCTCATAACAGTCTGATGGTCCATTCATATTCCCCCTTTAGCCCTGGAGTGACTCTGATTGTCATTCAGGGATGGAGGTGATAGTCAAGTCATTTTACAAGGGTATGTATCTCCCATTGGTCATATTTTCTGGATACATTTATAGAGCTTTGTTTCACGTCTCCTCCGTTCTATGTCTGTTCCTTGCTTTTCCCTTACTATGTATAGCCTCTCTATGCTCTTCCACTGTGCTTACTGTGTTATGGACTGAATTATGATACAATTAGTATTGGAAGAATAAAATTTATGCCTAATGTACAGTTATCCTATGATGTGTCAATGTTAGCATCAAATAGATTTATCTCCACAAATGTGTTGAACCTATTTTCATGTACACTGAGAACAGATGCCCCCTGCCGAAGAGTTCCTTTAACATGTTAAATGATGTCCAGTTAAAATGAAATAAACTCTAATGTATAGTACATAAACAAAGATAAAAGCAATCTGGCTCAAATATGTAAAGTAGTCTTTATAATGATCTTTGCTGTGACTTACACAACAAAGGAGCCAGACTGGGGAAACAAATGTTCAGAAGGGTTAAATCTGTGGAGCCAGCTGTTTTACAAACTATCCTCATCTCCCTTTTAATAGTGAGCTGTGAAACCATGTCTCTTTTCCAGACCTCAGTCCCACTAGTTAAATGAGTTGCACAGTATTTGATTACAGAGTATAATCAATGTGTTGCAAAACTGAGTGAATAATTCATAATGTGTCATTTATCTGACAAATTTTGCCTCTGTTTCTGTTTGCCAGTTGTCAGTGAGCAGATTATTATGTTCTCAAATGCATCTCTTATTTGAATTTATTTGCTGAATAATTTCCGCAAACGATTCTTATTCTGTGCCTCATCCACAGGCAGTTTGTTATGAGTGTTCAACACTAGAAGATGCAGTTATTTTTATTTATTGGGCATATGGATCATGCATTATTCCTCTGTTTCTTGAATGGATGATGCCTAGAACAAAATGAAACTTCAATATCAAAATTCTACATTCATTTTCTACCAGTATACACCTAAAATTCTTGGGTAAAAGCCAGCGTGCCCCACTAGACTACAAACTCCAGGCACAGTCTAAGAACATGAGACTGATCCATTCCTTCTCAGATCACCTAAAGTCATATACATACTGCCAAAGAGATTTGAATGTGCTGAGTCTATGAGCAGCCAGTGTGGTGTGCAAAGAAACTACAGCTGTTGGGGATCTCATTCTCTCAGTTCTCTTCTGAAATTAATCTGGGTTAAAGTTGCTGCTCAAAAAAGAGGATTATTTCAGTCTCTTCACATTTCACAAAATAGCCTTATGGACAGATAACTTTCAACGGGGAGGCTGCATTGTAGGGGAATCTGCTTGGAGAGAGGGATTAATGTATACCCCATAAAAGCAGCCAAAGCATTAGTCCTTACTGTTAGAGAGAATACTTTCTTTCTTGTCTCCTAATTCTTTTATTTCTGGTTGTGTAACGTTCCAGTTTCTAAGGGAGAGCTCAATCTCCTTGACTTCCTCCCAGAATGCTTTAGGGACTCTACTAACTTTTCAGGTTTCCTCTTAGAATTTGCCATATGGATGGCAAAACCATTCTTAAAAGGATAAGGGCCTTGCTGCATCACTGAATATTTCAGAGTGATTACAGCTACCCAGCCAAGAAGCATCCAGCTCAGTGGGAATGTGCCCAGTGAAGCTATGTTTCTACAAAGTTGGGCATTTCTGGGGTCCAAGACTTAATATGTATAAGACTTAATGAGCCTTATTTGGTGTTTTAGAGGAAGGTATGTACCAGAGGATGAAGTCAAAGATTTGATTAAAAATGTAATTGGGAATTTCTGGAAGTAAGGCTTTCATCCATCTTTACAGCTCTGTAATAACTTTTACAATTGTAGTGGCTTGCATAAAAATGTTCACTATAGGAATGAAATTCCTATGCCACATCTTTTATTATTATTTTCTATGTATATCTCAACATATAAGTCCAGTTCTGCAGGCCATTGTGTTGGTAACACTTACCCCTTTGATAAAATCTAAGACTTGAGTAATATTTCCCATGTAAAAAAAAAAAAAAAAAAAAAAAAGTCTTTAAGAATAAATATAGCAGAACTGGACATTATTGTGATGCATATAAAAATGCTTTTAATGTTTTTGGGTTACATCATGAGCTTTGGTTGCCATCTTCACAGATTGTCAAAGTCTGGGGAATTCCATTGTCTGCAATATGATACTGATCTGAAACTTGTGACTGATATCTTTATAACAGGACAGACACATGGCCTAAATTTTTACAGTTCTGAAAGACAAACAGAAATCACTTACAATTTTGCATGGAACAGGTTCAAGAGGAGATGAAGTACAGTTCTGTTGTCTCAACCTGTTGCATGCACTTCACGACAGAGATCCACAACTTTCCTTTCTAAAAAAATATGTCATTTTTAAAGAGTCATCACTAGGAGTTGCTGTAGAAGTATGCCTTTTCTCGCAGAGCCTGTGCCCTCTGAATTTTCCATTACTGTACCTACAACTCATCCATAACTGTCTGTTCTGTCAGAATCCTAATCAATCAAATCAATCAAACAGTGAACAAATCTTGTACCTTACTTTGCATGAACACACTTAGTCTTGTTTTGTGTAAGCATTATCAGTGATCTTCTGGCCCCAAATGAGGCACATGAGCCATTACAATAAGCGAGATTATGCCACTGCTTTATATATTAATTGATTCTTTGAGCATGTAATTCTTAGCAGAATTTGATTTTATTTATATTTGTCTATAGAAAGTGATATATTTTACCTGACCTAAAATGAACCCTTCAACAATATTCAGCTTTATAAGACTTCATTCACAGGCCTATTTGTGACCACTTTGGATAGTAAGACCATAAACCAATTTAATATTGCTAGCTTTGAATTTACTTTGTGTTGGAACTTACTTTCTTTTATATTCATTGCTTTGCTAATTTGCACCCCAACCAGTTCTCACTGCTTCTCAGATCAAAATTACTGATAGCCAGCAGAAGTCCTAGAAGAGTTCCACTCTTTCATTGTATTGATAGCAGAGTAGTTTAAATACAGCAGCATAAATAGGGATTGTCAAGAATAAATTTAAATTTCTTTGGAACATAAATCCATTTAAATGTAATTGGAATGACATTCTACTTTTGGAAATACCTCCCTTCTAAAATTAGTAAAATTCTGGAAGAGGACAGTATCTGTTGCTTGGATTTCATCTCAGCTCAAAACAGCTGCAGGCCAGTCAAGAAATGTTCAGAAAGAGAAAGTCTGAGGCCTTCCAAATTCAATATTTATACTAGCAATGGCAACTTGTGCAGGGCTACAAGATTACAGCATAAATACAAGATGAGGATCAAGACATTTCCTGAAATCTTCAAAGTGCAACTTTGTAGACCTGGAATGTCTATTACCACTGCTGGTAACAGGTCACAAGCTTTGCACTGAGTTTGCCAGAACTGAATCTTGTCAGGCTTGCTCTGTCCGAACTTTTCTTGATCTGCCTCTAGCTTTGTTTTTCTTGGTTTAACTGTGACAGCAATTCCTCTAACTGACCAGATGTCAAAGGCTAATTTGTTTTCCCTGTTTATCTTCATGTGGTATGACCACAGTTTTACATGGACAGCAGTAACAAGCAGTTATTCTATGTGGAATGAGATATTCACAAATCTAAATACCATAATGTACAGGTATACAAGCCTAGTATGGCAACAGCAGCCTAAGGGTGGGAGGCACAGTCTGTGGGGTAAACTGAGGGAGATCAGACATGGGATGATAAGAGATTGCACAAGGGCACAAGGTTGACACTGGAGACCCCACAGCAATAAACAACAGTAAAGAATTGGAGCAGGACAAAGCTTGCTCGATGGGTAACAAAGATAATAAAGAAATAGTATCTAACATATGTAGAAAGAACCATATATAGCAAGTTTGAATATAACATGGAGCTTCATACGAAAGAAGAAAGAGCAAAGGTTTAAAAGAGTGTTAGCAAACATACAAAAACTACCTGGAGTGGATCTCTAAAGGAGGAATTAAAAAGCATTGACATGAACATTATATTCCTTTTGGTGAAGGACTCTGACAACACACCATAACCCAGCCCTGCCACCACCACCATCACGACCAGATTGAAACCATCGATTTCAGGGTTCTAAAAGAATTATATCTGGACTAAGAGTGTAACAGAAGAGAGAGGCTGAAATGGTTAACTTTTGTAACAAAAAAAGAGCTACTGTATGTAAGTACCACAAGTAAAAATTTGGAAATGCAAAACTGAAAGGTTAAAGAGATACTAGTTCATTCTTTACAATATTTTCCTAGAAACAAAACTTAAAATACTTCCACAGTGATGGGAGCAAAGGTAAACTTGTTCATGATCATTTAAATGGCTTCTTTGTGCCCTGGTGGATATACAGATGATATGAGGGGTCTATTTCCAAGATATGAAGTGTGCAGAAATTATTTTAGAGTGCTGAATAGTATCACAGTTTTTAGCTTTATGCGATCACACAAAAAAAAAAAAAAAAAGAAAAAAAAAATTTCTCCAGTTACCACATAGGTCTTTTTCTAGTTCCAGGATATGGAGTTTAAAGTGGTTGAGTGAGATAACTAAGGATCAGGTCCATTTTACTTGTAAGACTTAACATTGACAGCAAAGAGGAAAATGCATATGAGTACATGATCCTTTTACTTTACAGGCAATGGAAAAGCAAATTTTTAAATTACATTCCTCATTTTACACTAAAATCAGCATGGAATAAATTTGATCCTCATTTCTATAAAACCCAACTTAGTGGGGCTCCATTCCTTAACTAGGATATTTTAATATCAGTATGGTGAAAATAATAATTCGGCACAAGAGCAGTCCATGCTCAAATAACTGGTGTATTTTGAATACAACTATGTGGAGTTTTTCAATAAATTAACACAGACAATTAAGCACAGGTGTTTTGAAAGGATCTTGTTAATTGTCCAAGATACCAGAATTTATGGACAGAATGCTTTCCTCTCCCTAGGAGAATTTCCATTAAAAAAAAAATCCAAAATACTTTCCAACTAATGATAAGTAACAGATATAACAAGAATTGACAGGTCACAACTTGCTCCTTCACCCTAATTCAGAGCTGCAGTTTTCATAAAGTTTTAAATGTGTTCAAATATGAAAAAAATCAACAGGAAATTCCTGGTTTAAAGCACCTGCTGTCTTCAAATGAACATTCAAAATATGAAAGAAACGAACATTTAAAGTACCTCTCTTGAACCATACTGATAACTGATATTCTGAAAAAGTCTAGTCAAAACATATTTTTAAAATGTAGTCATTTATTTCTCAGATATGATTGCATGGTACTTCATAACTCAAAAGCATTTTTATAAATGTTTTAGAACACAAAAATATCTTTCTTAAAATGTATGTTAGCACTGTATTCACAAAAAAAAAACCCCAAAACAAACAACAAACCAAGGTAAAATACATTTTTTTTAGTAAAGAAGGAATGCAAGTGAAAAAAAGTCTCTGTAAGTACTGCAAAATTATTACTGAAAAACCACATTATATTCTATGAACAGTCATTTAAGTATTTCAGAACATGAACTAGCAATGATTTAATACTATTTGGTTTCTCCAACAATTTTAACAACTAAGATTACAGGAAGGAGTGATTGCTAAAATACCATATTTTCAGCTCCTGAAGAGTAACCAAAGAAAAATTAATTTTATTAGTACTGAAGTTTTGATTCTTTCCCTTGTAATACATTTAATCATATTTATTATGGAAAAAAAAAAAGGAAATAAAAGAAAGATCTCCAAATAATGTTTCTTAGGAAGACAAACAAACTCTTTTTCACGATTCTAGTTATATTCATATTTAGACATTATAAATATTTTCACAAGAACCAGACACATCATGAAAATTTATAAAGACATGGCTAAAAAGGAATTAACATTTAATAATTTTGAAAGGATCTACTTCACTGCCTCCAATTTTGAATTTCTTTAGAGGATATTGATTTTGATGTTTCATCTTGATACAGTCAAAATATCTCCTGATACATTCAAAATGTCTCAGAAGAGCTTTAAGAGATTGAATTGTGAGGGTTTTCAGGCATGAACCCTATCTTCCAGGCTGCCTTCTTGGATTACTAAAAGTTGGAGAAACACTGGGGTCTGGAAGGAAATACAGACCTGGGTGCCTGGGAGAGAGACCCCCCTAGTGCTTTCAAGCCTGTAGCTCCTGAGTGGCTTGGTATCAGTCTAGGATCCTTCTCACTTCAGAACAACCTTCAGAAAGTCTTTTCAGAAATCTTACTGGTGAACAAGCTTCGACAAGCTTCTGATGTCTGCCAGTCAAGGAGGGCTGTGTCTGCTATCTGCATGGTCTGATAATAATTTAAAGTAGGATTTGACTCTAAATGATCTTTGTAAAAATTTAGTGTTAATATTTGTCTATCATTCTGTACAAGCTAGGTGTCACAGTGTCACCAGTTGTTCTATTCTAGCAGAGTGAAAAGCAGAGTAAATAAACCGGGATGATTTCTCCATATGCAAAAATATATATTTTTCTTATCTTACCATCATGCTCAATCTTGTAACATTCAGTTGGGAGAGTAATTTAAAAAAATGAAAAAGTTATTTCTCTTTCTTGGAAATATATTTGGCATTTGTGGGATTCTTGGGTTTAAGCATAACAAAATTTTCTTTGGTATTATATGGTAGTAATCTTTGAGACCCCTATAATGAAAACACCAAAAAGTCTAAAGGAGCACTAAATTCAGCTGGCTAACTAATATTCATGAAATATTTTTTCTATATATAATATATGTATCTACATATGTGTTTGTATTTACATATGTGTTTGAGGACATGTACAACTATGTCTTTTCATGTTTGGACCATGAGGGAAAGATAACTAATACATCCTCCTGAAGCTGTATTCCTCTGTTACATTTTCCAATGGATAATCTGAGTTTAAATGAGAGTTTGGATTGGTCGCTAACACGGGAAAACATTCAATATCAATCAAGAGTTTGTAATATGGAGTATCATACACTCAGCACTCATTATGAATTAACAATTAGCTGCTGTGAGTTTAGACACTCATACAGAAAAGCAATGAGCTACAGTCTTCGGCTTTCTGAGTACTTTATTCCCCTACTGATCATTAGGTATTATGAATGTTACCACCTTGACAATGGAAAATGGACAAAGTCCTAGCATAGACATCTGAGTTTACAAATTATTAAAATAATTATATTTCAGAAATTATGATTTAATAATGCTTGTCTTTACTAGCCTATTCTTCCACTGCAAAAATTAGAATGACATTTGCATTTTTTTTCTGATATCCGTTGGATCTTTTTCTTGTATTCACTTTAGTATGTGACTGACGACTCCTTAGGGCTACAGAGGTTGCTGCATGCAGAATTTTATCTTTAAAAGACTGTATTTATATTGCCATTAGAGAGCAGTAAGTAGCTGTCTTCGTTTAAATTTTGACAGAAAGTCTTTGAGATAGCAGGAGAAATTCTAATTTTTTGGTCAGAAAGCAACCTACCTTCAAAGTGGCTGCTGAGAATACAGCTAAGATATACCAACTCTCTACTAAATAGCATGTTAAATTGTAGGTTCTTTTGTTCTTAACAATTAGAACCACAGAATCATAGAATCATTAAGGTTAGAAAAGACCTCTAAGATCATCAAGCCCAAATGTCAACACAACACCACCATACCTCCTAAACCATGTCCCAAAGCACCACATCTATGTGTTTTTTAAACACGTCCAGGGATGGTGACTCCACCGTCTCTCGGCGCAGCCTGTTCCACTGCCTGACCACTCTTTCAGTAAAGAAATTTTTCCTAATATCCAGTCTAAACCTCCCCTGGCACAGCTTGAGGCCATTTTCTCTCATCCTATCATTAGTTACTTGGGAGAAGAGACCAACACCCACCTCACTACAACCTCCTTTCAGGTAGTTGTAATTCCTCACATTTATAACAACCTATCACATTAATTGCTGAATATCTGTCATTTAGAATCTGTTTTATAGTGTAGCGAAAATATGTCTTTTTTGATACCTTCTTTTTACCAACCTTCTCTTCTTGCATCATAATCATATTGCCATCAGCAGATTCCACAGTTACATGCTCCATTGCATCTCACTGTCCCAAACTGCATACAGTATTCAAATATTCTGAACAACCCTGTGTAGAAAGATATGTTTTTCTTTCACATGTTGAGTGATATTTTCATAAGAAATACAGAGCCAACATATAAAGTCTAGGTCTTCATCAGAACCTTTGTACAATCTTTCTAGCCAACCTTTTATGCACATATATCTCTGCATATTAAGTTGCTTCATTTCCTTAGACAGCAAATGAATATCCTAATACTCCATTAAAGTCAGTTAAACAATCTGATATTGAATAATTTAGAAACACATACATTCTCTAAGTTTTTACATGCATGCCTGCTGCTATGTGATACAGTAAGTTATATTTTACATACTAAGAAATTTTGAGTTTCAGTATCAAAATGACAGAAGGTCTTTGTGAATAACTGATGTTTCTGCACAGCCAAGGCTAAGACTGAAGAAAAATCCATTAAAATCCCTCTGAATTGGACATATATTACTTCTTCTTATATAATTAAAATCAGGGAGGGGTGAGGGGAGGGACACAGTCCAAACAGATAGTATTTTTTCCAACGCTTAAAAAAACATGGCAAAAATCCAGAAAATTAGTCCTGCATTTTTCTTATGGTTTCCACAGGTACTCTAAAAGCAATATTGCTGCCTTTTGGTCAGATACCTTACTGGTTACAACACTCATTAAGGTTGTTGGAGACCTAACTTAGCTAAGGTCTGATTTGGGTTCACTTCTACAACTCCTGTCTCACAGAAAAGTAAACAGTTTCAAACTGTTGAAATAGTAGATAATAGGTAAACACAAGTACCTCTTTCAAGCTGAAAGTATCTAGTAAACTTAGAATGACAGATTTGTGCTTGTCAATGAATTTTTTTCGAAATAAATGCATATTCACCTCTGGACTTTACAGGGAAATATTTAAAGGCCATTCTTGCTCTTGGACAGTTTTGGTAACAATGTGGGTAAAATTTTAATAGGTTTTGTTGAAGAAGCATCTTTCAAAGAGACATATTTATTCTCATCTTATGTTTTCTCGCAGAAAATTTATCTTTTTTTTTTTTTCCTGGATTTTATTTTTATCTCATTTATTTTGCTGATATAAAATTTAACTGAACATGACTTTCTTTTTAAGGCATATATTCCTTCATGTTTTTTGTTGTTTGGATTCTTTTATAACGTTAGAACAGTAACTCTAAAGGTGTTTTAAAGAGGCCTCCATTTTTTATTTTGGAAGCTGTTTTTAATGCTTCCTTTAAAAGGAGCAGTCAGTGCAATAAAAAAGATAAAATGGTTTAATAAAGTTTTTATTTTATACTCTTTAGAGCTACTTTTAAGCTGAATATCCATTCATTACAAAGAACCATCCAACATTTCTCAATTGAAAAAGACAAGTGATATGAAAAGACCAGTGTGTGTGGCTTGCTACAGACAGTTCTTTATGGATCAGTAAGTTCTTCGCAACCATGCTTCTAATAGGCCATCACAGAGCAATCTGTTTAACTGTATTACAGTCTAATCAGATGTGGCACCTGTCAAGCGTGCTGATTTAGCTCTAACAACTGCTAGACTACATATCAGGACACAGGTAGACCAGTTAACAACAAAATAGTCCAAATAGTACTGAATAGTGGCAATAGATGCAAAGACATGGAGAGAGTTGTAATGTCTGAAAACACAGAATTATTTACAAAAGTGCAAAGTTTTTATTATTTTGATTATTAAAATTCAGTCTACTAGATAAATTTTATGCTAATACTATTAGCCTACTGTCTGAAGGGAAGGATGTCTCCCTTTGCATGACTTGCTGAGGGCATACAAACAGGAAATGGGGAAAGAAAAGTGGGAAGATAAGCTTGAGTGACTGTTCTGTAAGAATCAAACTAGCAGTGTCAGCCCAGAAGAGTAAGCTTACTATTTGGAATGTCTTTTTATTTTCCATTTTTGATCAAAAAAAAAAGGAAATGTATCTAGGAAAGCCTATTAAGAAGATAGATGGATAGAGAGATTAATTCTGCAGAAAAATTGCTGGTGAGATTTACTTTTTCAGTACTGTTCTGAAAGCCTCACGGTATCTCTGTGTTTTGTTAGACCAGGAGTTGTTGTGTGTATGTGAATCTTTCTGCACCTACTGAATCATTTGCATACATTATCTTCTTTTTTTCTGTTTTGGTAACAACCAATGGAAATAAAGAGACACATGGGAATGTACCTCAAATAGTAATGCTGAAAACTTCAATTTTCTATGTAACTGGTGTGTAATTATGTCTCTCAAAAACCCAGCTGACTATCAGATTCTGCCAATAGTTTTTAACCCTGACTATGACTGACCATCTCCAGAGGGGAGATGTCTTTTTCCAAGTCTTCAAGAACATTTAGACATTGGCCTCTCTGCTTATATTACCACACAAGGATGCCAATTAATGTCATTTGCAATGTGAATTCTTGTCCATTAGAAATGGGACTAACCCCAGTAAATCATTTCACAAAGGCCACTGAATAGCTAACAAAGGGTAGCATTTTCTGTCACTACTGATCTGGTACAGATGTGAAGAAGTGACCTAGAGATGTAATGCTCTATCTTATTACAAGCTGTATGAGCCATCCAACCTATTTAACTTTAATTATTTACTATTGTATTACACTTGTTTCTTTTTGTTCAGGAAGAAATGCCCAGTCTTCAGCAATGCTCAAAGACGATTGAGGTATTTTTTTTTTTGTTAATCTAATATTGTGCCTGTATGTTAGGTGAAAGAAAGCTAAGTTAAGCATTCTTCTTCCACAGATAAATATAAGGTACCAATTTTCTCTTTTATTCTGTGTTTCATTCTGTTACCTTTTCTTTTTCCCATTCTCAAGATAAGAGAAATCTTTCCAAGTGCCAGGATAAAAACATGGTAGAATCATAAAATCATTAAGTTTGGAAAAGACCTCTAAGATCATTGAGTCCAAACATCAACCCAACACTACCATGCCTCCTAAACCATGTCTCCAAGCACCACATCTACACATCTTTTAAATACCTCCAGGCATGGTGACTCAACCACTTCCCTGGGCAGATTGTTCCAATGCTTGACCTCTCTTTCAGGAAAGAAGTTCTTCCTAATATCCAATCTAAACCTCCCCTGGTGCAACTCGAGGCCTTTTCCTCTTGTCCTATCACTAGTTACCGGGGAGAAGAGACCAACACCCACCTCGCTACAACCTCCTTTCAGGGAGCTGTAGAGAGCAATAAGGTCTCCTCTCAGCCTCCTCTTCTCCAGGGTAAACAACCCTAGCTCCCTCAGCCACTCCTCATAAGACTTGTTCTCCAGACCCTTCACCAGCTTTGTTGCCCTTCTCTGGACATGCTCTAGCAGCTCAATGTCCTTCTTGTAGTGAGGGGTCCAAAACTGAACACAGTATTCAAGGTGTGGCCTCCCCAGTGCTGACTACAGGGGGATGATTGGTTCACTACTGTAGCGTTGCCTGGGGTTGTTGTGACCCAAGTGCAGGACCCAACACTCGGCCTTGTTAAACCTCGTACAATTGACCTCGGCCCATCAATCCAGCCTCTCCAGATCCCTCTGCAGAGTCTTCCTACCCTTGAGCAGATCAACACTCCCACCCAATTTGGTGTCATCTGCAAATTTACTGAGGGCGCCCTCAATCCCCTCATCCAGATCATTGATAATCTTATAGCATCTAAGAGGATGAGACCATTTGACTGGGGGCATTGTAGCTCACAATTCTGACTGTATTTGAAGGGAGACTTTGACATCTTGATCTTCTGTTGCAATACGCTAGGAAAAGAAGGACAAAAATGTGAGTAGTGCGGGTGAAAATCTCTGGGATAAGATGGCTGATTCTAGTCACAGTCCTTTCAAATAATGAGCTCATTCCTCACCTATTACCATTTTAGCGAGTCATCTCATTGTGTTTCAGCACTTTAACATCTCAGGACACATCCTACCCATTTTAAGCATCTCCAAAACTCCTTTTAGTAGTTAAAACTCTACTGAGTATTGATTAAAACTCTAAAAGACAGAGAGACAGAGGAGGAGGGAAGAAAGAAGGCAAAGGGAGTAGAGAGCACTTGTAAGAACCAATTTTGACATAAACCCAGGGAAATATGTTAGGTTTTGAATTACATCACATTGATATATTTTGTACTGACTACATCAGAATTGGAGTGGGTTAATCTTTACTTTACATAGTAAATATTGCAGAAATGTTAAAATGAAGCTTGATTTCCTGAAGGTCAGCTCAGCAAAGACTGTTTTATGCATAGATTTTAGATAGGGTAGATGAGTTCTTCTAGGATTACTTTCCCAGTCATGCATGCCTAACTTCTGCCTACATGTATCTTTAGAGGAACTGATACACTCATCTTTCATCTTTCTTATGGTCTTCACAGTTGTTCCCAGAAGCCCTAGGGACACACATATGCAATATAGTTCCAAATCTTGTATTAAGAATGGCAAGAATCCTTGGATCTTCTTAACTTGCATTGACTACAGGACTTGGAGGAATACATACATTCAAAAAGTCTTTTGGTTTCTCCAAACCAAGAATTATGCACTTATCCAGGGCCTAAGGAGTCAGGAGCAGGATTTAGATCTGCCAACAGGATGTTGTAAGCTCCTCATGTTAAGCACAAACCTTATGGGTTTAGGACCACATTGTCATTTCTTGTAAAATGCTTTTGATACTAATCATATTAACATAAGGAAATAATAATGATAATAATAATAATAATAATAATAAAGTTATCAAAACAGGTCTTCCTTCTGTCATGTCTTTCAGTCTTTCTTCCTTGTGATCTATTTCTGTTAAATGATACCTATTTTTGCAAAATTAAAAAGGACGCAAGTGTGACTAGTTTGTACTGATGAAACACTTGTTGTGTCACCATAACCATGAAGCCACATCTTTAACACCTTTGAAGAAAAACAGGAGACTATAGCAAAAGTACAAGCAGATACTTTGAAAGAAAAAGCACAGGATGATTTCAGAGACCACAGAGGTATAAACATAAATCACAAATGAGTAATTACTTATAAATGCAACTTTGAGAGCTGGGTAGTGTCCATTTCAGAGCAAAATTTAAGCATTTATAGAATTGTGGCACAGCCTATTGCAGATACCTGTGATTGATAGCATAGGTGGAATAATCTTTAGATTGCTTACAAGACAACAAAAAACCCCAAACTAAATGCAGACATGTCTCTTTTCTTCAGAACTCTGTATGCAAAACTGATCACTCTGATATCCTGTACTGATACTAAGCCATCACTTTGTTATCATGAAAGGGAAATGTACCTCTATTTCTTCTACTGGTACTGGTACCCCGCCTCTGAGACTCAGTTGTAATTGGCATATGACTCTATCTATGTCATGCCATTATGGCAGGAATATCTTCAACAGCCTTTTAGGCAGAGTTCATTGACAATGGAGCACAGCAAACTAGACAAATGGAGCCTGGTCAAAGTTATTATTCTATTTAAATTTTATTTTCTATATCTAAAAGGTACATGTTTATCTATCTACATTGCTATGAATATTTATTTAGTTAATATACACAGAAATATATTTTATTTGTAGCAGAAATATAGAACAGAAAAAAATCATCAAATGTATTACTGTGGCTTAACAAGTTATTCAATAATAAGTCATCTGCTATATGTACATTTTTCAGCCTGCAGCAATAGAAAATAATATAACTTTGCTTATCAGTAAGCTTCTTCTTATTTGATATTTAGTGGTGTTTCTTAATTTACACACACAGCACACCAAGAAAGTACAGACAGGTGTTATGACTGACAAATGGTGACTTGTTAAGCAATAATAATTTTACAAGTATCTGAGTCCTATCTTATATTTAGATAGTATAATTAAGATTTACCATCTCAGAAAGAAATAAGGTTGTTATAAGCACAAGCATAGTGAAATCTTATTTGTGTTTTTCTTCAAGGCAGTTTAGACACAAACATAGAGAATAGAAACATATCCATTTTGGTTTTGCATAGGGTACATGTGTTAGGATTTTCATTTGTTTAAGATTCCTACTGAATTTTATGAGACCTTTGAATGTCAAAGTATTTCTACAAACTAAAAAAAAAGTCCTTTTTTGACAAGTCCTCCAAATTTGGCTTTCCTACAATCTGACCATCTGTTTGTGCTGGACCTGGATTCCTGTGATACTGGCAATAGCCAGTATTGTCTCAGGTGGTGAATGGAAGAGAAGAAATGGTGACATATGGTAGTAGGATGCTTAATCCAGCCGAGCAAAAACAAATTGTACTACATAAAAACAATTACAGTTTATCTTTTATGCACTGAACATACAGAATGGCATTTTAAAGATTTTAGTGACTTACACTTTTTAAGGACTTAGTAAAAATTAGTTAAATATCTTTAGGCTAAAAATAGAGAAAAATAATTTTTCAACCTGCATTCTGAGTTAGGGAGTAAGAAAAGTGTTTATATGCTAAAGTTTAGGTGATGAACTTCTACTAAAGAACGTAAAAAGTTTCCCTTAATAGTCAACACAGGTATCTCAAAAAGGACATTTAGAACACCTAAATTAATTTACAGGTGTCTTCCTTATGTGCTTTAAAATACTCTTCATAGTCTTTAAAATAGAGAACTGGAAAATTAATGTTAAACATTCTTATCTTCTTGCAAGGAGATCCAGTTGTTTTTAAATCTATGCTTTTTAGCTTTCCACAATTTTTGGGAGCAGGATATGGAAACAGGCTTTTCAAACAACTAAAATGGACAGCTACTGTAATGAAATTGCAGAGAAACAATTTTACCTCCCACATCCTGTAAAGCTGACAGGTTCTGCATAGCAATGCAGATCAAGAACATCTCTTTGTGGTGGAGCACTGTGCTTTGTCCTACTCAAGTTAAGATAAATGGTCTTTCTTTGTATGAAATCTTCACTCTGATACCCCATCAGTCAAAACAAGCCCTATCTAGAGACTGATGTGGTCATTTATATTTGTATATTCTACAATCTAAATAATGTGCAGAGAAGTCACACACCTTGTCAAGTAGGAAAAAAAAAAAAAGGCAAAAAAGAATCCATGCACAAAGAAAAGCAAAAGCAAAACACTCCCCCTCCCTGTCCCCCTAGGCCCCACATTAAAGCCATGGAAAAAAGACCTGTCCAAGGTACAATATCTTTTCCATAGACAACCTCTGAAAAATGTTAATCTGCTTAATGCATAAGTTCTGTAACTAATGCATAATTATGGTTTCCACTTAATATATTTTGTATAGTGTTCTGCATTTAGGTTTTCTGAAGAAATGGCCCTATGGATACAACAGATTCAAATACCTATGACATTTTAAGGGCTGGGTTTAGGGCTCAGTACAATGAAGTGGAATGACATTTAATTACTGATGTGCAGCCATTCATTTCAGCTAATTATGATCCCTGGAGTTTAGTCATCATATGTAATTAACTTTTACTTTCATAAAAGCTTAATGTGCTGCAAAAGCAGCAATGGCTGTGAATGTTACACTTCAGGATTACTGACAGAGTCCAAAATGAATTCTAAAAGACAATTTTTCTCACTAAGTGTTAATATAGCCATCTGCTCTTAAACAATGTAAATTACTTTTAATAGGAGCACAGATATCATTATCTATGAATTTTTTTTTTTTTTTAATTTCATGGTCACAGTAACCACAGTATAAGCAAGCAGGAGAATAACTCAGCCCCAGACAAGCAATCATAATCTATTCAAATAAAACTAGCAAAAAGACTGATGAGCAATATTTGAAAAGCCAGCTGGGTTTTGTTTTGTTTGTTTTGTGTTGGTTTTTTGTTTGTTTTTTTTTTAAGAACATCTTTCAAACCAGTGCAATTCCTAAAACTTAATTTGATTTGTATTTCTAGAGCATCCTAATAGTAACTATGAAATATAAAGGTCCATATACAGCTATTTACCAAACATAATGGTTTTGTAGCAAGCAGGTTCACTACCTCATGTGTGTAGTCAGCTTTTACTGATCTTTGTCACAGAAAAGGGAAAATAGATCAAAGCTCTTAAGTAAAATCAGAGAAGAATTGTATCCAGTTACACCAAAATCTTGGGTTATGCTTAGCAAGCCAATTACAGTATGTCTGTATGATACAATACAGTCAAGTGCAGGGACATACCAATTAGCTCTGAGTGAATGGGTCAATGTCCCGACCCAATGCTGGGGGGGAGAGGTTCGATATGATCCCAAGAGCAAGATTAAGACACAAACAAGGTCAAATGCCGTATGCCCAAAACAACTTTTATTACCAAAAAGAAAACAGAAATAATAGCAATAGGATAGGATAGAATAACAGGTCAGAAATCAAGCAAGCCATTGGAATAGAGTTGCAAGAATAGTCACCACCACGGATCTGCGGCATCCCGGGGCTCCAAGGCTCTCACTGCTTCGGCAGTGGGTGATCACACCAGGGTCTGTCTTAACAGTCCTTTTATCTCTGCTCAGGAGCTGCAGTTTCTTACAACAGTGGTTGCTTCCAGGGTGACGGCGCGCCTCCACATTCCTGATTTCTGTGGCCTTGCAGCTGCTTAGCAAAAAGTTACAACTTTTCACCTAGACAAGCAATCCACAAATCTGTTTCTCGCACGAGCAATCTTTTGAGACAAAAGCTCCACAGTCCAGTCTCTTACAGTGGGGGTTCCAGAGCACTGTTACAGTTTTGGTGAAACTTTCTAATCAGGCTAAAATAATCCATTTCTCAATGGCATTACGTTGCCTATTAACAGCATGCTATCGCATATACACGGAACAGGTATATTCAGTATAACCCTGGAGAACCCAAAACATCCATATTCTTTTTTTATGATATTTGTGAGGGTTACTGCTGAATCAGAAAATGATTTTAACAATGTTGATGGCACTGGCAGAGCTCAAGCTCAGGCAGGGCACGCAAAAGGTACATGGCCAGGAGGCAGGCACTGAAACCAGCTCAGGCCAGCCCTGAGACTGCACTCTCAGATCAGGAGTACAGATCTTTATACAAAAAAAATAGCAAAATCATTTTTACTGGACTACAATGTAGTAGCCGCATTGCCTCACTGTGTGAGGAATTGTAGAGTAAAAGAAGACACTAGTCCTAATTAAATAAAAAAACACGTAACGAAGGTGATAATAAAAATAATATACTTTTATGAACCTTTAATAAGACATAGAACACTTTTTACAAATGCAAGAGAACATAAATTAGGCCAAAGACCAGGAGGAGTTGCCAATGGCAGCAATAGGATGGAAATGATAAAAGTTAAAAAGTTTCTGAAATGCACTGACACTCTTTAAGTTGGCTAAATCTAGCCACAGCACAGAAAAGAAAGATAATTCAGGAAACCACAGGGTAACATGGTTAGACTAAAGTTAGGTCTCATATACCTGAAAAAATGTTCCTCACATATTTGTACTGTTGCAGATTTATGTTAGAAATGAACTAAAATTCTATTGAAAATAAACTAAAATTCTTCTTTGAGATGTTTTCCTTTTCATAGCAGAATCTCATTCATGTTGAAATTCTTATTTGTAGATGCAATGGAGGGATTTAACTGAAAATTGGGCAAGGTTTCCTGCTGTCCTGGCTACCTCATAGAATTTCTTTTAAAAATTGAAAAATTACACATTTTCCATAGTAAGATTCCTTTCTCTGTTAAGTTGATAACATTATATTGCATACACATGCATTTATTTAAAACCATATTGCATTATTTTGAAATTATTTTTATAGTCTTGGTGAAAGTATTTCAATAGAATTATTTAAAACTCACTTCTGTAAGCTATTTTTCTGTCATCATGGTAAGTCTTTCAAACCCTTTCTAGAAGAAAGAACATGTCTGACAGCCAGTCAGCTTGAATCTTACACGACAAAACTTCAAATTCAAAACTAGGGACACCATTTTAATGTGAAGAACTTTAAATATTGGAACAAGCATCCAGTATTCTTCATGTCTCTATAGTGATTTTCCAAGTCTGGATTACTATAGAGAAGTACAGTTGTCTTTTATAATATGACTTCAGCCAAACTGTGTTGTTTTGTTAATGGTAAACCCTAAGGTACCAGGCTCAGTACAGCTATCAACTGACAAGAATAGATGGCCTTAGGCAGGTAGGAAGTCAGATCAAATCATTCTTGTTTCCCTTTAGTAACAAGTGCAAAGAATCTGTGGAATTATGATTTGGCCCTTGAAAAGACTCAGTCAAGACTTCAGCAGTGTGTCCTGGCGGCTAAGAAGGCCAACAGCATCCTGCCTTGTATCAGAAATCATGTGGCCAGCAGGACTAAGGAAGTGATCGTGCCCCTGTAGTCAGCACTGGGGAGGCCACACCTTGAATACTGTGTTCAGTTTTGGGCCCCTCACTACTAGAAGGACACTGAGGTGCTGGAGCATGTCCAGGGAAGGGCAGCAAAGCTGGTGAAGGGTCTGGAGAACAAGTCTTATGAGGAGTGGCTGAGGGAGCTGGGGTTGTTTACCCTGGAGAAGAGGAGGCTGAGAGGAGACCTTATTGCTCTCTACAGCTCCCTGAAAGGAGGTTGTAGCGAGGTGGGTGTTGGTCTCTTCTCCCCGGTAACTAGTGATAGGACAAGAGGAAAAGGCCTCGAGTTGCACCAGGGGAGGTTTAGATTGGATATTAGGAAGAACTTCTTTCCTGAAAGAGAGGTCAAGCATTGGAACAATCTGCCCAGGGAAGTGGTTGAGTCACCATGCCTGGAGGTATTTAAAAGATGTGTAGATGTGGTGCTTAGAGACATGGTTTAGTGGTGGACTTGGCAGTGTTAGGTTTACAGTTGGACCCGATGATCTTAAAGGTCTTTTTCAACCTGTATGATTCTGTGTATTTTGTGCAATATTTTGTTTTTCTCATGTGTCATGTTGCAAGAGCTCACTAGAATTAAGTAGTCAGTTAGCAGCAGTCATGTAGTTTTACTGTTGCCAGCCTCAAGCACAGACCAGTTCAAATGTGGGTTTTAGTGGTTTTATTTCAGACACAGGTGGATTTAACCAGTACAAATTTCAATTAACGTTTTCTTTGCATTCATTAAGGGACTTTAGCTTCATTGATCCCTGACAACCAATTATTGACCTCCAAATACAGACAGGATGTAGAGTAAAGCTGGTATATCTCATATAAAATAAATTGTAATATTTCAAATAATTTATATTCTGATACTTGCTTCAGCTCTTTGAAAATTATTTTTCTCATTTACCTATCTAATTCCAATAATGAGCTTCTTAAATGTAGCAAAGTAGTTCAAGAACAGATGAATCTGATCCTCAGAGAAATGGACTGTTAATCTTCACCCTGCAGTATGTGCAGATCAATGTATTCCAGTTCTTTTTTATTTTTCCCTATTCCTTCACAAATGTTGTGTCCAATTCACTATTGTATTGAAATAATTCTCAGCATTCTACCTCTCACTCTTCCACCAGATGGATGTGTTTCAGGTAAACATCTCAATTGTACTGATCTGCATTTTCCAAGGTGAATGTCATCACCTTCCTTTTTTCCTAAAGGCAATTTAAATCATTTTGTCTTTGTACAACATCTCACCTGCATGAGCATGTGTAACTCCTTCCCATCCTGAATTCTTTATTAAATTACACATTGTTACAAGATTCTGAATGGCAATACTAGTTTATTTGTAACATTAGTTTGGTATAGTTGCTCTGGCTACTAAAGGAAGCCTCAGTTTCTCATCTCATTGCAGACCTGAGGTGAAACTGGGGCACACATCTGTATTAAAACTTCTGAAGTACTCCTGAGCCTTGTAGTTGTGTGGTAGGCTTAATGCTATAAGTTTTAGGCTTAAAATCTGAATTCCATTTGGCATCTGTTTAATCTTAACATCTATCAATCTCACTCTAAACTGTTATTTTATCTATTTCGATTGGCTGTATGACATCTTCAATTGTGATGTTGACTACATCCTCATATGACTTAGCTTACTAGCTTAGTGAGCTTTAGTGGACCTTAGACATTAGGCCTGAGAAAACTCTCTAAACATACTCAAATAGTGTATTCATATAGCAGCTGTGCAAAACAGAAGATATTCTTTTCTAATTCAGTCGCTGCCATTCGATATCCTGTAATTCTTATAAACCACAGCGCACTAACTAGTGCAAAACTTGGTACTGCTTTCTCATCACATTCTCTAAATAAAATGTACTGGCTTGTTTAGTTTCTGCTTTATTAAATGAATTGTTATCCAACAGGCTTAATATCTTTCTTATGACAGTATTAGGAATGAAAATAATATCAAGTAATTCTAGAATTAGCACTGGGAAATGGTACTTTAATGTTGCTCTCTGTTATATCAGTCACTATAATAATAAAAGAATTCCTGAACTATACTTATTTTCTCTATCGTTCAATATCTATCTGTTAACGCCGTTCCCATATGGTATTTACTATCCTTGATGGCTTAGACCTTCCACAAATAATATATGTCCTCAGACTCTTTCTAGCTTTTCTGTGAGTGCTATTGACTTCTGTAGTCTTCTTTATGATTGCAGAATTATTTTTCTGTATTTTCTCTAATATTTACCAAATGCCACTTTTTTTTTTTTTTTTTTTAATTCAGGATTGAATCTTAGCTACTTAACAAGACTATGCTTTGAAAAGAGGAAAAATATAAGGCAAAGTTTATTTTGGGGTGCTTTTCTAACTTCTATTATTTTAAATGTAAATATCTTATCTGCCTACCTGCCTGGGCCAGAATTGATCATATTTCAGGCCATCAGATAGGCTTGCTATCTTTCTGCACCACATTGCTACTGCTGTGCGTTGTTTGTATGTGTGCAGTCTTGTTTACAGGCTTGTCTTCTGTGTCTCCAGAGGTGTCTGAAGTCTTAAATGACAAAATCTGAGGTCACACTTTATTGAACAAATCTCCATTAATTACCTCCAGTAGACCACTTGCATCAGCAACTGTCAACAGTCTAACGAGCTAAGTTGTATTGAAAGGTCCCACACAAATGCAAAGGAGAAAAGTTGGGGCTAATTTGTTATCTTTACTAATTAAAAGTGATTGTTTTGCCTTAGTCTCAAATAAAACCAATATCTTAATACAAAGATATTCTATGTTAACTAAGCTCTGGGATTAGCAACAATAGTTTCTATCAGTTTCCACAATAACATTTTAAATTAAACTTGATGGAAGAACTGTACAGAACTCTTTTATCTAACCAAACCTGTTAGGCAGGGAGTTGAAGTGTGTAAATGAATACTAACACTAGTACAGAAATGATAGGACTTGAAGAGTAAGAGTTTTATGTAAATTATATTTAAAAAAAAACCCTATATATTTCTTTTTTTGAGTACCGTGTTCAAATTAAGTTAGTCCTGGGCATTTGTATTGGTTCTGGATGGGATGGAGTTAACTTCCCCCACAGCAGCCCTCATAGTGTGGTGCTTTGTATTTGTAGCTAGAACATCGTTGATAATACACCAATGTTTTGGATACTGTTGAGCACTGCTCAAACAAAACCAAGGCTGTCTTTCCAACCCCCCTCCTCCCCCAAAGCCAGTAGGCTGGGTCTGGGCAAGAGTTTGGGATGGGACATAGCCAGGACAGCTGACCCAAACTGGCCAAAGGGATATTCCATATCATATGACATCATGCTCGGCAATAAATCTAAGAGAAAGGGAGGGGAGGGCATTCATTATTAAGGTGTTTGTCTTCTGAAGCAACCACTATGCATACTGAGGCCCTATTTCCCAGGGAGTGGCTGGACTTCACTTGCTGATGGGAAGTAGCAAATAAATATTTTGCTTTTCTCTGCTTCCATATACAGCCTTTGCTTTTCTTTATTAAAGTGCCCGTATCTGGATCCACAAGCTTTTAATCTTATTTTCTGCCCCTGTCCCTCTGAGGAGGAGGAGTGAGAGAGTGGTTTGGTGGGCATCTGGCAGCCAGCCATTGGAAACCCATGACAGCATTTCATAAGCACTACCCTCCCCTTTGACCAGATATTAAACTGATTGCATGGATATTGCTGTATTGGCAATACCATCTGTGCAGTAAGGTGTAAAACCAAACACATGAGCAAATGTGATCTTTAGAGATCCAAAGGACATTTCAGTGAGAGCAAAATTCTTTGTTCTGGCAAAACTCCATCCCAGGCAATTATGACTGAACTGCTTAAATTCCCCCTATAATTTTAACCGCATATAAAATTCTACTTTAGTTTCCATCTGCATTGTTACTGTGTATTAAGGGGCAAATACTTTATTTTACCCAGTGGCAACTGGAACTATAAAGGAACCTCCCATATCATAATGATATATGTTAATTAATGAAACTTAAAATCTTGAATAATTTCAAATGAATAGACTGCATAAAAGCATAAAATATTCTCACTGGCCATGAAGAACATTGACTAAAATCTGTTTCTATGTAGATAACACTTAATGATTTTCAATCTTTTCCCTCTGCTATGCAAAGATATTGTTCAGGAGCCAGCCATGGCTAATATAGTGATAGGACCCTGATGCTAAGTTACCCCTGCAGGAGCAGCCCTCGGGGTCAGGCTGACCCATGCTCCATAGAGGAAGCTTGTGAGGGCAGCCTCACAAGGTGGAGACCCAGAGCACACAGCACCCTCTGGGCTTGAGTACTCAGTTCATGCTAGCACAATTATAAGCAACCTGAAAGACAGCTGTGTACTCAGGGGGTGGGTGAAAGAAACAGTCAACTAATCCTGGGTGCCTCAGAGCAGCACAGGTGTTAGAATACACTTATTTGATATCCATTGTGGTGAGATTTACACAACCTTTACCTACAAGCATAGATAAGTGAAAACTTAGTCCTACACTTGGCTGTACTCTAACTCTGGCCATAGGAAAATATATACTGTCCCATTTACTAGCAAAGGTAAGAGCATGCCATCCTGTTACTATGTGTTCCCCCAGAGGTTTCATTGCAAAAGCTGGATAGGTGTCTACTTTGCAAAGTAATGCTATTCCCTCCTCAGGGTATTTCTAAAACAGAAAAAAAACTTGAACAGTTTGAATCACTATCCACTACTGGAGTAACAGATACATCTCATTTCTTACCCCAAATTGAAAATCATCTTGAAAAAAATAAGCATCATCACCTATACCGCAACACATATAAATTCCAGCTAGATTAAGAAGAGTATGTGGGCATGTGTTTGCCTTAGAAATCATTCAGATTTCTAACATTTGGTTTATGTGGATTTTATTTAACTTTAGTTCAATTACAGTAAAAACCAAGAAGACACAATGAAGGTGGTTGAGCATGGGAATATGTTGCCAGAGAGGTTGTGGAGTCTTCATCTTTAAAGAAATTCAAGACCTGACTGAGCAAGGCCCTGGGAAACTTCCTCTAGCTGACCCTACTCTGAACAGGGCTTTGACTGAACCACCTCCTGAGATACTGGGCAACCTCAGTAATTCCGTGACATAGGTAAGGCAAGGACTGAGGCTAAGTTTTGAGCTTGGGCCCAAGCTCCAGTCCTTTAATTATCTTAGTGGCTCTTTGCTGGACTTGGAGGGACACGGGAGGGATGAGCACAGCACCAGAAAAAAGGGGTAGATACCAGGAAGGTTTGTGTAATAATTTTAATTGCATAATTAATAAGATCATTCTGTAATAGATAACTTAGACTGTTAGACTGTTAAAACATTAACAAACCATAAAATCTTAGTCTGACACATAAGATATGTTCCCTTTTTCCCATAAAAAAATTTGGAGTGTAACAGCGTACAATTCCATAACAACTATAGCTTTATCCCTGACAATCCTTTCACCTAGAGAGATCTCTCATAAGTCATGTTACTCCAGAAGTAATTTTCAGCCATTACTGTTTCAATTTACAAAAATCAGTCATTTCAACAACATGTAATCGTCAACTTTTTTCCGATTTTCATGAAGTCAGTCTTCTTTCCTTGCATTTTACAGATATTCTCCCATTTGTCAGTTCCTCTACCTTCTTTTCAACCTCAGCAATGAATTCCATTTCTCCCACTTCATTGAACAATCTGCGCATTAGTTTATAAACGTAGTATTCTTATACAGATATAGATACCTTTAATCATATCAGGCTTCCTAGCTCTTAGTCAATGTTACTTTCACATACTGCTTTCATTTACTCTTTTTTTCAAGGCTAAATCTGGTTTCCATCCCACTAATTTACTAGATATGAAAAAAATCCTGGTTTCGTGCTGTGAGTTCCTAATATAAATTTTCTTTTACTAATTGTGTTCATTTAACTCTCAGAAGACTATTTCCTCAATTATTTAAATGGACTCAGTTCCTCAAATATACCTCTCAGCCCAAGAACAGCATCTTGTAACTATGGTTTTGATAGCACCATTCTCTGAAGCACATAATTTCAAAATCTCGCTCTGCCTTTACCTTCTGTAGGAACATAAGAAATCACATTAAATGTTATTGGAGCCTCCATTTCTTGTGGTCTTTCTATGATTCTAGAGTATCAATTGTTACCCAGTTTTATTTTTTATTTTCTACTGAGAATTATTTTAATTGCATGTGCTTCATACCTAGATGATTTGTAAGACTAATGAGATCCTGTCTCAAAAGAGGAGAAAATATGAACCAAATCAAAATAAAGTTTAAACTAGAAAAGAAAATGGAAGCCTCTTGAAGAAAAATAAGGAAAATAATTTAATTCTTATGGCACTCAGCATCTAGTGCCATTGACAGCAGTCATGGAGTAGCAAACATAAAAAAACAGATTATAAAGTAATGTCAAAATTTAGATGGCTTCAAACAAACTAAGCCTACAAAAATTAATCTTGAAATACTTGGAGAAGTGCTTGTAACAGAGATGTAAACAGTTATTTTTGAAGAAATGATGAAAAATGGATGAAAGTCTAGAAAATAATGCTTGTTGTTAAAATGGGAAGAGACTGTGAGTTAAAACTCATGGGTTTTATTTGTTGTATCCTCATAAATATATGGAAAAAAAATGTGCCCATATACAGGAAACTAATTCTGTATCAGTCAGTATGGATTCATCAGGAGCAAAACATGTCACTACCATTTAATTTTGTTCTGTGGCAGACTGGCAAGGTTGAGGGTTGAGAGAGAATTAGGAAATATTATATGCTGTGACCACAGAAAAAGCTTTTGACACAACCATACCTGATATCTCTAAGAAAACGAAGACAAAATAGGATGTGCATGTATAAACGGGCACAAGACTAGTGGAGAAAACATACCATGCTATTATCAAAGGGTTCTTTGCCACCTCAGGATGAGAAAAGTGACATTTTCTACTTCTCTATCTTGAACAACAGTTATTAAGTATTTTCATTCAAAACCTAGGAACTGAAATATGTAGTCCTTTTATTTTGCAGATGACCTTACCTCTCTAAGCTTGAGAAGCTGAAAACCACAAAGCATAGGGTAAGAACTCAAAATCATCTTGATTATTTGAAAAGATTTGAACAAAAAATGTTCAAATCAATAAATACATTTAGGTAGAAATAATCACACAAGTACAAGATGAGGAAAGGCAAAAACAGCTAATAGTTCTGATCCGAATACAGGTCATGATACATAAAAAAGCAAAGAGAACAATGAGGAGTGTAAATAGGAATAGTCCTGTAGGAGTGGCAGAATTAAGTCCACAGCAGCAATACTGAACCTTTTTATAGGTGCTACGCTTCCTGAAATGTGTGGGCTAACTAGGGACAGTCCATGACAATTAAATGTAGATAGAATAGCTAAATGTTTATTGAACTTGACTTACAAGGTAAGTTTGAAGATTGGGCTTCTTGATTCTAGAACATAGAAAACTAAAGAAGAAAAATTAAGAGTTTTTACACTGTTCAAGTTTTCTTCGAAGACAATGGTAATTGTTCCTTACGTCTGCTGGAAAAAGGTTAAAATGAAAAGGGCTGCTTCATCAGGAGAGACTGTTTTAAAAATTTCCAATAGTAAACAACTAGAATGATGGTGGAATACTTCTCATCAAAGGGATTTATGAGAACAAGCATCTGTCAGGAATGTAATAGGCACACTGATTCTGCCTTGAAGCCAGGGTGGACTTGACTTGCTAGGTTCTTGCCAAACTTCTTTTTCTGTGATTCAATGATTATTTTCAATGCTTTAGTCACTATACTTTTGTATAGTACCATTTTGTTGGTAGAAATATACACCCAAGCTATACAAACTCATTCAAGGCCCCTGAGCTGGAAGGAAGGGATGGGGAGCAGAAAAAATCCCCCATAATCCAGGGGGAAGCAGTTTATGACCTGCTGCACCACCTGGACACTCACAAGTCTATTGGGCCAGGTGGGATCCACCTGAGAGTACTGGAGGAGCTGGTGGAGGAGCTTGCCAAGCCACTCTCCATCATTTATCAGCAGTTCTGGTTAACAGGGGCGGTCCCAGACGACTGGAGGCTTGCCAATGTGACGCCCATCTACAAGAAGGGCTGGAAGGAGGATCCAGGGAACTACAGGCCTGTTAGCCCGACCTCAGTACCGGGGAAGATTATGGAGTGCTTCATCTTGAGTGAGCTCACCAGGCATGTGAAGGACAACCAAGGGATGAGGCCTAACCAGCACAGCTTCATGAAAGGTGGGTCCTGCCTGACCAACCTGATCTCCTTCTATGACCAGTTGACCTGCGTAGTGGATGAGGGAAAGGCTGTTGTTGATGTTGTCTACCTGGACTTTAGTAAGGCCTTTGACACTGTCTCTCACAGCATTCTCCTAGAGAAGCTGGCGGCTTATGGCTTGGATGGGCATACTTTTAGCTTGGTAAAAAACTGGCTGGATGGCCGAGCCCAGAGAGTTGTAGCGAATGGAGTTAAATCCAGTTGGCGGCCAGTCACAAGTGGTGTTCACTGTTGGAGCCGGTCTTGTTTAATATCTTTATCAATGATCTGGAGGAAGGGATTGAGTGTGCCCTCAGTAAATTTGCAAATGACGCCAAATTGGGTGGGAGTGTCGATCTGCTCGAGGGTAGGAAGGCTCTACAGAGGGATCTGAATAGGCTGGACTGATGGGCCAAGATCAATTGTGTAAGGTTTAACAAGGCGAAGTGCCGGGTCCTGCACTTGGGTCACAACAACCCCAGGCAGTGCTACAGGCTTGGGGAGAAGTGGCTGGAAATCTGCCCGGCGGCGAAGGACCTGGGGGTGCTGGCTGACAGCCGGCTGAACATGAGCCAGCAGTGTGTCCAGGTGGCCAAGAAGGCCAACAGCATCCTGCCTTGTATCAGAAATCATGTGGCCAGCAGAACTAAGGAAGTGATCGTGCCCCTGTAGTCAGCACTGGGGAGGCCACACCTTGAATACTGTGTTCAGTTTTGGGCCCCTCACTACAAGAAGGACACTGAGGTGCTGGAGCGTGTCCAGGGAAGGGCAGCAAAGCTGGTGAAGGGTCTGGAGAACAAGTCTTATGAGGAGTGGCTGAGGGAGCTGGGGTTGTTTACCCTGGAGAAGAGGAGGCTGAGAGGAGACCTTATTGCTCTCTACAGCTCCCTGAAAGGAGGTTGTAGCGAGGTGGGTGTTGGTCTCTTCTCCCAGGTAACTAGTGATAGGACAAGAGGAAAAGGCCTCGAGTTGCACCAGGGGAGGTTTAGATTGGATATTAGGAAGAATTTCTTTCCTGAAAGAGAGGTCAAGCATTGGAACAGTCTGCCCAGGGAAGTGGTTGAGTCACCATGCCTGGAGGTATTTAAAAGATGTGTAGATGTGGTGCTTAGGGACATGGTTTAGTGGTGGACTTGGCAGTGTTAGGTTTACAGTTGGACCCGATGATCTTAAAGGTCTTTTCCAACCTTAATGATTCTATGATTCTGTGGAACTTAGCCTAAGTGTAGTGCTTTCTATAGTCAAAACTTTAATCCTGAAGCCTTCTATAAGACAAGCTGTTCATAAGACTCCTCAGGACCATGCACTTCTATTAACAGATTCAGTGTTGATTGGTTCACAGTCTTTTTCAGTGACATATACTTAGGAAAAAAGTAAGTAAGACTGCAGAAATGCTGCTAAAAATCAAAAGTCTTGGTGAAACAATCCTAATATTTACAGGAATGAAAAAAGAAATAATCAGTAAACCTGAAGGAATGTTCCCAAAATCTACAAAGCATTTCCCAAGGCTATTATGATTCAATTATATTTTTTTTCTTTTTAAAAATCTCATTTATCCCAGGACATACACAGCTGGTAGAATTCCATAGCCAACATCATATTGAACTGCAGGTTTGGATGTTGACTCAGAAAGTATGAACTTTCCTTGCTACATAGGATTTGTACACAGTTTTATGGGGTTGCTTTGTCAAGAACCTCAAGAAATTGTAATTAGCTGTTTAAACGTTACCAAGGCTTTTGACAGATAATCTGTATGGAATTCCCAGGAACTTACTACAGTAAGATGGGTTGTCAGCTAGTCTGCTGGAATGTAAACAGACTAATATATTTGGTTGTCACTAGGAGGTATTACTCATGACACCACTATCAGACAGGCAGGTTAAAGAGAGAGGGCAGGTGGTGTCTATTCTGATCTTTCAAACCTATAAAGATGCCTACAATGCCAAAATGAAGGTACTTCTTTGAAAGTAAGACTCAGCCATGTAAACTCACATAATAGAGAGAATGACTGGCAGAGAAATGTTTTAATTTAGTGATGAGACTATATCTGAAATTTCTGAACAGTTTAATATTGTTCAGATAGAGTTACATTTCTAAAGATTTCCTGTTGTTGATTATCCACTAACCTGTGGAGACCAGAGGCTAGCAATCATATCAAGGTCACTTGCTAACTCACCATCTAGCTTGTTTTTATGAAATGCAAATGAACTCTGCATTTCATTTTCTCATTTGTAAATGAAACAGAAAGGTATTTACAACCTTGCATAAAATCTAAAATAAAATTTAAGAATTGAAGTTGCAGTGTAGCTTGTCAGTAGTTAATAGTAGACAAGACAAGTACAGGAAGACAAGTTTCAGGGCCAACAAAGGTTATGGGCCTGATTTTGCATACTCCTAGCCACTGAGGATTTTACTGTTAATTTGGAGAATATCTCTATTTTTCTTCATACTAAGCTGTCAGACTGAGTTTGTTACTGGATGTTGCTACTGCATATGAAAGCATTGGTATCAAATTAGAACCTTCAGTTTCTCAAAATCTGCTTGATAGAGGTACTTTTTTTGATTAGCTGTTAAGAGCAAGGGGCTGGTTTGGTATTTTGTATACCTCTCAATTTCTTGATTTTTTAAGTTTTATAAAACAACTTGATGGTTTAGAAGTATTTGTATAATATTATCATGCTAAACTTCAGGCACAGTCTTCTTTGTTTTATTCATTTGAACAGAATTATGCATGGGCTGTTTCTATTTATTCATTAGTGTTCCCTGTGTGGGGCCCACCTCACTAACCTTCAGTAACATAGAAGTTAGATATTTAGTGTCAGCTAGTATTTTAGGCTCTGTCTTTGCCATGTCAATGGAAAAAAATATCATCACCCTCAAAAGACCTTTAAGTTCAACTCTGAAGAGTTTTTAAAGAGAAAGGAAGTGGCTTGTCTTTTGGAAACATGAAAAATATTTTAGATTTTGTCCTAACTTCATGCATAAAATGAAGTTAGATGAATTTGATTAGATTAGATGAGAAGAAGCAAGCTGATTTGAATATTACTGTGATAGGAACAAATAATTAAAATAATGATTGTTGTTATTTCTCCCAATACCAGTCTTGCTCCAAAATCTTTATGTATTCTTTATTGAGGACAAGCAAATAGAAAACAGATATAATGCCTTGCAGGTTTAGTGCATAATGTGCAAGGGAGGATGATTTCAGGGGAAAATAGTTATTTTCTAAATGTAAATTGGTTTGTTTACAACTAGTCCTAGAAGAGAGTTCTGATAATAAATAAAATGAAAATGTTGTTTTCCCTCAAATCTTAGTGAAAACCTAATTCCCATTCTTGGGGATCAATTCTGCTGAAAGAATCAGAATTGGAGAGCAAAGATGGGTTTCATTCGATCTAACTTTGGCCACCTAAACAGCCACTGGTTGTGATTCATTTACTGAAGCATTAGTTTCCAGTGCTCTTCAAGATTCCATAGAGTACCTGCGCAGCTGGCAGATATGAAGCATAATAATCCATACCTTTTTGGAGAGACAGCTGTAGGCTTGCGAGAATATCTGGGTACATATCAAAAACTACTACATGTCTCTGCCTGGACAATTAAATATATGAGGTTGTGATTTAATGTTATATGAAGACATTTAGATGCACAGGTCTAGACATAAGTATCCAGAGACATGTTAGACGTCTAAGCTTCCATTTACAGTCAGTAGAAATCTAGCCAAGGGAGTTTAGAGAGCTATTTATCTGGCCACCTGGTAGATATAGACATTAAAGTGAGTTCAATCTCTCTATACTCATGGATTGTACTGAACTGTGGTGGGGCCTTTGACATATCTAGACAGTGAAATTTAGAAGATTTAATCCTGCACTCACCCTGACCTTTAAGCTGTAATTAATTTTGTCTTAGGAAGGTAGGTATGTACTGAGAAACACGAGCTATCACTGAAGATGAAAATATTCTGTCAAGATATTTGCAGGAAAAAATGCCCAGATGACCAACTTTAAATATACACTGACAGTATTGTGATGGACATCAGTCTAAAAGACTAGTACAAAACCAGATGAGAATAACTAACCTAGAACAGAGTAAGGAAAGGGAGAGATTTGATCTTCACTGTCATGCTGCCAATGACTATTGGAGCGGAACTACATTTTGGCTAAAATAGGTCATCTTAGCAAGAAGGTTTGGATAAGGTATACCAACTTAATAACAGCGATTCATACATTAAAACCAATTCAATAAAATGATTCCTAGGACTGATCTGTCCTCAGGAAAAGAATTTGCTACATGCAATGCTTCAGCTCTGCCTTCCTCCATTTAGAGTCTTCAAAAAACCCTGTATTAACTATGCCTCCTAAAGTTTCAGTTTTTATTCCCAAGAAAAACAACTTGAAACAATATCTGCACACCTTCATGATATTTTTAAAACAGATATGAGCTTTCTTTGTGTACGCTCCAGCCAGTGAAAGGAGACGAACTTGCCCTAATCCTGAAGTGATTCCTTCATGGGAGTAAGTCATGATGGTAAGAACATTAGCTCATTCATATGCTAACATCTTAACATCTTGACTACTAGTTTAAGGATAGTTCATGTCCAGACACCTGGGAAGGAGGATATATTTATCAAGATTAGAAAAAGAAAGGAAAAGAAAACACAACTATACCTGCTGTGTAGCAAAGGAACCTGATATCTTGCTACATATCGCTTTTTAATCTGAAGTTTTTTATACCAAAGATGCGTCTTCATAAATCTTGTAGTTTGGATATTATAAATGCTTGCTCTAGCCATTCTTTTCCATCAGTGACAAGCAGCAGCCAAGACAGATGGCTGGATTGCATAAAAATCTTTTTGCAAGAAGCTATACTGGCATTTCCTAACCCAGTACTATACTTCAGGCTCACACCAATGACAGTATTTAACGCAGAGTTTAGCTAGGCTATATTCATTTCCAGAGGTCTTTGGGCGTGTGGAAAATCCCTGTAAAATGGAAGATTAGAGCTCTAATTTCTAGCAAAGCTTATTTCATACTGAATGTCAAAAACAATTTTGTGATTTTTTTATTTAACACTGATTATTGTGTTGTACTTGCTTTATGCAATCTAACAGTTGCATCTAAACTTTACATATGCAAAGATGCATATATCATTGTTTTTACAAGAGCAAATTAGTATTAGTGAACATTTAGAATTATTTATCTGAAGTTGGTGGATTTACTCAGTACTTGAACTTCTAGATGAGGATTTCTAGAATTGTGGTTATCCAGATGACAGAAGCTGTCTGGCTGCCATGAAAATTGATAAAACTTAACACATTTTTGCTAGACACTTCAAAGCATTCTGCAACCCTATATGCTTTTTGGCTGACTATCTACAGTCCAGTTCTCTCTCAAAGGGAACTTTTAGAATTAAGAATTCTTCATGAGACAATGAATTTGTTAAAATAAATATGTGGAAATAAGGGGTATCTACAGAGCTTTACAATAAATCTTGTTTTCTTTAATTTAAAGGTAAATTGATGGAGTAAATTTGTATTATTGAAGACAATGCCAAACATTCATTTCCTGGGTTCAATTGCATTCTAAACTAGCAAGCACTTAACACTGTCAGCCCCTTGTGCTTTTAACTGAATAAAGGTCAGATAATCAGACATCTGAAAGGACAGCTCATTTATCATCCTTTGATAAATGTGTCAGTAGCTAATCTTTAGCAGTGGATGATAACATCACACAATGAACAGTTAACAGATTCAAAGCACTGAATTCATCACAACAAGGATGTATTGATGCTGTAGAGCAGAAAGGTCAATTTTATTCCATATTTTATATGAAATTATATTTGTTGCTGAAAGCAAATTACCACAGTCTAAACATTATTCTGATAAATTTTATTCCACAAAGCTCAAAACTGATCTTGATAAATCTTAATTATAGAACTGATTGAAGTTTTATTTCAAGAAACAGTTGTAGGATTTCTGTCCTATTAAGCTAATTGCCAAAGCCTCACCTGTTTAAAAACTGTTGTAAATGTTTTTTTCCTACAAGTTCATATATACCATTTTAGTAGCATATAATCTGATTTATATCTCATTTCTTATTCATCTAAAATAAAAACTAGTCTAGTTACCCTAGACCTACAGCTGAGGTTGAATATAGGTGTCATCTTAGGTTGTATCTTGTTGTCCTGGTTTTGTCTGGGATAGAGTTAATTTTCTTCATAGTAGCAAGTATGGGGCTATGTTTTGGATTTGTGCTAAAAACAGTGTTAATAATGCAGAGATGTTTTAGTTGTTGCTAAGTAGTGCTTACACTAGTCAAGGACTTTTTCAGCTTCCCATGCTCTGCCAGGTGCACAAGAAGCTGGGAGGGGACACAGCCAGGACAGCTGACCCCAACTGACCAAAATGATATTCCACACCATATGGCATCATGCTCAGCATATAAAGCTGGGGGAAGAAGAAGGAAGTGGGGGACATTCGGAGTGATGACATTTGTCTTCCCAAGTAACGGCTACATGTGATGGAGCCCTGCTTTCCTGGAGATGGCTGAACACCTGCCTGCCCATGGGAAGAAGTGAATGAATTCCTTCTTTTGCTTTGCTTGCACATGCAGCTTTTGCTTTACCTATTAAACTGTCTTTATCTCAACCCAGGAGTTTCCTCACTTTTCCTATTCTCTCCCCCATCCTGCTGCAGGGGGAGTGAGCGAGTAGCTGCATGGTGCTTGGTTGCTGACTGGGGTTAAACCACGACACCTGTCAGCTCTATACAGGTGTTTCTGATATTCTAATGCATCTCAAATGACTGGACACATCTGTTTAGAAGGCTGTTTATTTGTTTTCTCAAAATTTTAGGAATCTTTTTTTATCTGATTTTGTTTTTATCTGATTTTGTCAGTATTATAGAACATAAGAAAGAGTAGTGCTGAAGGTAGGATATAAAGACAAATGATACACAAAAATTATTAGATTCATGTATTCCTTGAATTGATTCCAGAAAAAAAAAGTCTAACTTATAAGATTATATTACTTGAGGAACACAAAATGCAGGTCTCTACCTTCCTTTGCCTTCATCTTCTCTCTCTCTCCAGAAGTCCATGATGGAATTACATGAACAGATATAGTTGATTATTTTTTGCTAGTACTCAGATTATGGCAATTATGGTTAAAACTATTAAAGTTTATTGGCCTACTGTTCAGGCTAGAGGGCCTTAGAAACCAAAGCCAGAGCAGATACAGAAGACCTTCAAGCAAGTATCTCGTATTCCTTTGGATTCTGTTGGGATTTACAAGTTTTGGGAAGGTCCCATGCAGGAAAAAGGAGATGATACAGAAAATATCTTACACTTCAGTGATAAAAAACACACTGGAAAAAATTGTCAAGGTAATTTACTACTTCACAGTCACATTTTTTCCACAGAAGGGAATAATCCAGATCTAAGCAGATTATATATTCTGGGTTACAGTATGCACAAATAAATTTTGGATTTGTAACTACAGTTAAAAAAGGACAAGGAAAATAAATGTCTTATCAATTAGGTTTGAATTAGGTTTATCTAATTGATTCTAAAGAAGTGTCAAGTAACTATGTACTTACCTTATAAACCAGTTTTGTCAAAAAATAATTCACAAAGGCAAGAAGAACGTGACTGGAGTTCATATCTAAAGTTTTAAATATCTTAATAACTGCTTTTATCTAATTTTTAAGTATATGTTGTATTCTAATAGTTCAGAAATGTACTGTGGAAATCAGAAATATCATCATCTTGCAGTATAATTTTGCAGGTATTATTTTCATAACAGAAAGTAAAGTCAATTTATTCCATGCTCTGTATCAGTTTTGCAAACTCACTGTTATGATATTTGAGTCAAACAAAAGAACAGGAAGTTTTTCAACAGAAAATAAAACCTTTCAAAAAAATAATAAAAAAAAGAAGAAAATATTCTGATTGATCATATTTCCTTCTACCAGGTAGCTTAACTCAAACCTTTGATGTGTATAGAAAAGCAGGCTCAATACTATTTACAGTAAAGTCAGTGATATGAATGATAGAAAATTTTTTCTTAGTGTACTATGCTGTTATTTTTCCAGGGTCAACATTTCAAACACTTCACCATAGTAGCTATTAGTCACAATAATAAAAATTTATATGTTTAGAAAATACATTTATATGACAATTTACACTTAATATCTGGAGCTGCTCATTAAGGTCAAGTGGACAGCACTGGATTAAAGAAATAATAATAAAATAAAAACTAGTAAATATTTTATAATCATGTATATACTCCACATGGCTTTTGAAGACAAAAACAAAATGCTTGCATAATGGATTTTTTCTTCTTTCATATGTATTATGCAGTTGGACTTCATTTTTTGTCTCTATCTCAATTACTTAATTAAGTAATTGGGCAATTTTCTTATAAATTGTTCTTAGATAATAAATTAAGAATGTATCATTCAACTGGAAATAGTTTTGTATTATAATGACAGAATATGAATAATGAGTATTTCTTTATGATTCAATCTGCTTATAATATGATCATATGTGAAATTTACAATTACTGTTTTCACTAGTTGTTGATAAGAATAAGATTTCTATTCTCTTACTATCAAAGGGACATTAATTTGTGACTTATACAAAATTAACTGAACTGTTGCAGTGAAAAGCTGAAATCAGGACTCAATAGTCTGAGCAACTATTAAGCAGGTATTCTTTATTGTAGTGCCGGGACGCACAGGGGGTCACTTCTAATGTGCCTGCCCAGCAAGGTTAGTTACATGGCTTATATAAACGACGTATGTACATATTAATTTAGTTTCTGAGAAATAATTCACATATTCATTATTTTCCAGGAACTTATTATCATGGGTTACCACCCACTCTCGCATGTGCAGGGTAGACTCTGGGTGGTCTTCAGAAGCATCTGATAGTCATTTACTTTGTCCACTCCTCTTCATCACCATGACCTTTAGCTTTTACTTTCTTATCTCTGCTGACAAATGCCTTGGGGCATTAACGCGTTTTCTTCCTTTTGTCTCATGACACCCTTGCATTCCGTTCTCAAAGATAAATTCTGCTTAAAGAGTTACAAAGTTCATTGCTGCTGCTTGTTTAAAGACTTTAACTAGTAGGCCCCTTGCTTCAGAAGCACTTAAAAACCTCGGTGTTAAATACATTAAAGAATCAAAACATATAAAAAAATACAGAAACCACAAAAATAATTCAGATTAATTGAGACTTACATGCTTCCTTCAACGCTTTTGCTTCCTATATGTGATTATACGAAAGTCCACAAGCACAGTAGTGAGAGATTGTGCTGGGAAAACTCCTACAAAATGAAGAAAGCTTTTTCACACTCAGAAGTAGAACCAGACAGAATAGCTTTAGTGGGACTGCTTTGGAAACAGTCAAGACAATTCAATATGAACAGTAGACAGAAAATTAAACTTTTGATTTTGTAAACTTCGATAAAAATCATTAGAGAAGGTATGTTTTAAGAAGCAAAACTTTCTGAAGCTAAACATAAATTTTCTGTGCATATACATTTTAAACAAAGAATTAGAAATTGTAGAAAATATATTTCTAGGTTCAGCTGCAGTGCTGGGTGCTTGGAAGTTTTATTCCTATTCTGCTAGACATTTGTCATACTCCACACAGGAGGTCTATTAAAGCTTACAAAGGTGACAGTTTCTCATGAAAAGTATATAGATATGTTTAAGTAACTACTGCATGATTCTACGTGCATCACATGAAATCCAAGTAAAGGGTCAAATTCTATTTCTATCAGTTTAGTCTAAAAACTTTTTAATATGTGATTATTGCTGCCTCACAAGCAATTACTTTATTCTTGCTCTGATACAGTTCTGCAACACACCCAGGAGGGCTTTACAGCTGATTAGTCTGATCTGAAAAGTCCTTCAAAAGGTTTAAGATATTAGGGAACTGCTGATGTGTAATATTCTACCAAGCAAAGTACAAATCTCAATTTTCACTCATGTATATCACTGATTACCTAGAAAGCACAAATAAAAAGAAAGAAGAGACAGAAAAGCAGAGTGGTTTAAAATTATACAGTCTTATATGGGAGGTGCCAGGTGCGAACTTCTACTTTGTTTTTGTAGATCTTCTACACCATGGGGGTTCAGTCTGACTCAGAAGCCTGAGGATCATTATAAACTTGATGTTTAGCATTCACTGAAGAAAACAGATGTTTTTAAAATTCTTCTTAAGAAGTAGGCCTGGGATTAGACAATAATAGGAATCATGAGATTATGTGAAGATGAACAAAGCTGGTAAGAGGTACTTGTGAGAGACTTGGAAAACATACCATATTTTATGGTTACTTCTTTTCTTTACAATAAACAAATTAAAAAGAATACATCACTCCATTCTTCATGTTGGCTTGTTTCAGATGGATTCTCCCACACATTACTGCTGTTGTTATTATTATTGTTATTATTACTTTTACTACTCCTGCTACTGTTCTGCAGATAATGTAGTGCAAGATGAAAAACCTGAGAGGATTGGAGACATGCAAAATAAAATCTCAGATCATACTGTCTTTGAAAATAATATATATCACCCTTGTGAAACTATGAAGTAAATAAATTGCAAAGCTGTAATGAAAGGAGCTAGCCTCCTAGCCTGAAGTCAAATTAATCTCTCCACATATTCCTTGAAAATTATTTAAAGGAAAAATAAATTATCTCTGTAGCAAATTTATCTTCATCCCTGGGTGTTGAACTGCATGTGTCTGCTGTGACAATTCTTACTGTAGAGAGCAATGGGAAAATCAGGTTTTTTTTACATTGTCTGAAAATTACAGCTCTGTCTTAGAATTCATACCACAATGTTAAAAGGATATATTTCTGTTCTCTAGTTTTCCTGTTCTTCAGCTATTCTGATCTTGGAGAATTTTCCTTTCTGGTTTCAGTTTTTATTTGAATCTCTGCTCCTCTAATTGTATCTGGGATGACTGTCCATCCCTTTAAATTCTGTGGAATGGAAATGGCAGCTTTGAATGGAAGGTACACATCTTAAAGTTTTCCAAGAGCCCTTCTATCTCTTTCCAACTCTTATCTACTTGGCTCTTAATCTGTGATCATAGAATCTCAGGATCACAGAACAGCTGAAATTGGAAGGGAACTTTGAAGGTCATCTCATCCAATCTTCCTGTTCAAGCAGGGTCACCAAGAGCCAGCCAGCTCCCTAAGTACTCTTGGGTGCATCCCATCAGGGCCCATGGATTTATGCATGACCAGTTTGCTTAAGTATTCCCTGATCTGATCCTCTTCCACCAAGGGTACGTCTTCCTTGCTCCAAATTTTTCCTCATCTCCAGGTCCTTGGATTAAAAAAAGTTTTGACATAGATAGGGGGATTGAGTGCACCCTCAGAAAGTTATCCAATGACACTAAGATGAGTTGTGCAGTTGAGTATCTTGAGGGAAGGGATGCCATCCAGAAGGACCTTGACAGCATTGAGGAGCAGGCCTGTATGAATGTCATGAAGTTCAACAAGGCCAAGTTCAAAGTCCTGCACGTGGGTTGGGATAATCCCCAATATAAATATAGACTGGAGAAAGAATGGGTTGAGAGCAACCCTGTGGAGAAGGACTTGGGTATACTGTTGGATAAAAAAATTGGACATGAGCTGGCAATGTGTGCTCACAGCCCAGAAGGTCAACCGTATCCTGGGCTGCATCAAAAGAAGCACAGCCAGCAGGTCAACGTCCACCCTGGTGAGACCCCACCTGGAATACTGCATCCAGCTCTGGGGCCTCCAGCACAAGAGAGACATGGAACTATTAGAGTGGGTCGAGAGGAGAACCACAAAAATGGGCAGTGGGCTGGAACACCTCTCCTATGAAGAAAGGCTGAGAGAGTTGGGTTTGTTCAGCCTGGAGAAGAGAAGGCTCCAGGGAGACCTTATTGTGGCTTTGCAATATACCAAGGGGACTTATTTTCTTGTAATAAGGATGGAAAGAACCTTTCTACCAAGGCCTGTATTGACAGGACAGGAAGGTTTCATCCACTTGTTCGTCCTGGTCAGGCAGCCTGTAGCAGACACCCACTACAATGTCACCCATACTGATCTGTTCTTTAACCCTTACCTGTAGGGTCTCAGTTGTCTCGTCATCGATCCCCAGGTACAGCTCCATGCATTCCAGCTGCTGTTTCCTATGGGTCAGTTCTACTCCTCATCTTCTAGGCCTGTCCTTCCTAAAGAGCCTGTATCCCTTCATTGCAACACTCTAGTCATCTGAGCCATACCACCACATCTCCATGATCCCAACAAGATTATAGCCCTGCAACTGCACACAGATCTCTAATTCCTTGTGTTTATTCCCCATGTATGTGTGGGAGTGCACAGGCACTTCACAGAGGCAATTCAGCATGCTGATTTTTTAGAAAGGATCTGTGGAGTGTTTCCCCATAATGATGCCTTCTAGGCACTTTCTTTGCTTACATTCAAATGTTTGACGTGACCAAACTTAAGCCCTGATTTTTTCCCTTTTGTTCACATCATCCCTGGTCCTTCGCTTGTCAGCCCTATCCATCACTCTGTGACAGGACTGCTGGAAACCCTCTCCCTCCCCCATGATTCCTAGTGTAAAGCCCTTCTGTCAGGTGATGACCAGCCATCCTATTGGCAAAGATACCTTTGCCCCACTTAGTGAGGTAGATCCCATCTCTCCCAAACAGATGTTGATCCTCAGATTGGGTTCCCTGATCTTAGAAACCAAACCCCTGTTGCTGACACCAGCTCTGCAACCAGTAGGTGACATGCAGTACCAACCCCATCCTCCTCATACCCTCTCCTCTCACCAGCAGGACTGAGGATAATACCACAGGAGCCCCCATATCACTATCACCCCCAGAGCTCTGTAGTCACTTTTGATACTCTCCAGGTTGCCCCTAACAATACCATTGGTGCCCATATGGATGAAAAGCAGGGGAAAATAGTCAGTCAAGCTTTGGTAGTCTCTCCGCAACATCCCAGATTTGGGGCTCCAGTAAGCAGCAAATTTCTCCAGATGTCAAGTCAGGGTGGCAGATGGGTACCTTCATCCCCCACAACAGGGATTTATCACTGCTATCACTTGCCACTTCCACCTGGTGCTCCTGTGTGGCTCAGGGTCAGTCATCCCAGACACTTTGCTTGAAAGCACCTCATCCTCCAGCTCCTCCTCCTCAGCTTTGAGGGCAATGAACCTGTTTCATAGCTGCAAGCCTTCAGGCAGAGCAGGACCCCACCTCTTGGTGCCAGAAGTCACCAGATTCCAGCCTTTGTCTTCCCTCAAATTTCCACTTACCAGCCTGCTAGGGACAGACTCCATCTGTGTCTCCACTGCAGTTGGGGTTCTAGGCTCTGAAGCTGTAGGGTCTTTGAGAGATCTTGTCTATCTCTCATTTATCCTCTTTGATGCTGCACAGCCTGCTTGCTTCCTCCCATAACTCCTCCACTCAATGACACAGTTCTTCAACAACAGCACACCTTGTGCAGGAAAGGGGACCACCTCCCCAGCCCCAGGAAGAGGCTCCAGGCAGTCCCCACACCTTGGGACTTGCAGGGCTGCACCCACCATCTAAAGCTCTGTCTGGGTTGAGACCTCTGTCCTGGCAGGGATAGTGGCTCCAACACCTGCTGGGAAACATGCTCTGTGGCGTATCACCACCAAGTCTGAGAATGCTTATATGCTGCTCTGACCTGAAAATCACTTCTTTGCATCCTGCTGTGTAAACTGCTGCATTTGTTCACTGCACTTTGGCAGCTGTGCTCTAGTCCTGGATCTTATACATGCCTCTCCCTACCTAGCACCAGCTAAAAGAGTGCTTGACTCTCCCTAATGAGAGATCAAGTTCTTTAGAGGTTTTCCAGACCCCTGAAAATGTTCCTAGAAGCTCAGGAAGATCTCAAAGAAACAGAGTCCAGAAACTGCTGTACAAATGGCTGCCTCTGTTAGCTGCCTTCTTATTTTATTAAGGTACCTCTCCTATTAAGCATCTATGATTAGAAGAGCCTATTCTCATTGTAGCTTATGATTTGATAGAAAACCACCTGAAATATCCAAATCCTTAACTTACCTGAATCTTCCCCTGAAAGCCTGAAGAGTTAGTCATGGATAGTTAGACATGGCAGTGCCTGAATTAAGTGTTTAAATTAGATTGATTGGGTTCCACCCTGTTTGTGGAAATAATTGATATAAATCAAAGTGAAAAAGATGTTCATCTCTCTGTGCTTTATGTAGGCTTTTCATGTTTATTATTCTCTGGTACATGGGAGCTCTACAGATTTCTGTATCTTTTGAAATTATTCCTTTATGAAATGACATCTAAGACAAAGTAAACTGAAAAATTCTGATTCCTCTCAGATGAAAGAAACATAGAACTGAGGTCGTTCCCTTCTTGGGAATATCACAGGAGTAGGCTGTTGCGTGGTGAGAAAGCAACACTTTCTATCACACTGTTTTTTCTTGAAAGAATAGTTATGGCTGATGTGCTGCTATTGAGTATGGTTTTGATGTAGTTTAAACATGGTTTTCTTGGGTTCTGCAAAGAAATGCAAACACAGACAAGTGTGTTGGGATTTCCACATAATGGCTATAGGAATGCAGGCAGCGATCTCTGGCAGGACTTAATGCCTAAGCCCATACACGATGTGACCCAGAAGAAGCTTTACTGATGAAGACCAGTCACCACCAAATTTTCAACTGACTGAAAAGCAGATGTTCATCCCTTGTATTCCTGGTCTTTGATGTTCACAGGTCCTTTATGTTGTATTTTTTGATTCTTCAGAACTTTTGTGAACCTAAATCTAAGGATTTTATTTTTACTACATTTCTATTCTGGGCTGTTAAGGAAGAAATATGGATTCTAGAAGTTTCTAGCTTGTTTTTTCATGGCTTCTGCTACTGCATTTCCATTAGTAAGGATGAAAGAAGAAAGGATATACAAAAAGTGATGACTGAACCTTTTTGCTATAATTTGAAGTCACATTTGATATAGCTGTTAAGGATATGATAATTTCACTTGAGGAGCATTTTGTTTGTTTTTGGCTTTGTCAGCTAGTTTTATCATTGCCATAATTTATATATAATTTAAGTGGGATGTCAGTTGTAGCAAAATGATTTACCTCAAACATTTTATCTGTCACTCTGTGCTGTGCCCAAATATTCTACATTTCAGAAAACTATTGGTATGCACATGATCGGTCATACAAAGCACTTCTTATCCTCCAAATATGTGTCACTCCTCACTTTGCTGATAAACAGGATAATTGCCATTGTCAGTCTCAATAAAATAATTTTTTTGGTCACTTATTGCACTCTTTAACCATTTAACAGAACTGGAAAATATTTTGTTAAATATAGATTTATTTTACAATGCAGTTGTGTTTCTAATGTTTAGCAAATAGAATCTATTTATTTCTATTGTGATGAATTTCATAAAGGAAGATTCAAGTTCAGAACCTAATGCAAGCTGAACTAAATCAGAAACTACAGATATCCCTAATTGTCCATGACTAGATCTATACAGATATACTTAGCCCTTCCTTAGGTTAATAGCACAGACATTCTGGTAATTAATTCATTTAACCCACTAACCCGTTAGTGATACCCACTAATTTTTGAACTTTCATGTTCAGCCTAACAGACACACATAAAAACATGGAAGACTGAGGCAACTCTAAGATATCTAGTGATTCCAGACAACTCAGAATATGCTAATTAGAAGTGTAGTTGGAAAATGTTAATTGTGACATGTAGGAGAATACATAGAAAGCTACTCAGGAATTGATCAGCTGGCCTGTGGAAATCTTATCACTATGTGCAGAGAGTACATAGAGGTTTAGGGAACATAGGTATTAATGATTCAAAGGCATTTTGACCAGGAAGAGAAGTGTTCTGTCCCTTTTTTTTTGTGGCAAAACAGACACAGAGGTATTTACAACACAGATGCAGTAGGAATATGCAGTGGACATTTGCCTTCGGTTTAAAATAAACTACTTTTTTTTTCACATTATTTCTTCTATCATATTTTTATTACTTCTGATATACTCTTTAGCTTTATTTTCCAAATATGAAGTTTATAAACCTTTACAGACATACCAATAAATAGTTTTTGCATTATGAACAACTATCTCATCAATAATGAAGATAATGCCAAAGAATATATACCTTTCACAACAGAGTGAGATGTGACAAAATGAAGAAAAAGATATTTTTCATTCTCTTAGTTGTAGCCAAAAAGAGTTTCAAAGCATACCTTGAGGCTGCCGTGGGTAAAATCTATTATGTAAGCAGTCACCTGTGAACAATTTCTACAAAATTTGGTGAAGAGTATTTATCATTCTTCAATTAAAATGTCAAATCTAATTAGCCTTCCCTTCAACATACTGTATCTTATCACAGTGGTACAAAGCGAGAGACTTTCCCTTGAATTACTAAAAAGAAAAGAGGGTATCTCTGAAAGCTCCATGAGAAGCAGGGGAGCCTTTCTGTAGGATTTTTCAAGTGCAAGGGAGTTAATCCATCAGCTGTTTATAGCCCATAAAATATCTATGGATTTGATACTATACCTGGATGAAGGAGAGGTTCGTTCTCATAAGACTCCAGACCAAATTGTTCTATGATTAGGAGACCTGTCCAAGACTCAGAGGTTATTTGATAATAACTGACATCATATATTGTTGTTTGGCAAAGTGGAGATTTCACTATTCATTTTTTGGTACTTGCTTTTAATCTGATATGACACAGCTTAACAAAGCTAAACACTAAATGATGAACAAGATGTTCTTTCAAAGTAAAGGATTCAAACAACGCCATCTTGCTTTTTCAGATAAGGGATTGCCAGTCCAGCCTGCAAGTCTGACTTACAGAAAGCACAGTGGAAAGCAAAATGTTGAATATTATTAACAGTAACTTAAACATTTTCAGACAAACACAAGTATTTCAAAACATTAGAAGGAGCATTTCATAAAATTTACCACTGATAGCTATAAGAAATAAACTGCAAGATATGAAATCAGTAAATATTTTCTGCTCACTGGTTTCCTGAAAAACTAGACCTGTCATACACAGACATGTGAGTAATGCAGTCCAACAATTTAAAGGCATGGATCATGATACTAATAACCTTCTGTAGGCTGATCAAATTATATCTGGATATAAATGGAATTATTCACCCCCCTAAACCAAGTTAAAATTCAAACTTTAAAGAGTTATGCAATGGTTTTATTATTATGGACAAGCCAGAGTAGTTATAGAGTTAAAATTACTCTATTTTTCTCCATTTTCCCACCTTCCAATCTCTCTAAATACAATAATTGGGTTTGTTCTTTTTTTCTGTTGTCATTGTTAGAGAGAGTGTTTTAGCTTTGGGACTTTTTTTTTCCAGATTAACTCTTGTTTTTATATTTATAGATTATTGGAAATTGTCAGAATCCAGTACTCTCTGGCCAGGTTCTTGTAGATATTCCACACAAGGAGGGTTTAGTGTTTAATATCAAATTTACTTATTTGTGAATATTTGACATTACATGGGACTTTGATTTTGCAGAATGGTGCAGCAATATAATGAAATCACAACACAAACACAATATAACAATTGCAATGTACAGTTGGATCACAATACGGACATGATTTATATCATTGGTCTATGTAATCACAGTGCTGGGTGTCCTCAGTCTCCAGGAAGGAATACATAAGTTAAAGCTAGCTCAAGCTTGTTGCTCTCTTCAATCTTCATTTTGTTGTTTTTTTCAGTTTTTATGAGAGCCACATATGCACTTTCCTATGCAGGTCTGGCTGGCTGGGGAAGATAATACTTTCTATTGAGCATTTTAGGGAACGCCATTTACATAACCACTTGAAGCAGTTAAATGATACAGCCATTTTTCTAAAGCAAAGGCTGTTCTCTGGTCCCCTTTATGTTGTGCTTCCTTTGTAATAGCTGTGGTCACTATATTCTTTTCTGAAATTCGTGAGTGCATCATCCTTGCTATTCTATTGGGTTTATGTGTCCGAGTTTTGGTAGGTGGGTCTGTGAGGAGAGACTGAGGCTGCCCCATGCTGGACATAGCTGATTCCAGATGGCTCCAACGGACCCACCACAAGACACAGCTGAGCCCATCAGGCAAGCTGGTGATAGCATATTTAAGAAAGGGTGAAAAATGCTGCAGAGCGGTTGAAAGAGTGGGGAGTGAAAAAAAATGTGCGAGAGACAACCTTACAGAGACCAAGGTCAGTGAAGAAGGAGCTGGGGGAGGTGCTCCAGGTGCCAGAGCAGATTCCCATGGAGAAGACCATGGTTTCACAAGTTGTTCTCCCTGCAGCCCATGGAGGACCATGCTGGAGCAGATATCCACACTGCAGCCCATAGAGGACCCCAACCCGCAGCAGATAGAGATGCCCTCAAGGAAGCTGCAAACTGTGGAGACCCCATGCAGGAGCAGGCTCCTGGCAGGCATTGCAGCCCGTGCGGGACCCATGCTGTAGCAGTATGTTCCTGATGGACTCTACTCCATGGAGAGGACCTGTGCTGGAGCAGTTCTTGAAGAACTGCAGCCCACAGGAAGGACCCAATGTTGGAGCAGTTCATGAAGGACTGTATACCTCATAAGGGACCCCATGCCGGAGCAAGCAAAAAGTGTAAGGAAGATGGAATAGCAGGGGCAAAATGTTATGAACTGACCGCAATCCCCATTCCCCATCTCCCCATGCCACTTAGGGGGAGGAGGTAGAAGATTTAGGAATGAAGGAATGCAATTAAGCCTGGGAAGAAGGAGGGGTGGAGTGAAGGTATTTTTAATTTTGTCTTTGTTTCTCACCATTTTATTCTACTTTTGTTGGCAAAAATATTATTTGCTCTTTCTCCAGCTTGAGTCTTTTTTGCCCATTATGGTAACTGCTGAGTGATCTCCATCTTTATCTTGACCCACAAGGTTTTCCATCATATTTTCTCTCTGTCCTGTTGAGGAGAAGGAGCGAGAGAGCAGCTTGGTGGGCATTTCGCAGCCAGACAAGCGTAACCCACCATACCTATTTTCTCTGACCCTCCTTCGATTGTAGGGATTCATTGATTGGTCACACAAAAAAAATGGAGATTAATAACCCTGCCATGATATTCCATGTAATTTTTGTCTGTAACTAGAAAATTGTTTGGCAGTGACTGTTCCTTCTCTGTTAATAGTACAGTTTCTCTAGGAAATGTAGTAGGTAGCAAAGTGCAGACCTAAAAAACTCTCCTGCTCAGCAATAGTTGGTTCTGTCATGCCTTGGATGAGACAGAACCAAATGTCAAAGAGGGAAGAGCTGAGAAGAACACCTTCTGTGTGGTAACATGGGAAACAATTTCTCCACTTTCATCATTTTCTGGCAAGTGTTCAGACAGCCCACAGTCACTAAAAATATTAACTATATGTCAGAATGTTAATGGAAATGCTGCACAAATTAAGTGTGCACATCAGTTGGGAGCCTTCAGTGTGCTAACTCAGAAAGCAAGGTAGTATATGTGGGAAAATGCAGGAAATGAGCAAAGTATCTAAATTCTCAGCAAAACCATTCTCCTCTACTTCTTCCCCTTCACCAAGTTTAAGATCCTTTCAAGTTAAATTTCCACTTCTGGTTAAGTATGTTCTTGAATTGCAAGTACATCTATTCTGCTGCTAACTGTTTTCAGCTCCTGTATCTGTTTACATTTACAGCTTAGATGTTTAGCTGGGAGTTGCTAAAATTTCAATGTACTTCCATCACATTAAACCAGCTGGGGTTCTGCTTAGCCATAAAACTTAGAAATTATTCATTTTCAAGGGGTTACTTGTCTGTGTCATGACTATATTTTACAGGCGTTATGTATTAAAGGATTCTCAGCTAATTACTTAGAAATAATATTAAAGTTTACATTCTTGATACCTTTGAACAGGTGAAATATTGATTTCCATTAGTGAGTATGAACACAACAGCATTCACATGGAATTTTCAGCCAATAATTTATATAATGACCACAACAATCATCAGCCCCCAAAAGGCATATAAATTAGTTTAAAATACAAGCACTTTTGAAACAGTTTAGCATAAAAAATATTAAACATTATAACACAGATAGCAAAGTTAGTTCTGTCAAATGTATGCAACTTCAGTTAAATTTATTTGAAACTTTGTCAGAATATAAGACCATTCCAGATTGGGTCAGGTGTAAATGAGCTAGTTTTTGATGTATAAATATGTATGAATGGTTATTTCCATGCAAAAGGTATTTGTGCATGTGCCTTAGCACATTTCCTTGCTTTGTATACTCATGCAAATACATATATGTAGACATAAGTAGATCCTGATAATTCCCTTGCCATCCAGTCCCCTATGTAAGTTTTAGAAGTTCTTTGATAACTTAGACCCTGATAACAACGTAATGGACAAATATTAATACTAGCATGTTGTGGGTTAGCCCCAGTCAGCAACTAAGCACCACACAGCTGCTCACTCACTCCCCCTGTAGTGGGATGGGGGAGAGAATAGGAAAAGTGAGAAAACTCATGGGTTGAGATAAAGAGAGTTTAATAGGTAAAGCAAAAGCCATGCACACAAGCAAAGCAAAAGAAAGAATTCATTCACTTCTTCCCATGGGCAGGCAGGTGTTCAGCCATCTCCAGGAAAGCAGGGCTCCATCACACGTAACAGTAACTTAGGAAGACAAACACCATCACTCCAAATGTCCCCCACTTCCTTCTTCTTCCCCCAGCTTTATATGCTGAGCATGACGCCATATGGTATGGAATATCCCTTTGGTCAGTTGGGGTCAGCTGTCCTGGCTGTGTCCCCTCCCAGCTTCTTGTGCACCTGGCAGAGCATGGGAAGCTGAAAAAGTCCTTGACTAGTGTAAGCACTACTTAGCAACAACTAAAACATCTCTGCATTATTAACACTGTTTTTAGCACAAATCCAAAACATAGCCCCATACTTGCTACTATGAAGAAAATTAACTCTATCCCAGCCGAAATCAGGACATAGCATCCAAGGTCACAGCCTGTTTTTGGTGATATAGCTGTTTTCATCAAAGGTCATTATGTTTTGTTTTGTTCTCACAAAGTGTTTTTTTTCCTAAAATAAACTTAAAAATATTCATACCCAAACTTCATTCATGGAAGGCTGAAGAGTTAATAATTGCCTTTAACACTAACCAGCATCAGTTCAACCATGTCTGCAAATGATTTTTGGGAACTGAGGAGTACCAAGAAGCTACCTTAAAATGTCATCCCACAAATAACCTATTGTTCTTGTTCTAATAAATCTTCTTGTCTTTCTACAAGTATACACCACAGAAGTTTACTTTATCTGTAAGGCTCTTTATGTCATTAGTTTTCATGCAAGCAACTTCTATTTTCATTATATTCTTTGCTTTTTATTTTTTATACTTTCAGTAGAGCTTTTTGTTGTGTGAAGTGATCATTCACTACTTCAATGCTCATGTCTCTGGAGTGTAGTATAGTAGTTATCCTCTATAACAAAACTTCTGTAAAAAAACCCCAAACAAACAAACAACTCCCCCACCCCCAAAAAAAAAAAAAAAACAACCTGAAATGTTAAGAAGGGAAATGATTAATAACCTCTCCAGAGAGAAGTATAGGGATGTTTCACACAGAATCAACTTACCCAGACTAGATTTTCACCAGCAAAATGGGATTAATACCCTTATCCTTATAAAAATGTCTTGGGATCTCTTAATGTAATTAGTTGTCATGGCAGTGATATCAATTTCTAAAGTAATTTCTGTCTTTCAAAGACAGTTGTCATCTTGGTAAAACATGATATTACTGCTTGCTGGGAGAGCAAATCACTGTGTTTGTAATGTTCAGAGAAACCAGTCTGGTGTTAAACAAAGAATAGAAAAGTTCTCTGCCAATAAACTGGCATCGATTAAAAATCCTGTCTTCACCAGTCCTTATGGATAAACTGTATTAGATGGAAATATTGCCACTTCCTTTAAAAACTCAGATCAAACTAAGGCCTGTATGCTAATAAATAAAATGTTACAAGAGACAAGAAAGATGTTGTGCAACTTATTTAAATGGGATTTTATTAAATCACACAACTTTTTTAACAACAGCTAAAGTAATGTAATATTGTACTAATTACAACAAGTAGAGGTGATAGCATTACTTACTATAAGGTCTTCTAATGTTTCCAATAATAACACCCTTTTTCTACCTCTTTATTACTTAACCAAAATTAGATAAAATGTAATCATCTGGACACTCAGCTTCTAAATGTTATGTATGCCTGGTTTAAAAAAAAAATAAAAAATCCATCAAGCCCAAATAGGCTAGACATTTCTCTGAAAGAGGCTGAGGGTGAACACCTGGGGTTTTATCCATGTTAAAGAAATCTAGAATCTTCTTATAAACTCTTTGTGCCTCTTGCTTTGAATTGTGAGATGAAATTTGTCAGGAAACATGTATTTTTGCCATATTTGTGAAAAACCACAGAATTTAGCCAAATTACACATCTTAAAAAAATTTGCAATTCATACATATTCAACTGAAAAGCAGAATTTCACAGCTCCATTCCCTAAATACTCCATCTGCACTGAGGATATTCTGGCCAGGTCTCAGTAGATATTAATGGATTATAGTATCTCTATGTCTAAGAATTTTAAGCAACAGGAAAAGGATTGTTTGTTTTGAACAACCAGTTGACAGCTCTGTGTTTTTGCCCAGGCAGCAAGAGAAAGTGGATAGAGAAGATGAGGGTGCAAACTATCCTATTTGAATTCAATCAAGATATTTTTGGAGCTAGATGACTAGACAGAGATTAGGAGTGGCACAGGAGGTTCACTTTCAAGAAAAACACATAACATGGTGTAAAATGAGACTTATTGGGAAAAAAAAATCTCAGCAGGATTCTGGTACTTAACTTCAGGAGATTGTTTCAGGAATCTGTGATTAAAACTGAAGGGAAACTAGAGGTGTCTGGAAAGGCTAGACAAATATGCATGGATATATTCTGGTAAGAAACCATAGCATTGTTGTTGAGAGAGTCTATGCAAAATAATTAATAATGTGAAGTGGTATGTATGAGATTTAATAGTGTTTGTTGATTGGAATCTTATGTAAATTCTAGCACTTAAGCATAGCAATAACAACTACTGTTCAACAACATTCAACTATGGGACAAAACTATGGGACAAAATAACAAATAATAACTGGCAATTATGGCAATAAGATAATTACGAGAATGGCAGTAGAAAATATAATCATAGCAATGATAAATAACTAATTAAATTGTGTCAATGGTAGTGGATAAATACTACAAACTCAACATCATGCTATCATTAAAATGCTAGTAGAGCAGTGTTATGGGTATGGCAGGCACCCTCAGTCCCAAATCCCTGAGTTCTCCCAACATGCTTAAGTTAACAAGACCCCTATCTTGATCCTTAGAGTTCTCATCCACGGTACAAGGGAACCAGCAGCATCCTGCTGGAGTGTCAAGGTGACTTGGAGAACATGCTTGCCTCCACAGCAGTTGACTCTGTGACACAGCCACTGATATCTGCAGTGCTGGTCCTCCTTACTTCAAAAGTTTAGTAGTCTTTTGAGTTTCCTTTTATCCCCTCAAAAGGCTGATAGTGTTATTCTGTTCTTTACTTCCCCAGTTTTGCAGACTAATAGTTACTCTTGCTGAGTTTGTTTCTCAGCCTGGAGATAACTGATTGCTGTGTCCTTGGTCATTATGTCCTTCCTCATCCTGTGAATGATCCTCTGGGGAGTCAGCTCCTCAAAACTAATCAGAAATGGCCATTCCTTCTTCCTTCTTTCTGCAGCTGATATAGCCACACCATTATCCCACTGTTTTTCGTATGTTCTACTTACTATGTTAGCTCAGAAGTACATTAGTTCAATTATTGCAGTCCATAGATATTCCACCATCTAAAACTTAAGTTTAATCAACATTTCAGTTAGTCCATATCTATGCAATACCAAATACATTTGTATTAGCAAATGCCACATCAAGGCATTTGACCTCAATGGTTACCTTTCCCCTTCTGTGGTGGCTAGATACATGCTAAGGTGCATCTCAGATTAGCAATTCCCTTCTCCCACAGTAGTAGTATGTATCAAGGCCTATTGTCCCATTCAGGCTCAGCAACTCCCTTCCCTTTATACAGATTTCAAGCCTTTTTGGTATTCTTAAATATCCTCTTACACATGCAAAGTAGAGATTGAGCAGTAGGAACAAGGCAAATATTAGTGTGGAGTCCAAAAGAAAAATATTTGTACTGACTAGTTTAGGAGAATGGATCTTTGATAAGAAAATATCCTAGCCCATGTTGTGGAGTTCATGATCCCTGTGTGAAACTAGTCTTGGGGCAACAACTCAATTACACTTTACAAAGAAGATGAAAACTTTCTGCAATTATAAAAAATTCCTGTTGCTCGTATAACAGAAGGCTGTGAGCTGACAATATTTAGGACTGATAGAGAGTTTGTAACAAGATTATTAAAACTGTCTTTCAAACAATCATCTGCAAATAGAATATTATGAAAATATTACTTATAAATACATTTTGTTAAACTCAGGAATTTTGGCTAGCTTTTTACAAGACAGCTGGTAACTCTTTAAAAATAAAAATGAAAAAAATTCGTGAGTTGTTTGGCCAAACCACATCCCCATAATCCTTTGACAGTTTCATAGGTTTTCAGCATCTAATTCTGGGTTTTGTTTTCTTGTTTGCTTGCATTTTCTTAGTCATAACACTGTGTATTCTCCATCACTGTAAAGTTTGATTTAAGTGGTAACTCACACACTTATGGTTTATTATACTGTATTCATATGCTCTTCTGTTTTTCTCATGTATCTATTTATCAATGAAATGTCCTGTTTCATACCGAATCCAGAATTTCTAATTCTGATCAGAAATCAGCATTCCTAATCCTTCTACCTAGAATTCATACTGACTCTGAGAGAACTGTAAACAACTGTGAAGCAATTAATAATGTTCCCCATGTTGGGGTAATGACTGTAGAACAAAATGGGTTTTGGGGTTCGATGATTAATATAATCTGACTCAAAAAGAACTGGAATTCTCTGCCTCAGGGAAAAAGAAGCCCCTCAACATATGTGAAGACTGAATTCAGAATTCACATGGGCTGAAGAGCAGCTTATACCCTAGTGCCTAGGACATCCCACCAAGGAAAACCAGACAGTAATAATTGGAACACTTAGAAACATGTCTACAAGAAATGACTGCATGCATCAAGAGGATATTCTGTTCTTTGATTTTAAGTCCAGTGGTGGAACTAAATCAAAATGCTTGCACTGTGTCCCTGCTGAAAATGAACAGATGGCTTCGTTCTCTTGTGCCATGAATAATATTTTTTTGCACATACACTTCAACAGCTAACCTCTATCCCCTTAACCCCCTGAAAAAAAAAAATTCTGGGGGAGGAAAAAAAAATAAAAGACTGTAAAACATGAATGACAATGAAAGTTTATGAAATCTTAATGAGTCTGCTTCTTAGCTGATGCATTTTTTGGCTATAAATCACCAATGTTTATTATAAGATCAGCGTAGTAACCATAGATAATATTTACTGTGAATAATGACTGGAAAATAATATCCTATTCTAAGGCACACAGAGAAACACCATATTGTTGCCCATCATTACAAAATATGACTAAACTATAACATAACATATCTGTGCAATAAATGTTACTCTTTATAGCAGCATCAGTTAGGCATTTCTCCCAGTGTTTATGCTTTCTACCTCATCCTCTTCTACATTTTTTTCCTCTCTTTTCAACTTTTTCATCCTTTGAGTACCCTAGTATTACCATATACAAGGAAGTCCAACATTCCTCATTACTTTTCCAGGTTCTTCTTCTGCTCCTTCATCTTTCTTTCACTGTTTCTAAGACATTTGTAATAGGGTTTCTTGATTTTCTACATGATTTTTACAGCTATTTTACTGTCTTGTACCAAAAAGGTAACTTGGTGATATTCCTCAGAGATTTTTGCCCAAAGCCTAACATTTTTGCAAATCTAGTGAGAAATAGAATTTTAAATATATTGAAGGATCTGTGATGAAGTTGCGGTCAGATCCATCCCCACAAGAACCACCCCATCCAAGTAGGAAAGGCGGGGAAAATATGGACTGAGATATCTTTCACCAAGTCAGCATCCCAAACACAGAGGTTATAAAATCACCCTTCCTGCTTTGCATAAAGAACCTCTGGGTGCTTTTTCTGACTACTGACTTACTTATTAGAAAATCTCTTCAGATCATATTTTAAAAGAAAAGTCTGACCTGGAAGTGTCTTGAGGAGAAGAAAAGTCCACTAATGCTAAGATCTCCCTTGTATCTGACTCCACCAAAATCATGTTTGTTGATCTTTCAGTTAATGAAGTTAATTTGCAATTAAGGGGGCATTTTCAGTGATAGTAGGCTAGGCTGTGAGTAAGCTTTCCTCCTTTTAGAATTTTGTTAGCATTGTGTTAATGACCAAATCTTCATGTACTCTGTTTTTTGCCTAGGATATTATAGGTATATTTTTAATTCATAGTTTCATAGACTTTTGTGCCAGAAAAGGATATTGGATCATCTAACATGACCCACTGTACACTCTAGGCCCAATAATGTGCATTTAACTAAAGCATGCATTCCTCAAAGACATTCAAACTGCACTCCAGCTTTTCAATAGATGAATATTTAGGTGTACCTGCTCAAGCAGGGGTTTAGGACGAGATGTTCTCCAGAGGTCCCCTCCAACCCCTACCAGTCTGTGATTCTGGTATTCTGTGATTTCAGTATTTCTTTAATTCCAAAAGAAAAACATGTTCTCCATTAACATGTATAAATTCTTTATAACTGGAATCTTAGTTTTTTATTTCAACACAGAATGTATTGTATATTATAGCCATGCCGCCCCCCCCCCCCCCCCCCCCCCCGAAAACCCCAAACCCAAACCAGCATCTCAGGATACTCACTTGGCAAGGGTGGTTACTATAGCAGATCATGGGTAATTCAGTCTATTCGTGGTATTCTTTAGGAAGAGCATATGAGAAGACAGCCAAACAATAACTTACACATGGCATCTCTGTCATGAATTTTTCTCCGTTGTTCTCCATTTTCAGATATTTCAGTTTCCAGTATCATTCCAGAATTAGTATCCATGAAAAAAACCCATTATTTTCATTCACTTATAGGAATGTGATAGTGTATATTTAAATAATGCATGTACACTCAAGCAGCCTTAAGTGTTTCAGAAGCCATCAGAACCTTGCCAGACCAGGAGCCAATAAAGAACTCTATCATGCTTTGTTGGTCCATCTTACTGGGCATACTGTAAAAGATCAAAAGATGGGATAACAACCATCTGTACTAATTGCATTGCTTCTGTGTTGGTTCTCTTCCTTCTGATTCATTACAATAACCATGCCCCCAGCAGATGTATCACACAGATTGAGTGGATGGGTCAGCTTGTAAAACTAAACTAAAACTCAAACAGTTGTTCCGGTCAGGTGGAGAAAACGAATTGCCCATATTTGTCACACCCACCTTAGGGAAAAGCTCTGGAAATAAACAAACAAGCTTCAGAGTCCAAGCGATTATCCATACCTTCCTAACATGCACAAGGACCTAAGCTGGCAAAAAGCCAGCATTCTTTATTATTGTCCTAGTTTTCTACAATTTTCATATACTTTTCTATGTCCCAATTTCCAGAGTGCTAAACCAGTACATTCCAATAAAGAAGCTAGAAAAAAATAACCTGTCTTTAGCTGCACAAAGTTCCTTAGTTGTCCCCTTTTATTTTCAACAGAAGAACGGTGAAAAGACAGAAACAAATGATTCAGCAGTTACAGAAAGTTGGTAGGAATTGTCCCCTTTCAGCTTTCAGTTGTTTCCTGTTTATTTAAACACTTGTTTTACCCAAACCAGAAAAGTCCAGAACTGTCAAATTAATAGAATCATACTGAGAAAGATGCAAAAAGGTTCCTCAAGCAACACAATCTTGTGTCTCAAACTGCTGGGCGGTGTTGACAGTGTCAGTTAACTAAAGGCTAAGGTCTGGATCAAGAAAAGTACTTAGGCACTGATTTTTGCATTGCCTCATCAGTACTGCTCTGGGTTATCTCACCTAACCTCATATTCACAGAGCAGACATCTACATGACCTAAACAGTCTCCTTTATGGGCAATAGAGTAAAACAAGTACTTACAGGATGCAGTCTGTCTCATCCTAATGTAGGCTAAAAATAGGACAGAGGAATTGCGCTATAGAAGTTTCAACTCATTGTTAGTGACTAAAGGGAATGTTGGAATTAGATTATAGTTAGCTATCTACACTGTTGGTGTGATGAACATTTAAAAAATACACCTTAGTAACTATAAATTAGACATATGTTTTTTCTTATACAATGCAGAGACACATAAATGATGCTTAACAGCATCAACAGACTCTGAACATTTGAGACTTTCTAAATTAGCCTTCAGGAAACACTTGCAGTAGTGTAGCAAAGAATCTGGTCCTTTTCTTGAAGCTTAGAAAACATCGGTGTTTCTTTTCCGGTAATTTTACTTTGCTTATAAATTGTTATTTGGCATTTTACCTAAATGCATTTTGCATGTTCCTGGTTTTTCTTTTTGAAAAACTGGTAATTTTGCTAATGTCCACTGCATCTTTCAGTACAGAAGACATGTTATTGTAGTGAATTTTTTGTGCACTGTGATATAAATATGTTTATATAAATATATACATATTAATTTGTATTATTAATTCACATATCATTTGAGCCTATTTCTCTATGAAATACAGGAAAATCTATAGAGCTGATGTTTCTTTCAAGATTATGAGTCATATTTGAAGTTTTCTATTCAACAAATATATTCCTATTTACACCTCATCAACTGACTGCAGTTTACACATTTGCTAACCACCAGTCAACAAGAATCTCCCAAGTTAGCCAGAACTGTTGAGAAAGGATTGAAAGTGGCTTGGTGAGCACTTCCACCAGCTCCCTCGGTACCCTTGGGTGGATCCCAGCTGGATCCCAGCTTGGGTGGATCCATAGACTTGTGTGTGTCTAAGTGGTGTAGCAGGTCGCTAACCATTTCCTTTTGAATTATGGGGGTTTCATTCTGCTCCCCTTCTCTGTCTTTAAGCTCAGGGGCCTGGAAACCCAGAGAACAACTGGTCTTACTATTACAGACTGAGGGAAAGAAGGCATTAAGTACCTCAGCCTTTTCCTCATCCTTTGTCACTATGTTTCCCCCCACATCCAATAAAAGATGGAGATTCTCCTTGGCCCTCCTTTTGTTGTTAATGTATTTATAGAGACATTTTTATTTTCTTTTACAGCAGTAGCCAGATTAAGTTCTGGTTGGGCTTTGGCCCTTCTAATTTTCTCCCTGCATAACCTCACAACATCCTTGTAGCCCTCCTGAGTTTCCTGACCCTTCTCCAAAGATCTCTTTTCAACCTGAGTTCCAGCCAAAGCTCTCTGTTCAGCCAGGCTGGTCTTCCCCACTGGCTCATCTTTCAGCACATGGGGATGGCCTGCCTTTGTGCCTTTATGATTTCCTTCTTGAAGAATGTCCAGTCTTCCTGGACTCCTTTGCCCTTCAGGGCTGCCTCCCCAGGAACTCCGTCAACCAGTCTCCTAAACAGACCAAAGTCTGCCCTCTGGAAGTCTAAGGTGGCAGTTCTACTAATCCCCTTGCTTGTCTGAGAATCAAAACCTCTACCATTTCATGATTGTTGTGCCTAAGATGACCTCTAATCATCACATCACCCACAAGTCCTTCTCCGTTCATAAACAACAGGTCCAGTGGGGTACCTCCCCTGGTTGACTCACTCACCAGCTGTGTCAGGAATTTATCTTCCACACACTCCAGGAACCTCCTAGACTGTTTCCTCTCTGCTGTATTGTATTTTGTGCAGTCATCTGGTAAGTCGAAGTCCCCCATGAGAACAAGGTCTAGCAATTGTGAGACTTCTCCCAGTTGTTTATAGAATATTTTATCTGCCTCTTCATCCTGGTTGGGTAGTCTGTAACAGACTCCCACCATGATAATCTGCCTTGTTGGCCTTTTCCCTGATTCTTACGCATAAACACTTGACCTTATCATCACCATCATCAAGCTCTAGACAGTCAAAACCCTCCCTAACATACAGGGCTACCCCACTGCCTCTCCTTTCTTGCCTATCCCTTCCGAAGAGTTTACAGCCACCCATTGCAATATTCCAGTTGTGTGAGTCATCCCACCACGTTTCTGTGATTGCAACTATGTCATAGTTTTCCAGCTGCACAATGGCTTCCAACTCTTCCTGTTTGTTGCCCATGCTGCATGCATTGGTGTAGATGCACTTCAGTTGAGCTATTGATCTCATCAGCTTTTTGGGGGGAGAAGCACTTCATGACCATTCTCAGGCACTCCTGTGGTTTCTAACACATCAATAACCCTTGTGTCTTTGCTGCTGCATGGATCTCCATCCCCTACCTCCACTGAGATGGCAGATCAAAGGACCTTACTAGCACACTGTCCCTCAAACACTGTCATGTGGCCCCCTGTCTTGTCTCTAGCAAGCCTGGTTTTATTCCTTTCCCCCTTTAAATCTAGTTTAATGCTCTTTCAACGAGCCCTGCTAACTCCTGCATGAAGATCGTTTTCCCCTGTTGAGACAGGTGTACCCCATATATAGCACATAACATCATACATATGAACATAACATTGTTATAGTCCAAAGCTTTTCCATATTAAACATCTCTTTTATTCAATATTTTTTTCCAAAATATTATAGCATCCTTATTTTTACCAGTAAAGAAACTAAGGAATAGATGTGTCCCAAATGAAACTGTTAGTTGATATGGGATCAGGAGTAAAATCCATCATCCTGTCCCTGTAGAGATATCTCCTCTACCTACCTAAAAATATCACTCCCCTACCACAGCTTCCCACAGGCAAGAGTAACTACCAGCCATGTTGTCTACTTCATTGCTGATGTTCAGAGAAGTGTTAGACACGGAAAGAACCACGGGAAGGCAGCAGGTGGTATTGTCTAGGGATGGAGTTGTAATTTGTGCTCTTCCATTTGTTAACATGCATACATTTAAATAATAAGAAATATAATGAAAGAGCAGTAGTTCCACTGATGGCTTTTGGCATCATTCGAAACTTGTGTGCAGAGTTTTTGAATTAACTGTCCTGTCAGCCAGGGTCCAAAAGAAAAATCTAAGGTTCCAGCTGCATTCTTCAACAGAATATTTTCAGAAATATTAAAAGCTTAATAGATACTGTTTTCATGCTAGAAAATGAGAGACTTCAGAACTCTTAGTATTAGATTAAATTTTTATTTATTTAATTAATTAATTAATTAATTTACTTTAAAGACTTTTCTTACCTTAAATTCTTTATGCCTCAGGCATTCATCTGGAGTCCTGATGTTGTGAGCCTTCAAGCTTATCTACAGTTACTGTGATGATGATTTTTAAATGTCCATATGGTAGTTTAAGTTTTTTTACTGACTCATAGTCACAGCTGAAAAATGCTAATGTATCCTGTCACCCCAGCTACTCCAACTTATCCGTCATCTCTGGTCTCTTGGCTTGTCCCATACCTCAAGATGCCTGTTGCCATTCTGTCTACAGGACTGACTGCAACAAAGGAGGATGTTTATGAACATTTATGCTTATGTGAATTTTCAAAGACAAAGTCTAGGGAGAATTAGTATATTTTCTCAGGCTTAGTTACATGTCTAGTACCTTATCAGAGCCATCAAGCCTAAAAAACAAAGTTGCCTTGGTTATTAACGTTCTTAGATGATTATGGCTATAACACCTCTGCTTAATAAAAGAAGTACTTTTACAACATCTTGAAAATTCAGTGCTGGTTTGTGAGACAATCAGTCTGGAAAAGGAAATAATATTGTGATTTAAGTGACCATCAAGAACAGTGACTGAAGAGTTAAAACTCAAAGCACGGTGTTTGTAATCAATTTGTGGCTTGAACTATATTAAACTATTCACAAAAAAATTTCTTGATTCAATTTATATAAGCAACTCATTGGTAAACATTGAACTGTGTTGTGAATAATTTGGAAATAAAAAAAAGCAAGCATGTAAAATAAATTATTCATAGAGCATTACCTATGCAAATCTCTTAGTTGTAGCCTCTTTCTTGTATTATCCATAAGAAGCTAAAGACTGTTTACCTTCTTTCTAAACAGACCTTAGTGAAGTACTGGGGAATCTGGCAGACCACAAAAAAAATTTCAAGGCAAATGCTAAAAACAGTGCTTTTCCATGGATATTTTTTAAACTCCCTTATTACGTATTCATAATATTATGATTTTAAAATTTGTGCACATTCTTACACAATGCATAGGACTCCTAAGTGACCACTTTTAAATGAAAGGATGAATTATTTATCCATCTCCACCTCTACACATTTTCCAAAGTCCATGAATTCTGTTTCCTAGAGTTTTGATTTCAAGGTGAGGACTTCTCAAGTTTTCCTCCCTCTACCTGAGTGTTTTTGGTCTTCTAGGTTTAATTTGTTAATTTAGTTCACACGTGCACTTTTCTCCTTTCTCTCCTATTCAGTACAACACCACCTTTGTTTAGGCACTCCAAGATGATTTCTGGACACAAAATTTTTTTACCTCACAGAAATCAGTGTCTGTGTTTCAGCTGCTGAGCTATTTTGGGTACCTCCCCTCTTTCCTTTGCAGGTATTCAAACAAGGACTCTTTATTGATATATAATGTGACATAAACATCATCCGGATTTCACAAGAGATTCTAAACCATTCACTTATTATATTAGATTGTTCAAGAGATCAAAGACTTCTCTCATTAAAATATAAAAAAAAAATCTAAATGTACAAATCACAACATCCTGTTGTGATATCTCTCTAACCCAAATTATTTGTTAGCCATATTCTGCAATGCCCAGGACCTGTTCCCTCTCCTCTGTCTGGGTGACAAATCAACTATGAGGCCATTAATGAAAACTGGTTTTGTTAGTCTATAACTTTTCTACCTGGAGAGGCATTCCTTTGACATTCTTCTCTTTCAGGTTGTCATGGTTTTAGCTGGGATAGTTAATTTTCTTCACTGTAGCTGATATAGTGCTGTATTTCGGACTTAGTATGAAAATAATGTTGATAACACACTAACGTTTTAGTTGTTGCTAAGTAGTGCTTACACTAGTTGAGGACTTTTCCAGCTTCCCATGCTCTGCCAGGTGCACAAGAAGCCTGGAGGGGAGAGGGCACATCCAGGAGAGCTGATCCGAATTGGCCAAAGGGATATTCCATATCACGTGACGTCACGCCCAGTATATTAACTGTGGGGAGTGGGCTGGGGGAGGCAGCGATCACGGCTCAGGGACTGGCTTGGCATCGGTTGGTGGGTGGTGAGCGGTTGCATCACCTGTATCTTTTTTTTCTTTTCCCTCTTTCCCCGGATTTCATTTCCCTCTCTCGTTATTTTCTATTATATTATCTTTATCATTATTATTATTATTATTATTATTATTATTATTATTATTACCATTACTACTATTACTCTTTTAATTATTAAACTGTTCTTATCTCAACCCATGAGCTTTCTTGCTTTTGTTCTTCCGTTTCTCTCCCCCATCCCACTGGGGTGGGGGGAGTGAGTGAGCGGCTGTGTGGTGCTTAGTTGCTGACTGGGGCTAAACCACAGCATAATAAGAGTTTACCTGGATGCTTCTTTGATATTCTAGGGTAGCATCTATGATATAAGATACTTTTACAAATAAAATTAAAAAATAATTATTAAAAAGCTGTAATTCAGAATGGAAATATTCAGCATAGAAGTATTCAGAGATACACGAAATGTAATTGTACACCACTTTGTTCCCACTTTCCAAAAGAAGAAAACAAGCAGAAGTACGTATCAAGTACTCTCTGTTGTTTTGTTTTTGTTTGCTTTTTTTTTTTTAACTATGTTTCAAGGACATTTTCTATTATCATTTGTTTATTTATATGTCATAAAAACAGTCAGTAAGTCAGTCCTGGTGTTTATAGTAATGTACAGTTGCAAGAACTACTAAGTAGTGAGCTTGCATCACCAAGACTTTCTTTTCCACAGAAAGGTGGCAAAATTAAAGAATTAGGATTCACATATCCTGCTATGTGTTTATGACACTGGTAGTTGAGTAGTGTAAGAGGTTTTGTCTGCTATAAACTGTGTTGTCAAGTAAACATTCTTCTGGTAATTATTAACAATCTAATAATTTAAATGCCTGAAAACACAAAAATAAATGACAAATATACCAAAATCATATAATTATTAAACTATGGATGTTCTGAGGATAAGGGTGTCAACAGTCTGCCTCTCTTCTCTAGTTCCTTATTTCCCAGATGACTGTGATTAGATAATCTGATTTCTGTGGAGGGCTGGGACCTGTTCTGCAGGTTGTATGGTGCAGGATGAAATCCTCTGCTTTACCCACTTCACTCCATGTTCCAAGAAGCCCATGTTCTCTCTTTTGCTTTAAAACAGGAGTTATTTTCTATGCTTTTCTAGAAAACAGAAGTGGATTCTGGCCTAAAAAGATCCTCTCCACCACTGAAACTTATAAGTACCAGAGAAGTTCGAAAAAGATACCAGATAGATGAAAATAGGAACAGGAGTATCACATTAGGTCTGTTAGCATAGAGTAGGACAAAAATCTATTATCATGACTAAGACAGCATTGGTGCATGATAATTTTGCTATCATTTAATATGTTTGTTTGGATCACTTCCTGTTACTGTTTCACCTATGAATTCTTTTAAATTGCCTTGTCAGTCATTTAGAAATGTTCATGTGGGTTCTTGTCTCCAGCAGGTGTTCCAGTCTTTCAGAGAACACAAAATGAACAATACAATCAATCTTTTCAGAATAGCTGTGCAGGAGGATTACCGTCCACAAAAGCTCAAAATCTTTTTTTTTTTTTTTTAAATTCATAGCATGTGGTTAAGTCTCAGGTTATGAACAGAAAACTGTAGATACACACACAAAAAAAAGAACAGTTTCAAACTGTTCAAACCAAATCAATGTATTTAGCACTTTGACTTGAAATGGTATACTTCTAGTACATCACAAGACTAAATCCACAGCAGAAAAGTCATACTTAAACACTGATGGACTTGAGGCCAACAGAAAATTAATGAAAATATTCTGACTAACATCAGAGGAACCATTATTTCACCCTGAAGAACTTAAAATGCACTTATCAGAAGTAATATGAGTATTTACACATCAAGTACCTTAATAATAATGAGATTTGATTTGCATCTGTTTCCATCTTTCTATTTCTTGTTGACTCCTCAGATTTTTCTACTCTTGATCTTTTCATTCCTTTGTATTTAAGTTATATTCAATTTTTGATCTGCTTTATCTTTATAATAAGTTTCTTGAGACTCATAATAGGTGTGTTATTATGTGCCTAATTCTATTTCAAATACCTTGCATTTTTGCCTAAGACAAAAATGAAGAGTTCAATTTGTGTAATATTAATTGAGATAAAACATGTTCAAAGTATCCATGAACTTAGCATTTCAGAAAATTCTGCTTTTTCACCTACATTTTTTTTTTCCAAAAAACTACTTGTCATTATTTACACTTATGAGTAGGAAGCAAGATGTTATGCTTTGCTGCTCAGGTAGAAAATGTTGAAATTAGGAAGACATGAATGATTTCTGACAGAAAAGTCAATTGCTTTTCTTAGTGTGCTCTGAACTAATTTTATAGACTTAGTTTCAATTTCTTTTCCCAAATTCCTGTACATTTATTTCTCTAGAAATGACCCAAGCCTGCAAGGTTTAAGTTACGGGATTCAACCCTTTGTCTTCCAGACCTCCATCCTTTTCTGATATATGTGAGAAAACTCACTCTTTAGTCTGGGGAAAATGACATGGTGATCTGTAGCTTTTCTTTTTTTTCTCAGCTATAAATTCTTATCTACATCACTGTGTTTCTTAGATTAAATCCATTAATGAGATGTTTAGTTTCTGTGTTGACTGGCACAATTAACTTCTTAGACTGAAACTCTTTTTAATAAAAAAAATATGTAAAATATTTTTTGCAGGTTAGAGGTTGTAACAATTACTGTTGGTGAACACTGAGGCATAGTTATTTCAAAAAAACTTAATAATACAATTCAGGTTGCAGCATCATTTCTAATATCACACCTGATGAATTTCTATGGGATATAAAAACAATGTGAATATAAATAAGCATCTGGCTAAAAGGGAATTAAAACAAACTTCTTTCTGATCAAATCTGTAACATTAGTTTTAAGCAGATTGCACAAAATACCTTCTAGCATTTTTTTTCTGTTTCTAATTTAAAGATCACAGTCTTCAATGGGTCATTAGTACTATCGTTATAACTAACAATATCAACGAACTGTAGTTCAAGTATTATCCATAGGGAGACATAAGGGAAATGGAGAAGGAAAGTATTCTTCTCAAACCAGAGGAGAGATCTTTGAAAGCATATTAGAAATATTACACCACTCTAACAATTTCTGCATGATCAGCAAAAAGCCCTCACTCGAAGAAATTAGAGACGTTTTTCTCACCATAATTTTTTATCTAGACTGATTTTTTAGAACATTTAGTATATTGTAATATTTTTCTGTTAAAAGTTCTAATATTTTGTGAATTCAGATTTTGATTCCTTTTTGTTTTTTCTTTCTTTACAAAAACTCTTCCTCCGTCTTCCCATTTCAGTATTTCTTGACATAAAAATAAAGCATTAAGCACTTTCAGACTTCTCCGGGGAAAACTTTGTTCTAATTGATCTTAGCCTTGTTATCCATCAATCACTCAATCAGCTATTATTTCATGTACAGTAACACATCGGAGAATGAATCTCAAAGTGCCATGCATAATAGCTGTTAGTTAACAAGAGAAAGCTAATCTCAACTGATGAATTTTCACCTTTGTTTTATGTGTACTTAAAAGAGTTTCTAATAACCTCAGGGACTAAATTTTATTGCTGCAGGGTATATGATTTGAAGTCTTAGTCTCTGTGTTTTGTGCAGATGTGTCCGTGATGACTAAGAAATAAAATGAACTTGGTTTTGAAATAAAATAATAGCATGAACTGCTGAATTTTTATGCTATATAGCAAAACAGTGACTAATTACATTTTTGTGACTTAAGAACTTACCAAGGACACTGGCTAGGCAAACTGTTATCAATAGATCAAAGCTATGTTACTGAATCAGTATCCATACAGTAAAAGTAATCATAACTACATTCTTTGCAGCTAACACACAGATGAGGAATACGCCTGAGGGAGGTCACAATGTTCTTACGCAAAACTGAAAATGTCCCACCAGCTAGATAATTGTTACATGGCCAACCCTGACCCTGACTCCATGAAACGTCAAGAGACACCTGAGGGAGCTCCCTCTGGGATTTTTTATCTGCACTTTTCCATTAAAAGAAACATTTTGTGTCAAAGTGAATGGTGGTAGTAAATATGCCCTATATTTACAGCATTGTCAGTACTAATGATAATTTCTAAAGCCCCATATATATTTTTTTCTGTCTTTTTGCTGCTTAATACAGATTGTGAAGCTCCCTACATCAAGAGTTTGACATTTTTTCTGGGTCATCTATAGACAGAAGAACAGAAGCCAGTGGATACAAAATGGCAAATGCACCTGGAAAGTCTGATGAACATCTGAGACCTTCAAAATGTCTCCTGAAGTGTATGTATGCTATTGTTCGTTAGAAGAAAAGAAGCATCAGAAAACTAACCAAAATCACTGTAATGTAAATAGACTATCTGTTTACTCTGCTACTAACTGAGCTTCTTCTCAGTATAAACAAGCACGTAATTTCTATTGTTAATTAGATACATTTGAGTAAATTCTGGTATAGAGTCATTTTCCAGATTACATGTGCTGACATCTGTATTAATAATATAATTATTAACAATTAGGAGGAACAGCAGTCATTTTCACAACTCAAATGAAAATTCCACAGAATTTTTCTGAGAAATTAGTTTCTATTTTAATCTAATAGAGTTTTGTAGAAGAATCTAGACCTTAATATTTTGCATGTAAGCAGGCCAGTTTTGTCTCTGGTAGATTCTTTCCATGGAATGCCTGTATTTCCCCTGTAGGCCTAGTGAAAAATTAGAGGGAGCAAGGTAATATGATACTAACCTTAACATTTACACATTTACAAGTTCTTTTTATTTGTTTAGTTGATTGATTGTTTTTTTTTTTTTTTTTTGTTTTTTTTTTTTTTTTTGTGGAGAATCTCTAATTTAAATTGTATACTTCAGGCAGAAAAAGCCTTGAGAATGTTTCCTCAAACATTTCAAGTAATAAAATAAAACTTAAAAAAAGTTTGGGGCATTCAGAGGCAAACAATGGCACAACACAAAAGAGAACTACAGTATATAGATAAATCTGTAGGGGTAATTTGACCTTCAGACCTTAAATGGCTGGTAAGTTTTGTGAGATAGAAACTGCTTCACTGGAGTGGGGAACCTGAGCTCATGACTGAAAGATGAGAAAAATTCTAGTAATTTTACTCAGGAAAACAGTCTGGAGGAAGGGACCAATCCATGGGAACTCTGCAGATTTTGAAGGATATTTTTGTCTCCATATTTGCACATTTTTGCCCCCAAGGCAAAATATTAATATGTATTTACTGTGACAATTTACAGTGAGTTTGAATAAACATCACTAGGATCTAAATTTGTTTAAAGGTAGTAGTTCTTCATAGCACATATTCAGTCCTCAGAAAGAATCAGTATGCCAATCCAAATTAATCTCCATCTTTTTTTAAAAAGCTATAATGCTTACTAGCACATGTCAATTAATAAATAGAGTGCTTATAAAAATTGGCACTTAACACTGTATTATGAATCAGGTTGTTCACTGTTAATGGAATGTAATGGATTGCAATTCTGCATTTTAATTTTACCTGTCAAAGCATGCCACTCTTACATTCCTTTCCATTTTTGCAACCAATTACATAATATTTGACAATGATAAGTAGACAAATGATAATACTTCACACATTTTTTTCAGTAGCTTCAGAAATGTAGTGACTATGGACAATTTTTAGTGCTTAACAAAAGTCCTGTAAACTTCACATAAATTATCGACATATGATTGTCCATTTTTCCTAGGTGAATGCTTATTTTCATTATGAATTTTTACACAGGGTCATAGTATAAGTATTCTACACATAAAGATTAAAAAATACATTGAGTGTAGCCACTAGACAAGTGATATTTACACAGACATTCTTGTCACTTCTGACACCAAGGTGCCAAGAAACTTTATTTGGTTTTGCTTCTGCTATTGTTAAAACTCCTGAACTCTATTCAGGTGTAAAAAAACAATAGGCACAAACCTTGAAAGCACTAGGATTGAGGCTAAGTGATATCTGCTAATAATTACTATTTCTTATGTGGCAGTTGTGGAGCTTGGACAAACAAATCTGTCCATAGGAACCACAGTACCTGATGCCTAAGGAAGAACACATAATAACATAAGTGCCTAGTAAGTAACCACAACAACCAGCTGAAGTTTTGTGCCTGTTATTTTCTGCTGGGAATTAACTTAGGTCAGTTCTATATCAGGGGGAAAAAAAACGTAAAAAGGAAAAATTAAGTTCTCACATTTTTTAGCATAGACATGCACCATATTTGTGAAACTGCACAGAGCAATAGCAATGTTTCTTTTCAAGCCAATACTAATTAAAGTTTGAATTAATCTCTCTGCCATTGCTAGCAGTAAACTTTAAAATATGTTTGCTTCTCTGGCTTGACAACAGTGAAAGAATTGGCTTCTTAGGCTTTTTTTTTTTTCATTCCTATTGTACTGAAGTGCTACTATATAAAAAAAAAAAAGTGTCTTACTGCCATTCACTACTGATCTATTTATGGAAAGTGCAATCTTCCTGTATGACAGTATCTAACACCTAAACAGCAATAAATTTACCTTTCTGCAGATAACTTGTATGAGTTATAAATCAAGAAAAAAATACCAAGGTACTGGAGCAAGAATATATATTGCCTTCACAAAACCAGTGCAATGAAAATTTCCTCCCCCCAAAATAATTACTTACATTAATTTCATTTGAAATAAAAATAAATACTGAACAGTATGTCTTATTACAACCCAAGAGGAAAGGAAAACGTGAAGTTTATATGTTGAACCTTAACCTCACAAGTGTCTATACAGTTCAACAAGGCTAGTAAGGTTATCTGCAGTTTCTTCAACAAACAGGATTCATATTTCTGAAGGTGTCAGTTTTATTATTGAATACTGTAGAGCAGAAATATTGGATATACTATAATTTCAATAAATTGTGATTCTGTGCTTCCTTTGAAGCTTTTTTGGCACACAAACAAAACATTTAACAGATGATAGAAGTAATACATTGAGAAAATTTCAGATTATTTTTAGTATTAAGAATTTCTATTGAAGGAATAAGTACTTTTCTTCTTATCCAACTTTTTAATACCTATATCACCATACTTCCAAATATACAGTACTTTCAGAAGGTTTACTAGTAGCAGAGCACCTGTAATTAACAAACCTTACCTATTCCTAGACTTCTAAGAACAACAAAAAAATCACCAAATAATCTGAATCTTGCCTAGATCCTGAAAAGCATATTTGTGCTGTGTAAACTGCGGGAGGTACCCCTTTATAATGGCAAATTGAGAAAACCATTTAAAGAATTAGAAAGAGATTGTTGTTATTGGCTAGCTTCATTTGTTGAGGACCTGGTGTCAACAAATGGGTAAAACAGTGGCAGAAAATGGAACACTCCTAACTTTTATTCTTTATGTTAAAAATTAAACTCTGGATAACACTGAGATGTAGATTCCTAAATGTATATGTTAATGTTCCCGTGGTACATATACCCATACAGACTGGGTAAATGAAGAAAAGAATACTAGAGAAACACTGTATCATCCTCTTGGCATTTTGAATTTTGGTTTGATTTTGTAATTATTCGTTGTATATAATTGTTTTCATTTAGCCATTCTGGGGTTGTCTAAATTCAGAACTGCTGGAAGAACTTCATAGGTTCAGGCCAAGGTGTACACACAATTTAATACTTGACTACCTGCCTCAAATGACCTACAGTATGAACTGCTTGAAGAATAATAAAGTTGATTTAAAGTGAAGGAATCTGTTCTTTGGAGATACCACTTACTGTGTTACGTGGTGTTGATATTATTATAATTCTGGGTTAAATTATGACTCGCCAATGCAATGTAAAAGGGATAAAGTCAGTGACCGTTTCCTCAGCATAGGAAAAGCAAAAACAGTTAACATTTTTGTACGGACCAAGGCTGCACCCTTAAAATGAGAGATCCCACTTATTGAAATTGTTTACATCACAGAGCAGTCTTGGAGTGTGCAAGCTGGCTCCTTTCAGATGAAACCAAATCAGCAAATGAGGTTTGGAAAAACACCTGGTGTGTTCCAACCAATAACTTTTTTTTTTTTTGGTGCCATGATGGAACCAGACTAGGGGTAATTTAAAGTAAAAAAGGAAAAAAAAAAAAAACAAACTAAAGAAAATTTATACCGTGGGGATAAAAGGTCCTCAACACCAACAGTTACCCTGTGCAGATTCACTCTCTATGCTACATATTTATACAAATGTCATAACTGTATATACTGGTTGACATGGTTGTCAATCACGTTGTATCCCTGAAGTATGATGTAATGGTTGATTTCCTTTTGCATTATGAAGTGTGCTTGGAGTTCTCTTTCTTAAAATCAGTGTTCTTAATGGAATTATCATAGTTTGATTCCTCTTCATGGTTCCTCTTACATTACCCTGTGCTTTTGTGGAACAATGGAATAAAAGCATTTGACAGCACACAACCAGCATCAGGATGTGTTGCTTGTGTAATTGTCATGGATCAGGGAGGCTGATGTTACTTCCTAGCCATCTCTTGCTCCCTTTATTTCCAGAGCACCGTATATGTTTTCAAATGTAACAAAATCTCTAACTGTAAACATAACCCAATATCCTATTGCATTAAATGCAATGCAAAATAATGTATAGTGTCTTGCTATGCAGCCACCATAAGGAGAATAAAAACCTAATTTTAAATTGTGTGTGTGTTCATGCATGTGTACATATTTAAGTAATGAATTAGATTAAGGGTAAAACCAAAGCTTTCATTATTTGATATTTTTTTAATGTTGAATATCTTCTTATTTAATGAACAATACAGTTGATTTCTTCAAATTTCTTCAGAAAAGGAGAGTAACCTCAGAGATTGTCAGAAAGTCAGATATAAAAACCATGTTTGATCTTTTACATCAAATACTGATTTTATTGAAGTCAGTGAAAGAACTCTAATTCAGACCTCAGAATTGTTCATAAGAATAAATATGTCTAATTACAGGATCCAAAATCCAATTGTAAAAATACCTAGGGTTAAAATTAATTCTTTTTACTCCATGCATGGCATTACCAATATACATCCATATCTTTCATTTTGTGTTTATCCTTTGCTGAATATAAGAACATGAAACACAGAGCTCTGTTGTGAAAAGTTCACCAGTCTGTAAAAGAACTTAAATCAATCAATTTCTGTATTATCACCCATTCAATTGTAGTTAAAACAATGTCAAATACTGCAATATATTAGAAATAATATTTTTTTCCCCAGGACAAAGCCTTGCTAAACAAATGAACTGGGCAGTGCTAGCTATAAGCGTAAGCTTTCCACAGAAAATTTAGATATGTAAGCACTCAGTGCCAAAAAGGCCAGATGTCGCTCATTCTTAGACAGTTATGAAAATTTTTTACATTCTTTACCTTTGGTTTTGTCATCCATTCACCAACTATCCCTTCATTTTTCCTTGATTCCTGCTTGGAGAGCCACATCAGCATCTCATTTTCCTGTATGTTCAAAATAATGAATGAGTCAAGTGTTTTTGTGCTCGGTTAAGCACCACAAATCTCATCTTTCCAAAATTCTTTTGAAACAAAACAAATATTAGGCTCCTATGTAACAACAGAAAATGTAATTACAGTTCACTAAGTTATGGTGATACATTTGAAAATAGTAGTTAGTATCTGTCCCTTTCTAGATCTAATGTGAAAGTGAGAACAGCAAAAGGAGATCTGCCTATGGAACATTACAATTAGTAAATCTTCTTAGTGTAATAGCATGATAGATTTAGAAGTATATCAGGCACAGAAAAAAAAAAAAACAAACCACACCTTTCTGTCATGGTTTAACCCCATTTGGCAACTAAGCACCACACAGCTGTTCATTCACTTGCCCTGTAGTAGGATGGGGGAGAGAATCAGAAGAGTAAAAATGAGAAAACTCATGGGTTCAGATAAAGACAGTTTAATAAGTAAAGTAAAAGCTGTGCATGCAAGCAAAACAAAACAAGGAATTCATTCACTACTTCTCAACAGCAAGCAGCTGTTCAACCATCTCCAGGAAAGCAGAGCTCCACCACATGTAACGGTTACTTCGAAAGACAAAATGCTATAACGCTGAATGTCCCCCCCTTCTTTCTTCTTCCCCCAGCTTCATATGCTGAGCATGATGACATATGGTGTAGAATATCCCTTTGGTCAGTTGGGGTCAGCTGTCCCGGCTGTGTCCCCTTCCAACTTCTTGTGCACCCCCAGCCTACTTGCTGGTGGGGTGGGGTGAGAAGCAGAAAAGGCCTTGGCTCTGTGTAAGCACTGCTCAGCAATCACAAAATCACAGAATGGTAGGGGTTGGAAGGGACCTCTGGAGATCATCTCATCCAACCCCCCTGCTTGAGCAGGCACTCCCAGAGCAGGGGGCACAGGACTGGGTCCAGGTGGATTTTGAATGTCTCCAGGGAAGGAGATTCCACAACCTCTCTGGGCAGCCTGTTCCACTGCTCTGTCACACTCACAGGAAAGAAGTTTTTCCTCATATTCATCTGGAACTTCCTCTGTTGTAATTTTGCCCATTGCCCCTTGTCCTGTCGTTGGGCACCACTGAAAAGAGTCTGGCCCCATCCTCTTGACACTCACCCTTCAGATATTTATAAGCATTTATAAGATCCCCCCTCAGTCTTCTCTTCTTCAAGCTAAACAAACCCAGGTGTCTCAGCCTTTCCTCAGAAGAGAGATGCTCCAGTTCCCTGGTCATCCTCATAGCTCTCCGCTGGACTCTCTCCAGTAGTTCCCTGTCTTTCTTGAAGTGGGGAGCCCAGAACTGGACACAGTACTCCAGATGTGGCCTCACTAGGGCAGAGTAGAGGGGGAGGATAAGCTCCCTTGACCTGCTGGCCACCCTCCTTTTAATGCACCTCAGGATACTTTTGGTCTTCGTGTCCACAAAGGCACATTGCTGGCTCATGATCAGCCTGCTGTCCAGCAGCACTCCCAGGTCCTTCACAGTGGAGCTGTCTTCCAGCAGGTCAACCCTCAACCTGTACTGGTGCATGGGGTTGTTCCTCCCCAGGGGCAGAACCTTACACTTGCTTTTGTCAAATTCCATGAGGTTCCCCTTGGCCCAGCAATCCAGCCTGTCCAGGTCTTGCTGAACAGCAGCACAGCCTTCTGGTGTATCAGCCACTCCTCCCAGTTTTGTATCATCAGCAAACTTGCTGAGGGTATGCTCTGTGCCTTCGTCCAGGTCACTGATGAATATGTTGAACAGGACTGGACCCAGCACAGACCCCTGGGAAACACCACTAATTACAGGTCTCCAACCAGACTCTGCACCGTTGATCATGACCCTCTGAGCTCTGCCATTCAGCCAGTTCTCTATCCACCTCACTGTCCACTCACCTAACCCAGACTTCCTAAGCTTACCTGTGAGGATGTTATGGGAGACAGTGTCAAAAGCCTTGCTGAATTCGAGGTAAACAACATCCACTGTTCTCCCTTCATCTACCCAGCCAGTCATGCCATCATAGAAGGCTGTCAGGTTGGTCAAGCATGATCTCCTCTTGGTGAACGCATGTTGACTACTTCTGATAACCTTCTTTTCCTCTACATGCCTGGAGATGACCTCCAGGATGAACTGTTCCATCAGCTTTCTGGGGATGGAGGTGAGGCTGACTGGCCTATAGTTTCCTGGGTCCTCCTTCTTGCCCTTTTTGAAGACTAGAGTGACATTGGCTACCCTCCAGTCCTCGGGCACCTCTCCTGTCCTCCATGACCTTTCACAGATGATGGAGACTGGCTTAGCAAGAGCATCCGCCAGCTCCCTCAGCACTCAACTCATGGGTGCATCCCATCGGGGCCCATGGATTTGTGAGGATCCAGTTTGCCTAAATGATCTCTAACCCAATCCTCCTCAAAAAAGGGGAAGTCTTCCTTTCTCCAGATTTTCTCTCTCACCTCTGTAGCCTGGTATGCCTGAGGGTCAGCCTTAGCAGTAAAGACTGAAGCAAAGAAGGCATTCAGTAACTCTGCCTTCTCTACATCCTGTGTCACCAGGGCACCCACCTCGTTCAGCAGAGGGCCCACAGTTTCCCCAGTCTTTCTTTTACTATTGGTGTATTTGAAGAAGCCGTTCTTGTTATCTTTGACATCCCTTGCCAGATTTAGTTCCAAGCGGGCCTTGGCCTTCCTCATTACATCTCTGCATACGCTGACAACGTTCCCATGTTCCTCCCAAGCGGCCAGTCTCTTTTTCCACATACTGTAAACCTCCTTCTTCCATTTGAGTTTTTCTAGAAGCTCTTTGCTCAGCCATGCGGGTCTCCTGGCTCCTCTGCTTGACTTCTTCCTTATAGGGATGCACTGATCTTGAGCTTGGAGGAAGTGGTACTTGAATATTGACCAACTGTCTCGGACCCCCCTACCTTCTAGAGCCCTAATCCATGGGATTCCTCCAAGCAGGTCTTTGAAGAGGCCAGAGGCATCTCTCCCAAAGTCCAGGGTTGTAATCCTACTTGTTGCCCTGCTTCTAGCACACAGGATCCTGAACTCCACCATCTCATAGTCACTGCAGCCAAGGCTACCCCCAATCCTCACATTCTTAACCAGACCTTCTTTGTTTGTTAGTATAAGGTCTAGCAACACATCTCACCTCATTGGCTCCTCCACCATCTTTGTCAAAAAGTTGTCCTTGATGCTCTGCAGGAACCTCCTGGATTGTGTGCACCTCGTTGTGTTGCTTTTCCAGCAAATATGAGGGTGTCTGAAATCCCCCATGAGAACCAGGGCCTGTGATTGTGAGGCTGCTTCCAGCTGTCTGTAGAAGGTTTCATCAACTTCCTGATCAGGTGGCCTGTAGCAAATGCCCACAACAGTGTCACCCATATTTGCCTGACCTTAAATTTTTACCCATAAGCTCTCAACTCATTCTTCCTCCACCCCTAGGCAGAGCTAAATACATTCCAGTTGCTCCCTCACATAAAGAGCAACTCCCCAATACTCTCCAATAACAAAAACATCTCTGTATTATCAACGTTGTTTTCAGCTCAAGTCCAAAGCATAGCCCCATACTTGCTACTATGAAGAAAATAAACTCCATCCCAACCAAAACCAACACACTTCCCTAGACACTTTAAAAAAATTAATACAAAGCTTAAAAGAACAGAAATGCCATCTTGTCCAAGCATGGGGCATTATGAGAAGAATCAGGAAATTAACCCATTTTTCCTAAAATATAACTGGAATTTAAAAAAACTATCTCATTGAAGTGCATCAGAGACACCTGATACACTGACAAGTATTCAACTGAAAATAACTTAAATGTCCTTGACTTGAATTAAAAAAAAAAAAAGGGAATGGTCAGCTAACACAATAAATGCAAAATATTCAGATTTAAGTTAGTTTGCATAATAAACCATCTGCTTTCATTGTCATAACTAAAGAAAAACTGTTTAAAGAAACTAAAATATCTTCAGCAAGTCAACAACAAACTAACGGTTTTCTCCAAATCCAGTGAAAGATGTTGGAATAATTACTTACTACATGTAGCAAAACCAAACAGGAAATATTTACTCTGGACATTCAGTTTATATCCTGATTGCCTTTTGATATTGAAAACCTTCTCTTCAGAGCTTCCTGGTGTGGGTGATATCTGTGACATAAACTGCTGCAAAATCTCCATGTTCCATGTTTTATTTTTCAGGTTAATTTCTAATTACAATGTTATTGAAGAAAATCAACAGAAAATTATTTCTTTACATTCATGATATTTTTTTCAGTCTCTACTTAAAAATAAATGTTGAAAATTTACTACCGTATAGGAAGGTTCAAGACAGACAATGAAAACTAATAATGCATTCAAAAGAAGTATTAAAATTTGGGGAAGAAAATCTAAACACAGATTTGTATTTTTTTAGACAGCTTGCTGTTGAGATGAGGCCAAAACACTAGCCTAGGAGTCCACCTGTCAGTTCCTAATTTCTCTCTTCTCTTCTCTTCTCTTCTCTTCTCTTCTCTTCTCTTCTCTTCTCTTCTCTTCTCTTCTCTTCTCTTCTCTTCTCTTCTCTTCTCTTCTCTTCTCTTCTCTTCTCTTCTCTTCTCTTCTCTTCTCTTCTCTTCTCTTCTCTTCTCTTCTCTTCTCTTCTCTTCTCTTCTCTTCTCTTTTTTCCTGTCTTTTATAATTGTACAGATTCTCAGTGAAACCAAAGTTTGCTTGACTATACAGAAAATGCCACCTGGATTTCCTTGGATCTTTTATCAACCAGCTAGCCAGGTATTATTAATATATGCATTTTGTCATCTGTTTCTCTCCTACTCTGTTGTATATGCTATGCTACCTACCAGTTTTCTTCCAGATATTTTTCCAGGATAAAAAAATGTGAAATTCTGTCACTCTTTCATTTTCCTCTCAAATTATACAACTTGCTCTTTGTAATGCTCTTCATTATGAGTCTTCACTAGCATAAGAGAAAGATATTTTACTGATTATGTTGCTTTGCAATGAAAGGCACCTTCTATACTTCACCAAGTCTGTATACTGCACATTTAATATTTTTGCCAACTGTTAAAGCAAAGCATTGTCAGCTGTGCAAAAAAAACCACAAATGCAGCGACAGCAGCAAATACATGAGATGGATAAGTGAGACATATGAAGATGGTTGAAATTATTTTCTTTTCAGTATTTCCCACATCATTTTAAAAAAACAGAGTTGATAGTAAGAGAGTTATCTATCCCATTGCATGAAAGAGCTATCAGAGAGTATATGGAGAAAGAAGGATTATGCTGATAATGGGAAAACTGCAGCCAACAGTTCAGATTTATAATAACCATGACCTAGCAATGAGCTGCATAGATGTTGACTTTTCTGTCTCTCTGGCAACTTATATAAATATAATGTGTTTTCCATCTAATTATAGGGATCCAGCTGCTCAGGGCTCATTGCAGGATGAACACTTGTATTTGGAATGGAAAGAGCCTAGCAGCAGAGAAAGGAAGGTGAGAGAAGGGTCTAATGTTGCACCAGTGAGCAATAGTAACAGCCACTGGGAATGAGACTCATCAAATCTCAATACAGACAGCATATATAAGGCCTCTGGTATAAAGAAAACCTTTATGGAATTACTGAATTAATGTCTGGTTACTGAATTAGATAATAAATATTCTAGAGTACTGACTATTCTGAGAGATCAAGATTTTTGTTTTTAAAGGAATAAAATAAAAATCTATTGATTTTCAGAAAAAAAGAAAAGATAAGTGAGCTGGATTACTATAATCTTGTAATGCTTAAATTATGTCCCTGGTAAATGACAGAACAAAATATTTAAAGGCAAACAAACATGAGGTCATTGGCAGACTCATAAATTTATTTGATGACATTATAGACATTTTGTCGTGCATGTGAATAAAGTAATCATAAAGGAAGATGAGCTAAGGAAGCTTCTGTCTGCTTTGTCACATGGTGTATTGACATTTCACTACGATAACAGATCCAACTGTCCTCTGTCCTTGAAGTGTGAGAGAGTCTAACAAATAGAGTGTGTTAAAAGAAATAGGCAGGGATGTCTGACTTCATATCATGTTGGTCTCCTAATTAATTGAGCCAGAAAATGTAAAATCATTACCCAACCAGGACAGTTGTCTCACTCCTATCTCAGCTGTGGCAGGTGAAGGGGAAGAAGGGATGAAACTGTAAATTAAAGAGAAGCCAAAACATCTATGAACCTTCATTAAATGAGGAACAGTAGGAGACTGTGGATAAAGTGTTGTATCTCAGAGACAGTGAAGGAATTTGTTCATCTATATCAATTTTTGGTTGCCTAGGAGAGATCTTTTGCTTGGTCATGATGCTGGTGTTCTAAAGCACAGAAGAAATTTGATGTGGTAGAGGAACCAAAGGATAGACTGATCTCTATGCTACAGAGATATCTGCTCCCACATAAGACAGGAAATTATTCCATCTTTAAAACAGGCTAATATAAGCTGTTTAAAAAGGAGATCTTTCTGACAGATAAAGTGGAGCTTTAATGTCTTTTTGGATATATGAGGAGCTCTGGTGTTGGAATGAAAAAAGTCTTGATTGATCAAAACATTAAAAAAATTGCTCCAAGTAAGAGTTTTACCTGAACTCAGAGTAAACTTGAGCTGATCAGTTTATCTTTCCACTCCTAACTACTGCAATTTTTATATATTCATATAAATGGCAACAATTCTGAAGTTGTTGTTCTTGGCTTAATAAAAATCATAAACTGATTATCAAAATTAAACTAAACACTCAGAAGTGCTTTATAAGTGATTGAGTTGATCTTGGAGGTCCCATTACCAAGGAAGAAAGATTTATTAGAATTAAATTTTGATTACCTTAGTCATTCCTCACATTTTTTTTTCTAACCTAATAAACTATAGACTGGTCCCACAAAGAAACAGATCTAGTCATCAGTGTGGTCAGGCTAGAACTGCAGAGTGAGTTTCTCTTGTGAATGTTGTGATCTTGTGTTGTGTGTCCTGCGTTATGCAGAAATTTAGAATTGATAAGCAGAAATTGCCTTTTTGGTGGTTTAAAAAAGCTTATGAATAGGATTCATGCTTAAAACACTAGACTAGGGGATTTAAATGTTTCTGATTCATCCAATAAGCCAAAGCCTTCTGTGGAAAACTTGCGCCCAATCACCTGATGATATCCTGAAGTATAACATGTCATGTCTTTCTTATGATGGAGTTTTAACTCTTCAAAATAGCTATGTCATAGCAAAATGGACTATCCACAGCTGGTGTGGTCTGGGTTTTGCAGGGATTTGGAGTAATAAAGATCTTTCCCCCAACTTTGTTCTTTCTGATGTTTTTATGATAGTGCTGAAATAACTGGGAATACTGTCCCATCAAGGAGAACAAAATACATGCAGCCTCGAAAGTTCTAGGTCTGCCAAAGGGTCTTTAATTTTCTCTCTCCTCAATGAGCTTTTAAACAGGATATCCATCACAGTATACTAAAAATAGAAACAGGCTGTTATTTTTAATTGTTTTTCACCTGAAAGATGTTAAGCATTCTTAGTTTTGGGTATCTCTCCTGTTTCTATTTCATTCCAGCAATTACAAGCAAGCAGACATCCTGTACTCAGATTAAGTGCAATATAATAAATAATAACAATATATAAAAATGATATAAATCTATTTCAACTTAATAAACCAAGTTTTCCTTCTATTTTTTCCCCTTTCTCTTTGTCAATAAGCAGCATCTGTCCACTCAAACTTCCCAATTGCACTGCTGCCTTGCCTTGGTTTCAGCTGGGATAGAGTTAATTTTCTTCACTGTAGCTGGTATAGAGCTGTGTTTTGGATTTAGGATGAGAATAATGTTGATAACACACTGATGTTTTAGTTGTTGCTAGGTAGTGCTTACACTAGTCAAGGACTTTTCATCTTCCCATGCTCTGCCAGGTACATGAGAAGCTGGGAGGGGACACAGCCAGGACAGCTGACCCCAACTGGCCAAAGGGATATTCCATACCACATGATGTCATGCTTCATATATAAGCTGGGGGGAGTTGGCCAGGGGGCAGCGATTGCTGCTTGGGGACAGGCTGGATGTTTGTCAGCTGATGGTGAGCAGTTGCATCACTTGTTTTTTTCCTGGGTTTTGTTTCTCTCTCTCTCTCTCATCATTTTTCTTTTAATTACATCATCATCATCATCATCATCATCATCATCATCATCATCATCATCATCATCATCATTATTATTATTATTATTGTTGTTGTTACTGCTGTTGTTATATTTTAATTATTAAACTGTTTGTATCTCAACCCATGAGTTTTCTTACTTTTCCCCTTCCGATTCTCTCCCCCGTCCCACTGGGGTGAGGGGTGAGTGAGCAGCTGTGTGGTGTTTAGCTGCCTGCTGGGTTAAACCACAACATGCCTCATCACACTAAATATAGTTTTCAATGCCTCTGAAAATAAGATAGTAGCAGCTTTTTAGCAACAACTATAAGGCTATCAGGATCTGCAAACCTCAAACAATCTTATTAGTGATTGGTGTTTTACAGAGTTCCTGCCACTTAGATTTCTCTATGTGATAAGAAAAGGCTTTCCTTCCTGTGGAGAAAAGGTTGACTTGACAGGAATCAAAATTCAGGGGTGGAACTGGAGAAGTAGAAACATGATACTAAAAAAGTGTGTTAAGCCAGCTTTCCCTCAGTTATTTATATGAATGATATTGTTGGAAAAATTGAATTGTAGAAGCTGTAATAGTATTGTGTATAAGGGCAACAAACCAATCACTTCTTTCAAGCATTTGTGAAAGACTCCAGAGATCAGGGTATTGGAGTTCTTCTCTCACAATATTTCTTCTTCGTTATTTTATATGTCCATATTTCAGATGATTATCCTGAAATGATTAATCATAGTTTGGAATCCCCTACATTTTATGAATGTTATCTGAAAGGGCAAGCACAAAGTCTTGTCAGTGTTATCAGTACCAACAGCCACAAGGAAAGTTGTGATCCTTCAGTGGTAACAAATATCTATTTTAGAAAGCAGTAATAGCCATTTGCTTACTAGTATGGCCTATAATGTAGTTTTCTGCACCTCGGAACATCAGATGGTAGTATTATGACAAGAAATTGAATTTGGAATTCATACTCTGTACAGGATCACACAAAAAAATAAAACCTGAAAAAAATCAATATTGCATTGCCCAAAGCCACTGATGAATACATTACATCTACTAGAGGTAGATTAAAAAAAAAAAAAAGAGAGAGATTTTACAGGGCAACATCAGTGCTTATTAGTTTACCTGATTGAATTTCTGGGTCTGAGAACATGACTATGTGCAGGAGTGAGATACCTAAAAACCTGTGGGGAAAAAAAAAAAATAGAATGGAGAAGTCAGCCAAAATAGATTTTCAAAGTTAAGGTAATAAGTCTTTGAAATTTCACACAGAAAAAAAGGAAAACAGAAAAAGGGCTAAGAAATTTTCTTTTTAGTCAGCTAAATAGGTAATTAACTTGAGTAGGTTCAGGCAGTAAATGTACTACTCATCACTGAAAACCTAGCATGAACTTAATGCAACATTTAAACAAATTTAAAACGCTAGTATGATCCAGCATAAAGGAAACTGCTTTAAGGATGTGGCAGCATTAATTTGGAGTCAGTTTATTGCATATTTCTTTGCCCATTTTAACTTGTGAAATATAGGAAATGAATGTTAGTATTTAAAAATAATTTTGAGGAGAATATTTTCTTAATCTAAATTTTGAAAAATTCATACTTGGTTTATGTCATAACAAATTATTTTATATTTTCAATAAAAATACATTACAGAATTTATTTTTTTCTATTTTCAGTACGGTTTTAAAGTATTGTTTTGGAACCAGGTCCAAAAAAAACAAGTTTAGTTGGGTAGAACAGCACTTTGATAACAGTTAAAGATCTGTATAACAAACAATTGGAATAAAAGTGCTATTCAGCAGTTATTTAAACTACTTTTGAACTTGAAAGACTCTTTAAATTTTTATGTGAAAATTCAGATTTGGGTTCTTTTGCATAGGGCTTTCCTGTCCTATGCAGCTATAAATATAAGTTCTATTTGCACTGTAATTGGACCTAGGAACCAGGCATAGTGTCTCAGCACTCTGAAGGCCCAAATTTGTTAGGTGCATGTAGACTACAATTTACATGTATGGATATCTCTCGGTTTTGCCCAGGATCTAATGATTACTTTCATTCAAAGCCACAACTGAAGGCAAATCTTCTTTATATTATTGTTATATGTTATTTACTTATATTACTGTGTATTATTTACTTGGGGTAAATCGCTAAGCATATAGATAAGAGTTCTGGGTTGTAGACCATCTAATCAAAGAATATAAAACTACACTACATATCACCTAGTAAAAAGTTTACCATGCTTGAATAAGGCTGCCCCAGAGCATCTTTCCTTACTTTCTTGAAGCTACAATGTTTAACAATAAAATGTAGGAATTGTGGTGGCAGAAATAACAGCAAGCTAGAGATTGCTGAAATACAAGAATCCTCTTTTCTTCTTTCTGTGCCAAGGCCTATATTTCCTTTATCTCCATGACTATTTAAAGTCTAATGAGTAAAACAATGTCTAGAACAGGGACTAAAATCCAGCATATTCACTGTATGTTCCATATCTTTATAAAGTTATGTACAGAACCAGTTTCATATTCAACTATGTGGGATTCATATATGTGAAGGTAGAAATTTGTTTTGGAATTCTACTGCCAACCAAGTTACCATCTGTGGTCAATGGAAAGAAGTAGGTGCTTCTAAGACTCTATTAATCTGAACCCACATAAGACATATAAGATACGTCAAACTGACCCCTCAAGTGTCCATTTGTAACTGTTTACTAAAAACGAATTCTAGATGACTAGCCATGTCTAGCTGTTTATGCCTAAAATAACTTCTAAAATTAGGTGAGATGGAATCTACCCCTTTGACCCTGTTTGCTCATCACTGGTGATATGAAAAAATAAATGCTGATTTCAGGGCCAACTGTAGTCATTGGAACACCTTTTTTGAAGAGGTAAATTTCAACTTCATTTTTCTGGAAAACAACAACAACAAAACCAAAACACCCAAATCCCAGGTGTATCACAATTAGTAAAGTCTGTGAGACAAAAATCAAGAAGAAAGCTGTAAGCCATATATATGTTTTGAAAAAGAATAGATCAGGAACTCTCTGGGTCACATTGGTTGCTGCTCCAGGAGGCTCATCATTGCCCTGTGCACAGTGACTAACCATAAACATATGTGCACATTGTAGACTAGCCATAAACAAATTTCTGCCTAGTGACCAGTTTTCTTCTGTCTCAGTTTCATTCTTTTTTCTTTCTTTTTCTTCTTCTTCTTTTCTGTTGTCTCACCAACTGCCTTCTTGAACATCTGTAGAGAAACAGGAAAGGTAACTCTGAAGATGGTTTCCACTTCAGAGACCATACAAGTAACATGAATAAATTACAGGTCTGTTTTCTAGGATGTGACCATTGACTTTCAACATTTTTAAACTGTCTGTTGATTCAGTCAGTCAGCAGTTAATTTATTGTGGAAAAAATTGAAAAACATGAGCAAGCAAACATGCTGTTCATATTCTATTTTTCCATTAAATAAGTATGAAAATGGAGGTCACAGAGTTCAATACTGTAATAAAAACAAAGATTTGCACTTCAGGGGTTTTGTGAAAGTCATATGTAATATACTAAATAAAAAGAAATTATAAACTGTATAAGGGAAATATTAGGGAAAAAAATACCCAGACAGTTGATAATTTGTTTCTGAATTATTAAAAGTTAGTAATAACTTTGTAAATTATTGGAGTCTTCATTAGGTAAGGAGTAAAACTTTACAGATCTGAAAAAAAAACCACAAACAAACACTCTTCAGTCTTTGGAACGCTGGGATAAGAGAACTGCAAAAGTGAAAGTCTGGAATTAAGTGATAATGAAACATAACTTGATGGCACTTTGTCTCTTCTCAGGATCTCCTCCATACATCAAGAAAAATTGTAAAATGCACTGAAATTATGGACATATTAATTCATACACTGAACTGGTCAGTAATAATTATTCAAATAATAATGTGTAAATTTTATTGCTGTATAAAATTATTTTTAATCCAAAAATGGATTAAGTTAATGTAGTTCTTTACAATGAAATGAAATGAGAGTGGTCTTAAACCACTCTCACTCTAAATAGCTCATATATGAAATGAGAGTGTTCTCACTAAATCATCTGGGCATTTCTGTCTAACGGTATTTAAATTTGTCCAGTGATTTCTTTTCTATCTGGAACATTTTATATATATAACGAATCATTGATAAGAAATATTTTCAGAGTAAAAAAGCTTTAGATTAATGAGTTGTCTTTTCCTGAGGGTTTGTTTTCTATCCTCGTTGAAAGGTTGTTCCAGAGGAATTTTACTTGTATTTTGGTTGTATTATGCACTGTATTAATGAGACAACTGGCAGCTTGTCAGGCCACACGGACCTGAATACTAGAATGTATTGATTTTGTCATAAAGAAACTACTAAGTACTAGCTAAAATATCTTCAGGTGGACAGATGCTACTAAAAGGCAGTGTGCCTCGCTGAATCTCTATGTGCTGAATGGCAAAAGCCTGAAAACTGAAATCTTTCAAAGATCTTAAGTAGTTTTCCATTCTGAGAACATAGAAGGAAAATGATGTGAAAATCTAATGTTATTTGTTTGGTTTTGTCCTTTATCATTTAGCGTCTCTAATTGGAGACAGGTTTTAGATTACTCAGAAGAATTCCATCTCTTATGTGCTACAGTGTACCGAAAATTAGGCCACTATGACTTGGTGCCAGCCTAGATGTTAAGAGCAGACACTATCAAAATGCTTAACTCATCCAAAAGCTCTGGTCTCAACCCCAAAGACATATCAACATCACTAAAAGAAACAGGAAAAAAAACCCACCAAAACCGCTGACCCAGAACTGATCAAGCATAACAGTACTGGTTCATTAACTGTATTGCACTAAGTGACCATCATAAGGCATCAACATAAAGCTAATCATCATGCAGTTAATATGAATATGAGTATGCCATTTCAAAATTGTACATATAGCAATTACTTAGCTGTGAAAAACCATTGAAAATTTCAGAGTTTTATATGCTTTCTAAGACACAGTGACATTCTTGGCAATTGGTGGAGCAGCATGAAATTTAAATCTTAATTCTTAAGATTCTTAATTTTAAAATTCTTAAATGTTTTAAGACTTAAGGAAACTTTAATAGGTGGCTAGCTTATCAAGCTGAATCTTGAACAAGTTTCAGATATAGAAGTGCAAAAAAGTGAGTCTCATTGCACCTGCATGTGGGAGCCTTGGCACAAAGAGTGCCAGAGAAATTCACTGTCGAAGGAAAACCCCTCTAAGCAGAGCTCTTATTTTAACATTTATTGTTAACAAAAAGCTGCATTATTATAGATATAATAAATGGATGTATTCAGTATGTCACCTAGGCAGACTGGATCTACTGTAGCCTATTTTCTATTCTTTACAAAGTAAGCCAGTCTGGTTTTGTTTTACGGTCGCTTTAAGATATTCAAGTTAAGAGGGGGTTTTTGGGTTGGTTTTGTTGTGGTTTGTTTTTTTCCCCCTGAAGTTTCTTGCCTGCCATTATTTAATTTATTTTCCCCTTAATTTTTTTTTTTTTTTGCCTATGTTAGAGTTAAACTCTTAACTTATTATATTATTTATAAAAAGTTTATAAAATTAAAGGCAATTAGCATAATAAAATCTTCTCTAGCATTGCCTGAGCATCTTTCCAAGTTGCTGTTGAGATCAGAAAAAGTTGTCTTCATCTAAGTTGCAGGGTGCTGAACACATGACTTGGGCTCTGAGATATTGTTAAGAAGTCTATATGAAGTCTACAACTAGGAAGTCAACAACACTCCAAGGTGAACCTATTTTCTATCAAGAACTGGTTACCAGAAAAAAAGATTTCTAATAAAATTATCTCCTCCATGGACCAGCTTCATTCACTCTTGCACACTTTCAAAACAGAAGTCACTACAGGTGTTATTCAGGAGTTACTTTATAAGAGCACTGGAGTAGGTGTCAGTCATTGCAGTGGGATAATGGCACACTGTCAAATACCTTAGATCCTCTCATGTCCTTACGTCACTAGAACCCAACTTAGTCCTGGGCCCTAGTTCCCTGGTCATCCACATACTTTGTATGTTAATTTTCTCAAGTTTTTCTTCCTGTGTCAAAAGCTTTTGTAATTCTGGGAATAATTCCATCAGAAATCTTTCCTTATGGTCAATATGGATGAAATCATACTAGTTTGACTATTTCCAGCCTATACAGTTCTTCAGGATCATCCAAGCAACTGTTGAATACTGGAAAACTCCCAGGTAACCTCAGTGCATGTTCTTAGGTAGGCAACAGCCACATCATAGTATAATGAACAACAAGGGTAGTCTGTGACAGAGTTCTCATTATCTGAGGCAACCTGAACAGAAAAGAAATAAAACTGTAATGATATCTGAGCATTACAGACATGGTACCTTTATGGCTATAGCCATTCTACTCCAGAAACAGCAGAGTATTGTAGGTATAAAACTATTCTTTGGCATTTGCTCTGGAGCTGAAGGATTACTCCCTTGGAGCAGACAACTTTGTCGGAGTAGATGTAAACAAACAGCACTAATGACCAAGCAGTACACAGTAGATTCCAGTTGTCCAAATCCAAAGAGTGCATTCTACCACATCTCTCTGTAAATATTTAGCAAGCTTCTTCTATATCAAGTTTTACTCTTTTATGTATGTCTTTTCAGTGGTTAATTATATCTTCTATAATCTCAAAATGTCTTTTAACACTTCTAACACTGTTATACACCCTATGTGATCAGCTCATGCTATATATTTGTCTTCTATATTTGTATAAAAAGTATTTATATATAAAAATATGTATTTATAAATATAAAAATTATATTTTAGATGTTGTCACTGTACAATATCAGAGCTCTATGACATGTACATTGACTACTCCTTTTGTTGCAGTATGGATTTTCTGCTCAAGAGCCTGTCATCTAGCTGCCTGTAAATTACAAAGTCCCAATTACTTAAGTTGCACAGGTAAAATAATTACCCTTCATATTCTTTAGATCTATATAACAATCCTTAATGCTGCATACACTCTAGTAGCAGATAGAAAATCACCGATGAATTTCTACAGGCCAGTGTGTGTCTGGCTGATTTTGTATTTCAAGATTTTCTTCCACTTCCCAAACTCTGATTTGGACATTTATCATACTTTTCCATTTGCATAGCATCAGATTTCCATCTAGGTTTGAAAATACAAAACCAATGCCCAGTACTTTTCACTGCTTACTGGTTAAATGACATAGACTCAACTAGATTTAATAACCTTTTGGCTTTGTCTTTAAAGTTCACCAATAAACCTACTGTTTAGTCTAAATTCTGCTAGAATTGTAAGTTCAGATTGTTACCTCTGTGGAATTCAGTGCAAATAACATGCCCTAGAAAGGTCTGGAGTAATTTCCTCCACTGAGACCCCCCCTCAGAAAACGTAATTTTAATTATCTCCAGACTTGCTGCTGGCTCTTTTTAAATGATTCATTCTTTACAGAGATCAGAGATTTCATATGTTTTTTAAAGTTATGGTTTTTTAACCCAAATTAACAATTAAAAATTTCATATTACACCCTCAAATTTCCTCCACAGAAGTTAATGGGCTAGACTTATAACTCTTACACTGATATAAAATCAATACCATTTTACTGTATTATCTAGTATTAAATCTTTGTAAGAAAGTGAAGGATATGCACAAAATTCACATCTCAGGAGATGGACAATGAGTATAATGGAAAGTTTAGTACCATGGGAACAATTTGCCTTAGCTGTTTGTTTTGAGACATTAGGGAAAGCTTTGATTTATTACATTAAGGTAATTATTATATACATATGATCACAATTAATTTTTTTCACACTGACCTCAATTATGAGTTGTGAGTAGCAAAAAGCTTGAAGTGAATCAGATCTTTCCTCATATGGACCTCACCCATCCTTTGTGGAAATTGTAGACATCCAAGTGGTTTATGAAAAAGGTTTTCCTGTGCCACCACTGTCTTGGAGGGGAAGGTAAAAACAAATCTATTTTAATTTTTCTCAGCAAAAATTCATAAATTCTGTCTTTGATCTCTGTCACCAAATGTAATCTCTGCCTATCTGATATTTTAAAGACTCTCCTCCTGCAATACTTTTACTCAAACTGAGGCTGTTCTTCAATGAATGACACTTCGGTTGGAATTGTAAAAAATAAATTGTTTACAATGGAACACATTTCAGGAAACAATTTTTTTTTCACAGAAATTTTAGTTGTAAGTCTACCAACTTGTAATTTAAAAATGAATATTTTAAGGAAAATTGGGACTGTATATAAAAATGTAGACTTTGCCAAATTTTCAGAATAAATGCTTTTATTCACCTTTATCTTTGTATTTCATACCAGTGATCTCCAGGACAAAGAGGTTTCAATCATTTTAGTTATCCTGTCCAAATATTCCGTAAAAAGATCACTGTGCTATGTTGAAAATAATACTACACTGGGATCAGTGGGGTCCATTATCAAATGCACTGGATATTATCACAAAAGAAATGGTATGTAGTATTTTCTACGTTTCTTACAAATACTTCTTTGGCAAATTATTTCAACTTACAACAGTCTCTTAAAAGAGAAATTTCAGTATTTCATTAGACAGCTGTAATTGTGAGTTTTCTAAAAAGTACCCTGACAGTGAATATCCAACATGATATTTGTAGTTTTCTCACCAACATTTCAAAAAAAAAAAGTGTCTCTTTCAGACAAACTATTGATACCTTGTAAGGACATAGGAGAAATCCACTGCTAGTATCTTGCATGAGCGAAAACTAGTTCAAGCTTCCTTTCCATATAAGGGCTGGCAAAAGACAACACAATCCCTTCTTTATTAGTAGTAATATCTGTTGTGCCTATTTTATTATTCCTTAAAGGAGCAGATATAGGGTTGACATTCTCTCACCTAACCTTTATCATTCAAGAGTTGAATGCCTAGTCTCATGAGGTAGGCTAGATAACTAATTAAGGTTCATCCTATATTAAGGTACAATATATTCCCTCTTGGAGTTGCTTATCTATTAGCTTTGATGTACTCAAGTAAGCAATATGAAACATAGCCACAATACAGGCTTATCTATGTGAAATTCCTACTTTCCCTTCAGTGGAGCTCATGTTCCTCTGTGTGCTGTAAAAATACTTACAGTCCCCAGGTTATACTGCATCTATTCTTGCTGTTCTTTTTCTTTGTATTTTTGATTTCTAATACAGAGAATAGTAATAAGCATATTAATTTTTAATAATTTTTCTCCTTTTTCTTTAATACAACTTTTTTTTGTCAGCTTCCAAACATTCTAGTTGTTCCTTATTGCCATAAGGACAGGTTAAATAAATTTATTTTCGTTTTATTTTCTGTTTAACACCTGAAAACATGGTGTTAAAAGACAACATATACTGTGCACTCTAAATCTCGTAGTGCAGATACATTTCTTGCTAAGCTTCATGAGTAATTTTGCCTTATAAATTGAATGGAAAACATGGATTTTGCACTTGAAATTTTGCACAAATGGAAAATGTGAATTTTGACCTATTTCAAATATATTTTAGTTACATTTTAAGAGGCAAAGGTGTTAAAACCTGGATTACAAGATTTCAATATAAAGAAAAACTAATGTGGCTCCCCTCCATATATTTACTTTGTTCCCAATAAATTCTTGCCCTTTTTCAGCAGAACACTTGGCTTGCACCTAAATTCAACCCATATTCTCATCTTTCTACAGGGCTTGTGTGTAAAAGCACCCTTGGGTAGGAATAGACCTGCACAGCCAAGCTAGGAATGTGATAGGGCTAGAAATCCCTGGAGAGGACTGGCCATACCTACCCCCTACAGAACTTGCATGAGGTTTTCTCTTGATCAGTATGACAGTTCTGTGGTCCTAAGACGATGTGACCCTGAGTGTGTAGATTTTCAGTTCAAAGTGACTGAAATAATGTAAGGTTTGTTTTGCTTTTTGCTAGCTGCTTTTAGGGTGTGTTGCATTCTGCAGGGGATGACAGGATATTTGCAGTAAAAGATGACTGAGAAAATGACGGAAATGGTCTAAAGACTAGCTGCAATATGGGATCTCTTCAGTTTTCCTGAAGGAGAATCACTGGGCAGGACAGATTCAAAATTCTTTGTGATCAAATAGTGCAGATAATTCTGCACTTACCTCTGCAACCCAGTCCATAGAAGGAAGCTGATCACTTGACTTCCAGAAAACAAAAATAAGCAGCTTGATAGTGCCTCTCCCGGAAAGCAGAAAGCAGAAGTCTGGATCTCTTTCAAGAAAGAAAGAAATGTCTTGTCATTTTCTGAACATGTTTTCTGTAACTACTACCTCCTTACAACAGGAGAGAATATGCATGCACATCACTTGAGCAGTCTGAATGTTGAACAGTGGGACAATGTGACTCCCAGTATTATATTCAGAGTCTTGTTATGGGGTAAAGGGAACATGCTGTAGATATGGAGCCAAGAATTAGTCATTACCTTAATTAAAATTTTTAACAATCTTATCAGAATGCAACTCTTATCAGCTAAGTTACAATATTGCTGACTCTCATAATCCACATAATGGCAAAAAAACCTCATTAATAATTGTTATTCAAGAAAACATGTTAATATCCAAGCCGTTTCCCCAGTATTGTGTTCACACTTCCAGCATTCCTAATGTGGAAGGCACTAGTTTTTCTCAATCAGGAAGATGGTGAGGTGTCCTGGTGGGTTTCCATCATCTTAAGAGGAGTTCAGCACCAGTGATGGGAGTCCGTTCCTCCTTGGTCCTGGGGACTGCTTTGGCTTGTTTCTAAATGCTTCCTCATCCCAGGCAGCTGCCTTCTGGGTGCGCCCAGATGAGTGTGAGCATGCCCCCATAACCTCCTGCAAGCTCAGCCCCCCCAGGTGCTCTTGTTTGTTGAGCAGCAGCTCCCTGGGTTTGCCAGACCCTTCCCACAAAGGCACTGGCAGAGCTCAAGCTCAGGTGGGAGTCCAGTGACAGTGGCTTAACTGTGCCTAATCCATTGGGGAACTGAATCCTGGGGTAAAGTGATCTGGATTCTTACTTAGCTAAAGTATAAGGTAGGCAAATACCTTCTGCAATAAGAATTGAGGCAATTCTGATAAATCAAAGAAGAAATTTCAAGAACTGGAATCTTATGCTTAAAAAGTTGCAATGCCTTGGGAATCCAATCTGTTTGACACTTCCACAATTAAGAAGTGATACACTGAAGTTAGCAGAACTGTGAATTTTCAGTTAGACATCTAAAATTCTCATTCTCACTCTACTCTCCTAAATATAACCATTAGATCTAGCTATAGTTTCCCTGTTGAGCTAGGATTTTCAGATCAGAACAGTTGAATTAGGAACAGATGCAAAAGGGTACATTTGTTTATTCAATGATCACTCAAAGACAAATACAATAGCATTGGGTGTGAGGGAAGGTGCTAACTAGCTAATTGTGATTCTGATTATGGTTTTGGCACATTCAGAATTGTATAAGCACATAACTGACTTTGTATTGTATATTATCACTTTTACCATCAGCACGTCAGAGAGACAGACAAATTGTCCAGCTGTCTCTATAATATTCCCAAGTGTGTCTTTAGTAGGGAAGACTGTTCATGTTTTTTATTTTATTTGCTTCTACCATTGCTTAGTTACTGTCCTTATCATTTTCATTTAAAACCTCGTGATCCAGAGCTCAAAAATGTACAACTGAAAGTTTAATTTAGTAATAATTGTGTAAAATAATAAAGCAGATAAACTTCTGTGGTTGCAACTTTCATCTTTCACATTTTCAGTGAAAGCACTGACTCTACAATTACTAATGTGCTAAAAAATGAAAAAAAAAAGCATACCTAGCTTACCCTATGAATAGCTAATCAGATGCTAATGTGATCAATCAGACCCTCAAATCTGCAGATGTCCTCCTTTATTTCTACAGTACAGGTTTTAATTTTGTGTTGTTACATGCACAGGAAATGAACAGGAGTTTAAGAGGAAATTACTTTCCCCTTCGTTCCCCATCAGTATTGTATAATTCAGTTTATTGCTAAAAGCAGTTTGCATACAAGAATAACCTTAAAGCTAACTTAAGTTTTGCTATTATGTAAATGAAGCAAGATTACATTGACCCTAACTCTTGCTTCAAACAATAACATGTCTATTATGACTGCAACATGAGAAGAATCTTGTACGTCAGATCTTCCGCTGTAGAAAGATGGATCATGTCACAGGCTTGGTACAAAGCTGTAGGACAGCCATCTCAGGACACCCTCAGAAAACTTTATAATACTGTGTGACTCAAACTTGAATTTGGAGATTAAAGTGACAGAGAACAAACTCTGAAGTTGTACATCAGTATCCGTTTTCATACAATTTATCCTAAGTAAATTGTATTAACAGCTGAACATGTATATTTGTGTTATTCCATTTTCACATGTCCTTTTCCATAGGCAGAGGAGCACATTACTGCTACCATTTTAGACTTCGGCTGCTCATGACTGTTCATTGCTCCTGATTGAGGTTATCAGTCCTTTTACCTCTGCTGGTTGCAAGATCATTCTTAACCCATTTGGGCTGATATGGACATTTCATATAACAAGTCTCTGCCAAGACAGTAGTTCTAAGAAATCAGTTTACCTTTGTTGGTTGAGCCAAAAGTAATAATCACCTCAAGCAACTGCAGGACAATATGTGCAGAGAACCTTAATTGGCAGAGGGAGAAAATATTACAGCAGATAATTCACTTGATATGTTGACCTCCTTTTTATTTGGAAAATATAGCCATAAAATCATGCAGATAGATTTCCTGTGTAAGGCAGGTCATAGAGTTTAATACAGTAATTCCTACATCAAGACAATGAGGCAGTTATGCCTGTGAGATTTAACAGCATTCCTGTTGCTGTTGGGAGCAAAGGATTATTTTTGAAATATTATGTGTATAGATCACAAAACACCTGTGTTTAAGTAATGCCTGCATTTTGATTAAAACTCAGATACTGAGCTATATGTGTACCATAATGTTGCAGATGACATTGTTTCCCAACCTTGATCAAGTAACTAGTCCTATTGATTAGAATCTATAGCTTCGGTTTTGTAATTTCATAACTTCTTCACACTCTTAGATGTAAGGGTGCAAGATTTTCCAGGAATACTGAGTCAGACTTCTCAGTTCTCCACAAGAAGATCTTCCATTTGATAAATCTCTTGCCATTTAATAGCTACGAAATTGAGCTGAAACACAGAAATTTCTTTGAGACTGCATGAAACAGCAACGGAGTATCAGCATGTGCCATGATACTGCCAATGGAGTCTTGAGAGCTATCCATCTGGTCTCTGGAAGTGAGTAGTGCCAGCAGTGCAGACACCTAACGGTAGGCAAGATGACTCCCTCTCTTGTATCTAAACTACAGGCATTTGTTATCCTCACTATATAAGTCAGAGAAATAATATTCCTGATTTACTATGCCACTGAGAAAGCAGTGTCAGCAGAAGTCCTTTCTAAGGATATATTTATTTTAAAAATGTATTTCTGTGCTTATGGAGAATAAATTTATTTCCTTTTAGCACTCACAGAAACAGTTTTATTATAACTGCTAAAAAGGATAGCATGATCAGAGTAAACTGTGGAAAACGAAAGAGAGATCAATTACATGATTATTATACAGAAACTGTAAAATGTCACAGCCTACACAGGTTCTCCCCATTTCCTGAGGAATCACTTTCTATGATTCCCCCAGCTGTATTGACTAAATCTCCATTGATCACAATGCTAGCCGAGACAAGTAACTCATACATAAATCACATTGCAGACACCTCACAATAGGCAAGGTGAAATCCACCCAGACCGTACATTCTCACAGCTCTAGAGTGGTACTTATATAACTGGTTCTTTCCACTTTCTTCTGCAACTAAGTGCACAGATGATCTGTTTGCCATACTTTGTTATGCTTTCTCTCCTCTTCTTCAATACCTAGTCTTGTTTTCCACCTCTACCTGTGCTACTTATAGATAACCAACCTAACCTGTTAGTTGGAAAGCTCCTATGAAGGTCAACAACATCCTGCACAAAGAAGGGGTAACTCCTAAGGCTCTGTGAAGTTCTGTTCAGAATACACCCAAGGATTAAGATTCTGGAGCCTCTCTGGGCAATAGGGTTTAAACTATCTCATTGTAAAGAATTCAGTTGGATTTATTTTTTTTTTTTTATTTCCCCAGCTTGTGACCACTGTCTCTTGTTCTCTCATTGTACATCACTAGAAATGGTTTGTTTTATTTTTCTTTATACCTTCCTTTTTGGTAATGGAAGACAGCAGTTAGGTCCTCACCCTTGAGTATTCTCTTCTCCAGGGTGCACAAACCTTCAGTCCCTCCTCATGTTATGTCTGCCAGTCCTCGAATCATCTTAGTGATCTTTTGTTGGATTTTATCCAGATTATTGACATGCCTTTAATACAAGGAGCCAAAACTGGACACAGTATTACAGATATGCCCTCATGAATGCCAAGTAGAGGGAATTGGTTACTTCCCTTGATCTACAGCTATACTTTTGTTAATTCACAGTAATTCGTGAGTTTTCACTTGTCTAAGGGTACCCTGCTAATGCATATTCAAATTCCCCAGTCCTTCCCTGCAAGGCTGTGAAACAGCCAGTCAGTTCCCAGTCCATACTGATGTGTAGGGCTCTTCCATCCCAGGCGCAGGGCTTCACATTTGTCTCTGCTAAACTTCCTCAGTTTCCAGTGGCTCATTCCTTCAGCTTTTTTGAGTCCCTCTGAATGGAAACCCTCCCTCACGCTAATAACCACTCTCCATTATGGTGTTGTCGACAATAGTGATGAGGGTTAATTGTCTTCCTGTCACTGATGAAGTTCTTAAGTCAATATCTGTGGAATGTCAAGTGTGACCAGATACCAGTTAGATTTCAAAGTGTTGTCCACTAGCCTTTTAAGCCTGATGGATAAACCATTTTTTACCTACCTTGTAATCCACACAGCCTGTTCACATCTCACCACTTTGACTTCCAGAATGCTATTGGAGGTCATTTAAAAGAAACATTGCTAAAGTCAAGGTAAACATCTACTCTCATCCACAGAGCCAATCATTTCATGATAGAAACTGATTAAGTGGTCAAGGACAATTTGCTCTTGGTAAATTCTTGCTGGCTGTTCCCAGTCACCTTGTCCTTCCTGTTCTCGGACATAACTTCTATGAGAACTTGCTCCATAATCTTCCTAGAGACCGATGCAAGCCTGACCACTGTAGTTCCCTGTGTCCTTCATGACTTTTAAAATCGGAATAGCATAAGGAGCTAATAAACTTATTTGATTTTTCACTTAGTGTTCTATTCTGTTGGAATACATTTCTGAACTTGATTGCCCAGTGATTTGAACAGTAATTTTTCAAATAATTTTCTGGTTTGGTTTGTTTTCTCAAATGGAGAAGGTGTTTGTGTAAAACCAAAACATCCCATGGAAATATAAAAAAATAACTAAATTGCTTCAGATATACAACAAACCAAGTTGAAATCTTTCATTTTGGATTAAGTCAACATTAAAGAATGTGTGCTGTATTTCATCACAGGACTGAAGTTTGTGCACCTATGTTTTCCTTTGTCTGTTGTAACTGCAACATACTTCAAGATTCTTCTGAACTGACAAAATTTAGGAAGCCAGTGTACAATGCAGGCTAAAGCTAGGAGAAGCATGGAATTCCCTTTCAGTATAAACCAAACCATATTCTAACTCAATTTTGCTAAAAATTTGTACAAATAATTGATTTTTTTTCCCAGCGTGGAAGGAAAATAATAATTTAGATTAAAAATTTTTATTTCCATTACTAAAGTTGAAATTTGTAAGATAATGAAAAGAAAAAGATTATTTTTCTTCATTATTTTCAATGGTTATATCATATTTTATCTGCTTAGTGTCCTATTCTCTGGGAACTGGAGTTTACATGTAAGATGCCCCTTTTTTCTGTAAACAAAAATATATCAGGTAGAGCTTGGGCAAAAGAAAACATGTACTGCATTTTGAGGTACAGAAATGTAGAGTCTGAACTATCTACTGTCATGATAAAGATGGTGAGCTAATAAGAAAATACATATAATGGTTCACGAAACAGTTTTAAAATAAAACTTTTTCAGGACACCTGAAAAGACAAAATAACCTGATGATGATGAAAGATCTGAAATGAAAAATCATCTTTATTCTCCCAGTGCCGCTTTTTAATTCATAAAAAATTCAGATTTTAAGGTGTATCTCTATGCAAAAGGATGTTTTGTAGAAAATTATTAAAAAGTCTGTGGAGCAAGGTAACTCAGATTTATAGTTTATCAGGCTATATGAAAAATCAAACCAAACCAAACCAAACCAAAACCTTTCTGATCTTTCAGGGGAAATTGCCCTTTACTTAGTACAGTTTTGGGTTAGTGGTCATCCTGTGACTGCAGTTCCTTGAATGTTGAAGAACTATATATGACTGATGCATAAGTAAAGGAGACATTGGCTGCCTAGGTAAGTAAAAAGCTTCTGTTCCTCCCTATCTATCAGTTTATCCCAAACTTGATACACAAGTAGAATTAGAAAGTAATTAACATTTCTCTTTCCATTACCCACAGAAAAGATGCATTGGAATTTCCTTCATTCATGCTGGTGAGTTTCAGAACGTCTTCGGTTTAGAGCTAACAGCTCTCAGAAATTAAAGGAACTTGTGCACATGTAGGAGAGAGGTGGAGAGTAATGTACATGCTAATAAAATATCAGTGTGGTCTGCATCATTAAAATATCAGTTTTAGCCTTTTTGGTACATAGATTACTGTTTGAACAAAGAAAAGAACTCTTTTGAAGTTCAAAAATAAAAGCTAGTGGGAATACATTGGAGGGAAGAGGTATTGTAACAATTAGAAAGGTATTACTCATATGAATGCAACATGTGTCTCTGTTTACAGTATGATGTTAGGTGTCATTTTCAGAGACAGGTGTCTCTGCATGCAGAGTGGTAGGTGTATAACTGGACAGCACATGCTTTATTTCCATTTCTGCTGGATGTATGAACTGCACTTCTGAAAATAAGTCTAACTGCATTTCAAGCAATGCATCTCATTGCAGGCTTTTAAATGTGTCACAAAGCTCTTTCTAAGTAACAGCAAAAAGCCTTGAGTCACTCCTGATGCTGAAGAAATCAGTTGTGCAATTTATACTCAACATGCGCATGAAGAAAATACACAGCATAAAGTAAAACTGAAATGAATACTGTAAAGTTTGTGTTCCAGGGGAAACTAGGAACTTTCTTGAAGGTGATTGAAAAAAACCTCTCAACTAGCTCACTGAACTTCATGGATCAGTAATATTCTTTGAGACTTACACAGATATTCTACACAAACTTTTATTTTCTCCTCAGCCAAATAACACAACATAAAACAATAATTATGAACATAACCAACCATGTTTTAAAAGTTAAATCGACATTTTTCATGAAAATGATTAATTACTCCACTGTGCCCATGTTCATGGACTGCTCAGTAACAAATTAAAGTTGATTTTGTGTATGGGCCATGAAAGGTAGGAAACATTAAATTTCATTTTGTCTATCAGCCTTGTAAGTAGTTTACAAGAAGTTTACACCCACCGTGCAATATTAAAACTCAGCCAGTTACAACACTGGCTGAGGCTGGACTTGTTAATAAATCATAGATTCATCTATCGATTATGTTCTTCATACTTTTACAATATTTTATGTTCCTAACATTTTTAAACAAAGGAATTGAAATATAAATATGTTTGCAACCATTTTAGTTTGGGGATATTGATTGACCCACACAAAGTTTAAAACAGATTGTCTTGTGACAGCTTAGCAAACTAGAGTGATTTTTTTCTGTGGCCAACACTTTATTTTCCATCACTCACAGCTTTCATTTCAAACACACAAACAACCTAAAGAAAACTCCCCAGACCTCTGGTGAAAAAAAATCCATGGAAAAGCTAGGTGAGTACAACTACTGTCAGTGTAAGTATTCAGAGGATCTGCAATAGAAGATCTGAAATACATGAACAGTCATACACAAACAAAGAGAAATTAAAAATAGTATTAGTGAATGTATAAGCAAAAAATGAGAGGTTTTCAGGGCATAACTGAGGATTTTTAGCCTAGAAAAGAAGGCCATGATGGTTTTATTCTTATTGATTGTCTAATATTTGGTTTCCAATATAAATTTTATTGTTGGAATGATCTCTTCTCAGGCAGGTGAGACAAGGAAGTTGGTGTTATGGATGAAAAGGCCATTAAACATGGAGTAAATTGTTCCAGAGCAGACTGGTTAATTTTTCCTTATTAATAAGTTGGTGGTGAACATGAGCGAAGAGACACAGTGTACTTAAGTCAGCAGCTTGAGAACGTCAACAGCAATGATAGATATGTGAATTCTGAAAAAATTAAAAAGAGGAAATATGAGAAGTTTGCTTCTTTGGTTCAACTCTATATGCAGTATTATGATGACTAGCAATGGAAGAAAAACTGAAGCTGATAAAAGTTGTGTTATTCAATCTGGTACAGGAAATTTGTTGCAAAACAGAAGCAAGGCCAGCAGAGGGTCCCCAGCATGAGAAGGGGTTTGGAGCATGATGCAGTGAGAGAAACTGAGAACTGGATTTGTTCAGGTTTAAGAAGTCAGGGTTAAGGGAAAGCTTTAATTGCTGTCTTCAGTGATCTGCTGTGCCATTAAATAGAAGATAGACTCTTCCTAGGGGTGAAAAGCAAAAGGACATGAGACAGCTCACACAAACTGCAGAAGGGAAAAACTAATTAGATACAGAGAAGAACTTGACAGGTGGTTTAGGCTTGCCCAGAGAGGTTGTGAAATCTCCATCCTTGGAGGTATTCAGAACTCAACTGCACAAAGCCTTCAGCAACCTGATCTAACTAGGGTCAGATTTGACTTCAAACCTAGCTTTATTTTGAGCAGAGATTTGAACCAGGTTATCACCAAGGTCTCTTCCAATTTTAATTGGTCTAAAATTATTTTTTTATTTCTTGAAGCTATAACATACTTTTCCTTTTATGAAGCATATACATGGCTTTATTCATAGGAAAGATTTTTCAGGTAAAAAGAATGCATATAGACACTGTAGAAAATTTTAGTTGAAAAGGAGGCCTGGATAACCAGGATTCAGTAAATGCTGCTAGCTCTGATTCCAAGAAGAAAGGAACCACATACCAAGAGCAAACAATCAAAGCAGTAACTGAAATCTTAATAAGAAATCAAAATCAAAACTACAATATGGTGTTTTACCTAACTGGAGACAGGCAAAGATAACTGGACTCTGAATAACCAACAAAAAAAAAGATTGGCATAATTCTGTAAAGTAAGGTCACTGTAAGTTCTGACAATAGTGTTTACAGGAAATTTAGCAGTTCAAAAATGCAGCTGATAATCCAGGACAAATAAGAAATATCTGTAAAAAGTTGCCTATGAAGAGTCATATTTAGTAAGCAATTTACCTGTTTGATCCATGAGTTTTGTCATCTTAGTTTCTCCCCATGTTCTGCAGAGAGAGGAGAGGGAGTGAGTGAGTGGCAGGGTGGGAACAGGAAAGCAGCTGCCATGTCCATCAGCCCAGGGCAGAGACCCCGCAAATACTCCAGACTGCTTTCAGCTGAAACTAGCAGTCCCAGTGATAAATAAGAGCAATTGGAATTATTTGTTTAGAAGTACATTTTACTGATATCTGGTGGGATGTTTTGTGTGGCAGGAATGTTAACACCATGTATGAGGAAAAAGGGGAGGAACTTATCTCTAAAAATTGCATCATCTGTTTCCAGGTAACAACTTCTGAATATTTAGAGGTAAGTGTTATAACAGTTAAAGCAGAAGATGGATCAGTATAATTCTTTAGAGAAAGAAATCTCATATGAGCTTAGAGCTGCAGTTACATAGAGTATTTAGGACTTCCTGTGTATGTACAGGAGAAAGCAAAGCTGTTGTATCTTTGATGACTGAATGGTTGTTAAAAACTAAAACGTCCTTCTGCCAGTTTCTTGTCATGCTCAAAATCTTAAATGGCAATTTATTGCTCACAACTAGTTGTATTCAACATAAGGACGGAATTTGATATTCGATGTTCTTTTAAATTAATCATGAATGAAAAAAATGATAGCTCAGGATTAAGTCATCATTATTCATGTACATTTTATGCATGCAAAAATAGTGAAATTCAAGCTAAAATAGGTTTGGAAATTGCATTGCAAGTTTGGAAGACAAATGTACAAGAGGTGACATTGTTAGAATTGGGAAAGAATTATTCATTAAGAAGTTAGAACAATACAAAATCAACATGACATAGTATAAATTAACTTAAAACTACCAGACTGATATGTCTCAATGAATTCATCAAACAGGGAATTGCACGGAACTCTTTTTTTTTTTTATTATTAACATTTTAATGATGAACTAGGCTCATAATAATCATGACTGATAAGGTTTGCAATGACTCAAAGTTTAGGATAATACTAAGAAAAAGGAAGACAAAACACTCATAACAAGAAACACTTTCAAGCAGTTTAAAGCATTAGGTTCTTTTTATGGGATAAAGGGAACACACTATATAAATAGAACCAAGACTTTATTGTTAGCCTAAGTAAAAAATTAACAGTGTGATCGAAATGTAATGAACACTGTTGTAAGTTCGGTTACGACAGTTACGTTATCTTACAGCCCAAAATAATATAGTAGTCTCTTTAATAGTACAATTAAAGTTGTTATACAAGAAGATTTATTAATAGCTACCCCTTTTCTTTGTTGTTGTACTCTCCAATGTCTCTGTGGGTCTTACTGTCAGCAGTTGCAGCTTCATCAAGAAAAACTGCATGCATGGGAGAGGGCAGTTTACGCAAAGCCATTAGTATCCCACATTAAACCCTGGAAGGAGTATGATGCTTTTTCACACTCCACGGGCAACATTGGCAGAGCTCAAACTCAGGCAGGGGAGGCAACAAGCACTTGGCCTGAGACAGATGCTGAAACCAGCTCAGCCCAGCTCCAGCAAAGGTGAGCCCAGGCCAGCCCTGAGACATCAACTCTCAGCTCAGGGCAGAGCGCAAGGGCTTTATCTAGGAGTGGAAAAAATATTTTAATAGGATACAAATGAGCTAATCTATAAGTACTCTATGAAGAACACTTTCATCAGAAACTTGATTCTGAAAATGCTTTAAAGAATATCTGGTGGATAGTGGATTAATGTGGTGTTGTGGACCAAAATATTAGAACACTTTTTTAAGTCTGGCACAAAAATATAAGAATTTCAAATTTTAAGTTCTGATTACAATTTATTCACAAAGTGATTTTTAATTTTTTCTTTTATAAAAAATAATACAAAAGTTGCTTCTCAGGTAGCAGTTAGTTTGAGGAAGTCTTATATCCGGTGTTATTCAGGCTGATGGACATAGCAACTGCAGCTTCTGTCAATTTGATGTAATTTCATAATCTTGATCAATAAGAACAAAAGAATTTTTAATTTTTTATTCCTGATCAAAGTCCACAAGAGAGATGTCAGACAAAATTTTGAAAGCTATCTGCTTTAAAGACCTCAATCTAATTATTTTGATTTGTTTGCAGTATTAAAAGCATTGATCTTTCTCTCCTTCACTGTTTTCCTTATGGATTCAGTGAATCAGATGGAGAAATAGGAGGAATTAGGAAGAAGACAAAAATGGCTTCACTCTGGTATACTGTATAGTACCATTTACAAGCAATATGGGGCAAATAGATATTTGATAGATGAAAAAAAAAATAGTGTCTTTAATCTAAAAAGTAATGGTATAACAAAAGTTTTCAGTCAAAGACTAGTGAAAACTTACAAATGCTACATATGTTCCAATGCTCTGGGCAGAGAAAAGAACGGGCTGAGAGCTCCTGAGTCCCCCTTGGTTTTTATCATATTTGTTCTTATTACTCTTATATGACAGTACAGAGTTTTAATGTGGTACAGTACCAATTTTATGGAGTGTTACCTTTAACCAGGTGCAATCCAAGAGTCTGGATGCATATAAAAAGATATCTCCTGTGCTAATTCTTTGTGAAAGGAAATTCTTAAATTAGAAGATCAAAACCACTTCTACTGTTCTTTTCCCTTAGTGACTTTCTGTACCTAGATTTCCTGATATTTCTTCAGGTACTGTCTCAAAAAAAAATAGACATATTTCTATTATAGATAAAGTGTATTAAGTAATATATGCTAAAAAGACAAATGTGACTTTTAATTAGGATTTTAAAAACTTAGTTGAGATCTTAACATTATATTTCTTTACATAGGCTAAAATGGGTCAATCCAGTTTCTTGTCAATTGACATTTCTTAATTTTTGTGCCAAATTCGGCTACCAAATTTTTCATGGAGACATCTACATTTGCCTGATTTGTATTGTCCCGTTTAACTTAAAGGTGGTTAGTAAAAATGTGCCAAGCAGAGCTTAGGATTAAAATCAAGAGGGAAAGAAAACTGCAACATAAAAGTCAAATGACTACTTTAATGTTTCATTTAATAGGATAACCTTTTAGCTGCTTGTTTCTTTTACAAAATGGTTAATTGTGAAAAAAAAAACCTAGAAGTATTTATTTTTAGCTGTCTATTAAAAATTTTTAGTGTGCTTATGTTTTTGTTTCTATGTTCTATACTGGAAAATTAACTAATTATGTTCTTATCAACTTCTATGCTCAGTTTATACACAGTGCAGTTAATGAATTAAAAACTTGGAACTGTTTAGATTTTAATTAGGAAAGAAGTGGATATACAAATAAAACTTATCTCTGCCACCTAGGAAGCTGATGATTTGGAGGGAGAATACTCACCTAGATAGCACAGACATAGGGAGGGAAGAAAGGATAGTGAATTCTGTCTCATTTTGATGCCATATCACTATATGGAAGTTCACTAAGCCAGGTTTTCTTCTTTATATTTTTCTTTTCTTTTTAAAAAAGCCCCCTCGTATAATGTCTGTACAACAACTTACCCTGCTGAATAACCATAGCTGTAGGACTAATAGAAACAGCAGCACACACTTTTGTTCCCCATAGCTTCATTATAATATGATGGTTTTGTGCTAATTACGGATATGCATGTGTTCTCAGCTGAGACAGTCAGCAGTATGTCTGCTTCCAGAGGTGATTCTGCATTAATCATGAATAACAAAGAACAGGAATGTGTGTATATCCATATTCCTGTAATTATTGCTACAAAACAATAGCTGTGTTAGGCTGGCCCTCAAACTCAATAACACTGTATACTAATAGGTCAGATTCTATTTTCACTTTCATGTAATACAAGTCAATATAGACTCAGTTATACAGTATAAGGCACCATGCCAGACAATGTGGTTTAAACATGTGGGTGTCTTAGAAAGGAGGTAAAGTGAATAAGCTGCAGGAGAGTACATACAGTCTTTCCTGTAATGCCACTACTACAGATGACAAATGTCTTCTCCATTTATACAACCAGGAAGATGGTAGAGAAAGATAACCTTTTTCTTCCAAAATAAAGATGAATACCTTTAAAATCTTTTCTTGGACTGATAGGGCTGGGATTTGGATATATTTAGTCATCCTTGAGCTACTTATGCAGTCTCAAAAACCTTGAACACTATGTTGGAAATGTATTTGGGTAACAAAAATATAGTCTTTGTAACTTCAAATTTAAAACTTTAGCTGATACAGGCTGAGACATCTGTCCTGGTTTTGGCTGGGATAAAGTTAATTTTCCTCCCAGTAGCTGGTATAGTGCTGTGTTTTGGATTTAGGATGAGAATAATGTTGACAACACACTGATGTTTTAGTTGTTGCTAGGTAGTGCTTACACTAGTCAAGGACTTTTCAGTTTCCCATGCTCTGCCAGGTGCACAAGAAGCTGGGAGGGGACACAGCCAAGACAACTGACCCCAACTGACCAAAGGGATATTCCATACCATGTGATGTCATGCTCAGTATATAAGGTGGGGAGAGTTGGCCGAGGGGCAGTGATTGCTGCTGGGGGACTGGGTTGGCATTGGTTAGCAGGTGGTGAGCAATTGTATCGTGCATCACTTGCTTTGTATTTATTATTATTATTATTATTACTACTACTACTATTTTACTTTATTTTATTTCAATTGTTATACTGTTGTTATCTCAACCCATGAGTTTTCTCACTTTTACTCTTCTGATTCTCTCCACCATCCCACTGAAGGGGAGTGAGCAAGCAGCTGTGCGGTGCTTAGTTGCCAGCTAGGGTTAAAACATGACAGTGGCTAATGGGAATGACTATCAGAAGCCTCATACATTTAGTTTTGAAGTAAACTGTTCATATTTTAAAAGGGAGGAACTGAGCCCCTGAAAGGATCATTTTCTTTTTTTTTTCTTTTAGATAGAAATATGACCCCATACAATGGATTGTTATCCAAAGTACATGTAAAATGATTAATGATGTTATTAATTAAGCTTTTCATAAATCTTTTAACCTCTTATTGCCAAAGATGAGCTACATTCCTGCCAGTGAAATGTTGTTAGATGTTCAGTTAAAAAAAAACCCATCATTGTTTTTAAAATGTTTCTTGTTTGATAAAGTTTTATTATTCATCTCCAAGTTTGAAATATGTAGAGGTGTACTAGAACTTGAAAAATGTACCAATATTGCAAGACAAACATGTGGACCTACATATTGGGAGACGATGGTACAGAAGGGCATGTTAAACAAGATAAAATTAATGATTTACCACTATGGTACTTAAATTGCTACAAATGTTCCTACCTGTAACTCCTGTCACAAACTGAATTTTCTGCTGACTACCATCTTTTGTTCCAGATCATTACAGACACCAGAGATTTATCTGCCCATAAAGTCTTCATTCTTGAGGAAAGTAAAGTATCAATGTTTCAGAATTTGTTATGTCTCTTGTTTAATGCTCATTTTGACTTTCATAGTTTAAATTTGTTTAATTTCCTTACAGTCTTTTTTCAAATTCTGTAAAATTTCAAAAATGTTTTTGAAGGAATTTATCAGAAACTGATTAATGCAATCAAACAAGCTATTTTCAATATGCAACATTTTCAGATCTGTTACTGACAAAACTCAGAGATGTGAAGCTGTAAAATTTCTCATCAATAGAGTTATGCACCTCATCGGCATCAGTGTAAAATGCAACTCATTTTAATCAAAGTCTTTGGCAAATAATTAATTTTTTCTGTACATAAAAAGTTTGATTACATCTGAAATAAAGATGTTATTCATTTGACAACTTTGGGTTTTTTAAAAAGCTTTTTTAGGAGAATATATTTCTTGTTTGGTTGCTTTCTTTGAATTGGACAAGTGGTTAAAAATCATGAACTGTATTTTTATGGTATTCACTATTTTTAGGCTTTGTTAAAATGTTAAAATTATACTGCATTCTTTTAACATTTTGAATACTTTTAACTTCGTGTTTAGTTGGGAGTTTGCATGTGTGTAAAAACCAACTACATGTGGCAAGTATTTCATTAAAATATTTATTATGGGATGAAGCCTGTTTGAAAATGCCGCTGAGGAAAAACAAGATTTTTGACTGCATCTCCCCATTTCTTACTCATCAGAAGTTTATGATATGTCCTGTGATAACAACTGAAGTTCAGGTAGTTGTCTTGAGGGGGGTAACCCCTGCCTGAAAGCTCTGAAATGCATCTTCCCTCCCTAACAGTTTAAGTATGTGGGGAAAAAAAACCAAAGAAGCTGGGATGAACTGTTAACAACTTAACATACTTGTAATATATTTAGGACAAGACGCTAGAAGGAGATAATGACCAAAATGGTGATCACTTGTTGCTTTTAGATACAGAGAAACATGAAGAGATCTGATTGGTAAAGCCATTGGTGGCTTATAACCACCATCTGAACTATGAAGTAATATGTAGCTAAAAAATAATCTCTTTGGGCATGACAAAGGAAACACATCTAGGGGCATCCACCACTGTGCAGAAGACTCAGGCTGAGGAGTAAAAGCCAGGCTGCCAGCAGGACTTGGGCATCTTGAACAGTCAGAGAGGTGGTACTGTTCCCCTGCGTTCATGGTGCCAGCTGCAGCAAGTCCAGAGGCCTGGACTGGCATGAGTACATCCTGAACAGAATGTGTGAATGTGTGTCAGTGTCTCACAGAATTGAAATCTTAGAATAGCAATCACTATCCACCCTCGATCCTGTTTAGTAAATTACCCTTGGATTTTATGTCACTCAATGGTGTGGTTCTGTTCTCGTGAATAACTCACCTTCAGTTCCCCTGTGACAGTATTTCAATATTCTCTTCTGACTTCAGACAGCAGAGCTTTCATGGGCTTCTTGACAAAAATTTGAGTATTCATTAGTTATTTAAAGCATGCTTAAATCTCTCCATCTATCTCTACCTTTTATGGTTTTGATCTTACAGCTTCATGATTTTTATGCTCTATTAGGAGTTTATGGAGATGACACTGCCTCACTTGCCCAAGATTAATTTTAACTCCTGTGTAAATACAGAAAATTTTAATGTGGAGTGTTTTGTATCAGCTTCTGAAAAACATTTGTTTTGATTCAGAATTGTTGATGTAAGCAAAATGATACTCGTGGTTATATTTTTCAAGTTGTAGTTATCATCATGACAACTCAAACACCCACATATTTTGTATTATAGATGAAGTCTCTGGCCAGGGAATAGAATTGCAATCTGCTTTCTCAAGATTATGCTGTTGGCATATATCCTGTTCATGCCAAGAAAATACCAATGTGAGACAGTTTGTCAGCATTTGCCTATGAACGGCAAAGCCATTTTCATAAAGTATATTGTATTTTATACCACTTAGAGAAAGCACCTATCCTTCACCAGATAAAAGGGTGACTGTGGTAATGACAGAGGAAAAAGACTTTGGGTGAAGTATTTATAGGTTTTTTCTTTCTACTTAGACATTATCGTTTCTTTTCATAATGACAACATGAGTAAACTGGCACTTAAGCAGAACTCCTACTGATGCAGTAGTTAAATAAAATCCTATGGAGAATGAAAAGGTAGCCTCTAGGGAAACAGGTACATTAAAAGCCTTATTGTAAGTTTTATTTATGAAGCTGTTATAAAACTCTTTCTCCTGTCATGGTTTAACCCATCAGGCAGCTAAAGACCACACAGCTGTTTGCTCACTCCTCCTCAGTGGGATGGGGGAGATAATTGGAAAAAAAGGTAAAACTTGTGGGTTGAGATAAAGACAATATAAGAGGACAGAAAAGGAGTGGATAATAATAATAATAATAATAAAATAATAATAGAATATAATAACCAAGTGATGAACAATACAATTTCTCATTACTCGCTGACCGATGCCCAGCCAGTTCCCGAGCAGTGGCCGCGCCCCCCGGCTAACTCTTCCCATTTTTTTGTTCAGCATGACATCATATGGTATAGAATATCCCTTTGGTCAGTTTGGGTCAGCTGTCCCGGCTGTGTCCCCCCCAGCTTCTTGTGCACCCCCAGCCTCTTTGCTGGCAGGGCAGTATGAGAAGCTGAAAAGTTCTTGACTTAGTGTAAGCACTGCTCAGCAACAACTAAAACAAGAGTATGTTATCAACATTATTCTCATCCTAAATCCAAAACATAGCACTGTACCAGTACAGAGTACTACTAGGAAGAACATTAACTCTATCCCAGCCAAAACCGGGACATCTCTATATAAAAAGTTGACCAAAGCAATATGCATGAACATACCTCATACAGTGAATTCTAGCTTATTTTTCTAACCTTCGTAAAAGTCTTTGTGCCTGTAACCTAAATTCTTCCCTATTGTATGTGTATATGTACATGTATATGCATAAGCATAAGCATAGGCATAAGCATAAGCATAAGCATAAGCATACGTATATGTATATGTATATGTATATGTATATAGTGATGACATGATGATCTTTACAGTCGGTGATTTACGCCTTTGTATCTACCTGCCTTTTATGAAACAACCTGTAAAAGGACCTAAACGATTTAAAACAAGAAATCAGATTTCCATTTAAGACTTTATACATCTCTTTGCTTCAGCTGTATCAAACAAGAATTAAAATAACTGCACCTCAGCTTCCATGAAAGCACACTAGTAAGAAAGTCAGTGACAGTCTAGCGGCATAACAGAAGAGAAAATCTTCTTCACTGTTAGAAAAATCAATCATTAGAACAAGTTGCTCAGTAAGGTTGTTTTGAAAGCCTGACTAGACAAAGGTATGAGCAAAGTGGCCTAGTCTCATAGCTTTGAGCAGGAGGCTGGACTGATGATCTCTGGAGGTCCTTTCCAACCTGAAGTGTTCTATAATTCTGTGATAGTATGAGTCCATTATCTATTCATGCAGAGCTGGAGATTAAAAATATATCTAAGTATCAGGAGAATAAAGCTCCAGATAATGAATCTGGTCTTTTTTTAAAATATCAGTAAGACCAGAATGTATGCTAAAGCCAACAGAAGGAGATTGTTTCATGAGTTTGAAACCAGAGGGGCATTAACAATATTAGTCTTACTGAGGTGTGCCAATTTGGCAAGTAGATGCACATTGGCCAAAATATTTTAAACCTATACTCTTCTCAAAAGAGGCAAATGGCCAAAATAATAACCTTACATTCAGATAATCACAAATACTGGAGGCAGGCAGAATCAGGTTTGGATCTGATTTTTACAGATGTTCCCTGTCATCAAAATGGACTATAAAAAAAAAAAGCCCTGACTGAGCACTTACAAACTTTTCAGGTGTCTTATGATAGTAACTCAACAGACTGGGATTTGTATCAAAAACCCAGGCCCATTTATTTGTCTACATTTTGCCTCTGAGACCTCTATAATAGGTAGCCATCAATGTTTCACCAATCTGTTTCAGCACCTCATATCTCTGTGTACAGAACATACATGCAGGTACAATTCTGTTCCCAGATTATATTTTCTATCAACCTGAATTCAGCAGTTCCCTTATTTTCAAAATATGCTAAATACAATAGCTTCTCTTTTTCCTTCATCAGCACTTTACACAAGACACTAGTTAGGACTTCTGACTTACCACTGTTCTCATCTAGACAGCATTTTCTCTACACTTTGCATCTCTATATAAGCATTTGGAGGGTCTACTAATTCTGATAGTATCCAATTCTTATGAATCTTAAGCTTCTTCTTAAATCCTTCCCTAAATACCATTAAAAATGGTCTTCAACTTTTGCTCGTGTTTGCTCAAGACTGTTTAGTAAATATCATGTTATGGACAGACATATTTTGCTGACTTAATAAACTTAATAGTGACAGTTTCTACTGCAACTTATTTCTCATGGAATGCTAAAAGTTCTCACAGGCATCATGGTGATCTCAAAACACTTTTTTTGGCCCTTAGTTGGAAAATGGGTATTCTTGTCTACTTGAAAAGCAGAGTTGTTTCTCATTATGGCAAAGTGTGAAAGAATAGAACATAAAGCACATATTGAATTTTGTTTAGAGATAAAGAAAAAATAGGAATGCATACACATTCTAAGTTGTGTAATATGCTTGAAAGCTGCTGTTATATTTTTTTCTTTTTCATAAATACCATGGAAGATTATGTACATTGCAATCTTCTATTTTCCTTAGAATGTACAAACTTTCTAAAATGAATAGTTAGGTTAACTATTTTTCTTGATCTTTTAAATCTGTGGTTCTACTATGCAGCCTAAATGACCTGTCTCAGTGCACTCCCTAGCAACAGAAATTTTACAGTGCTGAAATTTGCCAGTCGGCAAAGCAGAGATGTTGGTTACCCATTATTCACTGTCTGCATTGAGCAATCCAACACAAACAGCAAAGCAATAGCAATCCTGCTCATCTCTCAGCTACTGGAAAGCCCACTTGCACATTATGTAAAGGCCTACAGACTGAAAAGATGCGGTTTTCTCAAAAGGCAGTATTGATGACTTAGCCAAAAATCCATGATTTTGCAGCTGCCTACTCAGTGGTAAAGAATTTGTAACATAGTAGAGTATTAACTTCCTTGCAGTTGTAGCAGCTTTTTGAGCTTATGCCAAATATTTTGCTGCATGCTGTTGTAATAATGCCTGTTCATATAATATCCTCCTTTTGGGTTAAAGAATCATCTTGCATATATACAAAGTAGATCTATACTAAATTACAGTGAAGATTAAAAATAATTACAGTTAAAAAAAATCTCTGGGATTGATTTTAAATAGAAGAGGGAATTTAAATTGTTCATTAAACTAGTATTCCACAACCTGACATTCAGAGGGGGTGGCTTGAGGGTAGGTTGTGTTACTGAATTCTATCTCTTCAACTCAAAGAGAAATGAGAGAAAACGAAAAATAACCTAACAGTAAACAAAGCTGAATCAGGAAACCCAGAAAGCTAGTAAAACCTTGATAAGTAGAAAACTTGCAGAGTATAATGAAAGTTTCTCATGTTAACAGAAGGTAATGCACCTCTTGTATGGTGTTCTATCCGGTTATCAACTCAATACTTCACTCCTTAGTTACCTTATACTTTTAGCATATTCTACCACATAGTTTCAATAAACTTTGTTATTTTTTTCTTTCTTTTTCTTATGTCACCAGCTGGCATTTAACAGATGCATTAGGCTAATTTCTGGAAGAAAAGTCTTTGGGGACTATTAAACATGGAAGCTACACCTATATCGGTAAAGGAATCCTCTCCAGGAAATGCGCTGTGGCCCTCAGAACAAGTAACAAAGTAACCCACATTCACACAGCTCAGGACTAAACATCACTTGAGTGGACTGATACATCCTCACTGAATGTCCTTGGGCCCAGGTCTTTTCAAGGATGCAGTCAGTACTCCATAAGCTCCAAGATAACTATTAATTTTCAGGCATTTTTTTTTTTTTTTTTTCCTACTCTCCCCCAGCCCCCTGGGTTCAAGTACCAGAAATTATACAAAAATGTTGGGAGTATGGGCTGAGGACGTGACATACAAAAAAATAGGGTTGAGCAAGGGCACAGCACACACTGGGACAGTACCATTAGTACTAGAGGAAGGAAAAACTGGTGCAGTGTTGTCTATAAAGACTTTATGGGGTAGTTTATGGAGTGAACTATCTCCAGAACATCAACCTGGATTTGTGTCATGGTTTCACCCCAGCTGGCAACTGAGTACCACACAGCTGCTCGTTCACTCCTCCTCAGTGGGATGGGGGAGAGAATCAGAAGAGTAAAAGTGAGGAAACTCATGGGTTGAGATAAAGACAGTTTAACAGGTAAAGCAAAAGCTGCGCGTGCAAACAAAACAAAGCAAGGAATTCATTCACTCCTTCCCATGGGCAGGCAGGTGTTCAGCCATCCCCAGGAAAGCAGGGCTCCATCACATGTAGTGGTTACTTGGGAAGACAAACGCCATCACTCTGAACATCCTCCCCTTCCTTCTTCTTCCCCCAGCTTTATATACTGAGCATGACGCCATATGGTATGGAATATCCCTTTGGACTGTTGGGGTCAGCTGTCCCAGCTGTGTCCCCTTCCAGCTTCTTGTGCACCCAGCAGAGCATTGGAAGCTGAAAAGTCCTTTATTAGCGTAAGCACTACTTAGCAACAACTAAAACATCTCTGCATTATCAACACTGTTTTTAGCACAATCCAAAATATAGCCCCATACTTGCTACTATGAAAAAATTAACTCTATCCCAGCCGAAAACAGGACAATTTGTCAGAAAGGAAACTAGTTTTTTCAATCAAAAGTATAGCCTGGGAGTGAGTTATTCGAAAGGCTAAGGCCTACACATGAATTCTGGTGCTACATTACTTACCAGGAGAGACATCAGCTAAAATGTCATTTCTTAATCTGGAAGTCTCAAAGCTATTAATTTTCAGCGTTTGGGATAGCATGCTAGGGAAATATCGCTTTATCCTTATCTATTTTTTGTAATGTTCTGTATGCATCTGCTACCTTCAATTGTGAGAGACAGGACACTGGGTTAACAGCATCACTTCTCTGTGCCAATATGACTGTCTTATAGACATTTAGCAGCACTGCAGCACAGATCTTGATACTTGAGACAAGGACTGAATGGAGCATTCAGGGGACCATAAAAATCAGAAGATGACTGAGAAGACCTTGAATTATGCTGCCTTCCCCCCTCTAAATTTATAAAGGAAAATCTGAAGAATTGTATTGAATCAGAGAATGTAGTTGATGCTCAGGAATACACAAAAGAGTGGAAAGTATTTTAACAAGTATTGTTTGGCACATATAGTACAACACATATTGCCATACTGCCTTTTCTTTTATTCAATTTGATTACAGAAATTATTTAAAGCTATTTAAATGGATCAAATTGTTAGAGAGAATTGTGAAAAAGGAGAATAGTGAACAAAAAGCAACCAGTAAGGTGAGTTGCATAGCTATTCTTTACTTCAAAACACCTTTGGTGCTTAGATATCACCTACATAAAATTACACACACTTGAAAGTAATGATGTAATTAATCTTCCGTTTCTTCTTGCCTATGCAAGACATGAGTTAGAAGTATTACATTTGTTCATAAACTGATTAGTAGCTCTTGCAAGTGGCAATTCATGACCCTTATGCAGTTCTTTTAACTTTTTAATTGTATATGTATAATTAAATCTCTTTAAGTCCTCTATAATTCACAATAGGTGTTGTACTTTCAGCTCAATTGTAACTGATTAAATATTTCTTTGGCACAGAATAAAGGTTTATTATTGCTCTCCCTCTTTGAGTTTTTGTAAATATAATTTGATTTTTGTTTCAATATTTTAAAATTTTTAGATTTTTTAATTTAGATTTTTTAAATTATACTCTTTGAGTCTGGTTTCTCTTAGAACTCGAGAACATTTTAAGTTTAGGGATTATTTCTACAGCAGACAGTTGTTCTCCTTATAGTTTCTGTAAGCTGAAAGAGGAATGACTTGAAAAAGTCCTCCCTAGCAACACAGTTCCTTTCATAAATTCTAACAGACATAAAGCAACTGATTGTCACCATCCCCCCACCCCAAAAAATAAAAATAAATAAAAAAAAACCAAACAAAACCCCAAAACCCACAAAAAACCAAAACCAAAACCAAAAGAAATTAGCTTGGAAAAGGTTAATTGTTTCCCATACCAAACAATTTTGCTCATCAGTCCACTTCTATTTTTCATGGAATCAGAATTTTGAGATTTTGAACTATGTTCAAACATTTCACAAGACCTCTAAAGCAATGGAGCAAGTTCCCTGTTTCATGTGGAGTGATAGTTTTCTGTTAGCATGTCTGACTCTAGAAATAGAAAGTACTAATATTAAGAGTATTCTGCCTCACTTCCTGCTTCTTTTGAAAACTGAAGCTGAATTACTTGTTAAAAGTGTAACAAATATATGGACCTTCTGAATTTTGTCTGCTAACAGCAGATAGTTTGCTTCCCTCCTTCAAATCTGTGTTATAGAAAAACAGAAAGGTCAGAAGTAGTCAAATAACAGCTATTATTTACTAAAGGAAAAAATACAGACTAACAGATAGAACTCAGATTTGAGTATTGAAGCTGACAAACTTCAAAATTATCTTCAGTTTTCTTTTGTTATAATGAATGCTGAAGGTTTTTCACAAATTTGACCTCCCTCAAGAAAGCTTCTATAACAGGGTGAGCAGGAATAATGGAAGAATTTTATTTGGATACCTGCTTCAAATTAAGGAAAGCAGATTTCTCTCACAGCAAAGGTGAACAATCTATTTGGGTTTTGTGTTCAACAGGATTTAAGGGACATAAGAAGATGATACCTCCTTTTCCTTTCTTTTTGAGAAAAGGCTTTTATAATTTTTTTAGTGGAACTAATTGAAATAGTCATCATGTGGCAAATTCAAATTTTATGATAAATGTAATCCAAAAACTTACTTTTGCATAAGCCTCTTCAGAGTTCTGTTTAATTTTGCACAGTCCTGCTAGCACAGTACTTGAACTCAATGAAAAGCCAGTCTTATGTCTGCCTGTAAGTATACAGGAATATTCTTGTGATCAGGAGCTCCTCCTTTTTTTCCAGTTTCCTACCTAATTACCTACCTCATATAAGGTACACAACTACTGTGTCAGTCTTTCCTGGGCCTCACTGTGATCATGTCTTTCCACCTTAGGCTTTTTAACCATTTGCTAAAGTTCTTTAAGAATTTATATGTCTTTATAATATGGGCAAGATAATGAGATAATTACCATATCTGGGCTTTCAAATCATGATATCAAGGGTGTACATCACATGTGAGAGGGAATTGTCTGATGAGGGATAATAGAATAATAGATAACAGAATTGCAACATTTGCTGAAACATTGTCGTGGGACTAGGGTAGAGAGAGGAGACAGGACCTGGACCGTGCAGGAGTATCTCCTGAAAAAGTTTAACTCCTGTCCTGCTCTGTGTTTATCTTGTGAAGTACCTAGTAAAAAGACTATGTTAGCAGGTATGCAGCGTAAGGCATCAGTGGAGAAGGTTCAAGCTAATAATGTAACTGAAATCTAGATGCCTAACATAATAGAGAAGGCATGTCTACACTGAAGAACAAAGTTGTCTGCAGACAACCCTGAGTTAGAAGGACTAAAATTAGTGAATTTTCTCAATGGAGTGAAATTCTGTAGGAATGTCTTATGAATTTGAGTCTGGCACCAACAGACACACAAATTTATGGCATAAAGCTCAACACCTCTGTATGACTAATTTTGTACAATAAACTAAAAGAGTCCAGAATGTCTAAAAATCAGTTATTATGATGCTCAAGCTGGTTGGGTACCTATTCATAAGTCCCTAACCACACAAACATCAATAGAATTTAATTACTTAAGTAATACTGAAGATCTGAGTCTGAATTTAAGGTTTCTGTTTTAGAACGAACAGGTTGTTTGAACCTGGACAGCAAGAATATCTGATTTCTCTGTTTGTGAAGTTGTTTTTTGATTATACTGTCATGTCTGCACACTGCTGAGAGAGATTTTTTTCAGTACAAATCTACAAAATTGTAAGTAAATCTGATTTTAAATTTAGATATTTACCTGAATAAGACATGGGATGAATTGTAAAAATTAGCTACAAGACTATGGACTGGATTTTATTTTGTTGGAGGGTAGAGATGTACAACTTGTGTCCTGTGTTGTGACTCTGCATTAAAAAAAGTAGGTGTCATCTAGTGAACAACTCTGTTGCAAAATGGAAATGAGGAAATGAAGAAGAGCTTGTATTCAGTCCCAGTCTGAAATCCAAAGACATGAAGGATGCTTTGCACGTAGTAGTCAGAAAAAAAAAAAAAAAAAAAAAAAGCAAAACCAAAAACAAACACAGAAACATTAGCCTTACCCAGTAAAGTTACAGTCGAAAGAAGTGATGTCAGGAACAAACTCTTTCACATGCTTACAAACATGTTGCGGCCTTGAAGATGGGAAACCTCTGCAGATTGCTTAATTCTAAATCAAAGGGATTTCTGAGAGTCCACAGCCGAGTACATAAAGGCAGAAGCTCATTTAACAAGATTTCTTCTTATTGGGAAGCACAGCAGTTCCTCACTTCACTTTTACCTCTTTCTTTTTTTTCTTTTTTTCTTTTCTTTATTATGTTAAATGGCTGCAAAGAGTATTCATTCCCCACATGGTGTTATGTGTCAACTATTGCCAGAGGATACTATTTTTACAGGACCACAAATTTGCTGCAAGACAGTGGTCCAAAGTTCCTAAGGAATATATTAACCGTACAATTTTTATGCAGTGATGAATTTGTAGATCACTATAGCACAAATTGAAGTCCACATCAGAAGATTTTTGGGATCAGAGAGTCTGGATAGGTTTATTAGACTTAAAACTAAAAATAACAGCTTGCTTTAAAATATTTTTAGTTTAGTAGATATTTTTTTACATCAGGAAGATGCAAAAATATTTTTGTAACACCTTTGTACAGAAATAAAATACTGGAAAGAGAAACTCTAGGGATACTGCTTTAGTTAACAAATGTCATAACTGGACACCCTGAAAAATATTATTTTTCAATCTCTACAACAACAAAAACATGGTGTGCTCTTAAGAGAGCTCACAAGAAGTTAATCATGCTTACAAGCTCATTGGGTTTCCTTACATTGCCGTCTTTGCTTTTCCTTCATCAAAGACAGCAGAATTTCCTTACAGTAGAAGTTATATATATTAAAAATATATATAAGTATATAATGTTTATCTATTTATTTATCAAACTATACATAAAAACATATATATGTTTAAATAACAAATGAGTTGCTGGTTTATAGACAAGTGTATCTGGCTTAAGTATTGCTATATTCAGTTGTTGGGTGGAAAGGTGGAACACAAAATATATGTGACTAAATTATGTATTTTTTGTTACAACACAGAGAAATTGTTACATAGTTCTAATGTTTAGCATTTGTTATGAAGTATCCAATTTTAACTACCTTATGAGCTTCATAGCTTTTCTTTGAAAAACCATTCAAATTATAAAACAGAGATAAGGATCTAATATTGGATGTACACAGCTACACATGTTGTAGATGAAACCACTAATGGGTATGTGCTTGTTTTCTTATGTTTTCAGGTAAATAAAACTAAAGGAATAACCGATATGTTAACGTGAACTCTGATATCCCTTTGGGTAAGAAAAGTATCTGTAGGAATATGATGAGAATTCCTTTGTATCATTAAGAGATATATAAATAGTCCAAGAGGAAACTGCCTCAAGTTGTGCCAGGGGAGGTTTGGGTTAGATATTAGGAAAAAATTCTTCACTGAAGAGGTTATCAAGCATTGGAACAGTCTGCCCAGGGAAGTGATTGAATCACCATGCTTGGAGGTATTTAAAAGATGTGTAGATGTGGTGCTTAGGGACATGGTTTAGTGGTGGACTTGGCAGTGTTAGGTTTACAGTTGGACCCGATGATCTTAAAGGTCTTTTCCAACCTAAATGATTCTATGATTCTATAAAATTGTCTTGATAACCTTAGGCTGATCTCTTCCACTAAGTGGCAACTACTTTTGGGATAAAGTAATTTTAAACAGATAACAAATAATTTGAACTCTGAATAAATAGAATACAGAAATATATATATATAAATGATTTCATTTATAGATGTTTATATATTATATGTACATAGTGTATGGATATATAATATATATACATCTATAAATGAAATATGTGTGTGTATATATATAACTGAAAAGAGTTTTTTTCAAAGATGTACCAAACTTCTGTGATATGCTTAGAATCTTCACATATGGGTATTATAATATTATGAAATACAATTCAAAGCAGATTTCCACATGTGAATAAGCCAACAGATGGCAAGAATACTCTAAGGCAGTCTGTATGCCAGACTATAAATACTGCTGCAGTAAAACTAATCACAAGAGGAAATTAAAGGCTGTAGATGATGTACCATTAAGCAAAATAGTGTAAGAATTCTGGACTTTCAGCTTGGCTGATTCAATGGCTCTCACCTTGTCACAAGTTATTGTCAAGTTTTCTTTTCTGAAATAGAGAAAGATTCTTAATTTTAATGACTGAGATATATTTGCAAGGAATGGTGTGGAGAGACATTATATTTGTCCTTACTAGGTACAAGTCCTGGACATCTTTGAAAAATGTTCTGTTATAGCACCGGAATAGAAGCTGTGTGAATAAAAGCATAGGTAACGACTGCAAGACTTATTCCAAAGAGAGGGTACAGCTTTCTGCCAGCACTCAGCTTGGGTAGCACTGATAAAAGTTTTACTTAGTATGTACTGCCTTATGCTTCTTGACTTTCAGCCTGAAACTGGGATCTTAATCAGACTTTCCAGTTGATGGTGTAACTAACAAATAATAGTCATAGTTTTCTAGAAGTATAATTTTAGTCATATCTTACTGTTTTCTGCTCACTACACTCTGATAACCAATAACCCATACATCGTCTCCCAGAAGTCAAACTATGCAGTTAAATACTTGGCCTAAAATAATTGAAATAGAGACGGAAATCTAAGTGTCCCATTTAACATACTTTATGTCTTTTAAAGAACTGTACAAAAGGTCTTACAGGAACAGTAAATAAAGAAGGTATCATGATATGCTTCCCCAAGACCCACCTTTGGTTGCACCTTGGCCTTAAAGATGACAAGTTAGATACCCTTGGACATTCTCAATACTTGCACTGCATGTTCTACATCATCTCAGGAGTGAAACTCTAAAAATTCAGTTGCATCTTTGTAAGCATTGAGCAAATAAAAATTGCTGCTTGTATCAATATGAGCTTATTAAACAATGAAGTCTAAGTTAGGCAAATCACACAGCATGATTCTCTGCTGCTCTGTATGACTGACCCAGCAGATCTTTCTGCATGAAGGGCTGTTAAATCTGACCGAATCAACATTGGTTCTTTGCCTATAGTTTTAAGCAAAATTTCACTATAGCATCTCAAAATTGGGTTATACGATTCTCATATTTTTCCCCACTTATAGGAATTCTTAAGCCTTAAGCATATTTTGACCTTAACTGTATGTATAATAGATGTTGAATGATTGGTTACAATTGTCCCTGGTTTTGATAAAAAAAGATATTTATCAGTGTCTTACTGAAATCAGACTTATATGCTCAGCTTTAAGTAAATTAATAGGCCTTTCCAATTAAGCCAAGGTGTGGGAAGATTTCTCTATGAAGAGATATACTGCTAAAGAGATGGTTCCTTAATAAAAGATGTGTGTAGATGTCCAGAAGATTTTTTTGTGTTGCCTTAAACTGAATAATCAGGTGTTTTTAATTCTAGCAGCACTGCAGGTTTTTATTTTATTTTGCTTTTCTATCAACATACATTTAAGAACACACTGTCACTACTGCTGATGGCTCTTTTTGTGTAAAAACACTTATGTGTAATATAAAAATTTCAAAAGAATTGAGAAAAATAGGTAAGACTTTCTTGGAAATATACCTATAACCCTCTAGGCAAGGCATTAAAAAAATGTACTCCCAATGGATGTGATATGCTAACACATTCACTCTCTCTGCCTGAACATTTTTAGGCAATCCCTCTGAAAATTTGATTGCTGGCTGGTTTGATAGCAAATACAATCTGCCACACTTTTGTGTGAGTTATGCACAGCTACATATATAAGCTTCCATAAAATAACTAAATGCTAATTGCATGAATTGGAGAAAGCTGTATTAGCTCAGGAAAGAAAATAAGAAAGTAGTTAAGATTTTCTTTTTTATTGACACTCTCCCCTTGCTGTGTTCTCTCATGTTTCTCGTGAACCGGAAGTGAAATGCACCAGTGACTAAAATTTGGTACGCTATAAGCAGCCACCACTTTGTCACTCTTTAGTCCCTCCAGTACTTTGACAGCGTGATTGCAGGTTTCCCAGCAATGAGGCTCTTTGACTTCCATCTCTTAGTGCCCCCCCATTTACAATTTCCAATGCTAAAGATGTAGCAAAATGTTCTTACTATGGTTACAAAAACATAATTTTTTAAAAACACAGTTGCCTTTTTTTTCCCCACCTTTGCAAGAATATCAGCCCAAAGTTTGCGACTCACTTCCGAGGACCAGTGTGGAAGAAGAGAACCAGTACTTGCTTAGAAGTTCTCACTGTGGTCCTGCTTACACCAACTACAAAACAACCTTCTGTAGGATCCTATCAGCCCAGGTAAAGTAACAGGCTTGTTTTCCCAACTTACAGTATTTCACAGAGAGAGTTCACAGCTCTCTGATTAGCTGCTGTTTCTCTCCAGCCAGCCACACAACAGCTACTCACAGCATATTCATGAGGGAAAACAGGTTTTTTCTGGGCAAAACCAATTCTATTAAAAACATTTTAATTGATCTACAGAAATGTATTACTAAATATTTCCTTTATATATTTGATGCATTCAAAAAGGACTTCAGGAAAAAAGGAAGACATGAGACAAAAAAAAGGAGATACAAGGAGAAAATGAAATGCCTTTATGAAACAACAGTGCTGCTCTGACAGAAACAAAAGGCAGAGAGCTAAATACAAAAACCATCAGAGATAGGTTTGAAGAGCTGTCTTGTAGCAAAATCAATTAATGAAACGTAAAAGAGAGGCACCTTTGAAAGACAGTAGAGCATTCCAGTCTGAAGCAAAGTAGGCAGAAGAAACTGACTTGTTGAAGGATGTTTTCCCGGTTCACATTCAGCCCTACAAGACATTAAAAACAAAAGAAAACAAAACAAAACACAATCAAACCAAAACACTCCATTAGCTATCTTATTAACACAACAGGTAGTAATCTTTTCCAACAGGCTTTGTTTTGCATTGCATCTTTTAGAAATAGAAAAATACACTTTTATTGTGATTACTTTTAAATTTTATTTATTGTTGTCTAAGCACCATAATGTTTATCAGATTTTTTGTTCCAGTTCAGTAATACAGTAACCTAAAAAAAAAAAAAAAAACAAAACCCAAACCAATTATAAGTGCAACTACATTATAAAATGAAGATACAAGAATATTGTTATTACTCTATATACAGGATATATTATATCTATAGTGTTTGGGTAAAACCAAACTTTAACAGACACTTAAAGAAAATACTTTCAGTATTTCTATGTATTGTTTACCTGTTTTATAAAATCACAGACTGGCAATTGCAGAGCAAATGGATACATACACTATTTTCCAACTACATTCACCCTTTTCTACATAAGAGAAAAAGTATCTTTATGAAGATAGACTTACATATAAATTTACACACCTATGTGCCTATAAGTATATATACATATACATACATATTTATATACAAATACATATCTTTAGAGATATGTTTCTTCTAGATGCATTTACACAAGCAGTGCCTGAAAGCAGAGCCCTGAGAACCACTTCTTTATTATTGAACTTGTTTGATTTGTGCCTTTATACTCAGAACTGTTAATATTCAGAAAATTAATTATAAACCACATACTAGCTGAGCACAGTACAGAATCAAATCCAGAAAGATGCAAATGGCATCTGTTTTCTGGTAGAGCATTCTGTGCATCAGTCATCCGCTTACTCAAGTTAGCGTCAAAGCTCACATTGCCTTTAGTACTGTAAGGCCAAAGATTAGGTCTGTCTAAAAAGAAGAGGAAAAAACCTCACAGTGAATTATAAGAAAGCAGCAGAAAAATATGATAGCTGAGGTAAGCATTAAACTCTCAATAAAAAAATAATGGTTAGGTAATTAAGTAGGGAAAAATAATTAACTGTAACTGAATTCAGTAATCATTTACTTCTGATAATACCAGATATAATTTGTAGTCACTATTGTAATTCTTCAATTTGTTATTTATTTGGGGCATTTCACCTTGTAGTAAGAATCTAAGCATTATTTTTAAAAAAGAAAATGCATGCATATATACATACACTCACACACGTATACATATGTAAATAGAAAATAAGAAGTTTGAAACAACTTCTTCAGAAGTCGAAAATGGCTTCAAATACATAGTAGAAGACATAGCATGGTTCATAATGTCAAAGCACCCACAGAAAACTGGGTCTATTTGCAACAAAAATCAGGGAGATTTGAAAACTGCAGGACAGATTTTACAGACCTGATGGAAAATTATCTGATGTCAGAGGAAGGTTTCCCAAGTAGCTAGATGCAGTGAAAGGCCTAAATTACATTCTGGTTTGTGAATGTTCATCTGGGTTGTGTACCCACTGCATTTCCAGTGGATTATATGTTTCAGTTGTCTGGACCAGGCAGGGCAAGAATTTTTCTCACACACAACAAATTGCCAAGAAGTCTATGTAGATAAAAACTCAAACTTCAAATATTTTAGTATAAATTATTATAATTATAAAAATCAACTCTTATCAGTACTTATATGAAAATGGACTTAATTCTATTTGCTTTCCCAGTGTGTATAATCTGGTTTTTAGATTTTCCTGCATCAGCCTGTTTCCACATCTGATTATCTGAGAGGTCTGGAAATGGATTTGGAACCTTATAAAAATGTAAGATTATCATCTGTTCTAGTTTTGCTGATAGCCAGATGTATTACAACATTAGCCTCCCAGCTGAAAGGTAATAAAAATATTTAAGTGTACTTACAAGTTATTGAAAATAATGTTTAATTATAAATTTGATACTACAAATGAATAAAGATCTCTATAGAAAATTAAAATGGCTTAGTGCCAATATCAAATCTGTTCTATCCATATTTTATCCAGAGTTTACTTATTTGTGAAAGTTGTAATTTTTCCCTGTACATAAATATGTTGAGAGGTGTTCTCTCAAGTGCAGTCTTCCAAAGAAAGAAATTCTGGATATTGCATATTTTTCGGTGTTTGGCACATCCCTGGATTTTAAAACTGATTCTTCATGTAAATGATGAGTGTCAGAGAAACCATAGCTGCAATGTCCAAGTCTCAAGAGGACTCATTAAACTAAGACTGTTTATAATCTTGTCCTTGATGTTCATGCATGAGTACCATTCTGTCAGTATCCCTGGAAGTACATTCCTCTTCATAGCACATCCAGGTGCACAGGCTGTGTAGGTTGCATGCAGAATTAGCTGTAGTAAAAAAGAAAGCAATATCTGACTTAGAATTAAAGCCTGAGCTTCCATGACAAGCAACATTGTGATGGTGATAGTGCTATAATTGACTTGACTTTTCTACTCTATGTAATGATTTTCCAGGTTTAATATCTTTCCTAAGATGGAGGATGAAGATGGAGATGAAATTTACAGGTGAATATTGGATGGTTTGTTTGGTTTGGGGTTTGTTTTTTGAAGGATTTTCAATCCAAATGGTGTAGCTTTTTCAAGTACTTTAAACCAAGTCAGGATCAAAGTGGTTTATTGATTTCTTAATGACGTCTGTGTAACTGCCAATCAGTGAACAAGAGTCAGGATCTATGTCAACAGATAAACTACAATACTAGACAGTTATGAGATGTTAATAAGCATTTTAATTTTTAAAAATATCCTTCTGTGTCTAATCCCCAAAACCTCTAATCACACACATGCACTTTTGCTCTCCCTGGCCGCACAGGCTGCACCCTCCCCACCCCCTCCCAGTGTGTGGGTACCCCGCAGCACCCCCTGGGTTGATGTGGGCACTCTGGCTCCAGGGGTGCCCCCACCACCCCCCAGACCCGCCATCCCATGTTGGGGTAGCCCTGGGGGAGGCAGTGCTGCCCAGCCCACGAAGAGCAGGCAGCACCCACTCGCCTGCCCACACCCTTTCTCCCCTGGGGTCTCTCCTCCCCTTACAAATCTTCATGTTCCTCCTACATTGCTTCTCAAGGTGACCCTTTCTTTGTTATAGAGTCTCTTGGTAATCCCTGGTAACTGCTTAATCTAGTTGATGGTCATCTTCATCTTTAACATGACCAGTTTTGGGGCAGATGTTCTTCCAGACAGCCTGGTGTATTTGATTCATTCATATTGTCTACATTCATATTCTATTCTCGAAGAATGTTGTTCCACAGGACTTTTGCCAAGGGTGAGCCATGAAAGCAACCACTGACATGTATACTTAAATGCATATGTGTGAGCATATCTATACGTGTGTATTTCTGCAGAAAACATTTTCTATTTGTTTATCTATACACACAGATATGTGTATGATATTCTTATCTTCCCTCACCATCTTTCCATCCTTCCTCAATGTACTTTTTTGGTTTTAACTTTCAAACAATAAACTACTCTTCTCTAGCTTTTATTCCAGTAATTTTAACTAAGCTGTAGACATTTACTCTTGTCAGGCTTAGAGCAAAATTATTTTGATTTAATTATTGCCATAAAATTATCAAAATACTGTCATCTAAAACAGAGAATGATGTTAAGGTGTCAAACTAGTCAAGCAGCATACATGCAAATCTGTGAAGACACTGGTGCGATGCTGTATGAAGATTGATACAAATAATATCATTAGATGTCAATGGAGGGGAAGACCTCATAAAGTTGTTTGCTGAGGATTCATGATCTGATAAATATGTCTGCAAGAATAATTTCTAACTTATATTTTAGCCTGCAAAATTTCAGTTGCTTCAACAAGGTGTTCTAAACTCATTACTGATACAATCTCTGATACACTGCTGTAGTTCTGAAGCATAAAATGCCCCTTTTTCCCCTTATCTTCCTTCTGCTTTTCTCAATGTCTCCTCCATTTCCTGATTTTAATTTTTTTGTTGGTAACACTACCTTATCTCTTCTACAGTCACATTTATGTCACTCTGTCTGCTGTAATATATTAATTAAAACTAAACAAATCATATGTTCCTTGCCTACTAAGAATGATGATTTACCTGCACTTTGACTGCCATTCTTTCACAACTTAAATTCTGTGCTTTGTCCTTTTACCTTCCGGTTTCTATGGGATTTTACACTGTGTGTTCATTGAGTCAGGAACCAGGTCTAAGGACTGGTGGAACACTCATACATAAGGATTTATCCTGGTGTCTGATGAATAGTGGAGAGGGACACAAAAGCATTAGCTTCCTTCCCCTACCAACAGGGAGTTTGTGAAGCCAAGTAGTTGTGATTGTATTATATGCACTGGAAAATGTATAGTTTCAGGCTGCATATTTCCATTTGAAATTTGTGGAAAGAAATATTCGTGTGGTACTGGATATTAAATTAATCTGGGGCAGCACAGGCAGGTCCACTTAGCTACCTGTACTCTGCCTTTGATTTCAAGAGACATAGATAAATCTGATATATCCAGACTATCATGGAGTCTATCAATTCTGTATCACATGTGAAAGGCATCTTGCATACAGTAAGTGTTCTGATATTAAGTGTCATGCATTCTAACGTAACTGTTTTTCCTGCTTTGAAACTTGAGTGGCTATTAGAAAGAAGTTATAAGCGACCAAACAAACAATAAGGCATAAAAGGCAGTTTGTAAAGCATGGCTTTAAAATTAAAATTATGAAAATGGAAGAAAAACAAATTAAAAACTGGAACAGTATTGAGATTTGCTAATTTTCTTTCCACTTGAAATTGGCAAAAAAATGAATTAAAATAAATCCTGAAACATTACCTAAAATATTTTTTTCTCTAGAAGCCTGAGACATTTGTAGCACCCCACTTTGTTTTCTAATAAAATACAGCTCAAGATTACAAGGATTTAATTATTATGATTTTGAAAATAAGAAATGTCAGGAAAATTGGGTATGATGTCCAAGAAAACTTCTGAAAGAAACTGTTTTATTCAAATAGCTGCATATCACATATAACAGCTGAGAAACATTTTTAAGTTTCTGTCAGGGGCCTTTGAAAGTGCTATACAATAACAACATCAGATTTGTATCTTCAGACAAATTGCTTCATATAGAAGAAAAGCTAAAAAATCAAAAAAAAAAGAGGACCTACTGCAATGTAATAGGTCCAAAAATGCAAAATACTTCCAAGTTTTATAGTTATTTAAACAGTTTTGGCAGTTTTAACAACTAGAAAATAATAAAATAAAAATTGAAAGTTTTGTTTCCTAGCAGATCTGGGAGGGAATAGGTTTTTCCCTTCCCATGAATCTTTTCCTGATTTCAAGTGTTGCACATTGCACATAGACAGTTAAAACATGATCAGCTATACGTCCACATGGGATACAGAGACAAAATTAAGTTCCTGGGCTGAATTAATCTTATGGAAGAGACTTGAATTTATTGAACTGAAAGAACCTGAATTTACTCTTTCCCTCACTCTCTGGAACCATTTCTCTTTGCATAATTATAGAATGCCCAAAATACCCATTATTCTCTTTCCTTTTCTGTCTATATACCTGTCTGCCTCTGGTTCTGAAATGAACAATTTTGGTGTTTTTTTTTTTTTTTTTTAATATTAAAACAGTCAGTATGGTGGGTAGAATCATAGATGATAGGAAATCCTGCTAACAAAGTGATTAAGAGGAAGAAATGGAGGGAAGACACCTGGAGAAATAGAATGCTGATAGAGGAAGAAAGAGACATTTAATGCTTCAGAACTCCAGTGATATGTATTAGAGATGACATCGGTAATGAGGTTCCCCAGTTGAACTGTCTCCCACCCTGTGTATTTATAGCCATGGTTTCCATTTTAATGGGTCAGTATTTTCCAGCAAAAATCAAGTTCCCTGAAAAATGCCCAGCTGTGTGTTTCCTGTCTACACCTGTTCATGGCAGTGTTTTTTTTCTTCCTGGAAGTCTTAGACAAATACATTGGAAAGCAGTTGCATGTTTCCAAACACCATGTTACACAAACTGCAATAACAATGTATAGAGTTGGGTTTTTTTTTTGTTTGTTTGGTTGGGTTTTTTTAACAGATATTCAATAAAGAATAGCCACAAAAATATTCTCTGACAAAAAAGTATGAATTAAAAAGTTACAGAAAAGTCTTGTGATCTTTAAAAAGGGATGTTTAAATGTAGATTGCTAGCTTGGAGTTTCAATTTGTAGAAGCCCTTTTGTATATGTGGCAAAAGTGAGAAAATAGCTGTAGAACACTGATATTTTGCTATGCTATAATCTTTAACTCTGCTCTGCATTTGGTTTACAAAGGCATAAACATAAAGCATGGAAGGATTAAAGTCCTTAAGTTTTAGTTCAGTGTTCAAGTGTAACTCATTCCTTCCTCCAGCTAGGGTCTTCCCTGAATTAAGCTCGACAGAGAACACACATGAATGGACATTTTCTTCCCCTATTCTTTCTGCATACATTGCACCATGACGAGCTCAGATGGTTTTGGATCTTCAAACCTACATACAAGTACACCAGTCTAGGATCTAGGGACATAATTGTATTTTTTCTGAATAGCTTTGTGCTGTCATGGAAAGCTCTGCATTATAACAATTAAAGAAATAATTATTTGCATCCTTTGAATATATATGAGTAGTATTCAGGTTTTATTACTGCTAAATATATTCCTTTGGACAAAATTAGTGATCAGAGTTCCTTAAAAATGTAAATAAACATAAATATTAACACAAACAGATGGCATATTATCCAATCCCTTCCTTTTCATAATTTTCCACATAATCATTTGACCATTTTTCGAAGTACACAGTATTTCTACTCCAAACATGTACAACGGGTTGAAAGGGTTGGAGGTGTAAGAAAGTGAGGCAAAAATATGGTCTTTAGAGAACATCCAGCTTTCTGATGGGAGTAGCACAAGTGTTTTTTTTTTAAGCAGCAATGATACTTCTTATTGATATATTATAAAGCAGTTTGATGCAATTCCTAAGCACATTATACAGCATGATACTGACTTTTCTTTTTCTTTTCTGATCTTTCTCAGAACTGTGTCTAATACTTTACAAATAAAAAAAATAAGTATTTGCAACACACACAGAAAAAGTATAGATTGTGTAACTGCATATAAGACATGATTGCATGAAACATAACTAAACAGGTAGGTCTGTTCAGTTCTTAAAAACAAAAGGACTCTCAAACAAAGTAAGAGATATTTTAAACTAAATGTTTGCTCAAAAAAGATTTAGTTCTGTACTTCTATATTATTTTTAACTGTCCATTATGAAAGCATTTTATCTGCAAAATAATCCATACCTCACTGGCTGCTGGATCTTCCCCAAAAGCAAAGGCCAAATCTGTACCAAAAAAGGACAGATGACATTAATGAAGTCTAACTACACCAAGAACATTAAATTTATGATTGCACACCTGCAGATGGTGCTGTTCCACAACATTTCCTGCATAAAATCAGATTAAAATGCATCAGTTGGTGTATTCTTTGATCTTTCATTATATATTGCATTGCAGTACATGCAACTTTTACATAAAATGGTTGGCTATGTGTGAAGGCCAAACTAGATGGAAAACGATACATAAAAATGTAATGTTTCCTCATCCCAAAGATACTTCCTTTTTTTCCACCCCTTTCTTATTATAATGTTAACAGTTATCCAGTGATGTCATATTCCTTTTTAATAGTATATAGCATTTTAGCATTGTTTATGAGACCAAAAATTGTGGTTACTTAGAGAGGTTATGTTTTAAATTGTGTTTCCATTTCAAGCATGCTACAGTGTATAAACAATTGTTAGCAAATGTTCTCCTACAGAATATTATTACTTATGGGCTACAGATTAAGAATTATACTATTCTCACAAAGGCTGTGGGGACAGTAGAAATAAAATATTGCTCCACAGAGAAAAAAAATTTCAAAGCTGTTTTTCTTGCCAGAGCAGAAGACTGAGGGCAACACGTGTTATCAAGTGAATCACTTCATCCTTCTATGCTATAAAGTTAATGTGATTTCCATTGGAACGAGATGTATTTGTTTTATTATTCCATAGTTCTTAATTCTTTAATCATGAATGAAAGTATCACTATTACAACTACTATGACTGCTACTGCTACTAGTAGGGCTATTATTACTATCACTATTAATTTGTACAAATCATGGCTCTATACTTCATTGTCTTTTTACGGAGAGCCTAATTCTAGTCTGCATTCCAATGGGACAGTCTTGTTTAAATTAATAACACTGCACCAATGAAAATCAAATGAGTCTTTGAAAGTAAATTATTATTTCCATATTTTAGAGCATAATAAGACTTTGTAACTGGATTTGAGTACGGAAAACACTCAATTTCAGAAACATTTCTATAAGATATTAACACATATTTCAGGAGAAGCCCTAAATAGTTCAACAGAGATTTTTTTTTCTAAGTAACTATGTCAGAACATTAATATTTTGTAACAGGAAGGAATAACAATTAATTTTACTTAGACATTTAGATATCCTCAGATTTTGGCAGTATATAAATCAAGAAACATTAAAAACTTTTAAAGATAAAAAAGATATGCATATGATAAGCAGATGTTAAGTTTTAGTTACAGGGTAATTTGAAGGAATATGAGTGGTTTAAATGGGAAATCTTTACCCTCTGGCACTACTAGGAGTGTTTTCATTGATTTCACTGGTGTCATAATCACATATGCCACTCTGCCACAGTTAAAGCCACTCATTGAAACCAATGGGATGTCAGAATATTTCAGGGTTATAAATGTAATTATTGAGTTTTTTGTTGTTTTTGCTGGGCTATTAACTTTGAGGGTCTATGTTATGCCTTCTAAAAAAGAAATTAACCAGAAATTATTCACTACAGTTTCTTGGGAGAAGGAATGAAACACTTTTTTCCACTCACTCTGCAGAGTAAACAGAGGATTTAATAACTAATATCAAGAGTTCCTTTGAATGCCCTGTGCATCTTCAGTATCTCTGATGTTCCACTTCACTTGCTGTTGTATGTGGAATTTTGTCTCCAGAAACAGAAAAGATGTCTTCAAAACTTCCTAGTCCCTCAATTTAAATTTTGCAATGGTATCTGTCAATACATGAGGAAACTGAACTATGTCATATATACCTTCAGTTCTGTGGTGATAGCCTGTGGACCCATGCTGCTTTTGGTTCATTTATGATATTATGGTGCTGGGCCCTGAAGAGAACTCTTAATTTTAGCTCCATCTTGCTTCCTTGTTAAAAACTCAACCTACTGCAAATCTGCTTCAGATCTATTGATAATACACATGTTCTCAAATTGGTCAGTCTAATGCCCATCCATACCAGGTACTTGGATTCTTGGATCTTAAAGACACACATTGAGGTGTTTTGGATTGCCTGTTGTTGATAACCATTTTTTTTCCTCAGACAGTAAGATTTTTCAAACTTGTTCATACTCAGGTTCCACTTTATGAACTGTAAAGTGACTTAAGCAGTATAAGGCAATTCTGCAAAATATTAGAAAAATATTTAAATGATTTTTAGTTGAATTTCACTGAAAATTACCTTTGGTAATGCAAATAAATATACAAATAACCAATAGAATAAAATATTCTTGAAGAACAAAGAAACAAACACACTAAATTTGTAGTTGTTAGTCATCTGGATTGGGGGGAAGGGGCATCACACCAAAATACAATACCATACAATCCCTAAATTCCCTGCTGTTAATTTTATTATTTTTACTCTTTGTGCGTAAATACATGTACTGTCAGGGACATGGAACATCATAATATTTTCAGCGCTTCTTATGTATTCGTAAGTCAATTTGTAAATATCTATACTGAGTTTACTACATATCTCTTCTGTTTCACTGTACAACACTAGCACATGCCATGTCATTTGGACAGAAATGGATTCAGCTTAAGGACTCACCAGATAAAAGCCCAGTGCTCTGACCATATGTGCAATACAAATGTGTTTTGTTTTGTTTTTTTTTTTCTTTTTGGGTAACCAGTATCCCTTTTTCATGCTTTCAGAGGGTTGGGAGGGTTTAGCAGGAGGGTATCCCTATGGTATAACTAACCAAGACAATGTTGGGGCATTTGGCTAATTAATGAATACATTTAACTACTATTTAATTGCATAGTTCTTTCTGGAAATGAAAATTCTTTTGTTGCATAGTAAAGATAAATTTGGAATAAAGAAATATGAAATACCTCATCTATCTTGTCATAGAATAATCTATTAATGTAAAATTTTTCATTCTGCTTTCAGAGTTCTGGCCACCTGCAGAATAATATGACAGTCTTCAAAGTCATTGTTTTCTACTTACGTGATACATATTTTTCAAAGGCATTAGCTGGTGTACAGTGTGCATAATACACTGGTTGTATTATAGAGAGATTAATCTTTAAATCATTCTGGAAAATATGCTGGAAAATTTTTCCAGGTTTTGATTAGTTTCCCTTGCTCTTTATTATAAAAATATTATTTTCTTCCATCCTTGGAAAGTTGATGAGTACCCGACCTTACTTTTATTCTTGGTGTCTCTTGATTTTATTTTTTTCTCCCCAGTTCTGACTTAGTTTAGGAAAAAGCAAAAACATGCAAGTAGTCAGATTAGAAACTGCCATTTTCTCTTAAAAATGAGATTTTCTAAGCTGATATATATAGTCTCCTAAAAACAAAAATTAGAAAGTAAACCCAAATGTGTTCTCATGGTATGTTTAGAGAAGGGTATCAGAAGAGAAAATTAGATTACATTTGTAGAAAGTGATGCCATATATCACACAACATGTTTCAGTTCAGTTTGGTGAAATGCCTGTAAAGATTTCTGTTTATGTTGTGCAAATGACAGCATGTCCTATGCTAACATAATGTCTGTGTAACAGGTTTTTGACAATTTAAAATTATATGTTACATAAATATATTTAATTTCTAAAATAGAATTATCACAGAATCATAGAATGCTTTGGGTTGGAAGGGACCTTTAAAAGTCATCTAGTCCAACCCCCCTGCCATGGGCAGAGACATCTTCAACTAAATCAGGTTGCTCAGAGCCCCGTCCAACCTGGCCTTGGATGTTTCCAGGCATGGGGTATCTACCACCTCTCTGGGCAACCTGTTCCAGTGTTTCAGCACTCTCATTGTAAAAAATTTCTCCCTTATATCCAGTCTAAATCTACCCTCCTTTAGTTTAAAACCATTACCCCTTGTCCTGTCACAACAGGCCTTGCTAAAGAGATTGCCCCCATCCTTCCTATAGTCCCCCTTTAAGTACTGAAAGGCTGCAATAAGGTCTCCCCGCAGCCTTCTCTTCTCCAGGCTGAATGACCCCAACTCTCTCAGCCTGTCCTCATAGGAGAGGTGCTCCAGCCCTCAGACCATTTTTGTGGCCCTCCTCTGGACCTGCTCCAGCAGTTCCCTGTCCTTCTTTTGCTGAGGGCTCCGGAGCTGGATGCAGTACTGCAGGTGGGGTCTCACCAGAGCAGAGTAGAGGGTCAGAATCACCTCCCTCGACCTGCTGGCCATGCTTCTTTTGATGCAGCCCAGGATACGGTTGGCCTTCTCGTCTGCAAGCACACGTTGCTGGCTCATTTCCAGCTTTTCATCCACCACTACCCCCAAGTCCTTCTTGACAGGGCTGCTCTCAATCCCTTCATCCCCCAGCCTGTATTGATATCGGGCATTGCTCAGACTCAGGTGCAGGACCTTGCACTTGGCCTTGTTGAACCTCATGAGGTTCTCACAGGCCCACTTCTCCAGGTTGTCCAGGTCTCCTTGGATGACATCCCATCCTTCTGGCGTGTCAACTGCACCACTCAGCTCAGTGTCATCTGGAAACTTGCTGAGGGTGCACATGATCTCGCTATGTCATTGATGAAAATATTAAACAGCACTGGTCCCAGTATGGACCCTTAACGGACACCGCTTGTCACTGATCTCCATCTGGGTATCTAGGCATTGACCGCTAATCTCTGGATGTGACCATCCAACCAATTCCTTATCCACCAAACAGTCTACCTACCAAATCTATGTCTCCCCAGTTTAGAGAGAAGGATGCTGTGCGGGACTGTGTCAAAGGCCTTACAGAAGTCCAGACAGATGACATCCGTAGCTCTTCCTTTGTCCACTTGTCCACTGATGTAGTCGTTCTATCATAGAAGGCCACTAGGTTGGTCAGGCAGGACTTGCTGTTGATGAAGCCATGCTGGCTGTCTCAAATCACCTCCCTGTCCTCCATGTGCCTTAACATAGCTCCTAGGGGGATTTGTTCCATGATCTTCCCAGGCACAGAGGTGAGGCTGACAGGATGGTAGTTCCCCGGGTCCTCCTTTCTACCCTTTTTAAAGATGGGCACAATGTTTCCCTTCTTCCAGTCCCCAGGGACTTCACCTGACGGCCATGACTTTTCAAATGTTATGGAGAGTGTCTTGGCAACTACATCAATCAATTCCCTCAGTACTCTGGGATGCATCTCATCAGGTCCCATAGACTTGTGTATGTTCAGGTTCCTCACGTGGTCACGAACCTGATCTTCCCTTACAGTGGGAGAGGCTTTATCCCCCTGGTCCCCATCTTGTGGTCCATTGGCTTGGGAGGGGTGAGGAGAGAGGTTACCAGTGAAGACTGAGGTAAAAAAATTGTTGAGTACCTAAGCCTTCTCCTCGTCTGTTGATACTAGGTCACCATTCTTGTTCATTGGAGGGTATGCTTTCTTTAACCTTCCTTTTCTGGTTGACATACCTTTAGAAGCTCTTCTTGTTATTCTTTGCATCCCTTGCCAAATTCAGCTCCAGCCATGCCTTGGTCTTCCTGTCCCCATCCCTACACAACCATGCAGCATCCCTATTCTCTTCCCAGGATACCCGTCCCTGCTTCCACTGCCTGTGCAGTTCCTTCTTGCTCTTTAGTTTGACTAGCATGTCTCAACTCAGCCACACTGGTCTCTTCCCTTCCTTGCCTGATTTCTCACACCTGGGGATTGCGAACTCCTATGCTCTGTGGAACACATACTTAAAGACCTGCCAGCTCTGTTCTGTTCCCTTGTCCCTGAGGACTTTCTCAGGGTGTCCTTCTGACTAAATCCTTGAAGAGCTGGAATTTTGCTTTCCTAAAATTTAGGGTCCTGACTATACTCCTCGATTTCCCATATGTGTGAACTCCACCAATGCATGATCACTGTAGCCCAGGCTGCCTCCAATCTTGACGTCACTGATGAGCTCACTTGCATTGGTGACTGTCAGGTCCAATACTGCATCCCCTTGGGTAGGACTGTCTATTACCTGGCCTAAGAAGTTATGCTCAATGAATTCTAGGAATCTCCTGGATAGCCTACAGCTTGCCATGCTACTTTTCCAGCAGATGTCAGGGTGGTTGAAGTTCCCCAGCAGGACGAGAGCCTGCAAGCATGAAGCCTCCTGAAGTTGGAGGAAGAAGGCTTTGTCAGTATGCTCCCCTTGATCAGGTGGCCTGTAGGAGACACCAACCACAAGATTCCATTTGCTGCTTCTGTCTCTCATTCTTACCCTTAAGCTTTCGGCCTGCTTATAGTTATTTTTCAGGGACAGCTCTTCACACTGTATCCGTTTTTTTGATGCAGAGGGCAATGCTGTCATCAAAATTGAGAAAAAAAATCCTTAACACCAATGTAGCACTAAGAAGCAAGCATTCTTTACTACGGCGCCAGATGCACAGGCGATAATTCCTCCTAGCATGCATCCGGCACCATAATAAAGAATGCCTGCTTCTTAATACTACATTGGTGTTAAGGAGTTTTATTACCAATTTTGGTGACAGTTTTGGTGACCCAGGTGGGACTCAGCTCCTGAACATCAATGGATCTGCGGGATTGCAGGACCTCCAGCTGGCTCCGAGGGATTCTCAGGGAGAACTTCTGATCCCCGGACCGAAGAGCTCTGAGCAAGGCCCCAGAGAAAGTAAAGGCATTCTTTTCTTAAAGGATTTAAAGGAATATTAAAGGTAAAGGTTGCCTGCCTGTAAGGCACAGCGAAAGCCTCACAGGGTTGGGTTATAAAGGTAAAGGTAAAGGTAAAGGTAAAGGTAAAGGTAAAGGTAAAGGTAAAGGTAAAGTTTGCCTGCCTGTAAGGTGTGGCGAAAGCTATGCAGGGTTGGGCTATAAAGGTACCTAAGGGAAGGATTTGATCCTATTGGATGAAAGTCCATAGGACACCCAGATTTGGAATTTGGTATTTGGTTTGGCACAATTAAGCCTTCAATAGAAGGGGTGGGTTAGAGTCCCGCTGAAAGTGGTCTAAGGGGTTTGAGTCTCCAAAACTTCTTGACCAGTCAAAGGTCTGCCTGTGCAGGAAGGGTAAGGGAAGGTTAGTTTGTACACTATTACGGTGACACCTGGAGTGCCAGCCATAAGGGGCCCAGGTTCAAGTCCTGGCAGAGTAAGGCTTGTTTGCATGAAATGCCAGCTGTATGGTGTGTGTGTGTTTGTATGGTGTGTGCGATTTGAGTGTTTTGTGTTTTGTACTGATTGATCGATCAAGGGGGTTATTCTGTTGTAATATGGGATCTGGGCAGTCATCAGAGGGAGGAATTTAAAAAAAAAAAAAAAGAAAAAAAAAGACAAAAATCACCTTTGGGATGTTTATTGAAACATTGGAGGGATGTGGAGGGTGATTCCTTTACGAGGAAGCAATTAATCGAATATTGTAATCATTGGTGGCCAATGTATACTTTGGAAGAGAAATGTCCTAAGAATGGAACTTTGAAATATAATACTATAATAATACTATAATAATATAATATATACTATATTATTATAATATAATAATACTATATTACAGTTAATATTATTTTGTAGAAGAGAAGGAAAATGGGATGAGATACCATATGTGGATTTGTTTTTCATGTTGTGGAATGGTTGGAAAAGTAGAAAAGAATGTGGATTGTTTACTAAGGATGCAAAGATTTTGGCTGTAGAACAAATTCGGGACAAATGCCTAAACGATGTTGTTCTGCATGTAGTATTGGTAAAGGAGTAAAAATACAAGGAGCCGGTGGAAGAGAAAGATGATGCAGGATCATTAATGGCTCTGGGACAGGGAAATCTATGGGGAGGTAATGATTAGGGTGGAAACAGGGAAGTTGGAGGACTGGATAATAGGGATGTGAACAGTGATGCTGAAAGTGAAGGGGTGAATTTCAGTGCAGTAGCAGGAAGAAGTGGCGGGGGGTGGGGGGTGGGGGGGGTGGGGGGGGCAGTGATGCAAGCGCCCTTAAGGCAGGCTGTCAGTCTGACAGGAGAACTGGTGTGGGTTAAAGTACCCTCCTTGGTAGCAGACTTAAGGGCTTGGAAAGAGGTGGCTGGAATGCATAGGGAAGACCCAGAAAAGGTGGTGAAGGTATTGGAAACTTTTGTGGAGAATCGTGATCCAGAGTGGAAGGACATACAGATGGTGTTGAATATATTGTTGACATATGAGGAGCGGAGGGCTGTTGTGGTTAAGGCTAGGGAAGAAGCAGAGAGAGTTCACACTCAGGATGCACAGGCAGGAAGACTGAAGGATCATTTTTCCCATCACCAATCCAAATTGGGACCCTAATGATCAGGCACAAATGTTATTGTTAACTGAATATCAGAGGTTGACATTGTTCAGTGTAAGGAATGTGATTCCAAAACCAAAAAAATTGTCAAAATTATATCAGGTGGTACAAGGGAAAGATGAAACTTCTTCAGCTTTCTTTGAACCATTATGTGATGTGGCTAGGAAATGGATGGATTTGGATCTGGAGAGAGAGACTGATGCACTAATGTTTGTGGGGCAGTCGAATCCTTATATTAGGAGAAATAAAGCATAAGTTGTTAGTGGTGGTGTGGAAGGTGTATATTAATAGGGAGGAGGAGGAGAAGAAGCAACAGGAGAAGGAGCAAGTTAAGAAAGAGAAGGCTCAATTGCTGGCTACAGCAATAGCGGAAGGCAAACGAAATAGTAAAAGGCAAAATGATGGGTATAGGTTAGATTGCCCACCTATGGGAAGAAGTATGAGGACCCCCCATTTAGACCTGGGGAGAGTAAACCTTTGAATAAGGATCAGTGCATTTTTTGTAAACAAAAGGGGCATTGGGGGAGGAAATGCCCTCAGAAGTGTTTTCCAAGAAAACAGGAAAATCCCAATGTATTCCCATGATTAGAAACCTGTGTGAATCAAAATACATAAAGTATTGAGATCTTTCTAATGAAATAGAGAAATCTCAAAAGGGGGGAATTGTTGTAATGGCCCTCAGGCAAGAATGCACTCAAGGACATAATCTTCGCAAGTCTGATGGGGGACATCCTGGAGGGATACAAACAACCTAGCAGTAGGCGCCAGTTGAAACCAAGACAAAAGGAACTAGGGACATCTCTGTCTAGATAAGAGTCAGAACACCAGTTGAAACCAACACACCTTGCAACACACTGTGACAAGATTACTCGATGGGCCAACTCACAACCATATGTGGAAGAAGGACTCAGAGTTCATGGAAAGGACACAAAACCCCACCCCTTCAACAAACCACTAGGGACCACGAGAGACCACCAGATACCTCTTCAGGGGCTCCTAAGGGACTTAAAATGCATGGGTAATTAAGGTGTAAGTATTATAATTAGTTACAAGAAATAGAATAAATATGTATAACTATTCTGGGAAATCTAATGCATATGTATATAACTGAGCAATATAAGCTCTGTCTATCGTGACTTGCGATATGCATGTTAGGAGGAATTATCTCCCGTGCATCCGGCACTATAATAAAGAATGCCTGCTTCTTAATACTACATTGGTGTTAAGGAGTTTTATTCCCGATTTCGGCGACAACGCCTCTGCCCCTCCATCCTTGCCTGTCCCTTCTGAACAACCTGTAGCCACTGATAGCCACATTCCAGTCATGGGATTCATCCCACCAAGTTTCAGTAATGGCGATCAGGTCATAGCTTTCTAAGAGTATGGTAGCTTCCAGATCCTCCTGATTGTTTCCTATGCTGCGTGCATTCGTGTAGAGGCATTTCATCTGGGCTGTGGGCCATGTTGCCTTCTTAGTGGAACAACCCTTGATTCCCTTGAGGTGTTTCATGGAAGTTTCCTTGTCGGATCCTACTACCTCAGGAGCCCCCAGCTCATCTCTGCAAGACTTCGACTGTAGTGCAGAGTCCCCAGCACACCTCTGGGCAACAGGTTGAGGGCTTATACTAGCAACCTGTCCCACAGCTTGTCACAGGCAAGCCTGATATGTTCCCCCTCCCCCTTCACCTCTAGTTTAAAGCCCTGTCAATGAGCCCCGCAAGCTCCTGAGCAAAGATCCTCTTTCCCCCTTGAGAAAGGTGGCTCCCATTTGACACCAGCAATCCCGGTGCCATGTAGGCCATCCCACTGTCAAAAAACCCAAAGCTGTGATTGTGACACCACACACGAAGCCATGTGTTAATAGGTTGGGTCTGCCTGTTTCTTCCAACATTACTGCCTTCAACTGGAAGGAGGGAGGAAAAAATAACCTGTGCCCCAGATTCCCTCACTAACTGTCCTAAGGCCCTGAAGTCTCTTTTAATCTCCCTTGGACTATGTACTGCAACTTCATCACTACTCACGTGGAAGAGCAGTAATGGGTAATAGTCCGAGGGCCATACCAGACTGGGAAGTTTCCTAGTGATATCTCTAACCCAGGCTCCTGGGAAGCAGCAGACTTCCCTTTGAGGAGGGTCAGCCCGGCATATTGGATCTTCTGTTCCCCTTAGAAGGGAGTCTCCTACAACTATGACCCGTCTTTTCTTCCTTGTGGAGGTGGTAGTAATATGGGGGTAGGTGTTTCTGGTCTTGGTGACTCCTCTGGTGCAAATGGATCGAAACACACATCATCCACTCACTGGTCTTCCACATCTAGAGTCTCATACCTGTTGTGCAGAGACATGTGGGGAGGTGTGGGGGGCAAAGAAAGGGTTCTCTTACGGCCCCAATTATGAACCTGTTTCCACTCTCTGCTTCCCTTTAAGATCCTGACTACATCCTGGTGGGGGGATGATACTGGATGCCTCTGATCACAGGCTTTTTCTGGTTGCTGTCCCTGTTCAGGTTTCCTGGAGGCCAGGGCGTGGTTCCACCATTCTATCTCTTGCTCAGACTCCCTAATGCTCCTTAGCTTATCTACTTCCTCTCTTAGCTCTGCCACCAGGCCAAGTAGATAGTCTACCTGATCACTCCTTACACAGCTGTTTGCTCTATACTCATCTGTTTCCAGTGCAAGCTGGTGACACTCCCTGCAGCCAGAGACCTGGACAACTGTGTTTTCCTGGGAGCTCAGTCTGGGTTGATACATTCTTTCTGGCTAGTGCAGAGAATAGAGCCTTCTGCTGGGTGGATGCCATGGTGTTGTGGTTTAGCCCCGGTCAGCAACTAAGCACCACACAGCCGCTCGCTCACTCCCCCACCCTTGTGGGATGGGGGAGAGAATCGGAAGGGCCAAAGTAAGAAAACTCGTGGGGTGAGACAAGAACAGTTTAATAATTAGAATAAAACAGCAATAATACTAATATAATGAAAAGGAAAATAATGAGCAAGAGAGAGATGAAACCCTGGAAGAAGAGAGGAAAAGGAAAAAAACAAAACCAAAACTAAACAACAAGTGCTGCAACCGCTCACCACCCGCCGACCGACGCTGCCGGTCCCCGAGCCGCGATCGCTGCCTCCCCCAGCCAATTTCCCCCAGTTAATATACTGGGCATGACGTCACATGATATGGAATACCCTTTGGCCAATTCGAATCAGCTCTCCTGGTTGTATCCCCTCCCCTCCCGGCTTCTTGTGCACCTGGCAGAGCATGAGAAGCTAGAAAGTCCTTGACTAGTGTAAACACTACCCAGCAACAACTAAAACACCAGGGTGTTATCAACATTATTTACATACCAAGTCTAAAACACAGCACTATGCTAGCTACAGTGAAGAAAATCAACTATCCCAGCTAAAACCATGACAGTATCCACCCCTTACTCCATACCATTTACGTCATGCTCAGGTCTCATACTATCCAATATGACCTCAATAACCACCACTCGCCTCCCCATCCTTTGATGACATACGTAGATATCATTTATCATTCCCGTAGTCTATGGACCATCCCTGTAGAACATCTGTAGAGGGTCCACACATGTCCATTGAGTTCATTCAGTCCATAACTTTGGGCTCCATCTATCGTAACAGTCTTTCAAGGCCGGAGAGATGGTCTGCGTGGTGTTGGATTGTTGCATGCTGAAGCCAGTCTTTGTTCCACCACCGCTACACGTTGTTTGGTTCAATCAAAGTTCATTCTTCATTAATTTTGGAAATTCTTACTATGATACCATCGATACAGCATATAGCAACCATAGGAGTGATGACATACAATATCATATAGCAATTAACAGCATACCGTTCAGTTCATTGGCTATTTTCACCCAAAATCAAATCCCCTTGAGGCGCACATCGAACTCCTCCATCCTCCCGCATTACCCACCAAGTGCACCCAGGTCCTCGAGCAAAAGCAATCCCACGAATGGGTTTGCCTTTGCCTGAGACAGGAATAACCCAGACGGTTTTCCCCAGCATATTTTTTACATGCACTACAGGGACTTTACCCCCTTCCACAGTACGTAAGAGTTCTGACTGGGCAGGCCCAGCTCGATTGGCAGATCCCCTAGTGTTGACTAACCAGGTGGCTTTTGCTAAATGTGTATCCCAGTGTTTGAATGTCCCACCCCCCATTGCTCTCAGTGTAGTCTTTAACAGTCCATTGTATCGTTCAATTTTCCCAGAGGCTGGTGCATGATAGGGGATGTGATACACCCACTCAATGCCATGCTCTTTGGCCCAGGTGTCTATGAGGTTATTTCGGAAATGAGTCCCGTTGTCTGACTCAATTCTTTCTGGGGTGCCATGTCGCCATAAAACTTGTTTTTCAAGGCCCAGGATAGTGTTCCGGGCGGTGGCATGGGGCACGGGATATGTTTCCAGCCATCCGGTGGTTGCTTCCACCATTGTAAGCACATGGCGTTTGCCTTGGCGGGTTTGTGGCAGTGTGATATAATCAATCTGCCAGGCCTCCCCATATTTATACTTCAGCCATCGTCCTCCATACCACAGAGGTTTTACCCGCTTGGCTTGCTTGATTGCAGCGCATGTTTCACATTCATGGATGACCTCTGCAATAGTGTCCATGGTCAAGTCCACCCCTCGGTCGCGAGCCCATCTGTATGTTGCATCTCTTCCTTGATGGCCTGAGGTGTCATGGGCCCACCGAGCTATAAATAGTTCACCTTTATGTTGCCAGTCTAGATCTACTTGAGCCACTTCAATCTTAGCAGCCTGATCCACCTGTTGGTTGTTCTGATGTTCTTCAGTGGCCCGACTTTTGGGAACATGAGCATCCACATGACGTACCTTCACAACCAGGTTCTCCACCCGGGCAGCAATATCTTGCCACAATGCAGCAGCCCAGATGGGTTTGCCTCTGCGCTGCCAGTTGTTCTGCTTCCACTGCTGTAACCACCCCCACAGGGCATTTGCCACCATCCATGAGTCAGTATAAAGATAGAGCACTGGCCATTTTTCTCGTTCAGCAATGTCTAAAGCCAGCTGGATGGCCTTTACTTCTGCAAACTGACTCGATTCACCTTCTCCTTCAGCAGTTTCTGCGACTTGCCGTATAGGACTCCATACAGCAGCCTTCCATCTCCAATGCTTTCCCACCAGACGACAAGACCCATCAGTGAACAGGGCATATTGCTTGTCATTTTCTGGCAGTTTGTTATACAGTGGGGCCTCTTCAGCACGTGTCACCTCCTCCTCTGGTGACATTCCAAAATCTTTGCCTTCTGGCCAGTCCATGATCACTTCCAAGATTCCTGGGCGACTGGGGTTTCCTATTCGAGCCCGTTGGGTGATCAGTGCGACCCACTTACTCCACGTAGCATCAGTTGCGTGATGTGTAGAGGGGACCCTCCCTTTGAACATCCAGCCCAGCACCGGCAGTCGAGGTGCCAGGAGGAGCTGTGCTTCAGTACCAATCACTTCTGAAGCAGCTCGAACCCCTTCATATGCTGCCAATATCTCTTTTTCAGTTGGAGTGTAGCGTGCTTCGGACCCTCTGTATCCCCGACTCCAGAACCCTAGGGGCCGACCTCGAGTCTCCCCTGGTGCTTTCTGCCAGAGGCTCCAGGTAGGGCCATTCTCCCCGGCTGCGGTGTAGAGCACGTTTTTTACATCTTGTCCTGCTCGGACTGGCCCAAGGGCTACTGCATGAACTATCTCCTGCTTTATCTGTTCAAAGGCCTGTCGTTGCTCAGGGCCCCATTTGAAATCATTCTTCTTCCGGGTCACTTGATAGAGAGGGCTTACAATCAGACTGTAATTTGGAATATGCATTCTCCAAAAACCCACAACGCCTAAAAAAGCTTGTGTTTCCTTTTTGTAGTTGGTGGAGACATGGCGGTTATTTTGTTGATCACATCCATTGGGATCTGCCGACGTCCATCTTGCCATTTTATTCCCAAAAACTGAATCTCCTGTGCAGGTCCCTTCACTTTACTTTGTTTTATGGCAAAACCAGCCTTCAGAAGGATTTGGACTATTTTCTTCCCTTTCTCGAAAACATCTTCTGCTGTGTTGCCCCACACGATGATGTCATCAATGTACGGAAGGTGTTCCGGAGCTCCACCCTGTTCCAGTGCAGTATGGATCAGTCCATGGCAAATGGTAGGGCTGTGTTTCCACCCCTGGGGCAGTCGATTCCAGGTGTACTGGACACCCCTCCAAGTGAAAGCAAACTGTGGCCTGCACTCTGCTGCCAAAGGGATTGAGAAGAATGCATTAGCGATATCAGTTGTGGCATACCACTTGGCTGCCTTTGACTCCAGTTCGTATTGAAGTTCTAGCATGTCCGGCACGGCAGCACTCAGTGGCGGAGTGACTTCGTTCAGGCCACGATAGTCTACTGTTAGTCTCCACTCCCCATTAGACTTCCGCACTGGCCATATGGGACTGTTAAAGGGTGAACGGGTCTTACTGATCACTCCTTGGCTCTCCAGTCGCCGAATGAGCTCATGAATGGGAATCAGGGAGTCTCGGTTGGTGTGGTATTGCCGCCGGTGCACTGTTGTGGTGGCAATTGGCACCTGTTGTTCTTTGACCTTCAGCAACCCCACAACAGAAGGGTCCTTCGAAAGACTGGGCAAAGTAGACAGCTGTTTAATTTCCTCCATCTCCAAGGCAGCTATACCAAAAGCCCACCTGTACCCTTTTGGGTCCTTGAAATACCCTCTCCTGAGGTAGTCTATGCCAAGGATGCACGGAGCCTCTGGGCCAGTCACAATGGGGTGCTTTTGCCACTCATTCCCAGTTAGGCTCACTTCAGCCTCCAAAACAGTTAGCTCTTGGGATCCCCCTGTCACTCCAGCAATACAAATGGGTTCTGCCCCTACATAGTTTGATGGCATTAGGGTGCACTGTGCACCGGTGTCCACTAGAGCCTTACACTCCTGTGGATCAGATGTGCCAGGCCATCGGATCCACACAGTCCAGTAAACCCGGTTGTCCCTTTCCTCCACCTGGCTGGAGGCAGGGCCCCTCTAATTCCAATTGCAGAATTCGCAACCCACTTTTTGTGAATGGGAATCAGAAGTCTCCCTATTAAAATCACGGATAGAATCAGCGCTTCTACTCCTCTGTCTGGGGAACTGCCTACTGGAAACTGGAGCAGCAACTCTCCTGGAGGTCCCCCCTTGAGTGGTTGTTTTTCCTTGCAACTCACGTACCCGTGCCTCCAGGGTTGAGGTAGGTTTTCCATCCCACTTCTTCATGTCCTCTCCATGGTCACGCAGGTAAAACCATAGGGTGCCCCGTGGTGTGTATCTTCTCTCTTGAGCAGAAGGACGCTTACTCCTAATGGCCGAGATACTGGTCCGTACAGGTAGGGAGTAGGACATATCCTCTTCAAGCTGCTGAACCTTCTGGGACAGTTTCTCCACAGCTGAGATGAGGGAGGAAGAGACATGTGCTTCATAATCCCGGAGTTTATCAATCACATCCCCTACCGTTGGTGCCTCTTCATCTTTCCAGGACATTACTGCCAGGGAGTTTACATGGGATGATGGTGTGCTCCGTACAAACTTCCGCCACATAGGTCGTGTGCACTGCGCTTCATCTGGATCTTTGGATGACTGTTCACTACCCAGGTCACCATAAATCACCTCAAGCACAGCTAATTCTCTCAGGTACTGGATACCTTTCTCCATAGTGGTCCATTTTCCAGGGCGACATATAACATCTTCCTTGAAGGGATACCTTTCTTTCACAGCAGACAGGAGTTGCCTCCAGAGGCTGAGGCCTTGTGTCCCTTTTCCAATTGCTTTGTCAATGCCCCCGTCCCTAGAAAGGGATCCCAGTTGTTTGGCTTCCTTCCCCTCTAATTCCAGGCTACTGGCCCCATTATCCCAGCATCGGAGCAGCCAGGTGACAACATGCTCACCTACACGACGGCCGAAATCTTTTCGTATATCTCGTAGCTCACTTAAGGATAGGGATCGGGTAGTTTCCGTCTCTTGTACAAGTTCTTCCTCTTCCTTCTCCTCTCTTAGTAACGGCACTGCTTCTCCATCATCCTTTTCTAAACGAGTTGACACTCTCTTCGAAGATTTCTTCTTTCGTATAGGGGCAACTGATACTGGCACGGGTTGATTCTCTGATTCAGCTTCAGTGTCCGTCATGGGTGTTTGAGCGGTCACAGTGCCCGTCGTCGGGCTTGGAGCTGCTGCAGCGCCTGTTGTAGGGGTTTGAGGGGCCACAGTGCTTGTCACTGGGCTTGGAGTAGCCGCAGGGCCTGTCGTTTTTCCTTGGGGGTGCTGAATACTGTTGAATAGGGCTCGGTAGGCATGGGCCAGGCCCCAACACATTGCAATGATTTGTATCTCTCTGGAATTGCTAGGGTGACAACATACTTCCTCCAAATATTCTACTAATTTTTCAGGATTCTGCACTTGTTCAGGGGTGAAGTCCCAAAACACTGGAGGTGCCCACCGTCTCAGGCATTTGCCCATACTATCCCACATACCCTGCCACCCATAATTATTGAGCCTTGGGGCAGATCTCTGGATGATATTCTTGAATTGCTTATTAACCTTAGACAAAACCGAAACAATCTGCCATAGGAATATCAACAGATGTATCTTAACTACCCAAGGATGTTCAAGATACTGAAAAGTTGTTGTAATGAAGGAGGAGACATTACAGAAGATGGTAGCTAAGGTGCCATTCTGTATTTCCTCCATAAAGAACCTCTCAGAAGAGGAGGTATAATTGCTAATTGTCTCCATGAGGTGGTACCCAAAGTACAGTAACGGCTTCCATGCAAAACCCAAATAACCGATAAAACTCAAGGCCAGAGTTTTAATAACAAATCTCCTAGGCAAAACATCTCTAACCACTGCAGAGCACAGCAAACTACAAAACCCAATACCAATCTTTAACATGTACTTCAAAAGCAGCATGGTGTAGGTCTGACTACTAATATCGAGAACAGATGAATCAATGCTGTGACCAGCAACTGTTATTATCTCAAACCCTTCGTGCCCCACGTTGGGTGCCAAAAAGGACTGTTGTGGTTTAGCCCCGGTCAGCAACTAAGCACCACACAGCCACTCGCTCACTCCCCCACCCTTGTGGGATGGGGGAGAGAATTGGAAGGGCCAAAGTAAGAAAACTCGTGGGTTGAGACAAGAACAGTTTAATAATTAGAATAAAACAGCAATAATACTAATATAATGAAAAGGAAAATAATGAGCAAGAGAGAGATGAAACCCTGGAAGAAGAGAGGAAAAGGAAAAAAACAAAACCAAAACTAAACAACAAGTGCTGCAACCGCTCACCACCCGCCGACCGACGCTGCCGGTCCCCGAGCCGCGATCGCTGCCTCCCCCAGCCAATTTCCCCCAGTTAATATACTGGGCATGACGTCACATGATATGGAATACCCTTTGGCCAATTCGAATCAGCTCTCCTGGTTGTATCCCCTCCCCTCCCGGCTTCTTGTGCACCTGGCAGAGCATGAGAAGCTAGAAAGTCCTTGACTAGTGTAAACACTACCCAGCAACAACTAAAACACCAGGGTGTTATCAACATTATTTACATACTAAGTCTAAAACACAGCACTATGCTAGCTACAGTGAAGAAAATCAACTATCCCAGCTAAAACCATGACACATGGCTAGACTCCCTCTCATCAACTGAACTTACTGAACTTACCTCTTGAGCTGGGAGGGAGACTTCACCTTCCCTGCATGATCTGCTGCACAAACTGCCTTGCCACAGCCTTCTGACATTCCACGCCCTGTTTGCCCGCTCTGTTTGCCGCGCTCCTGGTCACTCATGAAGAAATATCTTTCTTTTTGTATATGAATTTACTGGTTTGATCTAATTCTCCTATCCTTATTTCTATAAATAATTACAATTTTGTGTTTCATGACAGCGTCTAAACAATTTGTTATGATTGTGTTTAGAAGAGTCAAAAGACTCGTTATCTAAAATTTTAGTTTATCATTGAATATAAGTTTAATGTTGAGTTTAAAATTTTGAATTCTCTATTACTGATCCCTGTCATACCAGAGAGCCCAGCACTGGACACAGTATGCCAGCTGTGTCTCACCAGTGTTGAGTAGGTGTTGTGGTTTAACCCCAGTCTGCAACCCAGCACCACGCATCCACTCACTCACTCCTCCTGGTGGGATGGGGAAGAGAATCAGAAGAGTGAAAGTGAGGAAACTCCTGGGTTGAAATAAAGACAGTTTAATAGGTAAAGCAAAAGCCATGCATGCAAGCAAAGCAAAACAAGGAATTATTCTTCTTCCCATGGGCAGGCAGGTGTTCAGCCATCTCCAGGAAAGCAGGGCTCCATCAGGCATAACGGTTACTTGGGAAGACAAACGTCATAACTCCAAATGTCCCCCCCTTCCTTCTTCTTCCCCCAGCTTTATATGCTGAACATGACATCACATGGTATGGAATATCCCTTTGGTCATTTGGGGTCAGCTGTCCCGGCTGCGTCCCCTCCCAGCTTCATGTGCACCTGGCGGAGCATGGGAAGCTGAAAAAGTCCTTGACTACTGTAAGCACTACTTAGCAACAACTAAAATATCTCCACATTATCAACACTGTTTTCAGCATAAATCCAAAACATAGCCCTGTACTAGCTACTACGAAAAAAATTAACTCCATCCCAGCTTAAACCAGGACAGTAGGGTATCACCTCCTTTGGCTTGCTACTGTATTTCAGTACCAATCTAGGATTACACCATATCAGTACATCATCTTCTCATGGTAGAATAACTCTTTAAACGCTATCACATTTAAAATTAATTTTTAATCATTCAGTTATGTACAAACTGTTCTGAATACCAGAGTCACTTACATCATGTGTTTTCCTCAGTTTTGACTTCAGCAGAAGGCATTGTACCTGGAAACTGTTTCAGCCCCCAGGCTTCAGAAGTTCAATTTTGAAAGCAATGGCCCTTCCAAGATGGAAATCATGGCCCCTTGGTATCCAGTTAGCACAACTTGGGCTAGGCTGTTCATGCAAATATTATTTTCAGGTAATTCAAAGAGAGAAACACCTGTACTTTTTGATGTCTCTTATTTACCAGTTCAGACAGTAGTTTATATGACTTGAGTACCACCCACTTAATCTTCATCTAGTATACACAGAGGGGAAAAAAATATCTCTGAGAATGAATATTTGCCTATACAGCTAGTAAAAGAGTTCAGATTCAACAAACAAAGAAAAAGATGAAACAACCTGCCCCAAGTTACAGGGTTTTTTACTTTTCTTTCTTAGGAAACTGAGTCAGGATAAATGTTATGTACAAAACTTTAATATATAGTGAGGTTACCAGAGTATTGTAGAGCAATAATTGTTGCACTTCAAATAGAACTGAAATATATTCAGGGTTACTCAGCTGGCACTTGCTGATTCTCTGATCCCCTGTTATCAAACTGCAAGGCTATGGATTGGTTAATGCCCTTTTCCTGAAAACGAATGGGCTGGATTTGCCTCTTTTGTAATATTTTTCATTAAAGCATGTAAATAAATCCAAATATTTTATCAATACAACACTCTCCATCATCATCTCTAAAACTAGTACCTAATGATTGGGACTGTGTATTAACGAATGAATATCTGGAATACTTATATAAAAATTAAAATGCTTAACTAGATTTCATATAACTATCTCAAACTGCTTTAAGATATATAGCTTTTTGTACTTAATTGATTGAATCTGATTCCTAAGGATGCATTTTCCATGAATTGCCAAGGAGATAATTAATTATTCTTCATATCTGGGGAGACTCACTTCTACTTCAGGTTCACTATAAACATCTCACATAGGTCTTAAAGTGCCCATGTTCAGGAGGCCAGACTCCATGTTTGGCCCAGGAAGAGGTGTAGGATGTTGCAGGGAGCAGTTCAGAGTGATGATGCTAGATGCCTCAGGTTAGATAATGCATAGACACTACCTTGTTATTCACCCAAAATACTGACATAGGGATTATGGATATGGTCTCTTTTGACCATAGGCCAGAATTTTTTGTTAACAAATGTGGCAAAGTACTGAAATCAGTACAACTGAATATATTTCTTTATCAGGGAATGTGGCCTATTAGAATTACTCTACAGATGAGAATCTTAAAAAAAATTAATTTACAGCAGGATTCCCTAGGGATAGAGGCAGACCAAGGATTTTCAGTATTATAAAGAGGAGTTTGTCTCATAAAAATAAACAAGAAGTAGAGATCCTGCTAAGCTACTTGAGATGTCTGCTGTACCAACATCTGTGTATGAGTTTAGGCATCTAGATTAAATCTGTAGTCAGTAGAAAAATGCAAGCACTTGAGTATTTAGTTCACCTAGCAAATTTTGAATGTCTACTTTTTTCCATGAGATGAATCATGATTCTTCTTCAACCATAATGGAAGGTTAGGATGTTATATACCTTCAGGTGAATCCCTTCTCAGCAATAGTCCATGTTTCTAGGACTAAGTGTCTCCTAATCATTACACCTGTAAGGTTGATAAAACAGCCTTCAAATTACATTTGTGGGGGCAAGAAAAAATTGACAGTATCTGCAAATGTTTCTTACAGTCTTGTGTTCCTGTTAGATCAACTACTCAGTTTGAGTAATATACTCAGTGCAACATTGCAACTGGATAGGTCTCTTGGTGTTTTCTAATTGCCTTTATAAATAACAACTTCTCATTACTGCCAGACCACAGTAACAAAGGCATTTGTAACCTCAAAACTGGCAGGAACATAACATTTTCACCGGGAAAACACTGGTATGTGGATACCTTATTTGTACAAATGCAACTGATTAAGTTATGCATTTTTCAGATTAAAAATGGCAGCTAATGTAGTGCAAATAGAATTTCACAAGTTTTCATTACAAATTTAAAAAGCAATAAATAGTGCACTTCATCAAAGTAGTTGCCATTTTTTTTGTCCCTACTGTTATTTAGAAAAAAAAGTTAAAACTTTACATTTATAAGACTAAGTAGATTTCTTACTTCCTCACTTTTCACTCTCACCCCCCTCTCTCTGCCTGTCCCTTCCTCACAAAAATAATTTGTGAGATAATATGCAGCAAAGAAAGGAGGAATAACACATTTTGAAGAATAAAGTGAATCTTTTATATGAGCTATGAGGTATAACAGGTCTTCTGTATTTTAAAGCATAATGGTCTGATTTCTGTTTGCATCATTGTGGAGAAGCCTTTTTTTGCAAGGGCAGCATAAGAGTTTTTACAATAAATATAGGATTGGACTCTGAATATTAAGCAAGTGTGTGTGTGTGTATTGTGTGTTTATGTCTATTGGTGCTTTGAATTAAGAAATGGATGGAGAATATTTTATTTTAAAATTGTTCCTTTGTTTTTTTCTCCTTTTTTAATAAGGCCTTTGATTACAAATCATTTATACATATGTTGAGAGGTACCTTTAATAACTGATCAAACAAAGTGAGAGTAAAGAAAATAATAAATTTCTATTATCTAACCTCAATAATGTTCAGTTAATGATAACGACATGACACCTTTGAACTTGTATGATAAACAGAAAAAAAATAATGAAACGAAAATAAGTTGAGTCAGTGAGGATAATTATGGTAGTTTTATCCAGCTCAATTTGTCTTTCAAAAGAACTTAAAACTGCTCTGATATTTTGTTTCCAACCACCTTGTCTCTGAGCCACTATAAAATAAGGGCAAATTGGATTATAACCTCCCCCTTCTCCCTGCTGTTTATCAAAACTTTATCTGACTGAGGGATTCAAAGCCCCCAGTCACCTTTTTGGGTCCTGCTCATATTCCAGTTTCCATTGTGAGTTAAAGGTGTCACAGTTAAGGGAATAAGGGAATTTCTGTCTGGGGGGAGATGATACCACATGAGGAATAAATGCTATCTGGTTCCAAAGACTGTCTGAGATGCAGGCAATACACAAGGTATGAAGTGTGTTCCCTGACACAGCTTTTGAACATATTGTTAATTTTTAATGTTCATCCTTTTCCTTTCTAATTGCTGTAATGCTACAACAGTAATTGTGTTCACAAAATACCTTTCAAGAATTTTCTCCATTTCATTCAAAGTAAAATGGATTAGATTAGTTTAAGCGTCAGGACTCATCCCATCTCTATCTGAGGTATGGCCCAGAGGTGGTGGTACCCATCCAGTTAAAAGAATAATCTCATTTAGACACCATAATTACAATAATGACTAACATCCACTGCTGCTTAATTGTAAGCTCCTGAAAAACTATTTGGAAATTAGCTAAGTTTCAGGGTTTTTTTTCATCTTTCTTAATAAGGTGTCATAACTTTGAAAATTATTTTTGTTCTTCTAAAGCTAGAGTGATCACGTACTGTCAGCTCAGAAGTGAGCTTTCTCATTTCCTTCACTATGTCTTTATACTTTAAATCATATTAAGATCTGTTTAAATGAAGTTGGCACCCACTGCAGTAACTTCTAACATCTCCTAAGTGGTTTTTTTTTGGTACAACTAATTCTGTGGGATTCATAAACTAACTGATTTAGGTAATCTAAATATCGTAGTTATACCACTGGAATCTGAACTGTACTGAACATAATAAAATAGTTGGGGAATTCCAGTATCTGCTCTAAGGTAACACTCTCTCAAATATATACACCCAACTTGCACTTCTGTCCAGTCTCATTTTATACATCTTTTTTGCAAAGGTTTATGCAGAACTATATACACATATAATGTTTCTTGAATCAGTACTGGATTTAATAAACATTGGATTTCATGAGGCAACTTCCCAGGAACATTGAATAGATATTAAAATGGGCGCAGAAAAATACCAATGCTCTGGGTGGAGAATGGATTGGATTTGTGCAATACCTCATACAGTGGAATACTAATCTTGAACCATTTAAATTAATCTGTAATACATATAATTAGGCAGTATTTTGTTTTTTATTCTATTTATGAATAGAAGTTAAAAAAGATTACAAACAGAAGTAACATAGATTAACTAATAATGTCAAAGTTGCATTATTATAAGGAACAGTATGAGCACCTATTTTCTTGTCAGACTAAAAATATGAACTGAATGAATGTTTATTATAGATGTTTTATTCATGCATTAATTATTTATGAACTATATGAAGTTTCATTTTATATATAAAATGTGACTGTCAATAAATTCTGATAGCAACTGGAAGAAATTTAAATGTCTCTCCTAGAGAACATAGTCATAAAATGCAAAATGTGGGCCTTTTCTTACATGTGTCTCCAGAAACAGAGTAGTTTTTCATTGCTGACACGTCTGCTATACTTTATTTTGTTTTTCTTCTTTTCAAATTCATAATAATTCTCAGGAGTAAGGTCTTTTTTTAATAAGCACTGCTTGACATTTACCTTTACATACATGATAGATATTTGAAAATTAACATCTATCAATGTTATGTTGTCAAATTTAAACTTATTAGTCATGCAAATATCTTGGCCTACAGATCTCATCAGCACCTTTTAAAATTTTCAGACAAACAAAATAAAAAAAACCCTAGAAGAACTAATCCAAACCAGTTCTCCCCCTTGGCAGCATAAAAGAATTGCCAGTTAGAAATTTGCACACCTATTGCTATGATACTAAAGATAAGCAAAAAAGGATGCTTAAAGGTTCTGATTATATTAATTCACCTTTTCCTCTTGTGAATTTAAATTGAAAGTTTAATTTACCACAGTGGATTAAAAAATGGATGTTAGTTGTTAGAGATGCAGTTTGATCAAAATCCGATGATGCTATTTAAAGCACAAAGTGAATTAATCTTTATCCAAGGGTTTTAATGTTACATATTTTGTCTAACACTCAGGAAAGATACCTCAAAGAGAGTATTCAATCTGAAAGTTGGGGTTTTTTTGCATAAAAGATTTTTTTTCTTAAATTTGAACAAACCTGAAAGGGAGCAGACAAACCTTTCTTAAAACATCTGTCACTTTGGAAACAAAAATATTCAAATGTGTTTTATTTCTCTTTTACTACACTACATTTGAGGTTTCTAAATATTCACAAGCATTTAATTTACAAACCTTTTGTGGAATGGGGAGACAAGGAGAAATATTATAGGGTTTTATTCAGTTTCTTTTTGAAACACACAACTAATTTTCAAAAAAAAGTTACATGAAGTTGAGTCAGTGGTATGTCCTTGGAGTGATGAAAGCTAACCACATATGGGACTGCATTACTAAGAGTGTAGCCAAAAGTTTGACGGATTTCCCTTAAAGTATTTATTTCTATTTGGTACTTAGGAGATTGCATCTGGAGAATGTACATAGTTTTAGGCTCCGTAATACAAGAGGGGAACTACTATACTGGAGCAAGTCCAGAAAAGGGTCACTGAAATGATTAGGGAGCTGGAGCACATATGAAAGGAAGCTTGGAAAGTTTGTTCAGTTTGGAGAAGACAAAGCTGTATGGTTTGTGTTGCTGTCTTCGATTACCTAATGGAAAATTATGGAGAAGATGAAGCCAGACTTCTCCTGGAGATGAATAATGAAATGGTAAAAGGCAACAGACACCAGTTTTTGGAAGGGAAATTTGAATTAGACATTAGGAAAACAAAATTTATACTAAGATTGTCAAACAGTGGAAAGAAATTTCTGAGAGACATTGAAGAATCTCCATTATTGGAGAAAGCCAAAATTTGACTGAACAAGGACCTGAACAACCTGACTTTGGACCTGGATTTTATTTTCAAGCTGGTCCTACTCTGAGTGGGGAGTTGGGTCAGATCTCCTCTGGAGGTGTTTTCCAACCTACCTTGTTCTCTGTGACTAATTTTCTTTTCTTTCATGTACATTGCTGATGATTATAGTCTTCTACACTCAGCCCAGTACTATGCCATCGCCATCTATTTCATGCTTTCTTCTGTCCAGTGGTGAGGATGTATTAGTACGGACAATGGACCTTATTTCTCTGCCTCTTGTTCAATCCTGCCTAGTACTTTTCTTTTTTTTTCTGTTTCTTTCCCCCTAAAAAAGGTGCAAAGGTAGACCTATTCCTTTTGGAGTATGGGGTCAGATGCATAAGATGGGATTAAGAAGTCTATGTCAGGTTCATGAAACCCATAACCTCAGAGAGGGGAAGATGTATGAGTCTTTTGATGTGCAGCCTTCAACATGGAGTCCTCTTCCTTTTGCTTCCAGCCAGGTTGAATTGTCTGTGGGAACGGCTTCATGAAGAGAGTAGGTCTCTTTTCCTATGAAGAGTCCTTGAAACTTTAGTTTCAAGAAAAGAACATTCAGTAATTCTATGTTTCTTCACTCTTGGTTTCATGAAATATTCAGACCTTACTTCACCTTATAAATGTACCCCCTTATTTCCATATTCTTTGGGAGCCTATCTTGCTTCTGAACAAAGCTTGAATGGCCAAAGGCTGATTTTACTTAGATTTTTCTATTTCTGATAAGAGGTTACCAAGAATAACCAATCACTACAAGAAAGACATTGAGGTACTGGAGCATGTCCAAAGAAGAGCAATAAAGCTGGTGAAGGGTCTAGAGCACAAGTCCTTTAAGAATTGGCTGAGGGAACTGGGGTTCCTTAGCCTGGAGAAAAGGAGGCTGAGGGGAGACCTTATCAGTCTCTACAACTACCTGAAAGGAGGTTTTAGCGAGGTGGGTGTCAGTCTCTCTCCCAAGTAACAAGTGACAGGACAAGAGGAAATGGCTTAAAGTTGCACCAGGGGAGGTTTAGACTGGATATTAGGAAAAATTTCTTAACCAAAAGGATTGTCAAGGATTGGAACACTCTGCCCAGGGAAGTGCTTGAGTGACCATCCCTGGAGGTATTTAAAAGGCATGTATAGATGTGGTGCTTAGGGACATGGTTTAGTGATGGACTTGGCAGTGTTATGCTTACGGTTGGACTCAATGATCTTAAAGGTCTTTTCCAACCTAAATGATTCTATGATTCTCTGATCACTTGTTCTTCTTGAGGAAGACTGAGACTATAAACCTTAGGACCTAGAGGGACATTAGAAGGGTAGATATAACATTGATGAAAAGACAGAGGTACTGGGAAGTTTATGTATAACAATTTTAGCTGTATTTTAGTGAGAATTTTCTGTGTTTATTTTGACTCTTAGGCTGTTAAAACATTAGTTAGATTAACAATAAAGCTTTGGCTGCATATATATAGTGTGTTCCCTTTTGCCCATAACAAAAATAACACTGGGCTAGCATATTAAAAATACATATTCCAAAAAGACTTCCATTCAGCTCTGTGCTGAGTCATTGCTATATATATATACATATATATATGTATATATATTAAAAAAATTGATTAAGTTGACGTTAAAACTCATGTTTTTCCACTAGGAAAGTATACTGCATTTTTAAGCAGTATTGTACAAGTAAATAATCACCCACCTGAGGAACAAACAGTAGAAAGGAAAAAGGCAAACAATGATAATAATGGACATCTTCTTGATATGGTTTTCCAACAATTTACTATGCTGTTTCCCTTGCCTCACTGTTCTGACCAGAAATCTACTAAAAATTGCTGTGTGTGTAGTGACTAAGAGGATCAAGTACTGCTTGCTAAAAAGTAAAAGTGTAACTGCCACTACAGACCTTCAGTAAACAGATCTACATCTTTACTCTTATCATTTTACCTCACTTCCAGTGCTAAGGTTAGGAAGTACTACAACCAGTGACCTGTAACAAATGAGACTGTATCACTTCATGAGAAAATAAGCCAGAGAATAATATAATGTTTATTTTCCAACAGACTGAGGTAAACTGACTGCTTTGTGTGGGGTAACAACCCACATATAAGTAAGTTGTATGATTTGAACCGAATTTTATACCTATTAATGTACAGAGTAATTAAATTCTTTCATGTGGGAAACACTTTGGAACTTATTATCAGGTAAAACAGTTATTGTTTTACAGGTTGGTGACAGTGGCTATCATTCAGATGTCTGGGATTTCCTGAAAAGAATAATATCACTGTGTGCTGAAATCCATTTAAACTGTATAGGTTCGGTGTATCCAGTATTTTCAAGTTACGTGAGTTTTAGGTTTTTTATACCCCTGTATCACCTCTACAGAGTGCACAGGATAGGCCAGATATTCCAGGACTGTTCAAATGGGGAGACTGACTATGTGTGAAAAGACCCTTCTGAATAAGAAATACTTCTACCTTAGTAAGTATTGCACTTATTGAACAAACAGATGCTTATTGACTGTGAACTTACCTGGTACCTCTGGATCTACAAGCTGTTTGTTCTGAGCTACTGTTTAGAAGCAACCAAACTGATACAGCTGGCAGACATCTGGAAATGAGACAAATATAAAAAACACCCAAAAGCCAACTCAATTTATGTCATAGAAAAAGAAACCTGTCTGAGAATATCCAGATATGAAATGGCATCACAAGTACCAGGCCAATGTGGTACGGTTAAAGCCAAGGAAATACAGAACATTTTAGTATTATTTTCAGCACAGAAGAGGAATGAATAGTTGAAATATTGCAAATTTATGCATAATAATATAAAAAATAATCCAGTTTAATGAAATCATTTTCAGACACTTCTAAGGTAAAAATAACTATATTTATTTTCAGTTCTGCATTGCTTAGTGTTACCTCTATTTCCCATTTTGGCACCAGTATTAACTCTATTCTCACATGGTTGCCAGAAAGCATGACACAAGTTAGAGGAGAAAATAACTTAGATCAAATGTAAATTTAGGAGGAAAATGGATGAAAGTTCAGGGTGAAAAAAAAATGATGCAATGAAAAATCATTGAAAACCATGAGGATTACTCCCATAAGCTAAAACAGAACTTGTAGTAGCCTGTAGAGGTCATAGAATCATAGAATCATAGAATAGTTTGGGTTGGAAGGGACCTTTAAAGATCATCTAGTCCAACCCCCCTGCCATGGGCAGAGACATCTTCAACTAAATCAGGTTGCTCAGAGCCCCGTCCAACCTGGCCTTGGATGTTTCCAGGCATGGGGTATCTACCACCTCTCTGGGCAACCTGTTCCAGTGTTTCAGCACTCTCATTGTAAAAAATTTCTCCCTTATATCCAGTCTAAATCTACCCTCCTTTAGTTTAAAACCATTACCCCTTGTCCTGTCACAACAGGCCTTGCTAAAGAGATTGCCCCCATCCTTCCTATAGTCCCCCTTTAAGTACTGAAAGGCTGCAATAAGGTCTCCCCGCAGCCTTCTCTTCTCCAGGCTGAATGACCCCAACTCTCTCAGCCTGTCCTCATAGGAGAGGTGCTCCAGCCCTCAGACCATTTTTGTGGCCCTCCTCTGGACCTGCTCCAGCAGTTCCCTGTCCTTCTTTTGCTGAGGGCTCCGGAGCTGGATGCAGTACTGCAGGTGGGGTCTCACCAGAGCAGAGTAGAGGGTCAGAATCACCTCCCTCGACCTGCTGGCCATGCTTCTTTTGATGCAGCCCAGGATACAGTTGGCCTTCTCGTCTGCAAGCACACGTTGCTGGCTCATTTCCAGCTTTTCATCCACCACTACCCCCAAGTCCTTCTTGACAGGGCTGCTCTCAATCCCTTCATCCCCCAGCCTGTATTGATATCGGGCATTGCCCAAACCCAGGTGCAGGACCTTGCACTTGGCCTTGTTGAACCTTATGAGGTTCACATGGGCCCACTTCTCCCTCAGTTCAAAAAAGGAAATTTTATGAATTAAGTTATAGAACCCAAACCAAGTTACTCTGTAACTCTTTTCCTGCAGGTAACTTGAAAATAATTTTCAAGAAATCTACAAATTTTATCCAAGAAAAATAAATTTTTACAGATAATAGAGAACACCTGAACCACTTTTGTAATGTATGGAAATACTTACTAAGCCCAGTCAGTAGTTGGGGTTCCACAGCTGAAAAGAAATCTCTGTCCCAAGGAGCTTACAACTTTTTACATGAGAGATGATAAATACGAAGAAATGTGAAAAGCATACGGTAGGAGAAGGTGAAAGTCTGAGATTTTTAAAATATCTGTTTGTAGGGTACAAAATGTCCAGTTAGAAGTTTCCATCAGTACTGTCAGAAGTTTCCATTGATATCATCGCTGTCTGTTCTTTCATCCTCTCATCCCATCCATTTTCTACTCTCTGATGATAATTTTACATGCCCCAGCTTTTCCTTTCTTGACCTTTTATGGTCCCATCTTTTTGGCTGGTGTCCTTGCATTGGCTATAGTTTGCCTTCTCTGCTTTGCTGTCTTGGAAATCCTTCACAAAAGTTTCTACTTCTGTTGCCATAAAAAAGCAGTGTGTGCTTATACAGAAAGCAAGGTACAAGACTGAAGAATAAAGGAGAGTGAAGGAAGAAGAGGATAGTATTCCATACTTCTTTTTACTTACAGCTCGGCTGTGCTTACACTGACTTGTTTTAGTCATGCCAGCTGTAGGCATACTATGGTAGTATGAAAGAGATGTTAGTACAGGACAATGCATAGATCCAAGCAGCCTGAACCCTGGGGAGGGAAAGCAGGATGTCATCTCTACCACTCTCCTGTGTACCCCTCTTTAGAAGACTTCTTACATTTTGTGAGCTCAAAAGCTAGTTGGAAGAACAGCTTTCAGCTGTTGAACTGCTGGAAGCATTACAAATCCCAAAGAGATCTTCTAGGGTCCTATCCCTCTATGTGTTGGCCAAAATGTTGAGAACTCAACATGCTTTTCCTTTTGTATAGCCAGGGCAGTTACTGCTGCTTATTATGTTCCCAGAGCTCTCCCGCTGACATTACACCTCACATAGGTAGAATATTTCTCACCACTGCCAGCCCTGCAAAGGTGATTGCCAATTCACACACTCAGCACAAATACCTTGGTATCCCATGCCATGATTTACTCTTTTGTGTGGAAATAATATGTTTGTATGGAGAGTCCAACTTTTCCTGTGTGAGTGGAACTGTTATTTATTCAGTTGAATAAGCAGCATTTGTATGCAGCCTTCATCATGAACATTTTGGAGACTGGCATCAGGCACTAAGTACAATCCTGTCAAATAGCTGGCAGTGGATTAACTTTGACACCTAGAAACATGCCAAATTCTGACAGAATAAGAACTCATTGTATACCCAATGTCAATCATTCACTGAGTGCCACTCTAAATGCTTATCCTGTTAGTGATGACATCAATCTGCATTGGCATTCAAAATCCTCTTGCTCTTTGAATATAGAATTGAAAGCAACGGACAAAACCCCAGAGTGCATGCATTTTAGCAACCACCTATCCTTCCTTAAGAGCTGGTGGCCACCCCTCATGTGGAGATTCTGCTTTAGTAATGGGCCAGTCAATTTAGAGCTGTTTGCAAAAAAAGGTATCTTTACAGTATGGTTAATACGTCGCTCTGCAGTCAGGCTCACTTACAAGCAGTCAATGTGATTTCCATCATGTACTAAAACTTCACAGAGCTATTTAGGTCTAATTCTAGTAACATCCCAAGTTGTAAAAGTCTACTCACAGTAACACCTAATAACATGTCACAAGGGTCACACATGCTTTTTATATGCTAGCCTGGCTAGCATTCACTTTCTAAGTGAGAGAAGAGATACCACAGTTCGACCTGAGGGATTTCAAATCTATAACCACCAAATGCTTAGGTTTCAATTTGTTTGATCTTCTCTTGTCTTCATAAATCCTGCATTTGTGCTTGCACAGTGACCCAACCCAAGAGTAACTTTCCATTATCCCTTTTCCTTTTTCACTCTCTCTTGTGTAATCTACCAGCATTAACAGGACCTTGTGAATTAGGAGATGAAGCTGAAAAGGAAATTGAATACATCTATTTCCTGGGCAAGTGTTCTAACTATTAAACTGTTCGAAAGAGGAATAGCTCTGCACCAGTAGTGATGGATTAAAAAGTGGGCTATGTTTAGTTAAGTCCTTGCACTTGGGAACAGACTCTACTAACCAGACCATACTTGTCTAGAGATCATTAACAAACAAGTCTGAGGCAAGTTCTTAAGCTCTTAAAGAAGGCTAATCATTTAATTAGGATATCTGTCCTTCCCTTCATCTTGCAAAGTTACTCACAATGGAAGGGAAAAAAAAAAAAAAAGACTCTAAAGCTTAACTATAGCCGGAAATATACTTTTCCACCATATATTTCCTATTAGCCATTAGCTTAGTGAGCATGGAGCAGCCACAAGTAACTCTTTGGAGACATCTCACTCTTGACAGAAGACTTGGTGTTTGATCCCCTGAAAAAATCATCTCAGACCCTGCAACTGGTTGTCATCTTTCAGAAACAGAAAGTGGGCATTCATTTTAGAAAGCTTACTTGTAGAATCAGACCATCAAATATTCTTATGAAACAGCCTATCATAAATTATATACTTGTACAACTGTTTAGATGATACAATCCAGTCAGAAGGTAAGTTTCAAGTGGCATATTTAGGCAAAGCACACACCAGAGCTACTGTGCAAATACCAAGCTCAATCTGGAACATGATTCTTATTCCTCTATCATGCCAGCAGGTCTTAATTCTAAGGCATTTGCAGACCCATTTAAGCCATCTAAAAAACATAGTAATGCCTTAATCTGCACTAGGTAAGTGATATGAGCATTCACTAACACAGGGCAGATGTGTGATCTTAAGGAAACTAGATCTTAGACCATCGAATACTGTCCCTTCACATTATCAGACACAACTTCGTATAATTCTTTTCATAAATTTAGTAGCCTCCTTCCTAAAACATGATTTACTCTATTTGACCTTTTAGGAGGTTATTCCATAAACAAACTTCAGCTAAGGAAGGTCTAACACGCCTGAAGATAGTTCTTCACAAATGAAGGACCAAAGTAGTATGTCTGTATTACATCATGCTGTGCAAATATTGTATCTTACTTAGAGTTATCTGAGGTATTGGAACAAAGTCAACACCGTTGTAAGTTTAGCCACCAGTCAACTTGGCAGTTTCATAAAGTGACCGTTTTTTTTTTTTTATTATTTTTTATTTGTCCTTAATAATATACATAGCTGATCAGTCTTTTACAAATCTTGTTATTAAACATCCAAATCTCATAAGGAGTCTGAGTTTCCAGTCTGAGTCTGATAATTCCACTGAAGAAAAAGCACACAAAATGTTAGATATTGCACTGCCAAAGTACTTCTAAGGAGCTGAGCTTAGTGTGTGCAATCTAGCATCAATGGCTCAAAACGGTATCTTTCTGCAGCTGTCATGTGGAGGTCAGTGTTTGCACTCTAGTAAATAGCTGTGATAAAACCTGAAGTATTACTGTCTTGTTTAAAATTCAGACAATGTGGAACAAGTGCAACTGTCAGCAATAGGAGGCCTTGAATAGCTGTAAAGGTTAAATATCAATTTGTTTAAAAAAAGAAGTCAAACTTGTTCCTCTACCATAAACTGCAAATTTGATGGCATTCAACTCATTAACACTCCTGTCAGACATTTGAATTTAAAGTGTTTGACACCCCTAAAAACCAGAACATACTCTTATTAAATATAGATTACTTTGTAAAGGTTTTTTTAAATAGGTTCTTAATTCCATACACAGAAGCTTAGAAAACCTTGTTTAGGAAACCAGATTCTGTATTTAAGGCCAGTCCCAAAGACAGTGAAGGTTTTCTATTAACTTCAGTAAGTTTTGGATGAGGCCCTTAGGATTGCTTGAACACATCAAGAAAAGGGAGGACTGGATACAGAAAGGACACATTTCTGACTGATCTCCTTGCTTTTGTCTTATGGAATTTTTTAGGATTTTTTTTGTCTTTACATGGCAAATTATCCATTTTATGTTTCCTGTAAAGAGAAAATGTTTCTATAGTAACGAACGTTCTCTTTTAATCTGAAAGGCATACCCCAAATTTTTAAAGGGTGTTAAATTTACTTAGGCTTGTGTCTAATTTTTACTTTGTTTTCAATGAAAGATTAAATGATGAGTAGAAATTGAACTTTGAAAACACAAAACTTTTTTAATAAAATATTTGTGGAAGATATAGAATATTTGAAGTTTAAAGCTTACAGGTTAAAATCTGATTCCAGTAAATCATGGTAATTAAAATAACATCAGCAACAACAACAAAAATAGCAGATACACTGAGAATTTTTCTACCACTACAAAATTAGAAACTGTTGAGATCTGAAGTCAAGCAGAAGTTTATTTTTCAGTATTCAAATCAGTGATTACAACAGACTAGTTTTCTGAATTTATGTATAAGCACATGATTCAGTTTCATCTTTTGATAGGGTGAGATATTTCTGTATCTGTTTTGTAGAATACAGTATTTCGTCAGTTGTTCAACATTCCTTTTAGTTTTTTGTTTCTAATATCTTTCTCTATTGTAAAAGCAACCTGCCAACTGTTGTTGGTATCTGCATTCATTGATTTTTCTGCCTTTGAAATCTGGACAGAAGCTGAATACTTTCTTTAGTGGATACTTCAAATTTTTAAGGCATTTAAATTTTCTTGTCTTGTGGTAGGAAGCTGATTAATTGAGAAGATTTATTTTCCAGTTGCTGTAAAAATTGGATATGATTGTTTATTTCTGATATGGTTCCTGAGTTTCTTATGGATTATTTTGGGCTTTTTTCATTATAAATTAATCTACCCCCTTTACTTAGCAGTATTAACTTATCATACAGGCTGCTAGTAGCAGAAGCCTTTGTTGTGCAACTTCTTTGAACTCCTCAGATATATCAGCATGTAAATCTATATCTTAGATTAAAACTACAGTATATATGCATGTAAGTCCCTTGTTTTGTAAGTATATAGATTAGACTTTTCTCAGGAACAATACCATTATTAATGAATGGCTGAAGAATTAATATCTGAGGTCTTCCTGCTTGGACTTTTAGGAGAATTTATACATGCAAAGCCTGTGCTGCGGTGGCTGTTTCCCAACTGTGTGTCCACCAGGGCACGTCCCCACATCCCTACATGAGTTTGCCCACCTAACTCCAGTCAGTTCCAGCCCTTTTGGACCCTGTCCTGGTTCATCCTCACGTATATTCTGGCATCAGCTCTTTGCTCTTCTCTCCTCTAGGTGGCAACAGAGGAGGGAGAAATACAAAGTATTCCTCTGGCTTTAAAGGAGCAAAAGGATGAGGATCAAGAGAAAGAAAAGGGAAAGAAAGAAAAATGAGAGGGAGAAGGGAAAACCTTCAAAGAGTTCTTCTTTCCTTGTCCTCCTCTCTTCCACAAATAGCACTGTTCCTCACCAGAGGATAAGAGCCAGCTTTTTATATTAGCTTTAGTTATCTGGTCTTCCTTACAAGAAGGGATGGTGGAACAGGCTTCCAATCAGATCAATGTTTTTCTCATCAGTGGGCTGGAGCTCCTTATTTCATTTCTACTGGCTTCAGACCTGGCCAGCCTTGCTTGGCTAGAGAAGTAGCCGTGAGAGCTGAGCTAAGCCACCAGGAAACATTGTGGAAAGAAGGTGAAATACCTACATAACTTTAAAGGACAGATCTTTTCTGACACATTTTAAAGACAATCTTGATATAAAAGCCTCCTTTTAAAAACACTGTTGCACACAAACCCTGCTATCTTGCAAGAAAGTACCATTACTTAGTGTTAAATTTTACTTATAACTTTAAAAAAAAAAAACAAACCACAACTTTTTTTACTCATCAAAAGAAAAGTTATTCGATGGCTCCGTATATATTAGAGCTATTTCTGTAGATTTTGCTGTGTCATTAAGCAGATAACTTTACATGTAGCAGTAGCAATTATCAATAATTACAGTTCACAGTCACAATGCTATTGTTAAGGCTCTATCAGTGTTCCCATAATACAATAAAGTGGTGTTTTGTTTTTTTTTAATAAAAAAGGTTGTTGGCTTTCTGATAAGAATTAAAAAAATAATTCTGCAAAGACCTAAAATTGGATAGTTCTAAGTCCTAACCTGTAAGAAGGTAAAACTTCAGAGAATATTTTTAATTCATGTAGACAACTGAAAATATGCTTTTAGTATTTTTTTCTTATATTATATTGTTATCCAGAAATGTGTACTGTTAGATCAAAAACAGCTACAGAAATAAGGCAGGAGGGATGAGTCTGGAGCTTACATAACATTCCTGCAGCAACCAGACACAAACATGGAATTTATAGTGATGAGGAGACATCACATCAGCTAGTCCTGTGAACAGGGGTATTGCCAAGAGTGATTAAAAAGGACTCTACGGAATGCAGGTGTGTGGAAAGTTCATTAGTAAAGAGAGGTGGAGAAGACTGTGATCAGTCATTGTAGGATGACACAGACCATGGAAAACAAGTTGTAACAGTACATTAAGAATTAGGCTAAATCAGGTTTTCCTTATAGATTTGAGAAGACAGTCATACACAGGTGTGATATATGTCTTCTTGGCTACACCTAAAGTGAGGGACCCAGAAGGACATATAAACTAGTGAGTGCAGTTAATATAGCAGTCTAGCTGTAAACCAACTCCAGAAATGGAGCATGTTGGAGTATATCCCTACCAACATCTCCCAGAGCTGTCCCCTGTTATTTTAAAGCAGTTTTTGACCACTGTGCACTTCCTGGTAAAATAAATCCTGCATTTTTGGAAAAAAAAATGCTTTGTTTTCCCCAAATCCTGTATGTCTCTGTAACTGCTAAATAGGAACCACTTACAAAAGCCATTTGATCTTAATTTGACCTTCTAACTAGCATGGTTAATGGTGTGGGAAAATTGTTCAGAGGAGAAGTTGGAGAGTGCCTGTTATGTGGTGATCCATGGTTGTATCTCCAAAGAGTAGTAGAGAAGAGGTCTGTACTTGTAGGGTCAGAGAACAGTCTACCAACAAAGGCAGTTTGCCTCGGGATCATGGTTAATGAAAACAAGCTCAGATGGATAGTCCCTGCAGACCCTCATTCCTGTACGTGTGTTGGTGATGTCAACTAACTATACATGTAAATGAGTAAAGACTGATTTAGAATTTCTGGAATCTTTCTGATTATGTGATGATATTATAGGTTGGGCTTGAATATTCATACCTGAGAATTATGTGATGACATTATAGGTTGGGCTTGAATATTCATACCTGAGAATTATGTGATTTTGGACTAAAAAAAATGTAGAATAATGATTACCTTGAGAATCTTTTTGTAGCTTTCTTCTTTATCAAGATTTCTTTCCTTCTTGTACCACATTCTTCACTTCTACAGAATTTATCTCTTAGGGTTCTCTGTTCCCTTTCTGACATGTTTAATGTGCACTTCTTAAAAAAGCTTCAGTTTGCTACTCTGAGGCTCAAATGATTAGAGAGAGATCCAGATGATACCTCCTCTGCATAGCCTTCGCAGTTAGGTCCAGCACAGGTGCAAGAAATATGGGTCTAGAACCAGGCTGGGGAGGTACAACATCTCACCTTGTGATTTCAGTAAGACACAGCACTGTCTGTGAAGGATTTGTTTACCCTTCAGGGCAGGATCTGACTGTACCAGCTCAGCTGGGCAATATGAAAGATTGGAATAGAAAGACAGACTGTTACTGTCTGTCTTTCTAACACTAAAAGCTATTGTTTTCAATCTTTATTAACTTAGCACTACAGCTTTCTATGTCCAAGCATCACAGAAGGGTTACACTGTTCCTTTATGAGTATATGAGGTAATTCCTGCCTTTAATGATCCCAAAAGATAATCCAATAAGAAGAACATATCCCACTGGCTGAAGCAGAACCTTGTTAAATAAGTAGAGAAATAAACTCCAGTTTCTCCAGAAGGACATAGCTGTGATTATACAAAAATGTCCAAGCAAAAAATCATGTCTCTGTGATATAATGTTTTCAGCCTGGAAAAGAAAAGAAATTATACACAATCCTTACAAACATATGTATCTTGGGAATATGCACTTTCCAAATCTCTAAGCTTAAAGAGCTTGTCCTTGGGCAGCCATTCTGCAGCTTATGCAATCTCCACAGAATATATTCATGTACTTATCTATGACAGGCATCCTAATAGATTTGTAAGTATATATTTACCTTCAACTGTAAGCTAAACAGGATGAAGTGCTGGTGTGGATCATTCACACTGTTTAATTCTTAGTTTGGTCTTTGTTATCAGTTTGACCTTGGCCAACTGGTTATGTCTCAAAAATTCCACAGAAAAAGTTTGGAAATTAGTGCAGATCAGAGATCATCCCTACTAGGTAGGTTGAATATGCTATACACACATGTCTTAGTGAAGTAAGAGAATTTGGCTGCATGAGCATGAGTCATAGTGTGCCAGATGGTCTTAGGGATGGAGAATGGCATCTTATCCATAATATGCACCAGTATAAATGAAACTTTTGTCTATTTATTTAAATTGAGACTTGGAGCCTTTTTTAGTGAGATCTGATACTGTACTTTTAATTTAGACAGGTAGTCCTTAACAAGTATTATACCATTGATTACATAAGCACATTCAGTTTCTCCTTCAGTTGAACTTTAAAGTCATTCTTTAAAGCAGAGTAATTATGTGCCCTTTTTTGAGAGCTAGCAAATATCTATTAATTCAGCAGTATGTGTATATTGATCTTCTGATCTTACCCTGTACTTTTTATTGTCCTTTAACAGAATTCTTCCACATACATTAGTGCTCATGAGAAAGTAGAAGAGAGATTTATGTTACCTAAGTAATTTAGATGCCTATATTTAAAGATTAAGACTCCACATAAAGATATGACATCATTGCCATAAAAAATTGCCCTGTAATTTATCTGTGGATTTTATCATAAAGTACAGGATATTATAGGTGTGCTTACCTAAACATTTATTTCTCTTTAAGAAAGAATAACTACAGATGCAGCATACTCTCCATATAAATCATTAATGCAACATAAAGATAGAAAATCTTCTGGAAATATTTAGATTTATGAGCATATTTAGGTGGAAATTACTGTGCTCTAGCATAGAAGGAGGTACTACGCATTTTCCTCAACTTATACTAAAACAATCTCTAATTTAAGAAAGTAGATATGAATTATTCTGTGCTTTAGGATGTATTTTATGACAGGTGATTGGCAGGTTGAGTTCTGCCCAAAGTCTGTAAGCAAGCTGAAGTATTCATTGTAACAGATCTATGGACCACATCCCTTGAAGGACAGGCAGAAAGATATTTTTCTAACCACAATGTTTTATCATTGCAAGGCATACCCTTGGAGGCAGAATGCAGAACTTCTCTGGAAATGCAAAAAAGATGTGGATACAAAGCTCCTTTATGAAAAACAAACAAACAAGCAACAAATAACTAGCATCTTGGTCACTATGTTCTCTGAGAGCTATTTCTCTTTCAGGCTGGTACCACTGACATTTCTAACATCTGAAATAAATGTAGAACATTGCTTTGTCCATTTCCAAACAAGCTGGTGAATACCTATCAGTTCTTGACAATAATATCAACTGCATTGTCTTTAACTCTTTGTATCTTCCCCAGAAACATATCTATTCAGGCTACAGAAAGTGCAACTTCACCAGGGTCTAAGAAGCTGAGAGGCAAAAGTGCTGGGCTACAGAGATGAGTAAAGGTTGAGGCAGGAGACAGTAGTGAAGATGGAAAGGAAACCCCATTTCATTTTTTCTACTACATCCTCTGCCCAATACTCAGTACAACCAGCACTGGATTTTGTGTCAAGTAGCTCCAGGAAGTACTTTCAAAATTATAGTGTTTCATCTCATAAAGTATATGTCCAAAATACTGGTCCTATGAATAACCCTATAAAAGTAAATATTTTCGTTAATCATTATAAATAAATAAATAAATAAATAAATAAATAAATAAATAAATAAATAAATCTGATAGTAATCTAAACCTGGGATTTCTGTACTGTTGACAGTTTCAGTGAGATGAATTACATCCTAATCTAATTTTTGATTTTTGTGCTGGGGATTTTAGTGAGACATTACGTTATGCCTGTATGCACTCATGCAGCTAAAGCAGATTTTTTTTTTATTGCTATGCAATATTTACAGTTCACTGGAGTTTCTACTGAAAATTAAAATTATCAAGAAATTTTATTTTTATTTTTCCCATCAGTTGATATTTTCATATTCTGTTAATATTCTTTCTTACATAATGGTATGCAGCTTTCTCATTAAGGAGACATCTCTCTTACTTTTCACAACACTAACTAGAGTGCTTGAACGCCAGTGTAACAAGACAGAAAATCACTCATAAGACTTTAATGGAGTACTATTAAGGGAATATTCCTCCTACTCTTTGCAATTCTCTTTCAATATTAAAAGTGTTAGAGAAGATAACAAAGTATTTTCTTTGTTTCTATTTTCTTCATGCTTCTCTCTGACTCCTGTTCATGCTTGCTTTAAAGCTTTTCCTGTTTTTAATGCTCAGTTCAAAATCACCATTTCTTGTTTGTTTGTTGCTCTGTGAATTTAGAATAAACCAAATTTGGCATACATGCATTTATTTGTTGAAGAAAATATGGTACAGATTTTCCAGAACAGGAACAAAACCAGCAAAGAACTGGTGTGGATTTTCATTCCTGCAACAAGTTTAATTGTGATATTAAAGAATGATTTTTTCTTTCAGTTTCTTTACTAAGAATCTGAAGAACAGTTCCAAAATTAGATCTAATTGTATTTCTTGGTCAAGGCAACAAGACAACATTTGATTTTTAATTTTTTTAATATATATAATTTAAATATCTAATAACAATATATAATAATTTTAGTAGTATATATTTAAAACAATACACATATTTTATAAAATGCATAATGTAATATAGTATATAATATATAATGTAATATGTAATATGTAATGTATAATATGTAATGCAAAATATATAAAAATAATTCTGTATATTCCCAGAAGTGGAATCACAGAATCATAGAAGCACAGAATGGTTGAGGTTGGAAGGGTCCTCGGGAGGCCATCTGGTCCAGCTTCCCTGCTCAAGCAAAGGCAACTATAGCAGGCTGTCCAGGACCATGTCCAGACAGTTTTTGAACACTGCTGGCAACACTCTTCCTACTGCAGACAAGGATACCATTCTCCTTCTTTGCCACATGAGTACTTTGCTGGCTCATGTTCATCTTGGTGGCCACCAGAACCCCCAGGTCCTTCTCTGCAAAGTTACTTCCCAGCTGGGTGGCCTCCAGCACATACTGGCTCATGGCACTGCTCTTTCGCAGGTGCAGGACTTTGCACTTCTCCTTGTTGACCTTCCTTGTTGAGGTTTTTGTCATCCCATTTCTCCAGCATATCAAGGTCCCTATGGATGGCAGCATGACCCTCTGGTCTATCAGCCACTCCTCCCAGTTTTACATCACCAGCAAACTCATTGAGGGCATTCTGCCTCATCATTCAGATCATTAATGAAGATGTTGAACAGGATTTGAGCTGTGACCCCTGGGGTACATCACCAGTTTCTGGCCTCCATGCTTTAGATAATGATGTCAGGTTCACATTTCAAGTAAGCAACTATATTGTGGAAATAACTTAAATGTTATGCTACAATGAAACGTGTAAAACTTTGCACAAATATTGAGGGAGGCCATGGAATCTACTAACAGCTGAAGTAGTTCCAGACATAGAGTTGTTAATATGGACTGTCCTCCTCATGGAATGCTACTTTTTGATTTATGAGACATTGTGTGCATAAGTATTTTCTAAGTATATCTAACATTCTTGAAAGATTAGTGTATTTATGTATTTTATATATAATATCTTATGTGATAGGGCCTTTGTATATAATAGCATTGGTTGATTATTCAATAACAATCAGAATATTCTTTATTTCTTAGAACCGAAACTCCATACCTAATGATGGATATGAAAACATATCCATCAAAATGTCGTGTGCTGTTTGTAACAAGTTTGTTAGATCATATGTTACAAATAGAAGATGGGTTTTCAGACATACAAGATCCTAAAAATTTCTATAAGGATAATAATTATAGTTTTTCATAAAGTGGAGCAAAATATAAATTCTTATTATTTCCAGTATTGCAAGGTGAAAAAAAAAAAGTAATTTGTCTTTATTTTTAGTTACTTTCAGCAAAAAATAAATTAAAAAAAAGGAATATTTCCACTTGCAAAAATATCTTCTATATGCTTTAATTTCCTTAGCTCTGTATCTGGCAGTTAAAAACATGTTCATTAGTAAAAATAGCTACATTTCAATTACCTTTATTCGTGCTGACTAATGCCATTCTTCAAATCGTGCTATTGACTTCAGAGGGCCTATTTATAAAGTACCATGCAACACAAGCAAGAAGAGAGGAGCCAGATGCATGATGCCTTGTCCACGTCATTGAGTCTAAAGATGTGATGTGAAATCCTTACTCTATTGCATTCTATAGGAATTTTGTCTTTGACTTCAGTGAAACCAGAATTTCATCCATTATATATTTTTTTCTCTGACTTTTTCAGGCAGACATTTCATTTATTTGTCCGACATCTTTGCATAAACCAAAGTCAAATACTAACTTCATTTGCAACACAGTGAAATTTTTCTGAAGTTCAGGGGATTTTTTCCCTGACAAAACTTCAGTCTTAGGCTGATGTTCAGTAAAGGAGGTTAGCCGGTATTTAGTCAAAGCACTAATTTAGGCTAATTGTTATGTAAGTATTTAGTAATCTTTAAATTTAAACATGTGCTAAAGTGTACACTGAACTAGAGATCCTTTGCTGAATTAGGTCAACGAACAGCAGAAGTAAGTGAGGATCAGAATATTTGGAAGGAGTAAAATTTCTTTTGATGGCACTGTTAGAGCAAGTTCCATAGGCTATGAAATGAAAGCATTAGAGAAGTGCACCCACTGAGCATATTAAAAGGGATTGCTGTCATAGAAAAGGGACTTGGTCAGTGGACCAGTGTATGTTTTAGGAAGCTGAAGTCAGGCTGTCAAGATTTTCAGGAAGAGAGCTGGAATAGGACAATGGGATGAGAGGAGCAAGAGGAAATAGGGAAGACGACCCCTGGGAGGGGGCCTTGTTCTTTCTTTTACCCTTCTTTTCACTAAACTTGTATCCTAAGGCTCTATTCTGTAATCCAGTTCCCACATCCTCTTTTTTTAAAAAAAACTCCTTCCTGCCCCTGGAAGGGGAAACAGAAGTCCCATGGCATGCACCAGCTACAGGAAAGAGGGAAAAGGCAGAACCGGTCAAAAGCGAGGGATTCTTGACAGCTATTGCTTCTGTTGTCAGAGGTGAAGGGACAAGGAATGCCATTTTATATACCACACATCTGAGTCTGAGGCAACAGCAAAAACAGTTGGTCAAATATGAGGAAAGGGCCCTTGATGGAAAGGCTAATCACCACCTCCTCTGACATTAACAAAAGAAGAAGTCTACTGCACTAAGTAGCTACCTTCTTTGTTTACACCTTTGAACCAAACCCAAGGAAACTAATTCTGTATTAAATACTTTTCTGAGTCACAGCTCTAGCTGAGATTTTCCTTGTCTGTATGGAAGAGCCTAGAGAACTATAATGGTCCTAGGCATTCTTTATTTTTTGTTCTTGACTATGATTTTTTTTTCTCTTCAATTTCAGCCTCTTATTTTATGGCTAAGATTTCTAAAATTGTATTTAATTAATCAGTAGGAAAAATAAAATTACCTAAAATATAAAAATTGTCAGCCCATAAAAAGAAAACATATCAACTATTCCAGTAATGCAGCAGGGAGTTTTGTAAGAGAAGATTTCTTAATATAACAAGAAAGCTTTATACATATTTTATGCCGAAGGTATCTCAAGAAATAAACATAACAAATACAAGTAATTTCTGTAGATTTTTATATACATTTTTTGCCTAAGCTGCTGCTAAAACAGCCATGTGAAACTTCTTTGAATGTTAGCAATTCTCTCAACCTTTTCAATTTAATGAATAAAAGTTAAAATTCATAATTACTTATATATGAATGCAATTAGAGAAGTTACATTAATAATATATGAGAGTCATTTTTTATGAATATAGTTCAGAAGTGATAATTAGGGGAAGTACCAAAAATGCTGTAATAATTTTCACACTGCAATTATTTAGCCATTCCAAAGCATACACACTTTAAAACTGGTCCATCTTATGAAAAATTTTAGCATGTAAAAGTGAAACTGAATTGAAAGGATTATGTTTAAACTTAGGAACAGAAAAGTTCATGGATGCTGAAATAGTTGCTAATTAAACACAGAATCTTGGAATAATATAGCCTGAGAGTGACTTCTGGAGGTCATATGGTTAAACTGGTTACTCAAAGAAGGACCAATTTAGGTGAGGTCATTCTGGGCTTTGTCCAATTGAGTTTCATATACCTCCAACAGTGGAGATTCCACAACCTTTCTGGGCAACCTGTTTCAAAGTTTGATTACACTCACTATGGATTTTTGTCTTCTAATGTCTGGTCAGAATATCCCCATTTGAAAATTGTCGTATACTTAAGCACAATGTACTGCTGAAGGTGCAGAAGCACTCGTGATATCTCATTCTTAAACATTTACACAAAACAGCACCGATTGGTCCTTCAAAACATAACTCCTGGGAACATAAAATTTTGGAAGTACTACTGCTTTATAACTTGAATTGACCATGTAAGAGCTCTTTCTTGTCTTCTCTATGTCTTGACATAGTTCCCATTTCATGTCTGGAAAATTTTCATACTATTTCAAAAGAATTGAAAACCTAGCCAATGCCACAAGTAGGTGTTTCAATTCTTTATGCTCTCTGCCCAGAACAGTCTATTTTCAAGAAAATGTTCTTGTTTGCTGTTCTGGTCATTTGCACACAGGTAAGATATGGCTCATTTAATTTGTTATATATGCAAATTTCAGATGATTTTTTTCCTCTTCATTTGCTTCTCTCTTCCTTCTCCAGAAATAAAAATATTTAAATCATCTTACTTAAAAGTGGAAAAGTTTTTTCTCTTTTTCTTTTCTTTTTTTTTCTTTCTCTTTTCTTTTTCCTTTTTCCTTTTTCCTTTTTCCTTTTTCCTTTTTCCTTTCCTTTCCTTTCCTTTCCTTTCCTTTCCTTTCCTTTCCTTTCCTTTCCTTTCCTTTCCTTTCCTTTCCTTTCCTTTCCTTTCCTTTCCTTTCCTTTCCTTTCCTTTCCTCTTCTCTTCTCTTCTCTTCTCTTCTCTTCTCTTCTCTTCTCTTCTCTTCTCTTCTCTTCTCTTCTCTTCTCTTCTCTTCTCTTCTCTTCTCTTCTCTTCTCTTCTCTTCTCTCTTCTTTTCTTTCAACCTCATCTTGATCCTTAAGAAGGCGATAGAGTAGCTAATCTTGGAGAACATTTACAGGCACAGGAGGAACAAGAAAATCATCAGGAGTAATCAGCATGGACTCACCAAAGGGAAGTCATGCTTGACTGATTTGATAAAATTCTATGATGAACTGATTGGCTTGGTAGGTGAGGGAAGAGCAGTGGATATTGCCTATCTAGACTTTGGTAAGGCTTTCGACACTCTGCCGTAAGATCCTCATAGAGAAGATGTTGATGTACAGGCTGCATGAGCAGACAGTGAGGTGGACTGAAAACTGGCTGAATGGCCAGGCCCAGAGGGTGGTGATCAGTGGTGAGATGTCTAGTTAGAAGCCAGAAACTGGTGATGTACCCCAGGGGTCACAGCTCAAATCCTGTTCAACATCTTCATTAATGATCTGAATGATGAGGCAGAATGCCCTCAATGAGTTTGCTGGTGATGTAAAACTGGGAGGAGTGGCTGATAGACCAGAGGGTCATGCTGCCATCCATAGGGACCTTGATATGCTGGAGAAATGGGATGACAAAAACCTCAACAAGGAAGGTCAACAAGGAGAAGTGCAAAGTCCTGCACCTGCGAAAGAGCAGTGCCATGAGCCAGTATGTGCTGGAGGCCACCCAGCTGGGAAGTAACTTTGCAGAGAAGGACCTGGGGGTTCTGGTGGCCACCAAGATGAACATGAGCCAGCAAAGTACCCATGTGGCAAAGAAGGAGAATGGTATCCTTGTCTGCAGTAGGAAGAGTTTTGTCAGCAGGTCGAGGAAAGTGATCCTTTCCCTCTACTGAGCTCTGGTGAGGACACACCTGGAGTACTGTGTCCAGTTCTGGACTCCCCACTACAAAAGAGGCAGGTGGACATACTGGAAAGAGTCCATCCAAGGTGCAGGAAAATAATTAAGGGACTGGATTATCTCTCCTGTGAGGAGATGCTGAAAGAGTTCTGACTATTCAGCCTGGAGATGAGAAGACTCAGAGGGGATCTCATCAATGTATATGAATACCTGAAGGGTGTGTGCAAAGAGGACGGAGTCAAGATCTTTTCAGTGCTGCCCAGTGATAGGATCAGTGGCAATCGATATGGACTGAAACATAGGAGGTTGTGTCTGAACATCAGGAAACACTTTTTCACTGTGAGGACGAGCACTGGCACAGGTTGCCTTGGGAGGTTGTGGCGTCTCCATCCTTGGAGATACTCAAAAGCTGCCTGGACATGGTTCTAGACAGCCTGTTCTAGGTGAACATTCTTGAGCAGGACGGTTGGACTAGATGATCATCCGAGGTCCCTTCCAAACTCAAGCATTCTGTGATTCTGTGGAGCTAACTATACATAATTGGTATAGGATAATGTTGAATGAGCTCACATTTAATTCCTGTAACTAGGAAGTTAGTTCAAAATTTCCGAAGTATAAATTGTCTTAATCAAGCCTTCTTTTTTTCCCAAATGGAAAACCAATGCAAATGTCCCAGATCAGTTTGTTTTAGAGGTTGAATGCAGAATATTTTTTTCAAATGTAACATAAAATCAGTAAGAAACAAAAAGGCAGAAGGAAAAGGAGGAAATTATTTTAGCAATTTATACAAGTGCATTTAATGAAATCAAATGCATTACATAGAGTGTAAGACAGAACTTATTAATTATTAAAAAAAGTGTCTAATTTGCTTGATGAATCTCTGTAAATTAACTGTCTGCAACCAATATAATTCAAAGCTGCTGTTACTCATTTTTACAACTTGGGTAATATTGGGTATTTGGGGTTGTATATTGTGTTACGTACAAGTTTGCATGTTTAGATGATATTAACAAAATACCCCTCAGACACCTTATATCACCGTTCCATTATCATCTTAGCATTGAGTCCAGAACTGACTTTTCAGCATTGTAATGTTTCATTATTAAGCAGGAGTCATCAATATGATCATTTTGTTTACTGATAGGCTGTTAACTACATTTTCAAATACCATCAAACTGAAAAAGCATATTAATAAAAGTCAGAAGTCAGATAGGTGTTCCCATATCTCTTTTATTCTGAAAAAGATAATTAAATATGCAAGCAAAGAATGTACTGGCAAATGCATACAATTACATGAAAACTCCTATAGGAATTGGTTATCCTACATCCATTAATTTTACACTCAACTTTTGATGCCTTTGGTGTTTTAAAGATTCTAATCTTAATTCTTATAACTTAGACATTCTCAACCAAGTACAATAGCACTGTGTTATGAATAGTATATTTTATCTTTTATGAGGCACAGTAGTCACAAGACCTAATTCTGCTCACAGCAAGACTCTGCTACCCCACTGAGCTCAACATATTTGTATCATTTTCAGTGAATAAAAAATTTGGCCTGTGTTTTCTAAACATGAACCAAAATATTATCTGAGACAAGTATAACAGAAATCAGGGGGTTTTGGTTTTGGTTTTGGTTTTTCCTGCAAGCATGACTACAGTACTTTTTACTACCTCTAATATTCAGCCTGATACATTAACCATCAGAGCACCTTGAATATAGAAAATCCCTTGTCACTGCTCAAATGAATGTTTAAGTAGAGAAGATGGGTCTCAATAAAATAGGTAAAGACCAAACCCTAAGGATAATTTTATAGAAAATGCTGGTTATTTCATTTCATTGAAATATGGAAGACATGGGTCCAAAACTCATCAGATCCAGAATTATTAATTCTTTATATAATTAATCCCTGGTAAGACCTATACTGAAAATGAGTGGCTCTAATAGGTTTTGTAATAATTTTTTCTGTGTGTGTATGTGTATGTATCTTTGTCTTCTCTCTGATAGAAAGATTGCATCACACTGCTGAAATGAGGAGGAATTTGAGGTCTTGCCCAAAGGCAAAAGAGTTGCCTTCATTAAAGCTCTGAACTAAGCACACTGCTTTCCTGAGAAAAACACCATCTAAAAACACCATCTAAATCTTTTGAAATTGTTCACTGGTGTCATCCAAGCACTAAACAAAATTAAAACAATAATTAACATAATACTAGATGCACTATTACAAAAAATCTGTTTTGGAAAACTACAGACCTTGGAGATGTACTTTATCTGAGCACGTACAGATGGTACCATGAAAGAAAAATTAATTTGAAACTACATATATTTTTTCTTGTACACTTATACTATCTTTAAAAGCATTTCTGCTTTGCCAGATGGAAATATTACCCTGTGTTGAATCTATTGCACTGAACTGTAGATTCCAAAATTATTCTGATAGCTCCACAGACTTTTTTTCCCCAAAATTATGATCTTTAGACATGACTTTAACAGAAGATACAAAAAACCCCAAACACCTGCTTTATTAATTTTTCCTGTTATGCTTCTCATTGCTGTACTGAGAGCCAGTATTAAAATACCCCAGTGCATTTTACTTCTTTCCAGTACAGCTTTTCCAGATTGTTTCTTAACAATTTAGAATGATAAAACTTCTGCTTATAGAGAAACTGTTAGAAAGCATAAAAGAGCCAGGAAATTACAACAGCTATTAATGCAACTTTTTTTTTTATAAATGTCCTTTTGGAAGAGAGAAGCTAGAAAATATGAAAATTTTCTAGGATGGTGGACTTACATTTTCCACTTCCACTTTCAATTCTCCTCCATTGCCTCACGCAAATGTTGACCAAAGAGGGATTGAGGTTAATCTTACAGTTTTTCTAGTTGTCGTCTCCTTTTTCTCACTATTTAAATACCTCTATGAATACTTAGCATCATTTGTACATAACCTCAATAAAGATCATGGCAGACTGCAGCTGCTAATATCTGTTACGTTGCTTTTGGGAATCTATAGAAAATAATGAAATATACACTGAACTATTCTTTCATTTGCTACCAAAGAAATTCAGGAGTCCAAAGAAAAACCCAAAGTCCAGTACCATTATGTAAAGTCCAAGAGGCCAGGACGTGTATTGTGCATTTGTGATTAAACCTTTACACATAACACAAGAGAGGCTCTCTGATTTTTAAAAATGTATAACAGAGTACTGCCCATAAATTTTATCTTTGTTTTTTATTGAAACATTAACCTGGCATTGAGAAGTATTTATGTGCAAAGCTGTCCTTCAGAGTAAGCTTGTTAACTTTATAGCTATTTATTTCTGATATAATAATATTTTAACTTTGCATATACGGATGTTGTCAGCTTCCATCATTTTACCATCCTCTCCAACTTAATTCTCCATTTTTTCATTTATTAACGTCATCTATTAATTTGTAAAAATTATGTAACTGGTTTTTGATATTCTTTGTGTGTGTTTATATGTATACATGTTCATACATGACCAGAAAAGTTCACAGAATCACAGAATGGTTGAGGATGGAAGGGACCTTTAGGGGGTCATCTGGTCCAATCCCCCTGTTCTAGCAGTGTCATTCATAGCAGGCTGCCCAAGGACAATGTTCAGACAGCTTTTGAATAGCTGCTGAAGAGTTGGTAGGCTTGTTGGGTTTTTTTGTTTCCACCCCATAACTAAATTTCATGAAGAAGAAAGAAATTGTTCGAAAGTCTCCATAGATCAAAATTTTTCAGTCTCAAAGCAGTGAAAATCCTCTTAGTTTTAGATTCCTGTGATTTAATAAATTGACAGGTCTGATCAAGATAATGAATTAATAGCAATTTAACTTTTCTCAATATAATTTCTTATACATTGTGATGTTTTTGTAAGTGAAAAGCTTCTTTTATTGTTAACTTAGTCCCATTGACTAATTCATATTTCTTGGGCAGTTATAAGTAATTTACAAATTTGCCAGCCAAGGAAAATGAATATGATGAACTATTTTGTCTTCATTCAACATCTTAAGTAATCAGAATTGGCTAATTAAAAATTGACATAACAAGGTAATAAATAAACAAAACTTAAATGGCAATCAAATTGTGGTTTGGAAAAAAAAAAATATTTGCTAAATGGTCTTTAAAAAATTTATTGTCATGATTCATGAACAACAACAAAATTTCATTAATTTAAATCCTGAAGTTTGTAGAAAGTTATGCTCAATTTCTTACAGTACAGCAGTGTAAAATTTGGCTAAATGCCACTTTCGTTTGTGGAACGTAATATACTCACTTTGCATAGGATAAAATAATACCCATTTGACAAGTCAATGGATGGAAAGTGTCACCTCAAACATCTATGTTGACTAGAGAAATAAATATTATTCAAACTTTCAAATGGAGAACTCAATTTTTATTTTATTTTATAATAATACAATTTTTTAAAATTCTGTTATTTTTTCTAAGAGTAGAAAATGAAAGATTGCAAAGGAAAGGAGGCACAACATGTATCTGTTTGGCGAGTTAAAGACTAATTGGCTTTATATTGCATGGGTGATATTCAGATCAGGCTGATGTATCAGACCAAACAAATTTCTCTTGAGGCTGGTCTAAATTAAAACAGTTGGTGAATAGAATAGAATAGAATAGAATAGAATAGAATAGAATAGAATAGAATAGAATAGAATTCTATTTATCTTCAGAGTCAATGAACAGAAACAACCCTTCCCCATCCCTTATGATAGCATGTTAAATCCTAAAATGAGAACTATGGACTAGGAGAGGCAGAATGAAACATTCTCTGGATCTGTGTGTCAGTTGTAATTGTAAACATCACAGGAATTCTCAATAGGTAAAATTAGCTACCGAAATAAAAACAGCAACCTAAGACAAAGCAACAACAGCAAATTTCATCTAATATTCATTTTATGAAGTATATTTATGATATTATTTCTATAGTATTAAGAAAATATAAACTACCTATTCTTTGTGTCTTCTGCAATCAGGTGATTTCATCAGGGATTAATTCAAAAAGGTACTTAAATCTGTGCTTTGTTTTAAACCCACAGAAACTGTAATGAACCAAAATATTTGCACAAATTAAAGAGTCCAAGAAATGGAGCCTTTGATCATCATGCACTCAGCAAGCTTATGCTGCTTAATATGGTGTTAGTTTGTTTCCTTCCTCAGTAATTTTTTCCACTGAGGAACTACAACTATTTATGAACTCATGATGCTTGATGTCTTATAGTGTCTTGAGAAATGAAGTACAGAGTTTTTAATTTGATGTCATGATTATATATATGTATATATGTTTATACAGTAGAGAACATTAAGTTTTATATCCATTAGCCAAATTCAGAGAATACCCAACTGCATAACCTGTTCCTCTATATGGGTACCATGAGTATTAAAATGCTACAACAGAAATATTGCAACAATAATTTGGATGCTTCTTTGACGAACGTATCTCCAGTTCCTTCTTTTGACCCCTGTCATGGTTTTGGCTGGGATAGAGTTAATTTTCTTCACTGTAGCTGGTATAGTGCTGTGTTTTGGATTTAGTATGAGAATAATGTTGATAATACACTGATATTTTAGTTGTTGCTAAGTAGTGGTTACACTAGTCAAGGACTTTTCCAGCTTCCCATGCTCTGTCAGGTGCACAAGAAGCTGGGAGGGGAGGGGGGACAGCCAAGAGAGCTGATCCAAACTGGCCAAAGGGATATTCCATATCACGTGACATCATGCCCAGTATATTAACTGGGGGGAGTTGGCTGGAGGAAGCAGCGATCACGGCTTGGGGACTGGCGGTGTCTGTCGGCGGGTGGTGAGTGGTTGCATCACTTGTTGTTTGTTTGGTTTTTTCCACCTCCCCAGGTTCTGCATCTCTCTATCTCTCATTATTTTCCTTTTCATTATAGTGTTATTGTTTATTGTTGTTACTGTTACTGTTACTATTACTATTACTATTGGTATTGCTATTGCTATTACTGTTACTATCACTGTTTTATTTTACTTATTAAGCTGTTCTTATCTCAACCCACAAGTTTTCTTACTTTTGTTCTTCCAATTCTCTCTCCCATCCCACTGGGGTGGGGAGAGTGTGCGAGCGGCCATGTGGTGCTTAGTTGCTAACTGGGGCTAAGCCACAACAACCCTGAATAAGAATTTTATTCAGCCTGACCAACTATGAAGAATTATTTTTGAGGATAAATACGTCACAGTTTTTAAATGGAAATATTTCAGTTCACATGGATGCCTCCTAACAAAGGCCAAGCAGCTGCTCGGAGGAATCCCAACACAGTAAGTCACAAATTTGTCTTCTAAATCAGGTGCTTATTGAAAAAATAAAAAGACAAAGAAAGAAAAGATAAAAATAAAAAGAAGCAGTAGGATATGCACAAGTTTTCTTGTATCAGATGATACTTGCACAAGCTGTCTAGGACGGAGTATCCAGTCTTAAATTTCAACTGTTCTAATGTGCTGACAGTGCTATTGAGGAAATAGCAAAAACATGAATTCTTCAACACTAATAAAAACCAGGATGATTTACTAGAGTATTAAGGAGCTTCTGGTTTTGATCCGTATAGTGGAAGCTGGTGAAAGTGATTAACTTTGCCCACTGGTTCTTTTCAATGGTAAATACAAATGCACTGCAGAAGTAAAGCAAAAAAAAGAAAAAAAATCTGAATTTTCATACATAGCATCCTAAACGTATTGCTTGTGCTGGGAATCATATCTATTGGTTCTGCCAATAAGAGATGGAACATGAGATGTTTAAGAGCAGCAAGGCAGAGGGAGAGTAACAGGGAAGATAGAAATTGTAAACTACCTAGTTAAACTATAGATAAACAGGATAAACATAGCTGTCTGTCCTCTGTCCTGTTGGGTCAGTCAACAGTTCTCAGTACAGCTGACTGCAAAGTAATGCAACTACACTAAAGATCTAATAAGAATAGACAGCACCATGGTTGTTACAATATGCCTTCAAAGAAATCCTAGAAAATTAATGGGTTTCTGTTGTAATGGACAACTGTGCAAGGTCCTGTATGAGTCAATCTCACTGGTCTTTTACAATATTTTGTGACTAATAAGATAATTTTTATGATGTTATGTGAATTTCAAAGCTACATGCATTCTGGTTGATTTTTTTTCCCCTTTTCTTTCTGCTTCGGTCACCTAAGTCTTTTCAATGCCATAGATTTTCCAGAGTTGATATGATGATTGCCTGAAAAATAACTCCTCTTCTGAGACATACTACTCTTCTGAGAATACTAGATTGCTCTGTTTTTTGAGTATATTTGTATTTACTGTTGCTGAAAATAGTAGGCAGAACTAATTATTTGAAAATGCTTCTACTTGGTTTCCTATGACCAGGCTCAGCCCTTTTTTTCTTTATAGAGTATTTCTCACTTGGTGATAGGCTTTCCTGCTTATTTACCTCCATGGTGAACTGAAAGAGAGGTCTTCATATCAGTGAATGCTGGCTGAAGGTTACTCTTAAATATAAGCTACTTAATACTTACATCAGTAAGCTAGTAAGCCTGCTGTCAGTTCATAATCAATGAAGAGTTTTATGTCCAGCAGGTGACTTACCTCACCTGTCTGGAGAACTTTCTGAGGTTGCAATGATCTTTTTTAAAGACTTTACTTTTTTTTTCTTTTTTTTTAGTCTAAATAGAACATATGGTGACTGATTTTTTTATGCATAGTTTAGGGAAAGTAAATGCTATGTACAGTTATGCAAATCTAAAGAGATCTAAGGGCCTATAGAGTAGGCAAACACAAGAAATTAGAGATACTGGAAGAAGAGGACCACAGAAAATATCAGCTATCATAATAACAACACATTTTCCTGGCTATGATTATTTTGTCTTCTTGTAGATCTTTACTTAAGCTAAAAAACCAAAACTTTTGGGGAAAAAAAAAAAAAAAAAAAAGAAACAAGAAACCGTCTTTCAGTAGGAAAAGCTTCCAGCAAAATTTTCAAATTTGAACTTCTAAGCAAGGTGAGATGTTCATTTTCAAAGAGTTCTCTTTGTTTCTTTGCTAAAAAACTCTCCTCATACTCAGATGTTAGTTTCATATTTGCAGTAGGCTCATTATCAGGAAAGAAAGCACATCTATCATTTCTTTACTGGTTACTGCACCATAAGGAATCCTTTGCTATGATATCTTTTCTGTCTTTGTTTTTGTTACCCTCGTGTTTTCTTTGGTTTGTGCACAATACATAAAAATGAAATTTCAGTTCAACTTGAGATATGAAATATGCTGTTATATAGGAATATATATCTCTGTCTCTTTAGTGTATTTTCAGAGGGGCTTCTGGGGAGCCAGTTATTAAAAAATTTATTGGTTTGGCTTCGGTTATTGAACTACTGCTAAATCAAAGGCATTCTGTCTATTCTGTGATGACAGTGGCATCCTCTGTGCCATGTTTCTCTTATTGCACCTTGATGACTGTACTAAAGTAAATCCCAAAATGTGAATTTGTAACTAGCAAAACAGGAAGCTAATGACAATGCAGACAAAGGAATTCTGCTTTTAGTTGGTTTGTTTTCCTTGCATGATGTTAAAGCTGACTTTGCCTCATTTCTTATTTCTGTTGTTGTTTGGTAGGACTATTTATTTTCTTCATATGTGACCTGTTAGTAATAATAATAGCAATAACAACAACTTTTGAAAGATAATGCTTACTGGGAGACAAGGTAAGTGGTATATATAATCTTATTAATTAAAAATAATACCAAAGATGAGGACAACCTCTTGTGACAGCTAACAAATTGCAGAGTTTCTGTGGAACTTGTCATTAATAAGGAAGAATCGAGTACTCACTCCTTGAGGACAAACACATTGAATATTTATCTGGTGTTTAATGGCTTGCCTGGTGGCATTTAATAATTTACAGAATATGTTTAGAGTATTTTGGAAGATCAGAATATGGGGGAAGCTTTCTATTGGTAGCAGGGCCAATAGGTGAGTTATTGAGGATCCTTAATAGTTAAAGGAAAGACCGAGTTAGACTACTTATTCTCTCTTTATTGTTAGTGGAGGAACAAAGATACCTAGAAATAGCTAGGTCCGTGAAACTATTTACATCTCGGGCACCTGGTTTAGAATGAGATTAACAACCTCTGGGTTCTTCAGTCACTTATTTCTTTCCATTATAAAGGGTGCTGACTAGCCATATTTGATAAATACCTTAGGTTTATTCATTTAAGGTGCCTTAGTAGTGCTTGCACTGTTAAGACTTCTCCCTCCCATACTTGCTCACAGTATGGTTCATACCACATACTCAGATATAGCCTCTATAGAAAGGACTAGTGCCATCAGCCTGGAGTATTATTTGATCCACATTTCCTCTGAGCAACACATGGAATTTCTGTAGATGTGTTGTTTTATCTTCTGTTTTTATTTTAAGTTCCAAGTGGGTGAACTAATATGCCATGTGATGTTAAATTTATGTTTTACAGCACACAGGTTACATTACAATGTCCTGGGACACTGCATGACTTATGGGAGTGTTTGACGTGTTTGTAGGTGGTATTTGGGGGTACTAAACCTATTAAAATGTTGAAGGACAACAAAGCAGAATAAAGGGAGCCAAGTCTGATGCAATCTTTTCCAACCAACTATAAATTGGATTGGATATTAGGAAAAATTTCTGTACTGAAAAAGTGGTCAGGCATGGGAACAGGCTGCACAGAGAGGTGGTGAAGTCACCATCCCTGGAGGCATTCAAAAATCGTGTAGATGTGGCACTTCAGGGCATGGTTTAGGAGGCATGGTGGTGTTGGGTTGACAGTTGGACTAGATGATCCTAGACGTCTTTTCCAACCTCAATGATTTTATGATTCTATGAAAGACTGGTCTCTGAAACAAACTTTTCCACAAAAATTCTCTTTTTTTTAATTGGAAGGAAAATAAATTGGTTCATTTAATAAAAACAAAACAACAAAACAACACAAAATCCACACACAAAAAAAACCAAAAAAAAACCCAACAAAACAAAACAAATAAAAAAAAAACAAAAAAAACCCACCCCCTTCCCCCAAACCTAGGAGATATTCATATTCCTTGTCAAAATCAGAGGATCAGGAAATAAAAGCAAAGTAGAGAGATATGTTTCCTGACATTGCAATCCAGATCACAGAAGTTAGGCATCTGCTTCCACTAGCTGTTTAGAAAACTATTAGGCAAAAAATCTTCCTTCAGTTGGCATCCAGACCGCTAGTCCTCCTGAGGACAAGGACAGTAGTTCTGCAGATGCACATACATACAAATATACACACATGTATACACACATGTATATGTACGTATGTGTGAGTGGGTACATACACTTTTTTATTAATCTAAATGATTACAACATTTTCACAGAAAGTGGAAAACCTGGATTTTTTGTTTGACCTTTACTGACTTTTCCTTCATATATGGTAAAGGTAGGCGGTTTCACCAAAGCCAGAAATACATAGGATCTTAGGGTACATGCCTATCTCCCCACCATTGGGCATATCTACATGGTTTTGGAACCATGTTTTTTTATATAATCAGGAAGTTTACAAGATAAAGAGCAAAGTGCAAAGGGATTTTAGCACCTTCAGGATTAGGCAATGCCAGCACATATGGGGGTTAGACAGTTGTCAGAGCAGCAGCTGGAATGCAGGCAGCTGAATTCTAGCTTAAGTGGAATGTATTTGGACTAATAAAACAGGACACTTGGAAGACAGTAAGAGAGGTAAGATATCTAATGGAAAGGTAATGAAGACAAAGTTTTTATTCTCTGGAAATATGCTAGTCCAACAAAACAATAATATTTCACAGGAATGTTTGTTTACCTGGCTATTTCAAGAGAATCCAGATATTTTATTTAGGAAACCTGATCTCATGTTGCTAATTTACCTACCTGGAAAACTATAAAAGATTCTCTACCAATGAAGTCTGGCTGAAACCAACATTTCTGCACTTTCAAGTCCACGCAGACAGTCTGAAAGCCTGACTTGTGATGGAGCTTCAGAACAACTTCATCCCCCTCTTTTCAGAAGATAGGCTAAAAAGCCCATTCTAGTTCCCTTGTATGAAATAGGGAGGATTCCTGTTGCTGATACACCTTTTCCCACATCCAGGCTTTTCTGACTGCCTGTTGTGAGACAGGGGGAATGATACCAGTTCCCAAAGCTTTCTGAAAGAAATGTAGTACAAATATTTTCTGTTTTTTTTTTTTTTTTTCCAAAGAGTATTACTGAACATTTCTATCAATAGGAGATTTTACAATTTATGGTACTTTTGCTAGTGTAGAAGCAAGACTCTGGACATTTTTAATTCCTTGGGAAACTGGGTTTCTGGAGATTGACCAGGATTATTGTTTGCTTTTCTCCCCAGCTGTTGGTACGCAGATACCTAAGAAAAAATCAGTAACCGTGCAGTTCTTGATGACCAAATGTAAAAATTAAAAGTAACAGCAAAGTAGTACAGGTGTTTGCCATAGCATTGCTAATGTTATACCATGCCATCCTCTCAGAGCCTATAGATATGTGACTGTTACATTCTATGAATATGAAAATATCCAGGCTCTGACAGATGTTCAGAATCTCTTTCTCTTCTTGCTTTTCTGTGGAGTAATTCTTTAAGTGACAAGTCTTCACTGAACTTTGACAACTTTTATCAGGCCATATGCTACTACTTGGAAATATCTCCTGACTTCTAATACGTATATATTTATTTTCTCAAGCAGTATTCCATTTTATGGGCTCCGTTTTAGACTTAAGAAAATGTTTTCAAATCAATGGAATTGTAATTTAACTTATTATAAGTTAAATGTTAATAATTATATAATTTATTTTAAAGTTATTTAATTTTTAATTATAAAATTAAAATTATAATTAAAACATTCATGGTCAGGCTGGACAGGGCTCTGAGCAACCTGATCTAATTTAAGATGTCCCTGTTTGTTGCAGGAGGTTTGCAGTAGATGATCTTTAAAGGTCCCTTCCAACCCAAACTATTCTATGATTCTGTAATAACAATGGAAGTAATTCCCTGGCATTATGTCAATATTTATGAAGAAACTAATTGTGCACATCCCACTACCAATGGTGTTCACTTACATAAACAAATTGAATGTATTTTGGGTTGCCTATATAAGTATGGAGAAAAACAGTCTAAGAATAACTCTGAGGTCAGAAAAACCTTTATTTTCACTCCCTTTTGGCACTAATTCCTTGGTAGCTTTGATTCAAGCTTTCTCTATTCTGTCCCAGTTGTGTTCCAATTTCTTCTCCTTTTTAATACAGAAAAAAAGTAATAATAACATTACAGGAAATTCTGAGAATTCATTGGCTATGCTCAGTTCCTCAGTGCTCACTGAGTGCAATGATGGAGTGCTTTTCTGGAGTACATCTTCTGCTTCAGCATCCTCCCAAAAGTATTCAGTTTGTGTGGTCTAAGGCTGTGATGTAAAAGGAAGTGTGGTAAGTTTGATGATTAGAGAATTTGTCTGAAAGCAAACCCCTGATCAGAACTACTATAAAACTAATTTAGACACATCCTTAGGATTAGTTTTCAGTTCCACTAAATTATTTTAGAAGCTGTCTGGTTTTGAAAGTCTGCTAATAACATGGAGTACTGAATAATTTTGAAGGCAAACAGTAGCAGGACATAGAGGGAAAAAGTACATAATTATTTCATTGATACATCTTTCCAAATATAAAAGCTAATTCGTTAAAATTCACATTCCAGTAAAACAAATGCATTTACATTTCCACTCACATCAGTATATTGGTTTAAACATATGACATAATGTGAGGTGCCCAGCGTAATAATGAGGTAAATTTGGAAACAAGAACATCCTAGAAAGGAAGTAAATATTAACTAGAATCAATAGGCTGAGACTTCACGCCACTGGGAGAATTGCCTGAGACTGCATGATATCTTTGGTTCTATGATAACTGAATATGTGAAATTGTGCTAAATGATTATTTAAATAACCATTTTCTGTTCTTGCTGTGAAACTCAACCAAAACTTAGCCAAGATCTCAGCCTATGAAAATTTCTAATTACTCCTGTTGAGATTTGGACTTTGGAATATCAATTATTCAGAATCCATCTGTACTTGGGATGCTCCAGACCCAAACAGCTTTGTTATAGCCAGTGTGTACACATCCTCCTCTTATAAAGGAACTGAGCACACATGGACCATGAGCCTGCAGAAACTAGACTGGTCTGTCTTTGCAAGTCCTTTTTACTGCAGGTAGGGTAGCTCAAGTGTCAAGAATAAGGACTGAAAATAGGAAGAGTATCTCTTCTAGATTGATGTTTGACACACAGATGGTAAGGAAAACAAGAGAAAAATTGCCTGTTCTCTTTTGCAGGATAAAGAACAAAGCTAAAGAGACTGACAGAGGGGATGTGGGTTTGCAGAAGGAGAAGCAGCAAATGTATGATGATCCAGTGCAAGGTAATTAGTATGGCCTAATATACAGAGAGGCTTTTCTTTTCACAGCAGTTCTCTTCTTCATTCTGTACACATGGTATAGAGGACCTACAAATTGTGTCATTTTAAATCTCACCACCACTACAAGTGCTATAGGGAGGAAAAAACCCCCACAAAACCTGAAGAACGTAAGCATTTTTTTTAATAAAATAAAATTAATCTTATTGTTATGATTTTTATTTAAAAAATAATTAAATTAATAAGAATAAATTATATTATTCTATAAATATATTGCAATATATAGTATATTATATAAAATTATGCATATTAAATATAATATACATATGATATATGTAATATTATATATTATAAAATAATAATGTAAATTAAAATAAATACAAAATAATTAAAAATAAAATAAATTAATAATTATTATTTTAAATTAAAATTTAAATAAAATTTAAATAAAAAAAGGAAAATATTTTTTAAGAAAATAAAATTAAAAAAATAAATATTTAAAAAATACATTTTGCATGTAAGCAAAAACTATATTTAAAAATTAAGAGATGAAGGTATGGATTGTGTTTGTATTTGCACAAACAGAACCAATTCAGATTACATGACAATCTCAAATTTTGCATTGTGCTTCTGGGGTTCAACCTTATAATATTTTATTTTTAACAAAGACCTCTATATCTATTTCTATTTGAAAAAAATTGAATGTCTTAATTCCTGCTGCATAGTCCCTGTGCATATACTATTTTCCTTTAAAATTCTCCCTATAATGTGTATGTTTTACTTGCTTCTTTCCCCCTAAATCCTTTTCCTTTATTATGTTGAGCCTTAGAATTCTCTCCTCTCATCTCCTTTCCTACCTCTGGGGTATTTCCTCTCCAGCTGTTCTCTCCGTGCTCCCTGGAGTGCTGAATCTGTGAGGAGATAATACAGATAAGAGGAAAGGAACCATCCAGCTAAGCAAAAATCCAGGCAGCAAGGACTGGATCAGCAGCTGCTTCTCAGCATAAGGGGTTTCATGCTGGTGCTTTAGAGGGTGTATATAGTCCCTTGCACAACTCTCAGCATTCTCTGCCAGATCTTTGTCTCTTTCTTCCCACCACATTCACCATACGAACCTTTTCAAAAGGATTACACTTTAAACATTTCAAGATTATGGAATGATTTAGACAGCAGTTGCTGTCAGAGTAATTTTATCACCTTTTCATGTGTAAGGAAGTCCAAATTCCACCTTTGCTCTTTGAAATGATTAAATGGTTAGAAATGATTCCTGATGAACTCTTCCATTGAGGGACTATTCTTGGTCATAGGAAGATGTCAGCTAATCCAATAGGTGGGCTGTACTAAGAATCTAATCCCACTGCATGTTAGATTTTTTATCCCACTTTCACAGTTCCTTTCCAGGTATCAAACTCATTTTCTTTGATTATATCTTGCTGTGCTTTAAGTCTGCATGAGATGATTTGTGCCATACTGCAGCAAGTCCAGGTCCTGAATAAGCCATAAGATTTGATGAAAAATCAAGTGCATATCTCAGGTAGCTATATAGTAAATTCTTACTTCATACTGCAATGAAGTAACTATTGAAGTGATCAGAAAGTTACGTTAATTTTCTCTATTCCCTTTCTGTACCCATTAGTTGCAAAAGAGAAGGAGTATTATTTGCTGGTTCACAAAAGCAGAGAATATTCAAGCAAAAATTATTAAAGAAAAGTCATTGACTCATTAAGGACAAAAATGCACATTGACCTTTGAATTTTAATTAATTTAGTACCTTCTTTCCATTGCTATCAAATTCATATCTGCTGCTCACCCTGAAAATGAAGACCCTGAGTTTGATCAAGGAAAACTGTCCTTCTGTGCCTGGGAAGATCATGGAACAGATCCCCCTAGGAGCTATGTTAAGGCACATGGAGGACAGGGAGGTGATTTGAGACAGCCAGCATGGCTTCATCAACAGCAAGTCCTGCCTGACCAACCTAGTGGCCTTCTATGATAGAACGACTACATCAGTGGACAAGTGGACAAAGGAAGAGCTACGGATGTCATCTGTCTGGACTTCTGTAAGGCCTTTGACACAGTCCCGCACAGCATCCTTCTCTCTAAACTGGGGAGACATAGATTTGGTAGGTAGACTGTTTGGTGGATAAGGAATTGGTTGGATGGTCACATCCAGAGATTAGCGGTCAATGCCTAGATACCCAGATGGAGATCAGTGACAAGCGGTGTCCGTTAAGGGTCCATACTGGGACCAGTGCTGTTTAATATTTTCATCAATGACATAGCGAGATCATGTGCACCCTCAGCAAGTTTCCAGATGACACTGAGCTGAGTGGTGCAGTTGACACGCCAGAAGGATGGGATGTCATCCAAGGAGACCTGGACAACCTGGAGAAGTGGGCCTGTGAGAACCTCATGAGGTTCAACAAGGCCAAGTGCAAGGTCCTGCACCTGAGTCTGAGCAATGCCCGATATCAATACAGGCTGGGGGATGAAGGGATTGAGAGCAGCCCTGTCAAGAAGGACTTGGGGGTAGTGGTGGATGAAAAGCTGGAAATGAGCCAGCAACGTGTGCTTGCAGACGAGAAGGCCAACCGTATCCTGGGCTGCATCAAAAGAAGCATGGCCAGCAGGTCGAGGGAGGTGATTCTGACCCTCTACTCTGCTCTGGTGAGACCCCACCTGCAGTACTGCATCCAGCTCCGGAGCCCTCAGCAAAAGAAGGACAGGGAACTGCTGGAGCAGGTCCAGAGGAGGGCCACAAAAATGGTCTGAGGGCTGGAGCACCTCTCCTATGAGGACAGGCTGAGAGAGTTGGGGTCATTCAGCCTGGAGAAGAGAAGGCTGCGGGGAGACCTTATTGCAGCCTTTCAGTACTTAAAGGGGGACTATAGGAAGGATGGGGGCAATCTCTTTAGCAAGGCCTGTTGTGACAGGACAAGGGGTAATGGTTTTAAACTAAAGGAGGGTAGATTTAGACTGGATATAAGGGAGAAATTTTTACAATGAGGGTGGTGAAACACTGGAACAGGTTGCCCAGAGAGGTAGTGGAGGCCCCATGCCTGGAAACATCCAAGGCCAGGTTGGACGGGGCTCTGAGCAACCAGATCTTGTTGAAGATGTCCCTGGTCTCTGCAAAGGGTTTGGACATAGATGATTCTATGAAAAACAGTGGTAGAATAAGTCTGAAAAAAATTAAACAGGGCACACTGAACTACTGTAGAGGTGGCAAATCCTCCTGGATTCATGTGCAATATATACACCTGCAGCAAAGAGCCCATACAAACATAGAAATCACCTCTGGGCTGCACAACCCGGGAGACAGGCTCACTGACTGTAAGAGATACAGCTAAAGGTTGAGGAAATGCATTTTTCTGTGGGGAAAATATTGTTTCCAAAACATTTTCCCACTGGGAGAAGCACTGAGAATAACCAAGACAATAAATTGTCTTGAATGAAAGAAGTAACCTCAGAATGGATGCCAAAGCGTGGAGTATGAAAATTTGAAATAATTGAAAAAAAGTTTTGGATGGTGTGCAAGCCCTATTTTCCAGGGCATATGTCCCCAGTCAACAGCTGGGGAACAGGTAAGCTGTCACATACAAGATCATTCTAGAGGTTCTTGCAACACCTTTGCAGATGCCCAATGCGAGAGAAGAACCTGATACAACATAGGGAAACTGATTCTGTCATCCAATTTGCTCTGGCAAACTATTTTATGTTTTTCACATTCTGAAGTATCACATTTCACTTTTATGGTAACTTCAACTGAGTAACCTTTGAATCACTTTTTCTTCATAAATCTTTGGTATCTAAACTCTACAGTGACTAGATAACATAGGACTTTACCAGTAATTAATCTAAAATGATATGTGCAACCTCATTTCAGGGGAGGCATATAGGTATGTGTGAAGATCTATAGAACAGCCTGTTCTTTACACAGAACTATGAAAAACAGTTAGGGATTGTCTTAACAACTGAAAATAAGACTCACTTTAGTCTTTTCAATTCTTTCCTGTACTGTAGCTACAATAAAACTTTGGGTTCAGAAATGTTCCCTGTCAAAATTTTTCACTCTTACTATATTTTATAACAAACATTTAACATTTCTTTCTATCTGTTTTGAATTTTTTTTTTAAATTTTATGGAAAGTTCCTTCATTCTTGTATAATCATAAGATTATGGGATAATTCAGGACCTCAGAATGTCTCTAGTCCAAATTTCTGCTCAAAGAAGGATGAGATCAGAGGTCAGACCAAGTGGCTCAGGACTTTATCCAGTTGGGTCTTGCAAACCTCCAGTGATTGAGAGAAACTGCACAACCTCTCTAGGCAGCCTGTTCTTCACTGTCCTCTTGGTGAAGAAATTTGATGACAACTTTCTGATACAGGTGATAGAGGAGTGATCGAGGGGACTTGTGCTGTTGGACCTCACACTTGCAAACAAGGAAGAACTGGTCAGGGAAGTGAAGATCAGGGTCACCATTGGCTGTAGTGGTCATGAGGTAGTGGAATTCAGGATCCTGAGAACGTGGAACAAAGCAAAGAGAAGGACCACAATCCTGGACTTGAAAAGAGCAGATTCTGGCTTGTTTAAGACGCTGCTTGCAGGTATCACATGGGAGATGGTCCAGGAGAGCTTTTGATTTTCAAGGATCACCACCTCCAGGCTCAACAATGGTTTATCCCAAAGACCAGGAAATCAAGCAGAGGTGGCAGGAGACCAGCATGGATTAATAAGAAGATCCTGATTAGACTCAAATACAAAAAAGAACATTCAAGAGGTGGAAGCAGGGACAGGTGGACCAGCAGGACTTTAGAGACAATGTGCAAGTGATCAGAAAGTGGTTAGAAAATCCAAAGCCCACTTGGTGTTGAATGTGGTGAGGACTGTGAAGGGCAGCAAGAAGGAATTCTGTATCTATACCAGTAGGAAAAATAAGACTAGGGAACATGTGGGCCCGCTGCTGAATGAGGCAGAGAAGCTGTTGACAACAGACATGCAAAAAGCCAGAGTACTCAATGCCTTCTTCACCTCTGTCTTTACTAATAAGATTTGCCTTCAGGAACCACAAGCCCCTGAGACCTGTGAAGACTTATTCTAAGTGGAGAAAATATTTGAATTAATTTGACATACACGAAACCCTAGCAACCTCATGAGATGTACCCATGAGCACTGAGGGAGCTGACCAGTGTTGTTACAAGACCACTCTCAATTGTCTTTAAAAGGTCACAGTGACTGTGAAGTGGTTCGTGAAGACTAGAAGAAAGCAAATGCCACTGCTATCTTCAGAAAGGCAAAAAGAAGCATCCAGGGAACTACAAACTGGTCAGCTTTACCACAATCCCTAGAAATGGGATGCCCCAGATCTGAGCTGGGTATAGCAAGTCAGGTTGACAGATGGGTCCCCTCTGTCCCCACAGGAATCTCCCTCTACTAGCACTGACCATGTTCTCTTGATTGAGATGTGTGTTTCAGGTTCTGCTGGCTCTGACACTCTCTCAAACATGGTTTTCTCCTTCTGGCCTACTACCAGGGCACTGAAGATACTCTGCAGTTACAGATCTGCAGATGCAGAAAATGAAAAAAAACAAGTTAGGTACACATGTTCCTTCTACCTTCTCAAGGTCATTTAATACTCTGTTGCACTCTGCCATGTATATTTTTACTTATTACAATAATTCTTGGCTAAACAATAATAACTTTTGAAATTCCATACATTTTTTTTTTTTTTTTTTTTTTTTTCTGGTACACTCATTTTGGTTTCTTTCTAGGTCCTCTGAAGTTTTGACATAGGGTTTTTGGTACTGTCAAATGATTCCAGGTAAAATTTGGTGATTGATTTCTGTAAAAAATAAAATATTTTGGAGGTAATTCTTTCTTCTACTATTTGTGCTTTCTCAAATTTTGTTAATATTTTAGACAGTGTATCTTTATTGAACAAAACCTTGTTGGTGAAGAGACTCCTACAGAAGGTTGGAATCATGGTACAGCAGGATAAATGCATGAAATTTTCCATGGAGTCCAAGACACCCTCTTGCTTTAATTCCTCTTATTTCCTGCCTGTGTCTGTCTGTTGGCTATGCTTATTTTTTGTTTGTTTTCTTGCTTTAGAGGTAAAGAGTTTTTAATTTGCAATTTGAAATTCTACCCTATCACCTAAACCTATGGCTTTATCATTCTCTATGGTTCTTTCTTTTACAATGAAGCTGTTCATTTGATATATCATTTGGCAAATCATTACCATTTCAGAGTTTTCAGTTTACAGGTTAAAACCAAATTGTGAATAGCATAGTGTGTCATATGTCATATCCATTGCAGAATCTCTATCACGATCAGTGGTTTGATGCATTAGGCGATGGATGACTTTGAGTTATTTTTTGATTGCTTTTTTCCTGGTGGTGAAAAACAGCATGTGTAGCTGAAAACAGTTTTTTGTTGTTTTTTTTTTTTTTTCTTTTTCCCTCTCAATAGAAAACAAATTCTTTATGCTTCAACAAAGACAAACAAAAGAAAAAAAAAGCAAAAAAATCAAGGTCATGAACAGAGAAAATAAAGATTAAAAACTCCAGCATTCAGAAGTCCTTTCACTCTGTCAAGTGATATTCTGCTTCCCCAAGGTTTTAAGTGATTGTTTCAGTCACTCCATCATGATCTAGAGAGTTCATGGCTATCCCCATTGCCTTTTATCCACTTGAATCCATTTTTCTTTACAAGTACCGTGTTGGTCCTATAGATATGTCTGTGCATCTTTGGAACACCTCCATTATTAAATTATCTACAATCCGTGATCTATTATTAAATAAGCACTGCTTTATTGAAGCCAGAGCAGCCCCATAGTTACAGAAACTTATTAGTATAACAGTGTGCTTGTAAAAGGTGACAGATGGGAAAGACAGTTACAAGGACAGTGCCAGACCCCACTAACCCACCAGAGATTGAATCCATCAATCAGAAAACACACAGTAAGAGTGCAAAGAGGGAAGAAGAGAAGAGATCTCTCTTGACTTTTACTAGGCTTGTTTCCTGTCCTCCTTCATGCTTTTACTTTCGTGTAAAGGGAGGAGGGGTACGCGTCCCTGTGCTTCTCATGCTAACACCATGTTTGTTTGTGTTTTGAACTGTTTCTGAATTGATTTGTCATTTTAACCACAAGTAATTTTCTCCAGCAATTTAAGTCTCAGATAATGTCCCAAACCTAATCATTCAATGCATCTGTGCAGATAACTCATACACCTTGGGAGCACCCTTTAAGTTTCAGTGGGATTTGGCAGCCCTGGTAGCACTGTTGCAGCCTTGAAACCTTGGAGTGAGATTTTATTAAATTTAATAAATTAAAATAGGAGTGCAGAAGTAATAAATGAAATAAACATTAAAGATATCTAAATTACATAAGCATTCATCAGAAACCATAATTAGTAACACAAAGTCATAACAAGAAATTATTATTCAGTCCCCTTGTTTCTCTTGTTTTCTCTGAGCAGGTTCACTAGAAAAGTGCAGAAGTCAATTTGTTAAAGGACAACATTTATTAAACTTTTAATTATTCAACTAGAATGAGCTTTTTATTTTCCTTCTGGGATTACATAGAAAATTTATAGCTAATAGCTTCACAAAATGGGAGTAAAGACTACAACTCTACCCTAAGAAGTAAATAATGTCCTCAATTTCTGTTAATTCTGATAAATGTTTAAAATGCTTAGAGGAAGGTCTGCTGTGTCACCACTAGAATGGGAAAACTTCAAACTAGGCTGTTACTATATTTTTTCCTTTCCATCTCTTTGGATTTATCTTTTAATAAGTAAGCATTCACAGACACCTTCTGTGCATGTGATTTATACAAAACCCTTCACATTGTATTATTTTTTGTTGTTATTTTTGAAATGCCACAATTATTTGCAAATACACTGCTCCAAAATTGTGCAAGTTCCTAGGCTTCTTTTTGGGGTTAAAATAATATTTGGGATTAAGGAATCAATTGAAGGCTTCAATCTTAAAGTTTCTGTAGCAAAGGGTAACATACAGGAGATTTATAGAAAGCACTAGGAAGTGGATGAAAAATCTCATTATATTTCCCCATATTGCTATTATGTCTATCATACAAAAGTATGGCCCGCAGAAAAATTATTGCCTAAGGGCTACAACAAATCAATGATGCAGTTAGATGTTTAATCCCAAATTATCCAGTACTCTTGCTCTCACCTTCAAATCATACCATACTCAGTAGAGTTTGTTGTTTCTAATTTGTGGTGTCTGACACCAGTCAGTAGTCTTTGTGTCAGTTTGGGTCATACGCATACATAGATGTTGTGGTTTAGCCCCAGCCGGCAACTAAGCACCACGCAGCCGCTCGCTCACTCTCCCACTGGCGGGATGGGGGAGAGAATCAGAAGGGTAAAAGTGAGAAAACTCATGGGCTGAGATAAGAACAGTTTAAAATAAAACAATAATAATAATAACAACAACAAAAATATATTGAAAAGGAAAATACCAAGAGAGAGGCAAAAAAAGGGGGGGTGGGGGAGGGGGAATGAACAACCAAACCAAACAAAAAGTGCTGCAACCACTCACCACCCACCAACCCGATGCCACCAGTCCCTGAGCTGCGATGGCTGCTTTCCCCAGGCAATTCCCCTAGTTGGTATACTGGGCATGATGTCATATGTTATGGAATATCCCATTGGCCAGTTTGGATCAGCTGACTTGGCTGTGGCCCCTCTCCTCCCGGCTTCTTGTGCACGTGGCAGAGCATGGGAAGCTGGAGAAGTCCCTAACTAGTGTAGGCACTACTTAACAACAACTAATGTGCCATCAGCACTATACCAGCTACAGTGAAGAAAATTAACTCTATCCCAGCCAAAAGCAGCACAATAGAGAAATGAATATTTAAATAAGTCTGCTATATTGAAGTCTAAAGTACATAGAAGACAGCTGATCCAGTGATTAGCAAAGACAGAATGCTTCAAGAGCAAGTTACACACTTAGACTTTGAGCATTTGCAGTTGGGAATTAGAAGACTGACTCTGTCATTCATTAACCTCACTGTGTTAAGACTCCTTGGAAGACATGCAATGTGTTGACCAGACTTTGGGTTTCTATACTTTTTCAAATCAGCTTGTCTTGTTTCCTAATCTCTAAGAATACTTCTCAAACTATGATTAATATGATTAGTTTGAGACACTTTTACTTAGATTTGCTTTGATATAATGTAAGAATTAGTACTCACTCAGATCCTGATTAAAATCTTTGGATAGTTATAACATTATTTGCAGCAGACAAAAGGACCCATATCAAGATCCTATGCAGATTGCATTTATTAGACATCACAGAATGTATTTGCTCATGAGTTACACATATCCTAACTGCTGTCACACACAGGGGCTGTCCTAATTTGCCTTGTTTCCTGGAGTCATCATCATTCACCCCAGTTCTAATAACAGTAAAGTTAGGAAGCATTATTCCCTTCTTTACTTTTAGCTTATTTCCTGTGGAAATTAAGCTTTTGCAGCAATATCTACTAGTGTTGTCACTAATAACTCTTTAATCTTCCAAGCAAATTAAAACCAAATTTGAAGGCAGGACAAAGACCTCAAAAATATTAAGTTTTTATAGGTTTGGTGAGAGTCAACAATGTGCTTAGGAGACACATCCTGCTAGTATTCCTTTTGAGAGAAAGTCAAAGAGCTCAGATCTTATTTTGCTCAATTTGTGTCAATCAATAACAACCAGAAAATCCAGACCAGCATCAGCAGGTAGGACAGGTGTGGTGGGTTGACCTTGGCTGGATGCCAGGTCACCAAGCCACCAAGCAGTTCTATCACCCCCCATCCTCAACTGGACAGAGGGAGAGAAAACATAACAAAAGGCTTGTGGGTTGAGATAAGGGCAGGGAAAGATCACTCACCAGTTACCATCACGGGGAAAAACAGACTCGACTTGGGGAAATTAATTTAATTTATTACCAATCAAATCAGAGTAGGGTAATGAGAAATAAAATCAAATCTTAAAACACCTTCCCCCCACCCCTCCCTTCTTCCCAGGCTCAACTTAACTCCTGGCTTTCTCTAACTCCTCCCCCTGAGCATCACAGGGGGAGGGGAATGGAGGTTGTGGTCCGTTCATTACACCTTGTCTCTGCCGATCCTTCTTCCTCACACTTTTCCCCCTTCTCCAGCGCGGGGTCCCTTCCACAGAAGACAGTCCTCCACAAACTTCTCAGATGTGGGCCCTTTTCCACAAGCTGCAATCCTTCAGGAACAGATTGTTCCAGCATGGGTCCCCCACAGCGTCACAAGTCCTGCCAGCAAATCTCTCCACGGGTTCACAGGTCCTGCCAGGAGCCTGATCCAGTATGGGCTTCCCACAGGGTCACAGACTCCTTCGGGCACATCCACCTGCTCCGGCATGGGGTCCTCCACAGGCTGCAGATGGATATCTGCTCCACTGTTAACCTCCATGGGCTGCAGGGGGACAGCCTGCCTCACCATGTTCTTCACCAGGGGCTGCAGGGGAATCCCTGCTCCTGTGCCTGGAGCACCTCCTCCCCCTCCATCTTCACTGACCTTGGTGTCTGCAGGGTTGTTTCTCTCACATATTCTCAGTCCTCTCTCCCAGCTGCTGTTGCACAGCAGGTTTTTCCCCCTTCTTAAATACGTTATCCCAGAGGGGCTCCCACTGTCGCTGATGGGCTCAGCTTTGGCCAGTAGTGGGCCCATCTTAGATCCGGCTGGCATTGGCTCTGTTGGACATGGGGGAAGTTTCTATCATCTTCTCACAGAAGCCACCCCTGTAGCTTCCCCACTACCAAAACCTTGCCACACAAACCCAATACAACAGGTGACCCCAAGCCTCATGTGTGAAACACAGAACATGGAAGATAGAGTGAAAACATGATATGAGAGTAGGCAGAAGTAGCTGGGATCCAGGGAGAGGAAAGGAAACACCTGTTAGAGTAAAGGAGCTGCTGAGGACATGGGAATGACATGGTACTCTGTGAAGGGCATAGGATATAAGAGGAATCTGAGATTATTACAATGACCACTGTAAGGTAACCCCTAGGTATCTGCAGGAATAGAGTCACAGAGGCTGTAGGAGGCATAGAATACAATTCTCTACAGGCCAAACAAGGCTTCATTAATGTCACTTCTGACAGTATAAGTGAGTTTATGTCTTATTAAAAAAAAGGTGGCTGGGATTGGGAAGGGGAGAGCCTTTTGCTTTTTTCTGCAAGGAGACCTTTATTTACCTAATTAATTTTCAGGATGCTCAAACCATATCAAGGTATGTTCCTCATTCATTTTTAAGGTCATTTTTCTGTTTCTTAACAGGTAAAGAAATAGAATTAACTCTAGTGAAGACTATTTGTATTTCACATGGTGTAGGTTTTTTTGTTATTGCTATTTATTTGCACTTTTTTTTTAAACTCTTTTTCGTATGAGCTGTCCAGAAGGCAGTAATTCATGATCTTGGGACCTTAGCTCTCTTACCCTCTATTGAATGTAATAACTGCCAGAATCCCCCCCAAAATACAAATATATTTCATAATATTTATCTTCAGGACTGAAGTATAGTAAGCATGAATCAACAATTAATGTTTTCTACTTTAATCAATGTCATGCTATTATGCAATTAGATTGAAATTAAAAGAAATGTTCAGTTTTATGTGAAATTTTACTTTGATAAATGGTCTGCACACATTTGGAGAGCTTTACAGCTTTCAAGTTTCACAACATTTCTGGACATACCTGTCTATTATGTCTTGAGCAGTACAAAGTGTTTATTCTATGGATTACATTGAAATGTTTAGGGGATCTACAAGGAATTTAATTTGTTATTTTATCCCCTGCCCAACAGGCAAACTGCAGAAAGCTTGTAACTTAGAAGTGGGCGTTTGTAGGAGCTTGAGTCTCTGGCAAACAGCTCACTGCAGCTCTAGTTTAATCAGTGCATTCTTTGGCATTTACTTGCTGCTTTCTTGCCTGAAGGGCAAACACTATCCTAATGAAGCACACAAGGACAAATGGCTTTTCCAGGCTGTGATTAATTTTCACAAGCTGACTTTAATCACTGGTTAATTAATAGGAGATTTGTTGATTTACAGAAAAGCACAGTGATTATAAACAGTATTATATCGATTTGTTTTTCATGAATTTAATGCAGTAACAAGCTTTTATTTAGAAACTAACTTAATGTGTTGAGATTCCATAGTAGAAAGAATGATAGTCTACTAGAAAAGAGTACAGAGCCTATATAGCAGGTTGTGTTTGCCTGCTTGGCTGGGTCTTTTTAAAAGCAGAAACAGATATCAATACAACTCTAGTTCAACTTTATCTGTTGCCACCCCCCACCTCCACTTGACAACCAGGATTAAGATATTAGAATTATCTTCTCTGAGATATTATATCTTCTAAGATATTATATCTTATAGATAATAGTTTATATATATATGATACATAATATAGAATAATATTCTCATATCTATTAGAATATTATAGAAGATATTATAGAATATTACTTTTTGCAATATTCACATAAATATTTTAGTTTTTAAAAATAAATGGTTAGTAGTAGTATTTGACTTATATAACAGATACAGCAAAAATCACATAGGGTTCAACACATAAACCAATTCTCCCTACCATGATGTATTTTCTACATAATGTTTTTATATCATTATCCCAGCAGCTGGAAATTTTTCAAAGACAAAATTTCACAGGAAATATTTAATAATATAGGTTAAACTGTTTATTACTGCATGATATTCTGACAAAAATCATGATGTGAATTCTATAAAATACATGCTAATGGGTTTAGATCTGCTTGATCAGGCATCGCATTGTGCTGTAGCAGGGCAAGCCATAGCAAGAGTCTGTGATTGGGGTCTAAAGGCAAACAAATTTAGATCAAAAGCAAAATACAAACCTTTAAGAGTTATGGGACAATCAGTCTAGGAGATTGGATGATCTTTCATTCAATTTCTTTAATGGAAAAATAGTTGCCAGTCTGGAAGACCTACAAACACAACTTTGGGAACCCAGTGTGAGAACAACATGGGGAATGTACTGGCAATGTGCTCTACAACAGATCAGAACAGAGAAATTTATGGTCTCCTCTGGATATGAAATCTCTGAAACCTGAGGCCCGCTGAAGTTGCCTGGCAGGTGACACCAGACTTTTTTGGCAGACTCCATTACTTGCTATAATCCACTGAGCATTCTTTATGATATAGATATATTTTTTGATAATTTAGAATATATTAGACTACTCATTATTATGTTCAACCCTTCTTTTCTGCATAGTACAAAATCCAACTGACATTGATAGAAGACTTATAGTACGTATAGCATTGTAAGTGGGATTTGTTCTTGAAATGGCATTTTTCTTTTGCCTCTTACAAATATTCTCCTTCCACTTTTTGTCATGGTTTAGCCGCAGTCAGCAACTAAGCACCACACAGCCGCTCGCTCACTCCCCCCGACCCCAGTGGGATAGGGGAGAGAATCGGGAAGAGCAAAAGCAAGAAAACTCATGGATTGAGATAAGAACAGTTTAATAATTAAAACAAAATAGTAATAGTAATAATGGTAATGATAATCATTATTATTACGATGATAATAATAATAATGATAATGTAATGAAAAGGAAAATATCGAGAGAGAAAAATGAAACCCAGGGGAAGAGGGGAAAAAAAAACCCCAAAGGTGATGCAACTGCTCATCGCCCGCCAACCAACAACACCAGTCCCCAAGCTGTGATTGCTGCCTGCCCCCAGCCAACTCCCCCCAGTTAATATACTGGGCATGACATCATATGGTATGGAATATCCCTTTGGCCAGTTTGGATCAGCTATCCTGGCTGTGCCCCCTCCTCTCCTGGTTTCTTGTGCACCTGGCAGAGCATGGGAAGCTGGAAGAGTCCTTGACTAGTGCAAGTACTACCTAAAACAACAAAAACATCAGTGTGTTATCAACATCGTTTTCATACTAAATCCAAAACACAGCACTATACCAGCTACAGTGAAGGAAATTAACATTATCCCATCTAAGACTATGACAGAGTGGGGAAATTGTACAATTACAAGATTTTTAGCTACACAGCTGCTCATGCATTTTTTCTGGGTTTTTTGTTTGTTTGGTTGTTGGTTTTTTTTTTTAAATTTGCAGAGAAAGATGTAAATTTGCTAATATTTGGTGTACACAAAATCCCGTTCATTTTATGACACCCTTGAAAGCGTCACGTTGTATAAGCTGACTACCGCATATTAATGAAAAACAATTATCTAGAGTCAATGTTTGCATGCTGAAATCTGGGATTATTTGGAACAAATTTGACTTTAGTCTTTGACTCTTCAGTCAAAGGGGATAATGCTCACTTAGTGCCATTATACCTGTGATTCTTCTCCACAATAACACTTTTCTACCAATGGCAGCAGCAGGAGGCTGAAAATGCAGTTAACACATACTCTGTAATAGCGAATTTGAATAGCCTTAGTTGAGAGGAGAATTACACTTCCACTGGGTACTATGCACAATTCCATTACATAATTAAACATCAATTAAAATGCTATTAAAATAAAATGTTATCCTGTTGTCTTTTCAATGACGTTATCTTGGCACTTCGTCTGCTTAATGTCATCAGTTAGCATACTAGACCCAGTGCCATTAAGGTTAATGGGCAACATGTTTATACTGTACATTAGTGTGTCATAACATATGTCAAACATGAAAACTTGTTATAATGATAGTGGTGGACTCACAAAGGAATAGACAAAGAATAAGGGAAATATGTGAACTGACTCCTATCTGAAAGATTGAGTTGGCTTTCAGTTAGGTGCTTGATGATATCAAAGATCCTAAAAGAAAAGGTAAATAAAACTGAAAATGGAATGAAACTTGAAGAAGTCTGTGTAGAGATATGGCAACAGACAAACATATTCATGGCCTAACTTTGTCCTGGAATCCTCAAGCACACCTCTAAAAGCAAATGGCTAACATTTTGTTACAGTTCTCCATGATAATTCACTGGAAAGACTTTTTTCAACACAATGGATAGCAAAAATTACAAGTGGCCTCCATGTCAATTTCAGAATGTGCAATATACAGCCTAGCTAAGGGTAAATGCTGGGCAGCCTACATTTTTTGCATGATCTCAAAAGTAATCTGTGCTGTACTGAGTTAACAGCTGGATTCAAATACTGATGGAATAATTATTTAAGAGTATCACAGAAAAAATATCCCTTTTTTCTTTTTTCAAGACCAATTACAACTGAGATAAAAACTGTACTAAGAAGGCACATGCAAGTTTAAAGTCACTGTCACTTCTTCTACTTGTGTACATGACATATTGAAAAATAACTTGCTGTCTTACAGCAAGTCAAAAATAAATTTTTACACATTTCTGCAACAGCTATCATCAATCAAAACATAGATCTGTAGTCAAAAGATTAACCTCTTGAAACATTTGAATTTTCTCTATTGTATTAAAATCTTTCAGTATGCAATGGATAGCTCAGCATACTCTTCGGTGAAAAACAATGCAAAAAACATCATACAGACTACTAGATAAAATAATACTTAAATACCTTATATACAGTGACAATGTTTAACTAGTTAAGACCTAAATTTATATATTTATGTATTTTTAAATTCCTTGTGTCACAACAAGAGATTCTTTTCTGATAGGGAGTTCATGGAGGAAAATAATATCCAGTAGATACTGTTACCTGCAAACAGGAGTGTCAGATTTATTTGCCATATAGCACCATCTAAGCAAATCTGCAGAGATTTTTTTTTCTTTTTTCTTTTTTTTTTTTTTTTTTAATGAGTGACTGGAAACTTAATCTATTAGGGAATGATGACTGAGAAGTATGGATGAGATAAAATTAGATCTGACTATGACTTTCCATTTAAATTAATCTTGAACAGAAAGTTTAAAAAAAAATGCACAGAAAAGGATCTATGGTATATTGTTAGGTCCTGCTCCCAAAGCGTTAGTGGTAAAAATCCCACTGATTTACCTGGAAATCAAAGGAAAACCTAAATGTGATGTCTGAATTCTAGTTAATTCAATATTCTCATTGAAATGCCTAATGTTGGACAGGTTTGGGAGACAATCAACTAGTTCCATTGTTGTCTAAAGAAGCCTTTGTTTTTAATCCATTCTTTTTATGTATTCAAAGGGACATAGATTCCTGTGTCAAAACATCAGTATACTGCTCGTTGTGAGTCTCTAGAACTAATATTCATTAAAGAAGGAAATCAAACAGATGTGTAGCTTTTGGGTCACACTGTCTTTAAAATAAGAGATAACAAATTGCTAAACAAAATTCAGACAAGATATTGTTGAGAGCAACCCTCATTTTCACTTCCCAAACACTGAAGTAAGCAGCTTGATAGGTAAAAGAAAAGGTCAAAATCCTGACTCCACCATTCACTAGTAAAAGTTTCAGGTGGTTTATTTTTTTTCAAAGGTTTTACTTGCAGTAATAAGACTCTCCTTTACTAAATTTAGAAAATGGGAATCCGATCTAGTTGTACAATCAATGAATATATGTTTTGATTTATCTCACACTGAAACCAACATATGAATTGCTTTGTTGAAGATTCCCTGTGTTACCATCTAGGGAGACAAGACCAATGGCCAAGATGAATTTGATGTCTAACTTTCACATAAGAAAATTAGACAAATCCTACCGTTAGTGTTCTCAATAAGATGAACTTTCACCTAAGAAACAGATTATTTTAGAATCTGAAATCTTCTACATCCTTGTTAAAATGAATGTCTTACAAGCTGTTAGAGATTTTGAATTTTTTTACCAAACAGAAATATAACTTGAACAGGAATATATTTGTAACTGTCATAACTAAAATAGCCACTGGACATTTACAAAAGACAGTGAGGTTTTGTTTTGATAAAACCATCCCACAATTACTTTTCAGAACAGAAAATTTAAGATTGTTAATCACTACTACTCAAAGACTTTAGATCTCTTAACATCAATGAGGATATGCTGCTCAGGTTTCATTGTAGTTCAGTCAATGACTCTTTGCTTTCTTCAGGAAAATGTTATGATGTAATGGAGCATCTCTCATGAGGAGAGGCTGAGAGACCTGGGTTTGTTCAGCCTAGAGACGAGAAGACTGAGGGGGGATCTTATGAATGCTTATAAATATCTAAAGGGTAGGTGTCAAGAGCATGGGGACAGACTCTTTCCAGTGGTGCCCAATGACAGGACAAGGGGCAATGGGCACAAGTTGAAACACAGGAAGTTCCAGCTGAATATGAGGAAAAACTTCTTTACTTTGAGGGTGACAGAGCACTGGAACAGGTTGCCCAGAGAGGTTGTGGAATCTCCTTCCCTGAAATATTTAAAACCCACCTGGACGCGGTCCTTTGCACCCTGCTCTAGGTGTGCCTGCTCAAGGAGGGGGGTTGGATGAGATGATCTCCAGAGGTCCCTTCCAACCCCTACCATTCTCTGATTCTGTAATTCTGTAATATGGATGGCTGAGAAAACACTAATTTGCTGCTAAGTTTTAACCTGCATCAAGAGATCTCTCTGGTAAATAACACCATTCCAGACATAAGGTAGGAAGTATGGATTTTAGGATATTGAATACTCTGAAATATTATTTTAAATTAGAGTTGATGAAGAAAAACCCTGAGAAACAACTGTAAAATACAGAAGAGAGAATTCTCCAACTGGCACATCACAGTTACAGTGATCAGGAACTGCTTTCAATCCTCTGGCAAGTGGAGGAGAAAGAAGAGCTCCCAAATGCTTAAGTAATTATCATTATCTTTTTTAATACATAATCATCGGAGTTTGTGCCAGGAACCATCCATCACCCATCTGTGGCCATGCACAGAAGTTATCACAGCTTAAAACCTGGCGTAATATACTGCTGGCTGTGTGACAGCTGGTTGGAAGACAGACTGCAGAAAAATCTGTGATCAGAGGATGGAACCTGGGAGTTCAACCTACAAACTTTTCCTAGGTTGTTCTTTAAGTAGCCATGTTGATCAATTAATTTACTTGTAATGAACTGACTTTCCATTATAAGCTTAGCATTTTACTAACCATTGTAACCTCTTGGAACTCAAAGCTATGGCCTCTCAGATCTCTGATGAAATACAAGTCTAAGTATAATTTTGTTTGTTTATTTAAAGCAACATATTATTACAATTGTCATATTGATCCTATACACTTAAAATGCATCTTTATGTAAAGTATAACATATGCTACCGATTTTATTTTTACCTGTGGTGGGTTGACCTTGGCTGGATGCCTGGTGTTCAGCAAGCAGCTCTATCACTCCCCTTCTCAGCATGACAGGGCAGGGAGAAAATAAGATGGAAAAAACCTTGTGGGTCAAGGTAAAGGCAGCTTAATAAAGCAAAAGCAAAGGCCATGCACAGAAGCAAGGGAAAACAAACAATTTATTCTCTACTTCCCATCAGCAGTTGATGTCCAACCATTTCCTGGGAAGTAGGGCTTCAGTACGGGTAGCGGTTGCTCCAGAAGACAAACATCATAAATAACAAATGCCCTTCCTCCTCCTTTCTCTTAGCTTGTATTGCTGAGCAGACATCATATGGTATGGAATATCCCTTTGGTTAGTTTGGGTCAGCTGTCCTGTCTGTGCCCCTTCCCAAGATCTTGCCTACCCCGAGCCTCCTGGTGAGGGGGGAAAGTTGGAGAGACAGCCTTGATGCTGTGTGAGCACTGCTCAGCAGTAGCCAAAACACTGGTGTGTTATCAACACTTTTCTAGCTACCAATACAAAGCACAGCACTATGAGGGCTTCTATCGGGTAAATTATCTCCATCTCAGCCAGACCCAATACATTATCAAAAGAGAATTTAGAACTGTGATGAATTCTGAATCCTTGTTCTGCACAAATACATCAATTTGACAGAAATATTTAGACATGGTGAGAAAATAGTCTGATCTTTTGGTGAGCCTGTTCCACGCAAACAAGACAGCTTCAGTGAGAAAAGGGAACATTCCAGAAATGTCATCTTCATAGGTTTTGTGATTTCAGTAAAAAATTGGTTACTATGTTTAGCATTCATTATCACTAACTTTAGCCTAAACTAATCTCTTCCTGGACCTTTTCATTCAGTAGAAAGTTGTATGTTGCTCCAATTCAAGACAAAGTAGGAACTGTGCTTTAGGTGATCTGAATTACATTGGTGGTGGAACAACATTCTCCCTGTTGGCTGCAGAAAGAGCCAAGGAAGCTGACCAACATCTGCAAATGTTTCTTCTTCATTCTTTGTAGCAACTGCTACTTCTCTGTGTAGGTGGGTCTGAGTAGGTGCCAGAACAAACACACAAACTTCACTGCCTGTGGCCCACCTTGGGGCAATGTCCACAGTCATAAACTGTGCCTTTGATGTCAATTCAGATACAGAGATTAACACTATCTGCAGGTGTAGAAAATGTAGTGCCTTCGCAGGATGGAAGTTCAGAGTAGAGGGACCTAAATGAAGCAACAAAACAGTGAAACCCACTGAAGTGAAAGGATCAAAGAGAAATAGGAGGGCAGCACATGCTCCAATCTCTTCCAGCATTTTTCTGAGATGTTTTCCTCCATGACTGCTCAGCCAGTGGGCTGTGCCAACAGACAGATGTGGGGTCTTAGAGTTGTGGTGTGATCTTGCTCGTGTTCATACAACGCTCCTCTTCTGCTATCGCAGCCTGAACTTTTCGAAATTCTGGTTTGAGTTGTCTAACTGGAGTTATTACACTTAGTTAAAGTCTGAGCAAATAACATATTTCTTTGCACCACCTTAGTATCCATAAGATACTTGCCAACAATATAAACATAAAAATATGTTACTTTTCCTTCAAGCAGAAATAATACTTTGGGCCAACATTGCACTGATTGACTATGCAAAGCAGATGATCCATTTGAAGTTAGTAGGATGTAAGTCAGCTCAAGATTTTTCAACTTGTCTGCACCATACCTATGAGTAATGACCACTTCCTTGATGTTTTCACCTGCAGAGAACCAAGGATCACCGACTTGAAAACCGTGAGCTGACACCACTGATATCACAAAAAATCGACCTTATTGCTAACTGCTGTCAGAACAATTGCCACAGAATTACACATAAAGTTTCACAACTCTGCTCTGAAAAAAATGTGTCTTGGCAATCCGTCTACTACAGTTATTCATCCTTTAGTATGTTCATTTTTTTAATCTAACACTTTTAAAGAGCTTTAGGTAAATCAGTTGTGATGACTTTTATTAGTAATGGGTTTATATGAAAAACAGCAAAAGCAGTATTGCTGTTTTGCTTCATGACAATTTATGCCTTATCAACTCCTTTTTTTTTTTTTTTTCCAGAAAAATGGGGGTTTATTTATTTGAACTGATGTTGACTTTTCTGTTTATTTATAATGATCGAGATATATATTGTTGTGGATTAGCCCCGGTCAGCAACTAAGCACCAGACAGCTGCTCGCTCACTCCCCCACCCCTGTGGGATGGGGGAGAGAATCGGAAGGGCCAAAGTAAGAAAACTCATAGGTTGAGATAAAGACAGATTAATAATTAAAATAAAACAGCAATAATAATAATATTAATATAATGAAGAGGAAAATAATGAGTGGGAGATGAAACCTTGGAAGAAGGGAAAGAGGAAAAAAAATACCAAAACCAAAACCAAACAAGTGCTGCAACCGCTCACCACCCGCCAACAGACACCGCCAGTCCCTGAGCCGCAATCGCTGCCTCCCCCAGCCAACTCCCCCCAGTTAATATACTGGGCATGACATCATATAATATGGAATATCCCTTTGGCCAATTTGGATCAGCTCTCCTGGTTGTATCCCCTCCCCTCCCGGCTTCTTGTGCACCTGGCAGAGCATGGGAAGGTGGAAAAGTCCTTGACTAGTGTAAGCACTACCCAGCAACAACTAAAACATCAGTGTGTTATCAACATGATTTTCATACTAAGTCTAAAACACAGCACTCTACCCGCTACAGTGAAGAAAATTAACTATCCCAAATAAAACCATGACAATATATATATGTAAAAGTTTTACGATATAATTACCTCAACTTTCTTAGCTTATATTCCTTCTTCAGTGATGATCATCACAGCTAAGAGTATCTTTCTGCCTTGATTTGCAAAGGATTTTGTTTTCAGCGTCATAACAATTGCCACATCTTAACAGAAAACTGACTTCATATTCAGAAATAGAAAATGAGCAGTGTTCTGTCCAAACACCAATACTGGGATATTTTTGAACAGCAGCTGCAAAAACAGAAATTTAGTCTGTTGTCTAATGTTTGTCAAGACATGTCTATGGGGAGACATGTCAAGAGACAGGCAATTTACATTTCCTGCATACTGTAGTATCTTTAACCTTATTAGTCAGAGGCACAATTCTTTTTATTTTTTCCCTGTCTTTGTATAATGATGTCTTTCCATGATTTATGTTCCTCTTCCTTTTTCTCATGGCTGATGGTAGATAACAATGTCAAAAATCTCATTTTGAACCTTCATTATTTTCTTAGCAATATTGATTTATCACTCATTTGTCTTTGTAAACAGAATACCACAGATCTCCCATCACATAAGAATTTCTACTTTTCTTCTAGTGTTAACTCCTACTTTGAGAATTGTGTTCAGTTTTGATAACCTCCTCTCAGCAAAATGATGCTGCACCATCATTCTATTAAGATCTTATCAGTAGCAATCTGAATACTTTTCCAGTATGGAATTATTTTTTTTTTTGCATTTTTTATTTTCTATTTATATGTGTTTTTAATTGTGATTTGCACTGAACAGATGTTATTTAACAGTCCACAATGATTCTTAGGTCAAGTGATTACAGATATTTTAGAATATAACACTGTGAACTACTTCAACTCTGCATTTAGTTGTGGACTTTCCAATTCTTTACAATGAGTTTCTCTCTCATATATTGTCCCATCATCTGTCTTTTTGAGGACATGACAACTCATCTTTCAGATGAATCTGGAACGCCTTATGTCTAAATAAACCAAACAGTATAAGATTCATCAACCTGAAAGACACAAAGGAGACATTCAGCTTAGATATGCAAAGTTATGACTGAAATGGAAAAGTAAATTTTCTTTCTCATTTTTTTGCATTTAAATTTCCTAATTTTAATAGAACTTGGAGACAATGAATTTAAAACTTATGTTGAAGTATTTTCACATTTATTTTTGCTTTTCCCTAAACATCTCTTACAGGCCACTTTGGGAACAGGATACAGTTTGACCCTGGAGAACAATTTCTTACCTCTAAAATGGGGAGAAATCTAGCTATAACTTTTTAAAATACAACATTAAATTTTGCTTCCTTTTTCCTTTTAACACTCAAGGTCGTAGCACAGAACAGCTTCTTATTTAAAATGTACAACTGGGAAGGCTTATGAAACTTTCGGAAGGTACATCCTGCAATGTCATTAAATAGTATTCTCTTCTGGAAGTATTTTAATTATAATTACACAAATATAAAAAATCAAGGTCATATGTTGCTGGCAAGAGCAAACTTTATATTTAACACTTCATTCATGGCAGATTTCTAGGAACCTTCCACCAATAAAACTGAATACTTTTAATTATTTCCTCAATTTCAGCATAAAAATACACTAACTAAATATATTTTAGATAATAAAATATCACACATATATATGCAAATTATCCACAGGTAAAATAAATAAAGTTCAAAACCACTTTTTGACAGATGTTTTGGTATCTCCATTAAATTAAAACAAAATCCCAAAACAAAGTCCTTTCTGAAGAAATAAAAAGTACAACAAGAAGCATATGAAAATATGCTTATATACAGACTTAAAGATTTTGTGATATGTTTACCTACTGCCGTGCTGTATTAGGTATAATAATTTAAATAGACTACTGCAATATTGTAATACTTAAATAGATTAATGTAAAGTTTTTACATATTACTGATGTCTTTGTATAATTAGAACAAAGCTGAACTGCAACATTTAAAATGTAACATGTGATGGTAATAACTACTTCCAACTGTCTGGATGATTATGGATATATTGTAATTAATTTTAATAATCGTGATTATGAATAAATCATTAACTTTAATAGATTATGGATAATTACAAATAATTTGATTCCATGAGTTAGTTTTGTGTTTACATGCAGCTGCAGATAGAAACAAAGTTCTTTATCGATTCAAAGATTTCACATTTGAAATATGTGTCAGTGGTGTATTTTAAATCTTTTGGATCAAGATGGAATCAGTGTGCTTCACTAAATAATTTCTAAGATCTTTTGATTTTCCTATGAAGTTTTATGACAGTATTACTGTCATGGTTTAGCCCCAGCCGGCAACAAAGCACCACCCAGCCTCTCGCTCACTTCCCCCCGGAGGGATGGGGGAGAGAATCAGAAGGGTAAAAGTGAGAAAATTCGGGGGTTGAGATAAAGACAATTTAATAGGTAAAGCAAAACAGTAATAGTAATAATAATAATAACAATAATAATGTCATGAAAAGGAAAAGCAAAAGCTGCACGCACAAGCAAAGCAAAACAAGGAATTCACTCACTCCTTCCCATCGGCAGGCAGGTGTTCAGCCACCTCCGGGGAAGCAGGGCTCCATCACATGTAATAGTTACTTGGGAAGACAAACGCCATCACTCCAAATGTCCCTCCCTTCCTTCTTCTTCCCCCAGCTTTCTACGCTGAGCATGACGTCATATGGTGTGGAATATCCCTTTGGTCAGTTGGGGTCAGCTGTCTTGGCTTTGCCCCAGCCCCTCCCGGCTTCTTGTGCACCTAGCAGAGCATGGGAAGCTAGAAAAGTCCTTGACTAGTATAGGCACTACTTAGGGACACTTAGCCGCTACTTAACAACAACTAAAACATCAATGTGCCATCAGCACTATTCTCTTACCAAATCCAAAACACACTATACCAGCTACAGTGAAGAAAATTAACTCTATCCCAGCCAAAACCAGGACAACTACATATAATATGTCTTACTATAAAATATAAGGGTGTCAAGTTTGAAGAACCTCTCAGCTTTGAACTTCACAATCAATTAAAAATAGAGTTAAAAAATGTTTTAATACAGCACTTCTCCTAGACTCCTTTTCCCATCAATATATTACAACAGAAATACTGTCAGAAGTGAAATATATATTTTTTTAAGTAGAGAACTAATTATTCAATAAATAAGTATTCAATTATAATTCAATTTTAATAGCTTTTCTCAACCAAAATATGTGAAGCATCACTTACCATAGTAAATCTTAGAAGTGTGTGGTTTATAATGGAGAACTCAGTTACACAGCATTTATCATCTAAAGAACAACACCCATCATGACTTTCAACATTATTTTTCATTAATGGGATAGTGGTATTGATAAATAATAGGGATAATAAAGATAGCATTCATTTAACCATGTGTACCTACTGTTCTAGTATGTTTCTAAAAATACCCTGCAATATGCTGTTTTATTTATTGCATGGTTTAGTTGCGCTCTGTGTAGAAACAGACATTTATAACTATGGAAGATTTGTTGATCTTTAGAGTATTCTTTCTAAATTCCAAATTTTATTTGGGCCATATAATATCCTCAAATACTCCCCCCTTTTCTTGCCCCAATTTCTGAACATGTTCTGTTTCTGTAATGATTTTCAGGAGCAAAGGTCAGGAACAAAGTCCATGTGCAGAGAAGCATGTATGCGAGCTTTCAGTTTTCTTATGATTTCCTTTTTTCACCCTTTCTCTGCATATGCACATTATGAATCAGAATCAGTCTTAGTCTCTGTCATTCACTGAATCTTAAGTCCAAGAGAAAAGCACATATTCAGAAAATAATACTGACATAATGATTTTAGAACAAAATATTGCAAAAGATGACTAGGGTCAATTCATCTGAGGTACAGAACTTTTCCTCTCTAATTTGCCAGTCTTAATCCAACCAAGCTCAGCAATACGTCTCTGTCAATACTGTCCAATGAGTGTTTGGTGGCCTATGAAAAATGAATAAATGGTCTATTTTAGTTGTTTCTAGGTAGGATTTCCTGTTGCAGGAAAATATACTAAAACATCACTTGCAGTCTTTGATGGAAAGATGAAGAGCACTAAATATTTAGAAAAAGTGGTCTGCTGTGGCCCTCTTTGCTGTGGCAAAGTTACATCAGACTTTTTATGAATGATGCCTTGGTAAGAGCAGCTAAGGGGATACTGGGAGAAGGAATAGAATAGCAACACGACAGGAACAAAAAAGGGATAGAGGAAATGGAATAATTCTTTAAAGAAAATTGAGGAATCTAGGAAGCAAAAGAAAAAAGTAACAAAATCATGTTCATAAATGGATGTTAACAAAGATGTAAGAGTAACCTCACAAAGATAAGAATAACCTAGCAAAATATTAATACAAATAATTATATAAAAATGTATTATTTATTCATTGTTTTTATTTTTTAAAAAAATAATACAAAAATATTAAAACATGAGCATTCACTTTAAAAGAGGCAACTGTTGTGAAATCAATGCTCAAGGAAGTGTAGTTTATGTATGGTTAAGATCTAAATGGTTGAAAGGATAGAACACGATGCAGTCTTCCCAGTCTTTTAAAATGAGAAGTTCAGGTTTGATTATTTTTAATAAACCATTCTTAGTTCCTATTTAAATAATGAGAGAAAGATTTTAGCAAAAGAAGGAAAAAGGACACCAAACAAACTCATATATGTATAATATATATATATATATATAACTGGAGAACTTTTAACCCTGTTAATCTAAGAAAATTACAAAGAACAGAAAATACACAACAAAATTCTTCACTAGTTTGATAGTCTGACAGACCTGAACCTGGCTAAGTATCTATAAAGATGGAGTGAAAAATCACCCTGTATGGAGATTTACTGCAAAGTATTCACTAGGGCACTGTAAGAATCAGTGTTCACTCCCATTGTATTTAGTATATTCTTTATTAATGACCTGGAAGAAGCCATAGGTATACCACACATTAATTACATTTACAGACAATGCTTCTGAATAATCAATAAATGTTTGCAAATCTCTTTGATAGTGTAAAGCATTATTTTGTATAGGATGCCAAATACTATTACAATAATGCTACAGGAGATGGTGTATATAGGGTAACAATAGAACATTAAAAAATATCCTTGGAGGAATAAAAATGTAGACTAAAAACATGAAAATCAGCACATCAGAGTTACACATCTACAGCATACCTACTCAATATGATGGAGTCGCTCATGAAGCAACAATGTACAAAAAGACCTCAAGGTAAGAGAGGACAACAAAACAGGTGTCAATAAACAGTTACAGATTTAGAGATGCATGACAGTTGTTGGGATAGCTGAGTGGGCTGTAGTACTCCTGTTGCCTTCATTCCCTATTAACACTCATCACTGCAGCAAATGCACCTCTGAGTTCATGAGAAGTTTAGAACTGCAGAGCTGTGCAGACATCTTTCCTTCAAAATATGGCTCTTGAGTAGTAACAGTACAGGTACTAAACTCCAGGGAAGGGCAATTACTTAGTTAATTGGATATAACCATAAGAATTCCCTTACTTAAAAAAAAAAAAAAAAAAGTAAAAAAAAAGAAAAAATAATGCTCTGTTGTAATTTTATTAACTTGTCTGAACAATTTCCAATTCAGTGGCTTAGAACTGTTTTTAACTCCTTAAGAGATGCAACACCAAGATGTGAAAGTAATTTCCCAAGGTGTACTAATACTCCCAAGCATCAGTCACTCCACCTCTGGATTTAGGCTGAGATCCCTGAATAATTCTGGCTGTGAAAAAATTAATTCATAACTCAGTGAAGCTTTTTTTCACCATCCCATTGATCAACATACATGCTGAGAATACCCTAGGCCCAGCTTCCACATCTTTATTAACAGAGAGCTTCTGAACCTAAACATGTGATCTCCACTACTGAGTTCTCAAGCATCAAGGTGACCACATATAGGAAAGCTGAAGCTCCATTATTAACACTGCTCCACATTGTAGGGCACCATTACTATTGATAAAGCTAGAAATTTAGAAGTCTTGTAAAAAGGTTGATTATTACCTTCCTGTTACAACCGTCACACAGGAGTTAGAAGATATGGACTCCAGTATTTAATTAATGATCAAACATCAAAATACAAAATAGCAAAACAAAAAGTAAAAATAACAGACATTTTCATGAAAACCACCTTGTTATTATAAGGTTAAAGGACCTAATTCACATGCACTCATTAGATTACTTTTTTTCTTTTTCACTTTGTGGAAATAAAAGACTGCAAATTAGTAAGCTAATTAGTAAAAGAAAATTATTTCCTGCTTTTTGTTCTTAGAGTTAATACTTAATTCTTACAATTTAATTTCTACTGTTTTATTTTCTTTGTAAAAATCCCCAAAGGGAAGCCAAATACTTTGTTTCAAGTCAAACAACACACCTTAATCTTTTGTTATAAGTACACCTATGCATAAACAAACCACTTCTCTCATCAAAGCAAAATAGATGGAAACAGTTGATTTGGTTTATATTGCACCAACCCTTACGTAATTTTTCAACTTCAGTATTCAAAATGGAACATAAACTCTTTTCCCAGGCCTAATTATGACAAAACCCCCCATTATTCTGAGTAGGTTTCTGTCCTATTTAAGCTTGTTTTTAATTTTTTTGTGATTAGTAGGAATCTGAATTGAAAGGTCTAATTTGATCTGGTTTGTATGAGAACTGTGTTTTCATGGTTCTCAAAATGACCTGAAGGGTTTATGTTAGAGAATTGATACAAAGCGTCACTGCAGGTCTAGTTATGTATTCATACACACTAGTAGTTTACAGCACCAACTACTGGGCTATTGCACAGGATTGTACTACACTTCCAAGTACTTTAGTAAGATTTTTTTTCTTCTGTTGTAGCCTCTGACATGTAAATATTTAGTAAAAACAAAATTCAGCTCCTTGTATACTATAACATGTCTTAGCTTAATTGTAGGCAACAGAGTATGGTGATTTGCAAAAACTGATCTTCTGGCACTTGATGTTATTTATGCAATAATACAAAATATATTGCATGCAGATGAGAAAATGTACCTGTTTACAGGAAGACTAATTAGTGGTTTCCCAATTAGCCATCCTAAAACACCAAGAGTGTTACCAGTACCAATCTGTCTCATCTAGGACTAGCTTAGGTCCCTCTGTCACACAGTTGTGCTAATTAGCTGTATCCATTTGTCGTGGTTTAATGCCATTCGGCATCTAAGTACCACACAGCTGGTCTCCCACCTTCCCACCCCACCCCCTGCGGTGGGATGGGGGAGAAAATAGGAAAAAAAAAGGTAAAACCCATGGGTTGAGATAAAGACAATTTAATAGGACAGCAAAGGAAAAGAAAATAGATAATAAAGATAAAAGAATATACAAAACAAGTGATGCACAATGCAATTGCTCACCACCCACTGACTGATGTCCAGCCCATCCCTGAACAACGATGGCTGCCCCTTGGCCAACTCCCCCCAGTTTATATACTGAGCATGACGTCATATGGTATGAAATATCCCTTTAGCCAGTTTGGGTCAGCTGACCTGCTTGTGCCCCCTCCCAGTTTCTTTTGCACCTGGCAGAGCATGGGAAGCTGGAAAAGTCCTTGACTAGTGCAAGCACTGCTTAGCAACAACTAAAAAAATCAGTGTATCATCAACATTATTCTTATACTAAATCCAAAACACAGCATTATACCAGCTACTAGGAAGACAATTAACTCTATGCCAGCCCAGACAAGGACACCATCTTATGGTATTTCATGGTTAAAGGAAGTATTCAGTTGAATATTTTGTTTCATCAACCATAATATATTAAAGGTTAACAGTGGGTGGATTTTTTTTACCAGAGTAGGTCTAGGTAAAAGACTTTTTTACCAGTGTCTAGGTCTGAATTCATTTGCTATCCCCATAAGGCCCTTAAATGTGATGTAGGACCTAAAAGAGACACATAATTTTTTGGATTGACAACTAGAAGCCACGTGGGACACCTTATGATTTCCTAGATGGTTGTGAGCACCTATGTTCAGACAACACTATCAGGTTGCTAGAGAGTAGGTGCCAGTATATGAATGAGTTATCCGTTGTCCTTAAGTTAAGTGGGGTGAAAGAGACATCATTCAACTGACCTATGTTGCACATCCACATTAGGACAAGACAAATCACATCCTGCATGCATCTATGTCTCGCCATTATCTTTAGAAGAAATCTATATAACTAGCTCAACTCAGAGTGTATACTATACAGTCAGAAGTTAAGTGGAAGGAATCCCACTCATCATGATTTTCTGGTATGTTTAGGTTTTTTGAAAGATGTGTTGTTCATAAACCAGCCTGCATAGATTGACACTAAAAGCTTTTTCCTTTTTTGGGAAAGATGAAACAATAGATTCTTAATAGAACATAGCATCAAACTTTCTATTCTAAACCATCTAGTTAAAAAGGATAATCTGGTTGATCTTTACAAGAGCTGACTCTCATTTTTACATGCTAAATGTTACAGATCTTCCTATTCATATTGAGCAGTGGGAAATCCACAATGTCAATACATCTAAAAATCATGGATTGCCAGGTGTATGGTATTGACAAAAAATTACCTTCCTATAACAAATTCCCATCAATAGAGGGCTTTTTTTCTTCTTTAGGCTCAATCAGTGATTAAATTGGCGATCTCCAGAAGCAGTTCAAGAAGAGGACTACAACAAATATGTTTAAGTGTTAGTCTCAATAACACCAGCTCTTCAAATAATAGTTTTAATGGGAACAAACTTTTTTTTTTTTTAAAAAGCAAACGGAATTATATGAGAATGCTAGAAAAAAAACACCTCAAACCAGGTTGAGTTATGACTTTTTCAAAGTTTGACCCTATGCCATGAGGAGAAATACAGGAAATTCAACCAAATCTCCTGTCATAGTGTAACCCCAGTAGGCAGTTAAGCACCACAACTACTCACTCCACTCTACCCTCTGTGGGATGGGGGAGAGAATTGCAAGGATAAGAGTGAGAAAACTCATGGGTTGAGATAAAGACAGTTTAATAATTAAAATAAAAAATAATGATAATAATTATAATAATGGCAATAATAATAATAATAATATAAAGAAAAGTAAAATAATGAGAGAAATGAAATCTGGGGGAAATAAAAAACAAGTAATGTAACAGCTCACACCTGCCAACCGACACTGCCAGTCCCCGAGGCATGATTGCTGCTTCCCAAGACCAACTCCCCCCAGTTAATATATTGGGCATGGTATCATACGATATGGAATATCCCTTTGGCCAATTTGGATCAGCTGACCTGGCTGTGCCCCCTCTCCTCCCAGCTTCTTGTGCACCTGGCAGAGCATGGGAAGCTGGAAAAGTCCTTGACTAGTGCAAGCACTACTTAGCAACAACTAAAACATCAGTGTGTTATCAACATTATTGTCATACTAAGTCCAAAACGCAGCACTATACCAACTACAGTGAAGAAAATTAAGTCTATCCCAACTAAAACCATGACATAGGTAAAGCAAAAGTGGTGTGTGCAAGCAAAGCAAAACAAGGAATTCATTCACTACTTCCCATTGGCAGGCAGGTGTTCAGCCATCTCCAGGAAAGCAGGGCTCCATCACGCATAACAGTTACTTGGGAAGACAAATGGCGTTACTCCAAATGTCCCCCCTTCCTTCTTCTTCCCCAGTTTTATTGATGAGCACAACACCATATGGTGTGGGATATCCCTTTGGTCAGTTGGGGTCAGCTGTCCCAGCTGTGTCCCCTCCCAAATTCTTGTGCACCCCCAGCCCACTCACTGGTGGGGTGGGGTGTGAAGCAGAAAAGGCTTTGACTCTGTGTAAGCATTGCTCAACAGTAACTAAAACATCCCTGTGTTATCAACACAGTTTTCATCACAAATCCACAACATAGCCCCATACAAGCTACTGTGAAGAAAATTAACTCTATCCCAGTTAAAAGCAGTATAACTCCCAATATTTTCTGAAATGTAAATGATACCTGAATTGTCTCTTATTTTCCTTTTTTTTCTCTCCGAGCAGTTTGCAGATGTCAGTGTTGTAGTACAAATGTAATATTGTTTAAAGATTGTTGTATCCAATGCATGTCATAAAAATGGTCTATTATTTTCTCATCTTTATCTCCTTGTATTACATCTGTGTTGTGAGCTGTGGTGGGTTGACTCTGGCCAGGATGCACATGTCCACTTGTTCACTTCCACTGCAGCAGGGTGTGGGAGAGAATCAGATAAGCAAGAAAACTGGTGGGTGAAGTAAAACATGGTTTATTAAATGAAGGAAAAAATAAAGAAAAAAAACCAACCCCAAACAAACAAGTGATACACAGGTAATCACTCACTATTTCCTACAAGTATATTGATGCCCAGCCACTCACCGATCAACAGTTACTTTTGAAAGACCAAACTCACAGTTTTTATTGCGGATTGTGATGTCATATGGGACAGACTATCCTTTCAGTCAGTTCGGGTCAGCTGTTAGGGTTATGTCCCCTCCCAAGATCTTGCCCAGTGGGCTGGGATCAGAGTAAAGAACAGCAGAAGCTCTGATGATGTGCAAGCACTGTGCAGCAGTAGCCAGAACACTGGTTTGTTACCAACATTGTTTTAGTGTTGTGGTTTAGCCCCAGCCGGCAACTAAGCACCACACAGCTGCTTGCCCACTCCCCCACTGGCAGGATGGGGGAGAGAATCAGAAGGATAAAAGTGAGAAAACTCATGGTTTGAGATAAGAACAGTGTAGTAATTAAAAAAGCTTGTGTTTCCTTTTTGCTAGTTAGTGGAGACATGGCTGCTATTTTGTTGATCACATCCATTGGGATCTGATGACGTCCATCTTGCCATTTTATTCCTAAAAACTGGACCTCCTGTGCAGGTCCCTTCACTTTACTTTGTTTTATGGCAAAACCGGCCTTCAGAAGGATTTGGACTATTTTCTTCCCTTCCTCGAAAACATCTTCTGCTGTGTTGTCCCACACGATGATGTCATCAATGTACGGAAGGTGTTCTGGAGCTCCACCCTGTTCCAGTGCAGTATGGATCAGTCCATGGCAAATGGTAGGGCTGTGTTTCCACCCCTGGGACAGTCGATTCTAGGTGTACTGGATGCCCTCCTGCCAGAGTGATTGAGAAAAAAAACATTAGCGATATCAGTTGTGGCATACCACTTGGCTGCTTTTGACTCCAGTTTGTATTGAAGTTCTAGCATGTCCGGCACAGCAGCATTCAGTGGTGGAGTGACTTCATTCAGGCCACGATAGTCTACTGTTAGTCTCCACTCCCCATTAGACTTCTGCACTGGCCTTATGGGACTGTTAAAGAGTGAGTGGGTCTCACTGATCACTCCTTGGCTCTCCAGTCAATGAATGAGCTCATGGATGTGAGTTAGGCAGTCCCAGTTGGTGCAATATTGCTGCTGGTGCACTGTTGTGGTGGTGATCGGCACCTGTTGTTCTTTGACCTTCAGCAACCCCGCAACAGAAGGGTCCTTCAAGAGAGGTAGACAGCTGTTTAATTCCCTCTGTCTCCAAGGCAAAAAGCCCACCTGTACCCTCTTGGGTCCTTGAAATACCCTCTCCTGAGGTAGTCTATGCCAAGGATGCACGGAGCCTCTGGGCCAGTCACAATGGGGTGCTTTTGCCACTCATTCCCTGTTAGGCTCACTTCAGCCTCCAATACAGTTAGCTCTTGGGATCCCCCTGTCACTCCAGCAATACAAATGGGTTCTGCCCCTACATAGTTTGATGGCATTAGGGTGCACTGTGCACCGGTGTCCACTAGAGCCTTATACTCCTGAGGGTTGGATGTGCCAGGCCATCGGATCTGCTCAGTCCAGTAAACCCAGTTGTTCCTTTCTTCCACCTGGCCTGAGGCAGGCCCCCTCTAGTCCTGATTGTAGTATTCGCTACTCACTTCTTGTAAATGTGAATCAAAATCTCTCTGTTAAGAGCAGAAATAAAATCAGTGCTTCTACCCCTCTGTCTGGGGAACTGCCTACTGGAAACTGGAGCAGCAACTTTCCTGGAAGAACCCCCCTGAGTGATTGTTTTTCCTTGCAACTCACGTACCCGTGCCTCTAAGGTCGAGGTAGGTTTTCCATCCCACTTCCTCATGTCCTCTCCATGGTCACACAGGTAAAACCATAGAGTGCCCCATGGTGTATATCCTTGCCTTTGAGCAAAAGGATGCTTACTCCTAATGGCTGAGACACTAGCCCATAGAGGTGGGGAGTAGGACATACCTTCTTTATGTTGCTGGAACTCCCAGGACAGTTTCTCCACAGCCAAGATGAAGGAGGAAGAGACATGTGCTTCATAATCCCGGAGTTTATCAATCACATCCCCGACCGTTGGTGCCTCGTCAACTTTCCAGGCCAGTATCGCCAATGAGTTTACATGGGTTGATGGTGTGCTCCATACAAACTTCTGCCATATGGATCCTGTGCACTGGGCTTCATCTGGATCTTTGGGTGACTGTTCATCGTCCAGGTCACCATAAATTGCCTCAAGCACAGCTAATTCCCTCAGGTACTGGATACCTTTCTCCATGGTGGTCCATTTTCCTGGGCAATATATAACATATTCCTTGAAGGCATACCTTTCTTTCCCTCCGGACAGGAGTAGTCTCCAGAGGCTGAGGCCTTTTGTCCCTTTTCCAATAATTTTGTTAATACCCCCTTCCACAAAAAGGGATCCAGTTTGGCTTCCTTCCCCTCTAATTTCAGGCTACTGGCCATGTTATTTATCCCAACATTGGAGCAGCCAGATAACAATGCGCTCACCTAGACAACGGCCGAGATCTTTTCGCATCTCGCAACTCACTCAAGGATAGGGATCGGGTGGTTTCCATTTCATTTATGAGTTCTTCCTCTTCCTCTCCTCATGATGATCCTGCTCTTCCATCACCTCTTTCTAAATGAGTTGTCTTTCACTTCCAAGGTTTCTTCTTGTGTATAGGGGCAACTGATACCAGCTCGGGTTGATTCTCTGATTCAGCTGCAGTGCCTGTTGTGGGGGTTTGAGTGGCCACAGTGTTTGTCCTAGGGGTTTGAGTGGCCGCAGTGCCTGTCGCTGGGGTTGGAGTAGCTGCAGTGCCTGTTGCTTTGTCTTCAGATCCAGAGGTGTTCTCTTCCCCTGGGGTTACTGAATAGTGTTGAATAGGGCTCGGTAGGCATGGGCCAGGCCCCAGCATGTTGCAGTGATCTGTGTCTCTCTGGAGTTGCCAGGGTAACAACATACTTTCTCCAAATATTCTACCAGTTTTTCAGGATTATGCACTTGTTCAGGGGTAATGTTCCAAAACACTGGAGGTGCCCACCGTCCTTGGTATTGGCCAATACTATCCCACATACCCTGCCACTCATAACTATCAAGCCTTGGGGCAGATCTCTGGATGATATTCTTAAATTGCTTGCTAACCTTAGACAAAACCAAAACAATATGCCCAAGACCTACCAATAAGTATATATTAACTACCCAAGGATGTTCAAGATACAGAAAAGTTGTTGTAATGAAGGAGGAGACATCATAGAGGAAGGTAGTGAAGATGCCATTCTGCATTTCCTCCATATAAAATCTCTCAGAGGAGGTGGTATAATTGTAATTGTGTCCATGAGGTGGTACCTGAAGTACAGTAATGGCTTCAATACAAAACCCACATACCCGATAAAGCTGAAGGCCAGTGTTTTAATAACAAATCTCCTAGGCAAAACATCGCTAATTACTGCAGAGCACAGCAGACTGTACAAACCAACAGCAATCTTTAACATGTACTGCAAAAATAAGAGCATGGTGTAGATCGGATAAACTAATATTGAGAACAGATGAGTCAATGCTGTGACCAGCAACTGTTATTATCTCAAACCCTTCGACCCCCACATTGGGTGCCAAAAGAGACTGCTGTGGTTTAGACCCAGCCAGCAACTAAGCACGACACAGCCGCTCGCTCACTCCCCCACCAGCAGGATGGGGGAGAGAATCAGAAGGGTAAAAGTGAGAAAACTCGTGTGTTGAGATAAGAACAGTTTAATAATTAAAATAAACCAATAATATTAATAATAATAACAAAACCAACAATATAATGAAAAGGAAAATAAGGAGAGAGAGATGAAACCTGGAAGGGGGAGGGGGAATAAACAACCAAAACAAACAACAAGTGCTGCAACCACTCACCACCCACTGGCCTGATGCCATCAGTCCCTGAGCTGCGATGGCTGCTTTCCCCAGGCAATTCTCCCCAGTTAATATACTGGCATGACATCATATGATATGGAATACCCCATTGGCCAGTTTGGGTCAGCTGACTTGGCTGTGGTCCCTCCCCTCCCGGCTTCTTGTGCACTGGCAGAGTGTGGGAAGCTGGAGAAGTCCCTAACTAGTGTAGGCACTACTTAGGGACACTTAGCTGCTACTTAACAACAACTAAAACATCAATGTGCCATCAGCACTATACCAGCTACAGTGAAGAAAATTAACTCTATCCCAGCCAAAACCAGCACATTTAGTAGCAAATCTAAACCACAGTACTGTATGCACTGCTAAGAAGAAAGTTAACTCCATTTCAGCCACCTTGCCCACAGGAGCACAGTACAGATGCTGCAGTTTCATGCAGAATTGTCATGGCAAATAATATTTAATAAATTAGTTACTTCATTACAGATATTTTTCTCTTGAATGCTATGAAGGCTTCTTCAAGACACTACTTCCTGTTACATGACAGTATTTTATTTTTGGAAAAACTCATTCCAGTTCTGGTAGTAGTAGATCCTGGTAGACATTTGAATTTCCTAAATTCTACCAGTCACTTAGTGTGATGCACTTCTGATTCTTTTCTTAAGAAATGCTAAGATGTAACTCCCACAGATGAAGGTATCTTTATATTGCTTTTAGCAGCAACATTCTAGTAAGATTTCTCAAGCCATACGTCCAGTGTCTGCACTGAAGGCCTGTTTTACCTGTGTTTTCCACCAGTTGTGTTTACAGTCAAACAGACATCTCAACTTAAGTCTTCACAGAATATGTCACAGAGGCAAAACAAAGTGGTTGGAGTGAAGATTTAAAATGCAGAAGCAAGGACATGAGGAGAATTAATTTTCCAGTTCACTTGCTGAAGGAAAACTTAGGCAGGAGCAAGTAAGGAGAGAAAAAAAACCACAAAACCCAGCATTTTATTTTAATGCTATGTTTTTTTTTTCTTTTTTATTCTTACTGAAATAATAGTCCTAACAGGTATCATTAAGGAATCAGTGAAATATTTTTCTTGCAATTATTTAAGAGAAATAAGGCAAAGAAAATGAAAGAATACACCCAATTCTTTCAGCTGGGATAACCCCCTGCTGCCCAGCTGCCCAGTATTTAAAGCATTTGACCATGATGTGTCAGACCCCAGCCTGACATGTGATAGCCTCAGTTGCCATTTTTTACATAATTTAAATTATTATTTAGTGATCTTGAGAGAATGACTCTAAGCCAGTGGTCTTGACACATACCAGAAAGACAAGAAATCCAGGTTTGATCAGTAGAAAGAATTTTAAATTATTTTCCATCCTTTTCAAGAGTGCTGAATTTAACAAGAAAAATATATATATATTTTTTTTCCCCCAGCCATGGCTGTTAGAGATGTTTTTGGCATTTAGCTTCTTTTTTAAGCTGGAGACAGATCATGGACATTATCTTTTTTCATTAGACTTTCACTTCAGAGATTTCTAGCGTTTCTAGATTCTAGTCTTCTATATCAATAAGTACTTAAACATTTTAATGTGACACAGAACCCTTCACAGTTACCTCTTACCCAATGTTTAAAGCACTCCTTAAGGGAAAAAGCATGGTAGATTTTAGATTCAAAACTGTTCAGCTAGAGAAGAGAACTGTATCCGTTTCTATCTCAGAAAAAGTATGTTCAGTTTGTGAATCTATGTTTAAAAAGAAACAGTGAATTTTAATGCATTGGTCATGATTTCTTTGAGACAAAAAATATTTTGGTTAAAAAAACTGATAAGGAAATCATTTAGGTGTGTTTAGTCAAATATTTTTATTATTTGATAAATGACTATGGCAAAACTACTGATTTGGTCATGGAATTTTACATTGGTTCGGGATAGTTCCTTACAGAACCCTTCCTTTGAACAGAGAAAAATTCTGGAACAATGAGTGTTTATCACTTTTCTTTGACTGAATTCCTTTCTTGCACTTATGGGATTTAGGTATTTTTCCTCTGTGAATTATATCTATATTCAGATATGTTCGTACGGGAAAGTGTTAAGGAATACAAAAGGCAAGATTGTAGTATTTCCTTTTTTTTCCAGAGGAAAATAGATTTTTGTTTTCCTTTTTTAAATGATTGCTTTTGTAAGGGATTTTGTTTAAAAGCAAAATAGTGACAAATTTAGAACATTATCAGTTTTGGACTAAAAATGAATAAAATTTATTTCAGTTTTATTTTAGTTATTTTAGTCAGTGTTATTTTTAGTTTGTCAGACAAATATACTTGTATTTTTATGTTCTTTTTTATGTATCTCTCTCTTTTATATTCTTTAATATAGGTACTTTATTAGGCATTTTAATAATTTTCTACAGTTCCTTTCCTTCTGCTGGAATCTACTAACATGTTTTGTGTTTTATTTTCAACTCTTTGCTCTTTCTGCTGTACCATTCAAATTATTCCAGTTATAAAGAAGTGCAGGTCAGACCTTATGGGTTGACACTTTGCTGAGCTTAAGGTACAGCAAGTATAAAGTTTAATTCTTTGTCAAATAAATACAAATCTAACCTTAAGTTAGTGATTGCATTTGGTAAACATATAAACATCTTTAATTTTTTTTACATCTGAAATTGATTGAACCCAAACGTGGGTAAAAACTTAAAATTGAAGTAATAACTAGTTTTCTTACTTGCAAAAATCAGTCTTTTGTGAAAGATATTTTCACCAATATGTACTGAATTGCAGAACGAAGCAATGAAACTTATATAGGACAACATAAGTGTAGTTTTAACTAGCAAGAAAACAGAATGTGGTGAGTGAAAATTTGAAAAGCATTTGTTCTTACACAGCAACATCTAGTTTTCCTTCCATCTTTTATTGCCAAAATGTTTTCATTTTTGCCCCTTTTTTCCTTCCATTGGCAAGCATACTCCTGACAATTCAAGAAAAAGAAAGGAAGACAGACAATTTATTTCTCTTTCACTTTCCAGAAATTCTTTTTCCACTGTCTTTAGATACTCATGGATGTTTTAGATCCATGTCTTCTTCCTTATAATTTTCCTTCAAGCTTCCGGTGACATGATAAAATTGGTAGTTTAGTCTTTTTCTACATCAGTAGTTCTTTGTTAACTAAGGTAGGTTTTTCTTGTCACATGGAAATCCTTGTATCCTATTTCAAAAGATAAAGCATCAGTAAGAAAAATATAATTGCAAATGATATGCCTGTAATTTCAGCAACTTTTCATGCTTTTACTATAATAAAGTACCATTATTAAGAAAGTGTCAGAAGTATCTTTATTAACAACATCAGAAAGAGAATTTTGCACAGATGCAGCTCTCCCTAGCTACAGTAAGCAGAGAAAGTCTCTATCAGAAATGCAGAGAACTGTTCCTCTTGTAAGTATAAATGTACAGTCAGATATATCATCATTTCCTCAGTTTAAGAAGCCAAAAGATGTAGTGCTGCCTTTCAATGTTACTTTAAAAAGAGGTGGGGGAAGGAAAATATTTTTTCATTTTTGCAAAGCCCTGGATTATATTCTCTTCAGAGTGATAATCTTGTTCTGCCTAAAAGAACTCTGTGTTCAAAACAAAAAGTAAACTTTTAGAACGTAATACTTATTTTGTAAAAAAGACAAATTCCTGTGCTGCTTCACCAGTCCAAATCCTGTAAAATGTGTTCTATAAGGAACATTTTGCAGAAGACAAAAAGGCTTTCCATGGTTGCTTTAGGGCTGACTCTCTGTATAATGCCCTGAAGTAATCAAGAAGAAACCATGAAAAGGTGATGAAAAATTTAAATTTGGAGACTCACTACCTGATTGATTTAAGCTCTGTTTAATTTTAGCAGACATTACTGTTGAAAACAATTCAGTCCATCATTATAGATATGCATGTCTATCTTCAGACAAATGATTGGTATATAAGTGAGCACTTCCTCTCCTTTTCTGCTCTTACAGTGAAGTCAGGGATCTGTTATTTTAAAGCACAGCATTTCAATATACTATGATAATGTATCATGACTCTACAAAGCAGGTAGAGAAGTAACTTCTCCTATGAACAAGATGACAAGCTACATCTGTGGTATGCAGACTCACCCTTCTCTGCTGCTGTAGAATATAATTAGGAAATTATGTTTGCCCAAACTCTATAATACTTTCTGCTATATTTCCTATTCTAAACAACATATATTCCTGTTGTTAATCAACAGATTTTTGGGAGCAAGTAAAAACTAAATTAAAGAGTTTGCAGAAAATATAATATTTAAAGGTAAGAATTACAGGATAGTTTGAGGTACAGCTGAGAATAAAAGGCTCAATTTTTGGTATGCTCATTTTTATCTGAATTGTACTTTAAAAGAGAGGAGTCAATACACCAGGAAAATCTGATTGGAGCCCATGCAACTTTTACCTGTCTTTTCAATCATTTCTCTGCTGAATTTCTTTGTTGAATAATCAGGAAAAAAAAATCTTGTGAAAAGGAGTGCAATCTATCCACATGTGACAGTTTGAACAATAATAGAATACATAGCTTTTGTAGAATAATAAGGCAGACATTGTCATATTAGACACAAAGCTATTCATAGGAGGAAATTATCTGAATCACAAATGTCTTCATTGAAATTATCTGGATCACAAATGTCTTCATTGAAATTTCTCTACCATATGATGGAAAGCTGCTTCCCAGGTAGTTTGGCTGACTGAATCAGACGTGACCAAATCAGTTCTTCTCTAAAAATGCTTTCTAATAAAGGCAAGAGGCTAGAATCAGCTGAACTTCTTTTAAAATAATTTGTCTTCATTCAGAGAGACTTCTTAATTCAGTCACCACTATAAACTCCAAATAAGAGCATGAATGTTTAACAAATATTTTAATAAATTATACCACAGTGATATAAATGAAACAATGAATATTTCCTTGTAATCTCCTAGACAACAATCCTACAGATAGTGTGTCTGAGAGACTAATTAGGTCACAAGTTCTGGAGATATTCTAGGATCTTGTTAAAATCCTCCACAGCTGCTGGGAGTGCAATGAAAGGTCTCCATTAACCAGTATGAAAAACATTTAAAATCAACAGCCATAGACAGAGCGAAGGTTCTGCCCAAGCTTCTAATTGTATTCTAAATGTATCTTAAAGACATGACAGTGAAATACATTCACTCTGCCGTTTCAGGAGACACTTTGCAAGATAGAGAGTTTGGGTTCATTTTATTTATATAAAGAAAACTGACTAGTGCCATTGCATAAAACTATTGGATAGAACATCCCCTTCTCTCCCCTTAGAGCATCTTCCCACTCTGGAGCTGCTGCTCCAGAAGGCTGATGATCCCTCATAAGTTCTATACCATACCTAGTACTACTGACTGACCACTTAGTTGAGTCTTTTTATTCTTCTCAAATAGTAATTTGAAATATTAACAGCTTTGTAAGAGACAATGCCACTAAGAAAAGTAATTGCTGAAACATACAGAATTTGAAACGTATGTGCTGCCCTTTAGAACTCCTATACACAAAGGCTCTATTGTGTGGTGTCTTGAAAGCATGACACAAAAAATACACGTTCAATGTTGAAGCTGAAGGGAGAGAAAATATCTGGATTTATTTGTTTGTAATTTTTAAAGAGGCCATGAGCCAGTTTTCAGCTCTTAAATTGTTTTTTAAAAAAGTCTTCTTTCTTGGATATCATGCTTTTAAATTCTAAGAGTCCTCCAAAACTCAGACAAAAGTTGTTTGGGAAACATGTTCCCAAATAAATTAAAGTGACTTGCCAAAGCATATAGCTGATCATTTCCAGTGGAAGCAGTGGACACTAATAAGTATTCACTGCCTCTGTAAGAACAGCAGTGTTTAAAGTCTGAAAAGCTATTGTAGATCAGCATTCATTTATTTCTTCCTCACTTCTGCAGCAAAAGTGGAAATAATCTCAGACACAGAAGACATAATGGCAAAATCAGATGGAGCTTTGTTTTAAAGTAATTTAGAGGAACTATGCTGTATTTTCAGTGAAAGAACAGTAAGCATTATTGAGTCTAAAATTCAAGTTCCTATATTTCAGCAGTGAGTTAAAGGGTAATTTTTATTTATTTCCTTACTGTTAGTTCAGTGTGCTCTTCTGTATCTAGTACGAAAACTTACCTAGTACAGATCCAAGGTGCCTAGTATCTCTAGGAATGTGTAAGGCTGATATTTTATTATTATTATTTATAAATTTTTAAAATAATTTTATACAAGTTCCAACATTTATTAGAAAGAAAAGTTTGGTTCTCCAAAAGTTCTCCAGAACATTCTGCCTCTTGATGCACAGAAAAATTTTTACTTCCTTGAACATTAAATCGTTTGCTTACTGCAGTATTTTGATACCAAATTAGATTATGTTAATCAAAAGGAAATGCATTGGACCAGATCCTCAACTGAAGTCAAAAGAACCACTGACAATTAATAACAACTGGAGTTCTAGTTCTGTACTCTGAAGAAATTTCTTTTCTCTTTACCTTAAAGTATCTACTGATTAATTTATACTTTTCAGATGCTGTACTGGTAATTCTTCTGTGTTTCATATCATTTTATCCTCTAATATATTTCACAGACTTCCATCTGCATCAACTTTTTTCACTTAAAAAACCCGAACATAATATCCTAAGTACTGACAGTATTCTCTGTTTCCAAAATATTGCCTTCCTTAGTCTGTTACAGAAACTGCAAACAAGAGCTTACTGGAAAATTTATTTTCCTACATTTTTACCATTTCTGAAAGGAAAGTTAATATCTCAATTTTATTTGTGTTTTACCTTATTTATTTATTTTTAGTTTTGTCCTGTTCAACAATAGACCACTGCCTTTTTTTATTCATTGCTTTCATGAAACATTTTCCTTTCAGTGAATATATGTATCTCCATTATCCTCATCTTGGAGGTCCTCCAGTCTGGTGTCACCAACAAATTTTCTGAGGGTACACTGCCCCATCATTCAGGTCATTAATGAAGATGCTGACACCAGCTCTGCAACCAGTAGTTGACATGCAGTGCCAGCCCCATCCTCCCCACACCCTCTCCCCTCACCATCAGGACTGAGGACAAAACCATCTGGGTCCTCATGTCCCTGACTATTGATCCCAGAGCTCTGTAGTCAATTTGATATTCTCCAGGTTGCCCCTAGCTTTATCATTGGTGCCCACATGGAAGAACAACAGGGGATAATAATCAGAGGGATGGTCAGGCTTCAGTAGTCTCTTCTCAAAATCCTGGCTTCATGCCCCCAGAAAGCAGCAAACTTCTCCAGATGACAAGTCAGGGTGGCAGATGGGTGCCTCCGTTTCCCACAGAAGGGAATCACTACTGCTATCACTCGCCATTTCCATCTGGAGCTCCTGTGTGTCTCAGGGGCAGTCATCCCAGATGCTTTGCTTGAAAGCACACCCAGCTCCTTCACCTCAGCTTTGAGGACAATGAACCTGTTTCATAGGTGCAAACCTTGAGGCAGAACAGGAGCCCTCCTCTTGATGCCAGAAGTCACCAGCTTCCATCCTTTGCCTTCCTCTGTGTTTCCACTTACCAGCCTGCTAGGGACAGACTCTACCTGTGTCCCCACTGCAGTTGAGGTTCAGGGCTCTGAAGATGTAGGGTCTCTAAGAAGATCCTGCTCATCTCTCTTATCCTCTCTGCTTCCATGCAGACTGTTCAGTTCCTTCCAAAACTCCTCCACTTGGAAAGGGGATCTTGTCTCCATCCTCAGAGAGCAGCCTCAGACACTCCCTGCAGCCTAGGACTCACATGGCTGCATCCACCATCTGAAGCTTTATCTGGGTTGAAACCTCTGCCCTGGCAGGGATAGCTGCTCTAACACCTGTTGGAGAACATGTGCTGTGGTGTATCACCACCACACCTGAGGATGTTTATGTTGATTATGAACTGAGATGAGACCACATCTTTGTACCCTGCTATATGAACTGCTGTGTCTTTGTAGCTAATGAAGCACTTTGTTAGCTATAGTCTGGGAACTAGGCTCATGGCCTAGCTTTTATATTGGCCTCACCTTAGCACCAGCTAAGAGGGTTCTTGACCCTCCCTAATTAGGTGTCAGCTAGAACAAAGGTTGAAGACACCCTTGAGTCAAGGGCAGCTGACTGAACCCATTAGAGGCTATTGGAGTTTCCTTGGGTCCACATCTCTGTGGCTCTCATCGTCTTCTGTTTACCTGGCAGCTGTGGTCTCAATCAAGCCTCTGGTTTACAAAATGAACAGACACAAGGCTGGAGAAGAGATAGTTTTCCTACTGATCTCCTATTCATAGACAAATAACTTCACCTTCCTATCATTCTGTTTTCCAGCCACTTACTGTGCATTTCCAGTTTGGTTTGCTTCAGTGATTTCAAGCTTACTGATATAAAGACTTTCTCTGTTTGATAATGCCTGGGAACAATGTCCTTCCTAAGATTAATTTACTAGATAATTTTTTCTTATTTTTTATTGACCTATTTTGTCTTCCGCACTTAACAAAGTGACTCATAACATTCTATTCTGTTCTTGTGTTCTATTGTCATCACCTCAGAAAGCATGCCAGTTGCGCAGACTGATGGTTTTTATTTTTTTATCAACTTTCACAAGATAGATTTACCACTGTTCATGAGTAACTCCCACTGATTTTGCTGTATAATAATAAATGAACAGGGCGTGACTCCATCATTTTAATGGTTGTCACATCAGAGCTCAAAAGTTTTGTTTTGTTTTTTATTTTTAAAAATGTCAAAGGCTAAAGGTACAAAAGAGTACAGACATTTACATTCTTGTTTATTCTGATTTTGGCCACCAATGTCCAAAACTGCCATCTTCAAACCCCCAATTCAATGGTGCTGAATCCTGGAAAAGTCCTTTTTTTACACTGCAGTATTACTGATATCTTTTCTGGGCATGCCAAACAGTGCTTCAATGTAACATTGATAGAATTTATTGGACCAATACATAACTCATTCCCAGCTTCCTCAGAAACTGCAGACTTAGCATCCTCTATGTTGTCTGAATGTCCTATGTATGTCCTATGTTGCCTGAAAGATGTAATCAAACTAAGTTCCATGTCAGTGTCACTACTTTTTTTAATTCAAGAACTGTATAGTTAGAACTCAAAGCTATGATTTAAAAACTTGCTTTCAAATCATTCTTCTGCTTGAATATGTTCTGTTCAGAAAGACAATGTAAGGTTTAAATCCCGTGTATCATTACTTTCAAAAAAGTAATAGTGAGAAACCCACAGAGCTACTGAAGTAGAAACTAAACCACAAATGTCTTCTCTTCTTCTGAGTGACAGCTTTAATCTGTAAGCTAGAAAGTCACACACATGCATATTCTCTCCCTGGCTTTCTTTCTGTCTTTGGTCCAACAATCTTTAATTGTTGCATGACAAATGGAACAGTTTCAAAAGAAAGGAGTGAGAATGCCCTTGATCTGTGTATGTGTCCCTCAGGCAGAGAAAGACATTTTAACTGTACCTCATATGAGTATTCGATTAACCACTAAGTGATAAAAATGGGAACAGAGAGGTACCTTCTAAACTAAAGGAATTTCATAATGTTATAAAATACTATTTAAGTATTTGAAAGAAAAAGAATGTTTTAAGTATCATGCTTTTGGAAGGGATTCAGAGGTACAAACACTACAGCAGGAAAGTACTTCTCTGAGATACACCTTAGACAAATTGAGAAAGAAGGTCATACCTGTGTCCTCAAATATGACCTCTTTGCCTTCAGTGTGTCACCTTCTTCTCATCACCTAATTCTTCCCAAATATTTCTTAGGGATAAACATTAAAAATCAAATAAATATTATATTCTTTAAGGATCAGAGTTACAATTTATGTGTTACAAACACTGCAATATGTAATTTCACTTAAAGTTAAAATAGGTAATGGGTATGGTTTGCTGTTACTTTTCTCCTGATTCTAGCTCCCTTTGGAATATTTTAAAGCAGAGATCTAGGCAAGAAACCCAAATTTTAATCCAAGTTTTAAGTTGGTCTCATCTTAATTAGACATTTGTTCTAGAAAGGACTCCTCAATTCAGCATGTCATTATTTCTCCTTTTGAACATCACACAATAATTATTTAGTAAGAGACATTAATAAATAATGGATCTGTTACTTTCTTGGCATTGTTTTGTTTACCTTGGTGGAGGTATTTAATCTAGCATCAATTTGGACATTTCTCTAAAATGTTTCAATGATAAATGCTAATCAAACTGTTGTGAAATATGCCTGAAAATTAAGATGTTATGCACTCTAGTGTCTGTGAAATTAGACAGTAGATTGGCATCAGTCTAATAAGCATTCAGGATCATACAGTTCCTATGTGGTCTCCATAATTGTTGTACTTTCATTTTATTACTATTTACAGTAATATTTTTCCATTAAGCATGAAGGTCTTGGAATCTGCAAACTGGCTTCAAGACTTTGAGGTATAGCATCAGATACTCATATTGCTCAATTCAGTTGCATCTGGTCAATGACAGTTGCACCCAGCCTCTTTGCTATAGATAATTGACTTTGACAGCATTGAAATGAAGTGACAGGATGCTAGCAATCATTGTAAATGACATCTTCTGTCATTGCACCTGAGACAAAGTATTGTTGGCTTGTACAGTATATAAGAACTTGTAAGTAAATTATAAAAAAATAGCGGATTACTTTTTCAGGCTTGATGTTAATGAGGAAAATAAAAGCATATGTGAGAATTTTTCTTTTTGTGTGGTCCATACTTCTACATTTTTCTTATTTAAATTTTTTTTTAATATGATGTACTTTTAACATTTATTCTGTAGATTTATAAGGCAGAAACATGAAAATAATCTTGAAACAAACTTTTTCTGAATTGGCGGGCATCATCTCCATGGCACCCAACTTATTCAAGCAACTGAAATGCTGTCCAGGCATGCCAGGAAACAAGACTAAACACAAATGAGAGAGATGTATGTAAACAGTAGAGATGGAGGTTTAAAGTCAGTGAAGCTTCCATTATCTTTGTAGTATACTAGGATACTTCCTCATATTCCTGCTCAGTCTTATGCACCACACCTACCCTCTCTTCAGTATATGTTCTCAGCTGGATACGAGTGATTACAAAAAAGCATTATCTGCCTTAGGATATATAAAGTAATATTCCTTAACTTTTTTCCACTTCAGTTTTACTTTTCTTCATGTGGTTTCCTAAGTCAGTAACAGTTTCACTTCCTCTGTGGCAAGAAGAAGTAATTATCTGTGATACCTTGCTGTCAGTGTTTCTATCACTCTCCAAACTGAAGGAGCTGAGTTGCTTATATCAGTTAAATGTAGTTAGTAATTCCCTGATTAGTATAAATACAACCAGAAATTACAGCCTTCTTTCACTGTATTGAAGGCTCTGCAGTGCTGTCAACTCAAGTAAACTGCTAAATCCAGCTGCTAACAATTTCTGTCTTCTTATCTATCCAATTGAACTGTGGTCCACTCTCTGACAAGTGTGGCACAAAAGGTACTTTTCTTAACGCTGGGTTGCTTGCTCCCTCCTTAATCATCAGTAGAAGACTAAATAGGTTGTTGTTAGGGTATATGTCCAGATAGTCAACCCTGACCTGTAGCTACACTAACAAGATAATAGCACAAGTTGTTGAATATGAGAGTATCAGGAACTAGAAGTGTTATGGATAGCAGAAAGGAAGAGCAGGTAATAGCTCAACAAAATTGCTGACCAAGGTAGAAATTACCGAATTATATCACAAATGCTAAAGAAGTTTAAAAATTCAGCAAAGAAACAGAGCCAATGAAGAAAGAGTAAACACAAGAGTTTTGTTTGTTTGGGGATGAAGATGGCAAATGGAAAGAATCTGGGATGGGAAAAAGCATGTAAAAAGGCAACACAGGTGGAAGAAAATCCTGTGATCAGTGTTATACAGGTACTTGCTGAGCATCCCTGCATCTGATCACTGGAGAAGAACAAACCTGTTGTTCTCACCATATGGGTATCTGATCTAGGGGAGATTTGGAGTGCTTTCACTAATGCTAATGAGGTATTACCCAGAGAGAATGTCCAAAGAGTCATAAAGACCAGTCTGTGGAAGCAAATTCACAGGAAAAGGGTAAAGGGGGAGAAAGATGTTTCTTGTTTGTCTTAGCAGGATTCCGTTGCTCAAGGTACCAACAATCCTCACCTGGGTGAGATTCCTCTTTTCTTTCTCCCAAGTGTTTCTAATTGCTGCCCCTCTCACATTGTAATATTGGAAATCATGAAGAATGTTCATTATTACAGGTTCATTCTGCACAACACTCTGCCCAGCTGTAGGATATTTCAGAGCCTTGCAGAACTATTTCCCACTGACAGAGAAATAAATTTCATGGATATGGGGTATTTTAACAGTTTGATTAAGTTTTCCTTTTACTCCATACTTCTACTTGATTAACAGAGGTGGTGAAAAAAACTATAATGGAAAACTTCTCTTTCCAAAGTCTCAGACAATACCTAGTTCTCAAAAAGTACATCTGTACCAGTAGCTGAATCCAATTAGTAAGGATAAGACAGATTATAATAACATACTTGTTGAAAAAAACTTCCCTGGAAATATATTTAATTTATTAAGATTATGTCTAATAGCAGCCTGAGTTTATTCTCCTATAGCAAATTAAGCAAAAGGCAGCTGAGGTCCATAGCATGCTGCCTAACTGTCAGCCCTCAAATGAATTTGCCAGCTTTTCCTTCTACCTATATATCGTCAGGCATTTGAGAGTGTCTGTTTGCTAGGTCATACATTCAAGCTGATGCTGTGACTGTTCTGGGTCAGGTAATTATCTCATGGGTCTAGAGCAGCTGGGCAGCCCTCTCTGACCTACATGTGGGGTTTTACACTGCTGTGTTTTAGGATGGGGTATCGCCTGTAAATGTAACCCAAGCTATAGCAGAAACAGTGATGCTGTTTGGGTTTATTTTCTTTTTTTAATTACTTGATTCTGCAGTTGAACTGGGCTTGGGTGTGGGATAACCGTATATAATCTTATTGTTAAAAAAGTGCTATACCAAACACTCATATGGATTTACATGTAAACATTTGACTTGAAAGATAACATTCCTTTTACATTTTTAAAGATCTAAAACAACAGGAATTACTGCTCTGGACTGTTATATTTACTGACTACTCCTTGTTTTAAGAAAAATATGTCATTTTCTAAAGAGAAAGAAAAAGGAGGAAAAGTAGAAGCCTTTGTGTTCCTTACTGCATTATTTTTTCCAAACAAGGTTGTTTTAAAATGGCATTTTTTAATTTATTACTGATGGATTTTCACAGAATTTCTCACAATCTATTTATTGTTGATCAAAATCCAAAAAATAAAAAACAATATCTAAGACATCCTTTGTTTCAGAGATGACAAAATATTAAAAATATTCAGAAAATAATCTGAACATATATCTTACATAAAACATATATAAAGAAATACTAAAAAAGACATACTTCACATTTTTATGTGTATGGGCATGAGTACATGTGTGAATGGATGGATTTGGGTAAGTCTAACCAAATAGTTAACAGGGTCAGATAAAGGAGCAGCAGATCTGAAATGGTAGGTTAAATCAGGAAACTAAATATTTGTTGTCTCATTCTTCTCATTTGTTTTATAATTGACCATTTCTGTTATCCTTAATGAAAATTTTAATATGTCTGATATTTACAAAGAGTTTTGTAAATTCACTATTCTGTAATTCAGAATTAGGTACCTTGAAGTGATGTGAATATAAACACTTGATCTCCCTGCTGCATTCCATCTAATCCATTCAATCTTCCTTTTTCACTGTTTGATTTTTTTTTTTTCTTTTTTTTTTCCCCTCCCACAGGCAGCTCACTACATTGAAGGAAGTTTGACTGGGAGATGAAACTCTTCAGAAAGAATTCACATGGATCTTATTGTTAGAAAACCAATTTCTTTTGTTTACAGCACATTTGTTTGGAATTGTCACACCAGCTTTGACATCTTGCTTACAACTGCATATTACATAGTGATGTCAAGACGGATGACAAAAACAATAGGCTTAAAAAGTAAAAGCCAATGAACATTAGAATTCTGCCTTAGCCTAGCTGTGTTACAAAGAGCTGAGGGCATTGGAAACAAAAAAGCTGACAAATTATTGTGTACTGCTATTAAGAAGGTCCTTAATCCTTTAACTTCTTTCCTGGAAGAATTTGGAATATGTATCTTCAATTTAGTATGAAAACATTTATGGGATTAAAAAGCATAATATTTGCAGCACTTTATTATTATTGATTGATAGAAGTAATTATATGAACTATTTTCATTCATTTGGAACAGGGATAGTGCTTAAATTCCCTGCTGGATTTTCAACACGCCATCCTATGGATGTGTTTAGTAATCAATGATCTAGGCTCCTCTGCACTGTAAAAAACATTAGTAACTGGAAATGGTAGCCCCTGCTCTAAGGAGCTCATGGCAACTAGGCAGGCCAGGTAGTCAAGTTAGACAAACAGCTGTGGTGGCACACGAGGTGGTTTTAAAATGGACTGATCAGGCAATAGTCTCAGCTTGCCACTTGCTTAGCCTTCTTCCATGCTCATTGTAATGGCCATTTCATTTCCCTTTTTTAAATAATTAAACTATTGCAGAGAGCTCCAGAGTTTAATGACATTGCATCTCAGTCTTTTTAAACTGTTATAGTAATGCAAAAGCTACCTAAAAAGTCATATCACCGATATTTATTGCTGTCATTATTACTATTACCAATTATTATCTCTTTTGGTGGAAATGAATTGGAGTTTGGAATAACCTGCTTTTATGTGCAACATCATTCTAACCAGACATGAGTTTTAGCCCATGTAAAGAATAACACATTCATGCTAACCTAGTTTAAAAAAGATAATGCATTGGTCCCATCTATTCTGTGGAATTTTTTTTCTTTAATATACCTCAGTTTAACTGTAATTAACATCAGCAGCAACAAAAACTTTTGTGAAGTTCCATTGTTTCTCTATGGAAAAGATCCTGTTTATTAGAAAAAAAAAAATCCCTTAGAAATATAGATGAAATTGCTCAGGAAATTAGTGTTAGTACATTTGCTTTTATTACTGGGCTAGTTTTGTCACCAAGAAACTTAATTTGTTACCTGCAGTAATATACTTTTTCCTTCTTGTTTGCTCTGTCTTTCTTTGCAGTGAAGATTTGTTAGCTAAGCCAGATTTACAATCATTGGGAAATGTATCTGAGAGGAAACACAAGGATATTTCATTATTTTTATGTATCAGTTTGTCATTACTGTTGCAGCATTTCTCATTTGTCTCTTCTTCTTGCTGTTTTCTCAGCTCAGACACCCCTATGCATAGCAGTGAAGTGGACCTCAGAACATCAGTCTCAGACCGGTGTGTTACATTGATCAGCCAAACGTTTATATTCTTCTTTATACCTTTCCTTTATTTCCCATTTCTCTTCCAAATACTCCTTTCTCTCAGGAAAAGCAGAAGTTAACAGTGAAGACAAAAACATTAAAAGCTTAAATAATGTAAAACACAGACAGACAATGGAAGCTACTATTAGAAAGCAGAACCACCTTGGCTTCTCCCACCCACATTTGTTTTTAGGAAAAATAAAAACGTATTAAAGAAACAAAAAAAAAAAAAAAGGAAAATATTGTAAAAATATCTCATTCCATTTTTCAGTAGTTCCCAGAATCTGTGAAGCATTTCTCCTGTCTCTTATTTTCCTAGGTATTCTTGAAGAATATTTGTTAATTTATTCTAAAATCTACAAAGTTTGAAAGAACATAAAATTAGCTATAGACGGGGAAAAAACCCACTCTGACTGATAGTAAATTTGAGAGATGTGAGCCTATTCTCAGTGAAAAATAATATAGCTAGCAATTTCGAAATATGTCTCGTAGTTAGAAATTATGTCTCAAAATATTTAAACAAAATTTAATTTTAAACACATATTTGCATTTAATGCAGATTTTAAAATATTAAAAATATTTTTAAAAAAATTACTTAGAGTGTAATGGCATATTTAGAAATACTTTGAAGTAGAGTGAAATTTGGGGTATACTCAAACCCTTCACTCCTACTTCCATTTTCCAGTTTAGCCAATGAAAGAAAACAAAAATTAAAATAATTAAAAAAATCCTATATTCATCTGCAAAATGAAAGTCTTTTGGTCAGAAAAACAATTTGTTGGGCTTCACTTGAAAGAAGCAGGTTATAAAGAAATCAACCATTTATATTTTTCAACATTTTTCTTATATGGAAAACAAAATTTTTGAGCAAGGAAACACCGATGTTTATTTTTCAATGTATTTAAAACTGAAAGATACTTTCAAAAAATCTCTGTGATCATTTTCTCACACAGCTCTGGTTAAAAGAATAATCCTGAAAAACTTAATCACAGTTTCACAATGAAAATTTGCTCTTTCAGAGTCTTGACCTATCCCAAGCTGGAAAAGATAATAAAAACATCTAATTATTCTTCAAAAATGAAAATGTAAAAGGTAAAATACTGTTTAAAAACATCACAACAACCTTACAACAGTGTTTAAACTTCTCATGATTTGTATAGAGAGATTAAATGTTTTTGCATTTTTGACCTGGAACAGAGATAGTCATCCAATGACTTTTGCAGAAAAGTGAGATACTGAGGAAGAGAAAAGCATGATGCTTCCTTGTAGGTGAAAAAGAAAATTAAGAAGTTCCCTATAACTGTACAGTACTAGGTACTGTGTAAGACCAAGAATTATGATGAAGGAATGGAGTATCGTGTACATTCCCAGGAGGTGAGACTATGTTATATGAATGTAAGAAAGTGTTGTATAAATAGTTCTGATGTGAATGAGCAGAAGAAATTTGAATCAGTACTTTACTATCCTTACTATGGAGGTAAGTGTCAGGAGTAGGGGGTCTGCCATCACAACTGAATCTAAAAATTTTGAATGCAATGCAGTGGTGGGATTTTTTCAGCAATAGTCACTGTGGTGGCTTATAAGAAATAATCTCTTATCATGCTTGACTGAGTGGAGACCATCACCCTTCCTGCAGAACACCACCTCCTCTCTCCTGCATCTTGCCTTACATGTTTTGCTACAAACACTCTTCAGGGACCTGTAAAGATCTTATGCAAAGTCTGCTGGTTCCCCTGCTTTCACTCACAGGGATTCATGTAGCAGGATTTCCACAGGATCCCTTTTTCCTCACTAGTCTTCTTCTGGCTCTACAGACCTCCAAAGAAGGGTGTCACTCTGAGGCAGCTCACCCTCTGGTTTCCCAGACCCACTTATAGCTCTCTCCTTGGGGCTTTGGGAAGATAACGGTAAAGTGGAACACTGTTCTCTTTATATTTCAGACCACTGCTGCTTCCTGAAGCAGGAGAACAGGAAAGGATGTAGGCAAGCTTTGTGACATTAAATCAGTAAATAACTGCTGTCTCAAACAAGAGCAAAACTGTCAACTAAAAAGCCTTCAGAGGGAACTCATCAGCAAAAAAGAGCACCTGATTTCTTGTTGGGCTGGAAGACTCCTCTTCAAAAGCTGCTAGTCCTTGCTTGCCTTTCACCAAAGATGCAGTCTGTGGAGTGCTGCAAAAATAGCTTCAAATGAATACAAACACAAACAAACAAACAAACAAGCACTGACTCATAAGAAAATACAGACTGCCAGTGACTACACAGAACCAATCAGGAACAGTTTGTACTTGTCCAATGAAAGAGCATATAAGGCAACACTCTCCAGGAATACACAGATAAGAAATGAGAAAGAAACTAAAAATAAAGAGATTTTGTTGAAAAGAATCAATATAGAAACAGAGAATAAAAACCTAAGATCAATGGAAATACAATCTAATTAACAAAAGAAAAAACTATACACATTTCTGAAGTTGAGATGAGAAGATAAACTCAAGATATGTATTTAGAATATTTTTTTATCTGAAGTGATCAATCAAAAATATTTTTAATTTTATGACAGTATTTTCTTCATAAAAATTCTCAACCGAACATAATATACCAAATCTTCAACAAACTGCTTTTGCCTGTGAAGCTGCCGTATGTACCTGAGATGTTAGTAGAATCTAATCTGCTTTCAGTATATTATATATTCAGCAGAAATGACTTTTGTTTTCATATTTTGGCGCTCTCTAGTTTTTTTTACCTACTATGCGGGAGCAGTTAACTTAGAATTTTTGAAAATATTTTCCTTTATGAGCTCACAATGCCTAATACTTGACTAAAAATATTATTAAAAGTGGATTCTAGGTTATTTACTTCATTTCTAACTGAAATGGAACAATTACAAGAACATCCACTTATTTATATGGTATTTCCATTTCCTGTGAAATGCAGACATTCTTCTTGCATGTACTCATCCAGTGAGTTATCCATTGAATAAACCCTGAATAACATAAAACTGAATAGAAACTATAAAAACACATTTCAATGAGCTGTTGTAAATGCAACGTTCCATTAATTACTGTGTTTCTTTTTCTATAAGGGTGTACTAATTAAATCAATAGTGCCATACATAAAATCCCAGAGATCTTATAGAAGTAATGTAACATGCATTAGTTTTCAATACACAGTTTTTGATAATACTGTGAATGCTAATACTCTGCATCTGTTTCCTAGTCTTAATTTATTGATGAGAGGAGCTTTCAGAAATGAAGTTTCCTTTCACAACTATTCTTCTTTAATTTGATCCTCTGCATGCAAATATAAATTTGTAAATTAAAAAATTGGTTATACTAGTGAAATAAAACATGCATGATTGATGCATCTAATATCCTGTCTTTGTATTATGTTGTATTATAGTTACTTCTTATTTCTATCATTAATTAAAATTAAGACAATAAACCAGTCAGTGAAGAAGCAAAAAATCACAGTAACATCTTTAATATCTAACTACAGTGACAGTGAAAATGAATAGTACAGTTTTGACAGATAAAAGTTTACTTCAGAACACCCTAAGTTATTTTTCTTATGTTTTCAAAATTAGTTTTGCAGAAAAATAATTTACAAAGGATGAAGAAATCTGGTCTTAATGACATTTTAATATCAGACATTCTCATTTGCCGGAATCATTGTTTATTAATATCTGATCCTGCAAGATGCTGAGTATCTTTGGTGATATACAGAACCCCTTAATTCTCAAAGAAATACAAATTGAAAGAATAGCGCTTACAGGGCTCATTCTGTGTGTCAAAGGATCAGGTCCTAAATAAGCTTTTCAATTCATTGGTTCCACACCAGTGCATTTTTCCATTCAGCATTTATCAAGAACATTTATTCATATTGAAAGTGGTTGCACCATAGGATGTCATGCATCTATAGTAAATAGCAAATAGATTATTCAATTACTTTGTACAAGCAGAGACAACAAAGTATGGCAAATATTAAATAAGTTCATTGTTGCACATGCTTACTTGTTAAAACTTCAACAGCATTCTAAATCCGTTAACCTTTCTTGTGGTTCCTTCCTGCTTCCAGAAAGGTTGTGTTTTTGACAAATTTGACATGGGCAAGATAAATGAGTTGTATTTGCAGATGTTGATTATATGACCTGTTTAACTTGCTCTCCTCCAGTCCTGTCATGCTAATAGATGCCTGGTAACATAAATAAAGACAATTCCCATAAGTGAGTAGCAAATGTAATTAATAATAAAGTGTATCACCTAAGATGTTCACAATCCCCACAGCACACATCTGATGAAGAGCTGTGTATGACAAACCTTACATGAGTTTTTAAGGAACACAAAATTATACTTTCTTTAAGGAAGAAATTAGTCAAGATAATTCCAAATGACTGAATATACACGTCTTTTTTCATTGCTATAGTTAAATTCTACAGTTATCAAAAATGGTTAAATGGTGTAAAATCTGACAGTAATAATTTTTTTTTTTACTCTAATGGATGACTGTTTACATTACTAAAATCTTTTCCTTGGGCAGTAATAACCAGTAGTATGACATTCTGATTAGTAGGACAAGGGAAGATCAACTTTTCTCTGACCCTACAAGCATTCTTTCTAGATCAGAGTATAATCCAAAAAGCAGTTAGTCATGTAATTTCTATGGAATTACTTGGTGTCTTATATTTTATTAGATAGAGCTTTTAAACCTGCAATGGTGCGTGCTCCTAAATCCCTTTGGTGTTTTCTAACAAAGCATTTTGATAATTTGTTTGGGCAGCAGAAATTGTAGAAGCCTCCAATGTACCTTTTTCTGAAAACAAAAAGAATATAAGCTTCATGAGTAGCCAACCAGCCAGTTTTATATCCAAGTACATATTAAATAAAAATTCAAGATAATTATGCAGCAAAAATATTTATAATAAAGATAGATTTTCCCTTCAGAAACTGTCCTTTTGACTAGCCAGAAAAACAGCAGAGATCCAGTTTTGGATGAAAGGAGCTAGATTGTTCATTATTTAATAACATAAATGGATTGTGAAAAAGACTTAAAAGGGTACTCCATAGAATCACATGCTCTTTAGCACTATCTATGAAACAGTCTTTATCATAGGGACACAGTAAGTTATGTCAGAGACAGAGCGTCAGTAGTGTTCATTGAGAATTCATTAACATGGGACAGGTCAGCAGCTCATGACAATCATGGAATAAGCTAGAATTTCATAATGAAATTTCTAAGGAAGGTCTAAGGAAGATGTAGAGTAGGGGATAAATACAAATTATAGTGTACATAATGATCAGAGTTCCTCCAAATATAGGTACACATGCACATTTTTATCTTTATGAAAGTTAAGCTACGACAAGAAGACTGACCCTTTTGCTATTTATTTGTATGAAGAAAAAAAAAAAGAATACTTGAGAAATACCAAAAAAATCTTTAAAATTTTCCTTATACATATGTCCTCATCAGTTTACAATGATTATTCTCTTTGTTTTATTTCCTTCTTTCCCTGTCATCACACTTCCCTGTAAGTTAGTATTGGACTGTCCCTGAAACTTCAGGAGGAGAAGATATCACTAAAATTCTCATCAGCCATTTAGAAACAAAGTAATCACAGCTGATTTTAGAAGTTGATATTAGCAGGTATTTATACAATTTATTGAGTAATAACTGTGCATTGCTTATTCTGAAGCACCATAAGGTATTATCTAAAACTGGAAGGGGGAAGAGGAAGGAGTAAGAAAGGAGGAAAGGATGAATTCAGGAACAGGGGACAGGGAGGAATGGCAGAGAAATAAAGGAAATATAGAGTAGCAGTTTCCAGTTCAGCTATCCCTTTTCAAACTGTTTACTAGTACAGGTACTCTTTGAAGTCAGGCCAATCTCCTGTGTCTTTTCTCTGCTGGTGGACAGATGATAGATTTGTCACTGTGCCCTCACACCAACTGCATCCAGCTGGTTCTCTTTCCAAATGACCTCCTAGCTGTGCCTTTTTGCTGTGTATTCCTAGTCCCTTGATGTTCCATTTATTCAGTCCTGTCATCTTTTCCTAATGTAGAGCTTGTGCTCTCCTGGCAGGGGACGTCAGCATCAAAAATCTCTTTCTCTAAAGCATGACTAGTTGAATTTGTACTACCAATGCCCATGCAGATGCAGTAAACCCATTCCATTTGTTACTCTCATTTTTTATAATCATGTGTGATTTGAATATCATGATTAAGTATGAAATTTCGTGAAGAATATTTGTGACTAACATAGTCGATAATTCTGTGAAATGAAAGGTTCTGCTGGTTCTAATCACAAAATCTGTGTGGGTAGCAGAGATAACTGTAATCCCCCACTGAAGTCCATACTATTCAGGTGACAATAAATTCCTATAGACCACCTCAGACAGGCTTTGTTTCATGCCCTTTTAGGCAACCTTCAGAGCAGGATTTTGGGATGAAACATTTCAGACCATATTTTTTCAAAATCCTTTTTAATACACAAAGTATAAAGTTTTAGTCTGCGGTTTTAGTTGAAAATCATTGCACTTTAGATAGGTATAGATAAGTACAAATTCAGATAAACTACAATAACTTAAAGACTAAAAGATGCTAAACTATGGATAAGTCCATATAGACTGAAAAAAAGTGTCTGATTAAAATCTTTATATGAAATATTTATTTTTATAATGTTAGAGGGCTCTATTTAAACTGAAAAGTTAAATAAAAGCTTTGATAAAACAAAATTATTACAAGATGTGAATGATACTAGACACAGGGTAAGCAAGATAAGATGGCAGATGCAGAGTATTGAGCCCAAAGAAATATTTAATTTAAAAATACCCACAAAGGTACTCAATAAAAAATAGTGCTACAGAGCAGTCAGGTTACGGACAACGACAGAAAACATCTTTGTGTGATCATTCCAAGAAAAAATAAAGAAACATATGTACATAAATGAGATTATTTCTGCTGCTGGCATCCCACCAGAAAAAAAAATAATATCCTACCAGCAAAAAAAAAAAAGGACCAGATTCTGATTAATTTCAGTGGCTTTTTGAGCAAAAACTGATGAAAATATCCAAGAAGTTAAAATCCTCCTATCATTGAAAACACTAAGAATGTGGTTATATGGGGAAAAAAAAAAAAAGAAAGAAAAAAGAAATCACTGGAATAGGTCCCTTTTTGTTTTATTTTCCATTTTTGATTTTTTTTTTTTTCCAGTCAAAAGTACTAAGATATAAAATTATTAATAATACATGATCTTTGTCCTTTTCCTTCAGCTTTAGAGAAAAATTGTTTCAGAGCTAATTTGGCCAAGAAATCCAGATCACTTCTGAATTAACATAAACACTGTGGAGACAGAATATGACTTTAAGGTTCTGTCTACATTCTGAAAAAGATTAAGTCAGGAATTGTTCTCTGGTCCTGAGGCCAAGTGGCAGAGAATTACTACATCCATATTGAGTAGTATGTCGGTTCTCCACTGGACGCTTTAGGGACTCCTGTGGTTTTATGGAGTCAGCAGAACTTTGTGTGTTGTGTTCAGTTCCAATCACCTGAAACAGGGATTATGCTTCAATTCACCAAAACTGTATTTTTATGATGTAATACTGAAAATACTCGTTATATGTTCTGGAACATAGCAAAAAGGCGCATGGAGGTGTTTGAGGGACCGAAGTTTGATGGCAAAATGGACTTTTTTTCCCTCTATTTTATGTTTACTCTGTTATTGTGCCATTTTCAAGGTTATATGGACTTAATTATTGAAATACAAATGTTCCTATGGATGTTTCTCCTCTTTCATTTTTCATGCAATTAAGCTGCTACTTTCGGAGGACATATGAAGCTCAAATCTACTTGAAGCATTTAAAACACCGTATTCAGTATTTAGTTTTCCTGCAAATTTCTTCAAAGTACATGCTGTGTCCTAAACCACTGAGAATCTATCAAACAGTTTATCACTATTTTACCATCAAATCACATTATTGTTGTGTCAATTTGTTGTGAAGACAGTTTCTTCTGATAACCTGTGATCACTTCTGCAAAACACAACAGAAAAACAATATTGTTTGACTCGTCGTTTCCCATTTCATTGATTTTTATAAAAGGCAGAGTCCAATGCTTTTCTACTACATCTCATTTTTCTCTAATTTCTTGGAGAAATTAAAAAAAAATCTCATCTAGTTTTGTTACATTTGCACATTTGTTTTTACTCAGGTTTCTATGTAGAAATAGTCTATCTGAATATGGTTTACATAACTGTCACAGTGGACATTTCAATTTGGTTTCATTGCAAAAAGGATACTATATATATGAACAAACAAGTGACTAGAATAGTTAGCCAAATTTTGACCTCAGGTGCATACTGAAACCTGTGACTCCATGGGTCTGTGCTTTCCCCTTCTATGTGCTGCAGAGCTGTGATAGCTGCTACAGTAATCTAAATAATATTAGGTGTCTTCAGTGATGAGGTGCAGAACAAAACTCAGTGAGAGAAATAATAGATAGATGAACAGTGATGTCACTTATGTAGGTCTGAGTACTGTGGCTTGGCTTTAAGCCAGTATTACTTCTACACACATACTATTTTAATAATTTTACACGTTTTCAGAAAAGAAGGGATCTCTGTTATCTTCGTCAAACTGTTCAACAAAACAGTTCAACAATATGTACATGATTTCTGTTTGAGACATAGCCCATGTTAGGAAGCCTTCTTGATTTTACTTACACTGTAGGGTAGGTGCCCTCCCTGCCATTCCCTACAGGCATGGTTCCCTGATTGTCTAGATCAAGGGGCTTAGTTGGAGCACATCATAACTATTTTTCTCCTTTTCTGCTTGCTAGGTTTTCTTCAAAAGGAAACATTGTTGGCCAGGGTTATGGTGCTCCTTCTCCTCCAACATACATCAAAAATACACATTCAGGATCCAAGCCTACAGAGTACACCAAGAAGGATGATTGTCCCACAGACAGGAAGAGCACAATGATTCAGCCTCAGATGCAGATGACAGAGATCTGGCAGATATTGCTTACAGTTAAAATATCAGAACTGTAAAAGGTGTACATTATTTCTAGTTTGGATATAAGTATTACCATTTGATAACCATTGGATTTTGCTATGCTTTCCACTGCTGGATTAAAATTCTTTCTTCTCCCCATCTTCATCCCAATCCGAAATCCAATCCCCATGTGTGTGAACTGAACTAATTTTGCTGTTTTAGGATAGTACTGTAATCAACATATTGTTCGTGTGAAAGTTCATTTCCAGCCAATACAGTCTTAAACACCAGATATATTGTGCCCCACTAGGGACAGAGCCAGCTCAAGGCTGCTCAATGGTATGAGAAAAATGGCTTCCTCTCCCTCACTGCAGCAATGAGGAAGGGAGGTCAGGCCAGGGACTGGGCTACTTCTGACATAAAAAAAGAGGGGACAGTATGAAAGAGAAGACAATATGGAAGTATCCCTTGAAGATGCTGTGGTTCTTGATGTCTTCATTCAGATAGCAAAGAACCAAAGTCCAATGCCAAGCATATCTGCCCGACATACCAAAGCCTTCACTTTGCAGCAATCAAACTGGCTTTCTAAGTTCCTGGCATAGGCAACATATGCAGCTTTGTATCTCAGGATAAACAAATGTATATGTGCGCATACCATGCTTCTGAATAAAATTTTATTTCACTTTTATTAGAAGTTATATCACTAAGTGAAAAATGAAAACAAATATATTACAGGAAAATGTATCAGAGGAGCTCCGCTTTTAACCAGAAGCCACTTTAACATTGAGCCATTAACTACCCTTTGAACATGATAGCTGCATAAGTTTTCCACCCATCTTGCAGTCTATCTATACTGTCCATGCCTCATCAGATTGTCATTGGATTTTGCTATATTGTTTGATATTTTACTGCTAAAATCAAAGGACTTCTTCAGCTCGCCCCTCACCCACTGAGCAAGTTAGTTCATCACAGAAGGCAGTCTCATTGGTCAAACATGATTTACCCAAGCAAAGCCACCTCCATAAATGTTAATTTATACATATACACATATGCAAAGCATGCTGAAGTCCATGATGTATGTAAAAAGTTACCTAAAATGAATGCCAGATTAAATCCCATATATGTCTATAGTCTTATATATGAGTAAGATAAAACAAAATAAAGAAATATGCTTATATCCAAATCAATTTAAGAAATTAAAAAAAAAAATTAGGTTCAAGTGGGTGCCTTGAAAATACTTTTATATACTCCAATTAAAGACTGGTTTGTCTCTGAACCAAAAGTCACCTGATTTTTGAGCAGACTGTTGTTAATATCCTGACACTGGGTGTCCATGTGTAAAAATGGATGTTAAGAGTTTGATCTGAGTCTATTTGTTGAAGAAAGGCATGTTTCCTTTCTGTCTTATTTTGTAAACCAAGTCTAATTTGCCTACAGTTTCTCAGCTGCCACGTTAATCTGTTCCATGTTACTTTTACTGCTGTGTAATAGGTGGAAAAAAATACCCCTCTCACAGGTTTCCACGAAGATCTAATTCTTCTTCCAAGACATTTTAGTTCTTTGCTTCAGTGTTGTTGTAAAAGTGCTAGTTAACTCATTGTGAAAGGGAGGTCTATCACTGAAAAATATTCACCCAATACTGAGAAGTGAAATCCAGAAAAGCCTTTTAGAATAGTTACTTTTCAATATAAGGGAGTGATTCTGTGAGTTGCTTCCTATGATCTTTTAATACAGAAATACAACTGTACTTCAAAGAACTTTCATATTCATGCATGTTTCAAATTCATTAATAAAGGATAGTCATTTGATAAAATATCTTTATATACTGCAAGAAACAAAAATTTATAACCTAACTAATTTTTTTTCTGTTTGAAGAGAATACAAAAACATTGCTCACAAATAAGTCAGAAATTTCAGTACACAGTCATCTTGTAGCCCCCTCAAAGGTCGACACTGTCTTCAGTTCATAGATAACAAATAGTGCGTACAGAAAACAGATATCAATATAACTTCTTATTTATATTCCTCCTTTCAGCATAGTACATAGTGTCAGGGTACAAGTTTCAACTCCTTTATGGATTTTCATAGTTTCAAAGTAGTGCTGAGATTAAGCCAGCTGAAGAACAAATATTAATGCCAACATTAACATCCAGCCGTGAACAGCCAGTCCAGCTTTCAGCTGGCATCAAGCCATGTAGCATAAGTATCATCATTCCTGTCCCAAAACCAGTATCCCCAACAGAGTAAGAAACTACGTACTAACAGAGGAGTATAGCATAGCATATCACAGCTTAGCATAGCATGGCATAGCATGGCATAATTTAGCATTGAAGAGAAAATAAGGTTTCTGCTAGTAATTTTCACTTGCTGTTTCACTTTACCTCTTGTTTCTCAGGCTAGCTAGAAAAAGATCCAGTTCAGAGTTCACTAATACCTACTTCCTTATTACCAACTGCTGACAACTTCTGGAGAATAAGACCCTCATGCAAAGAGGATGAATATTACGATAGATAAAATATTTCCTTGCAGTAATTAACTACAGTTACATCTGCAGCAATTGTTTGATGAACATCCTGGAGCAAAACAAAATTAATGTTTTCTTTTCCTCCAAAGATTTTTTTTTCTGCAAAAACTTAGAAAATCTGTACTTAGAATTGTTATTTCAAAAACTAATGTTACAGTAACAAGCAGCAACCCTACCGTGATGTCAGCAGCAGTTCTGTTTCTTTCTGTCAAAGGCAAAATAAATGAAATGTTTCTGTGATGAAATAAACAGAAACCAATCCAGTTATAATAGTCCCTAATGATAAGTTTGGTGATGTGGAAAAAGTCTGATTTCAAACCACTTTCAAGAAAATAAGAATATCTGGATTAGTTGAACATATATTGGTAAGAACAATATCCTCATTGTTAAGAGAATTGTAATCCTATTTGTTCTGTAAAATGAGATAGCTTTGAATCTTGCAGACTTTGCTTCTAGGATGACCTTCTTCCACTTGGATCTAAAAAACGCCATTCAGAAAGAAACTGTTTAGTTCATATTCCATTTCTTCAGAGATCATGCCTGTGAAAATTTCCACACTCAGAATAGAATTCAAGCACTTGTTTTTCTTGATAGGAATCTTGCCAAGTATTAGGGTCTTTTTTCATAGAAGGCATTTTTTTTTGTCCTTTAGTGGGAGCAAGGAGATCATGCACCATTTATTTTTTTGATGGATTAATCAGCAGAACAGGGTTTAAATGAGAGTTTGACTTGACCAATATTTGTCATTAATCACTTTTTTTTTTAAAATATTGGGCATTGTTTATCTACAAAAGCCTGAACTGTGACTTAAGTGGGTACAATGCTGTCCTGGTTTAACCCCAGCCAGCTACGGAGCACCACACAGCTGCTCATTCACTCCCCCTCAGTGGGATGGGGGAGAGAATCAGAAGAGTAAAAGTGAGGAAACTCATGGGTTGAGACAAAGACAGTTTAATAGGTAAAGAAAAAGCCACATGCACAAGCAAAGCAAAAGAAGGAATTAATTCACTCCTTCCCATGGGCAGGCAGGTGTTCAGCCATCCCCAGGAAAGCAGGGCTCCATCACATGTAGCGGTTACTTGGGAAGATAAATGCCATCACTCCAAATGTCACCCCCTTCCTTCTTCCCCCAGCTTCCTATGCTAAGCATGACATCATATGGTATGGAATATCCCTTTGGTTGGTTGGGGTCAGCTGTCCCAGCTGTGTCCCCTCCCAGCTTCTTGTGCACCCTCAGTCTACTCACTCGTGGGGTGGGGTGAGAAGCAAAAGAGACCTTGACTCTGTGTAAGCACTGCTCAGCAGTAACTAAAACATCCCCATGTTACCAACACTGTTTTCCACACAAATGCAGAACATAGCTCCATACTAGCTACTATGAAGAAAATGAACTCTATCCCAGCCAAAACCAGCACACTGATATGAAATTGGACCAAAAAATCAGGATGTTTGATTCAAATGAAAGACATACAAAGAATGAATAGTGGAAAGAATAAAAAGAGGTGAGGAGTTAAATCAATGTATCATATTCTGAAGTGTGAATATCATAGAGTAAAATTAAGTTTTAGCGTTTTGCCTCATGCTAAGGATGCTTTTCAGTTTTTCACTACAGGTTTCCTGCAGATATAAACTGGGATCTGAGATGACAATTTCCAGTTCTATTCTTTTTCACGATGTTGAAATACTGTTGGTGAGAGATTGTAAGAGAGAAAAGAATCTGCAAAAATTAGTGGTAATGCTATTGATAAGGTCAGATATTAAATAAAAAATTCAGAAATCCCTGTGATATCATTAAAATTAATTGAGAAATTACTGACAAGCATAGTTCTACTGCAGTTACCTGCTAGTCAGAGGGAGAAGAAGTGATAAGTAGGCTTAGGGATTTGAACCAGAAAATATATCTTTACAGCAAACCTGTCAAAAGCAAGTTCTCATGACAGAAGGTTAAAGTTCTTTATGACTGAGAGTCTGGTTTCAACTGACTTGCGGAAAACTAGTGATGCATAGTAGGCTTAGGAAATTCAGTTCAACAATACATTCACATTAGTCCAGTGAATTTCTTGTTATGAAACCTCAGACAGTCTTAGTAGTGATGGTTCCTCAGTAAAGAAAGGTTACATCAAGTTATGTGTAGGTTAAACAGCATTCTCTACACTTGCCAGTGCTACAGGAACAAAAGGGAATGAAACATGTAACTTGTTAATGCCACCACAATACTGTGTGTTTACATTTAAAATCAATATTTTCTTTCACATCATACTGTAGGTGACATATTCTTGGCAGTTAAACCTGTCAATATTGTAGAATGTCCTTGTAAATGAATAATGCGAACAAGACTTTTTTTTCCTTAAATTCTGGTTTTCTAAAAATGTTAGTATAGTCTTTATGAATGTGTAGAATGGAATTACTTCTCATAAAGGCTTCCCCCTTTTAGCCCAGTTTCCTGTATTGCAGGGAAATGACATGCAGGTCAAAGCAAAACAAAGCAAACCACCTTTTTCTTATGACATTTTTTTCTCAAAACCAAAATAAACCAACAAAATAATCACCCCCCTCTCTCCAAACAAACAAAACCCCCCACCAAACCATCAAAATCCTAGAAAAGGTTGGGTTATAAACATTACTGCATATAACAATACTTATCTACATAGCATATATATGAGCACAAGAGCTCAAAATAGTGAGTTTTTATTCTGCTCTAACATTACGAATGACAAAAAAACACTGGGGCTGCTGCAGTGCTGATAGTTACTCTTAGATAACTCATGTTTCTACACAGCTTTTAGTAAATTCTATAACATCTCAAAACCTCTTTTTGTCTGATCTAAAAAACTGGTCTCAACAAGCAAAGCTGAGAGATATGGCATCTTAAAAAAGTGTGAAGATAACATTAACATCGAGAGAACAATATCGACAGAGTATGTGGAGGTGATTGTTTTACAACAGTATTTCTCCTGCTTCAATTGACAGTATGTAAGTCTTAAGGGGCTATAGGTTAAAATTAGGTGAAGCAAGACCATTTCTGTTTTGTTTAGGGTTTTAAATGTAAACACATATATCTGTAAAAAAAGATATTATGAAGTCTGTTTTTTTACGTTTTTCAAAGATTTTAGTACCATATGGTTTTTCTTGGTTTCTCTAGTGTAGTGGTATGATTGAGATCCTCCTGCAGTCTTTTTTTTTTTTTTTAAATAAAAGTAAGTCCCTATTTAACTTGAATATTTTATTTTCTATTTTTTAAAGATTTTATGCTTCTTTCTTTTACCTTCCTGCCTATTTTCATGAAACTCTTAAGAAATCAGTATTCTGATGATTCTATTCAGTTGCATGTATTTTAGAACAAACAATTGCATATGTTTTAGAATAACAGTTTTGCGTCTGTATTGGGTTTACGTGGCAAGGTTTTGGTAGCAGGGGGGCTACAGGGGTGGATTCTGTGAGAAGATGCTGTAAACTTCCCCCGTGTCCAATAGAGCCAGTGCCAGCTGGCTCCAAGATGGGCATGTCACTGACTAAGGCTGAGCCCATCAGCGATGGTGGCAGTGCCCCTGGGATAACATATTTAAGAAGGGAGAAAAAAACCCTGTGCAACAGCAGCAAAGGAGAGGAGTGAGAATATGTGAGAGGAACAGCTCTGCGGACACCAAGGTCAGTGAAGAAGGAGGGGGAGGAGGTGCTCCAGGCACAGGAGCAGAGATTCCCCTGCAGCCCCTGGTGAAGACCATGGTGAGGCAGGCTGTCCCCCTGCAGCCCGTGGAGGTTAACGGTGGAGCAGATATCCTCCTGCAGCCTGTGGAGGTCCCCACACCAGAGCAGGTGGATGTGCCTGAAGGAGTCTGTGACCCTGTGGGAAGCCCATGCTGGAGCAGGCTCCTGGCAGGACCTGTGAACCCGTGGAGAGAGGAGCCCACGCTGGAGCAGGTTTGCTGGCAGGACTTGTGACGCTGTGGGGGACCCATGCTGGAGCAGTCTGTGTCTGAAGGACTGAACCCCATGAAAGGGACCTATGCTGGAGCAGTTCCTGAAGAACTGCAGCCTGTGTGAAGAACTCATGTTGGAGAAATTGTGGAGAACTGTCACCTGTGGGAGGGAACCTAAGCTGGAGCAGGGGAAGAGTGTGAGGATTCCTCCTCCTGAGGAGGAAGGACTGGCAGAAACAACGTGATGAACCCCCATTCCCTGTCCCCCTGTGCCACTTGCAGGGTGGAGGTAGAGAATTTTGGAGTAAAGTTAGGCCTGGGAAGAAGAGTGCAGTGAGGAGAAGGTGTTTGAGGATTTGGTTTAATTTCTCATCAGCCTACTCTGATTTGATTGGTAATAAATTAAATTAATTTCCACAAGCTGAGTCTGTTTTGCCTGTGACAGTAATTGATGAGTGATCTCTCCCCGTCCTTGTCCCAACCCCCAAGCCTTTTGTTATGTTTTCCCTCTCTCTGTCCAGTTGAGGATGGGGAATGATAGGGCTGCTTGGTGGCTTGGTGACCTGGCATCCAGCCAAGGTCAACCCACCACAGTAATGAAAAAAATATTGATGATTTTCATTGAAACTGTCAGTTTTAGGGTGCTTTGAACAAGTCTTAATTTCACTCTAAATGATTTATTTTACATCGTACTCTGGGTGATGTTTTCTTGGCAGACCTATATATTCCAAAAGGTTTCAGAAAGCATGAATATTTGCAAGATGATAAATTGCTATCAGTTTTTTTCCTTACATTGTCTGTAACTAATAATTATTTGTTTAAATGTGAATAAGGTGTCAGAAGACATATTCTATTTTGTGTTTCATAACTTACCTTGCAGAAAACTCTGATGAAAGACAAATAATTTATTTCATGTGTTTGTATACTCAAATTATTTTGAAACTCTACTGAGCATGCTTCCTCTTGCAAATAAGGATTAATTATGTAACAGCAAGCTTGTACATGTGATAAGATCTTTCCTGATAATAGTTTTATAGTAAAATAAATATCTTAAACAATGAATCAGTACCTCCCCCATATTGGCCTTCAGAAATGTGCCAAAATAACTGTATGATAATGATTACCTTGAAAGACCATTCATCATTTAATTAATTTCAGTTCAATAGCCAGTGACCTTGCTTACCAGCCCACCCTTTACTCCCTCTGAGGTTGGAATGGAATACCTGAGAACAAGTCTATCAACTAGGCTTAAGTCTCTTTGAAAAAACAACATGACATTAGTGGACTCAAAGGGGTGACGGGAAGATCAATTTTTGCTGAGGTTGTCCAATCAGTCATATACAACTACATTAACATTGCTCCAGTGTTCTCCTTGTCATTACAGTCATTCTGGTCACCCAATGCACTGACTATGAATGTGAGAAGAGACCTGACCCATATGCAAGAGGGGATCAGGAATAACACAGTACTTCATCTGGAAAAAGAAAAGGCAGCAAAGGCTGTTTATTCTGATGCAGAGACATGTAGTCCATATTGATTAAATCAGGGAAGTCAAGACTATGTGACTTTTTAAGGCTGAACAGCAGACATCTTCCACAGCGAAAATGACAGGAAGTACATTGTAAACACATTCTTTAATGTTGTACATTAAAGTCCTGGAAAAAAATATTTGCTTAGTACTTGTTAAATATTAATGTGGATTTGTATTATGTATAAACATAGAGTGATCAATCTTTTATTATCTAATATTTGGTATTTTTTAAATAAATAAGTAAAAATATTCTCTCTTCTCTGTTTCTTACCAAAATCTGAAATCACACAACACTGCACAGTTCGAAAGAACTTACCTGCCTATGATGGGCACTTCTTATCAAAAGTTAGAAATACTGAAATAAAAGTCATCTTGTTACCAGAGTTTTAAAATCAACTGTCTAATTCTTATTTAACCAGATCCCACCTCAGCTTCTGCTGTATATATTTTTGAAAGAAAACCAAATATGTTTGCAAGAGAGCACAAACCAAATGGATCCATGCACTTTTAAAATAAAGGATAAAGTTTAATATATTGCAGTAAGTAATCAACAAATTTAAGAAGTAGTTTTCCAGTTACTGGCCACATGATTTCATCTTATGAGCAGTAAAACTTTTCTAAGCAGTATCTATGGTGACAAGGAGAGGAAAATAGAAAACAAAATAATTTTATTCAATTATTTGACAAGCACGTTAAAATATGTTTTTTAAAAAGCTTAGGACATTACTAAGACTCCCAGTCTTTTACAAGTTACTGTTTTGACTCATGTGGAAAAGAAGAAGAACGCTGCAATTATATGCAAGTATAGACTCACTGCTGTGTTAAGTTTCAGCTTTCTTCTTTGATAATACTTCAGGTTACTAATTGCAGTTTGACTGCCAAAATAAACTTATCAGGTGAGCAACTACCTTTTTAAAGAGAATTGAAAGAACAGAATTTTTGTTGAGGTGAAAGAGGTTCATATGAAATTTCTCAGCAAGAGTCTCTCAGCTGCTATGGTAAATGCTTGGTAAATTGCATAAATTCCCACTGTATGGTATGAACATTCAAAATTAAAGCGGTGTTTAGCTGAGGAACTCTTTAAATGAAAACTACTGCAAGATGTGAGAGAGTTGATTCCTGTTTCCCTGGAGATGATTAAACACTGAATAAGAGGCAATAATGAAGTAAAATATAGGAAAATTAAAGGTTTGATCATTTTATTTTTGAATGCATGGTAGTCTTAGCTACTGCTTTAAAAAAAATGGCTATTTTGAAAGCTACCAGGTAGAAAAGTACTAACATAAAGCATTTCCATATCTATCTGTATCTATCTGTGGCATCTATATGATGTAAAGGTATATGCTTTCAAAATTACTTGAATAGATAAATAGATGAGTAGAGGCTGGTAAGGCAGATGAAAATGATATTTGAAAATTTAAATATGACAATTTAAAGTATATGTCATTGGAGACATTTCCTTCTTTAATGATCACACTTTGGAGAATATACGCTTGAGAGCAGTAAGGACAGATTTCTCCCCTTTGTAAAATTAGGGATAATTTGCCTCCTTGACTCCCTCAAAGTAAAGCAATGAAACCATCACCAGGCTTTATTACAGTTATACCAACATTTGAGTGATGGGCTTAACATTGATAATGGAATTTATATCTGAAGATGTGTAAGAAGTATATATTTTCAAGGATACAAGCTCTGTGTTTCAGTTCTGCTCTACAAAACATACAATAAAGGATGAAAGAACATGTTTTGTGCCATTGCCATATTTTTCAGAGGTGCAGATTTAAGATTAGTGCTGGCTGTGATTTACTTATCCCAATTTCCGTAAAAATGGGATAGATGTAATCTGTACAATTTTTTTTTTCTCTAAAGGTCATTAAAAGCAGAATTTCTTTTGTATGTTGCTGCATACTTAGTGAATGTCTTAAAACTTCTCTTTATAACCCTTCTGAAAATAAGATCAATTACCCAACTGACTATTACAGATCCAGCTGCTGGTTTCTGTCTCTAGATACTTGTTTGAAAACCATGTTAGCTAACGCAGAGTAACTCACAGCTTCTGCCTCAGATGTAATAAGCATTCCGCAAGAACTAATGACTAATATGAAGCAGTAATGTACAAATAAACCCACAGATTCCAAAAAGAAGAAGAGAGCAGGAAGGAAACCATTGTGTCATCCTGAGTTATCAGGGTCACCACATTGTCCCTCAGTGTGGCATATCTTCAGAATTTGAACAGTCAATAAAACTGCATGGGACCATGTATTAACAAAATGTGCCAGTGTAATACAAGTCTGTAAGCTCAGTAATAAGCAATATTCACATGTGAACAATCTTTGCAATTACTTTGTGAACTCTGACCACCTTGTTTCTGGCATGGGACAAGCAAAGCACAGTAAGTTTATCAGTTTCTGGTAGTAGCATGGAGAAAACAATTACTGTGCATTTAGGGCATTCAGAAAGAGGTCCTATGGAGAAAATACAAAAAAGAACTACTGCATATTAAATAAAATAGAGTATTTGCAAATAAAAATAATAATACAGAAATGGAGAAGTATTTAGAATATATAAAGAAAATGCATGTGGAAAGTTAAAGTGCAAAAAGAGGAAAATCAGTGAAAGGGATGCAATGAAATGGGACAAGGAATGCCAGATGGGAGAATCATAGAATCATAGAATGTCCTGAGTTGGAAGGGACCCCTGAGAATCATCGAGTCCAACTCCTGTCCCTGCACAGGACAACCCCAAAATTTATACAATGTGTCTGAGGGCATTGTGCCACTGCTTCTTGAATATCGTCAGGCTTGGTGTCGTGACTACCCCCCTGGGGAGCCTGTTCCAGTGCTCCACCACCCTCTGGGTGAAGAACCTTTTCCTAATATCCAACCTAAACCTCCCCTGGCACATCTTCCTGCCATTCCCTTGGGTCCTATCATTGGTCACCAGAGAGAAGAGATCAGCGCCTGCCCCTTCTCCTCCTCCCCTTGTGAGGAAGCTGTAGACTGCAATGAGGTCTCCCCTCAGTCTCCTCTTCTCCAGGCTGAACAAACCAAGTGACTTTAGCTGCTCCTCATATGGTTTCTCCTCTAAACCCTTCACCAAATTTGTGGCCCTCCTCTGGACACTCTCTAGTAGCTTTATATCCTTAATGTACTGTGGCACCCAAAACTGCACACGGTACTCGATGTGAGGCTGCACCAGCACAGAGCAGAGCGGGACAATCCCCTCCCTCGACTGGCTAGCAATGCAGCTCTTGATACACTCCAGGACATGGTTGGCCATCTTGGCTGCCAGGACACACTGTTGGCTCATGTTCAACTTGCCATTGACCAGAACCCCCAGATCCCTCTCTGTGGGGCTGCTCTCCAGCCTCTCATTCCCCAGTCTGTATGTACATCCAGGGTTGCCGTGCCCCAGGTGCAAAATCTGGCACTTGCTCTTGTTAAACTTCATACGGTTGGTGATTACCCAGCTCTCTAATTTGTCTTGATCTCTCTACAGTGTCTCTCTGCCCTCAACAGAATCAACAGTTCCTCCCAGTTTGTGTCATCAGCAAACTTATTTAGTATTCCTTCCAGTCCTGCATCCAAGTCATTTATGAAGACATTAAAGAGCACTGGCCCTAAGATGAATCCCTGCAGAATCCCGCTAGTGACTGGCTGCCAGCCTGATGTAACCCCATTTGCTATGACCCTTTGAGCCTGACCCATCACCCAATTGTTCACCCAGAAAAACTTAGTATGAAGAAAAAGAAAGAATAATCTCATGACCAAAACTCTGGATGCTGGACTGGCCAGTTCTGTGAAGCGATAGAAATAAAACTAATAACACCCATTAAAAAAAAATGAATAACAGAGTAATGAAGAAAAGAGTGCTGATATAGTGAAAAAGTCCTTTTTATTTTTCATCTTAAACACATTTTTTTTTTTGTTTTACTATAATATTGTCAAAGAGGTGAGAGATTTGGTATGATATGTTCCTTTCCCAGATAATTCTTATATCACTTCTGAGGGAGTCTCTGATTTACATGGTTGATCTTGATGAACTTGTTCAGCATTCCTGAGAAGGAATATAACAGCCAGAGTGTTACTTGCTATGAGTTAGTGTATTTTTATTGACTTGGTGGAACATTGTTATTTCTGTCAAGTAAAACCCACTTTGTGCATGTATGAAATATTGAGAACAGAAATATAAACTACCAGTTCAACCTAGCCATTTTAGGTTCATCATCATTAAGAATTCAGATACTCAACATAGTGTGATGAAGGTGTATATTGTACAATACTGTACAATACAATATTTTTATTGTACAGATATTGTAGAATATCGTACAATACAATATTTTTACGTGTGTCATATGTGACTACTATATGCCAACTAATGACTTTTGCTATGGCAATCAAAAGTCAATTTTGGTCTTAAGTACTAGACTTAAATAACAAATATTTAAACACCACTAGGTCGTTCATGCACAACTTAGATATTTCTGTAAGTTTTGCATTTTCAACTGAGTTAACCAAGTTGTTGACATTTTGAAGAAACATGAAGGACCTCAATAGTAATTACGCTGAAGAGTAAAACCAAAGTGTGTATACATTTAATTTGAATGTACTCAAATGAAAAAGAGTGTTTTCTATAACTTAATTGTTACATTTTGCAGACAAAAATCTATTCACCTTATTTAGGACCTAAGCATATTTTGACTATTGTGATGTACTGCATTATGAAAATGGGACCTGATGGAAATCTGATGGTGTTGGCTAGCAACCACATTCTGGAGCTGGAAGAAGAATAGGGAGAAAAAAACATCTTGCTTGAAGTTATTTTCTACCTCAGCTGTTTATATCTCCTCAAGGGTTTAATACGGATTTGTAAGAGCTCTGTTTTCTGAAATCTACTCCCTCTCTTCCTATATATTAGTACTCACACAGATTTTGGTAAATCTTATTTATTAATCAAATCAGGTTTTTTTATTTATTTAGGTTACAGCTTGTTCTATATATGGATATTCTGGCACTAATTATAGAACAGATTGTGTTGGGATTTCTACAGGACTGCACTATGGCAATACAGATTAAGCAATTAACCTTGATGTCACTGTAATTATTAAGATACTTTAGCAAAATGAACTGATTTCCCCACAGGATGTTCTGTTGAAATCAACTTCTACTCTTTTCAAGATGCTAAAATAGAAAATGTTAATGGAAAACTAAGTTTGCAATTTTAATGAGCTGTTGGGTATACAGACCTTTTCAGCAGTCATCTTTAAGTGTTTCACACAATAGTTCATTCCAAACTGACAATATATATTTTTCATATATATTCATAAAAGTGTCCATATTGCATATGACAATTAAAACAACATACAATAATATTCTGTGGAGATCAGGAAAAAAATTAGAAAAAAGAAAGGAATAGATAATACCTCTTTACTGTGTTTTTACCATGCAACTTTTGACCTTAAACAAAGCTTATTCTAAAATATATACCCAAGAGAAACTAGCTCATATTTACATTCTGTACAATATCAGCCCTTAATATTCAGACAATAAAATTACTTGCATCCAATAGCAGAATATTTTGCACTAAAATCTACTATATTAGAAATACAATAACATGAAATATTTTGGCTTCTTACTAACACATATATTTAAATTTTTAATCCTTTTTAGAATCTTATAGTTACTTTATTACTTCATTTTATTAAAAATAATTTTATTAAAAGTACTAGTTAATTCTTTTTAACCAACTCAAATATGAAATTAATATCAATCTAAAAAAGAATCTTTAAAATCTCTTGACTGTGCTCTTTCCTGTGTATAGGAAGAATATCTGTCCTGTAGAAATTTCTTTGTAAAGAAGTCATTTTCTTCAATCAACCATTACATTTCAATCATTACATGTAATGATATGAAGTCTAACTGCAAAAGTAAGATTATATATTCTCAAAGGATAAAAAAATTATTAGACCAGAAGTAGTGATTACGTTATTATGCTATTTAAAGAAACATTTTAGCAACTTTATTGCGTTTTTAAATAATTTTATGAAGATAAATTTGAATGTATTTCAAATACTATTTAATATTCAGAGTAGTTACTTGGTAAACTAATGAAATACACATCTAGAATAATTACTATCATACATTCAATTGTAACTATATTACAAAAAAGAGTAGACGTACTTTATTCAAATTACTGTTATTAAAAGGTTTCATTTACCTTCCAAAGCAGAAATTTTTTTAACATATAACTATAATGCCACAAAAGAAAAATGGTGAACATGAAGAAAAAAAAATCTTAATTTTTTTATATTAGGAAAAAAATGTATCATTTACCCTTTTTCTAATTTTTCTAGTGCAGCACGTGTGTATAGCACTGAAGGGTGTAGAAACAGGTGCTTAATTTATTTGTAAATGGTACTAAAGCTATTAGCTGCATTGGTAATTCTCCAAACAATTTTATTAATATTTTTCAAAAGAAGGAAGAGTTCTTGAAATTCTGCATTCTCTATCTCATAGCAGAAACACTTTTTGATTTTTCTTCAAACCTCGATGAAATTGAGGAAAAAAAATAATTTTTTTTTTTTTTAGAAAATATATTGGCTTTGTTGGGTTTGTATTTCCCAAGTATATTTATTTAGAGAAACTTAGAACTTTTTTTTTTTTAAAAATTGCTTTTTTTTCAATGAAAAAATAAGAGTTGTAGGTTTTCTGGGGTTTGTTTTTGTTTTGAGAGCAGTGGATTATTTACAGACATTTAAGCAGACAGAGATGCAGCTGCACTGGAGCCATTTATGCAGGAATATGTAAAAAAGTGAGAGAGAAAAATGAAGAAAACCTTACCTAACCCAGTCAGGATACTGAAGGATTTATGGTGCTTTAAAAACAAAAGGAAACTTAATAGGCAGATCTCTTTCTACAGCAACTGCAATTTTGATTGAAAATGACAGGACTGCTATAACGACTGTGTCTCAAGCAGTGCATTTACCTGATTCCTCCCAGCACAATGTAGCCTCCTTCCTCTCTTGTTCCGTCCTACAGGTCTTATTGCTAAAAGCAGCAATTTCAGAAATATATTCTCAACAGATGCTGGCAGGACAGAAGAATCCATTGCTGACTGTTTGTGGTCATTCATGTTTATCATTTGCTCCAAAGTTTTTCTTCTGTAGCCTTTTTTTCGCCTGAGCATATTTCACTCTTTTCCTCTGCTTTGCAGATGTTTGTATTTAAGGAAAACCTTGTCCATCTTTAATATGTTAAAAGTTTCTGCATATTTGATTGTGTTTGCAGTATGCCGAAGAAAATATTCTCTAAAGCATTTAATAATGAGAATTATTTGTTAGTAATTCTGTTAGTGAGCTGGAAATTATTCAGTTGGAATATTTAAGTAAGTGCTTTGAGGGTGCTTTGATTCAACAGTGAGGTGACAGATACCTTCCAGAAAAGTACTAAAAATACACAAGTTATATGGAGAAATATGAAAATTACAGAAGAGTGAAACATTTCACTGGAATTCCTCTAGGGGCTGAATGCAGAGAAAATAAAGAAAAAAAAAAAAAGAATTATTGACATAATCAGGATATAAAACTGTTCTGAGGTGAGTTATAGTGTATTGAATAATCATAGTTATTTAACACTTGATTTATTGAGTGCTGTCTTTTTGTCAGTTTTTTTAATAAATGTAATCAAAAGGGATACATTTACAAACAAAGGTGCTTTTTTTCTGGTTGACTGCCATAAAGGACAAGATTATTATTAGTATTATATATTAATCATGTCATTTACCTACTGAAAATGTTTCTAAAAATGTGTATTTCCATTTTTGTAATGTGTGGAACAACTTCTAGGATAATGGCAGAAATAATTCAGGGAGAACATAAGAACTTCCTGCTTTCTCATCTCAGAGCCCAAAACACAAGCCTTAGGGTTCCTTTCCCCTTTCCTGAGATTTTTTTTTCTTTCTTTCTTTCCTTTCTCTTTCTTGTATGTGTTGAAGATCCTTCATTTTCTCATCCTCTAGCTTTTTGTCAAAGGTCCTTGATGTTTTCTTCCCTCTTGTACTAGGATTATGATATAGTTGTTTTTTTTAAAATAATAAATTACATATTTCACAAATGGCTGCCCCATAGTGGATGGATTATTTGTTTCACTTGTTCTTGTTGCTCGGGAATGAAAATGCTATCACCTTGTTTTCTTTATCATGTCATTTGAATTTCTATTGAGATTCAGTAAAGTCATGATAGGCTTAAATAAACACATTCAACACATTTTTTTCCTCTCTAAATATTTCCATAACCAATCAATTCCTGCCATTTAAGCAATATTTTTTATTTTTATATGGGCGGTATAAGCAGTGAATTGCAATGGGGGAAAAAGAAATTATCTGAAATTCTCTGAATCAGAAATGTTAAAGAATCATGTTTTCTGGAAATATACAGACATAAAGAAAAATAACACACATATAACTGTAAAGGAAGATAACATTTCTTATTGTCTGTATCAGAAAAACAACAGCCCCTATTAATATTTTCAAACTATTTTTACATAATTCAAATCTAATACTAATTGAAATAAAATTGGACTAAAATATAAACCAGAATCAAAGTATAAACAAAACTGGTCTTAGAAAACAGACTTAAAAAAAAGTTACAAGTTTCCTGTATTTCTTCTTGAGTTTTGAAACATTCATATCCACCATTAGAGGAAAATCGAGATGGTCCAGACAATTTTTGTATTTTTTTTTTAAAGGTTTTCTGTCTGTTCTTCACACACAGAAGGTCTATAGATACCTCCATCATTGATACTATTAACACCTGTTATTGAAAGAAAAGAACTAGCCTCCTGAAGTACAGTTCCTAAGAAAACTACAAGAAAACAATAATCACCTTCTCAAGTATTGGTTCAATTACAATTACTTTTGGCCACAAAATTCTGTTGGAAACTTAAGCTCTCACTGAACCATATAAGACAGTTAGAACCAAAGATTTTTTAGAGTCTTAATTACCCAATTCAAAGAAGTAAGTTTCTGTAACATGCTAAGAGATTGTCGCTGAATCAGTGCTGTGAGGCCTCCCAAAGCTAAAAGAAATAGTGCACCAAGGATGAGTTTATACTGCAGTAGGTTAGACTCTACTGTGAATGCAGTTATGATCAATGCAGTACTCCCTGTGTCCTCAAGGAACATGTAAGCCTTTTAGAAATTACAATTTATTTAAAACATACTTTTCTTAGACAGTATGAAGAAAGGCCAAGAAAAGCAAACCTTGAACAGCTATTTGCTGTATACGATACTGTAACATAACTGTTAATACTTTTTTTTCAAAAGAGAAACATGGTTAGCTTTTGTCATAGAGATTCATCATAATTAAGGCATTTATATGTTAGGAATGTGATAAAAACTGGTTTCCTTAGCTTCTCATCCCCACTTTTACAAGACAATTGATCCCACCTTCTTTAGTCTTGGGATGGCTTCTTTTCCAAGTTTTTGTCTTTTTCCACTAATTATATGTTAGATTGAATTAGATTGCATAAGAGAGTTTAAAATTTTGACTAATTGTTCTCTCTAGAAGGAGAAGAATCATCTTAAACCTGTAATCCTTCCAATATTAGGCATGTAGTCTCATATACTTTCTCATTTTCCAGGTTCCAGCAGAGAGAAATAGGTGTTTCCTAAGATGATTAATCACATTGAAATCACATTAATCACCTTGAAAAGGAAGTGTTTTGGTTTGGTGGGATGATTCACTGAAGGAAGTGACAATTAGCTTTGTTACAGGCTTTGCTTTTTGTTGGCTGAAGTTAAATGAAAAAAAAAAAAAAAACTGGTTTGGGCCTCTCTATTTTTTTCAAAGAGGTTTGTAACTTTGATTATTTTTTTTCTTAGAAAAATATTAAATGGTTGGGTTAAGCATGGGGGACATTTAGTTCTTCATCTTGAAGTAGTTGCAATCTGTTTTTGGAAATCTGGTCCTTAGACTTCTGTATCACACAGTCTCAAATGACTGCAGAAATAATAAAGGAAGAGAAGGAGAATGTATATAGCTAACTAGTTCAGTGCTAACAAAGGAGAAGCCAATCTAATTTTTAGTGAGAAAACCATGCTGTTTATAAAGTTTTAAAGGTTCATTTAAAGAGAAAATAAAAATGCAATTATAGAAAATAAATGACCAGATTATGAGTTCAGAATACATTATGTTTCTCAGAGAGCGTAATTATAGTTGTGTCATTTGTTCAGTTATATTCAAGGTTGTAGCAGCACTTATATTATAAACCCTATATTTCAAGGTTTATAACTTGGCAGTAAGAAATTTACTTAGCAGTGAAAATTAAGTGTCAACCCCAGAACATGTTATTTAACAGTCTTTCTCATTTCTTAATGCCTAAAAGTGTAAGACTAAAAAGAAGGAAAACACTAATTGAGCCAGAGCTATGTTACTTTGGCACTACAGCTAAAAATAGCACAAAATTAGCACAAGTATTCATTAGCAAGAATGCTTAAGTGCTACTTTGTGGTAGTATGCAAAGTTCCTGTTTGTTCAGTATTGTAATACAATAAAAGTAAACGCCCTTCATGTTTTCACTACCTTTGAAGATAAAGGATCCTTCCCCCCGCCCCCCCCGTTTATTTTACTTGTTTTGGGTTTTTTTTCTGGGGGAAGGGGGTTGGTTGGTTTTTTTTTTTTTTTAGAAATAAACTTATTTTTGATACTACAAGTTATTCTACCTTAGCATATAGAAACCATTAGCTTCCAAACCATTAACTTCTACACAGTTTGGAACTGAATCTTTGCTTCTTTTTTCACAGAGGTGGTGGAGTGAGTTAAGTTTTCCTTCACATCTACTATCCTTTTTTTCACTTCTTCCTCAAAAATGTGCACCAGTTTTAGTTCCAATCCAGTTTTCTATAGTTTGCTACTTGTTTTCCTTTCGTTTTATTACTTCCTAAACATATATAAACATAAGTGATTTATGTGTGCATGTATGCATATATATACATATCTATAATATGTATATAAATAACAATGTGCATTGATACATGTTTCTCATCAGTCTCCAATTAACAGCACTTATTTAGCCTCTGTATAAAGAAACCCTGTAAAATTTACATTGAAGCGGAGTCAGAATAATGATTTGTTTTCAGGTTTTCTGGAAGTTGAACTGAAGTCCACAACTCAAAAACTTGCTAAGAAAGTTACCCCTGTTTTTTAACAGTTTCACTCTACAAAGAAATTTATTTGATGTAGACTGATAGTAATCTACATCTTTAGTCAGTGGTACCTCTTAGGCAAGGGTCATTTGGGCTTTGAAGTATATAATTTATTTCTTTAGAGGGTTGCAAACATTCAAAGTAATAAGAACACTTAAATAGTTATATATCTGAAAGAACTTCATCTTTTCACAAAACTGATGTTTCTTTTTGACATTCTGTATTTTTCAAATTTTCTTGTAATTTCTGTACTACTTTATTTTTCTTCTGAGACTGGGTCTCTGCTGAGGTTTTAATTTCGGGGGGTTAAGTTTTAATTTTTTTTTTTAACTGTTTGGCTGATTTGCAATTACTGTGAGAAATAATTCATTCCCATATTTTTTTAACCTAATAACTTCTGACTTTGTTCACTATAGGAATTTTTTTGCCTTTATTTTTAATTCTGTGAAGTCACTTCATTACATAGTTTCACCTCTTCATATATGGATTGCAATTGTGAAAACTCCTCAGATGCACCTACCCACATACAGGTCTGCAGCACCTGAGTTTTATTGTTGGACACTAAAAATTTGCTGTGCAGCACAAGTAGACATGCACACAAACTTTTCTGTTGACTGTATTTATTATACTGGAAGCATAAAGATGGAATATGAACTCACTGTAAGTTAGAAAGCAAACAGATATTTAATCTCTAACAAAAAGGTCTAAAGAATCCATGAGATTTCTTTCCTAGGAGACTCCATCTCCCCCTGTTTTATTTTTAGGCAACATTTCAGCTGTTGGTTTTGTACTCAAATGTATTCTCTCTTCTACTCCTCCCACTTGCAAATACAGTCACATATCTTAGAAAGCCAGGTGCCTCATGTAACATCAATAACATTCATAAGAACAATAAAAAAAATCCCAGGAATACTTATTTGTTATCCTACAAATAGTTATAAACAATGCTCAAAACAAAAGAGAAGATAAAGAAAAATAGAGTATCATAAATTGTGGAGAATAGAAAGGCTATTTTGGAAGTTTTTTCTTGCACAAATTGTGAAATTTGAAATTTAGCTTTTTTTTTTTTTTTTGTGTGTGTGTGTGTGTGTACAAGCTTTGAGACTGTGCTTTTCACTTTTGATCCTGATGTTTTCTCAAAAAGGAAAACCTACACTATGTGAGCAGCTTTCTGCATAGGCTGGCATTGAACCTAGCAAGGTTGCCTATCAGGGAAGAGGTTGTTGTCTGTGAAACACTTTTCCGAACTACTCCCAAGAGTACATCTTGCAAAGGAAGTAGACAAGAAATTTTTAACCTTCATTTCTTGTTGATGAGCTGTATGGCTTTGCAGTCGTCTTAGACCTAGTAATAATTTTCTCCTGGCAGCTCTTATAAGCTGTCTGGAGATCATTTTAAAGTTACCATCTTGGGTTTTTTGGTTAAAAAATGGAGGGGCACACTCAAATAATCTGTGTAAATAGAAAAGGAAAGATCTATCTCAATTTGTTGCCCTTGGTGTGTGATGTGATTACTGCACATTCTTTCCCTTAGTATATTCAATGTTTCAGAACATAACTTACTCTTTTTACTTGTCTACATAACAGGAGCGATGAGACCGTCCTGCTACACTGCAAAGAAATGGTGAGTCCGTAATTCCATTTTCATGCTCGAGTCAGGGTATATGAAAACTACATAGTGACAAATCGTAAGAAAAAAACTTCCTGAGGCATCCAAGTGTGTGCTGTGTCTACATTGCCTTGTAGCAGAAGATAGGTGTAGAATTACATGTTTCCCCTATCAGATGTTAAAAGTATATAGCACATTCACAGCATAAAATACTTCTGTGCATAAAGCTAATGGTCTGCTAAATGTGATACAATTTGTTAACATATATGAAATTGAGTCAACAGAACTCCATTTGCTGCCTAGAAAAAAGTTATTGCGTACCAGCTTACAAGTATGACAACTAAGATAATTTGAAATCAAGATACATAAAACTATTTAAATAGTTATTTTCTTATTAAAGAACACATACTTGAGTTTACAAAAGTTTGAATGAGCTTACATAAATTTACACCTGTGACCATTTAAATGGGATGGATTATGTTTGTCCTCAGTTTTGCTGAAAATTTGTTGCCTAATTTAGGTATCCAGAGCTGCTTAAACTTGAGTGACTTGTGCCATTTGAGACACTTAGGTATCCACATGCAGATGACAGGTACTACAGAACCTGTGCTCTTCTGGAGATAGAACTGGAGAATAGGCAGGAAAACCCTAGGATACTTAATATGGCACTAGATGCCAGTGTTTAAGCAAGTGAATTGGTCTCTTAGAGAAGGCAGAATTGATCCCATCCTATCTTTTCTAGACACATCTCATTCCTGGGTGGATTTTATTCTAGACATGTTATCTCCCTTTATTGACATTAGAAGTGGGGTTTGGCTGCTGAAACATGGGTATCTATTACCCACTGAGACTCATCTGGTATCCACCAGGTCCTCAACTACTTCTCAGAATGGCTTAGGCTTCTGAAGTTGGTTCTGCACTATATCTGCAAGCCTCATGCATGTCTCATGCCTGGTAAAGTGTGTAATGGCACTAGGTACCAGTTAGTAAACCTATACCATAGGTCTATGGTCACCTAAACCATAGTAAACCTATGTTTAGGCAAAGAGCACTTACTGAAAGTGACATAGAATCATGGAATTATAGAATCATTTAGGTTGGAAAACACCTTTAAGATCACCGAGTCCAACTGTAAACCTAACACTGACAAGTCCATCACTAAACCATGTCCCTAAGCACCACATCTACCTGTCTTTTAAATACCTCCAGCAATGGTCACTCAACCACTTCCCTGGGCAGCTTGATAACCCTTTTGGTGAAGAGATTTCTCCTAATATCCAATCTAAACCTCCTCTGCAACAGTTTGAGGCCATTTCCTCTTGTCCTATCACTTGCTACTTGGGAAAAGAGACCAACACCCACCTCGCTACAACCTCCTTTCAGGGAGTTGTAGAGAGCAATAAGGTCTCCCCTCAACCTCCTTTTCTCCAGACTAAACAACACCAGTTCCCTTAGCCACTCGTCATAGGACTTGCTCTCCAGACCCTTCACCAGCTTCATTGCCCTTCTCTGGACACATTCCAGCACCTCTTGGTCCTTCTTGTACTGAGAGGCCCAAAACTGAACACAATATTCAAGATGCGGCCTCACCAGTGCTGAGTACAGGAGGACGATCACTTCCCTACTCCTGCTGGCCACACTATTGCTGATATAGGCCAGGATGCTGTTGGCCTTCTTGGCCACCTGGACATGCTGTCGGCTCATATTCAGCTGGCTGTCGACCAACACCCCCAGGTCTTCTTCTGCCAGGCAGCTTTCCTGCCACTCTTCCCCAGGCCTGTAGCATTGCATGGGGTTGTTGTAACACAATTGCAGGACCTGGCACTTAGTCTTGTTGAACCTCATACAATTGTCCTCAGCCTATCGATACAGCCTGTCCAGATCCCACTATAGAGCCTTTCTACCCTGAAGCAGATCAACACTCCCACCCAGCTTGGTGTCCTCTGCACAGTTGCTTAGGGGTGCACTCAATCCCCTCATCCAGATCACTCTTAAAGATGTTAAACAGAACTGGCCCTAATACTGAGCCCTGGGGAGCACCGCTCGTGACTGTACGCCAACTTGATTTAGTTCCATTCACCACAATTCTCTGGGCCCAGCCATCCAGCCAGGTTTTACCCAGCGAAGAGTACACCCATCCAAGCCATTAGCAGCCAGTTTCCCCAGGATAATGCTGTAAATGCATAGAGGAAATGACGTTCCTAAGACAGGATAAAGCAAGAACTGTTCAAACAACTGCTATAGATCTCACTTAAGGAATACCTGATTAAAAAAAAAAAAAAAAACAAAACCAAAAAATCAACAAAAACCTCACCACCCCCAAACCTCATAATACAACCAAAAGAAAGGAAAAAAAAAAAAAGTACAAAAAGGTTGCAAAACCCAAAAGTATTATTGGCAGACAGCAATACAAAATATACCCAATTTTGCTATGCTATGCAAAGCGATCTCTAAAACTCTGCTATGCTATGCAAAACAATACTAATGCAACCAGTATTAGAAAAATCGGAGGTATTGTTATCACACAGTTTGAACAGCAGCTATATGATGTGGCTGAGAAAGAATATTGTTGTGTGGATATAAGCAATCCCAAACACAGCGTGTATGCAATGATGTGTATTCTAAATATTTTTACTATCTTAGGAGGTTATCCTCATTCTGTCAAGTTAGTGCTGGAAAATGGCCAAACAGTCTCTGTACTGACATAAATCTATTTACCTATAATGCTTTAGAGGTTTACTATATACTAAACCTAGATTAAATCCAGACAGCTACTGAGGAATGAAATTCCTGTGGTAAACTCTTTGCAAGTAAATATGACTTCTGATTTCTATTGAAGACCTGCTGGATTCTATATTGTGCACAGTGATATTCATGTCCTAAACAAAAATTGATTTGCTGCTGTGCTCATGCAGATAGCAAATCATTTCAAGCCCATCAAACACTGTTATACCACAGATTCTTGGATTCTGCTTTTGCAAGTAGCTGTGTCAACGGAAAAAGTTTATTTGAGAAAAAGACTTGCTCACAAGATTAAAAGTCAACCTAATATCAGTTATGTGTTGTAGAAATTATAACACTTACCATTTTAGGTGAGAAATATTTTATTCCAAAGGTTTAAAATTTAGTTCTAAGACAGTAAAGAAGAAATTGAGTGTTCCCAATGAGGTTAAAGTATTGTATCAGCTTTCAGGAACTGCTGTGATTGCAGCCATCTATTTCCACTAACTGAGAAATTATTTGCAATATCTTTTGTGAAGTAAAATTGTACATTTTTTCTTATTTTAAGGGTGCTTGACACCAAAGAATGTTACTAAGTACAACATAGATCTCAAAACATTTATATGTTTGTCTTTTCCACTTTAAATGTGACTATACAGACCTGTATAAGCACCCAGCATTTTTCAAAGAATGATGTTTGCAATCCTTGGTAAGATGCCTGGAATACAATGTTGTCTTGATGATTGCTGCATTTGAGAAGACTACCTAAGTTCATGAAAAAATACTGTCCATATTACAATGTACCAACACAGCAGGGCTGAAATTGAACTTGGCCAAATGTCACTTGAGATTGTCTTTTCTTCAGTGTATAATTTCTCAAACAATCTAAGATATGAAGCATTCCACTCTCCTGTAGTTATAAAAAACCTGCCTTCTCTTATCTTGACACATATTACATTATGCTACCAATATTTACTCAGGTCTATGATACCGTTGTAGAACTATTGAATACAGTACTCTATATAGCTTGAATTTTGCCCTGGAAAGCTGCTACTCTATTAGGAAACAAAACCAAAAACCACCCTATTAATAGTTCAGGATTTACACTCTCTAATCTTGTGTTACCTATCATTATGATTATTAATATCTGAGATTTACAATTTAGAATGGCATTAAATGCTGAGAATACTGCATTTGCTCATGAACTTTTATAGAAAGTGATAAAAAGTATACATTTAGAAGGAGGCACATGGTTGCCTACAGATTCTAGAAAAATGAATAAGAATACAACTTTTGGTCTAAGAATTAAAATTACTCATAGGTCATAACCTTTTGAAAACAAAAACTGTAAACAAGAAAAAAGAATCCTATATCTGCAAAACAGCAAACTCAGGCATGACATGGTTCTTATTTTATATTTGCTTTTCAGCAGTGAAAAAGAAACATTTTGGTCATCTATCTGTAATAGCATGTTTTACTTACTTCTCATTAACTTTCCCAGAATAGTTATACAAGGGGACATCAAGTCTGACAAACACCTTACCAGATGTAAACAGCCATCTGCATGGACTAGACTACATTTCAAAAAAATGCAGAATGCAATGATAGTTACTTAGCAGAGTTCTCATAAATTTTTGTTTCCTACTTCTCTTCTGTCCTTTCTGAACTCTCTCTCTCTAAATCTTGTGATTATGTAAACATCTCAGAAAATAACTAAAAAGACAAATGTAGATTTCCCAGCTGCGCTGTGCAGTTGGGGGAATAGTAGCCACATCCAAACTCTCTGATTAATCTAGCTTAAGCAGAATGCCTTACATGACTATGTCCATTACATATTACAGTGTCTTTATTACTCCTGTACTATATCCTCTAGGGTTTTATCTTATCCTTTGCAGAAGAAGATTTTGAGAAAGAGTGTACTGTAGAAAAGGTACTGAATTATTGTCAGTCTCAGTTTTTTTACCCTACATCTTTATTGCAGATAGGGAAGGTTCCCGATTATGCTTTTAGTCCATCTCTTTTCCAGTGCAAACACATATTCAAAATGTAAGTAAGAACATCTGATGTTTTGTGTGGAGGTGGACTTCTCTAAAAAATACTTTTAAGAGCAGTGTCTGAGACTTGTTAGATTTTCTTTAAGAACTGCCCTTAGCAAGTCCGTGTCAAGTCAGCACCAGCTTTCTACCCTGCTGTGTTATTTTAATAGTCTGCAACACCCATAAGACTGGTCTTGCATTTGTACTGCGAGGGCAGTCTGAACTAGTAGAGGTATCTCAGCAGGTAGTTTAGCCTGCACCAAAAGTATCATTCTCCAGAAACTGCTAATGGGTATTACTTGTTATATAAGACCAGTTTAAAATTGAAATAAACTATTCTTTCCATTTTTTAACTGTATTGCTGCTTTTCAAAAGAAATAACAGATTGTAGCTTTCTGTAAATTACTATAGCTACAGAAAAAAATTCACAAGGAATGCCATCTCAAGGACAACACATTATGCTTAGGTTCTACAGGATTGCACATAATGTAATGTAAGAGGGTAAAAAATATTTTGATGGATGATTCACCTGTGTGCTGATAATGGGCTTGATTAAATGAGTCTGTTGGTATATAAAATTACATTTAGATCTTGCAAGTCTAAACAGGTGTTCTTCAGTCTTGAAGTTCTTGTGAATATGTTTCAATAGCCTGCAGATGGAGCAAATACAGCTTTGCTGTATTCAGTTGGAAAATTACTTTTGTCTCCACTGATGAGCTTGCTTTCTGAACAGTGGCATTTTAGCAAATCATGACTAAGCAGAATATGTTTGTAGAAAAATTATGTAAAGAACCTTCAGCCTGGCTTTGGAGGTTTCAGGCATTCTTATATCCACAGTTTTTGAATATTTCTTCAAGGAGAAATAAAACGTTCTCCACAGTAATTACCTCACATTAAGTTAAAATTTTAATAAGTTTTAAAAGGAAGACAATTCAGAGAATTACTAATATTAGGATTTGTTACTCTATCCTTCTTCCACTGAATGAGATAAAGCTATGCCTAGATTATTGTTTGCCAAAGAGGCCTGAGACTTACTGAAGCAAGTGACTTCATGATCCCTTCCATCTCCCATTTTCCCTTTGTACTGTTACTTGCTAATCTAGTGAGCCTCCTGCTTATAGCATCCATGCTATGGGGACATTCATGTTATCCAGTATGTCCAAGTCAGACCCTAGACACCATGACCTAATCTGTTTTATTCCTAATTTATTAAAATTTTGACTTCTTGATTCGGGATTTCAAAATCCCATGCTCCAGGGGAATTTCAACTACAGAAAAGATGTGTCATATTTTATGGAGTTAGTCTGGGCTAACATACAGCTAGCTTACTTCAGCTTCCTTGCTTTGGCATTCCTACAGCCTCTTTCCACTATGAACTTTCACCCTGGCTTGCAAGCACATTTACATTGGACAACGTCTACTTCTCAGCTTTGTCTCTACTTACTATGCACTTCACAAACTGTTACATAATTGTGCTCTCCAGCTAAAATGTGTAATTGGGAAGTTATTATAAGCCTTAGGAATGGTTGTTTTCACTGGCAAAGCTGTAAATGAAAATTTGATAAATGCTTTAACAGTGCTCTGCCCCTCTCATGAGCACTTTCAGTCCTTTGTTATCACCCAAATTTTATAGGACCACTCCTTTGTTTGCAGAAACTGTTAGAGCTTCTTTGAATTCAAAAAGATTACATCCACTCCTAACAATTAAGATTTTGTGCTACTCTAGTTTTTCTCTGTAGCTACCCTCCTCACACAAGCTCATTTCAAGACCACTAAGTTTTGAAAAACTAAATTTTTTTCATGTTTTGTTTCTCTTTTGCTTTTGCATTGAGTCAAATGAATGCTATATTTCTGGGATGCAGGCTCTCTGTTTATAAATGTTGTTTCTCAACCCTCTCCCCCATACACCATTTCCTCTGATTATAAAGCAGTGTTACTATTCAGTGCTGAGGCATTTGTCCATTTTTTAAAATGCTGTCTAGAAATATACTAGGAATTTTGTCTCGTAAACACCCTCTATTAGTTCAATAAAATTACTTTTAATTACTGTGAATTGACATTTTTGATATTTCTGTGTAAATAACTGCTAATGCTTTCTGAATTTTTCTGGCTGTTCTTGAGTGACAGCACAGAAGTAAATAAAAAGTAGTCCTAGAATATAGAATCATAGAATATCTCAAGTTGGAAGGGACCTGTAAGGATCATTGAGTCCAACTCTCTGCTCCTCACAGGACTTCCTAAAACTAAACCATATGATTAAGCGTGTCATCCAGATGCTCCTTGAACTCTGACAGGCTTGGTGTCGTGACCACTTCCCTGGGGAGCCTGTTCGGGTACCGACCACCCTCTCAGTGAAGAACCTTTTCCTAATGTCCAGTCTGAACTTCCCCTGATACAGCTTCATTCCATTTCCTTTTGTCCTGTTGCTGGACATCAGCACCTCCCCTTCCACTGCCCACCTAGAGGAAGTTGCAGGCTGTGATTAGGTCATCCCTCAGCCCTCTCTTCTCCAAGCTGAACAAGCCAGGTGACCTCAGCCAAAGTCACCTTTTGAATTCCCAAAAGTCTTGCCCTTGAGACCTTTCACCATCTTGGTCACCCTCCTCTGGACACACTCTAGTAGTCTGATGTCCTTACAATGCACATCTCCACTGTAGAAAGATATGCTTGCTAAAATATGTATTAGAAATGCAATTTTCACAATTACTTACCATTGTGTTGAAATCATGGTGATGAACTAACAGAGGTAAATAGTTTTAGGCATTAATGACAGCATTTTCCCGCTCTTCTGTCTGCTGTAAGAAAGATAAAAAAATGATTATAGTTGGGTTATGAATTACTGTCAGGACCATTGTAAAAGTCTAGCTGCCTGTGCTAAGTGATGGCTCTGTCATGTCACCGAGCACCACGTGCAAAGAGATTTTCACCGCTTTTCCTCTTGACATGTGAAAAGCCTAAAGATGCCTACTGGGCTTGTGGAAACAGCAGCACTGGACACTGAGGAACACTGGGAAATTACCACCACAGCCATTTCTCAGACGCCATTTCGTCTTCATTTCAAAGAAGTATTTCTTTGTATCTTTCTCTCTATCTCTTTCAATATATTTTTTTTTCACAGACAAAATTGCTAAAGGACATTATCTCTGTCATTTATCAATGTGATTGCATGATAAATTATAATCATTATATACATAGTGTAAAAAGGTTAAGAGAATATGAATACTCAAAATCTGTAGTGAGTTGCTGGGTTTTATAAATCTCTTCTAGTAGACAGTGGAGAAAGGTAGAATGTTCAGAATCTACTGATCCTACCACTGCCTACCAAACATATGAGGTGTGAGAAAGGATGTGAAGAACTCAGAATGGCTCACTATGAAGATGAAATGCCCATTCACATGAAGTTATGAGCAAAAACATTTCAGAGTTCATGTGTACTTAGAAACAAATGGCTACAGAATTTTAAGAAGAAAAATACTTCAAGTAGTTTAAGTGTTAAAAAAAAATAAAAATAAGTAAATTAAATCCTAAAGTCCTAAGCACCTGTATTGGATTCACCTTGGCTGGATGTCGACAAGGGAGAGGTCACTCACCAATTACCATCATGGGCAAAACAGACTTGACTTGGGGAAATTAATTTAATTTATTACCAATCAAATCAGAGTAGGATAATGAGAAATAAAACCAGATCTTAAAACACCTTCCCTTCACCCCTCCCTTCTTCCCAGGCTCAACTTAACTCCTGGCTTTCTCCAGCTACTCCCCTCAAGTGGCACAGAGGCACGGGGAATGGGGATTGTGGTCAGTTCATCACATGTTGTCTCTGCCATTCCTTCCTTCTTGCTCTCTTCCCCTGTTCCAGCATGGGGTCCCTTCTATAGGAGACAGTCCTCCACAAACTTCTCCAATGTGGATCTTTCCTACAGGTTGCAGTTCTTCAGGAACTTCTCCAGCGTGGGTCCTTTTCCACGGGCTGCAGTCCTTCAGGAACAGACTGCTCCAGTGTGGCTCCCCCATGGGGTCACAAGTCCTGCCAGCAAACCTGCTCCAGCATGAGCTTCCCATGGGCTCACAACCTACATCCACCTGCTCCGGTGTGGGGTCCTCCACAGGCTGCAGGTGGATATCTGCTCCACCGTTAACCTCCATGGGCTGCAGGGGGACAGCCTGCCTCACCATGTTCTTCACCAGGGGCTGCAGGGGAATCTCTGCTCTGGTGCCTGGAGTGCCTCCTCCCCCTCCTTCTTCACTGACCTTGGTGTCTGCAGGATTGTTTCTCTCATATATTCTCAGTCCTTTCTTCTTTGCTGTTGTGCAGCATTTTTCCCTATTCTTAAATAAGTTATCCCAGAGGTGCTGCCACCATCGCTGATTTGCTTGGCCTTGGCCAGCAGTGGGCCCGTCTTGGATCCGGCTGGCATTGGTTCTATTGGGCATAGGGGAAGCTTCTATCATCTTCTCACAGAAGCCATCCCTGTAGCCCTCCCACTACCAAAACCTTGCCATGCAAACCCAATATATTAACCCCTTGCATAGGCATAAATTATAGTTGTAATTAAAGTCTTCATCCATAAGTCCTAACCATGCAATTTTTAAGTATAAAAAAAGAACTGCACCAGCATTAACTATTTATGTGGAAGATGTTAAAAATGTTTACTCATGTCCTTTCTTCATTATTGAACCTAATGTCACTCTGATATATATATTCACTACCTAATTGGTTTATGACTTTCACCAGAAAACAAGTGTGTTGCATCATTTCTCAGCTCGATTCCAGGCGAATGTACAACTACAGAGATTTGTAAGCATACAGATCTTCCAAGTATGAAGAATGTTACTTTAATGTTATCTCATGAAGGAAAGGTTATCTGTCTCAACAGAAGGCTAGAGTTCTAAGTCTAAATGAGGAGGGGAAATAAAAAAGGTAAAGATTTCTTCCCTCTAATTAGGTAGAAAGAAGGATTTCTATTTTAAACATAAGCTAAACTATTTGAAACAGTGAATAACAAGGAGTAAGAACATGCTTTCTGGCTAAAAGTCAGTGCCATAGTAAAATGGTAGTTTGACCTGTCTCATGCTGGTTATTTTATCTTCCTTTGTTTTAATACTATTAATGTAGTCTTCATACAATATAAAGGGCTGTGTGAACATGGCATTGCTTGCAGGTTAATATTTCATGTATTAATTGTAAAATGCTCATGCTCTGATGGATCATGTACCTGATAAAAAAATCACATGATTTTTAAATAACAAAGTTAGTAGAAAAGGAGGGAATTACATAGGCCAATGAAAAAAAGCCCTCCAAAATAAAGTGTTATGCCTTCTTTTTTGCCAGAAGCTTCTGGTTATAAATATTATTATTAGATCTGGGAATTACAAATGTTACTCTGTATTAATATTGACAATTATAAGGTACAATATTCTGATTACATTTATTATTACTCTGTTTATAATTATTTTAACTTTATTTTGCTTAATACTGTAAGAGGAAATACTAAATATTTTTAAAGAATCTGATATTATTTTAAAGAATCTGATATACTGATTAATGGCAAAATTTCTTAATAATGACATATTTCTTATTTCACTGTAGCTATTCCACTGAGACAGGCACTGCGTAAATATTATATGAAACAGGTCCAAAGACCTTAAAGATTAAATAAAAAAATATATCTAGGGATTAAGGGTGCTTCACTGTTTGAGTGTCTCATACCCTTAAAGGCACTGAAGTGATCAACATCTTTCTGAAAAGCAGGCTTTTCAAGATGCTTCAAGTTGTTTCTTTCAAACTGAAGACATCCAGTTTAGTAATTTTTGAAGTTTAAATCACCCTGGGCAGCTTTCCTATCTTTTTTTGATAACACATTATTATCTGGTGATCATTATGAACTAATACTGTTCTTGCAAATCTTGATGGATTTTGCTATAGTTCATTTCTGGATATTTTTAGCACTTAGAACTCATTTTTATATCAACTATCAAACTTCAGCATTCTTGCTTCAAATTTCAGTATTAAATATTCACCAATAACAGTGATATAACTTTAGTAAGATAGACTTTACTAAGTGTGATATAGCCTCTAATTTCACCACCACTATGTTAGTTCAAGTCAGTCTTCCCAAAGTTTCAATTTCTCTATTAGTAAAATAAGGATAATTATATTTATTTACCTCATATAAGATAGTGAGGAGTGAGGATTTATTCAAGTTTGTAAAGAGCTTTAATATCCTCAGGTGGAAGGAATTAAGGTAATGAACATACATTCTTTGCCAATCTATAAATACAAAAAGTCATTTAAATGCTTCTAATGAGTATCATCTTTTAGAAATGGGAACTTGCCATAAGCCCCTGCAAGTTGCCATTCTGTGATAAGTTTAGACCATTAATTTACATTTGTAAACAATGTACCCTGTTTCAAATAACATACTTTCAGCAAACACTGTAACAAGAAAAAAAGCTTGACATTAAGGAAAGTGGAATAAGCTGCCTCTGCCATGAGATGTTGAAGCACAGGCACAGACAGTTACTGTGGTATAGCCCTGTACTGCAAACTCCCAGTCAATTCTGCCTTGTGCTTAGCTGATTCTTTCCCTATTTCCTTGGCAATGGTGAGCAGAAGTCCTGATTTTTGCTGCTGTTGACTGATTTCTTTCCATGAGTTATGTGTATATCTATGTGTTTATAAGAATCTTTCCATTGCCCTTCATTTTGTGCAATCACTCTTGATATCAAGAAGGCCAGGTATTGTGCCAGTGAAAATATTATAGGAAATGGGTGAAAGGTGAAGTAGCCTATTATACACAGCTTTCACTCTTCTGTATCAGCATCAATGCTTATGCACAAAGAATTAGAAGATAAGGCTTCCCTTCCCAAAAGTGCTGTGATAATCATGCCACAATCTCTTGATGTTTTACCAAATCATAGGACATTGTCAGGGCTTTGTTCTCAGATAAGAATAAGTCAACGGGACAACCTTGAAAGATGCTGTCTTATATTTAATTATTGAACAAAGACTGTTAAAAAAAAATATTTTAAGGTCATTTTAAGGGTTAAGACAAGGCTCAAAAGGCAGATTTCCACTAGAATAAATTTTGCAAGAGTTAGGAACTTCTGTTTTAGCCAGTATAATTTAGAAATTTGGTTGGTTTATTCTTTTAATTCTTCATTAAAGTCCCCATATTATTGCATAGGGATTATCATATGCTGACAGCTGGTGTCTGAACATATCTGAAATCATCTCAGCAATATTTTTATCCTAAATAGTCATGTGTCATTGTTAGTGAGGGTGAAATTGTTCTCAGATTTTTCCTGATTATGGCTTTTCCAGTCTCTCAAATGTACTTTAGGGAAGCACAGTTTGTTACCAAGCAAGTCTTTCTGTCTTACTAGTAGAGAAGATTAACCCCTGTGGACAACTGCATTTCTTCAAAGGAGGTACTAAGAGTGGAATGTAATTTATTTCCATTATTTCTTTTTGTGTGCTTTTCATAAACATATGCTACACTATATCCTACTGAGCAATCTTTTTATAAACATATTTTTAGCAAATAATCAATGCTTTTGATTTTGACTACTATTTTTTCAAATTCTTTGTGTGTTTCAAGAAAATTTGTTTGGAGATAATGGATGACATTTGTTTTATACAGAGACAGAAAAATTAATTAATATAATAACAAGGTCATAACGTAAGCTCACAAACCAAGAGTCAGAGCTTGAAGCAAAACATTATCACTGATGATCTAGGCCTTGAATAAGTAAAAAAAAAAAATAAGGTATTATTTACTGTCTTTTGGAGGAATAGCTACAAGTTAAGCATTCTATGATACCTCACAGTTTTCACAGCTTTGTTTAGAAACTCTTTAAAATATTCTATTTAGCAGTAACAAAATTCTCCTCGTATTGTAAGGCAGTAATGTTTCAGTCTATTGCTACCATTTCTATAAAGGCAGATAATTTCATTTTGGCTGGTCTACCTTTTATTAATAGCTAGTAGTTGAAATTAAATATTTATCTGAGAGTTAAATAGGTCTGTAAAGAAAAAAAGTCTAAAATTAAATGTTTTTAGATAGCAATGTATTGGAAATCACAATGTGAAAAAAAAAATGTCATTCACAACTTTTTTCCAAATCTGTACTCTGCTGCTTCTGAACAACTCAATTAGATATAACACAGTTTAGCACACCACATGGTGGCAGTGTTTCAAAATATCACTATGTGGAGGGAGATCCCCTGTTGGAATTTGTTCACATTGCATCCTAAAATGTCTTAAACTACATACAGCCATTAAAAGAGACAATAGATAGGGCTTAAGGTGATTTATTATGCAGATACAAGGAATACAGGTACAGAAGTATCTTAGAATAATAATTCCCATAGGAAAACCATTTTGCTAATTTCCCAATCAATATCTGTGACTCAAACTGCAAAAGGAGTAGCGGCAGATTCCTTAGCAGACTGGTGTAGGGCAAGGGTATAACAATAAGAACAACAATGTAGAAATAACATTAATATTTCAAAAGCAGTTTCTACAAGTTACAAAGATGAAAGCTTGACAGAATTTAGGCCTAAATTCATGACCAGTAGTAAATATATAATCATAGAATCATTTAGGTTGGAAAAGACTCTTAGGATCATAGAGTCCAACTGTTAACCTAACACTACCAAATGTTGACCATCATGTCTTCTATCATTCTCTGCATATGCTTTTCACACAGTGCTTAAAAGACCAACAATTTTCTTTATTACAAACTGTGATTTTAGGTTGAAAGGAAGGTAGCATCTAGTATAACAGAAAATTTCCTTCAAATTTCCAAGAAAAACAAAACCAATGCACAGATTGCCAGAAATTAATGTTTCTTCAGTTTTTACTGCAAACTTAACTAATAAACATAAACACATCTTATGTACCAGGAAGAACATAGTCAGAGGATAATTTTCTCGTGGTTCCATAGTAAGTGGAAAGTGGTGAATAACAATAGCTCAGTAATCAACAACATAAATTGCAATACAAATTATTTGTTGAAAGTTGCTTCATATGGCTGCAACATTGACAATGGGAGAAATGATCATTACACTTTTCAACAATTATTCCTATTGAAAAGCATTCAGAAGAACTCTCAACCACTGTTTCTTCAACCTGAATTTCTTTTTCAGAAAAAAACAGAAACTGAAGTTCATACACTGAAAGGCAGAAACTTAATGTCAAACCAGTATGCTGGCTTGTGCCTGGGTATGCACAAGGGAAACATAGAAAGAGAGAGACCTTTTGTGGAATTAAAAAGAAGGATCATAAGGTATCAACAGAAAGAAAAGGGGAACCATATGCTTGAAAGCAAAGACATGTTAAAAACTTTTTTATGTCATGTTAGAAGACAGAAATAAACAGAAAAAAAAAAGTAGCAGAAGGTTATGGTGTGAGATGGATGGTATTGACAAAAAAACTGAGTCAGGAGATAACGAAGGAGAAGCATGTAGAAGAGGAAAAGATAACAAAATACAAGTCCACTATGAATTGGCTGTGCTGACAAATAATGTGTTAGAATTACATCCTTCTTTTTTGTCATCCCAAGTCTCAGTTTCTGCAGTTCCATAATGCCATCTTTACCTCCATTTGCCTTTCTTAAAATGCAAATTTCCCCTTATAGAAAGAAATTTATGCAGAAAACTTGAAATGTAGGCTTCAAATCAATTAAAAAATTTCAAAATCAGATGACAAATACAAGGAATATTTGTTTTAAAAATAGTTAGATTTCTCTTTTATAATCATAATTTTCTGAGATTTAGTACAAGGTTTTTGAACACTTCAGGTTGAAAATATATTTGTCTGAAATTAATATCTGATCATCTGCTTACCATAAAAAAATCAAAAATGTCTCATTTGACTTCACCCCATTTCAATAAGGCCATATGTTTATCATCTGTGCAAAATGAAGATAAGAAGGGAAGATCTGCACAGTAACAGAGAAATGATATAAACAAAGTCGGTTTGGGGGGGTGGGGGGCGGGGCGGTGTGGGGTGGAAGGAAGCAGGTTTTTCCAGTTTTGTGCAACTTTTTTCTTCACTGTGAGTACACTTCCGATGTTACCTCAGTCAAATTTTATAAATAATATTATACAATTCCTATACAGTACAACAGCTCTAATTGCCACACTTCCTTTCTTTTGGAGACTATAACAAAGCATGGCACTGGAAGATATATTTTCCATTCCTCTCCAACGATACTGTTGGAGTATTTATGTAGTACATCAGTCTTCATGTGCACTGTGTTACTAATAAGGTAAGTGAACATGTTATTGTAATTACAGGTAGAATATAGGCAACAGAGGAATAGTAGGAATTAACACACTAATCAGTCAACAGGAGGAAAAAATATGCCAATAATCCTGAATATTTCTGCATAGTTTACAAAAGTGACTCTAGTAACAATTGTTTCCCCTTGCCCCCAGATTTTATTCTCAAAGCTGTCCCAACTTAGGTTTTGTTCTCATGGTCCTCTGTGAAAGCTTATGTCTGCCATGGATTTTACAGCACAATCTGAGAGAAAGAAAAATTACTTCTGAGAATCACAGAAGCCAATGAAGTAGCTTCACCCTGCAGGGTTCTAGAAGTTCTTAATTTAAACTATGAATCACTTTGCCACAACTGAAAAAGAGAGACTCCTAAAGTGGCATCCTTTGGGGTTAATTCTGCCTTTAGTCCTCCACTATATAATTCAGATATTTGGAGTAAGTTAAACATGTGAATTGCTGGTGATGGCCACTACACTTAAAATGACTGTTGATTATTCTATCAGACTAAAGGAAGCATGCTTTTCTACCTTAAAGTCCTCATTTTAGTGGTAGATCCCATTTAAAAGTGATGAAATCTGATGCCTCAAATTAGCATAATCTGGATTCTGACTGGGTTTGTTTTTTCCTCTTCTTTTCCCCCACTGTTTGAACAGGTAAATATGGAGGCAACATTGTAAGTACAAATTCCAAGTGACTTTAGAAAGAGTAATTTATATTCTTGAACCTCTTTAGAGGACTAGCCAATAGAGAGCAGTTTAATGACATGAGTTTTACCCTTTTCACACACACTTCTGAGATAAAAAATGCAAATTGTAGTACCTGCGGATGTCTTATGTATAGTTGCTAATGCAGGGTGGAAGATTGCTAATAATGAGTTAAATAAGGTTAGTGCAGAAGGTGATGAGAGCATGAGCTCACATCGTGCCATCCTTCAGTGAGGGACTAATGCCTCTCAGAATGTGCAAGGGCAGCAAAATCAATGCTTGCCAAATAAAGGAATTCAGGCGCTCTTAGGCTACTGGGCAGATATGTATTAGGATTCAGTCTTAGATTTGTGTCAGACCTAAAGCCTGTTTTTCAACTGAATCAGGGCTGCAGATATCATGAAGATTTAATATCCAGTGCTGCATGTTTCTAGCCTTCCTTAAAAAGTGAAATTAATCATAATGAGATTAATTTTTAAATTTCAATTTTAATTTTTATAAATACCTAACTAAATAGAGTTCATTTTAAAATTAAATTATCTGAATCTACATGTCAATGTGTGCCCGTCAAAGTTTCCAAGCCCTCCTATATCCCTGAAGGTCACAATCTCAATATTTCTTCCTTAAGGTTATGGTTAAAAAGCAAATGTCAAAATACAAAATTTAGATGTATAGGCAGAGTCTATATGAGAATAAAATCAGTTGAAAAGAAATGTGCTCCATTTAATTATCTTTTTCTATAAGCCCAGTGAACATTTTCTCCACTTGTTTTTTAATATACATTTCATTATGGGAACTTTTTAATTCCCTCAGAAAGAAAAAAAAAAAAAAAAGGTAAATTAATAATATCAGGAAATTTAAAAATCCAAAATCCATGTAGAAACCAAAGCTTAATGAATAATATCTGTAAATAAATCTTTTAACATTACTTAAATGTCATAGCCTTAGGAAATTTAAGTTAAAGAAAATAATGTTTTCCCCCTAGTTCTCATTCCCATCAAAAGTATTTTACTTAGTATATGTTTTGTCTGTAAAGGTAATAAGTTTAGACTACACATTTCACAAGCTACTTTTTTTTTTTTTTCCCAGAATACACGAAGATATTTTTGTCCTTTATTTTTCCACAAGGATCATTGCAGCTGTATGATAAGTATTTTAGTTTTTTTTTGTAAACCTAGTTACAGGCATTGCCAAAATAACACATAATGTCCTGTCAAAATCTTCAGTAGGCATTGACTTATACAAATGCCATCATTTTTTAAAAAAGAATAAATAGCCCCATCAAGAAAAAGTCTTGACATTAAATTACAGAAATATTTGTAACAGGTTCATGAAAACCTCTGTAATGTAAGTTTTTATGTCTTAAAGATACTATATTTCATGAAAGAAATCACTTGGCAGGGCTGTTTTGAATTTTCATGTTTCCTAATGACAAAAAAAAAAAAGAAAAAGGAAATGTTTCCCATGATAAACAGATTCCTCTGTCATATTTGCAAGAAAATGGCTTTCCATGACTAATTCATTCACTCAATTCATTTAAACAGAACTTATTTTGGAAAGATAAACACAGATGTTCAAAAATGAGATGTATTTTCATTGTACACCACTGCACACTGTAGCATACATTTAAGTAAGTATCTTGTAAAGTGTCTTGAAGTGACAGATGAAAATAGATAAATTGTTAGCAAAGATACGTATCATGAAGCTAGTAATCTATGACTACTATAATATAAGATATGAAAAAGCATTCAATTGTTATGAGTGTGTATAATTCCCATTTTGTATTTCAGTACCTTTATCTGGAGTCCTTCTTAAGAAAAGTTTTGCAGTCCAAAAGTTATCTATTTCCTTTTACCTGAACATAATTATGCAGAGAATTAAAATATTTGTGATAATGAAACTGTCTCCTTTGTGGAATCTACTGCCTTGTAACTTGACATCAGACTTGCATAGTGGTGGATGTTGGAAAAGTCTCTGAAGATTTAGTCTAACCTTCCTGCAAGTCTGCCTTTGCTCTAGACCTCCCCAAGTGTCTCAGGGGCCTGGGACTTCTGAAGGCAAGTCTTACCAGTGAAGACCAATGTGAAGGAACAGGCCAAGAGATTCAATGACTTCAATTCCTCTGTCACCAGCTCCTCTGCCCCATTCAGCAGGGGACTCACATTTTCCAAAGTTGCTTTTACTGCTGATGTGCCTGTTGAAGCCCTTCCTACCACCCTTCACAACCCTTGCCAGATTCAGTATCAGGTGGGCTTTAGACTTCTCACCTCTACATGCTCAGACAGTGTCTCTATGTTCTTCCTGCTTCCAAGTCTTGTTTTGTTTACTTCTGTTTGAATTTAGTGAGGATGTCTTTTTTTCCATCTATGCAGGTCTCCTGCCACCTTTGCTTGATAACCTAGTCATCACCTTCTTGATCTTGACTGTGAATCTAAACACACACAACCCCAAAACCCCAAACAAAACAACTCAACCAGCACTCCTAGACCCCTCTTCTCTCCAGGACCATCTCCTGTTGAACTCTTGCAAGAAGGTCCCTGAGCAGGCTAAAGCCTTCTCTCAAAGTCCAGGGCTGTGATCTTGCTATTTACCTTTTTCCTTCCTCTCAGGATTCTGAACTCAAGCTCTTGAAGCTGCAGGGTCTTAAAGAACATCCAGTCAATCTCTGTAGTACCAGAGATGAGATAGTTGGCTGATCTCCTCCAGCTCGTTTATTTGGCAACACAGGTAGTCCACCAGTATGCCCACCTGCTGCAGGCAAGAAGTATTCTTCCCTGCCCCAAGGAGAGGCTACAGACACCCCCTACAGCTCTAGTGCTGTGTAGTTGTGTCCTCCCCCAGGAACTTGGTCTGGACCAAAGCATCTGATATTACAGGGACAGCTGCCCCAGTAGATGCTATACAGCACCTCATCACCATCACTGAGTACACATACAATACCCTCAGCAGAGCTCCTGACGGACACCTTTCTGCACAGAAGGCTACATCTGTTAGCTGCCTCCATGAACTGTACTCAAGACCAGCCCTTATATAGCTCTCTCCCCTACAACTGCTGCAAGGCTGCCTGACCATCCCTCACCACGGGTCATCTGGGACAAAAGCTGACCCCTTTGGTCAAGGACAGCTCACAGAGCTTATTAGAAGCTGCTAGAGCTTGGCCATCATAGCCTCCCATGGTGATCCTTCCCCATCAGCAGCAGGCACCCTGATGTTCCTCAGAGACCTCCCATGAGTCCTCCAGTGATCATGGACAAAGTTCCCAGAAGATCTAGAAGATTACAAAGCAGAGCTCAGGAACTACTACACAAACAGCTGTGTCTGCTGGTTTAACTGCCTTAATTGCCTTAAATTTAGGATGAGGATACATAAGGATCATAGAGATAAGATATGATTCCTGGAATGGGCTGCAGAGAAGTGTCATTATTTTTAGAAAACAGTGCTGGAAACTTGGCTGATGATTTATAAGCCTTACTAGACATTTTTTGTTTTATATTTTGTGTGCTGAAACATAATTAGAAAATAACAAATATTGTTATTCACATTGTTGCTGCAAATGTAAGTACCTAACAGTAGTAAATATCTGGTGTAAGAAGATGATGATAAGTTTGAGAAATTCTAATGAAATTATTATGCAAATAAAGATCAGATTGCTTATCCATTTCCTTCGTATAGATGAGCAATGCCAGATTAAACAATTAGCTATTTATATAGTATACAGCTCAGATCATAATCTCTAAATGGTGTTTGGAGCCAACACTCAATACTATTAACCTCTAATGAGATGACACTTTAAATCTCATAACGTATTGCATAGTTTGGGGAAAACAACACACACACACACAGAGTGATGCTGGAAAAGCAGTCAGGGCACAGCTGTTCTAAAAAGCTTCTAAAAGACATAGATGCATCACTTGATATCACTGTTTACTCTAATGAAGATGAATCAGTGTAACTGGATAAATGTTCTTTGTTTTAAGTTATTTTAAAAATTTGGGCATTGTAAGTGCAAAGGCAATAACAGAAATTAGGCAGAATGTAATTAATGGTGGAAAAATAAATATATTAACTGTAAGTCTAACATATTAAAGGTGACCTGCAAGACAGCATAAATTAGCCAGGAAAAATAAGCCATTCTTTGTAATATATTATGTTGGTATGGAAAGGGAGGATATAGAACAGAATATATTTAAAATAAAATATCTAATGCTTGTTGTTAAAATAATCGCAAAATACACTTGGAACCACTGCCACAATCTCTCCTGACATTACTTCATTGACTTCAAATACAGCTAGGCCAGCAGAAGATTTGCTTCTTACAATTCTTATAATGTAAGTTGAGAATTAATTCCTGCAATGCTGGTTACCAGAAAGATCAATTTTCAGCTTGTATATTCCTTAAGAAAACATGTCCCTAAAGATCAGAAGACAAGTAGTAAACACAGCTACATAAACTTAATACGTAAAATGTAATTTTGAATTTCTAGATGTAATTCAATTGAAAGTTGAAATACAATTAGTTAGTGGCTTTAATAATATTATATGAATCTGGAAGATAAATAATTTTATGTCTCTTTAGGACACTTTACTTTTTCCAGGTACTACTCAATGGACTGTATCTAGTAATTTAAACATCACTTGATAAGTTTTTGGTTGGTTCATTGGTTGTTTTTTTAGATATGACATTAATCTTCCTTTTTTTCTTTTCCAGTACCGATGCAGAACTTTCATGACAGAACTTCAAACAGTCCTATGGTTCAGCAATAAAAATAACTAAGTCCCCTATAGAGTACTTTTCTTAGCACAAGCCTACCAGCTCCAGAAAGGCAAATTATTCTATACGGAAGACATTTTCATAAATACTAAACATAAATAAAAAATTATTAATTCCTGCCATAGATAGATCAATAAGCTCTCCCTGATCAGCCCCTATGCTACCTAAGTCAGACTTCTGGTTCACCTGTACATTCCCTACCTGCTTCCTGCCAGTCTTTTTGACTCACACAGGCAGGGATATCCTTTTAAATCTTCGAAGTCCTATCTGACAGCTATTGTTTAAAATCTAACAAAGTTATCAAAATATTGTTTTCACCAAAATAGAGCTGACACGTTGGGCTTAATTCAGTTATATAAATATAGTCACTGGTGGCATGTGAGATCCCCTTGGTTGTCCTATCTGGCCTCTAGCTGCCATTCTAGAAGGATACAGATCTCCCAGAAGTTGTGAAATTCTGTGAACAACATCAGATATCTCTGATGATCTATTGCTTCTCTAATGCTAGATATCCATTTGTAAACAGCTAAATTACACTCATGATGACATTGTAGTTCAGGTACCTGTACATGTAATTAAGTCTTTGGTTCTGCCTGCCTTGGTCTAATAGTCCTTCCCACCTTCACCCAAAAACATGCTAGTAGACAACGAGGTCTCATAAATAAGTGTGCTCTCCATCTCCTTTGCTGAATGAAAAACAAATCAAAGAAAGACTCTGTCAGCCCTAATATTTAGCAATGATATGAAATTATGAATTTCTGACCTCTGAAAATTTTATACACTTTATGTAAAATAATTATTCGTTAAAAAAATGAAATGTTCAAGATTACCAGAGTGCCATGACATCGCCGTTGTTCCTTTTTTGGGAGCTCAACTCATCAGCCCCTAGTCATGCCACATCCTCTCATCTTCATCTACCTTCTGCATTATTATCCACAGAATTTATACTGCAGTGTTTCCCCCAGTACACAAAGACATCTAATTTTCATTTTCATGTAAGGACCTGTTCCCAGACATATGTGTGACAACACACATATCGGCTGCTTCTATCATATAGACCTTTTCTATCACCTCCAGTAATATTCAGTCTTCTCCATCAACTATAAAGGTGTGGTGTGTTGACCCTGGCTGGACACCAGATGCCCACTAAGCCACTCTTGAGCTACTGCCCCTCTTCAGCTGGACAGGGGAGAAAAAATGTGATGAAAGGCTCATGGGTCAAGGTACGGACAAGGGAGAGGTCACTCACCAATTACCATCATGGGCAAAACAGACTTGACTTGGGGAAATTAATTTAATTTATTACCAATCAAATCAGAGTAGGATAATGAGAAATAAAACCAGATCTTAAAACACCTTCCCTTCACCCCTCCCTTCTTCCCAGGCTCAACTTAACTTCTGGCTTTCTCCAGCTACTCCCCTCAAGTGGCACAGAGGCACGGGGAATGGGGATTGTGGTCAGTTCATCACATGTTGTCTCTGCCATTCCTTCCTTCTTGCTCTCTTCCCCTGTTCCAGCATGGGGTCCCTTCTATAGGAGACAGTCCTCCACAAACTTCTCCAATGTGGATCTTTCCTACAGGTTGCAGTTCTTCAGGAACTTCTCCAGCGTGGGTCCTTTTCCACAGGCTGCAGTCCTTCAGGAACAGACTGCTCCAGTGTGGCTCCCCCATGGGGTCACAAGTCCTGCCAGCAAACCTGCTCCAGCATGAGCTTCCCATGGGCTCACAACCTACATCCACCTGCTCCGGTGTGGGGTCCTCCACAGGCTGCAGGTGGATATCTGCTCCACCGTTAACCTCCATGGGCTGCAGGGGGACAGCCTTCCTCACCATGTTCTTCACCAGGGGCTGCAGGGGAATCTCTGCTCTGGTGCCTGGAGTGCCTCCTCCCCCTCCTTCTTCACTGACCTTGGTGTCTGCAGGACTGTTTCTCTCACATATTCTCAGTCCTCTCTCCTTTGTTGTTGTGCAGTGGTTTTGTTATCACAAAAGTAGTTCAGGTTTTCTTCAGAAATCTTACTTATAATTAATAATACCTTTGAAATGCTTTTGTAATAAATAGTCAAAAGAACTGGTTATGCCAAGACCATCTCAATAAACATCTCAATAACTACATGAGGATATGAATTGCTGCCAGGTGTGGATATATGAAAGATATATCTATATCTTTATCTGTATCTATATCTGTAACTTACCTATATCAATATCTCTTTGAAATTCTTTCCTGATTAACCAAGTATCAGTTAGGTTATTCTGATTTTTAAAACAAGATCTAGCAGTATTATGCTATTAGTTTGGAGAAGATAACATAATTTATTCCTTCCTATGTATTTCTGACCTAAATAAAGGTCTCTATAACTCTCTTCCTCCCAGTGAATCAATGCAATGATACTCAAGCATAAGTAGATGACAAATAAATAGATGTTTTAGGTCATACCTCTATTCCTTAACCAGAGCTCCCAAAATAAAAGAAAATTGTTTATTTGTAAAATGTATTCATAATTACATTGTTGTTTCATTGGCAGTAGCTACAAGCTGAAAACTGTGTAATTAACCATAAATAAAGAAACATTAGGGTCTAGACAGAAAAAAAATCTTGGTATATGTAATACAATTTTCTGTGGAGTTAGGGCACCTAAGTCCAAAAATTCTGAATGAAAATACTTCACTCATTTGTCTCTGCTCTTGAAATTGTATCTTTCCTGAGATCAATTATCTGAGACACCTGAAGTCAGAAGGACTTAGAGATCATGCATAATACTTAAGATGATCATACCCCTAAAAAATAGAGTTGCGAACACTGATATTACCAAAAGTCTATATAATAATGTACCTTGTTGCTAGATGGCTGGAGTACTATAAGCCAAAAAGTGACAATGTCCATGCAACAATTTTCTTTCTCTTAATCACCAAGTGACTAGCTGGAATAAGGATATATATTGAGGGACTTTTTCTGGAAGCCTTGCCAGTGTTCAGAAAAGGGTACAAGACTCTTGGAGGCAAAAAAGTGATTCTGAGCTGGAGCCCTATGACTCAGGGTCTAGTTCTGGATTCTATTTTAGAAGTCAGGATGCCTGAAGGTTGTGTTAAGGTAAATAAAATCCTTTATTTAGTATAAAAATTGTACAATCCTATAGTTTAATTCTTTATGTGTATATGAATGAAGATATATTCATTGACAATTACATTAACAGAATACTTTAAAAACTGTTTTGTTCACATTTTAATTGACTAAATAAATTAAATTATGTTTAATTGACTGTGTAGCTTAGACCTTTAGAGCAATTTTATGTGAGACAGGTGGAGAAGTTTGCTAGAGTAAAATGGCCACACTATTTCTGTATGTTTGTTTACCCCTGGAACGATTCATGTCAAAATATTCTACAACTCTTCTTCTTTCGAAGAAATGTCATCAGTTAAAAATCTTATACTTTAAGACATGGCCAGAAGGCCAAGGCAGGTGATTCTGCCCCTCTACTCTGCTCTGGTGAGACCCCACCTGCAGTGCTGCATCCAGCTCTGGAGCCCTCAGCAAAAGAAGGACAGGGAACTGCTGGAGCAGGTCCAGAGGAGGGCCACAAAAATGGTGTGAGGGCTGGAGCACCTCTCCTATGAGGACAGGCTGAGAGAGTTGGGGTCGTTCAGCCTGGAGAAGAGAAGGCTGCGGGGAGACCTTATTGCAGCCTTTCAGTACTTAAAGGGGGACTATAGGAAGGATGGGGGCAATCTCTTTAGCAAGGCCTGTTGTGACAGGACAAGGGGTAATGGTTTTAAACTAAAGGAGGGTAGATTTAGACTGGATATAAGGGAGAAATTTTTTACAATGAGGGTGGTGAAACACTGGAACAGGTTGCCCAGAGAGGTGGTAGATACCCCATGCCTGGAAACATCCAAGGCCAGGTTGGACGGGACTCTGAGCAATCTGATTTAGTTAGATGTCCCTGCTCATTGGAGGGGGGTTGGACAAGATGACCTTTAAAGGTCCCTTCCAACCCAAAGCATTCTATGATTCTACGTATTGGCAAGTGTCCTCTCATTCAAGGGCATAATTTCTCCTTGCAATCTCTAGCAAAGTCTAACACAGCTGAAAAGGGGAGTTCACAACTAATTCACAGAATGTTGTTCTGATGTGATTTTAAGAGTGTTTATGCTACATTTAAGTCACAGAAAATCAAAGCAGCATACCTGTCATGTTTAAATGCTCCTATAAATAGAATTCTGTTCTAGTAGAACTAATTGGTACAAATGCTGGCTTGTTAGAAATGCTGGTACAACATACTCTTAATCACGACGGATTATGGAACTCAAGCATAAGAAATCATATGCAGCATCTGAATAAAAATGAAATATATTTGCCTCTTATAGTTTCTTTTAAGACATGATCACTGAATAAGATGCCACCTAAATGGTCTTAAATACTTTTTTACACTTTTCCTCATCTATTTTGTGTCTCTACAGGTAGTTCACTTGGTTTGTAGATCCTGAGGTGAAATTCCCCTTTCTGGAGTGAAATTCTCAAATCAAAGCTAACCACAAAAAATCTGTATACCGTGAGGGTAGAGAATTGTGTGTCTAAGATCTCCAACAGCCAGCTTTCTTCTGCTACATAGATTAACCATCAAGAAATATAAAAGAACATTTTATTGTCCTAAATTATACCTTTCTTCAGAGCTTGCTGGTGTCATATTACCCTGTAGTATGTTTCTATGGCCTAATGAATAGGGAGATGTTGTTTAAAATCATAAGGGTAAGGCAAACATTGATACACAGCTTTCGATGTTCATGTGTTTGACAGTTAGGGTTTTTCTACTAAATGAAGTGTGGCAGTAATTGCTCCTTTGGCTCTGTGTAAAAAAAAAGAATAAACCGATTATCCATAAAAAATTACAAAGATAATGTCAGGATTTTCAAACTATGAATCCTAATCATACACTCACATCTAACTTAAGGCTCCAGAAGATATACAAATTTGGAGATAATTTGAGCAAACACTTTTCATAATTTTTAAAACTTTATCTTATGGTTTAGTCCTTCCTCCTGGCTGCAAGGAACTCCATTTGTATTTACTTACTTTTTTTAATATGGCTCTAAGCAGGTAAAGCTCTTAATCCTGATTTCAAAATTGTAGAAGTAGTATAAGCTCATGCTTTACTTTCCAAGTTATCTCTAAATACATGTAAGTTAATAACTAGATGATCAACCTGTTTCAAAATTGACTCTGAAATGTTTTTAATTGTGAGTTCTGGAAGGCGTTTATCTTCTATCTAAATGTTAAAGAAAAAATATAAACAATATTTTGTAAAGTAAAATCAATATGCTTAGTTATGTTTTTCTCTCCTTCTTTAGTAACTCCTTACAGACTATGAGCTCAAGTAGTATATGCACACAATCTGAGGAAATTCCAGTTCATTATCTTCATTGATATCAGCCCATTATATCTAAATTTATAATTTTTAATAGCTTTAAAAATATAATTATATAGCTATTGCTAGATATGAAACTTATTAATGGTTTTATTAGTGATAAATGAGTGAATTATCTCTCTCTTCTATGTGTGAATAAAAGCTGTCATTTAGGCCAGTAATAAAATATTAATACATTTATATTATTGAGATGATCATATCAAATTTTAAGTTGCAGAACAAAGCAGTCCACTCTGCTAACAAGGAAAATGAAATGCATGACATAGACATAAATAAATATAGGTAAATCATAAGCATTTTTTAATTGAACACAGACAGAATGTTTAAAAATTTACATGTTCTTTTAACATCTCACTTTCTTTGGTCTACTTGCACAGTTCTTCAACAGATTTAGTTTTCTTTCATATTTAGATAGAAAGAACAATATAGCTATTGATAATATGGCAACACATCACAACAATGTATATTGCTTTATTTACACAATCAAAATTACTTTCTAGAAAAAAATCAGGGGGGATTTGGGATGGTTTAATCATCTATCATTTTTCATGCATAATAGAACAGAGAGAAAACAGATTTGTTCATGGAACATATATAGTATGAATTTCATGTGAATCTGTTATGATTCATTAGCTAAATTATCTTTTGAATATGAACAGAAAAGTGAGCTTGGGACATTGCTGCTACACAGATAGTTATGAGAATAAATGATCACAAAAAGAAATGAACATGATTTCAGTACTGAGATATAAGCCTCCTTCACTCCATTAACTTAGGTGACTCAAATCCAAAATGTACTCACCCTTGAAATGTATCTTGGACTCCATTTTATTTCAAACTACAAGACTGAGAACATTTGTGGTGCCTTGAATGCTGAAAGAAAAGTAATGAACAGATATTATTTTTTTTGAGAGGCCTCTGTCAATATACTACATGTTCAAAGTCACTCTTGTTGTTTCAATACATGTATTATAAAAAGGTGCGCCTCAATGTGGCTTCCCTACTTTGCCTTCAGAGGTTTTGCTGACATGCCAAAATAATCACATGAGCACATGCGAAATATACATGGATACCAATGATGTTTGCCCACTCTGGTCTCCAGTAAAAAAACCCACAAAACCCCTAAGCAAACAGAAAAAGAAGTTTCAGATGTTGAACCTCTTCATAAAAACCCAATTCTTTTATCTCCTAAAGGTTCACCTCTAGTGGTAAAACTTACTCACTCTAAGGAGGAATTCCGGTTTTCTATCTCCTTTCCCAAAGCTTGCATAGCTCCTGAGCTAACTATGGGCAAAAAATTCTCAAGTGGGAAACTCTCTAAAGGTCTCTTTGCAGCAAATGTTTTTTACTTTGTATTACTTTAATTAGAGGAACAGGAATCACTTACCAGGAAAGACCTCATTCTGTTTAATATTGTGCCAAGAAGAAAAAAAAAAAAGGAAACAACAAAAAAACCCAAACCAAACTAAATAAAAAAACTCACCAAAAATGAAGAAAAAAACCCCAAAACCCAACAACTCTAGCATGAGATGGATTTTTTTCTAAGCAAAAAAAAAGAATAAGGAAACAGATGAAAAAGTAAGATCATTTACATGGAATTATACAATAGGTCAATAATATAGCAAGGAATAGCTGACAGAATAATACAGCAAGGTATAGTTCACAAAAACCTCACAAAGTTCGATGGAGACAACTGAAATATCCTGCACTTTGATTTGAATAACCTGTCCAGAAATTCAGTCTGGATGAAAAGCAGCTTAACACATAAGGAACTGAGGGTCTTGGTGAACAAAAAATTGAACCACAGTTTTTCTGTAGGTCAAAGTTGTTGTTTTTCCAAAATAATGTGAGTATTCTGGAGTAATTCCAATTTTTGTGATGTTCTTTGGATTGACAGCTGAAATACCCTGCAGCATACAAATACCTTCACTTGCAGAACAAGGCCTTTTCACTAAATTATGAAGACAGAAGCTGTCTTACTCTACCATACTTCAGGGACTTCTCTCGGCTAGTTCTCCAATACATGTAACCTACCAAATCTTGTGCCCTTTTTGTGTCTCTTGCCTAAGCTTTTTGTTTGTTTGTTTGCTTGTTTTTCAGTAAACAGCTGCTTCTTTCTTTTGCTTTTATGGAAATTCCCATTTTTCAGTGAATAGATTCTGAAGAGATTATAAAGAAAAAAAGTATTTTCCAGTGATACAGATTTTTCTTTTTTTTGTAAATTCTTGTTAGATAGTATCTAGTCAGGACCTAATAGAACTTTATGTACATCTACCTGGATCACGAATACATACATCAGAACCTTTTTCTTGACTCTTTAACACTACAGCTTATCCCTAATAATGAAAAATTTAAAAACAATATATGCAAACTTGTTAGTATCTACTCTTTTTTCTGGCCTCATGCTCACCCTTTCCAACATATTTTTACAAGAAGTCACTAGAACCCCCATTTTTTCACTGGGAGGGAATGGTGGTGTTGGTGAGTGTCTTCCTCTTCACTTTATGGTCTAGTCCACTTGTGCCTAATACATTTTCTACTATTCACAACATCTTAACTCTTTGTTTGTCCTCAATTTTGAAGTATATTAAAACATCCTATATATGTTATATATTACATATGTTGAAGATTTTTTTCTTCCCTTTGTTCCCTTGCATCTTACAGCCACCATCCAAGGTTGCATTCTTTTAAAGTCTTGGACTAACCACTGATCAGTGTCTTGTAGCCCTGAGGACTCCCTTATCATCTTCTGCCTGTATTTTCAAAGTCTCTATTAAAATCTTGCAGCTGAACTTTTGGGGGGGCCTATTATAAGCCCCTGTTTTACTTCAACAGCTTCTGTGTTGTGCATTACTGATAAACCAAGGTTTTGTTTCCAGAATTTATGAAGGTCTTTGATTGTACCCTTGTGTATTGAAACACACACATGCACATAAATACCATTAAATACCATTAAAGACCATTTGTTAACAAAATCTACAAATTATGATGATATCAATAACATGCTACCAAAATCACTTTGAAAAAGCTCTCCCCTTCATTGTCAAGATATACCTCTTCTTTTATAGTTTACTGATGGATATAAGGAGAAAAAAAATCTGCAGCTGACTCTCATAATTAATTAATAATTTCAAAGTAACAGAGAGTAAAGGGCAGGAAAAAAAAAAGAATTTTAGGCACAGGAACATCACTAAGCAAATCCATCTGTCTTCAGTGGGGTATTTGTTATGGTACTAGAGAGGAAACTAAGATGGATGAGTAATGTACATTCTAGCTGAAAATCATGACAACAGCTTTTGCAGTTGCGGTAACAAGATGTATTCAGTGGGAGAAAGTAGGTAATGATGTACTTATCAGACTTTGTCCTGGGGACTGAACTCATTCATGCTCTTAATTGGCAAATTTGAAAAAACAAGATAAAAATAAAACCAAGAAAAAATAAAAAGGAAAAAGGAAAACAAGAAAAAAGAAAAAAGAAAAAAGAAAAAAGAAAACAGAAAAAAGGAAAGGGAAAAAAGAAAGAGAAAAGAGAAAAAAGAAAGTGAGCTAATGATAGAAAATTTGAATTATCGTCACACAGAAGAACTGGAATATTATGCAAGAAGAACTGAGTGGCCTTGTATATGTACATAGTAGGCATATAGAATGCTACAGTATAAGGTCACGTACTTAGTTAGGACGGACTAAATACACTAGTAAGGAACTTTTTTCTTATTAAGGACAAAGAAGAATGAGAAAAACTGATGTTTTCTTTTCTCATATGTTTGGGAATCACCAACATGATAAGGCCATGAAAGAGTCAAATAAAACTCGAGCTCAATATATGTTAGGTGAAATATTTCCTAGATGATGACCAAAATGCTAGAAAGGTTTAGTTCACATACTAAGGGGTCTACCTTTCGGTGCTGACACATAGAAGCTCCCCCATAGTTAAATGTTTAAGCTCATGTTGTAGACAATCAACATCTAGCCAATAGATACAGGAAAGTCCAAAGAGTAATTCAGCTCAAAATGGGTAAAATTCAGTTGTATCTACTGGTATTTGAGAAGCTCTAGGGGATTTGATACGTCCACTGAAGGCTTTCAAATAAGAATAAGGGCTCCTGAAAGACCTAGTTCTTTCCAAAACAGATTAAAGCAATGCCTCATGCTCTAGCACATTGCAAATTACACCAGTTATTAATGTTTAAGTGAATGATTTGTGCTTTAGTAGTTTGCTTTAGGTTGAGTTGATTGTTAGGATCCAGCAATTGCATTGACTATATCTTCATTGACTCTAACGCAAGCTAGATAGCTAGTTCATCTTCACAGAATCACAGAATCACAGAATGGTAGGGGTTGGAAGGAACCTCTGGAGATCATCTCATCCAACCCCCCTGCTTGAGCAGGCACACCTAAAGCAGGGTGCACAGGACCACGTCCAGGCAGGTTTGGAATATTGCCAGAGAAGGAGACTGCACAACCTCTCTGGGCGGCCTGTTCCAGTGCTCTGTCACCCTCAAAGTAAAGAAGTTTTTCCTCATATTCAGGTGGAACTTCCTGTGTTCCAGTTTGTGCCCATTGCCCCTTGTCCTGTCGTTGGGCACCACTGAAAAGAGTCTGGCCCCATGCTCTTGACACTCACCCTTTAGATATTTATAAGCATTGATAGGACCCCCCTCAGTCTTCTCCAGGCTAAACAAACCTAGGTCTCTCAGCCTTTCCTTATAAGAGAGATGCTCCTGTTCCCTGATCATCCTCATAGCTCTCCGCTGGACTCTCTCCAGTAGTTCCCTGTCTTTCTTGAACTGGGGAGCCCAGAACTGAACACAGTACTCCAGATGTGGCCTCACTAGGGCAGAGTAGAGGGGGAGGATAACCTCCCTCAACCTGCTGGCCACACTCCTTTTAATGCACCCCAGGATACTGTTGGCCTCCTTGGCCATAAGGGCACATTGCTGGCTCATGGTCAACTTGCTGTCCACCGGCACTCCCAGGTCCTTCTCAGCAGAGCTTTCTTCCAGCAGGTCAACCCCCAACCTGTACTGGTGCATGGGGTTGTTCCTCCCCAGCGGCAGGACCTTACATTTGCTTTTGTTGAATTTCATGAGGTTCCCCTCGGCCCAGCTCTCCAGCCTGTCCAGATCTTGCTGAATAGCAGCACAGCCTTCTGGCGTATCAGCCACTCCTCTCAATTTTGTATCATCAGCAAACTTGCTGAGGGTATGCTCTGTCCCTTCGTCCAGGTCATTCATGAATATGCTGAACAGGAATGGACCCAGCACAGACCCCTGGGGAACACCGCTAGTTATAGGCCTCCAACCAGACTCTGCGTTGTTGATCATGACCCTTCATATAGGCACTCATATTTATATCTCTCACTCTATAAAGCCCATTACCACACACTGTCTAGTTTTGGTGACCGTGATAAAAACTAATTCACTCCACAACATCCACAGAGAAGATGATCATATGAATGAGCAAGAGAATGAAGAGCTTCTTTCATATATGAAAAACTGGGAAAAAAACAGCTTTGGAAAGACAATCCTATGACTTTCAGATGGTATAAGGAAAGAGGGAAATTTATTATTTAGTATGATTATTTAGTATGAAGAACAGCACTGGCAGAAGAACAAAGAGGTATATTTTGGTCATGGAAAAAATGTCCTATCAAAGGACAGTTTGCAACGATGACATGCTGGAGTACTGTGAATAAGCAACTGACATAATTTTTAAATTGAGTTTGATTACTTATGAAAGTATGTCTAGATACTGAAAGTTGTTGACCAAAAAAGTAATTTCCAGTTCCCTCTCTAGTGTGAGTGAACTGAAATTTAAAACCTTTTTCCCACTGAAATAATTAGTTATAAATGTTTGTTTAACCTTCATGGAAAGTGACATCAGCAAACCTGCTGAGAATTTTATTATTGAGATCACTGGAGTCACTATGGCACTTGCATTTTGGAGGGCTTTGACAGTTTAAAATTTACCAGAAGAAGAATGGTCATATCTCTGGCAATCTTTTTACATTGACCTACAGTTTGAACAAAATCCTTCTGTTAGTCAAATTTGTGAGTAATTCAGTTAATAGGTAAATTGGTTTTAGATTAAATGTTTTAAAAATCAGCTTATCACTGACTGTGCTCAAATGGTAAATCCTTAATACGAAGTTAGTGCAGCTTAGACATCTGTTACTGAGATCATTCTGACTGGAGTTCAATTCAATGACACTTACTTACAGGTTAATGCTAATTCAGAAGTAATCACTGAAGTAACACAAGGTCATGCATTGAATGAGTTAGTTAAAATGAACAACTAAGATGCTACTCCTAGGCACTCAGCAAGTCTTTGGATGTCCCTTCACTAGGTTAATGTAGCCATCTATTATACACTACTTTCTATATGGGTTTCTTTTTTATGGCATGCTTCATTATGAAATTAATTTTCTGTCTATGATTTTACATTAACCTTAACTGTATCTGTGAAACTGTCAACATTCAAAACAATTCCCTTTTTGTTCTGTACTGAAGATAAGTTAGCAATTTTAATTGGTTGGTATTTTGACCAGCTTGCCCCAATGAGATTTATCAAACAACAAATATTGCTAGACAAAATGGAATTTTATCAGTAATAGTGTAGTGACTGTTATGATGAATTATTCCTTTGATTCTCATCATTTCAGCATTGTCTTTAATGAAGTAGTTCAATGTGGAAAAACAAAGAAGAATGATATTGTCTGCTTTGTAAAATTTCTAATCAAAGGACTCCTTATTACTTATGCTTTAAAGATAATGAAACCTCAGGAAGAAATGTATATTGAGTTATTTAGGGCATAGGCCAGGACAAGGCATGGTGGTTTTATGCTGTGTTTCTGCATTGTAACAGGATCCAGCTCCATGAAGATGGCTTTTAGGTGTCAGTTTAGTACAAATGATGAGCAACAATTATAACAATATAACATATTATATATATTTACTGAAAAAAAACCCAGCATTATTTTCAAAATAACTGTATATCCTCTACCAAATGAAAAGCACAGGGTTTTAAACTTCCTTTTAAAAGTAGATCAGAGTTTACCTGACTCTGTAAGATGATTTCTAGATATCAACTGAAAAAACTAGTCATGATATTTAGGGTATTAATGTACTGGAAAGTGAGTGGAGTAGATATTAATGCATGCTCTGCCTATAAGATTTATTTGGTACTTAAAAATTATTATTTATTAGCATACTCAGGGCAACTCTGCTTCAACAGCTACTTCTAGAAAGTCTAGGATATGCATTCATGTTATGTGAAGAGAATAGACAAAATAGTGAAATGTTAATTTAAAAGTTTCATGTTCTGAGGTCCAAAAGTCAGAGTTAATGAAAAGAGATCAAAACCACAGGGATAGAAAAAACAACAGAGATATAAAATCAATATTCTCAAATTTACATTTGCACTGCTTAAGTATTCTCCCTTAGTTTTCTATATTTTTCTAGCTTTTTATTGGCTGCACAATGGTCAGTCTTCCTTTGCTTTTCAGTGCAGAAGCTTTCAGCCTTTTAGTTTTTCACTTTTCTTTTGTTCTAGATTTGCATTTTCTTTATTAGTGGAGCAATTAAGCGATTTAAAAGTGAAGTATTTGCCTTTGAGGTATCTTCTTATAGACAAATACGGAAAAAAAAGGAAACCCTTTTAAGAGAGAAGAAAATGTTTAGCACTTTGTGAAAGATTATTTAGATAGCACTTTGAAGGATTCATCTTGCTTAATTTTGTGATCTGAATTAGAAGCCTTGCATAAACTAGGCTCCTTCAACAGTTAATGGTGTCTTAATATTATTTTTTAATGATATTTACTGTTTAAGAGATGGAATGAATACCCCTTTGCATTACTTGGAGTCAGCTTCCCCACTATATGAGGCACTGGGAAAAATATGTTTATTTAAAAGCATAGGTGTGCAGTAATGAGACAACAGAAGATACCAAAATTCATTACTAAGGTTATACTTAACTCTAAATGTATTGGCTGCTTTTGTGCCTGAATGAGAATTTCTTTCCATTCTTCCAAGCTAAAGAGAATTTCCATCTTCTAGCTGAAGAAAGCATTTCTAATTCCTACTGCTACTTGTATAATATTGCTGTCACCTTCTTCTAGGAAAAGAAGAAAAGAAAGAAGGAAGAAAGGAAATGATGATCTTTCTTGTTTGTTTGCTTTTTTTGTTAGAGCCTCCTATTTGTGAAGTTTGTGTTACATAAAGATTAAAAACAATGCCAGAGAAGGTGGACTTGGGAATGTGTTGGGTGCCTAATCCAGCCTGTACTTTCCCCTTTGTCCTTAGTGTATTGAATATTTGTTAATATAGCAAGAAAAAATTCTGGGGACATGTGGAATGACTACTGGGGGTAAGATTATTGAGGTTGAAATTATTGAGGATAAAGTTATATCCACATTTCATAAAAGTTAACTTCCAGGGTGGAATATGGTTGACATGCTGAATATCGGTTCAGTGATTGTTCCCTAAGCAACACCACCTGCAATCTTAGATGTTAGCAACACTGGGGGAGCTCGGTGTACCAGTTCTAAGAAAGGTAATTGGAGGAGGGAGTAGAGCAAAGGCTCCACGGCCCAACTCCTCCATAAATCACTGCAGATCCGGGAACTAGATGGAACCGTGAAACCATGCCCTGGCCAGCACCGTACAATTGCAAAATCATGCCCTGTGGATGAACTTTGCTCATTCAAACCTCATTATAATACCAAAACACACCTCCATCCCAAAAGTTACCTGCCTCCAAGGTGCAACCACCCCTCACTGAGCTTGCGCTTTGAATTTTTCTAGTATATACCTTTAAAAGCAAAGCGAGAAAGTTTTACACCAATCATAACAAAGGTATGTATGACTAGAGTCACTCAAGCTCCACCTGAAAAGTAAAAAATAATATAAATATAGCTTAAGAGAGAGAGGATGTTAGGGAAGATACCATCATCATATACCATTGACTTCTGGGATCAGTCGATGGGCTGATCCCCTCTTTCCCCACAATGGGACCCCTTTGGGTAAGATAGGTAAGGTATAACCAAACACTTGGTTATACCAAGTGCCTCCCCAGGAAACACTTAGAAATCTCTATAGAGTCATTTTAGATTCTTTCTACTCACACTTGCAATATTTGCATATACTTTTGTAGACAATCACTATCACCGGCAATCCAAAGAACCTGTGTATCTGTTGCTCAAATAAATTGTGGTGTGCATTGGTCCAGTCGTGACAGTTCTTATTGAGTGTAACAAGTGTTTTGGCTGTGATAGCTTGTTGAACATGACTAGACTCACACCCTTAACATGGCAGGACACTCTACCATCTTCTCCTGAAAGAAATGTGTCTGAATCAGCTGTTCTTAGTCACAGTCCAAGACACAAAAAGTTAGATAGAAAGGAAGTCATCTGTCTTTACCTAGATTTTTTAAAAAATGAAAAAAAAAAAGTGAATGCGAACACTGATCACCCCTTCTAACAAGGGACTGGAGATCTGTATTGGGTTTGCATGGCAAGGTTTTGGTAGCAGGGGGGCTACAGGGGTGGATTCTGTGAGAAGATGCTAGAAACTTCCCCCATGTCTGATAGAGCCAATGCCAGCCGGATCCAAGGCGGACAGGTCACTGGACAAGGCCGAGCAAATCAGCGATGGTGGCAGCATCTCTGGGATAACACATTTAAGAAGGGAGAAAAAAATGCACAACACCAGCAGCAGTCAGAAGAGAGAACTGAGAATATGTGAGAGAAACAACTCTGCAGACACTAAGGTCAGTGAAGAAGGAGGGGGAGGAGGTGCTCCAGGCACCAGAGCAGAGATTCCCCTGCAGCCCCTGGTGAAGACCATGGTGAAGCAGGCTGTCCCCCTGCAGCCCATGGAGGTTAACGGTGGAGCAGATATCCACCTGCAGCCTGTGGAGGACCCCACGCCATAACAGGTGGATGCCCAAAGGAGGCTGTGAGTCCATGGGAAGCTCATGCTGGAGCAGGTTTGCTGGCAGGACTTGTGACGCTGTGGGGGACCCACGCTGGAGCAGTCTGTTCCTGAAGGACTTCACCCCGTGGAAAGGACCCACACTGGAGCAGTTCCTGAAGAACTGCAGTCTGTGGGAAGGTCTTATGTTGGAGAAGTTTGTGAAGGACTGTCTCCCTGGAGCAGGGGAAGAGTGTGAGGAGTCCTCCTCCTGAGGAGGAAGGTGCAGCAGAAACAACGTGTGATGAACTGACCACAACCCCCATTCCCTGTCCCACTGCACCACTCAAGGCAGGAGGAGATAGAGAATTTCGGAGTTGAGCTTGGGAAGAAGGGAGGGGTGAGGGGAAGGTGTTTTAAGACTTAATTTTTATTTTTCTCATTATCCTACTCTGATTTGATTAGCATTAAATTAAATTAATTTCCCCAAGTTGAGTCTTTTTTGCCTATGATGGTTAATGCTTAGTGATCTCCCTGTCCTTATGTTAATCTACGAGCCTCTCATTATATTTCCTTTCCCCTGTCCAGATGAGTATGGGGAATGATAGAGCAACTTTGGTGGGCATCTGGCATCTAGCCAAGGTCAACCCACCACAATGTCTTAAACTTAGATAAGAATTCTGAGTAACAGATCCTGAATTAGCAAAGGTTTTAACCTATACCTTTTACTCGGAGATGAACGGGATTTTAGATATTTTCAAACCTAATATGAGGGTTTTTTTCCCATTCACAATATAGGTTTTGTTTGCCCTTCCTGGGTACTTAACCAATCCCAGGCACTGTAAGGACAACTTGTGCCCCAGGAACTTATATCTCTTTTGGGATATAAGACACGAGAATGTATCCATTAATTTAATGCATTAAAGATTTTATCAAGGGACACGATATTAGTTCAGTGAGTCAAAAATCCTTCTCAAGGTCATATATTAGCTCCTACTTCCTTCTTTTGCCCCAGCATCATGCTTAAAAATGTAAATCTAAATGTCAAAATTTAAAATTAATTCTAGTGTGATGTTTGCTATTACTATATACACTGTTTATATGTGTCAGGGAGAGAGATAAGCTTATAGCCATGCAATATGTTTTCTATTTTGCATTTGTACTACTAACAGCTGTTGCTTATGGTGTAAAAAGGTGCCCCAATAAAGAAGATAATACTGTATATCTCAGTGAATTTTTTGTATGAGTATGTTTAGACAGATATGAATATGTAAACACATTATAATTAAATCTCAAGGCTTCATTTGAAAATCTTCATAAACTGAAACTCTAGGTCACACATTTTCAGACACTGTTTTAAGTTTAATTACAAGCACAGCCTGAAACAATGTCATTAACACAATTGCTATCTGTTCTTTACATATCTTGACCTTAAGAAATAATGGAGAGTTATCACCAGAATTTAACAGTATTAATTACTATTGATTAGTACATACTGCATAGCTTAAGGAAAAACAACAAATCCCCTAAGATAAAGTAATCCCACATCACAAAAGTCCTCTAGGAAGGTTCAGCCATAAACTTTGGTGCTTTCGGTATCTATGAATTATTTGGTTCATTATAACAAAGACAGTTTGAATTTGCAAACAGTGCAAAATTCCCATGTCTGATTGGACCAAGTACATAAGATTGCCAGGGTTTATATGTTCTTTCCAGAACAGTCCTTCAATTTTTCATGTCTAGCACCCTGGTCTAACACAGAGTATAGATAAGATAGTTTTTTCACCAAAGCATCACAGTGCTAGTCTTATGTCAGTCATATTGCCATAATGAATTATGCTAAAGTAACATTAGCCACCACCTTGCCTTGCATGTGACTGCTTGAACTAGCATGTATGAATGGTCTGGTTTTTTTTAAAGATCATTATTACTACACCATTACTACATTTTGGGGTATGTTTGTTGATTATGTCAATTATTTGGTAATACTGTATGTGATGTTGCATGGCAACGTGAATTCTGGTTTTTATAATTTGGAAAAATGCATGTGTTTCTTCTTATAGAATCACAGTATCATATAATCACAGATTCATTTAGGTTGGAAAAGACCTCTAAGATCACCAATTCCAACCATAAACTTAACACTGCCAAGCCCACCACTAAACCATGTCCTTAAGCACCGCATCTACCCATCTTTTAAATACCTCCAGGCATGGTCACTCAACCACTTCCCTGGGCAGCCTGTTCCAATGCTTGACAACCCTTTTGGTGAAGAAATTTTTCCTAACACCCAATATAAGCCTCCTCTGGTACAACTTGAGGCCATTTCCTCTTGTCCTATCACTTGTTACTTGGGAAAAGAGACTGACACCTCACTGCAACCTCCTTTCAGGTACTTGTAGAGACCGATAAGGTCTCCCCTGAGCCTCTCCCTGCAGACTAAACAACCTGAGTTCCCTCAGCTGCTCCTCATAGGACTTGTGCTCTAGACCCTTCACCACCTTTGTTGTTCTTTGGACGTGGCAAAACAACTTTTTTGCTATCTGTCCCCCTAACACCACTGCTGTAACATTACAAATCACATATTTAGTATCTTCAGTGAATTATAAATAATATATTGCTGAAAGTTATATACTTTTCATGTTTCTATAAAAATACATTATGAATTTTTTGGGTTAATTTTATTTTTTTTAATCCTCAAGAAGATGAAAAACTTTCATCAAACTTTGAAATGCATTATAGTATATGAAAGTTACCAAGGACGTTGTTACCATTAAATACTACCTGTCTCTATGACAGGTAGTTTTTACCCCTAAATATTCTCTCTCATCTATGCTTAAGTAAATCTTAAAAAAAAACCCAAACTTTTTATAAAACGTTGTAAAACAGCTTACCATTGTTAAAAATCTATATCAGACCATGCCAAAAATTATTAGCAGTATAGGAAACATAAAAAAAAAAAAAAAGCAACCTGAAAACAGGGGGACATTAAAAAAAAAAATTCGACAATGATAATATTAATACAGAAAATATTTTCTAAAACTCAGTTACAATAACAAATCTGATAACTGACACTTTTTATCTACAGGTTTTGTTTTCTTTTGCTTTGTTTTGTTTCGCTTTGCTTTCAGACTGGTCTTCTTTTAACCCTTTCCATCATCTCCAGAGGATGAACAATTTATTTTCCCTGGATATTATCTTCAACATATGGTCTAAGTAATAAATTTGTTGCAAGCCTAGAATCATATACACATTCATTCAAGAGGTTAATGTAGCAGGAATGCAACCACTAGTTTTGACAATCATCTCCTGTACATTATAGTACTTTGAAAACAGAACACCTGGATAATAACACGTGTTCTCATAGTGGTTCACAAATGCCATTACTTGCTAATGTGGGAAATTGCCATGGATCACAAAGCAGTAAAGATTATTGTGCCAATGACTATTAGTAATAGTTACTGAAAAAATGTTTAATACAAAAATGTTGGAGTACTGACATAGCTTGCTCTATTTTTCTAAATATGCAGTTCATTTTAAAGCAGCAAGTGCCTCTGTATTTAATTAGTGTGTCCAGAACACTAAACAGTAGAGATTTTTTTTGTTATAGAGACACTTTAATTAAAAACAAGAAGGTTTTCTTAGAGTTGGGGGCAATGTTGGGGTTTTTCTTGGTTTGGTTTTTTATTTGCCTTTTTTTAGTTTTTTTTATGTTTGGGTTTTTTGCTGTTTGCTTGCTCACTTGATTATGGGTTTTGGTTTTCTTTGTGTGCATTTTACATAATAAATTACGATGCTTAGTGCAACTTCAAAGATTACAAAGTAGTATCTTGCAGAGCTGGACAGGCTTTCACAGTCAAAACATCTCTGTATTAAAGAAATGTCACTTTTTATACTAAATTAAAAAACATCAGAAAAATTTTTAGATTGTTGCAGTTTAAACACTGGCTGCACAAAAGTTTTTCCATCATTATTATGCAAGACCACATGGTCTTCTGAACTTTGTGCACCCAGCTTTCTTTGATCACAGTATTATTTTACAAGAGAGGAATATCTCATAAGACCTTTAGAAAATCAGCTGGACTGGAGAAGATCAAGTTAGTTGTCTACAGTGGGATTTCATACTATGGAAAATAACTCTAAGTGTCTGGAACTTTTTGATAGAGGAACTTACTCACTGTTTTTGGTGATTTAAATATGAGATAGGAAAAATAAAGAACAGTCAGTCTGTGTAGCACCCAGCATGCCCCCATGTCCTATTGGCAAATTAAAATGTTTAATACTGTTTTCTTTATTTACAATGGGTAAATCTGGGATAAGTTAATTTAGAGAAAGGATTGGATTCTAATACTTTGGTTATGGGTTTGTATTATCCAAAATAAGGTTATATCTGACTATTATGATAGATACTTTTAAGTTGAACTTGTATCTTTCTCTTTGAGTTTATATAAGAAGGGCCTGTACTTTTGAAGGAGAAAGAATTCTGTTTTTTCCTCAGTTTTAATTCAGTATTGACAAAAGCTGTAATTTGCATCTCCATGAGAAGAGTAATCCTGTCTCCAAATATCCTATGACTATCTATTAATATTTCTATTGTTATAACAACTATAAAATCTGGTATCAGTCAACCATATCAGCATAAACAAATATAACATACTCCTTTTCTTATTTTCAAAAAGATCTCTTTTGTGAAAAGTATGGAAGTTATTTGTAATATATGTGAACATTTGTATATGTAGAGACATAAATGTGTATACATAACTTCTATTTATTAATGTATTTGTTCAAAACATATTTACAGACGAAAATGAAATAGATTGGAAAAACACTGAGGAAGGACACTGGGTTTCAAACCCCAAATCCCTGATGTTTCAGGAATGTTTTAACTCCTTATCACTAGGAAGTTACACTGCTGTCATCCTTTTTTCAAGTCCCACATAATTTTTTTAACAAGATAATTACTGCACAGTGTGCAAAGATATGATGGAGTTACTGTTAGCAAAGCTGCAATTAATTCTGAGTTAACATGTCTTTATAATTCCTTTGTCTGAGTTATTTTTTCTCCTCATTTCATCTCACTAGACTGAAATGAATCATACTGATTCCCAGCCCCAGAATTATCTATTTGTCTGGATTTTATTTTTTATGAAACTTTCTAAAAAAGCTTGTGCTGTTTTTGAATAGCAAATGACTGAAATGAAGTTTGTCATAGAATCACAGATTTAGGTTGGAAGGTATACCTGAAGGTTGTTTAGTCCAAACCCGTGCTTGGAGCAGCTTTAGCTTCACATTCAGATCAGGTTGCTCAGAGCCTTGTCTCATGAAATTTGGAACATCTGTAAGGATAAAGGGCACACAGAGTCTCTGGGCAACCTCCTCCAGTGCTTAACTACTCTAACTGTGAAACATAATCTAGTAATACTCAGTCTAAACTTCCCTTTCTGCAACTTGTGATTGTGGTCTCTTGACCTGTTGTATGACTGCTTCTGTGAAGAGTCTGACTCCACCTTCTCTACAGTCCCATTCAGGTGGTGGAAGATGGCAGTTACATCCCCTGTTATCAGCCTTTTATCCAGGCTAGAGAAACTCAGTTCCCTCAGCAGCACCTCATGCATCATATATCCCAGACAGTCTCTCTCCATTTTATCAACATCTCTGGACAGAAGCCACCCCAAGCTGGACAGAGGATCCCAGACTGGTGAATGAATCACTTTCTCAACCTGCTGTCTACCCTCTTGTGAATGCAGCCTAGTGTGTGATTAACCCTCATTGCACTTCTGAATCTGGTTCATCTTGTTGCCCACCAGGACTCTCAGAGCCCTCTCACTAAGTGCAAAAATGAACAGTTCATACATGAAAAGGTAAGTATTTATTGTTAATCTAATAAGTCTTAACATCAAAGAATTATTAGTGCAGTTGCAATTACACTAACAGTTCAAATACTATATAATTAAAATGAGAAATAAACAAGCTGTCTACTATTTACCCCTTTCTCTAATGTTGTGCTCATCCTTCCACTGCCCATTTGACACTTAAAGGGAGGACATGGCAGAGGTTCTGCTTTGATTTAGCTTCAGCCAGCAATCAAGCACCACACAGCTGTTCGCTCACTCCCCCTGCAGTGGGATAGGGGAGTAAAAGTAAGAAAACTCCTGGATTGAGATAAAGACAGTTTAATAGGCAAAGCAAAAGCCGTGCATGCAAACAAAGCAAAAGAAGGAATTTATTTACCACTTCCCATCGGCAGGCAGGTGTTCAGCCATCTCCAGGAAAGCAGGGCTCCATCATGCATAATGGTTACTTGGGAAGACAAACGCCATCACTCTGAACGTTCCCCCCTTCCTTCTTCTTTCCCCAGCTTTTTATGCTGAGCATGACATTGTATGGTATGGAATATCCCTTTATTCATTTGGGGTCAGCTGTCCCAGCTATGTCCCCTCCCAGCTTCTTGTGCACCTGGCAGAGCATGGGAAGCTGGAGATGTCCTTGACTAGTGTAAGCACTATTTAGCAACAACTAAAACATCAGTGTGTTATCAACATTATTCTCATCCTAAATCCAAAACACAGCACTATACCAGCTACTATGAAGAAAATTAACTCTATCCCAGCCAAAACCAGGACAGATGTCTTCAGTCTGTGCGCATGTGGAGGTATTCAGGGGAGTCATCAGCATTGCGAGTTGGAGGTATGATGCTGATGCTGATGGTTTCATTCTCTTCCCCTTGGATCTACTTTTCTGTGTTTATCAATGTGCTTAGAGCCTTGCATTTTCTTCACTGCTCTACATCTAAATTTACTATGGTGTGTTTCACATATGTTGGACACTGTTTCTTTGTCTTCCATGTTCCCCTCTCCAAATCGGTTTAACCCAGCTTACAAGCCTTTACTCCTTTGATGGCCAATAACTGACCAGTAAATTATGACTTCTTTACAAGGGTCCTCTATATTAACCAGTGCCAGTGTTTTCAAGGCCTCTGAGATCATCCTACAACTTTCAATCTCTATGCTACCTTTTATTCCAGTGTCACACACAGTTCATTCTACACAAAATGATTGTACCTGGATACATATCTATGTATACATACATGTATACACATACCTAAATAAAAATAGCATTAAGAAGTAGTTTTTCAGTGCAGAATGAACTGTCTGTGACCTTAGATAAATAAATACACATATATACATATATTATGTATGTATGGATATCCCAATATTACACCAGTTATACCAAGCCAAGCAAAAATGAAAATAAAGTAAGCAATAGTCATTTGGCCATTTGATGGTTGCTATTAAAAACTACAAAATTCTCCAAGCAGCACAAATCCAGAGTAAACCTGGGGTCCTGGGGTCTGCTACAAGCAATGGCAACATCTTATTTCTTGGGTCTACAAGGGCACAAAACCCTATCTGTAATCTCTATTGTTTTCACAGAGAAAAAATTAATAGTTTTTTACAATTTCTGGACACCTAAATTATTACCTACTCTTAATTTAGTATGGTATCAAGTATCTGGTGGGAACATACCCAGATTCATAATCACAGAGAGTTAGGCCATATCCTTGGTAGGTTGTTGTCTCTGTGACACATGAGGAGTCACTGGGAAGAAGTCTGGCTGGGTTTCCAATTCCCTTTTCTTCTAAAGGAAAAAAAGTTGTCTACATTTTTTTTTTTTAAATCTGCTTTTTGTTGTCTTATTGTCAGATATAACTGACTATACACCATAAAGGCATGAAGACATTTGTTTAGAAAGTTGAACTTCAACAGGTAAGAACTACCAGGTCTGTGGGACAGTTTATCTGCAGTTTCCCATAATGTGACATAAAGTTTTAAAACTTACGAATCTAGAAGGACTTCAGTTAACAAAGCTAGAAATTTATGCTACTGAAATGTCTCTTAGACCCAGATGATCTACTAAAACACAAGTTTCATGCTATGGTAGCATGCTGCTGCTGCTACTTTGTTCACTTTTATGGTTAGAGGACATCAAAGCTGTAATTGATAGAACACCTTGTCCTCATTTTAATGAGGAAGTCATCAGATCGGATAAACTGAGTGTGGATATCAGATGCACGCTCACACACGGAGACTAGAAAATTATTTTGGTTAATTTACTGTTTACATATCTTTAATTAAAATGCTATCTTTGCAATACAAATGTTGAAGATAATCCTGGGATTATGTGCTACTGATTCTTAGACTTGTTTCTTGATCCATTTCCTTTATTTATTAAAGAGAAATGTTGATTTATTACTTTGTGACATAGTAGTCATTTATGTCATTAAGATATTTTGGCTCTCTAGAATTATAAAAAATAAAAAAACCCTTCTTTTTTGTCTGAAAGGACAAGGGGTGGATGTAATATATTTTGCCAGATAATTATCTTTTTTGATACTTTCTTATTTGAAATTTCTATAAGCAAATAACTGAAATATAGTCTAGATGATATAATAGAAGACGTGCAATTAACTGAGAAACCTCTATTCAAAATTTAAGCAGCAGCTATAGGATATGTCAGATGGATTTCTACAGGGATCAGTTTTGGGCCAGGTAAGCTCAGTATTTAAAATAGTAATGTGGAAGAAAGGATAATACTAAATGTGGAAAGGTTATAAGGACTTCAGAAGACATGACTGGAGATTATCATTATACTGAAAACTTAAGAAATATCTGAAATAGATAGGATGCAAATGAATCATTGCTACTGCAAAATATCCAGGGGACAAGAATCTAGATTAAAAAAAAAATCTTATTTATCAACATAAAAGTCCCAGCTGGGCCATTGTTCTGGACAATTTTACATTAAAAAAAGATTTTAAAATTGAACAGTTAGAGTAAGTTCCAAATGAATGAAATAATAATGATTTACAAGTCTAAAACACATGGTGTATGGGAAAGAATGAAGGACCTAAATCAGTTTAGTCCAAAGAAGACTACAGGAATATGTGACAGAAGTCTTTGTGTATGTAAAAAGGAGAAAAACAAACAAACAAACAAACAAACAAAACTGTTCACTAGATCTACTGGGGATAAAATAAGAAACAATGTTCTTTTGTCCAGTAAAACAGTTCTATGATACTAACTCTTTTTTTTAAACAATTTTGTCTAGAAAGGATTAATGATTTGAAGAAATGCTATTTATAAATATAACAGCTAGAAATATTTTCCTCTTATTCTACATTTTATCAGAAAGATTTACTTGACCAATATATCAGTGCTCCATTTTCCATAACTAGAACATACTTTTGGATATTTTCCAGCTATTACCTCCTAACAAGCTCAAACTGTATTCGACAGAAAAAAGAAATAAAGATTTTAAAGATTTCTAGGTGTGGATTACAAGATTTTTCTTTTCTGCCTTTAAAAATAGAGACACCCAGAGACTCCTTTCAATCAAATGTTATACATTTTTGAAGTTTTTTTTAAATAATACTACAGCTTAAATTACATAGATTTCATCACCTGATAATCTTCTGTAACAATGAAGGGTTTCAAGTAAAATTTGCAAATCCCAGGGTACGTCTTTACTGATATATTGACTGTGTATTCATTCCTTTCACAGAATGGTCAGTTGCATACAACAAAAAAAAAATTTGTGGACCTACATTTCTATTTGCATGTATAATAGTTTGTCTGCATTAGCTAGCTTTTGAGAGCAGACATTGTACATGGTTAGCAAAATCTAGCTTGTAATGGCAATGCTAGCTGCATCTGGGCTAGCTTAATGCAAGATTAAATTTTAAGTCTGTTCAATAAAATTCACTCTGTGTTAAAGGTGAAAATTACTTGAATTCCAAACAACTTTTAAAGTTGCATCAAATAACCCAGTAAAGAGATATTTTCTCAAATATAAACACTGAATAACAAGAAGCACAAAGGTATTGACCCTTGAGTTTTAAAATCTCGAGATATAATACAACCTTGACTGAATTGTGTTTTTATTGCAATGGACTGACCTTTTCTATAAAAACTGCAGTTAGAACACATATTAGTAAAAAGCATTATCTCTCTTCAAGTTAGGAAGTAATTATTCTGATTTCAGTAAACGTAACAGTTGCATAATAAATATTTCAAAATGAAAAGTTTAATGTTAGTGCTTTTAATCATTCATATAAAAATATTTTTTGAATGTAATGGCATTAGGTTTTTTGTTACTGTATATAATACTTGTATAACTAAAATCTTTTATTTTCCATCTTTAAAAGCAAACCTTACCTGATTAAAATGTCACTTCCTACTGAATTAACACAATACTTTTTTCTTTATTTACATTAAATTCAACAGACATTATTGCAGTGATTTCATTTTTATATAAGATGATGACAATGCAATTAGGAATTTTTCAAAACTGTAATTGTAAAATTGACCTTATTAAAATTCCACTTCCTCCATAATTAAAAAAAACCTAATTACTTGTAGTAATTGGACCAGAAATGACATTTTCAGTTCATTAATATTCAACAAATTGTTTTTGAAGAAGTTATTGCATGGTTAGTAAGCAGTCTTCAACATTTCTGTTCATTTCTTATTTAGAAGTCATCTGGAATAATAGTTTGCATTTTAATAAGACATGTCTTTATGAATTGACTTTATTTATAAGGCTTTTAATTGCTAATTAATGTGTGAAAATATCTGTCTCCTGTAATATTTGTAACACATGAAGTGAAAGGTGAATGTAGTAGAACAACAATTCACACATGCTGTATCACTCTAAATAAGCATGAAAGATACAATATTTCCCATCCATGGTTTTTTATTATTTTTTCTAGAAATGTCAAAACCAAGTTTAATATGTCACGGTACTGTGCACCTGAATAAAGAAGTCAATTTATCTAACATCACAAACTAGAGGCAAATCAAAATAATGACGTATGAATTATTTTATTAACCAGCAAAATACAACTGAGATAATTTCAAGGTGTATACTGCTTATATTATTTGATGTAATCACATTTGAGTTGATATCTTATATGCACTCTAATTCTCTTTATAAATCTTTGAATATATGCATATTTATAACCTTGAAGTGTAATTCCTCTCATGTCTCTGGAACAGTAAGATCTATGAAGAGATTTCCCTTCTGATAAGCCTGAACCATGAGCTAGAGTGATCACCTTTAAGGGTAAATGTCAAATTGCTAATAAAAACTGACAGATTATGTCAAATGTGAAGTCATTTTGAGTGACATGTCTGCATCAGAAGTTGAACTGAAGTGATTGTGCAGTTTCCTGTTAGGCAAAGAATCTTCATGTGATTTCAGGGTTTGTGTTTCCATAAGTAGATATAAATTTTGGATAACTCTGCTTGTGTTTCTTACACCTGAGTATCTTCAGATATTTAATCTGCATGTGTCAGCAGTGGAAATTCAGCTGTCTGGGAACCTGTAGCTCTTTCAGGAATTTTGGGAGCTTCCAAAGTTAGGTTGCACCTGAGAGAGAATTTTGAAGATGACAAATTGCACTGAAGGCTTTTTTATTTTTTATGTATCCTTCAGAATCACCTCCAACGTTTTTGTTTTCATGTCCGCTTTTTTCCCAGGGAGCTTTTACTCTTAGAATGTTTCTGTCAGGCCTTTTCAATTCCCCTTAATATTTTTCCAGACAAAAAGTAGATAAACTCAGTAGATAAACAAAAATTTGTTTTTGATCTGGAGAAACCAATGTTGTATAGAACCTAATACCTCAGTTAAAACATCACCTATAGCTAGCTGAATTTCTTAAATAGTCATTTCTAGTTTAGCCTGCATTCTTATACAAGCAGAAGCAGAGAGAGCTAACAGCATCCAGGACTAACCAACAGACACTCTGCAATTGAAAGGGAGATTTAGGGTTTGGCTATTTTAGGTTCTTAGCTTTCAAAACAGGACATTCATCAGAACTCAAATTCCAGGTGCGGTGATGTCTGGAGTATGTACATGCCTTGCTAGTGGCATCCCAATCATTCTTCAAAACTCCTGTGCTTTCCAGAAAGAATGTGGTACTTCTTGTGCTCACAAGCCCACTCCCACAGAAGTACTTTGGGTCTGCAGATGCTTCAATGCCTGGTTTAGCAGGTTATTCCATCTGCTAGTTTATAGTCAATTAAAAAGCATCATTTAAAAAAAAAAAATTCAGTACCAAATCAACCTTTTTCAGGAATCTGCTGTTTCATTGCAGTTTCTGACAAAAGGGCTGTAGAGATTCCTGGCTGTAAATCAAGGCCAGTAGTTTCCAGTAGAATATCAGAGAATGATATGTAAACACCACCCTTCTACCTTTTGAGACGAATGTCCTGTGAAACACAGAAGTCTCTCTTCATGCAACCAGTCTCCCCTCATTCAAGTAGGAATTCATATTCAGCTATTAAAATTGAAGTTCTCAGAAATTTCAGTATGTGACTTGCACTGATTTGAATGAGAATAAAACACCTAGAGAGTGACTAGACACCCACTTTTTGAAAATCTGAACGTGATTTGTTTCCTTATTACATATAATTTCCTGACTGTATCTATTTAACCTTCATGATAATTTAAAAAAACTCTTAGGTAAACAGATGTCATCACTATCTTTTCAAGGGTTTCTTTTGTTTGTAAAAAACTGAAAGTTCCTTTTTTTTCAAACTTCTGGTATATGCAAAAGCCTCCCTTCTTTACAACCACATTAATACAGTCATCTCATTCTCTGCTTTAGTGAGTGAAATATTGAAATATCCTGTGTATATTTATTACAATATTCAGACTGATTTGTACACAGGTATAGTAACTGTGGAGAGGGGAGTGGGGGGGAAGAGAGAAAAAGATAACTTCCTTAGCTCTATAGTCACATAAGGGGTCTAAAATGCTAATCCTGGCACACAACGAGAATTTCTTCTATCACAGTTTTGAAATAATAATGATTTTTCTCACACAGTTAATTTCCACAGCAGTCAATTAAATCAATGATGCTGTAGTTTATGTATAAGGTATATACTTAAAATTTGGAACTGCATGCTGTTTGAATAACATGCAGAAGTAGCCTTTATATATTGCATGCATCACTTTTGCTGGCAAGAAAAAAAAAGATTAGTCTACTGTGGCCTTCATACTCAACCAGGAAAAAGTGTGTAGATTTCATAGTCTTCATACCCTAATATTTGTTTGACACTTAGAACGATATTTACAAAAGAAACTTATGCTGGCATTTTGTAAAAGGGAAAAAAAGTCTTATGATAATAATATAAAATCATTGGGAAACAAAACAATTAGACTATGTCCTAGAAGCACTATTCTGTGGAATGAATATGAAAAATTGTGAACTGTGGAAATTATGATTTTCTCCCTTAATCCAATGAGATAAGAGCAGTAGACTAAATCTTCAAAGGTTTTGAAGACATATTATGAAGCCATAGTTCATCCCCTTGTATTTTGTGAAATACTCTGCTATTATTTTCAATTATTTTATTGAAATCAGATGTTGCTGAATTTTTTGTTTGTTTTAAAATATGTAAACATAATATGTCTTACCCAAAAGGCTAAGTCTCATAAGATTTCTAATGCCTGTGACTTTAAAGTGCCTGAGGAGAGGCTTATTTACTATGTTTATAAAGGTTTAAAATAAATTAATAATAATAATAACCATAAAGGTAATCATATGTGGGAAGGTGCCTGACATTCTACTAAGAAGCTGGAATGAAAGTTACCCTGTGCAAATCATGTGCCAAGCAAGAATCCAATTGCCCTTCATGACTGAATATGTGATGTTCATTGTAGCAGACCTCAGAATGGTGTTGCATTGCCTTTTTATCACTATCCTCATTGAGGTTTCTTTTTGTACTACATCATTCTTTGAATCCCTTCCAAAGAACTTGGTAAGTGAGTCTAGCCTATTAGCTCAGATTTACTCCCACTTCTCTTTGTTAACTCATTTTTTTCATGTGTCAAATTCAGTCGCAAGCAGATTTTATTCTGGTTAGTCTACTGTGACTCCTTTTAAAATTCTGCACTGTAACAGAGTAGTTGCAGCTCTACATTCTTACCCATTTCTACTTTGTCATGACTTATTTACTCTTTCCTTATAACAATTCCATTCTGCAATCCTTCACCCTAGTTGATATTTTCAGTAATGCTAGATAGTCCCTTTGCTTTTTCTGGATGTTTCCATTAACCAACAGATTGCTGACTGGAAACTTATACCTGCCAATACCATGCTAACTTGCATGGTGGTGGTCTGCTCTCCACACAGCTTTGGAAACAGAACATGCATCCCTCTGTACTTACATGTACTGCTCTACCAGTGTGAGTGTATGTTTTATAAACCCACCCCTTTCTGTTGACATCTGATCTTCAGACTTAGCAGGAGGTCCAGCAAGATTGTCTGAAGTAAAACCTCAACTCACCATAGCAAATATTTTCCATTACTTATAGGGAACTGACCTGCTTCTCAGAGTCAGGACAGATAAGTACAGCATATAACTGATTTTAGCAATTACAGCATATATTTTTCTTCACTACAATATAATTACGATTTAATGTATAAATTTATCTTGCTTAGGTCCTGAATTACCCAAATTATTTGCCCATTTCTGTTACATTTTCCCACAAACTTCACTCTAACTGTCCATGGTAGAGTACTATGAACTGCACAAACATACCTACTTTAATATCTTTCTGCAATAAGAAGGTCAATAGAAGTAACACATACTGACCCATAATTGAATGCAAGAGATTTACTGAAACTGATTAAGCTTTCAGAGTCACACACAGGCAGCTATGCTCATACATCTCAACCATGCTGTAAATGCACATCTTCCCTAATACTGACTTGCAGATTTAGCAGTCATGTCCTAGGTCAAAGAATATACTTGTGATAGAGCAACCTGAAAGTGTCTGACTGAATAATAATAATTTCAGTTAATAAAATTTACAAAACTTTGCAAAAAGGATGGTTGATGGCATTGCCAATCTTTCAAAACATGTTATGGTTGATAATGATTGCTTAGGTCATCAAATCTTCTTCATCATTTCAATTAATACTTTAACTTAATTTAAAATGCAAAGTCAAACTCAAAGCATGGGGCCAGATCCTAGGCTGTTGCAAACTATTATACATTGATTGACCTTACCACTTAGCATGAAGCCCAATTACTACATTAGACTTTCAGCTTTCATGTAAAGTAAATACACAAATGAACAAGAAAACAAAGTTGGAGTTCCTTTTTTGGTGTTGGTGTCTTTTTTTTGGGCCTGGGGAAAGCATAAAACATAGACTTTAAATAAGTGTAAATCAGACAACATTTGAAATATTCCAGTTTTCACTGAGAAAAAAATCTATGCTGGTTTCTACCTTGAAAAGTCACATCTGAAATAACCAGAAACCATGACTACCTTTATCCTGATTCAGCTACATGGTGAACAATAGTTACCTTTTATCATCACTTAGACAGTTAAGGTAGAATGGGGTTTGTGTAAACCATGGTAACCTGTAATGGCCATAGTGTTTCAGAAACTGAGATCCTATTTTTGTCTGTGATTATAATTTGTACTTCCTGTTCCTCTTTTTTTTTTTTTTTTTAATGGATTTGTGATATTTAGCTTTAGATATCTAAAATTCTGGTGTCTACATAGGAAATAGTTGTTTTATAGTTCCTTTACTTGTTAATGGAAGAAAATAGGCATTATTCATCACACTATTTAACTGACCTTTTTTTAATGTCTATTTCAGGGTAAGATGAATCATTCCTGAAACTTTATTGACTGAATGTTCACTGACTGTAGTGGGACACTGAGGCAAGAAGGTTAGATGCAGTTATCCATATTTAACTGAACAAAATCCAATCATAATAATTTCCCACAGTTTGTCAGATAGGTCATCTATACACTCCTTTCTTTCCATATATGTGTAAGAGGGTAAACTCAAAAATTGCAGTTGCACTGCAAGTCTTCTTCCCTCTCTTTAAGTCTATATACTTGGACAGTCATAAACTTTTCTTTAGGTCATTCTTTACCCTTATTTCCCCTCTGTAATGTCCAATGGGGAAGCCTTGAATATATAGACAACTTTTTCATTTAAAAGGTAAAAAAAATTAATCACATTATGCTACACTTCCATTAGACTATGTCTTTATCAGCAGAAGGCCAAAGGCTTATAAATAATCTAAATCTAAATCTAAATCTTTTTGCACTCATGCAGTCTACTATAAATGTTCTGTTAGTGTAAGTATTAAGAATAATTCCTCTATCTCTACACTTCAAGCAAGCATTTTAGAGGAATACGCCTCCTTTCTGCAACAGACCTAGACCATGTCTTATTTCAAAACTTGTCTCGTAAGAAAGGAATTATACCAAAAGGATATGTGATATTCAGAGCCATTTTTTAAGCATTTATATAAAAGTTTTCTATGCTTTGGGATTTTCTACAGACTTGAAATTTATCTTTGAATTTATGTCTGAGGAAACAGGCACAGCAAATTAAATTCTTCTAAAAATACATAAATCAGAATAATTTACTTTGTTGACCACATAAGCAAAATTGGTCTGAATAATCTGATAGTTTAATAGTTTCTTAAGCATTCTTTATTTCTAATCCATAAAACTGTATTTCTGAGTTGTGGTGTATCTTCTAATTTCATACATATGTTATCACAAAGAGAAATTTGCATAGATAAGCAAATATTAATGTTAATGAAATGATACTAAACATCAGAAGAGATAGAAACTATTAGGTCAACAGGTTGTTTTTAAATTGGCTTTTGCACCTGCTAGCAAATATATTAAAAATAAATTACACTACATCCAAAAGGTCTACCTGAAGTCTCTTTTTCTGTATATGTATACACTTAGATCTAAAATATATTTGTCACTATGGTGGGTATATATGCATATATATACTGTGTTATATAGCATAGCATAACATATATATTTTATTACATTAATTTAGTCAAATATACATTATGCTGACATTGATATTTAGTAGTTACCTATGTTTGCCTTCTCCATGTTGACAACTCGTTATATTCTCACGGAACATTATGGTAAAACTCCTGTTAGCATTGTATTGTGCAGGTAAGGTGAGAGTTTTTTAATTTATGAACTTACAGATGCCAAGTGCCTTCTTTTTGCTTAATTTATTACTGAGAAAACCAGCCCTTACATTAGAAAAGAGAATTATGAAACCTTCCAACCTTTCTTTCATTGAGATCTGAATGTACCAACACATTTTACTGACTTATTCACACTCCACCCTAATAAAGTTATTCAGCTCATGCCCTAGCTGTGGAGCACCAAAATAAGGGTTTGTTACCAAGCTCTGCTTTACTGAATGTGTCAGATTGAATTGTCAGTCACTGCAGATGCTCTGAGATCTTCCAGCACCTTTATCCCTAGTGTCACAATCAATGAACTGTCAAGTTTAACATACAAATTCTTATTTCTGGGTTCCAAATTAACAGTTATGTATGGCATTTCACATTGCTTAGAGCAATTGTTACAGATTTAGGAATGTTTAAATACCAGTAGAAGCATTACTACTGGCTACTTATAGGTTATGAACTTTTGTTTCAAACAGTATCTATAAGAGTCTGTAGTTTGGTTTTTTTTTTTAAAAAATGAAATAAAAAAAGAAGCATAAGATTCTGAAGCTCCGGTCTCAGCTTCAAAGAGGTTCTGTTTTGCATCGGTTGTGCCAGAACCCTGAATAAAAGGGACATTATTATTATCCAGAATAAGATCATCCACAGATTTTTTTCTAGTAAGTAGCATAAACTCAAATAACCCTTTCAGTTATAACTTGTTTCTTTATTCTGAACTGTATCTACAGTTGCCAGTTAAAGACATTTCACCATGTGTAGGTATTTTTGATTCAAGTAGATATATTTTGGAAATCCTTGAGTCAAGTTTGATTTTATAGAAATTAAGAGCAGGACTTTTAAGGATCTGGTTTCACATTAATTGGTAATTTAATTCTGTTTCTCTTGCAAGAATACAAGACAAAACAGTGCTGGGAAAAAAGGAAATTAAATGTTTGGTGTTTAAAATATTTACTGCTCTAAATTCCGGTTTATAGGGAGAGTCTAATCTCTTGATGTTGTTGCTAGACAGTCCTTCTAGGCTGTGATTTAGAGCAACTGAGATTTTACTCTGAATCACATCCTTGAGGAATCTATCTGATGAGAAATAGTGTACAGAGTGATTACTTTACTACAGGGCATTGACTTTAGAGTCATTGGAGACTAAAGGTACTCTTGTGAATATTTTCCAACTGTTCATTTCTTTACAACATTTGAAAATAAACAATGAACAATGAATAATAAAAAATTATTTTTTTTCCAGCACCATTCCAGATTATACTTTTTTCCATTAGGTTGGGTGATGATAACATGGAGAAAGCTGCTTTACGTATGGAACTGAAATTCCATGTTATGTTATGGATCTAAAACATAGGTGAGATGAGGTGCCAGACTGTGATCTTCCAAGTTATTTTATCAGTCATTCAGACAAATATCTCTGTTAAATTTTATATAGCTATTTGTGTAAAGTGGTAGAAGCTAAACCTCAAATCCTTGGACTCACTTTATGGTTTATAATGACAGTGGTTTTTCTCTAGCAAAACACTTTGAAATTTCAGAATTGTCTAGATTATGCATATATAAATATAAAAACTTAAACAAAGAGTAGGGGCAGGAACAATGTATATATCAATAAATCCTCATCTTCTGTTGCCTATGTTCTTCATTAAAACTTGAAGTGCTCAAGACAATGAAACAGTCATGTTTGTTACTCTAAATAATAGATTTGACCCTAAGCACTCTTGAACACAGAAAATTATGTCACTGAGATTCAGAGTATCCATTTCTTCTAACTCCTAATTTTTATTAAGTCCTGATTTTGTTTTTGGTAAAAAAAACTTAGTTGTTATATTCTTGAAAATAAATATCTAGTCTCTATAATGACTAAATAATTAAAAATAAAATGTCTCTTCAAACCCCAGTCACTAGCTACATGATAAAGTTGATCCCATGAAAATACATTGGTTTAATGCTGCCCATCCAACCTGCTACTTCCAGTATGAAATTCTAGCAGGTCAGTGAATACAGGTCCCCAAAATAATCTGGGACCTCACTGATTCACTATGCAATGGAATGATTAGAAACTAAGTGAATTATCTATTGAAAAATATTAAATATTGCACAGATGTAGCACCTGTGACGACAGAATTCTTTCCCTTAGAATCTCACTACTCAAATTAAAGTTGCCAACAATATAAATGTAACATAACATCCTCACAGATGGACATGAGAATGATAGTCTCTGAGAAAACTTCAGGTTGAATAAAAAGTGAACTTCATAAATTGTCTCCACAGTTTCTAATTGACTTTGTTAGAGTAGGGATCCTTCCTCCAAGGTAAGTAATTTTTCATGTTATTAGTTACAGCCAAATGCCAAGTTGCTTTCACTAAATCCTTTCTGTAATAAGGTATTTCATGGGTGGTACAGGTAGCGTTGCCCCAAAATTCTATTCTGTACAGCACATTATATAATTTTGAAAGTGTTTATTACAAGCTATGTTTCATGTTTCCATAGCTTCTGGATATCTAAAAAACAAGGTTATTTAATTGTTTTCTTTTGTGTACTTCTGTACTGTAGATGAATAGTACTCGATGTCTACAACATGACAAAATATTTTCAGTAAACATTTAAAAGTAAGTATACTATATTACATATTACCTTATTTTTTTCTTAGCACAATTTTAATAGAGATTTCATATTTCTCTGCAAAAGTCTTAAGCTTACGATGTATATCAGTAACAAGTAATTCATCACCACAGCAGTCTCACTCATTTTGTCTCAACATTGGCAATAAATGTAAGTCTAAGCATATTCAGACAAATCAAAACAAAAACAGATTTCATTTTTTTTAAAAAATCAATGTATTAACCTTGATTAAATAAACATAAGTTTAATTTCTGCACTGTTTATTTTGTTTTGTTTCTTTAACATAGTAACATTCTAGGCATGAGTCATATTGCTAATTTTATGAACAGATTTTCAGCACTTCTGAAAAATCTTGACAGATGTTTGTCTAGATTATCAGGCCATCCTAGGCCCTCCATTTCAGCACCTCTTCAGATATTCCTACAGTTAGAAAGATTTTCATGATGTGGAAGTTAAATTTTCCTTTTCAGGACCAATTATTTCAGAAAGTCCAATACTTCTTTTCATATCCTAAGTAAATACAGAAGATTGGATTCATTTGCTTATATGTAGATGTCTTGTGCCCTTTGAGATGTCCTGTGTCATCCAACTAGTCCTGGGACATGCTAAAGGGCACAGGGGACACCAATACCATCCACACCCTTTCGGTATGGCAGCTAGAAACTAACCAGGATTCCCAAGGAAATCGCAAACAGCATTAGATACTCATATATGGGTAACTGAACTGAGCCTGGAAGACAACTGCAGTTAATTATATGTGTTAAAGGTGAGAGGCAGCTGCCAGTTCAGACTTCTAAATGTTGCTGTCTATATATGGGTGTTAATGTGGGAACTAAGTCTCTAAGCTTACTTAAAGCCAAGTCAATATGTGCACTGAAAATGATTTTGTGTACTCTGAAATAAAGTACATGGGTAAATAGAATAAAATATGTACACCACCATGTTGAAGGAGAGGCCGCAGCCCAAGCATTCACACACTATTCAAGGAGTCACACACACACCACCGACGACTTTAGCTGCTACGACTGGAGTCCCTTTGCAGTGTGCAGCTGCACTGAGCCTCACTCTCATGTGCTTTCTCTCCCCTTGGTTTTCCTGAAGCTGAGTCTCCAATACGATGTATGCCAGATTAATTTATTGAGTGGTACAACAGTAGAAAACCAGCTTGAGCTGGGTGCTTCTGGCGAAGGACCCAAAAAAAAGAAATCCCTGGGCAATTATACCCTTACAATCAAAGTTCGTCTCCCCACGTGTAATGGTTTGGTCCAATAACAATATTTGGGTCTGGGGTCTTTTTGCTCCTCATTGGATCCTTTCTCTGTCTTTAGGCAGGTCATTCCTTTTCTTATCCCAATGGATGCAGCTTCTGCTGATGGCTGGAGTTACCTTATCTGTCTCATTTGCACCTGTTTTGGGGTCTTCCTTCATGTAGCTAGGTAAAAGTTCAGTATCCGGACAGCGTATATAGGTGAAAGTTCACAGCTTGCAGCCTAAGGCTCTAACAGGCCTTGCTACTAATGTTAAGTATTGGATTTCATTTGAGCTAGAAAGTGACTTCTACACCAGCAGTATTGAATTGGCTTGCAAAGATACTTAGGTTTTTAAGTCACAAAGGCAAGGAGGTGTGATATAAGGACCAAGAGGACAATGGTGTCCTGGCACAGCACCTAGAGTTTAGTTGGGATATCATATGGAATTTCAGATGACACTAGACACCTGAACTCTGGACACTAAGTATTTTTCTAGTGGTTGATCAGCTGAATTCCTCACTAGACTCCAGTGACTGTAGTGAATAACTCTCCCTTGACAATAATGATAATGTGAGCCTGAAGAACCTGCCTGCCACATAGATACCTTCTTTTGGTTACCTAAATTTAAATGGTTTAATCTTTTAATTAATATTTCTTATCCCTCCAGTGGCTCTAATCATATGTTTCTTCAATTTTCTTTTTTATAAGCTAAATAAAGTAGTTCCCACAATCATAGGTCAATCTTCTTCACCTCCAGTTTTTTTTTTTAAAAAAGGAAGAGTTGAATCTAAAATTAGAAATTTGCAACTTCTATTTATTTAAAGTTATTTGGATCATCAGGATGGCAAATTCCCCAGTTCAGAAAGAATCATTCTGGTGAAGTCAACTGACTTTTGTTCCTCTGCTTCTGTCAGCAGAATTTGCTACCAGCAGTGTTCAAACACCACAGAACCTGTAAAATCTAAAAAAAAAGGATAGTGAAGTAACAAAATATGTTCCAGTAAAGTGAAAGGGAACTACAAACATTAATAGTTTGTGGACAGTGTGAGTTTTACATGTTAGATAGCTGCACTGTGAATTTCATATAGAAAGGATCCATTTACACACTTTTTTATCAGAGGTCCACCCGTGATGTTTTAACATTTATATTGAGTTTTCCCTAGCATCCAATGACTTAATCAGCATTTCATTTGGTTATCTAGGTTTGAATAGTTATATTCCAAGTAGTGTTAGAGCATTAGAAGAAATACCTGCCATGTATAATAATTGTTCTGAAAAGATCACACAGACCTGTAAAGATAATACTCTACTGAACTCTAATAAAGTAATTCTAGCTATTAAAGGTAAATACTATCAGAGTTTGGTGAGGTTTTTTGTGTGGTTTGTTTTTTTTGTTGTTGGTCATGGGTTTTTTTGTGGTGCACAGTTTTGGCAGATTATCACTTATTCAGCTTTTCATACTTGCCCAGTTTAAGGAAATTCTGCCTCACCAGTATGTTATAATTATTTTAAAGTATAAAATATGTCTTACAAAGTAAAAGCTTTATCATAAAAGGTGGATCCTGTGCTGTGTTAAAAAGCAATCAGATACTGGGCTACAGTAGTTCGTATCTTTGCAGCTGAGAAGGACTAAGAAGAAGGATCTCTCTGTTTCTCATTGCAAGGCCCTGCTGATACTGGCTGGAGCTTCCTGTGTCTGTGAAGTAGTAGTCAAAGAAAAGACCCACAGGGAAATAATGCAGTTCTGAGCTCTGCTAATTCCTGGCAAGGCTCCCACATTAAAAACAAGCCTGGTCTGCAGAGAAAGGTGCTGCAGAATGCAGTTGTCTCCCTGCCCACTCTGCTCACAGAACATCTAGCATAAGGCCAGAGGCTCTCTGACTAGGTCAAGAAAGTTACATAAGTTTACAGGTGAATGTAAAATGAGGTCCATTGCTCCTCAGGCCACCAAAAAACAAAAAAAGGCAAAAAAATGCAAAAAAAAAAAAAAAAAATGTCCATGTTCTGTGTAAAAGGACATGTTTACTTAGACTATGGTCAGTTTAGAATTTGGGACTGGTTTTGCCTTGTACTAGCTTGTCTGAGTGACATCTCAGTTCAGTTAGACCTTCAGACCAAATTACAATGCTGTTTTTCTGAGATAAAAAGTCAGTGCTGTCATCTTTTCATGGAGTTAATGACACTTTCCATTTCTATTTTCCTTTAAAAGAACTCTTTTCCATTACCATGCAAAAATCTGAATGTGTTTTAAAATGCCTTTTGCAAAGCACTTACTTTTATTTACTGAAATATCTTGTTGTAAAACATAATTTTAGATTGTTTGGTCTATTACTAATCTGAATTGTCAAAAAGTAACTGAAAAATCCTTTTCATCTGTATGTGTAGGTTTGATGCAAAGCCAATAAGGACGCTATGAAATATGCTTGTAATGACATGGAGTAGGCTCCTGGGCCTTTCCTGGAACATCTAATAGTCTGAGTTACAAAAACTGTTGTGGTTTATCTAAACCTAAACTATTACCATTGTATTTAGAGGAATGATGCAGAACTTCAGTAAAGTAGTAAATTAAGGAGAAAAACCCTGGTTACTATATCAGGGTCTTGTAAAGACCCACACTTACAGTGACCAGATGTCCTAAGTAAACCTGAACTGTAGTGTCCCTCTGCCATAGAATCCAAGATATCTAGAAATATTTAGTGAATGCAATTTGTATCTGATGTAACTTCTTCTGTTATCTATAGTGTGTTGTGCATTTCTTTATGACATCCTTCAAGTTTGCTCAAGCATCTTTTTGACCCGAGGTTCTCAAAAGTAATTTATATTTTGTATAACCTCGGTTTTGGTGTAACACATTAAAAAGACCGGACAATTAGACACCTTTGGGTTCAATAGGAAGAGATGCCCCTTGTTTCAACCAGTCTCAAAATCTTTCATTAAGAAAAAGTGAACCTGTAATATATCTGGAGCTAAGAATTTGTTGTCAGTGTAATTAATATTTTAACAGTCAAATAGTTCAAATTATCTAATTACAGAAAACCATCATTAATAATGGCAACAAGCTTAGCCCACCTATGGCCAAAGTAAGCCCAGACCAGCACCAAGACCTTTCTCTGTCATGTCAGTGCAGAACCTCTGGCCTTTTACTAGAAATATCAAAGATCATATTTACTGGGTTACATACACACAGAAATAATTCCTTTGTATTTATGTGGAACTATGCTCAAGGTAATTAATTTTATATTACTTGCATGTTTCAAGGCAAGCTTTCCACACAGTACGGTTCTAAGCCTGTAGCCATCTCCTTTTGCACGATGTAGATGTTCTTTTCTTGGATAACAGGCAAATGAAGTTTCCTGCTTTCTTGGAAATAGGCCCAATCTTTGATTAATGTAAAACTATTTACAATTACATATTCATGATGCATATATATTTAGCTTCTAAGTTTCAGGGTTAAAAAAATTATATACTTAATATGTTATGCTTTATACCTACTTCCCCTCTTATGGTTTACTGAAGGTAAAATAATCCTCAACAGTGATTTATAATATTTGCCATAAAAAGGAGGATATAATGTAATGGTAATGAGGAGGCTGTTGACTGTCCTTGCAGCAGGTTCTTTGCTCACATGCTAGGCATGTATTAGCACTTCGACACAGTCTCTCCACCATCATTACGGTTGCATCCCACACTCTGCAATGCCAGATATTTATCACTCATTTTCTTTAAGTTTGAAGTTGTAAGGGGGAAAAAATAATATTTAAAAAAGAAGTAATTTAAAAATGTGATTCGAATTTATTGCTGTAGTAGGTCTTCCATTTCCTGGATTAGTGTTTAAACCTTTGTGCAGTCATATGAAAGCTAACTGTTTCACTGTTTTGAGAGAACTTAGTGCTGCCCTTTTGTTAGCAAAACAGAGATGTGATCAGAACATGACAGCATAGAACTTAGACTTCAGATCCTTTTATATCAACCAGTAATCTCTGGCTACTATGATATGTCCCTCTTTACGTCTGCCCTCTGCCTTATGCCACCTCTAGTCATTATCATGCCTTTCCCTAAGTGGTTTTAACATATACAATAGCCAACAATCTGGAAACATATATATATACACACACATATATATATTTTACTAATCGTGTGTGACAAATCCACTCACCACAGGATCTTATGAGTTCCGGAGGCAACCCAAGGTAGGTGAAGAAAAATGCATTCAGGGAAAGGGGAAGCAAATTAGAGAGGAATTGTTTCAGCTTGTCTTTCTGTGAAACTGCAGGCTTATGCAGCATTCTGCCTAGGTTTTGAATTCCAAAATTCCAATGTAGAAGAGACTAAGATGCAATTTATTTTTCCTTTTTCTTCTTCTTCCCCTTTTTTTTTTTTTTTTTTTGACCTAAAACTTATGTGGGACTGATAAAGCTCAGTATGCATGAATGGTTGTTCAGACTTCTAATAGCCATTTAGTTCAACCTTTATTTTTGACCTTTTTTATTTGATATTGACAAAAGAGAATGAGAGAGTTATTTCCATGATCATAAATATCAGAGAGAACAATCCTCAAGGATAATCTGTATTAATGTGTGAAGATTTGTTAGCAAAACAAACCAGTTGCTCTGTCTTTTTTGTTTTTTGTCATTCACTGCTCTCTTGCAGTCTTCAGTCAATTATTCAAAGAGCAAAAATGTCATGTCACAAAAAATGCCATTACAAGTCTCAGTGCCTTGCAAGACTGAGCCTTTAGTGAGGCACCCAAAAGTTAGATTTTTGTTTGGCCAAACTGATCAAGCAATGATGCATTCCAAATAAATTTATAAAAATCAAGGCCTGTTTGTGAACAGAAATAAATAATTCAGTAACTGCAATAAATAATTTAACCTGCCCCAGTTTAAAGACTGATCTACACCCTCACCCTTAGAAGTAGTCCCACCATACCAGTACTTAGGCACAATGATAGAATCCATTTGGGCAGCTTTCCCTGGTGTTGATCCTGAGCTATCTGATCTTCAGCAAGAAGCAGCTTTGAAGTCTTTAAGACAGTTAATATCTTTCATGAGAACTAAAATGCACTTCATCTAAAATGTTGCTATTATTAATATTAATTGCATAGCTATGGAAGCCAAGTTCTACTCTCTGTTTCATTGATGCTATTCCCTGACTTTAATGAGGCTTAACAGGTAGGAGTGAGGGCAGAATTTGGTCTCTTTTGAGTAAAACTGTTTCCCTACAGGAGCTTGCCACTCCCCACTAAAAATAAAAAGCATAATTAGCTAAATTTTGCTTAAGTGAGTTTCTTTTTTTTTTAGGACAAACAGGAGAGCTGTTGTGACCAATTTTGAAAAATGTGACGCTTTTGAAAAGAGGTTTCTTAATATACATATATCTGTATGTATAGATGTATATATACTTTTATATATTATATATATATTTATATCATATATATTGCCCTCAAATATTACATGTAACCCATTGTTACACTCAAAATATTGTAATGGGTGAAGGAAGCATACCACAGGTGGACATAAGACTTAATTGTTGGTGTAATCAATGTTCTAAGAGTCTAGTAGTCCAAATTATCTAATTAATACAGGAAAACATCAATAATACTCTTAAAATTGTTATACAAAACCAACATTCCCAGTATCCACTGCCATTCCCTGGTGCTTTGCTCTCCCATCCATGTCCCTCTGGGTCTTAAGTCAACAACCCTTCTCAAGAAAAATGGAGTTGGGAAGGCTTTTGACTAGTCATATGACATCCTGACGTCTGTTCTGGGGAAGTACGTTCATGGTGGGGGCTTCTTCCTCATTAGTCTAGTGGTCTGCTTTCGTGTACCTTTGAATGTTTCTTCACCTCTGACTGACACTTTCTGTCTGCTCCCAGCTGAGATGAGAGTGTGAAATATTTCATTTTGAAGGTGACTTTGCTTCTGAGGCTGTGTTTAGTGAAATAACTCCTACAGCTGTATACTTCAGTCATCCATTTCCTGCTTTCCCATGAAGAATGTTTGTGAGATTAGAAATAGGACCCAAATAAGAAAAAAAGCAATTGAGGAATAACTCAATCCCATTACTTTCTAGTATTATCAAAATACAAATAAACATGTATTTTGCACAGTGTGTATAAAGGTTAAAAATCTGCACATTTCTATAAAACAAAAGTCATATTCTAAGTTCTGTATGAGCATCTGGAAGAACAATACCAATACGGGTCACATCCTAATATTTGTTTGAGGCCAGACCAGAGTGCATACCTGAAGAATGAAAGTACACAATGGAGACCACCCATTTGGAGTGGGTATAGGCCTACTAGTGGGCCTGATGTTCATGGTATATGTCCAGCAGCACAAGCTTATGGCCTCTAGTAGATCTACATATGAAAATGTAATATCTGCTTAAAAGTTTTGAAAAACAAAGTCATTGCAACTTAGTGTCAACAGTCTAATCTCATCAATGTGAGAAAAAGAATCAAATTATTGAGAATTAATAATGCACTGTACTAAGCTGATGGAGGAGAGGAAAAGCAAGAAAATTCTGATTCCTATGTAGGCATCTTTGGAGTTAAATATAAAAGTGGAAATAACCTTTATTTCTCAAGGGGTTTGCATTTGGTTTGTTGTCTTCTTCACCTCTACCTGTTGAATTTGTTTCTAATTACTGCACGTAATAAGGATTTGGAAAAAATTCTGATGAGACGAGAATATTTTTTATTTTTCTAATAATGGGTCAAAATCTTTCGGGAATTTTATAATTCTATTATTATTCTTGTCAGGTTCATCCCTATCAAGCTTGATTTTGGTGTGTGTGATTTGGTGTACAGCCATCTAAGTGATTTTAAACAGTATTTTTTATGTTTCTTATAGATTATTTCAATGCATTGCTTTTAAACAATATTTACTATTTAGAAAATATTGCCTACAGTCACAATTATTTTTTTAAAGTAAGTTAAGAAGATTACAAATCTTTTCTTAGTTCTACAAAAGAATTTTGGAATGCTTCTGGTTTTCCATATTTTATGGTTACTTTACCTGTCCAAGCTATCTAATCCAGGGCAAAATTCTTTGCCCAGGCATGAGCATGTCATACACAAATTTCCAAAGAAAATTTTGTCAGAAGATACAATCTGGGGAGATTCTTCTTACGGTTTGTGTTTACTGCATAGCATATCTATGTGACTCAGTGGTTAAAATTTAATTTATTCTTTTTAATTTGGATGTATCTACTGGTGAAGACAGTGCTGACTGAATTCCTTCTCCCCTGCTGCTGAACTCTGTTAACAATCTGCTCATCTTGGCTTAAGCAAATATTCCTACCATTTAGATTAATGGGAACTTTATGGACCATCTTTGCTTTACTTCAAAACCATAGGTATAATTCCAATGTGTTTGAATGTTTTGAGTTCTTTTTCTAATCTTCAGTGTAAAATACAGAAGATGTATTAAGGTTATTTTCCTGTGAGTTCTGATTGATTTCTGAGGTTTGGATAGGTTATGCTATTACTAATGGCAGCAAAAGAAACCATAGTTTTTCTAGCTCCAGACAGCAAATATTTAAACTATCTTTTCCACAACATTGGCAAATATAATGAAAATATTTATGACTCTTATTTTTTCTTTTTGTCTTCTAAAATTCTTTAAAATAGCTATATTGGTAAATTTGCTACTTTACTGGACATAGTTACCGAACTAAGAAAATAAAATTGAAAAGAAACCAACAGAAACCAAAGCAGGCTTGAAAAAAAAATATTTAATGGTAGATTTTGTTATTTTACAGTTATTTAAACACTGATAACTAGTTTTCAGTTGCAGAAAACATTTACAGAGAGCTACTCATCTAACTATTCTACCAAAAATTTGAGAAGATCTAGTCTGTCAGGAGCTCTCCAGATCTTCTATGCACACACATGCATACACACTTGTATGAGTGAAAGTATCTGTTCATTTATATACATGATACTTTTTCCTCCTTAATATGAATTAAAACCTATAGTAAATAATATAGTAGAATATTGTGAAAAGATTATTGTGTTATAGTAAAATCTTTTTAGTAGATATGATCAGTATCGGGTAACTAGTATCAACCAGTCAACTGAAAACAAACCGTCTGAGCATCTTCACAGGAATAAATTCCTAAATAGTCATTTCTATATCTAACGTATCTAAATATTGTTTTAGAAATATCTTATAATCAGGAGGAATATCTAAGCACTGAATAAACCTTTTGTTGAGTTGCAGCATACGCATCTTTTCTATCAGCCACTCCTCTCAGTTTTGTACAATCTGCAGACTTGCTGAGGGTGCATCTAGGGTATTCAGCCTCCTGAGCTGGAAGGCAGAGGCAGGGAGCGGAATAAACAGCATCCTGGCTTGTATCAGAAACAGTGTGGCCAGCAGGACTATGGAAGTGATTTTCTCCCTGTACTCGGCACTGGTGAGGCCGCACCTCAAATATTGTGTTCAGTTTTGTGCCCCTCATTACAAGAAGGGCATTGAGGTGCTGGAGTGTGTCCAGAGAAGGGAAACAAAGCTGGTGAAGGGTCTAGAGAACAAGTCTTATGTGGAGTGCCTGAGGGAACTGGTGTTGTTTAGTCTGGAGAAGAGGAGGCTGAGGGGAGACCTCATCATTCTCTAAATCTACCTGAAAGGAAGTTGTAGTGAGGTGGTGTCCCAACCCAATGTGTGTGTGGGAGGTTCGATATGATCCCAAGAGCGAGATTAAGACACAAATGAGGTCAAATGCCATATGCCCAAAACAACTTTTATTACCAAAGCAAACAAAAATAATAGCGATAAGATAGGATAGAATAAGAGGGCAGAAATCAAGCATCAGTCGGAATAGAGTTGTAAGAATAGTCACCATCATAGATCTGCGGCGTCCCGGGGGTCCAAGCCTCTCAGTGTTTCGGCAGTGGGTGATAGCACCAGGGTCTGTCTCAACAGCCCTTTTATCTCTGCTCAAGGGCTGCAGTTTCTGATAATGATGGTTGCTTCCAGGGTGACGGCACGCCTTTGCATTCCTGATTTCTGTGGCCTTGCAGCTGCTCAGCAAAAGTTACAACTTTTCACCTAAACAAGCAATCCACACGTCCGTTTCTCACACAAGCAATCTTTTGAGACAAAAGCTCCACAGTCCAGTCTCTTACAAGTGGGTGTTGGTCTCTTCTCCCAAGTCACTAGTGATAGGATGAGAGGAAATGGCCTCAAGCTGTGTCAGGGGAACTTTAGATTGGACATTAAGAAAAAGTTCTTCACTGAAAAAGTGGTCAAGCATTGGAAATGGCTGCCCAGAGAGGTGGTGAGTCACCATCCCTGGAGGTGTTCAGGAAACTTGTAGACACGGCACTTCAGGGCATGATTTAGGAGGCATGGTGGTGTTGGAATGATGGTTGGACTTGATGATCCTAGAGGTCTTTTCCGACTTTAATGATTCTGTGATTTGATGATTCTCCCAGTGTCTGGGTCATTAATGAAGACTTTAAATGGAATTGACCCCAGTATCAGCCTCTGGGACACACTATGAGTATCTGGCCTCCAGATGTACTTCATGTTGCTGATTGCAGTCTTTGGTGCTCACATTTCAACCAGTTTTCAGTCTATCTTACTGAGTATTTACCTACTCCATATTTCATCAGTACTTATTCCTCTTGAATAGTCAAAATCCTTTCTTGTTGCCTTTTCTGTTCAACTACCTGTAAAATAACATATTTCCCTTTAACTATTATTTTTAAACACAAGCTGAAAAAAAAACCCAGAACCAAAAAAAGAACAAAAAACCTCAAAAGAACAGGTTGTAAAGTGAATTAAAAGTCTTAAAAACTGAGTAATCTATATTGGCAGGATGCAGCAAAGACTATTTATCAAGCATTCAGTTTCCACTCTGTCACCTCACTGAAGTGAACTGCAACTCACTTTCTCATCCCATCATTAACTTCAACAGCACAGAGCTTTTAAGCATATCTATAATGGCCATATTTAATTACCTTGAAAATGCTTGTGTAAACAAAACCAGTGTGAAAATATATGTTTTTATTTAAACATGACGCCTTAGAAATGGGGTTTTTTGGCCTCAGAAATAACGTAAGTCCCAGAAAATGCTACACATATCAAAGGGTACCAAAACAATAGAGGAAACTTCTGCTGCTTAAGACAAAAGTGTTTTACTATTTAAAGATGATCTGTATCCATAGAAATCAGAAACAGAAAAACACCATATTGTACATCACATAATATGTTCCTTAACTCAGGAGAACAAAATTACTATTGAAGTTATTTGTGTAAAAAGAGATTTCTCTATTAATGGTGTAGTCTGAGTATTACCTAGAGAAAATAAAGCCCAGACAGAAATAAAATAATATGAATGGAAATTTGATTTAAGAAAAAAAAAAACACCAAGAACTCAAAATGGATAATTGACTTAATAATCTGTTTCACAATGGCACCAGAAATAGAATTTGCAGACTCAGTTTGGATTCATTGTACAAGATCTAGATATTTTTAGAGTCAGTGTTAAAATCAATGCATGGAAAACTTAACTGTAGCAATGCAGAAGCATGATATGAAGTGAAATGATTAAATACTATTGTGATATCATCTGAATACCTCCCTTGTCAAAGCAGCTAATACTAACCAGCAGTATCAGGTGGCGAGTTGGGTGATTGCATCTGTTCTTCTACCTCTGTCCAGAGAAGATAAGAAATGGCAAAATAAGCGCAATCCAAACATGTTTTCTTTGTCTGCAGAAGTTTGGCCTTTAGAATGTGAGTCATCACATGTCTGGCCACCTGAAAAGATGTATGTCTGTTACAGACACATTTCTTCATCCCAGGTGGGATCAGAAACTTCTCGTTGATCATGGACTTGACAAAGAGGACTCCAAGGTTAGGTTGTGATCCCCATGACTTTTGAGATTGTGCCAACTCAGCAGATCATAAAACTAAATTGCCTTGATACAGAGTGAGTATGGGAAGGAAAGAATAATTATAAATAGGTAAGAGCTGGTTTTGTATTAATACAGAAATCCATAGACTCTGCCATGAATTCCAGTTAATATTACCTTATGAAGAAAAGCATAAAAAGACCCTTTTTAAAAAAAAAAATATTAAATTAATAAGAATTTATTTCTAAGACTTTGGTCTGTACGTAAGTGAAGCAAGATCTGGGTCTATTTTTGAGTTTTAAGGAAAGTGTTGACAAGAATGCAAAAGGCTTTTACTGAAAAGTATGCAAGTGGAAAACAACTTGAGAAACTAACCTGGTACCAAAAAATTTTGAACAGAATCAGGTAGTTACAAATGCCAATGAGGAGTAATTTTTCATTTGTGTTCACATATAAGTGAAGAATGGCAGGTGTTGCTATTATCAATGCAATTTATATCTGCAAAGAGGCCATTTGCTCTAGGCTAGGCTTTGGTCACAGCTGGCATAAATTTGAGAGATGTTATGTTTTCCTTTCTTTTGAATTTTGCTTTCTGTGAATCTAATACAGAGAAGTAAACTATTTAATAATTCTGATTAAATAGATTGAAATATTTGTCTAAGTATCAGGTAAAATTACAGTATTTTTATTTTATTTTGTTTTATGAACACTTACATTCTTCAACGGATTTTCAGCTTTGTTGTAAACTATTGCTAGTAGTTTATCTGATCCTTTCTGAGTATATTAGTGTAACTAATGCTGGGCAAATTGTTACCTGGTGTAATGTATTCTTCTACTAGACTAAGGATTTGGAATCATTATTTCTGAGTTTTGTGACTGACATAAAAGGGATATGTTACCCTGAGGTCATATTATAAAAAAAAACAATTTGGAATCTGATGAAGGAGACAAAAAAAAGAAGGGAAAATAAAGACAATTTGTGATAGTAATTTTGCATGTAGTAAAAGAGGAAAGAGGAAAGAGAACAAATACAAAGAATGATTATGGAAGTAGAAGGAAAGCAAGAAAGGAATGTAGAAAAACTTGCAGAAGCTTTCACACCAGAGAAAAAGCTTATTATTAAAGTGTTTCTAAACAGTTGAAAAAGAACTGACTGATTAAAAACATTATCAAGAAATGGTTTGTGATCACCAGTTACTTAACAGACAGAATCAAAGTACAAATTGCGTGTTTCAGTCAATTACTGTTAAGATGGCATAAAAACATTTTAATTGTAATCAGAACTTAACACTTTTCAACATGGATATTAAAGGAAATAATGAGCAGTCATAGATACAGTGACCCATTTATCTCTTTATCTGTCTGCTTACAAAACAGAAGCATTAAATTCAAGCAAACTGAATCAAAAAGCAGAACCGAGTTAATTAGCTTTACTGAATTAGCAAAGCATATAAAGTGGAGCCTACTTCAAGCTTGCTGAAATTTATCTTACCTTAAAGCTGTTTTTCAATTGAATGTATAGAAATGAACTAAAAAAAATTGTCACTCAATTAAAATGTGAAATAATTTTTTGATACTCATACACCGTCATTTTTTTTCCAGAAAATGATATGTGCATCCCATAAGGATGTTGTTGAAGGCAAGGACTCCACAGCAGAAGCTAAGTTTTGAGATCTGGAAATCTTACATCACAGGAACTCAGCTGAGGGAAGTTCCCTGTGGGATTTACTAGGTTAGTGTGTTCTACTTACCCCTCATGATACCTAAAGTCTAAAGAGCACTATACGTCCAAAAATGAACTGCAACATTTCTCTAACTAGAATAGATGTCATGAAGAATTTACCTTGTTATTATATATTTTTATTGTATGATTGTAAGAGTTACCAATAGGTTTTACTTTAACATATATTGTGGCTTGGGTTAGCTTTTAATAACCACTGCATAAGTAGGGGTTGCTTTAATAAAACTAGAATAAGCATCCATAGAAAATGGCAGTTTTTGTATCACATTGCTGATTTTATTCATTTCTAATGCTAATATTTTTCTCCCAACACTAATTTTACTTCATTACTTTTTCATTAGTGTCTTTGGTTTTGTTGCTTGCCTTTGGATTTTCCTGTTTCTGCTTTTCAGTATCTTCTTGCTTACCTTTTAAGTAAGAAAATGCACCCAAGATTTTAAACCATTTTGTATATCCAGAGTGATAATAGAAGCTGTAAAATCACCTTCCTTTTTTCCAGAGACTTGATTGTACTAGAAAGGAAAATATCTTTTTTCTAGCTATTGCTAGGTTGAATGAATTGTGTGTATTCCCAGAAGATTTCACCATGAAAGCTGAAAGAGCTCACCTGGTATAGAGGAATATGAATTTGGGGCTTTGATAGGAAGATAAAGAAATTGGTGAGGTTGGACTAGAAACAGAGGAAAAATGTAAAAATTCTGTGACAGTGTAAGAAACAGGTATATAAAGGCAAGAAGTAGTGAGGCAAAAGAAGAATAGAAAGGTGCAAAGGTAGGAACTTTGCAGACCCAGCTGTAACATTGGGGCTAAATTATCCAGTTAAAGAAATGCTAATAAAGCTAAAAAGTGGCATGTGTTATTTATATTTCTCAATTCATAGTTACGTTATTTACCATTTAGTTTAAGATAATGACCTGTTATTTTATGCTGTGTGCATTATCTGGGCAAAGATGAAGAATCTTGCATACAGAAACTATGTAAAATTTGGAAGGACTGTGATTTCTACTTGAACAAGAAGAAAAAACTATATAAATACAGGCTGACTGTCATTGTTATCATTTACTATATTGTTCATTTATATTATTTCCAGATTGTATTGTTTTGTTATCTTTACTCCCACATACCTCCAAAATGAATCTTTTTCCTTTCTTTTAGAAAGGTCAAGCACACTGTAGAACTTCAACAAAAATTCTTGATGAATAATGTCAATATATTTTGGGAAGACATTACGTTGATGATGGATTTGTGCCATACATCAGCAAAGCAATATGGCTTATTGGTGTGTTATTAGTGAGTGATGAATTTATTAGTGATACCTCAGTAAACCTTCTTTCTGAAACACAAAAAAGCATTTATTATCATACAGATCAAAACAAAAGAAGGTTTCCACTTACAGTCTACAAGTGCATGTGTTCATGCATGTGAGCAGGATGCATTATCTCAAAATTTCATGATGGTATATTTTGTGGTTTTTTTTCCTGATTATAGCATCGATAGGGCAGACGAGGATTTGGAGTCCTTTATCTAGCACCAGTGATCCAATTCTCAGGTTCTTATAATAAAATAAATCCAGGCTGTTTGAAATGTGATTAGTGTACAGTTCTACCAAAATTTGTACAAGCAGAAAAGGGTACTTCTTCAGCTTTGTGATGGTTTGTGAATGCTGTATATTTTGTAGGATAAGAAAGTAGTTCTTTGATTTCTTAAATATGCATTTCCAAATTTTCATGTATGTGGTAAAATAGTTATTTTTCTTTTCTTCTGGCTATCCTCTTGATAATGTATGCTGATTTCACTTTTTTTTGCAACTTAAACTGTTAAAGGCAAGGAACACCCTGTACTCTCCTTGTAAGGGTAAAACTTCCCCTTGAGGTGTGATGAGACACTGAGGTAGTGACTACTTCCCCCTTAAAGCCCTGTGCAATTCTTTACAGTTACTTGACACAGAAAGATATCTGACAGGCCTTTTCTTTAGTTAGGAGTGGAATAGTATCAGAGGGCAGGTTTAGGAGGAGTAGTTGAATAATGTGTTTTGTTTTTTTTTTTAAAAAAATCCTTTTCTTACAAGATCCCTTTTGTGACTGTTAATGAGCTGCTGCAGGGGGACTAAATTAGGAAAGCAAGCACTCCCTAAGGGAGTACTTGGATCAGGTCTACAGGGAGCACAAAGCATAACATGGAGTGGTAACTTAGTCATTCAAAGACCCAGGCATCACCTTGTTCCTGCTCATTCTACCCTCACCAAGACCACCTCCTTCCCATGTGAAAATTACCCTGGGATAATAGTAAAAGTAGGACCCATTTAACAATTTTAGGACGGTTAGAAAAACATCGAATTGCTGTAAGAATTATTGATGCCTCTGTAGACAGACACAATATCCTTTCCATTTCTCATGATATAAAACCTAGCTATTTGCATCAGTTTAAACCTTCTCCAAAACTGACCTTTCTTTTACTTCATTTCTACATAATCAGTTAGACAGTGTTTCTGGACAGTTTCTAGCATTGCTGGAAACACTCTTTTGAGTAGTAAAAGCGTCCTAGGAGGGCACATATCCTAGTCATAACAAACTGAATTTTGATATAGTTTAAAAAGACAGAAAATATATTTTTCATTTTAAACAAGAAAAAGGGTTATCTTACAGAACTAGGGTTTTTGTTTTATTTGTTTTAATATAATGTTTCAAAGAATTTTAGGGAAGTGTGCTGTACCAAGCAGACTGCAAAACATCCTGGCCACAAAATTTCCAAACATGACATAATGACTATTTTAGCTAATGCAGTTTCATAGTAAGCAATGAACAAAAACTACTATTTTAAAATCATTTTAAAAGAAACATGGAAAACTGAACTTCTGCCAAAAAGATCATGGGGGCACTTATCTTTGAGTACATGGAATTCCATGGAAAATATTGATGGAATTCTACCTTCACGGAGTTCATTGTAAGAAATGAATAATGAGCTTTGTTTAAAATATTTAGGTATAGGTGACTGTTGTGGTTTAGCCCCAGTCAGCAACTAAGCACCACACAGCCGCTCGCTCACTCCCCCACCCTTGTGGGATGGGGGAGAGAATCGGAAGGGCCAAAGTAAGAAAACTCGTGGGTTGAGACAAGAACAGTTTAATAATTAGAATAAAACAGCAACAATACTAATATAATGAAAAGGAAAATAATGAGCGAAAGAGAGATGAAACACTGGAAGAAGAGAGGGAAGAAAAAAAAAAAAAACAAAACCAAAACTAAACAACAAGTGCTGCAACCGCTCACCACCCGCCGACCGACGCTGCCGGTCCCCGAGCCGTGATCGCTGCCTCCCCCAGCCAATTTCCCCCAGTTAATATACTGGGCATGACGTCACATGATATGGAATACCCTTTGGCCAATTCGAATCAGCTCTCCTGGTTGTATCCCCTCCCCTCCCGGCTTCTTGTGCACCTGGCAGAGCATGGGAAGCTAGAAAGTCCTTGACTAGTGTAAACACTACCCAGCAACAACTGAAAACACCAGGGTGTTATCAACATTATTTACATACCAAGTCTAAAACACAGCACTATGCTAGCTACAGTGAAGAAAATTAACTATCCCGGCTAAAACCATGACAATATCTATCCCTTATTCCATACCATTTACGTCATGCTCAGGTCTCATACTATCCAATATGATCTCAATAACCACCACCCGCCTCCCCATCCTTTGATGACATACGTAGATATCATTTATCATTCCCGTAGTCTATGGACCATCCCTGTAGAACATCTGTAGAGGGTCCACACATGTCCATTGAGTTCATTCAGTCCATAACTTTGGGCTCCATCTACCGTAATAGTCTTTTAAGGCTGGAGAGATGGTCTGTGTGGTGTTGGATTGCTGCATGCTGAAGCCAGTCTTTGTTCCACCACCGCTACACGTTGTTTGGTTCAATCAAAGTTCATTCTTCATTAATTTTGGAAATTCTTACTATGATACCATCGATACAGCATATAGCAACCATAGGAGTGATGACATACAATATCATATAGCAATTAACAGCATACCGTTCAGTTCATTGGCTATTTTCACCCAAAATCAAATCCCCTTGAGGCGCACATCGAACTCCTCCATCCTCCCGCATCACCCACCAAGTGCACCCAGGTCCTCGAGCAAAAGCAATCCCACGAATGGGTTTGCCTTTGCCTGAGACAGGAATAACCCAGACGGTTTTCCCCAGCATATTTTTTACATGCACTACAGGGACTTTACCCCCTTCCACAGTACGTAAGAGTTCTGACTGGGCAGGCCCAGCTCGATTGGCAGATCCCCTAGTGTTGACTAACCAGGTGGCTTTTGCTAAATGTGTATCCCAGTGTTTGAATGTCCCACCCCCCATTGCTCTCAGTGTAGTCTTTAACAGTCCATTGTATCGTTCAATTTTCCCAGAGGCTGGTGCATGATAGGGGATGTGATACACCCACTCAATGCCATGCTCTTTGGCCCAGGTGTCTATGAGGTTATTTCGGAAATGAGTCCCGTTGTCTGACTCAATTCTTTCTGGAGTGCCATGTCGCCATAAAACTTGTTTTTCAAGGCCCAGGATAGTGTTCCGGGCGGTGGCATGGGGCACAGGATATGTTTCCAGCCATCCAGTGGTTGCTTCCACCATTGTAAGCACATGGCGTTTGCCTTGGCGGGTTTGTGGCAGTGTGATATAATCAATCTGCCAGGCCTCCCCATATTTATACTTCAGCCATCGTTCTCCATACCACAGAGGTTTTACCCGCTTGGCTTGCTTGATTGCAGCGCATGTTTCACATTCATGGATGACCTGTGCAATAGTGTCCATGGTCAAGCCCACCCCTCGGTCGCGAGCCCATCTGTATGTTGCATCTCTTCCTTGATGGCCTGAGGTGTCATGGGCCCACCCAGCTATAAATAGTTCACCTTTATGTTGCCAGTCTAGATCTACTTGAGCCACTTCAATCTTAGCAGCCTGATCCACCTATTGGTTGTTCTGATGTTCTTCAGTGGCCCGACTCTTGGGGACATGAGCATCCACATGACGTACCTTCACAACCAGGTTCTCCACCCGGGCAGCAATATCTTGCCACAATGCAGCAGCCCAGATGGGTTTGCCTCTGCGCTGCCAGTTGTTCTGCTTCCACTGCTGTAACCACCCCCACAGGGCATTTGCCACCATCCATGAGTCAGTATAAAGATAGAGCACTGGCCATTTTTCTCGTTCAGCAATGTCGAAAGCCAGCTGGATGGCCTTTACTTCTGCAAACTGACTCGATTCACCTTCTCCTTCAGCAGTTTCTGCGACTTGCCATATAGGACTCCATACAGCAGCCTTCCATCTCCAATGCTTTCCCACCAGACGACAGGACCCATCAGTGAACAGGGCATATTGCTTGTCATTTTCTGGCAGTTTGTTATACAGTGGGGCCTCTTCAGCACGTGTCACCTCCTCCTCTGGTGACATTCCAAAATCTTTGCCTTCTGGCCAGTCCATGATCACTTCCAAGATTCCTGGGCGACTGGGGTTTCCTATTCGAGCCCGTTGGGTGATCAGTGCGACCCACTTACTCCACGTAGCATCAGTTGTGTGATGTGTAGAGGGGACCCTCCCTTTGAACATCCAGCCCAGCACCGGCAGTCGAGGTGCCAGGAGGAGCTGTGCTTCAGTACCGATCACTTCTGAAGCAGCTCGAACCCCTTCATATGCTGCCAATATCTCTTTTTCAGTTGGAGTGTAGCGTGCTTCGGACCCTCTGTATCCCCGACTCCAGAACCCTAGGGGCCGACCTCGGGTCTCCCCTGGTGCTTTCTGCCAGAGGCTCCAGGTAGGGCCATTCTCCCCGGCTGCAGTGTAGAGCACGTTTTTTACGTCTTGTCCTGCTCGGACTGGCCCAAGGGCTACTGCATGAACTATCTCCTGCTTTATCTGTTCAAAGGCCTGTCGTTGCTCAGGGCCCCATTTGAAATCATTCTTCTTCCGGGTCACTTGATAGAGAGGGCTTACAATCAGACTGAAATTTGGAGTATTTTCTTCCCTTTCTTGAAAACATCTTCTGCTGTGTTGCCCCACACGATGATGTCATCAATGTACTGAAGGTGTTCCGGAGCTCCACCCTGTTCCAGTGCAGTATGGATCAGTCCATGGCAAATGGTAGGGCTGTGTTTCCACCCCTGGGGCAGTCGATTCCAGGTGTACTGGACACCCCTCCAAGTGAAAGCAAACTGTGGCCTGCACTCTGCTGCCAACGGGATTGAGAGGAATGCATTAGCGATATCAATAGTGGCATACCACTTGGCTGCCTTTGACTCCAGTTCGTATTGAAGTTCTAGCATGTCCGGCACGGCAGCACTCAGTGGCGGAGTGACTTCGTTCAGGCCACGATAGTCTACTGTTAGTCTCCACTCCCCATTAGATTTCTGCACTGGCCATATGGGACTGTTAAAGGGTGAACGGGTCTTACTGATCACTCCTTGGCTCTCCAGTCGCCGAATGAGCTCACGGATGGGAATCAGGGAGTCTCGGTTGGTTCGGTATTGCCACCGGTGCACTGTTGTGGTGGCAATTGGCACCTGTTGTTCTTTGACCCTCAGCAACCCCACAACAGAAGGGTCCTTCGAAAGACCGGGCAAAGTAGACAGCTGTTTAATTTCCTCCGTCTCCAAGGCAGCTATACCGAAAGCCCACCTGTACCCTCTTGGGTCCTTGAAATACCCTATCCTGAGGTAGTCTATGCCAAGGATGCACGGAGCCTCTGGGCCAGTCACAATGGGGTGCTTTTGCCACTCATTCCCAGTTAGGCTCACTTCAGCCTCCAATGCAGTTATCTCTTGGGATCCCCCTGTCACTCCAGCAATACAAATGGGTTCTGCCCCTACATAGTTTGATGGCATTAGGGTGCACTGTGCACCGGTGTCCACTAGAGCCTTATACTCCTGTGGGTCAGATGTGCCAGGCCATCGGATCCACACAGTCCAGTAAACCCGGTTGTCCCTTTCCTCCACCTGGCTGGAGGCAGGGCCCCTCTAATTCCAGTTGCAGAATTCGCAACCCACTTCTTGTGAATGGGAATCAGAAGTCTTTCTATTAAGTTCACAGATAGAATCAGCGCTTCTACTCCTCTGTCTGGGGAACTGCCTACTGGAAACTGGAGCAGCAACTCTCCTGGAGGTCCCCCCTTGAGTGGTTGTTTTTCCTTGCAACTCACGTACCCGTGCCTCCAGGGTTGAGGTAGGTTTTCCATCCCACTTCTTCATGTCCTCTCCATGGTCACGCAGGTAAAACCATAGGGTGCCCCGTGGTGTGTATCTTCTCTCTTGAGCAGAAGGACGCTTACTCCTAATGGCCGAGATACTGGTCCGTACAGGTAGGGAGTAGGACATATCCTCTTCAAGCTGCTGAACTTTCTGGGACAGTTTCTCCACAGCTGAGATGAGGGAGTAAGAGACATGTGCTTCATAATCCCGGAGTTTATCAATCACATCCTCTACCGTTGGTGCCTCTTCATCTTTCCAGGACATTACTGCCAGGGAGTTTACATGGGATGATGGTGCGCTCCGTACAAACTTCCGCCACATGGGTCGTGTGCACTGCGCTTCATCTGGATCTTTGGATGACTGTTCACTACCCAGGTCACCATAAATCACCTCAAGCACAGCTAATTCTCTCAGGTACTGGATACCTTTCTCCATAGTGGTCCATTTTCCAGGGCAATATATAACATCTTCCTTGAAGGGATACCTTTCTTTCACAGCAGACAGGAGTCGCCTCCAGAGGCTGAGGCCTTGTGTCCCTTTTCCAATTGCTTTGTCAACGCCCCCGTCCCTAGAAAGGGATCCCAGTTGTTTGGCTTCCTTCCCCTCTAATTCCAGGCTACTGGCCCCGTTATCCCAGCATCGGAGCAGCCAGGTGACAACATGCTCACCTACACGACGGCCGAAATCTTTTCGTATATCTCGTAGCTCACTTAAGGATAGGGATCGGGTAGTTTCCGTCTCTTGTACAAGTTCTTCCTCTTCCTTCTCCTCTCTTAGTAACGGCACTGCTTCTCCATCATCCTTTTCTAAACGAGTTGACACTCTCTTCGAAGATTTCTTCTTTTGTATAGGGGCAACTGATACTGGCACGGGTTGATTCTCTGATTCAGCTTCAGTGTCCGTCATGGGTGTTTGAGCGGTCACAGTGCCCGTCGTCGGGCTTGGAGCTGCTGCAGCGCCTGTTGTGGGGGTTTGAGGGGTCACAGTGCTTGTCGCTGGGCTTGGAGCTGCTGCAGCGCCTGTTGTGGGGGTTTGAGTGGCCACAGTGCTTGTCGTTGGGCTTGGAGCTGCTGCAGCGCCTGTTGTGGGGGTTTGAGGGGCCACAGTGCTTGTCGTTGGGCTTGGAGCTGCTGCAGTGCCTGTTGTGGGGGTTTGAGGGGCCACAGTGCCTGTCGTCGGGCTTGGAGCTGCTGCAGCACCTGTTGTGGGGGTTTGAGGGGCCACAGTGCTTGTCGTCGGGCTTGGAGCTGCTGCAGCGCCTGTTGTGAGGGTTTGAGGGGCCACAGTGCTTGTCGTTGGGCTTGGAGCTGCTGCAGTGCCTGTTGTGGGGGTTTGAGGGGCCACAGTGCTTGTCGCTGGGCTTGGAGTAGCCGCAGGGCCTGTCGTTTTTCCTTGGGGGTGCTGAATACTGTTGAATAGGGCTCGGTAGGCATGGGCCAGGCCCCAACACATTGCAATGATTTGTATCTCTCTGGAATTGCTAGGGTGACAGCATACTTCCTCCAAATATTCTACTAATTTTTCAGGATTCTGCACTTGTTCAGGGGTGAAGTCCCAAAACACTGGGGGTGCCCACTGTCTCAGGCATTTGCCCATACTCTCCCACATACCCTGCCACCCATAATTATCGAGCCTTGGGGCAGATCTCTGGATGATATTCTTGAATTGCTTATTAACCTTAGACAAAACCGAAACAATCTGCCATAGGAATATCAACAGATGTATCTTAACTACCCAAGGATGTTCAAGATACTGAAAAGTTGTTGTAATGAAGGAGGAGACATTACAGAAGATGGTAGCTAAGGTGCCATTCTGTATTTCCTCCATAAAGAACCTTTCAGAAGAGGAGGTATAATTGCTAATTGTCTCCATGAGGTGGTAGCCGAAGTACAGTAACGGCTTCCATGCAAGACCCAAATAACCGATAAAACTCAAGGCCAGAGTTTTAATAACAAATCTCCTAGGCAAAACATCTCTAACCACTGCAGAGCACAGCAAACTACAAAACCCAATGCCAATCTTTAACATGTACTTCAAAATCAGCATGGTGTAGGTCTGACTACTAATATCGAGAACAGATGAATCAATGCTGTGACCAGCAACGGTTATTATCTCAAACCCTTCGTGCCCCACGTTGGGCGCCAAAAAGGACTGTTGTGGTTTAGCCCCAGTCAGCAACTAAGCACCACACAGCCGCTCGCTCACTCCCCCACCCTTGTGGGATGGGGGAGAGAATTGGAAGGGCCAAAGTAAGAAAACTCGTGGGTTGAGACAAGAACAGTTTAATAATTAGAATAAAACAGCAATAATACTAATATAATGAAAAGGAAAATAATGAGCGAAAGAGAGATGAAACACTGGAAGAAGAGAGGGAAGAAAAAAAAAAAAAACAAAACCAAAACTAAACAACAAGTGCTGCAACCTCTCACCACCCGCCGACCGACGCTGCCGGTCCCCGAGCCGCGATCACTGCCTCCCCCAGCCAATTTCCCCCAGTTAATATACTGGGCATGACGTCACATGATATGGAATACCCTTTGGCCAATTCGAATCAGCTCTCCTGGTTGTATCCCCTCCCCTCCCGGCTTCTTGTGCACCTGGCAGAGCATGGGAAGCTAGAAAGTCCTTGACTAGTGTAAACACTACCCAGCAACAACTAAAACACCAGGGTGTTATCAACATTATTTACATACCAAGTCTAAAACACAGCACTATGCTAGCTACAGTGAAGAAAATCAACTATCCCGGCTAAAACCATGACAGTGACTACAGAAGAGGTACAAAATTCATAGAAAGGTGGGAAATGTCTCAGAATCCATACCAGACTGCAGATTAATCTCTAGTATTTTTATTTACCTGAAATTTCAAGAAACACTTCCCTACATTTGTATCCCTTATATATGTAAAGTTCCTTATGCTGTGAATTTTAAGGTCTTGAGGAATGAAATTTTCTCAATGTTTGTATGCCAGTATCTTTTCTTTCCGTCCTTCCTTCTTGCACTTTCTCCCTTTCTCTCTTTTTCCTTTCCTTCCTTCCCTCCTCACTTCCTTCCTGCCCACTCGCCCTCCTCCTACTCTCCTGCCCTCCTACCTTCCCTTCTTTTTCAGGAATTTGTATATTACAAAGATTTCTGTAGAGTAGAAAAACTGAACAGATGAACACTTGCAGGGTGTTTATAAGGTGGGATCTGATCTTTCCAAGGTATTCTGAAATTGAAATATTGCTAGGAAACACAACTCTGCAATATTATAGCCCAGTGAATGCTTGCAGATTATTTTAAAAGTTGGGTGAAAATTTATAGAAATTTATATAAACCTATATGATGATTACTGTTAAAAATTCTGCATCTAATATTTTCCTCTCAAGGCAGTTTTCCTTTAATCACAATAGGAAATAAATCCAGTAATTCAGGTTCATCTTTAAAATTAAAAAGATAGTGTAGAGAAAGACTTGCTACATGTTGCAACATTGACAACCAAGCTATATGTACAACAATCAAGAACAATATGGATACCCAGGGACTAGAGCTACTTTAACCACTGTATTCAGTGTCTGTGGCAAGGTCTTGGCAGTGGTAGGCTGCAGGGATGGCCTCTGTGAGGAAGTAGGGGCTGCCCTGTATCAGACACAGCTGCTTCCAGCTGGTTCCATCCAGCTCCAATGGACCCACCATAGGACACAGCTGAGCCCATCAGCCACGCTGGTGGCACCTCTGGGAAAAGGTATTCAAGAAAGGGCAGAAAACACCACACAGGCAGAGGAAGAGGGAACAAAAATAATGAGAAACAACAGTAGGAACAAGAAAGTCAGAGGAGGAGGAAGAGGAGGTCTTCCTTTGTCCCGTTGCAGGTATTCACAGCAGGCCATGCCAAACCCACGTCAGAGCAGAGAAAATGTATGAGGAGAAAGGAGCTGCAGAAAGCAACTGCTGTGTACTGATCACACTCTCCCCATCCCTGCTGCATTCCTTGGGGCAGGGGTTGGTAGTGATGGAGTGAAGCTGAGCGTGGGAAACAAGTGAGGAAAGTTCTTGTCTTTTTTTTTTTTTTTTTTTTTTTGTTTGTTTCTCACCAGCTGAATCTATTTAAATTGGCAATAAATTGAATTAATTTTTGCTAAGTCCTGTCCATTTTGCCCAGACTTCTAATTGACAAGCACTCTCCCTGTCTTTATCTCAACATACCAGATTTCTCATTACTGTTTTTTTCCTATTTTCTCTCCCTTTCTGCTGAGTGGAGGGGAGTGAGTGAGTGGCTGGGTGAGAGTCGGCTGTTAGCCAAGGCTAGCCCACCAAGACCATTTCAATTGTTAACCAAAACTGTAATCCATTATGCACATATAAAATATATTCACTGCCCCAAAAGCTTGCAATCTGCAAGAAGAAAATCAGTTTTAACAATGACACTAGAACTTCAGGGAGTATGTTCTCAATTTCCTGATCTTGAGCAACAGAGTCTAATTCCGTATTAGCTTAAAAATATAAGCTTAAAAAATTTCAGCTTCTGTAAACTTAGATGTTAATAGTTACTCACACAGTCAGTATCTCATTTTAGCTCCTTTTTTCCCTGCTTCTTTTTCATTCCTAAATATCCTGGTTTTGGCTGGGATAGAGTTTGTTTTCTTCATAGTAGCTAGCATGGGGCTACGTTTTGGATTTATGCTGAAAACAGTGTTGATAATGAAGAGATGTTTTAGTTGTTGCTATGTAGTGCTTACACTAGTCAAGGACTTCTTCAGCTTCCCATGCTCTGCTGGGTGCACAAGAAGCTGGGAGGGGACACAGCTGGGACAGCTGACCCCAACTGACCAAAGGGATATCCCACACCATATGACATCTATAAAGCTGGGGGAAGAAGAAGGAAGGGGGGGACATTTGGAGTTATGGCTTTTTGTCTTCCCAAGTAACCGTTATGCGTGATGGAGCCCTGCTTTCCTGGGGATGGCTGAACACCTGCCTGCCGATGGGAAACAGTGAATAAATTATTTGTTTTGCTTTGTTTGCATGCACGGCTTTTGCTCTACCTATTAAACTGTCTTTATCTGAACCCAGGAGTTTTCTCACTTTTAATCCCCTATCCCACTGCAGGGGGAGTGAGCGAACAGCTGTGTGGTGCTTGGTTGTTGGCTGGGGCTAAACCACAACACTACAACCTATGAGAAATGCGTTCTGTTGAAGAAAATTGTAATCTGTTACAAATATATAAATACAATAATTTAGGAGTACAAACTTCATCTTCACTGGAAAGTACAGGAGGTTTGAGTTAAACTGACTTACCCAGGATATTTATAAGCAGAAAGACATATTTTAGAACCTGAAGACCTGTGTGCAAGTCATATAAAAAAAAATATATTTTCTCTGTTTTATAAATTAATTGATTCATTCCCTGTGAATATGGTTTTCAATGGTACTCTCTGGAGACCTCCACTGTGTCTGGGTGAAAACTGATATGTGTGTCAATTCCTTTTAATTTTCTTTTCAGAGTTAATTAGGAAGTATTAAGCATGGAGGAGGGTAGGGCTAAAGAATTTTATGAGACATATGCCATACAGTTCTGCAGCTATTCTAAACAGATTTAAGGTATATAGAAGGGAGCCATCAGAGGGAGGTTATTAGAAGAACTGTGCTAAACAATTTAACAGTCATTTGGAAGCTGAAGAAATAAATTGCATATTTCAGTGTTTTTTTATTTAAAAAAATAACAGGACTCTGTTTTGCCTCATTTTATTTCTAAAGAAAAGTTGACCAAATGTTTGTGAAGAGTGAGTAGAGATTTCTTATTTTATTTTTAAGAAGCAAAATCTAGAAGACTGAGAAATGCTTAATGTCCATTAATGGGTGTACTTTCCTAATTCTAAGTTGGCTTGGACAAAGTGCCTTGGAAATGAAGACCTAGGTGACACTGCAAAAGAGCAAGCAGAAAAAGATAAGCTAAACCCAAACTCTCTAGAGTGCCTTGAAGAGTGCGGAGACTCAGCTAGACTCTACCATTAGCAGGATTTGGTACAATATACCTGATCTGTTTTGCAGAAGTCCTGAACGAAGCACACACCAGTTCAGTCCCTTTTTTTCCATTATTGCAATATTATGAATGTCAGGGGCTTGAAGAAGACTGACAGAAGTATTAGATTTTTGCCAAATGTAACCAAGCAGGTGTAATTGTATTATATATTTATTAACAAACAAGATGATATAATTTCAAGAGTCCACCTGTCCTGGCAGCAGGGAGAGAGGGAAGAGAACAGCCACCTTGAGCTATTGCCCTAACGGACTTATAGAGCAACCTGCTTAGGACAGATTATTCCCAAGGTAATTCTTGTCTCACCTCAAGATTTTCCCTTAGGAATCACTTCATGGGCCATGAGGGTCAGAAGAATTGAAGCCTTGTTAAATTCTGAACATTCTATGGTTCTGGGATGGCAGATAGGACTATACATAAAGCTATAACCCCATACTGAGACAGTAAGCAGAAGACTTGTTTCATTTTGGCAAAGCCACGACCAAGAAAAGCAAGGTGAAGAAAGGCAAGGCAAGTGAAGAGCACATGCTACTGTATGAAAAAGAAGAGGGTAGAGGGTAAGTCCTCAATCTCATCATTTCTCCAGAGGTTAATTTACATAGCAACACCAATTCAAGATTTGTTTTAGAATATGCAGGTGTCATGGTTTCATTCTACAAGCAGTTTTGCAGGGTGTGCCACTCTCGTATCTAACCTAGTCATATTATAGTTGTGATTTCCAAGATATCAAGGTCTATAAGCAATGTCTAAGAAAAGAATAATGAAAAAGCCATGCAAAATATTCTATATATTATCCTACTAGTCCTGGGATCCTTTTTTATTGTCTATTGTGAGGAGCAAGGCATAAGGAATAGGAAATTAAGACTATCTGAAAAGGTCAGAGGCCTGTCTAGCTTTCTATCTAATCTGAGACTGTGGCACGTACTTAGGAAAAACAGACAGCTAGAAGAGAAGTATAACCCCCCCAGTTTCCAAAAAGCCTTTTCTTCCACTGTTTTTTGAACATTTTTGAACCTCTTTACACTTTTGGTAAGTTCCACAGATTTTTGTATCTTGTATGGAAATATACCAACTAAGCCTGCTGCCTAGTCCTTTATTCATCTGCCTCAGTTCTCTATCAAAACTAGGTAATAAACATGTGTAGTTCATCTTTTTAATGCCATCTGTGATTTTAGAAATCTGTATCTTATTGTCTCCAGTTTTCTCTTTCTGAGGAAGAAGAGTGATAGTCTTTTAATGTCTCCTCATACAGCAACCTTTTCATATCTTTGATAATTTGCTTTGCTTTCCTTTCTTTCTCTTTTAGTTCTATTACATGATTTTTGAGCAGGAAGGATGATACTTGCATACAGTGGTAAAGGTACTGAAAAAAAAGGGGGGTTCCACAGGAGCATAATGGAATTTTCTGTTTTGTACTTTCTTTATTAATAATTTCTGATGTCCACTTTGACTTTTTGAGTACTGATATTCACTCAGCTATTATTTTCAGAAAACAATCTGCAATGACTCCAAGATCTTTGGACTCATCACAGTCTTTGGATAACTAGGATTATTTTCCCTATGTGAACAATATTGCATTTTTTTTGACATTTTACTGCCCTTGCCCTTTCCTCTGGATCTCTCACCAAACTCATAGTTCAGATGAAAATATAAATAAAAAACTTCTGTCTTCACAGGACTTCTGCTTTTGTATCCTTCTTAAATTCTTCATTGGCTTTCACTCTTCAGTAGAAGGCCAACCTAAGAGCAACCTCCTGTACCTTTCCAATGGTTCTCCTTCTGGGTTTTTTCCTAATCATCGCCCTATGCCTGTGGTGAGTCTCCTGCTCTCAGCTGTACTCAATTTTCTCTGACTAATGAGCATGGTGTCTGTGCATTCAACACAGAGCAGTCTCTCAGTGTGTACACTGAGCTTTGCCCTTCCTATGTTCAAAAAGTTGGAAGATTCAGATCAACTGTGCACTGGCTGATCAACAGCTTGCATGTTAGGCACTGTGCACTGGCTATGTGGTCCATTCTGAAATAGGCTTTTGGGTGGCAGGCCTACAGTTTATATTCATGCTTCCAACTCAGGTTTCCTGTGACCTGATGTATCATTTAAGTGTTACACGGTAGAGCAAATACAACTTTCTGCTCTAAGTTATCTTCTTGTCTGCAGCAAGGTTTACACAGTATAACCCAAGACAGTTCTTTCTTGAATTCTGCAAAGAACAAAATATCAAAAATACAAACATGAAATTATCAGTTCTGACTTGCTGACCTGAGAGTTAAGAAGATCACTATAATTCTGCTAAAACTGTTCTCTCTCCAGCTGCCATTCTTTATAAAATATCTGTGTGCTGCAGTACAGGTGACATTTTAGATTCATAGCAGAGCTTTTTGTGTACAAATCAGCTTCTGAAGGCTTCAGAATTCCTATAGGAATTTGCCTAAGACAGAACTAGGAAAACACAACTGTGCTCACCTTTAGTAGACATGAAATAGTGTTGTGTGGGAATGAAGAACACTGTTTCACTTATGTTTGTCTTAGGTTTGACCATTGCTATAACAAAATGCCAGGGAGTGGAACATTGTTTTGTGTCAGCAGCATCTGTTTCCTTGGCAAATTCCTCAGACAATTATATTGGCAGCTTTGGAGTAGCCTTTAGGTCTGTCATGTAGCTACCCTTGTCCTTGCAATGCTGATTTATAGTGATTCAATTTGTTTCTGAAAAAATGTCTGCAATTTTTATGCGATTAAGCTCCAGCACAAATCACTCATGAGATCTCTAAGCCAATCTTTTTATGGCAATATGCAGTACTTATTAACTATTGACGTTCCCCCTGCCAAGTATTTATTATAATAAATAAGAATTGCAACACAAATTATTCCTTTGCCAGCCTGGAAATATTCCAACCTTTACATTGATACAGTCCTTTGTGAATATTCCCAGTTTCTACTTAGAGTTACACAGACATTTTTTTAGGTTGTTGCACTCAAGTTTAAGATATGACAGCCGCATTTCCTATCAGTTAATTTACACAATTAAAGTCCCATGCAACATGCTTGATGTTATGTCTAACCAGACAACTCTGCGTAACTGGTTACATAATAGTTTGCTTTTATATCCAGCATCAACCTGTTCTTGGAGATTAACCATGGAAAAGATGCTTGCAAAATCTTTGCAGCCTAGATTAAAACCTGAATCCTCACTGGTGATAAATATGTACAGCTCAATTTTGTATTCATTTGAGAATCTGTCATTTAAATATTAAAACTAATTATGTTATTTCCTTGTGTTCACATATAGCAGTATATTTTATAAGTAAAATATAGATTTGTGAAAGATCTAGAGTCTTACCTAAAGATCACCTGACAATTAGACTTAGAGTTTTAGAAGAGCACAGGCCTAAAATAACTTAAAAAATCTACCTTCTACTGCTCTTGATAGGTTGATTTGAAACTCTTTTTGTTCTTTTAGTAAATAAATTCCCAATAAAAAGAACATTTCCCATGGAATACTGCCAGATATTTTTTAAATATTTCCCTTTTTCAGCTTCAAATACTCCAACATCTCATCAAAATTCTTACTGATGTCATGGAGAATTAGGTACTTCCATTCTTTTGGGAATCCTATCAAACAACTATTGCATATTTATATATCTAAACACTTGTAAAATAGCTGTGGAGATTTTAAAGGGTTTTGAGTTAAAATATGTGAAGTATTAAATAAAAAAATCCATATTTTTAAAAATTTGACATATTCATAAATTGTTTTAAACATAAAATACGCTGATGAAGATACATCTTGTTGAAACACAGGCCACAATTTTCCATACATTAAAACATTTTTTAACATTAAAGAATACCCATTTGTCTAGTGTAAGTGTCATTTGTATTATGGGTCTTAGAAATAATAGTTATGCATCATGTATTAAAAGAAATCAAGCAGTTTAAAAAATTTTATTGTTTATAAAAGTAATAAAGATAACAACAGTATAAGACTTCAAGCATAACGCATTAGTTGTAATGTTAAGAAAGATACATTTATGTTAATTGACTAATTAGTTTGAAGGGTATGTAGGAGCAAAAATTAAGAATGTCTTAATATAAAAATATGTAAGATGTTTACAATTTTATTTTTTTATGACAGATCATTGAAGTAATCATGTGAAATCAAAATAAGATTACTCTATCAAGTAATAGAATAAAACATACCAAACATATCATGGAGAATACATCCTGTAAGTAATGTTTACAAACATTTAGGTGAAGTAGATGTTCTCTGGGGATAGGCATATGTAAAGATGCCATTACTTCCACAATTTAAGATTTGTCATATGACTTTTTTGCCTCTTGCTAAGGTGATGAGTTTATAATGACAAATGGTAATATCTTTAAGGTATTTAAGTTGTTATGATATGCAATTGATTTTTACAATAAAACATTTTTATTTTTATTATTTTCATTTTCAGTGAAAGTATCAAATTTTTAATACGTGATTGAAGGAATTAGAAAAAAATCTGAGTCTTACTTACTACAATCAATTGGTCATCAGTGGCCTACAAACCATATTTTATGACATGCAAATTTAGGTGTCCCAAATTCAGCCTCCCAGAACAAATTTAAAAGTTGCCTTTTGCAACGGATTAGTAGTAGTAAATCAATATATTCTTCATTAAACCCATTGCTACATTGATTTGTTCTAGCCAAGTTTAACCCTAAAGTATTTAAAAATCAACTAGTTAATGTCTGATCCAATGTCAATGTGTTATTAAGGGTTAAATGCTGATTTTGATGTCACTTGAGTTATTGTTATCTCTGCATCCTACTGCAGCTTCTTCCTTTCCCCATCCTGTAAGAGTGATTTGCACTGCTGGATTGCTGTGGCAACAGAGGGACCCTAAGATGGATCCACTCTGGATATGAGCCTCTCACCTTTTTCTCACCCACGTCCTTGTCTTCCTCCCCCACAGTGCATCCCAGGCTGCTGAGCAGGAGAGCATTTTTCTTCTCATGTGACTTCCATGTTAAAAAAAAAAAAAAAAAATCACTGAAAACATTCAATGCCTTGAAAACATTTTGGATAGTAACATTTGCTTACCTGCCATGCCTCCTGTAATATTCAGGTATGGCAACTGTCATGGTTTAGCCCCAGTCAGCAACCAAGCACCATGCAGCCGCTCGCTCACTCCTCATTGATGGGATGGGGGAGAGAATCAGAAGGGTAAAAGTGAGGAAACTCCTGGGTTGACATAAAGACAGTTTAATAGATAAAGTAAAAGCCACATGCTCAAGCAAAGCAAAAGAAGGAATTCATTCACTCCTTCCCACTGGCAGGCAGGTGTTCAGCCATCCCCAGGAAAGCAGGACTCCATCACATGTAGTGGTTACTTGGGAAGACAAACACCATCACTCCGAATGTCCCCCCCTTCCTTCTTCTTCCCCCAGCTTTATATGCTGAGCATGATGTCATATGGTGTGGGATATCCCTTTGGTTGGTTGGGGTCAGCTGTCCCAGCTGTGTCCCCTCCCAGCTTCTTGTGCACCCAGCAGAGCATGGGAAGCTGAAGAAGTCCTTGACTAGTGTAAGCACTACATGGCAACAACTAAAACATCTCTTCATTATCAACACTGTTTTCAGCATAAATCCAAAACATAGCCCCACACTAGATACTATGAAAAAATTAACTCTATCCCAGCTGAAATCAGGACAGCAACAACATTCAGGATGACTTAGCTGGAGTCCTAAACAGGTGTATGAGAAATTCACACATGGTTGTCGGTTCTTATTTGGTTAGGCTACTGTTTAGATTTTTCAAATTTATCTGCAAACATTGTAAAAAGACAGAAAAACAAATGTATAATTTTCAAAATGTGCAGCAAGAAAGCAGTGAGTATCTGCTTAATTGGTTAGAAAGAAGTAATAAAATTTTATTTCCTCCCTACCTCCCCAAAGTAATTGATGTCTGCATGTTAACCATGTGCTTGACCCACTTCATCACCTTCTGTCTGGATACAGAATTTCTCTATCACAAACCAGAATAGTTTTCAGTAGTGAGAGATCTGGTTATTACTATTTTTGAGGTTACAGTTATGTTGCATAGAGCAAAAGGCTAACAGCTTGTAACACTCTTTGAAAATATTGCTTGCAGGTGACATCTCTTGCAAATTGCTTTTGTATCAATATGCAATACTCTTAAAGTTCGCTACACTTAAAATTATTGAATAGTTTTGCTGTGATTAATCAAACTGATCAAATAAAAGTACAGTTAAAAAAAGATTTGGACTACACATCAAGAAGTCAAAACTGAAACAAAATTAATTCATAAAAATGTGAGTAAATAGAGAGCAAAATAAGATGCATATAATGTGGGGGGATGGAAAGAGGCAGGGGAAGAGAAAGAAAAAGCCAGAGAAAATCTCCCTCAAACAATCCATAGTTTCACAAAGATATATTTGTACCAGAAAAAACCAATAGCCAACAAATTTGTCTTTCAAGTGACAAGGAATATATCCTTTTCAATTCCTCTTTGTTTGTTAATGTGAAGAAAAAAGATTCTGCTACACTCTTGAACTATGAAAAATGTCTTTTTTTTTTTTTTTTTGTTGCTAGTGTACTTTATATTTGAGAAAAAAAAGAACATGTTTTTCTGTTTCCAGTTCATCATTTGTGTTTCTGGCTTCAGATTTGATTTGCTAAAGAAGATTTGTGTATGTTGCATATGATTTTTCTATAGTTTGCTCATACGCTTGATAAAAGAAGTGAAGAATTACATAAACACTTACTAGTGTGTAAATGAAACAGAGGAAAGAGTATATAGAATTTAAATGTGGAGATAAGAAACCAGCCCTTGTGTGCTCATACTCCCCGTAATCACATTAGCAACAGCTTGAATTTAGAAAGTGTTTTATGTAAAAAGGTATAAAGGACCACCTTTTTAATGTACTCAGTAAGAAGAAACAAAATGAAAGGACTGTAGAGAATTGTCATGGCATGCATGAGGTCAGACTTTTCTCCCAAAATGGGATTTAATACCTCTTTTTCCTCATTCACCCAGAAGCAACAAATACAATTCACTGTTCAGTCAGACATCCTTTTACTTACCTAAGTATTTTTCTTTGATTTCACAGACTGTCACAATTAGTATTTCTGATCTGTGAAATGGATATTGGGTAACCAGTCCTTGGTTTTTTCATCATTTATATAATCTATATACTTCCCTGAAGAAAGTAACTGTCCTAAGCATTTAACTACAAAGTATTTTGAAAATGAATGTCTGAAGAAAAAAAGGAACTGTAATCATTCCTATTATCATTCTCATTTCTGTACCCACTGCTGAGGTACTAAAGTACAAGGCCTCAAAAGTATTTGAATATGTGCTTCAATATTTTCCTTTATCATAAACCAGACCAGAAATGAAAGTACTCTATTATTTGGCTGAAACTTCCAGTCAAATATTGCTCCATAGGATCCAAAAACGAAAAGTAAACTTTTTCATTATTTACTCTAGTGGGTAAACCTTATTGATGATGACTGCCTCTCCCGAAAGCATAGTCTTTGGGATGACCATAGGTCAGCTTGCATCTTTTACAACTCACTTTCTTCTCACTTCCCTGCAGTTCCCACCCCTGCAACACACAGCCTGGGACAGGCCTGCAGGTCACCCATCAGGATATAAGCTCCCTGCATATGGCAAGCCTTCAGCAGTGTAGTCTAGCCTAGGCTTTCCAGCTGTCTTTCTGTGACCTTATAGCTATCTTTAGCTGTAGATATGCTATTATATGTTTAAATCCATATTTGTATCCTAATTTACTGATCAGAATCGCAGAATAATGTAGACCGGAAGGAATCTTTGAAGATCACCCAGGTTCTTCATGCTAGGAACTACACTAACTTTGAGCAGAGGCTCATTACAGCTTGCAAACTCTTTGGTTTAGGGCAGGGACAGCTCAGAAAAATACAAGGGAATTTATGTCTTTATACAGCATAGGCAGACATGAGAGGCACTGGAGCTGCCATATGCTACCTGAGACAGGTACAAGCTGCGGATATCAGAGTACAGCTGTTTGACAGTACACTAGGCAGCGTGAGTGCCTGCCTTAGTGAAAACTTTTGTTCTGATGCACTGTTCGAGGTCCACTTCAGGTACCACTAAAGGAGTGGGATAGAATACAAAGGAGGGGAGGCAACCTTGTTGGCAGATTCACAGATGTCAAGTGCCTGTCTCAGATGTGAGAATGTATTGCAAGTTTTCACCCAGAGTAAAACACATAAACTATCTGTGGTTTAAACTGACCTATTTGACTTTGCATTGGAACACATTGCTGCAGAAATCTTATACATTTTATTGGACTTGTGGGAAGAAACTGAAAGTCAAACCCAGTGACTGTGCTTCCTTATTTAGGTACAATAGTGCCAAACTAAAGCCAAAAGTTAAAGTGTTATCTTATATTCAAAGTACCTTGGAATATCTGATTCTTCGCTCTTTGAAATGATTGTTTCAAACTTTAATTAGAATCCAAGATGCTAGGCTGCATGTGGAGGAATGTTGCCAGCAGGTAGAGAGAGTTGATCCTTCCCATCTACTTAGCTCTGGTGAGGCCAAACATGGAGCACTGTGTCCAGTTCTGGGCTCCCCAGTACAAGAGAGACAGATGGACATACTGGAGAGAACCCAATGAAGGGCCACTAAGATGGTGAAGGGACTGGAGTATCTCTCCTATGAGGAAAGGCTGAGAGAGCTGGCACTGTTTAGAATGGAGAAAAGAAGGCTCAGGGGGATCTCATCGATGTATACAAATACCTGAAGGGAGGGTGCAAAGAGGATAGAACTAGGCTCTTTTCAGCGGTGACTAATGACAGGAACAGAGGCAACGGGCACAAACTGAAACACAGGAGGGTCCATCTGAACATCAGGAAACACTTTTTTGCTGAGAGTGACTGAGAACTGGCACAGATTTTCCAGAGAGGTTGTGGAATCTCCCTCCTTGGAGATATTCAGAAGCCATCTGGACATAGTCCTGGGTAACTGGCTGTAGGTGGCCCTGCTTGAGCAGTGGGGTTAGACCAGATGACCTCCAGAGGCTCCTTCCAACATTAACCATTCTGTCATTCTGTGACATAAGAATGAAATCTGTGTCTTTGCTGTATCCAACAAAAAACAGATCTGCTTCAAAACTCAGCATTAACTTACCAAATTGAATGCAAGCTGTTTCATTTTATATGTACTCCTTCCTATCGGGCCCCTCATGTCTGCATACACTATGCATATCTGATACATACTTCAATCTTAACTGTTAAATCACTGCAATTCTGTCAGCTCAAAATTTTGCTTCAGGACTTTTCATCTTTTATGTCACAAAAGGTGACTCTTTTCTGAATTTGATAAACCAGTCTCACAATTTATTGGAGCACCTCTCCTGTAAGGACAGGCTGAGAGAGTTGGGGTTGTTTAGTGTAGAGAAGAGAAGGCTCCGGGGAGACCCTATAGCAGCCTTCCAATACTTAAAGGAGGCCTACAGGAGAGTCAGGGAGGGACTCTTTATCAGGGAGTATAGTGATAGGACGAGGGGTAACAGTTTTAAACTGAAAGAAGGTAGATTTAGGTTAGATATTAGGAAAAAATTCTTTACTGTGAGGGAGGTGTGACAAGTGGGAACAGGTTGCCCAGAGAAGCTGTGGGTGCCCCCTCCCTGGAAGTGTTCAAAGCCAGGCTGGATGAGGCTTTGAGCAACCTTTGAGGAAGGTATCCCTGCCCACAGAAGGAGGGTTGGAACCAGGTGATCTTTAACGTCCCTTCCAACCCAAACCAATCTATGATTCTGTAAGACATTGAATAGGGAAATTTCTGCAAATAAGGAAATACATACAATTGACTTGAGAAGATTTAATTTTGTAAGATTAAAAAAGTAATTGTAAGAAAGCTGAGGTTCATTATAATAATCCTCTTCTTCTTTCTCCACCCAAATCAAAACTGAAGAAACAGTAAAATCTCAAAGACAGTACTGACTTCAGTTTGGATTCATAGGCATGACTGAAATAAGTTGAACTTAACTGCTTAACAGGATAACTCTATGAAATCAAAAGAAATTATATGAAATCAGTGAAAGGCATCTATCACCAAAATATATCCGAATCAGCTCTTATTACCAGCACCTGAATGGTTCAACCTGGATTGATTGTTAATGCCATATCAGCCGTGCACAAAATATGACCACACCACACCCTCCAGAAAAAAAGGTTTTATTTTGGAGAAGTCTAAATCAATATGTGATATCGACCTTGAATGCTGGTAATTTATTTTAAAAAATATTTTTGACAAAAATATGTTCAAGGTTTTTGAAACATGAAGAGAACAGAAAATAAGGATATCTTTCATATTATATCTCTGTAGAGTAGCTGACGGTTATTCTGTATTCTTTATAGACTAAGCCACACAAAGACCTCTTCCATGAGATGTATAGGTTATGTTTGCAAGATGTTTGATAGTTTCGGCTGTAAACAGCTGTTCCACTGTTTCTCCAAACTAGATTTCTAAAGCCAGTCACTGGGCTGATCTACCAGTCACAGTTTTGCATATGCTTGTTGGCTAGTTTGCTAGATTTTGTCCTATTACATATTTTACCTTCTACATTTTCACCTTTATAATAAGACTTACACAGTCAACACACTGTTTTCAGCCTTTTAGGGACCTTTGTTGCTCATTTTAAATAAATATGCATTTAACATCTAATCTTTTTTGTTAGAATTCACTTTTGTGTTATGGATAAAGAAAATAAGCAATTTCTTTCTAATTTATATACCTAAGTTAAGACAGGACTTCAGAGCTTGAACTTGAGATCCCTCAAACAATTCCAATATTGGATTAAGATCCTAAACTAGTTTACATAAAATAAATCACCCTGATAATTTTTTTTTAAAATAAAACCCAGGAAGTTGAAAGAATGAGATGCACCCATATTTACAACTGAAGTTGTTAGCTTTTTTGATGCTTTTTATAAAATAGAATATTTGATCAGCTGAAGCTTAGAGAAAATTTAGCATAATTTTTTTGTTCCAAACAAGAAAGGTTTTCTCACCGTAAAAATACAGATTGTAGTGTAAAAAATATGGCAGCTGGGAAACTGGTATAAAAGAGATCTGAGCAAAATATTTCAAGCTCCCTACCTTTCCCCACCACAATACATATTAATGGCAGGGTAATTCAACTATGTAAAGAAGTGATATTTGTAAAAAGAACAGTTGTGGTGAAAAAGACCTCTAATTTTACATGACAGTTTCAAAAACAAATAAATTGTTTTAACCAGCCTCACTGAAAAATTCTCTGAAATTAGAAAAAATGCCAAGTGAGAGATATAAGTTAATTTTTTTTAAGTTGCTGATGGCTAAGTTTATATTGTCAATAATACCAAATAGCCCAGATGAAATTAGAGATGCACTGTATTAAAAAACAAAATAACAAGAAAATAAAAAGGTGAAAAAAATGCCTGCCAAATATTTATATATACTAACTCCTGTTAATGCAAAACTAATGTTCATTTCAAAACACAAACAATGATTATGCTGAATTTTGTTTCTGTGGAGAGACAAAATATTGATGTATGCAGGGTATCATCTAAATGGTAACGAACGTTACACCAGAGGAAACTAATCCCCTACGGTACCTTAGAAAGGCTTAATTATTTTTTTAAGTCTGCATCTTTAGTGGTGAGGCTATTCTCTGTAAGACTTTTTTCAGAGCAATTAAAACATAATATTAGGTGTGCTCTGCATACTACCTGTAACTCAAAATAAATTAAAGGAAGATACTTTTATCTTTTTCATTTTGTGTTAAGCATATACATTGATTCCGTGATCATTGCAGGGAAATGTCACTGATGTTTTTTTTTTTTTTTCCCCAATACTGTTTTGTGAGCTGTAGAAACGAGACATTTCATTGGTTATATCTCACCTCCTTGGAACACCTTTGCTGTGAAGATATTTCAGCTTGATTTAGCTTTTAAACCCAGGATGGAAGCCTAGTTTCTTGGTGTAGCTGTAACTGTTCATTGAATTGATGTCAGAGATGTTACTTCCAGGTGTATTTCTTTGGTTTGATTAGTTTTATTATGTTATGATGCCTTGCCCAAGATGTGCAGTAAAAAAGGTGGTATACAACAGTGTCTGGGCCAAAGTAGAGGAAAAGCACAGAGAATATTCTGCTATATTTTTGAGCACACAGTCCTAGAAATGCACATAAAAACTACATGAGTATCAGACCAAATATTGCATAAGATATTTTTAAAAAAAAAAGTCTTTCTGCTCTTATTACTTTCCTAATTAGTTTCAGTCCCAAGGCAACCGATTAATTATATCTTTTGAATATGAACTTTTCCCCTTCTAAATTCATTCAAGCTCTTCCTTTCTCCAGTCTTCAGGCTTTACATGTTCGGTTTCAAATTCTAAATCACTTGCAAATATTACAAATAGAAAATGTCCTTATATTTTTAAATGCTCTTAATTTTAAAAGTTTTAAAACAAAAAAAAGAAAAAAAATTCAGTTTTCCTTCAAAGACCTCATTCTATCTAGGGAAATAAATACAGATTTCTGTCTCATGAAAAAGCAAACTACAGAGAAGTTTGAAGTTGAGAGCAAAGAAAAAGTAATGTTTTTTCTTAGGGAATTTTTATGTGTGTCTTTGTCTGTACTTTTGAGCTTAGTAAATAATAGTGAAAAAATGTATCAGGATTTGATACAAATTCAGCTCTAGTCAGTTAATAATATTTTACTTTTTTCATACCTCAGACACATGAAATTTAGAGAAAAATGGGGAAATGAAATTAAGTCCTCTATTTTATGTGTATCTGCATGCAATCTCTGATTTCATCATTTACTATTTCTGTTTCTGAAGCGTCACTATGTGGAAGCCTGGAGTGAGGTGTAATAACTGGTATATAGCAGTCAATTTCAACAATCATATCACTGCTTTATGTGTAACTCTCAGAAGAGCAAAGATATAAATAACTATAAGATTGGCTATAAGTGAAGACTACAGGAACTACAATGCTATAAAGTCCAGCATGGCAAAACAGTTTTGATCTAGTTTGTGGCTTGACAAAGTGCTGCCACATTTTTATGAGTAAGAAAAAAATTACAAAGCATAAAGACTTAGTCATTATGTTTTATAACTAATGATGCCATGTCCTGTGTTACATAATCCTGATACACAGGAAGTTTTTTGATGTTTACAAGTTGAAAGAGTATATTTGATATAAAAAAAAAAAAAAGAACAATTAGGCAAGGAAGTTTTGGTTTACAGTTCAGATGATGAAATGGCTAGTATGAATACTAACGGACTAATTTAGACTCTCTGTAGTAATGAAATCAGGAGATAAATAATCTAGATCTTGTCAGTTTAGACATGGAAAATCCCATGAGCCTTTGTATTTGGTTTTCAGCACTTCTTAGTTTGTCTGCAGGAGCAGAACCATGAAATATCAGAGTTCTTTAATCTCTAACCCATTCTGAAACCAAGAAGGAAAGTATGATTTCACTCCTGCTTGCCTTCTCTCCTTCCTTCTTTTTTTTTTTTTTTTTGTATAAGTAAAACAATTTTAATTGAGACCTCAGTATAAGTTCTACCTTGCAAAACATTTTGTATCACGTTAATACTAGATCTTCTTTTCTCCAATAACCTTGCAAAAATTTTTCATGTGTTTATTAAACTCTGTCACAATGAAGAATAGCATTAATTGTGTGTGTGTATATATGCATGCATCTATATACGTCACTATTAAAATACTGTTTGGTATGCCCTCACTTCTTGACCTTTTCAGGTATACATGCACAGTAAATTATTATTTCTGCACCAAAATGTTTACAAGTTCTATTTAATAAATAAATGAAACAAAAGAGAAAAGATGATGGAATAGCACAGAAATATATTTGATAATTCTGATAAATGGGCAACTCACCTTGCCAACACCATCATCACAAACAGAGATTTATTTTCTCTTACATCTCATAGATATATTGTTCACAGACTGGTTCATACAGTTAAGATTCATTATTTATTCATACTGACAGTGTGAAAACAACCCAAAATTTATAAGTTACACACAGGCAAAGATATTCGAATCAGACTCAGGAGAGTTTTCAAACATTTAAGAACACATTTTTTTCCTCAATTCTATCTGAAACTGGATTGAAATTGGCTGAACATGAAGAGTATTGAGGTTTTAGACTCTTTTACACAGACAAAAACACACACTTATGTTGCTTTTCATTTCCTCTAAAAAAAATGTTAAACCATTTTGAATGCTTCCCATTCTAATTCTGCAGGGAGACTCTGGAAACAATTTAATAATTAATCTAGGGTAACTCTGTGGGAAATCCCTGAGACTTTTACTTGAAGCTCTCCAATAAAAAAAATTATTCATAGAATCCCACTATAAATCTTATTTCCCACTGTTTTTAACTCAAACTTCACTGACGCGGTTAAAAGAACTCTATTATATTTAAACAGGATGGACCAGAAGATGCATTATAAGAAAAAAACTAATATCCTGTTTTGTTTTCCTTAATTTGATATTAGTATATAGTATGTAATATAATTGACATATTACCTTAGTAGCCTCCTGCGTTTCAATTTTGGTTCTGGAGTACATACTTTTACTAAGTATGGGTTCATTTCAGCATGTCAGTGAGCACTTTGGTGTAGCAAAGTACTCAAGCATGTGTTTTATAGGCACATGAATTAGTCCCTTTGAACTTGTAGAGGATAGCAACATCCAGCATGGAAAAGCATATAATTTATATTCATGTGTCTTTACAAGAATCTTATTGCATTTAAATGTAGCAGAACATATGAAAGATGTGAATTCTTATGAAAATCTTTAAAAATCAAGAATTAATTACCACTAGAGATAGGTAAATCTCTAAAGGTTGATGCCATTGTTCAACTTTCCAGCCTTTTGACCAATATAAGAATTAATTCTTGAATATTTTCTGTTTATTAATCATCTCTCCATCTGTTTTTTTAATACCTGTGTGCTATGCAGGTATGTCTTCAGAGGATTTAATTTCCATGTCTCTGCAGTGGATCTGATTTCATATATATATATACACACACATATGTATATACATAGAAATGATTTTTTTCTTAGTAAAGAAGTGTAAGGAAAGTGAAATATCTCTATCCCCTTTGAAATCCTTTAGCAACTATTACAAGTACATTTAGGATCTAAAATTTGACTGTTAAGGAATCATGATGGTATCTTAAAGCACAGTCACAGAAAATGTACCTTCAAAAATAAGAAGATGCTTCCCAGAAAGTGCTTCATGTGCTATGAACAATGCTTAGTTTCTTATTTATTTTTTCCTTGTCATAATAAAAAGAATGCTCAAAAGCATTGTGTTTTGTTTTGTTTGTTTTTTTTTTTTAAAAGAGGGATGAAAGACAGACTGCTGTGGGTAGTAATCTTACACTTCCTATCCATTGTAATCTGGTTCAAAAATTTAATGTATTTCAAATGTAGCAGTCAATCAGTTTTGACTTGTGTCCTCAATAAGATGTTATTATGTCCATGCTTTACTTTATTTAGTTAGGTCTAAATATAATGATAAAAACAAAATCATGTATTTAGTCAGGCATTGGAATAGGCTGCCCAGAGAGATGGTGGAGTCACCGTCTCTGGAGGAGTTCAAAAAACGTGTAGATGTGGCACTTTAGGGCATGGTTTAGGGGACATGGTAGTGTTGGGTTGAGGGTTGAACTTGATTATCCTAGAGGTCTTTCCAAACCTTAATGATTCTATGATTCTATGATTCTATGATAAGTGAAGCAGTGTAATAAAATCAGAAATTTTTAACTGTAAGAGAGAAAATCCCTTCCAAGTTTTAGCCGTAATTGTAGCCAGACAAAATGCAGTCCATTTGTATTTTCACTGAAGCATTAAGATATAGATCACCTGGACATTAATTAAGTTTGTGGTAATTTTGCGGTCAAAGGAAGGGAGATGCAAGGAAAGAAGTTGAACATTATATTGAATCTTCAGCACCTAACTGAGATGCTGGAAACATCTCATGCTAGAATACCACCTACACTTCAACTCCAGTTAACATACAAAGAAGTGAACCTAGAAGGTGTTCTATTGATTTCGTACTTGAAACCGCACTCTGAGTTAGAAAAGCAAGGTTTCTTCATGAATTGACAATATCAATTTCTGTACTTTCCATGCAAGATTCTTTGGGATTTTTAGACTAATCTTTAGACAAGAAAATCAGTTTGTCTGAAAAGAGATTTATGTCATCTGAGTAACCAATATACCTTAAAATTGCACAATGAAAGAATGTTCTGAAAAGACAGTTAGTGGAAGGAAGAACAGGAAGTGGGAAGCAGGAAAGAGAATGAAGGAAGTGGATCATATTACTGTAACTAGCATTTGTGAAATCAAGGTTGTTGGGTTGGGTTTTTTTTTCCCCTTTATAATCACGTATACACAAAAATTGACACTGATGTTTTCAGACCCAGGATCAAAGGTGGATTTACTTAACTGTTTTAACTTGAGATCTGAAATTGCTGCCCTTCACTATTTACACACATCTTTCATGCTCTTTAACCTGCTTTGTCAAGAAAAACCAATGCAATTAGTCTGAAAAGACAGTAAATGCTTGAAATATCTTCCAGATTGCCATCAGGATGTAACCAGTTTGCAGATGCACTGATTGCATACATAGAGCAGTGTTATATTCTGCCAAATAATCTCAAACATATAAAGTTGATGTTTTAATGTAGAAAAAGATTATTTTTCCCCTTGAGATAAAGTGTCATCAAATACCATCTGTGCTGCCTGTAAATTTGGTCATAAATACTTGTTGTATTTATCAGAGATTTGTTTTTCAAAATAGCTAATTTTCATCTCAGATTCAGCCACACACTAATTTCCTTGCCTCTTTCTTGCTGAGCACTCTGATTCAACAGCCTCTCACAGAAAGGGTTTGGCATTTGCCCAGAACAAAATAGGCTCATCTCCTTGCATGGAATTAGTTTCCTTAATAGAGCTAGAACTTAGAATCATTAAATACAGTAATTAAAAAAAATTCTCTTCATACAACAGAAACTATCAAAAGGCCTGTGGGAGGTAACATGACAACATTCATGATGAAATTAATATTAAAACTAATAAAACTTGAGGATAAAATGATCATGCAGGTAAAAAAAGAATCAAGCAATGGATACATGAGAATGGAAGGAGAATGACAACATTACTAACTCTGAGCATCATCTGTTCTTTTTTTTTTGTGTCTGTTGAAGGTGTTACATGAGATCAGTACAGCCTGGGTGACAGATAATATATTTGGGTTGACTGTCATTTAGAGCATTGCTCATATATGACATTTCATACATCACTGAGATGAGTCTGGCTTTGTCTTCTTTGTTCCTCTTTTCAGGTATTTACCCACATTGAAAGAAATACCCTGAAGCTTCTCTTCACCAGGCTGAACAGTCTCAGCTCTCTCAGCCTCTGCTCATGAGATACACACACCAATCCTTTAATATCTTCTTTCCTCTTCATTGAACTTGCTGCAGTATGTCCATGTCTCTCTTGTTGGAGGGAGCTCATCATTGTACGCAACACTCCAGATATGATCTCAACAGTCCTGTGTAGGTAGGCAGAATCACCTCCATCTACCCGCTGTCAATGCTCTGCCTAATGAAATCCAGGATATGGTTGGCCTTCTTTGCTGTGAGGGCACACTGCTGTCTGATGTTCATCTTGGTGCCCTCTAGGATCCCTAGGTCCTCTTCTGCAAAGCTGCATTCCAGCCAGTCATCTATCACCCTGTACTGGTGCATGGGGTATTTGTACCCAGGTGTAGGACTTGGCATTTCCTTTCTCTGAACTTTCTGAGATTCACGTTGGCCCATTTCTCCAGCCTGTCAAGGTCCCTCTGAATGGCAGCACAACTTTCTGATCTGTCAACAACTTCTCCCAGTTTTATATCATCTACAAACTTGCTGAGGATACACTCTTCCTCAGGTAATTAATGAAAATGTTAAACAGTATTAGCCCCAATCTTTGAGATACCTCACTACTGTTTGGCCTACAGCTAGACTGTGTTGCTCATCACAACTGTTTGAGCCCAGCAGTTCAGTTTGTTTTCACTCCACTTTGTGCAATCACTTATCTAGCCCATATTTCATCAGTTCGTCTATGAGGACGTTGTGGGAGACATCGTGGAAAACCTTACTATGGTCAGGATAAACAACACTCACTGAACTCTCCTCACCTACCGAGCTAGATATTTCATAGCAGAAAGCCATCAGTTTGGTCAGGCATGATTTCACCTTCATTAATCCATATACGACCTTTGTCACCAGGTTCTCTGCACCATTTAGAAGCAGGCCAACATCTTTCCTAGTCTTTCTTTGGCTGCTGGTTCACCTGTAGAAGCCCTACTTGTTGCCCTTCACATCAATTGGTAGATTCAATTCCACGTGGGCTTTAGTTGTCCTGACCCCAACCCTGCATGCTTGGACAGAACCTCTATATTCCTCCAGGCCCATTTGTCCTTACTCTACCTCTTATAAGTTACTTTTCAGATTGAAGTTTTTTCAGGATCTCTTTGTTCATCCATGCAGGCCTCCTGCCACCTTGCTTGATTTCCTGCTCATCAGGATGGACCATACTATAGCTTGGAGGAGGTGATCTCTGAGAATTAACCAGCTCTCCAGGATCATCTCCCATGGGATTCTTGCAAGCAGAGTCCTGAGAAGCCAGAGTCCAGAGGACAACTTATGCTTTCCTCTAGTCCAAGATTATGATCCTTCTATTTGCTATTTTCTCCCCCGAACTCCACCATCTCATGGTCACTACATCCAAGGCTGCTCCCAGCCTTTACATCTCAGACCTGTTCTTTCTTGTTTGTAAATATCAGGCCCAGCAGAGCATCTTGTCTCTTCAGCAACTTGATCACCCATGTCAGGAAGTTACCATCAGCACTCCTGGAGCACAAAATTATTAAAATCTGATCTCTGAAGGGATTTTTGTCTTGTGGTTGGTTTTCAGCAACAATCAAATTTCCTTTGGTGTCAGCACTTATAACTGTGGATTCTCAGAGACAGGATTCAGTTCAAGATAAGGACAGCAACTGAGGCATCTACCTGTAGTTTAAGTATTTAGTTTGGGAATAAGTGAATTATTGTTTATGTATAATTTAATGAATGGAGTATGTTTCCATGGACTATGACAATAATTTATACATGTAGAATATATGAAGGCTTCCATATGTAAGCATCTACATTTAGACATCCTAATCTCAAACTGCTGTCAGACAAGATATGAACTCCCACTGTGCTTTTTCCCTCAACTGACATAACACAGGATATTAGTTTGTATTTTAGTTTTAGACCCTCTGTTGAATACAGCTGGAAGAAAAAAGAAAAACACAACAAGAACAAAAAAAAACCAAACCAAAAACCACACAGTCAATCAGGTCAAAAAGTAATGAAAGAAACAGACACATTCATACATATTAGAGGAGAGGATGATCCAAAAACTTTTACATTAGAAAACCAGATTAATGACTTCATGAAATGGGTTTATTCAGTAAGTAATATCTGGGTGCTAATATCAAATGGGAAAGAATGAAGACAATTCTGAATAAGCAATTAAAATACAGAACAAGAATTGACACAAAATAAAAAGGCAGAAGAGGTAAACCTTTTTTTTTTTTGTGTGTACATCATGCACACAAAAGCATGACAGCTCTTTGCTAGATGTAGGAGAAAAAAGGAAAGAGTAATGATCATAACAGCCATGAAAAGTGATCTACAAGAAGTCTATAGAGGCAAACAGCAGTTTCTTCTCTGTAGGATCAATAAACATGAAGTTAAGGGAGCAAAGAGAAAGCAAATTAACCATAGCAAGTTTTTTTTCTCATCTCCTATCTTTCAGTGTAAATAAGGGGTCTGGATCCATGTGAAAGTACTGTAAGTGAGATCAGAATTTGGCACAAGAGGTGGGCAAAATACAGAAAAAGTGGTGAAGAATATTACACCAAAAATCAAGCACTGTCAAAGAAAATAATGAATTATTCATTAGCAACATCACACAGCACAACAAAAGTTACTATTTCTTTTTTGATTTCTTTTTTTTGCCTTATTACTGTACATGATTTGAACTTTTTGAAAGCCAGGCTCCAAATTAGGCAGCTGTTCAAAACATGTGGAGAGAGAACAAGTGGTTCCAATGGGAATCTCATGAAAGCTCTCAGTGTTCCTTTCTCCTCAATGAACACTTCATTGCAGTGGAAAATACGTTACCACCTAGGTAATAGGCAAATAGGCAGGTACATATTATCAATCTCACTGTTCTGGTAAATTGGAAAGTCTTGAAAAGACATGAAGAAAAGTCCTTATTGCATTATAGGATATGTGTTGATTGGTGAGTTTATGCATATTCCTTGCACCTATATGCAGACAATGCTTCAGATGCTTAAAAAAAAAACAAAAAAAAAAAAAAAGAAAAAGAGGGTGCATGCTGGATGGCTTACAGTGTGAGTTAAGTTTTCCTTGCATGAGAGGCAGAAAGCTTAAAGGTCTCACTTACAACTGGGAGGAAAGAACATGTTCAAGATAGCTGTCATGGTTTAGCCCCAGTCAGCAACTAAGCACCATGCAGCCACTCGCTCACTTCCCCCACCCCTGTGGGATGGGGGAGAGAATCGGAAGGGCCAAAGTAAGAAAACTCGTGGGTTATGATAAGAATAGTTTAATAATTAAAATAAAATAGTAATAATAATAATAATGACAACAATAACAAGAATAATATAATAAAAAATAAAGTAACAAGAGAGAAAGAGAGAGAGGTGAAACCTCAGCAGAAGGGAAAAAAAACCCCAAAGCACAAATGATGCAACCGCTCACCACCCGCTGACCAATGCTGCAGGTCCCTGAGCCACGATAGCTGCTTCCCCTGCCCAACTCACCCCAGTTAATATACTGGGCATGATGTCATATGATATGGAATATCCCTTTGGCCAATTTGGATCAGCTGTCTTGGCTGTGCACCCTCCCCTCCCATCTTCTTGTGCATCCGTCAGAGCATGGGAGGCTGGAAAAGTCTTTGACTAGTGTAAGCACTACCTAGCAACATCTAAAACATCAGTGTGTTATCAATATTATTCCAGTACTAAATCCAAAGCGCAGCACTATACCAGCTACAGTGAAGAAAATTAATTCTATCCCAGCTAAAACCATGACAATGGTGAAGGTGAATAACAGTCACATAACCTGCCACTTGAAAGACTCAGAGAAAATAGAAATGAGCAAAAATTGACTTGTGAGCCAAGCAAAGGAAGAGTTAAAAAAAACCCCAAACCCAAAACTGACAAACAAATAAGATAAGAACCAGTGACAATCCCAAGCAACAAACCATGAGAGACATATGCTAGTTTTATTTAAAATATTACTGAAGAAAGACTAATTCAAACCAGAACAAACAAATTAGATGTTAGAGGTGTGATACTTAAAAGGAGTCAAAGTTTAGAATTATGTCCCAAATCAGCTAGTACCACCGTACTCACAGAATCACAGAATGGTTGAGAATGGACTCATCTTGTCCAAGGAGGGAAACTCCACAAATTCTCTGGGCAATATTTGCAAGTGCTTAGTCACTCTCACAGAAAAAAAAAAAATGTTTCCTGATGTTCAGATGGACCCTCCTGTGTTTCAGTTTGTGCCCGTTGCCTCTGCTCCTGTCATTGGGCACTGCTGAAAAGAGCCTAGTTCTATCCTCTTTGCACCCTCCCTTCAGGTATTTGTATACATCGATGAGATCCCCCTGAGCCTTCTTTTCTCCAGTCTAAACAGTGCCAGCTCTCTCAACCTTTCCTCATAGGAGAGATACTCCAGTCCCTTCATCATCTTAGTGGCCCTTCATTGGGTTCTCTCCAGTATGTCCATCTGTCTCTCTTGTACTGGGGAGCCCAGAACTGGACACAGTAACCCACGTGTGGCCTTACCACTGCTGAGGACAGGGGAGAAATTGAGACAAATTATGTTACTTATTATTTCCTTCTCCATCTTAATCCTTTGTTCTCTGTCTCTTTTCATGTTGCATATCTTTATTTTGGTCCCCTTGTGTACATTTGTTATGATAAGTTCTCTGTCATTTCATTCTACTATTAGTCAATTTAACCATCAATCTGATCAGTCATCATTCAGATCAGAGCTGTATTTTAACTTACATTTCAGATTTATTGGAACTGAAACTTTGTAGTATGAAATATGACTAAATAATACACAGAGATATTGTATGCACATAAAACATGCTCTCTCAGAATCAACGTGGAAGACAGTTTTGGAGAGATAATTGTTGCTATTTATGGGAAATGGGTTCTCATTAAAAGTAAAGGTTAAATGAGGAACTTAGTTCCTTCCTGGGAGAGAAATTTACATCTCTTTGTAAAGTGACAGCTTTCAATAGCAACAAAATCTAAGTTTAACCTTATATAATAGACCTCCTTCCTTATTAAACCTTTTTGGACTTAATAAAACAAACTTTTCTTAAAGTTTATTTCTGTTCATGCTTATCTTCCTTCCTAAAGCAAATATTTCTGGAACATGAGACGAAAATCCCTTCAGCCATTTCAGAGTTTTAAGATTATGAAATATATATTCCTATACAAATGCTAAATTCTGACTACTAATTTCTTGGTGGAAAAGATCATTGAAAACCAGTTGAACTTTGCATCTTACAACTTGAATATGCAAATGTACCAAGGGTGAAAATAAAATAATAAACCCCTCCTCCCAAAACCTGAGAAAAAGGTAAAGAGGGGATCTTTCCTCAGTACACATGTCCTAAAATATTTTTTTCCTCCAGCTCAGACCTTGAGGTAAATATTATGATGCAGAGATATTTTTATAAGGAAAAGGATTAAAGTAGAAGTTGCAATGATGCCAGATGAAGATGGCAGATGAAGATGAAGATGAAGATGAGGTGACAGAACCACTGCTGAAGGAAGTTTCTGCTCAGCGGCAGAGCAAACCCACGTCTACCTGCAACAGAATGGTAGACATGCACAGTGACAGGCTAGATATTAACCAAAGAAAAAAATGTTTTTTTCTCAAATATATGCAAAGTATTTTCTTAAGAATATTTTTCTAGGTAAAGTTTATTACCATTAAAGTTGGTAGCTTTAAATTGGTACATGCTTGACAGAAATAACATGTTAAGTTCTTGGTTAGAGACGTGCAGAAGGAAGCACTTTCTGACTAATATCTTGGCAAATGGATAAAACAGAGATTCCCAGCCTAATGGATCTTCTGTTTTAAATCTAATTTTCAGCTGATGTTATTTTTTAAATATATTTTTTGTATGATAATTTCAAATTGTGTGTTCTGAATCAAACTGAGGGTCAACTTTGCAAAGGCAGTAGCTGAGGAAATAAACTTCATGTAGTTCCAAATACCAATTTCTACATTGACAATTCTTGTTAGAGGGGAGTCCTCAAACATAACATTTAATTTAGAGGAAATGTAAATCATATCAAAGGGATATAGAAGCTGTGTAAAGAACTGTAATGTGGTAAGAAATGATCATTAATGAAAAAGTCCTCTAGTAAGATGCATGCTTTTGCTGAATCACTTGCCTTAGAAGTGCTAGGAGAACTACAAATATAAGCACTGCATTGAGTCTGGAAGAAAGTTCATGACTGAACTTTTTTGTTTCCTATTCTTTAGGTGTTAAATGAGTACCTGTTTTTCATTCAGTGATACTAACATACTTTATTTTTCTGTAGCTGTTTAACTCTGGGTGGAATATTTTGTCTGGATGTTTCTAGACTGGGTTTTTTTCATGAAAAAAAAACAAACCACCAGTTAAAAAAAATCCTTGTGAAAAATAGCTTAGAAATTGGTGACAGCAGGTTGCTTAACATAATGGAGCAAAAGTGACTGAGGTAAGAATAAATCTCTTCAAACCACAGCAAAGCCAGCCCTCCCTGCATGAGGTCTACCTAGAGAGCAAATCTTCTAAACCTAGCAATTCATTCTCTTCTGTCTTTCTCAGTGCATGTGTTGCCTTCAAAACAATTCTGCCCGAGAGAGATACAATTGCTGGTTTAATTACAACTCACAAAAGAGAAAGCAACAGATGTATAAACATATTTTAGGTATTTATTAAATATCTGCTGAATTGTTATAGTCTTGTTGGCTCATTAATGAAATCTCCATGGATTAAACACTGATTTTCAACACCTTCATCTACAAAGATGCAGGAAAGATTTGCATTTTCACCTTATGTACACTCATTATAATTTCTTTTATATGTTACTAATTATAAGCCTTTATATTTCTTTGCTCTTTTGTTCTTGGTAAGGGCTGACAGAATTGCTGACTGTATTAAAAAACAAAAGGATATATAAAGGAATCCACTGAATAAATACACCTAACTATAAAGTTCTCTTTCAAACTGATCAAGGTTAAGAAGTATCAACTAACAAATAAAGTAAAAACAAAGAAAAAAAAAGCAAGAAAAAAAAAATACTTTCAGTTCTTGGAAAATGAAAAGACTGTGAGGATTTTGTTCATAATGTCAAGGTTAATTTTGGCCCCACACCATGTAAGTTTAGAATTTCCTGGAAGAGTTTTCTTCTCTTCATATTATATTTCTGAATAGAATTTGAGACTTAAAAGCACTTAGAGAACATGATTTCTTAATATGCATAAATCAGGAAAATATGCAGTACATTTTGCATAATAATATGTAAACTTTTCAGAGGGCACATTGCAAATTCCACTTTCTAGACAGATGAGAGTTTGAGTTTAGCGTGTATGACCCTCAGAAGGTGAAGACAGAATTGTTTCCCATCCAGTTTCCCCAGCATTCCGCAGAATGTGCCAAAGGTAATAAAAGAATTTCATCCACATTCCAATAAACTCTCTCAGTGCTTCATATCAAGAGATGATAGCAACTCTACCCCTTAACTTTCACCCAAATGTCACAACTAGTTAATATGCTTCCTGTTTCCCTCTGTTATTGAAGGATTCCACTCCACAGATTAGTACCTGAACCATCAATGCAGAGACATATCCTGAAGAAGATCCTAAGTAGAAGTGACTGAGATAAATTGAGACAAAGAAAGATGTTCCTTGTGTTAAGCAGCAACTACACCAAGATTCGTTTGCATTTGGATTTTTCATTTATGAGATAAAATGAAAGTTTCATATTAAGTAAACATATTGGGCGTAAATCAGTTTCCTAAAAATATCACTTCAATTTAATTTCAGATGCCAGAAAAGTATTTTCTCTGGCCTTCACTTGCTGCTGCAGAAGACTGACAATGTCTTTTGGTCATCTCAGCTCTGTGAAGAATCCTACAATACACAAGGGCAATTCAAATGGTACTAAGTAGCTTTATCTGGGTAAAAGAAACAAGTCTCTAGGGCAGGATTACTTTTGAGATTAGCACTGCTACATTCAAAGGTTTATATATAGATATTTATATGTGTTTGGGAATCTAAATGTCACTGGACATCTAATCTGTACGGGTGATGTAGACTAAAGAGAAACGCAGATCGCCAGACACCAGTTTTCTACTTTAGGGCAAGTAGACACATCCTCTAGGCTACAATGACTCTGCCAATCAACCTTTAATTTTTTTACTGTGGGTTTTAGGCACTTTGCTTTTAAGTAGATGCATAGATAGTTGTGTTTTTCTTAAGGAGAATTAACATAGTAGAGATGACATTGTTAAAGCCTATGGGAAAAAAATAGACAGGTAGTTACACTTCTGGAATAGTCAGGAATTGTCAGATGACAATGTATGGAGAAAGTTGCAATGGGACATAAAAATTGTTTTATTCAATCCATGATTTTCAGAACAAAGTGGGGTTATGAACTACAGTTCCCAGGCTCCTCAGCTGAAGATATTTTATTGATCTCCCTTGAGGATTAAGAGATCTAGGATGGAGTATTTGTTTTGTTACCATTCTTTTAATGGTAACTGGATATTTCTGTCCTTCACTGGTTGTCTGAGTTCCTTCTTGAGGACTTTCCTTAGGACTTCATAAGACCTCCAGTAGTGAGTTAAAAGTGGATGACTGAGGCTGTTACACCTCCCACCTTAAAGTATGCCCACACTGAGCTTAAATTGGTCTGAAAACTGCTGCAACTTTTGGGATGATTCAGGAGTGGATCAGACTGGTTTTGTGTTAGGTGTAGTAACACTGTCTAGCCAAAGGCAGGTAGGACAAGTGAAAGTCTCAGAGTATCAGACTTCATTCAGTATCACGTCTGTCATATCATCTTTTTGTCCTTAGTTTTTCTTCCAAAGTGCATGAATTCCACTTGGTATATTTCCAACAGATTTCACTGTCTTATCAAATGCTTTTAGACAGAGCTCTAATAAATAGATTTTCATTTCTGCCCATAAGAAATACTCCCTTCTTTCAATCAAAGAAGCTTGGGAGATATGACACCAGGTCAATAACACATTGAAATAGTTTTGTTCTATATATTCCTGGCCAAAAATAATTTTAAAAAAATCACATCTCATCCAATTTTGCTTCATGATTTTAAGTTAATTTAATACCTTGATTGATTTTTATTTACATAAAGGACACTGTCATACTTGGTAGACATCCTAGGATTAAAGTCCAAGATTAATCTTCCAGGATTAACAAAAAGGAAAAAGTATTTACTCATTAAAAATAACAATAGCAAACTATTATGTGAAGCAGTATAAAATGGTATAAAATCAGATTAACTATTTTGCATTACTGGATTTGATCAAACACTTTCAAAGATACACTGTTCATTTTCAAAAATGTGGTTCATGGGAAAGCATCTCTGTGAAAGCTTTGAGGAATAACAGACCATACTTTGCTTATGGTAGGTTAAAAAAAATCTTTTTTTGCATTTGCTAGTTCACAGTAGTTGATTTTGCTTTACTTTTGCTTGCAGCACAGATGACAAAGAGGGAAAACAACTCAAATATGGGTTGTTGAAGCGAAGAAATATGGGAGACTATAAAGAAGTAATTTGCAATCAACATTGAATGAGAATATAGAAAAAATGGCACAGACAAGAACCTGAGTCAGACTCCATTGAATTCCAAGTCAAGGCTCCACTGACCAGAACTCAACCATCCCAAAGAGAAAGAATGAGTGGATTCTGACTCATAAAGAAATAACACTTGTGCTGAATGAGCAGAAATTATGAATTACACAGAAAAGATAATTAAGAACTCCAGAAACTGACATGAACCTACAGGGGTAGCTGAATGAAAGATAGAGGGAAGGACTTCAGTATGGCTACACTTTTATTAACTTCTGTCTTCTCTCTATATTAGACATTTAACTAAAGGTAACACAAGACCATAGGGCTCATTAAATAACCAATGACTTGCAGAAATATCAGTTTAGACTACCTTCTCCTGATTTGTTTTTTTCTCTCCTCAGGATATATGGAAGAAGAATCCAAAGAAATTTGATTCAGTAAAAAAGTTCAAGCTTTCCCTTCTCATCAGGGAGAAAAGCTCTGACACTGTATGTCTCATTTCTTTAGATGTGAATAGTTTAGTACCAGAACACCCTAACACCCAGCAAACCTGACTTCTGTGCTCATGAAAGGTTCTGCAGGCTGAGACTTTTACTTCAGTTAATTTCATCACAGTTAAAAGAAAGAGAAAACTGATATTTACAGTACAAGAATTAAGGAAATTATGAAGAATAGGCTTTGGATTAGATCACCCCAAAGAATACTGGGTAATACAATGAATCTGTGATTCTCTTACCTAAACTTCCTTTACCGCTGAGGTACACAGTTTATACTCTCTGAATTTCTGATAACTAACTCCATTTTGTTTTGACATTATTATGCTTACTTCTTCTCTTTATAACTTAACACCATCTTTTATGTCCAACAAAAAAGATGAAAAGCTCTCCAGACACTGCCAAATTGACCCCAATTAAAAATTCCTCTTAATCCTGGAGCATCTCCTCTGGATATAAGGTATTCTGAAATGCCATGAACTCCTCTATTAATAAAGTGTCACTGTGTGTCAGCACAGGACAGTTGGCCAATGGAAAAAATGGTTTCCAAATGCCTAGAAAGACTTTCAGTTGAGATGGATCATGGAGCTGTGGATGAGGTATGACAAGTTTGACGTGTGAGAAGCAGAGCTGAATGATTCCTTGCTGTTGAGAGGAACAGCCTCTTCATAAACTCTGAAGAGGCATGAAGAAGATCTAGGATCCAGTGAAATTTTCCTCTTCCTTACCCAATGTTTGTTATTCCGACTAGTTTTTGTTAGAATCCCATTCAGAGCTCATCTGAAAAACACCTGTTTCTCAAGTTTTCTTATTCTTCATACTATGATATATCTGCTGCTTCCCACCAAGCTGGTCTGGCAACATCAAAAAAGTTAAATGATAAAGAGGTTTTCATTAAAGAGCACTGAACTGAATTTGTGAATAGTTTGTGGCTAAAGTAAAGGTTTTTCTCAAGGCTATCAGCTCTGATAATTTTTTTGGGTTAAGGACCTTGCTTATTCACCTGACATTCACGCCTGTTTTCTGGACAGAATTCTGGCACTGACCACATACCCAGTGGTCAGGTTTTAGTCAGTCATCACCTCATCTTTAAATCACTGCCATGTCTGGTAGTGATACACTGCTAACTTATTTTGTTAGTAGAATTTAGGATGGTAATGAAGACTTGTCCCGCTCTGTACACAAATACTGGAGCTTCACTGCTAGTCTTTCATTCTAGTACTCACCTAGGTTTGCCTGGTTTGGCAAATGGCAGTTATGCATCCAATGCAGGAATAATAGGAGGGAAAAAAATAAGAAAAAATAAAAAAGAAGCAGCCTTGTTATTTCTGTTAGATTTCATTTTGTTTTAAGGTGTGTAAGAGGCAACACTGGAAACAATAATGATCCAAAGGAGACTGAGAAGTCCTTTCATTTTGATATATGTCATATTTTAGCAGAAATCATTTCTGTAGATGAATTGTGCTCTGACAGGGAAATAGAGTAGATGAATAATGATTTTTTTTGTGTGTCTCTATAGACCTAGAAATTAAATATAAACAAGTCTGTTGAACTTAATGAGAACAATATATAACAGAACCACAGAATGGCTGAAGTTGGAAAACACCTTTGGAGATCCTCTAGACCAACCCCCTGCTCAAAGCAGGATCCACTACAGCAGGTTGCCCAGAACTGTGTCCAGTCATGTTTTAAATATCTCCAGGGATTAAGATTCTACAATCTCTCTGGGCAACCTGTTCCTGGGGTTGATGACAATTACAGTATTAGGGTTTTTTTCTTATGTTTAAATGGAATTTCCTGTATTTTAGTTTGTGCATTTTGCTTCCTCTGTTTTCCCTGGTCACCACTGAGATGAGTCTGGCTTTGTCTTTTCTACTTCTCCCATCAGGTACTTATGCACATTGATAAAAGCACCCTGAGCTTCCTCTTCTCCACACTGAACAGATCCAGCCCTCTCAGCTTTGCTTTGTATGAGAGAGGCTCCAGTCCTTCAATCATCTTCGTGGTCCTTTGTTGACTTGCTCTGGTATATATATGGCTCTCTTGTACTGGGGAGCCCAGAACTGGACACAGCACCCCAATGTGTCTCATCAGTGAAGAGCAGAGGGGAAGAATCACCTCTTTTGATCTGCTGTCAATGCCCTGCCTAATGCAGTTCAGGAGGTTGCTTTCCAGCTGGTCAGTCCCCAGCCTGTATTGGTCCATGGAGTTATTTCTCCACAGATGAAGCATCTTGCATTTTGTTTTGTAGATATTCATGATGTTTCTGTCCATTCATTTCCTCAGCTTGTAGAGATTCCTCTGAATGGGACCTGAACACAACCTTCTGGGGTACCAACCACTCCTCACACTTTGTCCTCAGTGTTCTTCTTGATTTCTATGAATTATTATACACAATAACAATGTGACTGAAATATGAAACTTTAAGAGAGAAAAAATATATTGCAAGTGTTTAGAGCTTAAATAATTTCATAATTATTTGAAGTTATATTAGTAAGTTCTTTCTACAAATAACAAAGGGATAACCATTAAATTATTTAATTCAGATCATTGACAGATTGTCTGAATTTTGAAAGTTTAGTGGTTTATTTCTACACCTATTTAAACATCAAATACCATTATTTCACCTAAGCACTCAAATCATCATCTGATGTTATTTTAAGGAATAATAAGATCAGGAATGTTTTCCTCCTCCATAGAGAATAATTTAATAATTATAGAGACTGAAATGTAAGTCTTGTTGTCTAGATGTATACAGATTTTATTACTTTCATGTAATTTTGAAGAAGAATATGTATTGGCACTCCTCTCAGAAATAATTTTAAAATATTAGGGAAAAAAATAGATATTCAAGTTTTATAAACTTACAACTTTTTCTACATATGCTTTTGAAATTTTCTGACAATATGCATATCAGTATGCACTCTGTGTACATTAACTAATACAAGTAAGAAAGGTCCATGAACATCAATACCACTGTCACCTGAAAAAAAATGTATCTTAGGCCATAGTTTGTGATTTGAAACCTCTGTAACCTTGCATACTGTGCAGTCATTTACACTTGTGATAAATGAACAGAAAATAACTCTTTCATTTTCTAATATTTCACATTCTTTTCACAGAAGTACATGTCAATAAGTAGTACGATGGTGTATTAAACTGAGGTTATGATTTAGTTGTAATCACACCAAATACCTTCTAAAGGATCCATCTTAAAGAGGCACAGAAAAGAGGGACTAACACATCTAATCCAGATTTTAAAGTCTTTTTTTTTTGACCTTTTCCCTCCAGTGAGATTTTTTAATTGTCTCTAGTACTTGGATAGAGGGTAGATTGCAGTCAATTTTTATCAGAAAGCTATGGACAGAAACATTTTTGTTCTAGCTTCTGGCTACAAGGCTTATAATTTCAACAAGATTTTAGTCATCAGTTTCTACAAGCAAGGATAGACTATGCCAGTCTATCTGGATTAAGTTAAAGGGTTTTAGCTTTCATATCACTCAGTTCTGTTAAGTGGGAAAAATTGTTTAGGACAATAAATGTCCTAAAATATCTAAAAATAGAGGTTATGAATGTTTGGGCAGTGTTTTTATAGATCAACTGCTTTTGAATTTCAGACATATTTTTTGATAAAAATTATATTTTTATAGTGTAAAGCAAAATTTGAAGTTAAATAGTTATTGTAGTTTAAACCAAGCAGGCAGCTAAACTCTACACAGCAGCTCGCTCACTCTCTCCACAGTGGGATGGGGGAGAGAATCAGAAGAGTAAAAGTGAGAAAACTTGTGGTTTGAGATAAAAACAGTTTAATAGGTAAAATAAAAGCTGCTTGTGCAAGCAAAGAAAAACAAGGAATTTATTCACTCCTTCCCATGGGCAGGCAGGTGTTCAGCCATCTCCAGGAAAGCAGGGCTCCACCACATGTAACAGTTACTTGGAAAGACAAACACCATCACTCCTAACATTCCCCCCTTCCTTCTTCTTCCCCCAGCTTTATATGCTGAACACAACACCATATGGTGTGGGATATCCCTTTGGTCAGTTGGGGTCAGCTGTCCCAGCCGTGTCCCCTCCCAACTTCTTGTGCATCCCCAGCCTACTTGCTGGTGGGGTGGGGTGAGGAGCAGAAAAGGCCTTGGCTCTGTGTAAGCCCTGCTCAGCGATAACCAAAACATCCCTGTGCTATCAACACTGTTTTCAGCACAAATCCAAAACATCATCCCATACTAGCTACTCTGAAGAAAATTAAGTCTATCTCAGGCAAAACCAATACAATAGTAAACACAGAAAAATATCTATAGAAAATTAAAACTAGTTTAGGGCCTACACCTGAAGCCAGACTGTGGTGGGTTGACCCTGGCTGGATGCCAGGTGCCCACCAAGCCACTCTATCACTCCCCTCCTCAGCTGGACAGGGAAGAGAAAATATAAAAAAAGGCTTGTGGGTCGAGATAAAGACAGGGAGATCGCGCAGCAATTACCAAGATGGACAAAACAGACTTAACCCAGGGAAATTAATTTAATTTATTACCAATTAAATCAGAGCAGGATAATGAGAAATAAAACTAAATTTTAAAACAACTTCCCCCACCCTCTCAATTTTTCCTGGGCTCAGCTTCACTCCTGATTTCTCTAACTCCTCCCCTCAAGTGGTGCTGGGCGACAGGGAATGGGGATTGTGGTCAGTTCATCACATGTTGTCTCTGCTGATCCTTCCTCCTCACAGCTCTTCCCCTGCTCCAGCGTGGGATCCCTCCCATGGGAGACAGTCCTCCACGAACTTCTCCAGCGTGGGTCCTTTTCCACAGGCTGCAATCCTTCAGGAAAAGACTGCTTCAGTGTGGGTACCCCATGGGGTCACAAGTCCTTCCAGGAGCCTGTTCCATCATGGGCTTCCCATGGGGTCACAGACTCCTTCAGGCACATCCACCTGCTCTAGCATGGGGTCCTCCATGGTTTGCAGGTGGATATCTGCTCCACCGTTAACCTCCATGGGCTTCAGGGGGACGGCCTGCCTCACCATGGTCTTCACCAGGGGCTGCAGGGGAACCTCTGCTCTGGTGCCTGGAGTGCCTCCTCCCCCTCCTTCTTCACTGACCTTGGTGTGCGCAGAGTTGTTCTTCTCATATATTCTCACTCTTCTCTCTGGCTGCTGCTGTTGTACAGGTTTTTTTGTTCCCTTTCCTTAAATATGTTATCCCAGAGGCACTACCACCATCGCTGATTGGCTCAGCCTTTGCCAGCGGCGAGTCCATCTTGGAGCCAGCTGGCATTGGCTCTATTGTATGAAGGGGAAGCTTCTAGCATCTTCTCACAGAATCCACCCCTGTAGCCCCCCTGCTCCCAAAACCTTTCCATGCAAACCCACTACACAGACTTATGTTTAATATATTTCTTGACTTCGGTGTCAGCAAAACCTGTACTAGAATAAAAATTTCATGATTGTACCTAAATACCACATTTGTACCTTAATGTCTATGATACTCATGCATATTTATTACTTTTTATGTCAAAATCAGAATTTTATGGTATTTGCATATAGCTGTTAAGATCTAGAGCAGTGTAAAATCTACTTTATAGAGAAAGACTAAAAGGACTGAATATTTCATTTATCCAAGGGAAGGCTAAGGCTTGATCATAGACAAGACACACAGAAAGAAAGAAAGATTTCTGATGGTAGAGGACTCTTTAATTTGTCCCTCTGAAGACATAACAATTTTCAGTGTCTATAGGGTAAAGGAAGCTCATTCAGATGATGAAACAAGATATGCAATTTTTGCAGTATATGTGATAGCCAGTAGGACAATATGCCTTCTGATTTAATAGCTTCTCTAGTTACCAAAAAATCCCCAAACCCTGGCTACCTTTTTCTAAAACAAGTGCTCCCAATCCACCAGAAGTTGCAGTTTCATGAAGAAATAACTTTGCAATTCAGAGTCTTTCCCATTGAGGAGGACATATTACCAAAGCACTGCTTCATTCCACTCATGTCTGTCTGGTAAAACATTTCATTGTGCTCCATCACTGACCAGCATAATTCACAGAAGCCATGTGGGTGCTCTGATAGACACTGTAGGATACACTAGCCCCCAGCTGCTATGACTAGTAAAATGCTCAGCTAGACTAGGTATCAGAGGCTAAGTAAATTTAAAAATAGCCAACTTTCTTTGGCTTGGTGAATTAAATTAATCCGGGAAAATGGGAGGAATTTCACAGCTGAAAATACATTTTTATCATGGGGCTCATTTTTGCTGTCCACCACATGGGGTGATATCTCGCTGCTTCATCAATATTCAGTAAAACTGGCAGAAGACTCCCAGTCATTTCATCGCCAGAAGTACTGATTCATTTTCTGCAAAGCAACATTCCCAGATGCATTATTTACTACATGAATTGCTTTGGGAAATAATTTTAATAATGGCATGACATGTGGCTAGGGGGATAATATAACTAGATAGGCAGAAAAATTTTATACTCAACAATCCAAAACAATTGTGACTAATGAATTGTAAATGTAAGTAAAAATGGACATGATCCTCTGCTGTTTGGTAATTATATATAACAAAGCAAGCACAAAAGTGCTTTCCAGCTTGGTATGTTTTAGATTTCCAGAGGTTAGAAACTACACAAGAAAATAGAGAGTTATGGGATATTGACCTTTAACATGGAGAACAGAATACACACTGTTCTGAATGGTTATAGCATTTCTATCAGAGAAGAGGTTGAATGGATCCAGATCCATTTTAAAGATGAAAAATTCTGCTGGCTTTGCAGGCTTCTTGAAAGACTGTTTTTCAAAACTCTTGATGATATTTCCTGTTTATGAAACAGGCAGCAAACTTAATTAGGTGTCTGATACATGTGTACAAACTACATCACTGCACAAACTTTTGTTGTCTGTTTCTTTCCTATTCAGAATGGAAGCTGAAAGCAAGTTAGACTCCATTTCCTCTGCATGAAAGAAAGGCCAAGGATACCCAACTCACAGAAGTTCAAACTTTGCTGGAGAAAGGAGTAAAGCACTCAAACATATTCCATTTCTGCTATTGAAGCTGGACATAAAGAACACAAGGTTTGAAAGCAGAGTAAACAAGAGTAGACTTAGGTTTGCAGCTCAGTGATACTGAAGTTTTTCTAAGATACAGAAATCCTAAACTCTAGGCTCTTCCTCTTGGATGTGAATAAAATCTACCCTAAACTGTTACTAGATAAAAATTGAGCTAATACTAAGGAGAACTTCAATGTCCATTCTCATATGTACATCTTAATCTTCTGGAGGTGCTGTTCTCTTGGCTCCAGAGAAGATAGGAATAATTACAGAAGTCAGTGTTTGAAGCTGCTAATGACAGAACTGTCATTGTCTGAGATCTCCCAGGCAGTGAAAAGCAGAGAAAAAGAGCAAATGATCAACATATTTATCCCCCCATTTAAATCAATGCAGAATTTCGGAATCTTGATGGTACTTAGCCTGGGGGAAAGTTCATACTGTTGATGAGTCTGTGTCATCTATCCTCTGTGGACAAACAAATTAAATCTAAGTTTTATGTAGATGACCCACCTATATGTTCTTTTTCACTACCAAATTAATAATATATTTGTACAACCAAAGCAAACAATATCCCACTGAAATTAATGATATTGTCCAGGAAAAAAAAATTGCTTCATGATGTATAATTTCAAGAGGTATCCTTATTATAGAAATCAAACTAGTAAATTCATACTTTTAAAGTGTTTTAGATGTGACAAGAACCACATAAGGACTCATCATTCTTATTCATCTAATTATTAAATTATTGTGTCAAGAAGACACTTTTAAAGATGCATGATCTTTTAATGTTATCTCATCTTTTTTGTTTCTCTTTCCTTTTCCCTTGTTAGCTTGTGCTTCAAGAGATGAAATGGAAATGAAATGGATAACACAGAATACCTATTGCTAGGAAACATGTCACTTCCTTAGGTTTTATAAAACAGATCTATGTTCCTAACTTTTGACATATTTGAAGACCTTCAACTTCACACCAGAAAGTATGAACTATAGAATAGAATAGAATAGAATAGAATAGAATAGAATAGAATAGAATAGAATAGAATAGAATAATTTCAGTTGGAAGGGACCTACAATGATCATCTAGTCCAACTGCTGACCAATTCGGGGCTGACCAAAAGTTAAAGCATGGTATTAAGGGCATTGTCCAAACACTGACAGGCATGGGGCATCAACCTCCTCTCTAGAAAGCCTGTTCCAGTGTTTGACACCTCTCTCGGTAAAGAAATGTTTCCTAATGTTCAGTCTAAACCTCCCCTGGCACAGCTTTGAACCATTCCCGTGCATCCTATCGCTGGATACCAGGGAGAAGAGATCAGCACCTCCCTCTCCACATGCCCTCCTCAGCAAGCTGTAGAGAACAATGAGGTTGTCCCCCAGCCTCTTTTTCTCCAAACTAGAAAAACCCAAAGTCCTTAGCCGCTCCTCACAGGACAAACCTTCCAGCCCTTTCACCAGCTTTGTTGCCCTCCTCTGGATGCATTCAAGTACCTTAACATCCTTCTTAATTTGTGGGGCCCAGAACTCCACACAGTACTCAGGGTGAGGCTGCACTGATACTGAATACAGTGGGATAATCACCTCTTTTGACCGACTGGTTATGCTGTGCTTGATGCACCCCAGGGTGCAGTTTGCCCTCTTGGTTGCCACTGCACACTGCTGACTCAAACTGAGCCTGCTGTCAACCAGCACTCCTAGATCCCTTTCTGCAGGGCTGTTCTCCAGCCACTTCTCTCTCAATCTATACTCATGCCCGGCATTATTCTGTCCTAGGTGCAGAATCTGGTATTTGAACTTGTTAAATTTCATCCCATTAATCATTGCCCAATGCTTCAATATATCTAGATGCCTCTGCATGGCCTCTTCTCCCTCAAGAGAGTCAACAGCACCTCCCAGTTTGGTACCATCAGCAAACTTACTAATGGTGCATTCAACTCCTGCATCCAGATTGTTGATAAATATATTGAACAGAACTGGCCCTAAAACTGAACCCTGACGAACACCACTGATGACCGGTTGCCAGCAAGATGCAGGCCCATTCACTACAACCCTTCGAGCCCTGCTGTTCAGCCAGTTCTTCACCCAACGCACCATCAACCCTGTCATCCCACAGATGGACAACTTGTCCAGAAGGATGCTGTGAGGAACAGGATCAAAAGCCTTACTAAAATCCAGAAAACTACATCCACCACCTTCCCTTCATCCACAAGCTGGATGACCTTATCATAGAAGGATATCAAACGAGTTAAACAGGATCTTCCCTTTGTGGACCCATGTTGACCATGCCTGATGATGGTTTTATTCTTTAAATGCCTTTCAATAGTACCCACTAGGATCTTCTCCATAATTTTTTCTAGGAACTGACGTTAGACTAGCAGGTCTGTAGTTCCCTGGGTCTTCCCTCATGCCCTTTTTTTTATATTAGAATAACATTCTCTAGCTCCTAGTCATCAGGGACCTCCACAGACTCCCAAGACCTTTGGTAGATGATCAAGAGGGATCCTGCCATAATATCTGCTAGCTCCTTCAGTACTCTGGGATGAATACCATCAGGCCCCATGGACTTGTGAGCATTCAGCTGATACAGCTGGTCCCTTACAACTTCAGTGTTCACAAAAGGAAAGTCACTGTTCCTGCACTTGTGGTACTGTGACTCAGGGGACAAGGCAGCCCAAGGTCTATCAGTATTATAGAAGACTGAGATAAAAAAAGCTCTGTTAAGTGATTAGCACGAAAGACTAACCATTCAATTTTTAATATCTTTTTTATGTTTCTTACCATCAGTAACACCATAAACAGAACCATTTTCACTAGTTTTGAACAAAACGAATGCTATATTCAAAACTCTGAGACAAACAGTCTTTGATTTATTTTCTCATTTCTGAACACATGATTTCACTTACAAGTAATTGTTAGGAAAGAGTTAAAATAAATGAGATAAGTTGATTTTTTTCTCTTTCTTTTTCTTGTAAAGTATGAAGATCAGAATGAAAAAGATTTAATCCCACTATCAGTAATATCCTGATGAGATACTAGAGCAGATACACTGCAAGCAAGAAAGCAATAAATTAAAAAAATAAATAAAACGATCGAAATAAATTCATTAAATTCTGATATGCCTGAAAAGCTATTGATGCTATACCTCTAGAGAACTACATCAAAGGTCCTTACAGACCAAATCCTGAGTAGCTCAGCTGTGAAAATTTAAATTGTACTAACTGTTTAATTGTGTTGTGTCACAGTCTTACTACACTGGATGATCATTTCAAAGACAGACTTCGGTCATTTCAAAGGTGTCCTGGATGATTACATCAGGTAGGAATATGCTTTTTAACATTCCAGACTTCCTGATGTCAAATGAGTCCACACTAAATCTTATTCTTCATGTTACGAACAGGAATTAGCTTTAATCAATTGATAAGGAACATTTAAAAAAAAAAACTACTGAAGACACTCAAAACAAAGCAATATTCAATTAGTCTTTGGAGCTGCAAAAACCAGACAGATATCTTTTATAAGTATAAAAAAAGCAAATTGGAATTCCTCAGTGGCTATCTTCTGCAAAAATAATTAAGGAATTCTGCTCCACTACTGACAGGCGGTGGGAGACCGACCTGAATATTGTAAAATAAAGACTGAACTCATATATACTTGTATTAACATTAGGTTAGAAAACTTTATAGTATCTCTTGTATCATTTTTTGGGGGCAATATAGCACAGTCTAATTTTAATGTAATAGCATAAATACCTCCCAACATTTTACCTGTCCCTGCAGTGTTTATAAGAAATCAAATTAGATGTTCCACAGCTTTGGATTATAAATACAGTGAAAAGAAGCTGCACATATTTGAAAAAAAAAAAAAAAAAAAGCATCCGACAAGGTATTGGTAGTGGTGTGCTTAATTTGTTTGTGAAACCACACTGTGTTGCAGGAAATTTTTGACACCATCTTTTTTAGAGCATAACAGGAATGCTGGTCAAGGATACTAGAGATCAGAAATTCAGAGCAAGGTTAAAAGCCACAGACATTGTACTTCTCAAGGAAGTTCACTATTTGCTTAGCCATGGAATCATTTCAGCTTTTCCCTAGCCACCGCCTCTGCAAAACATCAAGACTCTTCAGCACCAAGCAGTTTTCTGTGCAACACTTCAGGTTAACAAAATATTGTATTTAATAAGAAAATAATCTGTTGCTGAACATGGAGAGATGAGATTAAAGCTAGACTTTAAAACTGGTGACATTAAAGGAAAATATTTCTCTGATGAAATATGTACCTCATATCTCATTCTTATCTGAAGTGAGTTTTTCCTAGACTATGCTTTAAATTCTTCTAGGTGTTCCTGTTGGGGGAGTAGAATTTCTAACTGTGAAAACTAAAGCCAGGTACAATTATTCTTTTTTTCTTTTTTTTTTTTAATTTTAAATTAATAACTATATTCTGTTACTAAGTATACTAACACCAACATTAGTCTACCATGTTTCTGACCTGGACCAACCAATTTTTCAATTTACATACAGACTTAAGAATTTTCTTAGAAAAATGTCTCTTCTTCAGAAGAGAGAATTTTCTGTCCCAGACTAACCAAACAGCTATTATTGACCATAAAGAGAATTATTTATACATCTAACAGGAACCACGACCTAAGGGCCACTCTGTAAGAGCAACAGCAGTGTAATTAGATATAATGTGCCTGTCAGAGCAACAAAGAAATCCACTGCAGTTGTACCCACCTCTTTTGTCACCTGAAAGTGAAAGAACTTGTTAAAAAATAGATAAAGCAATATCAAAGAGGTTTAAACCCTTACATATGATATGGAGCTTATTGAAAGACACTATACTAGAAGCACAGGGCCAATATACATTGCTTATTAAATATTAAGTATTATTTCTTCAAAGTAATAAAAGGAAGACAGCATGGAAACCATGAGGTAAGAGACACTATTAGAGAGAAGATAGCCTTTGAAAAGATAATTATGTGTTCAAATAAATAAATAGAAAGGCTTGTAAAGTCTAGCAGTTAAAGCTAAAAAACATAATAATACATCCCAAAGAAGAGTTGAGGAAAAAATAGCAAAAAGAATCAAAATAAATACTAAATCATTTCTTTAAACAGATGAGGTATAAGAAGTTTGAAAGGGAATCTGTAAACTCAGATGACAATTGGGGTAGAAAACAGTATTTCAAAGAAGTCAAAGCCAACACAGAGAAACCAAATGACTTTTTTGCATCAGTGTTCACTGTGGAAAAATCAAGGAGCTTCTTCCACTGGACCTCTTTTTTATTGGAAACTCGGTGGAAGTTGTGCCTGAAATTGAAGTGGCTGTAAAAGGGGTTGTGGAGCAGACAGACAAAATAAAGAGTAACAAATTGGTAGGACAGGACTATAGGGCATTCACTCAAGTGTCCTAACTCAAGGATGAAATAGCTAAATTACTAATGGTAGTGTGTAATTTCTCTCTTCAAAACTGTTGTTGTACCTGAGGACTGGAAAGTGATAAATGTGATGCCAGAGAAGATCCAGAAAATTTCTCTGTGAGGTGGGTTGATCTTGGCTGGCTGCCAGGTGCCCAACAAGCCACTCTATCACTCCTCCTTCTCAACAGAACAGGGGGAGAAAAATACAACTAAAAGCTCGTAGGTCGAGTTAAGGACAGGGAGATCATTCAGCAATTACCATCATGAGCAAAACAAACTTGGCTTGGGGAAATTAATTTAATTTATTGCCAATTAAACAGAGTAGGATAATGAGAAATAAGGACAAATCTAGACAAAATCTTGTCCCTACCCCATCCCTTCTTCCCAGACCCCACCTTACTCCCAACTCTCTACCTCATTCCCCTGAGCAGTGCAGGGGGATGAAGAGTGGGGGTTGCGGTCACTTCATAAGAATTCATCTCAGCTGCTTCTTCCTCCTCATGCTCTTCCCCTGCTCCAGCATAGGGTCCCTTCCACAGGGTACAGTCCTTCATGAAATTCCCCAACATGGGTCCTTCCCATGCGCTGCAGTTCTTTAAGAACTGCTCCAGCATGAGTCCTTTTCCTGGGGTGTGGTCCTTCAAGAAGAGACTGCTTCAGCATAGTTTGCCTACAGGGTCACAGTTCCTGCCAGAAAACCTGCTCCTGTGTAGGTTCCTCTCCACAAGCCACAGTTCCTACCAGGAGTCTGCTCCAACATGGACAATCCATGAACTGCATCTTCCTTCAGTGCACCTCTACCTGCTGTGGCATGGGGTCTTCCACAGGCAGCAGTGGAGACCATCTGCACCACCATGGTCATCCAGGGGGACAACCTGTGTCACCATGGTCTTTGTCATGGGTTGCAAGTGAATCTCTGCTCTGCTCCAGCACCTGGAGCACCTCTTCCTCTTCTTTTTCCTTCTTCACTGACCTTGGTGTCTGCAGGATTTTTTTTCACACATATTCTCACTCCTCTTTCTTCCAGTTGCTGCACAGTGTTTTTTACTCTTTCTTAAACAGGTTATCACAGAGGCACTACCAACATCACTGATGGGTTCAACTTTGGCCAGAGGCAGGTCCTTCTTGGAACTGGCTGGAACTGTCCTGGCTGACATGGGGGCAGCTTCTGTTGACTTCTCACAGCCCCCACTGCCAGCACCTGGACACAGAAATCCATTACACCTGAATATACAACTGAATAAATAATTGGAAGGAGGAGGTAGAAGTAAGCAGCCTTCTCTTGCAGAGGAGTGAGTCTAGCACAGCTTTTTATTGGCAGCAGATTTTTTACACTCATTTGCAAATAACCTGAGAAACAAGATCAACAGTCAAGTGACAATGTCTTCAACAGTAAGAAGTTATTCAGTGCAGTGAGGACAGGGTTCAACTATGAAAAATTTGAGGAAGTCTGTAAGAATGTGAATGACGTTGTAATAAAATGGTAGATTAAATGTAATATTGATAAATGTAAAATGTTCCACATGGGAAAACCAATGAGGGGCACTGAGCTGACCATATTACTCAGGGGAAGATCTTGGCTTTATGACAGACAGTTCTAATGCTCAGTGACTGTGAAAAAAAGAAATCAAGTGTCAGAAAATAATAAAGAAATAGAGAATGAAACAGGAAATGTCATTATGCTATTGTATAAGTTCATGTTTCTCTTACACTTTGAATACTCTATAGAACTCTAGTCCCCACACCTCAAAAGGATATAGTAGAATTGGAAAAAGTTCAAGAAAGAATAAAGTATCTGATCAAAAGCATGTAAACATTTCCATTCAAGTAATGATTTAACAAGGTGGAACTGAACAGGAAGAAATGAAGTGGTGGGATATGATAAACATCCACAAAATCATGAATGTCATAGAGAGCTTAACAGGAATCAGTCATTCATGTTTTCTTCCTATCTACTATCTACTAGCTGATGGGAAGTAGGTTCAAAATGGAAGGTGGCTTTTTTTTTCTGCACACACAATAGGTAATAGATTAATGAAACTCTTTGTCAAAGCAAGCTGTGGACTGTAAAAATTTAAATAGGTCCAAGGGCTGATTAGACAGTTATGTGAAAGAAAAGATTATTAAGCATTATCAAATAGGCAGAGCACATCTGATTCAAGATATTTTCTGAAATGGAAAAAAAAAATTAAAGGCACAAAAGTCATCAGGAAATTTCATATATGCTTGCTCCATTCCTCTTTCTGTAGTGTCCAGTTATTCCCACTGCTAGGGAAAAGATACTGTGTGTGTACTTTTGGTCTGGCTTAAAACCATCAGATTCATATTCTGTTAATTAATTTCTTTACCTGTTCAGACATACCTTGATTTTTTCAATACCCATTCTTGCAATTAGATCAGTGAAGTGCATAAATTCTGCATGATTCTTGCTGAGGAGGGGAAGTGGAGAGGTAGCTGCTGATCTCTTCTCCCTGGTATCTAGTGATAGGATGCATGGGAATGGTTCAAAGCTGCACCAGGAGAGGTACAGATGTGACAATAGGAAACATTTCTTTATCGAGAGAGTGGTCAAACACTAGAACAGGCTTCCTAGAGAGGAGGTTGATACCCCATGCCTGTCAGCATTTAAGAGGCATTTGGACAACACAATAATGTGCTTTAACTTCTGGTCAGCCCTGAAGTGGTCAGGTGGTTGGACTAGACGATCATTGTAGGACCCTTCCAACTGAACTATTCTATTCTATTTTATTCTAAATTTAATTGAAGGATCCTCAATTAGAAAAACTATCAAATACTTATCATCTATTTAATTGTCACACATGTAAAAAAACCCTGTGCAAAATGTGGGAAACATTTTGGTGTCATTTTGAAAAGGAACGACACTAATTAATTTCACACCCATCAAGCCCTTACATGATTTTGAGATCTTACAAAGGAGAATGAAGCACAGTGCAGTGACAGTTGAATAGTGAGTGCACTCCCGCTCACTTCTCTCTCTTGAGAAAAAAGAATAAATCATTTAGATTGTAGCAGCTGCATCCAAGTTTAATTCAAATGGTCCTAACAGCTAAGAAGAGTAAAACAAGTAAGGAAATTCACCAAAACAAACCTATTTTCTGCAGTATTATATGTAACACAGAAACCAACTTTCCTAGGCTTATCGTGTGTGGTTAGAGCTTTTTGTATAACTTGGAAGAATGGCTGAAGAATTATCTCAGTTTGTGTCACCAGTCAAAACATAGTAGGTAAAGTTGAGCGCAACGAGACAGTTTGTAGCAGCTGTTAGGTTAGGATACACCTGGACTAGCCGCCTTGATTTTTTTCACTTGTTTATTGTACATAAAAATCTTTCAGTAGGTTGATTTTCTCTAAAAGAGATAAACAAATAAGTGATAAAAATAACTCGCTCTTTCAGTTCTTTTCTCACTAAAGTTAGCCTGAATATCTTCCGCCTCTTCCAAAATATTGCAGTTTCTTCCTCAGTATTTGAGTCAGATATAATCATACCCAAAAGACCAACATATCCATCGTCGTTCAGCTGCTGTAGTGTTTTTCACTCTGCGGGAAGTAAGATTACTTTATCAGCAGGAGGTTTTCTGCTACATCCACTGAAAAGCTGATGTTCTTGAGAAGTCTTTTATATTATTATATCAGTGGCAGTGACTACAGAAGAATCAACGGAGGAAAGTGTCAGCAAAGCTAGTAGCATTATACAGTTACAAATGGAAAAAACAGGGTAATACTGAAAGGACTGTGATTCTCAAGGAGCGCTGATGGAGTAGAAGGTTTTAGTAAAAGAACTGTTATTTATATTTCACAGTTCTTGATTTTTTTCTGTTTTTTGTTTGTTGTTTTTTTTTTTATTTTTAATTTTTATTTTGTGAATTTATCTAGTGTTAAATTATATGCAAGTCATACACACCAAGGTGACCTACTTGGCCATCTTTTGATTTACATCCTATAAATAAAGAGTGTAATCTTTGATATGAAGGTTATATTGTATTCTATTTTCCAGTCTTATACTTTTTTCCCCCCAATGGTTCCTATGATGAGAACAAGTCCCATCACCTGTTATCAGCCTCACACATATTCACATATTCTTTACCTTAGTCTAGGCATTCTTTCCAGAAAGTTGTTCTTTGATTGTCTGTTAAAAGTAGACCCAAGCAGCTGGACAAATCTTCCTAAATAAACAGAGTAATTTATGTTTTAGGAGGTATATCTTGCTCTGGTTAGATGAAGATTGCTAGCAGAGTTGGAGAGATTAAGGCAATCGCATCACTGTATGTCTGCAACCAGTGTTCAGGATTGCTCAGTTTAGAGTTTCATACTCATGGATGTTTAAAAGTACTGAAGTTATTGAGTGGAATAGTGTTGTGTAGTTTTTTGTTTTTTTTTTTTAAGTAGTAGACACAGTGCCAATGTTAAACAATGTCTATTATTATTCACGTAAGGAAAACAATCTAATTACAGATTTTAATAGCAAATATATTCTAGGTAAATCAATGCACTACAAAATAAAGTATGTGTCTTTATGGAATTTATATTTTTGTTAGGTTTCAGACAGTTTGATTTTTTAAAACTTAAAATATATTCTCTAAGGAAAGACACACATCTTTTTAGAACACACTCTTAATGGAAAAAGAAGATGTTAAAATGGGTTTTTCTCAGGCATTAATAAACAAAAGTGTTTTCTTGAGTTGGAAAGATACAAATGTAATAATGTGAAGAGTGTTCTGACTCTAAAAGACAAAAAGGAGAATAAATATATTGGGCAAAGACCAATTTTTCATTTAAAACTTAAATATTTCCCCTGAAGTCTATAAAAACATCAATACAGATTTCTTAAAAAACTGAAATGTTTCAAATAATAAAAGAACATATTCTTTTGGAATGTTAGCTTTTATTTAACTGACTTCAAGTTTTTGCCCTCTTTAAGTAGAGTCATTTAAAGTAATTCGTCTGCTTCTGTTACCACAAGTCCTGGATTCCTACTAAATTAAAATAATTCTCATATTTTCATAGTGTTTGACAGAACTTTTGGAAATGTCTTGTTCCTGTTAAGCATTAACCACAGAGATTAATGAGGCTAGAAAGTAAACAGAGTGACATGTCTAAAAAAATCTTACATATAGACTGCTGATTTGAACCAGTTCTCTTCTGTTGTGCTGTGATGAAAACTCTCCATGAAGATTTTAGTTAGGGTGAAGTTGAATAATATGAATAGATTAACTGGCAATACCAAAAAGAACTTTTCAAAATCAGTGGCTCTGGACCATCTTTGAACCTCTATCTCTATGGATTAGACCAGGGAGCTGGCAAAAAAATAGGTACATTTCTGGCTAAGAAGGCTTTTTCTGGTTAGTGAGCTGACCTGTGTCAATGAGTACCATAGTCATCATAAAGAGACGAACACACAGGACTGGAAAATGAGATTGCCATTCTTGGGAGCAGTGAACTTTCAGACCTTCTCAACTTTCTGATGGAACAACATCTTTAGGATTTGTAATTAAAAGAAAAGAAATTTTTTTTCAACAGCCTAAATAATCTTTTAAGACACCATAAATAGTATTTTTTATCCCAAGATTTTGACAGTCATGATCTCTAAATAAGCATTGAATATATTTACAGCAAGTATATTTTATCTCTGAATCTCATTTTTATGTATATTATTGTTCAAATATTCACCAAAAGAACTAGCTCTAATAAAAAATGTTATAATAATTTATTAGACATTTGATCAATATTAATTTTAAATTCATGAGATAAAATTTCTTTTATGTGATCACCAATGGGGGAAAAAAAAAGGAAATTTATTTTCATCTGTTTCATGAATCATTAAGAGATAGTTTGTCTTATTACAGTTTGTTATTAATGTCCAGATTCCATTTAATTTCACTTTTAACTGACTGTGGCAATTAGATAATTGATTTAATCTGGCAGGCTTTGGTGGATTACATTGCTGTGAGTTGGTAGTGATACAGAATGTCAGTAGCCCATGAGTAAAGTCTATGGATATCAATGCAAGAAATAACAGATTCAAAAATCTCCATACAAAACACACAGGGCATAGCTGGTTTGTTGTTTGTTTGTTTGTTTTGGGTTTTTTTTTTTGTTTTTTTGTTGTTTTTTTTTTTCCCTTTGATTCTGTGGGCCTTATTTTGCAGTTCATCAACTTTTTAATTAAGCAAAGTGATAATTTTGTAAATGTGGTTCTCAACCTTAAGGATAAACAAAATTTATTGACAAAACAACTCTTGAAAAAGTATCATTCCTTTTCTTCAAAGGGAGGATGTGGCTTATAGTCTTACATCAGGACTTACATGTGCACGACTCCTAATATTTAGTAACCCTACAAAACTAAGTTCACCAAGCACCTCCAAATGGAGAGACTTTTTTTTACAGAACTGTTACTGGTTTTCTTTCAATTCAATTAAGTTAAGAAGCTGGTTTTGCTAAAGGGAAGATGTCTGTCAGGGCTCGTAGTAAGAGAAGTTGCTTTTGAAAATGCAGTGAGAGATACTTACTAATTCTTTTGCTTTCATTAAAATAAAGACACTGAGGTCTGCTAAAGGCCTGACTGTTTAGCCACAGTCCTTGCTGCATTGAGTACAAAGCTCTCACTTTGAAAGAAAATTAATGCTAACTTAATAAATGAAATGTTTCCAGGATCAGTCCAAATTGTAGGACCATTTTTGTGTGTGTGTGTGATTACAGACAAAAATATCCTCAGGGTTGTTATATTAATTATATATACTAAATATGTATATGCACACTGTATATATTAACTAGTCATAATAACCATGTAGTTGAGTGATTGGATAAATAGCATAGTCTATAGACTCTGAGAGTTCACCTCCATATAAGACAATATTCTGTTTAATAAAAAAATTCTATAAGAATACATTCTTATTTAAACCTTTCTCATTTAGCAGAGTTCATTACTGCTGAATTAAAATACATAGCATTTGGTGGGTGGAGCCTGTACCTTTGAGAAACTGTGACATAGCACATTTCCAGAGATTAACTAGAAGTCATTCACTGTCCTGTTGAGCAGTTTAAAGTCACTAGGAACTAGTAAAGACCTCTGATTCTAGTAAAAAAATAAAAGGTTTTAAAAACCTGATCAACTGCTGTCCAACCTGGCAAGTGCTTTGAGGACTGTAAATTCTTACGGTTTGTTTTGTTTCCTTACTAAAATTCCATGTTTTACTATGTGTTACACATGCCCTATTGAATCGTTATTCCACAAAGAAACAAACTAAGTTAACATACCAAAGTCATGTGGAAAATATCTTTTATTTTGTTCTAGGTATGGCCATTCAATAGCATTAATTTAATATTCTTCAGTACACACACCTTGTAAAATATGTGAATAAAAATGTATATTGTATACTTTAACTGTTTATTTTGTATACTCATGGCATTTAGAAAAGTTTTGAAGTATGGAAGATGCTTTTTAGCAAGGTTGTGTTAGTGTGGAAATTCACATATCACTTTAGTTATACAAGCACGAAGTTATTGAATGGTGGAGTTACTGCCTTCAGTGATGAGTAATCTCTGCTGCTCATAACATTCACTGAACACGGACAGGTATGAGGACTGCAAGGCAGAAAATATATTCAAGCTGTTTGGCTACCAAATAATTTCCCTTTAAATTAAAATGATTTAACGAAGACAAAGAATCATACTGTACTTTGTGCATTGACAATCAAATCCCAATGTAGGGAAAGCTCTTATAGATAGAAGATTATACTGTATAGTAATGTGTAAGGATTGCCACCCCAGAGAATATGGACATTTCAAACAGATGTCTGGGGGTTTTTTATTTCAAAATTATTTTTGTTGAACTGTCTTTAATCTTAAAATCTCACTTAAGTTTCTTTTAAGAGAAGTTAATTAGTACCTGCTACATTGCATGGCTGATAAATACAAGACATTGTTCAAAGCTCATTATATACAGAAACCTGAAAGAAACAACTTTTCCTTTCTTTCATATCTGAAAAAAAGACTGCTAGTTTGCATTTGTCTATTTACAAACTTATTACATTTTAGAAAATGTTTCTTCTGCCACTTTAGCTAAATTTTTACACTATGGTCATACTACAGAATATTATAAAACCTAGACCCAAATATAAAACATCGTTGAGCTTTATATGTGTATGCTTTATTGTTTATTTATAGCCAGAAATTCTTTGTGAATTTCCAGAGGAATATGATAAGAGCAATTGCCTTTTTCAAGGTGACTCACAAGGGACTGTTGGGACACAATATTTTGCAGCTCACAAGACACTAAGCTAAACCTGAAGCCAGGAGACGGTGGCCAGTTGTTACTCTTGTGATTCTAAGCTGCTTTACCAAGGTGAAAGTTGAGGCCTAGGTGAGTGAGATATTAAATATTCTAAACGGCTATCCTCACCATGTTAATTGTATTTTTCATAGTATATATATCAAATTAAAACAGTCAGGTAGCTTTTGAAACATGTAATGTAAAAAATGAAGATCAGTCCTTCTCAAACAAACAGAATATAACTTACTAGAAATTTCAATTTTTTCTGTTATTTTTGAAAGATTTTCTAGTAATATTGTCACAAGTAAAACAATCCCATACTGTTTGCAGTTTTAGATTTTTAATTGTTTTACCACCCATTCAAAATATTCTCAGCTTGATACAGTTCTACAGTCTGTTAAGGACCTTGAAGTGTGATGTCTCTCTTCCTCTCCTCTTTTAAAAGATCAAATTTGTTCTCAAAAAGCAGCTGGTGAATTATCAATAATTTTCTTCATGTGCTCGAAAGTGATTGAATCAACATAATCACATACTACAAATGAACAGGTGCTGGAAACATGGCTTCAGACATCTCAGAAAAAGATCAGACTGGGCTGAATAAGCTCATTTACAAAAAGTAACCTTTTTGGCGTTCCATCAGTTTTAAATACTGGGACATTCTGAAAATGATTTTAGTCAAAGCATGAAGAATTGGTTACTCTCAGTTAAGCTCTTTATAAATCTCCCTGCAGCATACCGTATTCACAGAAGACTGGGTGTTTTATCCCAATTATCCACTGTCCTGAGAAACAGCACTGAGGGAAAAATCAGGGTGTGTGATTTATGAAGTCACTTTTTGAGTCATTTGCTGTATCTTGTTTTTAAAACAAACCTACTATTACTATGACTTTTTAAATAATTTTACAAGGGTATGCAAAGCTATCTCTGGAGCTTCTTATTTCCTCTTATTTTTTAACACTGAGGTTACAAGATAACAACACTTGGTCTCTCCTCTCCTGTAAGAGAAAAATTCAGTGTTTCTCTGCAAACCACACTTCACTGATCTGAGCAGCAGCTGTTGGAGTATAAGATTTGTAGAAAGTGTTATCACACCAGTACAGACAATGACTTAAACTGGCCTTTTTGTCAACTGTATTAAGATTTTTACATAACGTATTTACAAAACACCTAAGACAGAGAAAACAGTGAAGGCAAAATGTGTTTATCTTACGCTATGAGCAAAACTGTATGTCTATAAACTTTCTCACTTGAGGCAATGTGACGAATAAGACACATAAACAGATGCTATACACGTGCTCTCTGGGAAAGCTTTAGACCATTTATGTGCTTATGGTGATAGTTATCCCAGATGCACTAGTAAAAAGACTTTTTTCAAATACCCTGATCTGTTCTCATTTCTCAGGCAAGTCAAGTCAAAACTACATTTCTTTTTTTGCCTAATACAAGGAGACTTACCTGTGCCTTCATTCCAGTGTGTGAAGCCAACCGACATGTGACAGGTATTATCATATACTATTTTTGATTGGACAGAGTGGAGATATATATATGATAAATATATTTAATTCTACTCCTTCCCTCGCCTCTAGCGTAAATTTGTATAAAGTAAGCACTGACTTCTGTTGTAATTTCTGTGACCCAACAATCAAGATTTTGATTTATTTTATTACTTTCCCTGTTTACTTTCCTATTTAAATTCCTTAACTTCTTATCCTGTCCTAAATCCAGATTGAAATGGAGATGTCATGCATATTCACCACAAAACTATTCCAACCTCCCATAAAATGCATCTGTGTAAAAACCTAGTCTTTCTCTGAAACCTGAATTTAACAGTGCAGAAACAAAATGACCTGTCTTAAGTCACAGTAACAGTCAAAAACTCATGTTTCTACATGACCATGATACTTTTAAGATTTTGTGTCATACACGAAACAGCACAATGCAATTGACTTGATGCAGGAACCTGATAACTCAGGTTAGGATATGTATATGACAGACTGCTTTGCTCTTAAATATTTCTTTGGACCTCTACCCCTGTCTCTCCAGCTGATTTTGCTGTTGCTGAGAAATAGTTCGTGGTTTTCTGTGTTCGAGATTCATGTACAAAGTGTCAAACATTCCACTTCTTCATTTCAAAAACTTTTCTGTTGGGATAAATACTACCTCAGTGACCAGTCTGGGCCTCAGTAACCCACAGCAGTGTAAGCAGCAGTACAACTGGTTTACAGGTAGTGTCTCAATACTCAGTGTGATGAGGTATAGACTCCAATAAAGTTGTGGGGTTTACGTTCTATTGTGAGATCTGTGTAACTCTTATAGGCTGCAACATATTTGGGAGTAAGGTGAGGTTCATAAGCTTATTTTACTCCAGAGCCTATTATGCTTTGTGTTTTGTCGAAAAGCAGAACTTGCTTTCAGTTTTAGCTCATTTATCAAAGGGATTCTAGACAGGGTTTTGTTACACTCTCGGTGTTTAGCCCTGGTGGTTTTAGTTTTTGAGGCTATTCTCTAAACAGAAGTAGGAGACTTCTAAGAAAGTTGGTGGTAATGCAAGCCTTTCTATCTTCTTTAAGAGAAACTATAATATTGATATTTATCAAAAAAAGAAGAAAAAAGCTCTCATTATGTTAAATAAGAAAAAAAAAAGTTGTTTTTTTTCTTGTGAAAAGTACTTTCTTTGTCCTGTCTTGTATTTGCAGTATTATATTACAGGCCAAAAATGTTTTCTGTTAGTTTCCTAATGTCCTATTTGTCAATCTGAGATATTTGTCTAAACCGTCACCAAGGAAGTACATATGATTTTCTGAACAAATCCCTGAAATAGTGTTGTACATGACATAGAAAACACAGTCATTGTCTCCTGACTTCTCCCTACCAGGGAGAGAGAGTGTTATTCATAATACCTTCCAGTCTTGAATAGGCTAGTAAGTTAAAATGTTCATATTTGAAACAAATGTATTCTTTTATTTTTTTCTCCTCAGAAGCATACAGATTCATTTCCGATGCTCCCTCACTATGACATCTGCAAATCCCATGCTACCAACAGGATGCTCCATTCCTTCATTCAAAAACCATGTGTTCCAGAAACAGTCTGCCTGTGTACTAATCAGCTCTAGATAGGGTATGAGGTCCTAGAACAGAAAGGACAGACATCAAACATATCTCCTGTGTAATCCCATGTTCTTTCACTATGACCAGTCTCCAGCAGAAGCTCCTTCTTCTTTACATGGTGCAAAGCACATATGTAAGTTTATCATACTTGCACATAGAAGAATATATAAAAGTTTGCAATGACAAAAAGAGTATCTGTATTGTTCAGCATTCTGCCCTTAGTGTAGCTACTAGTGAATACATAGTTATGAATATGAGTGAAGCATACAGTGATACTTTCCCAGAATACTTTCCAAGACTCCAGCAGTTTATGATGCAGTGTACATACCTCAGCTAGAGTTGATGACTTTGCTTTCTAGAAGTCTTTGATAGATTTTGTTCTATCAATATGTCCAGCTGTTTCTGAACTTATACAAACTTTAAACATTTGTTTTTTTGACAAATAATTATTATTTTCTCATAAGTTGTATGAAGAAGAAATACTTCCTTTATATCCCCTCCACCCTCAAAGCTGCCACTGTGTGATTAAAATGCATTCAGCCGGAGTTGTTCAAAAGGACTGGGAGTCCATTGAAGGGTTTAGTTCAAGACAAACACAATTAAAAAAACAAAACAAAACAAAACAAAACAGATAGACATTATGGCTGTATACTGAATGTTTAATGTGTTAAAAATTCTTTTAATATCAATGATGGGTAAATGCTGAACAAGAGACCCACATGATAAGACAGTCTAAATTAATTTAAATTTCTCAACTTTACTCAACTGATATTATTCAGGATAATACCAGTATACTCCAAATTATTCTAAAACATACTGTGAATCTGAATGAATTCCTTTCACAGAAGGATGAAGACAAGCTGCTTTGAATATATACTGTCAAACTGGAGCTAGTTCAGTCATCCATATGGAAAAGACAGTGAAAAGCATCCATATTATTAAACACTGGAATCATCCCAGTTGTAGTCATCCACTTACTTTTTTTCCACTTATTTTTTTTTTTTTTAAACAAGCCACCCACAAACAAAAAAAAAACCCAAAACCTAACATAGAAACAAACAAACTAACAAAAATCAAAACAGGAAGAAGGAGCTCTTGTTACAGTAATTAGTGTACGAGAGAAGCTGAGCTTTCCTCTACTTTTAACAGAAAGAAATAGAGGAATGCTTTCTCTGTCTCCATTTCTATCTCCTTCCACATCTCCCAGCTCATCCCACCCTATATCGCCTATTCTCTGCTCCTTGTGTATATCCATTTCTATATTTTTTACATAAAAATAAGTCTGACTTTTTTTCAAAAGCTTTGTTTCTAATGCCTGGAAACATATCACTTTCAAGAATAACTTATAAATGACAAATATTATATGTTTGGCTGCAAAATAACATCTCCAAAATACAACTTTGTGAAAGGTCATCTTGTAAGACTGATCTCAGTTATTTGGTACAGTTGTCAGTATGGAGGAATTCTGAAGATACAAAAATCCACCAGGAGCTGGCAAGAATTTCAGTCACCTTTATTATTTCTTTTTCTGTTTATTCATTATTGATGCATGAAGAATAACAGTCCCAAGTAAAAAGGGACATGAGCTATTGCCTCCAGAGTAAACCCTTCTTAAATTCATCCAGTTCTCCTGAATATACTGTTTGTGCCAGTTTTTACAACAGCCTAAGGGAACTAAGGGAACTCTTCAGTATTTGCTTCAGCCAACTGAGCCATATTTTGCTATAATATTTATATTATTTATTTTTCTACAACAGTACACAGTGTGTCATATTTCAAAGTTAGCCAGCATACAGAAACAATACAGATAAAAGCTAGGATAAAAGTAGTCTAAAATCACCTCTTTCCATAAATATACATAAATATACACAGTACACTATTTCCAATATCATATACATTTTCTGTCTTAATTATTTTCTTATTTTTCCCTCAGTTCACCCCTGATCCCATACTCAATATCTGACCTCCCTGACAGCTGGTCTCCTAATGGTGGAACTGTTGTGAACAGATATAAAGTCCCTGGAAACAGAAACTATGATATAGTATGTAAAATATTTTAAAACATTTCTGTTTCCACTTACTTCCAGCCAACATTTTTATATCTTTTCAGAAAAATGGAAGAGCTGACAGTTTTTTCTGATTAATAGTAGCACTCTTAAAAATGTTAAAGTACAGCTATTCCTTCTCCCCATCCCAGAAGCTGTTTATCACTTCTATTATTGTAGAAAGCATAATTTAGTTTATATCGACACACTTTACAAGTACACAAAAGATGTGTTACCACATGTTCAAGGTGCACATTTTTATAATTTTCTGTAAGACTGCCACCAAAGCATCTACTTAGACTTGAACAATATATCTGCACTGAAAGGAATTCTAGAGATTATAATTTATGTCTTCCATTGGTATTATTTCACTCACTCTTTAATTCCAGCTAATTACAAACACATCTGTTAAGGTTTTGTAGAAGTTTGATGAAGGAAATTCAGAAATACATATTGCTTCACCCTGAACTCACTGCCCAGGAACCAATAATTACCATGCACATATAAAAGAGGCTCTCTCTCTTTTCTCTGCATAGTCACCTGATAGTCTTCCTGAGACAGAAACATTCAATTTCTGGAAGATTCTTGAAACATGTGCTAGCTTAGTATGTGTATTTGTAAACTGAAAATCAGGCTCACTAATTTTAACAAAGCGATTATTGAATTTGCATATTGATGTACAGTAAGGTAAACATATAACAACGTTCCAGCTTTCCAAGACACCCATAACCTCCTTTTAAAAATAAAGATCAGGGTCAGTGTCACAGTTTTAGCTGGGATAGTTGATTTTCTTCACTGTAGCTAGTATAGTGCTGTGTTTTAGACTTGGTATGCAAATAATGTTGATGACACCCTGGTGTTTTAGTTGTTGCTGGGTAGTGTTTACACTAGTCAAGGACTTTCTAGCTTCCCATGCTCTGCCAGGTGCACAAGAAGCCGGGAGGGGAGGGGATACAACCAGGAGAGCTGATTCGAATTGGCCAAAGGGATATTCCATATCATGTGACGTCATGCCAAGTGTATTAACTGGGGGGAGTTGGCCGGGAGAGGCAGCGATCACGGCTCGGGGACCGGCAGCGTCGGTCGGTGGCTGGTGAGCGGTTGCAGTACTTGTTATTTAGTTTTCGGGTTTTTTTTTTCCTTTTTTTCCCCTCTTCTTCCAGGGTTTCATCTCTCTCTCGCTCATTATTTTCCTTTTCATTATATTAGTATTATTGCTGTTTTATTCTAATTATTAAACTGTTCTTGTCTCAACCCACAAGTTTTTTTACTTTGGCCCTTCCGATTCTCTCCCCCATCCCACAAGGGGTGGGGGAGTGAGCGAGCGGCTGTGTGGTGCTTAGTTGCTGACCGGGGCTAAACCACAACAGTCAGAAAAAGGCATCTGACCATATTCAAGTCCAGATAGGTCTTCAAATCTTTTTTGTCAAAATAATTTTCTAATCAGACTTCCAAACCATTCACTGACACCTACAAATGGGGAGGCATTGCTTTGTCAAACACTGTTGCAGTATGTATGTAAATAATGTAATTTAAATTGGCATACCCAGGCACAAATAAATTGTTGCCTTTGTATACACTTTCATTGCATGAATCATGGGTTATGCAAAAAAGTAGAACAAATAATTATATTCTGAAAATTACATATTCTGTCTTGGATATGCTGACACTACATTTTGAAAAGTTGGTCTTTAATGTCAAGGTTAAATTAATTTTTTTTTCTCTTTATATATGATTTCACTTTTAGATATATTCTTTTTCATTTTGGTTAATGTCTTTCTTTTATATTTTTTAATTAAAATCTTTATTTTTGCATCAGTGACTTTTCATTGATTGGGAGGAGCTTAAGACTGCCTTTTTGTCTTTTTTTTTCTAGCAGACCCCAGTTTACATTTCTCTTGGCTCATTACTTTGAATCCGTCAAAGATAAAGAAGGAACTCCCAACTTAGCAGTACAGGTAGGCTTCTAAAGCAGTGTCATCCTAAACAAAGTCTTTAATATAAGAATTGCATTTACTGTACACAATCTTTTCTTCACATGATTATCCTAAAGAACTTCCCAAGCAGTTATTCATTATTATATGTAAAGTATAAGCTGATTAGTAGCATTTTCTACATATAAAGATGAAGAATTTTAAGTCAGAGAAACTAAGTAACATCAGTAACAGAATATCAGCATCAGAGCTGGGAGTCATATGACATGAGCCACAACAAAAGATCTGCTTCTCCAGTCACCCAGCCCACATGAAGCCCACATTTTTATGTTCATTAATTCTCTTTTCCAGTTTTCGTTATTTGTTGTTTTTTATTTTAATAACCAAGACCTGTATAATCTCACATATATTAGAATTCTGACTGGATTTTTCTCCAAATTACTATCAGGGCAAGGCAAATTGACAGTGACACATATTTATATTTCTTTTGAATGTTTGCAAACTCCAGAGAGAATCCATTTTTGTATTAAATGGAATTGTTTTCTAATCTTTCAAAATTCTTTCTTACTTTTTTGAGTAACCCATTTGATTCACCAGTCTTCCTTAGAGCGCACAATGTACTTAGGGAACACATATTCTGTGTGTTTTGCTAAAGAGACAGAGCCCAACAGGGTTTTTCAGTTTCTGGCATCTGTCACCCTAATGCCTACTAATGAATCCAGTGCATCAATTTAATTTTTTAATTTTGTTTTATTTATTCATCTTTCTATCTATTTATTTATTTCGTGTAAAAAAAGGTATTAATAGCTTTCCAAAGGCCACTTTCTTCAGTTTACCAAGTCACTCAAGCATCATAATGGCAAGACATTATCTTGTTTTTCATTACTGAAGGAAAAATTGTGGTTAGTTGCACTGTATCAATTTTGAATCTTGTTCTCAGAAGCATTAGAACTTCCTTACAAAGGCAATATGGATAGTCTGTACACTATATCTTTAGTCAGATCACTCCTATAAGTGTGTGTTTAATGTTTCTTTACCAGTTGCTATCTCTCTCAAGCAGTAGCTCCAGATCATCTAAAATGATTCTAGAAATGAATAACAAGTGCAGAAAATTCTAAGTCAAATGTGACATTTCTAGATTGAAGAAGAAGAAATATCTGAAAAACTAAGAATACACTGATAGAGTACTTCTAAGTGTCAGCTTCCATGCCTGATGTGCTTAAAATTCTGTTGCTGAACTAAACCACCAGACGTATCCTGTTTTCAAAACAGTTAGGACTCTTTAAATTTTAGAATGTGCTGCATGTAAACCAATTGCCAAACACAAATTGTTTATCTTTTGATAAAAAGGTGATGTAAATTATAGAAGTTATTTTTCCAAATGCAGAATTGATTAACTTTTCATTAAAAAACATCATCAAATAATAGAAATTATTTGTTCTTACAATCACATGATTTCTTTGACTTCAGGAAGGAATAGCTTGAGATAAAATAGCTAGTGCATTTCTGTTATTTCTTCCCTAGTTATCAGAGTGTGTTAGAATTGCATCTATCTGTGCATGACTGCTAAAATAAAGGACACAAATAAGGTCATAGAGATTGTTTTTAGTATGCTTCACCAGAATTCTTGGGCATCCCTTGAAGGATTCTTAAATCATATATTAGAAGTCAATCAGTAACTAGTGTGCAGGCTGTGGGTCCCAGATAGTCAAACAGATAACTCATAGTCCATCTCAAAACTAATAAAGGAAACGGTTGTGAAATAAAACCTGAGTGTACACTGTTGTCCCTTTTAAACTGATTTTGCAACAGAATCCCTTTTAGTGGGACATACTTAGTGCTGTTAGCTTGTATGAATTGAACTGGTTTTAGATATTTTGAATCTGTTGCTTTTTTGGGAATTAGATTTTGAGCTGACATTTGCTCCATCATAGCAAAGACAAGCAAGCAAAAGGTCACATTCCAGACTCAGGTGAGAAAAATAATTTCTTTTTTCAATCTACAATACTTTTTTTTTTTGTGTAATCTACTATGGTAACTCAAATTTCACTTTGCAGTGAAAGTTGGAGCTATCGCCTAGACTAAAATCTTGAGAGAAATCTGCTACAGGGAAGATTTTTTTTTTTGTTGTTGGTTTTGTGTTATGTTGCCAAAATTTAGAGCTAGACATATAATGGACAGACAAGTAGAGGTGATGACTGAACTCAGAGAAACAGCAATGGTTAGTGAAGACTACCATTCCAATAATCAGAAGAACTGCCAAGTGTCTACATTAAAGAAAGAGAAGTTATGGTAAGGCTGCATATGGTCATGAAAACCATCACCAAAGCTGAGTAAGGGAACCTGTAAAGTGAAGAACTGAAACAAAGAAGGAAGGCTAAGGAAGAATATTTGAGTTCTCAGTACAAAACAAGAAGCAGGGCAAAAGAATCAAATTAAAAACTTGGTCTGAAGAAAAGAAGGACTAGGAATTGAAAAGAAATGGAGGGATAGGAAAGGAAACAAGGAAATTCCAAAAAAACTTATGTTGAACAGAAAGAATTACAGAAACTAAATTACATTCAACGGTATCAAAAACTAGCACCATCTGTCTTGGAGGGAGACTGGTGTTAGTAAATGATATTGAGTTGGAAAGAACATTAGTAAACTGAAACTAGTATCTATGCTTTTTGTCTAATGCTGCCCCTAATCTAGAAATTAATATAATCTCCTCCCTGCGGAAGGGAAGTATTTCTGCTTCACATTCTTTGACAAGTGGTAATAACTAAAAGATTTCATTAGAAAGGACTTTGGCTTCAAAGTTAAAATATAAATATTTCAAAAGCCAATCTCCATTTTTGCTATATTCATTCAAAGATGGAATCATATATTTCTGATATGACAAAAAAAAAGAGAGACTGAACAGTAACTGGGTTAGTATAGAGTGTTTAGTACCTAAACTGTTCTCTCTGCATATTATCAGAATATAAATTCTCTGTTATAACAGCTTTCAGTGCTGTAAATTCTCATATATGCACACTTTCTACCTTTGCTTCCAGTTTAATAAATCTTCAAAGGTTGTCTACTGTGTTTTTCAGTCATAGCAAGAATTCTTGAAAGTTTGCCTTTTTTCAGGGAGACATCCTAGTGTGATGAAGAGAAAAATATTCTCTCAAGTTACAGATTTAAAATTCATTTGTGTTTTGGACCATGGAGGTTATTATTTGCGATCATGAGTTCTGTATTGATCAATGATTATAGGATAACAAATGAGTCTCAGAACACAGTAATTCAGCTTTCATTTGTTTAAAAACTGTAGTGGATATGCCTATAGTGTTTTGCTCAAGGCAACCCCGAGGCAGCCTTCAGCGTAAGTTTTCAATACTGCTGGGCTACATGTGTGGCTTCAGGTGGAGTCAGCAACTCACTGAACCTTGTCCAACTGTCCCTAGCTTGTTACCATAATTTTAGCATGATTCACAGGCCACTATTTTAATAGAGATATGTGAGGTGTAGCAAAACCTAGCTAGCAAGACATCTTTGAAACAGACTTTCTTATAAGTTTTCCCAAAATTCTGTTCACAATCCAACTGGAAATATCACCCATTCAATTTAAGCAACAGTGGACTGCAATTCAGCCCAAAATATATCAGCAAAAGCTGATATATTACATGAGATTTAAATAGTGAATAGGCCTTGTGCTAAATTTCCATATATTAATAAATTTCACTGAATGAGGACTAAAAAGACTTATTTGTAACAGAAAACAAGCTGATATACAGCTCTTTTCTTGGTTGATAATTTTTTTGCCAGTCAAACCCAATTTCCTTTTAGCAGATCTGCTATTTTCCTGCTATAGACTTCATGATAAGCAGTTTGTTTGGACTGTTTACTGCTTATGTTGAGACACTGGCAACCCTTGTCACAGGATATTATTTCCTCTGCACAGCTGGGTGAATTAAATATAATAAATTATAGAATTACACAGAACCAATAATGAGCAAATAGCAAATAGTACTGATTTTCAATTAAGTAGATATTTCTGCAAGAATGACTGAAAATTTCAGAACCAGAAAACATCTACTGAATTTTTTGGCCAAGTTTCAACTAATTAGTCATAACCAATAACATAGCTGCCAAAATAACAATGCATTAAGTTTTTATTGAGAGAATAAATGTATAACTTTTTAAAACAAGAACAGGGAAAAATGGAGGCAAAATAGTTACCATTTAATAACAAAAGAAAGGAATACCTTGGTTTTGTTCCTAATATTGGAACAGCTTCTATGAGTGAGAGAATTCTTAAACTGATTAGAAAGCTTCAACCACCAGTGATCATCTCTAGCTGAATGAAGCATTGAAGCATGATTCAAACAAACTTGTGTCTCAAAAGGCTGTTAACTCTCCATAACAGACCAAATAAAATGACACTATAAGTTCTCATATACATCCACATTATTCACAGAGTAATACTTTTTGATTCATTTAAGGAAGGCAAATTTTCTCCTTTTTTAAAAGTTAAAAAGCAAAATGTTTACTGCCGTACTTCCTTCAGTACAAATACATGTGTACAAAGAGCAGAACTCAGAAATCTTCTATTACTTCACATTATCCGGAGTTAAAGAAAAATAGTTCTTTTACTGTGGTTATACAACAGTTTTCCCAAGCCAAACCTTAGCTTAAAAAGAACATCCTATGTTTGTTGATGTGTACATATAGTATATTCACATTATATATTTAATATTTGTATCTAAAAATACAGCAGGTCACACAGGACAATAACAACCACCTACCTACTGTTTCAAAAAAAAAAAAAAATCCCTTTTTATACATATAGTAGTAGTGGTATATGTTGACACATTATATTCACAGATATCTTTCATTCAGCAATTATTATCAAAAGCCCTGATTTGTATAGAAATGTAGTTATTTCTCAAACAGTACTGATATCAGTTATAGTTTACCTAGAAAAGTGATTTCAACTACCACTATGACTATTTTGCCATAATAATATGTAATCTGTAATACAAGAAGATGGACCACCTGACCATTAGAAAAGTTTATTTTACTTTTATGTATTTCCCACTTAGTTTGGGCCAGACAGGACCATAGACATTTAAGGCCAGGATTCCATATGTATCAAATCTCTTTTTTCACCACTTTGAACTCTGTCATCTACAGTGTACCATGACTTTCATGGCTTCTTACACCGTGACAGTAAAACACAGCAGGTATCCAGTAAAAACAGCCAGACTGAGATTATCAGAATCATTATGAAGAAGGGCCAAAAACTCTTAGTTGGATGAGGAATGCAAGTAAAGACACCAGAGACGCAGTGAGAAAGGACAAAAAATTAGTGCTGTCAGCTGGCTGCACATTTAGGGTGGAAATAGAATGTCTTGCCAAGCTGTTTCTACTGTTTGTCCCTATCCTTCTTAAACTTTGTTAACACCTGACCAAGGCTCTTCTGACTTGTGAGTACACTTGGATTGCCTAGAAACATTATAACTATTCTAAATATTATTAATTAAAAAAAGGATGGAGATTGTGAATAATTGTTATAAATGTGAAGTACCACTTGGGAAATAGTCCCAGATAGAGCTGAACCACTGTGTATGTGTTCATAGCCAGGTTCTTGCCAAATGTGATAGGTCTAATCTTTGGGACCTGGTTGGAATGTTCCAATCCACTGTACAAATAATTATTAATCGTTACACTATTTTATGAAAAGTTCCTAAGAGATAAACCCAGTGCTATTTGGGTTTTGTGACTGTGTGAACTGGGTCTTTGAAAAGTGGGGAAGCCGTTTCTAAATGAAATGACCAATAGCTGCAGTAGAATGCATACTGAAATATAATATAATTATATAATTGTAATAACATTTTTTAAAATTCCCTTGAGCAGGTGGATGAGCAATAAAATCATTTAACATTCTTTTGTCATTGTGCTGGACTGGTGATATTGTAAATCAACTTTTTTACAAAGTATGTGAATTCTACCTTCTCTCTTAGGTGTTGGAGGACAATACGAAGGTACTTTAATATACTGTAAAATAGGTTGCAATCAGAATGAAGAGTAACATGAATCCAAATATGACTTTTCATATTCTTTATTATTATAATCTAGTAAACTCTTGTTAAACACCACTTTATTTCCTTTAGCAATACCTATGGCAATACTCTTCTTTTCATGCATGTGTGGGTGTACTCACTGTGATTATAGAGGCTATCAGAGGCTTCACATATGTATGTCTACATTTCTTTTAAGAAAATCTTGTAAGAGCTCAAAAGACCGAAATGGGGTAACTTTTCCATGGATGAGATCTGCACAGCGCAACACCTTGATCAGAGGCCCATTCAACACCTCCCAACTTGGGCTTCCCAGCATCTGAAAAGACATAAGACTATCTCTCTCATCTTCTCTTTCTTTATGCTGTTAACTATAGATGATGACTATGGTTATAATATATAATAACTATATTAATTACAGTGTTAACAAAGTTAATAAATGGCATTTTAAACAATACTTTATGGAATCCAAGTGCCTTTTTTACAGGAATCATAATGAACCAGGACCTCCTGGTGCAAAACAATTCCTCACAGATGAAAACAAACAGTAGGAAAATTAAAGATACAGTGTAAAATTATAAAGAAAGAGCAATGGCTTGGATTTTGGAGATCTGAATAAAAAAATTAAGTGATAAAGTCAATTTTTTTCTGAGTCTGTGATAAAAATATTTGAATATGTTCCTGTTTGATGGAAGAAAAAATATTTGAGTAGCCATTCTTAACATTGGGCAGGAGGCAAACTGCAACCCTAGAACACCAAAAAGGGAAAGAAACATAAAAATCCAGATCCCATAAGAAAGAATAAGCCAAGTCACCCAATCATATAAGAATACAAGGGTTTAAAATATAGATAATATTGGGCAGAAGGATTTTATATTGCATAAGTAAATGAATGGGTTGAAATAACTGCTATGAAGTAGGGATATAGAGTGTGGAGAAAGAGAAGTAGATAAAAGCTCTGAAGCACTGATTGCTCTTTTCCAAATTTTTATTTCAAATTCAAAATCATTATATGAATAGTGTTGCATTTCACACATTTTCCTTTCATTGGCATTCATGAGATTACAGATGTACTTAAAAGGTGTAAAATTTATAAATCAACAAACATTAGTTCTCACTCAAAATATGATTAAGCTAATTAAATCCAAGGAGTTTCTGAAACCAAGGACTTAGCAGGATTTACAGAACACTTTGGATATATACTGGGTATGAAAAGTGTCCCGAGGTCTTTAAAATTTGAAATTAGGGAAGTGGAATGGGAAGAAGGGAGAGAGACACACAGGGAGAAGAAAATTATTACCTTGTATAATAATTTAAGCCAAATTGTTGAGACCCTTATTGATGTTTCAGAAGATGGTTGGCCAGGAAAGATCCCTAGGCAATAAATTACAGGAACATAATGCTAATTTCAGCGCACAGTGAGTGACGAATATAGTCAAACATATTATTATCTACGATCAAACTACATGTCATAAAAAATTAAATTGGCAGCATAAAACTGGAAAGAGAATTAGAGTGATCAGAATTAAATATGTCAGCAGCAGAATACTTCAGCATGTGTTTTGTGGGCAAATGCATATGTCCAGCATATAATCCCGAAATGGATGTCCATTATGGAAATGAAAACTGTCATCAGAAACATAGAAGGATCACAGGCTAGATGAGAATTGGATTCCAACAAGCCAAGAGGAAATCACTATTGGGAAAGAAATTGAGGCAGAAGAAGATTCTGTCAGATAAAGAGCACTGCTGATGAAGGACTTGGAGCACCTTGAACTGACATTTAATCAGGATCATATTTTTTTCTCCTTTCTGCACTGTAACTTCAAGAAATTCAATCAGCCTGTTCTGACTTGGAAAAGAAATCTTAAATGTAAGCACAGATTTCTTGCAGTTAACTCCAATTTGTTGTGTTTCTCCTTCTGCTCTTAGCATACATATATTGCTGTAATCACATCTTAAGCATAACCATGTACTTAAGTCAGGGTACTTTGGCTTTAATACAGCAACAAAGACATCAAAGACCTTAACTAAAGAAATTACTTGAAATAAAGCTAAGCAGCTTTCAGCTGTCTAAACATAGGCATCTAGTGGTTTTTTAGGCTTTGCTGAATATCTTGCCAGGGCTGCAGCTGTAGCTTCAGAAGGGCACAGGTCTCCCATGAAGAATGTTTTGTCTATGCCAGCAGTTGTCACACGATAGCCTAGACCATTTTGAAATGGTTCATCTATGTTCAGACAAGTTAATCCTTCCTGTCTGATTTATATGCCTAGAAAATTCTGAATAGATAAAACAGTTGTGAAAATCATATTTTTTGTGTGTGATTTATAAAGAGCATGAATATTTTGTTGCTAATCAATCTTTTTATTGAGCACCACTGAAATCACTAATATCAGCACGAAATAGTGAAAAGCTGATGAGGTGGAGTAACTTGTCGCATTATTGGTCTTGTTACAATGCTGAACATGCAGGAGTAAACCCCTTTAACTTCAAACAATCTGCTTTCCCACTTGCTATTAAAAAATGAAAAATGATTCAGTGTACAGCAAAGATTTATTGAGACACTAACCCCAAAGTCAAATCAACTGTGGAAAGAATTCATACATATATAATGGGGTTAAAATCCTCAGTGCTGTGGCCTTACAAATACATTTTATTGCTTGATGTTAGAAAACAGTCCCTATAGGACCCTTGTGCATGTTAGAGAAAAAGAGATTTCTGAGAAACTACTTAAGTGACAGGAGAATAAAGAAAGTGGAAAGTGGAGGGAAGTAGAGAAGGAAAGGTGAGGTCACATAATAGTACTCTTTTTTTTCTCAGAGGAAATTAGCTATTTCTTGCATAGCAAGGGTCAGATATTGGATGAGGGGAATAAGGATGACTTGAAGGAGATAAAGTATTGAAATAAAAGCTAGGATTAAAAACATAAGAATTCAGTGGAGGAAATGAAGTGGGTAATGCATATTCTAGTGCATATTCCCCAGAGGGATAGAGAAAGCAGTATTAGCTATGTGACTATGTGGATGAGTTCCGAAGTAAGAGAATGGGACAAGAACCAAGGGTACAGAAGAAAAAAAGCCAGAAGAGTCAGTCATCCTCTGCAATAGATGGTAGAACTGTTTGATTTGTTTGCCTACCGTTTCCTTATGGCACTACTCCACTCTGATGGGAGCAGGAGGCCACTTCTTTCCCAGAAAACAACTGTGAATGGTCGTCTTTGGAGAAACTTCAGAAGCAACCAGGAAGAGGACCAGCAAGGAGGGATACTGCAGCATAGGTGCAGAGACTAAAGCATTTTGGATCTATTGATTAATTGTTTTTAAGAAAGGCAGGCAAAGAGAGCAGTTTTATTGTAAGCTCCTGGGCAAATTGAGTTCACCTCATACCATATCATAAGAGGAAAGGAAAAAGAGGTCAAGAACAATGCTGAAAGGGCTGAACAGAGACATAATTAATGCAGTTAGATTAGAAGTCCACTGAGAGTGCTGACAGACCAGCATTTGATTTTGAAGGGAGATAAAGGAAAAAGCAGTGCCAGCTTGGCACTGCAGTGGTTCTGCACTGATTAAATATTTAGTGAAGGGTTAAGCACTTAAGGCTCCCTGAGAACTTCACTCTGGGTTAAGTGCACTCAGCATGTGGCTCAGTAAGCCTTACACAAAAAAAAACCCCAAACAGTTATTGAGGTTACGATCATTCACTGGCAGGTTGTACTCTGCAAACGTGTTAATATATTGCACAAAATATGAATTTTATGAATGAATTACAAAAATAAGTAGGTTTATTTATTAACAATTGTTCTTTGTATCTTTCTGTGCTCATAATCTGCAATTTTACATACAGATGAAGATGGATATTTCTATAGGAAGATATGAAGACTAATAATGAACATTTGGGGCCAGGGAATATTTTATTTTGTTTCCAAAGCACTTCTCAACAGCCAAAAATACAGCTACAGAAAACATTTTTGCATCATCATTTTTGAATCCTTTACAGATTATCTATAGCCATGTAAAGGCTCTGGCTTTTTATTAAAATATTTTCTCTTTTATTTTTCCTTCTGTGTGAAGGGCACCATTTATTCATTATCATGGGTCCATTGAATACATATATCTCATTACAGCCACACTCCCATACTAGAATACATAAAATGCCTTTGTTAAACAATGCCCATCTCTTTATTTAACATCAAAACCAAATAATGTCATATTTGTTTCATATTCACCAACTCTCTTTAAATGTAATATCCTTGCCATAATGTCACTTGTGCTTTGATTACCATTCACTGGTAGAATAACTTAGTAATTAGCCTTGAGGTCAAATCTCTCAATTTAACTGATTAATCAGATTTTGAAAAAAAATCAATGATGACCATGATTAGAAAAAAATGTTGTTACTATAATGCAGTTATAGATACTTTTATACCCTGGTCAGTATGTATAGCTGTATTGGGTTTACTTGGCAAGGTTTTTGGTGAGGTGGGCTGCAGGGGTGACTTCTGTAGAGAAGAGGCTGCCTCCATGACATATACAGCCAGTTCCAGCCAGCTCCAAAATGAACCCACCACTGGACAAATCTGAGCCCATCAGCCAAGCTGCTGGTGCCTCTGTGAAAAAATATTTCAGAAAGGGTAAAAAACACTACACAATATGAACTGTGAGAGAATAGTGAGAAAATGTGAGAGAAACATCCCTGCACACACCAAGGTCAGAGAAGGAGGGGAAGGAGGTGCTCCAGGCCCCAGAGCAGACCTTCTTCTGCAGCCCATGGAGAAGACCATGGTGAGCAGCTTGCCCCATCCCTGCAGCCCATGGAAGACCACAGTGGAGCAGATATCCACACTGTAGCCTGTAGAGGTCCCCACCCTGGAGCAGGTGGATATGCCCTGAAGGAAGCTGAAGATCATGGACAGCCCATGCAGGAACAAGTTTTCTGGCAGGAACTATGGCCCATGGAGAGAAGCCCACACAGGAACAGGTTTCCTGGTGGGAACTGCAGCCCGTGGGGGACCACGCTGGAGCAGTTCATTCCTGAAGGACTGTACCCCATGGAAAGAACCAATGCTGGAGCAGTTCTTGAAGAACTGTAGCCCACAGGAAGGACTTATATTGGATAAGTTTGTGAAGGGCTACATCCTGTGGGAGGGAACCCATGCTATAGCAGGGGAAATGTGTGAGGAGGAAGTGGCAAAGACAAAGTGTTATGAATTGACTGCAACCCCCATTCCCCATCCCCCTGTACCACTTGGTGGGAGGAGGTAGAGGAGTCAGGAGTGAATCTGAGCCCTGAAGGAAGGGAGGGGTGGAGGGAAGGAATTTTTAGTTTTGTCTTTGTTGCTTACCATCCTACTCTATTTTTAAAGAGAAATAAAATTAATTTCCCCAAGTCGAGCCTGTTTTGCCTGCATAACTGGTAAACAATCTCCTTGTCTTTATCTCAGCTCACAAGCTTTTTATCTTATTTTCTCCCTCTGTCCTGTTGAGAAGGGGAGTGAGAGAGCGGCTTGGTGGGCATCTGGCAGCCAGCCAAGGATAACCCACCCTCTTTATGCTTTAACCAAAAAAAGCCAGTTAAGAGTAAACTGATTATTAACAATATAATCAGGGTCATTTCTTGGTGGCAAATAAATCAAAAAATGCTAATTATATGTGCTCTACTAGGCTTGTATTAATTTGTTCATAATTAAAATGAAGTATAAATCAAACATCGATCGTAATAGTAGCCAAAAGGCATAACTGCCTTTTTGTTGACCGACAAAGCTATTTAGCTCACTGCATTCAGACTGTTTATAAATTATTTCAGATGCCCAGAGCCTTAATGACACACTAGTAACAGTATTTAATGAAAATATGCAAGGATATTTTATTTTAGAAACATATAAGGTGAATTTTTTGTTATACTGAATGTCTTACCTATTCTGAATTATGCAGATACATATATTATTATAAGTGTCTATTATAGTCGATGTGTAAGAGCACAGACATTTAGCAGAGATACTAAGGTTGAGACACTCCATCTTGGAATGCTTAAAAAGTAGCATGAAACAATGATTCTACAGAAAATGATGGAGTGTAAGTTCATATTTAGAGTCATATCAGTGTTAATACTTATTTGTCTAGATTTTTGAGCCAACAAATAAAATTACTGTAGAGAAGTTTGTCTCAAATTTTTCCTCTTGCATGAACCCAGGGACCTTTATAAAAAGGAGATATGTGTAGTTATGTAGAGCCTGGTAATTAATCTGAACTAACATGGAGACAGTTTGGGATCTGGGTTAGCAACATCTGGCTGACAGATGTATTTCCCAAAGATGTCTTAGTCTAGCTTCCACGGAAGTCTTCCAGCATACAGATGTTGACTCCCCAGAAACATTTAGGCAGAAGAGGATTAAAACCTGAGTATCCCAGCTTTTGAGGAAATGTTCTGCAAAGTGGGTAGACAATTATATAGAACACAGGTGACTTTATCCTTTGCAATCTGAGCAAACCAGGTTCGATCAGAACATGACAAGCACATGGAGCCTCAGGCAGAGGGAAATCTGCTCACTGAATCCCAAATACAGAATCACAAATTCCCTTGTGAAAGATGTAGGAACCTAGAGAATCAAATTCAGGCTTTTCAGTACAATTTCCTCTCTCACCACAAATACATACAGTGAAAACTTGCATAGCTTATCCCTTATGTGCTACTTAATAAGATGTCAGGACAATGGAAAAGAGTCAGAATTAATTTCAGACATCAGATCTTCTTTTTCACCATTAATACTTAACTGATAACATTTTTTTCAGTTTTGTGGAATCTAATTTTAGAAGTCCCATATATGTGGTTTCTGATATTATTCTGATTATTATGAGAAAATTTCTCAGTCAGACAGACATTGCTCTTGGAAAATATTCTGTGATGTCAAGAAGATTTATTTGGTTTGCTTCCATCATACTACTATTTTTTTTGTGTAATTCTTCTGATGCTTTGTTGTAAGTACCTTGTAGTTATTAATATTTTATTATTTTAATTACCTTGACTTCTTTTATTTCTCAGTCCATCCTTCTAGTTCCTCTATCTTATTAATTTTCCTCTTTTGACTCTCTTCTGTTTGTCAATATCTTTCTAGAAGTTCAGGTATGTTTGTATACAGAAAATTCAGTATTAACTTCTTAGTCATTACCAATTCATCATCATGTCTCACCTTGAAGCCCCACTGGACTCCTGTCTTTAATTTTCCATAACCTTAATCTCAGGCTTGACTTAACTTTGCTAGCTCTCTTATTTTTCCTCTCTTCTGAACACAGAATTCACAAATCAGTTTTCCAGAGGTTTATAATTTTGCCTTATTCCACTCATATGATTAATTTTATATTTTATCTTTTATTTTAATAAAGCTAACATTTATTCCTTCTTCCAGATCAGTAATAAAGCCATGGTATTGATCTTCAATAAAATAACTGACTTTCTAGGCAAAAGAAATGCAGTAGATCCACTTTATCTAGGATTCAGTGAAGTGTTTGATATGGTTCACTCAGATGACACAGTTCAACAACAGGGAATTGAGTTTAATAAAATGAATTGTCGAACAGAAAAAAAACTGACTAAACTACCAAGAAGTACTTCTTAAGAAAGATCTATTATTTTGTAGTGAGATTACTAATGTAGTTCTCTGAAGTCTGTTCTTGGGACTGATTTTATTTAATGTTTTCTTGAACAGTCTTGGAAGAAAAGGTAGGCAAGAGATAGTGAGATTTGCAGATAAACACACACGTAAACACCTCATCAGCACAGAGGAATATTGGAATATCTTAAAGGGAGAACTGGATGAACTTCAGGGTAAAAGTTATAGAAAAGCTATGACATTTAAGAGTTGAAAGTGCAAAGTGATGCAGTTTGGAACTCAGTGAGGTATTTTTGGTTTGTTATAAAAAAGTGAATTCATGGACTGAATATAGTGGATAAAGGGAGGGCAGTGGATGCAGTTTTCTGGATTTTAGTAAGGCTTTTGGTACTGTCCCTCACAGCATCCTCCTGGACAGGTTGCCCAACTGTGAGATGAGTGAGTTCACAGTGTGTTGGGTGACATGTCCTGTGAGGAGCAGCTAAGGACTTTGGATTTGTCTAGTTTGGAGAAAAAGAGGCTGGGGGACAACCTCATTGCTCTCTACAGCTTGCTGAGGAGGGCATGTGGAGAGGGAGGTGCTGATCTCTTCTCTCTGGTATCCAGTGATAGGATGCACAGGAATGGCTCAAAGCTGCACCAGGGGAGGTTTAGACTAGACATGAGGAAGCACTGCTTTGCTGAGAGAGTGGTCAAACACTACAACAGGCTTTCTAAAGAGCAGGTTGATGCCCCATGCCTGTCACTGTTAAAGAGGCATTTAGACAATGCCTATAACACCATGCTTTAACTTTTTTGAATTGGTCAGGCAGTTGGATTAGATTATCCTTGTCGGTCCCTTTCTATGGAAATAGTTTATTCTGTTCTATTCTATTCTATTCTATTCTAGTCTAGTCTAGTCTGTTCTGCTCAAAGAGAGAGAGATGTGCCTGTGAGCCACAACTGTGATGCTACTGGCTAGAGAAGTAATATGGCTCTGTGTGTTGGTTTTGGCTGCGATAGAGTTAATTTTCTTCACTGTAGCTGGTATAGTGTGTTTTGGATTTGGTATGAGAATAGTGCTGATGGCACATTGATGTTTTAGTTGTTGTTAAGTAGTGGCTAAGTGGCCCTAAGTAGTGCCTATACTAGTCAAGGATATTTTCAGCTTCCTGTGCTCTGCTGGAGGCACAAGAAACTGGGAGGGGAGGGGGAAAAGCCAAGGCAGCTGGCCCCAACTGACCAAAAGGATATCCCACACCATATGACATCATGCTCAGTATATAAAGCTGGGGGAAGAAGAAGGAAGGGGGGGACATTCAGAGTCATGGCGTTTGTCTTCCCAAGTAACTGTTATGTGTGGTGGAGCCCTGCTTTCCTGGAGATGGCAGAACACCTGCCTGCCAGTGGGAATTAGCGAATGAATTCCTTGTTTTGCTTTGCTTGCACATGCAGCTTTTGCTTTTCCTTTTCATCATATTATTATTGTTATTATTATTATTACTGTTACTATTACTGTTTTGCTTTACCTATTAAACTGTCTTTATCTCAACCCACGAGTTTTCTCACTTTTACCCTTCTGATTCTCTCCCCCATCCCACCAGGAGGGAATGAGTGAGCAGCTGTGTGGTGCTTAGTTGCTGGCTGGGGCTAAACCACGATGCTGTGGATGTATGAATTACAGTAGAAATGGGGAGACATTTTTGCAAATGTACTTGTGAAGCTTTTGGAAGCATTCATATAACCCACCTTCCATTAACAAAAGTTGACATTTCTTATACATTAGTCATGGGGGAACTTTCTATAGTTGATGGAAAATAATACACATGTTCTGAGAATACTTTATCTCACCTAATGAGTGGCAATTGATTTTAGTCTTGAAAAAATTAATTAACAAGGGTTTATTTTACTGAAAACCAGTAAATTAAAATACAAAGAATTTGGACATAAACAAAGTCATTAATTTTTTTTTTTTTTTAAATACAGTAAGACAGAAGAGGTTAAAGGGACCATATTTTATATGTATGCAGGTAGATATTTTGGCATTTCTAAAGAGTCTGTAGATACACTACATTGGGCTGTTCATCAGAATAGCATTGTTACTGTATAATATCAGAGCTGAAGATCATTTGTTACTTTATATGTTAAAATGATTAACATAGAAGGCTTCTAGGAAAGTAATAAACAACATATGCCCATATTCTGGTTATATGCATACCTGAAAGGTGGGTGTAAAGATGGAACCAGGCTCTTTTCAGTGGTGTCCAGTGACAGGACAAGAGGCCATGGGCACAAAGTGAAACACAGGAGGTGCTGTCTGAACATCAGGAAACACTTTTTTTTACTGTGAGAGTGACTGAGCACTGGCAAAGATTGCCCAGAGAGGTTGTGGAGTCTCCATACCAGATTGGATGGGTGGACGGTGAGATGGGTAGGAAATTGGCTAACAGGTTGCACTCAGAGGGTGATGATCAATGGTTTTTACTTATACTGGCAGCCTGTCACAAATGATGTCCCCCAGGAATCAATACCAGGCCTCATACTATTCAATATCTTCATCTGGATGATGAGATTGAAAACACCTTCACCACATTTGCTGATGACAGCAAACTGGGTGATGAGGTGGACATGTCAGATGGGTGAGCCATTACAGAAAGGCTTGGACAGGCTGGAAGAGTGGGTTAACAAGAACAGTATGAAGTTTAACAAAGACAAATGTAAAGTCCTACACCTGGGATGAAATAACCAAAGAGCCCAGAACAGGCTAGGATCTATGTAGCTGGGAACAGCCTTGCTGAAAGCAACCTGGGAGTCCTGGTGGAAAACAAGATGAACATGAGTTAGTAGCACGCTACTGCAGTAATAAAGGCAAAACAAATCCTGGGCTGCATCTACAGGGGCATTACTAACAGAGATAGAGATGTGATCCTCCCACTCTACTCATTGCTTGTCAGGCCTCACTTGGAGTACTGTGTCCAGTTCTGGTCCCCACAATTCAAAAAAACATGCAGACAGACTGGAGTGGGCCCAAAGGAGGGCCATGAAGATGATCAAAGGGCTGGAGAACCTGATTTATGAGGAACCACTGAAGGAGTTAGGTTTTTTCTCCCTGGAAAGGAGAAGGCCCAGGTAGACGTCCTCACAGTATTTTAGTACTTAAAGGGTGGCTACAAAGAGGATGGAGGCACTCCCTTCACAAGGAGCCACATGGCGAAGATAAGGGTCAATGGACACAAGTTACAGCAGGAGAGGTTTCATCTTGTTATAAGAAAGAAATTTTTCACAGTGAGAGCAATCATTCACTGGAACAACCTCCCCAGGGACATGGTAGAGTCCCCATCACTGGAGGTTTTCAAGATGTGATTAGACAGGGTGCTAGATAATCTCATCTAGGCTCTCTTTACCACTAAAAGTTGGACCAGATGATATTCTGAGGTCCTTTCCAACCTGGGCTATGCTATGGCTCTATGATTCTTAATTTATTACTCATGAATTGTGATTGAATTTTATTAATCATTGGGTACTTATACATCGGTTTTCTTGTGCAGAGAATTAATATAAATTCATTGAAATCAATGAATATATTCAATCAGTTCTGGAAGTTTTATAGGCTCTGTACTGTAAACCAGACATTTAGGGTTGCTTCTGTCTGATATACATTCACAGTCTAAAATTGAGATGTCTAGATTAATCTAGTCTTTAAGAAGTCAGTGCTGCAAGGGCAACATCTCCAGTGTTTGGTTTATTAGACTACCTTTAGACAGCTTTCATGGAGTGAGAAGACATACCCTCTTTGAGGTGTTTCTTCTCCTATCTTATTTGAATTGCTTCAGAGTTAGCCTAGAAGATGAACAAATTAAGTGTATGACATTTAGAAAGCAAAAGGGTGGTTGAACCGTGACCCTTGTTTGGAACACACTGAAGAGTTATGACTGACTTTGCTGAGGGAAATGGACAATACCTGCAAAATAGACTTTAGAATGGAAAGCCTTGGCCACTGAAGGATGCAAGAATCAAGTGCATTATCACATCAGTATTAAGGGATTATTTCCATTGAGTCCAACTTTATTCTTTGTAATTAAAATATCCAAATTCTACTTTATACAGTACCCTGCTTGATCCCTTTGCCTCTCTGTATCTCGCTTTCCTAACCTTTCCATTCACTGTGTCCCAGCCTGACTCTAGCAGTTATTTACAGTCAGAAAAAAATCAATTTCTCAATTTAGTCACATCCACCTCACAAGCTGTCTCCTGCCACCCATGTGTTTAAACCAGAAAGTCTGCTCACACAACAGAAATATTTCTTACTTTATGTCTGATTCAGTCTAAACAGAATTTCACTGTAAGAATTTTAGTATGGTCATTTTCTTTCTCAAGAGGAAACAGTTACCATTAACAGATGTTTTAATTACTGCATCATTTTGGAAACATAACTGGTTTTCTTTTACTCTTTTTTTTTTTTTTTTTAATAAGCTATTCTTAGTTCAGTGTAGAGAGGGGAGAAATGGAAAAAAGAGATGCACTTAAGTTAAAAAAATGTTGAAACAAACTTTCTAAACAAATGGATAATAACTATTTGTATGCAAGATTTCTAAGTGACTAGAGAATAGTTACTTTCAGAATCTGTCCAAATTTTCAGTTTACACAGATTTAAAATCTTTTAATGATTTTTTTAAGAAAATCTTAATTTTTCATTGAGAAGGAATATATGTGGAAGATTTAGATATTCTTAATCATGAATAAAACCCTTGAAGAGATGTCAGTAAAAATTTCCACTTTCCACATTCTTTATACCTCTAAATCTCACAGGCTGAGGACTTGAGTCTTATTCTGTAGACTGAGGCAGAGTTTATACTTCTTTATGCTTCTAAATCTCATAGGTTGAGAATTTGATTCTTATTTTATAATTGAGGAAGAGTTACATGAGTTTTACTTCTAGTTTTATATAAGAGCAGTGAGATCTAGCAGTGATTTGCTTTCTTTAGTCTCTTTTAACAAATTAAATCCACTGTATCAGATATGTTATTCTACATGGTTATTCATACAGTTTGTTAAAAGATGGTATCCTACAAAGTGACAGAACTTATAAGATTTTCTGGTTGCCACTATTAGTATTTTGAATCTGATTTTGATTGTGGAACATAATCAATTTAATTTGCATGAAAAGTAACCTAGACAGTTTTAAATTATGCAGATTTTGTTAAGACTTTAAAGAAAAGAAATACACCTTCATGTGGTCAGATATGGCTGTTATTTTTAGTCTGATTTCAGGAATATAATCACAATGAATATGACATTAAGAGTTGTAAAATATTGTAAAAGACAAAATTCCACAGCTAACAAGGGTGACCTCAAAAGGCACAGTTCCCAACAATTATCTTGCCATTCAAATCAAAGAAGTGAGACTGCAGCAGAGTGATACATTTATTCTGTAATCTGTAAGTGAATCAGAGGGTCACAAGAGGATTTATCTGGTGAGAGAAGAGTGATGGAACAACGTACAACCACAGAAGTCATTACCTTTCCTATACAGTAAAAGCTATACTTTTTCAATAGATCACATTTTTTGCCATTGGACTTTCTCTCAAAATGTCTCTTTCCAAATTTTAAAGAAGAAAAAAGAATCAACTGTAATAGCACATGGAAAAATGTGCCATGTTAACACCATAAAATATAAATCAGTCTTTGAGATCAGTTTTAAATCCCAGGTATTACTTTCCTATTTGGAGGGAGAAATTACCTTGTATTTTTTCCCATTTTAAGATTGTCTGTCTAAGCATTTTATACTGCTTTCTCTGTAATTATTTTTAAAGTGTTCTCCCTCCACAGTTTAACACAAACAAACTTGCTGGTAGCATAGAGACTTAAACCAACTGAAAATGTATTTTGACTTTGAATGTTAACCTCCTTAAGACAAACCCTTCTAGGAAAAGTTCTGATTCCCTTCAGCTAACTTTTATGAGGAAATTTTTATGAATTTCTCATCAATCCCCCTCTATTATATTTATAACTATTTACTTCAGGTAGGGTACAATAACTTCCACTTATAGAACATGTTATGAAAACACTTTAGGCAAAGATTATGATTCTTTGTTCTCCTTTCTCTTCTGGAATATGATAAAAGGTAGCATTTGCAGACTTGTGAGAAGTATTTTCACATTCCTTGTATTAATTGCTTATTAGCATCAATCTTAACTGTGTGGTAAATTAGCTTTCACCTCTCTATATCGGTCAAGATTCTTGATTTGAAGAATACCAACTTTGTGAAGTATTTTTATCTTCTTCAAAGAAAACTGTCAGTTCTTTCTCTCAAGTTCAGACGTAATTACAGACCCCTTAGTAGGGAGAAACTACAAATTCTATTGACTAAAGGTAAACACAACTCCAAAAGAAAAATATTTTCAGTTTCTACTTATCTCAGTGATAGCCACCACCTGCTAGACTGACTTCCACCTTGTTTATATTGATCCCCAGCCAATTTTCTCATTAGAAAACAAAGTGGTTACAGAATTTCAGTCTTGAAGGATTTCAGATAAAAAGTCACATTTTACTGCATGGAGAACAAGTGAAAATTTTGTAGCAGGTAAAAAAATTTACTTTCTGATTATATCAAAAATGTCTTTGAAATGATTTCCATCTTGCAGAAAAAGTCCTTTTCTACCTGTTATAAAAATTTATTTTTCTACCATTTTTTAAGGAAAAAAATTACAAAAATAGAGGTGAAACAAAGGAGAAAAATAGTTTTTATCCTCTTACTGTTAATGTTCTATTAATCCTATAACCTAGAAAGAAAAATAAATTATTTCTGATAAATCCTGAAGTTACTTTTTTTTTTAAAGGGAAAAAATAATAAGGGGAGAGAAAGAGAGAAAGTCAGAAAAGTCAGGAAATGGTTATCATCATAGCATAGAATGACATTGTAAGTTTATTTAAAGGATATTTATCCATAAAAACAGTTGACAGACAAAAAGAAATATTGACTTAAAATAGAAAGTGAAAAACACTAAGAGGGCCTTAAAACCAAAATATATCTAGAGACTCGAATTTTCTCCCTCTTTTTTTTTTTTTCCCGAAAGAAATGCGATTTTGATCAGTAGGTTATCTGTATATATTATTTATGATAATATGGATATCTTTGGTCTTTCAGATTTTTTTTTTTTGTGAACACATTTCTGCACTAAAAAATAAAGAAATCTCAGCTCTAAATATTAATGTTAATGCCAGCAGAATGAAACAGAGGCCTATGGCTTTTGGAATAATAATTCAAGTGTATATATATAAGTACATAGTCTGCTGCTGGTCAAAATAATAAATATTATCATATTTTATTTGAGTTCTTAATGTCTTGAATATTTCAATGAGTCAATGCATCTTTTTGTGTTCATTCACATAAACTTGTTTTCCTGGAATAAAGTGTAAGAAAAAGAATTACAGCTTCTGGCAGTCATAAGTGCTTGAGATTTAGAATATATTTGTACTCCAGCTTTCCTAATTTTTCCCAATAAAATTATGAACTTAAATGTTACCTATTTGGGAGTTTTGTCTTAAAACCCATATCAGGTTTCTCAGAAGCTTAGGAACTCAAGAGCCTTAGCCAGTCTGTCTTGATCTGATGTAGTCATTCTTGTATATTTTTCTGATGCAATGGTAGTGTTGATCTGTTCAGAGGTTTAGATAGCAGAAAACTTATTTTATCAGGCATATCAGCTAAATAGAAACAGTTAGAAACATAGAAAGAATTGAACTTTTTCTTTTCAGTGATAACATTAGATTGGAAATAAGAAACATGGTGTTTGATCCTTGACCCAGTAATTTTGCACTACCAAGCACAGTTGATGAGAATCAACAGCTATTGAACTCCTCTCCTTTAGTTATTACCCATTGCTGTAGATGGAAGAATTTGTTAACCACTGATATGTTTATCATTAATAAGTCTTTCATTTACTCTTCTTGAGAAGTTAAAGCTATCAGTGAGTTAGAATGTCATTAATGAGGCTAGCAGAGATATCAAAAATGCATCATCTCAGAGTCAAGTAAAGGTACAGTCTAACAAAAATGGTCAACGTATAATAGCCAGATCCATGCCATGTAACTGCAGGTAACTAAAAGCTAATTTTCTAATTTAAAATAACAATCTAAGCTCTGTTTTTACTCATGGAAAACATCCTTTAAAGATCTAGTGTCATAGGTTATCCTTGGCTGGTTGACAGCTGCCCACCAAACCGTTCTCTCACTCCCCCTCCTCAAAAGGACACGGGAAGAAAATAAGATGACAAAGCTCACAGGCTGAGATAAAGACAGGGACATTGCTTAGCAGTTACTGTCAAACAGGCTCAACTTCAGGAAAATCAATTTAATTTATTGCTTATTGAAAATAGAGTAGGATGGTGAGAAAAAAAACTAAACTAAAATCACCATCCCTCCACCCCCCTCCCCTTCTTCCCAGGCTCAACTTCATTCCTTCCTTCCTGACTCTTCTACCTCCTCCCACCTTGAGCACCACAGGTGGGATGGGGAATGGGGGTTGCAATCAGATAATAACAGTTCATCTTTGCCGCTCCTTCCTCCTCACACTTTCCCCCTGCTTTAGTGTGGGATCCTTCCCAGAGGATAAGGCCCTTCACAAACTTCTCCAATATGGATCGTTCCCACAGGCTGCAGTTCTTCAAGAATTGCTCCAGCATGGGTCATCTCCATAGGCTACAGTACCTTAGGAATGACTGCTCCAATGTGAGTTCCCCTATGGGGACATAGTTCCTTCCAGAAAACCTGTTCCTGTGTGGGCTCCTTTCCACAGACCACAGTTCCTTTCAGAAGTCTGCTCCTATATGGGCTGTTCATGTGCTGCAGCTTCCTTCAGGACACCTCCATTTGCTGCCATGCGGGGTCCTCCAGGGGCTGCAGTGTGGGTATCTGCTGTGACATCATCCTCCATGGATTGCAGGAGGACAACCTACTTCACCATGGTGTTCTCCGTTGGCTGCAGAGGAACCTCAGCTCCAGCACCTGGACCACCTCCTTCCCTCCTTCACTGACTTTGGAGTCTGCAGGGTTGTTTCTCTCACCTTTTTCTCACTTCTCTATCTCACAGCTGCTGTGTAGGATTTTTATGCTTTCTTAAATATGTTTTCACAAAGACAACACCAGCTTGGCTGATGGGCTCAGCTGTGCCCTCTGGTGGGTCCATTTGAACTGGCTGGAACCATCTGCGTCTGGCATGGGACAGCCCCCAGCCTCTTTTCACAGAGGTCACCCCTGCAGCATCCCTGCTACCAAAACATTGCCATGTAAACCCAATACATCTCGACATGTCTAGAGAGAGATTTATGCCATTCCAGGATAAGTCTTAGTGACATTTTTAAAAAGTGCCTCAGGGCTGAGTTGAACAAAGAGGAGTAGTTTAGCCAGAGCAGTTTACTTTAATGTGATCAGGTGAAAAATGATGGCACCTTCTTTCTGAATTAATCTTAGGAGTGTTTGATCTTCATGAAACTGATAGCAACATGGATAATTCAAAAAGCACACTCAAAAGTAATCTTGAAGTGACTGGGCTTTGACTAAACTTGATTCAGGAACTCACTTGCATTTTTTTTGTAGTTTTCCAACAAATCAAGATTTTCACTTAGTTCTGCTTTACCATACTTATTTTTCCTAAATCCAAAATACAAAGTAAAACCCAAGAAGCTTTGATCCCCACGTGTATAGAATAATAATTTAAAAATGCTTTCAGAAACCTCTATAAAGCAAACTCACCAACTTCATACTTTCATAAAGTTATGGTTTAAAGAAAGTTTTAGAATTTGTTTTGTCTTCAGAAACTCTACAAAGTGACCGATGGTGTTGCAGCACTTTGGTAAGCAGCATATTAATCACAAGGAAAGACTACTATCACAAATTGTCAAATCAGGGAATTACAGCCCTAGTGGAGTTATACAGAAACTTTCATACATACCTGATCAAAAAGAGTCCTTTCTCGACTTTTTTCCCCAGTTTCTTTTAAATTGCAAGTTTTTGAGCAATTGATGAGTGAGTCTTTATAAGTGTTCTCCTGGACTTTGTTCAGAAGTTCAAACAACTCTGGGAGCTAGAAGAGACATCTGATGAAACCTTAAGACCTTGAAAATAAAAAGAATATTTTCTCAAAGTTTTATAAAAGGTGCCAGGCTGTGTGAAGTACTGCAACCATTGTGAGGTTTTAAAGATAGGCATAGAAGTTATGTTATATTTTGCTTAGAAAAAAATTATGCAGCTAGAAAAACAGAAGAATCAAGACATCACCTTATATAATAAGTTCAAGATTTTAGGGGAATGCTGCCTTTTGGAGGAGCTTCTCTTGAAACTGTTTTCAAAAGCTGAGAGGAAGAGAAACATTTATTCAACCATAAGGAAACTGGTCTTTAAAAAGGACCTGGAGTTTAGGTTCCAAATGTCATTTACTTCTAAATGCACTGTTAAACTCATTGAAGGATATTTATGAGCAGCACTGCATTTCTGGTTTTACAGTATTTTTGTATGTTGCAAACTTTGAGAATAAAATATTCAGTCGTCTTATGAAAAGTATTCCCTGTCTAAATGGCATACAGAGGTGAAAGTGTATCTTAAAAATACAGTAAACCTTATGTTTCTTATCATTATCTTGGTAATACTGGTTTATTATGTTCTTATCATCTCCAGGTATGTAGGAAAGAGAATAACTCTTTTTTCCTTTGTCCTCCCATTCCTATCAAAGCAAAAAGTGGAAAATGAAAAATTGCTTAGAGAATAGTTTTATGTTTGTGCAAAATCAAGCCTCACAGTTATATTGTTCTTGCAATTTTTGACTAATTCTACTGTTACAATTTTGTTATCCTTTTCTTTTAACATAACAGCATTTTCATTTGGGGAAAACAAATAAAAATAAAAAAAAAATCAGAACACATTTTGTGATAAGCCACTGGGGCCACAATGCATCTTGTAACTTGTAAATCAGAATGTGGTGGTCATATTATTATATGAAATCAACTATAATATGTTAAAAAACTCCAGCCAAACCCCAAAACCCTGCTGAAATGTCCCTTTATGACATCTGTCCATGCTTATAAAATGTTTTATAGTTTAATGCTCTTTGTGTAGCTGTCTCAGTGCTTATTCACAGCTACTTTTCAAGGTCCATGTTAGAGAGACCTTGACAGGTAATTTTGCATAGAAAAACCCAGAGACTTCACATGACCTCAAATGATGTATCGGAGGAAATGTTTCAAAATGACTAACCTCCCTTTACTACTTTTTTTTCCAATAAAACAGTCTATTCTTTAATCCTGACACACTTTTGTAATTCACCCTTTCCCTAACTTAAGACAAAAAGGCCACACTGACAGCCCTGATGATTTAGTATCGTATCTTTTAACAGCATCCTTTTATGCATCTCCTTTCACAGACTGAATGTTGCTTCATCGTTTCTCTGCTTTTTCTACTAGTATATAGCAGTTTTACAGCAAAGGTACGAATACTAATAGCTGAAACATCAGTCTTGTTAACCTTGATGGTAAAATTCTCATTGACTTCAGTGTGGTAAAATTTCTCTCACAGCTGGCTGTCTTAGAAACATTGAGAGACATAGATTGACCTTTTTCCTCCTCTTCCTACAGAAAATTTAAGCAAAATTTCTTTAATCTTTTAGTTTATAACGTCAAAAATTTCCAGTGTATTTTGTAATCAAATAGTCCATTGACAGGGACATTGGATGAAATAAAAAATGATTGACTGATCATTCTTTGTAAACTTATAACGATTAAGAGTATTTTTCTTCATGCTCAGTGAAAGGCAAAGCATTCTAATGATCTTTTCTTTGTATTTGAACCTTTAAAGAGTAGATTATAATATAAACATAAATGTAAACAAAGGGGGTTCCAAAAATAAAACCCCTCTTTCACTATCAAAATAATCAAATTAAACTGAAAAGTATGGTTATTTCTCCTGCTCTAATGAAACATAGCAAATGCAGTCATAGTGGGTTAAATTTATGATGTGTAAACTGATCTTTTATTTTCAGCAAACCAAAAATATTGGTGATATATGTGTTATCTTACACTCAGCATTACTTCAGATGGAAAGAAACTGGGGTAGAAGAAAATCACGAAGGAAAAAATACATAATAAAACATACCATCGTCTTCCACGAAAATAAATGAGATCATTGCTTCAAACCATACTGATGGGTTATAAGGTGATGATTTAGATAAAAACTAAGAACAAATAATTATTAATAGAGAATTCATACATATTGTTTGCATACTTTTTGATGCTGACACCACATAAAAATATTTTGCTACAGACCCTGACAATCGCACAAGAGGAAGAAGTCTAAAGTATTGTATTCAGGAGTCTAAACACACCTTTCACTATGACCTTGAAACTCTACAACTGAAGATGACCAAAAAAAGCTGAGTGTTACTTGGAAATATTTGTTTCAACAGTCAAAAACAGTGTGGTAGAAAAGATGATATAGATGAATATGTAATATTTCATCAGCTGTTATTGTCCTCAGCTTCATCTTCTTTCAGTTTGGATTTCTATGACTTTTTGTATGGTACAATTCTGTATATATTTGTTCAGGAAACATCAGTTCTTCAGGAGGGCCTTTTTAAATTCCTGAAAGAGAACATAATTAATAACAATATCATTACTATATACAATGAAATACACATAATTGACACAAAATAACACATCATGTTTGAGAAGTATTATTAAGTCCTTATTCCACTAACACAAAAAGGACAAGATTAAATAACAGAAATCAACTTTGGTTAACAGACTGCAAAGTTACAATTATGAGATGCTCCTTACTGAATTTTAATTCTTAACTATTTGGAATTATTCAGAGTTATGTCTGTTTTTTCCTTTGCTAGAATAATTTCTTGTGTTGGATACAATTTTCTGTGTTTCAGAACTTGGCTTGACATTGCACTACTTTGATTTTTTAGATAATGCTTAAATTTTTTACATATGAAACACATTAGCAATTTGCTCTATATCTTGCTTTACACACACACACACACACACACACACACTTAATAACTTGCTTATATGTGGCCAGGGAAAGACCAATGCTTTTGCTTCAACTCTTCCTGCTACCTACAGTGAGCCACACAGGTGCTAAACAAGGCCATATTGCTTTATCAGTCTCCTTTTGTTGCTGGTAAATATGTAGCTGAAAATAAAGTACGTTTTATCATACTATGACATGTTGACTGGGAACTAGCCCTCCACATGCACTGATAACATGAAACAGCTTGAATATTACTCAGTCAACAGAATTTCTCACAACACTTCAAAAATAAATCATCAAACAGTATTTTGGGTTCCATTAAGGGGGGGGGGGGGGGGGGGGGAAGCTTTTCTTTCAATATGTGAAGTGATACTCACAGGTTATTTCCAAAATTGACTCTATTTTCCTTTTTAAGAAATCCCATTCATTTTAAAAGCCAGCCATACAGTGATGGAAATAGAGGAAAATTGCAGTCATTAAATGCAGACAGGAAATGTGTGTACCAGCTTTAGCTCAACATGAAAATTAAATCCAAACTGCTACAAAATAGGTCTGTGTTTTAATGTTAATTGTTCACATGCCCTCAATACAATTTATTCACACAAATGTACTGCATTAGCCAAGCTTGTCACTTCTACAATTTTTGTTGTTGTTGTTTTGTAAATGCCATCTCATTTTGTGTCCATTTGGGAATTTAGGTAAGCTGCTTTAGTTGTAAGAAAGTTCTGAGCATAACATTTAAGGCTGCTGCAGCAGTTTCATGGATCATTAACAATTTGCTAATATTGTTTTAGCTTGCAAATTAGTGCAGCTTAGTGACTAAGGAAAGGTTCCATAGCTGTCATCAGTCAGACTAAAATTCTTCATGCATGAGATGAAAAACGATTTTTAGCCTTTGAGGCTCAGACAGCAATTACTGTAACAAAAAAAAAAAAAAAAGGAAAAAAAGTAGGGGGTGGGGGGAGGAGTGAAGGGGATAAAGAAAGCTATATAAAATGCTGTTAACAATTCTCTTATATTTATTTCTTATTGCACTAGAAAAGAACTAAGACATGCTGTGTAACCATGCCTTATGTTTCCTGCTATATTAATGAAGTGACAAACTTTAGAGGGAAAAAAGAACCTTTCCTAGGAAATGACAAGAGATTAGTGAATAAAGAAAGAGGAAAAAAAAACCAAAACAAATCCAAACCCAAACCCAAAACCTGGGAGTTTAGAAATATATTTCCTTCAGCCATCCGCCTACTCTTTTTGCATTTGCTATTCTTGAACATTTGAGTGACTAAGTTTTATTCACACAAATGCTCACAGAAACCAAATCCTTAGCTTCCATGCTCTTGCACTCACAGATAGCAAATTCTAAACACTGTGTACACATGTCTTCATGGAAAAGGAAAATGTCAGGCTTCTCATATTCTCTTGGCAGAGACCTACAGCACTACAGCACTACCATTAGGAAGCCAACATGCAGTTCCTGGGGACCACTCAACAAACAAGTGCAAATTTTGTTATCACTGAATTTCTTCAGAGCAACTAGAAGTTTCAGTCCACACAGTCTGAATGTACAGCTCAGTATGGGGTTTCCTTGCCTGCCTCTTCAGCAGAGCAGAGGGCAAGGATGGATGCATGATAGAGAGTGGCAAGGCAGAAACTCTAGTGAGTTATGCTACTCTCTTATAGCATAAGCTAGTAGGTGATCAGTGTATTCAGCTTCACTCATACCAGCAATAAAGTAGATTTCTCATCAGGTTGTTGTTAATCTTCCTTTTAACCAAGCCCTCTCACTCCAAAATATTTTTCTCTCATCCATCATCTTTAAATTCATTCATACTCTCTTTTCCTATTGCTTTCTCTGCACACCTCCTTGCAGCCTTCTCCAGTTTCACATTTTCACAAAACTTCCTATCAGATCTCCCGCTTTCCTGTTGCTCTCCTCTGTTACTTCTGGTATCTGTCTTGATCTCATCTACCTCATCGTGTCTCTACAGTCGTCTCTTTCAAGTATTTCACTTCTTTATGGAAGCTCATAAACTCTGTCCAGCCATATGCAAACTGCATTAAAGAAATAGAGAAAGAACAATATAAAGTGACAACAATGTTATTGCGATAATACTTTTTGTCTTCTTCAAACTACATACTTCTCTTTGTATCAGGGATTGTACAGATTGTTTTTCACTTGTCAATCAGAAATGCATGCAGAAAAAGGCATGTGCCTGTACAGCAGTGATTGCAGTTCTCACTTAAAACCCTGGTTTCTCTAGTAGAGAGGTGGGGCATTAATCTGAGAACAGGCATTGTTGTAGTGCCATCCTATTTTGTAAAGTTCTGCCAAGGCCACTGGAAAGAAAGACTTAAATTTTCCAATCTATCAAAATGCTTTTCAGGATCAGAGTCTAAGTTCTTTATGTTTAGGGAGGGATAGAACTTAAGCATCAGACATATCCATAAAACTCCATAAACAATCCATAACTCAATATTAGTAATCAAGATCATGCATAAACACGGGAAACATATTGAGACAGAACACTATTTTGTCACTGTCCCACAAGCTAGAATCTTAAGTTCATCAATATTTTCTAAAATAAAGAGGCCACTGTAACCAAAAATAAGAAAGTTTTTAAATAACTTTTTTTAATTTTTCTTTTTGGGCCTATGTTTACAAAACATAGACTCATTTCTCTTTTTCCTGCCTTTTAAAATATTTTATTTCTGTCTGTTTTCCAAGTGTTTCAGATGAGTTATCTTTCTAAGAAACAGAAATCATATCACATAATTTATGTGACTAACCAAAACTCAAAACAACTCTTTTTTATTGGACAATTACAAAATTGTTCCAGTCAATCAATAGAGTAAGAAGCCAGAGGCAAATAAATGGACAAACAAGTTTTGTGAACAAGAAATAAAAATTTTGATGAGTTATTTGATAGAAATATTTTGCTTAGATTTGTTTTAAGATATTAATTAATTTTAAAAGGTAGATTTATCAGACAGAAAAATTTGATTAACCATTATTATAAAAAGGCTTTCAGTCTGTCATTTTTTAAGACATATTTTAAAATGGTAAAAAAACTTACCAGCTCTGATTTCAAATTCAGCTTAACTTAATGTGAAAGGAATGATCTTCTAATTAAGTAGTGCCGTCAAAGAGCATAGCTGTCTGTGTTACATCCTTGTCAAATAATGCTGGTTAATACATGGAGTTAGGATCTTATGCTTGCCTTAAGTTTTATGCTAAAGACTACTCCCAGCTAACTGGTTGGTACACAGTTAATCACGGCTGTCACATCATAACTGGCAAATGTGAAACTAGATAGATCTTTGTACCAGAAGTTTGCAGTACGAAGAAATTTGGTGAGCTTGATAATTAAAACAAGGGTCATAAATTTTTTTTTAAGTTTCTCTAAGTGATGAATTTTGAATTTGGGAACAATAAAAAAAGAAATACTGGCAATTACTGAGCCAGTGAGGAGCAATATATAAAATAATGCTTCGATAACGATTTTAACTGTTTTTTTTAACATTGTCATTTTGAAGATAGTTATATGCAAAAGAGCCTGTGAAATCAGGTGATTGCATTTTAACATTTCACCTTGATTGCAATAAAAAATTACAGTATAAACAAGAATCTTGATATGCCAAAATGTTTACTTAATCATATTCTACGTTTCAGGATGTCTTAAACTGTACAGAGATAACATATATTTTCTTGGTATGTTAAGTCTTAATCACACTTCTGGTAGTGTAAACCATATATATATTTCTAATTATGTCATTTATAGTCAAATTATCCAACAGAACAGTTATTACAGTTAGATTTATTTTATACCCCTACTGTATCTGAGAAACATAATGCAATCCATCAAACAAAAAAGTAATAAATTATTGCTGTTTCTTACCATTTATAAGGACGTTGTTATCAGCTTGACAAAATGAGTTATGAGTCCTATTTTTCAGACTTCACTTTCCTTTAAAAGTTAATTTTGGTACATCAGATACCTAAAATTAAAAATAAAAAATACTAATAAAAAAAAGGACAGAGAGAAAGAAAGCACTTCTCTCTAAATATTTCCAAAAGACTGCCTTTTACTTGTTTCGTTTACTAATGTAATAAATCTGGTGTTGTTTTACCTAACAAGAACATAGTATATGTTCTAGTAAAAGAATTTATTTCATAGTCAACATATCTATTATGGGGTGTAAATCTTTGCTCTCAATAAATAAATAACCCATATTTATGCATTTAGTCAAGAAAAAAACAAAAAAAAAAATTAAAAAAAGAATATAAATTTCTTTAAATATATTACAGATTTCCCAGTTAATATTTAAAAAAAACATTTAGTCAAACATTTCATTCAACAACTGTTGATGAAAACATCTAAAATGGAAACCAGTAGAGGTGTTTTAGTTTTACCTCTGGGTTGTACAATTTGTCTTTCTCTATTGTCAGACAGAGTATTTATTTATTTATTTATTCCTCTTTATTTATTTAGTTAGTTAAAAAGATTCCATTCACATCTAAATTATTACACAACTTTAACCTTCCAGCATAGCAGCCATGGTGAGCATGATGATGAATTAAAAAAGAAAAGAACCCCTCCACTTACAATAAGTTAACTTTTCTCCCTGCCACACAGAATGGAAACTGAATAGAAAATGATAATGTTTCTACTACATTATCTCCTTATTGGTAAGCAATGAAGGATGACTCTCATGGAGCAGGTTAAATAAACTGTCTAGTATTTAAATGGAACTGATGCTTCATAAATTAACTTTTAGTATTATCCTATTATATATTGTATTTATTGTAGTATTAAATATTTAGGTTTTCTAAAGAAGCATAATGATTTAATTAAAGAAGATAAAATTATAGGCTTTCTTGAAAATACTGATACAAAGACAGGGTTTTCTAAGAGGTATTTGTGCTGTTTATAAACCAACTCTCATTTGAATTTTTTCTATTAATGGAAAAATCTGCCTGTTCTCAGGGCTCCATGAATTAGGCATAAACATCAGTAGTTTGACTGTACTAGTCAAAATGGTGATCTAATCAGTTCTTAAGGCAAAGGAAATCCTTGCCATCACACCCCTCCAAAATTTTTCTGGCTTTTAACTGTGCTAGAACCTAATTCTTTCTACTTTCAGCTAGCAAACACCAAAAAGCAAACACCAAGTGAAAATCCAATATAAAATTGATATTATATCATTAAAGAATTTCATTAAATTACTCAAATCATGCAAAACTCACTATGCTCCCTGCAGTCCTGTAGCAAAAATATCCACTAAATCATAATTTATTTAAAAATAATTTACTAAACAGAGTACACTCACCAAAAGAATACTACCAACTGTAAGGAGTGTAGACAACATTTTTGCTAGCTGTACTACTCTTTTTCCAAAAAGCTGGAATAATTTGTAGTTAATTCCTCATTGCTTCTATGCATAATGCAGATGAAAATATAGTGTCTATTCACTAGGAATTTTACTGTTTTTAGAACCGGATAAACTGAGCCTGTATATTGTCAAAGGACACATATATCTCATTAAATTAAAAAAAAAAAAAAAAAATCACAACCAAAGCAAAATAAACTGTCAAATGTAACAGTCATATGTTTAAAATTTCTTTTTCCAAAAAACTTTCAAGCATATTTTGACAGCAAACATATTCAGTAAAACACTATTCTAAAAATTAAATTTAAATATATTGACATTATTTAATAAATAATCTTACACTTAATGTCACATATCTTATAAGACCAAACAACTCATTGTGAATGTACATTGCTCAAACTATGCTTACAACATCATTGTGGGCAGAATTACAACAGAGCATTCACACCTTCCAGCACACGAAATTTGTTAATGTTCTTCATGCCATAAAAAAATAAAATAAAAAAAAACAAAACCACAAACAAAAAGACAAAACACCAGACTCCCAAAAATCCCCCAAACCAACCACCAACTAAGAATATTATTTTATTTAATTGTTGCTAATTATTTGTTATAAACATTTTTACAGAAATAACTGACAGAGAATGTGGTCTCTAATCAAAATTTTAACTGGCCTAAAACTGTTCAGAATGTGTTTTCAAAAATTGATAAACTACATGTCTAAAAGTAGACTAAGAGACAAAGAACAGGTTCATTCATTGCTTCCTGGGCAGGAAGGAGGATGCAAATTAGTATCACTAAAAATCTCTTTCCACAGTCATTCTGAAGCTGGAAAGAAATTACAGTTTCCAGATACTTGCTGACAAGCTAGTGCTGATAGGTACAGTTCTTGAAGATACTTGGTTGCTGAAGTCGAGGTAAGCAAGTGTCAGAGCTCTTTGATGAGAGAAACTGGAACTGATATGGGCTTGTCTTCTTTATTTTCTGTTTAGCTTCATGCTGGATGGGTTTTTGCTGTTTTCAGCCCTTCCCAAAATGGGACCCTATCTGCTACCAGCACTGCTTCTTTTGATTTTAGTTTTGCCAGTCATCTTTCTTCTGTATTCAGAAAGATGTCCTGACTCTTTGCAGAAACTTTTATCGTTTGTGTGTCTTCTGAGGCAACTATATGTCTTTGCTATTTTGGAGCTCACATACTTTCGTATACATTGTAACAGGAATGCCATCACAATGTTATCAAGTACTTGTATATTGCTGAAGTACTTGTATACTGCTGTTGATCACACTAAATTCATACAGGTTTGGTATGTTCATACTTGTAAGTAAATTAATATTTATGTATTTTGTAAGTAAATGAATATCAACTATATCCAGATTTATACAATTATAATTAACAGGTGTCACAGGTCTCTTCTTTGGCAACAAAAGGAGAGAGAAATGAACATGTATTTTACACAATGTTGTTCTTTCTTTTCCATATAAGTAAACCAAAAGACTTTTCTGTTTCACTGTGAGAGGAATCAAATACTGTATATATGAAAAATTGCACATTTATTTGAGTTGGCTTTTATCTCTAATCTTAATAAATTTACTGTTCAAATAGTACAAAACCCTGGCCATTGCTTAGATAACTTCATTAAAATTGTCCATGAGATGTATTCCCAGGATATGGAAACTTTGTCAAAATAATACCACAGAAGAATGAGGATACAGCCCAAAAGTCACAGAAGTCAGAGGAAATGTAGATGAAGCAAGCAAACAAACAAGCAAACAAATCATGGCTGAAAATACTACTGGTTGGTTTAATACACTTGCTGAAATGCTGTGATGCCTTCAAATGCCAAGACACTGGGAAGTTTGTGTGTGATCTGGATCCCATAGAACCACATCAAGTTAAACGTCTTTGAGGACTCCTATCAGGCAGGTTTAGATGAATATTCCCACTCTTCAGGTTCAACCTTAAAAGTTAGATTCACTTCATCTACCTGATCTCTGTAAATAAGTTAAATTTGGTTCATTTCAAGCCTATATTTCTGTAACAATTCTGAAGTCAAAGAAAGCCAAGTTTAACCAAAGAGTTAACTTTTGATTGAAAATCTAGGCCACTGAAAATCTATGCTATGCTAAAGGTTATTTCTAACCCCTAATTATTTCAGCTAATTTGATTGCTACTATAAATTAGGGGTTGGGTTTATTTTCCTAAATTCTTAACCTGACACACACCTTCAGATTTGTGGACCTGTGTGTGAGGTGATCATGCCTAGCTGGGGCTAGGTGCAAGGTGGTTCTCATATCTAATAAACATATTTTATAATAAAAAATAAAACTGTTTTAAAACACTGTTCTTCAGTGGGAAAAAAACAAACAACTCCTCCCCCCCCCCCCCCCCCAAACAAAAAGATATTCTAAAACCTTCAAAAATAATGAGACAAAAAACCAAAAGAAGGCATCAAAAATAGGGAATAGACTAAGAGGTCTTTCATAATTTCATGTGGGGAAAGGCAAAGTTTCAAGTCCCCACCTGATAGATGACAGTTTGGTAAATATGACAGCCTCATTTAGTCTCTCCTTTGGATCTGTGTTTCTTTATGTAAATAAAGAAAGACAAATTTGATTAACCAAGTTTTTTATACCCTACATGAGGAAAATGTTATTTAACCCTGGGATCAGTCTTTCATTGGCCAAATAAATATTTATTTGTACATACACATAAATTGCTAGCAGGATGAAATACTGAGAAAAGAGATTCCTGATGAATTAGGGCACAAAGCTGGAATGGAAAACACAACCTGTGAGGGAGGTACCCTGTGGTCACCAGACGGATTTGAAGCCAGGACTCTCCTGTGTAATTCTTTTCTTCAGTTTCAACAAAAGCTTTGCTATAAATGTCTGAAATAATTTGTTCAAGAAAATCCAGTCTATACTGTTTACTAAGGGCGCTTAATGTCTTTTTTTCTGATGGAGAAAAATGGTTTGTTGGCAATTTTCTGCTGACCTGTATATAAGAACAGGAATATACACAATGCGTTACAGAATGAAAATACTCTTTTAAACCTAACCCTGCCTCCCAAGCTTCTCCTATATTTGCTGTCTCAAAGAGAAACACCTTAAGATCAGATATGTGTTCCCTTAAGCTAGACAAACATGGCACATATGAAGCACTATTATGCTTCCAAATGAACACAATAGAAAAAGTGGAATATATCAAGACATGATGTAACAAAGATGTCCCAGCATTGGAGATATATTTGGGAAAATTTGTCAGCTATTTTGACATATAGGAACTTTCAGCATGCAGTGTAGGTCATTTCTGTGTCAGTCCCAGCATCAGGGGAAAAAAAAAAAAAAAGAAAGAAAAAGAAAGAAAAGGAGAACATAATTGCATACCCAATTTTAAATTAAATTCAGTGTTCTACAAAACCATTGATCCAGCAAATGTGCTTTCTACTGACAGGAAACAGCAAGCCTATGCTGTTCTGCATGGAAAGGGGAGCCAGGAACTGGAAATCACAGCAGGCAGGCAGGGCAGCAACTCTACCACCAAGGGACACCATTACAGAGTACACATGCAAGAAGAGCAGAGGATTGGTGGCAGTGACCAGGGTCAACCACCAGCCCTGTGATTGCCAGCCACATCCTTACTGACAATGCAGGTCTGAGATCAGGCCAGGAAGCCAAGTAAGCAAGGCCAGGTCAGGGACAGCAAGGTGCAGTACTGGGCAGAGGCACAGCTGCAACAAAACTCACACAAGGACCTAGGGCAAGGGCCTGAACTTAAATACAATTTCCAGGCAAAAGGGACAGAGATCCCAGAAGAAGCTCCCACAGTTCATTCTCACAGCTTATGTGTTTTCACAACAGTTTGATCCCAAGTTACGCAGCTGAGCAAAACCAGAGCTGATTCTGAACACAGAGAGCCAAACCCCTAGGAGTTGGGGAAGAGGCTGCAGATCCTGTTAGTTCCCTCAGTGTCCTGATACCTGCATCAGTCAACTTTTTTTCCAGTCAACAGGGATTTAAATGCTGTGAGAGTTTAAATCTCAGCCTTTGGAAAGGACAGGACATTTCAGAGAAGCAGACTATTGCCTCAAGATTTCCAGCAGTTTTTCCTTTGATTTGACTAAGTCAGTACTGTACAGCCATTTCAGTTTTGGCAGGTACTCAGATTGGAGGGCATTAAAAAATACGAACATAGCAAAACAAATCTAGCAACTAGCTTTACACACTCACACGCAAAAAAATATCAAAAAGGTGGAGGTTTTTTATACAGTTTTGAAGGATCCCACTTTAACTTCCTTTGCAGATATTAAGAGTTTGGAAATAGAAGTGTATGTGAGTTCCATTTATCTAATTGATTTGCCATCTTTTAGCCAGAAGAAAGCACTCTTCCAACTGTTTCAGTAGCACTTTCAAGAGACTGTAATGCATTTAAATTGTTTCAATTAAATTTGGTTTTAGCTGCTTGTTTAACAGTTCTAACAAATTGTGAACCCTTTATCTCAAAGCTTATAAACAAAATTCATTACAAAAATTAATTAAAATTCTTCAATGTATTTTTTACACTGAAGAATCTTTTACTTTACAGGTGGGTAGATGTTAAGTTTGGTATAGGAAACCTTTTTATTCCCATATTCCTTTTACAACTTTAAATAAGAGTCTTCCTTAAACTGAAGTTTAGGAAGGAATGACTTTTAAGCTTTGGGAGCTGGGAAGCAGACACAAAATTTCTACGGCACATAGAAAAATGTTTCCTCAAATGTCTACTGATTCATGTGGAGTATGACTAACATAAGATGTCAGACTCTTTTTCATCTGAGAAGGATTTTTTCTTTCTCCTAGGTTGAGTTGGACACTATGATGTTTTGTTCCCTCCTTATTGCAGTACAGAGATCTTGTTTGTCATCTGGACTGTAAATTTTAGTGAATAGACCACATAGCTTTGTACCTTAAGGTTATTGAGTTTGAGCACTAGCGTCATGTACCTCAAGTCTACATATTGTAAACTTTATTTGCAGTATGTATATGATCCATTCAGACAAGAGGTGATGCTCTAGTGTTTTGTTCCCTCCATAGTAATCTGCAGACAAGTTTATTGACATCTTTTAAAAACAGAAGGGATTAAACATAGCCAAAGCATTTCAGAATAATAAACCTTTAAAAATTAAAGTCTGCAACACTGTTTCAGAGCATTGATTCAATTACTGTGAAACTGATTTCTGGTTGTGGTTAATGATGTGGAACGAGTATGTGATGAGGTCTAATGTCAGACCACTACCAGGTGTTCGAAATTATGGAAGGAAGTTACCTACTTTGAAACCTTTATTGTTAAATAATACCCAGCCTGCTTCAACTGCATTCATAATAGCCTCATTTTTACTTATGACACCTAACAGGATAAGGAATAAAACCATTGAACTCAATAAATTTTAATCAACACTAGTCAAAGTAAATTAAAAGAAACACAATTTTTTTTCCATGTTAAAAAAAACACATAGCAAACATAGGTCAAAGTATGATGAAAGTGGTTTGAAGAGCTACATTCATTCCATTTTTTCCAGGACTAGCTCCACTTCAGAGGTATGAAAACTGTTTTGATAGAAATTCAGGTCCGTATCACATGTCTACAGAGTAAATCCAGAACCATATTGTTATATTCATGAACAAAAGACAACAAAACCACCTCTGAATTTCTACTCTTGTAATCACATCTGTAAAAGCAGATTAGGAACATTTTGCTTTTGCAAATTAAATGCAAATGAGCTAGCTGCAGAAGGAACAACGCACTAGAGAATCAGACCTATCATCCACAGAAGGGATCTTCAGCAACTGCCCAACATTACAGAATTGCATCAAGGAAGGAAGAAGTTGTTTGCAAACTACTAGGAACTTTTTCCTTCATTTAAAACAACCTAAACCATATCATTTATGATAAAACTTCTGATTTATAGAACTAATCTTCATTCTTTAGCAGTTTGCTGACCATTTAGGATATCATTAAAAATAGTCATAGTAATTTGGCTATTTAAGTTGAATCTCTTCCTGCTAAGTTAAATCTCCCCCATTAACAATTTAGAGCAATTCTCTTGAATTTGAAAATGGTATAGCCATATGCTTAGTTTTATGTTCAGTTATGTAGCTACAAGCTTGAAGACTACATAAGAATTATCAGATATTTAATTTGTGAGCTTCTCGGGGTCCCAGTGTCTGGGAACACAAGATGTTTTGCCAGAACTCCTCTGACACCTTTTCCAGTACAAACCAAAGATGTTGCAAGTGAAGATAAACTGCCTCTGATATATTTCCTTTTCTTACCCTAACTGGTTTCCTAGTTTTCACTAAGCTACTTGTTTTACTGTGAAAGATTCACCATACTTGTAATTTTGGGATTGATGGTGTGAGTGGAATCAGGACTGAGATTTCTATTAGTCACCACCAAAGAAAATGACACTTGGCGGCCTCCTGGGTTGCCTTCTGCCCTTGGCCCAGGACCCTTTTCATCCCCCTGGGGCTGTCAGTCCCTGCCCCAGGGATGCTGCGGCAGGGCCACAGGACCGTTCCTGGCCTGCCTCGGCCCATCTCCAGGCCCATGGAGATGCACAATGCCCCCAGCTGACCCCTGGCCTGCTCTGTGCTGTGCCCTACCCTTTGGCTTTTGGTGGTGGGACAGGCCCTGGCCGTGAAGCCCTGCCCTGACACCCCACAGGGATCCTCCTTGGCCCCCAGCACCTTGCCCAGGAGACCAACCAACCCTCACAGTGCTCTGATACAAACCAGCAAGCTTTAGCTTTTACTCTGTAATGTTTTGACCAGAGGGGACTGATATTTGTGTTCCTTACGCATATTCTGTTTAGTGACTGAATGAACATCATAGTATTTATATTATGATGCAGATAACTGCTTGTAATATATACTTTTTTCATGTACAATATTTTGTCACTGCTTTCAGCACAGATTTAAAGAAATCTGTTCAGATTTTCACTTGTGTTAGGCACAGCTCAACCAAAGAAACCCCAATGAGAGGCACAATTAGCTACAAGTGTTAGGCACAATTCGTCAAGCAGGTCTTTCAAGGAATGAAAGCCATTCTTTGGCTGGCACCAAAGAATGCCAAAAGAGTTGGTTGGTTATATTTTATTTTAGCACTTCTTTGACATGTGGCACGATTCATGGGTTAGCCATCTTGCATCCTGAATTAGATCAGAATTGGAATTAATCAGATTATTGACAGTCAGTATTCATAGGATTCAACAGAGCTGGTTTTCTTGACTTTCTTTTTTTCAGAGTAAGTCATCTATTTTAAATACCTACTTTAGGATTACTGGCTCAGTCACACATGCACACACATACACATGAAGACAGGAGCAATAAATCCCACCAGGCATGTCACAGTATAGAAAGTATCCTATTCTCAGTTATTGTCCTAGACTTTTCCAATCAAAGATATGTCAGAAGGAAGTCTCATTTTTAGGTTAAATTTCTTACAGTCAGAGGTAGAAGGCACAGTCCTGCAGCACAACTTTGATGTGAGTATTCTACAAAGACACAGAAGAAACCAATTTTATCTTTAAGATTCATAACTTCCTTAGGGAAATTGCCAATATAACATATTTTTTCCCACTGTACACTCTCACTTCTTCCCTAGGTAGTTCAAACCTGACACTGTCCCAATTCTGGACAACACATCACAGGGATCCCCAAACCTGAGCATAAACCCCATTTGGGTCAGAGTAGAGAAACTATGCAGCCTGAATTTGAGATTCTGAGTTGAGTTGGAAATCCTGGTAGCTAGGGATAAAATCATATGAATCTATTTCCTTAAAGATAAGGGCTATCAAACTGAGACTGCATTCTTACCTAGGCACTCCTCTGATGGGAAATCTGCTTTAATTAACTGCAACAAGATAATTCCTAATCAGTTTAAGAGAAAAAAAAACAACAAAATAAATCTTGCTGAAAAGGGTACAATATCAGCACATGAGTTCTTACCTTACTGTAATAGTTCACTTTAATCTCATCTTAATATAAACTGATACAACTTCCTTATTTATAAAACTACAAAGAAATGTAACTGGGATAGACATTCAAATTCATGAACTTTTAAAGCTGATTATTCATTTCATACCAATGACTATTAATTTCAAAGAAAAATGTTTCCAAATCGATTAGACTGTTTTGAAATTGTTAGTCAACACACCTAGAACCCTGTGGTGTTGTTATGACAGCCACTTTAAAACCAAGGAAAGATTTATTTGCTATATGCTTGAGAAGGTCAGAGAGAAAAGTACTTACACAAGGACAATGCACACAATTTTATATAAACACAACAAGGTAGTAAGTTCAAATATTTGTGCAAATAGAAATAATTCTTGCCTGTCATTTTTAAAATGACCTACCGATTAAAAGAGCATACCAAAGTATTTGTGATGAATTTGAAGAGGCAGTAATTCAGTTTTTCACACAGACCAGTGAGACTGGGCATGTTTCACTCAGATTGGTTTGTTAAATATTTTATAGATCAGTTTTCTGCTTCTATTGAATTGAAGTGTAATCATCACATAATATTTTCTTTACTACCAAGGAACATGTCAGGAAGCTTTTTATATTTGATTATTTATTTCTAGGGTAGTTAATTTATTCATCAGCATTACTTGGTTACTGTACCTGTCTTCAAGAGCAATTTTAGTTGACGTAATCTGACAGAACCGTTATGATGAATCAACAAACCTGGCAATCTGAATAGAATAATCCTTAATGTTAGCTATTAGAATGTATCAATTGTTTCTTGTCTCTCAGAGAACAAAACAAACCAAACCAACCAACCAACCAACCAAACAAACAAAAAAAAACAAACAAAAAAACAATCGCATACAAAAAACCCCAACCTGTCACTGATTTAATTGCTGACAGTAATACACAAAAGCTGTTTATTACAAAAGATGTTTTCAGCATGCTATGATTATACTGGGCCTGGCTGGAATGGAGTTAACTTTCTTCATAGCTTTAGATTTGTGACTAAACCAATGGCCATGATACACGAACATTTTGGCTATTGCTGAACAGTACTTGCCGATGACAAGGCTTTCTCTTTTTCTTACTCTGCTCAACCTGCCCCTTCAACAAATGGACTGGGGTGGGCAAGAATTTGGGAGGGGACACAGCTGGGACAGCTAATCCAAACTGACCAAAGGGATGTTCCATACCATATGACATCCTGCTCAGCAATAAATACTGCAGGGGAGGGTGTCTTCCAGGATGGCTGTTGCTCAGAGATTGGCTGGGCATCAGTCTGCCACGGAGGTGGTGAGTAATTGTCTTTGTACTTTTTTTTTTCCCCCTTATTCCTTCCCTTAGTAAACTGTCCTTATCTTGGCTTGTGAGCTTTCTTGCTTTTGTTCTTCCTATTCTCTTCTCCAGTCCTGAAGAGGGTGGGAGTGGGAGTGAGGGAGCAGCTGTGTGGGTGCTTTGTCACTGACCAGGGTCAACCCACCACAATGATATATGTGCAAACAGGTATTAAATATCTATGCCAATATTGTAAATCATACTTTGATTATTCTGTACTTTGGTCATGCAACCACATACAGACCTGTCTTAATAAACAATTTCAGACAGATATATCTATCTGCAAGGTCTGTTGAGCTGGTGTTTTTGAGATATGCCTGATCACTGATTAACAGGACAAAACAGGATGATCTAACTACCATTGTAGATCTCCAGCTCTGCCTTTAGGAGTACCCAGGTATTCACACATCAGGCGAATCTAGGTCAACTGGCATCTCAGCTGAGCAAACTCACATCCCTAGATCATCCCAAAGCCACACTATCATACACACCTCTCTGATATTAAGGTAGTACTAGAGTCCATAAATCATTCAAAGCAGTATCTAGATGACTTCAGCTTCTAGTCTGTTCTAAACCACAATCCACAGAGCTGTCAGCTGCAACCCTTCACAAACTATGTGTTAGACCCTGAAAATCATTAGAATGTCTCGCAAATTATAAAAATGGGCTTCTAAAAACTACATTTGTTACATTTTCCTTTTTGTTCTAAATGTATCATGCCCATGATTTCATGCTCTGCCCTCATGGGACATATAAAACTAATTTAAAAAGTAAAAACTAAAATCTTTACCCCTGAAAAAAAATTTATGTAACGTAAGTGAAATTTTAAACAGGAAATGAAACAACTAAGCTTGAAGTAAAATCACAAAATTGATGCTTATAGATGAGATAGTCCAAAAAACATTCAAATTAAATTACCATATAAACTAATGTTTAGCAAAGACTAGAAAAACTGAACAAAGTAACTTTGAAATTAGACAGAGCTTTTTAGGGCATTCTTTTAAGGAATTAAAAATAATTAATTTTAAGGAATATTTATAGTTTTGTATTTTTGCACATTTCTATATGTCCTGGTTTAACCCCAACCAGCAACTACACACCACACAGCTTCTCATTCACTCACGCCAAGGTGGGATGGGGGAGAGAATCAGAAGAGTAAAAGTGAGGAAACTCATGGGTTGAGACAAAGACAGTTAAGTAAAGCAAAAGCCACATCCACAAGCAAAGCAAAATAAGGAATTCATTCACTACTTCCTACTGGCAGGCATGTGTTCAGCCATCTCCAGGAAAGCAGGGCTCCATCACATGTAACAGTTACTTCGGAATACAAACGCCATCACTCCCAATGTTCCCCCCTTCCTTCTTCTTACCCCAGTTTTTACTGATGAGCATGACATCATATGGTATGGGATATCCCTTTGGTCAGTTTGGGTCAGCTGTCCCGGCTGTGTCCCCTCCCAACCTCTTGTGCACCCCCAGCCTCCTCGCTGGTGGGGTGGCGTGAGAAGCAGCAAACGCCTTGACTCTGTGTAAGCACTGCTCAGTAATACAGAAAACATCTCTGTGGTATCAACACTGTCTTCAACACAAATGCAAAACGTAACCCCATACTAGCTACTATGAAGAAAATTAACTCTAGCTGAGCCAAAACAAGCACACTAGTTTTAAATATTTGAAGACAATATGTCTGAAGACAGTAAGGTTTAGAAACCGTTTGACAGTTAAGGATGTCAGTCAGATTTTTAAATCTCTCTGAAGAAAATAATATGTGGTTTATGAACAATTTTGCATATGCTAAGCATAATTCTCCTGTGCCTCTCTTTGTATGCTTGTAACATTTGTGTAAAACTAATGAAGAGGGTTGATATAGAACAATTATTTGTATACTGCTTGTATTTTTTCCAATTGTACCAGCACACTAATTTAGAAGTCAAGAGATATCCTTATATAAAGTTTCACACAACAATTTTCAGTGTCTATAGCTCTCCAATCACTATGAAAAATTTGCTTATTTCTAATTGTTTTTCATCAATTTGAAAACCTACTTATGATCAGTTACCTATGAAGACCATGCATTTTTGTTCAGAAAATGTGGCGGCAGAAGTGTCAAACATATTCTTTAATAGGACTTGAACATATTTCTCAACAGAAAGAAATCAAAGTTACTCTTCTGGTTACACTACTGATAAGGATTTACCTTCAAACATACAGGTTATATAGGTGATTATAATATTTTATTCTGTGTAAAAGATCTTAAAAATCTTGATCTTTGAATATGTTCACATAATCTTTTATAGACTGACTTACTCTTCTTGCAATGAAAGTTTGTGGCCTCTCTCTGCCGATGATCCAACTGAGTTGAAGAAGAGCCATCTCCAAAATGGAAGCTAGCATAAATTGTAATATCAAGGTATGCTGCCCTTACTCTCTCATTTAATCCTCCAGCTTCTATCCAGCTACTGTGAAACTATGCAACAGGACCAATGAAAACTCAGATATAGTTGCCTGAGTTTGACTCACAGCCACTATTTCAGCTCACCATTACTACATGAAAGGAGTACAGTAGGACAATGTTCCTTTGGAAAACAAACTGCAATTCCAGAGACTGTTATATGATTGCTAATTGGAAACTATAATGCCAACACTTGCAAAATGCTTGTGTGGACATATCATGGTAGATCATACCCTTTAACTGTTTACTATAAGTCTGTAATACTATTTCTTTTACATGCTAAGAGTCATAGGTGGAATCATGTTTCCAACAACAAAGGTAATTTTTGCATTTTCATTATTTTGTCATGGAATCCATGATTTCTCCTATCTTTCTAGAATTCAGTCATCATGCATGTGCTTTAAGGTGTGTATTACCTTTTCTTCTGACCAAGGGAGGGGAAAAAAAAGAAGAAAAGAAAAAACTTCTATAAGGGCTATAGTTCAACAGTGCCCTACATTATGTTTTGTAATTGAAACAGTACAGGTCAAGACTGCATTTGGCTGAGATAATCAGCTTCTCCAGCTGATCTCTGGTCCCCCTTTTTTCAGACAAGGGCTGAAGAGCAAAAGAGTTGTCTCCTTTCCCTGAACAGAGCACTGGGGAAGGGGGCCATAGGGGAGAACCATTTCATGGTTTTCTGTAGGGAATGTCCCCACTATAAATCTTATTGCAGCTTACTCAAGCACTCAACTCTTTGCTGAATAACTACTTTCTCTATTAGGAAAATTTGAACCTTTGTGTGTTGCGGGGAAGGCAAACAAAATTTTCCTCTTCAGGTGAAGAAAGATTTTTTTTCTCAGTACCCAAAATTATATTGATAATATCTGACCCCCCCAAAATATTCTGATTTAAAGGGAAGATGATACTTGAAATAAGGGAGTGTTTCCAGGCTGTTGGGAGTCTCTGCTACATGCAGATGACGTTCATGGTTTCTCAGAGTAGTTGTTAACTTGTCCAGAGAGATAATATGTCTCTCTCCAAACACTGATAAGGGATCCTTATAGTATTAATTTGCTTTTCCCTGTCAGTTCATATGAAATCCATCCATCTTTCGTGAAGAACTCATTTTGTTTTTGAGAAGTGAACAGAAATTAATTCCATTTTTACCCTCTGTTGAGAATAGACATATATATGTGTTTCATTAAGTTTGAAAAAAAACAATCAGAAGTGACTCACCTGTTGGTAGCTCAGAAAACTTTTAAACATGATCTTGGCAGTTGGAGGCATCTTACCAGTCTATCTGCTACCTTCCTGCATACAGAAGGAACAGCAATGCTTGTAGCAATTAGCACGAGTCAGGCACAGTCAGTACAGACTGTAAAAACCTTAACTGACTTTTTGCTCTCATAGAAGTAGAGAAATTACGATCAGCCAGCTGTCCCAAACAAAAGAATAGTTTTGGTGTGCTCAAGAAAATAAATAATTAAATGATGCAAACAACATTTTGATCATTAACAAGTGAAAATATGTCCAGATGTGTCTAGAACAGATTGTGAGTGCCAAAAATGACAACAGTAAATAAGAAAATGAAAGTACAATTTGAATGGCCTAATCACTAACAAAGTTGTCTAACCCTATAACTCAGGCAAATTAAGTGTTGGGGGTACTCAGAGTACCTGAAAGACTCTAGGCTGGGGGGGGATGGGGGTAGGGGGGGTGGGGGAGATGGGGGGGGTGGGGGTGGGGTGTGGGGGGGACACGACACCTTGACCCCATACCAGGAGCCAAGACCATCTCTGCAACCTCTAGAGAGCCCAGGGAGCAGAAGAGAGCCCAGGGAACCTGTGCTGGTTTTAGCTGGGATAGAGTTAATTTTCTTCACTGTAGCTGTGTTTTGGATTTGGTCTGAGCACAGTGCTGATGGCACATTGATGTTTTAGTTCTTGTTAAGTAGTGGCTAAGTGTCCCTAAGTAGTGCCTATATTAGTCAAGGACTTTTTCAGCTTCCCACGATCTGGTGGGGGCACAAGAAGCTGGGTTGGGAGGGGCCACAGCCAAGAGAGCTGATCCAAACTGGCCAAAGGGATATTCCATACCATATAGTGTCATGCTCAGCATATAAAGCTGGGGGAAGAAGAAGGAAGAGGGGGACATTCAGAGTCATGGCGTTTGTCTTCCCAAGTAACTGTTACATGTGATGGAGCCCTGCTTTCCTGGAGATGGCTGAACACCTGCCTGCCAATGGGAAGTAGTGAATGAATTCCTTGTTTTGTTTTGCCTGCGCACGTAGCTTTTGCTTTTCCTTTTCCTTATATCATTATTGTTATTATTATTAATACTACTACTGTTTTGCTTTACCTATTAAACTGTCTTTATCTCAACCCGCAAGTTTTCTCACTTTTGCCCTTCTGATTCTCTCACCCATCCCGCTGGGGGGAAGTGAGCGAGAGGCTGGGTGGTGCTTAGTTGCCTGCCGCGACAGAACCCCATGACCCTGCCCAGGAGTATGCACAGTGCACTGACTCACCCTCTAGGACCATGGCATCTCTCCCACTAAACAAAGAAGTTGTGTAATTTGTAAAACTGCATAAATCTGTGATTTAAATGTTTTGGTAACCAAATGACTTTAGCCTTCAAACTGTCATTAGGTCTTAATCTGTGACGATGTGCCTAGCAATTGCTCTTAGGAAGCAATATGTTTTCCAATAAAACATCTGCTTTTCAGTTAGAAATGTGAAAGTTTGCATAATTAAACCTCTTGCTTAATAATTTAATGAAATCACTTCATGTGACATTAAAAAAAGCCTGGCAAACTGTCCCACTAAATATTTCACTAATCGAAATCTGTGAGTCTTTAGTTTTAAAGTACCCACATTCACATACAAATTAATGCCTGGATTACAATGAAGGGAACAAGCAGTCTTCCGGGCTGTAGGGAATAAAAAATTCCTTAATTTGACTTAGTGAAACATCTTTTCAATTCAGTTGAGTATATCTTTAAATTTTCATTTTTTGGTATGTTTGCCCTAGGGACACAGCATGACTTTTTAATTATTTCATTCTTTACTTTTGTGCATATATATATTAGACCTATTATTGATGACTCAGCAGAGTGGCTGTGGATGGCACCTAGTCATCTGAAATATGTTTGAGCCAGATATAAAGAAGGTTTAAATCTAAGTAGCTCTTGAAGCCAGATGACTGATGGGATTGTGCATTCACACAGGGTCTGCCTTCTGTTATCTGATGTGTGCATTTTCATTGGTAGCTACAGAATTTGTTTCAGATGAGTACACATTTCACCCAAACATATCATTACTGTGGCTGAAAGTGGTAGTTAATAAAACTGCATTGTCACTAAGGGCATTTTCTAAACAGATGACCCATACTGGATAATTAATAATAATAATAATAATAATGATGATGATGATGACCACACAAATAAAAACAAAACCAGGACTTTACTGTATATCAGGATTTTGCATTTCCAGTGGGTGTATGTAGGAGGAAATAGAGCTTTCTCAGTTCTGATATCTGGTTTCTTATGTGAATCTCATTTTCTCTCTTCCACCTTTATATATGGAAAGAATCAATATATATACAAGATTTTGTTCTTTTCAGATTTATTACTTTTCAATTATTTCAAGGCCCTTACAGCTAGTTCTTTGGTTTTAATTAACCAACTAAATATAACTGATTACAAAGTTTTGTTCTCCCTTTAAAGTGTTAGATGAATTCAACAGAGAGATTTCTTTAACTATTTTTAAGATGATGGGTAGCGAAAAAGGTCTCATTTTATACATGCATACTTGAAGAAAAATGAAATAGACTGTGGTATAAGTTAAGGCTAGATTAGAAAAAAGAATAGCTTATTTGTCATGTTAGTTCATCATTATTTAATTACATACTGTTGAACAAATTCCTAAGGGTTTGAAATCCTCATTTAAATCCTCATTGAAATCCTCTAAATGAAATTTTGTCCATAAACAAAATTTTCACGAAACCTTAAATAAAGGATGTTAGAAGTCTGGGTGCAAAAAGAATGGGTTCATAAATACTTAAGAACAGCAGAGGTCAAGAAATGTGTTCTGAAGGAGAATGTGTGATTTTGGTACCTTTTATATTCTGCAATAACAAAATACAGTTATGATTTCTTTTTCTTCATGTTAAGTGGAGGAGATATTTAGTCAAGTAGAAACAGTCTTAAGAATCAAAGCTATGCAATGGAAATCATCAAAATTTGGTTTGGACTAATAAAGACTTTGTAGTAAAATACAGTAATACTTCTTGTGTTTACCTTAAGCTGATTTTTAATAAGAGATATATATCTGTGTTTGGAATGTGCTATAATTATAAAAGTCAAGTGAAGGCAACCCGTAGAGCTGATGTGAAAGGTCAAGGAGAAAGCAAAGCAAAATGATGAAATTAATATGATATATATTTATCTACCAGTGAATGAGGAAGAAGAAGAAATATCTGAAGCCATGAGTTTAAGAATGTGCCTTTTAAAGCAAGTATAGTTTAAAATATGATTTGGTTATGGACTAGATTCTGTGATGGCACATTCATCACACAACTGAACTAATTATTCACACACAATTAAATTTAGTTAGGATAGGGACTCTTATGGACACTTTAATCATTTGCTCCATGAATTGAAAAGGGGCATGCATTTGATTTACTGTCATCTGGGCAGGTGATAAAGATCAGCTAGTTGATAAATGTTGCAAATGAATTTGCTGATCGAAGCTATCCTTTCATTTGTTTTGCACAATAATTAAAGATTAATTAAATCAGACATGCCTCTAATGAAAGATTCTTACCTGCAGTTCCCTTCATCCAACTGGAAAATACAAAACAGACCAAGATGAAAATTCTTCAAAGAATGAGGGCTTGGGTAAACAGAAAAGGGAATGTTTGTGTTGTTATTCAACTACTGATGCAAGCAACATATTACATTTACACTTTGCCTATTTAGAACAATAATTACTTTTGGACCTGACATTGGTAACATTCAAAAATTAGCATACAATCAATATAAAACTTGTAAACCTTTTTTTTGTTTGTGTGTGGGTTTTTTTTTGGGTTTTTTTTTTGTTTTTTTTTTTTAAGTGGAAATGAATTAGATGTTTGACAGAGGTAAGCACAGGCTTTAAACTGAACAACTTCTAAATCTACTAATGGTGCAGAACGAGAGCTTTTCTGATTAGTGAATAGGAAGTAGTTACCTATTAAAGGCAGTCTTTTGAAATTTTATGTTTTTTTCTGGTTCAAGTGCTTCACAGCAGTCAAGAAGGCATGTTTGTTTGTCATGATCAATGCCCTAAATTTATCCTCAAAAGAAATTACACTCTTGTAATCACTAACTAGGTTTGCTCAAATATATGATTCTGTACTTAGGAACTTTCAACTAACATGAGATCTTCGTGTGAGTGTGTGTGTGTGTATGTGTGTTGGACACTGTTGGTTGTAGCATCTCTAATATGCCCATGTGTTTTTTTGTACTGCTGTGCAGGAAGGTATCTGCTATACTCCATGGTAGATTCACTATCGCAATACATGGCGTCAGAGTTCAATTTCTTCACTTATGATTTAAACTCTCACGTTATAAAGTACAAAATTAACAAAAACAAAAGTAAAGAAAAAAATTTGAAAGGCCACATCAGTTTCTCAGGATGATTTGGTGGAAAATGGATTGGTATACCAAGAATATTACTAGCCTAAAAACACTTATTTCAGGGACTTTTCAGGAAGATGCACAAAAAAATCAACCTGAAATTCAGTAATATGGAATGTAAAAGAGACATGTGAACTAAAAAATGGAAAACAGAATAGTTATCTACAATGTATTTTAGACACCTATTTTCATTTGGGGTGAATTGTCTCTATAGGTGATGGTCAGTGTGAGAGAAAACATAGTTAATTTGAAACCTGACCTTTAGATGGTTGAAACTATGTCATATGACTTCAGTCCTAGTGGTATTGCTGAAAAGACAAAGTGATGAAATAGAGGGAATATTTCTTTGTAAAATTAATATAGATAGAAGGCAAACTTTTATGTAGCACTGAAATATACTATCACATGAAGACGGAAGGGACTATGTAAACTTTCCTTCTTATTTTATGCTACATTTAAATTTTAAAAGCATCTGGTGGTACCTAGCTAAAACTCTTAGCTGCCAGTAACTATAGATTTTGTTCATTAGTTATATCCTTCTCTTTAAGCAATAAGAAAGCTACTGAACTAAATAAATAGATACACAGGTTACAAGCAATACAAGCTACACAAGAGTTCTGACTGATTTTAATAATTAGAACACTAATCTCATGATAATTCTGCTTATTCATGAATTATGATAATCATGAGTATCCACAATGGTTGTTAATTGCATCTGAATTAAAAGTAATCACATGCTTTCCCAGGGTACTTCTCTAGTTTTATATTCCTTGGGTCATTTTATGTTTCCACAAACCACCAGAGAATTGACAGAATGAAGGAGGAACATGTTCTACATATAAGCAGTGCAAATGGACAGAGTTGTCTTTGCAAAGTTGTTAGGATATAGAGTACATTGGTCAGGGAAACTGTCAAATTTTAAAATAATATCTGACATTCTCTCAGAAAAGCCATACTGGCATATGTCAGGGGTTGGACCAGAGCTGCACTTTATGCTACAAATACACAGTGTGGAGCAATGCAGGTTGCTGGTAGCTTTTCTTAACCTTCTGTATCCTGAAAACTTTAGTGATGCTATGGTTGTGTGCCAAGCTGCTATATTTGTCTATATAAAGGCAGACATATCTGGCCCTTTATGTGATGTTTTTGGCTGAAAATGTGACATTGAATAGAAAAAGAGGAAGAAAGAAAATGTAAAATCTATTAGGAAAAGCATTTCTAACCATTGCTAAAATATCATCTCTCCGAAACATGAACAATAATTGTAATTCCACACAACAAGTTTTTGCTAACATTATACATTAGGTCAAATCTTTTGCAGCCATAAATCAGAATACTTTCAGAAATGCCAGTGGAATATGGCAATGATAAATTTCACAAGATGAGAATCCACCTTAAGACAAAATCAGGACTCAAACTCAACGGGTTTTCACCTCTGTGCTTGGCTTGTTCTTCCAGACTTGCAATTTCTGATAGCTTGAGAAGTAGGCCTTCTAGCATATTATTAACAAAGACTGATCTTGAAACTAAACTTGAAAAAAAATTTTATGGAGTGAGACAATTGCCCTCCTGCCCACCAGAAAAGACTGTAATCGTAATTTGTGTTACTGGAAAATATGCCTCATGGCTGCCATATTCTATCACTTGATTTGGTATTCCTGCTATATTAGGATGCCCTTGGGACTGAAAGTTTTTGTTTCAAGTATTTGCCTTTCATGTCTCTGATCACTCTAAAGGTTGATTGACTCATTTGATGACAGAAATCCTTCCACATGCTTACAAACTCTTTGGATATAAAACATTGCTTTCACTTTTATGTTGGATAGTCCAGTTTGAGGAAATATTTTCCTCTTCCATATACCTGCTTTTCTCTTTGACATGCCTGCTTAAAACTTCTAAAGTGAAATGTACCACAGATTAGAGTGGGTACAACTTCAAAACAGCAACGTTACCTTCAAATTATTTCAAAATTCATAATTTATTGGATTTAAGAACTCATTCTGATTTTAGTATTTATAAAGATATAAAATCTCAATACTGAAAATCACAGTAACATTTAGTCAGAGAAATTCAAAGTTAACAAGACATGAAAGAAAAAAACATTGATTTGAAATTAGAATTCTTTTGTAAATTTTTTTCTGAAAGATTTGTTTAGAAGCTTTGAAAATATCCTTCAATTTTTAATCAAAGTTAGGATGTGAGACAAGAAGTTTTACTGACACCTCAAGAGATTTTGGCTGTTTACCTGCCTCTAACAACTGTCACATCTGTGTGCCATAGTAAAATGATAAATCAAAGACATCACAAGTCTCTCAAAGAACTTTATATTTTTGCCATGTGAAGTGTTTATGTTTTCCAAATATGAAGGTCATTGTGCTTGTACTTCACACATTTTTTTTAGATTTGGCAGATCAGTTCTAGTTATATTTAAAAGCCTGGTACTTCTCCTAAAACTGTGAACAATAATGCCTGTGATACTTTCCATGGCAGTAAGACTTACTGCCCTGGCCTTACTCTCTGGTTATGTTTTAGTCTGATGTGGACTTCCTAAAAGTTACATTAGCTGACTATGAGGAAACAAAACATTACAGTCACAGTGCCCAAATGGAATTAATTCATGGAATCTAATTTATTTATCTTTAACCAATCAATCTTTAAAATACACAAGATTTTTTTCTCCCCACAAGATAAGTCACTCATTCCACAAGCTTTGTGATTACAATATTTCTCTAATTTGAGTTAGAAAAGTCTGAAAACACATCTTGTTTATCAAAATTTATCTTAGAAGATCTTTCACAGTACTCAAATAGTCACTTATAGAATGGCTTAATAGAAAGATGACCTTTTAAGTCTTCTTTTTAACAGGTTGCTATTACCCAATGAACTGAAGTCAAAAGAAGAAAAAAATTAACTGCTTAAAATTATATTTAGGAAGTCAGATAATTTGAATTTGTCAAAATATCACATTTAATTATTTGTTCATGTGAACTTCTTACATGAACCAGTTACTGTTTCATGGTCTTTTCTAGCCTCTTTCAGACTTTCTGCAGCAGAAAAAAAAAAAATCTTCAGAACATTGAAAAGCTTTAACCTAAAGAGATGCCCAGAGGCCAGTGGTTACCCTAACAGGAGGGAAACAAAGATATTTTGAAGGTGAAGAAAGCACAAGAACAAAAAGATCAAGATTCTTCTTGTAATAATGTGACTGTCATAATATTGTGGTTACTTTGTCGTTCAATGTCAAAATTTAACGTATTATTATCACATATTTATGCAGCATATTGAAGGAAGAAGAATAGATCAACACAACATTTAAGTGTTTATATTGATACAGCAGAGACTGTAAATATGATTTTTTGCTGTTTCAGATGAAAAGTCTTGGACTCTGCTCTGACTTGAGAGCGCAGGTCTCAGGAGTGGCCTGGGGTCACCTTGGCCGGAGCTGTGCTGGGCTGGTTTCAGCACCTGGTTTGGGGCCAAGTGCCTGTTGCCTCCCCTGTCTGAGCTTGAGCTCTGCCAGTGACTCTGTGGGAAGGGTCTGGCAAACCCAGGGGGCCGTTGCCCAACAAATGAGATCCCCTGGTGGAGGAGCTGTGCCTGGGGAGGCTGTTAGGGCCTTGCTCAACTCTCAGCTGGGAGCAGCCAGAAGGCAGCAGCCCAGGATAAATAAAATAAACCAAAGCTGAGTCCAGGGCAGAAGGGTCCCAAATCACACTGTTCCTGGCAAAGAACTCAGGTTTATGGTGATTTATCATAAAATCCTCCTCTGTTCTTCTTGAGGAGACTGGCACCATCACCTCCAAACCTCAGGGGATATTGGAAGGGTAAGCACAGCACCAAGTGAACTGGGATATGTAGGAAGGGGTTTTATGAGATAAAAATTTCAACAGTACTAGGCTTTTCTGTGTCAAATAATTTGAACTGTTAAACTGTTAAAACATTAATGGGATTAACACTAATTTTTTAGCTCCATCTATATGTATGTTTCCTTTTTCCCAGAACAAGTTCTTGAATGTAGCATTCCTGGTGCTAATTTCTGAATACCTGGCAGAACCTCTCTCCTGATAGAGCAAAAGAATTCTTATGTTGCGATAAGAATGACATGAAACCTTTGGTAGCTAGAGATATTTCTGGAGTCCGAAAGATGAAGCATTCCCAGCAGGGTTTCAGCATCAAGAATAAACCAGTACTAGTTTACTGGTAATCCCAACTCCTCAGTAGGAAATATCGAGGGAAGCTACTCAAACCAATGGGGAAAATAAACAAAGAAACAAACAAAGAAACTCAGTCTGCTTGGTTTCATGTTTTGGAGTAGATCTTACCAACAGGGGAAAGTCTTTTCCATCCATGGCACTAACAGATGGAGTAACCTTGGATTTCCTGTCTTTGACTTACGTTAAGCAAGCAATATGACCATAATAATTTTGTCATACAAGCTGATCTACTGCCATAAGTGGCTTTAACTCTTCGTTATACTTATAAAGAAAGAAGTCAGTCATTGCAAAAGAGCATGTTTATGAAAGGACAAAGGTAAATAAAGTCAGCACAAAAGCTTATTAGAGAAAGAGGAGGAGGGATGAAAAAGATAATTTAAAAAAAATATACTTTTCTCACTGAACATTGAAATATTTCCTCAGAAAAAAAGAAAAAAAAAACAAAGCCCCCCCAAATTTTAGCACAGTAATCATGATAGTTTTGGTTCGGCTAGGGTTAATTTTCTTCATAGTAGCTAGCGTGGGCTATGTTTTGCATTTGTGCTGAAGTGTTGATACCACAGAGGTGTTTTCAGTATTGCTGAGCAGTGCTTACACAGAGTCAAGGCATTTGCTGCTTCTCACGCCACCCCACCAGCGAGGAGGCTGGGGGTGCACAAGAGGTTGGGAGGGGACACAGCCGGGACAGCTGACCCAAACTGACCAAAGGGATATCCCATACCATATGGTGTCATGCTCAGCATTTAAAATTGGGGTAAGAAGAAGGAAGGAGGGGACATTTGGAGTGATGGCGTTTATATTCCGAAGTAACTGTTACATGTGGTGGAGCCCTGCTTTCCTGGAGATGGCTGAACACTTGTCTGCCAATGGGAGGTAGTGAAAGAATTGCTTGTTTTGGTTTGCTCGCATGCACAGCTTTTGCTTTACCTATTAAACTGTCTTTATCTTAACCCATAAGTGTCCTCACTTTTACTCTTCTGATTCTCTCCCCCATCCAACCTTGGCGTGAGTGAATGAGCGGCTGTGCGGTGTGTAGTTGCTGGCTGGGGTTAAACCATGACAGATAGACACAGTAACAAAACTGAAAGATTGATAGAGCTTTAATGATTCATAAAACATGTTCATGACCTGTTAACATCCCTTTTTGCTCAACTTCTCAATTAAAAATAATGAAATTAATTCATGTCAATATATATTGAGTACTTTGCCCTACATTTTGGTCTGTTAAGGATTATTTTGATGGTGAAACTTATCCCATTCAAACCACTGATTTAGGAATTTCACTTTTATACAAGTTAGTGTCATCAAGCCCATTTATTTATTTAGATAATTTAGAAGAAGTTGAAAAATAATTTTTATTGCTCCTCCATAGTACTGAACTGGGACCATTAGCTATTCATCAGATACTAATACTTGGTAGTCATTGCTGACATAAAATGTGAATAGAGAAAAATTAATAAAGAGAAAAAGACAACTAATTTTGGCTTTAGGAGGCATTGGACTAAGTCCATGGTAAGGATTTTGTCTAGTGACTAGGAGTGAAGTATTCTTCTTCCTATTATGTTACAACAAAAATTAATCCAAAATAAGCTAGAAACCCATTAATGGGATCAGCTGTAGAGGAACAGACATAAGGAAAAAGAAAAAGATATAATGCCCAAAAGGAAATCATATGGACTATTCAGAAATAAAGTAAAACATTCATAGAGAACATCTTAGCTATATAGGCATCAAAACTTATTAATAAAAAGCAAGTGTTTGATAATAAATAATAATATATATAAGATTATAGTTAGTCCTATTTTTGTAAGGATTTTTTAGAAAAAAGTCTTTTATTGTTCCACACAGGATAAGTTATTTCCAATATACATTTTCAGCTGTACTAAATGTGAAAATTTTTCCTAGTTTTTTCTTGCCACTTTTAAATGCTTATTACTGGTTTTGATTTTTTCATTTTTTTTTTAATAAAATTCATTATCCTAATGAAGAGAAAAATTAATTGAATTTGCTGAATTGAAGTGTATTTCCACTAGGAGGAGAAATTAAAATGGTGCAAACCAAATAAGCAAAGCAAAACTTGTTTTGCTGAAGAGATTAAGGATCAAACAGAAAATGATGTCTGTTCAAAGACTCAAAATTTTGACCTAGCCATACTAGGTTTTTTCCTGAACTACTCTACTAGTACTTGTACAGGATATTTGCAAAACTCCCATACACTTTCCTTAAATCAAAGCTATGCTTATTAAAACGAGGTTGAAAAAGCAAACTCTGGTTGTATAAATGTATAGTACTCAGGACAACAGACACAAAAGGTCCACTGCTGTGTAAAAGTGCATATAATGACTAAGGTTTAATGAATGAGAATAGTGGTTTTTTTCTACCAAATATTGAAATCACACTGAAAAATATGTCCTTAACACCCCAAGACCGAAACTTTTTTTTGTAGTAAGACATTTCTGTTAGAAACAATAGACAGACAATCAGATGCTGAATGTCTTCAAAATTTTTGTACTAGTAACATGTGCAGAGCTTTATTTAGCTCTACACCATAAATGATTTGAAAAATTATGAAAATTTAGATATGAGAAAGGCTTATAAAATGTCAATTCCACCTTTCTTCAACTAACCTCAAATCTCCATTATCTTTTCTATGAACCTGGCAGATACTTTTATATATATATATATATATATATATATATATATATATATATATAAAGTGCACATAAAGGCAGATTCAGAGTTAGAGAAGTCTGAGGAGGATATTCTGCAAAAATAAAAAGGATATTGTGAAAAATGTGGGATATTGTTAAAGGAAGGTTAATGATGTCAAGTATCACCAATTTCTGATCAAATCTTTATGTCCCTGAAAGCAATGACACATGCTGCAAACTTGCTGTGGAAAAGTAGTTCTTGTGAGGACATCACAATGAAGTTGTTATGTTTTTAAAAGGATAAGGAAAAGCACATTCTTCTTGGAACTGTCGGCTACCTTGAGAACAGGTTACAAGGAAAGCACTATCAATGGTGTGAATCAATAGAAAGAAAAATCAATAGGAAACAAGAGAAATTGCCCTGGCATTATAAGTCTCCATTTCTTGTGTCCTGAGTACACATTAATTGATCTAACAGTACCTATTTATGAACACCAATTTTCACCATCTGTAGAAAAAAAACCATCAGTCCTGCTTTCTGAGGTTTAAAAACCACAGAATGGTAGTTCATAGTATAAGGAAATGCAGCATGTGCTGGCTCATAGCAGAAAGATGCAACACACTTTTGAAAATATCAGTATTGCACTGTTATATCTTGCAGTTATTCTGAATTAGAAGTCTCACTGTATGAAAAAAAGCACACAGGTGACCCAGAAGAATAAGTAGATAGATATGTTTTGTCATGAGGCTGTTGTCCTACATGATAAAAATTTTGATTGGAATCCTTTGCAATGCTATTTACATTGAATGATCTTTAATAAAATTAGAAATATAATCCAATTCTAAGTACAGAATTTAAAAACCTAACAAAAGAAATAATAAACAAAACAAAACTGTGTCTACAGTACTTTGTGAAGCAGTGAACAGCTGCCAATGCCATGAGACCTGGAATTTGCAAAGACATGGTGATATCCGGGTGCTTGATCATTTACTGAGGTTTTCTTTCACCGTCCAGGGAAGCCCATCACCCCACTCCCATCCCTGTCCTCCTGATAGCAGAAGATTTGACTCATGTGGTATGGTCATAACAACATACTTGATTTATTGATCTGCTCCAGCTGTGATGATCCATCACAGGGGTGCCCCATAGATACCCCCAGACAACACTGCTCACACAATTATGTACCTTATTACTCTTTTTCCTGTTTCTTGGCCATCCTTTTTGTCATCCTCATAACTCCCTTTTTTTATCTGTGTCCTGTCTGCCCTAATAAGAAACCTGCCTTAATTACATTTTGCCCATTCAGTCTCAGTTTTGCTAAATCCATATTGAAATTCGGTATTCCTACATTACTTAGTAATCCTGTCACTATATAATACCACTGATGTGGTTACCTAGGTACTCTTGGTCTTTCAAGATTGTATTTCCCAAAAGGTTCCCAGTGCTCCCCTCCAAGTATCTCTGCAGTTTGACAACATCTCGCACATCACTCCTATTTAACCATTAGTGAAATCCAGCCTTCCCTCACAGAGCTACCTGCAAGTGTCATCAGCTTCCCATTCTGCTATTTAAGTTCAGAAATTTCTCACATCATATCCAGTAGTTTTCCTCTTCATTTAGCTTAACCTCAGGCCAAAATCTAGTCATTGACCTAGTCATTTGCTTGCAACAGTGTCCTTTAAATAGTCCACATGTAAAATAGCCTAGTCTAGAAAAAAAAATGATGTGTGAAAGTTGTGGCTTTGAAAAGAATATCTTTGGGGAAACAGGAAAATATTTATATTCTTTCTAAAAAATAATGTGCTTATATGTTTACCTTGCCTGAATACATAGTCTAAGATAACGAGCAATTGCTAAAGAAAATAGTAAAGAAAGACAGGCAGTGGACTGAATGAAGAGCATCCTATTAAATACAGTGATCGTGAAGGATCAGCCCCTCAGTTTCAATATACTGTTTGGTCAAAATTAAGAAATTCATATAACACTGGCATTTTAAAACAATAATCTTGGTCCTGAATACTCTAGCAATATCTCCACATCTTGTGATTCTTCTGGACTATATCAGCCATAAATCACCAGTTAAGGTTGTTTGATGGCCCTTTAATTATCACCAGAGCAGCTAAACAAAACTGCTCTCTATTTCATAGTTGTCCTAAAACTTTAGCATCCGGATGCTATGGATAGCATGAAGAAATTACCCAAAATGTTCTTGGCAGATAACAGATTACTCTTTCTTAAGTCAAGCTTGTTTTGCCTGTGATGGTAATTGGTAAGCAATTACCCTGTTTTTATCTCAACCCATGAGCTTTTTTCACCCTTTTTCTCTCCACCATTCTGTGGAGGTGGGGAATGAGAAAGGGTCGTGGTAGGTGTCTGGCAGCTAAGTTTAACAGACCACCAAGTGTCAAAATACAACTTCAGTGATGTCATTTTATCATGAAGAAGCAGGATTCTATGAGGAGATAACATGAGGTCAAAACTCAAATCTCAGGGAAGAATAAACACTCTTCAGATGAGGAACTGGTATGGCCTTTCATTGTTACTATATTAAGTCCTGCATTTTTCAAAAAGGTTTAGTAATGTGAGATATCAAAATAGCTTGACTGTGGACTATATTTTTTATTTCATAATATGCAGGATCTGATTTTCTGAAATGCTTGTTGTCACTGGCTTCATAGAATGGAAGGACTGTCTTTTAGCACATCTCTAAATCTACATTTTAAGTGACAATATTCACTGCAAAAAGCAAAACTTGGGCACCACAGAGAGAATGACTTAGCATATCTTCCCCAGGTTCATGTCTCATTATATATGAATCTTCAGAATTAGTCTTATGGTAATATATATTATTCTGCCTTAATAACATTATTCACTTGCCATCATTCAGCAGCTCTCAAGTAGTATGAAACATGAATAAGAAACATGTAGCATGTTCACTCCAGGAAATGTTTTATGTCCTGTGCAGCTACAGAGGTTCTGTCTAATCCTACAGCATAATTTAACCAGTTACTTCTTAATGTTGTTCTCAGAAATTTTTCTGTTGTTTTTAAGTAAGATCACTCCATGCCTGGTAGCTCAGAGATTTTTCAAAAAAAGCTTGCTTTTAGACAAACTGTTATCACGGCTCTGGTGATAATTCTAAGGACAGAAATCTTTGTGCCTTCATAAAAGTACCAGTAACCTAAATTAAATTAAACAAAAAAAAAAAAGAGCTTAATGTAAAACATAAGACAAAATTGAAAGGAAAGCAACAAGCCCATTTGTCGTTTCTCAAAATATTAAGAAAATGTTGAAGACAAATACAAATCCAAGCAAAAAACTTAGCCATTGATGTTAGACACTTTCAAAGGGATGGTTCATAAGACAACAAAATACTGAAATGCTGGTATGAAGTGAATATTAAGGAAAAAGTTAAGCTTTATGTGGAACATTCATTCTCACATAGCTTCATCTGAAATCAAGTGGGAACTATCACTTTGAATAAGTATTTCTTTGAGTATCTAAGATCACATGAACCCACAAGCTCAAAGAAAAATTCTGTAAACTCAGGCAGGGTTAAAATGTGTATGGAAAGATTTGTTATGAAACTGATGAGAGGGTCTAGAGAGCAAGTCCTATGAGGAGCGGATGAGGGAACTCAGGTTGTTTAGCCTGGAGAAGAGGAGGCTCGGGGGAGACCTTACCACTCTCTACAACTACATGAAAGAAGGTTGTAGCAAGGTGGGTGTTGGTCTCTTTTCCCAAGTAACAAGTGATAAGACAAGAGGAAATGGCCTCAAGTTGTACCAGGGGAGGTTTAGAGTGAGTATTAGGAAAAATTTCTTCGCTGAAGGGGTTGTCAAGCATTGGAACAGGCTGCCCAGAGAGGTGGTTGAGTCACCACCCCTGGAGGTATTTAAAAGATGTGTAGATGTAGTGCTTAGAGAAACGGTTTAACGGGACTTAGCAGTGTTAGGTTTACGGTTGGACTCAATGATCTTAGAGGTCTTTTCCAACCTAAATGAATCTATGGTTCTATGATTCTATGACCACCTTTCTGTATCATAAGAATATGTAAAAAAATCATAGAAAAGCATTTCTAAAGGGCTCAGAGAGAATAAAGCACAGACTATTAACACTAGAGGTTTTTCCATGTATAAACAAGTATTTAGTGAGACTGTGCAGCAGAAAGGGAGACAAACCAGCTCAGCAAAGATAGAACTGAATAGCATAAGAAAGAAAGAAAGAGTTCACTGTAAAAGTACACCACATTTGCAGTTAATATAAACTAACATAGTACTAATGATTTTGATGGGCCAGTATTTATTGATTTATTCTATCTGATAAAGCAATCCAGAAAGAGAATTTCTATACAAGCAGTGTTACATTTTCTTTTTACTTAGAGGAAGAGGTAGATTGTCATTTATTGCCAGTTGGAGAACAAGTGGAACATTCAGACTTGAAAAAAACACAAGTATTTGTCGGAGTCGGGGCGGCGGTCTGGAGTTACTGATGACAATCTCAATATGAGTACAAGCATCAGCCTCACTTTATTAACCGTCGTTACAGAATATATAGAGCTACAAACGATCACGCGCTTAAACAAACAATCTGATTGGTGGTGAGCTCCTGTTCACGCGCCCCTTAGGACATTCCGATTCGTTCGACGTTGCCGACCACGCGCCTCGGACCGCCCAGACCCACCCCTCAAGTTTCTGCTCGCCAGCCCGCCAAAACCCAGTCTCCTCCCCCTTGCTCTCAAGGTTGCCTCAAGGACGGCGGGCGCTCAATACTCCCTGAGACAGCTTGGGTTGCTCATATATACGTTGTGGCCTCTGTTAGCTAGCCACTCCTCCACAATTCCCTTCTCTTCTTCTTGAGCAAGCCAAGCGTGGGTCAAAAGGCGGTTTACAAGTGATTTTATACATCCAAAAACACAGCTTAACACGAGCAAAATTAATACCTCAACTAAGATTAACATGAAAAGAGCTTTTACAACATCCATTAACCATCCCGTTATGCCTAACCCTTTTAGCCATGCATCAAGCCCTGATTCAGTTATGGTGATCTTATTGAAGTTGTCTTGTAACTGTTTTAGTTTTTCATGTATGGAACTGGAGTGATCAGAGAGGTTAAAACAACACATTCCCTCAAAGTCCTCACATCCATGTCCGTGTGCCAGAAGCAGAAAGTCAATGGCAGCGCGGTCTTGTAAAACCGCGTGTCGGACACTGTCTAAATCGGTCAGGAGACCAGATATCATTTCTGATGTTAAATTAAATTGTTTTTCTGCCCAACAGGCTAGATTCTTTATATTTTGTGCATTTCGCTTAGAAGCTAGTTGAGGAAATAACAACGAAACTAGGGCCTGAGTACCTGTGCCCCATGCAACCCACATATTCTCTCTAGGGTCAATTCTATGTATTCCTTCGCTTGTAGTAATTAACATAATAGTCAAGAATGTGAGCGTCATCACTTCTTTTGTTTTGTTTTCCAGGCAAACCTCTTTTGACATTTTCTCTTAGTTTGTTCCCACCGTTCAGGGGCTACTTTCCAGTTTATAGGGACTAAACAGTCTCTTTGGCACTCTATTTTTAGTACTGTTGGGTTGTTGAATTGTTCCCTTAACACAAGTCGTCGCCACGCTATTCCCCAAAGTACTTCTGACTCGGAGTCAGGGGCTACGTGGCCAGTGACCCGTAAAAGTCTTACCGTCTGCCCCTGTTGTCTAACGCACAGTTCACACCACTTACATACACAGATAGATGAATTTATCCAAGAACGTTGATCACAACCTTGACATTCAACAAGAACCCAGGGATGACATTGCTTACAATCTGGACACTCTGTGTTCACGCCGGTTGATTCCGACATCACCTTCCCAGCGCTGGTCTCACTGCACGACTAGGTACCCATATTGGTCCCTCACCTGTGGAGACACACATATATCCTCTCCCATTAAATATGACCGACACAGGTCCCTTCCATTCCCCGGTACGCAGGTCACGATAATTTACTCTTAGCCTTGGCAGAGTTGTGTGATCGCTCAGTGCAAGTTGACGGTTGTGAATAACTATTGCGGGCTCTCCCCTATCTCCCATAATACTGAGATAATTTAAAGTAAACAAAACCTTCAACAATCTCATTTGGGGATCTTTTTCCACATCCTTTTGTTTTGCCAGATAATCTTTGATCACCTGATGGGCTCTTTCTATAACCCCTTGTCCTGTAGGAGAATATGGGATTCCAGTTACGTGTTTAATACCCCACATTTGCATAAATTTTCGAACTTTCTCACTAGTATATGAAGGGCCATTATCCGTCTTTACTTGTTCAGGTACACCCATAACAGCAAAACAGGCCAAAAGATGCTTACACACATGTTGAGCTTTCTCCCCAGGCAGTGCCGTGGCCCAGAGACATTTAGAGAAAGCATCAATTGACACGTGGACATATTTAAGCTTCCCAAATTCGGGCACATGTGTAACATCCATTTGCCAGACTTCTAGGGCCTTGAGGCCCCGGGGATTTACCCCCATGCCAATCCCTGGCCCTTGTCCTCCACATCGCGGGCATGCCTGTACAATAGAACGCGCTTCAGCCTCGGAGATTTCATACTGGCACCTTAAACTTCTCGCATTCGTATGGAATGTCTCATGTCCCTGCCGAGCCTGAGCAAATTTATCCATTGGAGGCAAAGGACAGGCAGCGCTCACCAGGGAATCAGCTAACTGATTTCCTTTTCCTAACCCTATTTCAAACTTGTGACTCCTTATGTGAATGATACAACACAGTTCGGTTCGCTGCGTCAACAGACCCCGAATCGCTAAGAACAACTTTCCTAATTGTGGATTCTGTATCTCTTTTACCAGCGCGTCTTGTAGTCTCGGCACTAATCCTGCTACATATAATGAGTCTGTGACCACATTTAACGGTACCGTTAGCCAATTCGACAGCGCCCAGGCTACTGCTTTTAGTTCGAGTGTCTGTAAACTGTCTCCTGTTTCGCATTGTACAAAATGCTTGTTCCAGCACGTTCCCTCCTGCCAGACGCACACCGTACGCTTATTTTTCTTTCCCGCATCTGTATAGACTGTTATTCCGTTCGCAATAGGCTTTTCTACCACCTTAGGCCGTTCCATCCAGGTATTGTTTTTTAGTACCTGCAGTAATCGGCCTGCTGGTTTCCTGGAATGCACCGTCCCTTCATAACCTAGCAATGCTTCCTGCAATGCTATGACATGGCGCAACCACCATTCCAGGTCCGCTGCAGTGACAGGTATGCTTATATCATGTGGTTCACGTCCCGTTATCTCCATTATTCTTGTTCTCCCCTTTTGAATTAACTCAGCCACTGCTTCTGGTCGTGTTAGTACACTTTTTCGTGGCTGTATTTTTGAAAAGACCCATTCTAATATGATAAACTCTGGTGCCTTATTTGTTGCCTTTTTATTTTTCTGTTCCCTGCTTTCCTCTTTGCTGTGCTTGTCAGTGGCATTGCTAGATAAGGAAGGGGAGTCTTCCCCCATTTCTTTTTGCCATTGACAAATCACAGCGAAAGGGGAATCAGTGGCATTGCAAATTAGCAATGACACTGGCATTTCTAAAATACGCCAACTAGTCCAAGCCCTTGTTAGCTTGTCACGTATTTTAGAGATGGCTTGGAGCTGTTCTGGCCCTATATCGACGCGGTTTGCAGGGTGGGTACCCCGTAAACTACGTACTAAGGGTTGAAGGTCCGTATTTGTAATTCCAACGCAATTTCTGATCCATTGAATCTCTCCGAGAAGGGTCTGCAAATCTTTCAGATTCGCCAGTTCGGTAGTTAGTTGTATTTTTTGGGGCCGAATTTTTGCTTGATCAATAATCCACCCAAGATATTTCCAAGGTGTGGCCCTTTGAATTTTTTCAGGGGCAATTTGTAAACCTTTAATGCCCAGTACCTTAGACAATTCTTCGATATGGGCCTCGGACCATGGGGCTTGCTGTGCACAGAGAATATCATCCATGTAATGATAAATTATTGTTTTTGGCCACGCCAATCTTATTGGTTGTAGAGCCCAGGCAACAAATAACTGGCACAAAGTAGGAGAGTTTTTCATGCCTTGCGGCAAGACAACCCATTCATACCTCTTTGCTGGCTCCGCCTTATTGATAGCGGGCACTGAAAATGCAAATCGGCAGCAATCTTGCTCATGTAAAGGGATGGTGAAAAAACAATCTTTTAAATCTACTATAAGGATATGCCACCCCTGTGGTATCATATTTGGTGATGGGATACCTGGTTGCAGAGCTCCCATGGGTTGCATAGTTTCATTTTGACGCTGCGCTCCCGCCCTTTCTACTCGGGATAGCATTTCATCCACCCCCGCACCCTTAGGTAAGCTTGCCAAGATACTTTTAGTGGCCTTATTGGCATTATCAAAGGCCAAAATCCGAAACATCTGCTGTTTACTCTCGTCCCCCAGATCTGGGTGATTCATTACTGCATCCCAAAGCCTATCAACAAAATGATTGTATTTTTCTGTTGCTCCTTGAGTTAGAGTGCTAAAGGAAGGGGCTGACGACCCTGGGAGGCTTAAAAAGGCTTCTAAAGCAATTTTTGCGGAGAGCTGCAATATATTGGTTGGAAAGGTCATTTGAACATGGTGATCAGCAAATTGACCTCCTCCCACCAACATCTCAACCGTTATCCCATAAAGAGGGTCTCCCAATTGTTGGTGTTGGGCAACGGCGGCAGCCGCTCGTTGAGACCAAGAGGAGCCCCACAACAAAAATTGGGTAGGAGTTAACAATAATCGCATTAACGCTTGGCAGTCATAAGGACAGAGTACATCTGCATTGAAAAGCCAAATTACAATTTGCCGTGCGGCTTCGGATTTTACCCCATACTGAGAAATAGTATTTTTTGCCTGCTGTAAAATTTTCCAATCATGGGGTTCCCATTTTTGCCCTCCATGTGTTGGTACAACGGGGCAAGCCAACGGACCAAGACCCGAGGCCACCTCCCACTGCCCATCTAAGAGGGCGTCTCTAACAATACCACTCCAACGGCCAGGTCGAGTTACCGCTGGAGGCCCAGAAAGACGGGGGGGGTACAGTCCTCCGTCCCAGCTCGCTTGTTAACCGGAGTCTCTTGCTGAAGCGTCGTCGTCAAGTTCTTTAGCTCTCGAACCACCTCCTTGAGGAGTTTTTTCGTCTCTCCGGTAGATCTCTTCTCTGCCTCTCCAGCTGGGGGTGTTGACGACGCGGAGGAGGTGTCGGATGGCAGTAGGGGAGGGTAGAGAGGCGGTGCGAAGGGCGCCGCTTTTTCTTCCTCTGGCTTTACCTGCGGAGAACAGGGAGGCGCTGACCGGCAGCCCTCCTCCTTTTCACCCGCCCGAGTCATTTCCGCCCTTACCACTTCTGCCCCTCCCTGCAAGGGACCCGGAGCTGGAACATTCGGGGGAGAGACCCCGCCAGCTTCCCTTGAAAGAGTCTCTCCTTCCACTCTTCCCCTCAGTTCGATGGCATCTTTACAGGGGGTCACCACCACCCCTCGACAAGTGAGAGGAGGGGGTCCGAACAACCGAGCAACTAACCCATGCTTCGGTTCCGCACTCTTCGTTTTTTCCGGCATAGGCGCGAGCATCTGCGCAGCTGCGCACACGACCTCTCTTTCTGCTTTCATAGCTTTTAGCGTCTCTAGAACATCTTTCCAGAGCTCACGCACCGATTTTACTTCCTTTTCCACCTTCCAATCGCCTTCAATGGTCTTTCGCCACATCGTATTGCCTAACTCTCGCCATTCAAGCACGGAAAACAACGCGTGAGTGTCCTTAAAATGTCCCATCCGCTGTCCCAACTTTATTAACTTGGTCAGCTGTTTCACCGTTGTCTCGATCCCTCTCTTAGAGAGTATGCTTACGAGCAACATAGCGGCTGCTTCCCCTACCATAATAGCAGTCGCTCCCTCTGGGAGGCGCTGGCCAGGCGCTCTGTATCTACCCCGTATCGGTAGTACTCTCCCAGCCGCCTTTTCTCCCGACTCCCCCTCTCTCGCTGCTCTTACCGCAGTCTCGAGGTTCGGAAATCAACCATCCGCTGCTTCGGAAATCAACCATCCGCTGCTTCGGAAATCAACCATCCTCTGCTACCAGATGTCGGAGTCGGGGCGGCGGTCCGGAGTTACTGATGACAATCTCAATATGAGTACAAGCATCTCGGAAATCAACCATCCTCTGCTACCAGATGTCGGAGTCGGGGCGGCGGTCCGGAGTTACTGATGACAATCTCAATATGAGTACAAGCATCAGCCTCACTTTATTAACCGTCGTTACAGAATATATAGAGCTACAAACGATCACGCGCTTAAACAAACAATCTGATTGGTGGTGAGCTCCTGTTCACGCGCCCCTTAGGACATTCCGATTCGTTCGACGTTGCCGACCACGCGCCTCGGACCGCCCAGACCCACCGCTCAAGTTTCTGCTCGCCAGCCCGCCAAAACCCAGTCTCCTCCCCCTTGCTCTCAAGGTTGCCTCAAGGACGGCAGGCGCTCAATACTCCCTGAGACAGCTTGGGTTGCTCATATATACGTTGTGGCCTCTGTTAGCTAGCCACTCCTCCACAAGTATTTATCCTCTTAGTCTTTTAAAACAAACAAAATCCCCCATCTCTCTTAGTGTAAAACACTATAGAAGTATATTCTGATGTGTGATCAGTAAAATAAGTTAAGAATTCATTTTATGAGAAAAAGCCTGTCTGCTTGCTTAAACCATGGCTTTATATTAGTAATCAGCAGCAGTTGCAAATTATCAGGTTTTGCCTCTTCTATTCCCACACTTGCTTATTCCCTGGGAAAGATAACCATCCCTGTTCAATTCCATTTCTGTGTCACCTTATTATAACCTACATTTCCTCAAATAATCCACTGAAATAAATAAAATAAATAAAAAGTTGTAGTGTGTTTTACTCTTAAAAAGGCTTGTCTCACTTGTCTGGTTTAGAGCAAGGCCACGCAACTGAATCAGCACACCTGAGGGTGTCATAAAATCTTACAAAGGATGGGGAGCAAAATATCCTAGATCATCCTCCAGTGGAACAGTAATGGAGAACGGAAGCCACAAACAGAAAGAAATTGGACAATGTCACAAATTCCACGGCTTTTACAGCTGTAAGAAAGCAATCAAATTCCTCTGCACATATCACCTCCCCAGCTGAGTCAGCCCGTATATCCTGGAGGTAGAACACAATATAAGGAAGCAGAATCTTCACTGCTTTTGATATGAGTGGAGAACGGATGGCTACATACTTTTTAGGAAAGAGAGTCCAGCAAGGCAGGTGGGGGAGTTGCGCTTTCTGTAAGGGAGCAACTGGAATGTATCAAGCTCTGCTTAGGGTTGGAGGAAAAACAAGCTGAAAGCTTATGGGTAAAAATTTAAGGTCAGGCAAATATGGGTGACACTGTTGTGGGCATTTGCTACAGGCCACCTGATCAGGAAGTTGATGAAACCTTCTACAGACAGCTGGAAGTAGCCTCACAATCACAGGCCCTGGTTCTCATGGGGGATTTCAACCACCCTGATATTTGCTGGAAAAGCAACACGGCAAGACGCACACAATCCAGGAGGTTCCTGCAGAGTATCAAGGATAACTTTTTGACAAAGATGGTGGAGAAACCAACAAGGTGAAATGTGCTGCTGGACCTTATACTAACAAACAAAGGTCTAGTTGAGGATGTGAGGGTTGGGGGTACCCTTGGCTGCAGTGACTATGAGATGGTGGAGTTCAGGATCCTGCATGCTAGAAGCAGGGCAACAAGCAGGTTTACAACCCTGGACTTCGGGAGAGATAACTTTGGCCTCTTCAAAGACCTGCTTGGAGGAATCCCATGGGTTAGGGCTCTAGAAGGTAGGGGGGTCCGAGACAGTTGGTCAATATTCAAGTACCACTTCCTCCAAGCTCAAGATCAGTGCATCCCTATAAGGAAGAAGTCAAGCAGAGGAGCCAGGAGACCCGCATGGCTGAGCAAAGAGCTTCTAGAAAAACTCAAATGGAAGAAGGAGGTTTACAGTATGTGGAAAAAGAGACTGGCCGCTTGGGAGGAACATGGGAACGTTGTCAGCGTATGCAGAGATGTAATGAGGAAGGCCAAGGCCCGCTTGGAACTAAATCTGGCAAGGGATGTCAAAGATAACAAGAACGGCTTCTTCAAATACACCAATAGTAAAAGAAAGACTGGGGAAACTGTGGGCCCTCTGCTGAACGAGGTAGGTGCCCTGGTGACACAGGATGTAGAGAAGGCAGAGTTACTGAATGCCTTCTTTGCTTCAGTCTTTACTGCTAAGGCTGACCCTCAGGCATCCCAGGCTACAGAGGTGAGAGAGAAAATCTGGGAAAGGAAGACTTCCCCTTTTTTGAGGAGGATTGGATTAGAGATCATTTAGGCAAACTGGATCCTCACAAATCTGTGGGCCCAGATGAGATGCACCCATGAGTGCTGAGGGAGCTGGCGGATGCTCTTGCTAAGCCAGTCTCCATCATCTGTGAAAGGCCATGGAGGACAGGAGAGGTGCCCAAGGACTGGAGGGTAGCCAATGTCACTCCAGTATTCAAAAAGGACAAGAAGGAGGACCCAGGAAACTATAGGCCAGTCAGCCTCACCTCCATCCCCAGAAAGCTGATGGAACAGTTCATTCTGGAGGTCATCTCTAGGCATGTAGAGGAAAAGGTTATCAGAAGTAGTCAACATGCATTCACCAAGAGGAGATCACACCTGACCAACCTGACAGCCTTCTATGATGACATGACTGGCTGGGTAGATGAAGGGAGAACAGTGGATGTTGTTTACCTCGACTTCAGCAAGGCTTTTGACATTGTCTCCCATAACATCCTCATAGGTAAGCTTAGGAAGTCTGGGTTAGGTGAGTGGACAATGAGGTGGATAGAGAACTGGCTGAATGGCAGAGCTCACAGGGTCATGATCAACAGTGCAGATTTTGGATGGAGACCTGTAACTAGCGGTGTTCCCCAGGGGTCTGTGCTGGGTCCAGTCCTGTTCAACATATTCATCAATGACCTGGACGAAAGGACAGAGCATACACTCAGCAAGTTTGCTGATGACACAAAACTGGGAGGAGTGGCTGATACACCAGAAGGCTGTGCTGCTGTTCAGCAAGACCTGGACAGGCTGGAGAGCTGGGCCAAGGGGAACCTCATGAAATTTGACAAAAGCAAGTGTAAGGTCCTGTCCCTGGGGAGGAACAACCCCATGCACCAGTACAGGTTGGGGGTTGACCTGCTGGAAAGTGGTTCTGATGAGAAGGACCTGGGAGTGCTGGTGTACAGCAAGTTGACCATGAGCCAGCAATGTGCCCTTGTGGCCAAGAAGGCCAACGGTATCCTGGGGTGCATAAAAAGGAGTGTGATCAGCAGGTTGAAGGAGGTTATCCTCCCCCTCTACTCTGCCCTAGTGAGGCCACATCTGGAGTAGTGCATCCAGTTCTGGGCTCTCCATTTCAAGAAAGACAGAGGACTACTGCAGAGAGTCCAGCAGAGAGCTATGAAGATGATCAGGGGACTGGAGAACCTCTCTTATAAGGAAAGGCTGAGAGACCTGGGTTTGTTTAGCCTGGAGAAGAGAAGACTGAGGGGGGACCTTATGAATGCTTATAAATATCTAAGGGGTGGGTGTCAAGAGCATGGGGCCAGACTCTTTTCAGTGGTGCCCAACAACAGGACAAGGGGCAATGGGCACAGACTGGAACACAGGAAGTTCCACCTGAATATGAGGAAAAACTTCTTTACTTTGAGGGTGACAGAGCACTGGAACAGGCTGCCCAGAGAGGTTGTGCAGTGTCCTTCTCTGGCAATATTCAAAACCCACCTGGACGTGGTCCTGTGCCCCCTGCTCTGGGTGTGCCTGCTCAAGCAGGGGGGTTGGACAAGATGATCTCCAGGGGCCCCTTCCAACCCCTACCATTCTGTGATTCTGTGATTCTGTGAATTTGTTCATAGGATCACCGATCTTGAGTATATCCTGGTGTCTCAGTTTTTATGAGTGATCATACAGCTCCTATTCAGGCTTTATTCCCAGATCACAGAAATATATTTCTGGTGCACTATAACAGTAAAGTTATCCTATTTAGAAGAAGCCATAGATTTTCAAAATCATGCCAAACCCACTGGAAAGATTGTGTGCAATTGCACATACTGTATAGGTTTGTCAATGTCTCCGTCATGTAGCTAATGGCAGCAGTCAGATTTTTTGAAAGACTGAAGTAATACTACCCTACATTATTGGAAGGAGAAATTGTGTAATCTAGGCATTTAATCAGTAATACAGCTGACAGATATACCTCTATGAATATAATGTTCTTCAGGCAATACTTAAGCATCTTCTTCGGTCACTTCCTGCAATATAGTTATCACAGTGAAAATATATTACCTGTAGCATATAAAAATCTTTGGACATTGCACTCATTCTTTCAAGATAAAGAGGGAGGATAGCCCTTAACAGCTCAAAGCAGCTTGCCAAAATATCACCTAAAGCAATGGGATTCAAATGTAATTATACATTTGACAGGCTTTAGAAACAAATGGAAATTGTCCCAAGCATGTTGACAAGTACAAGATAAGAAAGGAGAGCTGTCCTCAAATGGTTAGTAGCCAGACTCATGAATTTCTTTGAGAAGATTAGATATCAGTTTGGAAAATGCTCGTACCATATTTCTAAGCTATTTAGACAACCCTGAAAATGAATTTTTGAAACTAAAATAAGACACAGTTTCATAAAATGCATGTAATGAATTTTTTAAATGATCATGTGTTAAAGCAAATTCTACAGACATTTCATGTGCCTGGAAATGTTTTCCAGGATTAGTTGCTGTATTACATTCCCAGGGATCGAGTTAGGGTTGATTGACCTGTAGTTCCCTAAGTCCTCCTTGTTGTTCTTCCTGAAGATGGGAGTGACATCAGTTTTCTTCCAGTCTTCAGGTACTTCTCTCAGTCATTATAATTGATCAAGGTTTATTGAGAGTGGCCTCAAAATGACATCTGCCAGCTCCCTCAGCACTTGTGGGTGCATTTCATCAGGGCCCATGGATTTATGTATGTCCACTTTTCTCAAGTGTTTCATGACCTCATTTTCTGTCAAGGGTACATCTTCCTTGCTCCAGCCTTTCCCCCTGGTCTCTGGAACCTGGGACTCCTGAAAGCTAATCTTGCCAGTAAAGACTGAGGTAAAGAAGGCATTCAGTACTTCATAATTCAGAACTTCCTTGTCATAACCAGGGACAGATAAATGGTAAGTTTGGGTCACCTTTAAATAGAAGCTAAAAAAAAAAAAAAAAAAAAAAAAAGAAATCAGAGCCTTCAAATAGCTAGAGGGAAGTGGCTGATGCCATATAAAATTAACCAACCCCAAAATAATCATATGTTGAAAAAGCCTGAGTGAATTTTTCAGCTATTTTATTTTTAGTATTTAGTGACTGCTCATTTACAAGGAAAAATTTTTCCTTCTCCATTTTCATGGTTCCTATAAACCCTGTTTGTAAACATTGTTTAAAATCACATCAAACAAACAAACAAAAATAGTTTTCTACATTTTTTTAGAAAACAATTTTCCTTTATGAAATAATACAATTTTTGTACTGGTAACTTACATGATTTAAGAATCTGGCTGACAGCTTTCAAATATTTACTGGAGGGTCTCTTCAAGCCTTTGCTTCCATTTCTATATCCTCATCTAATCTTTTCTCTTACAAGACTATGCCTTTGCAGCTTTTTCCTGAAGTCTTCTCGCCTTCTTTGCCTGACTTAATTTAGCATAGTCACTATTAAGAATGGTATGCCCCATAAACCATTTAAGAGCCTGTAGTTCTACATGTACACCAACACAAGAATAGTGCAGAAAAATCGTATGTTCCTTTCACACTTCACACTTGTAAGGCAGAATCAAGTTCTCTGACAACCTGAGAGGATAATTCAAGGAAAAGGTTTTTGAGAGATGTTCAATTACATAACACGCTATTTTCATTATTTTTGTTCCCATACACATTAATAGGTTCCCAGAAAGCTTATTGAGGTCAATAAAAAGTTTCTGTTGCTGTTTTAGTTTGTAAAGCTGATTCCACAAAGAGGAGAAATTACTTATACAAGCCTACTGTGTTCTCTTTAATCTTTATTTAAAAAAAAAAAGGTAGAGTTGCAAACGCTTTTTCTTTTGAACGTGGTATAAACAAATAGTCATAGGCAGTTTATTTCCTCAGAAATTCTTAACTGTATTAGCCTGAAAATCCACATTTTCATAGAAATTTCTGTTTCCTTTTAAGATTAGACCCAGAGCTGCTGAATACTTCAGCTTTATGTCAGCATTAATTTGTCTTTGATGGATGATTACAGGACTGAAGTACCATTCTGTTAACATTACAACTCAAAGAGTCACATCATGCTTTACACTGATTTGTCATTTTCTCCAAAGAATAAATTATGTCAGTTCATTCCTCTCCTATATCCCTTGCTTTCTGTCTCTGGAGATTTTAACTTCAGTCTAAAATGTTCTTATCTATAAACTGAGGAATTTATGAACTAAAAACAAAATGTAACTTCAAAATAATCACCCATAATTCTGTCTTCCTTCTCTTCCTTTTTTTTCCTTTTTTCAGTGGTGTTGATGAAACCCAGAAAATCTGATTTTTACCATCTAGCACTAATACCATGCTTCATGACAAACTGCTTCTTTTAACAGCACCCAAGATTCCAAATTACTTCCTGGTAAGTACTGGTCAAAGCCAGGATTCATGACCTTTTGTAATCATACAGTGTGTATTCAGCCCAGAATGTCCAAGAAGAAATTCCTCCTATTTCAGAAAAGCAAGCATGGCAGCCATTCTTATGTGTCTCTTTATAGGTGTATTACAAGGTTTCCAAATGTTAATGAAGTTATCAATTCAGTTAATACAGACAGTGAGAAAATTATCACTTCCTTAATGAAATTTTCATCCAGAACTGAAACCTTGAAACCCACAGAAAATATTCCAGTGGTCAATGTGAGAGGGAGATATGACAATTCAACAGTGGGAAACTATGAAAAAATCTGCCCCTCACACAGGTTTTGTTCTGGTCTCTGGTAGCTAGATTCTGGATGAGGTACATAAACCCTTTTTACATTTTTAAAGATACTGTAATAGCTTTGAGAACCATCTATTCACTATTGAACCCTCTTAGATCTAAGCAAGAAAATAAACTCTATATTTCAATTACTAATTCGTGTATCATTTTGGAAATAATAGGTTAAGTAGTCTAAATAAAGGCCCTAGAGCCCAGTATACTTGTATTATAATCAGTCTGGTGTATCTGCAGTTGTTGCATTCAGTATATTCGAAGATCAGTCTGTAGAGAAGCTGAGAAAACTCAGAAAGCTTAAAAAGTGAGTCAACATTCAAATCATGCATCTCATTGTTTATATTGTAGGCTGAGAAGAGTAATTAGGATTGAGCCCTATGTGAGTAATGTGTGTTGATTACTGTTAGCTGACCAGTGAGATGTGAAGGACAACCTAGAAGTTGGCAACTATGATTAAAACTGATAAGTTTGATTCCTGCAAAGAATAAAAACAGTCTAGTTTGCTGTCTTCAGACCTATTTGCACTGAAACTGATATATAAGCATATGGGCTTATATGAATAAATAAGTGGAAAGCATGGTGACCATAATTATGGTTCACTTATTCCTTGATTGACTATATAGATCCTTCGCATATACACACACACACACACTGAGTATTCTTTCTGCTTGTTTCCTAAACTATTGACAGGATTTTTGAATATGCCTTTACTAAAATCATCACTGAGGAAATTATAGTCATGCTTTTGTTTCTTGTCAGACAACAAATGGGGTGAGAACTGACTGATTTTAGACCTCTTTTTTTTTTTTTTTTTTTTAGTAAAAATACTATTTTTCATAGCTTGTATGTGTTTTTGGGGGCCCAAAAAAAACACAGAAAGATACTTTATTCACAGGAAAGTTTCAGTCAATGAAAAAAAGAAATTTCCAGTCTATCTGTTGGAGACTGTGAACTGAGAAAATATGAAATTATGATTTAAATAAGGAGTGTCTGTAGTTGCTTTCTTTCATGCATGTATTGAAATAAAGAAAAAAAATTAAGGGAAATAAAGATATGCAGATATTACTGTAGACTATGTAGACAAATATGGAGAATGATGGGAAAATAGGCTTAGGAGATTTACAATACTTAGTGGTCATTGTTAAAGGAGGTGAACTGGTCATACTATAGTTTGGGTTCAGAATTTTAAACAGTTTCCATGCTTTTTAGGGTATATGGATGTGAGCTTTATAATTATAAAAAGCAAATTAATTGATTAATAAATAAAAAAATACTGGACACTGTTATGGTCTAATGAAGAACAATCTAGAAAAATCTTATCTGTAGCAAAATTAATAGTTCTAAATAATTCAGAAGAATATAAAATCAAAAGCAAAGCCAAATATATATTTTCTATTATACTTCTAGTTGCCAACAGCACTTACCTCAAATAATTTCTTTTCCTTGTCTAAGCTGATTGAAGTTACACTTTAAGAAAGGCAAGCAATGGATGCTTGTTTTCTACTTTTAAAAACAGTTGACTTGACTTGCATTTAGAAAAAAAAATGTCATTTTCCAGATACTAAACTCCTGAATTTGACATTTAATAACCAAATTTCTCTGACTTCAGAGAAAAAATAGAGAAAAACTGTGAGATGTAAGTGCTTATTACTACCAGGATAAGACCTATCCCCACACTTAAAAAATAATGTGCATTTTGTAGATGAAAGCAGAATAACAAAGAAGAGTTAGCTGGTAATTTTAGTCTGCTTTGAGGTGATGATTACATCCAATGATGACTCAACAAGAATTGTGTAAACAACTGGAGAGAGTGAAGCTTGAAAGCTAAGTCCAGATTGTTAGCACAATAACAAGTTCATCATAAATCATGCAAACAGCCAGCTAGATAGCAGAAAAAATCATGAGTTTGAGCATTTCTTCTGGTAAGGAATCACTTTTGATGAAAAAGACTAATCACATTCTCTTATTTTTATCTTTCTCTAGAGAATATCAGAAGGCAGTAGCTTAATAGAGAGAAAATTCCGAGATGCTTAAGGACTGATTATTTATTGTCTACCTTAGGATCAGATTACTAGTTTATACCAATGTCCTTGATACAGATGTCAAAGAACTGATAATAGGAAACATAAATAGTATGCTTGGTAAAGATTTATCTTCTAGAACAAATTGAGATTAACAAGTCATAGTATTTAAAACTAATTTATTAATGTTTAATTTGCAAAGAGTAAATATGAATCATATAATACACTCATAGTAGATATCTATAGCTCTGTGCAGTTAAAGAATATGTCCCTTTCTACATTTGAACTACTAGTGACATGTTTATCACACTACATCTGAGTATATCTCCATTGTTGTTTATCTCAGTCTTTTCTATGGCATCTCCCACCAAAGAGGAAGAAAGTTTGAAATAAGCTTGAGATTTGCTATTTCAAAATAATCCTCAGACTCTGAATATTGCCTGTTATTCCTAGGCAACATGTGAAATTCCTATTTGATTTTTAAAACTAGATTTGGCTGTAGGAACTATTCCTAAATATTCTTTAAATTCTTAAGTAGATACCATTTTATTTGTTGTAAACTGGGCATTTTGCCTTATAATAGAGAGCATTTTCAAATATTCTTAACTGATTTTGGATCTAAAGCTTCATTTTCTAAAAAAATGTTTAGAAAATATGTTCCTTTAATGCTTTCCAATGGGCAAGGAAGCCCTTCTCAAACCAAAACATCAATTTTGTGGTTTTAGGGTTTTACCTTTTTTCTTTTTTTTTTTTTTTGGGGGTGGTGGTGGTGGGGGTGGTGTAACTTTATGTTTTTATTTTATGTATTCAGTCCTTTATTCCTTTCATTTTTTTCTTCCAAGACTGTAGTCAGAATGGTCATTCAATTTAATTTTTATATAAGATTCTTTAAGGTTCAAAGCAGAGGTCAGAAATTGTTATACTCTATATCATTATTTCAAAGAGTAATACCTGGTCAGATATGCCTTATTTGAGTCAGGTGGTCATATTTTCTTAAGACTAAATAATAATTGTTTCATATATTATTAACATATATTTTAGACATATGTTCTAAGCCAGGCTGATATAATATTGATGAATAAAGAAAAATATTTTTCTCACAATTCAGGTATTATTGTAGTTACTATTAAACTACATTAACCAAGATACTTGGATTTTATCTCTTCTGTGGGAAGAGTATTTTTTTCATAATTTTACATTCCTCTCACTAAAATATAGACCCACAAAGAACAAAGTTATTTCTGGTAAAAGATGTAATCTTAAAATTCATGGCAGTCAGTGTGATAAATCATATTTTAAACTTCTCAGAATAAGGATATTTCTACATTAAAAACCTGATTATATATTTCCTTTTGTTTAATACAAAAATATGCACTAATATGGTTTCACTTTAACAAGCAAGGTATTAAGTGTTTACTGTAGTTATAAAATGGTTCACCTATAAAATCAGTTACTGAAGAGTATATAAAATGGAAATCATAATAAGGTATGTTTGTTATCAGTCCAGCAATTAATTTTCCTGTTATGCTGAATTTGAGACATGATATCATTGATAGACCTGATTAAAATACTGATTATGCATCAATAATAAAAGGACAAATTCATTATAAGCTAATAATCTAACATCAAATATTAAATTTCATTATAATATTGATCAGAACATCCTTTATGTTATTTAAAGAAGTCTGCTCTCCTTCAGAATAAAAAGTTACAATAGATAACACAGCTGGATGTTCTCTCACAGGGATACTTCTTCTTTTGACTTAGGAACATATTAAAGTTTCTGAGTTATAGTAGTAAGTTTTCCATAAATGTTAGCTTTGTGTATGCCTTCCATATTTTCATTCAAAACACACTGTATGAAAATTGCAGATCACACTGTCAGATAACTACTTACAGAGACATTAGTGACATTCTGAATTATAGATTTCTGTGGATAAAAAGCATCCAGGGTAAATAGAAAAATATAAAAAGATTATATGGCAAGTCTAACATGGTAAATTATAGTTTCACTTTGTCAGCTGTAGAAATAGAATAAGAAGAACTTTATTCAGTTTTAATCCTAGTTTTCACATTAAATAAGCTATAAAATCTTTAAAAGTCATAAGATTTTGTATCTATTTAAAAGGTCAGACTAAATCAAAAGATGTGAGTTGTTCAGTATCCTCTTTCTGTCAGTAGCAGAAGTTTAGAAAAAGAGTAAAAGAACGTGAACATCTCTAAAAGGAGCTGACTTCATTAATATCCACTGGTTTTAAGCTATTAGTGACCTAAGTTATACCTGAACTACTGCACTTGCTAGTCAACATCCTCCATGACGTTTGAAATCTATTTATATTTTCTGCCTTCTTTATCCATCCTTCAGAAATATTTTTTGTTTCTGCGTTTCCTGAAAAAACCCTCCTTTTTTTTCTCTGTGTGGCCCTCAGGATATTTAAGATGTGGGCTTATCATGAATTTATGCAGTGTTATATCTATTTTATTTATTCTAAATGTCTTTCCTCAAGGTAACAAACATTGTCTTTTTCACTGCATCTGAACAAAAAGATAATGATTTTAAAAAAACTCAAAAAGTCTAAGTGGAATTCTTCCAGAAAAATAAGTTATAGGTATTTAAACTCTGTTATTGTGTATTCTGTGCATCATTTACTTTTGTATATGAATTTGCATTAAGCAATATCATATTTTGTATGTCATTTTATAATCTTAATATCATAAGACTGATGAAGTTTTTCAGTCATTTTGTAGTAGTCTTTTCTATTCCACTTTGAGTACTGCTGTAACATCAGAAAGCATTTTTGCCTCAACATTTAAAGCCATTTCCAGAACATTTATGAATGTACTGTGCTGGTGTCATATTTAGGATCCTTACTGATAGCTTAGATTTACTGTGAAAACTGACCTTTTTTGCCATCTCTTCTTTGCTATCTTAAACCAGTTAGTAATCCAAGGAAAGATTTTCTCATACCCAGTTACAGCTTAGTTCCCCACAATAGGACTTTTATAAAGCATTTCTAAATCCAAATGAGTTGTATCTGCATGTAGAGCTCTTTTGAAGAACACCGAAAAATCTGTGAGGTACCATTTCTCTCCAGAAAGCCGTGTTGCCGCTACCCCTATGCAAAGTAGTTATGTGTGTCTTCTGATTGCCTTACTTACTATTGGTTCTGTCAGTTGCTTAGAATGCAGCTCATTAACTATGATTTTTACCTTTACTAGTAAAGGGTCACAGGCTCTGCACTGACCTGATAGGACAGGTCCTTTACTGGAGCTGAGCTGATCTGGTTTCGGTGCCTGCCTCATGGCCAAGTGCCTGTTGCCTTCTCTGCCTGAGCTTGAGCTCTGCCAGTGCTTTCATGAGAAAGGTCTGGCAAATCCAGGGAGTCACTGCCCAACAGACAAGAGCCCCTGGGAGGCTGAGCCTGGGGCGGCTGTGGGGACATGCTCACACTCAGCTGGGAACAGCCAGAAGGCAGCTGCCTTGTGTAAAGAAATGTGTAAAATAAATTCAAGCAAAGCCCAGGACAGAGGAAGAGGCTTTCTCCCTGACCCCATCATACTTCATACTCATCTTGCCAAAGACCTCAGGATGGTGGTAGCATGTATTCTATACTTCTCTGGTCTTCCTGCCAGAGCTGAACCTGTCAAATTACGACCTCCAGAGACATTCGAGGTATGAGCACAGTACCATGGAAAAGAGGTAGATGCCCTGAAGGGGCAAAGGGGTTGCATAACAGGTGTAACTCTGTTATTAATGAGGCTTTTATCTGCATTAATTACATAATTTGAATTACTAGAGTGTTAAACATTAACTGGACTGCCAATAAATTCCTAACTCCATATATATGGTGAGTTTCTTTTTGCTCATAACAAGATATTGAATGTAACAAGTACAGAGATCAGACCTGTGACCTTTTTAAAAAACAACATTGCATATCAAACATCTATTTTCTCTGATACCTAGCATATTTAAAGAAATAGCTCTGCTTCACAGTAAGCAGCTAACAAATTTCATATTTGAGTTTGCCTGAAATTTGATGAATGATACAGTGTTAGAACAGATCTTGATCCTTCAGATACTTTTCTTCCAGGCTAAATAATTGAAAATGAGATTGTGGAGTCAGTGTTCAGATGACTTTAATCTTTCACAGTAGTCCTATAAGAAGTGGTGTTGTTTCAAATCTACATATAAGATGCAGCATAGGTCAGAAAATGAAAAAAAGTCTGCAGAGCCTTAAAAGTTGCCATTACACCTTGGTCAGACTTATTCTACACCTCAGTGCCTTCCTCTGCTCTTCTGAAATGTGTTTTCAAGCACATTTCATTTAAAACTTCTTTCAGAATGAAGGGATCTTACAGCAGGAAACAAAAAAAGAAAAAGAAAAAGAGATGATGAGGAGAGGTGGCACAGTGATAGGGACTAATTAATATGATCTGTTCATAGCACAATACTTCAGGAACAATGTATATAGAGAGTTTCAGTGGAAGCTATAGAAAGTCCTGAGGTAGGCTGATGTATGGAGGCGTGAATGCAAACTGTTTGTCCAGAAACAATACATATAGCATTCTTATTGGGTATTTATTGTTCTATAAACTTGATCAAGGAAAAAGACTAACATATGTTTAAGGAGATGAGTAATCCCACTGAAATTAATTGAATCAGCTGTATGTCTGAAGTTCTGTATGCTTTTCCTTCGTAGTATAGTGATCAAAAGAGTAATTTATAGTCTCATTTTTGTTACCCTTTTGAGTGAAATGCTTCTTTTATGGTATTATTTATTTAATCGTGGCTAAATATGCTGGAACCTCAGGGTTACTTTTGGTGCTGAATACAACAGTTTTTTTCTCTTTAAAAAATCAGATTTGGTAGCTGAAGGCTTAAAAACATAGTAATAGCCATAACACTGATTAGATACAAACAAAAAGTGTTTGACAAATAGCTGCAACACTATCAGAGCTCAGCACTTTATTAAACAGAGATGTAAAGCTGATGTCCAGAGACCTTTTAAAGTCAAAAGAAGTAAAGAAAACATGGATATTTTATCAGATTATGCTTATGTATTCTGATTCACAGACATCTGTGGGGTTTTGGTGAGTTTTGTTTGGTTGGTTGGTTAGTTGCTTTCATTTTTTAATTATTATTATTATTTTAAAAAAATATTAACAAATAGAATCATTCCTGTTTACTCTTTGTTTCCCAAGTTCACATCAATAAACTGTTTCTAAAGAAGGGACAAACAACTGTAAACTGATGAAGGTGAAAGCTCCAAAACTGCCTTCTTTTCACCTCAGCTTTCTGTGATCCTTCCATCCGCTGCCCTCTATTATTCCCATTACTGCGATTTTTGCACTGAACCTGCAGCTCTGAGGACAGACACATTGCGATATCCTGCTGATATGAATGGTAGTATTCCTATTCCATTCACTTCACAACAGAGCAAATTGCTAGATACAAGGGCAAACTGTCACTTCCCAACATTTTAAGTGTCTCTTTTATACAGTTCATAGTTGTATGTTATAAGAAATTTTGAGAACAGTGCTTCAATCTATGGAGCAAAGCTGTTTTAAAGACCAGTACAATTCACAATACTTGTGAGTTACCAAAAGTGTTGCTCTTGTTTTATATATGTCTGCCTATCAAGATTGCACAAACACCAGGTTTATTAATTAGTAGCTGTAAATGCACAAAGATTGCTATTTCACTCATAAAGAACGAAATAAAGTTTAAATTAGTGGAGTATAAGTATATAAATCAGGATGTGTTATCACTATATCATGATTTTGCTAATGCTCATGACATATTTGTATGTATTCACTACTTCTTTAATAAGTAATACAGAGACTAAATGGCAGCTGAGTAGCCTGTTGAGAACAATTAACTCAAAGCAGATGGCACTACAAATACAACTCTTAAAGGCTCTTTCCTTGTTTGGAATTTTTGCCTTCCTTGTTGATTTTGCCCCCTGGGTGTATCTAGGTCTTTACTGATAGATTTAAGATCTCCCTGACATTTGATTAAGCAAACTTCATACAGAGATTGTGTTAAATTTTAATATCTGTCAGAACTGAACAGCAGTTTCTATCGGATGTTTTCTCACCATGTCTAGTGTTTAGTATCATATAAAGTGACTGATAGCTCAGCAACTACAAATCCTGAGAAAGCAGTACAAGCACAAAGACCTAAACTAATAACAGTTTTGAAACATTAACCCTAAGGGCCAATAGTGTCATCTCCAAACAGGATGGTTAATTTTCAAAGACATCGAGAAATATGGGAAGTAATTTTACTGAGCTGTATATAGAATACATTAATATATTTTTTAAGTGCTTGAAACATCTAAGTGCTGATCCGTGAAGAAGCACTGTGCATTAATGGAGGCTGATACTCCATTAATGAGTATTCAATGAGGATTCACTGAGGTATTGCATATGTGTGGACATCTGCCCATCAATATTTCAATGCAAATTTGAAGCCTTGTGTGTGTGTAAAGTTATCAGTGAAGTATCTCTCACATTGTAACTGAGGTTTGAGAGACAAATCAGTGTCAAAAATGTGTCCAGCAGGTAAGTTATACACTAAAGGGAACACAATTATCCACAAGCTGTTTGCAGTTTTAATTCAGCCATCCATTCCAGTGTTACATTAAGCAATGATTTTTGCTTCTGTTTAGGGAGTGCTCAAAGCAGGTTTCATCAGACATATACATATGGCCTTTTTAAGTATCCATATGCATAGAGAGTATTTTAGAGGTGCAGAATGGTTGGCAGGAAAATTTGCAAAGTTATTAAGTACAGTCTTAAGACTGAAAATCTCACCTTTTGTAAGCAATAAATATTCCTTCTGGTTTATAATAAATATTTCTTCTAAGTAAAAAGAAATAATTATCTGTACAGGAGTCTGCTTTTATAGAAGCTTGAAATAGAGTTTATTGTATTAATTTTTTACAAAAAGAAGAAAAACTGGAAGAAAGCTGCTGACACTGCTCTGAAAAAAACAACAAATAGAAGACAGTGCTGTATCAAAATTTAATAACTGAAACAACTTTAGTGTTGCTTCCTTGAAAGAGTCGCTTTGGGTTGTTCGGGGGTATTTTTCTGATCATTTCACTGCAGTTTTCTGTGCCCTTCAGAACCTGAATAACTAAAATTTCAGGGGTTTGCAGTTACTGCTTTTGGGTTGGCATCAGCCATACTGGTCACCACCTAATCGTAATTAAACTGATTTTGAAGCAGTTGCACACAACTCACTAGCAAACTTCTGATAAATACTAGTTTGGATGTTTTGCATGCTAGCTTGTCAAATTCTTAAATGTGTTAGAGTGCAACTTTACATAAGTGCAAAAATTCAAGGAATTAACTCTTTTTTAAACTTATCATCAGCCATAATGAAAATATACACATGTTAATATAAAGGCACAAAGTATTTTCGAATGAAAGGCAGGAAATTGAAATCATAAATAAAATATCTTCTGAGCCATATATATATGGTAGAGTCCTGCTGCCCAAGATCCTTGATAGCTGTGTTATTCTCCCGATGGCATATCTGTCTCAGCCTTAGTACTATTTTGTCACGTAAGTTTTGACTCTGTTGCAGAAAAAAGGAGGCTATCATGCCTCAAAGATACTAGTTTTGCTGTGACATTTTTTAGCCTTATAATCCACTTATCAACAAAATTTATGGTGCAGATTTCATTTTTGTCTTACTGTCTAAGCTATAGCAACTCTGTAAATATAATAATACAAATTTGAAAATACATCAACTAATTGCAAGAGACAGAAAATTTTATTCAGAACAGGGGAAAATAAGAGTAAATCAAACTAACTTTAAGACCTGCATATCTCATTTGCTCACTACTGCAGATATAAAAAAAAAAGCTTAATTTATGACTTTCGACTATGATTAATGTCATAGATGTTTTTATATAGTTATTGTCTCTTCCTGGGATAGAACAGCTGCAAATTTTACACTTAGAATTTGTTCATGTCCAGAGGAAGAATAACTTTTTTTTTTTTTTTAAAATAGGTAAAGAAGGCTTTAATTAGGCAGATTTTGATGAATCTCAGACAAAATGTGGCACCTTTTCCCACACCCTTTCACTAGGCTTCATCCATGCTAAAGTTAAATGTATGGGAGTGAATCAGCATTTGGGGATTTGGGAGTAGAAAGATCTTTGGAGATAAAACAGTAAGATAAAGTCCTTCAGCTGTTGCTTACTTTTAAAGAAAAACGCAGAGTCATTATCAATCAACAAGCTACATTAGAAAAAACATTTCCTTCTCATCTGTTTTGACCCAGTGGTTATTCCAAATGCTAAGGCAAATCTGCAGTGCAGAAATTCCTAGTTTTATTGTTTCACATCACCTGTGACTTCAGTAATTTTGAATTTTATGTGTGAAATTTGGAAACCTTAATTTGTTCATGTGAAGACATTGATTGATCAAAAGCTGACAGAACTATTCCAGATATTATAGAAATAGCAATAATTATCATACAAATATGACAAGGATTTTATTTTGTTTCAAAAATCTTCTAGTAGATATAGTAATACCCAAAACACAGTGCCTGGTGATCCTGATCCCAGATAATCCAGTCCTCAGTAAGCCACATTGCTTCTCTGTCTTAAGTAAGTTAAGGATGATCAGCTATATTTTTATCTTCCATATTTGGAAGCAGTTTCCAATTAAAGTATGTCTTTTTTTGTGCTCAATAAGCTTTATCCATACCTATCATGACAATAAAGTATTATCTGCCAGATTATTTAGAAAGGATTAAGACAGAAGCTGTATAAAAACTAGAATTCCCAAGTCAAAAAATAGGAACAGAAAAATGGAAAAGGTCATTTACAGTCTTCAAGATAGGATTTTTTCTCTACAATGTACTTTTCTAGTGATTTATGTAACCTAATAGGAAACTTTCCACAGTCTAGTGACTAATACAACATATTATAGAAGCTTGGAGCTCTTTCCCCACCCCCAAGGTTCAATATGTTTCTGACTGTTTTGCTTGTGTCTACTGTGTTCAGTGATGCCTCCTGGACTATCCTGAATAACAAGATGGTATTAATTGAAGAGTCTATTAATGCATACCAGCAGGATAATAAAGTTATGAGATGAGCAAATATGAGCACATTAGAAAAGATAGTTTTATTACACTGAAATAATATCTTTTAAATAGAGCATTTGAATTTTTACCCTTTGGCTATCTAAAGTCTAATTCTGATCTACAGTGAAAGATGGTATTTTGTTTTGATGGTTGATTACTTTCCACAGAAAGTACTTATTACCACCAAATAGACCAATTTTGCTATTCTTAGAGAAAAATGCTTCTTATTTTTAAAAATTTGTGATGATTTCTAGACATTTATGGTGAAAAATGACAATTGCTTGCATATATCTTGAAGAGATAGGTGGCCGTAAACATGCCAATAAACTTTTATAGATCTTTTAAAACAAACACTTAAAAGAATCTTTAGAAATACATTGGAAACCAGCTGTAAAGAAGAATGGGTCACTTTTCTACCAGGGTTTTTAAGGCTTTAAAGTTTATTGTTATTGATAAAACACATTAAAAAAGTTAAACTCATTTTGTTATCAGTGAAAAAATATACTAAACATAAATTGTTATTAGTATTTACATGGTCCAAAATTCTCATTCATTTATATGTATGTAAACCAGATTTTCAAATAAACATACACAATGCATCATACTTTACGTAGAACAGAGGAGTAATGTGGCTTTACAAAACATCTGAAGGTAAAATGTCATTGTATGTGGGACACCCACATGAGCACTTGTCTGCTACCTGACCTTGGAGGAATAGCTTCCTATCTTCAGGAGTCTCTTTTTGCATTTTTCCTTTGATGATTCTGTCTAAACTATAAAATCTTCAGTAAATACTGCCTCTAATATAACAACTCAGCCTCTCCTCTTGGCTCCTGTTTAAAACGAAAGCGTCTCCTATTGCATTCAATGAAGAGTGCAACCCTTGTTAGAATATCCTGGGTGTGCGTATCTACCACATCAGCCTATTGATCCTAGAGGGTAATAGCTCTGAAAAAGAGTTATGGGTTATAGTAGTTAACCATTTAAACATAACTCTCACTGCAAAGTTATAGCTAAGAATGCTAAGAAGTGGTATTCAGATATATAAATATCTTGGGAATATCAAGTGGGACTAGAACATGTAGCTTACAGATATTTCTTAAGGGAAGAAAAAGGTCAGATGATGGTTTTTACTCCTTTTTAGCCCTTCAATTTTACATATATTTGTTATAACAGAATGGAATAAAACTTATACTTTTTAATTATGCTTAGGGAAATAAAAGTTTTATGATTTCAACAATGCTTTTGAATTTTCCTTACTAGGATAGCAGGTGAGATACCAATCATACTGCCACTGTATGAAAAGAAAATACCCAAATTTAATTCCTCTAGCCAGACCTAGTATATCCCACTTTTTATAATCATCAAATAATTGAGTGACATTACAAAAATATGTCTGTTTATATGATAATAAAAATAATTTCCAGACCAAGGTATTTTTCATTCCTGAATATTTTTGAAATAGTCTTTGAAGACTAAGATTTAGTATTTGAATTTTTTTGTGTGGTTTTGTATATATATAATTTTCCACATCTATATATAATGTATATACTTTTTATTAAATCAATATATTTTATTAATTTAATACATGTATTATAATTCTTATATTTATATTTTATAAATGTTAATATTTTATAAAAATTTTATATAGAACCTGTATATTTTTCTAAATACAAATAGAAATCTGAACCCACACAAAAATCTCAAATAATTCACACTAAATTTTCACCAGTTTTCAGCTTCAGCAGTTTTTTCAATGTGCTTATTTCCTTTAGAGCTCCCGTTGCTATTTAAAACCAGTGTTCATTGATTCATTCATTTTTGAGGAAGCTATTCCTTCAGTTTTCAAGATACTGAAAACCTTACATTAAATTCATCTTTGGATATATTAAAGTACATTATCAACTAAAAAAACCCAGAACCTTTGTTATCCACTCAAAATGCACTTTGCCAGTTCTTCAGTTTTTATATACCTTGATTACATGGCAAAGATAACACAGTATTTTTAATTCTACTACCAATCTTTGCCTAGATGACATCAAAGTATTACAATCCTGCCTAGATGATACAGGATATAACCTTGTCAACATCTGTATTATTCCTTTAAATACACCATTGATTCCACAGTCTATAGACAAATAAAAGATAATTTTTGTGCCTGTTTCAACATATACAAAATTTTTGCAACACTGGTCACATTTTAAAATCCTTAATATAGATCTCAGTTAGGAAATTGTATTCCACTCAGATGTCTGTAATCCCAGCTAAACAAATGACATATTTGAATTAGCTCAAAATAGTTCCTAAAACAAGGCTGGATATTTGACTAAAGTACTATGTCTCACTGAATCTTCACTTCTGAAAGTATTTCGGGACTCAGACTAAACTAGCTGTCCACTTCACAAAATGCAGGAGGCTTCTCTCTCAAATTGAAGGATATTATTATATCTTTTTCTATCAGTTATCTTGCCCCTTAGTTATGGGGAAAATTTTCTATAGTAGTACTCAAACTCAATTTGTGAATTACCTTCAAATGCCAATTAAATTACTCATTTAAAACAAGAGTTACTTGTCATAATAACAAATTATTACTATTTTTAAAACTTTGTATTCTTGCCTTCAATTATTTCTGTAATGTATGTTTCTCATTCTATTTAGCTTGCCTTAAGAAAATTAAGGAAAAATTGTCGGCTTAATTATATAAATATTAAATTACAAATTCCATTAGGTGAAGTCCATAATAACAGCAAAATACTTGGAGATAATAGAGGGATAGAATAGAGGGAGAGAACAGAGAATAGACGGAGACAATAGAGATCATGAAATACAGATACAAATTTACATTTAATCTTAAAGATTGCATTTAATCTTAAAGAGTAAGAGCATTAACCATTTTGAAATAGCTGATCTTTAAGAATAGCAAGGTGACACCTTAGTTCTGAAGCCTGCAAGCTTTTGTTAGAGACTTGTTGAAACAATAGTCCAAGGTAACCACTACTGTTTCAGTGTTAAAAAAAAAGAAATGGATTCAGGTGCCAAACCAGAATGCTTGTAAGACTTGATGTTGTATGGTAATTATTTAGATTTTTGGCAAATACAGAAGACACCATACAGTTTTTACAAGCAGATGGAGATACAATAATAATTTAGTCTACAAGATGTGAAGAGACAACTTGCTGGAATATATCCACTGTTGAATTGCCATCAAACACTCTTGAAGTGCAGAAATAGGATTTGTCAAGGAATTATCAGCCTAAAGTAGGAATAAATCTGTATGTTGTCTGCATAACAATGATATTTAAAGCCATTTTAGGTATTAATGTCAATCAGTGTAACCACAGACAGAAAGAAAGAATCTTAGAAGTAACATTTTTAGGTGGATATTAGGAGGAATTCACACAAATCCTGTTAGACATTATAATCAGGATTTGTGTGCTTATCTCCTGTGCTTTATGTACTGGGCTAATTTGCTTTGTAGTACATAGAGATTTGCAGAGTGGAGACATACCAACAGTTTCAGAATTAGACCTACTGCACAGGCACAGGTGATACAAGAAATAATTTACAGTCTGGGCCTAGTGCATCTATGCAATACAGTTAATCTATATAGGCAGGGTGTATCATACACATCTGAAATATTTGCAGTGGCTTTACAGAACACATATGCAAACATTCAAAACCTGCCTGGACATGGTCCTATGCACCCTGCTCTAGGTGTACCTGCTCAAGCAGGGGGGTGGACAAGGTGATCTCCAGAGGTCCCTTCCAACCCATAACATTCTGTGATTCTGTGATTCTGTGATATGTAGTGAGTTCAATCCATCTATACAGTAATTTTATTTAGACCCTGTGCAATGCTAACTCATCCTGAAATTTAATAGATCTAATGGAGAAGAAAAGTAACTATTCAACCTGGCGAAACAGAATTACCATCCTGGTAATGTCTGGAATGAGCTGGAATGTCAACAGCACATTCTTGAGAACTTTGTGGTACTGTTGATTATTCCATTACTGCAGATAAAATAAAACACTTCTGGTGATGAGAACATGATTTGTTGGGAAACTTCAGGCAACCTTTGATTTTCTTCAGGGAAAAAAATTCATAAAAGTCCTGAACATTTTAATTCATGTTTTGTACAAGAGGAACTCACTGGTTAGGTTTTCTAACATTTGTACCTAAAAACAGGCTACATTTAAAGGAAAAAAAATAAAGGGGGTTTTGGGTAATATTTGTGACTAATGCTATCAACAACTGTTCTCATTAATGGGTCTCATCTCTAAAATATTGTTACATTGCCTTTTTTTTTTTTTTTTTTTTTAAATGAGAATAAATGGATATTCCAGAACCTACAATATATCTATAATTAACTTGCACTTGAGGACTGGACCAACTCTTATGATGATATATCCTATGGGCCTTATGTTCTTTCTCCTCTAAGTCAAATAAGATTTTCACTTTTCAGAAGAATGTCCTTTAGTTTCTTGCAATTTTTGACAATCAATATTAATTCTAAACTGTTACAATGATGTTATTTTAGTACTTAATAGAAGAAGGGTACTTGTTTTTTTTGTTTTGTTTTTCTTTTAAGTAAAACTCTCCTGTCTTAAGGAATATATTCTTTATTTCAAATGAGGAAAAACATTAGAACCAATAAAACTATTCTGTTTTGACTGCTGAAAAAGAAGAATTTTTTGTTTCCTGTACAAGAAGCTTCCAATATTCATCATGATGATCAAATGTAAAATACATACTGGTCTATTAACTTGAAATTATACATATATGTACTGGCATTCAAGGTTGCCTGATCAAAAAGAAAGAAAGATTCATAAGAATAAAAAATGATATTTAAAAGTCTTTCAGGTTATTAAATTGCTTTACAAAAATCCATGTTTGTAATGAACCCATTTATTTAAATACATTTCACATATTTAGATTTAATATTTCTAAACAAAAGCCTTTGTTTTAATGTCCTCCATGTATTTTCAGGGTATTAAATTACCCTGGCTTTCAGATTGTGTAGGTTACAAATAATAGTTGGTTGGGTGGGTTTTTTTGGTAAAAGAAAATGCCCAATATGGCAATTCTATCACTGGAAATATTTAAGAATAGTCAGTGAGGAGTAATTTAATACATTTAGAAAAGTTATGAAGTGGCCTTTTGAGATACGTTTTGGCCTTGAATTCATACAATTTGTTCAATTTTCTTCCTTCCCTAGTTTATAGTTGTTAGTGTGAGATTAATGAGAAACTACAAAACCCAAGAAGATTCAATTACTGATATCACAAACTACATTTGAGCTCAGGTATTTTGGGGAAAAATAAAGGTTCACTAAAAACTTGCATTACATTGTCCATAATTGAATGTGGCTTCAGGTAACTGCAACATTACTCAGAAATGTGTCTAAATTCATCATGACACTGTGTGGTGGTTTGACCCTGGCTAGCTGCCAGATGCCCACCAAGCCACTCTAGCACTCCACTTCCTCAACAGGACAGGAGGAGAAAATATGACAAAAACCTTAGATAAGGAGTCAGGATAAGGACAGGGAGATCATTCAGCAATTACCTTAATGGGTAAAACAGACTCAACTTGGTAAAATTAATTGAATTTATTGCCAATTAAACAGAGTAGGATAATGAGAAATAAGAACAAATCTAAAAAAGACTTTCCACCCACCCCTCCCTTCCTCCAGGGCTCAAATTCACTCCGGACTTCCCTACCTCTTCCCCCCAAGCAGTGCAGGAGGTTGGGGAATGGAGGCTGTGGTCAGTTCATAACACTTCAGCTCCGCCGCTCCTTCCTCCTCACACTCTTCCCCTGCTCCAGCGTGGGGTCACTCCCACAGAAGACAGTTCTTCATTACCTTCTCCAAGGTGAGTCCTTCCCGCAGGCTGTAGTTCTTCAAGAACTGCTCCAGCATAGATACTTTCCACAGTGTTCAGCCCTTCAGGAACAGACTGCTTCAGTGTGGGTCCCCTGCAGGGTCCTGCCAGAAAACCTGCTCCAGCGTGGGCACTCTATGGGCTGCGGCTTGCTTCAGGGCATCTCCACCTGTTACAGTGTGGGGCTTACATTGGCTTCAGTGTGGATATCTGCTCCAGTGTGGTCCTCCAAGGGCTGCAGGAAGAAAACCTGTGTCACCATGGTCTTCACCATGGGCTGCAGGGGAATCTCTTCTCCAGCACCTGGAGCACCTCCTCCCCCTCCTTCTTCACTGACCTTGGTGTCTGCACAGTTGTTTCTCTCACATATTCTCACTCTTCTCTCTCACAGTTGCTGTTGTGCAGCATTTTTTTACACTTTCTTAAATAAGTTATCACAGAGGCACTACCAACATCTTTGATGGGCTCAGCTTTGGCTGTGGCGGATCCGTCTTGGGGCTGGCTGGAACTGTCTCTGTCCAACATGGGGGATGCTTCTGGTGTCTTCTCACAGTAGCCACCCCTGCACCACCCCCCTCACCCTCTGCCGCTACCAACACCTTGCCACATAAACCCAATACACATTGTTAATCAATTTCTTTGCTCCAGAAAGTTGAACACAGAAATGGGGAAATAGGATAAAAGAAGTGAGTTAGAAAATGATTGTTCTACATTTAATGATAGGGATGAGAGAGAGAGATAATGCCTTTCTTAGCAGTTACAGTACCAAAAAGAGAACAGGAGCTGCTGATATTCCCATGACAGCAAATAACAGTATTTTCTACTGTCTTTCTCTTGTCAGGCTACTACCTGGAATATTGTCCCTTCACCAGAGTCAAATGATTTTATGGATTAAGTTGAGAAGTGGACAGAACTTCAATAACAAATCATTTCCAAAGAGTAATTTCTCTTTTTCATTATCAGTAGCATGCACTTGATTGACAGCATCCATCTCAATACAAGTACATTCCTAGAGGTTTTTGAGCTGTTCTCACTACGATTCATGCACACATCCTCTAAAGAATGAGACAATGTGAGGACAGGAGTCTTATTTGGTTTCTTATTTTATTGAGCAGCTTTTCTGCCATAACGGTAAGCTTTACACCAGGACCATTCACAGTCTTGCCTGTCAAACATCTTCAGGTGTAAATAATACACCTCTTGCTTGCTTCAGCATTAGCTGTTAATTCACTTCACTGCTATGTTCTAAGCCTAAGAAATACTATTATTTTTTTGTTTAGTGAGTGCTTGCTTATATTAATTTAGACCTATTAAAATTTAGCTATTATTAGTATTATTTAGTATTGTTAGTTAAGCTGACTGATAATTGACCTGCACTTATCTCATGTTGTTTTCAATGCCATACGTAAATACACGTTTGTTCAGGGTGAGGTATAAAAAATCAAAATAGAAAATTAAATCTCTTCTTGGAGATACGTCCATGAGAAAACACTTATGGACTCTAAAGCTGCATTGCTTGTTCCTGGCAGAATTCAAGCCTGGCAAAAATCAGTAATGATCTGTGTTCCTTGTTCTTTTACTTTTCTATGTTTAAAAATAAAGTCTGTTTATGTGCGTCACAACCTAAAGGGTTACCCAGCCAGCTAGTGATAGAGATCACGACTGTGGGTTCATAGGATTCCATAAGACACAAGGACACAGAAGCTTTATCCTCTAAATTTCTCTACTTTATTAGAGATTATTACAAATACAAAAAAAAAAAAAAAAAAAAAAAATCACCACTGGCCAGTATATCTATGATTAGTAAAACAAATATATGTATCTCCAGCTATTACAAATTATAATCAGCAATCAACAGTATGGCAGCAATCAATAACAGCAACAGTCAATAATAGCAACAATCAATAGTATTGCAGCAATTAATAATAGCAGGAACAAAATAGAGCAGCAAAAAGTATATATAATATTACAAGTTATTACAAACTTATCACTAGTAAAGCAATTTATTAATAATATAACAGCAGATATGACAGATTACTTATATGAATATATACAATACGAAGAGCTTTAAACAGATCTCAGAAGGGGGGCAAACCATCCCAGAGGGGATCCAACTGTCTCAGAAGTGGGAGGACTAACTGAACGGACCCCAGAGGTAGTCCCAGAGGGACCCCAATCCACATCATGGAGTTTTGAGTCTGCCAGGTGTCGCCACAGAACGTTCAAGATCTCATAGAAAGTTCACGCAGACCTTTTTAGGAAAGGGAAAAGCATGTGCAGCACAGAAAGTTTGCAGAGAGAGAAGCTCCATTTTGGATAAAAATTACATCATCTTTATATTGTAGAGACATAAGAGGGCATAGATAACTAACACTTCAAGCAGTCAATTTCTATTTTTTCACCTGGAACCCAATAGATGATGATGTTTTCTGTTCTACCAGACAAATTTTTTATTTTTCCAGACTGTTTTCCTGTTCTTGTATTGCTTTGCTCATCCAATTGCATTGCTCATCCAATTGCATTGGTTATTTTTAGAATAACCAATGGCAGTTACCGATTCTGACTTTATCATTTTTTTCCCCTTTTTTCCATACTCATTTTTTTCTCTTTTTTCCACACTACTTTTCACCTTTTTCAGACTATAAGTCACTGTTACAGTTCTCTGTTTTTTGGCTTATTGATGGTATCTCAGAATGTCTCTGTTTTCTAGGTATCCAACTGTACTTCAAAGATGCCAGCTGCACTTCTAAAGGCTGCTTCTGGTTCATAGGCCTAGTTCCCAGGCTAACAGTTCCCAGACTGGCAGGCATTTTCTCTGTCAGTACTTCAGCAGACATATTCTTCTCAGTATTTTTCCCTTATAACCAGGTCTCCTTTATGGCTGCTCACATCAACATGAAATAAAACTTACAAAAAAAAAAAAAAGAAGGAAAAATGAAAAGAAAAGAAGCATGCGATGATTTAGGAACCCTTTCTTGTACTGAACCAAGAACTTATTGAAAGTGTTTTGTTCTTATATTTGTCTGTTACCTATGGAAAAAAATGGTGCTAATAGAACCTCCTCTCTGCCCTTGTCATTAAGGTATGATATGTCCTTTCCTCCCATGGTCAGAGATCATTCTTCATTTCAGGTAATATTTCAGCCTAGACAACAATTTTTCCAGAATGGCCAGCAGACTCTTTCCATTTACTATCAGTTTAAATTCTAATTTCGAATAATTAGCTGATGGTAGATGCTGCCTTACATTACTGATCTCTGAAAGGTATCATAAAGAAATGGAAATAATTTACAGGGTTTTTTTCAATTAGAATCTCATAAGGGAGAAGACAAAGAGATGTGACTGTCATCAGTAGAGAGCCTGAACATACAATGATGCCTTTCAGTCATTATACTACATAAAAGATGAGTATTTATTAATAATTTTTCACAGATATTTTTGGTGTTCACACAGAGTCTGTAATACTCTCTAAGAAAATAAAAAATCTGGAATCCATTCAAACTCTTTCTAAGAATAAATGTTGGCAGTAACCCTCAGAAATTTGTTTGTGGAATGCCTCAGAAATGGTTCTTTTATTAGATATTGGTGGATCTCAACCCAGAATGAAAGAGAATTCATCTGGTAAGACAATATAAGAATGTAATGTTGAAGAATATTTTTTTTTTTCTTGTCATTAGACTTGAAATATTACACCAGAAGAATGTATCAGGAAATCTCTAAACTACAGTTTAGCGACTGTTAGAGGGGCTTTTTAGAAAAGAGTCATCATATACTTTCCCAGTTTGTTTGTTCATTGACAACTGTTACTGGCCACTGTCAGACAAAAATAATTTGTTAGAGAGATCTTTTTCAAGATACAGTATGATCATTTCAATTCAACAGAAAGCAGCACTCTTAATCCAGCAATCTTAATCTAATTTAGTAATCTTAATCTAATTAAGTAATCTTAAATCCAGTATTATTTGACTTTTCAATTAATGACATATATTATGACTTCAAATTTGAGGATTATCTGAAGTAAAGTACGGCTAAAAGCACGTAACAGCATAAAGTTAACATTTCAAACTATATTTAATATTTCAAAGAGGTTTTTAAAAAATTTAAGCAATTCCATAAGGACAAGGTCTTTCACACACATAAGCAGAATTCATTGAAGAAATACATAATAAGAAAGACTGGCTAAACAGCAGGTTTACAAAGCTGCAGAGTATGGTGCAAGACAATTTAAAGAGGGGTTAACCATACTCAAAGCAGTTTATGTTTGCAATTAAAAAGATAGTAAATATGATAGTGAGCTGTAGAAATAAAGATACGTGGAACAGTTATTGACCTAGTAGCAGTAATACTCCCTCACCTGAAACACTTTGCTTACTTTGAGAATAGCTCTTCAAGAAAGAAATGCACTGGAGAATATCAAGAGAAGAGCAGTCAAAATGACTACGGATCAATCTAGAAAACATAGTCATCATGAAACACTGGAAGATGTAGGTTTGTTGAGTTTAAAGATAACTGATACAATTGTCTTCAAATACATAATAGGCATAAAATGAAGGAATCAGAAGTTCTTCATGGAAGACAGAGAAAATGGGTATGATATATAAAAAATATATTTGTTCATGTAAAACATAGACAACTTTGAAACTATAAGCAACAATAAAACTTTATGTATATGGAAGTATATGTCATCATTAATCATTCTATTCTTGAGCTTTACTTTCCAAGGTTTCTGTAGTTTGGGCACAGTACTTCACAGGTCTGTACTTGCCTTCCCAAGTGATAAAAGTGACAAAATGTCTAGGCCACCTTTCCAACCTTTCTTGAACTCTTTGGGGATGATCAGAAGCAATATGGCATGAAAAGGTGAAGTATCATGTTTTCCTTTTCTTAATCTACTTAGACTCATGATATTAATAAACCATTTAAAATAGAATACTTTAAACATTCAGACTAAAACATCCCTGCTTCATAATATGAATCAAAATCATAAACTTGTTTTCAGAATTCAGCATAGAAGAAAGTAATTATCTTTCAGAGACTGCTATAAGCAGTTAAGTCTTACACAGTACTAACCCCACTGGATTCAGACTGTTTTTTGGTTATTAAGGGGTTGCAAGTGTTAGACCAATTATTCTGTAGTAGATATTTTTAAATTATAATTTAACATTTAATTCCTGAAGAGGTAGGGAAAAATTTCCTTTCAGGTTTCCAGATCATATTCAGTTGAGATCAAATAATGTAGAGAATTTTTATCTACTTAACACATCTCTTAACATACCTTTGAGAAGAGATGATTAGTGAGAGAAAATTTTGTGATAAGTTCCTTAGCCCTTCTCAACAGAAAATGTAAATAAAGGCCCCTGACAAAATACACACTTTCATCCACTTACTCTTCTACCAGTTATAACAAAATGACTGTGAATTCAGAACAGGATTTTGAAAGAAAAAAGATCCCTAATCTCTTTAACATTTCTGTGGATTTTTACTTCAGCATTGAGTAAAAGTTAAATATATGCTTAAGTAATATATTAGCTTACGGACTACAAGAGACACCCTGAGGAATTTTAGTGATGATTCTTAGTTCATGATATTCCTAACTGTCATTTTCACTACATTTTCACTATAAGCTATAGTTTCACTACAAGCTATTTCACTGTTTTCACTGTAAGAAAAACAACAACTTTCAGCTGGAAAAGATTCTATAAAAACAAAAAGAAAAACATGGAAGTGAAAGTGAGTGTCAGCTGGAAATTAAACTCAGTTTATAAAACTAAACATGCAAGACTAGCTCAGAGGAAGTGCACAACCATGCAAGCTGTGAAAAGTTTATTACTTAGCTGAAGTATTTTAAATACAGTTTTTTGGCAACCCACATGGGACAGCTGTGAAACTTTGCCTGGATTGTCTTGCCAGCTGCTGGTGGGGAGAAGCTGCTCTCCAGACTTCTCTTTCAAGAACATTGAAACGCCAGAATTAGTGTACTTCCCATAAAAAGGTATATGCTTTTCAATGTACTGATAAAAATGTAGCTGTACAACAGATTATAATGTACCTCAACTCTATATTCAGCATTTAGGATGTGTTAAGTCAAAAAAAAATACAGCTTTATTGACAAACATTCTATGATCTAAATTTAGTGGCTAACTGATTTTTAAATTAACTAGATGAATTGTATAAAGCCAAGTGATCTCATACTGTAAAAGGTTACCTCATGATAGATGAGTTTAATTCCTTTTAGATATGAAAATTAGATATGAAAAAGTCATAGAAATGTTTAAACATAGCATAATCAGGTAATTAAGTCAGATAATTCAGATCATCATTGAATGATTAAAATTCATACTAGTGACACCTGATTAAAATAAATATTTTTTGATCTCTACATAATTGCCTGTTATGGTGAAACAACTAGCTCAGTGGATGACAGGAGAGCTGTGGATATGATCTGCCTTGATTTTAGCAAGGCATTTGATCTAGTCTCACACAGTTTCCTTGTTAATGACCTGGTAAGATATGGACTGGACAGATGAATAGCAAAATTGGTGGAAAACTCACTAAACTGTTGAGTTGAAAGGGTGGTGGTAGTTAGTGGCTCAAAATCACACAAGTGGGGTTCCTTGGGGTCAGTACTGTCTCTAATACCGTTAAATATCTTTATGACCAATCTAGATGTCAGGATTGAATACACACTCACCAAGTTTGTGGATGACATCAAATTGGAAAGAGAAGTAGATAAGGCTGGAGAGATCCACCACTCAGAGTGATCTCAGCAGGCTGGAAGATAGACCAGCGAGAACTCCATAAGTTTTAACAAAAATAAATGTGAAGTCCTGCACCTGGGACAGAATATTTACAAAGTCTGTAACTACAGGCTAGGGACTGATGGCTGAGAAGCAGCTCTGATGAAAAGACCCTGGGATTCCTGGGAGACAGGAAGCTCAACATGAGCCAGCAGTGTGCCCTGGCAGCAAGGAAAGGCAACAGTCTCCAGGGGTCCATCAGAAAAAATGTACCAGCAGACTGTGGGATATGATTATTCCACACTACTCAGCATGTGGTACACCACACCCGGAAAAGTAACGGTTCTGATCCTCCTAGTTTAAGAGAGACACTGATAAACTACAGGAGGTCTAGCAGAGGACTACCAAGATGATGAGATGGCTTAAGAACTTGACTTATGAAGAAAAAAGTTGAAGGAATTGGGTCTGTTCAGCCTTGAGAACAAAAGACTCAGGACTGGTGGGGGTGGGAGGGAACCATACTCCAGTCACATTTTTTCATTAAGTAAAAGGTAGTTACAGAGAAGATGGATTAATATCTTCTCAAGGATACACAGTGATAGGAAAAGAAGCAATGGGCACAAGTTGTCTTAGAGGAAATTCTGTATTAATATAATAAATGTTTCACAGTAGAACAATTAATCATTGCCATATGTTGCCTGGAGAAGTGATGGAACCTCTCTCACCAGAAATATTCAGGACTCAGCCTGACAAGGTGCTGCAACAAGGCCCTGGAAAACCTAACCTGAGGCCCTGCTTTCAACAGAAGTTTGGACCAGATGAGCTCTGGAAGTCTATTCCAGCCTAGATTTTTCTATGGTTCTATGATTCTACAAATAATTATATCCACAAATATCTGTTTTCAGATTCTTGAGGAAGTACTTTTTCTTTTTTTTTCCCCTTATACAAGCAAAGATACTTTGTCAAATCTCTTGGAGGATGTTGATAGACATATTTAATAGGTATATCTTAGCTTGAAATGCACTAAATACATTTAATACTTTAAATATTATGAGGTAGAATATATAAATTTTCATTAATATATCCCTCAGTGTCTTATGAAAAGCCCAATTTTATTAAAAAATTTATTAAAAAAGCAAAGCCCAACCAATCTGTTCTATTTAAGTCACATAAAATTTATGACATTTACATGAAGTTCTACTTAAGAATTTTTCAGTGGTTTCTATCCTTCTCTATACAAAAATATGATTAATTATTTGTCTGATCCATACAGCCACACTAACCGAGAAGTTAGCACAAATTCTTCTGGACCTTAGAATTAAGCAGAGTTTAAATTTTTCTACTATGAATTGCAAAGTTCAATAATTTAGCCAAAATTCATCTTGCTGTCAAGTTTCTAAGATACAAAAGAGTAACTTCTGCTTTGCAAGGACTATGTCTAAGTTCTTGCAAATGCAGTCTAATAACAATACTGTAAGAAACAGTGATCTATCTTATATAGCCCAGAAAATATCTTTTGAATGCAATTTCATAACAAAATTGCAGATTTAAGTTTGTAGGAAACTCTGGAGAGCATCTAGTCTGAACTCCTACTTATAGCAAGACCTGGATGCTTAGATCAGGTTGCTCAGGTCCAGTCAAATTTGAATATCTCCAAGGATGAAGATTCCACAGCTTTGCTTGACAATCTGTTCCAGTGTTTGATCACCTTCATTGTGATTTCTTTTTCGTTTATATATATTTGGAATTTCCCTTTTTGCAACTTGTGCTTTTGCACCATTTCCTGTCACTGCACCTCCAGGAAAAGCCTGGTTAAGTGCTTGAAGACAGTGAAAAGATTTTCCCTTAGCCTTCTCTTCTTAAGATTGAAATAAGTCAGTTCTCTGAGCCTGTACCTGTACATCATGTACACCTAACTCCTAATCATGTTGGTGGCCCTCAATTGCACTGATTCCAGTCAATATCTTTGTTATAATAGGGAGCCCAAAATGGAACACAGTACCTTAGATATGAATTTAAAAGTATCAAATAAAGTAGAAGAATCAATTCCCTTGACCTGTTGGCTGTTTTTCTTAAACAACATTTATCTTCCCTTAGTAAATTTGTTCTGACTCTTCCCAACCACCTTCCCAATCACCATGTGCCTGGACTTGGCATCCAAAGATATTTGCCCCAGAATCCTCGCAGGGACTGAAACGAAGCTGCCTAGCTGGAAGCTACCTGGATCCTCCTTCTTGCCCTTCAAGTTGCATTTGCCTTTTTTTGCATTCATCAGGAACGTCTCTTGATCACCATGACCTTCCAAAACTGGTAGACAGCAGGCTTACTATGATATTCACCACCTCCTTCAGAAACCTTAGATAGATGCCATGTGATCTCATAGACTTTTGTATGTTCAATTTAATTCCATAGCCCCTTTCTTTCTCTGCTGTGTGTAACACTTCATTCCTTCACCCATTCACTGCTTCAGTCTTTTTCACTCAGTGTCTCTTTATTTGTCCAAGTAACCAACACCTGCCCCTGTTTTCTGTGCTTTTCCTTTCTGCATCTGAGTTTAGTCGGAAATTATTGTTTAGCCATGCTGCCTTCTGCTATGCCTCCCCAGCAATTTGCATGTTGGAATGGACCGTTCTGTGCTTTGAGGAGGCTGAAGACCAGCTAGCCCTTCTGGACTCTTTTAGGCCTGTGCCACTTGGGAAACTGCCAAGCAGATAATTGAACAATCTCAGATCTGCTTTCTTGAAGTTCACAATTTTAATCCTACTCTTTGTCTTCCTTTCTTGTCCCTAGATTTTAAACTCTGCCAGTTCATGATTGCAGCTGCTAAGGTTGCAATTGGTTTTCAGGTCCCTGACCAGTTCTTCCTTAATTTCTGAGTCAGTTTGTTGATTACCTCCATCAAACATCCGGCAGTCAAAAGTAAATGTGAAACAATGACTTTAAAAAATGTGTACGTGTAATGCCTGCTTAAGATTTCTGTATTGGGTGTCCCTGTCCAGGTGTTGGTAGTGAGGGGGCTGTAGGGTTGGTGCCTTTAGGAAGAGGCCAGGGGCTGCACCATGCCACACACTGTCAGTTCCAGTCGGCTCCAAACAGACCTACAACAGGACACAGATGAGCCTGTCAGCCAAGCTAGTGGCCCCTCTGTGATAATGTATTTAAGAGTAAAAAACACTGCATAGCAGCTGTGAGAGAGAGGATTGAGAAAAATGTCAGAGAAACAGCCCTGCAGACACCAAGGTTAGTGACGAAGGAGAGGGAGTAGGTGCTCCAGGTGCCAGATCAGAGATTCCACTGCAGCCTATGGAAGACCATGGTGACACAGGTTTTCGTCCTGCAGCTCATGGAGGTCCATGGTGGAGCAGATATCCACACTGCAGCCTGTGGAAGACCCCATGTTGCAGCAGGTGGAGATGCCCTGAAAGAAGCTGCAGCCCCTGTAGTGCCCACGCAGAAGCAGGTTTCCTGGCTGGAACTGTAACCTATGGGGGAACCATGCTGGAGCAGTCCATTCCTGAAGGACTGTATCTCATGGACAGGACCCATGCTGGGGCAGTTTGTGAAGGACTGGATCCCATAGGAGGGACTCCATGCTAGAGCAGGTGAACACTATAAGGAGCAAAAAGCACAGAGACCACAAACCCCATTTTCCCTTCACCTTGTACCACTCCAGGAGTGGGAGGAGGCTGAAGAATCAAGAATGAAGGAGTGAAGTTGAACCTCAGAAGGGTTGAGATAGATGTATTTTTAGTTTTGTCTTTCTTTCTTACTATCCTATTCTATATTTAATTGGCAATAAATTAAACTAATCTTCCCAAGTTTATTTGTGACAGTAATTGTTACATGATCTTTAGCTCAACTCAAGAGTTTTCTGTCTTATTTTCTCCCCTTGTGCTGTTGAGGACAGGGAATGAGAGGGTGGCTGGCTGGGGGTCTGGCAACCAGCCAACACCACAATTTCTTATCTAGCTTTCTTCTTTATAAAACCAAATAATAAATTACTGATGTGCGGGTTTGGTTTTGTTTTTTTTTTTTTAATCTTACTGTTCGTTGCATGTGCATTACTATAAATAATTCCACCACCACCTTTAGGTCAAAACACTTAGATAAAATATTCATGTTAAAAGTAACTGTAGATTATTTTGGGGTCTATGGGGTTCTTTTTTTCTAGAATGCTATGCAATCATACAAGGGTACTCTTAGGAAACTCTTTTTTTGTGTTGAAAACAACCATTGATTTGCAACAAAGAAACAACTCAATTTATCAGAAGCCTTCATAAATAAATACATTATTTTGAAGCTTGTTGTGGCCTTGGAAAGTATCATCACCAGCATCTTCTGTCTTTTCCTAATCTCACAGCTCGTAAAATTCCAGCTGGGGATCCACTTTAATTTGGTGTATCAGCTCCCAAACGCAGACACTGAGTCACAAAATTTTGTCATAGGACACAGGTTTCTTAAAAAGGCAAGCTGCGTGAACTGTTTTAACTGTATTTAATACTTAAGAAAAGGGTAGTGGGCCAAAAAAGTCAGTTTCATTTGCTTTCCATTTTAGCATCAGATTAGTTTAAGATTGAAAAATTAGATTTTTTTTTTCAAATCAGAGATTGAGTTATTGATTATTAAATATGAAACAAACTGAGGAAGCTATACAATGATAAACAAACTGGAGATTGACAACCTATCTAGCACTTGCCTTACCTTTGTGAAATTACTATGGAAAGATGATTGTGAAGTCACACTCTTTCATTTCTTCAGCATTGCCACGCTCTTTTTTTATTCATTTATACCCTTGTTTGTCAGTTTTTTCTTTCCAGTAGGAATTAAGTTTCAATGATTTACATATCTTATCCCAAATATATCTACTCTGATTCACTTTGTTGTTTTCACTTCCTCTGTCCTGTCTTTTCTTGATCTCTTGTGTTGATCATTTTCCCAAACCTTTTTAATGTAAATGAAACATTCAGTACTTGGCCTTAGGGCTGATTCATTGTAAATTAAGCATTCTGTTTTATCAGGGGATGAGGAAGGAATGATATACTATTTTCAAGACTGTTACAATGTTTTATAAATCGTGTATCATAAGAAGTGTTTACTTTACAGAGATATTGTGCAATTTGGAGTCTTGATAACATATTTACTTTTCCACTGAGATTTTATACTATGTATTAATATCATGCATGGCAAATACTAGTTTCAGAACACTCTTTCTAAGCTCTCTCTCCCGATTCTGCTTCCTTTTTGGTCCTTTTCGTACATATCATAAGTTTTACCATCCCCCCCCCAAAAAAAAAAAAAAAAACACCAACAAACAAACAAAAAGTAATCAAAATTAAATATTCCCTGATGTCTTTCTGAAGCAGAATTTCCCCCTTCACATTATTCCCCAGTCATATAATTGAGTTCTAGGAAGGGTATGATCTCGTAACACTGAAAACACAACTTAAATAATAAAGACAAACATGGGTAAGATAGTCCTAAGTAGTCAACAAATTTCTCTTTTTAACTCATTTACTTTTCACAGATTCTAGTTCTTGACTGTGACTATCACCAACCTCACTCAACCTTATGACCAATGGCAAGTGCTTTGTTGCAGGTATGCTGCTATTTCTGAGGAATAGGTACTTGCATGGTCTTTAATGGAAACATCTGTACCTAATTTAGTGATTCAGCTTTATTTGAGTCTGATCATAAAATACTCCCTGTAAGTAAAACCAACAATAATATTTAATCCTCCTCACAAAACTTTTTGGAAAGGTCTTCCTCACTCTATCTTTTCAAAGAGACAGTACGTTATGTTTTGCCACAAAACATAAGATGAGAAAAGCTTTCAAAGGAAAATATTACTTCTTTTGGTTTTTTTTCTTAATCGTGTAGTAACTTCACCTCCCTAAAGTCACTATCTGTACAATAATAAGACTTGAGTCAGTCAGCTAAACACAAGCACTGGAGAAACTGACATGCCCTAGGATACCCAAGGGCAACTGATCAGGGCTGGCAAAAATGAGGTTTACACAAAACCCACATTTTTCTGGATGGCAGAAAAGGAAAAACCAGAGGGGCTATCCTTCGACAAGCCCATATGGCAGTAGACATCTTTGTTTATGCAAGTCAGTCCCTTCCATGTTGTCACTTCTCACTGACATAGAAAGTTAAATGTGGAATTTATCTTATGCATCTTATGGAAATCTTAACCCTTCACAGAAAAGAAAAAAAAAAAAAAAAAAAAAAAGGAGAACTAAGCATATAGACAGAGTATTTTTTATGTCTAAGTAGTATTAAAAAAATTAATATTTTCTGTTATTTTTTAAGACAATCTCAAGAAAGACTATATGACAGTGCAATCTCACTATTCTTCTCCAAGATTTCACCCATCTGCCTCCCACCTACACCAAAAGTCAATAGTCTGAAATCAGTGAAAAATTTTAGATTTGGTATGAAGAGACATTAAAGGGTTGTGACTTATAGGTTCAAATACGTTTTTAAAGAAAACTAGATTTGTGTCATTCTTTCCTTTGCCTCTAAGCCTTGAATTTGAAGATCTTGTCTTCTTAAATTCCAGTTACTTTCACAGATCTACATATGCCTTTATGCATAATTGCTCCTTCACCTGTCCAAAATATTTTCTTTAGCTAAACTTTTTTTAACATTTTTTTTTCCATTCCCAAATTAAAGACAATACAAATTATACCAAAAAGTGGAGAAGCTATTTCTTAAAGTTTGAAATTATTGCATGTAAAATATATTAATGTGCAGTATATTTCTCTCACTTTTTGAATATGCATTGCATGTTGAAGGAATTTTTTCCTTGTGAACATTAAGAGTCTAAAACGTCTGCTGGATAAGAGATATTATTTTTTAATATTTTTATTTACATTACCTTTATTAAGTAAGGTTTCACATTTCATGCCTTTGTGGTTTTAAAGTTGTTTATTGCTCTATTTTTCTTGTCACTAGGGAACATGTTGAGAATTCCTGTCACTTATCTGTCTTCAAGGACTTGTGTACTGGACTTGTTTAAGTTTTTTACAGAGGATAAAATGCCTTTGTTTCATGCCACCAGAGAGCACTGTTGGATCATTAAAATTTGGCTTTTTTTCTTTCTAGACATTAGCTAAAGCAATGAGAACCAGGGAGACAAATAAAACTGCGCTAAATATTCTTTCTTTCTTACAACATGACAAATGTCACCAGCACATAAGGCGTAATAAATCAATGGGTCTTTTTGTGTTTATAGTTCTGCATTCTTTCAACTTTCTTTTCTTTTAAATAAATGAAAAGACCAGTGTTCCCAAGGTTGCAATTAGTGACACAGTTTGTACCATCAACTTTCATAAATTTTATTTTACTCACCAGTCCAGTGGCACAGCTGTGAGCTATATCACAGGACAACTGTGAAGATCACTTCTGGTTCCTTATTCTGGGAAACAGAAAAAGCATCCCTTAATGCCTCAGTAAATAATACAACAAGAAGTTGAAGACCATGTGGCAAAAATACTTTGCCACTGTGCCAATCAACACACCCTAGCAGAAGCCATCCATTCTTTCAACTTTACAGGTGACTAATGCAACAATCATGGCAAAGATCAAGGAAATTGCATTCAACTAGAAAAAAAATTTACTACATCTTCAGTGAAGGAAGAAGAGGGTGGTAGCTTAGTCTTCTGACTTAACTTTTCACCAAAACCAAGAACTACAATGAAGAACCCAAATAGTAGGTTAGAAAGTCATTCAGTGTGTCTGCATGTAGGTATATGCATATGTGCCTATGGCTACATACACATGTATATAACCTTGCATAAAAGGCACATATGTAAAACATACTAATTTATTTAAAATTCTCTTAATTTTGCAAGGAACTAAGCACCTCTCTGTGCAGCTGTTTAAATGAAGGTTTATACTAAATTGACTGAGTGTAGGTTTGAGGCTTTTTTCATAATCCAAAAAGTAACCATTAAATGAACTACTAAAACTGCTTAACCACTTGATACTTGACAGTTTTAGGATTTAGGTTTTAAAGATGTTGTAAGATACTGTTTAGGATTTTTCAAAGACAGAAGAATCCAAGATTATTTAAGGTCCTAACTTCTACTTCAATTCCAAACTTCCCATTTAAATTTAGGTTTAAATTTAAATGCATTTCTATTTGAAGCTTTGTTGTGGTTTAGCCCCGGTCAGCAACTAAGCACCACACAGCCGCTCGCTCACTCCCCCACCCTTGTGGGATGGGGGAGAGAATCGGAAGGGCCAAAGTAAGAAAACTCGTGGGTTGAGATAAGAACAGTTTAATAATTAGAATAAAACAGCAATAATACTAATATAATGAAAAGGAAAATAATGAGCGAGAGAGAGATGAAACACTGGAAGAAGAGGGGAAAAAAAAAACAAACCCAAAACTAAACAACAAGTGCTGCAACCGCTCACCACCCGCCGACCGACGCTGCCGGTCCCCGGCCGCGATCGCTGCTTCCCCCAGCCAATTCCCCCCAGTTAATATACTGGGCATGACATCACATGATATGGAATACCCTCTGGCCAATTCGAATCAGCTCTCCTGGTTGTATCCCCTCCCCTCCCGGCTTCTTGTGCACCTGGCAGAGCATGGGAAGCTAGAAAGTCCTTGACTAGTGTAAGCACTACCCAGCAACAACTAAAACATTAGGTTGTTATCAACATTATTTACATACCAAGTCTAAAACACAGCACTATACTAGCTACAGTGAAGAAAATCAACTATCCCAGCTAAAACCATGACAAGCTTAGTGATGAAAAATGTTGGAAAAATTGAAATGAACTTACTTTGATTAACTAAACATGAAATTTCTAGTGTAAATATATAAAAAAATAAAAATTTATAAAAATGGTTCTAGAAAATTAAATATGTTCTAGAAAAAATAAAAGTCCTTTGGAAAGATACATCTCATAATTTTCTTACACCTAAACTTAATGACGTGTTTATCATATTGAGGAATACTTTGTGAGAATTCTGCATTTCTTATAGTACTAGGAGAAGACAATAAAACTGAAATGAACAATAACTGTCTTTATTCCACCTTTGAGTATATCTCATTTTCCCTAGCTTTCGTTTTAATATATCAAAATTATTCTGAAATTATGATGCAATGATTCAGTGTTAACTAGAATTTTCTCATCACATTGAGGCTTGGATATTGAAATGTATAACCATCAGTTATACTGATTATTTCTAAATTCTAGCCATAGCACACAACATCAAACAAATCCTTACCTTTTTTTTCCCCTCAGCCTACCTTCAACTCATAGCAAACTCTGGAATAGAATACAATGCAAATACATCTTTCAGTGTTTCTGAAGTGCAGGGTTAAACAGTTTTTCCTTTTGATGCATCTGCAAAGTAAACAATTTTCCTTCCTATCATTATAAAAATCTACCCTATAATGAGCTTTCTTCAATTATCCACAACCAAGGTGATACAGACTATACTAAAATTATCTGAGATTTTCTATTGGCTCAGACATGATGATAGAAAATTCTTGTTTCCACAATATTAATTCTTGTCCTTCTCCTTCAGGCTTTACTCAGATAAAACGTGCATTGGAATTTTTGCTTGGGTAAGGACTTCAAAATATCTATATATTCAAATGAGAAACAGGACAAATGTGATAATCTTCTTAACCTGTTTTCTTGATTATTGCATTCTTCTGCTTTTGCAGTTTTTTCATATCTATATCATATATTATTTATATGCAAAGTTTATTCTCATGTTTTAAAAAAATATAAAAAATATTGAAAAATTTTGTCTGTAAATAACACTTCCATATCATATTTTTTTTTTATATCTTTAACATTAATTTCATAAAGATATTTTCATAACAAATGAGAATTTGGAACGGGGTTAAAGGAAGCAAAAGGGTTTTTTGGGGAAAGATTTTTTTCCTTAATTAATTTGATCCTTCTACTTATTCATTAACCACTTAGATCCACTCTGCATCACAACTGTATTTTTTCATATTAGTGCTATATCAGAGTTGCTGTTGTGATTTCAAGCAATTTATAGGTAACTGAGAAACATAGTTCAAAGTAATCTTGACTGATAATATCTATATGTAATCTAACTTAAACATTTGCTGTAAATCAAAGGTCAAAAAATTATCAAATTATCAACTAAAGAAGGAAAGAAGAAACAAGCAGAAAATCTTATTTTGTGACTCAGGGACTAATTTGAATCTTGAAAAGCTTGTGTGCAGTCTCTGACTACAATACAAATTTCCAGCATGACCTTGAATTAATTATTTAGGGTCAGATTTTTGAAAGGACCTCATATAACAATGACAACAACTTGGAATTTTTTAAAAACCATGTAGGAGATCATTTCCCACAATGGAAAAATAGAAAGAATATAGCAGAAATAGTTTGGTTTCCAGTAACAAATGAAGGCCAATACACTTGCATGCATAGATATGGTATCCTTACAGCAAGTTAGTTGCCGAAGGCTAAAAAAAAAGAGTAAAAAAAAAAGAAATGTTAGCCAGAAGTTTATGTTCCATGGTTCATTTTATTTCAAATTAGGAGTCAGCATACCTTTTCTAACTGTGAAGGTGATTAACCTCTGGAATAACGTACTCAAGCAAAGTGTGGGTTCTTCATCTTTTGACATCTTATAAAGAGACTGAATAACTGTTGAGAAGATATAATTTAATTCAAATGCATTTTTTTTATGTCCACACTGCATTATTTATTCAGTATTATATAGATTATCTAATATGCCAAAGTTTAACCCAGATAATCTCAGAATTTTTTAACCTTAAAATCTCTGTGACTGCCATAGGATAACAGGAGAAGTAGCAGTAATATAAATATTAAAAATTTGGTTACAGATGTGGTTCAAGAGATTCCACCGTTCACCTCTTTTCAGATTAATTGTAAAAGTGTAAACAGAAAGCTTGAGGTTAATAGGAATTTTTGTCAAAATTTGAAGGACACCATTTCAATTTTGTGAGTTAAGAAAGAAAAAAAAAGCTTGTTTCATGACATTTCTTCATAAACCACACCCAACGGTGTTCAGTAGAATTTCAAATCAATAGTCCTATTTCATTTAAACAACATAACCTCCTACACTACAGCTATTACAACTCTTAAGTCTAGTAAGGTATTATCACTAGATGACAATAGTCTTTACAAGTACCTCTGACAAGATTTATTCAATTTGTTGAAGTAACGGGTTATATTTTAAAAGGTTCAAATCTAAGAACCAAGGACCTTCTGCCATAGACTATTCTACCTTATCCTTTTTACCATCTGTGATTACATCTCTCATATTAGGAACTCAGGTTTTAAGATCCTCCCCCAGTAATTAATGACTTGTTCCAACAACATCCCAACCCTGTATTCTTATAGTACCCTGTGGGATTGATAAATTTCTGTTATAACAACTTCTTTTTCCATTCTGAAAATCCTTTTTCAGTGATGGCATTGACATGAAAATTTCCTCCACATCACTTGTGAAAATCGCATATTAAAAAGAATCTTAATAAGTGCAATCATATTTTAATCCAAAACCATTCTTAGTAAAGCTCTTTAATCAAAACTCTTTCACAATGCTGGCAAAAAATAGGACTAGATTTATGAACGTATTCAAATGACTTGACAGCAAAAATAGATCAGTGGGATGCAAAAATCCCACATTTCTTATAGAGTTTTTTATTTCCAACTAACTTTGTCTTTTGCTTTGAAACTTTGCATTCATTGGACACTTACAGTCTATAAATTAGCTCAGTAAGCTACTCATACACTCTTAGGTAAAGACCATCATCCTGACTGCAAAATCTGCTGGCTTTAAGCAATTATAAAGTCATCGCATTTTGAAAGAATAAGGGATGTGTAATTTGCATTTGATTTAAAAGTTAAACAGACAGCAACCACACTGACCCTGTTCAGACATCAAAGCCTTGCTGAAGTAATTTTTGTGTGTGTTTGTGTAAATCCACAATCCCCTCTGAAACACTAAAACACGCTATCTACTCCCTACTTGTCTCTGCTGCTGCTATGCTTGCCATCTCTATTTCTGCTAATATCTATGCAAGAACAAAGCTTGTCACTTTGGCCATTTTAGAAATCTGTTAAATGAATTTGTATGGAAGGATAATGAATCATGAAGTGTACAGAAGCATGGACTCACTCCGAATAGAACTTTTAGAGCAGGCAAAAGTTTAAAAGGTAGCTATAAAATAAAAAGTGTAAATATGCTAAGAATGCTTTCTGTTCTTGCAGAAAGAAAGAAAACATTTATTACAATAGCTACTTAATTTCTTTTAATTTTACAAAGTGGATAACCTAGTTATGGAAATGCAGAAAATTTCCCATGACAAAAAATCCCACTTTCTACAAATGCTGAATAAATGTACTCTAGTAGAGCAATGAAAGAGTCCCATTCCTTAAACTCCTCTTTTAGGTTGAAAAGCTTTTGCCTTCTCCAAAATTTAAAGACGCCACATTCTTGTCCATAATTCCCTTTCTTAGTGCAATGCTTGCTTCTGTAAGTTGCTATAAATCTTCTGTAAGATGATGAGCAGCAGAGAAGATCCTAAAGGAAACTCAGTAACCTAAAGAAAAAATCTGCCTTCATGAAAGAAAAAATTAATCCTGCAGATTAAAGTATACTAGAATGCATAGCCAGTTTATAAAGTTAATTCTAAAGCTGGTCATGCACAAATTCTTAAAAAGAATTTTTAATTCTTAAAAAGAATTTTTAACCAGTGGACCAGTTGAGGTCCACTGCAGAAATGTAGCATTTGACACAGCTAGAACTGAGCATGTATCTCCAATAACTCTTCATGGACTATATAAGGAATACATCTGTGATTCATCTCAAAATTTTAACGAATTAGAGACCTATTTCCTACTTTGCATGGACTGTGCCAGCAATTTATGTGCATTGTTGTGCCCTGGTCACAGGATTAGTTCAAGGGATCCTTGAAACAAAATATTTTGTAAAAAACATGAACGCTGCTGTAGTTACTACTTAAGGGACATGAATAAAAAGTACCATTTTAATCAGATAAATATCTCAGAAGTAACATTTTTCAAGATTACCACTGATTACAGCTCTAATTCTTTTTTTTATCTCCAGCTGGTCCACTGACAGCTGAGAACAATATAATTAAAATTGCTATATGAAGGCCTCTCATTTCCCAGTGAGACCTCTAACTACCAAACTCTTGTGATCATGATGGCACTACTTTTACCACCACTCTTCCTCTTACCTCTTATGCTGCTCTCCTTAACTCCTCAAACATCTTCGGAGGAAAGAAGATAGGCTGGCTACCTGAACATGTATCAGAATACAGCTTTCAGAGGCAGATATCTACTCAGAAAAGACAATTATCAATGTGTATGTGAGGTTAAGATCAGCTATATAGGAAACTTTCAGGCTTAACTGTCTTATCCAATCATCCAGAAAACCATAAAAGCAGTCAAAGAGGGCTGCTGTCTTATACCTAAATACCAGGCACTCACTGCTGATGAGACTTAAGTGGCAAATATTTCATCCCTGTTTTTTAAAAGTTTGTGTTTATAACAGTCTTGTTATTATTTTAGAAAATATGTATTTTTAATATTTTTATGATATTATATTCTGGATTCTAGCTTTTGGATGAAAAGCAAGCTAATTCAGTTTGCACATATCTACATTTTTTACAATGAAAAATCTCAGTGTACACACATTTTTCCATCTTTGACTATTTTAAAACAGCTGATTTATTCTTTTTTTATTGTATTCATTTTTTTATGATCATCAGATGATAAAAAGTAAATATTTACCTTCCTTTATGACTCATCATTTCTTTCCTATCCAAGATTCTTCTGTATCACTATTTATTGCCCAACAGAATGAAGTAGTTGATAGATGTAGCAGATACTGCAAGTCATATATATGTATGAATAAATATGTGAGAAATACATCAAGGGTGTATAGTTATTATATAACAAAAAGTCCACATTTAGGATAGAGGAATCTGTTGTTTAATAAAGACAGCTTAGCATACTGAACTTTATTAGGTACAATGCTTACTAAGACAGAATTGCTATGTACACTTACATTCTTCCATACTTTTATGTATATCAGATGCCCAAAGTAACACATTAGTTGTCATTTTGCCTCAGTGAAGCAAATGAAAGTGTTGCCTATTGGCTTTATTCCAAGGACACTTCACCCACTATATGTAAAATTTTCTTGTAGCTCTTAGTACACAAACTACACAGTTTCTAGATCTATTGTATCCCTACTGGAGAGGTTGCAGTCAATCTAAAGCAGTAATCACAATCATTTTGTAGGTATTTTGATGCCTGACAGGTAAGAGGTATTTCAGGAAAATACTGTTATAAAAATCTGCAGGACAGTCAACAAAGCTATAGAATGGATCTCCCCTTTACTAACTTCTAGGGATTTTTAAGGCAACATCAATAAAATCACATAATGATTCCATCAAATCCTGTCATTGCATCTACATTAAACTCTGTAGCATTGTGTAATAATAAAAATACACACGAATACCTGAAAGTCTCATTACCTGTTGAACTTAAACCTCTGAGTAACTATAAAAGAACAATTAATACGTTGGAAGCTGAGTTATCTTAATTTGCTACTCAAGAAAATCAGCCATTGTAATAGGAAAATCTTGGTACAGACAATCATGTGATTTTTAAAAGAAGCTGAAAAAGCTGTTTGCAAAATTTGCAGAAGATTTAGGTCCCTTTCCTACTTGACTACATATACATTTGTACATTTAATATTAAGCAATCAGTGATTATTAAAAAAGTATTTCTGAGAGCCTGGACTGTCTCCTCTTACCTGAGTGCCCTAACAATAAGCATCAGAAACATATTGTTTTCAACCTCTCTGCTCCTAGTGTTAGGACCTTTACATTCTTATGCAGTTTTACATGTAAAGCAATCTCTTTAATACTGAAAGAAAATGGAATAATCTGAAGCCAGCAAAGAGTCTTCTTTTGGAATATGGAAGAAATAGATTCAAACCCTGCAGATCAATCTAGAGTGAGAACTCAGGTAGCCAATGCCAATTTTTAACCTCTTGTGAAAAACTTCGACACTAGCATGTTCTCTTTGTGTGACTGTGGAAGAAGCAAAACCAGGGAGCTAAACAGAGGCATTCAAATGTGTGACTTAAGCCTCTACATGAAGGAAATGACCGCATCCTTTGGATCTTATTTCCTAAAGATATTTTACTCCATCAATGTGTTAGTGCCAAAATCCATTTTAGTACGTATCCTATTATAAATATTTTGGGTATCAGCTGCTGTGAATATCAGTGACAGAAAGCTAGTTCTCACTTTTCACTGGAACTTATTTACCAGTATTGTAAATCCTTCTCCCCAAACCAAGACTTTTGATAGCACAGCATTTTGCTTCACAATACCTAAGTCATTATTTGGGTTCAGTACACAGTGTACAGTTGGATTTTGACCATGTAAAGAGATTTCATCAATATTCCTGACAGAGATATTGATAGAACAAACGAGTTAGCTCCCAGAATAGACACAACACTGAAATCTGTCTATTGGTGACGTTTAGGTGTTCGGACATTTTTTGTTGGCAGTGGGTTTGGTTTTGGTTTTGGTTCTGGTCATTGAAAAAATAAACACATAGTTACTGTACTATTGTTGCAGCCTTATCCATCCTCTCAAATAAAAGAAAAGTAATTATTCAAAGATCCAGTCTATAATGCCTTTATCCTTTTAGTTTGGACACAGAGTATTGCATTGTACTATAACCTGAAGCTTATAACTCCTATAAGTCACAATACTCTGTTGTTAAAAAGGCAGTACAATACAATGGAATGATATTAAAATATCTAGGTGCATTTTCTTAAGTTTGTGGAGCAAAAATTCAATTTTCAATTTCAAAGGACATGGAAAAAATGAAAACTTTTTCTTCCTTTAATGAGGCACAACTTAACTAAAATGTCTATAATCTAAGATAATTAACTCAGACATATTCTACAAGTATAGTAAAAGGACAAAAATTATTTTTAGAAATCAAAATATATTGCAGAGTTTTCATTTATTACTATGCTGTAGTAACCAGAATCTCTTCTCTTTATGTCTTTACATCTGAGCCTGTTTCAACAGTACTCGGAGCCACACAAGTCTATAACATCATTAGGCTGTAGTTTTTAAAAGGCAAAGTTACCACTGGTTTTCAGTGGTAACTGAATATTAATGTCCTTTAAAAATTTCACCTTTAAATATACTAATCCTATGCTACATAAGTATTTATGCATATGATGTTTGGGAAGGGGCTAATTTGCAAAAGATAGGTTTGCTTTGTTCTTGAACTGTTTGGGGTTTTTTTCAGTTCATTTCAAAACAGAAACAAATGATCAAATATACATGCATACACTTTTGAGACAAATTAAATAATTCATTTTGTTTTCAGAGGTGCTATGGGTTGTTAAAAATACACCGTCCTTCAGCAGTTGTTAGCACTCTGTAGGAATATAAGTCATGCTATGAATGCTGTTTGCACACCTGCATGACTGGATTTGCATTTATCAACTGGTCAAACACATTTATTTTCATTTGATAGGCACATGTCCCTTCACACGATGGAACACACAAGTTGTCTCAGCCCACATCATCCAATAAATAAATTCTTGTTACATGAGCAAATGTATATCTACTGCATAACAGAAAACCTTCCTCATAAGGTGCTGACATGGTAGGTGTACACTCAGTAACTTCTTTCTCCAAAAATCTGTGGCGTCTTTCCTATGAATGTAATAAAGAATAAGTTCTGGACAGAATTATTAGTAGTTTTGCAGAACAATCTGGTTGAGAACTTGTGAATTAACAGGGGAAAAAAAAGCTGAATTCTGTTTTCTATTAGCTTCCTAGATGGCAGAGAGTAGCATGAGTATAAATTAGGATGAAACTTAGTTTGTGATAATTTTTAAGGTTTGTGGTGTTCGGGTATTTTGTTGCTGTTTTTAAATATAATAAAAAAGTAAGTAAATAACACATTTTAAACTGTGACAGGAGCTGTGCAAGGTAATCCCAAAGTCTTCTAAAAAAAGACAACTTTTGAACTAATCATATGAAGTCCTGAAAAAATAAAAAGACATTACCAGTAACACAGTGTTGTATAGGAAACTTTCTGGTCATTAGAGAATGCCAAAACCACTATAATTCTGAGCTGTTTCTGTTTGTCTTGAACCTCTATTTCATTACAAAACCACAAAGAAATGAGCTATTTCTTTCTTCTGCTTGTGACAAGTTGGTAGACAATGCTTTGATATACATGTGCAAAGCATACAGAAGAACTTATGTATGAATAGTGGTAAAAATAGATCCAACAATTGGAATTATAAACTAGAGTAGGTTTAAATTTCCAGAAAACAACTATCTCTTTTGGGGTTATTTCTATATACACAAGAATGACTTCATGGCTTTAGCCAGAACTGAAAAATACAAAAGAACCTTTGACATTCTCTCATGGGTCACCTTGTTTTCTGCATTTTTTTCTTGATCTCCACTGGCTTTACTAACTAACATCTGAGTCTTGTTTTAAGCTTGCTGATTGCATTGAGTTTGTATTTGCTATGCAATAAGCTGGCACTAAGAAGGATTTTGATCTTTAATCTGGTTCAAGGGTTTCTAAGCAGCTCTGATTGCAGCCATAGGCAATACATGTACAAAATGAGATTGAAGGATGAATTCAAATAAATAATGTTAGAGTAAATCACTTTGTCCTGGTTAAATGCATTTAACAATTTCATTTTCCTTTGCAAAGCAGGTTTTAAAGAAATTAACAAGTGTTTTATTTTTTTAATGTAAGTATAATGAATCTTTTTCCACACAGAAAAACTAACGTCATTAAAGCTGTGTCTCTCCTCCATAGCTTCAAAGCTTTTGGGTAGAAAGCTGAGGAAAAGTCAGAGATCTGTAAAATATATTGTTATATTTATTGCCAAAGGCAAAGCATAGGAAATTGGTTAAGGCTTTCTTAACAATCATAGTTCACTTGAGTAATGATCTTTTAGGCCTTTTGGCTACCAGTAGCTCCTGCAGCCAGACAATAGCAGCTTTATATAGTTTGCATTGCTCTAAGAAATGAAGTCTAGTAATGAACTAGCTAGAGAAAGAACAGTGAAAAGCAGGTTTATTTGATCCAGTTATTTTAGTAATCTTCCACCTGCCAATATCTGCATTTCTTAGAGTAATATTTTTATGATGTGTTGTTATATTTATAGAAGAGAAAACTGAACAATATACTAAAAAAGTTGCCCAACACTGTAATAAGGTGAAAAACTAGAAAGGATAATGCATATGGTTTGAAAAAAAAATTACTCCAAGAAGCAAATTAGTAGAATAACTAAGATTTGTTAGCAGATTATCTGTGTTAGTTAAAAATACCTGATAATCTGATAGAATAAACACTGTTTGACCACAAGTCCAAACAGAAAACAATAATTATAGATGTTACAGCACTTTGGGATCTATCATTTTATGTTCATCAGTGACTTCTCTGTATGTGAATATTTTTATATAATTTAATGTCTATTAATATGAAATGTCAAAACAGCATATACACAAGTTCAGAAAGGAAGAATGGTTACAGAATAATGTCTAAGTGAACTTTTTTGACTTCTTTTTTTTTTATTATTATTTAAATACATAGATCTGGGGAAAATTCAACGTTATTTTCGGTACACCTTGGTGCCCTTATAAAATTCAGGGATAAAGTTCTGGCCACTTTTGAATTGTTGCTAAAATTTCTGTTGATTTCAGCAAGATAAATATTTAATCTATGTTGGGTCAGGAATTATTCAACTCCTGTTTATTTCACCTAGCATTATTTTTCTATACTTGAGTATTTCCCTTCCACTCTTAAGTAAAATTTCTTGTGTGCTACAGAGCACCTGAATGAATTGCTTTTCATATAACTTCCCTCACATTCAATATTGGAGTACCTTGACAGAATTTGTCCACATACTACTAGTGCTCCGAGAACTCTAGTAGTTGGGAAGTTAATTATCTGCTAATATTTCAAAATCTTTTTCTAAACACAGGCTTATACTGCAGTTTATGTACCTTCCCCCTCTCCTCCCCAACCCCCAGCTCTAAAAGGGAAATATGAGGAAAGATTCAATTATAGCTGAAAAGAAGTCTTTGGGCTCATTGATGTTGTACTTTTCTTCAGTTGTGCCCTGTGTGGGACAGAGCACATTCCAACACTGCTGTTTTGGTAAGCAATAGGATTAAACTAGACAAGTTCTTCCAATATGGAATCCAGTACAGAATTTGTACATACCATATTTGTATCATATATTCAGCTGATAACTATAATACTATCATAAAGACCTTATGCTTGTTTTGTCTCTTTTACAATACCCAAAGCACAAATAAGATTATAAAGGTAGCCTTTCTCTAGCTGCTGCTAGCAGTTTTTCTGTCCCTTCCCTGTACATTGATATGTCACCCTGTATTGTTGATCCAGGTCATTCTATATTCTAGTCTACAGTAGTACTCTGTGAACCTGAAGGACATTATGCAGTGGTTTGGAAAAAAGATCTAGCTTTAAAAGCTGTTTTTTACTGTATAAATCATGAAAAAATATAGTTTAGCTAATCTTGGAGAAAAGTTCTGATGCTGTATTTAAAAACTGCTGGAGAAAGAGTTCATTTCCTCTAAAAGATTTTTTAGTAGCATGAGAAATATTTAATACTGGTTTATAGCTTGCTTCCTTCAAGATGATTTAAAACTGTGTTTCCTAGTAGAATATTTGGATCACCAAACTATACTGTACTCCAGTGCAGTAGGTGTTAAACAGGTCTTAAGAGATCTGTAAATGTGGAGCGCACCTACAGAGAAAACAACAGGGTTTTCAGACCGAGACACCTAGAGGACATGGCCTTTTAGCAAGGCTTTTGATCAGAGGAGGAAGCTACATAGAAAAGAGATGTAAAATAATTCTGTTTCCTCTAAGGAACGGGAAATGTTGGCACAATGCCTCTAGCTCACTTAAAGGAAAACAGCAGTTGTTATTCAAGGAAAGATTAAATATTTTGAAATGTTTCATGGGAATGCAGAGGGATAAAAAAAACAAACAAGAAACAACTTGACATTCCCTTCTCCACCCTACAAAAAAAAAAAAGAAAAAAGGGGGGACAGAGAGGGAGGGTGGAGGCTGAACTAAGAGAGAACATACGGGAGACCAGTGCTTAATTCCCTGCAGTATATCAGCCAGATGAATAATACAGAGTTGGTTCACCCAGATGACCAAGCTACCAGGATGTACCAAAACACAGAACTCCTTGAAATGGTTGTTAAAAATGCAGATGCCTGGAGCTGAAGGCCAAAGCTTGGTACTACATCGGCATGCTAACAGAGAGTATTGAAACTATCAACTACTATGGGGATAATCCCTCATTAATATTAACAATCCCATTCATAGGATTCTGAGAAAGGAAATAAGAGACCTTTATTGAATATTTATAGAACACATGGAATATTGTCAAATTAAATTATTGATGGAACAGTTTTGCATTTGGTGGAATTCTGCATGTTTTTAATCAAATACTGTGTCATTTTATGTGAAGAACAGTATTCAATGACTATCTTTTGGAAACAGTAAATCAGACTTATCAATAAAGAGCAATAGGTCCTCTGGAACCTCTTACTTAATCCAGAAGATGTTTAGTGGTTTATTCAGGATTTCATTTGACATTTGGAGAGCATATTAGAAGATCACTTGCTGGTAAATGCAACTAGTTCTTCATCTTGTTTGATAGCATCTACATTATTTGATAACCTGTGACATCTTTGCATTATGAAGAAGCACTGTGAGCCACTGCATTTAATTACAAACAAACAAACAAAAGTTTATGGCTGGTCTTTTCATAAAGCATCAAAATGCACAGGGCTCAAATTCATATAACACAATATATATTTACCCGTAGCATAAATAAAACTTTTCTCCTATACCAGGATAGACTATATCTTTCATCAAGTATTTCATGAACATTTTGTCAGTAATCTCTGTCAGAGGACAGGAGAATGAACGGATAACATGGAAGCTTTTTTATAGTAAAAGTTGTTGTTTCCTTCCGTCAAAAAAAATCATTGGTTGTCCCAGTAGATTCTTCTTGTCCCTTTAAATACTACATCACATAATTTCCTCCTTTTTCTCTGACATTGTCACTACTTGGTTGATTTACCTACAAATGCATGAAACAGGGATCCGTTGAGTATGTGTATCTACAAGCAGAGTTACAAAATCTTCTCTCAAGGCAAATTCATTTTCTTCCATCAGATTCATCTCTTGAAAACTTTTGACCTTGACATTGACTTTCCTGAGAACACCAAAGTGTTCTTAGTTCCAGTGGCTTGTACAAAAATGAAAATTTTTTTTTTATCAAAATGTGCTTTTTACTAAAGAACTATGCTGTGTATGAATATTCTCTTGAAATCAAATGGTAATCTGGGCATGGAATAGTTGTCAAGTCAAACCCTTAATTCCATGCAGGATTTTTCTAGGAGTCAAACTACAGAAGTTAATGGGTTAAAACTGGTGTAAATGCCACAAAAGTGTAAAGCAACTTGAAACAGTGCTCAAGAAAAATGATCACAGGTGATAGCACAGACATTTTTATTTTTGACGTTAAGATAGGCTGAGTAGTTTTGATAATTATAAAAACAAAAAGTTATGACTGGTGACCTTCTGTATTAGCAATTCATAGTATAATATAATCTTTATGTACCAAAATCAGAGTTAAAATACTTTCTTGGCCAGAAAAGGCAGAATGGATAACAGGAAGCATTTACATATGGAACACTATTCTTAAACCCTTGGGTGACGTAAATTCTTTAATAAGGTCTTTCTGCTTATTGTGGTTTAACCCCAGTCAACAACCAAGCACCACGCAGCCGCTCGCTCACTCCCCCCTGGTGGGATGGGGGAGATAATCAGAAGAGTGAAAATGAGGAAACTCCTGGGTTGAGATAAAAACAGTTTAATAGGCAAAGCAAAAGCTGTGCACACAAGCAAAACAAAAGAAGGAATTCATTCACCACTTCCCATGGGCAGGCAGGTGTTCAGCCATCCCCAGGAAAGCAGGGCCCCAACAAGCGTAACGGTTACTTGGGAAGACAAACGCCATAACTCCAAATGTTCCCCCCTTTCCTTCTTCTTCCCCCAGCTTTATATACTGAGCATGACCTCCTATGGTGTGGAATATCCCTTTGGTCAGTTGGGGTCAGCTGTCCCAGCTGTGTCCCCTCCCAGCTTCTTGTGCATCCACCAGAGCATGGGAAGCTGAAAAAGTCCTTGACTAGTGTAAGCACTACTTAGCAACAACTAAAACATTTCCATATTATCAACACTGTTTTCAGCATAAATCCAAAACATAGCCCCACACTAGCTACTACGAAAAGAAATTAACTCTATCCCAGCTGAAGCCAGGACACTGCTATATCGTTTTTGGTTCTTTTTATTTCTTTTCACTGTAATTCATAAATCCTGGTAGCTACAAAATACATTTAGTTCAACCAGTTCTTCAAACTCCGTATTTTTCATTATTTTTTTTAAATTAACATTGATTAGGTGAAATTTGCAAATTATTAGAAGACAGAAATATGTTACAATGGGTACATTAGATAATGTAGTTATGACATGCTGAAAGCATTAAATATAGACAAGCTACCACACTCAGTAATCTAAGGACCCTAAAAATTTAATAAGCTTTAACTGCGGGCAAGAATCTAGCAGCTTCAGGGACAGAGGAGGAGGAAGGTCTAATCTATTGATACCAAGTATTTTGTTGGCAAAAGTAATGCATCATCATAACCCTTCTTTCTGTTTTATTACTGAAAGTTCTCACAAATTGTCATTTAGTGCATACACCTATTCAATTACCTATTGTTCTTTTTACATATTTTGCAAAAGTAGTAGGCAAAACCTCATACTCCAAAAAATCGTATTTCAGTGTTTTAGAAATATTAAGGCTCTGTGTATTTATTCTTTTATATTATGAACATAGTCCTCTGTTCCCAATAAACCTTCTATGACCACGAGATTGATCTTCATAAATAGGATATCTTTTTTGATAAATATCTTGTAGGAAGAAGCTATGTTCAGAATATAGATATTGAAACAATATGCTGTTAAAAGAAAATGATCAGTTCAGTCTGACAGTAGTCATATTTAACAGCCAATGCATAAATGGAAATCACAACATAGCATTGGTTTTTAGCTATTTATTCAGACCTGCTCTCCAACTTTATTCTTGAATCCTGCTGCAGAAGGAATGGTGTTAGAGCACATACACTGAAGACTAATACATTTACAGCACATGGGTTTTCTTTCCTACTACAGCAGAGATTCCTGGGGTTGGGGGCCACAAAAATGGTGTCCTTCATGTTTCCAGCCAACCTGGAATCTACTTGAACTGAATCTGAAAGAGTCTGAGTTTTTGTTACTAAATAGAATTCTGAACAAGAGCTGTGTCATATCTTATCACTATTGCATTTTGCTGTTGTGATGTCAGGATTTAGGTCGTGCACTGTGAGTGGAGTATTCAGCTTCAAAAATATTAGAAAAACCCCATTATAGGAGTCACTCATTCTAGAAATATTTCACTCAGGGTAGGCTAAGCTACGAGAGGTTAACAAACTTTCATTGTCGCTGCCCTCCCCCCTCCCCCAACACTGTCTAGAGGTACAGCTTTTTCTTGTTTAATTTATCTTAAACTCTGTCTTGGCTAGAGAACACCTGTGTCTAGAGACACAAAGGAACAAAAAAAGCCAAAACAAAACAAAGAAACTTTTATAGGATTATCTTATTTTGGGGAACAGTCTCAACACATTCAGTTAATTGTACCTTTGCATTTGCAAACTGTATTGGGTCTGGCTGAGATGAAGTTAATTTACCCCACAGAAGCCCTCATAGTGCTGTGCTTTGTATTGGTAGCTAGAAAGGTGTTGATAACACACCAGTGTTTTGGCTACTGCTGAGCAGTGCTCACACAGCATCAAGGCTGTCTCTCCAACATTCCCCCCTCACCAAGAGGCTGGGGGTGGGCAAGATCTTGGGAGGGGGCACAGACAGGACAGCTGACCCAAACTGTCTAAAGGGATATTCCATACCATATGACGTCTGCTCAGCAATAAAAGCTAAGAGAAGGGGCGGGGTGGGGGGGGGGGTGGGGGTGGGGGGAGGGGAGAGCATTCGTTATTATGACATTTCTCTTCCAGAGCAACCGCTACGTGCACTGAAGCCCTGTTTCTCTGGAGGTAGCTGGACATTGCCTGCTGATGGGAAGTAGACAATAAATCTTTTGTTTTCCTTTGTTTCTGCATATGTCCTTTGTTTTTGCTTTATTAAACTGCCTTTATCTTGATCCATGAGGTTTTTTCCCATCTTATTTTTCTCCCCCCCGCCCCATCCTGCTGAGGAGGGGAATGATAGAGCAGCTTGGTGGGTACCTGGCATCCAGCCAAGGTCAACCCACCACACAGACAGAGCCAAATTTCAACCACACTAGTACATAACTGTGCATGTTTTTTTTCTCAACCCTGGATCAAATGACATGCATTTTAAATTTGATGGAAAGCAATGGTAAGATTAAGTTGTCTATATGAAAACCTCTCAGTTCAGAAGTGAAGTACAACAGCTTTAGCAGTATACAGTACAATGTTCCAGTGACAGAGAGAATAAAAATAATAAAGGGCTGTAAAGTAGAAAATATTATTTTTTAAATGTGAAGTATGTTGACCCCAGCCAACATCTATCCAGCCTCTCGCTCACTCCCCTCTCCACAGGGCAGGGAGGAAATCAAAGGAAGATGAGAAGACTCATGGATCAACACAATGACAGTTTAACAGGGAAAGCAAAAGCTGCATGTGCAAACAAAGTAAAAGAAAAAAGGGAATTAATTTACTACTTCCTATCAGCAGGCAGAGGTCCAGCTGCTTCCTGGAAAGTAAGGCCATGCATAACAACTGCTTGGGAAGACAAAGGCCATAATCAGTAACACCTCCCTTTTCTCTTTCTTTTCCTGAGCATTTATTCCTGAGTGCAGCATCATATGATATGGAATATGCCTTTGATCAGTTTGGGTCAGCTCTGCTGGCTATGATCCTCCCAACCTCCCAACTTCTTGCCTACCCTCAGCCTATTCACTGTGGGGGGTGGGCAGGGGGAAGGAAGAGAAAGGAGGAGGGAGAGAAAAACTTGACACTGGTCAAGTATATTCAGCAATAGCCAAAACACTGGTGTATTTTCAACAGTGTTTTAGCCATAAAAGCAAAATGCAGAACAATACGGGCTACCAAGAAGAAAGTTAACTCCATCCCAGACAGACCCAGTAAAAAATGATATCTTCCGAAAATGATCAAGGCAGGTTGGTATTTATAGAGAAATTTTGCTTGAGATTTTCATTAGTTACCTTTTGTGTTAGTGTTACAATTTTAAGAACAATTTTATTTAGAACTATTTAAGGAACAATTTTAAAAATTCGGTATTTGAGGGTAAAAGTCCTTAAAATCAAACCTTTAAAAGTGTGTACAGCTGAGCAAAAAAGTATAAGATACTTAAAAATATTAAAATTTTTTTTGAGTAAACACATACACTGGTGAATATATTGCATCTGGGGTTTACACAGAGCAAATATCCACATTGTCTCATGCAGTACTTTATACAGTTAGGTTAACAATTATAAAATAGCTCATTAAAATTCATAAATGTATTTACAAATGAAGAACATGCTTTTGATCTTCCAACCATTGCAAATATTATCTACAAAAGAAGCTGAAACACCAGACCTACAAGGAAATTCAAAATATGCAAAGGTTTTATCAGAAAATACAGACATTATCTTTCCTGCAGCTGTCAAATCAGTAAAGTAAAATTAAAGCAATTTTCAAAATAAATGAAAATTCTCACTTTATGCTTAGGCTTATGCTAGGAGGGCACTAGAAAGAAAAGATGGTATAATACTTTAAATAGAGCTGGGATGAAAAAAGCATAGTCAATGTGAGGTTGACTTGGTTGAAGTATAAGATTAAATACTACTTCTAATTTATCAGTCTAACCTCAAGTTCATACTCACTGAGAAAACTATCCTTCCAAACTACAGATGCATAATATTAATATTTATATTTTAATATTTTTTCACAGGATTCATCACCAACTATATAGCCCTTGTTACCTATGGGTACTGTAATCAGTCTATGAATACTTCCTGTTGGGAAACCTTACCTAAATAGAAAAAAAACACTACCTTATAAAAATCAGTCAAAAGACTGACCAAACAGCCCCTAAACTGCACTAGCACAGGATAGATCTGCTGCAAGAGGTAAAATTATTAAACCCTTTCACAGAGAAGGAGTGCTACGTCACTCCTGAGCTCATGGGGAGGGACAGCGGAAGGGCAATAGCTTGCTCACCAGACAGACAGATGTACAATCACCAGAGAACAAGGCTTTTGCCCTTTCCTGCTAAAGTTTATTCCCAAACTCTCCTGCTTCACTAGCACTGTTTAGAAAGCCAACAAATTTAGAGTAAATGCATTTCCAGTACAGTGAGTCCTAGAAATCTGATTTCTCCACTGTACCTGTCTTTTGGTTGATTGTTTATACTTTAGAACACACGGACAAAAGATGTAGTGATCCATCGGATGTAAATTCTATGGTGTTATAAAAAATGACAAAAAGTGACATTTCTGATAGCAGAATCCTAACTTCTTTTAAACTTAATGACTCACAACAAATGATAGAGCATCAAATGGAAATCACATTAAATTTGACTAATGGAAAAATGTTACCTCTTTACATTAAGCTCGTATTTCAACAAAGATGTTTAAACCAAACTTGAAAATATCTAGGAAAAACTTATAGATGTAATGTGAGTCATTTCTAGCTCAGTCAAAGAAATAATCTGGGAAAAATATCAGGATAAGAAAATCCATCAGTAAAGACTGGATATGTACATAATCAGAGAAGTAGCTTTCAATTTGTGTATGACATGTTAAAAGTGAATTTATGGTCAGACAATACAGGCTCATTCATTTTATAACTGGGAAGAGAGAGCTCCAACATCAAGCCATGCACTAGCATAATAATATTCCTTTTCTTTGTATTATAGCAAGTTTTAAACTGAATAAATATTAAAGAAAAAAGACTAATTAAAACTGTGTTTGCAACAGCATCTGGTCTATCTATGATCATAGAAGAAAAGCTAATTATCATAGTATGATTTAACAGTAAATGGTATTGATCAAAAGCATTATTGACATCACTGACTATGTTGAGCTGTAAATTAAATTTTTCCTGTCCCCAGACAGTGAGTGAAAACCCTATTAAAATATCAGGGAGATTATGTATCTACTTGTTTCCTACTCTCAAAGACTTTTTTCCTGTTCTTTGTTACAGATTCACTTCCTTACCCTCAGAAAGAAGTGCTTTCAAGGAAGAATCACAGGACAGAGTGTAAAAGTCACTTTGATCCAGCTCCTGCCTGGCACTAGATTTGCTGTTTTAGAAAGGTTGTTAGAAGTAGTTTTACCTTCACTCTCCTCACAATTTATATAGGACATTTTTGTGGCCATCAGTGCTGCTCCATTTCACCCTTTGTTGTTCGGTACTGATCCTCCACTGGAAAATCAATATTGTAGGGAACATTCATGCATTTTACTCTTACAGTGGGACAACAGCAAAACCTAAGAATGACAGTACTGAAGAATTATGTATCTCTCTATCTGATAAATACGAAGAGTAATATACACTCCTCTTCAGAATGAATGAAGTATGCCTATCCCCAATGTGTAAAGAATAATTTTCCACATGTGGCCTGTATTCAGATAACAGCTACTATAATAAAGTTTAAAAAAACCCTGCACCTATGGTTATCAATTGTGATGATAAGGTACCAAATAGTGGGTGAAAAACATGGCAGCTAATCTTAAAATCATTATGCAAGACAAGTCCATACGAAAAAAATTTCTATGTTGGGTATAACAAAGAGTTTTTAAATGAATGAGTGGAATTTATGTGAATGTATCAGCTTCTATAATACCCAAATGCTGTATGACTCACTGGGAGTTGTCACAGTTAAAACTTTGCTGTCTGCCTTTTCTAGGAAATGGCAGGAAGCATATCACTTTGTTTTGTGAGTATTAATAATGTTTTTAGTTTCTTTATTGCAAAACATTTCCATGCCCCAGTTGTAATTTGTAGGAAAGATTCTGGAAAATGAACTTTTTTGAGTGTCAGTACAAGCATTTGACAGCAATTTTACAATGGAAGTATTTTCATGTATGGCTTGAAAAAGGTGATATTTAGTTTCTCACAAGCATTTTTTTCTTTTGCGCAATATGAAGATACAACAAAATATTTGTGAACCACTTGTGAACAGCATATTTTCAGATTTTAAAAGTATTAAATTAGCAACAAGTGATTTAAGTAATGAATTGGACAGCAGAAGGAATAAACGATGGATAAAGAAAACTTTAGACAGCTATCGAATGAAGTTATGAATCAGCAGACATAATTCAAAATTAGTTTGTATAAGTAACTTTTGAAGTGGTTATCTGTAAGAGTTACATTTATTTAATTAATTATTTATTAAATTGTGCTGATAAATACACATTTAGATAAATGGTTATATCTAAAATAACTTACCCTTATCTCCTATACAAAATATAAAGACAAAATAATAGCTTTCCTGAGAACAGTCCTCCAGCTAATGTTGATTCATTGTGTCACTTTATGCATGGGTAGTAGAACTGGGACCATTTTATCTTTTCCTAAATGTGTTTTGAAGTTTATGGTCATTGAAAAATCCATGTAAATAAATTGGTGAAGTAAATGATATATACAGCTCTCATACAGAGTATCAAGGCATTATGGTGGCTTAAATCCCTCTAGAAACAACAAGAGACAGGATGAGAGAGTTTGTTAAAAATGATTACAGTATTTTTTCCCATTCAGATTAATGAGTTCTTAAAAACAGAAAATAATATTATAAGATCGATTTATAGTAGCTCTAATACTTTATGTTAAGGGATGTTAGGAGTGAGGCGCCCTCCAGCAGTGCCAGCCCAGGACTCCTTCATGCCAGCCACTGCAGCCCAGTCCCATTCCCTCAAGAGGTCTCTGCCCAGGCTGAGGGATGCAACTGCCACTTTCCTGTTTGCAGGTTCAACCAGTAGCAAGGCTCAGCACATATCCCAGAGAGACAGACAGACACACACAAGCAGGACACTGAAATGGCTGGTCTCACAGACTGCTGCAGACAAGGCGCTGCCTTCAGCAGCACCTACACAGAAGACTCACATAAAACACAGGCACAGACAGGCAAGTACCCTCCTCATCTTACGCTGGCAGGGTTGGGAAGTCACTAGTGCAGGCACACACATGACACTCTCCAGGTTCACAAGCACACGCGCACTTGGATGTGGATCCCCTGAGTACTGGCACAGCCCCTCTTGTCCGCCTGGCACCCCTGCCCACATTCTGGCTCCCTTATCCACCCCATGGGTCCCCTACTCACTCACTGGTCCAGCCTGGTGCTTGCTGCGCACATGCAACACTCGTACACTTATCCCACAGACACTCCATAGTCATGGGTCCCCTTGATACTAGCATGGATCCTCCACCCACCTGATACCTCTGCCCCAAGCTGAGGCCCTCTACTCACTTGCTGGTCCAGCCTGAGGTTTGCCAGCGAATGCATATACACACCCCAGGCACACCAGGACTGGGGAAAATAAAGATGGAGCCCTAGCAGCTGGCACCCAGCACGGAGCTCCTCAATAACACCAGTCCTCCTGGTAGCTGGTTTTCAGACACACACCATTCCCACCCCATGGCTGGAGGTTGAAGGCCTCCACTTGCTCCAGTAGCTGATACTGAGACCTGACTCACTCCTGTAGCTGACACAACAGGCAGAGGCACCCACACCCCCGGTCTGACTCCAGTAGCTGCTACCAATTTTCACTCACACACACAGAAGTCTCACCAGTAGCTGGCACTCAGTCCTTGCAGCACACACACACATGTGACAGAGAGTAAGATTGCACAGAGAGACTTAAAAAAAAGGTTTAAGAAGAAGATACAAGAAGACTGTGGTGATCAGACGCAGAGCTCAGCCAGACAAGTGTACTGGCCAGTTGCATTTGACATGCAACTGGACCCTTTTATAGCCCTTTCTGTGTGTTCCCCTCTTTGTTCCTCCCTGATTTGCTTTCCTTGCATGTTTCCTCATCACAGTCCCACTGATCCTCTCAAACATCCTGGTCCCTTAGGTTTGCATTCTTACCATTTGCAAAATCCTGGTTTGTCTGCAGTTTCATGATAGCCCATGAATTAGTGCAATTGACCAGGGGTGTTTCTTGTCTTTGCCTCCATATTGTTTGTCAGGTTTGTGTCTCTGTATATTTTGTCCATGGCTTCCCCCTTTTCCTTAGTAACCTATTTGACAAGGTCCTCGACCAGATAATTTTACTGAAATAAATATTTCTGTGTTCCACCTACTCTTATTAGCCAGTGTTTCTGACCATGTTTGATTCTCGTTATTGCCTGGTTAGGTTTGCATTGCTGTATGATCTTATTTATGGTTTTCCCCTTTTCTTATTATCTCCTTGTGCACCGTAAAGGCCCTTGACCAGACTTTCTTAAAGGAGCAGATAATCTCACCTTCCACATACCCTTCTTACCCTTTAATACTGCTGCAGTGTTTCACTTATCTCCTCTAAGACAGCATATTTCAGCCTAAAGCTCTTTCTGTGTGTATAGTTCAAGTGTAACAAATTAATTTTTTACAATTCTTTTCTCACTTTCAGATAATTTTTGAGTATTAATAATGAAAACATAACTAAAATTTTATTTTTTTTGAAGTAACCATTTCTTTCTTTCTTTTTATTAAATGTATTCCTTCATACATTCCTGCCATCCCTCCTTCTGCAATTCGAATGAATTTGATTCACTAGAAATTTGTTCCAGTATCAACCTTGGACAGAATTGAGTCAAAGGACCCTTGACATGCCACTTAACTAAAAATCTCCTCCAGTTTAGCTGTGGACTGTACAGTACTTAATTACTTTTACTTCTCTCTGAATTTTAAAAATGCTTCCATGCCAAATCAATGATAGTTATCCCAATTATTGGTTACACTTTATATTCTATGCCATCCTAAATTAGATACAGTAAGTAAAAATATTAACACTAAAGTTAAAAACAAGATTCATTCTTCTACTTGCACTTCTAATCAAATATACAAGTTGCCTTCACTGTTTCATCATTACATTTGTGCACAGGTTTGTTGCTTCACTGGCCAGCCACTGTATTTTGTCTGTGAAGGTCTCTACAGGATGCAGCATTAGATTCCTAAGTTGAAAAGCTTTATACTTTAAGAAAAGGAGACAGGAGTTTCATAATTTAAGTTGTCACATATTTTTATTATACATTGTTACAGTGACATTGTATGGTTTTTGGGGGGAAAACAAACAAACAAAATTCTAATATTTTCCTTGTACTATTTGATTAATCTTTCTGGATTAATTTTATCTTACTATTTTCTCATAGTAAAACTAAAGAAATTAATTGAAATGTTCTCAATTAAGTATTTAGTAAGAGTATCAACAGCTTGCAATGAAGTTGGGGTGGAAAAGAGGAATCTTTTCTCTTTTTGGAACTCAACAATTCTTGAAGTAATACAAATATTAGTCCAAGAACTGGTTTTCTTTGGAAATAATAATAATAATAAAAAAAATGTAGCCTGAAGTATTGACTTCCTATCCTTAGGAATTTGGGAAAGTAGCTCAGAAAAAACAAGCCTTGTCAAGACGCTTAAACTCACAGGGCAGAATCCCCTCTTCTGCTATAATACTGAATTAGTTTAAAAACTGGAAGTGTTTAAAATTACCATTCCAGACTAAGAAGGTCTCTGCTCCCATTCCTACATGAACACAAAGAATAGTCATATGTGTACACTTTTACAGAAAATATTTATAGAATCATAAAATAGTTTGGGTTGGAAGGGACTTTTAAGTTCATCTAGTCCAACCCCCCTGCCATGGGCAGAGACATCTTCAACTAGATCAGGTTGCTCAGAGCCCCGTCCAACCTGACCTTAAATATTTCCAGGCATGGGACATCTACCACCTCTCTGGGCAACCTGTTCCAGTGTTTCACCACCCTCACTGTAAAAAATTCTTCCTTATATCTAGCCTGAATCTACCCTCTTTTGGTTTAAAACCGTTACACCTTGTCCTATCACAACGGGCCCTGCTAAAAAGTCTCTCCCCACCTGTCTTATAATCCCGATTTAAGTACTGAAAGGCTGCAATAAGGTCTCCCCACAGCCTTCTCTTCTCCAGGCTGAACAACCCCAAGTCTCGGATCATTTTTGTGTCCCTCCTCTGGACCCACTCAACAGGTCCATGTCTTTCCTATGCTGAGGGCTCCAGAGCTGGATGCAGTACTCCAAGCGGGGTCTCACCAGAGCAGAGTAGAGGGACAGAATAATCTCCCTCGAACTGCTGGCCACACTTCTTTTAGAAGCTTGGCTTTCTGGGCTGCGAGTACGCATTGCCAGCTCGTGTCCAGCTTTTCACCCACCAATACCCCCAAGTCCTTCTCCGCAGGGCTGCTCTCAATTCCTTCATCCCCCAGCCTGTATTGATACTGTATGTTGCCCTGCCCCAGGTGCAGGACTCTGTACTTGGCCTTGTTGAACCTCATGAGGTTCACATGGGCGCAGTTCTCAAGCTTGTCCAGGTCCCTCTGGATGGCATCCCATCCCTCAGGCGTGTCAACCTCACCACTCAGCTTGGTGTCATCTACAGACTTGCTGAGGGTGCACTTGATCCCACTGTCTATGTCATTGATGAAGATATTAAATAGTACTGGTCTCAATACGGACCCCTGAGGGACACCACTCGTCACCTGTCTCCATCTGGATATTAAGCCATTGACCACTGCCCTCTGGATGTGATCATCCAACCAGTTCCTTATCCACCAAACAGTCCACATATCAAATCTGTATCTCTCCAGTTTAGAGGGAAGGATGTTGTGCGGGACTGTGTCAAAGGCCTTACAGAAGTCCAGACAGATGACATCAGTAGCAATTCCCTTGTCCACTGATGTAGTCACCCCATCTTAGAAAGCCATTAGGTTGGTCAGGCAGGACTTGCCCTTGGTGATGCCATGCTGGCTGTCTCAAATCACGTCCTTTCCTCCATATGCCTTAGCATAGCTTCTAGAAGGATCTGTTCCATGACCTTCCCAAGCACAGAGGTGAGGCTGACAGGACAGTAATTCCCAGGGTCGTCCTTTCTACTCTTTTAAAAATGGGCACAATATTTCCCTTTTTCCAGTCTCCGGGGACTTTACCTGTCTGCCATGACATTTCAAATATCAGGGAGAGTGTCTTGGCAACTACATCAGTCAATTCCCTCAGGACTCTGTGATGCATCTCATCAGGTCCCGTAGACTTACGTATGTTCAGGTTCCTCAGGTGGTCAGAAACCCGATCTTCTCTTACAGTGGGAGGGACTTTGCTCCTCTCTGTGCATTTCCTTCCTGCCCTTTAGTTTGACCAGCAGGTCTTGATTCATGCATGTTGGTGTCTTGCCTTCCTTTCCTGATTTCTTACACATGTGTATCAAGAGCTCTTGCACTCTATGAAAAGCATCCTTAAAAATCTGCCAACTCTGTTCTACTCCCTTGTCCCTGACGGCAGTTTCCCAGGGGATCCCATTGTTTAACTCCTTGAAGAGCTGGAATTTTGCTTTCCTAAAATTCAGGGCCTTGACTTTACTCTTCACCTGACCCGTATCCCTCAGGACTGTGGTCATCCACCAGTGCATGATCACTGCAGCCCAGGCTGCCTCCAATCTTGATGTCACCGATTAGCTCACTCGCGTTGGTGACCAACGGGTCCAGTATTGCATCCCTTCTGGTAGGGTTGTCTATTATCTGGCTTAAGAAGTTATCCTGAATGCATTCCAGGAGTCTCTTGGATTGCCTATATCTCACCATGCTACTTTTCCAGCAGATGTCAGGGTGGCTGTAGTCCCCCAGCCGGACAGTTCATTTAGAACCCAGTTCACTGAGAACTCAAACAGTATGTGTGTCCCAATGGAAAAAAATACTCTTTGCTTCCATCTCCTGGTGGAAGGAGACAAACAGAGTTTCATTTGTGTAAAATTTTTATTCATAATTCCTTCAGTGACACATGGGAGTGATCATCACTATACACAAACTCATAATTAGTTGAGAATTGGAATAGCATGGAGAGAGGTGACAAGGGATTTCTTTCATGTAGCTGAAAGAACATCTGTGAGGTAAGGACTCACAGATGTTCAAGCATCCTACAAGTTATTAGTTATCAGGCCCTGCAGACTATGTGCTGTTGAGAGGTGAAATATAGGTACCTCCTTAAAAGAATCTACAGAGGGCAGAAGAAGACCTAAGTGAAATCTAGTGATTTCTTTTCCTAATAGGAAAATAAAGCTGCATTTCACAGCTTCAGGTCTTGCTTATTCATTAACAGCAAAGGGAGCATGGAGCTTAGGTGATCACAAAAGATGTTTGTTTGGTTGGGGTTTTTTTGCGATCTAATAGAAATTCCATGCTGGATCAAAAAACCTGTCCGAGTGACATTTTCTTTAGAACACTTCATTTTGAATGAGAAAATTAGTAATTCAGACTTTCAGAAAATTTGAATAGAAGCTCCTCTTGCTATGAGTTTTAATATAGTATTAGCTTAGCCTTAGGTAATAGTCAGCATTTTATGGCAGTATCACAGACTGTGCATCTGTATTATGAAATCATTTCAGTCCTTGTTCCAGTGCTCTAGTCTCCTGATCATACCTGCAATGATGTGTGTGTGCTCGTGGGCTCTGTTCAGGAAGGAATCAAGCTTTTTACTTAGCAGGGAAGCAGACCAGCTGTACAAACCCATATCTATACCCAACAGACTGTACAGATTATTTTGTTTCTCCTACTTGAAATAGTCTTCTAATAGTAGACTTACTTTTCTCCACTCAATATCATCCTTCACATCAGTAAATTGCATACATTCATGCTACTTCCCACAATATATTCATCCCAGTTTCAGCACAGTGTTGTAAGAAAACAATCTGGAGAGTTGCAAAAGCCTTCTTATTCATTTTACTTTCTCAAGTAAAGCGGGAAGTCTTCGACTACCTGTAGGGACCTTGTGTTGTCTCAAAGTTTTGTTGTCGGGAGGATTTCCCAACAGTATTACAAGGAGGTCACTTGCCATCTCTGCCATATGGTCAACATGCCGCAGATGGTTACTGTTACTCTCAAAATCTTGTTATGAGCACAGGGGAACACACCCTGTATGCAGAGCCAAGAATTTGCTAGTACAAGTAATGTTTTAATGGTGTAATCAAAATACAACAAACAGCTATTAGTACTCCAGTTACAATAATACTACAGTAATGATTTTGAGGTTAGTAAGCAATACTATCTTAAAGCATTGGGGAAAGTGTGTTTCTGTTCTTTGTGTATTGCAAATAGAAAGAGGATACTTATGTTTTATATAAGGACAACAGTGTTTAAACATCTGGTAGGGAGTGGTATCCCATGCAAAAGTGAAGGAAGTGTTTGAGGTATTGGGATCAGATACATATTTATAGGGTGATGCAGGTATGTGTTATGTACGAATTCCAAACTGCATGCAAACAAACCGCATTATGCATTTCTCTCCCACCTGGCAGTCTGGGATGCTGATGACAAAGGTGGTGGCAGGCTGACACAATCTGAAAATCCCAATCTTTCTGGGGACATTCCCTGTGAAAATGATCACCATATTGCTTGTATAGATTGCTTAAGGCATGACAACATATAACATAAACTGTGACTGAATACCGTCTTTGTTATTCTAGCTCAGATTCTGTCAGTTGATGACAAAATCTCAACGAAACCTGTAACAACTCAGAAAACATCCTGGTGAGTTTTTCAGTATCTGAATAACTCTTCTTGATTCAAGTTGTGAACACTGGTAGTGTCAGCTGATGAAATCATCACAGATTACATGGGCAACAGGGTGCCAGCTAGCCCACAATGGAACCTAAATGATTTGCAGAAGATATGATCATTATGAAGTTAGCAAGTGTAGCTGGTTATGATGTTCATAAATCTGTCACAGTGGTGCAGAAAATCTTTATGATAAAATAGTGTGTTTAACAGAACTCAGTAGAGATAGTATATGGAAAAAAAATCTGATGACTAGATAACCCTTACAGGAACACAGCTATTGGAAATTGTGAAGATGCAAATGATAGTCTGTGGGATGACATTACAGAAAGTGACCATAGCCCTTCCTCAAAATGACTCAAGCACTAGGAGCCAGGGGTTGCTAAATTCCACATGATGGCAAAAGATCTCCTATCCTTATAAATAGCAGACAAGAATATAGTATACGTTTTCTATAAGACAGGTATGAGAAGGAAGCATCTAGTGTGACCTTTTACATCTTAAAATTCCACTTTTCTTTCCAGTATCATACCACATGAATACCAAATCTCATATGAATCATCTCTCTGTTGAATGGGATCAAGAATGACACACCTGATAGTGACTTAGCTCATTTGGATGGCTTCTAAATTCAACATCTCTGCATTAATAGGTACTAAACAGTGACTACTAACTAAAAATTAAGGGAGGGGTTCCCTACATGGAATTAGCCTGTTTTGTCATTAAGTTGTACAAGAAAAAAACATGGTGTAAGATAGGCCAAATGCAAAAGGATTTAAAACTAATTCTTATTCAAGTGTGTGCTGACATGCAGTACAGATTTGATCTGTCAATGTGCAGAAGCTATAAGTCAGCCCTCATCTGTGATATAGAAGACTGAGCTCAGTCCCTGAGACACACAACAATGACAGCACAGACATTGTCAATGAGTGCTCAAAACCAGAGCTGGACTGAACCTCATGAGTGCTTGGGCAGGATGTTACTTTGATATCCTTTCTCTAATTATTTGCTGAAACTGGAACCTCATGTAATGTATTCCACAAGGCCTCATGAACAGCTAAGGAGAATCACAATGTTAAAATGACATAACAATTAGTCTAATATGAATTAACATTGTTAGGCAGAAAGGATGATCTACAATTGAAAGAGAATAGACTTCCAGACTTGTTAATCTTCAAAATCTTCCTAATCAACAGCAAAGCAAACTAATGACAAGAAGGAGGCATTCTCCTCACCACTTCAACATTAGGCTTTATTTTATAGCCATCTATTTACTGGAATTTGTTTTGGGATTAAAAAAAACAAAAAAAAAAAAACAAAAAAAAAAAAAAAGCTTAAAATATCTAGAAAATCAAACAAATATACCAGCAGTGTCTAAATTTGGAAACAGAATACATATGAAGAACAGTGAAGGTCAAATAGAATTGAAGTGTAGAGCCTTAGTGGACCAGAAAAAAAGGTTAGAAAAGACCAAAACCCAGAATAGACAATATAATACTTACTGAACGGTTAACAGCAACATATCTTTCTGTTGAAATTAGTGAAAACTGAGGTGGTTTTATTTTTTTTTCCTTTTCAGGACTGAGATAGTGTGTTATTAGATATCTTAATAATAAATATCTCTGATAGGAAGTTGCCACCTTTTCACTTCCCTTTTGATAGGGTTACAATATTTTGGCAACAACAAAGTCAGATCCAAGCATCTGTAGATGCTCCAGATGGATTTTGGTCAATGGTGGTGTGAGGAAATGACTTCCAAGCATGCTCCCTGCAGTTCTTTCACTCCACAATGATGAAAGCATCCTGACAACAGCAGGCAGCTCCCACCGTGCTGTGCATGAATATAGCAATCACAGAAGGTGCCCTAAATATTCAGAGTGTCTCAGGCAACACTTGGGGTATGAAGTAATTCATATTACCTCATACTACTCCATAGTAATGAAGTAATAATGTCTTCTGAAAGACACTTTTAGAAAACTAATGTGAAGATCATGTGATGCCCAGAAATGTAAACAGAAAGAAGTACACTACTGGATTAATATAATCTAAGAATTTTGGTGTATAATGCATGTTTGCTTGGCTTCAGAAAAGCCCACTCTGTGGGCCAGTGCTTTGGCCTCATTACAACTATAGAGAGTAACTTCATGACACTCAGAAAGGCCATCTGTTGAGTTGGATAGTCTGCAAAAAACATGTTTTAGACATAAAATCTCCCCTTCCAAGGTCTTCTCACAGTGACAGAACTGTGATGCAATCATAAGAAACCCTCTTTCCCTCTATTTTCAGGGGTATAGCTTTGAAAAGAAGTGAGATTTTCCACATGATTTAAATGAACTATATCAGGATCACTGATGGCTCAAGAAGATAACAGTGCTGTACACGTACCTGGCTGATGCTTCCAAATAATTCTCCTTTTTAAATAAAGCAGTAAATATTTTTAAGCTTATGTATTTATTCTTTATTTTTGTAAATAAAAAACAAAACTTAGATGTCATTATGCTAATTCCAGGAGTTAAAATTTACTAAACATCTGCCCACATTGTGGCGTGGTCTTGGTTAGAGAAAGATTACACTAAGGGGAACTTCTATGCTGTGGATTTCAGTGTGTTGCTGGAACATTTCAGACAAGTGTAAATGAACAAGCTCATGTACAGAAAGCATTCTAGCCAATCTAAACACACAGCCAAAGAGCTCCACGTGGCTTAATTTACCCAGCCAACCAGTCCGTGCTGCAATGGTTAACATGCTTCCAGTACTCAAGTTAGCTCATAAAAATCTTGCTCAGCATTCATGAACTACACTGCAATTTGCAAAATGCATATAACTTGAGAAGAAATGGTCACTATAGATGTTAATAAGATTTTATTTTTCAGGGGTTTTTTAGTTGCCTTACCTACTTGTTAGAGATTTTTTTTCACATTTAATGGATAAAGTGCTGAAAGCAGCGTGGGTTTCTTTGTGGACATGAATAGAAAGGGTTCACTAGCAGGTGTACACCAGAAACCATCAGTTGGTAGGGAGAAATCTTTTTGCTCTTCTCATCCACTGCTTCCTACTTCTCTTTTGTTGTTAGACTCATTGTCACCCATGAACACATGGTGCACAAAGAAGGTTTTGTTCATGTGATACTACCCATGTAAGGGAATTTTTTTTTTCTAGGTCACCCTGTAGGTTTTTTGTCACCTACAAAGATCAGTAGAAAAGCTGCTGTTTAACAGCCATTTTAAGTGAACTATTGTAAATCACAAAAGAGAACTCAGCTCTTTATATTTTTAGGCAAAAGTCATTGACTCTTCTTAATCATCTCTTCTTCAGATCTATTTGGATAATGATAATCTGTATGACGATAAAAGAATGAAAATATCTTGCTTTAGTTCAGCCCCTTATTTTTTTTAACATGCTTAAAGAAAGTCAAGAATGTAGCCGCTAAATGACAGTTAGTTATGTAAGGATTTTCAGAAACAAGATAATATAGCAGCTTCAATATACTTTACAAGTGTTTTTTTTTTCCTCCCCTAGATTTAACATTCAGTCTCTTACTCTCAACAGGATTACAGTTATAATCACTGAAACATTTCATTCCTTCTTAATTTTGTGTTTACATCCATTGTTAGCCCAACTTTAAAACTCACAGCATGGATTTCCTTCATATGAATAAAAAACATAGTCACAGAAAATTTATTGCCTTCTTTCTTTGATTTCACTTGCTTTTGTTATCAAAAAACATTTTTACATCAACAATCGTATATTAAGTCACCATGACATGGGAATTAAAAATGAATCACTACAAAGTACTGCAACTGTTCATTTTAAAAGGAATTAAATGAACCTTCATGATTAAGGATTCTTTCTCTGCCATGGTATGTGAACTTAAGATAAATATATAATAAACTATTCTAATTCTGAACTTTAAAGTTGTGCCAAAGTGATTGATACAAAACCAAAAAGATATCATTGTTACTGGTAATGTAAAATTATTACAGCACTTCAAAAAAAGGTGTTTGGTGTCAGAATAAGATTTTTATGATTGATTGGCTTTTCAGAAAAAAATAATTAAGGTTTATAAATGTCTTAGGATTTGTTGTGATTTGCAACATTTTGTCTACAAAAAAAGTTATTCATAATAGTGTATGTACATATTTTATTATCCCAAGTATCGCTGATCTTTTATTATGTAACATACAGGCTATTAAATGAAAAAAAAAAAACCTTTAATATAATGAACGTATAAAAGCTTGTGTTGCTGGTGATTATATAGATTATATGCAAATAAGAATAAAATGCATAGCCCAGTAAATGTAATTTTTGCCGTCCTAATAAAAAGCTGTGGGAAGGTTTGGGCAAACTCAAGGGGTCGCTGCCCAACAAACAAAATCCCCTGGTGGGGCTAAGCCTGGGGGAGGCTGTGGGGCCACACTCACACTCAGCTGGGAGCACCCAGAAGGTAGCAGCCCATTGTGAGGAAACATATAAAGGTAAACCCAAGCAGATGTCAATATTGAGGAGTAGGAGATCCCCACTGTGAACATCATATTTATCTCAGGAAAGGCTTCAAGATGCTGTTGACTCACCATAGCCCTCCTTCTTGAGGAAGATTCCACTGTCACCTTCAGGACGCCAAGAGACTTTGGAAGGGTGGGATCCAGGAAGGGCTTTTTGATATAACAATTTGTACTACATCATTATTGAGGCTTTTCTGATTTGGTCTATTAGTTTATTACTGCATAAATGACACCAATATTAAATTCTTAGCTCTGTATTTATCTGGTGTGTTCTCTTTTGCTCATAAAAAAAAAAAAAACACAAACATTTTGAGAGTTACAATGTGAAAGTTAGTCATGATCTTTCAAACTTGAACTCACTGATGAAAAAGTATTTTTTAATGTTAGGATTCACCAAAACAGAGTGAATTGGGCAGTGCATAGCCAATAAATGTCTAGTTTCCCTTGGTCATGAAAACTGCTCACCAAGCCATTTTTAGATGATACTGCCTGTGTTGGGAGCACTGTGAGTGGGGTCATCCAACAGCCCCCAAGCTGATGAGTGGAGCCAGGGGTAGCAGCAGCAGGACCCATCCCCAGTCCAGCCACCACTGAGCAGCAGCAATGCACTTCTGGCCTGAGATTAGTCTGGGAAGGTGGAAGGACAGTTCTGGAATAGCAGAGGACAGGCTGGAAGCAAGCAGTAACAGCAAGGCTTGGTGAGGCCCAGGGCTGAGCCAAGATGGAACTCCTGGCTGAGGTGAGTCAGGGCAGTTATGGCCCAGGAATGCTCGCTGACAGCCTGTTAACTTAACCCCGAGGTTAAGAATACTAACTTAAATGATTAAATTTAAAAATCCATGCTATTTCATTTAGGCCTACACAGTGTTACACTCTGACACTTAATAACACTTCTGTCTGATTGGGTCGATTTAAGGTTCTTCGCTCAAAACGTGGCAGCACCTGCCACAGTTTTCTAGAAAGCAAACACAAAAACTGCAGTTTCAGTATATGTTGGTCCCTACAGTGAATTCATTTGTTTCTGGTTCTCACAATTATTTTCAGGAAAATAGACTTTGAGTCCTTAAGTTATTTTAATACCGTTGCATGGTTGAGTACAAACCGATGACGTCAGTGGAGATACCACTATAACAAGCAATTACTCCATGAACATTTTGTTCTTCCTCATAAACGTTTTTCTATCTTTGTTGTCAGGTTTGAGCATCTTTGAGCCTGGGCTTCAGAACCTGACTCTTCATCTATATTTATGCTCCAAATATTCAGTCAGTTTTATCTTCTTAAATTATCTTCCCTGTTGCTAAAACTAAGCACAGATACATACTTTTTTTTTTGAATGTCTATGCTCTTGAGAGTATATTAAAACAGTTCTGTTCATGCATGTGATATATATATTTTCTGTCTTGATAAAGTTGGTAAATGAGAAAAAAATATTAAATATCATTTACTAAAATCATATATGTGTGGGAGTTCACCCCCCTAGAACCTCTCACCCATGTATGTCCTATAACAAAGGTACATGCTATCAGTTGTCTAGAACATTTTAACCCGTCTTCTACATTCACTATTGAGCTCTTCAACATGAAAGACTTGTGAGTTATTTTTGAGTGCTAAGAAGTGTCTTTCCAGAAAGATATGTGCCCAGTGCTTGTACAGCCCTGTGGCAATCCAAACTCTGATTTCCTAATTCCCCAGAAAAGCTTAATATGCCGTGGTTCAGGACTAAGAACGTTACTGGTGCTGCTGAAACTTTTTTTGCACAATAATCTAGAGGATATAGTGCTTATGTAAGATGTGGGCAACATGGATTCTAGGCACTCTTCCTGCAGATCAAATCTTCACTGTCTCAGTCACAGCACTGAGAATCCCAAGCGGAAATATGTGGGCAAGTATTTTCTAGTGGTTTACTGTGCTCATAATGGAGAATAAAAAATGTCTAACTTAGGAAAGAGAATTTCCCTCTACAGATATTGGAGGTTTCTTCCTGTTCTGACTGTGTGAAATGTTTACTCATTTTAGGGGAACAAGCTTATCCTCCATGGCTAGACACCTAAAATTTAGTGGACAAAGTGCAGAGATTAAAGTTTGAGTATAACAGACTGGATCTTCTCACTTGTTATCTGCCAAAATATTGTTGAACTCAACATATTCCTATATAATATTTCGGTTTCCACAGACCAGCATTTTCTCACAGCAGCTTATTCTGGGAGAAAATTGCTAGCCATGTTTTAAACACAAAGTGTAAATTCATATTAATAACATGATAATATTAATATAATAAAGCAAGAATGCCCACTGAAGCAAGTTCTGCAGTAACACAAGCAGAGAAAAAAATTCAGCTTACTTACTGGTTTGAAAATACAACAAGAGAAATTAAAATAATGATGATGTGGGAGCTAAACAGCACACATGCCATTAGTTATATGTGCAGTATACAACACAAATGCAAAACTTTAAGGGTTAAGTGTAAGTTATCTGAGCAATTTTGTTATAAAAGGAACCACTACTTTTGCAACCAAGTGGATGAAAATTTGCCTTTTTTCCTTTATTTTAGATCTTCTGGGAGCCTTGCCAATATCAAAAGGTCTCTGTGGATAAAACACATCATACTACAATGCCTAAAGTGTATTTCCATTCTAAATTATGATTTTCTGCAAATTATATTGTGTTGATACCATGTTTATATGGCCCTTGATGCTAGCCAAGGCAACATTTGCTCAATTTCAGTTGAAAGACAATTCTTACAGTTAATAGTCTTAAAAAGTCACCCTGGCATTCAAGAGTTAATGTATGTGTGTTCATGTCTAATACAAAAAGTGAAAATGAGGCCAGAATTTGTTGTTGAAATTAAAACTTAATGAACAGTTCTGTCGACAATGTACAAGGCACAGTAGAATTTAACTTACTCTTTCAGATTTCCGTCAGGTCTTGAAAGACAATATGCTGTAGATTTTTTTTCCCACAAAAAAAGAAAAAAAAAAGCAGCAATGACTGCAAAATGCATATCTGAAGCATATACCTTCAGTGAGAAATCAACCCATACAACACTTCACATACTAACACTGTCTGGCTGCCTCTACACATTATTCCCAAATATTAAAATGAATTCCCTTAAATGGTACTCAAAAACCAAAGAAATGCAGTCTTAAACGGGGTGTCTGCCTTAAAGCATTTCATTAAATAAAGTGACTGGGTCCTTGAATAATGTAAACCTATAATTTCATTATTTGAACAACTGATTAATTGACATGATTTTGTTTTTACCTTGCCGTTTCAATTAGGTGGATAACACTGTACTATAACTTAATAAAAATTGTTCAAAAGCAATGAATGAAGCAAATGTATCAATTTTATTTCCACAATGTTATCAGTGGGATAACTTAATGGATACTGCAAAAATCTAACTCCTACAGAAGAAAAGGGGTTCATCACAATTGTGTAAATTATTCCATCACAAAAATGGCCTTTACTTGTTTGACAGTTTGAGAAAGGAGGTGAATAAATTAAAATTAAAATCAATTTCTAGCTCATTGATCTCAATTTAATGGTCTTTTATGCTTAAATGTGTTGTAAGCAATTTATTTTAAAGAATATGAAGGACTTGAATTGTTACAGTTTTCTGGAAGTGAGAGTTTTACACTAATTTCATTTATACCAATGAAGTTACAATTAAGTCTTGAAAGATGGATTTAAATTATAACAATTTCCCAAGATTCAGAGGTCTGAATCTCAATTCAGTCTTTTGCATACATTATGAGAACTACACTTTGGCTGTGACTATTGAATTCACTTCACAAATGAATTCATTTGTGACCATACATATTTGAGAAAAAGATATCTACCAGCGAATGTTTAAAAAAGTGAAAACCTCAAGCCTTCAAAGTCTGCATTTTAGTACCAGCTACATATGCAAAATGCCTACTACCTTTTGTTTCAATGGCAGCTGTTAGAAGCAATTCAGGAAGATGCATGCTCAGAGCAATTCAGTGAACCATGAAAAAAATTACTCCTGGCTTTAATAGGCACTGGGTTCAGATTCTCACAGAGAATTTCACAGATTTGTTTTGAACATGCATAATAAAATGAAGAACAGAACAGAGAATACAATAATAATCCTTTACTTCTTTAGTTCCTGTGCTTTCATGATGGTTAACTTTCTGTTTTCTTTCATTTTTTCAACAGAGTGTAAATATTTCTTATTAAATTTTCTATGTGATGATTGATTAAATGCTCAGTCTTACATGTACTATTAATTTCTATTACACCTATCACCAGTTGTCTTAGAATATCAATAATCATATTGTATCACAACAGAAAATGGATGATTCACTTTTTGTTGATGGTATAAAAATATCAAAATGCTTTTTAGTTTTGTTCCCCAAAAATGTGCCCAAGATCTGTAAGTGAAATAGTTACCCTATTTTGAAACTCAGCCTATTATATATGATGTCTCATGGCAACACTAAGCCGAAATTTTCTCTGCTACTCTGACTTTCCCCAGCACTGGGATATATTTCTCTGCTGCCTTGACTTGTCTGTTAGCACTGGGCACACATAGTGATGTTGAAGTTGGGTAAACAGTGCATATTTAGTGGTACTGGAGAAGAACAGGAAGTAGCTATACAGTTTTCCTGTTTTATTCCTACTGTACAAACCCATTAGCTAGTTATTGGTTACTAAATATACAAGGGATAATGTTAATGCCACTATTGTTATTAAAGGATTTCATCTATGTGGAAATCTGTTAATCTGCAGTGTTTTTCCCTTCAAATACATCTCAGGCGAGAGCAGAAGGGAAACTTGTACATGATAGAGTTTGGGGAAGTGCCAGTGTGCTTGAAGGAACACAGCTGATACCCCATAGCCTATTCATTTTTTTAGGATTTTGTGCTAGCATAGTGCTCCATGGCTAAGGCCTAAGTCTCCCTATCTCAAGTAATTAGTGTTTTTCCTCAAGATACCTCATCTATTTGTAATGGGAATGCATGTTTATTCAGAGATCCTAAGCAGGCTTGTGATTTGACAGGGCCTTCATATTCGTCTCAGGTTTATAACAGAGCAGGACCATTGGTGGGTAACATCAGATAGACAGCTTGACTATATATATACTCTTTACATTGTTTACATTAACTATATATTAATACTTGTGCCTCATTCACATGTGCTTCTCTCTTACTTCAAAAATGTATCTTTTTAAGTCAAATGGTTAGTAAGAAAACAGCTCAAATCCTCTAATTTCCTCATTGTACAGACTCATTACTCTTGAACACAAAGCTTTTAAGAAAATGGTATCACAAAATAGTTAAAGATATTCCATCAAACATGATATTAAAATATAATTAAATTTCAGCTTTTCCCAACTACCGTTTTAAATTTTTATTTAGTCTTATTAATATATTTAACATTCAGCTGCAATACTGTACAATATTTCTAAATGTTTATAAAACTAACATTTACAGCTATTAAAAAATTCTGAAGGCTTTATGTCAAAATGTTAAAAATTTGTACAGGCATTTCTCAAAAAGGAGGACAGAGTGTTACCAATGTCTAGAAGCCCTGATTTTAATAATGATTAAAATTTAAATGAGAAACTGAAATTACTAGTGTACAAAACTCTGTAAAAAGCATCCTGCAGTATCTGATCTTATGCGTGCTTTTAGTCACCTTCTAGGCAAAGTGGCCATGTTTAAACTGTCTTTGAAAAGAAGGGGCTTCCATGTGCTTATGTTTAGCAATAGAGTTACAAAGCAATCCATATGTTTCAGTGTATTTAACTATTAATTTTGTTAGCTATCCAGCTTTGGAAGTGTCTAGCACTTTTAAGTAGGTCATTTCCTTCTTTATTCCAGAGTTGTAATGGAAGGCCAAAAGGCATGCTTATGAAAGAATTTGCTACACTCTTAATCTTTCTTGTTAAATCTGGAATGTCAGAGCATTTTTCCATTTGTTAATGAACACCTTAAAATACACATTAAATAAATCTGATATCAGTACTTGACAACAGGAATTAAGATATGGCTATTATATTTGCATAGTCTCTTAAGAAAAAAAGATTCAAGTATGGCTCTAAGGCACCAAATCTGCATAACACATGTACCACACACAACAGCAGTAATTGGATATATTGCTATAAACAGTATGTTAAACCCCTTGTATATTCCTTGTAAACTTTGATTGATTGTCTCTGTTTAACTCATGCCCTTGTGTATCTCTTTTGAAAACTTTACTAGACCTACATAGAATTAAATACTCCTGACTCACAATGTACTCCTAAAACATTACAATATCTTTAGAAAACAGACCTGATTTTTAATGAGCATGCACTATTCTTGAAGTACTACTTTTTGAAATCAACTCTTAGATGATTAGAAAAACTGATTAGCAATCAGAAAGAAACTGGTCACAAAAGACAGAGTTAAAACACCAATTTTTCTTTCGGGTTTGTTAGTTCATAAAAAATTCTCACACTGAAATGATTTAGAATATTGTTATTCAAACATACAGGTTTTCTAATGGAAACATTTAAGAGATATTTTAAATATATGTTTAAATATGGATATTTTAATGTATGGCTATGAATGAAAAAGTAATGCTAGAAAAAAAACCTTTCTATTAGAATTTTCAACATGGAATTCGGTATCCATGCACACAGAAAACAATGTCTTTTATATTGTTCTGTTTTAAAATCCTATTTCAGAATTTGCATAAGATGGGTACATATGTGATTGTCTTACAGGGAGGAGCCCTAGCATACAGACCTGAACTCTTTCTCTGACAACTTTTATCACCTTCCTTCCAAGAAATATTACATAACTCTGGTATAATGGGGGTTTTTCACTGGATTAGTATAAGTGAAAAATCACTGTCCACCACTGTTTCCAGTTACTGTTTCTCCTCCATTGAAATAAACTGTGACACAGGATTTCTATGCATGAAATTCAAACACAGCAGAACTGTAGAAGCATTTTGGGGCCCAGCATGCACCTTCATATTAGCAATAATGAGGCTTATTGCTAGTAAGTGTCCACACAGGCATCTGCTATCACTAGAGACATCCTGGACATACAGAGCTTCCACACTAAGCTGTCCATAGGGACATAAGGACTGAAGAGAGATCAAAGGAACTACAGGTGACACATGCTCTGGAATAGCAGCTGAAAGCCAAATATTCAAAATGATCTATGACCATTGGTGCACTAAATCAGACTTTGGTATCTGTACTGACGCTCAACGGAAACCTTGTTCTGCAAGCAGTAAATAAGCTATAGGAAGATTTGGAGAAAGGAAGTATTAACAAAACAAGACTTGGCTAACTGTCCTTGCACAATTATTAAGTATCATCCCTTTTGTTGTTGAACTTTCTTTTGTGTCAGTGTTTCAGCTGTCTGTATTAGCTGTTTTATCTACAACCCATTAAGTAAACGGTAGTTTAACCTTGAGGGTAAAGATTAGATGTCTTTCAGGCAAATACTTTAAACTTCTCTCATTTGTATATGTCAGACCTAAACAAAGGTGCCAGAACCTTTTATTGGTGAACAATTCTTCATGATGATTATATTAATGGTTTTCCTAATTGTTAATGTACAAGTTATACCTTGCTTTGGTAAAGAGGAGATTTTAAGCATGAAAGTCTATATTTTGCTAATAGTCTGTTGTGTGCTTTTCTTCCCTGTACTGAGGAAACAATCCCCAAAACTACAATTTGAAAGAGTTACCACCTTTATTTTGATGTGAAAAGAAAATTAACTCAATGAAAGTACATATAGCGAGACAACTTCTTTGCTTTTTTTCCCCACATTGAGGGAAATTAAGGGATACCTTAAGATATCTTTTTTTTTCCCCAAAAATCTGGTGCTCAGTGTCACATTTTTCAGATATTCTGAGAATGAGGGTTGTACTGGGTCTGGCTGGGGTGGAGTTAACTTTCTTCATACCAATTCATATGATGATATGTTTTGGATTTGTGACGAAAACAATGTTGGTAATACATTGGTATTTTAGCTATTGTTGAACAGTGCTTGTACAGCATCAAAGGTTTCTCTGTTTCTCACTCTGCCTCCACCAGCAAGTTGGCTAGGGGTGCACAAGAAGCTGGGAGGAGGCACAGCCAGAACAGCTGACCCCAACTGACCAAAGAGATAGTCCATGCCATATAACAACACGCTCAGCAAGAAGAAAGGAGGGGAGGTGGGTTTTGGGTAGGTACCCATTGCTCAAAGACTATCTGGGCATCAGTCTACTTGTGGGAGATGGTGAGTGATCATGAGCCTTTGCATCATTTGGTTTTTTGTTGGGTTTTTTCCCCCCTCTTTTTCCTCTTTCTTTCACATATTAAACTATCTTTGTCTCAACCCACAACTTTTCTTGTTTTTGCTCTTCAATTCTTTGCCCCATCCTGCTACAGGGAGGGGGCAGTGAGGGAGCAGCTATGTGGTTCTTAGCTGCTGGCTGGAGTCAACCCACCACAGGGCAGGAGTATTACAAACCAAAATCTTTAAAGAAATGTGAAAACTCTTGCTTATAAGTTCCTCATAAATGAAAGGATTTCCATCTTTTAAAAATACCTGTAATGGGCCAATATTTTTATTTTAGAAAAATGGTGATTCCTTTTTTTTTTTTTCACTTGGAATGGCTAATTACTTGAAACTATAGATGGGCTTATAGATGTGTGAAAAACTTTGGATATGTTCAGTACTACTGATACTTATTTGAGGGCAAAATAAAAAACCCAAAGTGACAGTAAATTAACTTCCATCTTCATATTCTCATTAAGAACACATATTTCCCAAGAGCAATATCCAAACAACACAGGCAACATGAAGAAAGTTAGGAAACTTTCAAGGCAGAATGAGAATATTGTTTTCAAGTGGAAAGACAGCTTCACAGATTCAGTGGAGAAAGATGGACCTGAACAAATGCAATTTATGTTTGAAACTATAAAATGTAACATAGTGATAATAAGATTAAAAACTTTGGTTGAAACATGTGAGTCCATAAAACAAAAAATCTTCAATATTAATGCATCAAACATCCCATGAGATGATTTTTATAGCTTTTCTCCCTTCCAAAGACATCATCAAGTTAAGTCAAATCTCAAAGATTTCATTGCAAGCTTCTTTGACTTAGTCCCAATAGCTAGATTAAAAAGAAAGAAAAAAAAATGCATAAGGGATGTACTATCTACTTTGTATTCATTTCTATCTACCAGAGTTATTAATCTTAGCACAAAAGCCTTTGAACTAGAAATTTATTCTTTTTATTTAAGTAGTCCATCCTCAATATTTTTTAAAAGTCTAACATTCCTGGGAATTATATTAATTATTAACCTTTGATCAGGTTCATTTTTACATCTTATCTGTCTATGTAAGAAGAAATGTTATCCGGCTCTACTGTAGCTGAAACCATGCTGACATTGTGTATTACAAATTAAAGCTTAGTATTCTTGGCTGCTGAAAACTAATGGGGGAGGTGTGGGATCAATCCTTTAAAATGTTCCTAGTTTCAGGGGAACCATAAAGGGAAATGCCAGGAAGGAAGGTGACATACAATACGACTATATTTTGTTGTAGCTTTTAGATGAAATTAGGCCATTCAGATAAAAGTGAAGTCTCTGGCAGAATTTGGAGCACCTTCTTGTTCATGCCTCAGGTTAGTTTCCATCCTCTTCATTTACCTAACGTGATCCTGTGGCTTGTTTTCTATCCCACATTATTTCTCTGATACTTTGTACACTGTTATTTAGAAACTCTGTCTTGAACTACTGCACAATTCATTGCTTTCATATATCTACCTTTTCCCATTTCTCTTCTTATTTTACTGATTGTTCCTCCACTGACTCTTCAGAAAATCCTGCTGTTACCATAACCTTGTCAAAGGTCCAATGATAGCCCAAAACATAGCTATATAGAGACAAGAAAAAAAACAATGTTGGGTTTTGTTTTTTTTTTTTTTTTCCCCCAGTGGTTTCAGTGTTTTAGACCAAGTACCATTAAGCTGAACATACTGCTAAACTGTTTTTATGATCCTTGTGCAACTGTGGGTTAATGGCTGTTGCCGTCTTTTGCTTACCTGGATGCATGTAAATCACTCAATATAAAAAGGGCCCATAAAGTTACCCACAGCATAGATCTCTTAAAGACCTACTGTCTTAGATTTGCTTGAGTTTCTATAATTATGAAAAAAACTTTAATCTCAGGAAAGTCGCAGTGGGTGATTGCTGAGGCTTCTCAGAGAGCTGGGTTTGAGTAAGTGTATAAGCTTTGAACTCTTGATTGTCATGAGAACCTCAGTCCACAGTCATGATTTCAGACAAGTAACTGATCCATTAAAGTTCAAGTCTTAATTTTATCCTATTGATCATTTATAAATGGCAAGAAAATTGCTAAAAAACCCACATTACTTAAAAGTCTAAATATAGGAAACGGTGGATGTTCCATAGATTTGGATATTAAGCTGAGATGCCAGAAGTTCAGATGTTGCAACATCTAATGTCTAAATTTAATAATTTAAAATTTTTAAATTTGGCATCTCATTTTAGGATAATTTTAATTTGATTATTTCTTACCTTGTGTAACTGTGTTGGTTGCTACTTCTCTTGAGGAATCTTTTTCCTACTGAAACAAAAGTTATTATATTATCTAAGTTGTCATTAACTAAAAGTGGTCATTTACAACTTCCTTCACAGTCATGAAAGAGGACTGGAGGTTCTCCTGCCTGCAAGCACTGGTGTAAATGTTGGTGTTTTCCTTCTGTACTCCTCTCTCTCCCCATAGGACTGAAGTAATGTATTGGGCATTCTTTGTTAATACTATTGATACAATCAGTGTTGTGACTGTACATAATGGATTCTACCATTGGTTAATAAATTTCTAATTTAAAAAGAATTCTGCAATTAATGCTTTCTACACTACATACATCATAAGTCACAAGCACTTATGAAAATAGATCATATATCAGTTCAACTAAATCAAGAAATTACCTTTTTTCTTTTTTTAATGTATCTTCCAGTAAAAATATTTCCTTTCCTTTCCTTTCCTTTCCTTTCCTTTCCTTTCCTTTCCTTTCCTTTCCTTTCCTTTCCTTTCCTTTCCTTTCCTTTCCTTTCCTTTCCTTTCCTTTCCCTTCTGTTTCTTTCCACCCCTTCCCTTACTGTCCCTGCCCCTTTTCTGCCCCTTCCCCTTCTCATTCCCTTTCCTATTCTCCCTCACCTTTTATTTCCCCTTATTCTTCTCCTTATCCTTCCCCTTTTAATTTTTATCGTGAATTTAAACACAATAATATTTAACTTAAAAATCTTCCTGCTCTTCAATCACAAAAATTATTAGATTAGATCAGATCAGATTAGACAGACAGACAGACAGACAAGGAAGGAAGGAAGGAAGAAAAAGAAAGAAAGAAAGAAAGAAAGAAAGAAAGAAAGAAAGAAAGAAAGAAAAGAATGAAAGAAAGAAAGATGTGATAGAAAGCCACAGTAGACAGAGTGACATGATAATAATTTATTATTATCAGATTTACTTCCCCTTTCTCTTATTTTCACTTGGTCTGCATTCAATTCTCCATCTGTTTTCAACAAAGCCCTTAAGCACGTGATTACATTTAGAATCATAGAATGCCCTGAGTTGGAAGTGACACACAAGGATCATCAAGTCCAACTCCTGTCCCTTCACAGGACAACCCCAAAATTCATGCCATGTGTCTGAGGGCATTGTCCAAGTGCTTCTTCAACATCATCAGGCTTGGCACCATGACTACCTCCCTGGGGAGCCTGTTCCAGTGTTAATTTAATTATGCACTCAAGTCTAATTGATTTCAGTAGGGTTTTAAAGCACATTCTATGTATTTTTAACATATCTTCATCTACAACAAATTTGATACCCATAAAATCATGATTGATGGGCTTCTATGGTTGACAGTTTTGTTCGAGAATTCTTCAGATCATCAGAAACAGATATTGAAATAGTTCACATTTTCCAAACCGAGTTCATTCTGTGGTCATTCACAAAACTGTGTGAGGAATGGACAAAGGATTCAGAGTACAGCTAAGACTGCTCCATGTCAGGCTGTGGTAATCTTCATCTTTTCTACATGTATAGAATCTGTACAGTCTCTGTAACCGTCGACTGAGGAATTTGCTAACAGTATTTTCTATTTGGTGGAAGAAAATACTTTGAAGTATTAGAAGCACTTTAAGTACTCCTTGAAATTTACCAAAACTACAGCAATTGCCTTGGACTCGACATTGCATTGTTCTGAGTCGTCCTGAAGCCAGAGAGATTCATTAGTTTTTATAATAAGTTCTCAGGAATGAAACTGGTTGGTTTCAGATAAATTTTTCACCAACTCCTCTCGTTTTTGCTGACTTCACTATCCCCCAAGCCAAAATTATTTGGAAAAAATTAATCTGACCTTCAGCTCCATTTGCTTCTGGGGTGCAGCTTGCACTTGATATCACCACTGAACATTTGCACAGTTTTTCTGGGGTGATTATCCTCTATATGCACTTCCCCAGAAATAAAATAAAACTCAAGTATGACAATTTTTGTTTAAAATGAAACTTAACCATAATTCTTCTCTGTATTCTTTTTTTCTCCTCAGAGGCCACCAGAGGATTAATATATTATTCATGGTGTACTCCACAGACTATCCATTTCCTGCTTTCAAGTTACTATTTGATTTCTAATTAAAATAAGATTTTTTTTTTGCAGTCCACTAAAAATAATCAAAGTGATGTCTATTTAAGCAATGAATAGTTTTTCTTTGGCAGCAAAGCATAACTTGATATTTTAAGGCTGAGGAGGTGTTTTTTTTTTTTTTTTTTTTTTGTCTCTCCTTGTGGAAATTTGGAATAATGGAGCAGTTAAAATTCATGATCTACACTTTTGTGTCATTATTATTGCATTAGCATGAAATTATGGTTCTAGTTAGTCATAATTATACTCATAATTATTCAATTTATCACTATAGGTCCTCCTGGAAATTTTATTGGAGGAGTTATTAACATTAATAAATTGTTTTTCTTCATATCCATATTATTAATTCACCTCATGTGTGATATGAACTATCAGCCATAAAATTATTACAAACTCTGTTCTCTGTGTAGCTGATTTAATGATGGAGAGTCTGATGACCTTTAGCCAGTTTTCTCGTACAGCTCTTTGTCTTCTTCACCAAAGGTAAACAGAGGGATAGGTGGACATTGAAATATTCAGTCGCAAATGCACTCAAGACACTTGACAGAAGTTTTCTTCTGGTTTTCTACAATTTGTGACAAAAAAAATATACATAAGAAAGTCCTGATTTGCATATATCAATATTTCTATGAAACAGTCCATCAGTTTCATGTGACAGATATTTCTGGTCAAACCCACAGAAATGTTTGTCAGAGCCCAGAATATCTAACAGCCTCTGAGATCCAGGTGCTCACTGGAGAACCTGACTCTGATTTTGCAAGTACTTTTTTCTGATGCTTTAAACTTGAATACACGGGTGGGTCTTTACAGAGTATCACAGAGCTGTTTGCAGCTGAGCTGTACCCAGAATTGATGTACTATAGCTACGTCAGTGTAGTTGTTAAGAAAACATGGAGCTGGCTTTCAGAACCTAAATTAGCACTCTGCACAGACCTGCACTGTTGGATCTACCTCCACATTTTCTGAGTCATATTCCCTTATGTATTCTTGTATAAATACTTACACATGTGTGTGTTTCTATAGACATATACTTACCCTGGCTTCTTTCTTTCCCACCTACTGCCTTTCTGACAATCTTACTGATAACTGTGAGTTTCATCATTGTCTACTAGCCCTAATATGTGATATAAATGAAGTAAGAGACTCCATTTTCACACATCAAAATTAATGTCCAGTTATTAGGTTATTGTTTCAAACTTTTTTTTTTCATCTTTGAAACATGTTGATTCATCCCAAAATTGAAAATGACTTACAAAGATAAATCTTTCTTGGGAACGAAAAAAATAGCTGTAGCAAAATGTTCTTTAATATATATGGCAGAGGGCAGAGGAACAGTCATTTATTACCTAGTTCTATGGTTCTTTTAGAACAAATATCAATACCTGCATTACTGTACAAATTGATTTTTTTAATTGTCAATTCCTAGTTCTTTCCAATATAAGGGGTCAAAATATTGTAATTGACATATAATTCATTTAATAAAACTGCTGGTTTATGTTAGATCTTGACACTGAAGCTGGGACTTTTGGGTTGGAGTACTTTTTGTTGTTCCCTCTTTCCACTTGTTTTCATTAAAAATATTTAAATATCATTTCTAACACTTTCACACGTAAACAAGGAATGTAACTGATCTATAATTCTACAGTGCAAAGGTAGATAGCAGAAAGGAATCAAATTCAAAACCTAAAGACTTTTATAACTTTTAAAATGTGTCCTCAAATAATAATGTGCCAAATATTTTTGGTGAATTTTCCTGAGTTCTGAAGAATTTATTAACAGGTAAATTAGATATATAATACTTTTATTAATACTTTCTATGTAAAAGTCTCATTGTAGAGACTGGCATGAAACCATAAAACACATATTTCCTCCCATATATTCCCACATTGCACGCTATCCATTTTATGTAGCAATTGAATTCTTCAGAAACTTATATTAAAGTTAAAATTGTTGCAAATCAAAGGCAAAATGTAATCATGATTAAGACATAAAAGAAGCAATGATGATTACTTCCTCTCTAGATGTTAACACCATCTATGCTTTACAAAATCATGGAAATATGAACACAAATAGAATGATTAACGTAACCAAAACTGAAAAGAAAAAGCATCTCATTATTTCAAGTTCTCCATGAATGAGTTTCCAATCTGAGTACAAAGGTTTTGTGGATCTGCTGTGGTTCTTACTAGCCAGCTCTGAGGCAGTTACATCTTAACCAGAGCATATATAAATAGATACCTTCATACTATGTTTGCATTGCAAGGTGGAATTTTTGTACATTTGTGTACCGTTCTGGCTTTCTTTCTCAAATTAGCGTAGTAGTTTCCAAATAAAAATAGTCACAGAAACCATCCCAGTGAAGGAGCTGTCTAGAACTTTTCATATATGAGAGCAGTTGCTGGAGGATTCTCTGCCAGAGAACCTTTAGATGTATTTAGTGTATTTATTCAGTTCAATTTATAACACCAAGCATTTGTTAAGTCCTTGTCTGAACTGGCTGAGCCTTGCAAATTTGGGACAGATAAAGAAGAACAAATTAAAGATGCTTCTGTAATTGATATTGCTGACAAGGAAGTGTCATTGAAGTTATAGATGGATTCAGAGCTGACACTGAGAAAAAGGTATTCAAATAGTTCATGACTAAGTGCTCATTGAGAAGCAAAGTACAGATCAGGGAATAGCAGAAGAAGCTGTTGGTGGTCAGTTTCAATCTAAGCTAGACAGGAGGAACAAGAAGAATTTGAACCTGAAAAAAGAATTTGCAGGGAACAGGTCAATAGACAGACAAGTCAATAGATGTACAAGTACAATCAAGGAGAAAGCTGACCTGCCTTGAAGAAGATATGTGGGAAATGTAAAACAGAGGTTAGTTTAGAGGACAAGAATACTGATAGAGATAATTCTTAGGACAGAGAACTGGAGAATAAAGATTTAGGAGATAAATGCACGAAGAGAAAACACATGATATATAGTCACAGGTGAAACTAAAATTGGAAGGAAAGACTTTAAAATAAATACAAATGCAGAAACCATATATTACAGAAAACAGAGACAGGCCTAGCATAACAGATAAAGTTACAGCCAATAAATTTAAAAGCTGATACACTCCAAGACTGTAAATAATTTAAAAAAAAAAAAAAAAGAAAAGGCAAGCAATTTGATTGGCCAAAGAATAGTTTCTAACAAGCCTTGTAAGAAATCACTTTGGGTAATTAGGAAACCAGATCAAATATACTTTTCCCAAAGTATGATGCTAAAGGGGATCTAAGTGTTCTGGATTATCCATCTGACAATAACTACAATCACATGCAATCACACCCCATAATTTTGGGGTTTGTATTCCAACATAAGATTCAGGCACTTAAAAGACGTTTTTTCACCCAGCTTGTAAGGATCTAAAAACTTTTTGTGGTATTTTATTGGATGTAACAGTAATTTAGGAAAAAGTTTATATTTAGCTGCAGAAAACAGTCATGAAGAGCCTCACACTGGAGAAGGGGTTGTATTTGGACGATATAAACACAAAGACAGACACATATGGAAACTGTAAACCATCTCTCAGGCTACATTTTGGTCCTCCTGTTTGAAATAACAACATACAGAAAACTGACAACCTCAATAGTCATATCTCAATATTTCTTAGTAAAAATATTATTTTCTTGCTGTAGATGAGGATTCCCAAATGGATTTTTTGGCACACCATATGTTACAAAATGGGTTACAAATATACTTTTAGTATCAAATAGTATTGTATGCCCCCAGCAACTTTACAGATAACCTGGCAAGCTGTCTCTAAGGTTTGTCCAGTTGGTGATCAGCAATGACCCTCAGCTGGTGAACGATGTGGTATGCCTTCTTTTATTTTTATTTTTTTTTTAAATATATGTTACTGGAATAGTAGAAAGAACAAAACACCCTGCAAAAAAAATGTCATTAGAGGAAGATCCCTCTTTAGGTTCACAAAGCTACTTATAAATAGAAATAATTTCAGTGTGAAGATTTTTTTTTTGAGCAGTTGAAAACAGAATATTGTATTAGGGTAGTCTTACAATAAAAACAAACCCTCAAAATCTCCAGCTTGAATTGCAAAAAACTATCAGCTAATACAGATGGTAAGAAAAAAAATAATGTGGTACATTAATATAATTTAAATATTAAAGGCCTCTCCTTTAGGGGATTAAATAGCAGTCAGTTATAAGGATGTGCTGTCCTCTGACTTTGATAAAGAGTCAAAAGTCACTGGCACCAAAAAAAGGAATATGTTAGAATAAAGAAATAGTCTTGTCCCTAAAGCAACTCTCTCTCTCTCAAAGAAAAGTTTCTGCCTAGAATGTTCCACCTGACTGACTTTCTTCCAAAGAAAGAGCATTCACCTCCACGGGATTCAAACATTGTTATAGAAGGGAGAGATGAAATTTCAGGCACGTGTCAGTGACATTTTTAATGACAAAATCCATAGGAATAGAAGCTGTTTACACTTCATGAGGAAAAAAGAACAGCAAATAAAGCTCCTTCTTTCATCCTGATTGCCAGCCCTTATGTTGTATGACTGCTGTTCAAAACTTCAGCTAGCAGGAAGCCTCTGCTACAGAGAAGTGGGGATGTTAACTCTAGCAGAAGGACTTCTTTTCTCCCACCCTGTGTATCAGAGCAATACCAGGCTTCCTGGCTTCTTTGCAGTGACTTTGTTGCTCTTAAAATGGATAAGCATAACTTTCTTCATTATTGTAGGCTTCCTTCCTTCTCCCTGATAAAACTGATATCTAGGTGAAAGAAATATCTTGTGCCTTACAAGGTATCTGCTACACATCAAGCTTGCCTTCTTGAGCCTCAGGGTGTTGGCTGCACAGTGAGCAAAGTGCCTGAGGCTCTGCTGTTTTGATTTTACAGCAGCATTTCTGCTTTCATCTTCACAGACTATAGCTGGCAGCTTTTGTACTTCCTTCCTACTCCCACTGAGTTTAGTATTATTTTAAAGTATATTTACATGCATCTTCTGAAGAGTAGGATATTTCATTTAGGATTGTATTTTACCTATTTTTTTTTTTTTTTTGTTCTGACTATATTTTATGCTACTTTTCTAATATGCTTGTGGCAGGCTCTTTGCAACTCTGTTCCCAGTACAGCTTCCCTTCCAGAAAAAAAGGGGTGCTATACTAAGTGGAAGAGGATCTCTTCTCTGAAAATACTGGACAAAAAGAGCTCTCTAAAGTTCTCTCTGGTTCTTTTAGCTGGACGAACACTTTGGTTTCTTAAAATGTCTTCCTGAATAGAGTGCTGCTGGAGTTCATTACTGCATACACCATTTTATAGGACTGTAAAGTGTGCTCCTGGAAGAACATATGCTTGCTAAGGCAAAGCAAGGTGTTTGCTTGGCATTGTACTCATTTGAAAACAAGCAAGAGGCATTGCAGTTAAGTCCAGCAGCAGCTTTTATGTATGTGTATACATTTCATAAGAAGGGAGTGAGTGATGTTGACGAAAACTCTCTTTTTACACAGAAATGATATTATCTGAAGTTATCAATATTGCCTGTATTCCTCAGCAACTATTATTTTTTTCCTCAGTTTTGATGGCCAAATTATGACTTGCCCATGCAGATGGGATGGGCTAAAATGTTCCTTACTGTTCCCTTTAAAACAAACACAGGACCCAGGGTTCCATATGGAAGAATATTTTTTCTGTGCATTAAATTTCAGTTATCATGTTATTTTCTGGCTTTTACAAACTTCCACCCAGTCAGATCTGCAAAATGGATATTTGAAATATTATTTTTGCTGTTAAATGTGGCTTAGGAGAAGGAAGTCTATTGCTCTTCATATGGGTTGCTATAGTCAGTCCTTTCCTGATAACTGTTCTTAAAATGAGGCTGTGGAAATGAGGTGTCCTATGAGATGGATGATCTCCTTTTCCTGCTTACACTAGCAGCTGTTGCTTTGTATTCTGACTTCCTTTTGTATCTCTCTGGGATCTATGGCCAACGCAGCTATAGGACACAGTGCAGCACAGGCTTCCAATGTTTATCCTAGAACATTTTGAGTTTTATAAAGAAGAATACAAATGTAAAAAGCATGGAGTCACTGGCATGACATCCAGGAGTTTAAAAAAAAATCAGGAAGTCATTAAAATTGCAGCAAATAAATGTATTGGTGTCATAAGGAAATGTCAGAAAATATAAATGAAATACTTTGTTGTTATCAAAGGTGTATTGCCTCTGCCTATCTTGCTTCATCTCCTTTTGTTTGTTCCAGAAAGAACTTGTTTAAAATCCTGGTACAATTTTGCAACAATATACAAAATACTAATAAATAAGTTGGTAACTGCAACAACTGGTACAATGTTAAGAAAGAACCTAGTTTCCAGAAAGATATTTGTAGATAATACAGTACTTCACAACATGAACTCAGACATCTGTGACTGTTTTTATAAAAACCTGAATCTCTGTGATTAAAGGTGGTTTCTTTACTTCAAAAGCTGATTCTAAGGCCCCAATTAAATTAATTTGTTTTATATCCTCATTATATTGCACATTAATAATTTTTGTAGCTTGTTGTATATCAGGCATATCTAATACACAGCAAGCAACATAATCTTATGATTTTTCCATTTAGTGTGAATTATAGAACTTCTTTGGACCAAAGGATAAGGTCAGACTTACTATTTTTTTCCTCTCAACCTTTCCCATACTTCCATGTGGTTTGGAACATCTAACTCATTAGAAGTGATACACATACATAGACCACGAACATTAAGGTCAGTCTCTCAGATATTAAGAAAAGCAAATTGGTATTGAATTATTTGGGCATTGTTTTCCTTTAAAGACTGCGATTATTTTTTTTTCTTGCATGTGATGTCTAAAATATTTCTTTAATAACTGTAATATCTAATAAATGTAAAAATCAGTGATGTATCTACACCCTTAGGTTTTTGACAGATTTATGGTGTTCCCTCTATCCCAGATTTTCAGTCAATACCAGACCCAAACATGTTTTACAGGAACAGCTGTAGGACATTCTCTGGAGATGGATGCTCCTATTGGTGAGTTACTATACTGCTATTATGGCACTTGTAGGATAGCAGCTGGCACACCTTGCAGGATGTTTGTATGAAAAGCAAGCATGTCACAAAATGTAATACACAAACAGCTGACTAGAACTAGCTCATTAAGCCTCAAGGGTCACAGCCACTGGAGTCTTGTAAGCAATATGAAACATATTTGGAAATAAAAATTGAATAATTAAGAGAAATGTTCTCATTAGTTTATAACTTTTTCACATTTTTTTTCTATTTTCTTGTCTTCTTTGGCTGTCCATCAGCATATCTTCTGAGATTTTTCATGTGAAAATAAAAGACAGTAGAAGTATCTCCTAGTGGGTTCTATTGTTTGTTTTTTTTTTTTTTTTTCCCTGTGTGTGAACTTTAGGTTTTGTCATTTCAAATTTTGCTGTGTCTTACAGAAATCTATTTAAAATATCAAAAAAGTTCATAATTTCTATTTCAGATGAGTCCTGAAAATGGCTAAAAGTAACTTGCCACATTATAACTTACAAAGGTGTTTTAATGTACAAAATGTTGTAGTTATAATAACATGAAAAGCATATTTAATTTTACACAAATCTTATTTGGATTTATTTATTTTTATGATCAGAATTTCTAAATGATACAAAAAGTAAACCTTAGTAGCTCTATTAAAAAAATTACAAACACTTTTTTTTGTCATTGCAAATGTGGCTTTGATGCTTGATCTACTTTTGAAATTGTAGCATTGAACTTATAATGGCCATAACTTGAAAGGATGAGAATACTTTAAACATCTTTTTAAGCATATGTGGGTCACAGCTGCCTCAAAAGTATTTATGAAATGATATAGCTTGAAGAAGTGTTTTTATGGTATCCATTTGCTTGGTTTCATACTTTCCCAGAAGACAGAATCACGTACAAATTCAAGGAAGTGGAAATGCAAACACTAAAACTGAAGCTCTGGATTGCACATATCTATTTTAAGACATGTAAGTAGAGAATTAAATACCAGACTATTTTATTCCACAGAGTTAATCTCCACTTCCATTATAATCTTTGTCACAAGATGAATTAATTTTATACTATTTTCTTTTCTCATTACACTCCTTGACATGAATATAGTCATATGTCCTTTTCCAAATGAGCAGATACTTTCAGAACTCAGAATAATTCTGCCTCTGATGCTCATACACAGCAACTTCAGAATACTTTCAAAGAACTACAGTTGTATCCAAATCACCATGCAGATAAGCAGATATGTTTTTATGTCCACAGAATACATCAGAGGTTTCCTTTTTCTTTTGGTGTTTAGCACTGCTTCAATTCTGATGCTAAGGTGAATATTACCATCTGATGACCACATGCTCTTTCAGATATTTTCATTATGTTTCAGTACCTAGTCATTGCCTGCTTCTGGAAACAGATTTATCCTCAAGAACCGATTTCACGACTTGACAATCTCAAGTAAACAGAATGGATTTATACATTTTCAGTGTTCCAACAAAACAACACTGTGTGGTCATTTTGTTACCATTAGTGTTTTGTTACTGTTTCGTGTTTTCCCCCATTGCAATGTCACAGTACTAGTACTGTTATTTCTTCTAGTAATAAGTAGCTGGCCAAAAGTCAAGCCCTATAAATTGGATTCAGTTATGGGAGAAAATGGTGCTCAAGCCCACTGTTTTGTTTTGTTTTCTTTTGTCGTTGTTGTTATTGTTGTAATTGTATATATTTAAAAGTCATGTACAAACTCCTGCTAACCTGAACGCAACATGAGTCAAAGAGAAGGTAACAGTTGTCAATACTAGAGGACAAAGAGAAGTGCCATTTTTCAATAATATTTCAGTTAAAAACACTCCCTCAGAATTACATTTTCTGTTCAGGCGTTTTTCTGTATCTTCTATCCCTCTTGGATTGCCTTTTTAAAAAATCAGTGTATGTCCAGTGAGATCACAGAATCACAGACAAACCTATATTAGAATTGAATCTTAGTCTAACCTCCTGCTCAAAATCCTGGGCTATCTTCAAGGCTACAGCAGGCTGCTCAGGGCCTTCCCCAGACAAGCTCTGGAAATTTTTGAAAACAGTGATTCCCCAGCTCTCTAGGCAACCTCCTGTGAGGCTTAACTCCTCTTCTGGTGAAGCATCCTTCCCTATCCTGTAATTGCAGTTTCCTTTGCTGCAGCACTGTGACCATTACCTCTTCATCTTGTGCTGTGCATCTCTGGCAAGGGTCTGGCCCCGTCTTCTCTGTAATTCCCTTTTAGGCAGTAGAAGACTACTGCCTTTTCAGGCTAAACATACCCAGTTCCCTTAGTTTCTCCTTTTATGTGATGTGCTCCAACTCCCTAACCATCTTGTTGGTCCTCCACTGGTTTCTCCCCAATTTGTAATCTCTCTCTTCTGCTAGGAGAGCTAAAACAGGACAACATATTCCAAAGGTGGGCAAGTCAAGGGGAAAACTAACCTCTCTGGACCGGCTGCTAAGTTTTTGTTCATGCAGCCTTCATCACCTCAAGGGCATGCTACAGACTTATACTTGACCTGCTGCCTACCAGGATCCCCAGGTCCTTTTCTGCAGATCTGCTCCCCAGCCAGTCATTCTGCTTTCCTCTAACTATTTGTGCCTCATCTGAGGCACCTTGATCAGTGGCAAATGCCTGTGTTTTAGGCAGTAGCTCCTGGCTTTAGGCCAATCTGATTCTACACCCAAGTGTAATTTTTGCCTACTGCTTTTATCCTAAAAACAGTTCACTCCAGGTCAGTAAAATCAACTTTAAAAGTCATAGCCTGTTCCCAAACTAGCAGTTAAAATCTGATTTTAATAATCTTTACTCCCCAAGGCTGTTGTCAGTTCCTCAGGAAGGTTCACCTTTTTCTTCCTATTCACTGAAACTCAGTTGTGGAAATTCCCTCTTTCCAAATTGCATAGAACTGACTGTTTGCAACCAGTTTAACCTCTGACTCAAATTCCTGCTTCTTGGACCAGCCTTCAAAGACAAATGATATATTTTTGGCCATAAAAAGAACTGTTTGTGTCACTCAGAAGGTGAAGAATGGGAGTTTCAGCCACTTGTTTCAACATGTTTGATAGTTCTCACTCTTTTGATAAGGGGCTCTAAATTGTTAACATGGGAACAACACCCTAAATAGGCTTTAATTATTTACCCAAGGCAATAAGAAAATAAGTAATTAAAAGAATTACAGATGATACAACCTTTATTGTTGACACTTTTCTTAGTGTCAACTCAAAACAATGTCTCTTTCAAAGACCTCCTTACTATACCCAATGTTAAAGATGAGTTTTTCCCTGCCCATTCTTTTTCAGCTGTCAAGATGAAACTTCTTTTACTGTGATCCTGAAGACCATTTATCTTTTCTCTCTGTGAGCAGCTAAGAAAATTACTATCTTGAAGAAAATAGCATTTCCTGTTACAACTTTTTAAAAATCTCATTTTCTATACTAATATTATGTTGAGTGTTCAGGGACATGTCAGATCTTACAAGAAAACAGGGAAAGATATTGTTGATGCCCCAATGAGGAGCTCTCTCTGATAGGATGATTTTTTTCTTTATTTGTTTGTTTTCAGTGTGAGCATCACATTTCCTTAATCAGCATTCTATGGTTTACCTGCATTTTGCCTGGGTTAAATATAAATATATTCTAGCATTGGCTAAGGTATTTGTCAACTTCAAATGGAGAATGGTTTTACAGACACAACAGCTCTGGAATCTTTTTCAGTGTAGCTAGTTTATCACAGCGCTTATTATACTTTGATTTACCCTATTACTTTTACAGTATTTCCTATATTGACTCCAAGATTTGCCACTGTGACTAAATGAGCATTTACTGTAACTAAAGAAAGTTTCACAGTTTCATTGATCTATTCAAATTTGGTCATGTCTGAGAGAACTCTGCCTTATAAAAACTGCATGTGCCTGTTAAGTTTGTAATTTCTTGGAAGCTCAAACCTAACAGAACAGTACAAAATAGGAAATTACACCTCATAGAAATGTCATATGGATTGAGACTAGAAGATAAGCTGAACCTGAAGCTCATAGTTTTCATCACTTCTACACTACTTGCTCCTGTTGGCATTAAAAAAAAAAGTCACCCTGAAGCTTTACACAGACACCAAAAAATAACTTTGTTTTTATATGGCCTTTTCTCAGATTCTCATATTGTCACATGTAGAAGGTCAACAGTATCCTAGCTTGTATCAGGAATAGTGTGGCCAGCAGGACTAGGGAAGTGATCGTGCCCCTGTACTCAGCACTGGTGAGGCCACACCTCAAATACTGTGTTTGATTTTGGGCCCCTCACTACAAGAAAGAAATTGAGTTGCTGGAGCGTGTCCAGAGAAGGGCAACGAAGCTGGTGAAGGTTCTGGAGAATAAGTCTGATGAGGAGCCGCTGAGGGAACTGGGGTTGTTTAACCTGGAGAAGAGGAGGCTGAAGGGAGACCTTATTGCTCTCTACAACTACCTGAAAGGAGATTGTAGCGAGGTGGGTGTTGGTCTCTTCTTCCAAGTAACAAGTGATAGGATGAGAGGAAATGGCCTCAAGTTGCACCAGGGGAGGTTTAGATTGGGTATTAGGAAAAAAATACTTTACTGAAAGAGTGGCCAGGCACTGGAACAGGCTGCCCAGAGAGGTGGTGGAGTCACCATCCCTGGAGGTGTAGATGTGGCACTTTGGGACATGGTTTAGGAGGCATGGTGTTGTTGGGTTGACATTTGGACTTGATAATCTTAGAAGACTTTTCCAACCTTAATTATTCTATGATTCTATACTAAATTCATGGTAATTAAAGGGAAAAATTACTTAGAAGCAAATCGTACTTACTGGATCTTCAGATTCAGAAGTATGCTTCCAATTCTGCGTTCTACATTTGCTTCCAAAATCTCAGCCTTGCATGTACTCTGAGTATTTTCCTACTCTTTATATGTATGCCTTTTCAGCATCCTTTTATTCTGTAGCTAGAAGATGAGCACAGAGGTGATGAACTCTGGATTATACTTTCTGATATGTGTTGCACTGTAATCAAACTGTTGAAATTAAAACTCTATTATATTGTATACAAATTTGGACTAGGCAATGCCACAGTCAATCTTTGGTAACCTGTGGGGCTTTTTACATCAGTGGGCTATAATATCAGTACTTAGCAATAAAAATAGGAAACCCATCATAAGCCCTTAAAAGAATTACTTTAGTACTTTGAAAGTATTGACTTCTGAAGTTGTTAAGGATTTGAGGAACATTTCTGTAGAGGATAATTTTAATGAGAGGCCAGAAATATTTGAACATGGTTCAGAGAGCAGTTCCTTCACACACTTAACTCCCTCATTCTGATTATTTATAGAAGTATTTGTTTCCTTAAACTATTCATGGCTAGTAGAAAATGCACACAATTCTCAGTTGCTTGAATGGAAACAATTCCTTTTGATCTTTTCCCTCTGTATACAGTCAGTGTATGCAATTTTAAATAATGAAGCGAAAAGGCATGTCTGTGAAAGCACACACTATAATATCCATAGGAATACTAATGTTTTAACTCTATGTAATATTATAAAGGGTGCTAGCAGGTATCTACAGTAGAAAGAGTAAACAGAATGAAATTTAATTTAAATTGAATTAAATACAACAAGATGACATTGCAGCACATGACAGTGACAATCTCAGAAAAAAAAAATGGAAAGTTTGTAGAAATTGGTCCAAAAATCAAGTCCTCTCTTCTTTTGTGCTCTTTTAAACTAGAGATCATGTGCAAATATTATTGTTATTTATTTAAGTAAAATAATGTACTAAATAAAATAAGATTATGACCACAGAACAGAAAATCTATTGCATCACAGGTCTTTTTATTCTTTTAAATCAGTATTATGCAAAAGAACAAAAACTGTAGTTTGGTAAATCACACAATGAAATCCACAAATAAAATCCTGCTTAAACCATACTATTTTTAGACTATACTATTTCCATTACATTTTAGCTTATGAAAGAATTCTGTAATGCTGATGTACCAAAGTGTTCTCTCAATGTGACAAACAGAAAGTGAACTAAAAATACTTTTTCCTCCATTGTCACAAGTAAAATAATTAATTGGTTGAAAGTGACTTTGGTCATCTTTTTATGAGTGTTTAGTTGTTGGGTAGATGTGGAACTTCTTGCCATGAAATTTGTGCCATTCATTTAACTAATACTGTTCCACTTTTCCCTTCTCAGCTACCTAGCATTTTTTCATACAAATGGACGATCTGAGAAAAGACTAAAATCCAAGCCACAGTGACAGAAGGAAAAAAAGCCCAAAAATCTCATACAAGAACTCCTCTTTTTCACTGATATAACAATATATTTTTACTATTTTGTACAGTAACATTTCTAAGAATTGTCTTAGCTTGTAACCTAATGTTTTTCTGTACAGATATGTATCTGAGAGAGGCAGCAAGGTTCCTGCTATTTTAGCAGTTTCTGTGATGCAGCAAAGAGACAAGACAGTAATTTGCTGCAACACGATGCAACACACTGCATCAACAGGGAGCATCCCAGTGATCTGCAATGTACATGCAAAGCTCAGTTTGAGGCATGTCACAGATTTCTGTTACACTGCAGTTTTGCTGAGACATATGTAATTGTCTGCAGTTAAGTTATCTTTGTTCAGTAATGTGTGCTCCTTGCCATATTCACAACACTAGTAAATAAAGGATGATCAAATAGAATCCAGGGTTGCTGCTGCTTTTGCAAATCTAATTTGATTCCTCCAGAATCACTGCATACAAACTAAGCCAGTGAGAGAGTCAGTTCTGTCCAATGTTGTTACTAGCATTACCACTTGCATTTTCAAAATTTAAACAATAACCAGAAGAAGTTGCACATGAAAAAGTACTTAAAGAATTGGTTTACTGTTTCTGAAGAATTTTATTCTTAGTGGAAGTCATAAATCAACACAAACAAAATATGGTTCTTTTTATAGTACTTGGTTGGAAATACGAGATCAGTCCTTGAAGAGATGTAAATAAAGAGAACGGTATGGACTTCAGAGTTGCTCCACTAATGGAATCAAATAAGGGTCTAATCTAGTCAGATGTGAGACAGGTGTTGCCCACATGTTCATGAACAAACAAAGCATGTCCTACACAATTTAGAGCAGATGATCACCTCTGCCATCACAACCAGACATTGTACATGGAAAGGGCAGTATTAATTAAAGTACATGTGGTAAGTATATGAACACTTGTCACTGGGAGAGATTAATGGGTAATGTTTCTGAAGGTAGGCCAAAACTGGCTTTCACACATACATATTACCATTACAGCTTAGTAGACTGAATTAAAGCTCAGGTGATAACGCATCCAGTATCCCATTGCAGAGACACAAACAGTTCCTTTGCTCTGACAGGAAAAATTCTTGTCCTAGACATGCATGGACATAAGTTCAACCTCCTATGATCCCCCAATACATTTACCTCCAACAATACATAGCCCTAAAAATAAATAATAAATAAACCATTTTTTTAGCCATCCTAAGAAACAGCAACTCTACATAAGCATGATCATAAATATTTACATTTGGGTTATTTCCTTAATTTATATAACAGGCCTAAAAGACAGAGTGATTCTTCTGTTTCTTTGAGCATCCAGAGAGATTAATAATCACTGTACTATTAACTTCAGGGTCATCTATTTTGACCTTCTCTTACCATACAGTTATAGATGTTTCTATTATGTTAATAATACAATATATGGTTACAATTCTCCAATTGTGACATTCAGCTTAGTCACAAATTAGTGTCTGACTGCTTAAAAGCATACCGACATTTACTGCAGCCTCAAAAAATTATCTTCCCAGTGTTGTTAAAAAGCTATACATATACTACTTAAAATCTACCCCAAATAAGCTGAAGGGAGTGGGGATCAAAAAGACTTTTGCGGAATTTTAAAGTGCATAGAATGCATGAATTTTTGCTTACTGAAAAATGACCCTTACTGGAAAATAAAGTTACTGGTGTGTGTCACAGAAGGACACTTGACAGAACTGGAGATTTATTCACTGTGCCATACCAAGCTTAGGTCCCCAAAGTGAAAAGTTTTAATGCAACAACACATGGCCCAATCTGCATATACATTCTGCTCATGACTTCCCTGCAGAGACCAGCAATAAGAGTGCTAACTAATACAACATGCAGTTGGTATTTAGTGTCTTGGAAGGTTATTTTGTAGCAGTCACCAAACACCCAGCAGATAGTAATAGCTTTTAATCACTAGTTAAGGAAACAGTGAAAGTAGAGAGGTAAAAGTCTGGATAGGACCTTAAATCCTATAAATGAAATCATAAGTTTTAAACAGGTAGCTATTTGCACCTTAATATATGTGCTGAATATGAGCATAATATAAAAAAAGAGATAAATAAACCAGTAAATACATGATCAATTTTAAACACAAGTAGAATTCTATCAAAAAAAAATCAGTATTCTCTTCTGGGAAAAAAAATAAGACAGGTATTTTAGTATAGTGATTTATTTTAACAATCCCTGTGTAAATTTTGGTATCTACTTGATTTCACTGTGTAGGAATATTCCCTGTTACTCCTGGGAGTTTTTCAGTCCCAGACCCTGCTACAGACATGCTGATACCTGTGAGTCCCCTTCTGCCAACCCCATTCTGCAGAGCTGCACCCACTGCACACAACCTATCCCTCCCAGCGGGCCACTACCCTAGTCCCCAGAGCAATCTCCTTTACAGAACATAGTATACTGTGATGCACAGTAAACTATGAGGGAATAATTCTACAATTTACACAAGTAAGTATTGCTTAAAGTCAACATAATTTTAAGATATAGAGAAATATTGTTGAATAAAAGCAAAAGAAAATTTATTTTCAAATTGGTCATATTTGTATGTATGCATTTGTTCATGAGCTAGCCCTCAACTAGCATCCAATTTACATAGTTACATAGCACACACAAAGAACAATCAAAATAAAACCCCAAAACAAACATTATTTTGACATCACTTGACAACTACTACCTACAAATACACTGTTCATACTGCAAGGTGCAAACATCAATGTTCAAAATGATACACATTTGGGGGTATTCATCTTTCCCTTCCAAGACACACAAACAGAATATCACTGTTCCATCGGTTAATCTGCCAAAAGGAGCACTTCAGTTGAGCTGATTGCCTGAAAAACATGCTAAATCAGTGCCGGCTTGGTCACATTTGTCCTATTTATTTTTATTCTTTTTTCAGGCTAGCAATGGATGATTCTGAAAGACCATGGCAAAAAGGAGGTTTCAAATGCCTTTCAATTCCTTCTTGAAGCAAACATGACTTTTTTTGTAGCCCAGTGTGGAGTCTGGCTTCTTGTCATGTTTCAATTAGTGAAGCAGATGTGAAAGGCTTATTATCATCACCTGAGCCTTCAATTTAGCTTGAAATGGAACACTCTTAACTATGCAGGAGTTTTCTAGTTCTGTTCTTTTTCCCTAAATGCATATTAATTTCTATTATAAGTTATGTCAATTTAACTTTAAAAATATTCTTCTGCTCCTACTTTTACTGCTCCTGGACAAATTTTTGTTCTTGGTAAGTTAATGGCAGTTTTGTCATAATCATCAGTGGGAATAGAAGTAGTTCCTATAATGTGATAATTATTTTAAGCCAAATCCTAATATATAACAGACAGTATTCTATTGCTATATTATCACTTAATTAATTTGCCATAAGATATACTGATAAAAATATATTCAACTCACTTCATTATGTGTCAGTTCCAGATAATTTTCTATTTCATTATCAGAGTTCTTCCCCATAATAAATGCAAAGCCTTGCACATGCCTAAGAGATTGTTAACTTTTTAAATGCTTTTTAATGCACTAGTCTGATTATTTCAGGGGCTACTTAAGTACAGACTAAGTCCTTAACTAAAGTACTAGTAGATGGGGAGCTATGACCTCCACCGGAGGTTTATTAAGAGCAACCTCAGTGAAACCTTCCTCAGCTGTTTCCCTCTTGCACTGCGCAGAGGGAAGCCACTGCACTGCAGCAGAGAGACCATCACCACCACATACTAGCATGGGCAGTGTAGACAGGAACCAAAAGTACATCACCCCTGCACAATAGCCACAGCGAGCGGAAAGATTCCCATTAGGTAAAAAGCAGTAAAACAGCCACTGCAACAAAGTATTGTCTCCATTCATAGTCTAATTTCCAGTGAGTGGTTTGGAATATAAAAAAACTCTAGAAAATAGATTATTAGAGTTTATGTTGCAGGCAATATAGAGGAGGCTAGTAAAAAGATTCAAAGAGGAGACAGGTCTAACCGTCAATGCAAGGTTAGTTGCCATGTTGATGAAAGGACTCTAAGAGGCCAAGATAGAAACTGAGGACAGCTGCATTAGTTTTGTCACAGTCTAGCCAAACGGTTGACAGATGGAAATAACCAGAAAGCTTTTCACAGAAAAGAAAAAAGAAAGAAAAAAAAATATTTTCTTCCTTCACCTAACACAGAGAAGGTATCTGCATCTCTCTATTGTCTGTGGAGAGAAGCTATGGAAATAATTTAGATAAGATGCCTTGCGTTTTAGGCAGCTCCAGTGAAAGGAATCTTAACAATGAATGCTGAAGAAATTTACTCAGTGCTAAAGGGAAAAAGAAGAAAAAAGTAGACAGAGATTGCTGTGATACCTCACAATAATACCTGCAGACATAAAAAAAAAAAAGAAGAATGAGAAGAAAGAAGAGGGAAAAATAAAAGATGAAGAAGTCAAGAGAAATGAGACTTATAAAGAGTAACCACTCAGACTATATAGAGATTCTTGCAAATTTATCACCTTTAATAACATTAATCAATGTAATAATAGTTCCAAATAAGGTAACATGCAATAACAGAACAAACACACTATACTTGCATCAGTGAATAAATTCAATGATCTATATAATATGAACATTTTTTTCCCAACAGTACACATAAGCAATGCTTAGGCTAGAAAATATCATCCAAAATTCATACTTTTTCCAAGTATTGTCCAGTAATTTGCAGCTTCCTGAGCCAAAGTAGTTTCTAAGAATTTAGAAAACTTCAATAAATTTATTCACTAGACTTGTCCAGTCTTTCCTTAAACCTAAGTATGTTTTCAGTGTTCTCAGCATCCTTAGAGGAGGTATTCCATAGCTTATATTTTTGAGCAACTATCTCATAGAATCCTAGAAAAAAAATGAAATTTGAAAATTTAGTTCAACCTCCTGCTCAAGGCAGGGCGAAGTTCAAGATACAATCTCCTGTTATATTACACGTTAGTTTCATCTGATGTCCCATAGTTCTTCCATAGGAAGAGGCAGGGAAAAAGTGATTCATATTCACCATCTCTAGACTGGTCAAAAGAGCCCTCTGTCATCTCTTCTAGATTGTTTTTTTTCAGACTGAAAATTTGAAACCTACTTATAACTCAGCTAACTGTTTTCCTACTTCTGAGTACCTTTCTTGCCATTCTTTGAAACTTTTATACTTTTTTTCTAATGCTTTTTTTCTGTATTCTTTTTGAGACTAAAGGACAGAAAAACCCTTAGTATTCAAGAAGTACCTTGGATTTATACAGATGAATAATCATGTTCTAACATTTGGGAAAAGCAGACCAAGGTTCCTCATCACCACTGACCAACCTATAGCATGAATGCATGATATTATACTGTTTTGTTTTGATAAAAATACATAAAATTTGATAAATCTCAGGCATATTTGAATGAGCTAAAATTTTCTAGCTCTGCTCCTTGTTAGAAAAATTGTTCTGGAAACTGTCTCTGGGACACTGAAAGAAACAAATGGAGACTTCTAATATAATAGCAACCACCAATAGTTCTTGAAGGCTCATGATACTATAATATCAGACCAAAATACAGCTGGTTGTGAACTCAGTTTCTATTTCAGATTTACTTTCCCATGTACTCCTTCAAAGTTGTAAAAAACTACTTTCATCACTAGATGTGCTGATTTGGCTGGGATAGAGTTAATTTTCTTCATATTAGCTAGGATGGGGCTATGCTTTGCATTTGTGTTGAAAACAATGTTGATAATACAGAGATGTTTTCTGTATTGCTGAGCAGTGCTTACACAGAGTCAAGGCCTTTGCTGCTTCTCACACTGCCCCACCACCGAGTAGGCTGAGGGTGCACAAGAAGTTGGGAGGGGACACAGCTGGGACAGCTGACCCCAGCTGACCAAAGGGATATCCCACACCATATGATGTTGTGTTCATCAATAAAAGCTGGGGAAAGAAGGAACGGCGGAATGTTCGGAGTGATGGCGTTTGTCTTCCCAAGTCACCGTTACACGTGATGGAGCCCTGCTTTCCTGGAGATGGCTGAACACCTGCCGGCTGATGGGACATAGTGAATTAATTCCTTATTTTGCTTTCCTTGTGTGCATGGCCTTTGCTTTACTAATTAAACTGTCTTTTTCCCAACCCATGAGTTTTCACAGTTTTACTCTTCTGATTCTCTCTGCCATCCCACTATGGGGAGGAGTGAGTGAGTGGCTGTGTGGTGCTTAGTTGCTGGCTGGGGTTAAACCACGGCAACTACAGTATATGTGAACAGTGCTAGAAGTGATTTAGAAATCACTGAGGCAGTTTTGTCAGCTGGCTTGGCATGATTTTGTGATTCTACTGCTCTGGTCCTTAAGCCTCATGGTCTGCTTGTTTTTTAGTGCTATGATAAATAAATGTATATCATGGTATAGAGATACAAACTGCATGAAGTCATAAACAAAGATTTCCTCATTGTTTTTTTTTTTCCTAGACAAATTTTAATAGTGTATTATGCTGTCATTTTCACCAGTACAGTAAATCTTCATTAATTGATCAATCTGAAACCAATGCATAATTTGGAAGAAATGTTTTTAATAGGGCATTTATGAAATTGAGTTATTAAGTTGCTAAGTTATACTTACGGTAAACATGCACTGAATGCAATAGAAATAAAGACTTGCATTAATTTTCAAGGTATTATATTTTCAAATCAAAAAAATTAATTTAACAAATCATGTTACTTTTCCTTTGAAAAAATTGCTAAATTGTATTATTCCAGTTCAGTACAGTGTCATCAATTTATTAAGTTACCATTACATATATCACTAGGGCCCCTACTGAATGCGACAGTTACATTTCCCTATTCTAGGTGAATCTTTTCTCCACAGCCCATAAAACTGCTATAGCAATTGCTGATCAGCAAGTAAATATTCAGTAAGTAAACATTCTAAGATAGTACCTAATTGAGAATGAGTGAATAATGTCAGCTGAAACTGACTCTAAGGAAGGCATGTACCTAGTGGCTTGATCAGCCATGCTTGTTAATTCTAATCCTGACTAAGTCATTTATTTCTGGAAGTGTTAGTAATAGCAGATAGTAATTATTCCACAGTGAAGGAGAGTGCAAGGGGTCAGTTTCTCATTAAAAAAGGAAAATTAAACACATCAGATTTAAAACATTTTTTCACCTTTTATTTAGCATTATTTTGGAGAAAGTATTTCTACCTAACTTAAATAATTTATGTAGAAAAGGATTTTTTTTTATCCTGTACAGACAAAGAATGCCTTCATCTGATGCATTCCCAATACCGAATGAAAATATATTAAAATTCTTTTAGGCTACACCATGATCAAACTTGCTGTAACAGTAGGTTGATTTAGGAAAGAAAAAGCTCCTTTCATCTCAGTTCTTGTAGACCACAGAGTAGGTTCCACACCACAAAAATATTAAAGTAAAAATACTTTTTACTGAGGTGAAGTTATCCAGTAAAAGTATCGATCCTCTTGTTATTATGGGTCAAAAGAGTGAAAAATGAATGAGAAAAACTGCTTTAATACAGTTTTAGTTTACTTAGATTTTTAAAAGTATTGTCACAATTCATAAGTCAAGTATATTTATTAATAAGTAAACCACATGATTCATATAAAAACCTCTGAATGTTAGAAATCTAACTCCATGTAGAGTTTAGGTTCTAACTTCTTTCTTAGGCAGATAGTAAATGCAGAGTGTGACTGTTCTTGTATATTTTTAGAGATGAGAATTATAGTCCCTTTCTTCTTGTGAACTAGGGTAAGATCTAAGGATATTCCTTACCAGAAGCGTAGTTTGAATGTAAATCCATAGTAATCACCTTTAAATTCCATTACATTTTATGCAGAAAACCAGAAGTATTCAGAGACTGCCCTACCTGAACTGTCTTATATGCCTATGTGGGGTTGATCATACCCCTAGAATCATAGAATGGTTTGGGTTGGAAGGGACCTTTAAAGGTCATCTAGTCCACCTACCTAGCCAGCTGCCCCAGAAGCTGAACTAGATGTCCATGGCCACTGACTTCTTTTATTAGATCAGCTTGCTCAAAGCCCTGTTCAACCTGACCATGAATACTTCCAATGATGGCACATCTATAACTTCTCTGGGCAACCTGTTCCAGTGTCTCACCACCCTCTTTGTAAAGAATTTCTTCTATACATCCAATCTAAACTACCCTCTTTCAGTTTAAAACTGTTGCCCCTTGTCCTGTCACTACAGGCCCATCCTTCTTACAAGCCCTCTTCTACTTTTTATAGGCCACGATAAGGTCTCCCTTGAGCCTTCTCTTCCTCAGGCTAAACAACCCCAACTGTCTCAGCCTTTCTTCATAGGTTATAAAAACTTGTTACGGTGATTATCTCCAGACATGAGACAAATTAAAGCAGATGACACCCATCATAATTTCTAGAGGAAAACCAGAAAAAGAGGTAAGCCTGTTGGAGTCCAGTTATGCACAATGACAGATCTGTGCACACTCAAAAGGATTGACTGATATAAAAGCAACCACCAACTATCAATTCTGATTACTGAAATTTGGCATTTATGAAAAAGTTTACACTCTGAATAACTCTGTATCTGTGAAATGGAAAGAAATAGAATTTTTTGTTAGAGTTTTGAGAATTATTTGTATAAACAATTCCTATTAAATGAACTTGTAAAAATGCAACAAAAACATCAAAATTAAAAATCAGGTTAAAAATATAAAAACTTTTAGACATGTATGATTTCACAGGAAGTACTAAAGTGCTTATGAAATTTAATGTAACTCGATAAAATTTCCTACTGTGAAACAGTTCAGTAAATATTTTAATTATATTGACAAATTAAGTCAAAACTGCAAAATTTAAACTCTTAATGAGTTCCACTGAGACTGATCCTCAGCAATACTGAAATTGAAAACGTGTCCAGAAGGAAAGTAAATACTTGTTCTGTCTGTTTGAAATACAGAAATAATAATGACCACTTCTTATATTTATAAAAGCATAAAGACATATGGGGAGCACTGTTTTACATTTTTTAAGAGTTAGATGTTAACTGTTCTCTACTAATTAAAATGCAGACAAACTCTCACTTAGATACAAGACCATGAATAACTGTGACACTTACCCAATTGCACCTTGCCAGTTCACCATTTAATTTCAGCTGTGAATACCATTTTGTGAATTGACTGTATTTCGTCTAGCTGCAAATAAATGCATAATGAGTGTTTTTATAGCTATTTACTAGTTTAAATTTCAGTATTCAGTGTTTTGTCATTTGAAGTTCAGTGACATGACACATGATCTAACATATTAAAAAAAATAGCTACAATATATGGTGAAATACTTTCCCCAAGTGTCTTTCTACACTGATATATAGATATTTTAATTTATGGAATTATGTTAATGGTGAGTCAGATCTTTGAGATTTTCTACAGATCTTATGACCATTTTTTTTTATTTCACCAGGTTATTTTTTTTATTATGCTGACCTAAGTCAGTGGTCACATTTTCTGCAGAGAAAATTACTGGAAAAAAAAACATGATAAAATTATGTTTGCTCTATGTTTCAAATATCAAATTGTTAAATAAGACAGTGAAATAAATTATGTCTATTCTTATGCAGTGCCCAAGGGCAAAAAGCATTATTTTTTAATATATTCTGCCTTATGTTCTTGTCACATTTCAGTCAAATATTATAGAATATTTTCAGTAAAGAATACTCAGAATGCTTTCACATCACCATAAATTATTTCTAAATTATACTTCAGTAAGAGTAGAAAGAGGTCCTGCTTATAATTCACATCTTAAAACACTACTTTTCCTGTTTGCCAACATAGGGTGAATATAGTGAAACACTTAAAACACAAATAGATATATGCCCAGGACTTTGACAAAAAATGCTGATCTACTGAAAGACTATTGTTGACTTTATAGTGCATGTAATATATCTCATAGCTTAATCTTTCTTTATTATCACCCTTCTATGATGTATTTTTGTTGTAATTCCACAGAGAATGACGCAGTTTTGAATGAAGCAATGTAGCTCAGCCTAGACGAAGGCACATAAAATCATGTCGAAACATGATTCAGCTACTCACACAGAGGCATTTAGTGTCAGTGAAAAACCCACTGGTATCTAAGAATTGACAGGGAACTGGCAGTTATGAATTTGCAGCAAAAAAATTGTTGAAGATATATGATCTGCTAGGTACGTCACACATGTAAGACAGCACTACACCTATGCTGTTTGTACAATAGATACTGATATTCGTATTTGTTTGTACAATGAATACTGATATTTGGTACTACTTTCAGTGTTTTAACTCTGCTTTAGCATTTTTCATATTTTTTTACTGTTATGGGATACGGAGCTCCAGTGAGTTCATCTGTCAGGTATGAGTTAAAAAGGTCTGGGATAGGGATTCAAAGATAGTAAAAGAGTTTCAGATCTACCAGTTCTTGGGATTTGGTCAGCACAGTGAAAAACAACAAAAGCAGTGACAAAAATTTACAGTCTATTGAAAACACTGTAATAGATTTTTGTTAATTAAAAACAAGCAAATTAAACAACAAAAAGCTTTTTATATGATGCTTAGGTTGATTTTAACATGGAAAGAAAAATGAAAAATAAAATAGTTTTTCAGTTTTCCTCTACTAAACAATGAATTCCAAAAGTGGATATTGTCAGAGGTATTTGAAGGTTACAAGAGCACTATAGCTGTTATGTTGGATTTTAACTCTGATCATATTTTTCAATTTGTATAAATGTAATTACTTTCCTGGAAGAGAATTGCATCTAAACACAAATACTCAGAACAAAGGTAAAATAATATAAAATGTTCAAAAGCTGATTTAAAGTGGTTAACCATGATTGTTCCTAATTTCCACTGGAAACAGTGGAACTCACCAATCAGATCATACCCATAGAATTTCCATCATAATGCAAGAGTTAAAGATAAACAGATAAAAAAAAGACTTCTTTTCACAACAGTGACCCTGTATACTAAAAATAAATTAATTCAGAGCAATACTCAAGAGATATGCATATGACCGTAGCCAACAACATACCATCTCATTTTCCTGTTCCCTAGTTGTTCGGGAATAGTACTAAAATGCATATTAGTATGGAGATTTTTTGCAATGAGGCACACACTTTTTGCTAATAAAGCAAGTCTGTCAGAGCAACAGAGATGGAAAAAAGGGTAATTGGATATTGCTTGAAAACCTTCAGCTTAAGTTCTGGTCTAGAACTGACAGGTTCTGTCAATATTTACAGAAAGATTTATTGCTGTGCCATATATGATCAGAATGACACATTTTTGTTGTATAAAAACCAAATTGCATAGTGTTATTATCTTATTTTGAACACTTTTGTGTGTTTAAAGTACAAGATTTTTTTTTTTTTTTAATTGCATAAAATTTACAATTAATTGCAGGTTTGGGTCTCTGGTTACATTGAAAAAAACCAGATCATTATAAAAACTATGAAAACTCATTATTATTTGCATAAATGAAAACCAGGTAATGCAGCTAACTAAGAAAGATGACACATTCTGCCTATATAGAGAATGCATTTTGCTTGTTTTTATAGTATTAGAACATGATTAAGAAAGCAATTAATAACAAAAGAGAATTGAAAATACACATTTTTAGCATCCAGGTTCTGCTAAATATCAACATTATATTTCATTCACAAAGACATGATCAGAGATAAATCACAACAAAAAATATGTAATAATAAACAAGAGAAACTTTGAAATAAGGGGAGATTAATTTCTTCAACATTTGTAGTGTGCCTCATGAGACCTTTATGTTTCAACATTTTCAGTGTCAATAATTTACTAACATGTTTTTGTTGACGGGCAGCTGCATATTTCTCTAAATGAAGAATGGCTGTCAGGAACCTTCTTTCTAGAGCTCCTCTGTATTTAAGGCTTATCTCCAACATTTATCATGTTTTAAATATAATGTTAAATCTTCGTCTGTACACAGACAGTGGTAGATATGTGTTTTATTTCCATTTCCTTCTTATTTTTTGCCTTGAAATAATAAACAGAAAAGAGACCTATTTTTGAATATAAATTGAGATCTGCTATATATGTTTAGAAGGGAAATTCAAAAATTTCAGAAAATCCTTGGAATTTGCATTCCTGAAATCTGTAATTTCAATCAGCCACATGGTGAATAATTGCATTCCTTCCTCTGCTTCTGTTTCTATTCCTTTTTTACTGAAGTTTTATTCTCACTGAAAAAAATCATATGAAAATTTGGAACAAAATTATATTAAGAAACATCAATCAAATAAACTGTGGTGTTTCCTGAATGAAACTCTCTTCTTTTAAAGAGACACCAGAAACATCTGCTGAATATCTGTAGGTTCTCAGATTTAAAATTAGATGACACCTTTTTCTCTCCCAATTACGTTTATGAAAATACACAAAACTTCTTTTGGACAGCTAGGTTGCATTAACTATGATAATCCATGGCTAAGCTATCTGAAAACCAGTTTTTCGCTGACCAACATTACTAGCTGAAAAAGCTTGAAGATGAGATTTTTAGAGAAGAAATTCAATATACGTATATGTGTAAAAATCTATTTTTTATTTTAGATGTAATTCCATACCTCCCATAGGAGATTTTATGTACTAAGTTCTCAAAAGTACCTAATTGGAGTCCTGAATTTAATACTTATATCCAGGAGACAATTTGAGACAAAATTCTCTTTACTGGATCTTCCTGACTGGCCTGTTTTGCATAAGTGATTGTTGGAAATTCCACAGCTGAAGCTTTGAGTGGCTGAATGCCTACATGCTATTTTGCCCCAGTCTTAAATATCTATATGACATTTAGGTAAGCTCTGCTTACTTAGATTTCCAAATAATTACAGGAAAAAAAAGCTCATTAGATGGTATCTGCCATAGATTTTTTATAGTAAATTTTATTACCAGCACTGTCATTTTGCCTTTATTTCTCCCTAGGTCTGCTCCAAGAAAGAAATAAAAAAATATTTGCATAATTTTATATTTAACTTTCAGCTATTTACATATTTTATACTATTGCTCTCAAGTCATAAGGAGATATATTACATAGTATGTAAATATGACTAGATACTGATCTCTGTTACATCTGAATAATAAACAACTTAAGACTGCCTTACAATGCAAGCAACAGTACAAGCACAAGATGTAAAAATGATTAAGAACTGGAGTTTATGAGAACACACAACTAAGGGGAATAGAGGGAAACAAAAATGTATCAGATATGTTTGTTAGGAATCACTGAATAAACCTATGTGGGTTACTCTTCTACATCAGGCATGTAAACTTGTATTGTTTCAAAACTTTCTTGCTGGCTGACATGGTTGAACCCCGGCCGGCAACTAAGCACCACACAGCCACTCACTCACTCCTCCCCATAGTGGGATGGCAGAGAGAATCAGAAGAGTAAAACTGTGAAAACTCATGGGTTGAGAAAAAGACAGTTTAATTAGTAAAGCAAAGGCCATGCACACAAGGAAAGCAAAATAAGGAATTAATTCACTATGTCCCATCAGCCGGCAGGTGTTCAGCCATCTCCAGGAAAGCAGGGCTCCATCACGTGTAACGGTGACTTGGGAAGACAAACGCCATCACTCCGAACATTCCGCCGTTCCTTCTTTCCCCAGCTTTTATTGATGAACACAACATCATATGGTGTGGGATATCCCTTTGGTCAGCTGGGGTCAGCTGTCCCAGCTGTGTCCCCTCCCAACTTCTTGTGCACCCTCAGCCTACTCGGTGGTGGGGCAGTGTGAGAAGCAGCAAAGGCCTTGACTCTGTGTAAGCACTGCTCAGCAATACAGAAAACATCTCTGTATTATCAACATTGTTTTCAACACAAATGCAAAGCATAGCCCCATCCTAGCTAATATGAAGAAAATTAACTCTATCCCAGCTGAAACCAGTGCACTGGCTCAGTTCACTAATGTGTTCAGCTTTTTGGAAGCTTGCTGTTTTGCATTTGTGAGGCATCTCCATGAACTTACACAGTGCAGTCATTTAAAGTGTTGCTTAAAAATATTCTCTAAATACAGTTCCATGTAGGGGATGTCTAATGTTTGTAATACACAGTGTAATGTAGATAATATCTAAACGTCAGTTGATTATATTTTCCTTTAAGCAAGAGAAGAGAAGAGAAGAGAAGAGAAGAGAAGAGAAGAGAAGAGAAGAGAAGAGAAGAGAAGAGAAGAGAAGAGAAAGAAGTGAAGATGAGGAAAGCAGCAAGAAAAAAGCAAAGGAAAGGAAAAGAAAAGAAAAGAAAAGAAAAGAAAAGAAAAGAAAAGAAAAGAAAAGAAAAGAAAAGAAAAGAAAAGAAAAGAAAAGAAAAGAAAAGAAAAGAAAAGAAAAGAAAAGAAAAGAAAAGAAAAGAAAAGAAAAGAAAAAAGAAAAGAAGAGAAAAGAAAGAAAAAGTCTCAGAATTTTTGACTGTTAGACCTGAAAATTTGTAATCCCAAGGACCTCTCTTCTTTCTATATATCTGTACCCCTGCAAACAGGTTAACACTATTTCTCCTCCCCTACAGAGTATGAGAACTCTTCTTTGTTTGTGAAGCCTTTTGAAACTCCTCTTTAAAAGAAGTCAAGTGAACAAGTTACCTTATAGTAAGACATAGTAGTTGTCCCGACAAGCCTTGAGAGGGTAATTGTATAACACTTGTTGCCTAATTTACCACTGTTTTGAAGAGAAAATACTGACTATGGTGAGGGAAAATACATTGTAAATTCATGTCTTATCTGTCAGCTGTTTTTGCTGATCATGGACAGTCAGCTAAACATCTATAAACAATGTTCAGTAACAGAGCTGGAAAGAGTGGATCTGAAGAATGAAAAATATGCTGGCAAATGAGACAAGTCTTCCTGCTGGCCAGCCCATCAGAAATGGTGGTGAGTGTATCTGAAGAAGGCAGATGATGAATCAGTGAGTCAGGTTAACAGAAAGACGTGAAGAAATTGACAGTTCTGTCAACTAGCTCTTGGCAGAAAGTAATTAGGTTATGATGAATAAGAGAAATAAATCATACAGAAACTGTGGACATTTAATTAGAGGAAGCTTCCCCCAAAAATACAAAATTGTGTCAAACTTTCAAAGAGGAAATACAGATTACAATGTTTCCATTGCAAAAGTAAAATGAAGAGGTAGAAGGAAAAAGCATAAATGTCCACTGAAAATACTCATAATTAATTTCCTTACTCCTTCCTTTCTTCCTGTCTCCTCCATCCCTTCTCTTTCTTTCCCCCCCTCCATCCTCATCTTAATTTGAATTTTGTAACAGAATAACTATTATACTCCCCCTCTCAGAATGGAAGTGCAGCGAAATACTCCTCTAAGAGCAGGAGGTCAGGAAGTCTAAGGCCTCTATAGGTTGGGAGGCAAAGAGAAAAAAGAATAGTGAAAATGTGGTGGGGGGTCAGTGTTGGCCCAAAAAGACAGGGTAGAATCTGGGAAAGCAGGACTTGCCACTCTTGTTGCCTCCGAGAAAGCATGAAGTATAAGACATGACAACTTCGGCATTCCCCCATGGCACTAGACAGCTATCTGTTTCTTTCTCTCAGTAGAAACATGAATACTTATAGTGGTCTACACTGGTCAGAGCTAAAGACAGGCTGATTTTTTTTTTTCATTGACTAAACAGAAACATGACTTTTCATCCTCTGAAACACAACAAATATGGTTAGCTCAAGTAACCTAAAAATGAAACTCTGTGTAGCTTTATATTTTCAGTATTAAAATTATAAAGGACCAAAACTACTGAGCTCAACACTGATCATTTTCTATGATGCAAAACCACTTTCTTTTTAACTTTATTTAGTTAACAGGAACAAGCTTTACTTGTCAGCTGAATCGTAAAATATAAGGGAACCATCTCTCTGACTGTCAAGAAAGCAGTGTTGCAATAGGGAGACGGAATTTCAAATGTCCCATTATTTCTTAATATAAATTCATAGTGCTTTTACTTTCTCCTACTCCAAAATCCTATATGGGTTATGTCAACATAGGTAAAGTGTGATAGCTCATTAATAAAGAATCCAATAATAATTTCTCTCTTGGGAAATTTTTCCCTCTGTTTTATGTTTCCTAAATGTTTGGCTTTGATTGCACAGGGGGCATTGTAGTAATTTATTAATTCTTAAAAAGCTTGGTTTCTTAATATTCCACATTATAGAGAGTAATTTTAGCTGATATTAAGCATATAAAGATCTGTTTAGCTGAATTTTAATTTAATTCAATTTAATTTAATTTAACTTTATTTTATTTTATTTTATTTTATATTTTATTTTATTTTATTTTTAAAATCACCTTCATCTATCATCCACTTATCAGTTAAAAACACTGAGAAACTCCTGGTACCATATACAGAATAAAATCTATTGTTGTGTCATACAAAGATAAACAAAAGTAAAACGAAGTAGACACAGCCACTTGTTCTTTAGAAAAAAATGCAGTTACAGCTAAACAAATTTAAAAAAAAAAGAAACAAAACCAAAAACAAATCTCCAGGCCAGTCAAAACTGTTCCAGACGAAACAAGTCTGACAAGCCTCAGTACTGAGGCCTTGTAAACTCATTGCAACACTTTTGACCTTTTGCTAGCAATGGCAATACTGGATGACTGGGTGACTATGATCTGCTTTCAGGTTTGTTCAATTTGTATGTTTTGGGTTGGGGTTTTTTGTTTCTGTGGTTGAAGGCCCTTACAGTCTTTGGAAAATAGGTATAAAAATGGATACAGAAGAAAACATAAACCTTCACATCTGAAAGAGTAAACAATACCTATATTGCCTTTAACTCTTTAACCAAATAGTGAACAAAACGGCTGATAAGGACAAGAGTCTTCAGTTTTGTTTCTCCTTATTTTTTAATTGGTGACCCTGGGCGGGTACCTCCCTTTTCTATAGTCCTCAATTCTTGTCTGTAGTTTTAAGGTGACTTACCTGCCTTACTATGCACTCCTTCTCCCCTACTAACCACAGTGTGACATAGAAAACAGAACCTTACAAGTTTTTATTTTAAATAGTATTATTATTTTTTTCTGGGGAAAAAAAAATAATCAGGGAATATGTGGATTTCTGTTGTTTTATCAGAGTATTAAGAAGCTCCTAAAAAGCTGCATCATAAACAGGATTTCTCTGATGCCTATAAATCAAATATATCCTGTCTTGGGGCAGGGACAAGAACTAGTAATCGGAATTTCTTTGACTCTAAGTTTCTTCTTTAACTTTCTCTTAAGCCTTCCTCAGGAATTTCTAGAAAAGATGCTATTAGAGTATTATCTGAGAAAAGATGACACAAAGTGGCAAGGAGTAAATAGACGTTTATTATACAGCTAAATAAAAGAGAATATAATATATATATGTATTTTAACTGAAGACAGGAAAGTGTAACAAGGTATCTTTTGTAAGTCTACATATAAGTATACAGCTGTCTACATATAAGTACAGAATCTATACAGTGTAGGTTATAGACTACATATACAAGGAAGGGGGAATGGTATACTGGACACAGTAAATAATGAAAGTGATGGAGAAAATAAGAAATAATACAAAATATTTCCTGTAATTTATATAAAATATGTTTGATTACAGGTTCAGTATTTTAAAATAATTACATATTTATCTGACAGTTGTTTACAGAAAAAAAAAGCATCGAATTAACTTATTTTCTCCATTTAAAACTAAATATTCATATTACTTTATTTTCAGAAACTTGTGTGTGTGTGTGCATGTGTGTGTGAATTCTGTGATGGGATCTTCTACTTAGCTCCAGGAAAATATCTAGAAAAACCAGTCCACTCTCCTGTTTTCCAAGTGGAACTGTGCTGGGGAATAAGAATTAGGTACCACTGACATCTGCACCATTTGATAAATACTGCAATTATGCACAAATATATACCTCTCCCTATCCACACCTGCCATTAGTGTCTGTCTCCTCTTGGCAGTAAATTGGGCTCCTCTCTGGTGAAAAATGCAGTTACCATCCATAAGTATGGTGGCAATGGTTTCTCTTATTTTACTGTTATGCAAACCTCCACCTAGGGAAACAGAGTGACAGTGTATTGTACTGAACAAGCATTTACCAACCTAACCTCAAGCGGCATTTGGCTACTTATGATGTAATCCAAAGTTAATAAACTTAGTTTATGCAAACACAATAGCTATTATACTATTATACAATTCACACAGGACACTGGTGCTGATTGAATTTCAGCTGGAAACTGGCAAAACTCTAGATATCTATCAACGAAGATCAGTCACATAACTTCTTTTAAATATATTGTTTTCTTAGTTAATACATGTAAAGTGCCATAGGCTGATTAGATTAATATCTACTAGCAGAGAGCTTCCAACAAGTGGAAATCAGGGCAGGGGCCAGTGTGTGTGGGGGGGAAGTATACATATATAAAGTGAGGTTGAAGCACCTGAGCTTAGAGGGATTAATGTTTCACAGACATTTAATGCTTTCATTATTTTGCTTCTGCTATAGAATTCTTGAACATTTTATTTTTATTTTAATTTGAAGAGTTAATTTCTACACAGTTAACTGGTCTTGGATATAACTTAAGTGAGGCATAATGTATGCATGTATATTCAATCCACAATAAATTAGATTTCAAGGGCATTAATTACCTGTATTTCTCATCAACACATGAGTAGGTTGTATTCAATACTGTACCTTTTGTTCAGGGAAGATAGCAGTAGCAGAAGCAACTGTCAGAAACTGATAATGATTCAAATTGTGCTATCATGAAATGAAAACAGTCCAGCAAAAACTAAGGGAATCAAAGACTGAGTGAAGTCATGCTCCTACTGGAGCTGCAAAGATTGAACCAGCTTAATAAGTCTGTCATACTGGTACTTATTATAAATTAAAGAAATATTTTTAATTTCTTATAGGGTATTAGATTCTTCCCTTTCTAAAATGAGCATAGCTGATACATATATCAATAGCTACACCTCTTGGGAATACAGATCTACTTTTTCCACTGGATGCCACTGTTTGATCATATTCAGGCAAACAAAATCCTGGAAAAGTCTTGAAAATTTGTAGCTGAAAAAAGCCATTAATTCAAATTAAAACACAGGTTCTGTAGGAAACATATGAAGCATGTTTTATTGAAATACCTGGAGCACATTTACTGTGGTTTTAGTATGGATTACACAAAATTAAAGATTGTCTGAGGAAATAAAAAAGAACTTACTTTTGACTTCATCAGAAAGATTTACAAAAATAAGGGCATGATAGGATAATAGGACAAATTACTGATGTATAAAAGCAGAACATACTTGTTGAATAACACAAATAAATGTTTTAACACCTTACTCATTTTGAGTATGAGTTTGTAATTTGAAATTCACTGATGAAGAGACTTGCCACTAACATTAAAATATATCACAGCTGGAATATCATGTACATTTTTCTTCTTCTTTATAATAGAATTAGCTCACTTTGAACAGTTTCAGTTATTTCTAAAAGCCTATAATCTAATTTTATTGTTATTGGAATAAATGGCACTTTCACCATTCACTTTCAGAGGACATGATCAGCCCAACATGAGTATTATGAACATACTGACTTAACAGTCTAACTCTTTGAAGCAGTATGGGTCAAGTGACAACAATAGTATTTAAACAATTACAGATGTTCTGGTACAAAATAAGAAATGGCCTCTAAAATCTAGGTTCTTAAAATGCAATAGCATCAGAAAAGAAAATATGATAAGAACGAGAACATACCGATAAGAACAGGAGATATGAGGATGCTGTGAAAGAAGCAAAGACTGCAAGTAAAATGAATTCATTTTTAAGAGATTATACCAAAAGACAAGGTATTATTAGAAACTTAAAAAGAAACATGGGAGGAAAAGGTGGTGATAATATTGTAAATCTTCCATTTTATCTAGATTACAATAGACTAGTCACTTCTGTAACATTTGAAACTCTACATTTGCTTTTTTTTATAAAGTGAATTTTCACATGAATTCTGACAACATGACATTGGTCTAATTATTTTATATGAATTCTTGACATTTGTAAGTACATTCCAAAAATGTACAACAGCTAAGTATTTACAGTTATCTTATAATAGAGACATAGTATAGGGGTTTTTGTGATAACATGAAGTAATCTTTCCCATTACTCTTCAGTATCTTATACATTGCATATAATTTTCTGATCTGTTTATATTATAATATTTCTAGAATTCTGAAAATGCATCATACCTCACTCTTAAATTCATTCCTAAATCTTGCTTTACACTAAAAAGGAGCAGCTGACTTTCCTAGATTTGATAAATTGCTTGAAGGCAAGAATCACAAATCCCTACCTGCATCAAAGATACATATATACCAAGTCCAGGTTTTATGCAACACTGCAATTCATTATTTCAAGACTTGGTTTTCCAGATTGTTTTAAACTAAGATTGTACACTAAACCTTGAAATAATTGTAATGTTTGGCTAGAATAGTGTGTAATACACCTTTCATGGTACTTTTTGACAGTGTCTTCTAGTATTCTAGAGCAGAAAACTTTTGGTGCCTTGCTTGGAAGCAGACAGAGCACTGCTGTCTCAAGCCATTGTTCAGCAGAGGCAGTGCTGGCACAAGACAGTTGGTTTGGCAGGGAGGTGGAATAGCAGAAGTTAGGAATCGGCAACAAGAAGGAAACTGAGAGTGGGGTAAAAAATGTGGAAGACAGACTCAAAATCAAAAAAAAGGGAAAGTTTTGGTAGAAAGTGACAAATAAAAATAGAGAGGAGCAAAGAAAAGAAAAAAAAGAGTGTCATGGTTTAGCCCCAGTTAACAACTAAGCACGACACAGCCACTCACTCACTGTCCCCACTCCAGTGGAATGGGGGAGAGAATTGGAAGGAAAAAAGTAAGAAAACTTGTGGGTTGAGATAAGAACAGTTTAATAGTTAAAATAGTAATAGTAATAGTAGTAGTAGTAGTACCAGTAGTAGTAGTAATAATAATAATAAAGTAAAAAGGAAAATAATGAGAGAGACAAGTGAAACTCAGGGAAAAAAACCAAACAAACAAACCACAAGTGCTGCAACTGCTCACTACCCGCCGACCGATGCTGCCAGTCACCAAGCCGCAATCGCTGCTTCCCCCGGCCAACGCTCCCCAGTTAATATACTGGGCATGACATCACATGATATGGAATATCCGTTTGGCCAATTTGGATCACCTTTCTTGGATGTGCCCCCTCCCCTCACGGCTTCTTGTGCACCTCTGTCACGGTTTTAGCTGGGATAGTTGATTTTCTTCACTGTAGCTAGTATAGTGCTGTGTTTTAGACTTGGTATGCAAATAATGTTGATAACACAATAATGTTTTAGTTGTTGCTGGGTAGTGCTTACACTAGTCAAAGACTTTCTAGCTTCCCATGCTCTGTGCCAGGTGCACAAGAAGCCGGGAGGGGAGGGGATACAACCAGGAGAGCTGATTCGAATTGGCCAGAGGGTATTCCATATCATGTGACGTCATGCCCAGTGTATTAACTGGGGGGAGTGGGCTGGGGGAAGCAGCGATCGCGGCTCGGGGACCGGCAGCGTCGGTCGGCGGGTGGTGAGCGGTTGCAGCACTTGTGGTTTGGTTTCGGGTTTTGGTTTTTTTTTCCCTCTTCTTCCAGTGTTTCATCTCTGTCTCGCTCATTATTTTCCTTTTCATTATATTAGTATTATTGCTGTTTTATTCTAATTATTAAACTGTTCTTATCTCAACCCACAAGTTTTCTTACTTTGGCCCTTCCGATTCTCTCCCCCATCCCACAAGGGTGGGGGAGTGAGCGAGCGGCTGTGTGGTGCTTAGTTGATGACCAGGGCTAAACCACAACAACCTCACAGAGCATGGGAAGCTGGAAAAGTCCTTGACTAGTGTAAACACTACTTAGGAACAACTAAAACATCAGTGTGTTATCAACATTATTCTCATACTAAGTCCAAAGCACAGCACTACACCAGCTACAGTAAAGAAAATTAACTCTATCCCAAACAAAGCCATGACAATTAGAAAGAAAATTGTAAGTGCTTTATAAAACAGTATTTTTTTTTAAATTTTTTAATCATAATTCTTGTCTGTGTTTATTCTGTGGGTGAATTTGTTGAGGTGATTCATCATATCAGGCAGAACTGATGAGTGTTCTCTTTATTTTTTTCTACATATAGATATCTGTGTGTCTATCTGTGTCTCCATGAGTGTCTGTGTATGTATATCTAACTATACCATTCTCTATATGGAACACAGTCCCACTTTCCCTACAAAGCTGTCCCTAGCTCTGATTTATTTTTTTATTTAATTAAAAATTATTGTAGCCAAATAAAGAGAAATTAAAAAAAAAAATTAAATCGGAAACTTTGGGCATTGTATCACATAGAGGGAAAATATAAAATGAGTCATACACGTCATAACTTCTCATATATGTGATTGTGAGGTTAAAGTAAAATTCTTCCAGGCATTCATCTAAAGTACATAAAAATAAGTAGGAATTCTTCAATAAAATTCAAGGAGTTTTAAGGATAAGACAAATGCATATTTTCACATAACGATGTACATCTGAAGTTGTCTGTAGTCTTAAATGTCAATTTTTCATTAGCCTAAATAAAAGTATAATTTACTGGATCACAAACACTAAGGGGAAAAAAGCATAACAGTCTTATTACATAATTTGTAACTACTTTGCATGCACATGACAGCATATTTCCCCTATTTAACTTCTGTTTTCAGAGAGAAAAACATTGTTTGACCATGATTTATGATATCATGAAAGTTAACATGAACTGATTTTACAGGATAGAAAAAGTAACATGACATTGTCTCAGCCTGTTGTTTTTGTCAAGTTTTGAGCACATTGCTTTTAAGACAAAATGATACAGAAATAATCAAAAAGGGTTCAGAAAGAATAGAAAAGGTGATGTATCTTTTTGTCTCTGGTGTTGACTATTGTTGTAAACTCAGTTCTGGAGATATTAGGGCCTATTATTCAAGTAATTCATTTGGTGGTGTTCAATGAATAGGCAAGTCAATGAGTGAAAAGTAATTCACAATACAAAATGGATACATTAAAAGACTGACTATTCTTTTTTAATTCTCGTTACTAGAAGTAGTAGAAGCTGTATTGTAGGACATAAAAATAGTTATTTGGTATGCATTTTATACTATTTATTGTGTTCTTATGTATCTCTGCAAAACCTTTACTGTCTGATAGAAGTTGGTATTCAGATATATCCATCTAGGTAAAAAAGGTAAAAATCATAGTCATAATACATTTAGTTAACATGGAGCCACTACAATTTCTGTTTCTGAATTCAAATTATTGAAAGATAAAATTTAAGAGAAAATGGTTCTAACAGAAAGGTTAAAGCATAATTGGCACTGGTCACTTAAGGATGGTGTAAAATGTTCATCAGTTAGAAACTTAGAATGTGGATACTGCTTAGAAGAAAAAGTCTACATAATCTTTCAGAAATAGAGAAATACCTTCTGCCCACACTATGAACCAGTCAAATAAAAGCCAGCCCTGAGTGTTAAGGTGACAAAGCTAAAAGAACCTGCAGGAAAAAGCCACAAATCTCAGGTGAGAGCTGATTCGTGTCAGAGGAGCTTGAAGCAGTCAAAGCAAGCTCTTGTGCTCCTGCAACTGGAAGTGCAAACATGTCTATACCTTGTCTCACAGGTTTCCAGCAGTGTGTGCTAACAGTGAATGTTCAAGTGTTACAGGAGGCATGTAGTAAAGGGGACAGTCCAGGTGAATAAGCCATAGCAGGGCTTGGGGTTTATGTTCAGGGCAATTGGTGCTGTCTACCAGCTACCAAAGCAAGCAATGAGGAGGCACCAGTAAGGGTACAGGAACGGGGGAGGAAAAGGAAGACAATGTAGGCTTAAATAAACACCAGAAAACACTACTGTAGATTAAACAAAGTGACAGGTAAGAATGGGGTTGAGTTTTCAGCTGAAGATCCCTTGATAGTAAAGCTTCCTTTGGTCTTAAAATCTCAAATAAATTTAAAAAAAGAAATCGGACCTGATTCTGAAAATATGCTTGTGAGCAATATCAATTATATAAGTACATGGATACGCATTCCGTAGGATTGAATGAAGGCTAGCAGTACTGCAAATGGTCAGAGTTACTGTGGTGATCATCCATGCAATTGCTGAAAAGCACTTCTGCGTGTCTGAAATGTTTAAGAAAACCCCTTTCATATTACCCTATTTTAATAGTTCCTAAAATGACCTGCCTAAAATCAAGCCAGCCGTGAAATAGTGCTATGCAATCTGACTTGGTTCATTCTGTTTATGCACAAAATAATAATAGCTTCTGTACTGTCATTATTTGATGTTAAAATTTTCTCTCTGTGTTTTTACTTTTCTTTTTCCTCTTATCAGAAATACTTAAAGCAAAGTCCTCACTGACCCATCTTGCCATTTAAACATATTCTAGACCTGCAGTTTCTCATCTTACCCTACAGTCTTTTTTTTTTTTTTTCCTTTTTCTTTCTGTGGTTTGTTGTAGGGTATTTTCATCTCTTACTTCAAAGATTCACTAAGAATCTTCACCTGTAAGCACAGAAATTGCAAAGAGCTCTCTCTAGATGATAAATGAAGTACAGTCTTTCAGATTTATCTGTTCTTTAGTGTTTAAAGTAATTGTCAGAGTGTGGTTACCATGTTGTATATGAGGACGGTGCAAAACAGAACAGCTCCCATCTTAAGCAAAGCTATCCTTCTGTGGTGTCCATGACCCAATTAGAAAGAAATCTTTCTATGACATTTCCATATACTTTTATTGACAAATCTTGGTTCATAATTTATGATGATGAAAAATACAATGATACATCATTTTTTTTTTAATTTGGAAACAATATATTTTTTAAAAGTTTACCTATTGACTTAAATATTATTAAAAATAAATTTATCATAGGATGGATTTGTGACTTTACTGCTTACGTATTCTATCTGAGCCACAGTTTATTTTAAGGATTCTCAGATATCAAAATTTGTCATAATCACATTGATATCATGGAGTCACTTTGATTTTTGGAAGATAAGAAAATGTTCCATTCAATTTTTTTCTGAGTTCATAGTAATTATTAGAAGATATAAACTATAATTTTTAGGGACAATTATAAGCAAGTTATATTTTTTTCCTAGCATTTTTTAAGATATGAAGAACAAAGCTTAAGGCTCAGTGAAGTCCAAGTCATTATATTAAGGTATTAAAAAATCTTCTTTATTGGAAGCCTCTGCAAAAACAATCCTCCTATCTATTGAATTCATGGTTAAAATTAAAATCCATTGCAGGTCTTCAATATGGAAAAGTGGATTTTTATAGAAGGGGTTAGGGAGAACATCTCTCAAGAACTTTAAACTCTAAAATAAATTCTATTCTGTGACCTTCATATATCAAAGTTAGTAGGGGATCTGTCATTACATTTTGGTGATAAAAGAACAGCAGTTCTCTTCCTGAGCAAATGCTCTATAAAAGCAGCAATATTTTTCCAAAATTTCTTTTCCTATCTTAAACTACCTTGTCTACCCTAGATTGTTGTTTAATCTGCCAGTACTCTAAGATATTATACATGTAGATAAATTAGCTATAATCCCTGCCCCCAAAGAGTTTCATTACACATAACTACAATGATATGAGAGAAAGGGATAAGGGGAGAGAAGGAAGGAAATCAACTATGAAATCCTTAGTTTTAATGGTGCTTTGCATAGCTTTCTATTTAGTTAGATTTTTATCTTTCACAGAGGAATAGTACAATAAAAAACAGATTGGAACTCTGGAACAGATGAGAAAACTGTAACATGAGGAGTATGTAGCCAACAAGTATGAACAACTGAGGGAAAGACATGAGAAATGAAATGTGTGCCTTTAAGAGGTTTGCAAGAAAAGAAGCTGCAGTCACTGGTGAGGGAGAGGTGCATGATGTACAAAGATAATCCATAAGAATGCATGAGTCCCCAGCTTTCAGAGGTTTCTGATCACAAAACCCATTGGGCAGAGGGGAAAAAATCTGAGGAGAATCATCATATGGCGTGAAGATATAGAGATGAAAATGAAAAAAAAAAAAAGACTATTACATTAATATAAAATTACTTTGGGGTTTGGGGGATATTTGTTGCAAGAAGGAGAACAGCACTGCCAGAAGGGCTAACTCCTGTGAACATGAAGAGATTCAGAAAAACAGGCAGTGCAAGTTAGTCTGGTTTCTTCTTGTTGCTGGTTTGCTTTCTCTGCTCTGTTTTTTGAAACTACCTTTCCCAACAGAAATGAAGGTTTCCTGTGCTGGAGGAGGGATTCTTCAATATGTTGTGAAAGCATCTCTGGAACCATCTGAGGGGGGAGCATTTTGAGAGGTATTTACAGCACTACAGAATTAGCCAGCAGCAAAGCATCAATGTATTAATATATATTCTGTTCACAAGCCTTCTTTGGATTATTGCTGTTACGTCTTAAATAATTTTGCAATTGACTGTTAAGGGAAACCGTGGAAAATGTAATCTCTCTCCTTTTCCTTTGTCTTCTCTCAAATCATCAAGTACATTAAACTGCTTTTTGTCTTGATTATATACAGTGCAAACACAATATAAATCCCACAGCATTGTACAAAATCCAGCCATGGAAAAGAACTGAATATTTCTATATCATAGAATCACAATGGATTCCATAATCCACACAGTCCTCCAATGGAAACCACAAATGGAATTAACCTCTGGATATCATCTTGTTCAGCCCCTTGCTCAAAGCAGGGTAAGCCAAAGCAAGGTTGCTCAGGACCATAGCTAGCTGGGTTTTGAATACCACCCATGAGACTCCACAACCTCTCTGGAAAATTTGCTTCAATATTTGGTCACTCTTAGAGTAAAAGAAGTTTTTTTCATGTACTGAAGTGGAATTTCTTGTTTCAATTTCTTGGTTCTTGTCTTATCATTGGGTATCACTGAGAAGAGTCCAACTCTTTTTTTATTCCTCACCCATCAGGTATTTATAAACATGAGTAAGATGCCTCCTGAGCCTTCTTGTCTCCATGCTAAACAGATCCAGCTGACTCAGCCTCTCCTCATCCTACAGGTGGTCCAGTCCCTTGATAACAATAATCAAATATTATTATTTTTGTGGCCCTTCATTGGACTCTCTCCATTATGTCCATGTCTGCCTTGTATTGGCAAGACCAGGACTGAGCACAGTATTCCAGATCTATTTCACAAGTCCTGAACACAGAAGAAGGATCACCTCCCTCAGCCTGCCAACAACACTCTTCCTCATGTATCCCAGGAGGCTGTTGGCCTCCTTTGCCACAAGGCTGGACAGTCAACTTGGTGTCTACCAGGATCTCCAGGTCTTTTTCTGCAAAGCAGCTTTCCAGCTCGTTGGCCCTCAGCAGGTACTGGTGCCTGGGGTTATATCTGACATTTCTTTTTGTTGAAGTTCATGAGGTTCCTCTCTGCCTGTTGAGGTCTCTTGAATGGCAGCACAACTATCTGACCTAACCAACACTCCCAGTTCTGTATCTTCTCCAAACCTGCTGTGGGTGTAGTATATCCCATCATCCATATCATTAATGAAGTGAAAAAGTATTGTAAGAGAACAATGAAGAACAGACATTCAGTATCCTTGAAGAAGGGCTGAGAAACTGATAAAAGGGAAAACTCTCGCCTCAGTTGGGTGAGAACGTATGAAGTCAGTATCTTTTAACCAACGATATTCCGGGGCAATTAGAACTTAGAGGGAACAACTATCATATGTTTTATGTAACTAATCAGGATGTTTTATGTATGTTGCCAACTTGGTAAGAACTAGGTGTCCTTTGGGTGAACTATCCTCATTATAATAAAAATCACGCCCATCGGTCGGAAAGCCCCCTACTCAAATAAGCCCCTTACTCTCTGAGCATGCGTAGAGAATTTAAAAGGAGCTGTACCTTTAAGATGAAGTTAGAAAGAGACTAACCAATGATTAGTTGGGGATGTAAATATTAGCTGATTAGTAATGCATTTAACTGTATAAATACCCTGTAGTTTCTTGGTTCAGTGTGCTTGATTTGAGGAAAACCACCAAGCACCCAGGCTTGCACAACTCTGAAATGTGTGATTATTGACTCATTGCACGCCGGGCGATGAGTCTGCTTTTCAGACAACAGTATTGGTCCCAGTGTGACCCCTGGGGCACACCATTAGTGACTGCCCTCCAGCTGAACTTTGTGCCACTAATGATAACCCTTTGATCCTGGCAGTTCAGCCAGCTTTCAATTCATTTCACTGTCCAATTAACTAGTGTGTAATTCATCAGTTTGTCAATGAAGTGTTATGACATTGTGGAAAGCCTGCTTGCTTTCATGTGCTTGTGCAGCATGACTGTGACCAGCCACCATTTCCACTTTACAAAGAAGTATGGCAGAAAAGGAATGCATGCACAGCAGCTATCATTTTTGGCAACGTCATACCCGACAAGTTTTCCTATATCTCTGTGATGGGCAAGTTTGCATTTTTGAAACTGTCGTACCCATTTGGTGTCTGAGCAGCCTCTGATCGACTGCCTTTTTTCCTTCAGAGCAGGAAGTGCTCATATCTGAAAAAATATAGAATTATATCTGTACACAAATATATTGTTGTGGTTTAGCCCTGGTCATCAACTAAGCACCACACAGCCGCTCGCTCACTCCCCCACCCTTGTGGGATGGGGGAGAGAATCGGAAGGGCCAAAGTAAGAAAACTTGTGGGTTGAGACAAGAACAGTTTAATAATTAGAATAAACCAGCAATAATACTAATATAATGAAAATGAAAATAATGAGTGAGAGAGAGATGAAACACTGGAAGAAGAGAGGAAAAAAAAAAAAAAAACAAAAACAAAACTAAACAACAAGTGCTGCAACCGCTCACCACCCGCCGACCGACGCCGCCAGTCCCCGAGCCGCAATCGCCACCTCCCCCAGCCAATTTCCCCCAGTTAATATACTGGGCATGACATCACATGATATGGAATACCCTCTGGCCAATTCGAATCAGCTCTCCTGGTTGTATCCCCTCCCCTCCCGGCTTCTTGTGCACCTGGCAGAGCATGGGAAGCTAGAAAGTCCTTGACTAGTGTAAACACTACCCAGCAACAACTAAAACACCAGGGTGTTATCAACATTATTTACATACCAAGTCTAAAACACAGCACTATGCTAGCTACAGTGAAGAAAATCAACTATCCCAGCTAAAACCATGACATATATATATAAAGGAGTGCACAAATATGTATAAAAATTTAATAAATACACATAGATATACTTTAGATATATATTTACATGTAACTATGCATTTATATATAGATATATACAGATATAAAAGTTAGTTATATGGATCCATAAAGGTGCAGGTATAAAATGTAGAAAATATTTTGTAGAAAGAGCTAATGGGATGAATAATTAAAGCTTAAATTTGAATAGAAATTAATTAAAAAAAGGCAAAAGTTTGGTTTGGAGCACCCCATGTTACAAGGCTGCTGAGCTGTTCAAAGGTGTTCCTCTTAGATCATGCTCCTCACTGAATTCAGTTCCTCAATGAATTGTTCCCAACAACAATCCTTGTGGCCAGGTGGGTTGACATTCCAGAAAGTCTACTTAATCTTGCATTTAGTTATTCTTTGTATTCCATATACCTGTATGTGTACCAATATGCCACACTTCTGAGAGGCTGAAAGGAGGAATTCTCTCAGCTGAAAAATGTCACAGGGTCAGAAACAGATTCAGAAGTGAATGCTGCCATGTAGCTAGGGGCTGTGTGTTGAACAGAGTGCCAGCTGACCCTGCTGCTGTGCCTGATCTCAGCTCTGATAAAGGGGGACACATGCATCCTCCTGCTGGAGGTTTATGTCATCAGTTCTGGCAGTGTAGGATGGAAAGCAGACTGTCTTTGATGAAACTGTCCTGAGAGACCAAAGTGTCTGTGAAAGGTGATTAGTTGATTTTATCCAAATCAAGTATTTTCTTTAATCTTAAAAAAAAACCAAACCTTTAAACTGTTCTTTACACTAACCCTACTCCCCCAAAACAAAACCCCAAAACTAAACAAAAAAAGCCCTGAAAGTAACAATGAGTCTTCCATGTAGAAAGAAATTTTATCTAAATCTCTGATACAGTTAGAGAGAGCATCAACTGTCCAAAACATGATTCTCAAGGGACCTGCAAATATGTTACCAGTTTCACAGTGGTCATAATTTAAAAATTATTTATAAGTGTATTCCTGCATATTTTAAAAAATACAATAGTATTTATGGTTCCCAAAGGATTTCTTTGCGGTATTTCAACAAAGGCTGAAATCTAGAAAGCTCTTTTTGGTAAAGTTTACTCTATAACAAACCACATACTGTGATGTCAAACATATTTTTGCTCTAGATAGATTTAACATTGCAGTTATTTAGCTGTTTTTCTGTAAATCAGACCCACAAAATATAACAAGATCTAAAGTGTACTCCTTACATTTGTAAGATAGCATTGGTGTGCGAGAAGCCCATGCTGTGACAATGAGAAATAATACCCCTACACACTGCGCAGAAAGATGAATCCCCTGAAGTCTGAGCTATTAAGTTTACATGGGACAGCAAGTATGCTGTTGTGGAATATTAAAAAGACAAAATGGCAGCAGGACATTTGATTCGCCAAAAGTGGGGAACCAAAACAGGAGCAGGAGGGAATGAGCTACAAGAGAAGCAGGGGACATGTTCTTTTCTCCCCATATGGTAGACAACAGATCTCACACTCCAGAGTAATGCATGAGTTGCAAAACAGTCTTCTTTGGTCTTTCATTTGTCCAGTGCTAGAAATTCTAGCCATTTGTTGAGTTAAAATCATTGATGATTTAAAAAATATGAAAATGTTGTTAAGTGGTGGGTGAACACAACTATAACATAACAAACAAAAATTAAGTATATCAATGCAATACATTCCAAATATAGCAAATTAAATTTATAACAATTGCTATTGTCAGATAAATTTGATTCTTAATTATAACATTTTGTACATGGCTCCGTTTATTTCATTTGTTTTATTTATCTAAACTATATCATCTAACCATAGTGGAATAAAGACATTTACATGTCATTACATAAAGACATGATTAGTTCTTTTAGTTCACACTGAAAGAAAAAAGATATATGTTGAAGAAAAAAATTATTCTTTCTTTAGAAGTTGAAAATTGGTATAGTTCCAAAATTATTCTTCAAGGTAAATAACCTATGAATTTAAAGGTTTTAAAACTACATGCATCTGGAACATGATAAACAACTATCAAATAAGAAAAATAAATCTGTTGTCTCATGTCCTTTTCCTCCATACTCTCTTCCCAAAACCTGTTTTAAGTACCTCCGCCTAAAAATAAAAATATGCAGCATCAGTGAATCATCAAAAAAAAAAAAAAATCCATTTTCAGGTAAAGCAGATCTGTTTCTTCTTTTTTTAAAAAAAATAAGAAAACCATCAGCACAATGACAGACATGTTAACACTTTTGAATAAAGAATTACCCACAAGCTGCACATTGGTTTCAGTATATTTAGAAACGACTTCTCATAAAAGTACACTGCTGGGAAAATTTAAGCATGCTAAAACAGAAGTACTTCTAGAAATGTTTTTCTTGCCCTGTATGAGGTGAGATACAGAAAAAAAAATTAATCTGTGCTAGAATATCACTGAATATTTTTCAGTTTTCTTGCAGAAAGTTTTGACTTTGCATCCCATACTGTGTTTGCTCTATTTTATTCACTGATATATGTAGTTGAATGCAATGGCAATTGTAGATGGAATGAGATGGAGTCACCAAGATACTACTACACTGTTGTTCCTCTATGGTGTTACAGATACATCGGGCATGGGCCTGGAGACAATGGGAGCAGAATTAAAATGAATGTCCAATAGCCTTCACCCCAGGGAATGAATGCAACTTTTACTACTGTTAATAGTGCAGGTCTGCTCTCTGTCAGGTCTGGAAGGGAACCTATAGAGCTGTGTGGTCACAAATACCTGCATGTCAATGCAATGTACATATTGTGTAAGCTAATGGAAGGACGAAGCGTCCTTCATCAATATATGCATCTGTGCTGTAACAGAAGTATGTCCATGTAAATAAATTGTTGCTTTTTATGTTTCTTTTTTTCTAAATATTGATAACTCAAGCACAATGAAGCAAGCCAAACTGCAGGAGAGTTTAGAAATATATTACACACTGACTGTCCCAAAAAGCTATTTTATCATTTGAAAAAGATCAGATGAAGCCACTTCATTTCACCGTGTTTTGGGGGTAGGCTTGCTTTATCATTTGGTTGTATGAAAATTGTAAATTTATGAACAGTTTAAAACAAAAATAATATTATAAAATATCAAAGAAATTTCCTTAGTTTGGATGAGTTGCAGTCGTGTTTCATCCATTTGAAACAGAAAATATCACTAGTTTGTTTCCAGAATAACTTAAGAAAACATTTACAAGAAAAGTAAACAAATTCCTAATGCAATATTTTTTATGTCTTACTATTACTAGTAGTTCTTTTTCTCCCCCCTTCAGAAATTAAAATTTCATGTCCTCTGCTGGGCTGATTTTTGGCCCAAATTTATCTGACTAATTAACAGGGTCTGGATTATTAATCATTGTCTCTTGGACTGACTACTGCTTGGCTGTTTCTCAAAGAATTACACATGAAATGGATAATGGAAAGGCTGCTGCCATGAATAAAAGACCATAATATATGGGAAGACAAAGGAAAGATGGTGCTAAAGGAAACCTGCAGCTTAAGTTCTTTTCTAACACTGCATACCTTTAAGGGACAATTCATATCTTCTCATGACTAGTTTAAGATATGCCAAGAAAATCACCCTCAGGAGGTGTTTAATTCTTTGACTGTAAAGGGACTCTCAGTCACTCACATGATTAATCCTCAGGCATCTAAAGCATGGTCAACTGATTCCATCCATGAGAGAGTCCTTTGTGCTACTTATGACACATAGACTCCTTTCACAAAAGAAACATAAAATGAGAACATGCTTCTGTTCTAAGACAAATTTATAAATTTCTTTAGCTTAAATAGAGTAGGACAATGTACGTGGAGGCGAATAGAAACACAGCTTTCTCATCAGCTGTGTTCTGAAGATCTACTGGAAAATGATTGCTTACAGTCATAGGCATTCTGTGACCATGGTAAAAAAAATTATCATAATGAATCTTTCATATTCACATAGATGATATCATATGTAGATATTACAAAACATAACTGGGACTTTAATCCCCAGTTTTCCAAAATTAATGCAAAAAACTCGTGGAAAAAAAGGGTAATTCAAGAAGCAATAGGATATGACACTCATTGCAATTTTACTAATAAATGACTGATGGTGGTTAACACTTTTGGATAAAGATGCATTACAGTGTCTAAATTCTGCCAGGATTTTGATTATAAAAATATCTTAAATCAAGATTATTGACTAATCTTTGCTGAGATGATGTCTTTATCTTTATTCTAGATTTCCAGGATTTTTGGGGTCATGCATCCCAAGAATTTGTTTTTCCTCCTGTTGTCTAGGTCCTGAGTCTGCCTGCAATATCACACTTTTCTGAGTTTTAAGTTTCTGGCCCTTCATCTGGTTTCCCTGAGCTTATGATGTTCTTTTGTAAGGTAAAAAATGTTTATGAATACTTGCTAGGAAGAATGAAGTCCACCTAAAAGTGGAGATTTGAAATTATCTGAATAGTGCAGTCCTGTCCTCATGCTAGCCCTATAAAGCCACTCACCTGTGTGGGACACTGCATGTTGAGATATGATTTTATTGTACATTCCATGCAGAAAAGCATGGCCTTTAAACTCCTTTCTTTATCCATTTTTAACTGAAAACTGGACTTTTGGGTTGCTGCTACAAAGTGGTTTTGAGGACAAGAAAGGACAAAGAATGACAACATTGTCTGCTAGCATTCTTGAAAGAGGGTATCACCCTAAAAGAAGAAATCCCTACTGATACAACACCTTTCTTCCTCCTCTACAATCAACACCCTAGCAATTATTCAGGCTCATATCAACCTAGAAATACAATTCAAACAACACATATGCATAGATCATGAAAGCTCATTACTTGTTCTAAGAGGTTTACACATGTAAAGGGAGAATATGAATATCATATTTTTTGAGAAACCATTCAACAACATTCAAGACGGAGAAATCTCTACTCATTCTATTCCCATTCTTGTTGGTCTCACTGTAATAATAATTTATAGTTTGGCTGGAGGAAAATTATTAACCAAACATACATCTACTTTTCTGTCATGAACAGATAGGGAGTACTCTCCTTACCTGCCTTTACAGCCTCTATAACTAATATGCTTGATAGCCATATGCTTGGTAAACTGGATTTCTGAACATCTGTAGGATGTCTTTTAGAGCTCTGACCCAAGGGGATAAATTTCTTTTTAAAACACTGTAGTGAACAATAGTTATCAAATTAACCAAAAGTCCAAAACAGGAAAACAAGAGAAGAAAAATAATTTACAAGTTTTTGCTATTAAAATTTATTATGGCTCCCAAGATAGTTTGCAATAAGAACATGCTCACTTTTTTCAGGTCAATGAAAAAGCAGTCAAAAATCCCACAAAATCTTAAGATGATGAGAGTAGACCTTTTTGAAAAAATATTATTTTTAAAGATTAGCAAATCAATATATATATAAATAACTGCTTACATCTATAATATTACAGTTTTCCTGTTTATTTTTAACTGACAAAGTTAAGCATGAGAAGGGTTTTATTTTAATTCTGTGTCACGGTTTTAGCTGGGATAGAGTTAATTTTCTTTACTGTAGCTGGTGTAGTGCTGTGTTTTGGACTTAGTATGAGAATAATGTTGATAACACACTGATGTTTTAGTTGTTCCTAAGTAGTGCTTACACTAGTCAAGGACTTCTCCAGCTTCCCACACTCTGCCAGGTGCACAAGAAGCAGTGAGGGGAGGGGTCACATCCAAGAAAGGTGATCCAAATTGGCCAAAGGGATATTCCATATCATGTGACATCATGCCCAGTATATTAACTGGGGGGAGTTGGCCAGGGGAAGCAGAGATTGTGGCTTGGTGACTGGCGGCATCGGTCAGCAGGTGGTGAGCGGTTGAATCACCTGTGGTTTTTTTCCTTTTCCCTCTTCCCCTGGGTTTCATTTTTCTCTCTGTTTATTTTCCTTTTTGTTATATTATTATTATAATTTTAATTATCATCATTATTATTATTATCATAATCATTATTGTTATCATTGCCATTACTACTATTACTATTTTATTTTAATTAATAAACCATTCTTATCTCAACCCACAAGTTTTCTTGTTTCTGCTCTTCTGATTCTCTCTCCCATCCCACTGGGGTGGGGGGAATGAGCAAGCGGCTGTGTGGTGCTAGCTGGTGACTGCAGCTAAACCACGATATGGTGGTATATGGGTGATACACTAACAGAGTTTATCTCTTGGTAGCAGTTTTTTAATGAAAATATCGTCACAAATGTGTTTGTGATAGTCTGGACTCAAGCCTTATTTTTTAATGTTGTACAATGAATTCTTCATTCAGTACATGGTTGCTTAGTAAAAGCTGAAATACAGTTAGCCTGAATTTAATAGGTAGGTGTTCATCCAGAATGAATTGTTGACTTTGATGACATTATTGACATGAATTGATTCATTCTGGATTTATGGATAAGTAATTTAGATCTCAATCTAACCTACAAAATGTATTCTAAAAAGCTTATTTACACACTCAGGAAGGGGAGGCTGGGACAGAGGAATTAATCTCACTTAACTATAGGCATGTAACTGAAGCATATAAAGTATAAGCCTAATCTTTCTACAGATTCTCTAAAATTGTAGGAGAAAAGTAAACTCTGCATCAGCCTTAAGAAGCATCCGTTTTTCTTCACAGACAATACACAAAGGCCAGAATGAAAAGTGTCATAATGTAAGTATCTGGGTTAGATGTTTAAATTTAAATAATATGTTTTATTCACATCACAGAAACTATTGGCCAAGTGAATACTAAACTTTGATGCTGTAACTCAGTCTTACACCTGGGTGTTTATTAGATGTTTATAAGCACATTTACTCATCTATGGACCTGTCACTTCATTCTCTATATATGCTGATATTGTAGTTCAAGCACTGAAATAAAGGCTCTTCATTGTAGAAATCATTTGCTCAAAGTAATTTGAATTGAGCACTGGGGTAATTTTTTTGATAATGTAAAAAGAGCTCTGATATTGGGAATAAACCCTGTAGGATATAAAAAAAAAAAAAAAAAAAAAAAAAAAAAAAAAAATTTTTACTAATGAAAGAGACTTCTTATGTCATTTGGATACTCTTTTCTTAGTTAAATAATGTTCTCAGTGGTTGAAACTGTATGTAGTTTTAAATATCCTGTGTATACATTGCAGCAATTAATCATCCAAATATTGGATGTTATTAATATTTTGGGAGGATCTTCTCTGCTAACATCATATACCAGAAATCATTATCCTAAACAGAATTTAAAAAGCTGAACCCAGAAAATACAAGTCTTCTTTCTTTTCAAATATTTTTGTCACTGAGGACCAGACACATGCTGTACTTTCTCTGAATGTCATCAAATTACATGCACATTATCCTTGGAATGACCTAGGGAATGAACTTCATCTACATTCCATAGTCATGTAAAATTTTAATTACTTTGCTGTTCTTAATATATTTTTTATTACATTCATAAGGATCAAAGAGCATCCTCTGTTGGCTAATACAACACCTGATTCTGTTGTGTTACTAGCTTAATGTAGCCTTGCGAATAGGGTAACTGACAGTGTTATGGAAGGGTATGGGTTCAGTTCCTGTAGAGGATTTGCTTTCATTAAAATTTCTTTTATTAACATTTACCTTCTTCTTCCTGGGATGTGACTAAATTAATTTTTAGTTTTAAATTATTTTTCTCATATTTCTAATTGGTGTATCCAGAAGCCTGGGAGCATGAAAACAGTAAGGAAGGCATTAGAATAACAAAAGAGATCTCTAGACAAACCTTTCTATTTTTATACAAAAAGATAGTCTTCTTATTTTGAAAAAGAGACCTTTAAATTCTGACTTAAACTTCTAAAGGAAGATTATAATTTGATCTGTAGTAGATCAACAGTTTGAGCTGAGCAAGATTTGGGCCCTATCTTATGATTAAGAACGGTATTAAGAATGGCAAATACAGCCGCTGTAAAGGAATAACTTTCTTGTTTTAAGACAGAGCATCCCTTGTACTGGATAATCAGAGATCAGCATTTTTCTGTGAGTTCAAGATGAAATGTAGGAAAAGATTACCTTAAACTGTTACGAAATTGTTCTGGATGATCAAGGTCAGTCATGATTATCTGGTGGGTTTGATTATGATCATTCTTTTCTACATAGACCTAGCTATTATCTTATTTTAATGCTCCTTCTTCCAGGCCAGGAGTTAAAGACTCAAAAAGGCCTCTCAGGTGCATAGGCAGGAGCATTTACCTATCACCGCAAATATAAATCTGTTTTATCATCATCTCACACACAAGGTATAGTTCAAATTGCTTCACCTCAAAAAAGATATTGTAGAATCAAAAAGATCCAGAAAAAGAACACAGGTGACACTTAATGGAATTACTTTCATTTACTTAAAATACAGTCAAACTGCAGAACTCCTTACCACAGGATACCTTAGATGTTAAAAAAATTATATAAACTCAAAGAGAAATTGAATACATTACTAGAAGACATAGCCACAATATTTACTAAACTTATAGGAACTTATAGGAACTATGCTGGCTCAGAAAATCCCAGACCTAGTGGACTTGGCAGTGCTAGGTTAACGATTGGATTCGATGATCTTAAAAGTCTTTTCCAACCTAAATGATTCTATGATTTTATGATTCAAACATATTTGGAAGTATTAGAGCAAAGTGTCATTACATACATTTCTACAGTTATGCTTCTTTCTAAGCATCTACTTTTAAATGTCATTGGAGACAAGTTGTGGTGTGTATCAGTACAGATGTTCTATGTGCCTTAAAGAGGCCTTAGATGCACCATTCTTCACAGACAGGAAGGTTGTCTCATGTTCTAGTAGAAGGTAGCGAGCTATCTACCAAATATGAAGTAAATTCAGACTTCATCATATGTGAAACACACAGCTTGCTCCACATTTAGCTACAACGTACTTGTACAAACATGTCCATGTGACATGGTTTTAGTTGGGATAGTTAATTTTCTTCACTGTAGCTGGTATAGTGCTGTGTTTTGGACTTAGTATGAAAATAATGTTGATAACACACTGATGCTTTAGTTGTTCCTAAGTAGTGCTTGCACTATTCAAGGACTTTTCCAGCTTCCCACACTCTGCGAGGTGCACAAGAAGCCGTGAGGGGAGGGGTCACAGCCAAGAGAGCTGATTCAAATTGGCCAAAGGGATATTCCATACCATATGATGTCATGCCCAGTATATTAACTGGGAGAGTTGGCTGGGGGAAGCAGTGATCGCAGCTCAGGGACTGGCGGTATCAGGCGGTGGGTGGTGGGCGGTTGCAGCACTTGTGGGTTTTTTCCTTTTCCCTCTTTTCCCCGGGGTTTCATTTCTCTCTCTCGTTATTTTCCTTTTTATTATATTATCATTATCATTATTATTATTATTATCATAATCATTGTTGTTATCTTTACCATTACTACTATTACTATTTGATTTTAATTATTAAACTGTTCTTATCTCAACCCATGAGTTTTCTTGCTTTTTCTCTTCCGATTCTCTCCCACCCCACTGGGGAGGGGGAGTGAGCGAGTGGCTACTGACTGGGATTAAACCACAACACCATGACAATACTGAAATCAGGGCCATCAGAACCTTGAAGACTGTTTAATTCAGCAAGAAAGAAAATACTATTCTCTTTTCTTGTTCAGGGTCCTGTATCTATATGTATTACTAATAACACCTGTAACTCTTCTCCTAGGGATTCAGCTGTATGTGATTCAAGGTTTTCAATACTTTGATATATTTTTCATATGGTCCAGCTGCATAACCTTGACTCAAATTTCCATGAAAATTGCCAGGTTGTGACAAAGGACTGTGAGAAAGTACATAGAATAGAGCTATGCGAGATGAGAGAGCTAAGATTGCTGATTCAGGGACAGTTAGCAGTTCAAGGATAGAGGAGGAAAAACACTGGCATGAAAATATACAAAATTCTAAGAAAAAAACAGTAAGTCAGAAGACAGCAGCTCAGCAGCATTGAGTATCAGCCCATTCAAAGGAGCAATGGAGGCCAGTCTGTCTGACCTGATTGATAACTGACAAGCCTGCAAAGACCCGTCAACTACTTTATTGAAGGTCATGAACATATTGATGGTTAGCTAACTCACTCCTTTGTCCTAAGTATCTATCATTTGCTTGTCATAGATATCTACCTTATACTTCCAATTTGTGTCTAAAGAATCTTTGTGGAATCTCTTTGCATGAAGTGAAAGGTGCCCAGAAAAAGTGACGCAGAGAGGGAGGGGTACAGTATCTTCTGAAAGCATTTCCCACTCTGCAGGGAAGTACATCCTGTTTGATGCTTCAGACATTGATATTCCTCATGCGCTCATTAATTCATAGCAACTGATTTCTTAATATAAAAAAGGAAAACAAATAGAGCAAACACTTCCATTAATTTTAAGTTTCTCTTATCTAGACCATCATAGGACTTGTTTCTTGTCAATCTTGGTTGGAACAGAAAATTTTGCCTGATTTGTAATTTATATTGTTAGTCGTCTTTCAATCTTGATATATGTTGTGAGTTCAAAATCTGACTTGTTTCAATACATATAAAAGTTAATTTTCACCCCATTGCCTATAGTAGGATACAATTATTTTGCAATCTGCAAATTTGCAATTGCAAATACAGTTTGGAAAAGAAATGACTATTGAATTTAAGAATGATTTGAACTTTATCTATGTGGTGAGTTCATAGGCTGTCTTTCTTTTGATGACAGAAACTGCTCTTATAAGCAAAATAGTGATCTTTATGCCTTTTCTTATTTGAAGGTACTATCTTTTTTGTTTTGTATTTAGCAGCTGCATTTGATCATCACATGCAGAATTACAGAATCCTTCTAGAAACATAGCAAATGGCTTATTTCAGATAAGTCCCATTTCATGTTTAGATCAATATTCATTAGATTATGTTCTTTTTTCTCTTTAGACATTGCAACTGGAAGATGTTCTAAAAAGAAGCAGTTTGTCCTGTCATGCGTATTGTAAATATATCTCTGCAGTTTTGATGATATTTAGAGAAATATTTTAGTATGAGATATTGACAAGTATATATATAGATTAACTTTTTCACTACCTGCATAGATCTATACCAGCACAGTTATCAGAATATCTTCACTAATAGATGTTAACTAATTCTGAGGGTTGGGGGGTGGTTGTTACTGTATTATCTATTACCTCATTTTTTTAATAGAAGTACATAAAGTAATTATACAAGCAAGTATTGGCTGCTCAGCTGTGTCATATTCCATCCTTAGAGTTGGTTCAAACAGATTTCTGAAAGGTCAGATGAACTTTTGTATGTATGCTTCAACCTCGATGAACTATGTGCCATACCACAAAGTTAGACATATTAATACAATTATTGATTCTGTTTATCACTGATGTTTTTATAATGGATACTCAGAAACTCTCTTTGGCCTTTGACACAGCAATGCAAATCAACCTCTAATTCACTGTTATCAATCAAAGGAACATTACTCCAGGATGGTATGATGCACCATGTTGTTTTGCCAGCAGTAGATCACAGTTTTAAGTATCTGGTGCTCCTAGGGTTCCCTACTGATCACAGGAACACCTGAGGCTCATAAGTGAGTTTGGTATGAAGACAGTACTGATTTATATTAGACTCTCAAACATTACTTAGATTTCCAGGTTCAGATGTGCAAGGAAAATTCTGCTTTTCTCAGCTTAATTTTCTTTCTACACACAGCATTTCATTTTCCATATAGAATATGTACAGTTTCAATTAACTACAATTGTAGCTTTAGGTTTTATCTCTCCAACAGTCTAAATGATTAAAGATTAAACTCTCTCACTGGAGAGTTCAAAAGTGTGATTGCATATTTGTCTGTCTTCTGCAATCCATATCAGTTAAATAGGAAGCACTTTTTCCTTTTCTTGCTGAGGAAGGTAAAACAGTGGATTTGAAGCCAGTAAACCTCAGTCAGGAGTTAGTAATCTCCATCTTAGTACACAGATCTGGAATGCACGATACTGCTCTTCACTAGCAAGTCCATTGTAGAAATGCACTGACTTAACAGAGGAAAACTAAGCTACTCAAAGAAGCCACTTCTGTTGATTATCATTTAATATTTTCCCTAGGTGTTTTCATGTGATTCTCTAACTTATATATTTAATATCTATATATATTTAAAATTCTCTGAGGTTTGATTCCTAATTTTTTTTTAAATTTTTCATCCCTTCTTTTATTTCATTTCAGTTTTGTCAGAACTTTGGTTGCTTAACCACCTTACATGTGTGATTAAATGTCTGGAACTCTTTTAGCACAAGCTACTTAAATATCTGAGTCGGTTAAAAGGTTTTCTAAACTTTCCTTTTTTTTTTTTTTTTGAAGTTTTATATTCTTTATAATTCTCTAGGACTTTCTCTAAAGAGTTTTCTGTATGGACTGGATTAGACTGGATTTTCAGTTATTCATTTATTCACTCACATCTGGCTGCATCAGGTGTTTAGTTTTTTGTTTGTTTTGGGTTTGGGTTTTTTAATATTTTTACAGTTAGTTTATGGGCAAGTACTACTGGAATAATCACTTTACGTGTGTTTATTTATTGCAATCTTGCCAGCATAGATTCTGAGACTATAATTCATTCTTCATGATTGTGTTTAGACACTTTCAGTCTTCCTTGGTGTTTAAAAAAAACAAAAACAACAACTAACCAGCCAACCAAAAAACCCTAATGTGCTATTTTTTGAACTGTTGCAGCTCTTGTCTCATACACTCTGCAGAGCTGTAGACGCTGATAAGTGTTTTACACCAATCAGAATCACAGATTTCTTTGGTTGCAATTTGTGTTGTTAATTCCATTTTACCTAAAAGAAGATTGGTTGTGATGTGTCTCTTCCCCACCCACTCAGTATTTCTAAACAATTTCAATATTTATGACAATGTGATTATTAATAGTATCAAACCACTATTACCACTAACAGAAAACTGCAAGGCATATTCACTAATTCACTTACATTGTTTACTCACACATTCATTTATAGTTACGCAGTGGGAACAAATAGGAGGCCAACTCCAACTCCGTACCCAGAAGTGGAGGATTGTACTGACACACCAGTGGCTTCTATGTTGGTGTTCAAAAGGTCCTTCAGAGGACCCTTTGTTTCTTCAGGGTCATATATAAACTTGTCATCTTTTTCCATATATCAGATACCTCTGGACATGATCAGTGTTACACAATCCATTGCAGATGTTCGTTTATGCTAGTGGTCTTGTGCAGATACGACAGACTCTATCTGTCCTGAGTTTATAAGTTCTTGAAGAGTCAACAAGTCTACTTATCCCCAGAGCTCATCAGTCCTTGGGAAACTTTCACGAACCAGCTGCTCAGCAGGTACATTTCCTTTCTTTGGCCTGTTGCTTTCTGGTAAGTAGTACTCTATCCACATCTGCAGACATTCATAGAATCCATTCTATATACACAGAATTACACAGAAACTTTTATGACATTTGCAGAATATAGGTCTCAGAAAAAATAACATAATACTCCCTGATTTTTATGAAATTTCTGGCCTCTGCAATGAAGCTGTCATCCAATGAGGACCAATATTTTTTGCAATTATATCTCAGTGGGAAACAATTTATCCATTCATGCAAAAGCACTCAAGACTTAAGAAAATACCCTAGTTGTCCCTGTAAGGAAGTGAAAACTTTTCAAGTTGCTATTTTTCTTTCCAATTAACACCTACTGAGGCCCAGAATATTTCTGTAACCAGGGCCCTCACCTGGGGTATGGATGATCCAGTTGTGATTCTGTTCTACCAGATCCAGATCAGAGATTTCAGTGTTAACCTCTAGGATTCCAGGTATGTATCATCTGTCAGATTATTAGCATCTGTCCTGTTGAAACAGTTGAATTTTCTCTAAATAAATATTTGATGAGCTCAAAAAATAATGAAGTAATTTGAACAACCAACTCGGAAGGATCATGTTAAAACCTCACTAACGTCATAATGAGTGGGCTGCTGACAACATCATCAGCACAAAACCATTCTTCTCCAAGTATGTTATACATCATATCTTTTCATATTGTGCCTAGTTTATGAACACAGGGGTTATTATTAACATTGTTATGATTAATAATATCAACATTACTATGAAGAATATAAATGTTATTCATAGTATTCTGAATTCCTGGAGATGAAATAAGCTGCAAAGCTAATTGTGTCTATTTTGGAACTATAGAAATAAAAATAAGGATCAAGAAGGTCTAGAAGGCAGGAAAATAAGATTGAAGAGTTACTGATAATGGGCTTCTGATTAAGGCCTGAGCTTCATGGGTGAGTTACAACACAAAGTAAAGGGGTGGTGAGCAGAGAAATGAAGAAGAGGTATAGGTCAACCTCACATATGTATTCAGTGAAGATTCTGAGGTCACATGGAATAGCAAACTGATACAGCACTGAGATTTACATTAGACGATTATGGTATGTGAGATTAAGGATTACTTGAAAATTCTGCCTGTTGTAGCTGTAACCACAGAATAATATCTACTGAGCTAATGACATTTGAGGTGTTTTCACTGCATAAATATATTATATATTTAAAGATAATTTTTAATTTTAAGTCAAATATTACAACAGCAGTAGCTGAGAAAACTCCATTTTAACGATATAATACAACAGTTCTCTATGGTTTTCAGTGGAAACAGCCTATCATATCTGAAAAGTCAATCAAAGTTGAACTTCTTTTTCCTTACTAGCATATGATTATTTCCACAATGTTGCAATGGCCACAGTGCTGATTAACTCTCCCCAGAAAGAATGTTTAATGATAAATTCTTAATCTGAAAGAAATAAAACAATCACTAAGAGTGAAAATGTAGAAAGTATGATTTGAAATAAAATATTGTCTCTTATAGCAAATCATATTTTAAATTAAAATTGCATGCCATACATTTCAATACAGTGTATTTCTCGCAGATTTTTTGTTTTCAGTGATTAGAATTACTATCAGCTGTCATTCAGAGCAAATAGTGAAAAGCTATACAGATACTTGAGCATTTAGGAATTGCTGGAGAGTCAGCTCAGTGATCTCATGGGAGGGGTAACCTACCAAAAGGAAAAGATGAAAATGAACACTCAAAATGTCATGCTGCTAAATAGCAAACCCCATCTTGTTGCAGCTGCAGAATAGCATTTTGGACATAGTCCACTTATCTCCCCTTGTAAATGACTGAGAGAATGCAGCTGCTGTCCAACATGTTTTCTACTGGGACTCTTTGTATATCAGGCCACACAGTAAAAAAATTAAGCAAATAACTGTTAAAGGAACTGGCCAGGTTTCCTTCTGATGTAACATCACACACTTCAGTTTTGCTACGCTAAAAGTTTTTTTTTTTTCTTTTGTTTTGTTTTATAGATACTTTTAGATTGTATTGCTGTCCCTATTGTTCATACTATTTAATATTTAATATGGTAAAAAGGAGCTACAAATAATTCTAGCAAGACATCTAACTGATGTTCAGTTACAGAAATCTTTTTAGCCAGATTATAGGAAGTCTTTGATCTGATACCTTCTAGTTACATTCTACCTCAGAGAAAAAGAAAGCAAGTACTTGTCCTTTTTCATCAATTCAATACCTGACAAATATAAACAAAAATGGACAAAACATCTGCTGGTAACAGGCAAATCATCAGAACTAGATTAATGTAATGTAAAACATTCCCTTAGAGCTATATGTATCAGAGCTGTTACATTTCATCAGAGCAATTATTGCCATATAGAATCATAAAATCATAGAATATCGCAAGTTGGAAGGGACCCATAATGATCATCGAGTCCAACTCCCTAACACTAAATCATATGACTAAGAGTGTCATCCAGATGCTCGTTGAACTCTGACAGGCTTGGTGCTGTGACCACTTCCCAGAGGAGCCTGTTCCAGTGACTGACCACCCTCTCAGTGAAAAACCTTTTCCTAATGTCCAGTCTGAACTTTCCCTGACAGAGCTTCATTCCATTTCCCTGTGAGAGGAGATCAGCACCTCTCCCTCCACTGCTCTCCTTGAGGAAGTTTGAAACTCCCACAAGGTCACCCCTCAGCCTTCTCTTCTCCAAGCTGAACAAGCCAAGTGACCTCAGCCGTTCCTCAAAAATCTTGCCCTCAAGACCTTTCACCATCTTGGTCGCCCTACTTTCGGAACACTCTAATAGTTTGATGTCCTTCTTATATTAAGGCACTCAAAACTGCACACAGTACTCAAGGTGAGGCCACACCAGTGCAGTGTAGAGTGGGACAATCACCTCCCTTGACCAACTAGGTATGCTGTGCTTGATGCACCCCAGGACATGGTTAGCCCTTTTTGCTGCCAGGCACGCTGTTGAATAATATTCAACTTGTCATCAACCCAGACCTCGAGATCATTCTGCAGGGCTGCTCTCCAGTCTCTTGTCCCACAGTTTGCATATATAACCAGAATTACCCCATCCCAGATGGAGAATCCTGCACTGGCTCCTATTAAATTTTGTACATTTGGTGATTGCCCAGCTCTCTAGTCTATCCAGATCTCTCTGTAAGGCGTCTCTACCCTTGAGAGAGTCCACAGCTCTTCTTTTTGCCTAGTTTGAAGAAAAGAGGCTGAGGGGTGAACTCATTGCTCTTTACAGCTTTCTGAGGAGGGGAAGTGGAGAGGGAGGTGCATATCTCTTCTCCCTGGTATCCAGTGACAGGATGCATGGGAATGGTTCAAAGCTGCATCGGGGGGGTACAGACTGGACATTATGAAGCATTTCTTTACTGAGAGGGTGGTCAAACACTGGAACAGGCTTCCTAGAGAGGTGGTCAATGCTGCAAGCCTGTCAGTTTTTAAGAGGCACTTGGACAATGCCCTTAATAATGTGCTTTAACTTTTGATCAGCCCTGAATGTCAAACACCAAATAATCTTCAACTGACCACACCAAGGACAAGATGACTGTCTGACCTGCACAGGGAGCAGTTTGGTTCTGCAATGCCCAGCGCAGTGCATAGCCTAAGCAAAATTTGTTGAGGCAAGGTGACACGTAGGCGACATCATCTTGATAGTCACGGCAGATGGGGCAGCTCCACTTGCTGTCAGTGGCCATGATCTCTGTATGCTGCAGTGGGCTGGGGAGCACTGAAGATGAAGAGCTGTTCCCTCTCACAGGCACCACAGTGGTGGGTGTTGTGCATTGCAAAAGGGAGAGAGGCCATGGGCATTCGCTGTCCTGGAGAGGGGAGGAGAGGAAGAAATGTCCAGGTGCCTCAGGAAGGACACCGTCCCAACCCTTGCAGTCTTCCTGGCACTCCCCGCTGGCCAGGGCCAGGCTTGGGCTGTGGGACCTGAAGCTCCCTGAGCCCCATCTCCTGCCCTGTGGCAACCCCAGGGGGGGATGTTTCCCCACACAACTCTGTAAAGAAATGCTTCCTGTTATCAAGTCTGTACCTCCCCTGGCACAGCTTTGAACCATTCCCATGCATTTTATCACTGGATACCAGGGAGAAGCGATCAGCACCTCCCTCTCCACTTCCCCTCCTCAGCAAGCTGTAGAGAGCAATGAGATCACCCCTCAGCCTATTTTTCTCCAAACTAGACAAACCCAAAGTCCTTAGCCGCTCCTCATAGGACATGCCTTCCAGCCCTTTCACCAGCTTTGTTGCCCTCCTCTGGATACATTCAAGGACCTTCACATCCTTCTTAAAATGCGGGGCCCAGAACTGTACACAGTACTCAAGGTGAGACTGCACCAATGCTGAATGCAGCAGGATAATCACCTCTTTAGACCAGTTGGTTATACTGTTTGATGCACCCCAGGATGTGGTTTGACCTCGTGGTTGCCACTGCACATTGCTGCCTCAAATTGAGCCTGCTGTCAACCAGCACTCCTAGATCCCTTTCTGCAGGGTGGCTTTCCAGCTACTCCTCTTCTAATTTATATTTGTGCCCGGCATTCCTCCATCCTAGGTGCAGAATCCAGCACTTGGACATGTTATGTCATTGATGATTGCCCAATGGTCCAATATATCTAGATGCCCCTGCAAGGCCTCTTGTCCCTCAAGAGAGTCAGCAGCACCTCCCAGTTTATTATCATCAGCAAACTTGCTAATGGTGCATTCAACTCCTGCATCCAGATCATTGATAAATGTATTGGACAGAATCGGCCCTAGAACTGAGCCCTGAAGAACACCACTGATGACCAGTCACCACCTAGATGTAGCCCCATTCACCACAACCCTTTGAGCCCTGCCATTCAGCCAGTTCTTCACTCAGCACATTGCATATCTGTTCATCTCACAGTTGGACAACTTGTCAAGAAGGATGCTGTGAGGGACAGGATCAAAAGCCTTGTACTAGAATTAAAAAAAACTACATCCACAGTCTTCCCTTCTTACACAAGGCAGGTGACCTTATTCTAGAAGGATATCAAATTAATTAAGCAGGACTTTCCTTTCGTGAAATCATGTTGACTGTGCTGATGATTACATTGTTCTTTAAATGCCTTTCAACAGGACCCAGTAGGACTTTCTCCATATTTTTTTCCAGGAATTGTCATTAGACTAACAGGTCTGTAGTTTCCTGGATCTTCCCTTATGCCCTTCTTATAAATTTAAATAACATTAGCTAGCTTCCAGTCATCAGGGACCTCTGCAGACTCTCAAGACCTCTGGTAGATGATTGAGAGGTGTCCTGCCATAACATCCACTAGCTCCTTCAGAATTCTGGGATGAATCCCATCAGGCCCCATGGACTTATGAACATTCAGCTGATACAGGTGATCCTTTACAATTTCAGTATCCACAAAAGGAAAGTCACTGTTCCAGCACTTGTGGTCCTCCAACTCAGGGGATCAGGCAGCCCGAGGTCTCTCAGTATTATTAAAGTCTGAGGCAAAACAAAAACACTGAATGCCACTACTTTATCTTCATCCCTATTAGTCAGGTGACCATCTTCAACACGTATCGGTTCAATGTTTTCTTTAGACCTGCTTTTGCTATTAATGTACTTAAAATGCTGTTCTTGTTGTCAGATACGGCACTGGCCAGTTTCAACTCTAATTGAGCTTTGGCTTTTCATGACTTCTCCCCGCATATACAAACCACAGCTCTCTAATATTCCTGTGAAGCCATCCAGAGACCGTCCAATACCTTTTTCCTCTTAAGTTCCACGAGGAATTCCCTCTTCAGCCAAGCTGGTCTTCTGCCCCACTTGCTTGACTATCAACACACTGGAATTGCCTGTTCCTGTGCTTTTAAAAGGTGGTTCCTAAGAACTAACCAGCACTGGTGGATGCCTAAGCCCTCAAAAGCAGATTCCCAGGGTGCTCTGCTAAGTAGCTCCCTGAATAGCTACAAAGAGCATCTGTCCTCTTTGTAGCCACCCTTTAAGTACTGAAATACTGTGAGGAGGTCCACCCGGGCCTTCTCTTCTCCAGGGAGAAAAGACCTAACTCATTCAGTCTTTCCTCAGAAGGTTCTCCAGCTCTTTGACCATCTTGGTAGCCCAGCTTTGGATGCTCCAGGTGTGGCCTCACAAGTGCTGAGTAGAGTGGGATAACCATATCTCTATCTCTGCTAGTAATGCCCCTGCAGATGTAGCCCAGGATCTGATTTTCCTTCACTGCTGCAGCGGTGCATTGCTGACTTATGTTCACCTTGTTGTCTACGAGGAACCCAGGTCCCTTGGAGCAAGGCTGCTCCCCAGCCACACAGATCCCAGCCTACACTGGGCTCTTTGGTTATTCCAACCCAGGTGCAGGACCTTGTGCTTGTCACTTTGACTCCTTCACGGGTAACTTTCTTTGCCTTTGGTTTTCTCTTTCTCCCTCTCTTTGTTTCTTGGCTGGCTCACTATTTCCCAAAGGTCATGCCCACCACGCCAACAAAGCATGCAATGGCACAGCTCAGCCTCTGTTGCTTTTGTGAATTGCCCAGTTTTTCCTCTGCCATGTCAGAAAATGATCCGCACTTCTGGCTGCAGGTATTGGTTTTGAAAACCAAAGCACAGAGATACACAAACAGCAGATGTCTCCCCAAATAACACCCACCCCCCTCCACTGGAAAGACAGCCATGCAGATTAATGGCATTTCAATTTCTATGAGCAGGCACATGTCCCTAGACCCTTGCCACCTCCCTGTCCCTCAGCACTCATCAGCCTGTCCAGCTGCCCTGCTGCTGCCCCTCTGATCGGCAGTGCATGGGGGCTCCAGGGGAAACCCCAGGCAGAGCTGTCTGCAGGCAGCGGGGGGTGACATGCAGATGGATAGCATCCTCTGCACACTGCTTTCACCAGAGAGGAGCCTTTCTTTTTGCTCAAGGAATTTCTGTAACAAGTGGGAAGGAGCCACCCCACTAAGACCTGCCCTCTGCAGAGCTTCTATCTCAAAATAGGTATGCCCTGTGTCTTGGGAATCCTTGGAGACTGCTCTTGTTTCCCCTCTCCTAAACCCTTTCAGGAAATATTATACAGGGTTGTTAAATCAAACACATCATCAGTGTGGAAGACAGAGGCAAAGAAGGCATAAAATGTCTCTGCTTTGCCTACGCCCCTATTTGTGAGGTGACCAGCCTCATCAAGTAATGGACTAATGTTATCTCTGATCCTCCTTTTGCTGTTAACATATTTTGAAAAAAAACCTTTTTGTTGTCCTTCACAGTGCTGGCCAGCTTGAACTCTAATGGAGCATTGGCCACACTAATTTTCTCCTTGCAGTGGCAAACAGCATCTCTGAAGTCCTACCATGTTGCCTGTCCTTGCTTCCAGTGTCCATACACTTCCCTTTTCTGCCTGAGTTCTAGAAGAAGATCCCTGCTCAGCCAAGCTGGCCTTCTTCCCTGCTTGCTTGACTTCTGACACATCGGAATTGCCTGCTCCTCTGCTCTTAAGAGATGGCTCCTAAAAAGTGACCAACATTCATGAACCCAAATCCCTTCAAAAGCACATTCCCATAGGAATGCTCCTTCAGCAGCCCAAAGTCTGCTCTCCCCATATTCAGAGTCAAAGATTTTCTGCCAGTTTTTCTCTTCTCACCTATGATTTGAAACTCAACTACTTCATGGTTACTGTGACCAAGACAGTAACCAATCACCACTTCTCCCATGAGTCCCTCTCTGTTCACAAACAACAGATCTAGGAGGGTATCCTTCCTAGTTGGCTCCCTTAGTACCTGCACCAGGAAGTTATCTTCAACTGGTTTCACGAGTTTCCTGGACCTGTTTCTGTCTACTATAGGATATTCCCAGTTGACATCTGGGAAGTTAAAATCACCCCTAAGGACAAGGACAGCTGATCTAGAGATATCTCTTAATTCCTTGTAGAATAATTCATCGGTGTCATTGTCCTGGCTGGTTGGTTGATAGTAGACTCCCTCAACAACATCTGCATTATTTGCTTTCCCCTTCATCCTTATGCAGAGGTTCCCAACTCTGTTGTCACCCACTGCAAGTGCCATACAATCCAACCCTCCCTTACATACAGCACCCTCCCCACCTTGTCTGCCCTCCATATCCCTCCTGAAGTGTCTGTAACCATTCATCACAGCTCACCAGTCACAAGACTAATCCCACCAGGTTTTGCTTATGTCGATGACGTCATACCTCTGGGACTGGGCCAAAGTTCTAGCTCCTCTTATTTACTATTTTTATATATAATATATATTAGTGTAGTATAATATGTAATATATAGTACTATATAAATAATGCATTAATATATTAAATTAATATATCAATATGGATTAATTAAGATTAATGTGATGTATTTTTATAATTATGTATTTTTATATAATACATAATATATTAACATATTATTATATTATATTTTATATTCTTTCTGAAGTTGCGATGCTTTAAGCTTTGTGCTTTCAGAATTCACAGCTTTCACATCCCACACTTAGGGATTGTTCTGTAGAACACAGCCAGCGCTACTCATTAGATTGAACTGTTCTTTTCAAATTGGACATGCCTGAGGTTTTCCAGGGAACAAGGCACTGACTGGTGGTTGAGAAATCACTGCAAAAAAAGGTTTGCTTTGTTGCTAACTTGTGTGGAAGAAAATGGTATCCTTCAAAATAAATTTTGTGAATATTGTTCTTTTTAACCAAAATGCTTATTTTTTAATTTTAAAAGAATGTATAAATAGATCTGCTTATGAATGTAACCTACCTATAATATATAATTTTAATTGTCTCCCAAAGTTTGTCCCATCCATTCACTGAATTTTTTCAAGAAAGTTTTCTTTACTGTGAAAATTCTTATTCCTGAAATAAGTTGTACCCATTATCTAGATATCCATACAATGTGGAGCAGTCTTGTGCTGATTAAAGAAAAAGTGGTTTACAGTCTTCTCAGTGATGGGCTTATTTACCTACAGACCACAGGCCAAATTATCACTTTAGCCATTGAAACTGACTCTAATAAGTAATACTCTCTGACAGTAGAGATAAAATACCTAATGCTAAGCAGGTTTGATCATTTACTGACACCCTTTATAATCTCCCACTCATGAAACCAAGCAGATGTTTCTGCTATGTAATCCAAAGGATACCTTATAGATATTTTTTTCCACTCTGAATCAGGAGCAAATTCTGGCTGTTTAGAGATCCATAAACTCACTGGTGGATTCCAAGAACAAAGAGCAACTGTACTGATGTAGTTTTGAGATGGCATTCTTAGGGATAGTAGGCACAATAAACTTTTCTTGTGGCCCCCTGTTTGTTTCGTAGTATTTCTCTTTTTCAATCCTGTCTAATACTCAAGTCCACAAAGCAGTGGATGTACTGTGTTTATATGTCAACTGTCTTCAGTGAAAATAATGCATCTTCATCTGAATAGGCAAGTAAAAATTGCAACAGCTCTTAGGTATAAACCCTGTCTTCTGTAGTGCTTAAATAATAAAAAGACTGTGGTAAAAAAAGAACATTGCTAGTAGTAATGGAAATATTATACAAATATAAAAGAATAGATTGAAGACGAAATAAAATAAAATACAAGCAGAAAAGCTGGCATTTTAGTTAAAAAAGTGGAGAAGAGTGTAAAGGGACACATTATAAGATAGCTAAGTAAGACAAACCCATAAATGATCATACATTGTGTAAGGACAGAGGCATTTCTTAAAATGAAAGAATTCAATGAATACAACAAAATAAAATCCATAAGGTCTTCTTGAATTAATAATAGAGGTTTCCCTGCAGCATCTGCGATATTGTTATATATACCATTTGTTCTTGGCAAATGCTTTGTATACTAAGTTCTCTAGTTGAATAAGTTTTGGGAAAAATCCAGATTTCACAACTGAGCACTTCAATGCTAAATTACTTTTACATCAAGTCTATGTGAGTCAAAGACATTTAATGTACTTACTGGATCTTTTACTTACTCTAGTCAGAGCTCTAAAACCGCTTTATTCATCTTACACAAAACAGTTTAAGACTAAAAGGCATAGAGAAGAACTGGAAACAAACCCTTCCTTCTTCTTCCTCTATCATCCTTTTACCATACTGGAGAAAATGAGGCTGGCACTTGCACTTGGTGAGCACTCTTGTCAGCACACTCAACCAATTTTGAATGAAAGATGGAGTTTCCTATTCCCACCCCGTAGCCATTTTACTCCCACCTCTAGGAAGAAGGTGCTTGATTCTCCCAAAACAGCAGAGAGAACTAGGTATTATTTATGAATATAAACAATAAGGTAGTTCTGCTGGCTCATTACTTAATTATTTATACTCAGATATCTTAAATTTTTCATGAAGATATGATACTGTAATAAGGGTGAACATAGAAATGAATATAACTTTAATGCAAATATGAAGGTGTAAATAAAATTGTCAAAAGGTAAAAACTCTCCTGTATAAAAACTGCTCATTGAAATTGCTGTGAAACTACTGTAAGGCAAGAAGCAGGTCACACAGCTCAGTATCTGAAAGAAAAAAACATTTGAAACAGCTAGGAGTCAGCTTTTGCAGACTGCTTTCATGTCACAGTTAATGGGGAAATGTGCAGCTTTTTAATATTATGTTAAAAAAAAAAAAAAAAGAGGTAGAGAAATATATGTTGCCACAGTCATCAGGAAGAGTATCTTCATTCTTGGCTCCAATGGCAAATTAAAAATATCCAGACTGAAAAAAGAAAACAAAACACTAAATAACCTCCTGTCCAGTCTCTCAACAAAGACGTCTGTCAGTCAGCTACCACTGGTCATAACATCAATTCAGTCTATAAGACTCATTGCAGGAAGTTAAGACTTTTGAGCCAAGTGATTCACAAAGTGACTGAACTCTCAAAAGGTAGTTGTAGAATTTACTGAAATGTTATTCTGTTATCTATGTGTTGCACTTATAAAATAAGCACTTTTATTCTCTTAACTGAAATAAAAAAATATTCATTATTCCACTCTAATTGTTATCAGCCATCTTTCCTTTGCTAAGAAAAACACTTTCCATGATACAGTTTTCCACCTTTATTTTTTCTCCTATTGGCAAGAATCCACTACTGTTACATTTGTCATTTTCTGTATCAAAATGCTCATCAGAAAGGCATTGTATGAACTTGTTAGACTGTTGGTTTTTTCCAGTGGATATTCAAGAAGGTATAAGCCCTGTTATCTGCATGTCCTAATTCTGCTACTTTGCTAAACAAGCAGAAAGAAGGGAAAAGAAAGGGGAAAAGAGAAAAAGGAAATTCTCCCTTTCTGTCCCAGTGAAAAACTAGCTCACATGGCTTAAACAAAATCAGGGTCTAAGCACTTAATGGATTTATTAACCAGCAATCAGTGAGTTACGCATTCAGGATCAATGTCTCCAATACAGCAGATAAACTGTATTTAATGAACATTTCAAAAATTGTAAATATCTTTCTAAAACTAATCCCAAACACTTCTAACACAGACATGCACCCTGCCCTCCTCACCCCCTCCTGGTGTGCAGGTGCCCCCTGGCCTTCCCTGGGCAGATGTGTGCACTCCTGCCCCAGGGGTGCCCCCGCCACCCCTCAGACCCGCCGTCCCACAGTGAGACAGCCCCTGGGGAAGCAGCCCTGCCCCACCAGTGCAGAGCAGGCAGCACCCACCTGCCTGCCCAACACATTTCCCCCCAGGGTCTCTTCCCCATTACAGAGCTTCATGTTTCTCCTATATTGCTTCTCAAGGTGACGCCTTCTTTGTTTCAGAGTTTCTTGGTAATCCCCTGGTAGTTGCTTAGTCCAGTTGATGGTCATCTTCATCTTCAGCATAATCAGTTTGGGGAAAATGCCCTCCCAGATAGTTTTAGTTGTCACATGCTGTTTATGTCCTCTCTGCTGCCAGAATTATGTGCTCTGACTCTCTTCCTTTTCTTACTACCCAGATATTTTCAACAGGTCTATCCCACAGTGCATGTTAGGCCTTTGATTTATATGTATTCCTTTCCCTTTTGCCTAATCTTCTTGAATATTTCTACAGGAATATGCCAGTTATGTCTGTTATGCCAATTAACTCATAAATTTGCTTATATGTTAAGAATTCTAGTCCTTCCTGTTTATTTTGTGTACTTTTTATACTGGCACACATACAGTTAGACTTCTCAGGAGACTGAAACACTTTTTTCCTGTCTGTAGTAAGACCTTTCCATGAAGAGCAAGAACATGTCTTTTCTCACTTGCCTTTCCTCAGACTTCTAGATTTTATGCTTAGCTATGGCCTTATGTTTCCATCTACCATTGTTTATAGCTTAAAGCCTTTCCCATGAGAGTACTAAGCCTCTGTCTTTCTGACATAGAATTATTTCTGCTCAACAACCCTCGTGCTTTCCCAGCAACATCAGCCACAAAGTCTTGTCATGTAACTGTATGCCTTTCCCTACATGTGTGCTCTTGTGTGGTCTAGAAAACCTCAAGTAAAGAAGACCAGAGCAGTATCTATTTTTTTAATCACTCATGGTTATTCCCAAAAGCACTGTTAATGTTCAGATGAGTGAACAGCACAGGGTAGTAGTCAGTGAGTGGAAATGGAGCGGGATCTACCTTCACAGCAGCCTGAGCTGCTGTCTCAGCAGCAGTCTGAGGTAGCACATCATCCCAGCACTGTTAGACAAGTGTGTCAAAAGGCTCATTCATTTCAGTCACTGGAGAACTACCAGCCACTACACTTCATCTCCTCTTAGGTGTGGTGACTATAAGTGTGGCAGGCTTTGGGGTTCTCTTTGCTTCCTCTCTGACATCAAGGTGGGACAATGACACCAGAACCATATAATTTGTTGATTTCAGCAATGGCAATGTGGGAAAGACCTACCTCTAATTAAGGCTAACACTAGTTTCTTCCTATGTTATGATACCTTCTTCTTTGTTGTTTCTTCTCTAGCCAGCTCATTTATATTTCCTTGGAATCTGGTTGAGTGTTATAGGGAGTTACCATAATCACAAACGCTTGCCACCAGCATCTAACGGTTTCCCACCTGTTTCCTGGAAGACTCCAGATGGAAGCTTACCTGGCAGAATGTGTCTTCATGTCCTTCAGTGCTAGAAAAATGTTTGCCACAGCCTGTGCAACTAATCTACATAGTGGAGTGCAGAAACTGGTTGCTGTTTTAGAAGAAGCTTTCACAGGTGCAACAAGAGACAGACTTGTCAGCAGACTTATAAGTAAAGATTTTATCTTCGCAATAAATGAAAAACTTTGTTTCACAAGCTCTCTTGCCTTGGATTGTCTCACAAATTTACTTGCTTGATGTTTTTGTTAATAACAAAAAACAAGTGTTAAAACAACAAAAAAAACCCCTCAAAATCAAAACAAAAACATAATAAATCTCACGATTTATTATGCAGTGTTAAAAAAAATAAAGATGTGATCAGAGAAACTGTATTTCTAATTATAACCAGTGTACAGATGGAATGTTTAGTTTACTATCACCAATGTTTATCACTAAGATGGAAGTAATATGATTTTCTTGCTTACAACACTCTGTTTTGATCTTGCACTTCTTGCTCTTATGTTACTATTTAGGCTGTTAATTCTGGATTAGTTTTCTTGGGTAAAGAAAATTCACCGCTATAAACAGTAGTCTTCATAGACTTTACATGAAAATTTAGTGTTATGTAGCTATGAACTTCAAATTCACATCTCAGATGACTGTTCAGTAGTTTCCACAGATGTAGATGAGCTAAAAGCATTGTAAAGTTCAATCACATTAGTGTAGATACCCGGGTAGCTACTGAAATAGAAAAACCCCACACTTTTAATGTCCACAAGATTTTAATTTGATTTTTCATGTGTAAGGTATAAAATAATGTCTGACCAAAAAATAGTAATTTACTAAATGGCTTCATCTGTGCTTTTTTGCTTTTAGATTTTGCTGTTGGTTATACCTCAACAGCTAAAAAATTACTATAAACAAAAAACTTTCAGAATCATTGAAAATCCTGTAATTTATCAAATCAAAAACATGTTTTGTAATCTTAAACAATGTGTATGAAAGGAAAATAATCTGTCCTTTCATCTGTGTGTTACATTCATGCTAAAGTTAGCAACCCACAGGAAGCTTAAGCGGCAGGGAGAGAATTTCTGAAGTTGTAATGGTATTCAAAAGTGTGCACATAGACTGTTACTCTAGAAATACTGGTAACCCCTAAGGCAGGTTCCTTTAATGCTTCAAATTATACAGATTAAAATTAAATGTAAATTAGCACATATAGTTTTAATTCACATACACATTTATTGTAGTCATCTCAGCTTTTTATTATTAATCTCCACTTTTAGTCATGTCTACCTTAGCCACAGAAGTGCCCTGTAATAGAACTGAACTTACAGTGAAAACGTATTTTGTTATTAATTTATTACTGTTAAACCTATGTGTATACACCAGAAAATTTTTACTTTATGTTAACAAAAGATTACAGACTTGAGTTTTTTCTTTCCCCTCTCTTTCTTTTGATTTTGCTGTTTAAGGATTGTATCAAAGTGTTTAGGTGTGGGAGAATTTTTAGAGCAGGCAGGTTACCCTGTGAACAATCCAAACATTCCAAGCACAGAGAACTTGTTGCTAGCACAACTATGAGAAGGCCGTTTGGGCAGTTGAGTAAGATAAGGAAGGGAGTAGAAAAGGGAGGAAGCACAAGTTGCGGACATGGCTGAATTAAGATATCACCAAGGTTGGGAAAACTTCAGCAGTACTTTTACACTGGGTCTATTGTGGGTGAAAAATTGTTACAAGCGACGCGTGATTAGAGCAAACAAGCCAATAGTGAGTAAGCGTGCGGCGCGTGTACACATAGGCGAACCAATCATATTGCTTAAGAAAAAACATATGCCCATGGCAATAGAGTATATTAACTGAGCTATCTGAGCAATAAATTGGCATTAACCTGATCATATTGGTCTGCGTGTTATTGTCCGAAGCTTCCGCGACAAGTGGCGCCCGAACAGGGACCACTCTCAGATCGGTGTTGGGAGCGATGACTACCTGACGGAAAAACCGACGGATTGAGGGGGTGGAAAAGCAGCCGAAGGTGAGTGCTGCCCCGGCACTCGGGAAGGCGCTAGCGCAAAGTAACCAGGGAATCTCGCTTTGGCCAAAGCGCTTTGGCCAAGTGAGCGGCCGGGAGGAGATGGTGTCTACCCTCTCGAAAGACGAAGAGGCAGTAGTTAAGCTCCTCCAACATATGCTCTCTAAGAGAGGACTGACTTACGAAGTACCGACCTTGAAAGCGCTCCTAGCTTGGGCGCGGGATAAGAGACTAATTGAGACTGCTGGTGATCTTTTCCTTCACGAGACATGGTCAAAAATAGGGACTGTGCTCTGGGAGGAAATCAGCAACGGATCCAAGGAGGTACAGAAATTTCCCACATTGTGGAAGCTGATATCAGAGACATTAAAAGAAATGCAAGCAGAGCGCGCGGCTGCCCCTGCGGCTTTCGCAGCCATGGCAACTACTCAGCAGAAAAAAGGGGGTTGCTCGGCTGCTTCGTTTGTGTTCGGCTCAGCAATTCCACCGCCTCTGCGTAGTAGACACGGGGAAAGTAAAACCCTCCCGGGACCAGTGCCCGCGCCGGCGAACGACCCTAGGCGGGACGGCCGAGACAACGGTGACGAACCTAACGAGGGGAACTTTCCGCCGCCGCCAGATGCTCCGGCAACACCTGAGGACGGCGGGGGGTGCAGGACGGACCGGGGTGCCGCTGCGTGTTTACCACCTCTACCTCCCTCGGAGTCAACGTCCCCTGGAAGCCCACGGGACGGGGAAAAGCAGGGGGAACTAAGAGACCATCAGTTTTGGGAGTTGTTAAACAAGTTTGAGTCATTAGGAGTGCGGTTAACCACCACCCACTTACCTGCCCCTTTAACCCCTTCAGCTCCTCCTGCTTATCTGAACCTGGGGGCGGGGGGCGCGGGGGGCGCGGGGGGTGCGGCCGCGGAGCCGGCTGGGTCGGGGGGCCGGCGGCGCGGTGAGGGGGGGCAGGATGTGCTGTCGGTGGGTGGGGAGAATGGGTGGGATGTGCGGAATTGGTGGAAAGGGGTAATCAAAGAGGCTGCGATGGAAGGGGTGTTTCTCGGGCCGTCAGCATACCCTGTACTTACTAACACCGCTCAGCAGAGACAATGGGAGCCGTTTGACTGGAAGCTGTTAAAGGAGTTAAAACAGGCAGTGGCGCAGTATGGTCTTAGCTCACAGTTTACAAGGGCTTTAGTCGATCATGTTTTTGTCTCTAACCTGCTAACTCCTCATGATACAAAGCAGATAGTGCAGATGTTGTTAAAACCGTCCCAAAAGTTGATGTTTTGGAAGGAGTGGGAAGAATTGTGCGAGAGGGCTGCGGCCACTCCGCGTCAGCAGGGGAACATTTGGAGTGATGGCGTTTGTCTTCCCAAGTAACCGTTACGCGTGATGGAGCCCTGCTTTCCTGGGGATGGCTGAACACCTGCCTGCCCATGGGAAGTAGTGAATGAATTCCTTCTTTTGCTTTGCTTGCGCGCATGGCTTTTGCTTTGCCTATTAAACTGTCTTTATCTCAACCCAGGAGTTTCCTCACTTTTATTCTTCTGATTCTCCCCCTTCCCACTGGGCTGGGGGGAGTGAGCGAGCGGCTGTGTGGTGCTTAGTTGCTGACCAGGGCTAAACCACGACAGTCCTTTAATCAGCAGGCTTCTGTGCTTGCTATGGGGCTTGCCTGCCTTACTCTATATACATATACTGTATGCCTTGAAGTCTACCGCTTGTTAGTGATGGCTTTTTGCTTTTGCTGCTTGCTGTACTGCTGTACTGCTTACCATCTTACTCTGCTGTGCCTGGGAACATTTTGATAACAGCAATGGCCAGGTGCCCCGGCTGGCAGATGGCCAGGGCATTGCTGCTGTTTCTGTGCTCACAGAGGCACTGGAAGCTTTGGATCAACTGGTGCCCCAGAGGTTATGTTAGCAGTTGACATCGCTCGGGGAAAGCCTGAGGAAAAGGTGACGATGGTCCATTCGTCAGGCTCCTGTATGACATTGTCTATGTTAATAGATACAGGTGCCGATGTTACAGTGATTTCTCAGGCTTATTGGCCTCCACATTGGCCTCTTATCCCCACAGCCACCAGCGTGGTGGGGGTGGGAGGCTCACAAAAAACTATGATGAGCTCCTCTGTGATCTCTTTTACCCTCTCTGATGGGGCTACAGCTACCACGAAGCCATATGTGATGCAGAATCGAGCAGCCATAGATTTTTTGTTACTGGCCCAGGGTCATGGCTGCCAAGAGTTTGAAGTAATGTGCTGCATGAATTTATCTGATCACTCTGAGTCTATCCATAAGAGCATACAAGCATTGATGGAACAGATGAAAAAATTAAAAGAAGACAGTGGATTTTTCGGTCTAGACAATTTGTGGAAAGGCTGGGGGTTATCAGGATGGTTATTGTCGCTGCTCAAAACCGGACTATTGATTATATTAGTTGTAATAGTTGTGCTATTAATGGTACCATGTTTGCTCTCCCTCCTGCGGCGGTTGGTACTAAAGGCCATCGAACAAGTTTGGATTGTTCAAACAGAAAAAGGGGGATTTGTGGGAGAATTTTTAGAGCAGGCAGGTCACCCTGTGAACAATCCAAACATTCCAAGCACAGAGAACTTGTTGCTAGCACAACTATGAGAAGGCCGTTTGGGCAGTTGAGTAAGATAAGGAAGGGAGTAGAAAAGGGAGGAAGCACAAGTTGCGGACATGGCTGAATTAAGATATCACCAAGGTTGGGAAAACTTCAGCAGTACTTTTACACTGGGTCTATTGTGGGTGAAAAATTGTTACAAGCGACGCGTGATTAGAGCAAACAAGCCAATAGTGAGTAAGCGTGCGGCGCGTGTACACATAGGCGAACCAATCATATTGCTTAAGAAAAAACATATGCCCATGGCAATAGAGTATATTAACTGAGCTATCTGAGCAATAAATTGGCATTAACCTGATCATATTGGTCTGCGTGTTATTGTCCGAAACTTCCGCGACATTTAGGTTAAGATTTTTTTTGAAAAAAAACATTAACTTTTCCAAGGTGCATCCATGCTAAGTATTTGCAACCATCTTTTAGCCCAATCCTTTTCTTATGTCACAAGAATAATCCTATATAAGTCACACTTATGTAAAATGGGATTTGGTTGCACATGTTGTTTGTTACTGGCTGAAGCCACAGGCAGTTGGATCCTTCAGAATTGTCTGTAGAAGCTGTTGTACCATGTTGAGTGATCACCCCTTGCACCATTGTGCCTCCCTACTACTATCAGAGCTTACTTCCAATTTCACTCATTTTAGTTAGATAACTCATTTGTATTTTCACACAAGAGCAGGAAGAACATTATGAACAGCACAGCTGCTCACTGTGTCTGTTTTCCTTCATTCCCTAGTTCCCTTTGACTAAGGACAATCGCAACATGTTCCACTGTCAGAAATAAAAAAGCAGTAGTTAATATGCGACAGAGAGAAGTGAAGCCCATATTTAGCATAAAAGAGTATCTAGCAAAAACTCTGAGACAAGAGTTTTTAACAATTTTCAAACACTACTCTGAAACTCTTCGCTTTCTGCTCACCCTGCTCTCTCATGTCTGTATTTGGAAAGGTCTGGCAGTCATACGCTAGAAGCATGGGTGACCCCAGACACGTATATGGTCCAGAGGCAGCAGGACCTACTCTTCCTATGGAGCAGAAAGCCCAGGATGCCACAGTATAACAAATACAGGCACATGACTTGCTCTGCTTTTCCTCAGTGCGTCAAGCACCATTTTTATTCTGTGTTGCTGTTGGGGAAATATTTTGTGAGCAGGATATCTACAGGGATAAGAAAGGGGAGGTTTAAGGCAGAATCTCAAGGAGCACTGCTCTCAGCTACAGTTAATCATCACAGAGCAGCTTACTCTTACCCAGCTTTTAAAAGCCTGGTTGAAGATCCATGACCAGGTGTAATTATTTAAGTGGTATAATATTAGCTTTATGGATTTCTGTATAATGAAAACTTTCAATCTGTTAAAAAGCCAGTTGAGAGTAACAAAAAAAAAAAAAAGGATGCAAGGTGTTACACAAAATTTAATTTTATGTCAAAGTTAAAAAGCTTTATTCAGTATAGTATTAGTTCAAATGACATCCCAGCCACTGAGGATCTTTATTTCCTGTTCAGCTCTAAGTATAGACTCTAGCAGAATATTTTTATGCTATTGGCAAATTGCTTAAAAATCAACCCTATGTACAAATAACATTAGCCTCTTCTATTCTGTATTTAACCCCAAGATTAAAACAGCAGCAATGTCATTGATCTAAAAGTTAAACATCCCATTGCTGCAGATCCCTTAACCATTCAGAATATTGACTTCAATTTTATTTACTGCCAAGAAAATACATTTTGCCTATAAAAGGAAACAAGTATCAATAAAATATTAGAGTTTTATTTATTACAACCCATAACTTCCTTTTAATACACTTTCAAGGCAATTTTCCCAGTAGAATTAGCATGAGATATATTGTTTGTAGGGTTTCTCTTCTCTTCTCTTCTCTTCTCTTCTCTTCTCTTCTCTTCTCTTCTCTTCTCTTCTCTTCTCTTCTCTTCTCTTCTCTTCTCTTCTCTTCTCTTCTCTTCTCTTCTCTTCTCTTCTCCCCTTTTTTTCAGACTTCTGTGTACTTTATCCTCAAGAACAAAAATTAAATAACCTTCTCTTACGCAAATAAATTCCAGCTAGTCCCCAAAGATAATCAAAGTAATTTTTATAAGGAATATTTTTATTATCTGAATGATCCTTCAGCCATTCAAAACATCAGGTTAATGTACAAAATAATTTATCATAAGTTAGTATAAATGAACCCCTGAATAAAAAGCTTCAATCAATACTTTGCAGAATGAAGAAACACTTCATAGATCTGGAAGAATGAAGAAACATCAGGATAAACCTAAACTAAAGCAGTCTTGTACAAAAAGAAATGATATATCAGAAAAAAAAAGAAATAATACATTTTATAGATTTAAGGTTAACAAAGGCAAGATAATGAAAGATTCTGAGAGTTAGGGAAGGAGAGGTGACTTACGGTCTATAGACAATTGCCAGTGAAGGCAAACAGCATATAAGAAGGGTTTGCCAAAGGAATAAAGGCAGGTGGCAAAGTTAAAAATAGAGAGGAGATTGAGCTGATGGGGACATATGACCTGTGAAGTAAGTGGAGAAGCATGTACTAGACTGTGCAGATTAACACTGCTCGGGGAAAACAGAAGTTAAAAGAAATGTAATTTGCAGTGGTCATTAGCCTATATTCAAGATGACCATAGTGGTGCAACTGGAAAAGAAAAGGCCAAAACTGAAGATGATATCTGAGGTAGCCTGAAGGAGAGAGTTAATCAACCAAGGTGGATTTCAAATTAAAGATGGTTAATGGGTTGAAACACTAGGACTGTGGGCATTAAATACACTCAGAGATTCACAAATTAGAAATAATTTAGAATTTTCAGATAAACAGCCAATAAATTTGGGAATACTAATGTAATTTTTAAGTAGTTTACTTTGGAGATCCTGTCTGAGATTTTGAAAACTGTTTGAGTTCTTTGATGATGTTATTTTAATGAAAAGGAGGTAAAATGGTCTATTTTTCCAGTGTCACTTGAAATTCGAATAGCATTTGTCGCAAGAACCATGGACTTTGTGGAATAAGAATGAAATTTCAGCTGGTTGTGTTGCTGAAGTGTGTCGTGGTTTAACCTCAGTCAGCAACCAAGCACTATGCAGCCGCTTGCTCAATCCCCCCTGGTGGGATGGGGGAGAGAATCAGAAGAGTAAAAGTGAGGAAACTCCTGGGTTGAGATAAAGACCATTTAATAGGCAAAGCAAAAGCCGCGCGCACAAGCAAAGCAAAAGAAGGAATTCATTCACCGCTTCCCATGGGCAGGCAGGTGTTCAGCCATCCCCAGGAAAGCAGGGCTCCATCACGCATAATGGTTACTTGGGAAGACAAACACCATCACTCCAAATGTCCCCCCCTTCCTTCTTCTTCCCCCAGCTTTATATACTGAGCATGACATCACATGGTGTGGGATATCCCTTTGGTCAGTTGGGGTCAGCTGTCACGGCTGTGTCCCCTCCCAGCTTCTTGTGCACCCAGCAGAGCATGGGAAGCTAAAAAAGTCCTTGACTAGTGTAAGCACTACTTAGCAACAACTAAAACATCTCTGCATTATCAACACTGTTTTCAGCATAGATCCAAAACATAGCCCCACACTAGCTACTGTGAAAAAAAAAATTAACTCTATCCCAGCTGAAACCAGGACATTATCCACCCCTTATTCCATACCATTTACATCATGCTCAGGTCCCACACTATCCAATACAACCTTATTAACCACCCCCCACCCTTTCCCATCCTTTGATATAATACACAGATACCATTTATCATTCCCTTAGACTATGGACCACCCCTGTAAAATGTCTTTAAAATGTCCACAGATGTCCACAAAATGTCCACTGAGTTCATTTAGTCCATGGCTTTGGGCTCCATCTGTTCTGGTGGTCACTCAGGACAGGAGAGGTGGTGTGTTGTGTGGAGTTACTGGGCACCAAAGCCAGCTCAGGTCAGGTCACTGCTGCACTTGCACTGCTTCTTGTAAGGCTTGTCCTCCATTGGTTCAGGTGGTTCCTGCTACAGTAGATCTTATAACATGCAACTCAAATCACACAGGTTACAACAATTTAAAGGTAGAACCATTACAATATCCACCCCTGGACCCTTTGGGCCATGTAATATGTTTTAACTTTGCAGTGAACTCCTCCCCTTGCTCCTAGCCTGGCTAGCAACAAGGGGGTTCTGCTATGGTAGTTCCCATAACATGTAACTCTAATCCCAGGTTACAACAGTTTAAAAGTATTTACATTACAATCTCCACCCCTGGTGCCTTTGGATCAGACCATTGGGTTTACTATCATAATGAACTCCTCCCCTTGCCCCTGCTCCAGCTTGGACTTATCCACAGACTGCAGTCCCTTAGGGTTGTACCTGCTCCAAGTGGAGCCTTACCTAGGAGTCACAGTCTCTCCAGGGGTACACCTGCTGCGGCATAGACTTTTCCACAGCCATAGTCACTTTGAGGTGTGCCTGTACCAGCGTGGCCTTCTCCATAGGCCACAATGCTTTCAGAGATATACCTGCTCCAGCGTGGCCTTACCCACAGCCACAGTCCCTCCAGGAGTGAACCTGCTCCAACATGGCCTTGCCCATGGCTGCAGTCCCTCCAGAAATGAACCTGCTCCAACATGGCCTTGCCCGTGGCTGCAGTCCCTCCAGGAGTGAACCTGCTCCAACATGGCATTGCCCGTGGCTGCAGTCCCTCCAGAAGTGAACCAGTTCCAACATGGCCTTGCCCATGGCTGCAGTCCCTCCAGAAGCGAACCTGCTCCAACATGGCCTTGCCCATGGCTGCAGTACCTCCAGAAGTGAACCTGTTCTGTTGTGGGTTTATCCACAGCCACACACTCTTGAGGTGCTCCAGCATGACCTCATGCACAGCCACTGATGCTTCAAGGTGTACCTGCTGCAGCATGGACTAATCTACAGCCACAGACACTTTAAGGTGGACCTCCTCCAGCATGGACTTATCCTTGGGCCACAATTCCCTCAATGTATACCTGCTGTGGCACACACATAACTAAGGCCACAGATGCTTCGAGATATACCTGCTCTGGCATGGCCTTAGCCACAGCCACAGATGCTTCGGGGTGTCCTGCTCCCATATGGACTCATCCACGGATCACAGTCCCTCTGACTCGAGTTCACACTGGAGTTCCAGCCTGTCCAGCAGAGCAGTACAGAAACAGCAGCAATGCCTCGGCCATCTGCCAGCCCGGGCACCTGGCCATTGCTGTTATCAAAATGTTCCCAGGCACAGCAGAGTAAGATGGTAAGCAGTACAGCAGTACAGCAAGCAGCAAAAGCAAAAAGCCGTCACTAACGAGCACTAGACTTCAAGGCATACAGTATATGTATATAGAGTAAGGCAGGCAAGCCCCATAGCAAGCACAGAAGCCTGCTGATTAATAAATTCAATCTAGTGCATTCTAATCAAATCAGTCGTTATCTCAAACCCACTGTGCCCCACGTTGGGCGCCAAAAAGGACTGTTGTGGTTTAGCCCCAGTCAGCAACCCAGCACCACGCAGCCGCTCGCTCACTCCCCCCTGGTGGGATGGGGGAGAGAATCAGAAGAGTAAAAGTGAGGAAACTCCTGGGTTGAGATAAAGACCATTTAATAGGCAAAGCAAAAGCCGCGTGCACAAGCAAAGCAAAACAAGGCATTCATTCACTCCTTCCCACTGGCAGGTGAATGTTCAGCCATCCCCAGGAAAGCAGGGCTCTATCATGCATAACGGTTACTTCAGAAGACAAACGCCATCACTCTGAATGTCCCCCCCTTCCTTCTTCTTCCCCCAGCTTTATATACTGAGCATGATGTCATATGGTATGGGATATCCCTTTGGTCAGTTGGGGTCAGCTGTCCCGGCTGTGTTCCCTCCCAGCTTCTTGTGCACCCAGCAGAGCATGGGAAGCTAAAAAAGTCCTTGACTAGTGTAAGCACTACTTAGCAACAACTAAAACATCTCCACATTATCAACACTGTTTTCAGCATAGATCAAAACATAGCCCCAAACTAGCTACTATGAAAAAAAAAAATTTAACTCTATCCCAGCTGAAACCAGGACAAAGTGGTGTGGCTGGGTATCAGGGCTGCAGCTATATGCAGACCTGCTGCACTTAGGACATTAAATCCCCAGGTGGTTCACGAATTCATTAGCTAGTCATCTGCATAGACGAGACAGTGGACTGCGGTACGATGGATTACCCTGAGAGAAGGATGAAGTGCTAGCTGCCTTTACAACAAAGCATTGGATTAAATGGTGCAGGAGCTCTCCAGGTAGGAATTTTGGACTCTCCTGAACACTCTCTCAGGCAGCACCTGCACTCCCTAGACCAAATCATATATTTCAATGTGTTGATTAAAATCCTGGGGAAGAAGCTAGATGTTCTGGGGACACCCAAGGAGGTTACTACTGCAGAACTGATCAAATCCTATATAGATAAGACACTTGTAAATAGTCAGAAACTGTTCTTCCAGATGCAGACATGGTCAAGTAGGACAGTCTTTTGCATATAGTTGGTATAGTTAGCTGTTTTGTATGTGGTTTAAGACAATAGCAATGGGACAGATTATGCCTGAGCTGGAGTGGTCATGTAGGAGCACAAACCAGCTGGTTATGAGAACTTGAGGACTGAGCAGAACAGTGGCATGGGGAGTCTCACCCAATCCAGTTGAAGACATCATTGCAAGGACCCTTGTAAGAGAGACTCCTCTCACCTTCCAGACAGTGACTGAGCACCTTGTTCAGAGTATTGGATTTCTTGTCTAAGCATTACCCTATTGCAAGAGCTCAAAAACTCAGGATTTTTTAATAAATGTTCTGCGATTGTCCGTGCACCAACTTCTAATTAAAAAGAGGTAAAAAAGAAAAGATCCATGTACCTGTATTTTCTTCCAAGTATAACAAAGAGTATGGCTGAAAAAGACAGATTGCACCACCCCTCAAGTCCAAAGCAAATTGGAATTATCACCTTTCAGATCCTGTTCTGATTTGTTTATCTCTCCTAAAAGGGATAGTTTGATATTCCAGCTCTTGTAACTGATTATGTTAGAATAATTTGAAGTAATAATCAGTTGAAACCTTTACATGTAACTATTATTACTGCTGTTATTGTTAATGTGTAAAAAACCAATACTGTAATGATGAAATCAGTGTGTTAAAAGGTATTTGTGAATGAATTTGTTATTAGCACCACTGGGTATTTTAGACTCTAAGACTAATTTGATTCACTTTAAGATTTTTCATCTGTGGTGCACGAGTCAGAAGGAATATTTACAACATATATAGCAATATTTTGTTTTTAAAATAATTCCTTAAATCATTCCAATGTACTTACCCTGATGATGACTGTTTTCTTTGAAAAGAACTAGGATTCTGAAGAGGAGATGATACTAATAATTCTGACAAAGTTCCTTTTGACCTCTAGAGCTGTAAAAGATTCTCAGACAAATATTCTTACTATTACAGTATCATAGTAAATTTTTTAACAGAAAAGATAAAATCTACATAAGACACCTGGATGTAATAAACTATCCTCAAGGTAGGAAAAGGATGAGAAGAATGCTTTATGTCTCTCTGCTGTCATAAAACAGTAAGGAGATCAACATATTCAGTGGTTTGAAAGATCTGCCTGTCAGTGTCATATGCATGTCCCATGTCAAGAGAAAGTGGCTGGAATAGTCTTTCCTATACACTATTTGAGCTATGCTCTTGAGTTATGACTTTCTCCTTAATTTGACCCTGAATTTTCATAGGTATGGAAATGACAATCATTACTTCAAATCCTAGACACCATTAGTTTAAGCTGTAGACCTGGAAAACTTTCGAATGATAGAACACTCTGTTTTATCAGTAGTATATGAATAGTACATTTTGTCACACCATAGTATTACTTCCTTGTTTTTTTCTTCACATGGGTAAATAAAATGGAGTTATATTGAATTTTAAAATATGTTTGTACCATATGTAATAATTGAGCTGTTCAGCCTTATGAATACCCCATTAAAGACTTCTGTCATTAAAAAATATGTTGATGTCTTTATTAGGCAAAACCATTTTGACTAACTGAAATGTAAACATTATCTTTTCTAAAGTGTTACTGCAATATTAATGCTCAAATGAATAAGCCAAGTAGAAAACACAATATATTTCATTTTCTAGGAGAAGGAAAATAAATATTAAGTGGATTTCATGAATTTGAATATAGATAGGAATTTCAGACTGTCTACAAACATTTAACAATATATTTGAAATTAAGAACGTAATGGCAAGTACTGTCTTTTAATTAACTCAAGAGTAAAGATAATTTTTATAATGTGCTACAATTTGATAATAATTGTTAATGCTAATCTTATAGCTCATTTCTTAAACAATCAAGTCTGTGTAGAAAAGCAATAAAGTTTTCTGTTTCCTAAATGTAGGTGAATTACAAAAATACTTACGAAACTGAGGTTCAGTTCATCCCCACTTCTTATCCTAAGATTACCTAGGATGAGAGCATTCTAAGCACAGTTATTTCCAGCACCACCTGAGAAACTACCAACAGCACATGAAATCAAGACCAAGGAAAATAATCTCTTTTTTTGCCACCTATCAGTACTCCTCGCATAAAGTTCCCCTTGTAATCAACCCTCCCTCTACTAATTTATGAGATTTTGGAGGGGGCATTTGAATAAACTTTGAAAGGTCTTATTTTGCAATGGAAGGATTCTACACTGTAACTTAAAAGAAAGCATGTAAAAAATTTGGTATGTTAGTGGAGATATAGCTGTAATTGATTTTTATCAGATTTATTAAAGATCCTGAAACTCAGACAATTTCAGGCAGAAGTAAAAAACCTTTTCATTTTCCAAATTAAATTAAAAACTGGAAATATTTTTGTTTGGATATAAATAAATCTTTTTGTCTCAAAACAAGATATTTTAAAAATTTTTTCCTTTTCTTGTTTTTATTTCTAGTAAAAACTGAATTTAAGAAGATCTGTAAATGAAGCAAAGGTTCAAAATAAAAAAAAAACAGTTGAGAAAATATTAAAATAAATATTTAAACTGTTTTAATTTCTAATTTTTCTTTATTAAATCAAATTACAATTAAAAATGACATGATTTCACAAGCTTTTAATAGTCTCATCTATATATTTAGTGCTAGAGTTCAAAATTCTACATGGAAAATACTGCAGTTTTCACTACTTAATAGGTAAAAATGTTTCTCTTCCTAATACCCTATTAGAAAGTAATTTCTTAGGATCAAGCAAAAGATTTAGCAAATGCATCTCTTATCTGAACAATGTAAAATGCATCTAGGCAGTAAAATCATTTTACTGCTAGATCAACATGGTTTGTCCTTACTCAAGCATATAAATGTACTAATTGTTTACTATACACGCGAAGCATTAGCTGATGAAATTATAATAGCACCTAAGTTATTGGATTAAATAACCATTAATGAAAGTGAGTGTTACTAAGGCACATGCACATAATTTTACCCACATGCCTAGCTATATGGCCATTTCTTTCAAAAATAGTTATTACTAATTTTAGCACTGTTATTAATTTAAGGACATCCATCAACACAGAATCTATTCCATTCTATTTCTATTTTTATATCACCTTCATAACTGTAATAATGAGCAGCTTTCAGTGATGCATAAAGTATCATTAGTAATATTTTTCCTATGAGTTTTGCTCTCTCTCATCCTAGATAATTATTATTGTGATATAAGATTTTTTGTATAATAAAATTTAATACATCCTTGACTAATTATGCACCAAATGACCATTTAGCTGCTTAACTCCTGTAGACCTTTGGACTTATAGCAAGCATTGGGATGTCAACTATTTTTAATGTTATGAGTATTCATCTTATCACTGCAAAATTCATTGATCACCTTTTCTAGCAGAGCAGCCACAACAGTAGCTTTTATTAATCCTATTTTTCAGCTGGACTGCTTGTTATCTTGGTAAGAACTGCTGACAAAATATTAGAAATAACCCAGAGGTCCATGGAAAGAGTTTTGTATGAGCCCAGACTAAAGACACTTAAAACCTGGCAAGCAAATATATCACATATACACCAGCTGCAAGGCTTTTGGTCCATCCATGCACTAAATATTCCTTTTGTGTTCACCTCTCAGTTCACACACATTTAAAAAAACAAATGAGAAAAATATTTAAAAATTTGAGATGAAGTTGACTTCATGGTATCAAAAATGTACATCCAACGCAGAAACATGCACGGAAGTCTGATTGTCTCAGTGTTGTATAATTTGCCTTAAAACAGCAATAATAACATTTAAATGTCATTAATGGTGTCATTAATGAGCACCACAAAAGGCAAATAAAATTCTGAGTATCCAACGTTGACTTTTTTTTGAACAAGGTAAAGTTAATATGAAGAAGTTAAAAGTATACAGCACGTCTAAAAAAACTCAACATATTTGTTATCTCCTAGACAAATGGCAGAATAGACTTCTACAAAGAATTACGGAATATATAATTGCTTTAATTCATTTTGCAAATGAGATTACATTCCAGCTTCACCCTGTTCCCCCCCAACATTCAGTACTTTGTAATTACTATAAATAAGATTTATAAAAGGATTTAATTGCCTATTTCCTTTTGAAATCTCACCCTTGCCATGAGTCTGTAAATCACAGCCATCAGGCTTAACTAAATCTTCAGGCATAATCATACACAAGCGGGGAGGTGAATGAATGGAAGCACCCTCTGTATGTGAGGCGACACCCTGCTTCAAAGACACCCCTCTGAACACCAATAACAGCTTCCCAGTCATTCTGGAGTAAAAGTCAGGTAGTATAACCCACTGGTATGTGTTTTGTCACAAATGTAACTGCAGCAGAAAAGTTTTTTATACTTGGATTGTGCCAGCATGCAGCCTTTTCTATAAATGCCTGGGGTTTTAAAACCATGCTAGTTGTTTTTAACTGATGTTTCAGTAAGGCATTGTTAATGCTTGGATTGGATGGTGCAGTAGAGTAAGAGTAAGATCTTGGAAAGATGTTTCCAATTCACAGCTCAGAAATTCCAGAATTCAAAAGTTATTTTCAGCTATTTTTCATAGTTTTTTCTCTTTTTTGTCTAGTCTGTGTATTCCTGAGGACAAATAATATTTCATTGTTTGTGTTGGTGTGCTATTTAGTTCATACTCATCTCACCATATTAACCCTTTATTAACCCTGTACCTCTGTATTATACCCTTGCATATATATATACTCCTGTGTATATCCCTGTACTAATCCATCTCATTGTATTAACCCTATTTAGTTTAGTACAATTAAATAGAAGTACCAGCATGTGAGCACAACTGTCCATTTGGTCCCACTGAAGTTCTACTAAGGAAGAAGATGGCAGTTGAAAATGCTAATAAGACCTGTGCTGGCATTCTCCCTGGATTGAGCTGAAGCTTGAAGCAGTGAGACATGAAGGTCAGAAAACCTTCAGTGGCATGGCAGCATTATTAATGGCAGATACTTCAGAAGTACAGGCATAGCTCAGATGTGAGTTCACTAAATCCTGACTCTCAGAGCAGAAAGCAGCCCTGGGTGATGCCATTTCCTCTGGAGGTACACCTGATGGTTGCTGCAAAGGGACAGGTTAGACATAAGGTGGAGCAGTCAGATGATTTTCTGATATAAAGAGGAAGCAGAAACAGGATCAAACCCCAAAAATGTTCAAATGAGCATGTGGATATAATTAAGGTTAGCTTCTTCAATGTGGTTAAAGAAAATTCCTATGCATCTCTCTAATAGAAACAATTGAATGGTTTAGCTCAAATACTTGGAATAACTTCAATGACACTAGAAGCACATGCCTGTAAAGGACATCAACTCACTCACAGATTTTTCACAGAGCTATAGAAAAGAAATCAGCCAGAGTGCAATAAATAACTCTATAGGATTGCTGACATGAAAAGAAATAGAGATGGGTTTTTGTCTGAATTGACAAGTGGCCTTTGTTTTTCTAAATACAACTTTGCTTTTTCTAATAAATGTGTCTAAAAATCTTATTATGCCTGAAAATCATATCACTCAGCCTAAACCCCTCTGGAATTTGGAAAGAAAACCTCTTCTTTAAAATTACCAGCATCAAGCTTTTAACTTTTTCATGTTATTTACACTCACAATGAATTGAAGATACAACTATTTGCAGATGCAGAATTATTTACAAGATAAAAGATTAAATTGAAGCTTTTAAACTGAGCTGAACTGTATATGTGGGATCTGTTTTACTACCTGAAGAGGAGAAAGTGAGGAAGCAGAAAAAGGTTAGTGATGACTATGATAATAACTGCTATAAGATGAGACTACATTATGACTGTTATTATTTTTGTTCTTAATAGCAGTAACATCATGTTTGCCAACTCTTCACTCAATTTTTATAAGCATGACTGTTATTGTTCCCAGAGTGGGTAATTATAGCTCCTGAAGAGCAAATCTTTCATCAAACATTTATTTGTACCCCATAGCACATTCAAAGCCTGATTCCTTTAGTTCTTTCAAGAGCCCACTGAATTGTTTATGAAGACTTCTCATGGCAAAGTCCAATACTGACTACATATTTTGTTTAGGACAAATGGATCTGGAGATACATGTACATGGTTTTAAATCTGAGGAAGCAAATGTATGTAGGTAAGTGTACAACAATGACTCATTTTCTTGTTCAATTACAAAGTAATGTAGTACTTTTTTTTGCCATGAATAGAAATAAGGAAAACATTTAAAATCAGTACAGCACCTGCATATTTAGATGATTTCTTCATTTAGTTGTGGCAAAGGCTGAAATGTTTGAGAAGTTTTTAGATTTTCCGGATCTATGGATAAATTCCTCTGATCATTTTACCTGTGGAAGAAAAAAGCAAAACAATGGTAATACAGTGACCCTTGAAAATCACATTTTTCACATTAGCATAAATATTTCAAGATAAAACAGAAGGGTCTAGAAGACTTCATTTTATTTTTTTCCATAGGGATACATTCTAAATTTTTGAATGGAAGATGGGTATTACAGCTTCAGAAGTTAATTGGCATTTGTATGAGTAATACTGTAATCACAAGAATGCGGTGGGAAGTTGTTTGACAGAGAATTTTTCTTGAATGGTCAGTAAACGAAAGTAGATAGGTCTTACTCCTGATACTTGCTTTAGCTGTAGTCTTAGAGTAGCTGGAAGAACAGAAATATCTCAGTGAGCACTAGACATGTCTTGTAATGATGCTTGTGTTAGGATTGTGATTAATGTGGCTGCCTAGTGGACTAGATTGCCTTTATAGTCAACAGACTGATACATTTTATACTGTAAATACTTGAAATAAAATGAATCTCCTTTCCCTGTCTTCATAGGCCAGCTAAGTATACAACACAAAGGTAGTATGTAGTGCACCAAAGAAATTCATTTCACTAAAATTTTAGCACATCTGGAACATATATTGTAATTGTGCTTTTTTCAGAGTTAATAGGATTACTAAATTTAAGGACATATCCTTCTTATGGCAGGCTAATGAGCAATTTATGATACCTTTCCACATTTACTTATGCTTATTGAGCTATACATGTTGAAATTCATTTCCAGCATGTAAAATTACTGAGCTTTTGTAAGCAATGTGTGCTTTCATTTCAAGTGTTGTATATACCTTTTGTTAAGCGTTGGACTAAATCCATATGGACTGAAATATACCTAAACAGATGTTTCATGACTTCATGATCTAATCTAATCTGTAGTACTAGACATGTCCATGTAATTAAAATCACATGTTTATTAGCTGAAAACTTGAAACTTTTCAAGGATAGAAAATTTTCATTCCACTGGAAGATATGCATATCTGCATATTCTCACAACCTCATATATTCTCAGAGTTTATGTACGAAAAGAACTGATATGATCCTCTCAGTATAACTTGATGCATATTTTACCACAGAATTGGTAGCTCCTGAAACTGAGGTATTTGCAGTTCACAACAATGGCTAATTTAACTAGAACTTCTTCTAGAAATTATAACACATCTTGCCTTAAAAGCTACAAGTGATGAAGCACTTATCATTTGAAGTTCTGAAATTCTTTTTCATAAGCTAATTACAGTGTCTGTTAAAAATTTTCCTTTTATTTTAATCTATTGAAACATTATAGAAGCCGTTAGGTAAGTTGGTGTATTAAAAGAACTCAAACTCAATAATCATTTAAACCTTGCTTCAAAGTTGTCTATCCATCTGATTTGCATTGTAGTTCTTGCCCGTAGGTCTGCGTGTTTGGGACTGAAATTGTCCAGACACCTTGATTGCTAGCAGAACTTTAACATAGTTTTTGCCTCCTTATGCCTGGGGAAACCAAACCATGAAGTAAGTATTCCCTCAGTAGTTCATAGTGAAATTCATAAAAGAAACCTTGCCTTGCATAATTTTAAGAGTTAGTTTGGAAACCTGCTGTGAGAATGCCCTAAGCTAACCAAAGCACTGAGGGGGACGTGTGTAGGACCTTCCTTAAAGCAAGCTCTCTCTAAAGGTGAAAACAGCTAAGATAGCAAATATAGGATCATGGTGTCAGAAATTGCTTCCTTTTTAAAAAAGAGAAAAAGAACACAACATATAATTTGTTTGAAACATATATGTTGTACTACATTTAAAAGCCAGGACATTCATTAATAATGTGAAAAAGGCAGCTACACCCATGTATATGTCTTCCCTTTGGCATGAGGCAGTGTTTAGAGTAAATAGGAACAAGAGATATGCTTTTATCTTAATTAAATGAAAATTAAAAGAGCTCTTCTAGGTACCTAGGCAGATGCTTGCTAAGTTGTAACTTGATGGCATGTTGACGGTCATTATAGTGGCTGTTAGCTCTTGTTCTTAAAACTCCAAGTTGCAAAGGTACTGAAGAAATATTTGACTAACACAGGGTTTGGTTATAAAAATGTGTCTTTCTTTCAGTAGACCTGGAGCTATTAGTGTAAAGACACAGATAAATGGACTTGAAGGTATACCTAGGAACGATGCGGGCAATTTTATAATCCAGGAAGTATTGAAAGCCAAAAGTAAATTCCTGAATATTGTTTTTGATTACTGAGAAAAGTGGCTTTGGAGAAAACAAAATTCATGTGTAACTAGATAGTGGTTTTGCACAGAGTATTGGTTTTCAGTGTCTGACTGACCATCTTCTGTATGCAGAGGTTGAGAGCGAAAATGGACAGAAAAGAAAGTCAAACATTTTCTTTCTGTGAAACCCAGACAGGCAACAGACAAAACTGAAGTCTAGGCAAAACAGTAACTCACACCTTCCCTCCTTACTGTGCCGCATTTACCTTTATTATGGCATAAGGAGTATGGGTATGGAGATTATGGGGGATTCAGTGCTTTGTGTATGTAAAAAGGATCAAATTATGAGTACTGTTTATTGTGTCCCATCAGTTTTTACTTAATTACTTGGACATACATTCATGTAAATTTTTTAAAGGCATTTACAGACCACTCAACTGTATCCCACCAGAGAAGGCAACACATCTCTACAAAATTTGTTACATCTCAGCCTTTTTTTTGTACAAACCTGATCTATGTAAACATTAACCAAGTCTTTAAAAGTTTTTATATTTTCCAACAGAGGGATATGAAATGTGAACAACAGTGTTTTCTGTTTTTTCTCAGGGCAACAGTCCAGGCACTGCCAATGAAGAAAGTACAGCAAAAAACCCCCAACCAACCAACAAAAACAAATAAACAAACGAAGAAAAAAAACCCACCAGATTTTGTCCTTCTAGTCTACAGTAATAAGCAAGGGTAGTCACTTCATTTCATCCTATATATTAGGTTCTACCTTAGGGCAAAAGAAGTAGTATAGCAAATTGTGAAACAGTTAGGTTTTCAGCTTTGTTCTGTTCAAAGGCTTCCTTATTCCCATTTGAGGATAAAGATATCTTCAAACTTTATTTTTTTACCTGAAACTTCAGTGATGCATCTTCCTTCTGAGACCAAAGACCCAACATATTATTTATAACTAAACAGAAGATACATTTTTCCTGATCCTCTCATAAATCATACATTTTCTTTTTTTCAATTTACCCATATAGTTAATTTTTGCCTGTACTTCATGTTCATTATCATAGCCCAAAATTTCATTCAGTTGCTCACTACTATCTGTGACTACTCTTCCTGTGCTCAAGTTTGAGCTGTAAACAAGTGTCCAACAAATGTTCAATTTCTTCCAGGCTGCTAGTCCACTCATCTTCTGCCACACATTGCCCATTATTCTTATGAAAAATTCCACTTAGCCAGTAGCATTCCTGACATCCACTACCTTTAAGCGTACATAACTCTCCTGCTCCTTACGTCCACTGTAAGGCTGCTTCTTTTCTAAATTTCTTTCTTGATTTTTTCCCCCTGAACATGGAGCATAATATCGACTGAGGTTTATTATATGTTCTCATATTTATTATATTTCATAAACACCTGCATTAAACTCAGTGTGTCTTTCTGTCTTGGGTAACATTTCTTATTTTGGTCTATTAGCCATATGTCTCCTGTACTAAAAAGCCATTCACATTTCATATGCTGCATATTGGACAATGTCCTTTAGTTTGTTCAGTGTAGAACTCCAATTAAGGATTTATTCCAAATCCTTATCTGGGCTTATTTTAGCCTTCCTTTTCAGCGTAAAGAAAAAAAAACAAGAATATATCAAAAGCCTGGTTCAATAAAATGACAACAGAAAAATTAGGAGAAGGGAAGAGAATATTTTGTTTTTTTTTAAAGGCTTTGATAGATATCCAGAAACAGTTATTTTGAGAATGATCATGGCCATACAGATAATAATTCAAGAAAAATAACTTCACAGTATGTACAAATTTGTAAGTCAATCAAGAAGTAATGCTTTCACTGCATCTTTGGTCCAATAATAGACAGGTTTTTGTTGTGTTCAGAGAAGTGTAACATCACTTGTACAAGTCATTGTGATATATATCCCTCGCAAGGAGGTTGTGGGATCCTGGAGTTTTTTGTTCATTTGTTTGGGGGGTTGTGTGTGTGTTTTGTTTTGTTTTGTTTTCCCTGAAATATCTAATGCTTTTGCAAGCATGTTTTTTGTGGAAGACAGAGGGAGAGGAGAGAGGATGAAATAGAAGAAAAAAACAAACAAACAAAAGCAGCTAAGCAATAGGATAGTTGGGCAATTATTGTAACTACTGTGGCATGTTATCCTATTACTTCTAAGTACAAAAGTTTCTGAGCTTTTGCTTCCAAAATGTCATGTCAGACAGGACCTGGACTACAGCTAAAATTTTTTAATCTTCAGAATAGAGAAGTCCAACATTTTTATAATAGGATGTGAGCAGTGATACTCTATTGTCAATGACAATGTTACAGGTTTTCAGTTAACTTTGGCACTAGATGTATTTTGTATCTGACACTTGGTGTAGTGAGTTATTTACACTTCATTTTCAGGAAATGTTTATTAACAATATATTTTGAATAGTGCTTATAATCAATGTATATAATTTAAAATGGGAATATAAAGCAATTTGTAACCCATATTCCTGCCATATTTGATGTTTTGCAGAATCTCCTAAACTAAACAAGGCCAAATATGACCAGTACTAGAGACTAAAACCCTCAAGGGCATCCCTAGCACCGCAGATCTTACTATTGGTACCGTATTTGCTCTGAATCATTCACAGTGTGATCTAATGAGAGTTTCAATACTGGAAGACAAGAGTTTCACAGCCTGTTGAAGTCAACAGAAATCCAAAACATTGATAGACAAAGATCAGTAGGTCTTTGTAGCAAAATCATTAGCCCTAATGTATTAGCTAAATTTGAAATTGTATGTTTATGTTCTCTGTACTTACATGCCCTGCTTGGTAACAATTAGACACAGTGGGGCAAATTCTATCATCTATTATTGAAGACACCTGTCAAAGGTATGCCAAACTGAAGTAAAATGTGTCTGAGAGAAAGTATAAAGAGGAAGAAATATATACATTTGTTATTAGGACCACCACAACAAAACTTGGGGAGAATAATTAATCCTTCTGTTCTTTTTTTTTTCTTTTTTTCCCCCCCAAGATGAGCAATCTGGTTATATACAGATATATCTTCTGAACTACCAGATGATAAGAAGTAGTTGTAGGGGAAAAAAGGTAATGGAGAAGATTTATGGGTTTTATTGCTCATAAATGTGAGTGTAAAAGTTCATAAGGACCAGTTAGTACATATCTGAATTTGATTTTTTTTTTTCAGATTAAAGTGGCTCATGTATCAAATGGCACCTAATAAAAGAGACATCCTCCCCTTCCTTCCTCTGCTTCTTCTTGCCTTTCTTCATTTTTCTTCTCTTTTCTTTCTTCTCTGAAAAAGTCTGTAAAAGAGAGATATTTTGAGGTATATTCTAAAATGTTCATGACTGATTATGTCATTCAGGGAGAAGAGCGTTCCAAATCAAATGGATCACTGCAAAGATTCAAAGCACCCCAAAACAAGCAGAACATGACTATGGATCACTCAAAAATGGTAGACTATGCTGCCAACCAAAGGCTCTGTTGAATAAATTGGTTGCTTTTATAATATACTTAAATAAGTTTCCAGGTGGAATAAAGATTTAGTTAGTTATTCCTTAGTTGGTAGTTATTATGACTGATGTGCCAGCATCAGTAATTTTATTAAAGATTTTGTGTGCTTTATTTTAGTTGTGAAGTGGCTTATGGCCCTTTTGAAATAATAATTTTTTTAATTATTAAAAACCACTTTCATATTTCTCTTTGACTTTTGTCAGCTAATGTTTTTTATTAAGGTGTTATCTGCTTGGAGTCAATAATAGGATTTTCACATTAGATAACTTTCTCTTTTCAACAAGCAAAGAGTATAAAATGGTAGCCACTTAGGTAGAACTAATGGTATCCTTTTGGAATAGGAATGTATATCTTCTTAGCTCTCTCTCATTTGTACAGAATGATTGATCTGGATCCCACTTGATAACTTACAAACAGTTCACCTCCTTGTTTTTTTATGGGTGTTTTCTTGTCCACAACATATGCATGTCTAATTTGCCTAAGTGTGACATATGACTTTCCAGAATGCTCGCTTTCTCTGGAAGCTTATGTGTTGCAGACAGATTTGGAAATCCTGCTCCACTCTTTCTTCTACTGTGTCATTGAGTGATTGTGTGCTGTATAATTTGACAACCTCTTCTATCAGCTCATCAGCATAACCTGCAACATGCATAATAATTACAGCTTCATTTCAGGAAATGCATGAGAAAGGGTCAGAAATGTGTCAATCTGTCTAACTCCTTCTTCCACCACATCTGTTCTACTTAGTAGTTGGACAGAGTGGGACTGCCTTATAAAATAATAATGCACTTTTAAAACTGGGATAATCTTTTATGCTGTCACAGTGCTCTTTCAATATTATTCTATAACCTGTCTTTTTGAGGATTTCCTTAAAAAATGTGATATTTTAATAATATTATATGAAAATCATTATGACCACATTACCATACACACAGAGTCGTCCTCCACCAAGGCTTGAATTATATCAATGCAGGATAAAAAGTTCAGTGTAAAAGTTCTTCGTAAAATTTAACATTATTTAGTGGGCCACAGTTAATGTTAACATTCCTGTCATAAATGATTTACAGGTTTATGAAGTTTGTTATAGACATCTGTTATGTTATAAACATATCACTAGAGGTATATATGTAGATGGGTAAAAAACACAACAATTTTATTCACCTCCTGGAGTATATAATAATTTCATTAAATGTCACTAGCAAATTTATTAACTTTTTTGTGAATGTGACTTTGATATAAATTATTCTCTCTAAAGGTTTTGTGTATAGACAAATTATATTATTGCTATTTAATAAATGGTCATTAAATAAAATTTCCAATGTTTTTCACAAGACCATTTTTTGACATTAGACTTGATTCTTCTCTTTAATTATACAATAACTAGACATGCATATACATCATATGCACTGTATAATTTATATTAGAATTTTTTATGTTATTGCTGCAATTGATGCAAACCTTATTTGTCATTCAGTCTTCTGATAAACATTAGGAAATGCTGAAGAAAATATTACATGTAGTGGTTCTTTATATTTCTCATTAAACTTTCAAATTCAATTGCTTTTTATTTAAGCAAAAGATCAAAGATTACTTGCGGAAGCAGGAACAGCAAGTTGTAAGTCATTGTCTGTAATTCATGTCCATTAACTAGTATATACAAATATTCCTCAGAAATTGTCAAAGCGTACAGCCTGTAGAGAGAGGAACTTCTAAGCATACTTGAAATTAGAGCCCTTTAAAACAAAGGTGCATTCAGGGGAAACTGTCTTTCTTATAATAAAGCTGCAGAAAGATAAGCTGACATTGCAATAGACTTCTCTGAACTATTTTATAAGAGGTGATCTGTCTTCCATCTGATGAGAAAGCTAAAGTCAAGGACACTGTCCAGCTTGGCATTTTTGTCAAAAGTTCCTGAGAAAAAATTAGTTTTAAAGAAAAGCAAGCTTTTTTCCAGGTTTTGATTTACGCTGAGCAACAAAAATATTAAATATTACAGTGAGAAAGGTGACAAAAAACTGTCTTAGGTAGGTTTGTTTTTGTATGAATCCCTGTGGTAGAAAAACAACCATTGATGTATTATTCTTCACTGAAACAGAAAAGAAGTCAAAGAGAAGTGCTAAGGTTTGAATAAATTTATTAAAATATATTGATATTTTACATCAAAGAAGTGTTAAACATTGATGGGAGTGAGCCTTGTATAGATCTTTACATACAGCTAAACAGTCTGAATTCCTGAATCTGAATCACATTGGTAACTAATTATTATTTCCTTAAATTTTTGTTCATATAAGCAAGCATATTGGAATCAACTTCTGGTCATAATTTTTTTTTTTTTTTTCAGGGCTTTATTTCAGACCAGGAACATGGACCAGGACATGGTGCCATATTTTGTTATTCAAAAGCTGCTGAGTTGAAAGCATGCAGGTAAGATCTTCTCTGAATTGTAACATGGAGAATATGGTATCTGAGAAACTGACTGTGTGATATTCTTCAGAACTCAAAAAAAATATATATTACAGGGTAATCTTTGATTAAATATATATATAGTGTAATACTCTGATGCTAGTGTCTGAGAAACTCAAAATCTGTCTATGCATATGTGTGTATACATATCTGTAAATGTATATGTATGTATGGATAAGTATAGTCACACTGAAATCTGGGGACAAGAGTTTTAATCTCCAGTGGCTGCAAGGGTCCTTTGAACTCATTTTTCTTGGTTGCCTTTTTTTCACCATCACAATTTTAGAGAATACTAAGCTTTTGCTGCAGTTGAGAAGAGGGAGTCATGTGGTAGTTTATGACAAGGATGGCATCACATTACTTTTAATTAATTAAATATTTTTCTTTTTTTTTTTTTTTTTTTTTTTTTTGAGATCTTTGCTGGTGGATGCTGTGCAATAAACCCAGTGGGTACCTCTGATCCTTTTCTGATCTTTAAAGTAAACATCTTACTTTGATTCTCCCATACCCTATACTGTTGGGGCAACATATCAAATAATCATTCTTAGACAAATAACTAGGTAAAAAATTCATTATGGCCAGAAAATCAGACTGAATTTTCTTTTTTTCCTTCGGTATTGTTGTCTTTTGACTAAATCCACAACAAACACCAAGCTATATGTTTGTCAGCAAGCGGAAAAAATATTTAGCAATATGACTTGAAATCAGTAAAGTATGTTGATTTCACCTCATCATATCTGATATTTTGTTACAGTTAATATTGAATTCCTTCTTGAGTTATAGGATGAAAGTATATGCAATTTTCATTCTCTTAAGAGAGCAAGGATTTTTGGAGTCAGTAATAGTGGTGCTGTAAATTGGACTAATGACAGTAATTGTATTTTATTTTGAGTCACTGATAAAATTTTAATGAGCGTAACAATAAATTCTTAGCTCATATACATAGTGTGTTCGCTATTGCCTGTAACAGGATTTTTGATCTAACAGATGGATCTGTCTTCTTTCCTAGGAATATCAAGTCCACAGATCAGGAATGTCATTCACAAACAAACCTTAAAGTCAAGGGTAACATATACTAGCAAGTGCCTCCAGGTTCTCCATTGTTAATACACATTTTTATTGCAGAAAAACATCAAATAGCTAAATGACAACTTTCTAGACTTTAAAACATATTTGTGCTGATCAGGCCTAACTCAAACCATCCACAATTCATTGTAACAACTCACTATCATGGTTACAGATCAAATTCTTCTTGCTTCTCCGCAAATTCCCATTCATTTTGAGATTAATTTTGGAAATGGATAGTTAAATATTCATCTTTATGATAAAAATGTATAAGATGTTTAAGGACAAAAATGAAAAGAAAATTGGTAGTCTGAAATTAGCCAGCTTTGTTCAAGCCTTGATGTGTATCTCAAATGATCCTGTAGTACTCTGTAGTAGACTTAATCAGAAAATTAACATGCTGGTAAGTCCTCATGCTCCAGAACAGGAAAAACTAAGAGTGTCTTGCTTTGTCTACATGCTGTTTTTTGAAGGGGCTTCATAGCACTTTCCTGTTCTGCTCCTGACTGAGATCAGTATTGTTTGCTTCTGCAAAGTGTTAAAAACTATTGTCAACTTGGTCAATGTTAAAATCATAAAGAAATCAGGCCTTACACTCCTACAGTTCCCTCAGATATCAAGAAGATATTATTGTTTTAAATAGATTTGTAGCACTCTGCCTACTTCCTCAGCAGACATGTTGAAAATGCTCCCACAAATTTCAGCAAGGACTCACTCAAATGTGTTCAAATTCATTCTGGTTCAACTATCAGAACTTTATGGACTGAGAGACATACTCTTATGTTGTTTGTACATAGCTACTTATCAAATATTTGAAAGTACTTACAGAACTTCCATGAAATGCTTTCTCTGTGATGAAGTTAAAGCCAAATGTTGATCCTCTAATTCAATAAAGAAATATGAGTGATGGTTTTTTAATGATAGCTTTAATGGATTGATACTAGATAAGTATGTCAGATATCTCACACTGCTCTCTTTGTACAGTGCTATGATTGACTAGTTTTATTACACAATAATATACTTAAGGTGCTTTTATTAGGCTTTAAAAAAAAAAAAACATTTCTTAAATACATAAAGTTATTTTGCAAGTATGTAGTCCTATGACTCATTCAAGCCTCTGTTTCTCCCAATGTTTTATCTTTCCTCTAATCATATATGCTAAAGCAGACAAGAATAGACATCTCTTGTGCTCAGTACTTTACATGATTTTAACCGGGGAGAGTCTGCACATCAAAGGGTTACAGTATACAACAGTATAAGATTCTACAGAATAATCAGGAATTTATTTTACAGAAGAGCCCTAAATATGTTATTAGGCATGTAATGGATTTTCAAAAGCACCTAAGCAGATTAGGTACCTAACTCCCATTGACTTCAGGATAGTCAGATGTCTTTGGGATCAGTGAAATTGAAAATATGACAAGACAGATAATGTTTGAATTACCAGAGTGGAGTGACACCTCTAATATTGTATCCAAAAGTTGATCTGTCTGTCTGGTGGAGAGTAAAAGTTGGTTGGGCAGAAGTGGAAGATCTGTGGAAAAATGGAATAATTTAAAAGATAATTAATTAAATCTGTGTGTGTAAGGTAGGAATCAAACTCTTAATGCCATTATAAATACACTATTAGGAATACCATGGCAATTGCATAAAGTCAGGGTACAGGTCTCCAAGACTGTCTCTTTTATCCAATGTGATATACTTTGTGAAAGTTTATGAACAATGACAATAGAGAAAATTAAATCAAAAACAGGAAGAAAAGATTATCACAGATAACACAAGATGACAATTTCATCTTACCATAGAGAAGCTAGCTCAAAACTAAGGACAAAATGCTACAACAAAAGAGAGGGCTTGGTACATTTCTGTGTGCACTATTTTGTGGTCTACCAATTTGACATGCTGTAGAAATCACACAAGTAGCATCTGAATAAAATAGATCTATCAGACAGAATTTTTTCTGATATTCTTTTCAGTGAAATTCACAAAACTATGCCCTTAGCTCCCAAACAGTGTCCAGATGAGACCATGCTCAGAAAAAAGATTTTTCATTTGCTTAAAGCTTTCTTCAATGTCAATTGAAACAAAGAAGATTTCCTGTCTTTAAGATCTGACTTCCACAAATTTCAATGAGCATTGGGTCAGACTCTAGAAATATTTCAACTGTGGAGTTTTTATTTGACTGAAAAACTACCCACTGCACTTGGTGTAATCAGTAGGATCTTAAAATTGCAATACAATTTTTAAGAACAAATTAAATAGCAAGCCAAGTCTTCAGGTTTAAATATTTAAAATAAGAGATCACTGAGATGACTACCTGGCATCCCACATAGACTACCATCTCCTTCTTCTCTTTGCCAGTGGTAGCAATGTCATGTCTCCTTCTGAGCAAGTTTTTCTGTCAGTGTCAAGGACCATTTTCATATGATGTTCATAATAATAATAATAGATTTCACTGTGTTTTCTACCTGAAGAAAGTCTCTCTCTATATATGTATGTATATAAATCTGGTTGAATACTACTTCAAATTTTTCTCTCTTACAAGAGTATTTTTAAAAACAGACAAAAAAAAACCTGTATAAAAAGGGGCAAAGCCTTCATGGTAAAATACTCAACCCATGAGATATAGGAAACAACTTCATGTCCTGTGTACTAACTCCCAGGTCTACCAATTATATCTTCCTTCCGCCAGATACATCTGTTATTCTTGCAAAATGAATTAAATACAAACTTAGAGCACAGAAACAAACAAGAAATGGGAAAAATGCAGAGATTTTCTGATAGAAATTGCTCTATTTGGCTTGAAACCAAACCACAGCCTCTTTTCACTATAGTAGGTCTCATTTGTAAGAAAGCTTCAAGAGTGTAGCCTTCAAACAAGATATGGAAACTAGAAGTTCAGCCCCACTTCCCCTGTAAATGTATTCACATTCACCTTGCTAATGGGTCGCATCACTGGCAAATTTGCCCTAACCCCTTCACTACTGATGTTCTGTGAATACCTGGGGATACATGGGAGGCTGGAGGTACTCATGCTCCTCTTACCTGAAGCTCTTGCATGGCACAGCTTTTGCTGGAGCACAAGCAGAACCTAGATGTGCTGTATTTCAGGAAAGAGTCCTGCCTTCAGACTGAAGAATCATTTAATCTTTTTTTTTTCTTTTTTTTCCAAATAAGTCTGTGTATTTTGCAGATAAATCCATAAAGTTTTGTTTACAGTCTGTCATTTAGAAAACAGGATTTCTGTTTTATGTTGTCACTATTTCTTCTAATTAATATTTGGCTGTGATGTTTGAACATACTCATTAACAATTTGGACACAGATCCCTAAAGTGAAGAAAAGTTTATAGAACTACCTTGAAAAAAAGCTGTCATAGCTTTAGCTTTTTCTTTCACATGACTTCCTCTCCCTACCTCCCCACCCTCCCAGGAAACAATAGGAATTTGGTCATTCATCTGAGATTTTGTTAGATCTTATTGAGTTACAAAAATCTGTAAATCCGATACAAATTGCTGTAGCACCTGCATAGGTCGTCTGTACAGCTCAAGTGTGTTAAGAGTGATGTATCTCAGGCTTTGAGCTTTTGAAGGAGCAGCTGTGAATTTAGTCTATTTAAGCAAAATAATTAAAACACAGTTCTTGCAACACTCTGCAATGATGAAGGTAATTTTTTTTGTGGAAAAAAGACAAAGTGGCCCAACATATAGTACAGGGAAGCAGGTGGATTTCATCTTGGCAAGTCTAAAGGTGTTCTTATGATTTATATAATCTTTCTTGCCTCTTTTTCTATACTAAGAGGTACCCTCCACATTTTCACTGATAAAAGCATTCACTTGAGGGAAAGGGATTCCCCAGATTTTCTTATTCTGTCGCTTCCTCAACCAGCCAACCAGTATTAACAAATTCTTAAACACTAGGAGAACTCCAGTTTGGGGCATTCAATAGATTTCTTTTATCACTTCCTTCCTCTCTCCCATACCTTTACCAGGCATGGCATCAAGACTTTTTAATAGTCTATTTGCTTACTTTAATTGATTTTTTTAGATGATCCTGATCCAGCTATAAAATTATGTGTTGGTAGATCACACTTCTTTGTAACATTTTTCTTTTATCCTCTGGTTAATTACCTATCTGGAGCAGGGAGTTAGGTGACCAAACAAATGTGCTTTCTTACTTAATGGTACACCAACTGAGAGAAATACAGATAATAGCTGTTTAAGAGTTTAGAGATCAGACACTGTTTTCTAAGTAAAGATTCTGCCAGCAAAGACAGAAACGAGAAAGATCTATAGGTTTTTCTTTACAGTTAACTAAACGTGTACAAGTTTTTGGTTTGTTTTGTTTTATTTTCTTGGTTTTGTCTCAGGAAAATCAATACAGTTGCATGATGAAAATTTGCTCACTGGTACATTTTTATTTCTTCTCCTCCCTTCCACTCTTCTGTATGAAATATGGCCACATTTTTCATTATCCATTTCAGGTCCTTCAAGCTTCAGAATAGCTCTCTGATACAACAATTAATAGTCAATTTAAATATAAATATCAGGTTATCTGCAGTTTTGGCTAGAATCGTTGATTTAATTTCCTAATGACAGAAGAATTAAGTAAAAGGCCCTAAGTAGGAACGCAGGCAACCATGTGAAACCATGTGCCAAATTGATATTTCAGCAGCTCTGGTAACTTAATAGGATGGCGGCCATGGGATGTCACAAAGCTGAATGATAAATCATCGGTCTGCTCCTTTCCTACTTCTTCTTTAAAATTATTTTTCTATTGCAAAATTAATTGGCATTTGTGTTAACAGTGTCATCTTTAGTAATGTTTAAATTAAGAAACTCACAATGTTACTAAATGTTGTGAAAAAATAAAACAAATCATCTTGTACAATAATCAGGCAGATAAAGGGGGCTGGAATCCATTTCACATAGAGCCAATCCAAGTCTGACACATCATTTTTACTCATTCATGGCAGGATACAGAACTCAAGTATGGCATAGGCCTATAAACAAGGAGAATTTCACAAAAGAGGAGTAAATTGGAAAAGTAGGCTTAGAATATCAAAATGCTGATAGAAAAAGAACAAATACATCTGAAGGCTGAAATAAACTTCTGGTTGCCATGACGATTTTGGGGAGAAAGGGTAGAAACACAAAGTAGTCATGAGTCTCCTGTGAAATATTCATGGTCATATATGTTTTCAAGTGATTAAAAAGGGTCAGTGAGACTTTAATAAGAAAATCAATGTCATTTATGCATATAGATTAGATTTTATGTTTTCAAATGAACAGAGAAATTCTTGAAATGAATTAACAGCTGTGCAGTTAAATTATCTCCCATTACACTCAGTAGCAGTTTTATCCGATTTTAGAAGGACCCAAAAAATCATCTTCCTTCCTGAAAAATATCACTGGTCCAACGCAGCCTTAACAAAAGTTGTCAATTTTCTCCCATCCTTGTAGTGCACTAAATATTGACAGAACTGTAGATATTTCAGCAAGTAAAATCCAACTTGCATATACTTTGCCATACTCCCTTACTCTAGATTTTGTTCCAGAAAACTAGTACAGAAGGGATATTTTTCCATTTCTTTTTGCTTGACCAAAAGACAGTCTTTTCAGATTGTCTTGAATATCAAACAAGCTGGGAACGGTCCCTGGTAGCAATGGTGCAGCTCTATTCCAACCTTAGGTTTTTAAAACAGGTTATGTATTATTTGTTTGTAGTGCTTATAACATGGAGGAAAAAGCTGTACCTAAAATATAGACAGTGTAACTCCTGAACAACACTAAGAATCAGGATCAGTACTCTGAAAAGGATTTGTTAAGCAGTATATGGGGGCAATATACCTTGTAGAACTATGCTGCTGTTCTTCTTCTGTGTATTACGATTTCTAGTGCTTTTCCGCTGTGCCTAAAGAATCTGGTTTTGGACAAACAAATGCCTTTGAAAGTTAATGCAGGTGACGTATTTAGAAAATTACACTCTCAGGTACAGAAACAGGGTGGATAGTCTATAAATGAGATGGGTACCTTCCCTGAAGAATTTCTGTCCCAGAACTCATTTGCAGGTTTGCAACAAGCTTTGTGTAAAGGGAGCACACATTGTTTCTGCTGCAAGAAGAAACCAGAGACTGGACTGTGAGGATGTACATCTCACTAATGTATAATTGCTGAATGTATATCCCAAGCCCTGCCCACCCATCCCCACAAAACCAGACAAATGAACTAAAGAAATCTGAGTTTCCCTAACACTGTATCTCTAGGTGGTTGTGACATTTTAATAAGTGAGGGAAAAAATAACCTTGTAAAATAGCCATAAGAGTACTTTCTATACCAAAAGTAATAAAATATACCAGTTAAGAAGGTTAAACTTTCAGAGACTTTTCCAAAGGTTAAAAAATACAGTTGGAGCTGGTGATCCCTGTGTGAATTAAAAAGACACTTGTGTTAGTAAAAGAGATACCTAATGCATCCAAAATAGCTGAAGTTATTTGAGACATTAATTCTTTCTTCAGATACTCTAATGACTGTATAAGAATGTTCTCTGAGTAGTAGAAAACTTAAAAATTTTCAAAGAAATATACCCTATCATTTATTATGAGTGAGGTAATCCTAAATAAACAGAATAATTCAAAATGTGAACAAAAGAACCGGAGACTTAACCTTACTAAAAGGTCAAATTCTGCCTTCAGATGCATGAACTTTGAAGGAATGCTCATGGGCAGAGTTTAGGCCCTCATGTACATAGTACAAATTTAGCAAATATATATTGAACCTATGACTCTGTAAAGAGATTTCAAAGTCATGTGTGTTAACTATGCTGCATGGGGAACAGGCCTTTGTGAAAGAACTCAAGAGGATTGAAAGTAATTCGCTCTTGGAGGTAACGATAGTCCTGAGGATTTCTGACAGTTTAAGGTGACATGACTGAAATAATTTATTAACATATAACTTACAGTTACATTGATGAAAATAATTTGAGTGTGGAATTATATGGACAGTTGCTGGTGCTCTGACATTAAGTTTATCCAATTTTCCTTTGCAATCTACCATTTTCAGTTGCATATCGTATCACCAGACTTCAAGACTGTGGATTGAATAAATTGATACGTGGCTTAAAATTTATTTTTTTTATTATTATTATTTTTAGGGTTCAATAAAACTGTAAAGGATTTTAATTTTTTTATGTTTGGGGGAGCAAGGTTAGCAACAGATGCTGTAGGTAATTCTACCTGTTTTGTTTGTTTGTTTGTTTTTTCCATTACTCTTTAAACTTGTGAAAAGTGTATCATATTTGGCAGGAAAGGTCTGCAGTCCAAATGGTGTGTTACTAGAAATCTTTCCCCACCCAGCTTTATTTAAACAACTAGAAATTGCTATTTAAAAACAAACAAACAAACAAACAAACCAAACAAAAAAAAAGAACCCCCCCAAAAAAAACAAAACCAAAAAACCCCAAACAAACAAAAAACACCCACAAAACACACAAACAAACAAACAAATCAAAAAAGCAACCCAAAACCTCTCAAAACCAGAAACCCAACCAAAAAAGCACACAGGGAAGGGACAGTTGCTCTTGTGTGTTGAGTAAGAGCATTTAAAGTGTTCCAACACTGATTTTTGAGATGGATGTTCAGTTTCCTCAACCACCTGGGAGGAATTAAGACCCACATCCTAGGAAAATGCTTTAGGCAAAAAGCTTTGAACAGTTTTTGTGTAGGAAACTAGGGAAGAAATAATTAATATCTCCATTTGAAACTCTTCCATTGTGCAGTGAAAATGAGCATAATTTTCTAGTCTGCTGTGTAGGGCACTCAACAAATGGAGGTTTGTAGGTCCCAATCCCCGGTTCAAAGCCTGGTTATGTAGTTTAGTGAATGACCTTCTCCATAAAAAATACATAGCCAGTCACTGAAGCCTAGGCATATTTGTTGGTTCTTGCCAGAGCAACAGCAGCTGGTAATCAATCTCCTCTGATAACTGAAAAAAAGAGAATGTGGGTTCCATCCAACATAAAAGTAAATCCTGTGACAGCCAGAAAGCCATTGAATATAAAGGAAGTAGGGAAATCTATTTCCACACAAAACCTACAGCGAAGTGGTAGCTGTCATTATGGGGCTGTAGGGACGATGAGGGAGAGAGAAATAAAAGGAGAGGTTTTGGACTCTTATTGTTCCAAGAGGCAACCAGAGGCTGGTGGGCAGGTAAGCAGGGTTTCAGAATTTCAGCCTGGGGTACTTAGATGCATTAGTTTGAGGGATTTAAATACTTATTTTCCTGATAAGTCCCACTTTAACTTCCTAAAAAATGGTTCTATATAAACAGTTAGAAATGTAAGTCTCATTGATTTTAATGGGAATGAAGTTTCCAGATTCCTGTCTGTGCTGGGGTGACCATCAGCTTCTGGTTTTATTTCCTGTGTGGAGAAGTCCCACTTTTGCTCCTCCTCGACACGCACATTGTGGACCCTAGTGAAGTTATTAAGTCATTTGTCCCTGAAATGGAAATCAGAATGGAAGTGTAATGTCATTATACTCTTTTTCACACGTCTCATCTGAAATTGTGTATTCATTTTTCATTATCATCCATTCACAGCAAATGAAGTTAGATGAGTTAGGTGCTCCACTTTTGGTCTCCAGTATCTTAGATTTTATTTAATATAGTGGTGTTACTCAATGGCTCTGGGTGTACTTTAGGATGCTCATTACCTTGCAATGGTTAGCATTAGCAGAGATTCACTTGTCTGCAGAGCTGAAAACCTTTATTGACAGATAGTAATGACATTAAGACTTTCTTTTTAAAAAATGCATGCAGCCAATGTGTTTTAGCAATGTAGTATATCAATCAAAGCTATACACAAATTCAGGTTCAGCTGAATAACACCACCCTTAGAGCACAAATCCTTCTTTAAAACATAAAGAAACCAAAGGAAAGTTCTTTGTAGAGATCCATGTGTTGATTTAAGAACCTTTAAATTGTGATGGTGTTTTACTTGCTATGTATTCTTATCAAGATGAAGAAATACAAAGAATTTTTTTTTCTTTTATTGCATTTTTTTCATTTTAAGTCCCCACCAGAGACCAAGGTAGATATTTCTAGTATCATATAGTATGATTTTGACATGGGACAATAGTGTGGTAAGAATTGTATAATACGTGACGGGCCTAACTAGGTATTAGACAAGATTTTATGCTGTTAATAGAATCCTATTACCTTATGATACTATAGACTTATATCCTGGCGTTAGTATATTATTTCTTACCATGGATTCTTTCTTTGACAGAAATATCATAGCTTGTACTTAAGCCTGCCTTCTGCTATCATAAACATTCATATGATCACACATTTAATCAAGCAGAAAAACAGAGTCCATTCTAGAAAGTAATTATGAAAGTTAGTCTGTTGAGACTTTTACTGATTTAATTTTAATTTGACTCTGCAACCCCTTTGGTTTACCATATAGACACATGAATGCATGAACACCATCTTTTAGTTAGTAGCATTGGAGGCCTCCAATACTTCTGATTTCATATTTTAAAATATACTTTTATTTGTTTATCCTTGAGGTATTTCATTTCTGAAAAATTTGAAACGTGTTGTGACAGAAAAATGGTACTATTTCCTTGTCAATAGCTCAGTCATTTCACAGGAAAAATAAAATGTCATGAACTGCTAGTCATTTTAGTTTACAGAATCAATATTTTTCAAGCAGCTTCCCAGTTCTATGTAATAATAATGTATTTCATTGTGTTCTACCACCTGAAAGTCCCATCTCTATATCATCTGTGAAAAGACGAAAACGCCTCCAGCTAATACTGTAGTCACTATACTATTGAATTATGAATTTTGCTTTCAAACACACAAACTGCTAACTTTGCTTATGTGAGTAATATTAACCAAAAACTACATAAGGAATCAAGTTTCACTCAGGTTCACTAATAAAAGAACAAATAGTAGGAAGGAATAAAGGAGGGAGACTAATGGGAGAACCCTGGGTCAGGAATGGGCACTGCTGAGAGATTTCAAATCACTTACCAGCAATTTATAAAGTAGCACACCTTTGAGAATGTATGGAAAGACCTTGTCAGATTTTTCAATTGTCAGTGTAATCAGGATGTAAATGTAGGCAATAATATTATGCATAAAAACTTCTAAATCAGCAATGCAGTCTAGAGAGAGAGTAATTACAGCTTCAAATTTCAGTTCAAAAATGTGGCTGCCACTGCTTAGTCACATGGAGTTATTCTTGAAATATCTATAGGAACCTACAAACTAAGCTCCTAAAAATAATCTGAAAAAAATATTTAGTGATTTTTTTTAAAATGCAAACAAGCAAGCAAAATCAAGTGATTCCTCGCTTACAGTACATTTTGTAGGTCACTGTGCAGGGATTCCAATGAAATACATTTGTTTCTTACACTGATTGGGGTCTTCAGATAAATTAAAACCACAGCCCATAATTGGAATTATGGAGTATGACACTTTCTTTAGTGCCTTTTTTGTTTTTCATGCAATGTCTATCTAAGATAAATTATATACATAAATAAGGATTGAGTTCTGAGTCTTACACCTCCCATTAAAGTTTCCTCCCTATTGGTCAGAAGAAAAAAAAAAAAAGCATAATTTTTCTCTGTTTTAGTTCAAGGAACTTCCTTTCTTTCGGCAGAGCCACGTAGTTTTTAAAAAGGGGTGCTTTTTAATCCCTTCCTGCTTTCCTCATCTCCATCCTTGTCTACAGCTTGATGATTACAGCACACTTCTGGGAAGCAGCAGACGTGGGTTCAAGTCCTGGCAGACTGAAGTGAGAATAAAATCAAGTCTTCCACCTCCTGGAAAAGTGCACTAACCACTAAGCTATTATGAAAATGAGCTGGTGGTAGCAGCAGAATTTGAAAAGAAAGCAGCAGCTGCTACAGTATTGTGTGAAGTGCTTGATCTTGTTACTATGTGTAAGGGCTTCTCTGAAAAATACCACAAGGTCAAGCCCCTGAGGGGACTTGCACACAAAAGTGTTAAGTTTCTGAATTCTGGTCAGGCACAGACATTTATATGACAACACATATCTCAGCAATCTCAAGTTTGAAGGATCTAAAGCTATATTCAGGACAAAAAGTTTCGGGTACTTAAGGAGTGCTTAAGAATAAAAAAATAGGTAAAAATAAGTTGTTATGAAAATTAGATGTCACTAACCTCAGGTGGATGCTTGAGTTTTCAGGATCACAGTTTTTGACATAGACTACCATATTCTATCTAGCTAATTCAGGGTCTATATACATAGGAGGAAGGGAAAGGGGGCAGGTGGGGTTAAATCTGTGCCATTGTTTTATTCTGGAAACAGGTTCAAATTGCTTGCAAAGGTGTTACCCGAAGTTAGCTAAATTCTCAGATTTCATGACCCAGCTTGCAACTTGATGGAATAAACCATTTCTGTGTATTTTATTAATTTGATTAAAGTGGTTGATCAAGCAAATATTTACCTAAACAAGCATATTAGAACAATTAATTAATCTAATTAATGACAGAACAATTTTAATCGAGGGCACAGTGAAGATTGAGCCAATAAATGACTATTTTCAAATATCTGAAACTTCAGATAGAACAGGTAATCACTGAATTATGGGTTTGACATAAGATGAGGTTATTTTATGCTAAGGTTGCTTTAGGAAATAGAATTCAGTGTCTTTAAAACCGGGGAACAAACAATACCAGTCACTGCAGTTACAATTTCCTACTACAGAAAAAGCAAAGAAATATGCAAGATGTATGTGTTCTTTGTTTAAGTGTCTGCTCTGAGCTAATCTACTTGACAAAGGTTTTAGATTCTTAATCAAAGAATTGTCTACTCTTTCTAGCTGTGCTAGTTAGTCATTAAAAAATATTATTTCCTTCTAAAAAAAAATTATTTAAGCAATACCATTTTTTAACTCCTGTGTCAATTTATTTATTGGCAGATGTATTTGTTTTAGAAAACTACAAATGGTGTTTTTCTCCTACATACCTGCATTTGTGCGTAGCTACACAAAAAAGAAAACCTGATTAATGTAAGGTTTAAGCTTCTGCTTTGTTTCTATTAGGAACTGGAACTCAGCTTGTTGATGTCGAAAACCTGTGCATGGAAGTTTGATTGGAACTCCTATAAAAGGTTTTTGGTAACAGCCAGATTATCGATACCAACAAGACAAATCTTGTATCTGTTTCTCCTCTGGATGTTATGCCAGAAGAGGGAAGAGGCACACAGACATTGTCATGGGGAGCCTGGGTGGGGTTGTTACCAGAAGAGAATCAGTCCACAAAGCAACGTGTCATCTCAAGTTTATAGACTTGGCAGGACAGGGAATAGCAGTAGCAGGAGAATAGCCATTCCCATTCCCTAATGCACAAGCACACATGCAAATCAGAAACCCAGTTCCTCCAGGACAGTTTAGCCCAGTACAACTCAATTCAGGGGAGCAGGACACTCTGCGCTTCTGAAGTGTCAGGTTTGCGGCTGACAATTCACCCCTTCTTTGTACATAGCAGTTCTTCCTCAGGCACCGGTTTCCACAGATATCCCTGAATTCTGCCTCACTCTTTTGAACTATTTATTAACTCTTCTTAACTATCTATTGATTTCTGTGGTAGTTTGTCAGCATAAACTACCAATGGCTTTGTAGTTCTACACCACCAGGCCAACCTGCAGTTGCCACGGTTATTTTTATCGCCCTCTGGCTTCCACCAAAAATGTCACAACAAAGAAAATGTTACCTTTGTTATTCAGCTTCTTTGAGATCAATCTGGTTGGTTTGAGCTTGGCAGCTGCAGTCCTTCATCTGGGTAGCAGCCCCAGGTAGTTTGAATCAGGTTGCTGCTGTCCAGAGAAATCCCTTCTGTTATTCCAATGAGAAATCCAGGTTTACCCTTTCAAGGTTTAGGGACACCAGGCTGCAGACTGTTTGTCTATGGGGATATAGTTTTATTTAACAGACTGTACATGTGATCTGGGCAAACAGCATCATATATAGCAAAATGATAACTCCTTTTACGAGCAGTCCCTTAAGCCAGATGGCAGACAATCCCTGAATGAACAGGGATTGCATAATTCTTTTCATGCAGGCTTCTTCTTCTTATGTGTCAGGACAACACAAAATCACAGCTTGTCCTCTCTACTTCACAGGAAAACTAATTATTCAACACTTGATAGCACCCACTCTGACAGAAAAAAACAATACATATTCCATTTCTCCATTTTACATATGTGTTATTTTTTCTGCAATAATTTGCAAATTTAGACTTAGTAAATGCAGAAGACATTTATGACAGTAAAATAAAGGTTTGGACCTACATTTTCTATGCTTGAACACAGTTGGAAATCTATTTCAAAGAAATTCAGGAAATCCTGTTAAAATGCTGAAATAAAATTATTCTGAACTATTTAAATTTAGACAAAAGGTACTGTTTTGTATTTCTTACCATTGTATTAGAAACTCCCTTTAATAATCTTCTGTTTATTAAGAAGTTATTAAATATTTGCCAAATCAATTAATTAAAATATTTATATTAATTTAAACTAATTACTATGAATATTTTAATGGTTTCCTACCTTAGAACTGATTTAACCATCAAAGGACATTAGTATATTTGTATACTAAGCATTTTACTAGTCAAATAACAATGAAACAAAAGGCCTGCATTTAAATTTGCTACTCCTCAACTAAAGGATAGGTTTCTTTAACCATTTAAAGAACCAAACATTTTTTCTTAGGGAAGTAGAAACATTATTTTTTCATGACAAGCACCTCCTGGAAATTATTTTACAGAATAGATGGCTTTGATGTCAAAGAATGAAGAATTTAAAGTGTTTATAAAAGAAATCAGTTCTAGATGGCTGTCTCTAAGTTTCAGAGTAAAAAATAAGGAAGGCTTTTTTTTTCCTATTTCTGTGACTCTGTTGTAGACAGAGGCATCTATCCCCATTTTGAGAAAATAATTTATGGTTGCAACTTCATCAGTTGATTCCTACACTTAGTGTATATTTATAGCTTACATCTAAAAACTCTCAGCAAATACCTAAATAACATAAAAGTCAACATAAATAATGCAAATATATATACATTACAAACTGCATTACAGAGATTCTCTGATATTTTGGGGAATCTGTATGGAAAAAGTACATGAGTACTCTTTGAATTTTGAGTCTCACTATGTCTCTAAATCATACCCAGACTCTGCTTAGAGGATAGAGTTGATTTGGATTTTCTACTGAATTTAATTTTTTTCATCTCCACATGACACTATGGAGGTGTAAAATGAAAATTGTTGTGATAGTTAATGGGAAGATCTGGAATTATAACAAATTTTATCTTTTTATGCAAAACATCATCTCAATGCAGTTTATCTTCAAGAAGGTTGGTTAAAAGACAGCTAAAAGCTACGCAGGCTTTGTAGTAATAGTAGTAGTGACAGTAGTTTGTATTAGTTCTCAAAGTTCATTTTAATATGAGAAAGGAGGTACAGCTCTTTAGAGGTCTTTGACAAATACAAAGAACAATTACAAGCACTAACAAACATGGTAATGAAATGCATATAGGTTTTTGTTTATAGAAATAAAAAGGAGTATTTCATTTTAGAGCTCTTGAAAAATATGTGTTTCCAATATCTTTAAAACATGGTAACAGAGGTCTAGCAAGGGCATTAACTACCAGTAAGAAAATGAGTCAGTGATTCTGGTCGTCCACATCTCCTAGGATAAAATATTTCTTTTTCATGGAAGAGGACCTGGCAGAGAGTCTGAAGGTGCCCATGAGATATTTCTGATGTCAAGAAAAACATTGTTGTGTCTTACAGGATCCATTTAAAGCTGTTGCAAGGAGCAAAATGGAGACAAAGAAAGAAGGGTGAGTAGGTCTACAGAAGGGGAAACCTGATAAACGCTAACGTACCTCATGCAATGTCCTTCTCTGTCTAACCTCTCCACTTGGAGAATTATGAATCTGCACATCAAATAAGTTTTAATCATCAATTAATCTCTTTTTGGAAAGTCAATAAAATTCTTTTTATCAAAAAATTTTCACTGACATAAACACTTAATAGTAACTTATATAATTGTGTATATATAATATAATGGATGTTGCCATCCATTGCCATATACAGTAAATATCAAGACCAGGTCCTGCATCTGCAGAACCTCAGATAATATTGTAATCTCAGCCCAAAGTATAATGGCCTGCATATTTATTTTATTCTTATTTTCCTGTAAACATGCAATGATTTTTCTATTTTCACTTGCCTACACAAAATATATATTACCTTATACTCACAATTTAATTTCAGAATAAGAAACACAAAATGTAAGAAATTTGCTCATCATGACCAACATGAAAAATGTTAACTGAACTTTAACTTGGTCAGCATTTTTTTCCCTCCCCTGTAACAAACATGAAGTGTCATAAGCCTGATTCTTGCCCTGAAGTAAAGCTGACACTTTTAGCTCTCTGCCCAGTAACAGAAAAGAAGGGGGCAGTGGTTTTTTAAGTACAACTGTTCTGGTGATGTAAGTAATGAGAAAACTGGGTTGCAAGTGTCAGTAACCAGAGGGGTGTGTTCAAACCCAGATCACTGAATTCTCAGAGTGTGTCTTAACTAACAAACCCCTGGTGAAGATGGGATCACATTTCTTTCCCTATGTCTAACTGGCAATATGCCATTGTGAAAAGAATATAGGACCTAAAAGACCAGAGAGTGAATAAGTGATTTAGTAATCTAGGGAGGCTGTTGAGGGCACTGCTCACTTCCTCATTCTTTTTCCATCATCCTAATATGCACTTAAATACTTACTCTCCTCTACCTGCTCCCAATTAAAAGAAAATGATGACTCTGATACAATGATGTTGTAAATGTCACAGTACTGTAGGATTTCAGCAGTTCTGAATTTTTTAGCAGCTTAGAAGCTCTCCAGAACAATTTCTGATTTGCATTTCATCACTACATTAATGGAGGAACAGCAGTAAGCTTGCGAATTAAAGCTTGCTGGAATAGGGATTTTGTGCACAAGATTTCAAATCTCTGGTGAATGGCTTGCTGCAGCTCTACAAATCATTCTGTCAAAGCAAGTTGTGCTGTTAAAATACGCATTTAAAACAATGTTCCCCAAATATGTAATATGGAGGTAATTGAAAAACCCAAAGTGCATACAAATAATTGGAAAGAGTGAGCAGTAAGGGAATAAGGAACCAAATAAAAAAAACAAACCAACCAACCGAAAAAAAAAAAAAAAAGAACAAGGGAAATATAAATAAACATTACTGTAGAAAGAAAAAAATATAATTTACTTTATCACCAACTGAAAATAAACCACATATTTTGGGGCTTAACTTCTCACCTATTCTGCACACAGTGCTATCTACTGAGATGTGATGGGGAATCATGGGGAAAAATAAAGAAAACTTTATGCCTTATAAGTCTCACACTGAAATGCTATGAGAAACGTGTGATCTGCAAATGCCCAGAAAATACCCAGCTAGAAGCTCTTCATTTCATTAAATGGCATCATTGATTTCCATGAGAAGTTACAACTAAAAGAAAAAATAGAGGCCAATGACAAATACTAATCCTATAACAATTTTTTAAATCAAGGAATTAAATAATAAAAAAAGAAACTTTGGTAGTGTAGAAACTCACACCAAATGAGTTTGTAATATTTATGAACCCTGCAATAGGCTATGCTGTATCAGTATACTAAAGAGACTTACCTGTTCAAGTATTTATCAAAATGAGCAGCATAAGCTAGTATGTTTGCATACCTCTGGCTCTCATCATAAATGCTAAGAAAATAAACTGGAATTAGTTTTCTCTCCTCCGCACCCCCTAAGTGTAAATCTCTGTCTTAATAAGCAGGGGACATAATTACTAAAATCAGCTTGAGATTTATAGGTTCATATTTTTAAGATTACAAAATGTGTACTGAATATCCGGTTCAACTCTCTATATAACTAAGAGCACAAGCTTTTAGGTGAGATAAAGATGCTTATTAAGGGTTCTGTTGAGTAGATCTGTTTCCATTAAACATCTGGGCCAACATGGATCCCTTCTTCATATGCATGGAAAGGAAAAGAGAAAATCTTAATAGAACAGCATGAGCAGTGTTTTTTTATGGATTCAACTGAAATTTAAAAAACAAGCAAACAAACAAACAAACAAAAAAACCCACCAAAACCGAAAAACAAAACCACCTTTCTTCGTTGAAAGGAAAAAAAGCTATCTATACATACCAATGAATTTATACTGAAATTCCCTTCTGTCCCACATGTATGTTTGATGCCTCATTTAAAATTAAATAAATACATTGAATTAATTTAATCCTTTGTGACCTTTTATCCCCAGAGTTCTTAATCGAATGTCTCGATTAATAGGTCTTCATATGACCCTAAATTATATTGTTCAAATCTTGCCTTTTTCCTCATTCTCTTTAAATATAAATTAATTCCAGAGCAAAAAGGAGTATTACCAAATGTTTTCCCATCCTCTAAGACAAGCCTTATGCCTTAAAACAAGCTTAGTGGAATACAGACAACGTAATTTCTGAAATTTTTATTACAGTCACTTCAGCAGAATTGTGGGATAAATTTAGTTAAAAGTAAAGCATCTGCATTTTTCTCCCTATCCTCAGGGCCACGTATTTCATATATCATATATTGAGTAGTTTGGTTCTCAAGATTTTAAACCAAAGATGGGCTCTTTATGTTTGGTTGGTCTTGTTGGTTTCATGCGTGTTGGAAGAGTTGGCATACTACATTTTCCTTTTGAAGAAAATAATATGATTAGAAGATATAACAATAATTTTGTCTTCTCCATCTGGAAATAATTCCACTTCAATCACTCTGTGGAAGTCCCAGTCCCTCACTATAATTTAGGATTGATTCTCTTCTATGCATGTAGAAAATAATGCCTTAAAAGTTTCAGGACTTCTTCCATCTGTTTCATTCACACTGATAAAAAGGTGTAAAATATCAAAGGAATATGTCCTGTTTGCTTTTTCATATCAACCAAAGCTGCATTTTTATTAAAATCACAGAACAAAACTTGCATGAAATTATTTTTACAGAACCTACATGCAAACCTGTGGATCTTGTAATGACCCAAAATTTTAACACGTTTAATTGATCACTTCCAGATGAAGCTATACACAGGAATGTATTATTGACAACTAAACTATTGCCTTTTTTTCTTCAGTGCAGTAACTCCACCTGCTTAACCATCTATTGAATACTGCAAAAGAAGGCAGAGTATTTGCATAACTCTTGTAGGCATTCATAACCTTCAGATACGACAGTTAAGCATATTTTAGTCATGGCAATATAATTTTAACTCACAATTCTCTCTTTCTCCTCCCCTCTTTTTTTCCTTTTTACACAAACGATAACCATGATCATATTAGTTTATTTATTTCTTTGTATATTCACATAAATTTATATTCCTATTTAATGTAGAGTTAAAAAGTATTTTAAATGTAGCATGAGGGAGAATTCAAATATGGAAAGAATTAGAATGAAATGTGAGGGGAAAAAGAAGTACTCCTATGAATAGTTAATTGATTAATTGATGCATTTCCAGAGAGGAAAGGAAGCATAATGAATATTAATGACTGTGGACTATGAATTGAATCCATTACTCTCTTTCCCAGAGGAGCAAAAGTATTTGAACCAATGTTGGCAATGTTTGCCAAGGGTTTTGGTTTTGTGTTTTGGGGTTCTTTTACCTGTCTTTCTGTGCAATGTACAGTTTGTTTATCTCTTCAGATCATTCGTTCTTGAAATTTTTTTGTAAATGAAGAAGAAAACAACCCTAAAACACTATGAACTGAAAAGTAGAACACACAGTCAAAAAGAAATGAAGGAAAATAAATCTTTTCTTTGAGTACCATAAATTATGTCTCCTGATCATCATACAGAGTCTTGGATCTCAAGATAGCAGCCTTAGAAATGATGTATGGGTTTAGATAATGATTTGGGGTATTGGGACACACTACGAAGCTCAATGAAGTCCCTGCTGTAGCAGTTAAGTGAGGAATTTAGATCATCAATGATATTTTGTTTCATATAATAGTGATTGGAGTTAGGTAAACTGTGGTATATTAGCAGTACTAGGGAAAACTCTCCCCATTCAGAGTGAAATCATGTTTCAAAGTTTGGGGTTTTTTTTTGCTTATCTAATTTTTTCTTTTTTGCTGTAATTAACAAAGTAATAAACTGTTAATAAAATTAAATATAAAGAATATTTGTCATAATTACAAGCTTTTTTAATAATTTCAAATAAAATTTATGAACATTTTGAATGTAAAAATATTTGTTAAAAATTGCTGTACTTTTCAAATGTCCACATTCTTGATTTTAAATGTTTTAAATTTGTATACTTTCTGGAAGCAAAAAAGTTAAATGAGTATATACTTGCTGAAAGTATTTCACATGCTTTCCATTGTGATTCTCACACTGTAGAGCAACATCCTTCAAAAAAGGGGAAAACCTTTCTTATTTTAAGACTAAGAAATGTTTCCTTAACGCCATGGAGAATCAATAGTTCTTAGTCTTAAAATAAGAAATACTTACATCGGTTTGTGGGTCCTTCTGACTGATACCTGGGCTGTCTTACAGTAGGCAGCTTTGCTATCAGCTTTGACATGTTTTGAGAGAAAAATATCACCTACTTATAGTGAAACATAATAAAATACAGGTAGTATTGTATTTCAGTTTATCCCTCAACATAAAATCTTTCTGAAGTTTTGCTTAATTCATTGTTATCTTTGCTTTCTCCAACTGCAAAATTGACATCTTCCTAGATGCTGCTTGAATTTATCTTCTGGACTTGCTGACTTCTTTTTCAGTTGAAGAACAGTGTGTCCTCAGGACAGCTGGTCACCAAGCTGAGCAACCCGTGAAGTGAAGCTATTCCCTTATTCCCTGTCAGAGAGCTTTTTTGACTGTAATATAGACATTTCTGTAGTTATTCTTCATACTTCCCTCAAAATGTTAATTGAGAGAGATAATAGATAGTAATGATTTTCCACTGTATGGGTGCATCATCAAATATCAAAGTCCATAAAATAAGAACTATCATCAGACTCAAAATGTGAAAGGCACTCTGAAGATAAAGAGTCTTCCAGAAGTGTTTGGTGTTGAAAATACTTTGTCGGATGTAGAGTGCATACAAATGATTGAATAAGCCATAGAACCAAGCTAGAACCTAGGCATGTCATATAATTGTTATTTTATGTATATCTACTTCATCCCTGTTCTACACATTATCTGGAATTTAGAGCCATGTCTCTGAACATTCACTCATCTTTCAGTAATTTCACAAATTTCACAGGTACCACGAAGTGAATCCCTATTCATATCCTGATCCATCTGACAGGTGAACTGGCAGGTAGGTTAAATCAGATCTAAGCCCAAGTAGAACCTACAAAATGAACCTTTTTTTTACCTTGGCCCAGTTATAGTGTGAGTGGGGACGAGCTGACAACAGTCAAGTTTTCCCCAATACACAGCTGCCTCCAAGGCTGACAGTAGGTCTCATGCCTTCCTCCTAATCAGCCAGTAACTCTGGGAAAAGTACAAAGGGAAACAGAGGGAGAACTGGACTGAGTGTTCTCCCCTGACCACAATTTCTTCAGTTTTTGGCATTGCCTGGTCTGAACACTTACATCTTAAAACTCCTGCTGTCTGTATAAAATCCACTAAGTCTTGAAAAAGAAAGAATTTTCTTCACTTGTAAGGAGGTGCATTAATGCTGGGATATTGCTGGCAGTGAATTTAACATTGCTTTGACAATGTCAACACCAATAAAGCATCTAGTTTATTGTTTGGCTGCAACAAGTGCATGCTTAGTCATCTGGCTACAACAAAATCTCTCTCATTTTTCTGTTGTGAGGAAGATAAGCCTGAACTAAGCATGTAAACTGAAGACAAATATTCACCAAATGTTCACTAAGATTTTTTAGAAAAAGTAGGTAACCAACTGTCTGTGTGACAGGGCCAAAGACTTGGCCTTCCATATGGGCAATCTTGAATAAACTGTGCAGAACGCTCTTTAGTAAAGTTCTCGATTTTATAGCGCCTAATTATCAACCCTTGCTTTACTGGTGTCTTGTGTTCCCTAGGTGGAACATTCCTTGGTAACATTGTTACCATTTTTGCTGGTAACAATGTTACCTTGGTGTCTTCAGTAACACTGAAGTCCTATAGAGGATTTAGAAGAGACTGTTCTAGGATGTTTCTAAATAACGATTTTCAGTGCACTTTGTGTTTTGAGAATATCCCACAAATATGTTTCATTCAGTAATGCTACCTTGTACGTAAAATGAAGTTGTGTTCATGATTCTGTAATCAGAGTTTTTTATTTTTCTATAACAGGAGAAAAACAGAAATTTGAACTTTATGCTTTTAAGTTTCTCCTACTGAGAAAAGTGACATATTGCATCCTTCCTTGCATAACAGTGTCAAAGGAAGTGATCCTTAGAAATACTTCAGTGATTGGCATTAGCAAGGCTTTGATACGTAGTCTTTATACAAAAAACTATTATGCTTCACTTAGTTCCTTTGATGTCCTTGAAAGAGATGGCACAAAATTCCCCATGTAGAAAATGTGTACAGTGCCTTATAATGAATAGGAACATTTTCCTTTACACACTGTGGAGTGTTCCATGTGCAGTCACTAAGATTTATGCTGGAGTTTGAGAGACTGCAACATGATGGTAACCTTGCAGTTAGGAATGAGAGTAAACTGCTGGTTAAGTTACGGACTTCAGATCTCCTGGCTCTGCATACTCCTATCTATGGCAAGTATAGTAATAGATAATTAAAGACTGGACAAGTACGATGATGAAGTATGATATATTAAGGATACAAAGCTACTAGAGAGTGTCCAGAGGAGGACCACATTGTTAGTGAAGGGTTTAGAGGGGAAGCCATATAAGGAGCAGCTAAAGTAATTTGGTTTATTCAGCCTGGAGAAGAGAAGACTAAGGGGAGACCTCATAGTGGTCTACAACTTCCTCACAAGGGGAGGAGGAGGGGCAGGTGCTGATCTCTTCTCTCTGGTGACCAATGACAGGGCCAGAGGGGATGGCAGGAAGATGTGCCAGGGGAGGTTTAGGTTGGATATTAGGAGAAGGTTCTTCACCCAGTGGGTGGTGGAGCACTGAAACAGGCTCCCCAGGGAGATAGTCATGGCACCAAGCCTGATGATATTCAGGAAGCATTTGGACAACACCCTCAAACACATGGTGTGATTTTTGGGGTTGTCCTGTGCAGAGGCAGGAGTTGGACTCGATGATCCCTGCAGGTCCCTTCCAACTCAGGACATTCTATGATTCTATCATTCTATCATTCTATCATTCTATCATTCTATCATTTAATTTGTGTTGATTAATGCACACTTATTTGATTGTCCATTATAAGATAGTTAACCAACATTTGTAATTTCAAAAGTATCTCTCAAAATTCCCCTTGACCATTGATCACCAATAGGTGCTAACTTCACAGACTGACCAGCTTTGTTTGTTTTTAATATCTATCATCTGTCTACATGCGACCAAAGAAAAAGTGGCACAGAAATTTTTCTCTCTTGGCACTACCAAATGTCAGCAGTTACTGGCATATCCTTTTATTGTGTTGCCTGATTTATAAACATTTGCTAATGACTCAGTAAACTGTTTTCCATACAAAGTGGTAGAGGTGACACATGTGACTTTAAATATTATGTTGTGTTATTACTATTTGAAAAGATTGTGATCAGTTAGCTATGCAGAAAACAGCTGTCTTAGAGTAAAATTAGTGTTTTGAATTCCAGTAAATTCCCAACTGCCTTTTCTTTCAAAGACTCTCATGAACAGAGGATATAAATAGTTAAACGGAGAAACAATGGATGAGAGACTGGGGATTACTTAGGAGGCTTGCCTGGGGGCAGGGTGGGGGGGAAATTAAGCTACATGAATGTATGATGGAAGTACAGAGGGATGATGAAAATCTGCAAACTATATAAACTGAAAAACTTATCACAAAGAAGTTTCTCAGTAAGAGCTGGAGAATTTCATCATAACTGGAAGTGGGTTTTGTTATCTTCCTGTGTATTTGGAGAAAGCTGTACAAAGAATTTTGCTTAGCTATGTTTTGTTTTAATAACCCAAATGGTGCTGACTTCTTAAGATGTTTCCTCAAGAGATTTACCACCGTATATGCTTGAGATTACTATGATGGATTGTGATTTGCTGTACACTAAGTGGGGCCTCCCAAGTGCTGCTGTATTCTCACAGAGGTTAAATGGTATTCAGTATGGAATACTGTCAAAATTCAGTGTGGAATACTTGTCAAAAATAAAGGTTCACTCACCCACCCACCCACCCACACTGACTGTGGCCAGTCTACTTTTGCTGTCAAGTTGGAGCAAGCCTCAAAGGATGGAGACAGCAGTTTGGGAGTGAGTTCTCTGATGCTGGATAAAAATGTACTGGTGTTACTTCAAATTTTTAACACATTTCTTGATTCTGCTGCATAAAAATGACTGTTGGAGTAAAAAGAAAAACAAACTGTGAAGCTATTAATTCTATAATTTCTTAACTTTCTATTTTTAGCCTGCTCCTAATTACCAGTGGAGCACTTTTTATTTGTTTTTTAACTTAATTTCAGAAGAATCCTACAGTGTGAAAAGAGAAACTTTATTTCTCCTATATCTATGCCATGTTTCAAGAGAATGTTTTAGAAGTTTGCTTTAAGTTATTTCATTTATAAATAAATATTTATATATGTATTTGTATTATTTATATAATAATTTATTTTCTTAAAAATAAATATTTATTTTTGTGTTGCAAGATTCAATAAATCAATTGCAATACAAAACAAAGACAGATGGCCTGAAAAAGAAAAGTGTAATTCAAATCATTTTTTAAATAAAACATTGACAGTATCTAGGCAAAAAAAATATTGCTACCACAATTGTCACAACTTGAACCTGAATGGCTTTTGCTTGACTCATGTCATCAAGTGATTCACTTGTGTATTGTTTTTTAAATTTCTGTCTGACACTGTTGACATATCATGTCCTTTGAGTTTCTCTCTCTTATTCAGAAATCAAGGCAAAAATTTCACTTCATAAAATATGAATAGATGCAAGTATTGTCTCTGACCTTACTTGATCAAAGTGGTTAGTGTCAAAGTTTAATTGCATTTCATGTGTTTTGGTGACATCTCTAAATCTTTTATGTATTCAATAAATTATTAGTATCACAGGAAAATCTCAGACAGACATAATATAAAGTAGGAAAATTCTGTAAACTAATACTTGAAACTTAAATGAAAATCTGATTTATTTAACCTTAGTTATTTTCCTCCAGTTCCTCATAAAGATCAAAGCCTGAATAGCTCTGTGAGGCATGGAATATTTGGGACGTTTTTATAGTTGGACTTAGAAGAAGAGTCCACCTTAATTTGAATAGATACTGTGATAATCTTGAGATCCCAAAGGTTGTTTGCTCCTTTGAAATTTTTTGCAAGACTGTCGAGGACCTTGTCATTTACAGTGAGAAGTCGGTTTCTGGTTCTTGTACTGAGCAGACATGCTGACATTCATCAGAGTTCCTTCTCTTCATTGAAAAGGATTCAGTTATTTTGTTTCTATCTTTATGTGGTTGGTTTCCTTCTCTAATAATTTTGTTAGAAGTTTTACTAGTATTGTACTCTTCCTTCTAATACCCTCTGGATCTATGTTCAACAATCTTCCTCAGGCAGTGGTGGTAAGTTGTTACAATGAGTCATCAATGTCCCGAGGTCTTTGTTGGGAAGAGTATAACATGGGTGATAGAGTCACTTTCTCCTTAATCTTGGATATGTTTGAGTTCACTTTTGTATGTTTCCTTGCCTGGGGCTGCTGCCTTCTAGCTGCTCCCAGATGAGCGTGAGTGTGGCCCTACAGCCTTCGCAGGCTCAGCCCCACTAGGCCTTTTGTTTGTTGGGCAGCGACCCCCTGGGTTTGCCAGACCCTTCCCATGGAGGTATTGGCAGAGCTCAAGCTCAGGCAGGGGAGGCAACAGGCACTTGGCCCCAAGGCAGGAGCTGTAACCAGCTCAGCCCATCTCCAGCCAAGGTGAGCCCAGGTCAGCCTTGAGACCTGTGCTCTCAAATCAGGGCAGAACCCATGGCTCTACTAGGATAGCAAAAAGTCCTATTCACTGCACTACAACACTACACATGGAGTTCATTAAATACTTATCTGTTTATATTTCTAAGACAATTTTTTCACTAGAGCTTTTTGGGGATCAGATTTACACTGTGACTGCACAAATGACCATGTCAGTGCAACTGAGGGAGCAGTGAACCATGGTAGATGGTCAGGGATGATAAGCGACAGGCAAGAAGATCACCATAGTAGGAAGCTTTGAGCTTAGACTGGCCTTGTTATGGACAGGCTTTTTATGCCATTGTACACTGTTGGGTTTTTGGAGCAGGCTTCATGGAGCTGAAGCAGCCATCAGCAGTGAATGTAACTCTTTTCCTGCCAGTTACATGAAAACCATGTAATTCATGAAAGAGGCTGACTTCTCCTTCATGCCACATGAATTGTGAAACATAGAGACAGGGAATGATCCAGAGTTTTTCCAGTCTAACAGAAAACAACGTCTAAAGTATTCAGCAAGACATCTTAGGTGATCATTTGTACCACACAAAACTATTACCTCCCTTGTACCTGCACAGTGCTCCTCTCCCCTTTTGATGATTTAATCATTCATGCATTATGGGCATCTTTAGCCATACAAAAGGCTCAAACATTTCTAAGATGTATGTCTTTGGAAACTACATCAAAGATGGCACTCCTGCAAGGACAGTAGCATCAGTTACCCAGGGAAGTAAACAGTCCAACAAAAGTTGCCTTCAATTTATTTTTGTTGAGAGCAGCTGATCAAAGCAGAAGGAAGAAAGGTACAGAATTCAGGGGGAAACTCATTCAGAGCCACACACACAGCCACACACCCAAATTTGTAAGGGTCTTGGTTACTCTGCAGGCTGAGCCAAAGGTCCACAGAGAATTGAGATTGCTGAAGCAGGAGCATCCCACAGCTCCAATTCAGTGTGTGCAACAGGACAAATGTCTCCAGGAGCTCCTGGATTCTGCCCTTTTTTTAGCTTCTAGGCTGCCAGGTCATGCCCCTACTAGCCTTCTGGGCCATCAGGAGGATTTCTTCTTGAGGCTGGCTGCACTTGCACACCCCAGCCAGGCTCAGCCAATACATTTCAGGATAGGGTCCTTACTGGGGCCAAGCTTGATCTCACCTATTCGTCCTCATTCATGTTGCAGAGCTACAAATTTACCTTAAGCTACATGGGAAGATGTGGACATCTTTAAAAGAATTCTCAGCATAGAAGTAATAGATCAATAATAGCAAGTGCCAGAGACACCATATCTGCAGTCTTCCTCAGAGCAACACTTCTCTAAGAGGAGTGACTCTCAGTTTATTGATATGATAGGATACAAGTTACTCCATAACAGTCTGCACCTTCTTGACACAGGACAAATGACCCTGATAATTTTTAAAGGACATCATTTAGGTCTAGCTTCAGGACTTCTGGAAAACATAATACTTCCTGCTTAAAAAAAAATAGTAATGTACATATACATATGTATAGATTTATGTATATGTATATATATGTGTGTATAGAAAACACCAAACACACTCATTCACACAGCAAAATTGAGACAACTCAGTTTTGTCTTGAGATATCATCATATGAGAATTTCAGCAGGACTGAGTCTAGTAATGGACAAGGAGGGACAGCTTTGTCTGTCATCACCATCCACACTGTTGATTATTTGCCTAGAGATTGTATGGCAGAAACTTGAATTAAGTTACTTCTTCTGAAGTCCTTCAACTAATCAGAGGTGAAGGCTGTTCTATTACTGAATATGCCAGTATCTGCTGACATATGAGTTGTGAATGGATGGCAAAGTGCATAAAGTGTCATGTTAGATATTTGTGATGAGAATGAATCATCCTGCACCATTGTAAACAAAAATCTAGTGCAATCATAAGTTCTCGGGAAGAGCCTCGAGAACAAGAGACTTGGAAAACAATACATTAATTTACCACTGTCTTCACAAAGGTGTTGATTCATTAGCAATGCTTTCATGGGAACAAAGCTCTGATATGCTTCAGAAAGATTGCTAGTGGGTCTAGACTGCTTAGTCAGGAAGAATAATATTATTTCCCCACAAGAAGAATCTTTTGTCATAGTCTGCTCATGCTGAAGAATGAAAAGAATTCACTCCGGCAACCAGTTTATCTTCTGGCCATGTTTTCAGACTGAATTGTGCCTTTATTGGAGCACTGACAATCGTTTCTGACCTGAAGAGACCGATCAGGGAATGATTCTAGTATCAGCTTTTCAGAAGGAGGTGAAAGTACTTTGACATTTACATCAGCAGCCAGCTCATCATGCCAATTTTTCTGCCTTGCAAACAGCTATGCAATCAAAGGGACCATCTCTACAGTCATCAGGATATGACTGGCAATGTCAGCTTGTTTTTCTCTAGAACATATTCACGATCTGTGTGAATCTCCACCTTACAACTATAGACGTCATTTAGAATTTCAATAACAAGTGTTGGTCTCATGCATAGCTTCATTCAGTTGATGTCAAAGTTCATGAAAAGTAAATGATAAGCAGTTCATTCCCATCTGGTTATGTGCAGCAGAGATTGACTCCAATACCATAGACTGGAACATCACAAATGATAATCAACAGTGTCTGTTTGTCATAGCAGATGAGTGGAATTGGATGTCAGTCACTTTCTCACATTTTTTGAAATGGACTTTGTGCCAGAAAGTCCATTTCCATGGAACTGTCTTGTCAAAGAATCAGAGAAGAGGTTTGGTGATCATTGCTTTTCATGGCAGGGAGCTATAGCAGAAGTTCCAAGGAATATCCAGAGACCTTGTTTGTATTTTGACTGAGGTAAATTAAAATTTTTTCTTCGCTTGCTGCTGTAGCCTCTTTCTATAACTGCAGTACCTAAGGACCCTCCTCTGCTTTCACTGTTGGTGGGGCCCTCCAGGGGCTGAATAGGAGAAGCTGCATCACCATGGTTTTCCTCATGGGCTGCATGGGAATCTCTGCTCTGGCACCCAGAGCATCTCCTCCCACTCCTTCTCCACTGATCTGGACTATTTCACATTTTTCTCATTCCTCTCTCTCGCAGCTCCAGTGCAGTGCTTTTTACACTTTCTTAAGTATGTTATCACAGAGGTGCCACCAACATTGCCGATGGGCTCAGCTTTGGCTAGTAGTGGGTCCATTTTGGAGCTGGCTGGAACTGACTGTCTGACATGGGGGCAGCCCCTAGTGTCTTCTCACAGAAGCCACCTCTGCAAACCCTCCACTACCAAAACCTCACCAGGTAAACCCAATACACCTATCTAGCTGTGCTTTTGTGAAACTTTTGTTCTTGTTCAGCAGCTCTGACAAGTTTTCAGACACGACCTCCTGCTCTTGGATGCAGCTCAATGGTTGTGGCTGTTTATTCTGAAACTTCAGCAGATAATTGCCATTCTTGTGATTAGAAATTGCAGTTGTGGTTGTATAACACAATCCATAGTACTGAAGTTCATCAAGTGAACATAATTCTGTGTGCTAACTGATCACACGAACAATCACACATAGGTAGGTCCACCTGCTTTTCTCTGGCTGCTACTAATTAAATAAAGTGAGAGAGGGAGAAGACATGATGTCAATTCTTTCTGCATCAATAAGAAACAACCTCCTATGCGCAATTCATACTGTGCAAAATGAGTGTAGTAATGGAATGTCCTTGAGCAAATACAGCATGCACTCTCACAGGACATAAAGCAGAGACTAATGTTCTACCATTAGAGAAGTAGAAAAAGATAGTTAAAACATGCACTGCAAAACAGATAGCTTTAATTCTCTCCTTGTTTCCTACATATCTTCTCAATACACTGCTCATTTACATGTAGTTATTGTAACCTCTACAAAATACTCTCTTCCAGCACCATGTTTACCCAGTAAAAGAAAGTTCAGCTACTAAAACAACACCCTCCTCTAAAATACTAAAAGTTTTTAAACTTTGCAGCTGTTTGTTGGTTTTGGTTTTTTTTTCCCTGCAGTTATGTGAGAACAGTTTTCATTACTGAACAACTGTTTATTTCAACTAGCTTATTCAAAAAGTAGAAGGAATTGGTGAAAAGCCTTCAGAACTTCTTTACATCCTCTTAACTGAAAGAATTTCACTGATTCTCCTAGACTTATGCCTGATGGATTGCACAAACATTTGAATTGAGGAACCACGTAGGCATTTTTGTACTCACGCAGTCACGAATACTGGCTCCATGTGTTAGAAATACCTACCATGTGGTATATTTAAAACACATTTCAGAATTTCAAGTGTCTTTTCATCAGGAATATTTTTTTTCAAGCAACAAAATAGTGCATTTTTCACTCTGAAATTTGATATTTCAGCATGTTTTAATTCCTTTGAGGAAACAGTTTGAGAAAGTAGATATGCAGAGACATATAAGACTAAAAGCTGATCAAACCAAAATAAAATTAAAGTTTGAATTGTGAAAGTTAATTTAATGTCATGGATGTCTAGAGTATTCACAAAATCACTCTAAGCGACTATCTATTTGTTCTGTGGTTCATGTCATGTATAGTTCAGCAATGCTAAAAGCATTTTTGTATATTCTGTGAGCAGTTGAAAACAGAAGTTAGTGCACCAATAATTGCTAAAGTGAATTACCTGCATATGCTTCTCTATGGGCTAGAGCAAAAGCAAGAAGAAACAGCTCAGTGCCCACAAAATTTGATGTGGCCTCAAAATCTAAAAAGTGTTATACAGCCACATTTTAAAAATGCATAGTTTTTCTAGAACATGGGTTCAATGTTTGATCCTTGTTTCTCCAGTAATACTGGATGAGCAGCTCAGATCAGAATGCTAGTAATTCATCTAACATCACATGGATAAAATATAGCTAGTCTTGAGGATAATTTTTTCCAATTATTTTTTTTTTTGCATAAAAGTCATTCCAACAGATAGACACAGTTTGTCAGTTTCACAGTCAAACACCCTAAAGGCTGCCCTTCCCAATTTTCCCTGATACCAAGGCCCATACCTGCAATGAGTAAAAGTACTTGCAGCTATAATATTTTTATATAAATTGAACCTATAAACTTCGAAAGTAACCCAGATTCTATTTGTTCCTAAGTATTTGTTAGTTTTAAGTACACTTTACAAATATTTGTGTAAGTTTGCGCTCATGCAACTTAAAGACAATTAGGTAGGTATAAGAAAGGGAAGTTAACACTAGAATGGTACTTGTCAACTGGCTTAAAGTACAATGAGATGCAAGTTTTGATAAAAATACACAGTGCTTGATCTTAGATCTCATTGCTTGAAGACATGTTTGAGTAGATTTCAGTGTTCATCCTGAACCTAGGTATATACAATTTTAAGACTTTATATTATGCTGCATCTTGATGGAGCAATATGTAATTTCAGTTTTATCTCCAACTGCATACAGTATTTCATCTTGTGAATGCAAAGATTGAACTTCTACTGTCACTTCCAATAGAGGGGGGATATGCCAGCTATGGAAAGAACCATTTTTCCTGAGTATACAGATATGCCATAAGTACAGTGAAAGAAGTCAGAATAAGTACCAAAAAGATACATTCAATGAAAACAAGATAAATGAAAGAAAGAAAGAAAGAAAGAAAGAAAGAAAGAAAGAAAGAAAGAAAGAAAGAAAGAAAGAAAGAAAGAAAGAAAGAAAGAAAGAAAGAAAAAACAAAGAAAGAAAGAAAGAAAGAAAAGAAAGAGGAAGAAAAGGAAGGAAGGAAGGAAGGAAGGATGGAAGGAAGGAAGGAAGGAAGGAAGGAAGGAAGGAAGGAAGGAAGGAAGGAAGGAAGGAAGGAAAAACACACAGTGTGTTCACATACCCACTACTAGTAAGAAAAACATGCAATAAAGACTGTATGAAAAGGTTATTAGAAAAAACTGTCCAAGCATACACTCTTTTAAAAATTGAATCTGTAATTAAAATAAGAGAGTTTTGGCATACCTATGTTCTAAGGTATGTGTTTTGTAAGTTTGGTGTGTAAGAAAGAAGAAAGCACAGCAATGAAGGGAAAGTAGAACTGATTAAAATAACTTGTTATTTCTGTTGGTTGACAACTGGCAATTTGGAGAAAAAAAATCATTCCCATCTGAATAACAGACTAATGAATTTAAAAGGTATTTTAATCTCTGCAAAACATTTTCCCTGATATAACTATTTCAAAATGAGGTAGAACTCTTTTAATTTAGAGCAAATTAAATTTAGTTTTTCTTTTGAAAATGTAAAATATATATATATGCTTTACTATTTAATAATTACAAAATATACAATTAGTATTTGAAAAGTTTCAGTATAGCTGAGTCTATATGTATTGTAGCAATAATACAGAAACATTCACCTATCATCTCCAGTACATTTGCACACTCTCCCCCGCCCAACCTAATAAGTATGTATGAAATAGGGAGGGGAAGAGAACTGCAGAGAAACTGCTGGTGACTGACACACAATGGTGTTTATTCAGTCAAAAATTAGCAAAGTGTTCAGTGAAGGCACATATGCCAAAACAGGCTCAAAGGAAAGTCTGGCTGAAGGAAACAGCACAATTCACATTTTGGTGGAGCCAGAAGCTTCCTGTTTGCAAGAACACATATTCCTGAGCTTAAACACTTATCTCCAACTATCATCATTTCTGTATAATGCAACGTTGTGAGGTCTTTATATTCCAGACAAGTGTCATTCAGCTGCACTTACTTAGAAGCAGGCAGAAATGGAAGCCTGTTTAGCAACATCAGTTAGCTGAGCTGTTCTGCTCCCTAAACTCCTGCTCATGTCTCTTGACACTCTGGCAGATGCATTTTTAATTGGTATTTAGTAACAACAGACATTAAGTCAAAGTTTTATATTTGTCAAAAGGCTTTTTTAAATTTTACAATACCTTGTCTCCCCAACTAGTTTTAGCTTTGTCAATCAGTGAAATTAGAGAACAAGTTAATTTACATTTCAGCAAATGTGTTAAGACTTTTGCAAAAATATCTTTGTAACTCAACCTTAATTTTGTTCAAACTGTTCCACAGTGGAATATCATCAGTCAGTAGATGCTGTAAAACTAGTTGATGCATTGTTGAAATGCAAAAAAGAAAATACACTCTCTGTGCCGTATGGGAGATGAAGTATGTATTTGTAAAAATTGAGACTGCAGAAATAACGTCAGGATTAAAGTCAGACTAGACAAAAGGAGGTGATGCAAATGGGAGGGAGAACAGAATTCAAAATAAATAGGTGCCCAGAGAGGATACACATGCTAGAAATTATTTCTGTCACTGAATCCTAAACCACTTATAGTTGGACTGGGTGTCTGTGTTTCTGTCTCTCTCTCTATATCCAGCAGCTGCCTAGATAATAAGAAACTGTAAAATAAAATTGGAAGAAAACCCATACTTAAGCCAACAAGATAAAAGTATGTAAAAAGATGCATGCAAATAAAGAGAAAATTGATATGAGAAAAAGTGAGTTATTAAAAATTAATGAAAAGAATTATAAAAGGACAGTTACATGGTTAAGATGTCAAATATAAATTATAAATTAGTGTTTAACAAGAAAAAATAAGAAAAGCATTTTGCAAATCATGAAAAGCTCAGGAAAAAAAAGGCTTTTCAAAGAAGAGTCATGGAAATTATTAAAGGGATGAATGGACTTACTTATTAGAAAAGATTAAAAGGATAAATACAAATAATTTAGTGAAGTAATTACGTTAGGAAAGAGAGAAGAACATAATAAACAACTACAAACATCTGAAGGCAGTAAACACCAAGGAAGGAGAGGAATAATTTAGCCTGACACAAGAGAGTATAATTAGAAGTAAAGGAATTAAAGTTAAAAAGGAAAAAAAATTACACTGAGCAGCATAAAAAATGCCTCACTTATGAGATGAAAAAAAGGTGGAAGTGGTGAGAGTCCATATCTAAGGGTAAGTAGATAAAAAGACTGGAAAATATAAGAAAACAAAACAACAGCAACAAAAGGGTAAAAAATTAGTTCTGAAGGACTGCATGCAACTGTCTGACTACAAAATTTGCATTTCATGGACATGGTTTACTTTCTAAAACCAATACTTTTTAAAAAATAGCTACAAAGATTCTTTCAAAGATCATTTGCTCTACTTCTGTGTAAGTCTTTACCAGTCCTTGTCATCTCATTGAACCTTTGTGGACTGTTTGATGTGGAAAGTCGTTCTGGGAGAATGAAGCTTCCTGTACAATCACAGTGAACGTCTTCAAGACATGACAAGCCTAGAGAGCAAATGTGCAAGAGTTAGGTTTATTCCCAAGATCACAGAGGAAACAATGAATAGAGGAAGGTATGAGAGTCTCAAAGCTTGATCATTATCTTGCTTAGTAGTAAAAGTTAGGGTTTTATGGAGAGGCAGTGTCAGCCTCTCAGATTTAGATTCTGCTGTTCCTTGACCAGATGTACTCCACAGTTCTTTCTGTGACTCTTTCCTTCACACCTTATCTCTGTCAATTTCTTATGAAGTTCAGACTCTGTCACAATCCCTGTTGTTTTCTTTCCCAGCTCTCCTCCTTTCCCTGTCTTCCAGCATCTCCTCACAAACAAATTCATGCAAGTTTCCCTTTTCTTTCCTTGCAAGCACACTAACCTCTCTGTCTCCTTTCCACCATTACTTCCCACTATATTCCTTGCTCCTGCCTCCATTCTCTGCTCCATTTCTCTTAACATCCCTACTGTTGTTCCAGCAGTGACGTGGAATAAATATCTCAGTCCTGCACTCCCTCCCCTGAACCACCTTTTCCTTCACCTTCCAAATCTCTTCATTCAAAGTCAAGATTTTGTGGTAGGATGAAAAGGGAGGCCGGTGCATATTTTTTCTATGTTATATGTAGGAATACTGTACCAACCTATATAATTTCTAGTACAATATAAGAAGTAAAGAAAAGATTCAAAAGACAAACCACAGGTCCAATTTGAAACAGAAATTTTCAAGCTCCTTTTCTGATTTTCACAAGAATAAGGTATGTCCTGAGACACTTTTTAGGACTTTGTTTCTTTTTTGGCCAAAGAGGAAAGCAGGATTAAAAGGGAATAACCTCATATTGCCATGAGTTTTAACTGATGAACAAATAGAGTAGCTCAGTTATTAGAGGACAGTCATGCACTGGCATGGGACTGAGCTATAATCTTTCTGTCTTTAGCTTCTGTTCCTGAGACATTTCATCCAATAATAAAGGCAGCCAAATACATTGCTAATGTGTGTTATGGTTCCCCAATGTCTTCCACCAATCCTTTCTTAACTTTTCTTAAAAGTGTTCCTTTTCTTCACTAATGGAGGTTGTTATACTGTCTATCATTATTCAGACTTGCATGTATATTTTAAAAGCATCCTAGGTTGTAGTGATTTTAAAAATTTAATGCACACATTTAATGCTTGTCTTCCTATTGAGAGATTTAAGGTATAAAATAAAAAGAGATATAAAAAAGGAAAATTAATCTTCAGTGTAAAGATACCTTTCCACCTCTCTAGGTACAGAAGGATGTTTTTTCTACCTTTTTTCAGGTGTACTGTATACTTATGACAGATTTCAGAATTATATACGGTATATTTTTAGGAAATTATATACATTGTTAAAATTGATTTGTTAATTGATAAGATAAACTTTTAAATAAATTTTAAAATAAAGAACATCTTCCAGACTCCCCAATTAACTTGACTGTCAAAGAGGCCACACTGGCCTTGGTATGCTACATAAAAGAACTAGAGTGCCTTGTGAAAGGACCCTAAAAGATTCTGGCTGTTCCCTTAGTTTGAGCAACCGGAAAATATCTGTAAGAATGCCTTACAGAATAAATACATACAAAGTATATCAAATTTGTATCAAGTACCATAGCTGTACCGTTCCTTCCCTGAAACTCTCTTTGTGTTCTGTAGCTTTATAAGATCCTTAGCCTATGCTTCACTGAAACCCCAAGGAAAAAGACACTGTAAAAGTGGTCCCTGAAGTCGCTTGTTTTTGAAAATGGCTCTCAAAGTATATAATCAAGATGATCACATTATTTTTTCACTTTGTCTTAAATTACAAATCCAAATTAAAACTAAACTTGTGAGTTTCCTGATTCAAGTGCTGTTACTTAGTTATTATTCTAAAGATCTTACATTTATAGCTCAGAAACAGTTAGCCTTACCCTAAGAAAAGCAAAGTGTGCTCATGTTCTTTTCTGAAGGAGTGACTGTTTTTGTGGAATTACTGATATATATATATGCATAAGTGTGTATGCAAGTGATTTTCCATATGATGAACATAATAAAAAAAAGTTTTACTTTGCATCTTAATTTTTTAATTAGCATTCTTGATTGATGAAAAACTATGAATAGAAACAGTATTAATATATCCCCCTAACCCTAAAATCCTCAGATTCTGATGAAGATTTTAATAATTGTTTTCCTTTCAATTTGTCAGTCTGCCATTTTCTGGTGGCTCAAGTAGCTCTTTTTTCATCTTGCTCTTGATTAGATGACTAATACATGACTCACAATGTGTGTTGGAATAAAAGTGATTTTGAGAGCTGTGGGCTATTTATACAATTTGATTTTCTCTTGAGTAGCTCAGTACAGGTCCATTTGGGAACATGAAGGTTTTTTTAGTGATAGCTTAATATCAGACTATAAGACATGATAAGAAGTATCACATCTGTTAAAATTCTACTTACTTATTAAGATGTGTCCTAATATTCTCTTCTGACTAAACACATTAGCACATCACAGGTCATGTGCTGAAGGAAATATTACTGTGAAGTGCCACACACCTGCTTATTTTGATTTGACACTTTAAATGTAGCGAACTGTGAACAGTTATGAACATCAGCCAGTCCAGCTGAACCTGAATAAGACTTCTAAGATCTAGGAGTAAGCTGTATGTAGTACAGTGAAGCATCAAACTGAATCTGCAAAAGCAAATAGAAAATTCCAGCAGCGTGGTATGGAATAAGCAGAAATTGTGCATTCAGTTTATAAGAATATAACAGATTTCTTTTTTGGTTCTGTTGTGAATGCACTTAGACATTAGTCAGATTCTTACAACTTCATTCTCATTAGGAGTTATACATCCTTGTGCTACCAGGAATATCAGCTAAATGTACACTGTGTAACTGAATCTATGCTCTACATTATCAGGCAGTTCCATACCATTCTAACTCCATAGTCCAGGTCACAAAGAGAGTGCTAATAAAAACATTTCTTCACTAAACAACAAGATTCATCTCTGGACTAGTACATTTTAGACATTTATGTTTCCATAAATATGAGTTTGATTTGTTCAGGGCCAAACCCACTTGTGTCATATGGATCAGAGCACATTCTGGGGACACAAATTATATCTTAAAAGCCTCTTCACCATCTCAAAGATCTTTCCAGCTTTTGACTAAGCCTTCCACGAGTCTACTCTGGTGCATGCAATACTTGTAATTAGAAAAACAAGAACATTTTCCCTGCCCTGATAGTTCTCAGCTGTTGCAGTGACCTCTTTGAAAGGTTTCTTAGAACAACTTCTTTATGCCTGACAGACATAAGAGTAGTTGCAAAATCCAGAGGACGGAATGTCAAAGAGGCTTTTAGTTAAATGCCTCTCAGTTCCCCTGCCAAGCACTTCTTTGTGACACCAGCAGATATCAGGAGCTACATGTTGTTGCTCTCTCCCTTTTAATATTTTTGAGGTAGTAGGAGGAAGGCTAGAGCATGTCAGAATCTATTTATGAGTGGTTGCCACTAACTGACCTTTTTTATCCAGAGTGTTTTCTAATAAGTAAAGAATTAGCACCCAAAGAGTAAGAGTTTGTAATTTCCTGTCTTAACTGTGATATGAGTATTACCCTTTTGAACTCTATCATTACCCTCTTACTCATCTGAAAATGATATATAAAATTAAAATCAGTAGCTGAGAATATGATTTGTTCCATTCAAGTCACAGGAAAAAATATCCAGTAAGACAGCTTGCGTTTTCAGACAGCAAATTTAAAGAGCATACTGCATTCAAGTAAGTCTTGATCCACCTAAATAACAATTTTGGCTGCCCCAAATCAGTGACAAAGAGTTATGTCAACAAGATACATGTTTGAAAATCTTTCTTTCTAAGTTGTGCTGGTTTCAGCTGGAATAGAGTTAAATTTCTTCACAGTAGCTAGTACGGGGCTATGTTTTGCATTTGTGCTGAAGACAACGTTGATACCACAGAGATGTTTTCATTATTGCTGAGCAGTGCTTACACAGAGTCAAGACCTTTTCTTCTGTGTTCTCACCCCACCCCACCAGCGAGTGAGCTGGGTGCACAAGAAGCTGGGAGGGGACACAGCCAAGACAGCTGACCCCAACTTACCAAAGGGATATTCCACAACATATGACATCATACTCAACATATAAAGCTGGGGGAAGAAGAAGGAAGGGGGGGACATTGGGAGTTATGGCATTTGTCTTCCCAAGTAACTGTTACATGTGATGGAGCCCTGCTTTCCTGGAGATGGCTGAACACCTGCCTGCCGATGGGAGGTAGTGAAAGAATTCCTTGTTTTGCTTTGCTTGTTTGTGTGGCTTTTGCTTTACCTATTAAACCGTCTTTATCTCAACCCATGAGTGTCCTCACTTTTATTCTTCTGATTCTCTCCCCCATCCCACCTTGGGGTGAGTGAGTGAGCAGCTGTGCGGTGCTTAGTTGCTGCCTGGGGTTAAACCATGACAGATAAACACAGTAACACAACTGAAAGATTGATAGAGCTTTAATGATTCATAAAACATGTTCATGACCTGTTAACATCCCTTTTTGCTCAACTTTTCAATTAAAAATAATGAAATTAATTCATGTCAATATATATTGAGTACTTTGCCCTACATTTTGGTCTGTTAAGGATTATTTTGATAGTGAAACTTATCCCGTTCAAACCACTGATTTAGGAATTTCACATTATCCTTCATGCTTGTATTAACCAATATGATTTGTTAATTGATGTTTCTTTTCACTAAAAAGGTTTAATATTTGGATTTAACATTGTTTAAGCATTCACTTTGTTCAAAGTTCAAGTATTCTTAACCTTAAAAAATCTAATATAATCCTTAAAAGACTTTTTCATCTTTTTCCCCCCATAAAAACATTCACCACATTTTGGTCCTTTCCTGTTTTTCTGAGAGTTAGACAAATGTACAGCTGAGAGGCATCTGAAGAATTCAGGTTATACAGACGTTGGCCAGGAGTCAGGAACAAATACAGTGATATTATGCTGGGGAATCTGTGCTTTCTTAACAGACTGTCACATGTATTGATGTTACTAACAGCTTAGTTTGCAAGTATCTTTCTCCAGTCAGAAACCTCCCGCAAGAAAACAGAATGACAGCTACGTTCATGGACTGACTGATTTATCTTGAGACTTCTTTTATAACCCTCCAAAAATCATAAAGCTTTTTCTTATTGCTGTAGGGAATCATTCTCATTCCTCTGTATTCTGGCATTCAAGAATCCTTAAGAATAAATGAATGAATGAATGAATGAATGAATAAATAAATAAATGAATGAATAAATAAACATCTTGCAAGAGGAAAAATTAAACGATGTACTCTTTTGTGGTGGGTTGACCTTTACTAGCCTCCAGATACCCACCAAGCCTCTTTATTAATAACCCTCCAGAACAGGACCAGGGGAGAAAATATGACAAAGAGCTCATGGGTCAAGATAAGGACAGGATGATCACTCAACAGTTACTGTCATGGGCAAAAGAGATTCAACTTGGGGAAATTAATTGAATTTATTGCCAATTAAACAAACTAGGATAATGAGAAATAAGAAAAAAATCTAAAACCACCTTCTCCCCACCCCTCCCTTCTTCACCAATCTCAGCTTCACTCCCAAATCTTCTACTTCCTCTCCCCTGAGTGAAGCAGAGGGATGGGGAGGGAATGAGGGTTAACTTCAGTTCATAATGCTTCATCTCTGCTGCTCCTTCCTCCTCACACTCTTTGCTCCAGTGTAGGATACCTGCTACAGGATACTGTCCTTCATGACCTTCTCCAAGGTGAGTCCTTCTCAAGGGCTGCATTTCTTCAAGAACTGCTCGAGCATGGGTCCTTTCTACGGGATATAGTCCTTTGGGAATGGACTGCTACAGCATAAGCTCCCCACGGGGTAACAGTTTCTGCCAGAAACAGAAACCTGTTCTTGTGTGGGTTCCTCTCCACGGGTCACAGTTCCTGCCAAGAGCCTGCTCCAGGACAGGCTGTCCATGCGCTGCAGCTTCTTTAAGTGCATCTCCACCTGCTGTGGCAGTGGATGCTGCAAGACTACACCTCCACAGACTGCTGTGTGGATTAATCTGCTCCAGAGTGCTTCTTCAAGGGCTGTAGCAGGACAACCTACATCACCATGGTCTTCTCCATAGGCTGCAGGGTATCACTGCTCTGGCACCTGGAGCATCTCCTCCCCCTCCTTCTTCATTGCCCTAGGTGTCTGCCATGCTGTTTCTCTCACATATTCTCACTCCTTTCTCTCAGCTGGTGTTGCACAGTGTTTTTTACACTCTTTTAAATGTATTATCATGGAGATGCTACCAACATCACTGATAGGCTCAGCTTTGGCCAGCAGTGGGACTGTCTTGGAGCTGGCTGGAACTGTGTTTGTCTGACACTGGGGCAACTTCTGGTGTCTTGTCACAGAAGCCATGCCTGCAGCCTCTCCATTACCAAAATCTTGCCACATAAACCCAATACATCTTTTAAATAAAAAAAATCCATCAAACCAGATTCATAGCTGCTGTAAATCAGCAGTTTCATCAGCAGAAGCAAGAGGATCTGGTATATGAATAGAGTGTAAGTGTATATGCATGTATATGTAATGAGTATCATATGGATTAACTACCAGTAGTTGATACAGTATGAAGCCCTATATCAAATATACTCAGGAGGCTATATTATACTGAGCCCCAGAAATTAATACTTTAACTAACCCTCTGGCCAATCATCACAATCCAAACTACCCATCAAGAGGGCCACACACGTATAAACTCCTGGTCATTCTCTTGGGAGAAAACTAAACTTCTTCAGCTGGTTAAGGAAGAATCCACAGAGGTCAGTGCTACAAATAAGTGATAAAAACAGAGCTTTTGTAAGAAGCTGTTGTAAAATGAGAGACTTCTTGGCAGGGTGTTTCAGTTTCAAAATTGAAACATAGCAGTCCAAAATGAAAGATCAAGACAAGATTTAAAAGCAGCCAGAAGCAATGAAGAGAAACTTCATGCCACTCACATAAACATGCCTAACTAACTGGATAGTTTGGGATCTTAGAAGAGCTTGGGATTGTTATTTTTTAATTCTGGGATATATTATCCAGAAGCATTTTCAAATCCATTTACCTCAGGAGTATATGATATATGCACACCATTGGCATCTTTTGCTATACTGTAAGTGCTTATGGTGCTTATACTACATATTTAAGGTATAGGAACAACATCCACAAAATTGTTTCATCATTTGTATATCATTATTACGCCTACAGTAGCTTCTCTCACCAAAATATTTTTATATTAATACAGGATTTTAATTAATTATGAAACAATGGAATCGTTGTTGTTATTATTATTATTATTATTTTTATTATTAGCCAAAATAGCCGCAGCAACAGCAGCATGAAAGTAAAAAAAATTCCACTCATAATAGCTTTGATTATAGTTTTGACAGGCCATGCGATAAGACAGAAAGAACCTAGGCCCTTTGTGCTAATGTTAACCAGTAAACGTTACTAGAAGAATACTATTAAGGAAGAAAAAAAAGAAAGAAAAAAAAAAAGTTTTGCTGTTGTTAGAACTGCTGCCTTAACCATTATCAGATAGATATGTAAAACAGTACATACAAACACTGAGATGAAGTCTGAGTCAGAATACAAATTGCTGTTGCATGAATAAATCTGACACAGAGATTCTCAAGATTTCTTTGCTAGGTTCAACACTAGCAGCAGTAGGTAACACCTCTTCCTGCGGTAATAAAGCAGTAGCTGTTTCTGTGCCAACTCATGTGTCTGTTTGATTGTTATGCATGCCATAAGAGGATGTACACAGTCCTTCAGGAAATAATGAGTTAGAACAAAATGGGATGTGTCCAGCTGTTGGTGTTCCCCATTTCTTTTCTTTGCAAACAGAGAGCCTTCAGAAAGCCTGACCTAAGTTAGGCCATTCTTCATAGGGTCAGGTAATTTCTTTAGTTTCATTCTGGGGTTTTAGTTTTATTGTTATAGGTAGATTTGTTCTTGTTTCCAGGTTTATGAAGTAATGGAATAGTTTCTGGGGATAATTATTAGACTTGTTCATGGTAAGCAATTAAAGTACAGGGCAAAAATAATTTTAATTACATTTACTGTACCTCACATGTGGAGGTTGAGCGTTTCCTATCTCCAGAGGTCTTCTGTGATATTTTGTATAACATCTCTTCAATTTTCTTTAGCCATGTTCTCCAATCCTCAGTTAAGCTTTCCTCTTTTTAAGACTTTTAATTTTCAGCTGTGTTCCTGTTACTGCTTTTGTTGCAGCTAGAAGAAGAGTAGTAGAAAGGATAAGAAAGCTAAGAACACATGATTAAAATTCTCTGTAACTTACAAAATACTAAAATAGCTTTGTTGCTAAGAGCTGCTGTATCTAGATCTCACACAGTCAGTAGAATTATATATGCTCCAGGAGAGATGTACACCGCTGGTCAAAAAATAAAAGCCATAAACAAGGAGAATGCAGTGGTAGACACAATTTTATTTCTACCCCTGTGAGAACAATTTGTGCAACATAATATATATATGTGTGTTTCACACAAAAGGAATTATAGTAGCTAATGGAAAATAATTTTATATCTAATAGACTTATGGACTGGTGCATATCAGAATATAGTTAGCATAAGAGTTACTAATATTTGGCCACAATTTTGCAGCCCAAAGCCTGGAGTGAGAAAGGTTTGATTTTTATTTTTTCTTTTTCTTTTTTTCCCCATCATTTTTCTGTACTAAATTGTCTGGATTCAGGTTGCTGTAATTGGTTTTAAAAGAGTGGTTTTCTCGCAGGGAGTGAATTTGGCCACAAATGCCTAAATAGCAAGCTGTATTGGTTGCCCACAAAATGCCATGCTAAAAAAAGATCAGCGTGTTAGTAGTCTGTATGCATTTCAAGTTAAAACAACCAGCAGGCAGGGCACCAAAATCCAACAACCTGGGAATCATATAGAATTTATATAATATAATAAAGTCCTCATTTACTTTCTTTCCTCTTCTATTTTGTTTTGGTTTGGAGGATTTACTTGCAAATAATCAAGCATTTGTCACATATACCTGATGTAACAAGGCAAACACCAAGTTTCATAATTTCTTAGCTTAACAGTAATTTTCACACAGAACAAAAAGTAACAGATTTTTTGGACTAAGATGAATAAAGAAATGGCTTTATAACAAAAAGCTAAAGGTGTGTGTGTATGTTCTCGTTAATTAAATAGAGCTAAAGAGTGATACATAGCCAGAAACTGTGCATACGTGTGCATGTGTTTGCACATGTCTACCTATTTGTTGGCACAACTTTGAAGACTGAACACTGATACCTTTTTTTTATGATGAGAAGGAGGAACTCTTGGTTACCAAAAGCTTCTTCAGATAACTAGAGGAAGTCCTTCATACCTGTGGGGATTTTAACTACCTCAACATCTGCCATAAGGACAACATGGGACACAATCCAGGTGGGTTTTGGAGAGTTGAAAGCAATTTCTAGGCACAGTGAATTCATGAGCTGACTAAGTGAGGCAGTTTATTGGATTTGACGAGGTCACAGGCTTTGGACCAAATGAAGTAGAGAAGGTCCTTCCAAACCTACTTGAGAAGCCTCACAACTGACAGTGTGAAGAACTGAGTATTTTGTGTTACCTAATTAAAATATGTGTATGCATATGTATATGTATTTTATATATATTACATATAATGTATATATTATATACATACACACATTACAATTTGCAAATATCCAATATGTAAAAGGAGTTATACTGCTTCCCTACTCTGATTTTTTTTTCAATTTTTAAGTTTTCATCATAGGTTTTATTGGGTTTGATTGAACTTTGACAGACATATATCTGTTTTTCAGCTATTCATTTTTTCACCTCTAAAGCATCAGAGAATCAAAGAATGGCTGAGGTTGGCAGGGACCTCTGGAGATTGTCTAGTCCAACTCATTTGCTCAAAACAAGTTCAATTAGAGCAGGTTGCCCAGAGCTGTGTCCAATTAGGTGTTGAATATCAGATGAATCTTTTGAATGCAGATGGAGACTGCACAACATCTCCTGGCAAACTGTTCCTGTGTTTGACCACCTTCACACTAAAAAAAGTACTTTCTTACGTTTAAACAAAATTTGTTGTATTTCTATTTGTACTTGTTGAACCCTGTCCTGTCACTGAATACCACTGGGAAGACTCTGGATCTGACTTCTTTATACCATCATATCAGATATTTATAGAGATATTTACATATTAAAGAATGCTTTAATAATTTATTGTAAAGCTTTATGTTAATTCTATTTTAAAGCTTTATATTTCAACTTTAAAAAGAGGGAATGAAGGAATCCAGGGGGGTTTTGCAGAATTTGTTTTCTTGATTTTGGTTTAAATAAATGATCCTGACAGGAAAGTGATTCAGAAATCCAGATCAAATTAATTCAAATTTCTTCAGTTAATTTGACATACTAAAATGCTTTGGAGGTGAGTGGGGGGAAATATTCTGCATATGGTCTGTGTACATTTGTGCAGAACTTGCTGCAGAATTAGATAAATACTATTTCATTTCAAATAACATATTCCAGACAGTTGAACAGATATTAAAATCTTGTGTTCTTTGATAATGTACTGTTAAGTCTTGATTTAGTGTTTTTATGTAAATGTAGTTCAAGGTCAATGTTACTATTTTTAATTAATATTTTTTTAAAATCCTTTTGAATAGATAGAAAACGCTGATATCATTTTATAATCAATGATGGTTATACAACTTCCAGTTGCAAAATCCTGGCTCTTCATAGAAAGAAATCTTTTCTCAGAACTACTAGAGTAATGCGTAGATAACAAATCTATGGCTTGTTAGTAATTTCTGTGCTGCCAAGAGAGAAAGTGAGTTGTTCACAGCTGGTATTTGGTTTCTTTGAAACCTTTTTCGTGGGATGCTGTGTAGGAATGAAGAGCATCAAACTAACACACAGTAGAGACCCACCTATTTTGTTCCTCAGATCTGTCTGAAAAGCTGTCTCATAGTTCCTACATGGAAAGAGATTGCAAAGCTTCACCGTGTCTCCAAGCGGTGAAGTCCCCTGGCACAGCTTATATTCAATTTGGCTTTCCTTAAGCACAAAGACTGGTCATTTACTCCATTTACTGCATTCAAGAATTCCAATCTTCTGTTGGAATCTAAATCTGGAAGCCTAGGAAAACACTTGCACCTTTATTGGTCCTCTGTTACCAGCTAAGCCAGCTATTTGTCAGGTACCTTATTCTCCTGTCTCTTTAGGAACCTAAAGATTAAGCAGAAACAAACCCAGGAAACAAAAGCAATATCTTTTAAGTGATATGATCACAATGGTCACAGCTCTGTTGTGGTCACTTCATTACAAGTGATCTAGTTGGAAGATGTCCCTGCTTATTGCAGGGGGGTTGGACTAGATGACCTTTAAAGGTCCCTTCCAACCCAAACTACTCTATGAGTCTATGACTCTATTCTATATCTTGTCACCCAAGTAAGTGGCTTCTGTTATAGCAAGGCACACAAAATCTCTCTTGGTTTGCATGGAATTCAGATCTTCTGCTGTAACTGAAAATCAGTCTTGCTCACCTACATTTTATGTAAACAACTTTATATCCTAACATATGGAATTAGTGGCTTAAGTCTTTGTAAGGAGTGTGGTCATTCTTTAAAACTCAAACATTAGCCTTGCTCCTTTTTAAGCTTAACAGACAGAATATGTACATCCTAGTGATACTGTTGATCACAGCTTTAAAAATAATTTTACATAATTATAATAAATATTCCACATATCAACCACCAAATTACCATCACACTAACCACTTTTATTTTATGAGCAGATATGTTTTACAAGCAGATACTTTAATCAGAGGAAAAAATCTGTCACCTGATAATTGCTAAAAGGATGGGAATAAGGCATATTGTTTGTCTAATTCTTATGTTACAGGCTTGTGGCCTAATTTAATCTGTTCTGAATGCACAGTAAACGCAACACAGTCATTTTTAAATCATAAACCTCTCGAAAATGCCAGGCAGAGATCTGCTAATGTGTTGGATGATGGATCTCCTATTTACTATTGATCTCTGAATTCAGAACCAATCCATTCTGAACTAGCAAATATTTTTCATATATTTTTAGAAAATATTGAATGGTTCTTAATCAGTGACAGGACTGTTTTGTCTGTTACTACTCAAAGTAGGTTAGCAACAACTTACTGTGTTCACCAGAAAAACGAATCTTGTAGAGGCTGACTCGTGTGGTGTTTCTTGAATGAACTGACTTCACATTCAGCTACCCTTAAACTGCAGGAGAGCTCAGAATAAGTAATCCAGATGTAGTGAGAAAAGTGTTGTAAGTGTTACTATGTCCGGAGATCTACACAATCCTCTGTTGTATGGACATACGCTGTGGTTTGAATCAATGCTGTGGGAGGATTTGATTCAAGAAAACTGGCAATTTGATCATTATAGTTGATTTCTGTATTATCTGTCCCAAGCAGCTTCTGTTACATCCCACTTGCTACTGATGCTATTTTCTCTTCCTCAAACCATCCCATTCCAATAAACAGTGTCCTGCATCTCACCTTTCTCTATTTTTTTCTATTCAATTTTGGATGCAGAAATCCCCACTATACTAACTTAATTTCACTGTTGTTCTCCTTGGCCATTGGTCCTGATCTGGATGATATTAAAAGAATATCACATAACTGGTCTAACAAAATACAGAATGCAGGTGGGTATGTACTAAGAAGTATTTAATGAATATCATAGGTTTTGGCCTCTTAAAAAGCTTTCTTTTCAGAAACCTTGTCCCCCTCTTGAAGCATATTACTTCCTCCTTTACATATCCTTAACTGTCCTTTCCTATTAAGACTGTATCATTATACTCCCACAAGACTCAGAAGAGACTAACAATAGAGGGGATGAGTATAAGAATGTGATTCAGTTCAGTGATTAAGGACTCTAATTTTAGGTATCTACCAGCAGATATCTAGTTGTTTGGTAGCTGTTTATGCTCCTATTATAGTCAATAGAAGTTGAGGGTAGGACTGAGTTGTGTAAAAGCCAGTATGTAGCACCGTGAGATTTTCACTAAGATGTCCATGATATCCACATAGGACTGTCAGGTAAGACACATGACATACAGGAAACCCCCACCCTACTGCAGTAGCAGCAGAAGGCCACACAATATATTCTAGGGCATTTCACATGCCACTCCACTCTTGTTCTTATTTCCCTTGCTCTCAGCACAGCCTAGAAAATATTTGGGGGCATTATCCCCTAGATAATGCCTACCTTAGAATAAACTAAATCCCCATAATGAATTTGCAAAACAAACAAACAAATAAACAAATAACCCCAAAAAGAATTAAGCAGTAATGATGGGACACTAGCCTCTTTCCCAGGTTTATATAAATGACACAAATCTTTCTGCTTTCTTCTTATTTGCAAGGGAAGGTTTTGTATCTGTGCATGAAAAACAGACTCTTACTGAAGAATAATCAAACTACAGATGCTATGTAAGAAAAGGAAATTCAGTGAAATGTTTCTGAATTTATCCACCACATCATGCCCAGTTGCAGGAGAGTCAGGCTGTGTCTCAGAAGGTATTTCACTCACACTTCTTACAGTGATATTGGCATTCAATAAAAGTACCAACTTGTAACTCTAGCTTAGTGGGTAAAGCCCTTCTGCTGCCAGCCTGTAGTCACTTCACTACAAGTTATGGTGCTGTCAGATCATTCAGTTTTCATAATGGTTATGTACGAGGCCTATACACATTAACAGTGAGTGTTTGCAGGCAGGCAAATAAGCATAGTGAATACTCTGAGAGCGTGAAATGTTCAGGAACTATGTTCTCTATCTTACTGATTATTTTTTAATTCAAATTTCAATTTCTAAAACAAACAAAAAAGAATAATTTTGAAAATCCTGTAACTGACATGAAAATCTTATAAAAGTCAGACCCTGTTATTCTTTTTATAAGTTACAGATATGCCAAATTGAGTTGATTATATATTACTTTTTTCCTCATAAATGTCATGCTCACAAAAAAACACTACATTTTTAACATTGACATTAAATCATATGAAAGAAATAGTACTGTTTCCGGATTGAATATTCCTCTGTACCAGCCTACAGAATAACTGTTCTCTCTACTGTTAAATATCTAGGGAAGAAATTTCATCCTCATCTCCCAGCTGTATAACCATACCAAAAATAATGCCAGCTAATATCAACACTTTTTTTTTAAATCTTCCAATCAGTAAGCACTGAAATAAAGGTTTTGGCTTTAAAGGATGTATGTGCCATAATAATCTGTGTTTTCATCTCTTAGGAAATTCCACTGTCTTTTTTTTCCTATCTTGATAATGCATTTTTAAAAATTCCTCTGAAAAATAACGTTCCTGAAACACAATTTACTCAGATAATTTTGTTGTCATAGAATGAAAACATTCTGAGTGTTTAAAAGTAGTTTGTCAAACTGTAAATAGGAATTTCATTTCAGAAGTCATTTAGGAAGAAAAAAATTAAATCTTTTTTCTAGAATGACAAAAGAGGATGTTTCAAAACTAAAACATTGGGGAATTTTTTCTACTTTCCTTTTAACATGTGGATTATTTCCTAGGAGAAGACATTTTACACTGCCAAGCCATTTAATAGAAAAGTTCCATGTAGACTTATTCAAAATAAATGTGAAAGCCTGTGAAGATTGCAATCTAAGCAGGATGAAAAAAATAGTTCAGATAAGGGTGCCCTGGATAAGAAAGGACAGTTACCTCTGCTAATATGGCTGGATGTGTCAGAAGCTGTCGTCACAATTTCTCGATTACTTGTGTGCAAGATAACATGAGGCTGGACTTGGCTGTCCTTGCTTATTCCAGCCAGACAGTTCTCAGTAGTCAGACGGTCACTTGTACCTTTTCCCTAAGACTGCTGATCTTCAGTGTCCTACAGGACTTTGGCATGTCTCTTTTGTGAAAGGCTTCTTAAGAAGTAAATAATTTCATGGACTAAAGTGAGACCATCATACACAAATTACAGACATAGCACCAGGCAGTGCAGGGCTCCTGGCTCAAACAAAATAATGACAGTACAAGCAGGGAGAGGAAAATACGTTACGAAACTTGAAAGACGTTAATTAAACATTTCTCCTTTTCTCATTATAAAGGTAATAGACATTTAAAGGGTTATTGAGCTCATTGCTGGACCATGACGAATAAACACACAGCCTTTTTCTCCATTATATGTCCTCTGTGGTAGACATTTTTTTTCACCCTTAGTTTAGTTATTAAAACACTTTCCGCTGGAGATAATGCAAAAGATAATTGGAAAGTCCAACTCTATACTATGTATCAACCAATCTTTAAAATGAGATGTAGAAGAAAACTGTTCCAAAGTTCTACATCTTTTTCCTGATTTCCTAATTTATCCAGGTTTTTTAATCCAAATCCCAAAATGAGTACAAACTGGAATGAGATTATGTTTTTAAAGAACCTACTGAAAGACTTACTATCAAACTTGGAATCATAACTCTTTGTAGGGCACTGCAGGAATCATATATCTACACAAAAATCCACCCCAATGAGTAATGTCACACTTTGAATAAATATAAAATACTAAATTGTTTGTGGGGTTGGCGAGGGGGGGAGAAAGAAACATTTTTCCCTCCCCAACAGCAGCAGCAGCTGCAGAAGACTTGATTTGGGGTATTTTACTGGCTGCTGCATCTAAAATTTTCATATAGGGTAAATTATAGTGTCATGTTCTTCAAAGCTGCTCTACTTGCATCCACAACATTATGATTCTGCCTAGAGATGACATAAACAAGAAAGTGGGAAATGAAAATATTATCAATACTATGAAGCCTACAAAACCATGAACACTATCTGTTACTGATTTCCCTGTAAACTATTTATGCATATAAAGATAATTTTTATTTTATGTTCTAGATTTTGTTTGATCTTTATTCTACCTCCACTCTTCCTGTTCTGGACAATTATTTCCAGGTGAGAAGTAGGTTATGAGCTATGGCTTTTAGGAACAAGGGACCTAATGGAAAGACATTTTATTTGAAAGAATGGGATATCAGTTTAATGGGAATTGTACTTGCACACTGTTGCAAGAATAAAACTCTCAATTTGCTACCTGATTGTCCCTAGATCGTAGATTACTAAACCAATATGGGTTGACATGGTCAAATGGTTTACTGTCTTGTAGCCAGTAAATAGAGTTGTATTTGTTATTAGGAATTCTTTTCTATGAGGAATGAGGCATTAAAGATAAAATAGTATGGGTAGAATGGAAGGACAGAGATGTGAAAGGTGATGAAAGAGAAAACAGAATACAGAGTTTAATTTAACCTCCTTGCCATCATAAAATAAGATATTTAGGTCAGACAACACATCCTCATATCCCCCAATGACAGCATTGTAAAGTGACAAAAGTATGTTCTCTTCAATAATTCATAAGGTGTATTTGATCTGTTTAAAAAGAAGTGTTGCTGGGATATAACATCAGAAGACAGTTTCAAAGAGTTAAGAGAAAAACAATATAAAAATAGCTTTGGTTTTTGTTTTTTTTTTAATTAGTTTGCAACTTCAGAGTAAAACCTTTTGTTGATTAGCTGGACATTTTCAAAGTTCAGTCTGTTGAAAAAGTGCAACCAATAACCATTTTGTCTGGAATACACTACAGGTTAATTTGTAACAGCTTACAGGGTCTGAACTTTGCTTTTTAAGAGATGCAGTGTTTTGCAACGTTCAGAGAATTCATAAATGTCAAATCATGAATTAAATTATGCTTATGTCATCCAAGTAGAAACTGTAACTTTTGCAGACTTGGCAGTAGGTAAGTTAAAATAATGATGTCCATTTCTTCAGATAAAATTTATACCAAATCCAGGAAAGTTATAAAGAAAAATCAGTTTCTGTATTCTGCTCTTACATTGCCTTTTCTCTGAAAAATTCCTATTACATTAAATGAGTCATTCTGTGAGTACTACATGTGCACAGGATCCAGATAATTGTTCTATTAGATTTTCCTCTTTTGTTTTTCCTCATTAAAGTTTATTTAAAAAAAAATTGCTCATGGTATACACCAGTTTCAGTACAGCCCACAGTGACAGCTGATCACAAATCCTCCCATTCTCAACTTCAAAACTAAGATTTTCTATGGTAGTCAAAGTTGTGAAAAATGGCCAGCACAGATCTCTAGAGGTAGCAATTCTCTTGAATTGGTCATGGGACCTGGATTGTTTTTCCATTTTATAGACATAATCTCTCCTGGTTAAGTTAACCAAAATAAGTCTACCTTGAAATATAAATGGAAAGCCGTGAGAGGTTGTTTGCTACCGAGTTTCTTTCACAAATCCTTAAAAAAAAAAAAAAAGAAAAATCTATTTCTTAGAATTTAGTTTTCCAAATACTACTATTGTAATACTTGTTATATAACTTGATCTGACCATATCAACCCATATTGGTTTGATAATCTATGATCTAGGGACAACCAGTTAGCAATCTAAGGGGTTTATTCTTGCAATAGCGTAGAAATGCAGTACCCATTAACCTTAACAAACGCTGTGTAAGCAGGTCAATTGCTGAAAAGTCACCTGAAATCTTAACAAAGGACAAAACAAAACCAAGAAACAATATGACTGCAATTACAGTTGTTATTCTATAACTAAAAAATTACTATTGCAAAACTGAATTGGAAAGCATAGACACATACAACCAGACCTCACAATCAAGTTTTCTTTCCTTTTAGCATTAGTATTACTATCTCTGCATTTCATAATATAATTTAATTTTCATGTACAAAATTTCCTGAAGAGCAAAATGCTTTTCGGCTCTATGCAGTGGTTATTCAGTTTTAAACCATGCATAAAATCTAAATAAACAGCAAAATGCTAATAGGTTGTATATGGGCTCTGACCTTTCCTAGTCATTTTTCAATATTTTTTAACAGTTAAGAAACATTCACTGAAATAAGTTGAGAGAATCTTAGTCTACTATTTAGTTTAGAAAAATGAATGTTTATCAAATGGACTTGAATTGATAATAATATGATAGTTCATGCTTGAGAAGCCTCACAATTGCCAATGTGAAGAACTGGATATTGTCTCACTGGCATAATCATGTGGAGAGTGGATTGCATTTACACTTTGCATGACCTTGAATACAGTTTCCCAGACCAACATCAGAAAACTTTTTTTTTTTTAATATTGCTGCTGGTGCCAAGCATATAGAATAGACAAATAAAAATAAAAATAAAAATAAAAATAAAAATAAAAATAAAAATAAAAATAAAAATAAAAATAAAAATAAAAATAAAAATAAACATAGTGATAGCAAATGAAAGTTATGCTTTTTTTCAGTGTTTTAGGATGAAAAAGCCCCACAATTCTGATCTATAATTTAAAATGCAAATTTTGTAAGACATTTCATAAAGAGGATTTAGCATTGCTGATTTCTTATATATTGTAAACCAGAATTTGAATGGCTAATGTTTTTTAAAAGTGCATTTAAATATTCACTGAGATTACAGATTCCTTGATTCCATGATCCTAACTTGCAAACATGATAGATTTAATTCACAAGCTGTGGTTGCATGCTAGATGTTTTCAGTAGCTTTGACTTCTTTGTTGCACTATATATTCCCAAATTCAGCAGAACTGATTTTTTTTTTTTTTTTATTTCATGGCATTTTTCTCTTGAATGTGTTCTATATCTGCAGATTTTTGTCGTTCTCTGGATATTTTCCCACTCCATTGGATAGATACTAATACAACTATTGTGAATTACAAAAATTTTCTTTGCTTCTTAGAATCAGTATTTACTTTTGCTGTACTTATTGATCTGTTATTCAGCAGTTCCAGTGTCCTTCTTTGAAGACCCAAGGAGGCCTTTATTTTCCCTCTGTTCATACCTCAACCTTACTGTAATACTGTTCAGAATTTTAAAATATTTATTGCAATTATAGCTAGGAGAAAGTTATGTGCTCCATGCAAATACAAGAGAAATCTTGCTTTCTGATGGACTGAACAAGCAGGCTACATAGGCTTTTACCATGGAAGAAAACAACCTGGGTTTACATGCAGCTATGAGATTCCTAAGCCCTACAGAGTTGACTATTTCATCTTTGGATTTCACCAGTCTATTTTCCAACTGAATTTTGAATTTCACCTGTTTACATTGTAGCCACGATAGATCCCCTTATCTATATGTAATTACATCCATACGTAATTACATCCATATGTAATTAATATTTGTTCAGATATTTTTTTTTTTACATTATTCCTGTGTTTATTCAAACTGTCAACACTTTGTTCAGCAGTAGAATTGCTCCACTGTATTTAAAAACTGAATGGGTTACCATATAACTAAAGAAATATCCTTGATTCAAAATGGGGTTTGGAGTTATTGACCTGTTTAAGATTTGCCATTTTTGGACAAGACCTTGAAGCAGGTCAATGCTTCCCAATTATATCACCATCTAGTGGGAAACAAACTCTTTGAGAAATAACAATCTGCTTTTCAATCATGTTACAGCACAGAGTGTGCTATAGTTACAGTTTATAATGATTTATTGATGCAGTCTGGTTTTGGTTGCTCAAGCATTTTAATTTTGCTTGATCTGAATGCTGTCTTTGACACTGTTGATTATAAAATTCTGCTTAATCATTTATGAAATTATGTAGGATAAGCTGGCATTACTTTGAGTTTGTGTCAATCTTATTTTTCAAACACATGTCTGTCTGTGTCATTACATATTAGCTGTTTTCTGTACTACCTTGGCACAGTCAGGCCCTTCAGTTTTTACACAAATTCATTTTTACTTAGTACATGGTACAGTATTTCTTTTACATAACTCCATTCATCATTTAGGTATTTCTTCCTTCATGTAAGGTAATCAAGGACATGGGATATTGGTTTTGTACAGCTGTATAGAAAACCACCAAACATTGGAAAGAACATATTTGTTCTTTGAACATGTATACACACACAGACAAACATGTATGCATGTTCTGGGACAGTGATAAAAATCTTTTACTTCTTTAGATGAAGCTAATCAGGAGAATATTATGACTTTGGAATGTGTCATATCTGCAAAAGAGACTTTATTAGGGAAAATTATGGAAGTTTTTACATTTCTAAACCTATAGTTATATAATCCTGGATATTTATCATTACAAATAAAATCATTATTGATAATTAAAATAAACTTAATTGTTGTAGGAATGCACATGGAACAGTACACAGATATCTTCAAGTTTCACTTACAATATCACTGTTTATTTATTTATGGAAAAATATGGATGCATCCCTGTAATTTGGTTTACATCCATATCCACACTGATTTCATTTCAAGATGAAATAGTGATACTAGCAGCTGATCCTTGGCGTATATCCTAGAGGTTACACATGATATCTCTTGCTCTTCCTCTTGAACAATAAAATGTTTAGGACTCTCCAGACATTTATTTTCACATGTGTCGTCATTTACCACAGCCAGCAACCAAGCACCAGACAGCCGCTCGCTCACTCCCCCCACCCCTGTGGGAACAGGGAGAGAATCAGAAGAGCAAAAGCAAGAAAACTCGTGGGTTGAGATAAGAACAGTTTAATAATTAAAATAAAATAGTAATAGTAGTAATGGCAACAATAACAATAACTGTTGTGATTATGATAATAATAATAATAATAATGATAATGATAATATAATTTGAAAAAAAAAAAAAAGGAAAAAAACGAGAGAGAGAAATGAAACCCGGGGAAAAGAGGGAAAAGAAAAAAAAACCACAAGTGCTGCAACCGCTCACCACTTGCTGACTGACACAACCAGTCCCCGAGCCACGATTGCTGCTTCCCCTGGCCAACTCCCCCAGTTAATATACTGGGCATGACATCACATGATATGGAATATCCCTTTGGCCAATTCGAATCAGCTCTCTTGGATGTGCCCCCTCCCCTCCCGGCTTCTTGTGAACCTGGCAGAGCATGGGAAGCTGGAGAAGTCCTTGACTAGTGTAAGCACTACTTAGGAACAACTAAAACATTAGTGTGTTATCAACATTATTCTCATACTAAGTCCAAAACACAGCACTATACCAGCTACAGTGAAGAAGAATAACTATCACAGCTAAAACTCTGACAATATCCACCCTTTATTCCATACCATTTACGTCATGCTCAGGTCCCATACTATCCAATACAACCTCAATAACCGCCACCTACCTTCCCATCCTTTGATAAAATACACAGATATCATTTATCATTCCCTTAGTCTATGGATCACCCCTGTAAAATGTCTGCAGAGGGTCCACACATGTCCATTGAGTTCATTTAGTCCATAACTTTGGGCTCCATCTGTCATGACAGTATTTCAAGGCAGGAGAGATGGTCTGTGTGGTGTTGGATTGTTGCATGCTGAAGTCAGTCTTTGTTCCATCACTGCTACACTTTGCTTGGTTCAATCAAAGTTCATTCTTCATTAATTTGGGAGATGCTTACTATGATACCATTGATACAGCATATAGCAACCATAGGAGTGATGACATACAATATTATGTAGCAATTAACAGCATACCACTCAGTTCATTGGCTATTTTCACCCAAAATCAAATCCCCTTGAGGCACACATCGCACTCCTCCATCCTCCCGCATCACCCACCAAGTGCCCCCAGGTCCTCGAGCAAAAGCAATCCCACGAATGGGTTTGCCTTTGCCTGAGACAGGAATAACCCAGACGGTTTTCCCCAGCATATTTTTTACGTGCACTACAGGGACTTTACCCCCTTCCACAGTGCGTAAGGGTTCTGACTGGGCAGGCCCAGCTCGATTGGCAGATCCCCTAGTGTTGACTAACCAGGTGGCTTTTGCTAAATGTGTATCCCAGTGTTTGAATGTCCCACCCCCCATTGCTCTCAGTGTAGTCTTTAACAGTCCATTGTATCGTTCAATTTTCCCAGAGGCTGGTGCATGATAGGGGATGTGATACACCCACTCAATGCCATGCTCTTTGGCCCAGGTGTCTATGAGGTTATTTCGGAAATGAGTCCCGCTGTCTGACTCAATTCTTTCTGGGGTGCCATGTCGCCATAAGACTTGTTTTTCCAGGCCCAGGATAGTGTTCCGGGCGGTGGCATGGGGCACAGGATATGTTTCCAGCCATCCGGTGGTTGCTTCCACCATTGTAAGCACATGGCGTTTGCCTTGGCGGGTTTGTGGCAGTGTGATATAATCAATCTGCCAGGCCTCCCCATATTTATACTTCAGCCATCGTCCTCCATACCACAGAGGTTTTATCCGCTTGGCTTGCTTGATTGCAGCGCATGTTTCACATTCATGGATGACCTGTGCAATAGTTTCCATGGTCAAGTCCACCCCTTGGTCACGAGCCCATCTGTATGTTGCATCTCTTCCTTGATGGCCTGAGGTGTCATGGGCCCACCAAGCTATAGATAGTTCACCTTTATGTTGCCAGTCTAGATCTACTTGAGCCACTTCAATCTTAGCAGCCTGATCCACCTGTTGGTTGTTCTGATGTTCTTCAGTGGCCCGACTCTTGGGAACATGAGCATCCACATGACGTACTTTCACAACCAGGTTCTCTACCCAGGCAGCAATATCTTGCCACAATGCAGCAGCCCAGATGGGTTTGCTTCTGCGCTGCCAGTTGTTCTGCTTCCATTGCTGTAACCACCCCCACAGGGCATTTGCCACCATCCATGAGTCAGTATAAAGATAGAGCACTGGCCATTTTTCTCGTTCAGCAATGTCGAAAGCCAGCTGGATGGCCTTTACTTCTGCAAACTGACTTGATTCACCTTCTCCTTCAGCAGTTTCTGTGACTTGCCGTATAGGACTCCATACAGCAGTCTTCCATTTCCGATGCTTTCCCACCAGACGACAGGACCCATCAGCAAACAGGGCATATTGCTTCTCATTTTCTGGCAGTTTGTTATACAGTGGGGCCTCTTCAGCACGTGTCACCTCCTCCTCTGGTGATATCCCAAAATCTTTGCCTTCTGGCCAGTCCATGATCACTTCCAAGATTCCTGGGTGACTGGGGTTTCCTATTCGAGCCCGTTGGGTGATCAGTGCGACCCACTTACTCCACGTAGCATCAGTTGCATGATGTGTAGAGGGGACCCTCCCTTTGAACATCCAGCCCAGCACCGGCAGTCGAGGTGCCAGGAGGAGCTGTGCTTCAGTACCGATCACTTCTGAAGCAGCTCGAACCCCTTCATATGCTGCCAATATCTCTTTTTCAGTTGGAGTGTAGCGCGCTTCAGACCCTCTGTATCCCCGACTCCAAAACCCTAGGGGCCGACCTCGGGTCTCCCCTGGTGCTTTCTGCCAGAGGCTCCAGGTAGGGCCATTCTCCCCGGCTGCAGTGTAGAGCACGTTTTTTACATCTTGTCCTGCCCGGACTGGCCCAAGGGCTACTGCATGAACTATCTCCTGCTTTATCTATTCAAAGGCTTGTCGTTGCTCAGGGCACCATTTGAAATCATTCTTCTTCCGGGTCACTTGATAGAGAGGGCTTCCAATCAGACTATAATTTGGAATATGCATTCTCCAAAAACCCACAACGCCTAAAAAAGCTTGTGTTTCCTTTTTGCTAGTTGGTGGAGACATGGCTGCTATTTTGTTGATCACATCCATTGGGAACTGACGACGTCCATCTTGCCATTTTATTCCCAAAAACTGAATCTCCTGTGCAGGTCCCTTCACTTTACTTTGTTTTATGGCAAAACCAGCCTTCAGAAGGATTTTCTTCCCTTTCTCGAAAACATCTTCTGCTGTGTTGCCCCACACGATGATGTCATCAATGTACTGAAGGTGTTCCGGAGCTCCACCCTGTTCCAGTGCAGTATGGATCAGTCCATGGCAAATGGTAGGGCTGTGTTTCCACCCCTGGGGCAGTCGATTCCAGGTGTACTGGACACCCCTCCAAGTGAAAGCAAACTGTGGCCTGCACTCTGCTGCCAGAGGGATTCAGAAGAATGCATTAGCGATATCAATAGTGGCATACCACTTGGCTGCCTTTGACTCCAGTTCGTATTGAAGTTCTAGCATGTCCGGCACGGCAGCACTCAGTGGCGGAGTGACTTCGTTCAGGCCACAATAGTCTACTGTTAGTCTCCACTCTCCATTAGACTTCCACACTGGCTATATGGGACTGTTAAAGGGTGAACGGGTCTTACTGATCACTCCTTGGCTCTCCAGTCGCCGAATGAGCTCATGGATGGGAATCAGGGAGTCCTGGTTGGTGCGATATTGCTGCCAGTGCACTGTTGTGGTGGCAATTGGCACCTGTTGTTCTTTGACCTTCAGCAACCCCACAACAGAAGGGTCCTTCGAAAGACCGGGCAAGGTAGACAGCTGTTTAATTTCCTCCGTCTCCATGGCACCTATACCAAAAGCCTACCTGTACCCTCTTGGGTCCTTGAAATACCCTCTCCTGAGGTAGTCTATGCCAAGGATGCACGGAGCCTCTGGGCCAGTCACAATGGGGTGCTTTTGCCACTCATTCCCGGTTAGGCTCACTTCAGCCTCCAATACAGTTAGCTCTTGGGATCCCCCTGTCACTCCAGCAATACAAATGGGTTCTGCCCCTACATAGTTTGATGGCATTAGGGTGCACTGTGCACCAGTGTCCACGAGAGCCTTATACTCCTGAGGGTTGGATATGCCAGGCCATCGGATCCACACAGTCCAGTAAACCCGGTTGTCCCTTTCCTCCACGTGGCTGGAGGCAGGGCTCCTCTAGTCCCGATCACAGTATGCGCAACTCACTTCTTGTGAATGTGAATCAGAAGTCTTTCTATTAAGAGCAGAAATAAAATCAGCGCTTCTACTCCTCTGTCTGGGGAACTGCTTACTGGAAACTGGAGCAGCAACTTTCCTGGAAACCCCCCACTGAGTGATTGTTCTTGCTTGCAACTCACGTACCCGTGCCTCTAGGGTTGAGGTAGGTTTTCCATCCCACTTCCTCAGGTAGAACCATAGGGTGGCCTGTGGTATGTATCATCTCTCTTGAACAGAGGGCTGCTTACTCCTAATGTCTGAGATACTGGTCCGTACAGGTAGGGAGTAGGACATATCCTCTTCGAGTTGCTGAACCTTCTGGGACAGTTTCTCTACAGCTGAGACGAGGGAGGAAGAAATATTTGCTTCATAATCCTGGGATTTATCAATCATGTCCCCCACCATTGGTGCCTGTTCATCTTTCCAGGACATTACTGCCAGGGAGTTTACATGGGATGATGGTGCGCTCCGTACAAACTTCCGCCACATGGGTCGTGTGCACTGGGCTTCATCTGGATCTTTGAGTGACTGTTCACTATCCAGGTCACCATAAATCACCTCAAGCACAGCTAATTCTCTCAGGTACTGGATACCTTTCCCCATGGTGGTCCATTTTCCAGGGTGCTATATAACATCTTCCTTGAAGGGATACCTTTCTTTCACAGCAGACAGGAGTTGCCTCCAGAGGCTGAGGTCTTGTGTCCCTTTTCCAATTGCTTTGTCAATGCCCCGTCCCTAGAAAGGGATCCCAGTTGTTTGGCTTCCTTACCCTCTAATTCCAGGCTACTGGCCCCATTATCCCAGCATCGGAGCAGCCAGGTGACAACGTGCTCGCCTACATGACGGCCGAAATCTTTTCACATATCTCGCAGCTCACTTAAGGATAAGGATTGGGTATTTTCCGTCTCTTGTATGGGTTCTTCCTCTTCCTCCTCCTTTCCTCATGATGGTCCTGTTTTTCCATCATTTCTTTCTAAACAAGTTGACTTTCCCTTCCAAGATTTCTTCTTGTGCATAGGGGCAATTGATACTGGGATGGGTTGATTCTCTGATTCAGCTGCAGTGCCTGTCATGGGGGTTTGAGTGGCCACAGTGCCTGTTGCTGGGGTTGGAGTGGCTGCAGTTCCTGTCGTGGGGAATTGAATGGCTGCAGTACCTGTCGCCGGGGTTGAAACGGCCGCGGTGCCTGTTGTCAGAGTTGGAGTTATTTCATTGCCTGTCATCTTCTTTTTCTTTGTCTTAGATCCAGAGGTCTTGTCTTCCCCTTGTGGGTACTGAGTAGAGTTGAAGAGGGTTCGGTAGGCATGGGCCAGGCCCCAGCATGTTGCAGTGATCTATGTCTCTCTGGAGTTGCTGGGGTGACAACATACTTTATCCAAATACCCTACTAATTTTTCAGGATTCTGCACTGTTCAGGGGTGAAATTACAAAACACTGGAGGTGCCCACCATCCTAGGTATTTGCCCATACTATCCCACACGCCCTGCCACTCATAACTATCAAGTCTTGGGGCAGACCTCTGAATGATATTCTTAAATTGCTTATTAACCTTAGACAAAACAGAAACAATCTGCCAAAGAAGTACCAACAGATGTATCTTAACTACCCAAGGATGTAATTGCTAATTGTCTCCATGAGGTGGTACCCGAAGTACAGTAACGGTTTCAGTATAAACTTCAGATACCAAATAAAACTCAAGGCCAGTGTTTTAATAACAACTCTCCCAGGCAAAACATCGCTAATCAGTGCAGAGCACAGCAGACCACAAAAAGAAACACCAATCTTTAACATGTATAGCAAAAACAAAAGCATGTTACAGACTGGGTAAACTAACATTGTGAACAGAGTTGATGCTGTGACTATCAACTGTTACTATCTCAAACTCTTTGTGCTGCACGTTGGGTGCCAAAAAGGACTGTTGTGGTTCAGCCCCAGCCAGCAACCAAGCACCAGACAGCTGCTCACTCACTCCCCCCACCCCTGTGGGAACAGGGAGAGAATCAGAAGAGCAAAAGCAAGAAAACTCGTGGGTTGAGATAAGAACAGTTTAATAATTAAAATAAAATAGTAATAGTAGTAATGGCAACAATAACAATAATGGTTATGATTATGATAATAATAATAATAATGATGATGATAATATAATTTGAAAAAAAAAGGAAAACAACGAGAGAGAGGAATGAAACCCGGGGAAAAGAGGGAAAAGAAAAAAAAACCACAAGTGCTGCAACCGCTCAACCCCCGCTGCCTGATACCGCCAGTCCCCAAGCCACGATTGCTGCTTCCCCTGGCCAACTCCCCCAGTTAATATACTGGGCATGACATCACATGATATAGAATATCCCTTTGGCCAATTTGGATCAGCTCTCTTGGATGCGCCCCCTCCCCTCCCGGCTTCTTGTGCACCTGGCACAGAGCATGGGAAGCTGGAGAAGTCCTTGACTAGTGTAAGCACTACTTAGGAACAACTAAAACATTAGTGTGTTATCAACATTATTCTCATACTAAGTCCAAAACACAGCACTATACCAGCTACAGTGAAGAAAGTTAACTATCCCAGCTAAAACTCTGACAACATGGCAGGTTTTTACTCTGTGAAACTTATATATATTAATGGGAAATAATGCTTTTGTACTCAAGACATGAGCTGTCACCAAGGAAATGCATTTGCCTGGTTCCAGTTTAAGCCTTCTTCATGTTTCTGAATTGTGGTGGAACACTCAAGCAGAACGCTACACTGAGCCGAAATGTGTACAATAACCAAGATAATTCCAAGTTGCTTTGTCACCATGGTAACTATGCTTTGGGTCTACCCTGGAAACTTTGCCTGGCACAACATTGTCAGCTATAGACATTTGGGAATTTTTTAATGATACTGTTAGACCACCAAAGGCCCTAATACAGACACAGCAATTCTGAACAAAAAACTTGTGCTTTTCTCGTATACCTTATTTTGTGTGGGAAGGTGGTATATACTACATCCAAAGAAACATATTTTTATCAGTGAAAGCTGCATCTACATTTAGAGCTTTTGCTGAGATAGATGTGCTAGCAATCCCTCTCTAGTTTAGACTAGCCCTTATCAATATAAAGCAATTAAAGATAATCCTAAGCACGCCTTGAAAGGATAATGTTTTCTGCAGCTCTTTTGTTCATGATTTTCAGGTGTGTGCTTTTCTCTAGCACCCCTGAAGATCGTGTAATATAGATTGCATACTGATAATGCAGGCTGTTATCTGTAGGTGTTCCTAAATAATGAATAGTCCACTGTAACAGCTCTCCTTATAAATAACTAGCAAAAGCCAGCTTTAGTCTGGTTTTTTTTTTTGAACAAAATAATTTATAACATTTCTAAAATAGAAGCCTATCTTGAGGCTCTAAAAATCCATTCTTGGGCACCTAAGGGTGCCTTTCAAGTCCCATTCATTTCAACTTCTAAATTATATTTAAATATGGTCATCTTTCTTTAGGCTAGACTGTGCCTGGACAAGCACAAACGCTTGTCTTGAACCTACAAGGACCCTTACCCAACATTTCAGTCCCTATGGAACTAAATCTAGACACAACATTCTCTAAATGTCCCTGTCTTACATATCTATATGTGAGAGGCAGCAAAAGGCTGGATTATAGTAAACAAAGAAGCACTTTTTGCCCTCTTGAGACTGTCTCCATCACATTGTAATAATATTTATGTCTGATCACATCTTCCTTTGGGAACTACTATGAGAAACCTCTGCAATGTGCTGGGTTGATGAGGTTTCTGGATTTCTTCTCAGCTTTAGTTTGCTTTGACTATTTTTTCAGCAGAAAATCCCTTTAAATTACAGGCACCACCATGTACACAGTAAAAGACATCTCAAAACAGCGGGGGACACGCTGTGTTTAATAACACATTTTTCCCTAACTGCAATCCACTGCCCCTTTCTTTGTTCCATCAGTGTGGCTCACGGGGTTTCTCTCAGCAAAGACTAATTCCTGGAAAAGCTGTGCTCATCGTTCTGCTCTGTCTTTCATTTTAAATTAGGTTGTAACTTTTTGTAGTCCTTGGTGTTTAGTTGATCCACATCTAACAGAAGATTTTCCATATGAAAGTCATGCTTGCATTGACTCAGATACTGTGAAGAATTCTGGAAAAGTGAGAGGAGTGGACTCTAAATGATAGTTGGCACAATTAGCAGCTGAAGACCAGAATTACTTCAAGCTCCAAATTACCATCAGATATAGAGCCACTAAGTACACCAATGATTATGGCATCACTGTTTTCACTTGTTTCTCTTTCTTTCTATAACCATGATTCTGGGAAGATATCCATAGGAACATAAAGAAGGACATAATGTCCCTTTTTTGTCACAGTCTTGCCTCTGTCTACCAAGAGAATTATTTCAATATATCATTAGTCATCTTGGAATTAATTTAAAAGTTCTTCCTGGGTGATCTCAAGGGATTTGAGCATACTTAATTTATTGGTCCTTTTCTCTGTTATTCTCAGCTGATTCATTTAGAAACACAAGCCACATGAGCGGCTCTCCCCACCACCCTTGTTTTTAAAAGAAAGTGTTGCAAATTATGCCTTTTTTTCCCCAAAAAATAACAGCTTTAACACAAGCACAGGTGGCTTGGTTAGAGTTGACTTACAGTATATATTCTAAAAGGAAAGAAAATGAAAGTATAAAAAGAAAGATACTAAAAAAAGCCACAAGCTCGTGAAATAACAAAATGAAATATCAGAGAAAGAAATCAAAATGTCAGCATTTTCGTTATATATCTTTATTTTTAGATATTTTATTCCATGTTAAAAACCCTGTAAAGACTAAAACCTGGCATATGAAGTATGACATTTCAGTCTAGATACTATTTTTATCTCATATATGTATTGGGAAAAGTTAATTTGTGGCATTTTGTTATTATTATATGGTTGAATGAAAGGAAATGTTACAACTTGGAATCATTTCAGTCTATCATTTCAAGGAGAAGTTAGATAAATGGTAGCATAAAAATCATCTATAAGAAGAAAACCACATCTTTAAGATTGAGGCTTTCTTAATAAGTGTTGGTTTATACATATTTGGAACTCTGGTATCACTTTTTACACTTGGTGTTATTGTTATTTTATGTTAGCTTTAGACTACTCTTCCTGTACTTTGCAATCAAGGTTGTCCACAGTTAAATGAAGTATATGCATGTATGCATGTATGTAATGTATATGTGTGTATGCCCAAATGCGTGTGTATGATGTATACGTATAATTTTAAAATTATACTTGACACTATAGGCTCACTTTAATTCCCTTTTCTTTGCCAATAATCTTGTATTTGACTGTTGTATGATTGAAGAGAACCCAGGATATTAGAAAATGTTCTGGTATGTTGTGAACAGAGCCGTTACCTCTCACACAATGAGCATGAGACTTAGACACATGGCAGTTGGTTTGCACCTTCTCACAGCAACACTTCTGTGCTGTATGTTTTTACAGTGCAAAACCAGATCATTTGTCTTACTTTGTGATCCCACATGCCAATCACAACTGCATGCCTTAGCTGTGATCTGTCAAATAGTCATACCTGTCACATGGGGGTCAGAAGAAGGAGAAATAACTTGCTCCTATGCTTCAGCTAGAGGAAAGAGGTCAATGTAGCAGATCAGCCTCAAAGGAACCCCACCACAAGGTAACATTACCCATCTGCAAGCTAATGGTATTACACTGGTTCACCACGTGAAATTGTTGAAGACAAAGAAATTTTAGTGGCCACTGAAACAGATTGTATTTCCATACAATATCTTAAAACAAAACTACCAAGCAAAATGCTTGTGCAGGTATACTAAAGGACTTTGTATGGAGGTTCCAATTTTTGTTGTTGGAATGCCATGGAAGTTTCAATCTACTGATGCTTTGGCTGAAGCAGAAATATCAGCAAGGAATTCAGCTTTCTGCAGAATATTGAGAGTGCAGTTCACTGTGCAGACTAGTACATACTTGCTAACATAGCTACACATTCATTGCTCCCATCCCTTGGAGCACGGCAGTCAAATATTTCTGCTCAGTATGGCAACCAGAATTCACAGAGAAGCAGAATTCACATAGGGAATTTCTTTCTGTCCACCAAAAGAAGCTATATACATAATCCTAAAATGGCTGACTATATTCTTGGTCTTTATTTTTTTGCCAGTAAACATCTCCTGCCTTAGCTTTCCCTCTCCAGCTGTATATGTAAATAACACCATTTCCTTTATGACGAATGATGCTTGCTGGCTCCAAAGTTTTCATTTGAAAAGTTTGAAATACTCTTAATCTGCTTGGTGATCAAAATAATCTACGGTTTGCTATATATGAAACTATCAGTCACTTCACTTTTGTTCTTCTGTGCCTTAGTGTATACATATACAAATAAACCTGGAGAATGTAGACGTAGCTTTAAAAAACACGTCTTTAGAAGACATCTGCTGCCATACATGCCCCAATATAAGACAGCACAGTGAGTAACAAGTTCTTTGCCGCATAAGTAGTGCTGTGCTCTTGACCACTCAAAAGGGTTAGGTGAATTCTAAAGAATTCAAAATCCTATTAATATGATGATTTAAACTGCTGAGTTTGGTAACTCAGCAGTGAATTTTTCAGAAGAGCTTAGGTGATTAAATGAAAAAATGCTATTGAAAATCCGAACAATCCGAACAATTTGGTCAAAATAATGTAGAGGTATTATGATGTTTCCCAGTAAATTTCTAGAATATAGACACACATTTTAAAGAATGAGAACTGGAATATAAAGTGATATCCACAGCTCTAGATAGTTCCAGTATTCCTGCATTGTTCTGGAATATAAATGGTCCTTTAGATGAAAATGTAGAACATTAAAAGTCACCAGGATGTCTAAGAAAAAAGTGCAGGTTTTGTGGTTTCCTTTCCTGCACTTATGAACTTAAAAAAATCTGTAGTGCTTTTGTGGATCCTCTTTGATAATTCTACTTACATACTTGTAATAATTGACCTGTCCCTTAGGTATTTGTATTTTCTGAACCATAACCACCACATTGTTCCTGTAAATAAATACCTGGTTGGTTTGTAAATTCTCTGTTGCCACTTATTATGTGTTTGTACAGTACTTATCAGCATGAAGCCTCTTTGGGTGCTATTTTAATTTGTGTAATATATTAATAGTAATTTCATGAATGAGTATTTCCTATAAAAGGAAATAAAATTGATGATGTGTGACATCTTCCGCAACATAATCCTTTGCAAATAAAGAAATGTGAAATTTTCTTTCAAGTCTTAACTGCAACATGATTTCCTCATACCTCGAGTGACAGACACCAGACCTTCACAAAGAACTCTCTTCTGTCTCCTTCAGATAAGGAAAAACACAACATAAATTAATATCCTTCATAACATCACTCAAAGGTAATTATAACTTTAGTGCAGCATCAACAGAATATAAGACTGAAACACCTGCATGCTTTCAGTTTGTGATGTATTAGCCATTTAGGAGAAAAGTATGAGATAGTTCACAATTAAGGTTTTGACTACTTTGTTTCTTCTAACCTGTCTTCCCCTTTGATTTTAGGATATAAACTGATTAATATGACTAGCTATAAACAGTTAACTCCTAAATAGTTTTTTTCTTTTTAAGTGTTGACATCATACATAGGATTAGTTTCAAGGATCTGAGGAATCCACAGTCAACCCTTCATACCATAATTTAGGGAGCCTTCTAAAACAGGGAAGGAAATAGCTAATTTATGTCTTCTTTCAACAATAATACTCCGGTGCCTAGAAATTCAGGGCAAAATTCTAAAATTTCCAATTAATTTCCACTATACAAAACCATTAGAAATGTACATAACTGACATCACATTTTTAAAAATAGACTTTATTTTAAAGAAAAAGTATAAATAATATTTCTGGAGGACTTGATGGAAATGGCTGATCATCTAATTTGAGCTGTTAACAGTCTGCCTACTCAGAGTCTCTATTATGTAATCGATTCCCACCTCAAATTCAATCCCATATACACAAAAGCCATACATATTAACAACCATGTATTTCATGAACAAACATGCAATAGCCTCATCTTTCTTTCTTTTTATATTATATTTCCTTGACATTCCCACATCTTATCTCAGCTTTCCCTGTATTTTCCTACTTGCCACACGTGGTCCTAACCTATACTTTCCCAGAGTTTTTCAGAGCTTGTTTTTCCCAACTTGTTCCCATATCTACCATTATTTGTCTTCACCATTGCATAGCCACATTCCCATCCCTTGCCTCACATCAACTTGTTCCCTAGTATCTCTTTTGACATTTACCAGAACCAAGCATCATTGCTTCTCTTGCCCACATTCCACCCTAACATCTTCAGCACTTTAGTTTTATCTCCTCACATTCCCAAACTCTATAGTTCTTCGCATGATTTTACTTAGTGTCATCCTTATTCACTTGTGTTTTGACTACTTGCTATGTTCTATTCAGAAGATGAACATAGTATAATCATGTTTGTGGGCAGATTACTGTTAGTCCTTCCAAGACCGGTGGAGAATGGGGACTATTTACATTAATTTTCTTCCACCTGCAAAGACTATGCCACCTATGTTATCCATGACTGTAATGAAAGATCCATAGCATCACAGAGAGTGTAGTGGGAATATATCTCCAAATATTAGATAGTATGCTTCCTTCCTGATGGCTTTCTTGATTGAGAAGCTTCACTGATCCAGACTCAATGATGGAGAGCTCTCCAAGAAACTGCCTAACAGTAACTCTCTTTCAAGATAACTGAGGTTTTACCATTATTAGTTTCAAACAGAATGGGATCAAGCTAAGGAAATGCCAAGACTGTTTTATACTGTACTCCAGAAAAATGGGGAAGATTCTTAAGCAGAAAAAAATATTATTTTCCTTTTTATCTATTACGATTGATGGCTTACATGCAATGAAGTGAATTGAATCAAAGTGAAAGTTTACAGTTCAAAAAATGTTGCCTGTTTAAAATTCCAGGATAACTTTTTAATAATGCAATTGTTATTCTTAATTTAGATTATTGGATTTCTACATTGGATTTATAGCTCTCTTTTTCATATTGTTTATAAATTAAGCATTTTGTAAATCAAGGCATTATTTTTAGAAGGAAAATCTGTCACTTTTTAGTGCCTTTTTTTTTGTGCAATTTATCCTTCTGTAAATTTCCTTATATTTTATAAGCACTTCCTGCCTCAAGACAAGAGGGAAAAATTGGGCCTTTCAGTTAACTGAGACCATTTCAGACTGGAAATTTCCAGAAAGATATGATTTCCCTTTGGAGGTGTTTAAAATTAATCCCTTTCAAACTATGGCAGTGGATTTTAATTAAGCTAGCATTAGTACTCATGTCAAGAGGAAAAAACACTGTAAAGCTTTCTCTCTTTGAAATAATAGTTAACCTCAGCATAAGCAGGCACTTTAAACAAGACTGGAATTAAGGGATACCAATTGTGCTAAAAACAAAGAAACAGTTGTGTCTGACTTAAGCTTATTTGCCATAAAATTTGCTTTGTTGCTTGTCAATACATCTAAACGAAGTTGTGTGACTAAGCTGAGTCTTTAATGGACTGTCTTTCTTTCCCAGGTTCCAAACCATTGAGTTTGTCAGCTAGTGATTTCCTGTGGGACTGGAAAAAGACATGGAGCCTGTAGTGTCAATCACCTTTATTCTCTTAAATGTATAATAAGAAAGTTTGAAAATAGTTGAAATGTCTTGTTTTTACCTATTAGCTTTCACACTCACATGCAGAATTTGCTTTCATTATATGACTGTTCCTATCTTCTCATGCCTTTCAGTAGTCACCAGTAAAAAAGGCTTAGTTAAGTCCTAGTATGAAATTTTGCATGCCAACAGCCCAGCCAGCTTCTGCTTTCATGAAAGCTAGTAGATTCACTAAAATTGTTATGAATTTCTAGAAAGGAAGGATTTAATGTTTGCAAATTACTACGGATTTTTTTTTCCATTCTTACGTTTTGTGCTTAAAAATAATTACTGTAGGCACTTAATATCTGTTTTATTTTATCATAAACTAATACTGTAGTTTGGAGTATATTTTTCTAGATCTCATATTCAGATGTGGTTTCCTCTTTGTAAGATTTACAATCAGTGACAGAGACAACATTTTCAATTCTTCATCTAGAATATCCAAAATATTTTCACAAGTACGTTAAGGTTAGTAGATGCATCTTTGGATACAGATGTGCTTCTTTACTTATTCTAAAAGATAATTTACACATTTGCGATTGCTTTTTCATGCTGATGACAACCACAATTGAAAGACAGCAGTGAAGAACACAGATCTCTGTTTAATTCCCACCACACCATTCACTTTGCAGGTTTTCTCCTTTCTCCTTGTGCCCTGTAGTATCTTATCTGTCTAGAATGCAATTTTTTTAAAATGGCATCTGTTTCCTATCATATACTATCAGAAGCCAGGATCAGGTGGTCTTTGATCTTGTTACATCTCTAGATTCCACTATAAATAGGTAATAACAAGTAGTATAACAAACATATAATAGCTGATGTCAAAATCAAATGTGATCAAATATTTGATTATGACATCAGCTATGTAAATGGAAGAATGACAGAATATTTTAAATGTAAAAACAAATTTCTGTGAGGAGAAAAATATGCAAAAGTAAATAATGTTCAAATATTTTTAAACTTCCATGTTATACATGTAAGAGAAGGAAAAGATAATTTTTTTCTTAATGTTTTCCCTGGTCTGAAGAACAGAATACTACCCTTTGATCTACAGGCTGGTCATATCAATTCCCCTGGAACTGTAAAAAACAGAGATATCAGCTGACAGCAAACATTTGATACAAGAAACCTGGTGAGGTCTGGACTTTTGCAGTGGAAAATGAGGTCAAAGAAGTTCTGGGCTAAAAACTCACATAAAAGGGTATTATATCTAAAAAGCAAAAAAAAAAAAAGGTTTATTTTTTCTGGAAAATCTCTTCCCAATACACTTATGCATTTCGAAAAACTAATAACAGGTTGAAAAATGGGCTGAATAATAGAAAAAAAATCAAACATAAAATCTCAAGGCTTCTGAAGATTTTCTGTACTAGAACACAAAAAGATAATAACTTTGACAAGCCTTTATAATTTCTGTTATGTATCTATGTATGCATGAATTGAAGAAGCAGCTGAAAGAGTTCCCTGATGAAATAAGTCAATACAGAACTGACAAGGAGTAAAAGCTGGATTCAGTCATATAAGTGTATAAGGTACATTCATGGAACATAGAATCATTAAGGTTGGAAAAGAACTCTAAGATCATAAAATTCAACCATCAACCCAACACCACCATACCTCCTAAACCATGTCCCAAAGTGCAACATCTACATATTTTTTGAACACCTCCAGGGATGGTGACTCCACCACCTCTCTGGGCAGCCTGTTCCACTGCCTGACAAAACTTTCAGTGAAGAAATTTTTCCTAATATCCAATCTAAACCTCCCCTGATGCAGCTTGAGGCCATTTCCTCTTGTCCTATCACTAGTGTCTTGGGAGAAGAGACCAACACCCACCTCGCTACAACCTCCTTTCAGGTAGTTGTAGAGAGCAATAAGGTCTCCCCTCAGCCTCCTCTTCTCCAGGCTAAACCCCAGTTCCCTCAGCTGCTCCTTATAAGACTTGTTGTGCTCTAGACCCTTCACCAGCTTTGTTGCCCTTCTCTGGACACACTCCAGCAACTCAGTGCCCTTCTTGCAGTGAGGGGCCCAAAACTGAACACAGTGTTCAAAGTGCAGCCTCACCAGAGCCGAGTACAGGGGCACGATCACTTCCCTAGTCCTGCTGGTCACGCTATTCCTGACACAAGCCAGGATGTTTTTGGTCTTCTTGGCCACCTGGGCACACTGCTGGCTCATGTTCACCTGGCTGTCAACCAGCACCCCCAAGTCCTTCTCTACCAGGCAGCTTTCCAGCCACTTTTCCCCAAGCCTGTATCATTGCATGGGGTTGTTGTGACCCAAGTGCAGGACCCGGCACTTGGCATTGTTAAACCTCATACAGTTGACCTCGACCCATTGATCCAGCCTGTCCAGATCCCTCTGCAGAGCCTTTCCTACCCTCAAGCAGGTCAAGACTGCCCCCCAATTTGGTGTCATCTGCAAACTTACTGACGGTGCACTCAATCCCCTCACCCAGATCCTTGATAAAGATATTAAACAAGACTGGCTCCAACACTGAGCCCTGGGGAACACCACTCGTGTCTGGCTACCAACTGGATTTAGCTGCGTTCACCGGAACTGTCTGGGCTCGGCCACCCAGCCAGTTTTTTACCCAGCGAAGAGTACACCTGTCTAAGCCATGAGCCTCCAGCTTCTTTAGGAGGATGCTGTGGGAGACAGTATCAAAGGCTTTACTAAAGTCCAGGTAGACATCATCCACAGCCTTTCCTTCATTCACTAGGTGGGTCACCTGGTCATAGAAGGAGATCAGGTTGGTGAGGCAGGACCTGCCTTTCATGAAGCCATGCTGGCTGGGCCTCATCCCCTGGTTGTCTTGCACATGCCTGGTGAGCGCACTCAAGATGAACGACTCCATAATCTTCCCCGGTACCGAGGTTAGGGTGACAGACATGTAGTTCCCCAGATGCTCCTTCCAGCCCTTCTTGTAAATGGTTGTCACATTGGCAAGCCTCCAGTTGTCTGGGACCTCCCCTGTTAACCAGAAATGCTGATAAATGGTGGAGAGTGGCCTGGCAAGCTTCTCCGCCAACTCCCTCAATACTCTCAGGTGGATCCCACCTGGCCCCATAGATTGTGAGTGTCCAGGTGGTGCAGCAGGTCATAAACTGCTTCCTCCTCGATTATGGGGGTTTTATTCCATTCCCTATCCCTGCCTTCCAGCTCAGGGGGCTGAATACCCTGGGGATAACTGGTCTGATGGTTAAAGACTGAGGTAAAGAAGACATTAAGTACCTCAGCCTTCTCCTCATCCTCAGTGGCAATGTTCCCCTCCGCATCCAACAGAGGATGAAGATTCTCTTTGGTTCTCTTTTTGTTATTAATGTATTTGTAAAAACATTTTTTGTTATCCCTTACAACAGTGGTCAGATTGAGTTCTAGCTGGTCTTTTGCCTTTCTAATATTCTCTCTGCAAGACCTAACGAGGTCTCTGTACTCTTCTTGAGATGACTGCCCCTTCTTCCAAAAGTGGTGAATTCCCCTTTTTCTTCTGAGTGCCAGCAAAATCTCCCAGTTCAGCCAGGCCAGTCATCTTCCCTAGCAGTTCATCTCGCGGCACATGGGGACAGCCTGCTCCTGCACCTTCAAGACTTCCTTCTGGAAAAGGCCCAGCCTTCCTGGACTCCTTTGCCCTTCAGGACTTCCTCCCAAAGGACTCTCCCAACCAGTGTCCTGAACAGGCCAAAGTCTGCCCTCCAGAATTCCGTGTTAGTGGTTTTGCTGACCCCCTTTCTTACTTCACCAAGAATCAAGTATTCTTCTAAAAATTCCTCATATTCAAAAAAACTTAGGGAAAAGAGAGTTCAGTCCTTGAAAATTATGTAATTCGGGACTGCCAAAACAGTCACCCAAAACAAGAAACAAGACTCCAAATATGAATCACTGCATAATGAATAAAGAATCTTGGAACAAAGGAAAGAAACTTCACATCAAGGAAGAACCATTATCACAAGAATACGATGGTCTGAATGAATCCATAAAAATCACTATCATTTTGCAAGAAGATGCTACCATGACTCCTAGGTGTCAGTGTGTTACATAAAATCTTTTATAAGCAACAGTGAAGGCTAATGTTGCTGTTGAAAAATATTTTTAATGAGTCTTTAAATATTAGTTTAGGTCAGTTTCTCATGTTATTCACTAACTACAGTAAAACAGACTGAAATTTAATTTGAATTTAGGTTTTGTTAATGTTTCCTGTCGATATCATTCCTTTAACAAGCTGGTGAGTTATAGGGTATAATGAAGCTTTAAAAAAATGTTACTATTGTGGAATATTTCTATAACTGCATTAAAACTTACTGTTATTTAGTTCATTTTGCAGGTTACTGAACTTGTAAATTGATAGAAAAAATTCTTCAAGGCAAACCAAACACAAAATCATGTACAGTTGTCTGGCAATAAAGCATTTTTGTTGCTTACAATAATTAAACAAAATCACTGTATTAATTATGAGCATCATCATCTCACTTCACTTTCCTCTAACTGGGATTTAAATTCAGATGGTTGTTTTATTTGCTTTTTAAAGTGCACATCAAGTTAAAGTGTCCAAAAAAAGGAAAATGGATCCTATTAAAAAACCAAACCAAGACAATAAAACCCCCTATATATCAGAATATCCTGTACTCTTACGAGCAGGTAGCAAATAAGCTAGTGAGACCAAATGTTAAATTTCAATGAGTTATTTCAATCCAAAAAAATGTTTAGCAGAAGTAACAAATCTGCTCCTACTGAAGATAGCAATTAAAAGTATTTAGAAAAAATAATTAATACTATTAAAGGAAATACAGTGGATTTCAATGATCCAATAGCTATAGGGGAAAAAATATTAGAAGCTTTTTTTCTTCTTTTTTTCCCTGCTTCAGTATATCAGACAGTAAAAGTCTGCAAAAGAGTTCAAGGTATTGATGGATTAAGAGGCATTAAAAGGGCAGTTAAGCCAGTTAGGGGAGATAAACACATTGCCATAGACCTAATGGAATTTTTTTCTTTTTTTTTTTTTTCCCCTCTCCTTTTTTTCTTTTTTTTTTTTACTTAATCTCAACAGCTGATAATGTAGGAACACATTGAAGGTTCAATTCAGTTGCCTAACATAGGTGTCTGATTCCTGAGGGTGTTCAGTACAGTCACAAGAGACCTGGAAAGTAGGAAGCAGGACTGCATGGTGGTACAGTCCTTCCACAGAGGCAGCTGGAGGCCAGGGCAGATGGGCAGGGGTGTGAGCATGGCACAGAAGTTTCTCTTTAGGCAACTGACACAATGTCACCGTATTCCTCTCTTCTCTGGTGATAAAGTTACTGTGACAGGTTTTAGTGCAAAACTTCAGATGGCCCTATGGTTTACTGATCATCTGTCATGAACCCAACTCCATTTTGCCACTGGTTTATTCTGAGAATTTGTCAGGAAGACAATTTTAGGAAACCTTGTTTTGGACAAAAGTAGATCAATGATTTATCATCAAAACTGGAATATTTTTCTATTGTACTGGAAGATCAGGTGAACGAGACAGTCCAAAACAAAGTAACTTGGAAATGGGGAATTAGTTATAGATCATCTTTGGACGAAATTGAACATCTTTTCTTCTTTCTTTTCTGTTAAGCAATGTAAAATGTGATTAAAAGCTGGAGCACAAACAAGACCAGAGAAGGATTCCAATGTCGAAGGTGACGTTGACTGAAACATCTTTTCTGTTTTATATATTTTGGAATAAAATTACAGTCGTTTAAAGTCATCTGACTTCTTGTTCAAATGGACTCCCACATTAAGTAGAAACCTATTTCCTTCATCATTACTCATCCTTGGTTACTCATTTGTTACAGTTCTTTCTGAATAACAAAATCTGTAAATGAGCTGTGTAGTTATATACTTATTTAAACTGAGAGACTTAAATCCAGCTATGTTGAGCAAAAACTAATACATGTACTAAAATATATTTTTAAAAGTTAAGCATCCCTGGCAAGTTTTATTTCAGAGCTCCTAAAATACGGCAGCAAATGGATAAAAAGGTAGAGAAGTGTGCTTGTAAAGCTAAAATAAACTCTGATAGGTCCTAATGTCATGAAATATATACGATGGCTAAGTTACATAAAAAAAAAACCCTGATGAGTGTCTATAACTTAATCACATTCTGTTAAAATACAAAGCTGAGTGCAGAGAAAATGAGAAAGGACAAATAGTGGCAATCCTATGACCTTTTCTAATGCATTATAAAAATGCTCTGACTATAGCTTGGCCTTAAAGATGCAGTTGTGACTGTTTTAAATATTTCATTCATCATTCATTAGGATTCATTCCCTTATGTTTTCTTTTTTCTTTTTTTTTTTTTTTTTTTTTTTTTAAAGATAAGCTTTGTTGTTTTTTTTTTAATGGAAAATATCACTGGAAGCTTGGGGAAAATATGCATTGGTAATGTTTTGTTCACCTTCCCTGGCAATGCTGTTTTCTGTCACAGAAGCATGAGAAAATAAGATGAACAGATATCTTTTATAACCTTTTGTCCCACAGTTGCTTCCTCAGTTATAATCACTAAGTATTTGTCATTAATTTTATTTGTCTTTCATGTTATATCAGATTCTAAATATAATTCAGAAAAAAAGATGTCCTAGACACTAACTCTTAGGTTAGTGACCAGCTATAAAAAAGTAAATCAGCTTTCAATAGACCACTTGTGCCTGACAACTAATTTTTTTGTTGCTCCCTTCGGTAGTTGCTAGAAACAGTCCCCAATGTAGATCCATCCTCTGACTGAAGCAGAGAAAGGAAAAGCTGAAAAATGAGCAATGGGAACAGCTTGCTGATGAAGTTGAATGAAGAGCTAGTAATGATATTGATGACATTACTAATTACTTAGCAGGCAGAATTCAAAATGAGAATTCATTTGTCATCATGATATCATCAATCAGCTTTCTATTGCCTTGGGTAATAAGTTTGTGCTTTCTTGGTGCAGTGTAAACTTTGCTATATAACTCATTCTGGTTTGTATATCTGTGCTTCTTAATTTTTACCTTTTTACTCTTCTAGGTATTGTATTGCGGTTTTATTAGTGTCCTATTTCAAAGGTTTGTGCCAATTTTATGCCAAATCAGATAATGCATTTAAAGACCACATAATCTCTGGCCCTCAAAACAAGCAAATGTTCAACAGATTATTTTAAAAGGATCATAGACTAAAGTCACACCCATTCCTGACGCAAAAGAAGCATATTCAAATTTGATACTTATAAAGATTCAGATAGATTGCTAGACAGATATTTTAATTAAAAAGTTACAGTAAAGATATGCCAGTTCCTCTAATTTGGGAATGCAGGATCAAAAGCCATAGCTCCTGAGCACTTGAGTAGAAACAATCTCTTTGGCATTGATTTAAGAAAATCAGTCTTTTCAAACAACCCAATATTCCTAATCCTTCAGCCTGTGACAGTCCCAAGTGCCTGGAGGCTCTACTATCTCTTCTGAACAGCTGAGATTCCTGGCTGAGTTATCCAGTTGGAGAGGGACCTGGCCAGACTTCACCAGCTGTGCACTCCAAGACTTTCCTCTGTCCTGTCCAACTTGGCATCTCTGTCTTTTTAATCTCTTTTCTGGATTCTTGAATTCTTGCCTTGGCTCTCACAGGGCCACTTTCCATTTTTGTAGCCATACGCCGTGATCGTTAGTGCTTTGCTCTGAAGTAAGTAAAGAATATATCTGCTGAGTCATGAGGGAACTGCTAATTGTTCCCTTGGAATTCCCCAGAGCTGTCAATGACTCACTCTACCAGCCCTGTGTCATGGCAGTGGGGATTAATGTGAAAGTCACCCAGGGTCCTGAACAAAAAATGCTGTCACTGCAGGGGTCTGCTAACCAACTGTAATCAGCCAAAGAACTACCGACCCGAATCAGCAAGTACATTGTCTTTTAATATGCTTATAGTACTATAGTCTAGTAATATATGCAGCTTGGAGGTACCCTAGAACTCATTAAACAACCTAATGGATCATCTGACAGCTGGAAAGGTTTTCTGTGCGAACGAATTTTAAAGAAAATGTGTTAATTTGAGGCTATATTATTATGCCATCTCATTTGCACTGTTTTCTATCATTTTGATTAATGCCTAGATTGTGACTAACACATAGAAGGAATGAGTGATAATGTGCATAAAACTACAGTCTGTGAATGTACCCTCCTAGTTTGCTTACCTACAGAAAGGAAACACATAAAAATAGAGAGGAAAAAAGTGTTAGTACTATTTTTCAGTCTTATAAAATTTATAAGATTTTAAATTTGTTGATTTTGTATATAATTTCTTCTACAAGATGGGAATGCAGTATGTTTCATTTAGTTAAATATCACAATAAAGATAAAATAATTTATATACCTTTTAGTCAAAAGCAGAGGAACACTTTAGAAATGTTTTAATATCTAGAAACATTCCTTTATTAAGCAGATTCAGGAGAATTCAGGTGTTCCACTTCAGTGTGCTTATAATTCTGTCTTGGATTACATGAAGGTCATTAATTTCTCCAGGACCCTTTGAAGTACATATGTAGCTTGTCAGAAAATCTCTACAGAACTGACTTGCATTTGCTTTATCTACATTGTTTCACATTAAGTGACATTTTACAGAAGCTGAAACCTTTTGTATTTCTTCCGTTTACAAATGTTGGACAGATTTTTTTTTTAAAAAGGTAAATATTGCAATAACTAAATATGTTTTAAAAATTAATAATATTAAGGAGGTAATCCCCAGGATAGTTTTACAAGTATTAGGTTGTATTACAGAGAGAATTCTTAAAGCATGCCACATTTGCACAATCTCCAGTTCTTTTGAAAATGGAAGAGACTTAAGTGGATTTTCTCTCTTTCTTCGGCAGTCTGACTCCTTACAATAACTGACCTGAGTTTAATGTAGACTTATTTTTCTGAATAAAGGGATGGTGTTTTCCCTTCTTGTATGAGGCGGATGTGTCAATTTCATTGGAGGCTGGATTATATTTGTCATTGGGACAACATGTGCAGTCAGCTTAATCTGATAATTTGTTTTCAAATAAAAATGCAGTTTGGCAAATTAGTTTACTACTACTACTACTACTACTACTACTACTACTACTACTACTACTACTACTACTACTACTACTTCTTTTTATTTTCTCCTCTGGAAAATCCTTTACACAAAAATGCTCAAAATGGCCTTCCCTTTGTGTAATGGAAGATTTGGAGCGAAAAAGGTTTCATCCACTGTAGCTCAGGCTGCCAGCCTTGTCAGAGGCCCCCATTGACATAAGTCTACTAGGTAACAAAAATGGAGCAGAAAGCAAGCAATTCTATGACCCTTTTTTGATTTCTTTTCTTTTTAATCTATCAGCAATCTTCAGTTAAGGTATTGTGCTGGGAAAAACTTATTGCTAAATTTCTTCCTGTTTTTTTTTAAACAGAGGTGACTGACTTCACTCTTTGAAAGTGTTCGTTTGCTTTTCTCCCTGTCCTTATTATGTCTTTTCTTTTTTTTTTCCTGAACACTAGAACTGGTACTCTAAAAGAGCTGTTGATTAATCTAATGGCATTTAATGAGATAAATAGGCGGAATGGAAAACAGAAGGAGGAGAGGCTTTTGATCTTTTCAAGTTATTAGACTAAATGATAGTGGAAATTTCTTTCTCAATATATGTTGGAAGGTTGCTTTGCCCTCTTAAGTCTCTAATATTGTCAGTTATTCAAAGATATCTCCCAAGCTTTTAACCTCAACTTAATTAAAATATATATTATACCAATTGACTTCTATTATTTCAGCATCAGAGAGACTTATCATGCTGTCATTATCTTAAGTAAATAGGTTTGTTTTACATAATGTGCAGTAATTATAGTAGTGACCATTAAAAACATATTTCTTCAGCATCTCTTCAAATTATTTTAGCCATAGCTAAAGAGGAAGGGTTTTTTATATATATTCCAACCAACCTTTCTATAACTGAGGATTTTTCCAGTTGAAATTCTTGTTCATTCTATGTACTTTTTGTTTTCTAAAGTAGAATATATGATAGTTCTTAATTAAATACTGTAATTTATTTCATTAGTATTCTTTTATGGAAAGCAGGAACATTTCAAAATGAAGGTCAGTATGAAAAACTTCTGAAAGAAATGTTTTGTCCTAAGAAATTCTTAATAAATCTTCTTAATATTTATTTTTAATTTTTAATTATTAGTTGGCATCTAATAGGCTAATGTCAATGGATTTTTTTTTCTTTTCTTTTCTACATTACAGATATTTATTTGAGTGTACCCTTATTTGAAAATAATGGGGTTTTTTGTCCTGTACAAAGCTATTGTTTAATCTCTTGAAAAATTCTTTAAAGTTTTATTTTTTTATTTCCTCCCATGTTTTGATTATACCTCCTTTTTTACCCTATTTCTTTTCTTCACATTCAAAGCCTTCTAGATTACTGAAGATTTCCTATGCACTAGTAAAAGAACAACTTACATCTCCAACAAGATCATGAGTCCAGCCATCTTTATCCTTTGGTTTGTTTTTCAAAAAACATTTCTGAGCATCCTTACTGTGTCTCAGGTTTGGGATGGTTCTTTTGCAAAAAATACTCATTTAAATCTTCTTCAGTTTCAGCTTTGCAATTTTTTCTTATGATTCCTGTGGAAAATTTGACCGCAGGTTGGCTAGCAATCTGTTCTTGCCATTGTCTATTGATATGACTGTTGATCGTTATAACCTCGATGTTTCTTCAGGGATGTACAGTTATACTGAGGTACTGAGGAATACTTGGCTTCACCTTTTGCCTAGATTGTAAACTATTTGCCTAAGGGACCATCTTTTTATTCAGTGCTTTTACACTGCCTGGCATAATGGAGTCCTTGTTTTCTGTGTTATTCTATTCCTGCAATGGTAATACAGGGTAATATAATGACTATATTAACAACAAAAAAAAAAAAAAAAAAAAAAAAAAGAAGAAAAACTTGATACAGCTTGGCAGTAATATTAAAAAATAGTATGAAAAGAAGATTTTTGCTTCTGGAGTTCTGCTTTCTTTTATTCATAACCATTCTGACTGCAGATTCAGAGGCTGTACTGTGGTGGTACATATTCACAAGTAAATTATATTTGTAATACAAAATGTCTTCTACACACTGTGTTCTCCTGTAAATTAGTCTTGTGTAGGTACTGCTTTTCTGACTGCATTGAACTGAACTTCATTATAATGACCAGAAAATAAATATATGTACTTCAGCATTCAACTTAGCAAAATTATTAAAAATGAAGGCAACACACTGAATATTTTTCAAAATGTTTGACACAGCCTATGAGTTGTATTTCCTCATATTTTTCCAATGTTACACCTAAACACATGACCTTTTGTACCTGCTTCAATGGTGTTCTTTGCAAAAAAAAAAAAAAAAATGAAGAAAACTTAGTCACTTACTCTTCTGAATTTCACAGAATATTCTCGCAGTTCCCTCACTGTCACAGTGAGTAGGGGGCTTCAGGAACTCTTTCCTACAAATTAGATGGAAACCCTTGAAGTTCTGGCACTTCTTCACTGCCCTGTTTCAAGCCAACGATAATCTAACTGATGTTCATCACAAGAAAATATTTTTAAGAAACTAACTACCTTCCACACCAGGTGAGCAGCACCCTGATAATTCTTGAATATCCTTCCTATTGCATGGGCCAATGCAAACTGGAGACAGTGGCTTCTTTTTTCAATATTACTCTTGCTTTGGAAATGAAATAATTGCAGTTTGCCAGATTCTCTGAGAATCATTTAACACTAGACAAACATCAAGATAAAATCATGCATAACAACACAACGATTAATAAAACAATTGCTAGGTTTTCAGAAAGCTTTATTGAAGTAAAACCAAACTGGGCTTAAAATGACCTGCACTTAATTCTACTCCACAATTTTTTTAATCCTGTTTAAAGTGGCAGGATGCTGACACAAGCGCTTATATATCTGGAATCCAATCCACCAGTCAGACTATGATCGACTAAGACCCCAGGTTTTTGGTTTGATGAAATGAGTCCTTGATGTGAGGATAAGACTATCCTTATGTAGCCATTTTCTGAACACTTTTAGACATAAATCACTCCTAAATACTACTTATTAGCACAATATGTTATCAGTACTTTTCAGTCAGTGATCTCATTTCTGAAAGAATTTATGCCATTGTGCAGCTCTAAACACACTCATATCCTCTCTAGGACTATTGTTCAGTAAAGCCCGATCAGACAATACATGAAAGTCTCAAATAACTAAATTAACCAGTATTTACATAATATGTCAATCAATTGGTTTACCAGTTCACTCAGTTAACCAATCAAATGGTTAATGAAGATGCCTTCTGAAGACGTGTGGAGCAGAATTTCAGTCCCTGTACATAATTTCTTACACTCTGAAAATCATATTTCATATAATTAAGTCTGTAAGTAAGCCGCTATACAAACACAAAAGAGAACACTGACCGAGCTAAAGCTGAGGATAACACCCAATCTTTGGAGTTAATTACCTCTAAGATGAATTATGTATCAATTTTGTTTGTTCACCATGTACTATGTGTAATGCTCCCTTAAAAGCTTGCAGCTGTGCAGCAGGGATAAAAAGACTGCCTGTCTACCTTGTCCTGACGGGGAGCCTCAGGGGGCAGGGGGCAGGTTGCTTTTCCATTGGAAGTGACTAAGAAAGCCAGGGAGAGAGCAAGGAAAGGAGGGAGAGAAACTTCTGGAGCACAGTTTGGGACACAGAGTTGGAGCCAGACACACAGTGGGGGGAAGGCTGTAACACAGACAGAAGCTTAAGAGACTTCTGAGAGTAGGAAATGGACAGTCAGGTTTGATATGTAATGTAAGAGGAAGAAAAAAACATTCTTAGTAGGGATCTACTGGGGATAGTGTGGAATATGCCACACATGTTTTGCAATCCCAAGCACTGCCCACCTGAACTACTTCTCAAACACTGCTGCCTTCTTGGGAATGAGGTAGCTACAATTTGCCAGACATCCTGGAAATCATTTAACATTAGTCAAACATTATGGTAGACAAACATCTGGATTGTTGCAGCCCAGAAGGATACTAAAAGTTGCTTGTCTGAGTACAAAACTAGTGGGAACTCTCTATTCTATGATAACACTGTGGCCAAGGTGTTGCTTACAAACTTCTTCCAGTCCATTATGTTTTACCCAGCAGATCTGAGTTGTCTTTATTGGTTTTGTTCTTATAATTAAAGATATCTTTAGGTAATAAAAGCCCTTTCCTATTCTTAAAAAGCCTATTTTAAGGAAAATATGCAGGAAGATCTACCTGAAACTTCTAGCCAAGGTTTCACTGTGACCTGTAAGGGCCCTGCTCAGGGCTAGAGGGACCTTGAATACCCCTCCTTAGAAACCAACCTGCATCAGAAAGTTCCCCTTGTAACAGCCTCTGTTTGCCAATTGCTAGTACTCACAAACAATATCCACTTGTCACATTTTTTTTTTATTCTTTTCAAGGACTAAAGAAGAAATCCATTATCTCTGGAATTCATTCTGAATATTGACTTTCTTAATATTGACAACACTGATATTTATAGAATATTAAGACACCTAAATGAGTACTGGGATATTCTGAAGCAGAGTTGAGGATGTTGCTGTGTGATTCCTATCAGCTCTAGGGAGAAATATTTCATGATTAAATCTGCTGCTCTGCTTTGAAAAAGCTCAGCAAGTATGTTTTAAAACCTGCCTTTTCTAATATTCTATACTCATTTTGCTGGAACAGGATATGCCCAAGAGAGTTTTTTAGTTGCTCCCAGAGCTATTTGGTGGGAGCAATCCACTTCTTATTAGCCCTAATAGTGTGTGCCTGTGCCACAGTCCCACATTAGTTTATCTCTTTCATTCCTTCCTGGCTCTCTGTAGGCATTAAAGTCATTCTAGCTTTCCTACATAGCCCTTATGACTCTTTACCAGTCTCACCTATGACAAGTATGTGATCTTGTGGTGAAATATCTTCTTTGATATGTGAGATAGGGCAAAGAGGGCAATAAAGAGTGCAAAGTGACAGCTTTTCTTGTTCTGTTCTCAGCTTTTATTTCAAAGGGAATATAAATCACTCTCTCACACAGAGATCACAAGAAACATTGATTATTTCAGTGGCTCAGCCTGTCATCAAGAAGATATAGCTACAATAACCTGGATCCCAGAGTATCATAAGAGTTTTGTCCACTCTTGAATTTTAAATATACCACAGCACAGAGATAGTTCCTGTAACCACTTATTTCTCAAAATCGTTGTGCTTCATTGTTGAAAAGGTACTTAACTACACAGTCAATTTAAACTCAAGACACTAATTAAAGATTTTTAATTTAGTTCATTTAGCCAAAAATACACTTCTACCAAAATAGTCAATGTTTTCAGCATATGTGCAAGTTATAAACAACCTGAAAACAGCTCACAGATAAATTTCCCAAAGCATGCTCGTTTCACCACTGGCTGAGCGCAATGCTGCCCTCTCTCTGCACATTCAGAAGAACCTGTTCCATCCTTGCAATTTTCAACCCTCTTCAGTTTATGGACCCAAAACTGTTTCCAGTCTAGATGAAGACCCTTGATTAGTAAACATAAACCTGATGACAAGCTTGTTTTCCATCATTATCTTTCAACACTTCTCAACAGTAGTCTGCTACTATGCTATCAGGGAATGAACTAGGCTAGTGAATGTTCCTTGGTATTGGACCTCAGTCGTCAATATTAAATATTTCGTGTTTGTGCCAGCTAATGGTTTTCCAAACAGTCCCTGGGCAGGGTTTAGGAGCCAGAACATCCCAGGAACTATCCTTAACAAGCAGTTTGCATGTCATCTCCTTGTTCTGGAGATTAAGAGAGTTTATTAGCATAGACATGTCATTCTGTGCCAGTTGGCCTCAGTGCTCAGAAATACTCCCAGGCATATTTAATCTACTCGCATATGTTAAAAATCTGAAGGCCTTATATTAAAATAATTTATTGTAGTATAGCTAACTTGTTGGCTTATTTTTCCTTTCTTTCGTTTTTCTGCTTTTGGTTGTATGAGAAAAAGGTTTTAGCTGTTTAACTCTTTGGTGTTTTATTGTGGTTATCTTGATTTCCGTTTTCATCTCATGTTCATTACTGTGAATTCAAACTTTGAAAATATTGATCTATTCAGACCCATACGTAATTTGTAATTGTTACAGCCTAGTATGAGGAAATAGGAGGACCCTCAAGGCATATAGTAAATAATTTTATCTCAAATATTTGAATTAATAACTTAAAATATTTATCAAGTATCCAGCTTAAGAAACAGTGACAAATTATTTGCATATATTTCACTCTCAGAAAGTGAGAGGCCTTTAGAGAAAGGTGTATTCATTTTCCTTGTGCTTCATGAAACAAGCATTCCCTTGTTATACAGTAGCAACTATCAGGAATGCTCTAAATTGTGTTGGTTTGATTAAAGTTGTCATTTCTGAGCCTTTCTACAGCACCAATCATACTTGTCACAAGAACAGAACAAATGCACAATTTCAAATGCAGTAAATCTATTCCAACTCCTCTTTGAATAGTAAAAAGTGGGAAATATATTTCTACTTAATATTTGCTAGCTTAAATGCTCCCTGCATAGGAGGCACAACTCCACCCATAAACAAAATGAACAGTAGTCCATATCTGATAAAAGAATAGTTAAGGTTCACTATCTTTCTTGGGATTTTATTTTTTTTTAATATGTATGAAGCAAACCAGTATTACAAAAAGCCTACTCAAGTAGTCAAGGTATCTGGTAAAATTTCAGAATTCTATTTTAAGAATCCGTGCTGATATAAGCAATACTTTTATTTTGTTCTCTCACTAAAAGAACACTACCACGAGATTCTCCTGAATTACTTGAAGGATTACTTGTACCTTTTTCAAAGGTATTTCTGAATCTGTTTGGTGTCTAGTTAAAACTAGAGTACATCAAAAGAAATCTTAACTAGTCAAGCTTGGATATAGATGGGTGAAAGAGAGACATGGAGAAGAACAAAGGTATGTGTAAGTCAGATACATTACATTTATCTGCTGGATGATGACTTCATTATATTAAATTGCATTTCTATGCATTTCTAACACATAATGCTAGGAGAGCTTTCTTTTTCTATGGAATTACTGTTAACTTACGGTACTCAAGATAAGAAAAATGCTTTTTCTACTAAGAACTACTAATTTAAACAAATCAAGAAAAATAGTAATGTTTTACAACTCTATCACCCAGGATAAACAATATTTTTACAATTAAAGACTCTCTTTATAATTACTATCACATTTCTGGACATAAGAATAAACGAACCAAGAATTTTTCAACATAATAGAATAACTTGCCTTTAAAAATTTAAATTCATTAATGTTACAGGATGAATGAATAGTTTTGTACCCTAAAATAAAAGATTTCTGAAGTGGAATTCCTGGTAAAGAAGGTTAGATATTTCCACTTCAAATAGCCAACTTTGCAATTAGATTTTTATTGATATGACTACTCTCTATGTGTCAATATTCAGTTTCCTGTTCTGTGGGAAGGTGATCACAACTTTGAGGTTTGGATTATTCCAAGGCAGAACTCTCTCAGTCTGTCTTGTGGCTCCATTTCACTTCAGCATCTCTGAGCAAGGACTCCAATTTCCAGCCTGTGCTGTACATACCTTCTACACTCTGGACTATAAATTTACAGAGAGTAATACAATTTTCATGTAACACAGAGTATTTTACTCCTAGAGTACTCCATTGCTTCTTAGTTAAATCATTAATTTAGAAAAAAAGAAAAGCAAAATTACAAGAACTATGCTTTGATCTTGCTTTCTTACATCTAGATTGATTGCATTGCTTACCTACCTGTTGGTCCCTTTCATATATATTGTTACTGGGTTTGTTTTCATTTTAAAGACAATTTCATTTTACATATCCTTATGAACATCATCTAGAAGTTATGGTGTAATTCTCAAAGAAAAGAGAAGAAAAAGACAAGGCAAATAGATGAACAATTTTCTGTTTCACTGTGAAAATCACTATGAAATATAAGGATTTTGTATTTCTTGCACAGGAATTTTTGGTATCATAACATGACATGTTATCACGATAACATAAAATATCGAAAGCTTTAACTACAGCTCAGAAAAACATTTCACAATGAAGGTTCAGTGCACCAACAATTCCTCTGCTGGGAGAAAAAAATATATAATGAAAAGAAGAAAAAGAAAAGAAAGAAAAAGAAAACAAAAAAGGAAAAGGAAAAGGAAAAAGAGGAAAAGATATGGAGAAGAAAAAGAGGAAAAGAGAAAGAAAGAGAAAAGGTTTTGTTTCTTTAAGCACTTCTGTCACATCCTGCCAGGGAAGGAGGGAGAGGTGACTCAGATTTGCTGATTCTCTCAGTGTGAATTAAGGTGAAACGACACAAGGTCCACACACAAACATTACATTTATTATGTATAATTGTAATAGTATTGACAGGGGCCCAACAACATTGTGAAAGCTACTTCTTAGCTTAAGTCTTGAGTTACCTAATTAGTTCAAACCTTGCGTTACTTATTAAGAAAGGGTGAAAGAATGAAAGTGGAGGGCGCGGAAGAGAGGGAAAGAGAGATCATGGTCTGTGTTCCAGTGTTGGTTCAGCCAACAGGGGGTGTCTAGTTAGCAGGCATGCTCGTTCAAAAAAGCCCCCACAATGGCTCTTGCCTTCCCTCTTTTATGTCCACTGGTCACTAAGGACTGCCTCCCAGGATTTTTGCATCTTGTGAGTTGGAGACATTCCTCAGAAAGTCTCAAAGGATCCCCACCCCGTCCCCTTGGTTAGCTGTCCTCATTAGCTATGTAAATTATCACCCATGCTCCTTACAGGAGTGGAGGGATAAGTTTTCTCAGTCCTGAATTGAGTCGGTGGTTGTGTTCTCTCCCTGCCGCCTTTACCTTTCCCCTAGTTACCACAGTTTTTGACTGACTTCACACTTTATCACCCGGCTGAGGCAGGAGGTTCCCTTTTATCAGTCTCTCAGTCCTTCTCCAAGGATATAGTCATAAAACAAATGCCTCCTTATCTCTCAGCTCCCTCCTCTGACTGTCAAATTCTGTTTTGCAAAGCTCACATGGTTCAAACAGTTCTTTGTTCCAGGGGGTTACAAGTCAGCCTTGGTGTTAAATTGCTTCTTCTTCTAGTTGGTCTCCTACAACTTCTTTGGGGGCAACCATAGGCTCTGTCAGAGTAGGATATTTTCTGATTGATGATATCTGTAAAATAGCTGTTTGAACCACTCTTCTTACATTTATGTTCAATTATCTAGAAGGTATTTCTGGTCTATTCAGCAATTCTTTTTTGAAAGCATCCTGTAAAACATAATTAAGGGACCCTATCTCATCTTGGTCCAGCTCTGGCATTTCTACTAAATGGAGAAATAAAACATCAAATGTATCTCTGCAGCCATCTCAAACTCATTGCTGTGGCCTGCATTCTACCTAGCAACTGCAAAGAGAGGTAAGAGAGGGAGCTTCCCCCATGCCTTCAACCAGTCTGGAAAATGACAAAAAAATTACAAAAAAGGTCTTATTACTTAATTGAGTTCCTGCTTACCTGAACTTTGCAGCATGGGGAACTTTCCAATACTGTTGCAGAGACACAATGATGAGAGAGAACCTCACTGCATCCCTTTTCCATCCCCACACTGAGCAGCAGGGCAAGCCAGCCATGAAACAGGCAGCAATTTACAATGTTCCTGGAGGGACTGAACTGTACAACTCTCTTCAAGACTCCAGAAGGAATTTTTGCAGGACTGCCACAGGGCTCCAGATACAAATCCCTTTCTGTACCTGACAGCAAAGGAGCCACATTCCTGCCTTTATTAATATTATATCTTTTTATTGCTTTTTCTCCTTTCCAAATACCTAAAGAGACTAGATATTGATGCTATCTATTTATGGCCTTATCTGGAATATGAATATAAATAAGAATATGAATATGCAGGAAATAATCATGAATATGAATCGACAGACAAGCAGACAGATGGACTCAGGCCCAGGGTAGACAAAGAATTGAAAGTTGAGACAACCTAGAGAAGGTCAGGAAGTTTCAAGGAATTTGGGGAAGAGTTGAAGAGATGAAGAAAAACATGTTTATAATGAAAAGGAAAAGATTTTAATTCTAAAGACTTCTAATAAAGATCATAGCCTTAAGGACACCAGTAAATTTATTAACAATTTTTACTTATTTTTATAGAAAAATATTTCCACATTTTCTTTCTACATATATGTTTAACTTAAGGAACAGAATCTAATGGCATTTGTATATTTGATATAATACTTTATATTATATACATTTATATACATACATATGATTCAATGTACAGATTTATGAAAGCAGTAGAAGAAAATTGGTAAGAGTGGTACCTTCAAGAAAGCAACACATACAAACACATGAGTTAAAATTGCATATGCTGTAGTAAACTTTTATTCTGAATTTACTCATTTAATTGTCCTGAGTTGTTCTAGCTTAATTAAATCAGTTGAGTCTCTACAGTATATCAAAAGGCCATGTAGAGGAATATGATTGATCTAGCCTTTACACTGTGCTGAAATTTCCATCTTCTGTGTAAATCTCCAAAATAAACACTTATCAGGGAAACCAGTAAGTTTTTAAATATAGTTATAATTAGCTGGAATAAATAAAACCACAAATATAAAGAATATTTGCTATATTTAGGTTTACCATCCTCATGCTGGAAGCAGTGGGACAAATTCTGCAATCTGTCTCATGTTGGCTAGGTTCTTTCATTTTGCCTAACACATAAATCTGACCCTGGTATTATTACTTTTTTTTTTTAACTTCCCCCCGCCCCCCCCCCCCGAATGACAGCATTTAGCTTCAAGGGAAAGCAAACATCCCCTTGTGCAATACACAAAAGCAATAGCTCTTGTCAGTACTAGGTCATCTCTAAGCTCACTTTTTCTCCTGCTGTTGATGCTAAATAAGCTCAAGGGGTCTGAGATGGATTGGTGATATTGCTGCCAGCAATTGCGACCAAACCCTCCTGGGTGCAAATTTATGGCAGCAACCCCTGGCCTTCCTGAGTAGATGCATCTGCAAATGTTTTCACTTTGACCAAACATATCAAACTCATAATCTCAGCATGTTTCTTGCTGGTGGATTGCAGTGTCTGGCTACCAGGACTGTCAATTGTCTCTATTTCAGACCTTTCTTGTTGTACCAGCTTTCACATCTGCCACTTCTCTTGTATCACATACCAGGTATGACATAAGAACTAAGGCAAAATGCTAGGACAACTGCCTCTAAGGAGATTTCTTGCACTCTATGATGAAAAAGAAAGCAAGCAAAGTGAAAAGTCAACTTGCAAACTATGTGTATTTTTTTACTACATAGATTTTAATGAGCAGGGTACAAAGGAAGAAAAAAAACAATTTGTAAGACAGAAGTTCAAGGTAAGTGTTTGTAGGAAGGCTGGAAGCCAACTCACACTGACTTTCAGTGGAATCTGGGTGTTTGACTCCCAGTGGGGCTTGTGAAATGTCATCCTTAATTGACATTGAAGAAAACTTACATTATTCTGCATTAAAATTGTGGTGATTTCATAGGATTGTCATAGAAAATTATTGAAATTACACAGTGAAGCATGTTAATTTTTCCATATCACCACCCAATAAATTCTGCAATTAACCCATATCATTGCTCTAATATCATGTACTTTGGGGAAATCTTTTCAATTAGAAACTCAACAGTAGGAGTGGAGAATTTGATAGGATGCCTAAAATTGGATTTACATTGCTCGTTTTCCCTTAAGGTTGAAATAGGGTTTTGAAAAATAACAATTTTTCTTTATGTCTTTTCTTACTGGCTTTTTCTCTCCTTCCAATGGAAATAATGAATGATATAAAGTCAAAAAGCACAAGAATAAAAGTCAAAGAAGATTTCTGCATTTATTAAAAGAAAAGATATCATTTAGAATAATCACAAATGAGTGGTAGCTTGTTTAACCATCATCAAATAATGAACACAAACTTTTTTTCTAGCCCATTTAATTCTTGGCAAGGACCTCAAAGTGAATAATTTTCACTGAAAATTAAAAAAACCAACAATGACAACAACAAACAAACAGTATTTAATCTCTAAAAATGTATGTTATTTGCCATTTGTAAATAAACACAATTAAATACAAGGTGCTTATCATAACTAGGCTGTCTACTGAACTGTCTCTACTGAGAGAGAAATGGGATATATTTTCTATTCTAAAGAGGTCAGCAAGTGAGAGGACAACTGTGGACATATTTATGGAGTTTTGCCAGAGGGACAGGTTAGGTGTTTATGTCTTTGTTTGCTTTGGTGTGCTTTTGTTGGGAGTTTTTATTTGTTGTTCTTTCTTTACCTGTGTTTTGCTTTTACAGCTCTTTTTACAGTGTTGTTGGCACTGTCCCAGAAACTATTGCTCAAAGTCCACATTTTGCATTAGTGTGTTTCCTGACTCTAGCCTGGGGTTGGTTTTATATAAAATCAGAATTGAGGTTCTCAATATGCTTTTATAGTCTCAGTACATTTTTTCCTTTCACATTTTATTTTCATGTTCTCATGCTGAAGGATACAAGGAGATCTCATTGATTGCAAAGACTAAAACATATGCCCTAGGTTTGGAAAGCATGGCTCTAAAAATTTCATAAGCTAGGTCTAGACTGATTGTGTCAGCTTCATTCAGACACACTGTTAGAATAGCAGTCAATGTGAGCCTCTACAATTGTGCACCAATGCAAAGGAGCCATGAAGAAGTTTATAATATTCCTTTGCAATATTCCCATATTGTGACTGTTCTTGATACAAGCAATTCTCAGGACACAATTCACTAGCAGTACAATAATCTTCATTACTATTCAATACACTTATAATGATGGCTATTATATCTTTAATTAGACTTTATAGGAGACTATTCTAGCCATTAAAATAACGAATGAATGCTGGCATTAAATAAACTTGGACAATAATCATTACTGTTCTGAAACAGAAAGATATGTCCTTTGCCAAATGATGAGAATCTCCCTTTGAAAAAACCTCAAGATCTAGTTAATCTTGAATATGGGTCAGGAAAACATGTCAAGTTTGCAGAAAAAGCTCCTAATTCACAAAAGGCTTAAGGTCAAGTCCAGTTTCCTTATTCATTTGAGTAACTCTAATATGGCAAACTAAACTCTATAGAATAAGAATATCAAATGGAGGGATTTGTCTCTGAAGAAGCCAGCAATGAATTTACAGTCTTGTCGATCACTATGTTTTGTATAAGGGGCGTATGACTACTGAATTCCTTCTAGAGCCTGCATGAAGTCCCTCCTAGAACATCCATAAAGTCATTAGTTACTGTGGTCAGTAAAGACCCTATTTAGAGTAAAAAATAGAGAAATACACTAAGATGTTATTTTCAAGGATCAAGCATTGCTTAAGCAAAGGGATTTTTAATAGTGCTTTTCTTATTTCATTCATGTCACTTTTAGATTGCATATAATATCAATCTCATATGGTACTAGTAATTAAAAATTTAGATCCACAAAAAGACAACATTTGAGAGGTACTGAAACACTTAGGCACTTAAGCATAAAATTTAGATTTTCTGGAATGTCAATCAAATGACAACATCCCTTGGTGTTTTCCCCCATGGTAAAGGTCTTGGAGTCTCTTCCCTTAAGGTTGGCTGGATTTTCCATATATGGGTTTATTTTCCACTCAAATCAAGAAGTTAGGCACTCCTCAGTCCTATGTAAACCACGCTGGAATATGCTTTCACATTACCTTTCCCAGATATCCACTGATGAAATACAAAACTGAAAGAATAAATTTCCTTCATTCTAGCTCAAAAGCTTATTTGTTAACTCGTTTACATAGCATGTGTGATACAGGAGTTAGAATCTATGACCTTCCCCCAGTGCCTGAATTCCTGCCTTTTTCTTTGTCAATTAAGCATACTAAGAACTAGTTTTTGAAGACTCAAAATCTAGCCTAAGTTTTCAAGCACTGTCGTCCTCTCATGCACCTTCTGCTGTCTCAGACAACAGTTTTGTTGACTGTTAGAGATTCTATGAGAGAAATTAAAACCTCTGTGCTCATTGTTTGCAGAGCAAGGTGTCTAATTCAGCACTGAACATGCCTTGATGACAAGAGATGTAAGAGTTTCAAGTTATGAGTCTTGTAATACCAATGGCTCAGGTACCTATAACGTGTGACTATTTAGCCAGAGTTTAATTTATAGAAAAAGTATTATCTTTTCTGTAGAGGTCATCCTGGAACTTGCATGCTAAATTGAATCATGTGGATATTTATTTCTCTGGATCCAGATGTACTTCACAGAGAAATAAATCTGAGGGAAGTATATGTGCTATTAACTCTAGACTGGGAAACATTCTAACAATAGGAAGTCAAAGTCTTTCATTTGAGATACTGTTAATAGATTTCAGTAGATAATGAAGACATGAACTGCCACACAATGTCACCTCCATGTTACTTGGAATGGTGAGATACTAATTTTAACGAAATTGTCACAGATTAAGAAACTACAAGTGCCAACCTGTATAAAAGCTTAATATCAGCTAGGGATAATTTCCAGTTGTTTAAGAAATATAAGAATACCAAATAAAAACCTAAACTCTAGAAAATATTTTAAAATGGGTTTTCCTTTTATTGAAAATGTTGCAAATAATTATCTCTTCATTAATCAAATCCATAATGCTATTACCACTTTTGCTTCATGGGAAATGAAAAATAGATGTCAATACTTGATTATTGTTCAGTGCAGGCTTTAATTGCTTTGACATCTTGTTGTTTGCATTGCTATGAAAAATCCAATGACCTTTATGTTACATTAGAACGTCAGAAAAAATTGAGATACATTTCTATCTTGAGATGAAAATAGTATTTGTTTTTCATGTTCCAGTCTGTTGTTGAGACTTAAATCCCCTATGGGTGTATTTTAAACTAAGACCCCAAAAGGAAACATGCTTATTTCTTCTCTCTCTAAAGAGTTGCAAATAAGAGTCAGACAAATTGTTACTCATGATCATGCATGAAAAGATCCTTCAGTTTTTTAGTCCTCCTTTTTTGCCCCTCGAAATTTTAGGCAGTCACATCCTAATTCATTTTATTAGCACTTTCTTAGAAACATACAAATATTTCAATTTTAAATGACCTATGGTATTAGTTTCTTCTTTCTATTTTTTGTTTTGTATGTTGTATTAAATTGATTGTCTATTCATTGGTATGCTAGCAGTAAGAAAGAGGATTTTTTTTCCTAAGTTTTTTTTTTTTAAATTATTATTATAAATTTGTTATGGAGAGGAACCCCTCTATAGCCCAAACCTTCCTTATTAATAAAGACTGGGCTGTTATCTAGCCCAATGTTGAGTTTTGCAATATGGGAGATGGCATAGAAAATGCAGTGAGAAGTCACTGAGGAGTCTAATGTTAAAATGTGTTCCATATAAAAATCCTGATTTCTGCTAAACATCAGGTGCTTAAAAAGCCCTTTCATGCTGAAGTTATTATCAGTGAGTTTAGCTCACATATCAGGTTTTTTTTGAGCTTTTCCCAGCGCACAGCTAGATTCTCCCCTGCAGTATGTAGGAGGCTATCTGAATTAATGTTTCTGCAGTTTACAAAACCTCTGTGCTACATAATTTTGCTGGATGGAAAAAGATGGAGTTAGATCTCTGTTGGCAGACTCAGTGCAACCACTCACATAGGAGCTGTCCTGCTGTTCCCTCTTTGAAAAGCCATTGTCTCTCTATCATTGTAGACTTCCATCTTGGCAAAATTGCATTGCCACAGTGTGATTTCCATGGGCTTTATTTTAAACAGAATTATTTATGCTATTCTTACAAAATCTAAATCATCCTGAGAGCCTCTAGAGTGAAGGTTAATTCTGTTGCCAGTAGCTGTATCTTCACCCTCTGAAGCTGAAGCTTGAGGTGGCAGCAATTACTGGCCATCCCTGTTCCGATAAATTTGTGTTTTCCCTTTGATCAAAAATGTCAAGCTTTTAAATCTGTATAATCATTGATTGCACGAAGTGTCAGACCACCTTGTTTTAGCATAATTCACATCTGCTGCAATTTTCTAGTCACACAGGTAAAATGCATTGACCTAGAACATGCTACTTTAACCTCAGCACCCTTATGTGGCAGAATGCCAGCTGCTTCTGAAATACTATTACCAACCACTTGAAATCCCAAAAGATGGCACTGTAGCTGAAATTACTTAAAAAAAAATCAACAACAACAACAAAAAAAACCAAACCAAAACAAAACAAAACAAAAAAAAACCCAAGAAATGACAAAAACTAAGCAAAACAACCAAAATCAACCACCATCTTTTCTGGCATCACATGCTTGCTAAATTTGCAATGCTAAGTAATGCAGCATGTTTTAGTTTTATCACTGCGGTCAGGAGGAAATAGTAGTGAAAAATAAATAACTAACAAACTTCAGTCTTTATGTAACACCTTTTTTCCACTAGATACTGAGGAAACTTAGTATAGCTGCATTCACCTTTGGATACACAGAATTGTAACAAGAGAGTGCAAGATCCAGGGTACCTAAAATTCCAATAAAGGTTCTGAAAGCAGAGTGCCAAAAACTAAAATGAGGTGGAGGAATGGTATCACAAGGGGGACCATAAGGCCTTTGATCTTTCAGAATCCTGTGAGTCATGCAGAACACCTGTTAAATTTGTGTTACACACTAAAGTCCTTCCAGAATAACTGGAGCATGCTACTCTAATGATGGGTAAAAAGTGATATGTCCAGACTGCAAAACCCTGTTGTTTTTTTTAATTTTATACCAATTTGGGGCAGAAGGTCAAAATATTGAAAATTATGTGTGATAATAGTTACTGTGTATTTTAAAAAACCATGGTGCCTCACTTACCAGTTTCAGTTCTTTATGCTGCTTTGATTTCTAAATTATGTATTTTCAGCTCAGATTTCTAAACAGAAAAATACTTGGTAAGCAAACCAAACTTTTCATTTTGAAAATGCATAAATGGGACTCTGACAATTTCAGAACTGTTTATTCTTGCTTTTCTCCTCATAGTGAACAAATTCATGTAAGAAGAACATTTCCTCCAAACTTTCTGTTTCAATAGAACTGCACTTTCTGATACTTTCAAGACAATTTATATTGCAGCAAAAACAATAGCCAAGTAGCATCATGTAATACTCTGATAAACCCAATGGAACCATTTCCTATCTGTTATCTCCCCATGTACATGAGTTTTAAACATATGCTAATGGAAAACTCCTATAACAAGAACATCCTTCCACCACTTAGATAAAACCTGTACTCTTACAGCTGTGAACATTTTGTACTCTTAGTATGCCGTGACACTCTTTCAACTCCTCAAGCCAAAAGTGCTAAGGCAAGGTAGGGTTATATGAGGGTTTTATATTTGTTCTGAATCGTACCAATTCAGTTTTTACATTATTCACCCTCACAATTTTGCACTTTGAAACTGTAACTTAGAAGGACAGTTTTTAGACTTGAAGCAGCAAACTGTTATGTTCAGATGGGAGGGTCTACATGTCATGTTTCCATATAAGAAAAATTGCACGGGTCTACACCGAGTAGGGTGGTATATATCTTTTGACCATGTCCAGTAATGCACTCTCCATTTTATAGTGACTTCTAAAACTGTTGTATGAATTTAGCTGTAGACCTGTTCTTTAACAAGGATTATTTACTGTACATGACAAGTTTAGAAGTTCAGACATTTTTCAACAGTCTGAATGATAAAACATAGTGGTATTTTTGAGATGAAAGTTCGTCAATGCAAAAGTTCTAACACAAAAAGATCTTTTTTTTTTTAAAAAATAGCAAAAATAGAAAGAACAAAAAAATACATTTACAACTTGATAGAAATTAATAAAGAATATTTCCAAACAGGTGTTAAGCATCAAAAAGTCTTAATACGTTTGAAAGTATTTGAAACAGCTCGGTCATTTGGTTTGGTGTTTTGTTTTGTTTTGTTTTGTTTTTTTGATGCTTTGGCCAACCCTTATTCACACTTTCATGCTAGTTTTTATACACTACAGTAGAACAAGGGAACTTGAATTCCCTCCCTGTTATCACACTACATAGGAGTAAATCTAATTAAAGCAGCAGTGCAAAGCAGAAAAGATTTAGCAATGACAATACACATGTAGATTAAGCCCACTTAGATAAACATTTTTCATCTTTTTTAATAATGGCTCTTCTTTTGGTCTGAATGACTTTGGGTAACCCCTACTTTTCAGAGTTTAATTCCTCAATAACTGAAGGAATGAGACATATGATATTTAGCCATTCCAAATGCCATCCTAGCTGGGGAGCACTTAATTAGTTTAATTGCTGGCAGGAGTTATCTGGCTTTTCACTGTCTGTTGTAAATACTTTCCAACACATTTTGAACCCTCCCGTATCTCCCAGAAGGGGTCATAACTACACTTTAAAAATGCATATACTGTGACGATACACCATTCACAATATACCATATGTGAATCAGGGCATGGAGGTTGAAACCAGAATGTACATTTTTATGAAGGGTTACAGACATAAAGCTTCAGTTTTCTCTGTGTGGATATGAGCATCCATAGAGTAAACAGGTATATTGCAGGTGTTAGACAGAAGTTCTTTTTACATACAATGGAGATGAACAGACATGCATAGGCATTATTCAGTTCACCTTAAGGCAGACATAAAAAAATGCCAGAGGAATCATATCCAAAGAGTACTTCTCCATCCACTTAAAAATGGAGCTTATGAAACAGTAGTTCAGCTGTAGATGTCTAAATTGTAGACACCAACATTAGCCAAGACAATTTCCACCCTAAATGTCTTTCTCATTTTGATACACAGGTAAAGGTATCCTAAGGCAGGCCAATCTTTCAAAGATTTCAAAGTATTTTACTCTTTGAAAACAGGGGGAGTTCCCTGTCATTCCAGGTAAACCTGAATTACCAAACAGATTAGAGATTAAGCCCATATAAAGATTTCATTATCAGATATTAAAAATAGTGTGTATTTGTTTGAAAGTTTTTGGAAGCTTATAGATACAGTGTTTAGGCTTTGGGCTTTTTTGTTTGCTTGTCTGTTTTTACTGTTGTAAATCCACAAATTAACAGATACTTAACTTTTTTATTTCAAATAAAATTTTTCATCTATATTGATCAGGCTTACCAGGCAACTTGATACTTCCATCACTAATGGAAGGTATTAAAATACCTAATATGTAATTAATGTTTTCTCTGTCAAGTTTCATTTAAAAAAAAAGATAGCCATGATATGTATAATTTTAAATATAAACAAACACAGGCATTTCTGCTGCCTATGAGTTCTAGAACTAGAATTTAAGAATGAGAGGATGCTACTTATGAAAAATACTAAAAATTATTTTTTATAAGCATCCATTTTCCTTTACAAACACCTGTCTCCTTTTAGGTAAACATAAACTTTCAGTGAAATAACTGATCAGCATATTTTAGCTACAATGTTGTTATTTGGGAAGTTTAAATTATTAGTAAATTATAAATGATAACATTTACCTCAGTGCACTAGTTACAAAACCACATATAAAACTGCAATAAGCTTCATTAAGAAGATGCCTACAGTTATTTGCACAAGCTTTCATTAGCTTTAACAGTACATGACAGTACATGCATATAAACATCTTGTGTACTTAGTTATTTGTTCAGCTGAATCAGGGAGAAATACTACAATTATAACAATATCTTCTCGATTTATATATTAAAAAAATATAAACAGACAAGCCTTTCCCTTTCATTCGTAATTTCAAAGGTCTCTTTAAACATAGGATGAAACTTCAGCTATGGAAAAAGAAGAAAGTGCAGCAAATGCAAGAGCCAGAGATGATCTAGGCTATGTTATCCTACCGTCATTTCACTTCTGAGAGACTGCCACTACAAAATGAAAATGGTGTGCTTTACCCACTAAATTTACAGGGTTTTCTCACTGAATTCTTTCAAGAAATGGATCTGTGTATCAGGAGATCGGATACACTCTGATGTGCAGCCTGAGGGTTCAGTTGTGCTGCAGAGCTTGTCTACATGAGGCATATAGTGCAAAGCAAAGTAGACTATAAACTTTACAGCTAATTCCTCTTGTGTACACAAAAAAGGCTTTCCTGGAGGTCGCTTTCTCACCTTCAAAGAAGGAAATAATTGCACTTCAAATGGCTGCACACAGACATCCTATCAGCAAGTTAGGATGACATAAATTCAGATCTAGTTCAACTGTGCCCTGTGCACAGTGCACTGGACCACAAGGAGGAGTGAAAATTTCGTTTTGTCATTGTTACTCAAAAGATCCAAGATCCTCAAAAGGAGATGAAACTATTTTTACAGCTGCTTCCTAGAACAAGTGGATTGTAAGGTGTGCCCAAGAACCAATGTGCAGACTACACTAATTTGTCACCAGCAGAGGCCAGCAGCAGCAAACTACTGTCCTAGGCAGGAGCAAGGGATAAACAGGAAAAGAACTGTGGCTTCTGTAGATATCCCTTGAAGGAAGTGATTACCAAAAGGAGAATTGCAGGGCAGTGAGGTAATCATGGAGGGAGATTAGCAGTTTCCAAGGCACCACACAAACCAAGGGACAGTGCATACATACAAGATGAAGAGAACCCTTTAAAGTAAGATACCAAAATCTCACAAGCACTTCGCCACTGCTTCTTTGGAAGAAGTAGTAGTGATTTAAAGGGTATGTGTACAGCAAAGAACAGAAAAGGTTTTGACTACTTCAGCTGAAACCATTGGAACTTCCCTGACAGAACCTTTAGCATTAACCCATAACGTACAACAGTATGAAATGCAATATAATGCTTGCTGAAGGTAATATTATTCACAAGAACTGATATTGTAGCAGCAATAATAAACTACCAGCTACCAGCCTAGTGAAAACTACAATTTCTTTCATAATCATTAGGTCCTACAAATTAGAATTACCTTGTGTTATACTGAAAATCTTTTTCTGGGTAAAGGGAAGACCATGTATATGAGAAGCTTAAAATTTGCTGTTAGTCAAAAAAAGTTTAATAGTCTATTAGTGTAAGCCATCTGATTGATCTAGGAAAGCCTTTCACTTGTAATAGCAAGAAGTCATATTCACTAGACTACAGTTCCTAGTTAAAAACTTAATGAATGATAAATACAATTAAGGTTACCAGTGGGATTTTCTGCAATGCCAGGACATTAAATAACAGTGGTCTCACATTTTTGAAAAAATGTAACAGAAAGTGGACAGGCTTCTACAACATAACACTTCTTCCTCTTTGTCAAAACTCCATATACTCATCAAAGAAATACCCTTGTCCTACTTTTAAAGGTAATTGACCATGGACTACTATATCTATCTGATTTCAGTACTTTATTTCATTACAAGAGCATCATATTTTCTTAATATTATTGTTGTTGAACTAGTACTGAGAAACATGTACAGTGAGACTTAAAAATAGTGAGCTCAGCTAAAAAAGTGTAGGTTTTTTTTTATCTTTCAAGTGGTCATATCAATTACATTTTTGGTACAGAGCTTTTTGATGCGTAAGTCTGGATGAAATTACTATTTTAATTGTGGGGAAGTATTCCACTGTAAGATAAAGACAGCAATAGAGAAATATTTATTCCAATTCCATTGACTGGATTCCATGAGCTCCATTACCAAAAATGAACTTTCTGCTCGATCTAAATAGGAATAAGCTAGAAAGAAGTGAAGCTCTCTGGGGCAGGGTGTGGGGGGGAAGATATTATTGATGTTATTGTCATTTTTTTTCCTCCAGCTGCAAATAGAATCTTTCGACTTGCATGTGTTTTAACCTAGCTCTGATTTTACACTGATGGATAACTCTAGACGTCCCAGTTATAGGTGGATATTTGATTTTTCGAGCAATTAAATGTGATACCAGAGACATTCTTTCCCATTTGTGAAATCTAGTTACAACCTTCTTGCTATGTAGGTTTAGATATAGACAATTTCCTACTTCTTTACCCATGTCCAATCAAGATGAAAACAAAACAAAACCAAACCCAAGACAATTGAACAGTATACAAAACAGCTGAAAAGTACCTGCTGGAAGTCTGAGGGCTCATCTATATTTACTCAGGGGTGACAAAAATACATCGAGTATGTTAGCTCTAGAAAGTTAATTTACAGAGAAATACCGAAGACATTGCATGAAAATGCACCTTAAAGGCCAGATAACACCTTGTTTGGCAGCTGCTCTTCTTTCAACGTACATATTGGAATCTGTCTTGTAACTGTAAAATCTTCCATACCACACCACATAGTTTTATGGTTATCTGATGAAAAGTTAAACTAATAAGTTTACTGTTTGCATATGTTATACTATTTTAAATGTAATCAGAAAGCTTTTGTTCTATCAAAGAAGGTAAAATGATAAAACTAACAATCCAGTGGTGAAAACTGACTAGAAAAACTACTGAAAGCTTATCTAATTGAAGAAAATTTCTCATTTTGAGTTCAGTAGAGGACTAAACTGATAGACCTCAGATTTCCTTATGCCTCTTATACACTGAACAACAGAAGATAATCCCATCTTTGGAGAGGAAAATGTTTAAATGCTACCCTTTTCAGTGACCATGGAGGTGGAGTTAGCTATTCCTTATCAGCCAGTCATCAGAACAGACCAGGACTTTATTTCACCCATTTCCTTGGCTGCAAAAGAGAAGCACCAGTCCCTAGCTTCTGCTGCAGCTGGTTCAGCAGCTGTCACTGTGCTCCAGATGCGGAAGTGGGGCTAAGAATCAAGACTCCTTAGGCACAGTCAGTTTCCAAATTTTTGGATGCAAACTGAAGAATCATTTCCCCACAGCTAGGTAAAAATATTCCAAGGACTGACTCCATGTAATTACTGTGTGAAAAATAGTAAGTTATACTAGAAGCCATAAGGAAAACAGACACTTATTTTGACCCCAAATCCTTTAATATGTAGTCACAAAGCTAATTCACCATTCCACTTCTAACAGTGGCCAATCCATTAATTGTTGGGAGTAGGAAATTGTATTAAAAAGGGTTGAAAATTTCATGGAAGCAATATATATACACCACAAAAATACATAAAATAAATTTAGTGGAGTAATAATAACACTTTTCTACACTAGAAGTACTCTAGGACTTCAAGGGGCAAAGAAGTAATTTATTTTAGTAAATTTGAATTATATACAATGCAATTACAGCATTATTTAAATATGGATATTACTCTTAATTACAAGATATATTCACTGGCATGTAAAATATTTTATTCCAAGTAATTAAAACTGCTGCTTAAAATGTTCTGTAACAAATAGTGACACACTAACACTGCACAGTTAAAATAGATTATTTGAAAATTGAATCTAAATGTACTGTAATTCACATTCATTAAAGGGTAGACATTTTTCAAGTGAATGAAACTGTTCTATAAAAATCAATTCACTGTACAACAGTAACATATGACAAATCTGCAGTTAAAATGCAGTTATTTAAATGGGAGGGACACTAATCCAGCCATATAACTCCATTAACCCAACACTTATTCATATTCGAAAAAATAAAATACCCACCCTACATCTGTGAGACGGTGTAGGGTATCTTTAGACTCAGTAATTGTTGGTTAGTTATTAAAAGACAGATTATTATACAAAACAAATTTAAAACATACATTTAGAACTGGAAAAGGAAAATGACTTGCAGAAACACTTTTATCTTCCATCTATAGCTCTTGGCCCCAATATTGGATATTTGACCTAAAATTAATGTTTTTTATCTTAATGCAAACTATCAGATCATTTATAAAATATAATGGCATGTAAGTCTATAATTAACGTTATATTTTTACTGAAAACATAAGCTGACACATGCTATTTACAGATTTTCAGTTTAGGAGATTTCTTCAGGTCTTTTTGATTTATGGAGTTGCAGAAGTGACTTTTGTTTGCTTTTTTAATATTAAACATTAAGCATCAGAAGGCAGAATTTAGAAAATTGGCAAATTATTATCTTAAGTAGCTGAATTCTACCTTAAATTAAGAATTACCAAGGCTGCCCCTGTGGAGCCCACATTCAGCTCTATGTCTCAGTGTGAAACTTCAGATATTTCCCATTCCAGATGTGGGGATTATGATCATGATTTTTTAGTTTAAATGGCTTATCTCTTCCTTCTCAAAAAGTCAAAATAGATTGTTTGGACCATATTAAACATTCCTAAAACTTTCGTTGCAACAGACTAACATTCCCTTTTTCAGTTTTCATGTATACAATACAGAAATTTGGCAGGGGAGTGACAGCTGTACAAGAAATACGTCCATCTCCACCCATAAATAAACTTACCCTATTTCAGCCCAGTTACAAGGCTTTTAAAAGTTGCAGTTATCACAAGTAAGAACACTTGCCCTTTAAATCCATGCTGAAATCTGACACACTTCAATTATTTTATCTGACGAGGTTAGCTAGAGCGGTGATTGAAAGCCACACACAGAAGTAGTTGTAGAAGCCCACAATGTCAAGATATTTCGTACTTTTCGTTTACAAGACTGTGCATCAACAAGTTATGCTGCCTAAGGCAGCAGAAATATCCCAGCATTTGTTACATGTGATGGATTTTTCTGTTTTAAGTGTGTGCTGTATAAACTTGCTTCAGAATCAAGTGCTTTTTGAACAAATGATGCCCATAATTCTCAATAACAATCATCAAGTCCAGTTTCATCTAGATGTTACTGTACCTCAAAAGATTCCTGATGCATACTCCATTCTGCAGTACCACAACACTGAAAGGCTGAAATTTAACTTTGCCAAATGTTGCTTCAGGCAGACAGCTGACTTTCGTAGGGCCATTATTTCTTGGGAGAAACTGATATTTGTTACCATGGCTGCATCCTACCACAGATAATAAACATTACATTCTCTTACATTTTGGTATTCTAGTGAAGTTATTTCCTATCTATGTTATAATATGCCTAGCTGTTGAGATAATTATTTCAAAAAAACCTCAGCCTGCCTTTGGGTAGATAAGACGCAAACCAACTTCAGCGTGATTAAAGGCTTCACTGTGAATAAACAAACACTTACAGTTTGATTCCATGTTACCTGCAATTATGAGAATGGGTGACAAGACAACAGAGTTAGCATCACACCTACTCAAACCCATGAAGACAAACCAAGAACATTTATGTCTTAAGGAGAAGCAGCTCACAAATTGTATCCCACTTGTGAAAAAGAATCACTGTGTTGTTTATAGGCTTTGGGAAACTGAAGAAACTATCTTTGGATATATAGATTCAAACTGCATACACTGTTAGCAATAAAAGGATTCAGATGAGCAGGAATGCAAATTGCCTGATGATCAGTGAGAATACTTGCATTTATGTATGACATGGAGTATGGACCAGAAACCAAAAAATGTGATGGCTGACTCCTTATCTCATCTGCCCTTATCTCTACCAGATGCCCTGATAAATGATGATATAGAGTACTTGCACAGATTACAAGCATACTTACTACAGTGCAGGAGAACAATTTAGAACTACAATTTAATATATCTCATTCATCAGAAAATTATGTGATTTCCTGATAACAAGGTGGCCTAACAATCCCAAATATCTTGATTCATTTCTACATGCTATAGCATGCTATACTGCAAAATGAACTTTTCTTACAAGATATCCATGACAGGCTTGTTCACTGTTTTTCTTCCAGTGGATACAGCCATTTCATGACAAACATCAACAACTGTCAGAGCAAAACAGTAACTATGAGAATTCTGCTGGTGGCCAGAATTGTGTGTTCAAGTTAAAGTTGGTCTAAACTTGAAGCCAGTCTTACAATACAAATGCATTCATTTCTATGCTCTCATCGCAAACTATTCGTACAATTTAGGCATTACTAGAAAATTTTTTGATTGATACTTAAGGCCCATTTGGTCACACACTGACACACTTGCTATTCTACTGCCTTGGTAGATTATCTGAAAAAAATGTTTATAAACTGAATTTGAGTCATATCTACTGTTAAAATCAACTCCCCACCTATTATTTTCAGCATACGACAAACAATCTCATTTTTCTCAGAATAGCTTCAAATTCTTTTTTCTCAAAAGGAAAGATTTTATATACAGGCAATGAAGAACATTCTGTCTTCGACAACAGAGAGATTGAATGCCTCAATAAAACTTTGAAAAAGATTGCTAACCCGGAAGGAAAAGCTTGAAAATTCTTCACTACAGACTTCCCACAAAGTTACAAGGTTACATGTCAGAGCAATTCAAAGAACACCTGCTGATTTACTGTATGGATGGAGAACACATACAGAGCAAAATGTTAGAGGTTAATCGATTACCATTATCTTAACCTGAAAGATCATAATCAGGTACAAAGCAGAGCCCAAAAGAAACAGCAAAAACTTGAAATATACACAAACTGGCAGCAAATACCTTGATATACACATTTGCGAAACTATGACAATCCGGAAGGACTCTGGAAATAAGATCTCACAGAGTATTCCTCTACTGTCAGTTTGATTGCTCCTTGTTTCATTCCACTGCAACAGAAATAAGGATGGGGCAACACTAAATCTTGTTCCCTCCTCTTGGTTAAGATCTACAAATGTATTCTTGCTGGCTTTCTGCACAGCTCTTCACATTATTCTATGACAGCCTGTGAGCAGTCTTTATTTTGTCTGTGTTGTAAAGAAAAATTAATTCTTAAAAGTATTAAATAACAGCTGGGTGGGTCTGTGTGGCTTGAGCCACACTGGAGCTAGGAAGAGGAGTCATAGTGGGACACCATTTGTGGCTGCAAGAACATGGGCACATAGAAGAACATGGAATTATGACTTAATATTGTGGGACTTGAGCAATTCCAGACAGAGTCATTCAAGCACAATCATAAGAATAAAAACAAATTATTTTGACATCATCAGGAGAACATTTTTACATGTCTGCAGCCATTCTGGATCAGCTGGTAGGGTGAACCAGGACTCAGTGCCCTGGAGCAGATCACAAAGAAGGATAGGCCTAGGCCCTGCCTCTCATGGTACCTAACATAAAAGAACTTAAAGATCCAGGTTCTGTCCTGAACAGCTATGGAAAGTTGCTCATCTCTTAACAGAGACAGTGCAGTCCTTTTTCTCACTAGCTGTCTTCTCTGCTGTGAGTGAATTGCTCTCTGCTATTCACTGCAGTGCACTGAGTGTGACAGGAACCTGACTCTAATCAGCATCCTCCCAGATACAGATTATGGAGATTAGGTACATAAACACTGAAAGAGAATTAGCCATTATGCCTAATGTTTATTCTTAAATCATAGGTCATTGCATTATTTGTCCATATTAGTTGGCTAGCTATTTACTGATTGTATAATTACTAAGTGTTATAATAAGACAAATTCTTAATTAATTTCTGTACCTTAAGGCCATCCAGGAGACATGTGAAGACTTGTTACACCGGTGCTTCTGAGTAGAGGATGTCACTCAGTTGTTATTACGTGAAAAGAGAAGCAGAAAACTTAAGATGTGATATGGACTGCTATTTGTAATTGTTTTTCACACGATTTGTAATTGACAGTCATCTATACTGGTAGAATAGACCGCTTAAAACCAATACACACCCTTTCAATTTAGATATGCGATAAGTGTTTACTTAGAGATATCATGTGCAGCCAGAAAGACTAGACACGGTTCTTAGCTTATGTATGTGTTTGGAAATCTTTTAGCATGTCTGCATTGGACTACAGATGCATCTTACCTGAGAGCTCCTATTACAGGGTGCTCCTTAACTGTCACCTAAAATCACTGCAGTGCACTGTCAGCAGATTTTAGCAACCAAAATCCCCTCAGATTCCAACTACACTAAATATGTTCCTACCTCCCAAGAACCATGGGAAGCTGTTCCTGCCATTCAAGCTGTTTCCTTCTACATACTGTGCACTGACTATAATCAGGCTTTAGAGTGGAAAACACAGGACCAGCCCCTTGTCTAATTACAGTGAATTGCTGCAGTCATCCACCTACAAGTCTTCTCAGCCAGAGGTGAAAGGAAAGGAACATTCCTAGTTTGAATTCAAAACAGTTGAGAGGGAGAAGAGGTCAGGGAACAGAAATTGAGAAGGAATTGATTGGGAGGATGGTCTGGAGCTGAAGTGCAGGGTGGGTTCATAGATTGTTAAAAATTTTTCAATGGGGAAATGTGATTGCAAGAATATTGGACTTAATGATTAAAGAGATTTTTAAAATAAAAATGCTGAAAAGCTTTAGTGCTACAAATTTGTGCCAAATCAACTAATTTTGCTAGTACAAGATGTTACAAGTTACAAGTTATACGATGGCCAAGACGAATTTTACATTGAAGGAGGGAACAGATCATCATAGAATCAGAGAATACTAGGTTGGAAGGGACCTCAGGGATCATATGGTCCAACCTTTCTTGGCAAAAGCACGGTCTAGACAAGACGGCACATCACCCTGTCCAGTTGCATCTTAAAAGTGTCCAATGTTGGGGTATCCACCACTTCCCTGGGGAGATAATTCCAATGGTTGATTGTTCTCATTGTGAAAGATTTTCCTCTTGTACCCAATCGGAATCTCCCCAGGAGCAACTTGTACCCATTACCCCTCATCTTTTCCATATGACACCTTGTAAAAAGGGAGCCTCCATCTTCTTTGTAGACACCCTTTGAATATTGGAACATGGTGATAAGGTCTCCCCTAAACCTTCTTTTCTCAAGACTGAACAAACCCTGTTTTCTCAGCCTTTCCTCATATGCCAAACTTCCCAGTCCTTTGACCATCTTTGTGGCCCTTCTCTGGAATCTCTCCAGCCTGTCCACATATTTTTCACATAGAGGAAATCAAAACTGAATGCAGTATTCCAGGTGTGGCCTGACACATGCTGAGTAAAGTGGGATAATGACTGCTTTATCTTGCTGGTGATGTCCTTGTTGATGCAACCCAGCATTCTGTTGGCTTACTTTGCTGCAGCAGCACACTGTTCGCTCATATTGAGCTTGTTGTCCACCAGGACCCTCAGGCCCCTTTTCACAGAGCTGCTCTCCAGCTGGGTAGATCCCAGGCTGTGCTGCACTCCTAGATTATGTTTTCCCACATGCAAGACCTTACACTTGTCGTTGTTGAACTTCATAAGGTTCTTGTTAGCCCACTCTTCCAGCCGATCCAGGTCTTCCTGCAGGGTGGCTCTCCCTTCCTAAGTGTCCACTTCCCCACTCAGTTTGGTATCATCAGCGAACTTCATCAGGGTACAATTGATCCCATCATCCAGATCACTTATGAAGATATTAAACAGTGTTGGGCCCAGTATCGATCTCCAGGGGACCCCACTTGTGACATGTCACCAGTTCGAAATGGAACTATTTACCTCCACCCTCCAGGTGCAGCCTGTCAGCCAGTTCCCCACCCACCACACAGACCACTTATCTAGACCATAATACATCAGTTTCTCTAGGAGGAGGCTGTGGGAAACCATATCAAAAGCCTTGGAGAAATCCAGGTAGACAACATCCATTGCTTGCCCCACATCAACCAAGCAGGTTACTTTGTCATAGAAGGCAGTCAGGTTTGTCAAGCATGATTTGCCCTTGGTGAATCTGTGCTGGCTTTTCCCAACCACATGCTTCATTTGACTTGTGGTAGCCCTCAGGAGGATTCATTCCATAACTTCCCCAGGGACTGAAATAAGACTGATGGGCCTATAATTTCCTGGATCCTCTTTTAATCTCTTCTTGTAGACGGGGGTGTCATTAGCCTTCTTCCAGTCTGCTGGGATGTCCCCCAATCTCCACGACTTCTTAAAGATTTTGGAGAGCAGCCTCGCAATTACATCAGCCAGCTCTCTTAACGCCCTCAGGTGGACCATGTCAGGGCTCATCAATTTGTAGCAGTCAAGCTCCTGTAATAGTTCACATACCAACTCTTCCTTCACTCATGGTGGGTCTGTGTTTACATCAACCTGGATTTAAGTTCTCAAGGTGTGGGGCCCAACAGTGCAGGTAAAGATAGAGGTGAAAAAAGTTTTGAGAACCTCTGCCTTTTCAGCATTGTTGGTGACTAATTCACTTCTCCTGTTTAACAGTTGGCCAATATTTTCCTTCTGTTTCTGCTTGTTTACATACCTGAAGAACCCTTTCTTGTAGTTTTTGACATGTCTGGCCAATTTCAATTTGAGCTGAGCTTTTGTTTTTCTAGCTGCACCTCTGCACACCCTGGCAATGCCCTTGCAGTTCCCAATGGGTACTCATCCGCTTTTTGATCTCTGGTATGCTTCTCTTGGTTTTGAGCAGACTCAGAAGCTCACAATTAAGCCAAGGGGGTCTCTTGCTCCACCTACTTCCCTTCCCTTTGAAGGGGATGAACTGTTTTTGTGCTTCCAGGAGCACATTCTTGAAAAACTCTCAGCACTCACTGGCTCTTTTATCCTCCATGGAATCTTCCCATGGAATCCCTCCCAACTGAGCTCTGAGCAAGCTGAAGCTTGCTCTTCTAAAATCTAAAACCTTTGTCTTAGTACTAACCTTCAGTGTGCTCAGCAGGATCCCAAACTCCACAATATTATGATCGCTGCAGCCAAGGCTACCACAAACTGAGAAATTACAAAGCAGGTTTTCTTGGTTTGTGAGTAGCAAGTCCAGCAGTGCCTCATTCCTGGTTAGCACATCTAACATTTGTATGAGGAAGCAGACCTCTACACATTCCAGGAACTTCATGGATAATATAGGAGCTGCTGTACTGTTATTCCACCACATGTCTGGGTAGTTGAAGTCACCCATAAGAACCAGGTTCTGTTGACCTGGAGCTTGCTTAAGTGACCCAAAAATTTCTTTGTTGGCCATATTGTCTTTGGAGGTTGGAAGCAGATGCTTACTATAAGATCCCCCTCGGAGATTAACCTTTCTGATCTTGACCCAGAGGCATTCGATAGGGCTTGCACAATCCCTGTAATTGACTTCTATATATTCAAGGTTCTCCTTAACATAGAGCACGGCTCCTCCTCTTCTTCTTCCCTGCCTATCCTTACAAAACAGCCTATAGCCATCCATCGCTATCCTCCAGTCATGTGAGTTTTCCCATTATGTTTCAGTTATTCCTATATCATAACCTTCTGACTGGTCACAGAGCTCCAGTTCCACCTGTTTGTTCCCCAGGCTGCATGCATTGGCATACACAAACTTGAGGTGGTTGGTCTTCTGGTTCTCATGTTGTGAAGCAGCTAAGGAACATTGGTCACTGCTCTGGTTGGCCTGGCTTATTTCCTATTGGTTGCAATGGCGTGAGCCACTTTGGACCCCACCCCCCAAGTCCTTCAGATCCTACCTTTCCATTTTTTACAACCAACATATAAAACAGAGGGAAAGAGTAATGATTAAATGGAAAAAAAATAGAAATTCTTAGCCTTCCTTTTACTCAGTGGGATCAAAATCAGAATATCTACAGGATCTATGGTACTTCTGTTGGAAAGAAATACTCTAGCTGTGGTAATATGATCTTTTTAGGGTATTAAAGAACATTTTGTGAAGTATAATCAGAGTAATTACAACCTAAAGCTTATTAATCTATAGTGGTTTTCATCTTCAAAGCATTACAAACACAACAAATTCTTAAGTATTTCCCAAAGCATGGAGTGTGCCCCATGAGAGGCCTGATGAAGGAGTTAGAGGCAGCAGGCAAAGAATGACCTCAAAATCACTCTCTAGAGTCTCAGCTGTCATTAGTAGCAACAGAGTGTAGGTAACATTTACAAAAATATCTAGGTTATTTAGGAGCTGCCAGGCTGGTAGATGAGATCTGTCAAAATTGCTTCAGCATTTGAAGATGGTAATACTCCACAGTGATCTGTTTTCTACCTCAGTTCAGAGTTAATGCCTCTAAAACAACCTCAGCTGTTTGCTTCTATACACATGAATCAAAACTCTATATTTTCTAAAACTTTTCAGGCACAGGTATATATATGCATGTCCTCAAAACACCTGTGTACATTGTGTGACTAACTCTCGTTGCCACCCATTCAGTCCCAAGTTCTCAAAGGTGTTTGGGTGATGAACTGCTTCCCTTCAGAAAAAAGAAAAAAAAAAAAGAAAGAAAGAAAAAAAAAGAAAAAATCCCACAGGATCAAGGACTTAGGCACCTGGGGGAAATGGCTGAATTTCAGAATTTCCCATTCAGCATTTTGAAACAGCTTATGAAGTAAAATCTCAGCAAAGTGTTTCAAAGGTTTCCCAAAATAAATATGCTTTCTAGGATACTAGCAGCTGCCAAATAAAACTTTTTAGGATGAACAGGGTTCTAGGAGTCTGTACCATCATAAAATCCAAAATTGTGAATTGTTCAAAAGCCTGCAAAGACCAGGATTTGCAAAATATCAGTCTGTCTGATTTTTAGAACATGAGGAGCAAGTACAAGGTCTTGTTCCTCTACCTCTCCCAAGGAATTGGGGTATTTCAGTGATCATTTGATTAAAAAGAGAGCAATTTTAGGAAAGGGAACTAAAGTGATGCTTTCTTTGTGCTCCTTTTGATTCCTGCATTACTCATTACACTTTGTTCCAAAGTCAAGGCCAAGCCTAGGAGGAGGGAGCTATCAGTTCAAACATCCTGAGCCTGAAAGAGAGGACACTTCTCCTTTCCTGACACAGCCAAACCTAGGAGGAGGGAGCTATCAGTTCAAACGTCCTGAGGCTGAAAGAGAGGACACTTCTCCTTTTCTGATACAGCCCTGTCACAGCTGAGAGTTCAATGAGAGAAATACATAATTCCTGATGTATGCCAAGGTTCCTCTCAGGACCTAGGTGATGTTTAAGATACAGATTAAAAACAGTATAGTCCTATATCTGTGTTGTCCTATTTTGCACAGCGTATAATTTTAGATGCCTCTGAAACTCTCACAATTCCAGCAAAGACACATGGAGTGTTATACAGTGCTAGACTTCTGTGCCTGTTTGTCTTAAGTTCCAATTTAACTGTTTAACCTCTTCTAAAGTTTTTAATAATACGGTCATTAAGAAAGCATTAAAACAATGTTACCAGGTTGTTTTTTCTGTCTGTGTTTCCAAATATGAAACAACAGCAATATATTAACTCACCCTCTCCATTTAGAACATAGAAACAAGACAGGATGAGGCCTGGAGGTTTGCTGAATTGAATCCAGGCAGCATTATTTTCCTGATAGAAATTTAGCATTGAAAAGTTTTCTTATTAAATTTTGAGCTCCTGACAGGATGCTGATGTCATTAATAGTGTTACTTTCTTGCAAAAAATGTCAAACATGAGTGAGAAACCTCTAAGGACACACCATAAATACGAGCCCAATGATGAAGTCATTAGATGAAGCTTTTGTTTCAAATCCCTGTGTTACAAATACCTCATGGCAAAACAGGGGAGTTGGGAAAGATAATCTCAGCTGCTCAGAAATTGAAACAAGATCTTATAAAAAGATGACTGGATTAAAATACCTGCAGATTTATTATTTTTTTAAGCCATACTTACTACATATTTCTTACTTGTTTTTTGGGGTTTGAACATATAGTATATGCACATGCTTTTCTCTAAAACACAAGGCCAATAAACCTTTTTTATTTTTTAAATTAAAGTTGAGAGTCTCATGAAATGTAATAATGGCGGAATCCATGGCTTCAGAAAAAACACCAAATATCATGAGCGTAACAATAAAATTGTCAGCATAGGCAACACTGCTCTTGCACAATGATTTTTGCTACTCTTATAAAGTTCATTATATAAAAGTAAATCATGTAATGTATCTTAAATTACAAAAACAGTTAAACATTTTATGAACACTTGCTTTGTTCAAGTGCTTCATCACAAATTTATCCCTTAGTTTGTTTCTCAGGTTTCTTTCCTATTATCTGAGACTGCATTTGGGGTTTGTTGGGTTTTCTGTATCTACATTAAAAAGATTTTTTTCTTTCTTCTTCAAAACTTAACCAGCTTCTGCTTTTCAAACTGCTTTGTAGCAGGAATGGACAGAAAATACCTATGTGTGTCGGGATTTTTAACCCCTCTCTGAGGATGGATATACAAATACAAGCAAGTCAGGAACTAAGACATTTTCCCTCGCTCTTATATTTTATGAATCAAGACACTTTCTGTACTTGACTCTGGGCATAAATTCACTTGAAGAATGAGTTAACATCCTCAAAACACTGAGAACACCTGTCCTATCAACCCACAAATGCAGGCAAGACACATAAGAAGAACTGGGACTTATCTATATGTAAATCCATACAATACTCTGCAGGAAGGGAGAAACAACTCAACCCTCACTCTCACGGCACCTACCTGTCTTTTATGTGCAGCTTCTTAGCATGATTTATTAGCTCAAGACCAAGCTAACTGTGGCAACACAGCTTCTGGTTTGGGAATGACCTCAGTCTTCAAGCTTAGAATATATCCAGCGCATATTCATTTCCACCTGTAATGAACTGTGCAGGTATACCTTACATCTGAGATATGGGATACTGGGGCAGAAGGAAGATACTGTATTCCCTGGTTTGTCAGCAGCAGCTGTTTGGCTCACAGCAATTGCAAGAAATCTAAAAGTTACTGTCAGTTGTCTCTCTGATTCTGTGTATCCTCTGGGGTTTTGACTGCTCAGGAAAATAGGACTCCCTTTAGCCTTGCTGCTCTTTGGTTCTACTACATTCATGGATCAACCTGAAAGGACTCTATTCCTGGGGCTGTTGGAGCCATGGTATAGCCTGTATGCATGTCTCCAATGCTGATGTTAATCCCTGAAGCCTTTTAGCCAGTGTCATAACACCAGCCTGAGGTATCAAGCTTGACTGAGTCAGGGTTTTTCAATTTACAGTAAAAAGAAGTGGAAAAAATGAATGGATTATTGTGCTGGTCTTGGCTGGGATAGAGTTAATTTTCTTCACTGTAGCTGGTATAGTGCTGATGGCACATTGATGTTTTAATTGTTGTTAAGTAGCAGCTAAGCATCTTGCTAAGTAGTGCCTACAGTAGTTAGGGACTTCTCCAGCTTCCCATGCTCTGCCAGGTGCACAAGAAGCCAGGAGGGGAGAGACCACAGCCAAGTCAGCTGACCCAAACTGGCCAATGGGATATTCCATATCATATGACATCATGCCCAGTATATTAACTGGGGGAGCTGGTGGAGTGGGGATTGATTGTGGCTTGGGGACTGGTGAGTGGTTGCATCATTTGTTGTTTGTTTTGTTTGTCTACTCCCCCTCCCCGGGTTTTGTCTCTCTCATTATTTTCCTTTTGATAATATTATTATTGTTGTTGTTATTATTGTTTTATTTTATTTATTAAACTGTTCTTGTCTCAACCCTTCTGAGTTTTTACCCTTCTGATTCTCTCCCCCATCCCGCTGGTGGTGGAGTGAGTGAGCGGCTGGGTGGTGCTTAGTTGCCGGCTGGGGCTAAACCACAACAATTATGAAGTAAATTATATTTAATCTAAATCACCACCATAACAAATTCACAATTAAAAAAAAAAAGCACCTACAGGATGATAGGACAATCATAAATTAATAATGTCTAAAAAATCCAGAATGTAAACTCTATTCCATGAAAAAAAATAAAAAGCTTTGAAATCTTGGCCAAAACTCTAATAATGCCCACTTGAAGTGGTCAGATGCTACACTCAGAAATACATACAAAAAAACTCTTAGAAGAATAGATAGTGAATGTGTCAGTGTGCTGAGTGCCCTAGTAAGCCTTAATGGCCCTCACCAGCCTCACGTGGGACCTCCAACCATACCCATGGGCCCAGGAGCTCTATTTAAGCCCAGCCCTGAGCATCTTTTTTGTCTTTGAGCTATGTTAGGGGAGTGTTAGTCTCTTGCTCAGCTGTGCCTGGTTATGGGGACCCTTGGCCTGGAGTTTGACCTGTGTGCTGACTTGACCTTGGTTCTGCCTGGCGGGTCCAATGCATATGATCTTAACTGTGACCTATGGACTTGACCACCATCTCAGGGTTTGTCCTGCTTGTCTTGCTTGGGTACTGTGGGATGAGGCTCTGGCTTGTGAGACCCCGCTGGCTATGTTATCCTCCCTGGCTCCCCAGCCCTTAGGGAGCAGCTGGCCCTTGCTATTCCCTGAGAGGTACTGAATGGTATGTCACAAACTTAATTTGTCTGACTTTCTCTCTTATATTGACTTATTTGTTTTTATACCAGAATTAACTGCTGTAAGTTCAGTCAATAAGAGGTATTTTCTAACAAACTGGAAAACTGAGTGCCTGAGAGTTTGGTCTCTAGTAGTAGGGCTAAAAGTTATGTTTCTAATATACTACAGAACGATGTCAGTTATGAACTTGGTCATACTTCTGCTGTTACTCTGCAGGAAGTGTTCCTGGTATGTAATATAAATATTTCATGTTACACTACAAAACTCACTGCAATCTTTATTTCAGCCAAGTTGAGATGCTAAAGTGGAAACCACTCAGGGTTTGAACCACTTTTTAGTCATTTGTTAACAAACATTCTTGAATGTAAAATGAAAACTAAAATGCCTAAATCTGTATGTCATATGAGTCATCCCAAAGGAAGGTGTTAGAAATGTCTATAGGTATCATGAAACATGAATACCAGCTATTTGGTTGGGGGAGGCTCCCAGATTGCTTCAGTATCTGCTAGAAAAGCCAGCAGATGCTTGAATTCCCAGTCCAGAGTGTCTAATCACACAAGAAAGTCTTGGTAACTCTCAAAGGGCTTTAATAGCCTGTATTTTTCTTTTTTTTTTTTCTTTCTTTCAAGATCCCAGAGTAATCCTGTTGTGAAGTAGAAGAATGATACTACTAGATTGCTATATGTAACCTGGTATCAAAGAAGGTAAGAAACCCAAACTTGTAACTGTTTGCTCTACCTCAAAGAACTGAATTTCAGTTTTCCACCTACATTCAGGGATGTTCTCTCTTTGAACATGAAGAAATCCCTTTTTGTTGTTTTTAACTTTATTCTTTGTTCATTCATATAACAAAAGAAGGTCAAACTCTTTCAGTTTGGGGAGGCAAAGGTTTGTTGCCATTTTTGAGACTGGCTGTGAAACTGGAGAAGAGTGAGATACATTCCTTCTTGAAACTGATGCCTAACTTCTAATGAGCATAGGAACTTATCCTTTCATAAGTATTTCCTAAGAACTACCTTAGACACATTCAAGCTTCCCAGCTGCCCTTACATAACAGATATGGGGCTCTGGAACTTGAGGGCCAGGCAATGAGGACATAAGTGAAGGTCCATCCGGGGGGTTGCCTAGGAAGAGTAGGTCAGTCCCACGCATCATGACCGCTTCTGTTAAGAAGGAAAGGAGGGTAATTGTTGTAGGCGATTCCCTTTTGAGAGGGACAGAGGGCCCAATATGCCAACCAGACCCACCCCACAGAGAAGTCTGCTGCCTCCCCGGGGCCCAGATCAGAGATGTTACTAACAAATTCCCTGGTCTGGTACAACCCTATGACACTACCTGCTATTGGTTATGCAGGTGGGCAGTGATGAGGTTATGGAGAGAAGCCCAAGAGCAATCAAAAGGGACTTCAGGGCACTGGGGTGACTGATTAAAGGATCAGGTGCACAGGTAGTGTTTTCCTTGATCCCATCAGTGGCAGGGATGAAGAATACCAAAAGGAACAGGAAAACTCATTTGAATAACACATGACTCAGAGGCTGGTGCCTTTGGAGGAATTTCATTTTTTTTGATCATGGGGAGGTTTACATGGCACTGGGCCTGCTGGCAGCAGATGGAGTTCACCTGTCTCAAAGCGGGAAAAGGATTCTGGCACATGAGTTGGTGGGGCTCATTGAGAGGGCTTTAAACTAGGTTTGAAGGAGGAAGGGGATATAGCCGGGCCCACTAGAGAGGAGCCTAGGGGTGGCATGCCAATGCTGGGGGTGAAATCGATAGCCCAGCTCAAGTGCATCTACACCAGTGCATGCAGCATAGGCAACAAACAGGAGGAGCTGGAAGTCATTGTGCAACTGGATAACTATGACCTATTCGCCATCACAGAGACATAGTGGGATGACTCTTATGACTGGAGTGCTGCAATGGATGGCTATAAGCTCTTCAGAAGGGATAGGCAAGGAAGGAGAGGCAGTGGGGTTGCTCTGTATGTTAGGGAGTGTTTTGATTGCATTGAGCTTAGCAATTGTGATTATAAGGTTGAGTGCTTATCAGTAAGGATGAGGGGGAAGGACAACAAGGAACATATCCTGCTGGGAGTCTGTTATAGACCACCCAACCAGGATGAAGATGTAGACAAAGAGTTTTACAAGCAGCTGGTGGAATTATCACAATCAGTTGCCCTTGTTCTGGTGGGGGACTTCAATCTACCAGATGTCTGCTGGAAATACAACACAGCAGAGAAGAAACAGTCTAGGAGGTTCCTGGAGTATGTGGAAGATAACTTCCTGATGCAGCTGGTAAGTGAGCCTACCAGGGGAGGTGCCTCGCTTGACCTGCTGTTCACAAACACAGATGGTCTGGTGGGAGATGTGGCGGTCGGAGGCCGTCTCGGGCTTAGTGACCATGATATGATTGAGTTCTCAATTCTTGGTGAAGTAAGAAGGGGTGTTAGCAGAACCACTACCATGGAATTCTGGAAGGCAGACTTTGGCCTCTCCAGGGCACTGGTTGGGAGAGTCCCTTGGGAGGAAGTCCTGAAGGGTAAAGGAGTCCAGGAAGGCTGGGCATTTTCCAGAAGGAAGTCTTGAAGGTGCAGGAGCAGGCTGTCCCCGTGTGCCGCGAGATGAACTGCTAGGGAAGATGACTGGCCTGGCTGAACTGGGAGATTTTGCTGGCACTCAGAAGAAAAAGGGGAATTCACCACTTTTGGAAGAAGGGGCAGTCATCTCAAGAAGAGTACAGAGACCTCGTTAGGTCTTGCAGAGAGAATATTAGAAAGGCAAAAGACCAGCTAGAACTCAATCTGACCACTGTTGTAAGGGATAACAAAAAATGTTTTTACAAATACATTAATAACAAAAAGAGAACCAAAGAGAATCTTCATCCTCTGTTGGATGCGGAGGGGAACATTGCCACTGAGGATGAGGAGAAGGCTGAGGTACTTAATGTCTTCTTTACCTCAGTCTTTAACCATCAGACCAGTTATCCCCAGGGTATTCAGCCCCCTGAGCTGGAAGGCAGGGATAGGGAATGGAATAAAACCCCCATAATCGAGGAGGAAGCAGTTTATGACCTGCTGCACCACCTGGACACTCACAATCTATGGGGCCAGGTGGGATCCACCTGAGAGTATTGAGGGAGTTGGCGGAGAAGCTTGCCAGGCCACTCTCCACCATTTATCAGCATTTCTGGTTAACAGGGGAGGTCCCAGACAACTGGAGGCTTGCCAATGTGACAACCATTTACAAGAAGGGCTGGAAGGAGCATCTGGGGAACTACATGTCTGTCACCCTAACCTCGGTACCGGGGAAGATTATGGAGTCGTTCATCTTGAGTGCGCTCACCAGGCATGTGCAAGACAACCAGGGGATGAGGCCCAGCCAGCATGGCTTCATGAAAGGCAGGTCCTGCCTCACCAACCTGATCTCCTTCTATGACCAGGTGACCCACCTAGTGAATGAAGGAAAGGCTGTGGATGATGTCTACCTGGACTTTAGTAAAGCCTTTGATACTGTCTCCCACAGCATCCTCCTAAAGAAGCTGGAGGCTCATGGCTTAGACAGGTGTACTCTTCGCTGGGTAAAAAACTGGCTGGGTGGCCGAGCCCAGACAGTTCCGGTGAACGCAGCTAAATCCAGTTGGTAGCCAGACACGAGTGGTGTTCCCCAGGGCTCAGTGTTGGAGCCAGTCTTGTTTAATATCTTTATCAAGGATCTGGGTGAGGGGATTGAGTGCACCGTCAGTAAGTTTGCAGATGACACCAAATTGGGGGGCAGTCTTGACCTGCTTGAGGGTAGGAAAGGCTCTGCAGAGGGATCTGGACAGGCTGGATCAATGGGTCGAGGTCAACTGTATGAGGTTTAACAATGCCAAGTGCCGGGTCCTGCACTTGGGTCACAACAACCCCATGCAATGATACAGGCTTGGGGAAAAGTGGCTGGAAAGCTGCCTGGTAGAGAAGGACTTGGGGGTGCTGGTTGACAGCCAGGTGAACATGAGCCAGCAGTGTGCCCAGGTGGCCAAGAAGACCAAAAACATCCTGGCTTGTGTCAGGAATAGCGTGACCAGCAGGACTAGGGAAGTGATCGTGCCCCTGTACTCGGCTCTGGTGAGGCTGCACTTTGAACACTGTGTTCAGTTTTGGGCCCCTCACTGCAAGAAGGGCACTGAGTTGCTGGAGTGTGTCCAGAGAACGGCAACAAAGCTGGTGAAGGGTCTAGAGCACAACAAGACTTATAAGGAGCAGCTGAGGGAACTGGGGTTGTTTAGCCTGGAGAAGAGGAGGCTGAGGGGAGACCTTACTGCTCTCTACAACTACCTGAAAGGAGGTTGTAGCGAGGTGGGTGTTGGTCTCTTCTCCCAAGACACTAGTGATAGGACAAGAGGAAATGGCCTCAAGCTGCATCAGGGGAGGTTTAGATTGGATATTAGGAAAAAATTCTTCACTGAAAGTTTTGTCAGGCAGTGGAACAGGCTGCCCAGAGAGGTGGTGGAGTCACCATCCCTGGAGGAGATCAAAAAAACATGTAGACATGGCACTTTGGGACATTGTTTAGGAACATGGTAGTGTTGGGTTGACAGTTGGACTTGATGATCCTAAAGGTCTTTTCCCGACCTTAATGATTCTATGATTCTAAGATTAATGTAAATGATTTGGGGAATTTATTTTTTTGTTGCATCTTTCAGTCCTTTGCATAGGAAGCCCGGGGTGTCTGAACCAAGGAGAACAGTAGGAAACTAAAGCTGTTTTTTTGGGCTCTGCAATGACTGAGAAACTATAGATCTCTAATGAAAGCTGAAAAACAACCAGAACTCCAATATATTTTTCAGTTTTCTATTGCATCTTGGATTTCTAAGACCTAGCCCATTGTCCTAGTGGCTTGGATCATGATTTTTGAAATCTAGGGGCTGGCAAAATTGTTATGAGTAAATCTTTGTGCTTTGGATTCTGTTGTTTAAAAGCACAGATTTGAATATAAAAAAAAAATCAATGGCAAATGTACAAAGATACTTTTTCCCCAGGGCCATATAGAAGGGTCCTGCCATTTTAAAATGTGAAGATAGAGGGATTAAACTCCCTTTGGAAAGTCAGACTGTAGATAAACACCAAAAGTTTAATCAAATTTTTGTTAAATATTTATACTTACAGCTTTGCAGTATCTGTAACTTATATAAAGCAATGGAAAAAAGCTACTGAAATTATAATTACATATGTTAACTTTTTACAGTATGTTGTAATGGAAAGAGCAGGGTCAGAGTAAAATTCTTCACATTTTGCTAGTTATTCAGTTATTACTTTCTGGTGTGAATTCTACCAATTTTTTCCTCAAATTTAAGGTTCACAAGTCTAAACATATTTCACCCAACCAGTGTTATTAGAAATAGGGACACTACTATTTTAATACCTGTGTCTAACTGAATAGTGAACTGTCCAAAACGATAGTGGCCTCTCTGAGGGAGAGGAAACATTAGATGACTAACATTCAAAGATAGATGCGACTTTAATTATTGCACAGAAATAGTTATATAGCACATTTTGATAATCAGTGTATTATTGAGGTTATGCAGGAAGCAGTTTGAATCAGCTCTTTGACTTACAGAAATCACCAGGGAATAGTACAGTCTGTTTACTCTTCTTGCTAGGTTTTACTAATTAGCCATTTCACCCATAATGTTACTGAGTTTGGACAGTAGTTGCTGTATGTGGAACATAGAATCATAGAACAATTTAGGTTGGAAAAGACCTTTAAGATTATCAGGTCCAACCATTATCATAACACTGCCAAGTCCAACACTAAACCACGTCCTTAAGCACAACATGTAGATGTCCTTTTTGAACTCCTCCAGGGATGGTGACTCCACCACCTCTCTGGGCAGCCTGTTCCACTGCCTGACAAAACTTTCAGTGAAGAATTTTTTCCTAATATCCAATCTAAACCTCCCCTGATGCAGCTTGAGGCCATTTCCTCTTGTCCTATCACTAGTGTCTTGGGAGAAGAGACCAACACCCACCTCGCTACAACCTCCTTTCAGGTAGTTGTAGAGAGCAGTAAGGTCTCCCCTCAGCCTCCTCTTCTCCAGGCTAAACAACCCCAGTTCCCTCAGCTGCTCCTTATAAGTCTTGTTGTGCTCTAGACCCTTCACCAGCTTTGTTGCCGTTCTCTGGACACACTCCAGCAACTCAGTGCCCTTCTTGCAGTGAGGGGCCCAAAACTGAACACAGTGTTCAAAGTGCAGCCTCACCAGAGCCGAGTACAGGGGCACGATCACTTCCCTAGTCCTGCTGGTCACGCTATTCCTGACACAAGCCAGGATGTTTTTGGTCTTCTTGGCCACCTGGGCACACTGCTGGCTCATGTTCACCTGGCTGTCAACCAGCACCCCCAAGTCCTTCTCTACCAGGCAGCTTTCCAGCCACTTTTCCCCAAGCCTGTATCATTGCATGGGGTTGTTGTGACCCAAGTGCAGGACCCGGCACTTGGCATTGTTAAACCTCATACAGTTGACCTCGACCCATTGATCCAGCCTGTCCAGATCCCTCTGCAGAGCCTTTCCTACCCTCAAGCAGGTCAAGACTGCCCCCCAATTTGGTGTCATCTGCAAACTTACTGAGGGTGCACTCAGTCCCCTTGTCAGGATCGTACTAGGGGGACAAACCAATTTAGCTTCTTTTGTTCTGGTGTTGACGTGCTTTAGAATTTTCTGGGTTTACTGCAAAGCTGAGTTTTCATTCATATGGTTTTTAATGTGCTGGCTGCATCTGTATATTTTATTTACCCTATGGAATATAGCTCATAAAATCTCTAGCACAATACTGATCTCTGCAGCTCAGTTATAAACCTACAAAGCCAGGGGTGCTGTATTTCAAGAAAATACTGCTAGACCCTTAACTGAAGGGATGCAAGCAACAAATTCTCTAATATTCTGTTTGTTATTATGTTCCAGAACAGAAAGAATTTGTATTGACAAGAACGAACTTAAGGCCAGTCAACTGTATTAGATTGGGGTTTGGTTTTATTTTCCTTGAGGCATTTCATGTTTCCAGCTACCCTAGCCTATGAGCCAGTACTGAATCAGTAACTGTAGTGTTGACAGGCATTTCTATGATTGTATGATAAGGCATGGCTTTTTCTCAACACTCACTGTAATACCCATTGCCTCAACAGCTTGTTTTAGAGCAGTACAATGCAAGATATGGTAAGACATAGTGATGTAATTTTTGAAATAGTAAATCAAGAATGTAAACCAAGAGTACTTTAGTTATCACCTCAGATTATACACTTAAATCTCAACAATTTCACTAAGTGACCTATCAGTGGATAAATAAGAAATATCTTCTAAAAGGAAAATATCGTTGCTATGCATCAGACTGATGTTTATTTTTAATGTCATTTTGCAGAAATTCATAAACATTTTCTTTCAGAAAAGTATTTTTTTCTCTCATCAGGAGTTTTACTTTATTTATTTTTATTTTAAGTGCCTACCACTGTAACGACATTACCTGGAAATACATTCCTCTTTCCTACTTCCCAAAACAGTCTCAAAAAATGGCTTCAGTTCCAAATAATGTATGAGGCAAAATATCAGTTGTGAATAGTAGCCCGTAAAATATTTGTGGACAGCTGTACCCTGATTTGATTCCCAGAAATGTTACCTTGAAATATTTTTGTTACAGGAATATTACTAGTGATTGCCAATTTTCCCACATCTGAAGCAGAAACATGTTTCTGCTGCCCTTCCTGGAAGTTGGATTTCATGGAATAATGGTAGCAGTGTTATTAGCTCTTTTTATGAGCAAAAGAGATCGCATTATATATGTGAAGTTAATTTGACATTCCTATTGATATTTTCAGCTTAATCATCTTAATACAGAAATAACCTCACCAGCAATAAAGTTAAAATAGTTTTATTTACCCTTCCTCCTGTCTACCCCTTCTTCTGCTGTGCTCACACTCTCTCCCCAAATGTTGATGGGGCCAGCCTTCCTCCAACAGAAGTGAAGGGTGTTACAGCAAGACCTCACTGCCCTAGGACCTGCACTGGGAGAAGTTCACCATTGGTGAGTGGATTCCCTTTCTCCTTAGTCTTGGCATTTACTTGAGATTATTTTTGTATTCTTGCTGCAGGCTGCTGCCTTCTGTCTGCTCCCAGCTGAGGTGTGAATGTGGCCATACAGCCTTCCCCAGGGGCTCTTGTTTGTTGGGCAGCAACCCCCTGGGCTTGCCAGACCCTTCCCACAGAGGCACTGGCAGAGTTCAAGCCCAGGCAGGGGTGGCAACAGGCACCTGACCACAGGCAGGAGCTAAAACCAGCTTAACCAAGCTCTGGCCAAGGTGAGCCCAGGCTAACCCTGAGACCTGTGCTTTCAAGTCAGAGCAGAGCCGGAGGACTTTAAGGTATGTGGTAGGTCGACCCTGGCCAGCAACTAGACATCCACACAGCAGCTTGCTCACTCTTCATCACTCACAGCAGGAAGCTGGAATACGAAGACAAGAAGAAAAATGTGTGTGTGTGAACAAAAACAAAAAAAAAACCCAAACAATAAATAAACCTTTATGGGTTGAGATAAAAACAGTATAATAAGTGAAAGATTGGGGGACAAGGGATTCAAAGGCAATTACAACCCTTCACAACTGGACTGATGACTGAGCAGTAGCCATCTTGGAAACCCCACACACACACACACTTCTTCCTCTACCACAGTTTTTGTTGCTGATCATAATGTTATATGATATGGAATGTCCCTTTGGCCAGTTTGGGTCACCTGTCTTGTCTGTGCTTCTCTCAGTCTCTTGCCCCCCCCAACCCAATTCTGGGAGGCCATAGTGAGGGGGAAAAGAAAGCCTTGATGCCATGCAAGCGCTATTCAGTAAAACAGTTTTAGCCACAAATCTAAAATACAGCACCAGATGGGCTGCTATGAAGAAAGCTATCTCCATCCCAGCCAGACACAGTATCTTGTAATAGTGAAAATTACATTAACTGGGTTATAATTGTGATTGGCAGTTAAGTAGAGGAAAAGACAGAAAAAATATTTTATATTTCTTGTTACACTACATTTTTACGCAGTGCTACCCAGTTTTGCTAGAACTATTAGAATAAATTCATTTTCATGTGCTTTTGTTTCATACATTATTTCTGATTTCTCAGGAAGGTTTTACTTTGAGTATCATTTTATGAACATTGGAAAGCATTTGTTTTTAATAAGTTATGTCTTTCCTATCTTTCAAAAGTAGTTTGCTTTGACTAAGCTGAGAAAGAGTTCAGAAAGGAAAAAAATTAGTGAATCCAATTAAAAGTTATTTTCATATACTGAAAGAAAACAAAGTATTTGGAGAGTCAATTATATTGTAATACCTTGGCAGAGTTCTCAGCACTAAAAATGTCTATTATTTGCAACTCTATTCTCTATAAGTTAAATTATTCTCAAGAAACAGATAACTAGGTCAGAAGCAAAAAAATTAAAAATTTGGATCTCAGGCTGCAGTGCCGGGTAGTCATTGAGAAACTGATGAAAAATTATTGCCAAGAGTTAAATACAAGAATGAGTTAATGCTGTACTTGACATAAAAGCAGAAAAAGGAAAAGTAGTGTTATAATGACCAGTTATTCTAAGGGGTCAGAAACCTGAAAATCACCTCACTTAAAAAAGATGTTTTCACTGTCATAACTTTTAAGCATTCTCTAGGTCAGTACTTCCAACAAAATCCATCAGTGTCTTTAACCTTTCATAGAATAAAACCATTAAGTCTTCTAAATGTTTTTTTTATAAAAATACAGGTGAGTTTTTAAGCAATACTTTCAAGAGCTAGATGTTCAAATAGGAATTCATCAGCATCAATGCGTACAGAAAATTGCTTTGTTAGAAAGAAAAAGGCAAAGATTTTACAGAGTGTATTGTGACAATGATCACAATTATGACTGAGGTAAATAGTGTGATAGAGCTCAGTTTGTGTCATATTGGGTAACTACAGTGATATTAGTTAGGATTATTAGGTGTTTATTTTATAAAATGGGTTTCAACTGTGGCTTAAACTTAGATACACTGAGTTACAGAAAAGTGGAGAAAGGTCCTCAAGCGAGACAGTTAGTCCATAGATAAATAGACACACATCCATTTCTCATTCAAATTACTAATCTCTAATATTAGGCCACACATATAATATATTCTTATTACTTTTAGTGTATCACTTTAAATTCATATTAACTTCCTGATCTGCAAAGGACGGGTAAGATGAAGCATCGGAGTTTGGCTACTCAGCTGAAATGGTTAAGCTATAAGTTTTATTTCTTTGGTTTTCTGTCTGCTTTTTGTTTCAAAAATCACAAACTAAAAGGTTAGGCTTCCTCTGGCCTCAATAAAGTTATATTATATGATGCCAACCATTCAATTAATATTAAATAAGATTTTCTTTTTAAATATTGTCATGGTTTTAGCTGGGATAGTTAATTTTCTTCACTGTAGCTGGTATAGTGTTGCATTTTGGACTTAGTATGAGAATAATGTTGATAACACACTAATGTTTTAGTTGTTGCTGGGTAGTGCTTACACTAGTCAAGGACTTCTCCAGCTTCCCATGCTCTGCCAGGTGCACAAGAAGCCGGGAGGGGAGGGGATACAACCAGGAGAGCTGATCCGAATTGGCGAAAGGGTATTCCATATCATGTGACGTCATGCCCAGTATATTAACTGGGAGGAGTTGTCCGGGGGAGGCAGCGATCGTGGCTCAGGGACCGGCAGAGTTGGTTGGCAGGTGGTGAGCGGTTGCAGCATTTGTTGTTTGTTTATTTTTTCTTTCTTTTGAGGTTTCACCTCTCTCACTCGTTATTTTCCTTTTCATTATTATTATTATTACTGTTATATTTTGATTATTAAACTGTTCTTATCTAAGCCCACAAGTTTTCTTACTTTGGCCCTTCCGATTCTCTCCCCCATCCCACAGGGGTGGGGGGAGTGAGCGAGCGGCTGTGTGGTGCTTAGTTGCTGACCGGGGCTAAACCACAACAGTCCTTTTTGGCACCCAATGTGGGGCACAAAGGGTTTGGGACAATAACAGTTGCTGGTCACAGCATTGATTCATCTGTTCTCGATATTAGTTAGTCAGACCTACACCATGCTGATTTTGAAGTACATGTTAAAGATTGGCGTTGGGTTTTGTAGTTTGCTGTGCTCTGCAGTGGTTAGAGATGTTTTGCCTAGGAGATTTGTTATTAAAACTCTGGCTTTGAGTTTTATCGGTTATTTGGGTCTTGCATGGAAGCCGTTACTGTACTTCGGGTACCACCTCATGGAGACAATTAGCAATTATATCTCCTCTTCTGAGAGATTCTTTATGGAGGAAACACAGAATGGCACCTTAGCTACCGTCTTCTGTAATGTCTCCTCCTTCATTACAACAACTTTTCAGTATCTTGAACATCCTTGGGTAGTTAAGGTATATCTGTTGATATTCCTATGGCAGATTGTTTCAGTTTTGTCTAAGGCTAATAAGCAATTCAAGAATATCATCCAGAGGTCTGCCCCAAGGCTCAATAATTATGGGTGGCAGGGTATGTGGGATAGTATGGGCAAGTGCCTGAGACGGTGGGCACCCCCAGTGTTTTGGGACTTCACCCCTGAACAAGTGCAGAATCCTGAAAAATTAGTAGAATATTTGGAGGAAGTATGCTGTCACCCTAGCAATTCCAGAGAGATACAAATCATTGCAATGTGTTGGGGCCTGGCCCATGCCTACCGAGCCCTATTCAACAGTATTCAGCACCACCAAGGAAAAACGACAGGCCCTGCGGCTACTCCAAGCCCAGTGACAAGCACTGTGGCCCCTCAAACCCCCACAACAGGCGCTGCAGCAGCTCCAAGCCCAACGACAGGCACTGTGGCCCCTCAAACCATCACAACAGGTGCTGCAGCAGCTCCAAGCCCAGCGACAAGCACTGTGGCCCCTCAAACACCCACAACAGGCGCTGCAGCAGCTCCAAGCCCAGCAACAAGCACTGTGGCCCCTCAAACCCCCACAACAGGCACTGCAGCAGCTCCAAGCCCGACGACGGGCACTGTGACCGCTCAAACACCCATGACGGACACTGAAGCTGAATCAGAGAATCAACCCGTGCCAGTATCAGTTGCCCCTATACGAAAGAAGAAATCTTCGAAGAGAATGTCAACTCGTTTAGAAAAGGATGATGGAGAAGCAGTGCCGTTACTAAGAGAGGAGAAGGAAGAGGAAGAACTTGTACAAGGGACGGAAACTACCCGATCCCTATCCTTAAGTGAGCTACGAGATATACGAAAAGATTTTGGCCGTCGTGTAGGTGAGCATGTTGTCACCTGGCTGCTCCGATGCTGGGATAACGGGGCCAGTAGCCTGGAATTAGAGGGTAAGGAAGCCAAACAACTGGGATCCCTTTCTAGGGACGGGGGCATTGACAAAGCAAAAAGGAAACACAAGCTTTTTTAGGCGTTGTGGGTTTTTGGAGAATGCATATTCCAAATTACAGTCTGATTGTAAGCCCTCTCTATCAAGTGACCCGGAAGAAGAATGATTTCAAATGGGGCCCTGAGCAACGACAGGCCTTTGAACAGATAAAGCAGGAGATAGTTCATGCAGTAGCCCTTGGGCCAGTCCGGGCAGGACAAGATGTAAAAAACGTGCTCTACACTGCAGCCGGGGAGAATGGCCCTACCTGGAGCCTCTGGCAGAAAGCACCAGGGGAGACCCGAGGTCGGCCCCTGGGATTTTGGAGTCAGGGATACAGAGGGTCTGAAGCGCGCTACACTCCAACTGAAAAAGAGATATTGGCAGCATATGAAGGGGTTCGAGCTGCTTCAGAAGTGATCAGTACTGAAGCACAGCTCCTCCTGGCACCTCGACTGCCGGTGCTGGGCTGGATGTTCAAAGGGAGGGTCCCCTCTACCATCATGCAACTGATGCTACGTGGAGTAAGTGGGTCGCACTGATCAGCCAACGGGCTCGAATAGGAAACCCCAGTCACCCAGGAATCCTGGAAGTGATCATGGACTGGCCAGAAGGCAAAGATTTTGGAATATCGCCAGAGGATGAGGTGATGCATGCTGAGGACGCTCCACTGTATAACAAACTGCCAGAAAATGAGAAGCAATATGCCCTGTTCACTGATGGGTCTTGTCGTCTGGTGGGAAAGCATCGGAGATGGAAGGCAGCTGTATGGAGTCCTATACGGCAAGTCACAGAAACTGCTGAAGGAGAAGGTGAATCAAGTCAGTTTGCAGAAGTAAAGGCCATCCAGCTGGCTTTCGACATTGCTGAATGAGAAAAATGGCCAGTGCTCTATCTTTATACTGACTCATGGATGGTGGCAAATGCCCTGTGGGGGTGGTTACAGCAATGGAAGCAAAACAACTGGCAGCGCAGAGGCAAACCCATCTGGGCTGCTGCATTGTGGCAAGATATTGCTGCCCGGGTGGAGAACCTGGTTGTGAAGGTACGTCATGTGGATGCTCATGTTCCCAAGAGTTGGGCCACTGAAGAACATCAGAACAACCAACAGGTGGATCAGGCTGCTAAGATTGAAGTGGCTCAAGTAGATCTAGACTGGCAACATAAAGGTGAACTATCTATAGCTTGGTGGGCCCATGACACCTCAGGCCATCAAGGAAGAGATGCAACATACAGATGGGCTCGCGACCGAGGGGCGGACTTGACCATGGACACTATTGCACAGGTCATCCATGAATGTGAAACATGCGCTGCAATCAAGCAAGCCAAGCGGATAAAACCTCTGTGGTATGGAGGACGATGGCTGAAATATAAATATGGGGAGGTCTGGCAGATTGATTATATCACACTGCCACAAACCCGCCAAGGCAAACGCCATGTGCTTACAATGGTGGAAGCAACCACCGGATGGCTGGAAACATATCCCGTGCCCCATGCCACCGCCCGGAACACTATCCTGGGCCTTGAAAAACAAGTCTTATGGCAACATGGCACCCCAGAAAGAATTGAGTCAGACAGCGGGACTCATTTCTGAAATAACCTCATAGACACCTGGGCCAAAGAGCATGGCATTGAGTGGGTGTATCACATCCCCTATCATGCACCAGCCTCTGGGAAAACTGAACGATACAATGGACTGTTAAAGACTACACTGAGAGCAGTGGGGGTGGGACATTCAAACACTGGGATACACATTTAGCAAAAGCCACCTGCTTAGTCAACACTAGGGGATCTGCCAATCGAGCTGGGCCTGCCCAGTCAGAACTCTTACGTACTGTGGAAGGGGGTAAAGTCCCTGTAGTGCATGTAAAAAATATGCTGGGGAAAACAGTCTGGGTTATTCCTGTCTCGGGCAAAGGCAAACCCATTCGTGGGATTGCTTTTGCTCGAGGACCTGGGTGCACTTGGTAGGTGATGTGGGAGGATGGAGGAGTGCGATGTGTGCCTCAAGGGGATTTGATTTTGGGTGAAAACAGCCAATGAACTGAGTGGTATGCTGTTAATTGCTACATAATATTGTATGTCATCACTCCTATGGTTGCTATATGCTGTATCAATGGTATCATAGTAAGCATCTCCCAAATTAATGAAGAATGAACTTTGATTGAACCAAGCAACGTGTAGCGGTGATGGAACAAAGACTGACTTCAGCATGCAACAATCCAACACCACACCAACCATCTCTCCTGCCTTGAAAGACTGTCGTGATAGATGGAGCCCAGAGTTATGGACTAAATGAACTCAATGGACATGTGTGGACCCTCTGCAGACATTTTACAGGGGTTGTCCATAGACTAAGGGGGTGATCAATGATATCTGTGTATTTTATCAAAGGATGGGAAGGTGGGTGGTGGTTATTGAGGTTGTATTGGATAGTATGAGACCTGAGCATGACGTAAATGGTATGGAATAAGGGGTGGATATTGTCAGAGTTTTAGCTGTGATAGTTATTCTTCTTCACTGTAGCTGGTATAGTGCTGTGTTTTGGACTTAGTATGAGAATAATGTTGATAACTCACTAATGTTTTGTTTGTTGCTGGGTAGTGTTTACACTAGTCAAGGACTTCTCCAGCTTCCCATGCTCTGCCAGGTGCACAAGAAGCCGGGAGGGGAGGGGATACAACCAGGAGAGCTGATTCGAATTGGCCAAAGGGTATTCCATATCATGTGACGTCATGCCCAGTATATTAACTGGGGGGAGTGGGCTGCGGGAAGCAACAATCGTGGCTCGGGGACCGGCAGCGTCGGCCGGCAGGTGGTGAGCAGTTGCAGCACTTGTGGTTTGTTTATTTTTTTCTTTCTTTCTTCTGAGGTTTCACCTCTCTCTCTTGTTATTTTCCTGTTCATTATATTATTATTATTATTACTGTTTTATTTTAATTATTAAACTGTTCTTATCTCAACCCATGGTTTTTCTTACTTTGGCCCTCCTGATTCTCTCCCCCATCCCACTGAGGTGGGGGGAGTGAGCGAGCAGCTCTGTGGTGCTTAGTTGCTGACTGGGCCTAAACCACTGCAATATACAATTTTTTTTTTTATATATATTTCTTACATTTTTTCATATGTCCATTAAACTGAGGCCAGCTAGCATTTCTAGTGGACATATCTATTTATTGACAAGTGATGACACTTTCATCACCATTATATAGCCTTTTAGCCCCTCAGGCATTTTCTTGAAATATTTTGCTTTTTACTGATTCTCATTTCACCATTTTTTCCCATTCCCCCTTTGTTCTAAATAGCAAAATGTCAAAGGTAAGTCAAGCAAGAAAAGAAGAGAAAGCTAAAAATCATTATAAAAATTTGCATTTCATTTAAATTATGGTTCTATAGCTTTGAAATTAGCTTGTTTAAAGAGATCAGAAGTCATCTTTTAACTTAAATATAACATGTTACTAACTAAACCACTTGGATTCTAAAAAGTATTTTTTGGTCCAAATTAAAAATCTTAATGAGCAATTAGTTTGTGTTTTGAAGGAAATGTAAATTGCAATGATGCAACTGAAGGTTCTTGCTTTTGTCGGCATGTTGAGAGGCATATGATTTTTTTCCTCTCACCAGATGCACACTGGCATGTTCACCTTTTGAACAAAGTGACATTGACATTAATAAGCGCCACCAAAATGCCCTTAAACAGAACAACATCCCAATTCAATGATGTGGAGAAAAGGTCATTCACATAGCTCAATCTTTCCAATACTGCCATCTGTAAGGTATTTTTAATATGTTGGCAAGTTAATAGTATGTGTACTCCTAGTGACTGAGAAGTATTTAGGCAGTGGACTCATTCTGAATGATACTGCAGAAGTTTTTGGAGAAAAAAGATTATAGACTGCACAGCTGTCAGCAGAGAGCTGTATAAGAAAACCCTTGACAAATTGGATTCCTTTGGAGGCACTACTCTTCAAGGCCTTTCAGACACTGTTCTATTTCATCTATAATATTGTCATTATTTTCTGGTGACTTATATGCATTGACAGCTGTTGTGATTTGCATGCCCCTCCACTGCTCACTGTTGTGTGTATACAACACTGGGAAACACATAAGATTGCAGTGGATACAAGGCTATGTAAAAGTTAATTGTAATGATAGATTCACAAATCTGTCACCACCTTTCAACCAAAGAAGTGACAGAGTATCTTGCTATGCTATTACTCATGTTGTAATTCCCCCCCCCCTTTTTTTTTTGCATGTCAGTGTTCCTTGACATTTTCTGACATTTAAATCTTTTTTCTGACCTTACCCTGAAGATATGGGTCTTTATCAAATGTGTTCCTTTGTTTAATCCTTAACGTTAAAATATTTTTCAATGTTCATGGTAAGTTTAACTGGCTAGTACAGGAGTTACTGTATATTTCCCATTGCTACTGATTGTTATAAAAATTTAGACTAGTGAAAGTATACCTAGTAAATTAGCTTTGTTCTTAAACCAGCAAAAATTAATTCCTTTTTTAACGGAGGAGTAAACTTTGCTTTGGTATGGATTTCATTCCAATGCCTCTAAGTCATATCAACTGTTGTTATATGTACTTCAAAAAAAAAAAGGTTATTTCCTATGCATACAATATTTAAAGGAACATGCTAAATCTAACATAGTCCTGGCCAAAAAAAATACATAAAAATTTCTTCTACATTTAAGTAAACTGTACCTCCTTTTTCTAATAAAAAATAATTCTGCTTTGAAACATATAAATACAGACTGAAACCTTGTTTGCTGGTAAATCATTTAATTATGCTTTCAATATGAAAATACATGAGGCATAAAACTATAGATTTTTAACTGAATTCAAAGTGTGCTCTGGAAAGAAAATAATTCTGTCAGAAAATCTGGGGGGTTTTTACTTAATATATAGCCTAAAAGCCATGAAGAAAACAACCATTTTGGGTTTTTTTATTTTTTGTTGGATATTGTAAGCTATTTCTTTGCTTGTATTGAAAAAGCATCTAATTTCTCACAGAAGAGAAAGTAAAAAATATTGAAGCCTTAGGGTGCTTAACTGAAAAAAGATGAAACAGCTGTGGTATCTCCTTTTCCCTTTACATCCACCCATGGTCCACATACAATAGGCAGGAAAACAATGCTGAAAATAGTTATGCTCACAGTAAATGAAGCTGTATTATTGAAAAAAGGAGAGATGATGTGGCAGTGTTTTTAATGTAAAATAGATCACAGGTACTGTAAATCATGTGGAAAACTTCCCAAGTTAGTTCGCCTTAGTAAAGTTGCATATATAATGCATGTATATGTCTCTGTATATATTTATATATAAATACATTTCAGAAAAAGGCAAAATTACAGTTTAAGTAAAACTATAAATTTATTAGAATAAAAATTCTTCTGGTGGGAATAAGGATTAAGGAATTAGAGATGGGCATTTTTCTAAAGTTGTAACAATTGTTGAATACTCAAAAAGAATACACTATTTTTCTGGGAGAAGTAGGTGAAACATTGTGCTGGTTTTGGCTGGGATAGAGTTAATTTTCTTCACAGTAACTAGTATGGGGCTGTGTTTTGGATTTGTGCTGAAAACAGTGTTGATAACACAGGGATGTTTTCATTACTGCTGAGCAGTGCTTACACAGAGTCAAGGCCTTTTCTGCTTCTCACCCCACCCCACCAACGAGTGGGCTGGGGGTGCACAAGGAGCTGGGAGGGGGCACAGCCGGGACAGCTGACCCCAACTGACCAAAGGGATATCCCACACCATAGGAGGTCATGCTCAGCATATAAAGCTGGGGGAAGAAGAAGGAAGAGGGGGACACTCAGAGTGATGGTGTTTGTTTTCCCAAGTAACCGTTACGCATGATGGAGCCCTGCTTTCCTGGGGATGGCTGAACACCTGCCTGCCGATGGGAAGTAGTGAATGAATTCCATATTTTGCTTTGCTTGCGCATGCGGCTTTTGCTTTACCTATTAAACTATCTTTATCTCAACGCACGACTTTTCTCTCTTTTACTTTTCTGATTCTCTTCCCCATTCCATTGGTGGGGAGTGAGTGAGCAGCTGTGTGGTGCTTAGTTGCTGGCTGGGGTTAAACCATGACAAACATGAGAATGAGGTTCTTCTGACGAATAAAGTTTTCATTTTACTCTAACATTAATTACCATCAAAGGTACAAGATGTACCAAATTTTATCTGCAGTCTAATTTACAAAGAAGTACTGGGCACCAGGTGGAGAACTATTGCATGTCCGGTTGGATGTGTTACTTTTTTCCTGTGTCACTGCTGCTAGAATTTCCACTTACATCAGCAAAACAGCTTATATATTTGAGAAGGAATACCTTTCTTAGGTATGTTTAAAGTACACAACACTGTACCAGGAACTGTTCTCTATTAGGTGAGAACCAGAAGTATTTCTGTGACATAAATGGATGGGGTAGACTCTTTAAAGGAATAAGAAAAAGATTAAATTTTAACATAAAGACCCAGCTTTAAAGCTGAATATACTTTGATCAGCCTTTACTACTGTCTCTCTTCAGGCTTGATATAAAATCCAGAAAGACTTGTTCTGTAAGATCATTCCACTGTGCCTCTCCAAATATTTTCTCAGTATTCAAGTCTCTTTGAAAGTCTTCAGAAAACTAGCAACTGTAAATAAACTGTATGAAATACAGGGTTTGGTGGGTTTTTTTCGGTTTTTTGTTTGTTTGTTTGTTTTTTTGTTAGAGAGCTATAGAATTCAAAAGGATAGCTAATAAGTATATGGAGCTAGTTGCTAGGATTCAAGCATATAAAGCTTGCTTTGTAGGTGCACATTGCTGGGCACTGCTGATGCTTCCTCTGTGCAGGAATTTACAACAGTTTTTAGCACACTTTTGTTTACTTTCTAAAATAGGTAACACAAATACAGAAACATGTTACTGTTTTTGATATTCACCCCCATTCACAGACCTGTTAGCACTGGTCTGGTATAAAAAATAAAAAAATTAAGATAATATATCTGTAATATGTCCATCCATAGTTTTACCTATGTGCTGTATTCTTTACAGCTTACTGTTCTGACAATAGTGTTTTATAGGCTATTTCTTTTTAGTTCATTGTCATTTTCCCCAAGTTAACATATGTATTAAAAAAAAAAAAAAAGCATATCATGATAGGAAGGCATATATGTAGAAAGTATTAATTATAGATCTAGTTTGCTGTATTCTCTCCCATTAGTTTAGTGGCTGAAATGAGAGACTGTTAAGTTCTGGCTTTAGTTTTAACTAGCATCCTATGTCAGCTTGTTAAAACACTTACCAAAACCTGGATACTGCAAGGCACAGACAACTACCCGCTCGGCTATGCTTGTCTCTGGGTAGCGTAAAAAGGAGAGCAGGGCCAGGGGCAATTTCATTATTGCATAGCTTCTGGGGTTACAGCTGGCTCCATACTATTGCCCTTCCCACATTCTTTTTGGATAGTCTAGCTGTACATCATAATTCTTATCATCATTTCTAGCACTGCAGTTTTGGAAAGGGTTTTGTCTGTTATGGATATTTTCTTTCCTTTCTTTTTACAAGGCAAGAAAATGGAAGTGCTTTCTTTAAAGGAGAAACTAACCACTGTACCATTAGGAAAAGACTTCCAGGTCAGTGGCAAAGAACTATGACCCTCTGACGATACATATACATACCTGAAACTTTTTGCTCAATCATAACTTTTTCACTTTGTAATGATTTTTTAGCTCTATGTAGCTGTGCAGATAGGCTGTGGCAAGGTATGCTTCAGCCAGCTTTGAGAACAGTAGGCTAAATCTCACTACAGATGGAATCTAGTGGAGAGCTATTAATCAAATAGCCAATTAGCCATCTCTCATGATAGCAGCTTTCAACACCATGTGATATGGCACACACCAGCTGTAATTATGCAGGACTGATCATCTTTTGGGAAAAGTTGCACACAGCCACAGAATTCTTACCACCCAGCCTTCCTTTTCACATGACATTACCATTTTAGCCTGGAGAAGAGGAGGCTGAGGGGAGACCTTATTGCTCTCTACAACTACCTGAAAGGAGGTTGTAATGAGGTGGGGGTTGGTCTCTTCTCCCAAGTCACTAGTGATAGGACGAGAGGAAATGGCCTCAAGTTGTGCCAGGGGAGGTTTAGATTGGATATTAGGAAAAATTTCTTCACCAAAAGGGTTATCAAGCATTGGAACAGGCTGCCCAGAGAGGTGGTGGACTCACCAGCCCTGGAGGTGTTCAAAAAACATGTTGATGTGGCATTTCATGGCATGGTTTACGAGGCATGGTAGTGTTGGGTTAATGCTTGGACTTGATGATCTTAGAGGTCTTTTCCAACCTTAATGATTTTATGATTCTATAATCTTTCTGTTGTGATGAATTCAATAGAATCATTGTGCCTTAGAAAGATGTGTCCATTTAAAATTAAAACTGTAGTTAAGATAATATGCAACAGACTTTGTTAAACAGAAAATAAAGACGAAAATTTTGTTTTGGTCCGGTTTTTTTAAGATAAACTGGAAAGAAAACTTCCATCAATTTAACAAATTCTGCTCAATAGGTTCTTCCTTAAAAACATTTGTTATTTTTTTTAATGAATCAATTGCCTAGTCAAAGGCACCCAGATAAAAAGAAACAGGAGCATCATATGAGTGGCAGTATAATGATCTAAGAAGCAAAAAATAAATAGAAGTCTTGGAGACAAAATAGGAGGGAGATGTGGGGAGAGTAAAATAATAAGGATTTATCTGTACGAGTAAAGTAAGAGAAAAATCTAAACTTCCCTGCAGCTAAGGAAAGAACTGTACTTGCTTGTTTCGCCTTTGGAAAATCAGTGGTAACAAGACCACAGGGGCCAGCCATAAGGATTCTACTCAAGGGAAGCAGCTCTAAGTTCTGCCTTGGGCTTCATGAGAACTGGCTGCCAAAGGCAGCACAAGAGATGCTGTGAATCAGCAGCCCTTCTCTGTGCACTGTGTTTGCCCAAACGTTATGTTTAACTTCCTCCTCGTGTTTTTGCCACCTGCATCCCACAGCTTATTGGAAGGCCAGATCTTGTGTCAGAAGGAAAGACTGGTCATGAAAACATTTCATTGTGGGTATAAAAATGAAGAATCTCATTAACAAATTGTTTCATACTATAGTATGTCAGGAAACAAAAAAAAACCCTGCTGCTCCTTCCTCCTCATGCTGTTCCCCTGCTCCAGCATCAGGTCCCTCCCACAGGATACAGTCCTTCACAAACTTCTCCATCATGGGTCCTTCCCACAGGCTGCAATTCTTCAAGAACTGCTCCAGCATGCGTCCTTTCCACAGGATACAGTCTTTCAGGAACAGACTGCTCCAGTGTGGGTCTCCCACCAGATCACAGTTCCTGCCAGAAAACCTGGTCCTGCATGGTCTCCTCTCCATGAGCCACAGTTCCTGCCAGGAGCCTCCTCTTGTGTGGGATCTCCACAGTCTGCAGCTTCCTTCAAGTTATATCCTCCAGAGGCTGCAGTGTGGATATCAGCTCCAGCGTGGTCCTTCATGGGCTGCAGGGGAATCTCTGCTCCAGTGCCTGAAGCACACCCTCTCCCTCCCTCACTGACACAGGTGTCTGCATTGTTGTTTCTCTCACTTTTGTCTACTCCTTTCTCTCACAGCTGCTGTGCATGTTTTTTAACTCTTTCTTAAATATGTTATCACAGAGGCACCGCCATCATCACTGATGGTCTCAGTTTTGACTAGCCAGTTTTAGAGCTGGCTGAAATTGTGTCTGTCTGACATGGGGCAGCTTCTCGTGTCCTCTAAGAGAAGCCACCCCTGCAGCTCCCCTGCTACCAAAACCTTGCTGTGTAAACCCAATACATCACCAAATTAAGAAATAGAAAACATATAGTGTCAATTTAAGTGTAAAATTTCAGAAGCTCTTCCAAGGAAAAGAGAGTCATACAGAAGTCATGATTCTATCACAATGCATGTTTGATTTCTGTTTGACCATGAGGATCCTGTAGGTAAGAAACACAGGCTTGATCCAAAGCCATATGAACCCATTAACTGTGCTTCTGATGAATGTTAAAAACACTAATAGAAAGCAGTCCATTAATTTTTCACTGCCTCAGGTAATACAAATTGTTTTTAACTTTAAAGGCATGCACAAAGTTCCTAAAAAAGTCCTGTTACTAGGCACTACTGAAAGTGTAAGCATGCAAAATAATTAAAAACAGTACAAAGGATAATATACAAGTAAATTATTAGCTGTCACTTTCCCACAGGGAACAATTGGTAGCCTTGAAAAAACAGCCATCCAGTTATCAAAAGGGTAATAGGAATCCCTAAACCATCCTGAAAATAAAGTACTAACAGCAGTTTTCTCCTTTTACAATTAATATTAATTGTTCATTTGGCCCTAAAGTCTTGGTTTTTTTAAGCCTGTAATCCACTTACTTTCTATTCCCTGTGTTAAAAAGAAAGAAGGAAAGTAATTATTGTCAGAAATAGTAAACTCATATTAATCACAATTACAAGCAGTAATGTCTGATTACAACTTTTAATCAATCATGCTATTCCATGTTTAACTCACTAATGTTGGGACCACTAGAGTGGACAGCCATCTGTGCCTCTGTAAAATTAGAAATATGATGAATTATAGCTACTGGTAGTTTGAGGCTATACCATGAATACAAATCATTAGAGCTGTGACAATTTTAACATACTACCAAAAAAAATTTATCAGCTGCATTTGCTGTTCTTCTTGTTATGGAAAAAAGTACCTAGAGAAAGATCTGCACTTCACTTATCAGCTTTTCATAATGATTTACAATGAATGAGAAGACAAAGTTCTCCTGGGTTTCTGTTTACATATCACAAGCCCTTTTTGTCATAGGGCTACAGTCTGAAAATCACATTCTGCTCTTATCTCAGGTCATTACTATCTAGAGTAAGTCTATTAACTTCCAAGATTCTCAAATAACATATCTCTCAAGTATTACATTCAGTCAAGTTACTACATATTCATCACCAGTATAACTGAGAGCACAATCCAATCCCTTAGGAACGGCTGTATTCACTGATTTGTCAAAATTATAAACTTTGATCAGTAAAGGAATAAAATGGCAACTCCCTTGAAACTACAGATAAAATACAAATAATTCCTTATTATTAAAAATTATTAAAATACAAATTATTCCTTATAGAAGTTGGTAAAAACATAAAGTCATAACACGCATTTTCTGAATATACTTAATTTATGGGCAGAACCAGTAATGCAGACTTTTAATTTTTATGTCAAGTATCTTTTGTTACAGAAAAAAATTTATTAAAAAGCTCCAACAAAAAAACTGACTTTTTTTTGGTAATTAAATTTAAAATGGCTGTTCATCATTATTTTTAGGACTACTTTAAATGTCTGCTATGTCTATGCTATTCCAGAGGATAAAAGAATAATTCAGGTTGGAAGGGACCTTAAGATATCCCCAGTCCAAACTCCTGCTCAAAACATGATCAGGTATGTCGTCAGACATGGTTGATCGGGGCTTTATCCATTCCCAAGCATGAGAGACTGCACAATCACTCTGGGCAGCCTGTGTCATGGCCTAAGTGTCCTCATGGGGAAAAGGTTTATCCTTACATCCTGTGAGAACCTCTCGGTTCAGTTTATGTCCTTTGTCTCTATTCTCCCACTTTGTGCCACTGTGCAGGGCCTGGCTCCATCTTCTCTGTTGCCTACATGTAGGCATAGGTGTAGGGGAGCTGCTGTTTGGTGCCCCTAATGCTCTCCTTGCTCCAGGATGAACAAGACCAGTTCCTTCAGCGACTCCTCACAGAGAAACTGCTCCAGGCCCCCACCAATGTACTGGCCCTACACTGCACTTGGCTCAGTTTTTCCATGTCTGTCATGTATTTGAAGATCAAAACTGGATGCAGCACTCTAGATGTATAGCACTAATAAATGCTGAATGAAAGAAGATAACCAGTTTCCACAATTTAGCAGCCATGACTCTGTTAATACACCCCAGGAGGTAATCAGCATTCTTTACCACTAAATCAAATACCTGTTTACAATGTATAGAAATACCTGTCCAGTGGTTACTGTTTTCAAATCCACGCAGTCATGCACAAACACATTGTAAAAAACCAGCTGTTTTTATTTGTCAGTCTTGGTCTCAGAACAAAGATATTACCTTATTCCCTTCCAAACCACTGTAATTTTTTTTCTCTCTTCATGTTTTCTTAATCATGTGAATTGCTGGAGTAATTACCCTATTTTAACTGCTCACTATAAATATATATTTAAAACAGACATGAAAGGCAAAGACAATGAAGAGACTTTCTCCAGCTGTATTGTTTCAAATCATTGGTTAGATATTATCCCCTTGAAAAAGATAGACAATCATCACTTTGAACCATTTAGGATTTAACATTCTTTCTCCTTGGTATATACTGATCAAAACTCAGGATGATGTTTTACCTGAAATATTAAAAGTTTCTGTTATTATTAAAGGATACCACAGCCAGTATTGTTTTTTAGAATAAGATCTGTAAGTGTCTCACCTCCTGACAGTGCTGACAGTTGTCTTTGAGGCTTTTAGGATGATAGACCTGGGAACAGGGATAAATATGTGACTTTGTGCCTTATGAGAAGAGATTGGGTTGGGATGAAAATAATCAAATAAAAAACTGGACTCTAATTAATTATGTGAATAAACTTATTCTGCTAATAGTAATCTTTCATCTAAACATACCTGATGTTTGAGGCATTATGATCTAAATCCAGATTTATCTCCAAACTTTATGGTGTCAGCTTTTTTTTCGCTTAAAAAAGAGTTTTGGATAGTTATACAGTTCAACACAAAGGTAAAGAAAAAGAGATAAAGGAGTTTACTTTGAAATAATTCTTTGGTGATTCTTATTCATTCAAAATTTTAAGAAAGAAAACAATGGACACAAAATCTTAGTTCTTGGAATGACTTGCATATTATATTGGCTTCATTTTCCTGAAGCATCTTATAGCAACTTCATGGTAAGCATAGTCACTGTACATGATTTTTGCAAGAATATATGAAAGGAGAAATGAAACAATAAAAGAGAAAATCTAAACCTTTGTCATCAGTGTTTTCAGTGCTTGTCTGCCGTTACCAAGAAAGACGTGTTTTATTTTTAGGCTGTGTCATGTTTCACTATAATGAGCACAAAAAAAAATGCAAATATGTATCGATTTTATACAGAGGTCAGTACAAGTGACAAGCAATCTGTGAAAAACTTAGCAGTCCTAAGTAAGAAAAGTAATTAGAAAGATGACTATAACCTTTCTTTAATGAATAGCAATAATAAATTACTTCCTTGGTGTTCTTGTGACCCTCTCAAGTTAACAAGGCGGTCTTTCCTGAGTAGATTCTATGTTTCGATCCCTTTTGTAATCATAGTCTCACAGCTGTGGAAAATAGCACCATTCGTTAATTGATCACTGATTGTTTGCATGTGTAACAGGCAGGAAACACTCAGGTTCATCTTCCTCTGTTCTGAATAGTTCTTGGGAGCAAAAATGAGGGGCATTTGTAATCCTCAGGTCTTGAATGTTGTTTTTATTTCTTCTTGGTATTGTTGTTTGAGTCATTCGCTTGTCAGTGTCACAGTAGGTTAGTAAGCAAGAAGAAATTATAGCTTTAGCATGCATGATGTGATGCATGAAACACATGAAAAATGTCCTCCCAAAACTAGCACTGGTGTTTTGAGTTTCAATAAAGGTATTATCCAGTAAAAAATATACTTAAGAAAATCTACTTGTGTACATGAATTTGAGGTTTTGCCTGCTAGCACAAACATCTTTTATGAAAGACAATCATTGCTTAGTAAACACCGTAATTGGCATCCAATATTTCAAGGCTTTTTGCTCTCAAAGGGTCCCGAACAATACAGTGACTGGAACGTCTTTGCCAGGTATGGGACAGGCAAGTTCTTACTCCTGTGAGATACGATGCAACAGCTGTTTTAACATTTCATTGAAGAGTAGGGGAAAAGGAGGAAAAAAAAAAACCATTCAATTAATTTTCAACCAGTACATCCACTGAGGAAGTACCTGAGAGCAATCTGCGCGTTAACCCATGTGATGTATTTAGCTGTCATGACTTTCAAAGCAGTTCTGCCTGTAGACTAATATTTAGGAACTTTCATAAATAAACTTCTTGACTGTGTCTCCTAGGCATGATTAAAGTTAACTTCCCTCACAAGGCTTTAAGGCAGCCCTTTTTCCTGGTATTAGTCTCTCTCTGTATACCTATAACAGTATTACAGGAGCTAGTGAGTTAGAGATAAGATAATTATCCCATGGGTATTCAGGACAAAAATAATAATTAAAAAAAAATTGTACAAACTATAGACCAACACTGGGGATTTTTGGTGCTACAATATTTTTTCAGAAATCTGAAATTGCATTTTTTTATACAGAAAAAGCACTGAATGGGCATACTCATTCTGATCTATGATATATGCAGAAAGAATATATAATTGCAAAAATGTGTCAGTTGAATAGAAAAGTGATGCTACAGCTTCTAAATGGGCTTACATCTCTGCTTATATCTGAAGTTAATACATTCTGTGGTTTATATCTTCACACAACTTCTGAAACAACAATGATAATTGGACTATTGTCAATCAATATAACTCAGTTAAATAATTTTTAATGCATACTGGAAAAAATCTTCAATTTTTCTATTCCTGCAATTACCATCAATGTATAGATTTTCCAAAAAAAAAAAAAAAAACCTAAGAAAAAGTCTTTACTTTTCTTTAAGTAAAACTTCATCTTGGTCACTAGCTACTACAAATGAGGAGTTTGAATCCAAATATGATTTCTGATTTTATTCTGATATAGTTTGCTGCTGAAGTCTGTAGATCAACTTTGATCTAGAGTCAGGTGAAGTCACACACAAAAAGTTTCTTCTATTTGGAGATGAAAGTTCACACGAACAACTTCTGAGACTGATTTGATTTGAATCTGAACCCAAGTGCCATTCCTTTACAGAAATTAATCCAGATTCAAATGATTCACCCTTCAGTGTACCTTAATTTTCAGGATGGCACAGAAAAATCTAAATAAAATTCTAGGTTTCTGTACGGAAGAAACAGTGTAGACTTCAACTGTAAGACCTTCCCACCCTCAAAATTTTATTAAAAAATATATACTGGAAGACGAACTGGAAGATTCTTGGGGAACTTTCTCCCCAGGCCACATCCTCAGTCATATATCTGAATTTAAAAATGCTAAGAGACAAGGTAAATGTCTTCATATTTTATTGTAGGCTGTAGGAATGACCTGCAATAATGGCTTTTCGAAATACAACTATTAAATCCTGTAAACATCAGGGGACTGAAAATCTTTCTAGGCTGCCACTTTTGTCATATGGGCAGAGTCCAAAAGCCCATTGAAGAAGTAGTGTTTATGTTCGATGAGCTGCCAAAATGTAATTAAAATTTTTTGGAATACTTACACGTTAACACATTTGAAAGAAAAAAGCATCATAAAGGAAAAGGGAATGTAATTTATCACACTAAAATAAGTATGCTGAAGAAATGTGGGCTGCATTTTAGAGACATTTCCAGCAACCAGTCATGCATGTCTATTCTTCTGCCAGTGTTAATCTTGTGCATTGTACTTTCCTTTCTTCCCCTTTTATAAAATTCTTTGTTCTATTTGAAAAATACTAGAGAGGAACACAGGAGGTGTGGGTGGAAACAAGCAGGAAAGAAGTAGAGGGAAAAATGTAATGATAACACTTCATTTTTTACCACGTATTCTGACACTGGGAATTTGGGAGTACAACCAGTGATACTCCATCATCCAGACCGCTTTGAAAATCTTAAACATATTACAGTTTTCCTTATCCACTGAAGAATATACCCATATAACTGCAGTATGTCCCTATGCAAATTAAAATTATTTTCATTGTCATAACTGTTGCATTTTTAAGATTTAGGGCAATACTGACAGTGTATTTTATACAGAGGTTTTTACAAAAGGGTAGGAGTAGTGACAGAAATCTCACCCTAATCTTGATCACAAGGAATCAGGATCACAAAAATCAGGAATTATCACTTATTGCCATTTCATTATATTATTCATGTCATTTATCTTGGAGTCAACAAACAGATGCCTAATTTAAGTCTAATACCTAGTCTGCTTCCATAATAAGGGATAAATACCTTTACATACCACTTCATCTAAGCCACTGATAAGAAGGATGTACATCTCTTGTAACACATCTCTGTACAGTGAATACAGGTCTTTGCAGAAGACATTTGGAATCTCTGAAATAGAAAAAAAAAAAAAAAAAAAAAAAAGGAGGAAAAGGACCAGCTTAAGTATTTAGGCCCAGAAAAAGTCAATGAGACAGACCTCAGAATTCCAGGCTTTTAAAATACAACACTTACCTAGTGTCATAAAACTGCAAAATCTGCTTCCTTGTGCTCTGCATTTTCCAACTTTTTGTATAATTGAACACATCTACACCCACATCCTGATAACTATATCAGGTGTGGAGTTCACCAGGTCTGATTTCATTACTTTCTTCCTTTGAGTTGTGCAGATCTTTCACTTAACAATGGAGGAGAGATAAATATTATTTATTCAGAAGAGGCTGAAATGTTACTAAACTACTTAGAAAAATTATCAGGGGAAGTTACAGTCCCTTAAAATACTTAAAACCTCATTGTTTCTCAAGTGTTTAAATGTTAAGCAGTTAAAAGGAAGATTCAAGTCTTGATTAGATTACCATAACTAATAACCAGCTATGACCAAAACCTAAAAATCTGACAGTAGTTGACGCAAATTCAACACATATAGATGCAACAATCATGCCATGCAGATGTGTTTAAAAAGAAAAGCAACAGCATTCTCTTTTTCTTTAATAAACAGGTTTATATGTTTAATGGTATTATCAGGATCATTGTGTATGAATCAGTCCAGAGTCTGTGCTTTTTTAGCTCCTAGAATCAGGGTCAAGACCATTGCTGCCTTTTAACAAGAATAATGACCAACCTTTTTACAACAAACAATCCCAGCAATCAGCCACAAAGAGCAAGCTATTAATTATATCTGTGGAACTTTCTCACCCAAACTCAACTAGCTAGCACCCCTATGTAAAGGCAAAAGTTTGGATTGCTGGCCTTCTTTTTTCAGTTTTCTTTTCCTTTTTTTTTCCCCCTCCAGATTGTTTACATGACTTTCTACCCTAATCTACATATAGAGCTACAGTGTATGCTCAGTTTGCCCCCAAAAGAAAAGGAAATGTAAATGTCTTTTGGTTGCATATAGCTTACTATTTAGGAGTCCAAGCTAACCTTTGCAAAAGATCAAACATGAATCAATTGCTGTTTATTTACTTTGCTGAAGTGATAAAAAATTTCTAGGTGTGCTCTTGTTCTGGCAACGGTTCCTTCCAGAGTAGCAGTCCCTCTCTGATTGGCACCAGTGATTAAAAAATGGATGGTCTGATAAAGCCATTGGATTTTATCAGAGCATCTATCATCATACTTTGACAATGTTAGCCCTGTTACCAGTGACATAGACAACAACTTTTGAAGTTCCTGTCTTCAGCCAGCATATTTGCAGGTTATCCAATATGTTTAAGGAAAAGTTTCTTTTGTTGAGAGGGCCAAGTTAGCAAGACTGATGCATGGTTCTTCTTGGTAGCAGTGAAAGATGGCAGAATAAGAGAGAAGAAAGGCAGTAGAATCTGGTTACAACAGCAGTAACAGCAATGACATTGTAAGCAATTATTCCACTGAGCTGTCAAAAGACAGGATGCATGACAGAGAATCTCTGCTAAGCTTGGTACACTGAATGACAGCCATTCTTTCTGTCTTGGAAGATGGGAATTTAAGAGTTATCTATAAAATGGAAAAAAGAGTAGTGATAATCTAAGACATGCAGCTTTCCAAGAAACATAAATATTTATGTACATAAATAAGCATAAAATAAAAATAAATCACTCAATTCCCTAATGGTTTTGTCCTTTGTTAATGCAAAAAGGTTCACAGTAAAATCCAGCTTCTCATTTATAACCTGTTCGATCTGTTGCGGAGTGCTTTGATACAAGAGAACCTATATATGATCATTAAAAAACTGAGATCAAATAGAGAATTAAAGATATTGTCTCTTTTATGGGTGCTATGGGAAGCTTATTCTCTTTCTGTTAGTGAAAATCTCATACAAAAGGGATTTGCATAAAATCATACAGAAAAGTATTAAAATCCAGGAAACAATTATATCAGATTTAAATCTAATGACCAGTCTATTTTTTTTTTTCAGTGCCACATTATGTCATAGGTGAAGCCCAGACCTCTAGCCCTCCCTGAGAACATGCAGAGTTATTGAACAGCTGTAGTCCAGGTGGAGCTGGACCCCAGATCACATGATCAACTGACTAGTGATCAGCAGGATCACTAGTCCTCCTAGAAACTATCACAAACCAAATGGAGCAGGTGGTTGGGAAAAGTCAACATGAATTTACCAAGGCAAATCACGCCTGACTAACTTGATCACCTTCTATGACAAAATACTGTCTTCTGTCAACATGAGGAGAGCAGTGGAAGTTGTTTACCTGGACTTCAGCAAAGTGCTCGACACAGTTTCCCACAGCATTCTCCTGGATAAACTGACAAGATAAAGTTTGGATGGGTGGTCTGCGAGATGGGTGCGATATTGGCTAACAGGCCATTCTCAGGGTGGTGATCAATGGTTTTCACTCAGGCTGGCAGCCTGTCATAAGTGGGCTTCCCATAGACTTCAATACTAGGCCGCATGCTCTTCAACATCTTCATAAATGATCTGGATGCTGGGATTGAAAGCACCTTCAGCAAGTTTGCTGATGACACCGAACTGGGTGGTGAGGTGGACATGTCAGAAGGGAGAGGCATCCTATGGAGAGGCATCCTACAGAGAGACCTGAATAGGCTGGAAGAGTGGGATAGCAAGACCGGTATGAAGTTTAACAAAGACAAGTGCAAGGTCTTGCACCTGGGACAGAATAACCACAGAGCCCAGAACAGGCTAGGATCTGTGTGGCTGGGGAGCAGCCTTGCTGAAAGGGATCTGGGGGTCTGGTGGACAACAAGCTGAACGTGAGTCAGAAGTGTGCCACTACAGCAACAAGGGCTGCATCCGCAGGGGCATTACTAGCAGAGACAGAGATGTGATCATCCCACTCTACTCATCTCATGTCAGGTCTGACCTGGAGTACTGTGTCCAGTTCTGGTCCCCACAGTTCACAAAAGATGTGGCCAAAGGTCCAAAGGAGGGCCATGAAGATGATCAAAGGCCTGGAGAACCTGTCCTATAAGGAAGGACTGAAGGAGTTAGGTCTTTTTTCCCTGGAGAATAGAAGGCTCAGGGGCACCTCATCACAGTAGTCTAAACCTAAAGGGCAGCTACAAAAAGGACAGAGGCTGTCTCTTCACAAAAAGCCACATGGGGATGACAAGAGGCAACAGGTACAAGTTGTGCAGTGGGAAGGTTTCATCTTGATAAAATAAAGATATTTTTTACAGTAAGAACAATCAATCACTGGAACAACCTCCTCAGGGATGTTGTAGAATCCTCATCACTGGAGGTTTTCAAGATGTGATTGGACAGGTTGCTAAATAATCTCATCTAAACTTCCTTTCCCACAAAAGATTGGACCAGATGATCTTCTGAGGTCCCTTACAACCTGAGCTCTTCTCTGATGCTATGATTCTAACTTACTGTGCACATTTTATATGGTAGAGCTGCACATATGCAAAAAGTCACAGTCAGATCTGTGGCAAATGAGAAGAGAAGCTTCTATCACTTTTGTGGTTAAATCACTTAATATTTATCCCATCACTCATTGGAGGACACTTTTTCCATATCCTTGATTCTCCAAGCTACTAATTTTCTTTCATTTTGTAACTCCTACATATCTCATGTATAACAGATACTCATTAAATATTGCTCTGAACCCATGCTAAATACTCTTTAGTCTATCCTGAAGGAAGAACTTTTCCAAAAGTTGTAAATACGTTGCTGTCCTGGTTTCAGCTGGGATAGAGTTAATTTTTTTTTTCATAGTAGCTAGTGTGGGGCTATGTTTTGGATCTATGCTGAAAACAGTGTTGATAATGTAGAGATGTTTTAGTTGTTGCTAAGTAGTGCTTACACTAGTCAAGGACTTTTTCTGCTTCCCATGCTCTGCTGGGTGCACAAGAAGCTGGGAGGGGACACAGTCACGACAGCTGACCCCAACTGACCAAAGGGATATTCCACACCATAGGAGGTCATGCTCAGTATATAAAGCTGGGGGAGGAAGAAGGAAGAGGGGGACACTCAGTGTGATGGCGTTTGTCTTCCCAAGTAACTGTTACGCATGATGGAGCCCTGCTTTCCTGGGGATGGCTGAACACCTGCCTGCCCATGGGAAGGAGTGAATGAATTCCTTGTTTTGCTTTGCTTGTGCGTGCGGCTTCTGCTTTGCCTATTAAATGGTCTTTATCTCAACCCAGGAGTTTCCTCACTTTTACTCTTCTGATTCTCTCCCCCATCCCACCAGGGGGGAGTGAGCGAGCGGCTGCATGGTGCTTGGTTGCTGACTGAGGTTAAACCATGACACGTTGTTTTTAATTTCACTGAATATCCTTGGGTTTTGTACTGTCAGAGGTAAAATAAGAATGCAATTCACTTTCCCTGTGGCTTTCAGTATTTTGTTTTTTTCCCAGCATATCCAGTCTTGTGTCATCTAAAGCAAACAGCCTGTCTTTGCTTACATTATGTCTTCAACTTCCAGGAATGTATATATTTTAGATATACATTTTTTATATATATATGGAATTTTAAATTTTATAAACGGAACTATTCTAGTTCATCAGAAAGTAATAGGCATTTGTAGGGCATAGCACACTTAGCTATAAGGTAAGCAGCTGCAATACTTCATATGAAGTGCTTATTCCTCTCTGTTGACTAAGAAGGAGAATAAGTTGACTAGCTCAGAAACAGAGGATCAGAAATTGAGTGGATTCATTCTGCTGTTTCAGCAAAATACAAGACAGTTCTACTTGTCTTTGGAAGGATTTTGTATTCCCAGCCAGTACTTCAAGTCTGTGGCATATAATACCTTCTGTATTGACATGTTACAGGACAATAGTGGATTGGATGCCATTGCTTCTGTAGTGCCTGCTGGTTTTTTGTCATATTTTGCCTCTTTAATGGGTCAGCCAAGAATGACAGTGAGCCATTAAATTAATATTGAAGGAGTAATTTGATGCCTATATGTAATAGTTTACATATGACAGCAGGATACCTGATAGTATCTCTATAACTGAGACAGTTGGTTGAACCACAAGAAGAAAATATGGTGATCTGTTGTAGTGACTGCTCAAGAGTCCATTTCAGAGAGACGAAGTTTGGGGTTTTTTTTCCTAAACAGCTCCATGCATCATGAAATGACAGGAGAAATTATTCTTCACTGAGATAAAGTACACAGAAAATTAATATTCAGTTACTGCAAGAATAATTTTTCATGAGTGTGTAAGTTTTCTTTTCCTCTTACTGGTAAGATTATCCCAGAAAGGCTGCACCAATCCAATAGTGCTCTTCTGTTCTTACCCTACTAAAGTCAGCAGATTAGACTAATTGAAATATTTCATAGAAAAAATCAGCAGATATGTGTAATTCCCACAGTATGCACATTTAAGCAGAAGTTTTTATCAAGGAAGTTCTTGATTTCAGGTTTTTGTGTTGTGTTGGTTTTTGTTTGTTTGCTTTTACAAAGGGAAAAATCTGGATAAATATGGCTTTCACCAACCACCTATTCATCCAGTTAGAGACTAGTAAAAAGTATCTCAGTGAGAGATGTCCAAGACCATAGAATCTCTTCCCACATAATGCATAGAAGCAAGGAATAAAACAAATGAAACAGAGAAATCATAGAATCATTTAGGTTGGAAAAGACCTTTAAATATTTTGTTATAATTTCTAGAATAATACATAAAATATGAAAAACAACACTGTGAGGTAACAAAATGGCAGATGAAAACCTTCAATATAAGCATTGTAAGCAGACTGCAGCTTTTAAAAAATTATTTAGATATCACACACATGAGATCTCTGGACTTTAGAAACTTAAGTGGAGACAGACCACTGAATTTCCTAATCGCAGCCATGTCAGCTAACCACTGCAAAAGGGAGAAAGCGATATGTCTCAATCTTCCTATCTTTTTTAGTTATCAAAAGTAGTAAGGTTACACTCCCAAACGGATGATTTTTCCTAGCTCCTCTGCAGACATGTAATGTCAATATGCATTTTTATATATTTTCCCCTTATTCCCACATCTCTGTGCACTGCAGGTCCAGATACATCCTGGTGTCTTGTCCAAGACTGAATTTAATTAGACCTGGAAAAGTATGGAAAATGTGTGTAAAACAAAAGAGAGAGAGACCTCTGAGGATCAACAAAAGACAAGGAATGAGGTGATTTATTTACTTTCCTGCTGAGGAAGCATCTATGGTGTTTTGATTAGCCTGAAAACTCATAATATATTTTTGTCATTTTGTAAAGTTTGAGGATGCTGATAAATCAGCAATAAAGTAGTAGGAGAGTATAGCACTAAAACTGAAGTACTAGGGGTAGAGTAGAAAATACAGCTGGGATTATTAAGTATTCAACGTCCTCAGTTCTCCCTGCAGCAAACTTGAAATCTCTCAAAGAGCACAAGGTACTGGAAGTGCAGTCCCATTCCATATTGATAAGCCCTTAATTTCATTTTTGCTTCAAAGAAAAAGCATGAGTCAACAAGAGAAGAACTTTGAGCTACATAAAAATGTTATCTGTATTAATGGGGCAAGTCCAGAAAAACGATGGCTAGAAGTGCTGATAAATAGAAGGTAGTTTAAATTATGCTGATGTGTCTATTCCATTTTCTCAGCAGACTATGAGCAGCATAATTAGATTGTTTTTTTGCTCTGCATCCAAAGGGCATTCATTCCTTGTGTCCCTCTCCTTTTTACAGCAAGTATCTGGGAGTGATATCCTGTGATATTAACACTGTCACTGGAAAATGAATCCTTAGCATGCTTTCAGCTGGAGTACACCTTTCTCACCTAAAACCAGCAAAGATACCTACGTAGTCATAATGATATGAACTATGCAAACTGTGAAATAAAACTACAGGTCTCAGTATACCTTCAACAGATATAGGGACATACTTTAAATTTTAATTTAATTTTCTCTGCCTTATCAGTGTATTATAAGTTATCTCATAAATTACCTAATTTTCACCTGTCATTGAACAGGAGAACATGAAGAGCCCATTTAAACCAAGTCTATGTGCTCTACCACTGTCATTCAGTTGTGAAACTCCTAGAAAAACAACGAAAGGACTTAATCTTGAAAAATGACAGAATTGATGAAGGTGTTTGAAGGTCTACACTGAGGATAATTTGAGATGTGTGTGTTCTGTGTAGTCCCCGGCTGATGTTCCAGAAGGGTGCAAGTTTCCCCCTGGTCCCAAGCTGAGCTTCAAGGATGGATTCAACTTGAGGTTAAGACATCTAAACTTCAGTGTCTACTTGTAGGTTTCTGTACAAGAGCTAGTTACTAGACTCAGGCTAACCATAGGAGTCTGAAAAGCTCTTCCCTGCCTGAGAGACCCTAGAGTAACTGAGGTATCTACATACCAGGTATAATATGGGACAAAAAGGAGACATTCCTATCTTGAGTGACACTGGGCAGCCAAGCAAGGTATGTTCTGACATCATGACTAAATTAGGTGACTATGTTTACCCAATGAATGGTCTTCTGGAAGTCTACTTTAGTGACAGCTGAGTCATTTGATATGCTCCACTCACTGTATTAACTAGATGCCTAGAAACCTGCATGAAGACATGATAATACAGGTTTCTTAAGATTGAACTGAATTAATTCTACTGGAATGTGCAACTACTTGGTAATACTGATGCAAAATTTAAAAGGTACATGGCACGTCTGTACTATGAACTTATCACTACAAAATTAGCTTAAGTATACATAGAAAAATCTACTTAGCTTGTGAAATTTTACTTAAAAATTCCTGAGTTCAGCTGTATTTCCCACTGAATAGGTAGGTTAGAGAATAGGTAGGTTAGAAGATGAGCAGTAAAAATCTGGAATTAATTTTTCCATAAAAAAGTCATTGAAATGTAAGTTGTATGTAAAATCCAAGGAATAATGGGCTAAGATGTTAATATTCCTTTCACATTTTACCATAACCAGTATAATCAGGTATGATCTATACTATTTAGGTCATCTGCCGTCTCTCTTCAACAAGTCAGTTTCAGGAAATGAAATAAGTATCATACTGGGGAATGATAATGGACAACTGCTGAGGACTTGAATTTTGAAGAGCAATCCCACTTTATTATCATGTGGGTAAAAATGCTTGACTGGTACTCCTTTACAAATTCCGTGTGCTGAGAACAGTGCAGCTTTCTGCACTTAGAGACAGAAATAATCATATGAGAAGACTGTTATTTTTCAGAGACCTTATACCTAACCAAAAGTTAAAAGTCATGTATGATGTGTTACGTGTGATCTGTTATTTCCAGCAACCACTTTCCAACAACCAACGTATTTCTTGCAAAAACCCTGAAAAGATACACAACATATTACTATTTTGATTACATTGCTAAGAAGCTCAGTCTGAGTATCAACATAAAGAAAAAGAAGTCCTGTTCCAACCATGATCTGAAAAAAAACCTCTCAAGACCAGTATCAAATATTGTCAGTAATCTCTGCAGATAAACAGATCTCTGCAGATAAATTCTGTTACTATGGCCAACTCTGTCTCAGAGTTCTGTGACAGATGAGAAAGTCATACAGAGTAAACACCAATGAAGACTTTGAGGAGATTAAAACTTTTTATCCAAAAGAGGATCCACCTCAAAACAAAACCAACTGTGTATTTTACAGTAGTGACTTCCATTCTTTTGTACAGCTAAGGAACTTGATTATTTGTTGCTATGTTAAGCATCTCAATTAATTCCAAATGCATCTTTTTTATGCACCTCCTGGCATAAAATGACGGGGTCAGATTCTAGACACTGAGACCTTAAAGCACTATTCCACACCATATAATGCTCCTGTAGGTCAGCTGACACAGCTTTGAGCATCTGCTATGTATTTTGATAAAAGATGGCCCAGAGCTATTATTATGGCAAGTTGAAATATGGTGAATGGCTGAAAGGCAAGATGATGAAATGTTACAGACACCCACAAGACATATCTTTAGCTGTCATGTTAGTTCTGCAACAGGGGAACTTGCAGCTAGAGATGATCTGCTGTAGTGAAGATACATCAAAGCCTGGGATTAAAAGCTGTGAAGCACAAAAGGCACCAGAGGAATACAAGTGTGTCACCAAGACCCACGACACCTGTGTCCACACCAAAAAGCTAATTTCCCAGAGAAGTCATGAAAGCTGAGTAGTTTTAAACTAAGCTGACAAGAAGCTATCATGCTCTAAGAAGTATTCACATCATCCACACAAAATTTAGAATATAGGCCTCTGGCTCAATTTACAAACTGAACTCTTAGGTCTGTCATAAAAGTTATATAGCACTGTGATATCATATTAAGGAAGAAATATGCAAGTGATATGGGGTTTTTTTAAAGTTCATCTTAAGACAGCATAGCTTAATGTGCCTCTGTTGAAGTCAATTTTTAATGGGAATGAAGCTATGCATGGCAAAATCTGCTATAGAACTTGTAATTGGTATTGCAGCTGTTATGCAGCATGTTCCTAATTTAGTATTTTTTAAATGTTCTATATTAACTTACAACTTTATTATGTGTCCAACTTTGTAAGCTTTGTAAGCTATGTAATATGAAGTAATTTTATAACTGTCTATTGGTTTCTTTACATGTAATATAGCACTGAAGACTTTCTGAGAAATATCAGCACGTACATGTGGATTTAGGAAGTTTCAGGGTAATGAGAGTTAAGCTGTATTTGCTTTCATCTGAATCAGGTACACTCCATTCCTTTAGAACTACAGCATCTCAACACCTCATATACAGACACAAACAGAGGTAGGAGAATTCATACCAACAGGTATTTTGAGAAAGATAAAAATATACACTTTGAGAAACAGATCATTTTCTGTATACTGGAGATATTAACTGCAAGTACTGAGTGAAGCAAGAGCTCTTTCAAAACAGTACTGTATGATCATCTAATTGAGGCATATTAGGTAACATATAAATTACAAGTTGATATAGCTAAGTTACGATTGCCCAAGCAGTATTTTTCTTTTTTTTTTTTCTAGCTTAAGTATTTGATGTCATACTGTTAATATTTTTTCTAAAGTATCTTGTGTGCAAGTTTATGTAAGTCAATTATATCTGATACTAAAGTTTTCTGTCTTTGTTTCTGTGCAGATGTTAACCATATAATGTGTCAAAGTTTAGATGAGGATAAGATTCCTGTCTGCTTCTATACAAGACTTTTATAAAACTTCTCCAATAACCCAGTCCCATAAAAGAACTTTTAGTACTTAGCAAATCCCTGCACCAGTTATTTTTTTTCACAATTAAAATTGATTACCATCTTCCTAGAAAGAGGAAATCCTTGATTCCACCTCTTATTTCCCAAGAGTCTGCAGTGCCTCCAGCAGCAAAGAGTGTGTATACAGCAGGTTATATGGCATCAGAAGTGACAATACTGAGAGACCAAGCATAAGAAAATATGCTGAAGTAGCTTTTGTTCCTTATACAGAGAAATAAAAGTGTTGTTATTTATGATGTAGTCTAAGAGCTGAAAATGTCACCAGCTCCAGGTAAAATATCTTGGAGCTTTCTACAGCTGATGTGTTACTTGTTCACAGTTATATATTTTTTTCTAGACGGGTACCTCAGCGCTTTCCATATAGCCCTGATTTTTTTCCTAGTGTTACAATGGATAAGCAGGGGGCAGATAGTCTATGCCAGTTTGCTAAGAGCTACTTTGTTGAAGTAGTTACATCAGTTATGCTTACTCATATAAAGCTGGAGCTGCAAGAAGACTTGGCTAGCACGTCACTGAACATTGCACTACCTGAGCATTGCTGCTTAGGGAATTCCTGGAGCCTGGAATTATGCAACCACGTTCTCTAGACAATGTCTGAAGAGAGATAGGCAGCTTAAAGATAAATCTATGCTGCAGTTATTTTTATGACTGCAACTTATGTAAAATGACAGAAGTTAGCTTTAGAGTAGCTTTGGTACAGAGAAGAGTATAGCCATTGCAGCATAGAAGTCAGGGGATGTTTCTCCATTTTGCATTAAAAAGCTATTGGATAAAATGAATAAATAGTGTTATGACCACATATCAGAACCAAAACTTCCCTTTCTAAGAAATGACATTATTTCTGGGCCATAGAGTCATGCTTCCTTTGCTTACTCACTCACTCTCTGTCCCTTGAAATTTGCTTTCTGCTATACTAGCATATGAGGTGAACAGTAGTGTAGTCACCTTTCTTCTATAGCTTGCTACTAAGCATTCTGCTGAGGGGCAAGAGAGATGTGGGTCAGTTCCCTTCATGCAGAGATTTTTCACCTCCTTGATGAACACTGTAACAACGAAACAATTGAATCAATTACATATAAAAGGTGAATGCCTGCTGGATTCCTCTAGCTATTTTTTAGAAGAAAAAGATGAGTCTGATTTTGGATAACTTGCACAGTCAAATGACTAAAGTTGACAGTAAAGCATGTAAGTCCAGAAGAGAGCTAGTACTTTTTTCAGTTATTTTTAAAGGTATAGTTTTCTTTCACCATTGATTATATTATGATTTAAGCCGTTCAAGGAAAGTCTTGATATAAAATTGCAAAAAAAAATGTTATTTCATAATGTGAATGTTTTAGGACTGTGAAAGTCTTCATTATAACAAGCTCTTCATAGCCTGCTATGAGTTAGCTTAATCGAACCTTGTTGAGTGTTCTGGGTGTTATAAATTCCTCTCTCACATTGCCAAATTGGATTTATGGATTCTTCTTATGGGAAGATGTTATGGATATGAAATGACTAAAAAGTAAGAATGGCAGATATCAACCTACCTACATGCTTGTGTGGATCTGGTCCTATCTTCCTTCTCTGAAACTAGGGCTCTGGAAAGGAAAAATTGTGGTACAGTTTCAACAGCCAGACAAGGGAGTAAAGAGCATGTGCATTGAACCTCATATTAGTTGTGTTTCAGTTCTCCAGACAAGAATAACAGAAGCCTCAGGGCACTGCTTATGCTCTTTGTACAAGGGTTCATACCAGTGTGTGCAGGCTCTTGTAGGAGCATAATCTTGCAAAGGCTGAAGTAGTTAACTGGCTTGTCACAGGGTAACTTCCCCACAGAACAAATGGGAACAGACAGTGGCAATTTGCATCTTGCAGTACACAGCAGTCTGCTGCCCCATATCCAGGGCAAAGTTACAGTCAAGCCCAAGGCAAACAGCAATTCCAAATAAGGGATATTCTTTATGGCTCTGACAGGCAAGATGGAAGAGGGTTGAGGTCATTGACAGCCCAGTTAAGAAAGAAAGAAAGAAACTTACAAGGTCTATTAAAATCAGAAGTTCTTTCTTAAGGTCAGTTTGTAAAATCTGGCCAAGATATTAATTGTTTATTCACTCAGGGGTGCAAAAGTGACCACGAAGCAGTGCTGTGGATGTATTACCTGAACTACCACCAACTACCAGCTGTATATTTGGACCTATATTGGAAGAAAATATCAAACAATATAACCTATATCAAAATCCATTTTGTTCCATTTTCTAATCTAAAAGATTAACTTTCAGAATTGTGTTTGAAGTCGTCATTTAATTATATGTCATGTTTCACTTACTGTCAGAAAGACACATACAAGCCAACACAGTGTTTTGTCCATCTGCTATAGCCATAAGTAGTTTCAGCAATAATATCTATTGATTTTCTCCTTCACAAAATTCCTTGGCAGTTTGTTTGAACTTCTTTCCAGGGATGATCAAGCAATCCTGTTTTTACTTTTATCCTAGTGTGTTCTAATGGGAGAAAAAAATGTAACATAAAGTTAACACCATTTAAAAAAGAAAAAATATATACACTTTTCTCTGAGAGTTGCAGAAAAGAGAAATCAGTATTTTTGTTTCCACCTGACCAGTTAGGTGTCTAGAAGAATAGAAGCTGAAAAAAAAATCTTTTAGCAAAATTGTCAGTAAAAATTTGCAGATATGTTCAAGGAAAATATGGGTCCCTGGTGATATTAAGTAAAATATAAATAACATCCTTCGTTTACAATAAAAAAAATATTTTGTGAATTTACTCAAGAAAATTAATATTTTGACTAATGCAATGAATTAGCATGCACTGAAGAGACAATTATCAGCTTAAGAAGAAATAAAGGAAGGACATGCCCAATTAGTCAGTGATTCAATGCGGGTGGCTACCCTTGTTTAGGTTAAATACGCAGTCCCAGAGGTGATGACATTTCATGAACTGTGAAAGAAACCTTAACAAAGAGATAGAGTATAAGTCTCTCATATGATTTGAACTCTGAAATTCAGTCTACAGCTTGACAGAAAAGGCGGTTCATGCTACAACTTTAAAATTGCAAAACAGACTGCTGCTTTTAAAAATAATATTAAAAGAATAAACTCAAGATGATGTAATTTTGGAAGTTGTTGTCAAGATGCATTTTTCATACTGTCTGCAATTTCAATTGCTTCCTACTTTTATTTTCTAAGAGTAGAGGTCATATGGGAACAAGTGTAAGAACCTGCATGGAGGAATCTTTCGTGTTTGATTTCTAAATAATTTGAATACATTTGGCTAGCAGTTTTATGCAGAGCAGGTAGAATAAAGAATCAATCATTTAGAACTTTGTAAGTTCAAGATGTTGAATAGTTTGCTACACCATGCTGACAATATTGAGTTTTCATTAGGTTTTACAGGAGACAACTCAGACAGAATTAAATCAAGTAAAGATAAGTTGACCTCCTACTGCTCACACTGGTCTTCACTTTTGTTTCCGAACAGTAGGAGAAAATCCATCGTGAGCATTTGCTTTTGCAATGGTTTGTTATATTATTTCAGTTGTGCAACTGCTATAAGAACAGAGAACTCCCTTGCCAAAACCAGGATGAAAACACTTAAAATTGTCTGTGGGAAACCTGATGAAAATTTACAACCACCACAAGTTAGTCACATAGATTTGCATGTTTACACAACACGAAAGGTGTACTGAGCTCAAGCTTCTAAGTTTGTCAGCCCAGGATGTATTCCCAGAAAAGACTTCTACATCTCCTGTGCAGTTAAGCAAACAAAAGTTTGTGTGCAAAGGTCTAAGGAAAATAGTTATGACAGCAGTCACACTAGCTCTTCATAGCTTATAATGCTTTTCATCCATGGGTCTAGAAAAACTTTAAAAGATATCTTTTGGAAGAAAACTGAAACTTCATTTTGCTTAATCCCTTATTAAAAAAGGCGAAAGTCTGAACTGACCTCCATAATTTAGACATTTAGATATTATTTATTTTATTAAATCTCATAGCTCACCTCACCTCACCTTTCCTGTCATGTCCACTTTGGAAACTCACTATACATTTAAATTTAATAGCCATGCAGAATTAGGCCTGTAAAGATCCTAGGCAATTTACCTTGCCTTCTCTCACAAAGGCTTAGAGATTTATCCCTTGTCAATTGTTTCCCCATATTCTCCCTAATCTTTCCAACCTTAACTAGCCCTTACTGATATAAAGCCATATGATCCCAAGCTAGAGCTATATTGCCCCAAGAAAACCCCTCAATTAGCCAAATATGTATATAATGAAAGTTAGAATTAATTAGTTAGTTTGTGGGAAGCTCAACAGATTATATCAGACTACATATTATGAAGGATTAAATAAGGAGATATCGGCACATAAAGATTGGGTCTAGTGAGATGCTAGGTCAATAAGCAGAGAAAATCCACTCCTTTCACCATGTTGTCTCTACTGTAAACAGTGTGGGATTATGGTACTGAAATACTTTACAGTGAGAGTCCATGTCTAGTTCTTATTTGTGAGGTGCAGAGCATTTTTATGGGATCTGAAGAGTCCAGTTAGGGTCCTTAGTCCCTAGGTTGTTTCCCTGAGCTTCACCTACAAAAAGTGGAGAACTTACTATATAGTTGCAGATATTTTCTTCCACTTTGACCTTTCCATTTCTCCTTCATCATTCCATCTTCCCTCATGCCAGAGTATTTTCTCCACAAATGCTGGCATAGCTCCTTTATTCCCCTAACAACATCAAAAGGTATACCTGATCACTAAACTGAAGTGTCAGTGCTGTACTGGCAAGCACTAGACATCTGACTCCTTCAATATTGAAAAGGATGGACAAGGAGATGCAGTGTATCAGATACTATTGCCTTAGTCTAACATTTCAGGAGATGCTGAATTCTTTTACATACTTAGTGGGAGCTACTTCTTCCTGTACATTCCCAGTAATCCTGTTGTTTTATGGTCCTTGTCCTGTTCTTGGTTTAGATTCAGCAAAGTCAGCAAAAGCAGAGTGAACACTGGTGCCTCCAAAACCTTTTTTTTGGGTTTCTGACAAAAAGTGATCCAAGATTCCTAAAGATTTTCCCATTAGAAATGCAAAGTTTCTGGCCATAAGACTTTAATGGAGTGGCATCACACTTAAAATTATGTCAAGTAACATGAGAAAGCACACAGGTTTATTTGGACTTCTATATGAGAGGAGCATGAATCCAAGTCAAAGCTACTAAAATTCTCTTAACAGGTTTTAAATAGAAAATTACAAAAACTACAGAGATTACCAGTGTATGTTGGGAAAAGATTATGATGAGACTTGTTCCAATAAATCTTCTTCTGGGGCTGGCTGGAGGTACCAAAACCCTGGCACATATAACAGCATGTTATATCCCAGAGACAGTTCACAGCCAAGATGCATGCAATATCAATAAAGCTAGCATCACAGAGTGCTTATGCCCATCAGGTAAACTTAACCAAAATGCTACAACTGAAATCATCCCTTACACATTGTTTCTAGAATTCTTCTAGAATTCTATAACACCTCCTTTTTAAAAGACAATTTGTTGTAAATCTCTTCATAGCACAGTTTCTTAATTTTTACCTCTTAATATACATTTCAAGAAAGTTTATCTCCCTTTCATTTCCAAATCTATCTTGGAAGTTATGAGGAACAAAGACGTCATAAGAATAGACAGATTAGACCAAATGTCCATCTAGCCTAGCATTGTCTTTCCAACAATGTCCATTAACTTATGTCTGTGAAAGAGTAAGAACAGAGGAATTACGCATGACACTACCACCTAAGTCTCTTCTAAACTACAAGTGATTGTAGCAGAGGTACTTCCTTCATTAGCTGTTTAATTTCCTCTTGAATCCACATACACAACACCCTATGGACAGGAGTTCTACAGGACTGATACTGGGTGCATCTTTTTGTTTGTTTTTAGCATAACTCCTACTATTTTTTCACATTACAAGACTATCATATTTAGCAGAAGACTATTAATAGCAAGATTCATGATTTATGTCATAAAGAGGTAAAGGAGTTCATAATGAACATTTCAAATTTTTCTTTCTATAAAATGTCAGCTATAATTCAGGAATTTATAATTCATGTAACTATAATACTATTAAATATAATTCAGTAACTAGAATTACTTTCTAAAATTTTTTTTGGTATAAAAAAATGAGATGCAGATTTTTTCTTGAAAATCTTTGTAACTTTCTTCTCTCTAAGAAGAATAAAAGAAGGATAACTTGCATGTACCATCAGAGATCTCTATGAATCTCACAGAACTAAATTATTACAATACAGAAATCCAATGGATTAACAGTTTCCTGTGACGGACAATATAAGTCTGTTCTAACTCAATATATGAAGTTAAATATAAAAGTTATTCACCTGAACAATCACAGAGCAATTGATACTAATTGCTCAAGCACTGATCCTAATTTGTTCTTAGAATGATAATGAAGGAAACAGTATGTTAAATACTGTGAGTGACATCTCTGAAATTACATTTCTGTCAAAAGATTTACAAAGAAGTAGACATATGCTCCAGTTCATTGTGAACATGGAATAGAGCTGAATGCTTTTCAGATTCGATTACAAAGTCAGTGAGTACAGCAAATGCAGTAGATATTGTGTCAGTATAGAACTCCCACACAGATTACAAAAACAAAATTTCTGTTTTCAACCTAAACTCCTGTTTTCAGCCTAACCCTTTCTCACAGAATTAGCTCTTATAATCTTGGGCAAAGAGACTATTTGCACAAATTTTCTTGTAAGAAAGACATAGCTTAAGTTACTGCTTAAGGTCTGCACGCACCGCTCTCAAAACCCAAAAAGACCAAGCTAAAATATTAAGTTAAAGGATAACAATGTTTTGAACTGGGAGCAATACTTCAGTTACATTCAAAAGGTGTTGGCTGTTGATGTGTCTGCTTTTAATAAGTTAATTTCTTCATGATTTTGGAACAGAAGTAATCTGTACCTTAATATATTGGTATATAGAATTAACCATTGAAATATGCAGAGATAATAAAGGAGTAGAAACGAGTAAAAACTCTCTACAGCAAATAAAATGTTTTAGCCTAATGAATCCTGGAGGAGAGTATTTACAGAACATGCTTACAAAGCAACAATCAAAAAAGATTAGGATAACTCCTAGCGAACTAAACATGTTTGAGTGCAATAAGGTGGCAAACAATTCCTGCAGAGACCTGCATAATCAGACACACTATACTGAGATGATTCTACTGCTTTACAGACCACTGGCTTTTTCTAGAAGTAGCCCACAAAAAGTACAACAAATATATATATATATATATATATAAAATATAAAAACTAAGGGTCACATAAAAAGGAATTTGGATGTGTAAAGCTGATATAAACATTTCATACCTAGTATCCTTAGCATACCACACGTCATTCTCAGAGGTACTCCAAAGATCCTCACTCTTAGCCATACAACATACCTCATGCCATCTATCCCAGAAGACTTTATACATTTACAGTGTTTCCAAGTCCTTCCTAGGCCTCACCTACCTCACAGGAACCATAAATACATCAAGACCCAATAAAGCTATGGAAAGATTTCTGCCCTGCTCTCACCAGTATCTGTCACCACTTCTTAATCCACCTAAGGGACCAATCCTTCCTTTGCCCTCAGCAATGATTTCACTGCTTCTATGTGTTGTAATATGCTGTCATAGGCTGCAAGCTCCTGAGAGCTCTTAAGAAGCAGGAAAGCTGTCTTCAGCAACAGTGAGGTGCTGGATAATTTATCACAAGGGCACACTAGGCACAGTACTGCATAAGCTTTTTCAAGAGCACCTCTGAGTAACAGAAACCACAGCCTCAGGCAAGGTAAAGGGAGTATGTATGTCATAGGTGCTTTTATCAGAACCACATCTCACTCTAGATATCAGCTAGCATGGATCACTCATTTCTAGATATGAAATAGCCTTTGTAGCCCTCTGCAAGGAACAGACTATTAGTTCTGGGCATGTAATTTCTGAGTTCCTGTCTTGATCATTTCAGGTCACAAGAAGCTTCCTGTTTTGCCTTCTAGAGATCTGACACACAACTGTGCATTAGCTACTTGTCAATCTGCCCTCACAGCTGTCTTCTTGCAAGGCCATATTACCACCGCCTTGTATATATATCAGAAATTACCACCTGTGACATACCTGTATTCATTGCAGAATTCTGGTGAGGATGCATGTCTAACTTCGTTGTGACCATCAGGGACAGATATGTCCCCAACCAGTATGTCCCCAGCAGACCATTAATGGCAGACATATTCCTGCCCCAGAGAAGGCCAGTAGCTGCCCGTATTTTAAGGTACTCTAGGACCTTACCTGTCAATTCAGAAGATTCAGACATGCCAGATTCATCTACATTAAAATTATTCTTCGTGCCTGAACATTTGACAGCTCCTGGTACAAATGAATATCTTATTTCAGCCTACAAAATCAACTTCCATGGCATGAAAACATCAATCTGTGTTCTCAGCAATGACAACTACTGTCATGTGGCACACAGTTCTGTCTTAGTGATCAAGGTAGTAAAGGAACTGCCCTCAGCTCTGTCTCAGTGACCTTCATATATGCTACTGAATAGTTCATTATCTAAAGGAGATGTCTGTGATATCAAGTAGATGTCAAAAATGAGAATGTAATCAGAATCACTATGCACATACCAAAATCTGAGCAAGAATATACAGAAAGTTCTTCCAACCTGTTTGCAGGAAAGCCCTGAATGCAGCCTCGGTCTCCAGGCTGAGCAAGATATATTAGAATTTTACTTTATATCAGCAAAAATTCCACCAAGTACAATGGTTATGAACCATTCTTCTTCACTCAGAGATACCCAGCTCCCTTTTTTCCTCTTCCTCTCCCTCCTTTCCGTCTTCAAACAATTTTCTCTAGTTTTCCTTACTCTCTCCAACTTTTCTGTGAAGAGCAGACTTTCACTTCTCTTATTATGACAACAGCAGAAGACTGACTATACTTCCTATCCCATGCCACACTTCTCTGTACCTCTCACTAAAAACATTTTCAGATATAAAAAAATATGTTCATTCCCTCTCACCTTGGCTGCCTGTCATCTGGCAATGTGTGGAAAATATTCTTTACATGAAGTACCAATAGCTCCCTTCTTCCTTATCAGAAAATGCATTGCCCAATATATACACACAAGGTTTCCCCTAAACTTTACACCCCACAAGACAGCTTTGCCAGGGTGGACACACTTGAGTCTCTACCTGTACTGGGTCTGGCTGGGATGAAGTTAACTTTCATCATAGAAGCCTGTATGTTGTTTTGCTTTGCATTTATGGCTAAGACAATGTTGTTAACACTGGTGTTTTGGCCATTGCTGACCAGTGCTTGCACAGTGTCAAGGTTTTCTCTTTTTCTCACTCTGCCCCTTCCCCCATCCCCCCAAAATGTAGGCTGGGATGAGCAAGAAAATGGGAGGGGTACAGTTGGGACAGCTGACTTGAATCAAAGAAAGGGATATTCCATAACATAAGATATCATGCTCAGCAATAAAAGCATAAGGAAAGGAGCTGGAAGGGGGAACATTGGTGGTTATGGTGTTTGTCTTTGCAAGTAACCATTACCTGTGCTGAGGACCTGCTTTCCAGGAAGTGGCTAAACATCTGCTTGTGAATGGGAAATTGTCAATAAATTCCTTATATTGCTTTGCTTGTACACGCAGCTTTGCTTTGCTTATTAAACTGTCCTTATCTCAACCCACAAGTTTTCTCTTTTTTGCTTTTCTGATTCTCTTCTCCATGCCACTGCGGGGGGAGTAGAGTCAGTGAGCAACTGTGTGGGTGCTTAGTCACTAGACAGGGTCAGCCCATGACGTTACCATATTCATATATCCACAGAGACACACACAAAAATATTTCTTGCTCTCCCATGCTCTATATTCATTCCTACTTAGCTTTCTTCCAGTTTTCATGTTTAAGCCATGACTTGTTGAGAGAACCATGTAGGTCCCACCCAATATCTATAGTAAAGCAAAGGGAGTAGTACTCTCCACATTCCTACTGAAAAGAAAAAAGTAACACAGCTACCATCCATGCTTTCATCAGCCTCTTCTATAATGAAGTCTCACTGCTTTACCCTATCGTCTGCTTTCATCCTGCTGTAGGCATATGACTTTGGACCAGGTAAGGATACCTAGAACTTGCAATTTGTTGTAAGGATGGTAAAAAGGAGGACTTCCTAGAGGAGAAACACTTAAGAGAACAAGATTTTATGACAAAAGCAAAATATTTTATTGCTACCAAGTTGTGTTTTTCCTCTTGAAAACTATAGCAAACTTTGCTGGTCTCATAAAAGGCTAGTAAAAAGAAATAAAATCTGAACACTGCAGCCTTAATAATTCTGTATAGGGCCAGAATGCAGTACTCAAACTTGGGCACCAAAGTGCTCTCAGGTAACCTTGAAAAGTGTACCAGAGGCTAGCTGAGGAAGCTGGCTTTAGACACTACAGAGCTTGCTTTCTTTTCACAGAAAGACCATGAGATTGGGACAGGTTAGAGAAGGAACGGCACCAATCCTGTTATTAAATTGCTTTGTCAGACAATAGAAAAGGAATCTGCTGCAAGTCTATACCATTCAGGATACATGAGAGTATTTCATTTATATCTAGATATGTGGGTCACCTGAACTTGAGAAGAAATATAGCAACTCACTTCTAAATCCCCACACTGGCCATGTTCAGGCATATGGTTCCTATCAGTCTAATCACTTTGCCTCATAGTACAAGGCAATCACCATTTTACACCTTCTTCTAAAGCTTCTGGTACTGAATATTATTAAAGAATGGATATGAAGCTAACTGAACCACAAGCCTGCTTCAGAATAAGCATTTAATGTGTCAGTGCAATACAACTATTTTTTACTATTTAACACTAAAAGTGGTTAGGATCAATAATAAGAAATAGCTATTAAAAGAAAATAAAAGCTGAATAACATGGGGATAGAGTTGGTATAACCATATACATCAGATTGTGTATGTGAAAAGCTGGTGAAGTCCAATAATTTCCATCAGTTTAAAACCAACTAAAATAAGTATATGGAGGGATACTCTAGAGAACAATCCTATATCAGTAGAAGGAAATAGACAAGTAATTTTGAACTGTAATTTATATGATTTTCTTTGTCAATCTAGCAAAATAAATGGCATATCTATTTCATGGCACTATGAATGTTACTTTTGTCTTGGGGCTCAGAGCTAAAACTAGAAATTTCCAGGTTAAACAGTAAAAAAACCTGCCATATTCCATACTAAAAAAAAAAAGGAGGGGGAGAACATTTCTCAAAACAGTAGAAAAGTACTCCAGGTGGAGATCATTAGTAAGAGTTTCTGTCTCATGCCAGAATATGTTTCCAGCAATGAATAAATGAACAAGCTAGTCACATACTGGGTGACATATTAAAAGCTGTGCAAGTTATTTTACATAACCTTCTTCAAAGTATTGTTGATTGAGTTAAAATTGGATTTCTGTTCAGACTGATTATCTAATATGATAGAAAAATACACAGTCCAAGAACAAATTTAGATTTCTGTGGAAAATTAAACTGTAATGTAAGGCTATCCACTGAGGCATTAAATATAGCTATATAATTTTATCTGCAGATGACAACTGTGATATGACTGAACTTCAGCTGGTTTCCAGTGAGGACTTACAACAAATATGTACACAAAGGACAGATACTTCCTTTGAAATATTTGGAGGGGATAATCAATTTCCACAGCGCACTTTTCATAAACAATCACTGTACTTGAAACTTCTGAAGTAGCTCAAGTGTGAAAATCTCTGCTACTGAATCACAATGATAAAGAGAGTTCTGCACATGGTCATTTTCACAAAAAAGAGAAACTGAAAAGCTATAACCAATTTGAATATTCATCATTCAATATCAGTCAGAGCATTTTAACAATATTTATTTCTTAAATGAAAGATTGCCAAAATATATTGGTTTTAAACTATAAGCTTTCCTTTCAATCCAGGTCAAAGCACCTGTAAAAATGATATAGCTTTTTGAAATTAAAATATTGCTAAGAAACAGGTACACAAAATATAGGATGATTTTTGATCAGCTCAACAATGTAGTTAAGAAATTAAACAAAAGAAGTGACTAACAACATCTATATATTTATTTAATTACTACTTATGAACTATTCAAAAATCAATGTTCCATTTATGATTTAACAGATCTTTCCAAGAACGAGTCTGGCTACGGTTATGATTGACCAAAGACATAAGTCTAGATGCACACTTCCCTAGCTGTCTTTATCTGAATTATTATTTTCATTTTTTCTATTTTTACAATAGTCCCTTCCCTGTGTATGATGATGGGGCAGGCTTGAGCAGAAGTTTGATCTCGTAACTCATGACAAAAAATACATGTAAAGAAGTGTAATGGTCAAAAAACAATGGTATGTGAAAACCATAACCTTTGTTGCCCTCCTGAAAACCTTAACATGCAATACAAAAAGGATGGCCAGAGCAGTAGGATGTTCTTCCACCACCCAAAAGTTACAAGGTCTCAGGGGTTTTCATATCCGAGAGACAGCTGTCAGTCAAGATCCTATAAAAATATACGTCATCCACACCTGGCAGGGGTAGAATATATTTTAAATGGTTTATAATCGTTATGCTTTTACCAATGGCTAAGCAGGGGATTATTGCTCTTGTTCCACAGATAGCATCCATAAACATCTTTTAGTGTTTTTAGAACTTATAATGAATCCCTACAGATACATGTGCAGAGTTTATCATAAATAAAGTTGTGTCACTCCCGTACCCTTAAGATGCCTGTCTGAAGAAAAACCTATCAGAGTGCAATGCAACCATATACAAATTAAACTAATTGCTTTAATTTGCAGCAATAACAAAAGTGTCTCCAATGAGTTACACAGAGGCAAGAAAATAGGTGGTGGAAAATGAAATGTGTTCCAGATGCTTCCCAGTTTTGCAGAACAATTTTTTGTTGCAGCTAAAGAACTAGAATTTAATGTCTAGCATTAAGATTTTATATAGCTCTGATTGATTAAGAGGCAAGAATGTGACTCTTTCTTGTTGTCATCCAAAAGTCTGTAGATACTGTAAAAATAATGACTATGTTTTACAATATATTGATGGTTGTTTTACATTATATGTTTTATAATATATTGATTCACTTGAAATTTTTGTATGCATCTAAAATAATTGTTATTTCATCTTCATGCAGAAAAATTTTCTTTAAACTACTCACAAGAAAAGATACGTGAATATGAACCTCAGGTAAAGGCAGTGGTTTAGTACAGCAGCAAACTATCATGATTAAAACCAGAAAAAGATAACATGGTTTCACCATTAATACCATAAACATACCTGATAAATCACATAAGTAAATGCTCTGGATGATGAAAATGACAGGGAAGAATAAAGGTATAGTCATGACCCCTATCTGGGTATACTATAGGAACACAAGGTGTATAGTAGGGCTACTATAAGACAGTAGTCAAAGGAGAATAATTGAATCTGTTAACATTAAAGGACAGTGCTTCAAACTTAGATGCCTGGAGGAAGAGAAAAATCTCTAATTTCTAAGACACTTCACCTGCATCTTGCTGTACCTGGAACATTCCTATTAGAATTGCTATCAGGTTATATAAAAGCCTTGACAAATAGAAAACATAAAGCTAGTCATTTCAGGCTAAAATTTAATAGTCAGTGTAAATCATAGCTTATTCACCTGCCATAAATAAGGCATAGTAGATATAAAAAGGAACATAGTGAGCTACAATGGAAGCTGATATAATTTGAGGTAGCTCCTTTGGAATTGAACTGGATTTACATCTGATGACGATTCTTTCCTACAAGCTGTTTTACAGACTTATATAAAACAATAGACAAGGCAAGCAGGTGGTATAAAACATATCAGAGGAGTGCATAACAATAGACTGATACAAATAAAGAAGTTATATGTTAAGACTTAAAGGAATGTGATTTATTACAATTCAGTTTTGCTGACTCTGCTTTGTGGTGTGACTGTGAAAGAATTCTAACTCCCACAGCAAAGAAACTGAAAATGGTCAAGTAAGCCTAGAGGGAGGGAGCAAAAGGGGGACATACTGAGTGAAGGAAACACCTATGGCCAAAGAAATCCACTTTTAAGTCATAACTAATTTTATTATGAAAGAAAAAATAATTAAGATTGGTGAGAAGGAAATAATATTAAGAGATGTACATATTCGTATAGGTTGCAATTGCTTCTAATTTCTACAGACTGCAAATCAATCCCTCATCCTTCTAAAAAAGGAAAAATTATCAAAGCTTTAATAAATAAAATGTTTTCAGAGGAAACTCATGCAGATGAAAGCCTAGACCTAGTGCAGTCAGGTGAAATGATTCCACTGCTTTCAGCATGGTCATGTTTCAGCAAGAAAATCCTGTCAACTTACAAATATCTCCTGCCTTTTACACCTTGAGTGATTTTCTCCAATTTTAGTTATGGTGAGTAAGTCTTATCAGCTTTGTCAGACTACTTCATATATCTAGTATTTTTATTAACTTCTTAATTGCTGTGGAGTTTCTACACTGTTTCTAAACTGGTAAAGTTATTTTATTGCAACAGAGCTCAGCCTCTGCCCATTATTATGAACCCACATTTGCCATGAATTTAATGAGAATTATCATATTTCAGATAATTTGATCTTAAAGAAGAGACATGGAAAGAATAAAGGTGTACTTTTGTTTTCACATTAAATAGACAGTAACTTTAAATGATCAAAAAAACTACACTGTGGGCATAAAAATCACCACAATATTTTGCATCATTTACTGTGGTTATTTGCCTTGTAGCAAGAATATATTTGAACTTTCCTAACTGATATTAAAATTAGCAATTGAAAACAAATTATGTTATATTTATAAATGTCAAATGGGTCTAGAAATAAAAATATTGAGCTCTTCCAAATTGCAAATTGTAATCTGAAAATTAAATTTGTAGTTATTTATGTAGCAAAGTATTGATCATTTGAAAGCAAATGATAACCTCCTGAACTACATGATCATGATTGTTTAAGAGACAAGCCTTTTATGTAACTACAGAAGACCAAAGTATTCTAATTATTCTACTTATTCCTAAATATCTGTACTTCAACTCCAATTATTCATTTTGTTATGGTCTTTAGCCAAATTGTATGTTTTATGCATTGAATTACCTTACTTTTCCCTATATTTTCCCCACAAATGATGCTTTGCAAGGGTTTTCTCCTATGTATTGTCAGGTTATCTTAAACCCGTTGTAAAACTTTGAAAAATGTCCAAAGAAACCAAATTCTGTGTACCAGATTTGAACTGAACACATTTGGTATGTCCACAAACTTAGGTTATTAAACTACACATGTATTATTTTACAAACACTCCTAGTTGTCTCACATCTGTACTGTGTAATGGTTTACATTTAGGAATGGGTTTGAGGAGATCATCAATAGGTAAGGTTTAAGCTGATCTCTAGTGTGTTACAAAAGCACTCAGGTGTTGGGTAAAATATGATCTCAATGATAAGCAAGTATTAACGTTTGACACTATTTCTCAACTCTAATATTTTTAATAATTCATCAGTGGTTTTGGAGCATCAGTTCTGTTTTAAAACAAAAAAGGTTTTACTATGAAGCAGGTCAAACTTTACTGTGAGATACATACCCAAAACTTAAAATTAAGGCAATGCTCTTAGTGTTTTCAAAATCTTGCGGGGAAAAAAGGGAATCTAGTCAATATAATAGGCTAAGAAATTATTATTGGTTCAGATAATATCTTAGCAGTCCAGACCACCTGATTAGTACAGAAATGCTTCATCAGTAAGACAATTAAAACTCTTGAACATAAATTTTCTACTCATGTTGGTGCTTGCCTTTCCAATATCCCTCTGGGTCCTAGTGTCAATGGTGCCAGTCTTTTTCAAAAAGCAAACCTGTCAGCATCCTGGGTTCTTCAATGAGAGGAAAATGTTATTCATTGTAGGATTTATTCCTTCTTGGGTTTGGGTAGCTTGGGTTTATGTTTGTTACCAGAGGCTGCTTCCTTCTCACTGCAGCCCAGCTAAAGCCTGGAAGTGCCCTATCAGCCTTTCCCAGGATCAATTTAAAAAGCTGTTGTGTTTTGGGTTTTTTTTTACACGGTGACTCCCTCAGTTTGCCAGACCATTCCTGTATACAACATTGTTTAGCTCAGGCAGGTAAGGCAGTAGCAAGTGTTAAATTAAACTTATAGCTCTTACCAAGATAAGCCCAGATGTGTCCTCAGACCCTGCAGCATCAGGTTGGTTCAAGATCTGATGCCTTTTACTTACTTTTCATAGTAATGATAAAATTATAGGTAGTGGTCTACTCTCTTCCTATCATGGCTTAAATCTGGCACAAAGAGAGAAAGATTTTTTTAAGAAAAATTGACCACATCTACCAGACTGGTGGATACATTCAGTCAAGATGCAGCTTTTTCATTTGGGAAATAAGGTAAGGTATGTTCAAGAACAGTATGGGTCTTTAACCTATTCTCTGACCTGGTTCCCTCATTCTACTGCTTTAAAGCCATTTGGAAGTAGCCTTAAGGCCTATGGGAGCTTTGCCAAGAACTTCACTGATCCAGATCTTTCTTAAAACACAACTATTTAAAAGCATATTCTGAAAAGATTTTGGAAAACAGTGGTATCATATTTGTTACACACATAAATGGCATAAATCATGTTCTAACACTGGAGTGGCTACCTCAATAGATGAATTAGTTAAATGTTGTATATGGTATAAAATAAGTTCTCACTGAGGAAGAATGTGAGAATCTACTGTGAACGCCTTAAATACAATATGACTTACATATTCCTGTTTGAGGGCTCGGGGAGAGGACAAGAGAGGATTAACTCAGAAACCATTATTTTATTCCTGATGGACTAAATGGACCCAGAGAATGGACTCTTTCAAAAAAAAAAAACAAATAGTTAACTGAGGCTTGATATTTCTACTTTAGAGAGTTCAGTTTGTATGGTGACCATTCCAAACTTGGAAAGAAACCTATGCTGTATTTTAGAAATATGTAACTAAGACATGAAAACAAGTTAAAAGAGGACACAATGTATTTCAAAAAAGTATAATAAAAGTAGAAAAATTATTTTTATTTGGAGAAGAAAATAAACAGCTTCTCAAAACAAATTTGATCAAAAATATAAAGAATTTATTTTTTCATAAGAAATATTTTGTAAAAAAATTTACTAAGCAAAGTAATTATTTGGGGAACAAAGCAGTCTGTTCAGTTCAGAATGGAAGATAATGCTCACTGACAAAGCAAAGAAAGACACAGAAAAAAAAGTAGCAAAGAGGAGTGGGATAAGGGTTTTTATTAATGTTCTAACAATCGATCAAAGGTGTCTGTCTGATCAAAGTGAAGACATTACTACTGATACAGTCATGTTTCATATATTTTCCATCCTTTCTCAGGTTAACCAGAGGCACAGAAATTGAGTAGTGGAGGTAATAACCTCTCGCTGATTTTCCTGGTAATGTTGAACGCCTTTACATGGGCAAGAGGCAGCTCACATCAGATGCTGGCTGAGGATGACACTCCCAGGCCAACAAATGTTGATGCATCAACATACTCTTCTGCCTTCTGCCCTGTCACTCATAACACACTTCTAGTCCTTCCTGAAATACATGATATGGATATTCTGGGTGCTGTCTACCTGAAGATTTGTACAAGTGCCTCTTCTACCTGGAGTTAGACCTCATGTGTTGCACACCAGTTTTACTCTAAAATGTCTCTCCTCACAATTTTCCTGAATCAGACATGATCCCAACTTCAGGTCAAGACCTCTGTTTGTTTGGGACTTTCTGTAACCCTGTCTTCAATCCTTTTCCCACTTCCCTGACCCATCCCAACCCTAGTTCCAGGGGCCAAGTTCTGACATGACCCAGCTACATAACCTGTGAAGAAATTTTAAGTCATGCAAGAAAAGAAAGATAAGGTTACAGAAAAAACTGTGACTGTGGAGGCACTGATCAGTAGTAGCTCAAAGTTTCAAAAGGAAAAACACCATACAGAAGACCATAAAATCAATATTTAAAAAAAAAAAAAAAAGAAAAGTAAAAGAAAATGAATAACAACAACTAAGCAACACTCAGGATCATTCCTGAGGGTAGGTGAGCCTCACCCTTCTCCTCCTGACCGATGCCTGGTCAACAGGCAAGGACTCTTCAAGCATCTTACAGAAGATAGTAAGCATACTAATGTTTAACCTACTAGCTCTTTAAATACTGGTTATCTTTAGTGTGTATTTCTAAGTAACTATTTCATACATATGTAGTGTGTATATATATATATGTATGCATGTATGTATGTATCTCTCGCTCTCTCTGGAGTGTTTCTGCATACAGCTGAGAGTGCCTGAACAGTCACTCAGACTGATACAGGTGAGCAGTGTTATGTTTAGAGAGAGCTGCAGATGTTTCTAATTTTTGTGTACCTTCTGCATGTGTATATAAATATCCACTGCAAGAGATGAGAAGAAATTCTGAATAAGTTTATTTTACTTTCGTAACACTGAATTCCAGATGGATGGCTGTCTGCTGGGACTCTGCTATTTCAACTGGTCAGGACATGGAAAAGAAGGAATGGCATTTCAGCAATCTTATACATGTGAGAGCTAAAAAAACCAGAACCCAAACAATTTAAATACTATGTGTTCTGCAACCAGTGTGAATGCTATAAAGTTCAGGAAGGAAGGAAAGACAAACTCTGTTCTCAGTTTTGCTTCAAAATGACATCTAAAAACAGATATACATGAAAACAAAAGTCTTCTCCATGAGTGTGAGCACACAGAAAATTACAGTAATTATATATTGAACTTCTATACAAAAATCATACTAAACATTATGTGCAGTAATGCTGCAAATCCTCACATAATTTATTTGAGATTTGCAGTATTTATTTTCCCCTGCTTCCTTTTTGGCTCCCAAACCAGTATTTTAAGTACAAAACCCTCTAGGTTTTCGAGGTCTGTATTATGCTTTTGTTATTAATATTATAAATTAAATTGGGGAGGTTATGTGATATTTGGGGCTATGGGTGATAGTATTGAAAAGTATTCCTAATACATGGATTTTGAAGAAGAGATTTGAATTTAAAGACTGGTATTTAGGTAAATGAAGGTACTTCACATTTTGCAATGTACTTTAATGTTATTTAATCTGATAGTCATCTTTCCATGTGATTCCATTTAACACTAAAATGCTTCATATTTTGCTTCACACAGTAAATGAGCTTGCAGAGACAGATTTCAAGATACATATAGTGGAAAGTTATGTAAATCAAGGAATATAATGTAAGCACAAATGAACAGGATGGCAACACAGAATTTCTTGTTAAGCATTCAGGCATGCCCAGTGAGAACTATATAATTATCTGCAGAAACAGGGTAGATTCTAGCTGAGTGAAATAGTACAGCTATTACAAAATGCTGTGATTCTTTCCATTGCCAAATATGATTTTATGCTAAAAGCTAAGTTTAAAGAAAACGAAGTTACCAAAGTTTAGCTTTCACAGGTAATTCTCAGATGACTTTTCTTTCTTGCCATCTCACCATGGACAGTCTAAAGGTTTGTATCTACTTCAATTTTCAATACTAAAATTTCCTATGTACATGACAATTCATTTTTTTATGTTTATACTACTTACTCTTGAGGGAATAATTGGCTGTTTGTGCTTAAACTTTAGCTGATTTTAGTAATTAGGGCTTTCTTAAAATAGATAAGCAGAGTTAAATTTGTTTTCAGCCTAACAGGTCAGGCCCCAAGCAAACTGCATTAGCCACTACTTCTGCCAGTTACAGAAGGACATAGTGAGAGAATGCTGAGTCAATGCATTCAAGATATGTGTTCACTTTCTTCTCTGAGAAAAAGCTCTTCCAAAACCTTCTAGAAAGAATGTGTCCTAACTATTATGGAACAAAGTCTCAAAGCACTTAAAGTCCTCAAAGGGACTTCAAACACTTCATGTTGAACCTAGATGAAATTTAAAATTTGTGAGTCAGAAAGAAGAACCTAGATAAAACTAAGATTTATGGTTAGAGTATATGTGGCTGGCTGGGCAATAAAATTTCTAGTCCTTGCTTTGAAGACTATAGGTGTGTGGGGTTTTGTGTTGTGTGGGGGCTAGGGTCATTATTAAAAACCAATATATAATACCAAGACATGGGATCAGACCTTGCATCTAATTACCTGTTCTCAGGTCAATGGATACTGGAGGTTTACGAAGCTAAAGAGTTACAAGCTTTTTTGTTTTATCCTTAGTGCATCATCTTCAGCAGAAAGCACCAAAAATAATCCAATTTAGTGAGTATATTCTGGTTATTAAGACATTCTGTTGGAAGGTAAAAGGGAGGTGTGAATTAACATCACCTACCAAATCATTACTTAAAAGGTACAGGGGGTGAAATCTCCTCTTTTAGCAGTTATTTTCTGAAAGAAAGCACTGACTTTAGTTTTCTGGGTTGAAGAGAAAGGTATGGACACATAAGTTCCATCAGAAGGCTTCGGGCTGAGATTCTTCATTAAATTAGGGAAACAGGATTTATGATGCATCTCTGTCATAAGTGGTGTTCGTTTGTTTGTTTGTTTCTTCCTTACTTCTTAGTCAATGTACAAGGCAAGGAGAATGTATTCTGCAATTCTTGACTTTTCTTGTGTACTGTACAGATAGTCTGTCCTGAGACTGAGAAGGTTAAAGCTCTTCCTGGATTTTTGCATAGATGCTTACAGTCTGGACCTTGAAAGATAGATATAGCACAGAAAACTTCGAATGAATTACCATATAATGTAATAAATTGCCTCATACCAAGAAGAATTTTAAGAGGAACTTAGAACTAAAATAAATACATTTCAGGATCTGGACCATAATGTTTAATAAACTCTTAGGATATTACAATTTTCTTTCTTTTTTCTTATGAGCTTCCCCTTTTTTTAATGTTTTTATTTAAATTAAGTGAAAAACAACAATTTTATCTTCAATTTTAAGATCAATCATAAATATATGATGGCCTTTTATTTGTTTCTTTTTCTGAAAGATACCAATTTGTGTTCCTGAGGCAGTACTCTTTTATATCGACAACAGTTCATAATCAATTTTTTCAATAAGCATTTGAAGGTTTTTTAAGTAGACTCTAGAACAAAGGTTTCATGAATTTAGAGCAAAATATGGTTTTATTCACAAAAATTCTGTTGCTCTACCACAGTACTGTATAAATGTCAGTCCAGCTTCATCTTCTCAGAGGTAAGGTGTCATCTTGAAAATTCCACGTTTTAACTACAACTGCATTATACACATATTTAAGTATTGTGTCTTTTTTGTAAGTGTCAGATAAGGGGGGTGGTTTTGACCCTCAAGATTTGTTGTAGGTTGTCCAAACATGATACTTCTTCACTCTCTTTGAAAGCCTTCAAGACTCTGGACACCCAGCTAATATCAGATGACATGATTTCTTATTCTCTCATAAATACTGTGCAGTCCATGGAAGAAAAGTCAATTTAATGGTTTATCTCTTTTCCTATTCTCTTTTACTCTGTATCTTATTCCATCTTGAAATTTTCAACTTCATCCTTCACTGGTCTCTTATTTTGCAGTGTTCAAGATCTTTTTAGAAATGTGGTTAGCATCTCTTGATACACATATCTATTTCAATTTTCTCTTTCCATTCTAATATCCTCTTTATCTGTTTTACTGTTTTTCGTCATTCTTCTCAGATTTCTATTTCATCTCCCTCTGCATTTTTAATATACTTTTTGTCCGTTTTAGCATTCTTCTCAAGGTCTGCAATTCAAAATTTTCCTTTTCATTTGATAGCTCCTAAAAAAGATTTATATAGTAATTTTAGAAAATGTTTATTTCTGTTAACTTGATAATTATATGACATTAAGTTATTCATCATAACCATCTACTGTAAACTTTTTAAAACACTAAACAGTTCTTGTTAATGGATTCTTTGCTATATATCATTACATTTATTTGTAAATCGTCCCTTCAGATATGGTCTGCTTGAAATTAGACATTCATTCTAGTACTTACTCATGCCTAAATGAAAGAATTTGGACAAACACAAATCCAGTGACTACAGTACAATTTAGCATTTCAAATATTTTTGTTTTATATACTGCATTTACTATGAAAATGGCAACCTTTACTTGGTTCACTTTTTCTGGTTTCCAGGGCACATTGCTTCAGCCTCTCCTCTCCCTTCCAAAACTCCCAATTTTAATATATCCATCTTTCATGTTTTCATTTTATACTATGTCTATTCCAATAAATGTCTGTGCTCTGAAAATCAGTCATAACCTAAACCATATTATCTCTATAAACCATCAGTACTTATCTGAAGATATCATAGTCTTCTTTATATTTTATAGCATTCAATTCATAACTCACCTCTGTTTGTCATTCATAAGTATATCTGTTCTTTCTATGGCACATTTCATATAATTCTCCCCCATGATTCAGTCCATGTAACAGTTTTGCCTTTAGTTCCTTAATGGACTAAAGTATAATTCTTGAAATTCCTATTTTTTTATATTTTAAGAACCTTTTTTTGGATTTCCATAGAGAAAATGATGTTCCTTTCACAATATAGCTGGCAATGTCACCTAAAATATTCCTGCAAAACCTGTGCCAGTTCATACCCTGAATGGTTCTGTGGTTAAGTTCATTTCCTGGGTCTGTACTTTTATTTACAAAACCGGTGCAGTTTCCAGTTCTCCCCACTAAAGTATCCTTGAGGACTTGGATCTAACCTTTACCTTTCCAGTCCTGAAAAGACTTACACATGCCTAATCATAGATATGCATACTCTCACTGAAACTTGTGTATAAATTATTCATAACGCTTTGCAGGATCAACAGCATAATTCTTACATCTGTCAAAGGACCTTCATGTATACTCATACACTATGTAAAACATTGTTTACCCTTTTTCTAGTGAGCTGATCTAAACACAAATGAACTTTCTAGCAGAATTATTTTACCACATTCACAATTGTAAGTCCAGAAAGGCAACCTAGAGACGTGGAAGAAGTGTGAAGGCCAGTTTGATTTGCATGATGATCACTCATAGTTCCTTCTACTGAGTTGCATTGCTTGTTTGGAATATGTTCATTACCTGATTATATAAATTAAACCAGACTATTACTCCTCTGTTCATGAACTGTCATAAACATTGTGGAGAACGTGTCCTACAGTGTGTGAGTCAGTCTGTGTTCTTGAAGGATAAGTTTTGAGTTTTAGCATAACAATCTCTATTAGCATCTATTTTCCTCATATTTGTTTATAAAGGGGCAGGGAAGTGGGAAAAAATTTGGAAGGAATACTTACAGCTAAAAGACAGCAGACATTGTAGAATCAACACTGGTCAGATAATACATCATATGCAAAATTAGATATTTGCAGGTAGTTTTCCTAATTCCCCAGCTTCACATACCTTCAAAAAACGTAGATCCAAAATGCACTTCAAAGTAATCGAAACTCATACAAAAATTTTGAGTACTGAGAATTCCATACTAAAGAGTAACATTACTGTCACTCTGCTTCTGTTGCCCAGCTATCACTATGGTAGCATCATTTATATATATTTAGTGAGTATCCACTTAATATTTGAAACCTGTAATTTTAACAGAGCCTTTAACATTTGCCTTTTAGATCCGGATGCAAATGATTGACTATCATAACATGCCTAATCAAATCATTATTTCAAGAAAATCTGTTCAACTACAGCCTAATTCTGCTGTGTGTTTCCATTCCTTACATTCACACAAGGCTTCTCAAACTATGCTTCTTATTCTTATTCTAGGATTGTTGATGTATTTTACTAAATAACTTTAACATAAAATGCATCAAAGACCTGAAAACAACCCTGGAATTCTGGACTTCTTCTAAGGGCTTTAATAACTACGAACACATCTCTGAACTTATTTTAGACAGTAAGATTATGTGTGTTGTGCTAAAAGTAACTATCTTTCACCATTACTGTAAGCATTATCCAGATGGTCAGCTCAGACATAGATATCCAGACCTGATCATAAGATTTACGGTAATTCAGAAGGTCTTCAAGAAGTCTCCAGTTCAACTCCTGCTCAAAATTGGATCAGCTTTGGGTCAGATCAGTTTGCTTGGAGCTTCTACCAGTTGGGTCTTGAAAGTGACCAGGGATGGAGACTGCACAACCTCCCTTGTCAGCCTGTTACAATGCTATATTAAGAAAAGAAGAACAGTGTCCTTTCAGTACTAAAATGAATAAGTCTGGATACAAACGTTCTGGAAGGGACCCTGAGTGAATAGCAGCATCCATCAGCCCCCAGCTAAAGTAGCTGGGTGGGATTTTTAAGTTAGGTTGTCAACATGCCTTGGTTACTCTAGGGAAAATCCTGTTCCCTTGGGAAGTTGTGTCCAACTTTAAGACAATTAACTGTCTTCATGAATGTGTACAGAGAGTAAGTAACTAAAACATGGCTCTGACTTCCACTTAGGGAGCAATTCCATGATGAACTATCAAAAAGCACTTTCTTTGCCACTGAGGTTACATCTGTGCTTTTTTATTAAACAGTGGCTATGAAACCCAGATCAAGTAAAATTTCAAACTTCTAAGGTGGCTTTTTTTGGGGGGGTTGTTGATGTGGAGTTTTGGGTAGGTTCTTTTTCCTCCCCTGGGACAGGTTTATTTGTTGGGGTACAGTGTTATTCTGACTATGTCTGAATAATTTCTGTTCAGAGACTGTTTATGCCCAGCAAGCTCACCTCCACAAGAAAACAGCTATATATACAACCTCCTTTATGTATCAACTTTTAGTCTTTGGACAACTATCCAAACACTTACAGTGAAACTATGAAAAAGGCAAAAAGTGACAGGAATACTTTCAGCTGGTGGTATATGTATAATTTTTTCCCACTGAAAGACTACATAAGAAGTAAGCATCTGCAAAGACTGATATGTTTTTTTCTCTTCCTACCTTCTGTATCTTTGAGACTGCAGTATTCAGACTGTCTGGTCTGTTTACATATTTATTTTTAATTCTGCAGTTATGGATTTGCCAGTTATCACATAGAACACAAATAACAATATTGATACTTTCTCCATGCTTGAAGTCTACTATGGATGGCTTCAGGTTTTTATATTTACAAGCAACCATTAATTTATGTTCATACAGTGCATTTTAATTTATGAAACAGTCAGAGAAAAAAATAGATATTCCAGAAACCATAACTACAGCCTGGACCATTTAAATCATCTGAGTCCATGGCTGGTGACAGTTTGTTTCATCCGGAAGGTATATAGCACAAAAAGATTTAACCTATAGGAAACGAAAAGTAGAGGAAAGTAAGAGGTTCTAAGGAATGCACTACATATTGTAGTACGTGGGTGTTTACACTGCTTTTAGCCAAATAACAGTGAGTCAATGAGTCAATGAATTAAGTGACAACAGCATTCTGATTTCTGTAATAATGTTATTAATACTATGAGACTGTGTTAAAAAGAGACATCTTAATTTTCTGTTTATACCTAATCTCCTTTCAAACAGAAAGAAACAAAACCACTATGTTTATTAATGAAAAATATTTTGTTTGTAAGAAGACAGCAGATTTTGAAAGAGGGTGCCCCATAGGCAAACTAAAAGAAAAAAACCCAAATCCTAATACCCAAAAGCAATGCAAAATTGCATATCCAGTTATTGCTAGCTGGAAATACCTTTTTAAATCTTAACCAATGCCTTAACTAATCATCCTCATTAACACTATTTTAATGCCTTTTGGCTTCTGAAGCCCAAGAACAAAGTTTGTACTTGGAACCAAATGCATTTTAATTATCAAGAATATTACACCAAGCGCCCTCCAGAAATGAAACCTGTTTGATTAAAGTTAGCAAGCCCCAAGAGCACTTTATGAAAAATCTGCTTGTAAATCCTAACCTTTTTTTTTTTGTGGAAATAGCTATCGAGGAATTCAGCATGGTCTAAAATTCTAAGGGGTTCTTGTTGTTCCTTCAAAGCCTTTAAAAGGAAATACTCTTGATGACTCAGGATGTCAGCCTTTCCAAAGTTAAGCATTAAACATTTCAGGAGACAGTCTAGTCATATGTTTATTAACCTCTGCTCTGAAACCATCAAGGCCAGATACCTTTGTTGACTTAAAAGTAAGACTAGGTTTATTAACCTATTTTATAGACAAAGATTAATTGCTGTTTTGTGCTGAATCCTCTTGGAAGGCAGCATAAATTGACTTTAATTGGAAATATATCAATATTTTGTGAATGGTGTGTCCTATCTATAGTAAGTCTATGCCAGGACAAAGAAAAAGTGTCAGTAGTTCCTGCCCACATGCACATATATTTAAATAAATTGTTTAAATGGTGCAAACCAATAAAAAACCTTAATACAGTGTGGGTAGTTATGGTTTTCCAAAATGAATTAAATTCATCCCTATGTTCTAAACTTTAAAAAATATCATTACATGACTTAGATTAATTGAAACCACAGTTTATGCACAGTTTTATAGTGATCAGTAAAAGTATTTGAATAGGCAATGTGATGGCAACTGAAACTGGGTGTAAATAAAAGGGAAGGTGATTACAGACAGGAAAAAAAATGTGGATACTGAAAGGCATTTGGGAGAGTGATGCCCTCAGCTGTAACAAGGAAAACCTCTTCCCTATCAAAACCAAATTTTCTCAGTATAATGCAATGGTAAAAACAAAGCAAAAATAAACTAACAACTTCCCCCTTTGAAAAAAAAAAAAAAAAACAACCAAACAACAAGAAACTCATATGAATAGTTTGGTGCAAAAGATACAAAATACAAAATAGTGATGGACATTACTATTGCAATATTGAAATCAGTTTATGTACTAAACAGGAATGTTATATTCATTTATAGACATACTATCACAAAAGAGATAATAGACACAAGAAAAAGTTAAGACTAGCAAAAAAAAAACATGTATTTACTCAGCTACAGTGTGGTTAGAAAGAAACTCCTCCTTCTTATTCATCATGTTTGTCCAGCAAAGTACCTGGTTCAGGCCTATGTACCTGAATCAAGACACTGATCTGACCTAGTGGCATATAACATTTAGCCCATGTATAGGATACCAATGTCATTTAACAGTAGTTACCAGGCACAGAGCACTTGATTCATCTCACCTTAGGCACTGAGGTGAGTCCTCGCCTGAGCACTGTAAGGTAGGAGAATGAACTGTTGTTCATGTGATTTTCTCTTTACTTTTTATTAAACATTTATACAATTCCTACCTGATGTAATTTCTCCTGATGTTAGCTTAGATAAACTTCAGACAGTAAGACTTATGAACGGCTGAGCTGATAGCAAAACACTCAACAGTCCTTGACACACAAATGAATGCTGTTAGACCTTCTGTAAAATGAAATACTAACAAATTATATATACCAATATCTTAATGAGATTTAGACAGCTCATACATGCAGCACAGAAGGAAAGAAAAAGAAAGGTAGAAATTCAAAGTGACAGGATGCACCTAATTATTTTGGAATATCAAAATGGTCTTACTTTTCCTTTGCTACTTGTGCTACCAGGCTATCTAGTATACCATGAGCAACATATCACTCAACATATCAAGAAAAAGAAAAAAAAAAAACAACAACCAAACCACCAAAAGACAGAAAAGTGCCAAAGAAATCAACCCATGAGCTTACTTTTTCTAGACTTGGTTTACCTAACTTCTCAGCTCCTAGATCTTTAATTTCATTAAGGTCTGAACTGTATAATTAAAAATGAAGACATTCCTCAGAAAGCTTACCTATTCACTCAATCCTCCATCTACTGCCAATGGAGTCATATAGCTTACATCTGTACTGTTAAATAAAACAGTGCCAGGAGGCAACGTCAGCATTGGACTGCTGATCATACATACTGCTTAGCTGTTTGCATGCTCCCTGGCATATTTTGAGCCATTCCAATTAGCGTTTTCCAAGACATTGCCTGAGCATGATTTAGGTGTTAACATATGCTAGGGATCATTTGCCATAGACAGTAGGGAGAATAATGCACCAGCTGTCTTTCTCTGCCCTACAAGGTCCTCCAACATTAGCCCAATTGGCTTTGTATCTTCAAATACCCATTACATGATTTCACCCCACAGAACAGGGCTGGCCACACAAGCTGTCTATTTATCACTGTGAAAACATCCTTGTAATGAACTGTAACACATCTCTCAAGTCATTTCTTGACTTACTTTGGACTGACCCGCCCCCCCCGCTTCATGCACAGGCACACACACATACACACAGAGAATTAGAATTATTTGTTTGGCTGTAGAGACACCATATGGACCCTGAAGAAGCCTTGGGCCAAACACTGTACAGAGTAAATTTAGCAAGCCTGTGCCAGCTGGCCTCAGGGTCAGACAGTGGTCTCTGCTTGATTTTATTTAGCAATATGACATAACACCCCCAAGGGTAATTTGGCCAATATAAGTTCTGACTCACCATCTGATGATGTCTATCATTCTGTTTTCACAGTGTGTATGTTATGACTGTACACAGACATACACATCTAAACATACACACACACAGACATGGAAACTTTTAGGTATATATAACATATATAGTCAGGGAATTAGAGCTAGCTGTAATGGGACTGTTTAGAAGACTGATAGATCAAGACAGCTTAAAACTTAAAAAAAAACACCCCAGCTTGCTAGACTGACATTCATTTACAATACATTTTTTGCTTATAGATAGTTTTTGCCCACTATTAAGCACCACCACCACATATTTTCTCTTACACATCATTATCAGTGCCTATTCAAAGCAGCCAGTCCTTAACTATCGTATCATACATTGGCAGTGAGCATGCAATACCATGGAGCTGTTGCTGTACAATTAATCTGATGGATGTAGTTCTTGATGATCTCTGTCACCAGAATTGAAAATTTGTCGGTGTGGAGCAGTAGTACAGAAACAGACATCTTTATTTTATCCTCTCGAATTTTCATATCTGATACTTTTATAAGATGATTGAGTTTCTAGGCAATTCCCAGTCCCTGGCACCTATCCCCAGATTGCATGCCTCAGAGATGTTACTTCCCCAGGCAGCTGCCTTATCCTGTCGTTCAGCTGTTTGTTTTGTTGAGTTTTTTGAGAAGGTTTGCTGGGGGGGAGGGGAGTGCCTTCACTGCTTTTCTTAAAGCAAAAACAGACTTTTCCCTGCTCTCGAAGTTGTGTTTTTTCAATTACAATTAATTGTCCATCAGTTAATTTTCATGGTTTTGAGGCTCTTTCAACTTGTGCCCATGTTTTCAAGGTGTTTACAGTTACCCCTTGTTTAAACCATACATCAGAAGACACCCCTGGTACCAAACTCTGGTTCACAAAACAGGTTCTTATAACAAATTGATAACAAGCTTAACAAGCCAGACCTGGGTCCTTGAAGAAATAACATAAGGCACAATTAGTATAAGGTCCATTTCTAGCAACAGCAGTACTTTTTTTTTACTGGGCCTCTGAGTGCAAAACTGCGGCCTGTACAGTTATGTTGCTTTAACATGCTTGTGTTTGGGTTCAAAACTTATATTAAAGTCTGCTGAGTGCAATTCTACTTTTATGGGTGCAACAGGCCTTCTCTTTTGTTATGGAAAAAAATCCTCTATGTGGTATATTTCTTTCAGGCACATTAGTTACACAGGATATTAAGGCATCTCCTTCAAGTCCAAGAACAATGAAAATGCATCAGTTAAAATATGGAAATCAACCTGAAATCTGTTCAACCAATTGAACAACCACATTTTTTTTCTGCAGCTTTCTTGATCCACCATTTACACGAAGCCTTCAAAAATCTAGCACTATGTGTCTTGCCCGTCCTTTCACTTGGTGTTTTGTATTACAAAGCAAATCATCTTTCAATTTATAATATTTTTATAAACATGGAAAAATATATAAAAAGCCATACTAACACGATAATTTGAAGTCTTTCAATTTGGCTTCCTTGCAGTGTTGTTTTCTCATTATTTATCTTCATATATGGCACTGAAGAAATTGAACAAAAAAACCTGCCTAACAATCCTTCTGTCACGGTTTTAGCTGGGATAGTTGATTTTCCTCACTGTAGCTAGCATAGTGCTGTGTTTTAGACTTGGTATGCAAATAATGTTGATAACACCCTGGTGTTTTAGTTGTTGCTGGGTAGTGCTTACACTAGTCAAGGACTTTCTAGCTTCCCATGCTCTGCCAGGTGCACAAGAAGCCAGGAGGGGAGGGGATACAACCAGGAGAGCTGATTCAAATTGGCCAAAGGGTATTCCATATCATGTGACGTCATGCCCAGTATATTAACTGGGAGGAGTTGGCCGGGGGAGGCAGCGATTGCGGCTTGGGAACCGGCAGCGTCGGTCGGTGGGTGGTGAGAAGTTGCAGCACTTGTTTAGTTTTGGGGTTTTTTTTCCTTTTATTTTCCCTCTTCTTCCAGTGTTTCATCTCTCTCTCGCTCATTATTTTCCTTTTCATTATATTAGTATTATTGCTGTTTTATTCTAATTATTAAACTGTTCTTATCTCAACGCACGATTTTTCTTACTTTGGCCCTTCCGATTCTCTCCCCCATCCCACAAGGGTGGGGGAGTGAGCGAGCGGCTGTGTGGTGCTTAGTTGCTGACCGGGGCTAAACCACAACACCTTCCTACATTTTCAGATACTTGTTTTTGTTCCAACTTTAAGATGGTCAAGTGTAATGGAGTATGATTTTTTTCTTTTCATATCTTTTTTGAATAGTCTACTTGAAAGAATATAAATGATCCAGAAAGCTGAATTAATTAATTAACCAGCTCTCAGCTTCACCATTAATCATGAACATTATTTTTATTCTGATTTTGATTAATCAATGACATATGCATCATTTTAATCAAATACTTCATTAAATTCTTTAATAAATACTTTTTCAAACTTCAACATTAATTGCACTGCAACTGTTGGTGCAGAGAATGAGCCTATGGTCATTCAAGTGGTGTACATACGGGGAAAAATTTATCTTTTAATTTTTTGAATATTCCCATATATATTCAAAAAATATTTTGGAAAAGTCAGAGATAAAATTCTTTTTTATCTCACACCCAGCTTACTAGAAAGCCATTTATTTTAGCCTAAAACTGTTCTCTTTGTGATTTAAAATTACCACAGTAGCTTGAGTTCAATTCAATTAGGTGTCTTGGATTGTTATATTTGCCAGTACCATCCACATCTGCTTATGTCAGACAACATAGGATGCTTTCCAATAACTACTGGTTCATTGTACCACCTGCATTTTTCAGTAAACTGATGGATGCTCATGATTTGATCATCACTGACTAGAGTCAGTTCTGTGTCTGCATGATCCTGAATTCTTAACATTACAATATTAGATTTTGTGTAATTTAAATATTAGTGTATTGAATTTAAATTGAGCAGATAGTTTGAGAACAGCATTTCACCAGAGCTGGAAACTTATAAAAGTAATCCACTTCTGGTTGAACACTGAGATTCAGTCTGAGGATAAATCTGAGATCTATATTCATACCTGTGTACGAACTTTTAATTTATGGTAAGGCTGGAGCTCTGAAGACTCAGAACAATATAAGCATCTCAGAAAAGATGTCTGTTTTAATAACTTTTTAAATAACTATGAATTTATGATCTGTCATTAAGATCAATGCCACTGTTTCTGCATTATATATTTCTGGACTAATTGGTATTATTTAATTAACTGATCTTTTAATCACTGATCACATGAAGGAAGTCACTGTAGTTCCTTCATATTTAACCAGATTTCAGGAGAGGAGCAGGTGACCTAATTTTAGTTTAATGAGAAACAGACAGTAAGAAATGGACACAGGAAAAACTATGAAAAATCCTTCCTAATAGAATTTTTTTGATCTCTAGAAAATAATTTCTATTAGACAAGCATTTAGCATTTTTCCACTTGTATCTCTAGGAACACTCCCTAAGCATTTTCATATTACTACCAAATGGTTTCTTCATTTTACTGTGGCAGCCTACAATACAATTCAGTAATTAATTTTATCTGTCAAATAGGGTTTTCCAGAAGGAGGTATTGTAGCAATATAATTTTTCACAAGAACTTGCAATCAAGAATAGGTCTTGTTTGGCCAATATTACTACTAATAATAATAATAAAAATGTGAGTCTTACTATATAAAACAGTGCTTTTATAAGGAATATAAGCTGATTCTTTGCCATTAACATTTGCATGTCAGGGAATTAGAGATCAGTGCTTTTGCATTAATTCTGTATTTCTTTTCCATGTACTACCTCAAGTGTTTGCCATTAGGTGCAAATATTGTTGAAAATTCATATACTGTAAGTACATCATTTGGCTAATCTTGGTTGTAAAAAGATCAAGCTTATTTAAACAAGTTTTCTGTTTTTCTAACTCACGGAAGCACTACAATTTCACTGTAAGCAAGAGCAATTCACGATTATCATGTAGTGCTGATTTAGGGATTGACTAGCAAATGATTAGAAAATCATATCTCCACTGTAAATAAACAAATGTTACACTTTTACTATCATTATTATTACTTAAAGTCAATCTGTGAAACATCAAAATGTTTTAAACACAGTTTAAAAATAAAATAATTTTCTTGAATCTTATTTCAGTATATTATCATGATCGTTTGTCTCACCTTTCAAAATTTGGTTTATAGCTTAGCTTCTTTAAACAGGTTCCTAAAAGCCCTATGTAAGTCATGTTGGGAGACATAAGTAACAGACTGTTTCACCCTTCAAACCAGTAGCTGATGAGGTGAATACTGCTGATAATCTGCAGCAGTTTTCAGCAGAATGCTGGAAACCACTAGAAGGAACAAATTTGGATGAAAGTTTTAGAAGAAAAGAAGTAACAAGGACCTGTTAAGATACAACAGATTCTTCTGTTAGGGGTTGACCTTGGCTGGCTGCCAAATGCCCACCTAGCTGCCCTCCCACTCCCCCTCCTCAGCAGGCCAGGGGGAATTAATGAGATGGAAGAGCTCATGGGTTGAGATAAAGACAGGGAGATCACTTACCACTTACTGTCACAGGCAAAACAGACTGAATTGGGTGGAAATTAATTTAATTGATTGCCAGTTAAAATAGTTCTGGATAGTGAGAAACAAAGACAAAATTAAAACACCTCCCTATCCCCCTTTTTCCCAGGGTCAATTTCTCTTTATTCCTGACTCTTCTACCTCCCCAGTCAAGCACCACTGAGAGTATGGGGAATGGGGAGTTGTGGTCAACCCATAACCACTCCTGTCTGCTTCTCCTTCTTCCTCACCTTTATCCTGTGCTCCAACATGGGTCCTCCATGGGCTGCAGTTACCTCAGGGCATATCCACCTGCTTCATCATGGGTCATCCACAGGCTGCAGTGCAGCTACCTGCACCACTGTGGTGTCCTCCACAGACTTCAGGGGAATCTTTGCTCTGGTGCCTGGAACACCTCCTCACCCTCCTTCTTCTCTGACCTTGGTGTTCATGGGCATACATATCTCACATGTTTTTTTTCTTTATTCCTTACTGACTGTGCAGCATTTTGACCTTTCTTAGATATGTTATCACAGAGACACCACCAGCTTGGCTGATGGAGTCAGCTGTGTCCTGTGGTGGGTCCTTTGGAATAAGCCCTCTTACAGAGGCCACCCCTTTAGCACCTTGGCTACCAACACCTGGATATGGACACCCAGTGCAGTTTGAATAACAAAAGTCAGAAATTGCTTGCTTTCATATTATCTAGAGAATAATTATAGCAAAGAAATCATGTGTGTGACAGATTTCTGTAAAAATGAGAGATACATGGTGTTTGTAATGTGATGTATATGGTGCCATACTTCTACGTCTGTTAGCTAGCAATGTCCCAAGGTAACACAGACATTTCCAGGCACAGTTTCTACAAGCTTAATATCCAGTCCTCTGCCTTTTAGAGTATGTAACTGCTATGAAAAGAAGCAAAATAAAACCAGTTTTGCACAGGAAGAAAAATTCGGTGTAACTCCACCAAGTTTTATGGGAACATAATTTGCAAGAAATATGGCAATCAGCTCCTCTCACATCATGTTTTAAGGAATGTGTTAAATTTTGTTACTAAGATGTGGAATACATATATATTTGGAGATTATTCTTTGCTCTGATTCTTATCACAACCTCCTTATTTTATTATAATATATAAATTTTATTTATATTATAAGTATGAATATAAACCTCAGGATTATACTTGACCAAATTAATTCTCTCCCTTGCTTTATTTCTGCTTCACTGGTTTTAAAGACTGCACAGATGAAACTGTTATGAGAGGTAGTTAGTAGCATTGGACCTGATCTCATGTACTAACTGGGTCAATTGCTGTTTTGTATCCCTTTGCTCCTACTTCCCCCTTCAGTAAGCTTCCTGTGCTTTCAGCATGTTCCCATATGCTATATATTATTGTTTTGCACATCTCCAAATAAATAAAATAGCCTACAAATGATAAGAACTTAATTTTGCTTGTACAATCAGATTTTAGTAAATATTCTAAAATGGTAACTTGTTTTCCCACCAAATTACATGATAAAATATTTTAGTTTGAGTTGAAATCAACTCAACTGAGCCTCAGAAAGCAAATGTAAATGTAAAAAAAATATGTTTACTGCCTACAGGAAGCAAAACCTTCCTGCAGTGAATTAAGACATGGGGTACAAAATTTTTTTCCTGATTTTTCTTTCCACTAGCTTGGAGAATTCAATAGAAATGTATTTGAGGATGCTTTGTTATCCTTGTATTCGTGGGTTTTGTCTGTCCATGATGACTGAACAGGGCTCTGCCATAACACTGGTATTTTCACTTTTGCATTCTGTGACCATGTCTGTACAGATTCCTGCAGACAAATTGGCTCTCCCTGCTCATGCTTTGGACTGTCTGGATAAAATCCAGTCTTATAAATCCAGTCTTACATCCATAAAGCAGTATTAGCATGTCTTAGCCCACTAGGAATCAAGACCTTTTTTGTAGACATTAATCTCATTATTACCCAGGCTGCCCTCAGAGAAGGAAATTCCTTTGGACAAATTATATCTGATGAAGATAAAGTCCATTGTATTCAGCATTACCTTGGCAAGACAGCTTTGGCAGAGAGAGAAGGGGTTGGTGGTCATGGGAACTAGCATGACTAGACAGCTTTTGTAGGACACAAAGATGCGGAAGGAAGAGGAAAGGGCGGGAAGCTGGCAATGTTCCAGGAAACTTGGTGTTAGACAAAGAAGTTGAGTCTGTCTGAACCTAACAGACAGCTGCTTCTTGGAGTTCACTGAAACTTTCTGAATTTTTCCAGAGCATATTTTCTTCAATTTATACTCTAAAGACACTTCCAAAATACTGAATCACAGTATCAGAGGTAAATGAACTTATTGAGAAATTTCTCCAAAGCTTGTACAGGTAGAAACCTGACAATACTAATGCTTAAATTAATGAAAAGTAGTATTTTAGTGTTGGAAAAGAAGTACAATAATGAAGCATACACCAAGAGCATCACATATCACATTTTGAAAAGGAAAGGTAATTGCTATCTACTGACTGTAAATCCATTTACATCACTTTATTTCATTAAGGATCATGTGACATATTGCTTTTGATTATGCTAAACTAAAATCAGACGACACTGATAATTTATAGCTTCATTCCCTGGTTGAGAACTAGGTACACAAAATAAAATGTTTTCTCTCTCATGTATGCATTGCAAAAATTAGAAAAAGTTACAAGGTGTCCATGGCTTAGTATTTTATTTAGCTACTGAGTTGCCTAGTGTAACTTGTCCATTGCTGTAGTCAGGACAGTTTAATCACCTACTGGTTAAGTATTATTTGTTTTGATTCGGAAATGTCTTATTAGGTCTTTTCACTGAGATGGACAACAATGAAGAGTCCAGGGCTATTGGTAAACACTGAAAGGTTTAACAGCTGTGAGACCAATGCTTTGGCTTAGTTCTCTATGAAACCCAATGCATCTGAAAAATGACCATCCTTTTTACTAGGTCTGTGACTAGAGAAATAGAAAAGGTCTCTGCTCCTAAGACTGCATTTATTTATCAACTGCCTTTTATCAGAATTGTTTCTTCAACTTGAAAGACCATCACATAGATAAGTGATATTCCATCTATTTCTTTGACAGTACTGGGTTTGTAATCCTTTATATCTCAAATTCTCCATTAAGAATTCCTGTCATGTATGAATCTAACCATACTATGCTTCACAACAAATATTAAAAAAATCTTGCATAATTTATTCTGCCTAATGAGGTACAGTCATCATAATTATATTTGTAGGGTTGAGCAGTCTCAAAATGGCTTCAGTTCTACCCACCTTAAAATATATTTTTAAAGTTTCTAAAGAAAAGTATTCAGATCAGCATTTGGTAATGTTGAGCTCTGTGACACAGAAGCAGGTTCCTAAGACATGTGTCTATGCTCTTAAATACTTTACAGCCTTTATTTAGTCAGATTACATACAGGTGTCTGTCAGGAAGAAGACAATGCATTTTTAATAGTCAAGGTAAAAGATATATTGAAGTTTCTATTTTTGTATCTTCATCTTCCAAGGTCAATTCTGTTTTTGTTTTAGTCAGTTACTGAAAGCTGGCAATTTCTTTCACTTGTCAGCACCCAACTGAAATTCATAATCTGAACAATTCTTTTCCCATCAAGAGAATAAAAGAAACAAGTCACCTTTGATTCCATGATAAAAATGAGATTCGTCACTCAACACTGGAAAAGAAATTAAGCACTGCAAACTTCAACATCTAGTGATTTCTATTTATTTATTTATTTATTTATTAAAGAGGAGGAAAAGTAGATTTCTTGCCTAAGGAAATAAGTATTGGTTTTGATTCAAGATCACGTTACTTTAATAAAAAATACATGTTTTCACTGGAAAGAACTTCTTTTAAATTTTGGTTAGACAAAGATTTACCCATGTGTTGTATATTTTTGGGGTGGGTGGAGTTTTGTTCTTGTCTCTAGCTGGGCCTTTCAGAATTAATAAGGGAGTAATCATCATCTCATAGTAGAATGTGCTACAATCTTTCTATGATCATTACTGTAAATATTTTAATCCCACTGTGAACTGTGAACTAAATTCCACTGTGAACTAAATGTCTACCCAAATGTGCAGAACACAGATATCAATATCTCCTATAAAATGAGATATAATGAGCCTAATTCTTTTCTGCTATCTCCAGAATAAAATCAATGTGAATGTAGTTGCTCTGCTTTGCCCAAGTATTAGAGAAAGCAGAATTTGACTTGATTAATCCAAATCACTTTTCAACTTGTGAAAAATATTTTAAAGGAAAACTCCATTTAACACTTAAAGACACAATGTTGTAATCAGAAACATCACAATTAAATCTCCCATTTGCCAGAATATAAATCAATGTTTTAGGATATTTATTTCTAGAAGTTTTTAAGTGGCGATAAACAGTTTGTTGTTAGGGTCAGTGATTTGAAAAGAAGATTGAGAGGAGATAAGAATGATGTTTAGAGGTCTGTGAGTGATTTGCAAGTTGAATTCAGTCAAAAGTTTATGTGCCTGAATCTCAGTGTCCAAATTTGTGAAATAGAGTTAATGAAATCACAATAATATTGGGAGGTGTAATAATTGGTTGCAATGTTTTTTTAAAGTGTCAGAACAACATATTAACTTTCCTGTAGTAATTTGCGGGTGTTCCAAGGGGACATTAAACATGACCCACATTCTCAAAAACAACTACTTTTGCTTTGGGAATAGAATATAGGACTGCAAGATGGGAAATGCAGTTCTCTTCTCTGTCCTTTACTATCTGTTGAATAATATGAGTTTTTATTTTTATTATTTTGCTTCTGCTCCTCCTGTAAAATGGAAGGAAGTTCCCTAGTAAAATGTTCTGTCTATTGACACAGACAGGCAGTACACTTGAGAATTTGTCAGTTGTTCATGAAAACACTTCTTGAATCAGATTTTTTAAAAGTTAATTTCTGCTGCTAACTCTTGCATTTCCATGGTTTGTCCTCATTCTTCCAACACTGATATAACTGATCATCTGCTTTGTCTATGTGCATTTGTGTGCATATGGTGGTATGTTGATTGGTCCTTGTAATGTGTAATTTCTGAAGTTCTGTTTAGTAGCAATTTATGTGTTCTTTAGTAGCAATTCATGGGTTAGACAAGTGGATATTGAGGTAGATAGGTTGAAAACTGTCCAAATGGATGGCTCCCAGAGGGTTGTGATCAGTGCCTCCAAGTCCAGTTGGAGGCAAACCACTAGTATGTGCTCCAAGAGTCCAATACTCTTTGACATCTTCATTAATGACATGGATTATGGGGCAGAGGGCACCCTCTGCAAGTTGACAGGTGATACAAAAACTGGGAGGAGAGTCTGATAGACTAGAAGGTTGTGCTGCCATCCAGAGGGACCTGTTCAGCCTGAAGAAGTGAAGGGTCAGGAGGACCTTATCAATAAATACCTGATGGGAAGGAATGAAGATGAGGCAGCCTCTTCTCAGTAATGGCCAGTGACAGGACAAGAGGCGATGGACACAAACAAAAAAAGTATGAAATTCCATTTGAACAAAATAAAACACTTTTTTATTGTGAGGGTGGTTACACACTAGTGCTGGTTGTCTAGAGAGGCTGTGGAATCTCCATCAGCCAATCTGCTCTAGCCGACGCTGCTTGAGTAGAAGGGTTGGACTAGTTGACCTCCAGAGGCCCTTTCTAACAGAAATGATTCTGTGACTCTGTGAATTTAGTACTGTAACTAAAGTGTCTACATTACTGGAAAATACCAGACTGAAGTGCCATCTTCCACACATTCTGCTAAACTTATAGATGATTCCTGCCTGAGCTGCTTACTGAAAAGTATATATAAATATTACTGTTATTTTGGGTAGATTGCTCCTCACCACATGCATTTCACCCAGCCTATTTTAATAACCAAAATGTGCGAATTATCCTTTTGTGAAGCTAAGATCTAGATATGTCCACTGAGAAGATTCTGTTCTATTGCAAAAGATAATCTTCCTAGCTGTGACCATGGTGCCAGTCAGTTTTAAGGGTGCTACAGTACAGCCTTTCATAAAAAGGAATCAGATAAGACCTCGGTATATAGCTGGAAATTACTTGTAACATCAAACTGATATAATTATGTAAATGGTTTTAATACATCTGAAATTCAACAGAGAAAAATGAAACAGGACAGATGTCAGTTATATTACATGGAATTCTCTGCTTTTTTCTGTATGAAACTGAAGTCCATGTCCTACTGGTGAGTTTGGGTTTTTTTCCCCCACTTTTATGCATTGTTCATGAGTTTCATTTTTATATATTTACACCATACATTTACCAATACATTCTTCCACACTTTATCAGATAGAAGATACATACATTAAATGATAAAGTTATTCATAGATTAAGCTAATATCGGTTGAGAGACTGTTAAAAAAAAATAAATATATATATACAATTCCGTAAAATGCTACTGGAAAAGATTTCCCCAATCTTTATTTCAGACCTGTAGGCAAAAGTTTGTATCACATAGTCAGCCTCGTCTACAAAATACTCTGAGTGCATTTTGAACAAAAGTGTTACATATTTCCATTGCCCAGTGAATCCATGGGGATTCATCCAGAACCCATATGATTTATAATTTTTGCTAATGATCTGAATGACAACAAGTATAATCTAGAGATTATGTTCATTACATTTACTTCTGAGCTAATCTAGTTGGTACTGTCAAAAAAATTGGAAACAAGCTTAGAATTTTGATACAAATGTGATCTCTTTGGAGCATCAGAAAAAGATATTTAACAGTAATATGTAGAAACTACAAAAATTAGGCAGCAATAATTGTCTATGCAGATACATGATTGGGAAGAGCTGGCTACAAAATAACTTTGCAGAAAACATTCAGGTATGCAATGGACCACAAGCTGAGTCAACAATCTTGTGAAAAAAGGAAGTACCATTGTCAGTTATATAAATAAGCATATAGAAGCCACAGAACATGAGGTACATATTTGATAAACATACTTCAAACAAGATCTCTACAGGACTACTGTATTCAGTCTAGACCAACTGGGTAAGTCTCAGTAGAAAGCAGTGGTAATGGTAAGCAATGTAGAGAACAAAATTGCCTTAAAAATACCCAAATGAAACCAAACCAAAACAAACCCAACAAAAAACCCCACAAAATACAGGAAAAAAAAACCAACAAAACCAAACCAAACCAAACCAAAACAAACAAAAAAACCAAACAAACAAAACAAAAAAAAAAACACAACCCACAAACCAACCAACCAAAAAAACCAAAACAAAAACCCAGGGGGTGTTTAGTCAAAGGAAGAGACAATTCAGAGACTCCATGATAGAACTCTTTAGCTGTGTAAAAAGCCACTGTGAAAAGAAAAGGCAACAGGGTATTTTGGATGACAAGGCAAGATATAATGATCTTAAATGGCAGCACGGAAGATTCAGGAAAGAGATTAGTTAATACTTTTTACTGAAGCATTAATTTGCTGAAGGAGACTATAGAGACTCCATCATTCAGGACTTTTAAGAATGGTTTAAACAATGCCACAGTGGATTCTGCCTTAGACAGGAAGATGGTACAGGTGTACATTTCAATCTCACAAGTTTATACAGTGGGGAACAGAAGCATGATAATGAAATATAGACTATCGTCATTCCAGCAACTACACTACCAGCTTTTGATTAGAAGACTTGGACCACAGTCCTTTTGGGCAGGGATTGACTTTGTTACAGGGTAGAATAGCATATGTTTCACTGATATCTTGACTTGTAGGCATTATTCAAGGGAAAGCACAGAAGATATTAACTTAGTGCAAGGAGTATGCTGTTTGCTTTTCATTTTCCAAAATCCACACTGATAAATACATGAGAAAATATAATACTTCCATAACATATCTGTCATGGAAGATGAGTTTACTAACAGGCTTTGAAAACACAGTTCCATTGGTAGGCAGAATCTATGCTCATTCTCTTCCTGGGCTCAGATATTACCAGCAAAGAAATCCACAAAACCCCAACAAATTTCTGTTCAAATCTGCTCCCAGTTTCGTCTGCCTCTAAGATTTCTTTCTTGGCGTCTCTAAGTCTACATTCTAAATCCTATTTCTTCACAGCAATCCCTCCTTTTCTACACAGCTAAGGATGGCTTGCAGCAGAGGATGCACTGAATCATTCCAGTTCTTTCTCAAGAAGACCAATGATTGTTAACATGCCTGTCTCCCAACCTGTTCTTGGCAGGCTTACCTGATTCTGAAATGCTGACTGTATTATTTTGCCACCAAATCCTAAAAAGAATACTAGAAGTAATGAAATCATAGGAGATTATGTAGGTATTTCCATACACATCATATCAGTAAAAGACAGCAGTGTGTAGTCCAGATGAGCAGGAGACCTGTACATTCACAAGAGATGTGTTAATCTTGCATTCAGTGTGCAAAAGCAGCCTTGTGGCTACTTTAATTCAGGAATTGTTACTATGTTTGCTTGTACAGGAGATGGACTTACAAATGATTGTTCAAAGTTCACATTAATAGATCAAAAAAAAAGGTGATTAGGGAGATCAGAAAAGGATAATAGATTTCTCTCAACATAAATCTAACATAACCACCTCAACAGTAATATAAACACCTGATCAACATAAACACCTGCAATATAGATATCTATATATAGACACGCTGTCAGTAAAGATGACTGGCTCAGATATAGATGTTTACACAGTAAAAATCTAGCAGAAATATGAGATGAATTTCTTAAATCTTTTTTTCCCATGCAAGAAAACTCAGTGGATATCTCTGACCAGTATGCAACTGCTGTCCAAACATAAATGAGGTGGTGGTCTAGAATGAATTAAATGCTGATTTGCTCACACAATATTAGGATAACATTATATTTATCAGTGCTACATAGTAATTTGGCATTCTAAGAATCTACACATTTCTAAGTCACTACAGATACGCCATCTTAAAAAATAAATTTTATTATGAAAGCCAATTTATAGGAGAAGAACTGAAACTACAAGGTCTGCAATAAAATTCCAACACCAAGACAGTTTGTATTGCTTACTTCAGACAACAAATAATATTTATATGATATATGATATATGATTTATATTATATGATAATGAAGGATATGAAGAAATAGACCTGAAACATTTCCTTTTATGGGTTTGGAAAACAAAAGCAACGAAATAGTTAATGAGACATGTTATTGGGCTGTCTACTTACAGGCTGGCTGGACTATGGAATCCTAACAACAAGAATAATTACAACATAGGCTTACTGCTTTCAAGATTGTACTTAGACTGAAAAGGAGTCTCACAAATAGCAGCCTTTTTAAAAGACCTTGACAGCTGTTCTTTGATATTTGATATTTGAGTCACCATCCCTGGAGGTGTTTAAAAACATGTAGATGTGGCACTTTGGGACATGGTTTAGGAGCATGGTGGTGTTGGGCTGACAGTTGGACTTGATCTTAGAGGTCTTTTCCAACCTTAATGATTCTATGATTCTATGTTTCTATATATGTTATTTGTCCAGGATCCTTACAATCACACTGAAGAATGGATTGATCTGAGAAATAAAGTAAAAGAAATAGTAATTTTTAATATCTTTAGTGACGAGCAGCCCTTGTAGCTACTTTTCCTATTTCAACATTGATAAAATGGATCACAGAAAACAGCCTCACTAGACTGCTGAGTTATAAGTGGCTATTGTACACAGGTCTATAGTGCAAGGATACTCATGATGGATGTAAGGCAATGCCACTGAAAATTGCTGTGATGCAAGGTGATTGTATTCTATTTTATTCAAGACTCAGGGAACATTAAAACACTGTGCTTGTCTCTTGAACACATATTAGAAGCAAAAGAGTAGTTAGTAACTTTTGTCAGTCACTTCATTTTGAAATATCATGGCCACATTTTCTTCCTTCACTCCCACCTCCTCAGCTGTACCTCTCTGCTCCCTGTATTTCTTAGTGAGGAAAAGACATAGACAGAAAGGTCTGTGGATGCAATCCATATTAGGAGCATATCTCTTGTGGATTCTTGGCATGCCATCTGCCATCTGTCACAGCTGTGAATCTGCATGGACAGATCTATGGACCAGACACCTTGTACAGGAGAATTTGTGAGACTTCCCATGGGCCTCTCACAGACATGTACCTTACTTCTCATGTGAGCATCTCCATATCTTGGCCCCCTTTTCCCACTGGGGAAGAAATTAGCCTCACTCTTCTGCCTGTATTGCAAACTCATTCACTCAGTGTGTCTTTGAGCTGCCTGTGGCTGATTTAACATATGTTCCTGTTCCCCTTCTGCTCTGCCAGTGCACTTGCAGAAAAAGATGTCACATTGCTAACAGCAGGGGTAGCAACCTCTGCCTGGATGCCACTGATGATCAGTGCCATGCACAGTACCCTATACCAACAACGTTTTGCCAGTACAGTGTTTTGGGGTTCAAGTATATTGTATTGCTAGGTACTTAGTAAAATGTATACCTTTCTAGTCTTTTAAGGACCATGCCGGAATGTAAAGGTTCTCTAACTGGGGGGGAGAAGCTTACTTTCAATGCATACAATACAATTACTTTGTCTCTGTAGACATATGCATTATACAATATTTCCCTCCCTTCTACTGCAATAGATATCCTCTCTTTTACTTACCACTTTGCATTAATAGAAGGAATGAATATTTCATGCTAAAAAGTATTGTTGTCTTTATACATGGCATCATGTCTAGGGATTTCTGCCTCAAGACTTGCTTAAACAAGAAGTAATTTCTTTATAATATTATGAAGAAACTTTCTTCAATGCAAATAAGGTAAATATATTTTTCAGCTACTGGCTTCCCTCAGCAAGTAATAGAAAACATCTAACAATGTCATCTGGGAAATTAGTACATCTGGAAAAACTGTAGTCATCTGGGAAATTAGTACATCTGGAAGAACTGTAGAGTGAACTGATATATGCTTCTTACATTAACATACATAAGAAACAAATAGTGCAATGGAAACAATCCATTTTGGTTCCATACAGGGGCAGAAATTTTCTATCATAAAGCACAGCCAAAGCGTCTCTTGGTTTGAAGTTCTGATAAGTAGGGAAAAAGAAGATTTTAAAAAAAATGGTATTTTTTAAAAAGAAAAAAAAAATAGTATTCCTTTTACCACCTTCCCCGACTTAAGGAAAAATATTTGCAATCATGCTGAGTTTACTTTAATGTCAACTAGATCAGATTTGATTTGCTATAGCTAGCACAATCCCACATACAAGGCCAACAGTTCATTAACCTATTTCTATAATTTTACATCCGGATACTCTTATATTCTAAAGAAAAACAATTCCACCGCTATAGGCCCAATTCTCTAAATACTGAGATAAATTTTCTCAGATTGGCATAATGCATGCACAGACACACTTTCACTTTCGTTGTACATCACAACAAATAAAGAACGTAGAGTTGAAAAATAAAACACTCCTAGAATAAACCCATAAGACATATAATTCATGAGTTCTTATTTTTACAAATCCAAGTCTTTCAGTATAGAGAAAACAAACTGTAAAGGAATTCAGTATTTTCTCTTGTGTCCTTAACATCAAACAATGCCTCTAAAACTAAACGTTATGGGGAAAATTGTGCTTTCTTACTGGATTTCGGACATTAACCTAGAATTTTGCAAATATTCTCAGCATTCTATGTAATAAAATGATGCGCTACTCATTTTTCTAGATCAATGTTGTTATTTACTCTGAGCCCTCCTTAACCACTCCTTGATAGAGTGAGAAAAATTGAGCATTGATGTAAGAGGGTGCAATTCCAATGGCTTAACTTGATTTGTGCCCATTTATACCTGAGATTAATTTGGTTGACTCACTTATACATGGGCCGAATGAATGACTTCATCACATCAAGCAATTGGAAATAAAAACATTTTATTAACATAAGCTTCATTCGGTGAACACTTGCAATTCTGTCTATGGCTCACTAAAGCTGGTTTTGTGGGCAAACTTGCACAGGTATAAGTCATTCAAAAGAAAACAAAACCCCACCAAAAGCCAAGAAGTCAAAAGCATACTTTGTCTCACATCTTTAAAAGCTGTCTTTGTAGTTTTGGGGATGTAAAACTCATCATGCTTTCTGATGAACACTTACCATGGTCTGGTAGGCATGATCCACATCAACAATGTAACACTTCTCACCCCATGAACACTTACGGTTTATTTTGGTGGAATCCTCAGAGAATTCACTATTAGCTTCTCAGCCTCTACAGAAACTTATGAGTTCCTTCATGTTAATTAATTGGAACCTAAGTGAGAAAACTTTGTCAATGAAAAAACTGTAGAACCTCAACATGAGCAATGTCTTTTTTCTTTCCTTTCTGTAACTTGCTTGGCTTAATGAAATGTACAGAAGAGCTTTAAATAGAACAGAAAGCAGAACGATGTTGTCCTATTACTTTTTCATTTTAACATTTCATAATACCTTGTATAGTATGATTCAAACAGAAAATTAAAGTGAATGAAAACAACCCGCCACCACAGGTCTTACACAAATGTGGAGAAGCTGCAGGCTTTAATTGTTTTTGTGCCATGGTATGAAACCACTATAAATATTAATGAGGAGACCAGGAATATGTTATCTGTAAGTCTTACAGAAGAGCCATTTAGGACTTGGTCAGGCTTGATGTGAAATAGAGATCATCACAAGTAATTTTATTTTCCTCAGGACCCTTTGAAATCTATATTGAGTGAGCAATTCCAAATACACAGTTGATGGGAAAATGTCTGTTTATTTCACTTTTCCCCATTAAGAAAAAATATAAGGGTAGAACTTTCTGTTTCACCTTTCAATTACTAGTTATATGGTTTCATTGCCTAATCACCATGAGAAATTACCCATATTTCTGTCAGCAACAGTACACAATTTGTACATTAATTCAGAAATAAAACCTTTGCCTACTACTGCATGTCACCCAGTAACTGCTCAATTAACTCACGACACTGATGTACAGTATAGGTCTCATCATAACCTCTCCAGAGTCAACTCTCCAAGGACCTGAAGTTCAGCTCTTTGCAAGGAATGAAAGGACTTCATTGTCATTAAAATCACAATGACATAAGGAGTATTAATTAGTTTATTTGACAAAGCTTCTTGTTTTTACTTTCACATTTTTGGAGTCCTTTTTTTATTTGCTTGTTAATTATTTGCACAACAAAATTCTATTAGAAACTGAGATGGATCAGACCTATTCAGTGAATTGTTGACTAATATTATCATCCTAATACATTTTTCCCTAACTCTCCACTGGTACTCAGAATCCATCTTTTATCTTTCACTAGCCCTTACAATAAGATAATCATCTGTCTTCAATATTTTCAGTGTGCCTTGTTGCACCATTTTACCTTTGACCAACTGTCATGGTTTAGCCCCAGCCAGCAACTAAGCACCACAGAGCCGCTTGCTCACTCCCCCCACCCCAGTGGGAGGGGGGAGAATCAGAAGAGCAAAAGCAAGAAAACTCGTGGGTTGAGATAAGAACAGTTTAATAATTAACATAAGATAGTAATAGTAGTAATGGTAATGATAACAATAATGATTATGATAATAATAATAATAATAATAATAATGATAATGATAATATAATTAAAAAAGAAAATAATGAGAGAGAGAAATGAAACCCGGGGAAAAAAGGGAAAAGGGAAAAAAAAAACCCACAAGTGCTGCAACCACTCACCACCCGCTCACCGACACGGCCAGTCCCCAAGCTGTGATCTCTGCTTCCCCCAGCCAACTGCCCCCGGTTAATATACTGGGCATGACATCACATGATATGGAATATCCCTCTGGCCAGTTTGGATCAGCTCTCTTGGATGTGCCCCCTCCCCTCCCGGCTTCTTGTGCAGCTGGCAGAGCATGGGAAGCTGGAAAAGTCCTTAACTAGTATAAGCACTACCTAGCAACAACTAAAATATTAGTGTGTTATTAACATTATTTTCATACTAAGTCCAAAACACAGCACCAAAACACCTACAGTAAAGAAAATTAACTGTCCCGGCTAAAACCATGACAATAACTTTTCTTGTTAGTTGATAATCCTGCTTCAATTTTTTTGGAGGCACATTCACAGATCCACAAATGACTTTGGAGAACAAGTGAATGTATAATACTCTCTCGTTTGGAAGCAGTGATAAAAAGAGTCTGCAAGGCTAGTACTCATGTAATATTTAACTCAATACCTCCAGGATTAGAGAAGTCTGGAGAGCTCAGTGATGTAAGAAGCATTCCCAAGCCCACAGTGTGCTACCAGCAGAAAGGGCAGACACTGTTGAAGAATGTAGGACTTGGCAAACTGCTTGCTTAGAGAATATAGAGATACACTTGAAAAAAGCAATAAAGTTCTCAGAGAAACTCAAAACCCAAATTAAGTTGTGTGAGCTTATTTCAATGTACAGTTTATTTAGACCTAGGAAGTTCTAGCTTGTTAGGAACTTGACACACATTTTTGAGAAGGCAGCCTAGAAACTGATGCCATCCATGGCTTTCAGGATTGCAAGTAGATTCCTGCAGTTAGCAATTTAAGTCTTCAACACATTTAGCTCCTCTTTTTTCACCTGGAATTTCCATGGAATTATCCCAAATATGTACGCTATCCATGCAGACAGCAATAATTTAGTGCATGCCCAGTGAATCAGGCATCTTTGTCAATGATCTGCATATGCAAAATATTCAATGAATGTTTAATAAATCTATATGTCAATGTTATGCTTCCCAACAACATCAGATTTGCTATTTGTGTGCTGTGTAGCACCTATACACAGACTTTTGCTTAAAACTACCTCAGCTTCATAGGCCATCTTACTGCAAAAGTTGTAAGCATCTTTTTAAAAGCATGTCTCCAAGCACCTTCAAATGATCAAATCTTACACTCTTCACAGCTCTTTTTATGATACTGGATTTGGCTGTCATGAAAATATGAAGCCTGGAAGGTGGAAACTTTGTGGTCCTTAATATTGTGGATAAAAGAAATTCACATTTTCAGTTGACTCCTGTGCAGAAAAGCTTAACCTTGTGGTAGAAAATATAAAGCATGTGAGAAAGGAGATTAGATGTGTGAAGGAAACCAGAACAGACAGTTAATATGGGGGAAGTAGAAAGAAGATCAGACATGAAAACAAATCATTTTATTTCAGATTGAAAAATAAACCCAAATATTTATATAAAGCCCAAAACATATCACTTTCCAGACAATGGATTTAAGTATTCTCTTCAGCAGTTCCAAAACAGATACTTTTTTCAAATACTAAAGGACAGCAGCAAAAATTATTTCACCTCCTGAGGCACTGTCATCTTTGGATTATCATGAGTGAAGAAAATGTTTCTAGTAATAAAGGTAAAGAAGTTGGTCTGATTAAAATCAGCAACTGCTGTATAATGTCAAATTATAACTCAATATAATTTGAGCTTCTAAATACAAGAGAAGTGATAAAAAGGTAAGCTTCTTTTAGATACATTGGCTGTATTTGTCTATATATACAAGAAGAGATTTTATGAAAATGTCACATGTGCACCAAGTTCTTCTGTCAAATGGAAAAATATTTTAGGTATAATAAGCATTGTTTTTTAAAATATAAATAAAAGAATATTTGTTATTGTGGTTTCAGAGAGGAATGCCTGAGAAAGAACACAAAATATTAATTGCTGAGTAGTCAGAAATATGAAGAATATTTGAGCGGGTGGGGGAATCATTGTGCCTAATTGTTAACAAATAGTATTTTTTATTTTTTTTAATTTATTTAATTTAATTTATTTTAGGAATAGTTCCAATGAAGGTGCAATGCATAGAATTCCATAAGAAAACCAATCTTGTCTTCTTCACCTTTTCTAAGTTTAAGAAGGCTTAAGCTTATTTCCAGATCTGCAACTGCTAGATAACCTTGGGCAAACTCTTTTTCTTTTTCTGCTTCTGTTTTTTCACTTAATAAAAAGCAGCAAATCACAATGACCTTTTAGTACCTTATGTAGAATATTCACAGTTCCAACAGCTGCTTTTTCTTTGTAATCAAGTGCCAGGTATACTCTCTTTCATCAAGTAGCGTCTCTGAGTACCTTTAGATTGAGAAGGACAATATGACTTTAGGGCCAGGCAGATAATCTTTGCTGCTGACTCAAGCAAATCAGGCATTATACTGTAATTGACACCTGAATAAAAGATCTGAGTTTCAGAGCTCATAGTACTGTTTGGTTATATGTAGGGACAGTGCTTAATATAATTTCACCTATACTTTTTAAAAAACTGACCGATTAAATTAGACATCTGAATGTTTGGAAATATTGGCCCTTTTCATGAATGGCCATTTTGCATGGTTTTTTTCTGTCCATAGAGGATTGTAAAAGGAGTACCCGAATGCTCAAACATCTAGCTAAGTTTCACTAAAGGAGGCTATTCTAGTGCCTCATGAATTCTTCTCTCCTATGTGGAGAATATGCTTTTGTTTACAATAGCTTTACAAATCCTGAAGGTGGCTGGTAAAGAGAAGCATTTATGAAGTGTCAGTGACCAGTAAGTCAGCCAGCATTCGTATGATTGCCAGCCATGTCCATAGTAACAATGCAGGTCTAAGATGAGGCCAGGAAGCCAAGTCTGTGATGCCAGGTCAGGGACAGCAAGGTGCGATGCTGAGCAAAGGCACATTTGCAAGAAAACTCACACAAGGACATAGGGCAAGGGCCTGAGCTAAAATGCAGCAACCAAGCAAAGGGACAGAGACCCCAGATGAACCTCCCACAACACCTTCTCATAGCTTATGTGTTTTCACAGCAGACTGATCCCAGGTAACACAGATATTTAAGAATACTTAAGCAAACTGAACATACTGAAGTTCATGGGCCCTGCTGTGATGCACCCATACATTCTAAGGAATCCTGCAGATGTCATTGCAAGGCGGTCCTCAGTAACCCTTGATCAGTCATTGCAGTTGGGAGAAGTGGCCAAAGACTGGAGGAAGGCAAATATCACTCAAATCTTCAAGAAGGGCAAGGAAAACCCAGGGAACTACTGGTCAAGTAGCCTCACCTTGATCACTTCATCACTCAAAGGTGATGTAGCAGATAACCCTGGGAACCACTTCCAGGCACGTGAAGGACAAGATTTCCAAAAGCTGTCTGGACATATTCCTGGTCAAACTGCTCTGGGTGAGTGTACATGAGCAGGGTTGTTGGACCAGATGGCCTCCTGAGGTCCCTTCCAACCTCAACCCTTCTGTGACTTCATGTCAGCATTTCAGAGCTGACCTGTGGAGAAGAGGAAGACCTTGCAAAGCTTATTGGTGTACTCAGAGCCTTGATAAAAGAGGTAAAGGTCAGGAACAGTATTTTCAGGTGAAATCTGAATATCCTTCAGTATGGGAAAATTATGTTCATAGGGTAGAAAAACACTAAATGTAGGATTACATAGACTAAAATAAACATTTTTTAAATTATCATTTTTAAAATACTGTGTTTCACTTGCTTTTCTGCCAGTCAATGTTGCCTGGTGCTTTGTGGCAGCCAAGTCTATTGCCTTGTCTTTGGCTGCAAACAGGCTGTGAACTCCCATGTTTGGTCTAAGGCAAATATCATGCTAGTCAAAACAGTCAAAAACAATGCAGAATTTTTTTCTCTTTTAATTAATCTCATTTCATGCTTCTCTTTTTATATTAATTTTGCTTAAATAAAGACTAGGGTAGAATTTATTTGGACTACTCCTTCTGGGTAAAACAGGAAATCTGGAAAAGCCAAGCACAGACTGTTCTTAAAGTAGATGGTCTAGACAGAGGACCGCAGCTCTTGTTGACATTTTTGCTTTCCAGACCTTGAAGAATTCTTGCAGAAATTCCACATTTCCCTTGAGAGAAAGTTTGTGCTGAGACATGGGAGTTCAGCCAGTGAGTTCATAGTCAGTGAGTTCAGAGGAGTCATTGCCTTGGGTGTTGGAAACCTTAGACAGCAGCATTGATGTGCTGTTGTTTATCAGAATATATCATCCATGCTGAGGTGGCCCTGAGCATTTTGGAGCACTCACAAGAGGCAATGACCATATATAAAAACTGATACATAAGGGATGAAAACAAATCCAGAACAGAATGATGCCATTTAGATTCCATGCACTGAAATTTCTTATGTTTCATGGCTGTCAGAGGGTCTTTTGGTAACTTCCTATGACATAGTCATAGTAGTAAGGGCCAGTGGTAAGTGATGAAATAAATGGAAGTGCATCAGGTCAATTTCTTTCTTTTATCTGACTTATGGCTTGGAATCTCACGAGAGACACAAATTCAGGAGTTTACTTTTGCGCAATTCTAGTTCCTTGTAATTTATGTATATATTTTATGTTTTAAATTTTGTAAGTCAATGATTTGTTTTAAGTCAGTTCCAACATCTGTTGGAAGATGTTTTAAATAAGATTTCCCACTTAAATTGGTGCAGCAAATCTCACTCCTGGTTGCAGATAAAAATGGACTGCAAGTGAATATGGTGCTTTCCTACAAATATTCCCTTACATAAGCACTTGCAGTGAAGGTGAAATGGAACTAATATTGTGCATAAGTGAATTGGAATTAATACTGTGCATGCTGTAGGACCCTGTTTCTGCAGGGACAGAGTTTAGCAAACAGAAGGTCACTCACTGAGAAAGCAGCTTAAAAGAGTCCCTTTAGTAGACATTCTCTGTAAGTATTGAAGCAAGCAAATATTAATGAACTTTACATTTATTCTTGCATCAGATTTTTTTTAACCTTATATGATACTTTCACAGCTTAATAAAGACTGAATTATGTCTTTCTTATACTATGTGTTGATACATTTGCTGATGGTTATTCCAGTCAATCACACTATCTTTGTTTTCACAAGAGTGTTCAAAGAGAGTAATTACTATTCAGATTTACTAAGAATGAGTTATTATAAGACTGATAGTATCTAGTATGCACAAGTACTTCCCCTGAAATCAATGTTAAGTATAATGGTGGCATAGTTCTTAACATGGATGGTAGCAAGCCAGTTATTACAGCACAACAATTTACATCTAAGTCAACTGAGGCATGTAACTGAGCAAAAGCTGCTAGCCTATAATGTAAAAATTTAAGTGAGTGGTTTACTTTGTGAAGCAGGTTGCTCACCTGATATAATATAACTTGCTGCTACTTGGTAACTTGGTTAACTGTGTTCATCTGTCCACAGAAAAGCATAATTTCTGTAGAAATAAAAAATGTATTGATTGTATTTCAGTCACATTGTATTCTGACATCTTTGCTGAACTAATTTTCAAATGGGAAAAAATTTCAAAGCTATGGAAAGAGGGAAAACACAAATATGGACCTATGACATCTGTCATCTACATTTTGCTTTGTTACCTATCTGCAATTTCATAGTATCACTGCTGTAGTTATAAGGTTTCTGATGGGTTTACTTCTAGAGCTAGTAAAAACAATTTGGATCTCTAAATGCAATGAAGTTGTGTATGACCATTTTTATTAGAAGTGTTTTGCCAAGCGTGGTGAACTTGAGAATATTTCATTAACATTAGGATGTTTCTAACACTTGGAAAACTGTCTGTTTGTAAAGCATTGGCAAGAAAATGCTATAGCAAAGGGAAGAGACACGGACATCTGTAGAAACCTGAAAGGTTAAATAAAAACATGTTTCTTGGTCTCAGAGATATTAAATTTGCATATATTTACAGCAGATATAATGTAAAACTAATAATAGCTTCATAAACTTGTACTTTAGGTCTTTGAAGCAAAAATAAGTTGAGCAGAATAATTAAAACATTAAGACCTACCCTACAAAATCTTACATATTTAAAAACTCTTCTTCATTATGTATTTTATGACATTAAAATATCCTGACTTGTGTTTCAGTTGTAACATTATAATCTCATTGCATTGGAATGTTTATGTTAAGAGTTTATATAACTATTTTAAAAACAGTTTGATAGCTTACATACTTTTTTTTTTTTAAAAAAAGAAGATTTTATATTTTGTTTTTATAAACTACATCTGAGCACAAACCCTACTGGCTGACAGAGCCCATAATAATAATCAAAACCAGTTAATTTGCACAGATCTGCTGTTCAGACTGAACTTACGCATTAGAAATTGTAATTAAGCAGTAATAAGCACACCATAGTCAAGCTGAAGTTAAAAAATAATAATGACTGGTACTTGATTATATCATATGTTTGCTCAGTTATCTCCAGTAACTTTGGGTCAAACCTGAAAATAAAAAACTAAGAGTCTAGGATGAACATGTTCATTCAGTTTCCAAAGCAAGTTGGGACAAAGCCAAAAATTCTCCTCAACCAAATCACCAGATGAATACTTGATATTATACAATACTAGTAAAAAGTGAGTATTCATTGTATGTGCCTGGTATTTCTGTAGAAGTTAATTTCTTCTCTAAGAACCAGATGGAGATGGGACTCCATGAATTCTTAATGTTTCTCACTATCCTTCCAACTGTAATCTTCCCTTGTAAAATGGTATTTGGAGGCTTAAGGTTAATGACACGATAGGCACTGTGAAAACAAAGATCTTGAGGCACATACATCCTGTTCTTACCTATGGGAGGACATAATTCTTACCCTCCAGCTTCCAAGGAGAATAAGCACATGACTACCTAATTTATGCAGCCAAACAGATTCATTGTAAGCCTTTTTTCAGTCATATAGATCAGTTTAGAGTTAGAGAACAAAATATCACTAAAAATATCTCTAAACATTGTAGAAGTCATTAGTAATAATGAAAATTAAGACCTTCTGAATACTGTGTCAAGTGCAAGCAAATCTAGGTCCGGAATACATTTATGTATGCCTTTAGAACTTGACACAGATAAGAAATTCCACAGGTATCCTGGGCTGCATGAGGAGGAATGTTGCCAGCAGGTCAAGGGAGGTGATTCTTCCACTTTACTCAGCACTACTGAGATATATTCAGAGTGCTGGATCCAGTTCTGTGGTCTCCAGTACAACAGAAACACGAGCGTCCTGGAGTGAGTCCATCCAAGGTCCACAAAGATGATGAAGAAACTGGAGCATCCCTCCTGTGAGGCTGAGGGAGCCAAGACTGTTCAGCCCGGAGAAGAGAAGGCTCAGGGGGATTTTACCAATGAATATAAATTCCTCATGTTAGGTGTAAAGAAGATGGAACTAGACTCTTCTCAGTGGTGCCCGGTGACAGGACAAGAGGCAACGGGCACAAACTGAAACACAGGAGGTTCTGTCTGAACATGAGGAAACATTTTTCCTGTGTGGGTGACCAATCACTGGAACAGGTTGCCCAGAGAGGTTGTGGAGTCTCCACAGTAGGTTATCCTGCTCTGAGAAAAGGTGTTGGACTATATGTTCTCCAAATCCTGAATCATTATGTGATTTTCCAGCTGTTTCTAATTAAATATCTCAATATTGACTTACATTTATGAACCTATAAAGCCACATTCAAAATATTTAGATATAAGGTAAGACAGGTTTAGACTCACAAAATTTCATTTTTTATGATATTAATACAAAATATCAGTTTTTTTAAAGCTAGTGAGTTTGATCAGCTTTTATTTTTAGGTTTCTTGTCCTCCATTTCTGTGCTATTTTATTGATTAATGAAACAAAGGAAGAATAAGACAAGAAACTTGCATGTCCCTGCTTTGGCCACAAGAATCTTATTTAGAATTAATTAGGCTAGACATATCAGTTACACATCTTTAAAATAGACATTTAAAACTTAAATGAAATTTTATTTTAAATGTGTGAGATACCATTATCAACTTGTTTATTTATTTAACCTTTGCAGAGTTTATAACCATTCTAGTTTTTCTGTATTGTTTAAATTGTTGTACTGTTGTGGTAAATAGGCACTAAAAATAAGTTCTCTGGCACTCCTACTTTAAAAAATATATTTCTACATACAGTAAATAACCACAACTTGGGTAGAAAAAGATGGATGTTATTGTCTCTGGGACCACAATTTGATTGTTCTATAAAAGTAAGCAAATGTCTCATATCAAATATATCAGCTACTCTTTTTTATTATAATTATTTTGAGCAGATTCCCATGAGGCATGGTTCTTAGTAGTACAATTCCTTCATTAATGAATAGGAGGAAGGTGTTAATAAATATATTACTAAGTCAAATATATTTGTATTTCCTTCCTTTTCTCTCTCTTTTTCATTCTTTCTTTCCTTCTTTCATTCTTTGTTTCTCTTTCATTTTTCTTTCACGAAAAATCAAAGAAAGAGTGAATTCCCAAAGCATATTACCTGGCAGTCACAAGTTCAACTAAAACAAAAAAAAGATTTCATTTTTTTCTCATTTCTTCCTTTCAGGTCTAACCACTCCAGGGGCTGTATTTTCCCCCTGCAGTGATAAACTCTCTTCACTTTTACGTTGAGCTCTCTATCATCCTGCAGGATAGAATAGGGTCCCAGGAAGTCATAGGCAAAAGAACAAGAAAGGAGGTGGTGGCATCTGAGTAAGATTTAATCACACTGTTTGACCTTGCATTTCTTTAAAAAAAAGAAATGGTAGGAGGAACAAAGAACTATCCCAGAGGCTCCCCCACGCAAACCCAAAAGCACTCTGTCCTGTGTTACAAAAGATTCAGTGCAGAAACAACTCAGTTGAATATAATCAGCTGATGGAATATACTTCTTTGGCAACACAGAAGCTCTTAGAATAACTCATATGACTCACCTCCAGGTTTTTCTTTTCATTTAAGCAGCTTGAATTTGGACTTTCCTTGTGAGTTGGATCCTTACAGTGTCTAGACAAATTTCATCAAGCAAACTGAAAGAAAAGTACTAGCTTGCATGTCACCTTCTGTCAAGAAATGGCAAGGACTTTAATTTCACCATGATGTCAACTTTTCTTAGCTCATTTCTGATCAATGTTCAGGGCTATGACAAATGCCTTCTCAAAGTCCGGAAATAAATATAGAACCAAAATTTAACCTTTTCTCTGAACATTTAAGAGATTTGGGAGAGTTATTTGAAAATGAAATAACAACTTTGTGTTTTCTTTTTCACTTCCTCTAAAACTTGTAGGAGGTTTGGCACTAAAGAGACCATTGCAATGGCCAAATTCTAAATCTGTCACTGGGTCTGAGTTTCCGTATGTGATTAACTTTCCAAACCCACTGGAAAAGAAGCACACAGAGAGATCAGAAGGATCTAATATTTTTCTCTATCCTCACTCATTTGACCTAATCACATTTTAAATTCCAAAACTGAGGATAACACATATTTTGTACTATCTAAGAAACTGTGGCATGCCAGAATGTGCAACCATAATCATGTGTAGCTGTTGGGTGATATTAGCACCATAACAGTAATAATAAGATGACAATATTCTAGCATTGTCATGTTTTTCTTTCACAGACAAAGAAATCTTGACCAGGTAGAGCTGGAAGACATTTGAGCTTTGACTGGTATCTATACATTTCTCCTGCTAATTACACTATTGATATGATGACTATACAGTAGGCCTAACATAACTAAGATGTAACAGATGAATCTGCAAAACACCAGCACTCTGTGCAGGGCTACTGAGCTTAGCTCATACATTCCACAGGTGGTCAAAGAAGATATAGGAAATGTGATATGTTCAGAATATGTCAGATTCCCAGTATATACACTACAGAGTGCATATGGACCAATTTGTGTCTGTGGAATCCCTGTCTTCACATTAAATGAACACATACAGTCTTAAGTTTACTCTATGATAGAAACCAAAAGTTTCATTTTCAGGATAGGGATAAATGCAGAGGAAAGGGTGGTTTTCTATTAGATTAATTTCCTTCTTCACATCCTGAAGCCAGTAGGTCAAAAACACAACTCTCCGAGCTGGCCACTTTAGTTCTGCATGCAAAGCAGTTTCAGGATATGTTTAAACAGAAAATAATTTGCAAGCAGCAGAGTGTTGTTGAGACAGAAGAACTAGCGAAGTCAGATAAAGACTCCTTCAACAGTGTAGAGAGCATTTGTCAGTAAAGCAAAGATCTAGCACCAAGCATGATCTTCTCAAATATTTCTTTGAAAGTTTAGACGCATTCAGTTTTGTTTGCCTGCACGTTTATAAGAAAGACGTATGATAAAAAACTTGCTGAACGTTCGTAGCGAGCAGAGACAAACACACTGTTACTGAATTCACACCTGCAACCTGAAAGCTAATCCAGGAAAAGAGGTTTTTTCAGGGCAAAACCTGGTTTCTTTGAAGTGAAATGTATTTTCAGTGTGAATCACTAAAGCAGGACAAGAATCATACCTATTTATTTACACTGCCTATAGATAGAGGAATAAGAATGTTTCCTAGTAGCACCACAGCATAAAAACTACTGTGGTCATACAAACCAGAAGGAGCTTAATCTCACCTGCACCTCACTACAAAATTTAAAAGTAAGTGTGAATTCAGCAGACAAGGATTTTCTAAGAAGGGCATTCCACTCTGTGCTATTGTCTCTTCCAACAGACACTGAGTATTGTTTTCCAGATAGACCTGCCCTGCTGCTAAATCACACAAACACCAGGTGGCCCCAATTCATTTATGTGGTAAAGAAAAAGGTGTACAGTGGTTTCTAATTGTGCTATTATCTTCTTTCAGATCGGAATTGGGTATTTCCTAAGTTTATGTGTGGTTGGTAGCAGATCAGAAAATGAACATGACACTCAGCCTTCTGTATGAATGATTTGGGGTCCCATAGTTGTCCTTGAGAAACAAATGAAAATTAAATGTTAAATATACTCTCTGTGGCTCCTACTAAGGCAACAGCTAATGTTGCCACTGTTGACAGTGTAGCTGAGTGATCATTTTGAGGTACTGAAATAAGCATTCCTGAGTTCTTGTGGCAAGCAACACAAAGCCAGGTTGCTCTCTTTCAGAACTTATTTATTCATTTCACCAAAAGCTTCCATCAAAGTTGAGAAAGAAAAAGGAAGCCATTACAAGGGCAACCTGATGAATAAAGAAATTTGAAAGTTTAATTACATTTACAGCACTTAGGAATAATTTGTGACCAACCTAATCATTTTAGCAAAAAAACATGCAATACTAGAGTAAATGCGTAAAAACTTTGCATTACTACATCATAGGAGAGGAAAAATATGTTTTCTCTTCCTGTCTGTTGTGCTAAATTTCAGGGCTCAATGTCACATCCTTTCATATGCCTGAATGTATTTTTGTTTGGTTTGCCACTTGCTTTTTGCACATTCAGAAAAATTTTTGTTTCATTTTTGGTGAAAGAGTAAGAATACCATGGTGACAAGAATCCTTATTAAACCCAAGATAGACAGACAGGAACAAAAGGGCCAAATTTTTTCTTCAATAGTAGTGAGAGAACAGAGTAGCTCTGTCCAAAGTCTAATTAACTCCCTGACAAATGCTGTTTAGAGACAATGTTCTTTAGATACTTACCTACTATACTATAGCTTCTATACCTAGCTTATACTTGGGGACTGGAAAAAATACAGCAAAGGCCCTTGAACTATCTTGCTGTCATCAGTCCTTTATTAAAACTAAGCATCTAATTGTGTTCTGTCTGAAAATAGTAGATCTAGGTGGGAAAAAGGACTCCCTCCATTTGGCATTCTGTATTATAAGCATGAAATAAAAAAATTTAAGATGCAGAAGTACACTGTTTTGCCTGCCCAAATCCCAGATCTGCACTGAAAACACTAAAGAGAGTGCATCAGGCTCCTATGTTATTTGTTAGCTTCAGATCACAGTAGTGAATATAGAGATGCTTTCTATAAATACCTAGCTTATGCTTTCTATTGAGGTACATTTGCTTGCAAATCTAACATCATGTCATTTAATTATAAGAAGCAGGTTAATAAGTGTGAAGATATTTCACAGCCCTAATCAAGAATTATCCTTTTAAATCACTATTATGTATTGAGAACTATGCTCAGCAAACAATACCAGGCAAAAACATCTAAAAGATAATTAGAACTGTGCAGACTATAGCATGCCTATTTTGGATGATGACATTATGTCAAAGATGCCCAAAACCAGCTAGAAAATTACATTGGGTTTTTTGCACAGATTACTGCATTTCCTTTTATGCTGAGTAAAATATAGCCTTCTTTATAATACTTAATTGTTTTTATAAGAGCTTTTGAACTTTACCTATACAGAGACTTCGATGATCTTTGTGTTCCTGTTATTAACAGTTACACAGTTCATCATAAAGTGAAATGTCTCATGCTACTAACAGAAGAAAATAATAGACATACAAAACTCATTCACCACAATACTGTGTTTTTTATTCAGTGCTGCACATAAGCATAATCACATTTGTAATAGATTTTTGCCAAGTATTCCAAGTTTATTTTCAGAATTATGTAATGAATCAATTAAAATAAAATAATAAATCCAATTCAAACGTAATATTGGGCAGTTATGAAGCAGATTTTCTGCTTTGAAAAAGTAACAGAAAAGGAGGAAAAAATCATATGCTAGTTTAGAAGTACCATATATTCCAAGTACTTTATGTAATGCTTTTTTTTTTTTTTTTTATGTAGTGTAATTTGGTGGTATGGATTAGTTTACCTCCAAAACTTTCTCTTTTTCTCTTGGACACATACAATTTTCCCTGATCACCTGTCATGGCCACTATCCTTCTAATCCAACTGAGAAGGAATGGTTGAAGCTCTCTAGGGAGACCATGGGTTTCACCCTTTCATCTGTCAAGAGAGTACAACTGATTGGTAGAATTCACATCTTCTCTCTAGGGCTAAGCATTCTTTCTTGGATTCAACAGTCCTCTTCCGACTTGGCCTGGTGTGGATTGAGCCTTGAATTACACTTTTATTTCTGAGGTTTGGGTTTTTTTGTGGGCTTTGGGTTTTTCTTCCCAAGAAATAAAGGTCAAAGATATCTAGAAAGCTTAGTTGTTGACAGGAACCTGGTTTGATACAATTTACAGTATGTTGCATTTTCTCAGCCGGTCTTAAATAATCTTTGTATTTAACATGAATTTGCAATATCATGCTTGCCTTATATTTAAAAAGAAAGGAAGGGAAGAAAAATTTTATTTTCAAACAGCTTTTGGATAAGAAATCTTGCAAGTTCAGAAGACAAACAGTAAACTAATAACAAAGAACTATTAAGGGACAAAAAACGAGTGAATAGATAAATTGCTTCTCTGATGAATGTATAAATAAATGAGCCTTTCAGCCAATATATTAATTATAGTTTTTAGCTATTATACTCCATGATATGATATTTTTTCTCATATATTTATCCCAACTCAAAAAACTTGAAGGGAAATACACTGATATGACCCTTGGAAAATAATGGGTTGAAAGTCTGCCCTGATCTTGGGCCTCAAAAGACTGTTCATAAAACTCTTTCTGAATTTTCTGAAATTTAAAAAAGACATAAAAATCTTTCAGTTTAGAATAATGTTTCTGTTTCAGTGAGAATTATGGCCAGCAAAAATTTTGTGGAAATGTTATGGAGGCAGGCAAATTAAACAGAATTTTAAAGGAAATTACTGCTCTCAAGAAGATCTTATTTCTAGTAGGTCAGATAGCGAACATCTCAAATGTTAGTGTTCACTAACGCAATGTTTATACGATGGTGAAGGTCTGTATAATGCATGCCTTGACAATAATTAGATGCTTAGTAGGCTAATTATTTTGTGAATAAAATAAAAAAAAATCAAGTAATTAAACAACAGGCAAAGAATATGTTAAGACTTGCACTAATAATTGTTGAAGTTCTGATTTAGCACGGCACATTATGCATTAATAATGTAATGCTGTATGCCAGTAAACAGAGGAATGTATAAAAATATTTATGTATATAGGACTACTATACTAAAACTTTTGCTTTCCTGGTAGTATAGGATGGTTTATTTTTTAAATATTTTCATTTTATGTAAATGAAGGAGGCAGAAATTAAAAGCAAGAAATTTGAGTCAGGTTCATTTAAAAAGAAAAGGTTCTCACAGAAATTGCCATAAGACTTTGCGTCATATAATGCAGCTCTTTCTCTGTAGAATGCCACAGGAAAAACCTCAAGGTTATTAGTATCTAACATATTTATTACTTTCTAAATAAGAATATTAGTATACATTATACATGATTTGTGCAGTCTTGGGGACTGACAACACATATTCTACTGTCGAAAACACTTTGCTGTTCACACAGAATGTATATTTTTCAAGACAGTTCACCAACGTACAAAGAATTGCTTATCTGGCATAAGGAATTATGTCGGGTAAGACTAAGAGAAATGAGAGGAGAAAGAAAAGTGAAACCTTGGAAACTAGGGAAGGTAGAAGAGAAAGGCACCCAAAACACTGAAAAAACAATATTTTTCTGAAAATGAACCCTGTAGTCTGAAAGGTTCCTGCTAAATCCAACTGGACTACTTACAAGTTAAGAATTAGTTAAAAGCTTAAGAGCTTCTGTAGGTCAAAATAAAGACTTCATCAAGTTGTAACATTGAGCCACAGGTAATCGAGTGGTTCCCTGGAAATATTACTAATTCCCCTGAGACTATATATACCCATTTATTCACATCCACATGCATACACAACATGTAATGCTAACCCTTCTTCTATTTCTCTTATAGAGATCTTATTTGTTGCAAAACAGGAAAGAGAACAAGGAAGAAAATGGAAAGGAGCAACCTTGAAATTCTATCAAATCATATTTGGACTCCCAGCAGGAAGGTCTTAAACACTAATCCTGCAGGATGAGTTTCTATGTCAGATTAAACCACCTCAAATTTAGGTAGTTTATTCTCAGGTTAAGTCTAAATTAAACAGACTTTGAAAAGTTAATGTGCATTTCATAAAGCCCTGGTTTGAGAAACACAATTTAAAAAAAGTAGACAAAACAGCAGACATAGACAATTTTCCTACATGGTTCAGAAAATGTTCTGCAGCATTTCATTTGCAAGTTAGTATTTAATCTGTAATATATCTCTAAATATTTAAAAAAAATCAGTCTTTCAATGGTTTGGATAGTAAGATATAAGAACATAAATCAGGCAGAAAATGTCCAGCTGAAGACCAAGTTTTGATTTATATTTTGTGCCTGAAATTAACCACAAATTGTTGGTGAGGAAGAAATATTTAGATATTCTGATATCTTTAATGATGTCCTCTCAACTGCCAACTGTATGAGTCACAGGGATGTCCACATCCTTGGGTTTAACAGTTTTTACTTCCATTACTTAGTTTAATTATCTTATCTACTTCTTGGGAGCTATGACTTAATCAATAAGTACAAGAGCTGAACTCTGTATTAGGAAAAATAAGTAAGCACATAAATAAATATGTATTCTCACTGTTTTACACCAGCTGTCTGATAGTTTCATAGAAAAGCCCCCTCATCTTCAATCTGTGAGAAAGAGAAAATGATCATTATCTCTTCACATTCTCAAAAATCTTTTACTTTAAAGTCCTCTATTACATTTATGCTTTGATAAGGGACAGTCTCAGTATTTTTAGCTAGTGCAAGTACACCTCACCTGCCAAATACAAGTGCGCAACAACAACATCAAAGAACTGAAAAGGATGAAGGACATGTTTTTCCTTTTGTAATTTCTCTCAGTACACTTTACTTATCCAAGTTTCCACTGTTGTTTTCTTATTACAGTTTTAATCCCCTTTTTCTAAGTAAACTAGAATTACCAGTCTGTAGTTTTACAGATTACTTCATGAACCCTTGTTGAATTAGGTATCTCAATCCTAAAAAGTTTCCTGATGAACTATGAGGAATTTGTATGATCTTTCCCCCTTTTTCAAATCAGTTAAAGTCTGAGGGAAATCTGGAACTTGAGCCTCCTGTTCCCACTGTTACACTACTTCAGATACTTGAATATCAATTTGTTTTATCACTTGCCGTTTAACTTTGGTTTGAGCTGATCTCTGATCTTGAGGCATTGCTAAGCCTAGCACCAACAAACACTAGTCAGGTGATTTATGTTTCATTGTCCAAATTTATCTTGGAACCCAATAATCTGCATCCAAATTATTTAACTGTCCCACTTTCAAAGATCTTCAGGTACCTAACTCCTTGATTTTAATGTGAATTAGTATCCTCCTAATACCTTTTAAAATGTCACCAGTGTGATTTTAAGTGCCTAATTTAAACATAATATGAAACACTACCTTGAAAAAATACAGCACAGGTAGAAACCAGAAGGAACGTCTATAGAAATAAAAGCAGACATTCAGATGGATCCTGGGGCAATGGAAATAATATTTTACCTTGCAAGGAAGTTTTGTTGGAGCCCAAAACACCATGAAATTTTCTTGACTGAGAGCACAAGAGAAGGAAGGGACCTGTTTTTAAAAGACATAGTTGAAAAGGGGGAGATTTGTTATAAAATTTTCTATTATAATCTCTCACCCAATAATTATGATTTTTTTTCTTTACAAAGCTACATAGCATTTTAAGGAAACCTAGTTTCTGTTACTTTTCACCTGATCACTTTACAGAAAAGATGGGTAAATCCTACCTCAGGACAGGTGGGGTTCTGTAACATGCATCACACTCGTTAAGAAATTTAATTACAGGATATTTTTGAAAAAGCGACTAACAGCTAACCATATGGTATCGAATCTGGTGTTGGCATTGACAGGTTTGTTAAGAGTGGTATTACATGTCAGACACACTCATTCCATTTAGTGACAGCTGGAAAACTAGGTAAAATACCATATGATATTGAGTTAATTCAGTAAAAATAGCAGTTATTGCAAACCATTGTTTCTAAAATTCTATGTGTAGCATGTATTATTACAATGCTTTTAAAGTTGCTTTGATCTTTGCATAATAAGTATTGTGCAGTCATTTTCATTTCTGGAAAAAAGTACTATTTTTGAAGATGATAGTGTCTTTGATTTAAGGATACTTTATTTCTGTAAAGAACAGACTGAATATTGTCAGGAGCGTACTGTTGTTTGCAGCTTTGTTATTATTCATTCTCTGAAGCTACTTTAATATGCTTTGCTAATTGATTGGTTTGCTGGAAAAGTGCATGCTTTGAAATTTGAGCTCATTTTGGCACTCTTCTTTTGCAAGATATGAAATAAAGCAAATTCAAAAGTGACAATAAATTGTGAAAAGCCAATTTAAAAAAAATCTTTCAGCCATATTTGCAAATGCTCACAGTTGTGGCAACACTCTACTGAATGACAGAGTGAAAGAAAAATGTAGATATTGAACCTAGGGAAAAATCTATAAACACTGACAAATCTGATGTGATGTTAAGAAAATAATTTAGAAGAGCTAAGTTGCTCATAATAACCTTCTACTCTTCCAGTAGAAATCTGGTAATATAGAGGTACATCTCCACTACAGTCAAAGTGAAACAAGACAAATTAGCACACACAGAGTTCTGTGCTTGCAATTAGAATGCAGCTAATAAGCTAGCTACACCACACACAAATATTTTCTGTAGATATACGCTTACAGGGTTATCTTTAAGTGAAGAAACATCTATTATTGGTGAGGCACTAATTCCCTTGTGACATATAAGGGTACAAATTTAGAGCCATTCTATTTTATTCTGGGCTATTCTAGGTCTGTATGGACACAGCAATTGCCCTTGCTGTATGGAATTCTTTCACAGCAAATCAGAAAAATCAGTTTTATATAGCTAGTGCCAGTTAGGTAGGATGGAGAAAATTTAGCATATGGCAAGATAGATGATAAATGGAAAGGACAACTGACAGGGACTGAGAAATTTAGAACTGCTCTAGTTCAGAGAAGACACTGAGAAATGACAGAAACATGTTTACTGTTTAAGGTGTGTATAAACAGAATAAAGGTTATTTTATTCTGAAATACTAGCAATTTTCAGGTGGCAGGAATGAGTTTTAGACTTAAACTCTTCTCCTACCAGTATTTCCAGACATGATGGTATCTCAGCTCAGTTCATGCCCAAATATGATTTATTGTTTAATTCAGTGGTCAGTTGTAGGATGAGTTGTGTCCAAGGATTATTTCAGATTGGAGGCAAATAGTTGCTAAAAACCAAAAATACACTATACCTATGACCTACTGGAGTGTTAATAGCTTAAATTTAACCAAAACTACAAAAGCAAGTTTGAAGTAATGCACAGTTGAAAGAACTTGGAAAAACCTGCCTCCAGCAAATGGAATCTGGGAGAGGAAAGTAGAGAACATAACCCAGAAGTAGAAGGATAAGCACTAGGATCCACATGTGTGAAGATACTTTGCACGAACATGATATGAGAAGGGATGCACAGGGAAAGGTATCAGAAAGGTTTGTTAGAAGGATTATGAAAGGCAAATGGCAGGTCCCAAGAGTCAAAATGTTTAATGACTGTAGTGTATTCTGACACTAGACAGACAAGTGAGTCGAAGGTAACAAATTCAAGCACTGTGAAAATTATGCACCATGTATAATTGTCGATTATGGACATTAATGACAGAAAAGGGAATAGTGAAGATCTATATTGTTCCCTTTCAGGTTTGAGGAAAATACTAATTAAAGATCAAACTAAGAATAACAGATATATAAATATGCATAGAAATTGTGAGGGAAGGAAAAGGGGAAGAAGGAGTAAGAAAAGAAGTGACAGATAAAGAACTGATTTGTCAAGTTTCTACAGACTCGGTGATGAAGGTGAGAAAGGTTATTTTTTCACAGTTATTCTTAATAAGTATAGATTTTTATGGAAATAAATGTGTAGGTGAGAAGCTAGAAGTGAATACAACAGAGGAGGCAAAAGCAGTATGGATAGGTTATGGTGAGTAGGAGTTCGTAAGCAGACTGGAGGAGGAAAAGTAAAGTTAAAGGATTTTAGGTAGTAAAAGCTGCCTGACATTTCTGTCTTAATAATTAAACAAAACTCCAGACTGAAACATCTGGACAAAGAAGACAACAACTGTGTCAAGAAACAGAGCAAGAAAGTCTAAGAACTCTGGAAGCCTACCAGAATTTTATGTTAGATGACAGCGAATATTTTCTGTGCCCATGAAAAATGACAGCTCTGGCCTGTGGCTCAGTAGCTGGTTATCTAGCTACGAATTCAATGCATGGATCAAAACCTGACATAATACAGCAATAACACATATTAAATGAAGACACCATAAGTACATCTGACAATTAGGAATGAGGGCTGATGATAGTTACACTGCAATAACCCAGTTTAACAAATTAACATAACAAAGTCACTTTAAGTGAGCACTGAATTACACACGTAGCAGAAAGGAGCAACAAACACTCAGATAAGGCAAGAGATTTTTTTGTAAATTTAGGTTTGAAACCACATTTACATATCAACACATAAGGAATATAACTGTTCTTACGGCTCAGACCATCTTTAGATTGTTTTGCCTGATATCTCATTCAACCATATAGGCATTCGACTACAAAATCAAAATCACAGTTGATGCAGGGGTTAAAATTATATGGAACTAGCAAGCATTTCTTCCCTCAGACACAGTATTAGTACAGATAACGGTGGAAAAACTTAATCAGAAATTAAAACACCTCAGCTCTCACTGAAGTGGTACCCTCAATCCACATACCTCCTCTTCACAAGAGACACAGGGAATCTACTTCTGTAACCAGATGTCTTTCTCAGACCATTTGCTAACAGTAGAGATTATTTTCTTCCTCTCACAATGAGTGTAGGAAACAGTGAGGATGACAAGAAAGACAAAAGCAACTCTTACTAGTGGGTGGATTGAGACATGTTGTTATATGGAGTTATAATAACTGTAGGTTGTGGGGGTTTTTTCATTTGCGGTAGGCTTTGAAGTACAAATTAAATTATTAGCTGCGAAAAAAAGCTCTAGTAGACAAAATCCTTTACATTTTCTGAGTTATGTTAGAGTTTGTTGCTTCAGTGCATACCAGGAGTTTTAAGCAGGTATCTTATCTCTCTTTCTCTGCAATACCATAATATAGAAGTTTCTCCTTCCTGTTACATACTAAATATCGAAATTTTTTTCACAAGTCAAGATTGATTTTTGTTTTATATACCTTTTCAGTTCTTTTCAAGAAGGCTTACAGATATTAAAACTATGTATTAAAAATTTTTGCCTGAATCAGGATTAGTGCAGCTTAGGTAGCTGTTTTTTTTGTTTTGTCTAGCCAGATGTGTTTGTCAATTATTAAATAAAATCACAGATTCTCAGAAAAGGGGTAGCCTTTTCATCCAGCAACGTTTCTACTTGACTTCAAATACCCATCTGCTTAAAGCTGCAACAATATTTTAATTGCACTTTCACCAAACTCTGGGAAAAAAAAGCATTGCTAAATCTCACCTATTGACTTTGAAATTGACCCAACAGAGAAAGAATTAAATAGGGGAAATAATTGAGCTTATTTTTCTATTTTGAGTGTGGAGAGCTCATTCTTTTCTTTCTTTCTATGGACACAAAGTTAGCCATAATAGGAAAACTTTTCAATCTTTGAAAGGCAAAAAGTGTTGCAGATGTTCACTCAAAAATAACATATACATTCAAAAGACCTTAATTAAAATCTTGAGAAATCTAGAGAGGCAGCCAGATTAATTTAGATTATTCTCATGCACAGGGATAGATAATTAAATAGATATAGTTCTAGTGTGTCTCCCTGTTCAAAAGGTCCAACTACCAGTGGGTCTGGATACATCTTATTATCTGACATTTTGTCATGGTTTTAGCCGGGATAGAGTTAATTTTCGTCACTGTAGCTGGTATAGTGCTGTGTTTTGGACTTAGTATGAGAATAATGTTGATAACACACTGATGTTTTAGTTGTTGCTAGGTAGTGCTTACACTAGTCAAGGACTTTTCCAGCTTCCCATGTTCTGCGAGGCACACAAGAAGATGGGAGGGGAGGGGGCACATCCAAGAGAGCTGATCCAAACTGGCCAAAGGGATATTCCATATCATATGATGTCATGCCCAGTATATTAAGTGGGAGCAGTTGTCCGGGGGGGGGCAGTGGTCACAGTGGTGAGCAGTTGCATCACTTGTTGTTTGGGTTTTTTTTTCCCTCCTCCCAGGGTTTTACCTCTCTCTTTCTCTCTCATTATTTTCCTTTTCTTTATATTATTATTATTATTATTATTACTATTACTGGTTTATTTTAATTATTAAACTGTTTGTATCTCAACCCATGAGTTTTCTTACTTTGGCCCTTCTGAATCTCTCCCCGCTCCCACAGGGGTGGGGGGAGTGAGCGAGCGGCTCTGTGCTTAGTTGCTGACTGGGGTTAAACCACGACACATCTCCAGGATGCCATGCACTTAGAAACTAGGATGTATGCTGTCTTTCAAAGTGCCAGCACTAAAGAGAGTGACTGTGGCAGAGACTGCAGAAGCAGCATCCATTTACAATTCATAGATAGATCACCATCTGCACCACTCCCACCTTTTTTTTTTTTTCTTTCAGATAAAGAGTGGAAGGAATAATAGATGCTGAAGCATTTCAGCAACGTTAAATGTTATGGTATTTTTCTTCTTTTCTCCTCCTCCCATTAAATTAGCAACTGCTAATATTTAAAACCAATTTACAGATCCATCTGCTTAACAAATGGAGCATTTACATCCCTGCAACTGCCTTTCAGGCAGGGGAATAACTTATGCATAATAAAGTCAATAGGTTTCCTCCATGTTTCCTGTCAATGCCAAGGGAAACAAATGGAGAGTAGGAGGAATTGAAAAAAAAAAAAACAAACCAAAACCAACAACTTGGAATTTAAAGCATAAAACTCTTGCCTGTATTGGCCAGTCTGTCATTTTGGCCCCACAATCAAAAAACAGCTTCCTTCAAGTTCTGCTGAAGTCTGTCAGAAAGATTTTGTGTCACCAGATCTACTGACTTCAGCAAAACAACTTTTACTAAATTCCTGAGTTTCTGCATTGTAAAACTTCTATTGTCTTTAGCCTCATGGATAATAAATCCGAAAAAGAGACCTCTCTGCTCATCGAATCTATAAGGCAGATGGCAATAATTTCCATTGATGTTGACGTTCAGATGATTTTAATATTGCTAGTGACAGAGAATGTGCTTGGTCTTCCATGATTTATAGTCATTAAGCCCCTTCTTTAAGTCAAAAATGAAGTCTGTGGAAGAGCTGGAAAATAGAGATATTCTAGCTGTATTAACAACGCTCCTGCGGCATATTCTCAGCTGTGGAAATTCAGCAGTGCTCCCTTGACATCCAAAATTTCCTCAAAGAAGACCAACAGAGAATTTTCTGCGTATAGTTCAAAATGTTAAGACCTGTCCTGACTGTACTGCAGAGTGGACAGGTGAGTAGGAAATGCACCTTAAAACCAAGGTTACGGTGTCTTCAGCTAACATAGAAGTTCAGCTTAATGAAATGTAAAACATACACCCCAAAATTGCCTCAAAGCCTAATAACTGACAGCTTACAAATAAACAGAGATTATTCTGTCTAGCTGGCTGTAAACAAAAGGATTCATTCAGTCTATAGCTTTGGTTTAATAAAACATATGAAACAGTTTCATTTAATTACACTGAACGTACAGGATAATTCATAATTACCAGTTAGATAAAAATTATCTATGTCTTCCCAAAATATTTATTAATAAATTTAGGTATTATCCTTCTCCTGCTGATTAATTACAAACTGTTTTACAGCACCTGGGAAACACTTCTTTTGGGAAGGAATTGGAGAAAGGACTTCACATGCTGTGTGCCAAAAAGCTGTTCTTCAAAATTTAAGTGCTTTTACTGTCTCAGTAATTACAGTCAATCACTGTTTCCACAAGCTTCCCAAGTTTTAATCAGAAAAATATGCTCTTAACATATTTAAACAATATTTACAGCATGCTTTCTCCAGCTGGGTCATAGGTCTTTTAAGAAGAGTCCAAATCCAGTAAATTCAAGTTCAGGTAATGTTGCTCGTGGAAAGCATATATCCAGAGTGAGAGCCACTTAAAGATGCAATTCCAGTATGAATCCCCCTTAGGTGTTACAGCTCCATGTGTTCACACAGGCATACATTAAAGATAGGGCTTTGTCCTGCACTAAGAACCATGCAAGGAGAGCATTGCTTCATGGTAGAAATCAATAGAACACTGAATGGAAGTCTGCTTATAGAAGTGTCAAGATTTGTGTCATACAAGCCAAGCTGATTTGCCTAAATATACACAGATGAAAAGCCTCACTGGTTTCAATGATTTGATCAAATTACTAGAAGAACAACCACTTCCAAAACTGTAATTTAGGTATCTAGTAGCATGGATTTTAAACACATATTTATATGAGTTATATAAAGCACCTTTTTTCGCTAAATATCTGCCAAATATGTATGTCATGCCAGCTGTTTATCACTAGTTTCTCTCATCTGACTAGTTACAGGCAAGCAGTGCTATGTTTCATTTCCCAGACAGAGGATCAAGAAAGGGGATATCACTGTCACTTTTATTCCAGCTATGAGAAGACAGAATGTTGTGGTGTTTCTCCTGACTGACAGATGAGTGAAGAGGTTGACCAACTGTGTCCTATGGTTCAAGTTATTTCCTTCAGAGAATATCAGAATAAAATTGAAAAATAAGTTCTTGCTATAGAGCTGGCATAAAATAATTCAAAAATCCTATAAAATAGCTGTCATTCCTTCTTAAAATTGGAAAGCCAAGCATCCTTCTATGACACAGGCTGGTTCTCAGACTACCTGAAATTCCTACTTGTTCCTGCTGCCACTCTTCTACTTAATTCAAACATGTTTGTACTTGTTCTTCCTCACAGAAACTTCCCTCATCTTGAAAGAAGAGCCTTCCTTTATGTTATTTTCAGTTCCTATCAGAATTTCTTCTGTATGAAGCTGAAAGGTAATAACAATGAAATGAAAGATAAAAAATATTAAGATTAGTGAGTTAAAATGCAAAAGCAAATATCTGTGTTAGCTCTTGAAAAGACAATGTTTTTGTAAAATTAATTGCTTATTGTCTTTTTTTTCCCCCGAGGTTTAAACTTGCTGAAAGCTGAAGCTTTTTCACGTTTCAAAAAAATATTTTCTTTTAGATGGAAAGAAAGAAAAGTCAGCACTCCACAGCCAAAAAAAAAAAAAAAAAGGAAGTGATTACTTGCATCTGGGAAAGAAAAGGAACATTCTGTCGGAGTGTGCCTGATCAATTTCTGAATGAAACTTGATCTTTGTGGGAAAAAAAAAAGAAAAGAGTTCAGTTAATTGGGAACACATGAATGCTGCTGAGTCTTTTGCAACTGCCTGGTATTCGTTAATGCAACCTGCCTTTATGCAATATAAGAAACAGGATAGGGATATGACAGTCACTTTCAGCTGTAACACAGCTGCCCTGCAGTACACCCTCCTCAGAAGGAAGTAGTGGGCGCTGTTCACAAAGGGTTTGGCAGGTGTGTGGAAGATGTTCAAGGAATCCTTTTCTGTCCTGGACTAGTTGCAATTAATGTTTCTCTTCCTGGTACTGGGGTGTATCATAAAGAAAAATACCCACCTCCGAAAATATATCATTTAGAATTCAGGGAATAATCTAGTACCTATTTCAATCCTTTGCTTACTCCAAATTAAGGCAAATACAAAAAATCTTTTTGGGCCAGTATTTTGTCAAAAGGACCTAGAAGAACAGCAGAGGGGAAGCTGGCTGTTAGTTCTGTCCTGGCTGTTGTGCTCTGGGTCAGGTGCAATCACCTGGGTGCAGGTGAGGAGGTGATGCCTTCCTGAAAACAACTGAAATTTCACACTGGGAGAAACTTCTGCTGTGCAGTGTAGGGATTGTAAAGAAGGTGTTTCACATTGAAATCCAGCTGTTGGTTGCTGCTTAAAAGATTAGTCTCTTTGCCTCCAGCTGCATGTTCCCACCCTTTCTGTGTCTGTTCTAGCAATCATGAGCTAAACTGAAGTAGGTGCAAGACAAGCACTAAAGTCAATGCAAAGGGAAAAAGGGGATACTGTATCAGAACAGGAAGAAAGTGGAAAAACAAAAGAACCCTTCCTAGTGAGAACTGACAGCTAAACCAGATTAAGTATAATGAGAAAAAACAGTCTGAGATTCACAGCAAGGAGGTAGCCTATGGGAGAAATGCTGGTTGAGGTATTTCTGAGTCAAGTAGAGGGAAGAAAAAAGCAACACATCAAAGATAACAGAAAGAGGGACCTATTTTTATAGACAACTGGAAGACAGAATAGTGTTCCTGCAATCTGGGAAGCCGTCCAAAGCAGCAGGAGCAAAAACCAGTGTAGGAGGAAAGGGTCCCCCCAGTAAAGGTATATATGTGGGAGTTTTTTAAGTTATGAATTTTACTATCATTCACCCATTTTCCTCAAACAAAGTTAGTTTGTTCTAGTCTCCATTGTAATAAAAACTTCCATTAAGAATTGAATGCCCTCCTACCATTTTCAGAGTACTGATTTGAAGTGAACACAGACCCATTTCTTAGACCTGGTATATACAGAGTTCTGATACAATATCTTAGCACAGATGCATAAATATGGATGATCTAAGTTTAACAATTCCTCAAAAGTTAGGTAGAGACTTTTACCATATAAAGGTATCACACCAAAATTTTTAAAAGCACATGGTGAGTTTGAATGTCCAGTGTAGCCACACTGAACCTAATCTTCCGGGAAAAGAAAGGCTCTGTCTTTCCTGAAAAATAGGTCCTTTGCAGCTAGTCACCTCTGAAACCAAAACACCAAAATTAAAACTATTTGGGAGTCAGCAATAATTTTTGATAATTTCTTCTTAAAAGATGGTCTGCTAAGAACTAGATCTGTAATATAAGGATTCAGCCAACAATTTTTAGAAATCTACTTTGCTTTTCTGCAAACAAAATGTCTGATAATAACTCAAGGGCTAACACAATAAGATTGAAAATATTTTTCCCTCATGATTTGCATTAAGTTCCTCCTATGATTGCTCCTAAGTACACTTACTAATCAACTCATTTATTTATCAGAAATCAAAGTATCCAACTTCAATATCTGTATAAATGGAAATCCAGATATAAGTCTAGCAACCGTGCATGACGTACTGTTATTAGCTGGCCTTTGTATGCTTGATGACCACATTCATGATGTATCTTAATCACCTTTTTCTAAGTCTTCTACAGGTTCAAACAGTAAGTGATTAATGCTGAATAAATTTGAAGTTTGTACATAGATTGCACATTTACTTTTAATATTTTTTATGAGAATCTGTAGTTTATTTCTGTGTTGCTTTTAGGTGACTACATAAGGAAAGCTCTTAGGAAGATAAGCAGGGTGCCACGGTCCATCCTACAAAGTTACCTTGAGCTATATCATGACAAAAGACAACCTTCTCATTCTTAGGGGACATCACATCAGATGCATTTATTTTGCCTATTAGAAAGCTCCAGAAGTGCAGGAGTTCCTGTTGCTCACTCCAAAATGGGAAAATTCTCTGCTGCTTCAATATACGTGGTCTGATTATAGACACATCTGTGTCCTCTGCAATTTCTACAAATTCGCTTGTTTGCCCATAAAAAATAATGAAGGTATATTAATATTTTTCCACCCCATGCACATCTGAAAATAAAAATTTGTCCTTTAAAAAAGAACTCTGATTTCTAACACTAATTTACCAGATATTTTTGGTTGGTTTAAAAAGTTCACGTCCAAATCATAAAAATAGAATATGTACCAAGCTAATAAATAATTAGAACATTTAATGGATGCTGAAGAGTTCTGGTTGTCTAAAAGAAAAAAAATATATATTAAGATATAGATTTTGTGTAATAGTATTTCAACATGGAGAGAATATATGAGAAAAGAGGCACAGCAGATCTTCAAACTTTAAAAAGAACAGATCAAAATAGAACAAAACCAAGGCAAAAACATGAAGATGAAACTGTACAACTGTCATGATGATGTTGTAAAAACATTTATTTAGCAGACAAATAAAGAACAAGTTATGAAAGACCTTAAACTGAGTCAGATCAGCTTTGGATCTGACATAATAGTGCAAAGAAAACTTGAAAGTTTGCTTCAAATTCATCTTCAGATTATTTCTAAGATATTGTTTCTTTGCTTCTGACTCTGGTTTTGTCATCCCTGCTTACTGAGGCTCCTAAAATCATTCAGGATCTTATACGATATATCACATGAGAATGGCAAAGTTGATTCTGTTGTATGTGGGATATGGTTTTAGTACCTCTTGTATCTCTTTTCTCTTAAGAAAGGAAGAAATGTATTTTCATCTTCAGTGAGGCATTCACAAATTTTTACTTAACACAAATAGAACATAGTAGTTTAAAAAATAAAATTAAATCTAGTCCAACCTCCTGCTCAGAGGTCAGCTTAGAGGTCAGACCAAGAAGCTCAGGGCTTTATCCAGATGGCTTTTGAAAAACTCTAAGGATGGAAAGAGGCTTCTCTGGGCAGACTTTTCCACTGTCTTCACAGGGAAAGAATTTCTCTTTATCTTCAGTGAGACAGGTAGAAGACCAAGTCTTCAGCTCAGCCATGCCCATGCATGGACCCCTATGGACCCTGTTCATTCAGACTTCAACCTGTGGACTGACTTCTTGGCTTGACCCTGGAACTTTCTAGTCTTCATGGACCTGTTCAACCATCACTGGGTAGTTTCTGACCCTGGTAACCCTCATCAAGGTGATTCTGATCCCAACTCACTGACTTACATTCCTGGTGTTCTGACCATGAAGAAGTTTCCAACTCCTGTGGTACTCTGACACTTCCTTTGTGTTCCTGCTCATACAGTCCGGGTGGCTTTTGTCTTTCTCTGCTGCCAGGGTGCTGCTGGCTCATCCTCAGTTTTCTGTCTGCCAAGACCTCCAGATCCTTTCCTGCAGAGCTGCTCCCCAACATCAGTCCCCAGCCTGTATTACTGTGAGGAGTTCTTCCTTTCTGGGTGCAGGGAGTTGCATTTCTCCCTGCTGAATTTCACAGGGTTCTTGTTTCTTATTCATCCAGCTTGTCTAGGTTCCTCTGCCTCAAGTAAACTAGGTCATCTCAGTTTAGTGTCAACTGCAAACTTGACCAAGAGTATATATTATTGCCTCCTCCAACTCATTAATAAAGAGGTTAACCAAGACAGACCTCAAAATAAGACCGCTGTGGTACTCCATTTATCAGCATGCAGGTTGAGTAAACCCCATTAACCATGGAGTTTTATCATTCAATCCATTTTTAGCCATCTATTTTTCTACCCATACAACACTATGCGTCCTTTTGTTAATAAATTGGATAACAAATTGGCTGTATAATCTGTACTGTTTCCCATTTTAATAGATGAATATCTTACCTTTACTAGCTAAAAATCTCCCTTTACTTTTTTTTCTTAAAAATATATTTTATTATTCCAATGTAAAAAAATGGTTTCAGTTAGGTCCTTCCAGTCTCCTACAATGTAAGAAGCTGATTTTCAGCAAAACTAAAGTTGAATAATTTAATATGTGGCTATTATTTTTTTACCTTTAATATAAACAGTGGAACACAATGTTGTAATGCTAAGTGTTTAGCAGGATTAAAAAAAATTGACTGATTGAATCTAAACATGAAGTTCTATAATAATATAATTAGGATTATATGTTATTATACATATAAATCTTTCCAATTTAGAATCCATTGTTAAACATTCAGAACTGAAAAGCTTTTATAAACAAATTATAATGTAATTATGGTATCTGACACCAGTTAATTGTCAAAGGGAAAGTAACAAATTGATAGAATAGATCATTGGTCAAATTTAGTATGCAGCTTTGTTGTTTTCCTTGAAACATGGAGAATTTGTATTTAATACTCACATTTGTTTTACATAGGCATTAAGTAGCTCTAACACAACAGCAATCAAATCCCAGTTTTGATGGCAATTTACAAGATAGAACATTGCTTTCATGAATATGAGATGATTTATAATCCCTGCAACTACACCTAGCCAAATCCACATTCATATGCAACAGCACCTTTGCCCTGTAAAATATTCCTTATGAGGAAAGGTAATTATTCATTATTGGAGAAAACAGATTTGTCATTAAATGCAAACAGAGGAAGTCTAGGTAGAAAACAGTGGAAAGTCAGAACAGAAATTTTAAACGTTTTCTATTTAACTGATGGAAAAAATATCTTTAATATCCTAGCTGTGATGATCTATGGAAGTTTTCATGAGAACAAGCATATCTCACTGCATACTCTTCCTTTCTTCAACCAAAATAGAGAAATGTCTTTTATTCTTTAAAGAAATGATGGCTTCAGAGCACTTAGAGTAGAGCTTTCTGTCATGAGACACAGGAGAATATTCATATGTAGAATACAAATCCTGAATTGGAGTAATTTGGGATCTACAATGTAAATCTGAGAAAGAAACCACTTTTAATGAAGTGAAACTTCTTGAGAAATCTGAAAGATTTCCCATCCAGCTTCATGATGAACCAGATTTTTCAATAGAAAGCAAAGAGAGTCCTCATCCCCTCAAATAGTCCCAGAAGCTAGAGAGCTTATTTGACATGCAGACTTGCATTCAAACACTCCCAGCAAAAATAGGTTAACAGCACTGACTTTTCTGCTGGATTCTTTCCATTTAATTTAAATATCTAAGTAGTCAGTGGAACTGAGACTTGAACTTTGATCTCCCTGATTCTAAATGAATGTCTTACCTACTAGTTTTTTTTTTTTTTATTATTATTATTCCAACCCTACATCTGGGAAAATGAGGGATTTTCGAGTTAAAATTCTGTAGGGCTGTGTTATGTTCCAAGACCATTCTAACATTAATAAATGAATCTGTTATTGTTTGGCTTCCAAAATCTCCTGGGAAATGAGCAGTTGAAATGATCATTGTTATTTATTTCCTTTTGAAATGAGAATGTTAATAAATAAATTTCAAAGTTAGTTTTCATGTGTACTGTAATAGTTCTGAAAAAAATTGCCAGTAAGATACATTTCTTGGTGATTAATCTTCTTAAAATGCAGAACCAAAATAATGAAACAGCATGCAAATATGAAACACATTTTACAACTCTCAGGCACTACTTCTCATTTGTAGGGTATAGCATAGAAACAGAATCTTAAAAGACTGAATTAGTGCCATAGTATACCAGTCACAACCATTTCCAAAGAATGGCTCTTCTCCAAGTAATAGTACTGTCTAGTGCCTGCACAATATCTACAGCTGCACCTGTTAAGTATTTCTTCTCTTCCTGAAAGCAGATGTCAGATTTATACCTGTAGCATGACCAAGACTGCAAATATTAATTAATCTTTTACAGCTAGTGACTGAATGAACCTGACTGGTGTGTACAATGCTGGCAAACACAGGCTTTGCAGTAAGTAGCTTCACAGGTTCTGTTTGGCAAAAGCTGGTCAGGGATGCATAGCACTTGAACGCTACTGCAGTAGAGACTGAAAGGCATGTTTTTCAGCTACACTTTGGTACTTGCTACACTGGATAGTCAAAGCATGCATTTTAAAGAGATTAATGTTTTGCAGTGTTTATACCTTTTTTTTTTTTATTATTTTGAAAAGTAAATCTTTTACTCATTTTATTATTAGTGGGCTGCATGGAAAGTACCAGTCTTCCAGAAAACAAAAGCTTTTGTTGGCTTTTGTGGAAAATGGGAGAGTTATCATATTATATATACTTATCAATGTCATGGATACTTCTATTATGTTTTTCAGCTGGTTAACCCTGCCTACAGAGGCAGTTGTTAGCGAAAGCAAAAAGGAAGAGAAAATAATTGAAAGAGTGGGTTCAAATCTGTCTAACCTAGGCAACAAACTTGTGCCAAAATTTTAAGGTTCTAAGGGCGAAACTTCCTCCTAAATACATGCCTATGGGCAAGGTAAGGAAGAAAATACCTTTGAAGGAGTAGAGAAGATCTTGTCTGCCTAACTTAGGGTCCTGAAATAAATCCCACCTTGAAAACATATCACTGGGTAAAGGGAGTGAAGTCTGGACATGATAAAAACCCACTATGTCCATGTGCAAGGAAAAATTATAAAATCCAAAAGGTGCCAGAACTTTAATAGCTTTTCCTTAGGGAAGATGACCCTATCATCAGAAACAGTTTATGGTGGTGCTGTTGCCGACAATATACTTATGACAGAACTGCAACATAGGGGATAAAACAGTCTGGGACCCAGCCTGAGCAGAGTCAAGAGGTGACAGAATGTTCTCCCATACAAAGAATGGCTGGGGGGACAATGAAGAAAGATTCAGTGACAGCTTGTTCCTAGGCAGACCTATACTGTAAATTATAGCTCAACAGTTGCAGTGACATTTTCTGTAGCAGATATCTGTTATATTGGAGACACAGCTATCCTTCAACTACCTCAGCTGATCATGATGCCCTGCAAAAGAATGATAACAGACGTGGCAAAGATTAGATAGTTACAAACTACTGTTCATTAGGAGTTAACAGCCTTCCCATGCAGAGAAGGGAGATACACCAATTTTGTTGTCATTTGGAACATATTTCCCTGAAGAACAGATAAAAAAAATTAGGTCAGTTTGCACAATTTTGTGGGGCAGAACCATTTGTCCATGCTTTGTATCACTTGATTCCCAATCAGACACAGAACAATTGATGCACATCTATCCTGGAAAAGGTTATTGCTTAGAAAATTAACAGCTATATATATTCAATGGGTCATAAAATGTGAAAGTGTTTGAATTTTGAATTATTATTACAGTGTATTGTGTCATAACATTATATGGAAATTCATCTAACTCTTTAAACCAGACAATAACAACTATAGGAAAAACTACATAGTATAGTAGAGTATAGTACCTATAGGTAATATATGTCTAGATTTAAATTTCTTTTGCTCAAATTTTCCCCTGCCTAGAATCAAATTTCGTTTTGAAGACTTCTGTAGAATTTATTTCAATACTAATTTAGTGGATGCTCAGAAGGTATTGGCTGTTAGATAACACTACTGAAATAAAATAAGTGGTGAGTACACTGCAGCTGGAGTGTAAAGCATGGACGAGAAGCTAATTGTCACCTCTGAGACCTGAATGAATTCATCTACTGTGGCCACCAAAACTCTGGGAATGTGTCCATGTTATGTTTTCGTGGACCTCAACAATCAAATCGGTAGGCATTATTATATAAGAAGGTCTCTGTTAAGTTGCAAGCTCATTAAATCCTGCTCTAAAGCAGAATTAAACTCTCTGTGGTCCTAATCTCCCAAATTGCTGATCACACACACTAAATTATGGAGCTGTTGAAAGTAACAAAATGGAGAAACATATCATTCAGACCTTAAGAGTACTTTGGATACAGATAAAGGACTCATGCCATCTTGGAGAAAAACAAAGAAATCAACTTTTGCTAAGAAGCCACCTTTGCTTCCATTTAAATCATTAGTTAGCCCCAAAGTCAAGAATGAGTATATAATTGCTCCCTATCTTCCTTAAACTTATCATCATAGAGTAGAGATGGCCTCGAAACTATAGTGGCCTTAGTTCTATGTCCAAAGGACATAGCAGTGGCCATACTGCCAATGCTCTTTTTTTAGCTTTTACTGTTCTCTCCTCTATTCATCATTCTCTGTCTTTTTTAATACTCTGCTCTGTTAACCCTTGTCAATACCTCTTTTATATGTCCTCTATCCTTGACTGACCTTGATTCATCTAAGAGGATGACATTATGAAAATGTAAATGCTTACAAAAAGGCAACAAGGATGCTCACAGAAAGATTTGTAACAGTCGGTCTCATAGATGAACAAGCTGAGATCCATTCTGAAAAAAAAGATATAAATAACAGTCTCTGAAAAAACAGTTAACAAACCTGATGGTTCTGTTTGTGACTCTCCACCCTCCATACCATATACCCAGTACCTGTATATTTAAATAAAGCATATTTCTTAAGTGTCTGGATGCATTCCCCTCATTGCATTAATTCTTACCAGAAACTGGTTTGCTATCAGACTCCAGCCTCTGCTTTTCAGAAGCACAACCCCAACAGGTAGTAGGGCATGGATACACTTGTTCAATTCCATAGAACAACATTAAATATGACTAAGTAAAATGCATTCAGGCTGTGTTTTGAGAACTAGCCAATTTTCTGTATATCATTTCCTCTACAGTAAAAACACTGTTATTATATCTAGGCAGATGATTGCTCAGTTGTGATGAATGCCATACTTGACTCAGCTGCGTGGGAACTACTGCCTCAGCATTGCAGGCCAGTCCAAGAGAGTGGGCCCTTATCCCTTTGAGATGAATACCAGTGAACGTATGTATAAGTATAAATGGCTGAGTAGTTGCATTGAAAAATCAGTGCCTTTGCTTTTTGTGAGAATGAGAGGCAGCTATAGTATAGAGAAAATTTCCTTTTTCTTGCCTGCAGATAGTCAAGAAACTGTAAGTATGTTAGTCAGGAACCAAGACTGCATCATTTTAGATTAGATGCCCTACCAAAGTTAAGGTAACCTATTCTTGTGTATGTTTTGAAGGCTTTCAACTTGTCTGAAGCTTTAGTGACTATATATTGGTTTTTATCATAATCATGTTGGTAATTTTTAAGTTACCTCAAGCTACATGTTTTCCAAGATATATCCAAAGGAAAACAAAAATTATGCCCCTTATTACATGAAGTATCCAAATCCTTATCATGCATATTAGATATTTTCCTTTAAAAATTGTTTATTCCTTTAAAATGCTGTCTGAAGTGTAGCTTTAATAAAAACTAGAATATTTGATTATATAAAATTTTTCTAAAAATGATACAAGTTCTTTTATCCTTAATGAAACTTACAGAAATAATTTTATACTAAATTGTTGAAAGGCAGACTCATAGGCCAGCAGTGAAAAGTTCTTTTAATAGCTAAGTTATAAGAAGCCATTGAATCAAAGGGATATGAAACGTAAATGCTGGCAAACCTTTAACTATAGCATTGGAAGTGATGACACTCTAATATGACACTAATCATCCTATCATTCTTCAAAAAATAATGTTCTGCAAATGAAATATAATAACTGAAAAGCCCACTTCAACATAAGTCAATAAACTAATAAGCTTGTTAAAAGAAAATAATCACTTGGCTGCAGTCTTTGAAGAGCAGCTATTTATTTTGAAATCCTCTGAAATACAAGAACAGAAAAAGGAATAAATCTTAACACAGGAATAAACTTTCCCTCTTGGATTTCATGATAAATTAGTGATTAGTAGACTGCTTATATATGAAACTAAACAGCTGAATGCTTAGAAATCAAGAAAAGAGAGTCATACTGCCTTATCTCTTTCCTCTGAACTTCTGTAATAAATACAGGTTTTCTTGACACACTCATGCTACATGAAGAAGAAACTTGCTATCAGATTTTAATTTCCATCTTTCTCAAACACTATACTTCTAGTTGCATCAGCAAATTTGGCTTTCTTAATTAGGTTTTAGGGCTGGTGAGTCTAAACCAGAGGCTAGCTGTTTGCACTTGGTTTAATGAGGAAAGAAAAGTACTTTGGGGAAAACAACCTTCCTTCAACTAAAATTTCAACTAGCAAGCATGTTATACCAGGACTGATCAGATGACTGGTCATTATATAGAGGGTTAATAGATTTGTTTGTAGATGCTTCTGCTTCTGAAAAAATTTGGTAATAACAAGGACTGAAATTTCAGTATCAATTTTAATTTTAAAGCCCACAGACAGAAAAATCTGGTCTTATTAGAAAAAAAAAAACAGTTCCAGAGGAACAGCAAGAAATTTTCTGAACCATGATAATGAAGCCAGATTTCCAATGAATTTGTGTTTGTTGATTGTTAGGACTGCATCATAAATTACTCTCTCTCGGATACCAGAGAATTCAGGAGGGTAAGAGGAAGAGTGAGAGAGAAAACTTTGCCTAGGGAATAGAATCTCTGGTGTCTGATAATCACAAACTCCTGCTCAAGCTTATTTCCAGAGCTCTCTTAGCAATCTTCACCCTTGTGTATTCTCAGGGTATTAAGAAATGAACTCATGCTCCATTCTTTCCCTGAGGGGAAACCAAAGTAGATTCTCACCTTCCTATCTTTCTTCTCTTTCTGTCTAGAGAAATTCTGTATTTGTGATGTCTTATCTCATGTGCGTCACAGTGTCCCTTCTATTTGTTTCACCTAAGTTTACACCAACTCATTCTCTATATCACACATATTATAACAAAGATTTAATCAAATTTACATTGTATTGTTACAAGGGTTAAAAAATAAAAAGAAAGAGGATACAGCTCATGATCTCCTCATGTAAGCACAGTGGAGTCTAAACAAACAAAAGGTATTACTTGTGCTGTTTTCAAACCCAAAGAAAGTGCTGTTTCCTTAAAGAATTTCTGAGGTCATCTTGACAGATAATGCTATTCTCTGCTAAGTAATTACTTTACAACTTCACCTAGAGAAATAAAAAGATGAGATCTGTGAATTTTCCATTTTTTTTTTTCAGTGAAGTGTTAGCAATACCAGAATCTATGATTAATATTATAATATATCTACATATTTGATTTTCAGGAATACAAGCTTCTAACAGAAACCATTAGAAAAATATATTTATGAACACATAGTCTAAGTATTGCAAATGGCAATTTGTGAGTGACATTAAGTAAGTCACTCTTATTAGTAAATTATTAGTAAATTACCCAGTCTTGCCTGGGACTGTCAGTAATGCAGGTGGATCTGGGTTTTGACTGGGTGTCAGAACAATTAAACCTGTTGTTGTCCCATCAGTAAAGTCAGAGGCAGATTTTTTGAAGTCATCCCCAATATCCTCTCTTGCTCGCAAATTGGAGGTGATATTAAAGTGGGCTCTTCTGCCCACTTTGCATAATTCACAACATTTTAGGATGACCTTTCATGAGGACCCAGAAGGAGAAAAACTGGGTCAGACTGATAGCTTCTCACTAGATCAGCTGAAAAACTTCTGTTATTAGTTATTCAATATGAATGGAAGCATGAGAAGCTAGCAACAGTCAAAGGCAAATTATGGTAAAGAAATGGGAACCTTATGGGCATACAGACTTGAAGTCATGTCACCTAACTGAGGTTCCAAATCCAGAAGCCTACTCACCCTTATTTACCTCTAGACAACAGGGATTAATAGATGCTTCCAGCAGTCACTTAACACACCTGAAATGTGAATTACACTCGAGTAATACATCTTTCTGTATCACTTGGCTGCATAAGGAAGATATGTACAGACCAATTTTACCCTCTTGGTTAGGCTTTTAAAACAAATGAGATCAATAGACAGAAACAGTTTTAAAATTAATGATAACACTGTACTGTACCTAAGCCTTAAATTATCTAACATATAACAGGCTATTGCTGGACAGGATATTTCAGAATGGACTAAATACTGTCTACCTGTGGAGTAGTAACTTCTGTGCCATTACAGTACATACTTACAGAACATCAGACTTTTACATAATACTAGGCTAGACACTAGAACAACATTTTGGAAAAGCTCTGCAGCACTACACTGACTGCTTTCTTCAGGATAAATGAAAAGTTGGTGTAGAAATTTAGGTCATTATTTTTAGGTGCTGTGAGATTTTTTCAAGCTATAGACAACAGAATATTACAAAAGTCTATAGAGGGCCTGGAGCAGGCACTTCATTAGGTGTGGTTTATATTAATCTTAATTTTAATTTTTAAGATGAGCTCTAGAGCAGTGACAGGTCATTTTCAAAGCACTGAGGGATTTTATTATATCTACACCAAAAAAAAAAAAAGCTACTGATCACACCCTATTCAGAAAAGGAAATGCAACAAACCTGTAAAAGGCGTGTCTTCTGCTTATGGCACAGGCTGAAAGAGCAACTGAGTACCTCATTTCTAAATTAAAATTCCTCTCTCCATCAACAGTAAGCCCACATTTTGAAAGAAGTATCACCCTTTCTCCATTCACAGCCACAGTTCTCTGGGAAATATTTCCGAAGTGTGGCAGCAAAGAGGCAGTGGAAATTGGACTTCTTTTACAGACTTGCCTATTCCTCTGGGAATGGAAGCAAGGAAAAATATTCCTCTCCTAAATAGGAAATTTCAGACTAAAGAGGCAGAAAAGATTCTGCTCCTCTGGAAGAGGATGAAAGCTATAGAAAATTATTCTGAAGTTTTTTTGTATCATCTCAAAAGCTGGAGTCTGCTGATAGAAGCTGTTTCAGATCATGTCACCTAGTCAATGTGGAAGATAAGCACAGTCTGGTCTTCTAAATTAATTGAAAAAGTTTAATTTAGAGCTTCAGAACACTGATTTCTTCCATGTAGCTTGTTTCTTGTCTATTTATCATACCTAAATATTTTTCATTTGGCATTTTTACTTTCCTGTGGGGTGAAAAGTGAAGTGATCATGATCAGACTCCTCCCTTAAACCAAAGTAGTAGGAAAAGCAGTAGCCTATTAAATCTTTCAGGCCTAAATAGTTGATACGATTCATTCTAGGTGCTTAGTGGTTGTCAAAGACAGTGAAAATGAAGAAAAATTTTCTATGAAAGTTAAGTAATGTAACCAAATATAGACCACTTTGTCTTCTGGAGACTGTAAGTTAACTAAAGTAGCTATTGTGCTGTGTCAAGAAAGACATCAGTTTCATATTTATAGGCTGAGTAAATAGCAGAGTGCACTTAGGGCTCTCAAGTATAACAAATTGGGTCCTAATGCCCATATCCCAGTTTGTGACTGAAAACTCTATACCACTTCTTTATGCCAACCATTTTAGCCTGACAGTGAAGGATGACAATCTACCACCTGGCTAGGTATAAAAAAGCTACATCAGGTACAGTGTGCTTAAGCAGACCAGCTCTGTACTAAGGCTCAGCATTTTGCAGGGTTTTAGGAATGTAAACAGGCAGATAAGGCATCAGCCCCTCTGTGAACATCTCAAAAACTGCAGCTAATGTAACATTCATATCATTTGTCTTTGAAAATTATCAAAATTCTAACTATTGAGATCTTTAAAGCAGGTCAGGCACTGACATTACTCTGAGCCCTAGATTAACTTAGAGACCCTGAAGCAAAACTATTAAGCAGAGAAAACGATGTGGCATGTGGGGCCAGGTTCTAAAAGGAGGATATTTTTCAGATCCCACAGTAGAAAGGTTAAAAGCAGGCATGATTATGCAGCCAAACAACACAATGAACAAGATATGTAGGATAAGACTGAGAAAGAAATTAAGCTTACACAGGAGAAGATGGGAAATAATTATGGTCTTAGAACACTAGCTATATGTGGAATTCTAGTCTTCCTGAAAGATAAATTTAAAATTATTGTTACTCGAAAATGATTAGTTACTGTTATGGCTGGTCTCAGTCATGAATTTATCCTAAACATGTGTTGTACTTGTTATGTTTCTTTACATATACTATGATGAAAATGAGAGGTGTAGTACATGGAGACATTTCTCACTGAGAAAGAAATGAGAGAATGAGGAGTTTAAGAAATCACTTAACATGTCAAATATTACATGTGACACCTCCTAAAAAAAAATAAAGATCTCATAAATGAAGAATCATGGTAGTGCTTAGTTAGAAGACTGAAAAGACACTAATCTGATTAAATTAGTAATAAGAAGTGTACTATGTTGGCATTATAATGACAAGAGATACCTTATACAAATTTTTGGCATATCTCTAGATCAGGGTAATAGCATGCCCTATTTAGTCCCAAGTGCATTCTCCAGACTGTCAAAGACTAATAAAGTGTCAGTGTAAGATTCCAGACCTACCTGAGTGCTGTTATCACAGGGTCCATGAGACAGAGATGTCTTTCAGGCAGTAACAATGATCAGGACAGATAAGTAGAAGGTAGTAGGGAGCATACCAAAATTCTGAAGATTTCTAGGAAGTCTGATGACAAGGGTTGTTGGCTTACATGCTTCAAGGAAAGAAAGGTAGAACAATCTACAAAAGAAATTTAATATGCATGAGTTGTTAGGCACGTAGCCTTATCCAGAAATGGATTTGGGTGCCTATGGTGGAATTTAGGTATCTGAGGTTAGGAATCATCTGCCCTAATTTAGTGTTTAAACTTCCAGATTAAACCTCCATTAGCCAATGATAGCAGAAATAGGCATTTCAAAGGGCAAATCCTCTAACGTACCTATTTTCCCACAGAAAGGATGGTGCTATTATCTTTAATATCTGTAAAGGAGCTGATGTAAATAATTTCCTTATAAAAACTCCCTGCAGATAAAGAAAAAAGGTAGAGAAATATTCTCCTACAATTTTAATGTGCAATTCACTAATGTTTTAATATCTGAAGACTAATGGTTTAATATTTGAAGTATGTTAGTTTAATTATATTTCTTTTCCTTTTGTTTTTAACAAAAATGTAATATTACCTTAAATATGCTTCAAGTAAGATGTGGAGAGAGCCAGCAACATTATGAACAGAAGACACGAGCTTGTAAAAGTGAATAAGGCTGTACATGTGTACTGTGCCTATTGATTTTACCTTACCAAGAATAAAGACATGACACATTAAAGATAATGCCACAATTCTGTCATAGAAAAAAGTTCTATTCAGGACTCTAAGTGGGTACAGTGAAGTATCAGCAAACCTGTAAAATTAACTTATTGAGAACAAGCAGATATGGAGTAACACTTTTTGTTCATAAAGTTTTACATTTGAAGGAAAATAGTATTGTATAAAATCAGCATTGGTAATAGCTTTACAAAAAGCATGGAATCTTTTAATAAGACCACATTGCTGTTGGGTTACGACAATGTCACAAACAACTCAGGCTTCCTCTGTTATCTGGATGTGATCTGATACCACTGTGTGCTTTACAGATCTCAGTCATCTTTCTGGCATTTTATTCTTATACAGATACATAAATTACTACCATAAGAGTTTTTCAGTAAATATCTCTGTGCTTCCAATTGGTTACTAAGCCAATGCATCATATATATCTACCTGGGCAAAATTATCTTTCCAGTTCTAAAGAGTTTCTTTTTCTCATGTAAGTAATGTTTAAAAGTAAAATGGTACTATTAAATTTGCCCAGAAACAAGTTAAAATATTATCCATCAGAGGTATCACCTACAATTCTTGCATATCCCTAATACTTTTTTATCTTATTAATGTTATTTTCTTTCATGAAAAGACTCGTGGGTTTACTTCTCACTGGTTTACATGGAACTGGAAAAACACCTTCCACATTGTAATCAAGCAATATACCTTTTTAAAAATCAGCTTATTTCATAGAATCATAGAATCATTGAGGGTGGAAAAGACCTCTAAGATGATCAAGTCCATCTGTCAATGCAACACCACCATGACTCCTAAACTGTGCGATGAAGTGACACATCTATACATTTTTTGAACTCCTCCAGGGATGGTGACGCCACCACCTCTCTGGGCAGCCTGTTCCACTGCCTGATCACTCTTTCAGTGAAGAAATTTTTCCTAATATCCAATCTAAACCTCCCCTGATGCAGCTTAAGGCCATTTCCTCTTGTCCTATCACTAGTGTCCTGGGAAAAGAGACCAACACTCGCCTCGCTACAACCTCCTTTCAAGTAGTTGTAGAGAGCAATAAGGTCTCCCCTCAGCCTCCTCTTCTCCAGACTAAACAACCCCAGTTCCCTCAGCTGCTCCTCATGCGACCTGCTCTCCAGACCCTTCACCAGCTTTGTTGCCCTTCTCTGGACACACTCCAGCAACTCAATGTCCTTGTAGTGAGGCGCGCAAAACTGAACATAGTATTCAAGATGCAGCCTCACCAGTGCCAAGTACAGGGGCATGATCGCTGCCCTGCTCCTGCTGGCCACACTATTCCTGACACAAGCCAGGATGCTGTTGGCCTTCTTGGCCACCTGGGCACACTGCTGGCTCATGTTCACCTGGCTGTCAACCAGCACCCCCAGGTCCTTCTCTACCAGGCAGCTTTCCAGCCACTCTTCCCCAAGCCTGTATCATTGCATGGGGTTGTTGTGACTCAAGTGCAGGACCCAGCACTTGGCCTTGTTAAACCTCATACAGTTGACCCTGGCCCATCAATCCAGCCTGTCCAGATCCCTCTGTAGAGCCTTCCTACCCTCGAGCAGATCAACATTCCCACCCAGCTTTGTGTCATCTGCAAACTTACTGAGGATGCACTCGATTTCCTCACCCAGATCATTGATAAAGACATTAAACAAGACTGGCCCCAAAACTGAGCCCTGGGGAACACTGCTTTTGACCAGCCACCAACTGGATTTAGCTCTATTCACCACAAATCCCTGGGCTTGGCCATCCAGCCAGTTTTTTACCCAGCAAAGAGTAAACCTGTCTAAGCCATGAGCTGCCAGCTTCTCTATCCCTGCTGCTAATTACAGAAATCCTTATTCAGAGTATGGATCTTCCTCTCATTGCCTCTCTGTGTTGTGATAGAAACTCCTCTTAAAAAGGAAGATCCAAAAGTGATTTTCCAAGTTATAATTAAGCACAAGGGGCCATGTTTACTAGTCTGTTACTCCACTTTTACACTGGTGTAATTCCATTGAAATCAATGCAACTGTTCTAGTGTAAGATAATAGTGTTGTTGTAGTTATTCTGAACCAAGTTTTTAGTCTTTTGTCTATTTTGATACGTGCAGATTAGAGGCTTTTGAATGTTAGTTGAAACTGATTAAAACATTTGATGTTAGGACTTTTGCAGAGTAACAGTATTTAACAGGTATGAACATTCTTAATGAAGTGATTTAAAACGTTCTAAGTCACATTTTCTCTAAAAAATATTGTGTCATAAAGTGCACCACTTCCTAACACACCACCCTGAGCAATCTCCACTCAGATATGTAAGTATCAGTCTTACTGTAGTGAATATCACTGAGACAGGATTTCAGCTTTTTTGAGTAAGTCGTGTAAATATACAAGAGGGTATGTATTCTGTCCTCTGGTAACTTTAGGGTGCTAAACATACGTGCTTTTCCACATGAGAAAGAAGACAGAATTGCCAAACATGCTTAGCAAAAGTGAGCGTGTCTCATGCCATTCATGCTCAGAAAGGTCAGACCTGCAGTTCTTATTCTTTCTCTCCTATCACACACATACGCATATGTGTGTAGAAGTGACTAGGTGTCATGGTTTTAGCTGGGATAGTTGATTTTCTTCACTGTAGCTAGCATAGTGCTGTGTTTTAGACTTGGTATGTAAATAATGTTGATAACACCCTGGTGTTTTAGTTGTTGCTGGGTAGTGCTTACACTAGTCAAGGACTTTCTAGCTTCCCATGCTCTGCCAGGTGCACAAGAAGCCGGGAGGGGAGGGGATACAACCAGGAGAGCTGATTCGAATTGGCCAGAGGGTATTCCATATCATGTGACGTCATGCCCAGTATATTAACTGGGGGAAATTGGCTGGGGGAGGCAGCGATCGCGGCTCGGGGACCGGCAGCGTCGGTCGGCGGGTGGTGAGCGGTTGCAGCACTTGTTGTTTAGTTTTGGTTTTGTTTTTTTTTTTTCCCTCTCTTCTTCCAGTGTTTCATCTCTCTCTCGCTCATTATTTTCCTTTTCATTATATTAGTATTATTGCTGTTTTATTCTAATTATTAAACTGTTCTTGTCTCAACCCACGAGTTTTCTTACTTTGGCCCTTCCGATTCTCTCCCCCATCCCACAAGGGTGGGGGAGTGAGCGAGTGGCTGTGTGGTGCTTAGTTGCTGACCGGGGCTAAACCACAACAGTCCTTTTTGGCGTCCAACGTGGGGCACGAAGGGTTTGAGATAATAACCGTTGCTGGTCACAGCATTGATTCATCTGTTCTCGATATTAGTAGTCAGACCTACACCATGCTGATTTTGAAGTACATGTTAAAGATTGGCATTGGGTTTTGTAGTTTGCTGTGCTCTGCAGTGGTTAGAGATGTTTTGCCTAGGAGATTTGTTATTAAAACTCTGGCTTTGAGTTTTATCGGTTATTTGGGTCTTGCATGGAAGCCGTTACTGTACTTCGGGTACCACCTCATGGAGACAATTAGCAATTATACCCCCTCTTCTGAGAGGTTCTTTATGGAGGAAATACAGAATGGCACCTTAGCTACCATCTTCTGTAATGTCTCCTCCTTCATTACAACAACTTTTCAGTATCTTGAACATCCTTGGGTAGTTAAGGTATATCTGTTGATATTCCTGTGGCAGATTGTTTCGGTTTTGTCTAAGGTTAATAAGCAATTCAAGAATATCATCCAGAGGTCTGCCCCAAGGCTCAATAATTATGGGTGGCAGGGTATGTGGGATAGTATGGGCAAGTGCCTGAGACGGTGGGCACCCCCAGTGTTTTGGGACTTCACCCCTGAACAAGTGCAGAATCCTGAAAAATTAGTAGAATATTTGGAGGAAGTATGCTGTCACCCTAGCAATTCCAGAGAGATACAAATCATTGCAATGTGTTGGGGCCTGGCCCATGCCTACCGAGCCCTATTCAACAGTATTCAGCACCACCAAGGAAAAACGACAGGCCCTGCGGCTACTCCAAGCCCAGTGACAAGCACTGTGGCCCCTCAAACCCCCACAACAGGCGCTGCAGCAGCTCCAAGCCCAACGACAGGCACTGTGGCCCCTCAAACCATCACAACAGGTGCTGCAGCAGCTCCAAGCCCAGCGACAAGCACTGTGGCCCCTCAAACACCCACAACAGGCGCTGCAGCAGCTCCAAGCCCAGCAACAAGCACTGTGGCCCCTCAAACCCCCACAACAGGCACTGCAGCAGCTCCAAGCCCGACGACGGGCACTGTGACCGCTCAAACACCCATGACGGACACTGAAGCTGAATCAGAGAATCAACCCGTGCCAGTATCAGTTGCCCCTATACGAAAGAAGAAATCTTCGAAGAGAATGTCAACTCGTTTAGAAAAGGATGATGGAGAAGCAGTGCCGTTACTAAGAGAGGAGAAGGAAGAGGAAGAACTTGTACAAGGGACGGAAACTACCCGATCCCTATCCTTAAGTGAGCTACGAGATATACGAAAAGATTTTGGCCGTCGTGTAGGTGAGCATGTTGTCACCTGGCTGCTCCGATGCTGGGATAACGGGGCCAGTAGCCTGGAATTAGAGGGTAAGGAAGCCAAACAACTGGGATCCCTTTCTAGGGACGGGGGCATTGACAAAGCAAAAAGGAAACACAAGCTTTTTTAGGCGTTGTGGGTTTTTGGAGAATGCATATTCCAAATTACAGTCTGATTGTAAGCCCTCTCTATCAAGTGACCCGGAAGAAGAATGATTTCAAATGGGGCCCTGAGCAACGACAGGCCTTTGAACAGATAAAGCAGGAGATAGTTCATGCAGTAGCCCTTGGGCCAGTCCGGGCAGGACAAGATGTAAAAAACGTGCTCTACACTGCAGCCGGGGAGAATGGCCCTACCTGGAGCCTCTGGCAGAAAGCACCAGGGGAGACCCGAGGTCGGCCCCTAGGGTTCTGGAGTCGGGGATACAGAGGGTCCGAAGCACACTACACTCCAACTGAAAAAGAGATATTGGCAGCATATGAAGGGGTTCGAGCTGCTTCAGAAGTGATCGGTACTGAAGCACAGCTCCTCCTGGCACCTCGACTGCCGGTGCTGGGCTGGATGTTCAAAGGGAGGGTCCCCTCTACACATCATGCAACTGATGCTACGTGGAGTAAGTGGGTCGCACTGATCACCCAACGGGCTCGAATAGGAAACCCCAGTCACCCAGGAATCTTGGAAGTGATCATGGACTGGCCAGAAGGCAAAGATTTTGGAATGTCACCAGAGGGGGAGGTGACACGTGCTGAAGAGGCCCCACTGTATAATAAACTGCCAGAAAATGAGAAGCAATATGCCCTGTTCACTGATGGGTCTTGTCGTCTGGTGGGAAAGCATCGAAGATGGAAGGCTGCTGTATGGCGTCCTATACGGCAAGTCACAGAAACTGCTGAAGGAGAAGGTGAATCAAGTCAGTTTGCAGAAGTAAAGGCCATCCAGCTGGCTTTAGACATTGCTGAATGAGAAAAATGGCCAGTGCTCTATCTTTATACTGACTCATGGATGGTGGCAAATGCCCTGTGGGGGTGGTTACAGCAGTGGAAGGAGAACAACTGGCAGTGCAGAGGCAAACCCATCTGGGCTGCTGCATTGTGGCAAGATATTGCTGCCCGGGTGGAGAACCTGGTTGTGAAGGTACGTCATGTGGATGCTCACGTACCCAAGAGTCGGGCCACTGAAGAACATCAGAACAACCAACAGGTGGATCAGGCTGCTAAGATTGCAGTGGCTCAAGTAGATCTAGACTGGCAACATAAAGGTGAACTATTTATAGCTCGGTGGGCCCATGACACCTCAGGCCATCAAGGAAGAGATGCAACATACAGATGGGCTCGCAACCGAGGGGTGGACTTGACCATGGACACTATTGCACAGGTCATCCATGAATGTGAAACATGCGCTGCAATCAAGCAAGCCAAGCGGGTAAAACCTCTGTGGTATGGAGGACGATGGCTGAAGTATAAATATGGGGAGGCCTGGCAGATTGATTATATCACACTGCCACAAACCCGCCAAGGCAAACGCCATGTGCTTACAATGGTGGAAGCAACCACCGGATGGCTGGAAACATATCCCGTGCCCCATGCCACCGCCCGGAACACTATCCTGGGCCTTGAAAAACAAGTTTTATGGCGACATGGCACCCCAGAAAGAATTGAGTCAAACAACGGGACTCATTTCTGAAATAACCTCATAGACACCTGGGCCAAAGAGCATGGCATTGAGTGGGTGTATCACATCCCCTATCATGCACCAGCCTCTGGGAAAATTGAACGATACAATGGACTGTTAAAGACTACACTGAGAGCAATGGGGGGTGGGACATTCAAACACTGGGATACACATTTAGCAAAAGCCACCTGCTTAGTCAACACTAGGGGATCTGCCAATCGAGCTGGGCCTGCCCAGTCAGAACTCTTACGTACTGTGGAAGGGGGTAAAGTCCCTGTAGTGCATGTAAAAAATATGCTGGGGAAAACCGTCTGGGTTATTCCTGTCTCAGGCAAAGGCAAACCCATTCGTGGGATTGCTTTTGCTCGAGGACCTGGGTGCACTTAGTGGGTAATGCGGGAGGATGGAGGAGTTTGATGTGTGCCTCAAGGGGATTTGATTTTGGGCGAAAATAGCCAATGAACTGAACGGTATGCTGTTAATTGCTATATGATATTGTATGTCATCACTCCTATGGTTGCTATATGCCATATCAATGGTACCATAGTAAGAATTTCCAAAATTAATGAAGAATGAACTTTGATTGAACCAAACAACGTGTAGCGGTGGTGGAACAAAGACTGGCTTCAGCATGCAACAATCCAACACCACGCAGACCATCTCTCCGGGCTTGAAAGACTATTACAGTAGATGGAGCCCAAAGTTATGGACTGAATGAACTCAGTGGACATGTGTGGACCCTCTACAGATGTTCTACAGGGATGGTCCATAGACTACGGAATGATAAATGATATCTACGTATGTCATCAAAGGATGGGGAGGCGGGTGGTGGTTATTGAGATCATATTGGATAGTATGAGACCTGAGCATGACGTAAATGGTATGGAATAAGGGGTGGATACTGTCATGGTTTTAGCTGGGATAGTTGATTTTCTTCACTGTAGCTAGCATAGTGCTGTGTTTTAGACTTGGTATGTAAATAATGTTGATAACACCCTGGTGTTTTAGTTGTTGCTGGGTAGTGTTTACACTAGTCAAGGACTTTCTAGCTTCCCATGCTCTGCCAGGTGCACAAGAAGCCGGGAGGGGAGGGGATACAACCAGGAGAGCTGATTCGAATTGGCCAAAGGGTATTCCATATCATGTGACGTCATGCCCAGTATATTAACTGGGGGAAATTGGCTGGGGGAGGCAGCAATCGCGGCTCGGGGACTGGCGGCGTCGGTCGGCGGGTGGTGAGAAGTTGCAGCACTTGTTGTTTAGTTTTGGTTTTGTTTTTTTTTTTTCCCTCTCTTCTTCCAGTGTTTCATCTCTCTCTCGCTCATTATTTTCCTTTTCATTATATTAGTATTATTGCTGTTTTATTCTAATTATTAAACTGTTCTTGTCTCAACCCACGAGTTTTCTTACTTTGGCCCTTCCGATTCTCTCCCCCATCCCACAAGGGTGGGGGAGTGAGCGAGCGGCTGTGTGGTGCGTAGTTGCTGACCGGGGCTAAACCACAACACTAGGAAACTCTGGACCTCAGCAATCTTCTGGCTGAAAATTTAATTCAAATTTATATAGCTTCATGAAAATTTTTATTTCATTAAAACAGTAAATTTCAGCAAAAATGCATTTTCCCAGAAGCATTTCAGCCAGCTTCCTAGAGAGTAACAGTGTTTATTTTCTCTTACAAATTATTGGAGCAATAACTTTTTTTTTCTGTCATTGTTGTTATTATTATTATTGTTGGAAATCTGTTCTTCTGCAAAAGGTACATCAGGTTAAATGACAAAAGAGACATCTTAATTCTTATCATTCATCAAATCTATGATACCTCTTCACAAAAACTATTTGTCTTTGGCCTGGAACACTGACTGGCAAACTCCCAGCTTACAGCACCTGTTTCATAGCTCACAGTGAAGATTTTATAAATACCTTACAGTCATCTTGTGAAATCATTCATTTCATGATGTGACTGAAAGTCGTTCCTGGAATTATAGGCATTCTATTACACTATTTAACTGTTCCACTGAGTCATTATATGAAATGCCTAAAAGTGTCAGGCATTTCATGAAATGGCTGGTGCCAGTGCTTTAGTCGTTTTATGAAACTTAGCATTATGACATTCTATTCGCTACTGCTGTGAAAAATCAATTTTTTCCATGGGAAACAATGTCCTATCAAAGTCCCACTGACATAAATAAGCAGACTTATTTGTCATATACTCCTCACAACCCCTCAGCTGATGCAGGCCTTGTGCAGAGTGCCTTTCTTGACTTTGCTCAGACAGACAGACATCCTCCACTTTTGCACTTGTATTCCTGGGTGGTTATTTCTCAGAATTTGTCACTTAAGCTAACCCACACCCAAGTCTACATTCAGACTTTCTTAGTAAGGTGCAGTACTAATGAGATAGAGATAGTAGACAGTAGAGATAATAAAAACACCCACTTTCCTATAATTGACTGAGGCAGAATGGGTCCATGGAACAGTTTAGTGTCATAAAAGACATAGATGAAAAAGGTCTGAAAGGGATTGGTTTGAAAAGTAAAATCTATCATGGGAAATATTGTAGGAATTAATTGCATTTGTGTCCCAAGCAGCTTCTTCAGGGGAGGAAATTATTAATGATAATCTTGTTTCACTGTTTTGGAGCTCTACTGCTGGAGACCAGGGTTTTGTAAATGCTGTGGAGGCTGAAGGAAATGTAAAATAAATAAATGCAAATGTTACAAAGCCACAATGAATAGCTGATGTCCTGGTTCTGAAAACAAGTACTTATTGAGTGTTACCATATGGCTGTAGAGTGAAATATGAAGGACTTCATGATTTTAGAAATAAAACTATTATGGAAATACTTTTAAATATTCTTTTAGGTTAATATTCATAATTAATCAAGAATTGAGCATTTCCTCTAATTGCATACAATGCCTAGTACTGTTATTCATTGTTCAAAACACTCCACAAGACAACCAATAGCAAGAAAGCAACATCATAATCTTGAAGAGGAATTTATTCTTTTTTCTTTCTTTATGATATACTTTGTCACATTGAAAATCCTTGAATATTTATTACTTTCTTCTTTTTTACATGCAGCTGGATTTGGGAACTTTCCAGTTATTCCATGGGTGAAAAATAGAAAATAAGAGAGCAAGCATGAACCATTTAATCAAGAAATGAGGATTAATAAAAATGAAAAAAAAATTACATACAGATGGATCTTAAATTCTACTAAGTGATGGGAAATAACAGACTTCTTACCAATAGGTAATGGAATAATCTACATGCACAGTTATGATATTTGTGAATTATTCTTAAAAAAAAAGTTCTAGCTCTCATGAGGTATTTCAGAATTTTTTTGTGTATACACTGAATAAGGGCATTCCCACTGAAACCAGCTTAGTTGTTTATGAAAATCTCTTCCCATAATCATGTTGCTAATGGTTGCCTTTGCTCATTCACAGTAGAAGGAAATTAACATGAGCTGAACAGATTTGCACAGTAGGAAATGTATGTAAGCAGACACCATTTTATAGTTGTTCGAATAATTTGGGGACATTTGCAGAAAACACCAGGCATGACTTTTAATATTGTTATTTGATATACATTGCACTGAATTTCTCTGCTGTGAGCAAGTTAGCTGAAGACCCAGCTCTGAGATTTTTATGACAGCAACATTCCATTGCAGGCAGTAATTTTTCCCGTACTAGTATGGTAAGATGGGATCGTTAAAAAAAAAAATAGAGTTTTCCAGAATTCCAGTTTTCTTTGTCTTTCTATATATAGTCACCACACTGTGCAAAAATTTGCTACCAAAGATAAGCTTCCTATGGCTCAGTTTCCACAGTCTTTACTCAGTTGGGTTGCATCAGAAATCTCATTGGTTTTATTAAAAGAACTGAAATAGTGGAAAGCACAGGACTTGCCTATACAGCAATTAGATTTCATCAGGTCCTTATATCACATTCATCACTATATATTTTAATATTTTCCAAAAGGGCATGGAAAAGACAATGTCCAGCTATTTAAAAGCATCTATTTATATGAGTTTTGTTGTTTCTTGTTTGTGTTGGGAAGTTATCTTAGAGTCTTAAGCAAATCCTTGAGGAATTTTGTCGTCTTGAATCAACTCTGTCAGGGACTAACAGTTGTTTGATGGCTCTGTATTAGCTATCTATTTAACAACCTTCCCATATTTAATTCACTTTCTCCAAAAGTAGTACAAAATCTAGGACAAACCATGAACAAAGTTTTCTTCTGCTGTATTACATGTCAAAGAGGAAATAAATGACTGAAATTTCTGAGCGCATACAGGGAATAGTGCCACCAGCACTTAGCAGCCCAAGGAGTTTGTATAGGCAAAATATAGTAATAGTCATATTCTTGCAAGTGCTTTTTCTTCTACCCTTGTGTTTTAGCAAATGGCTGCAAGGCTGGAGTGGAAGGCAAATACTGCAAACAGATTGCATTGTAAATAGTAAGCACATTTGATCTCGCCAACAACATTGTGTGCATTCTGCCTACAAATGTCAGGAGCAGGCATGATGCCTCCAGCTTAGCCACATTTTCTCTTCCTTTCTCAGAACAGAATGTGATCTAAGAGTCTTGGTTAAGCATTAAGATTACCATGTTTCAGTGATTAAAATAACTCTGTGTTGTCATTGGAACTGCCAAGAGTATTTTAGATCATATCCAGGTTCTTATTTAATTATGTGTATTTTTTTAAATGTCATGTTAACATATTTTACTAGCTTTTTTCTGCATATACTCGTATAGTCAAATAATGCAGACCTTGAGGAAGACAAATGGAACCCGCATTTTCCACCCTGCCCAAATAGGGTAGTAAAACTAAGTCTAGTACTTTCTTATGGTACTTCTAGCACAAATACCTTTTTATGTAACAATTGCAAAAGCATAACAATATTCATTCTGAGTGCAGCACTCAAGTGAAATTGAAATTTTTCTGTTAAGACTTGGTAATGGGTGCCTGGATAGAAATTATTTTGAAAGCAATAGTTAAAAAGAGAGAAATCTGTTCTCTCTTATTTTACTCAATATGTACACAATTGCTCCTACAGTGAAAGCAGGTTAGATCTCTAAAGCATATAAGATTGAATCCTGTTCCTGAATGTTCCTACACAAATGGAATTAGGTAGATTTCTCTAGAGGAAGAAATCAGCCACCATTGTGCTGCATGGATAAATTAAACAGAAGAACAGTATGTCTGAGGAGAAAAAAAAGTGTCTTAAAATTTCCATGGTACAGTTCTTCACATTTCCTAGCATTGCATTTATGCTCAGTATCAAAGCTTCAGCATTGCTCAATTGTTGTAACAAAGAGTAGAATTGTGCTCTGCTCGGATTTCTCAGAGAATGGGTCACTTAATAAAATAATGCTGTAAGTGAACAGATAAAAGCGGGCTACTAATTTTACAAATGATCCTTTGCTACTGCCAAGTACTTCAGAAAGTTGGCATGAGCCTACTAGCAGGAAATATCCCTGTGTGCAATAGTTCCTGAAGAATGCCAGCTAGTGTAGAACAAAGAGGAGTCTGATGTGTCGTGAAGTGGTTTCAAGCACAGAGGGCCAGATATAAGGCTATGGAGTTACACTAGGGATACACTTGGCTCAGAGTTTTTGAACTATGAGTTAGCAATTTCTACTAGGAGAGTTGGGCATAAAAAGCATCTGGTTGTTTTGGAAAGAGGAAATAAGAAGTGCCCCAGAAGACACTAGTGAGAAAAGCTTTTGCTCTTAGCTGCTTTGTGTTAGCTGAACAAATTTGTGTTCGGGTTCCAGCCGCAAAAACCGTACACTAGTAAATGGAAGTGGTTGAAATAGAACATATTAATCTTGCATCTGCTGCTCACCCATTTTCGCACTTCTTTGAAACAACCAACTTTCCCAGGACACTCTACAACGTCTATTTGGTGTCATGACAATTTCATTAAATACATAGTAATGGCACAGTTTGCAAACTGAGTAATCAAAAGGCTAGCTAAGAGAAAATCAAAGTGAATAAACAACCAGAACATCTGAAGGGAGTGCAGCAGACATGGACACAATCAAACTGAAGTTTCGGGCAGCAAGAAAAAGACAAAAGCCCAGCAGGTGCATGAAGGTGAGCAAGAAAAATCAGAGACAAAACCAATAGGAATAAGTAGAGTAATTCAACAAAGCTCTGTAGAAGTGCTTTGATATTCTCTTTCCAAAAACTTCTCGTTAACTATCCTTACTGTGTCCTGCATTTACAAACATGCAGAGAGCACTGCATTTCTTGCCTAGCTCACTACTTTGACTAGCACTTGCTGCTTTGTGAGTAATTTCTTCCAAGAATCTGTTTTTTCTACACAATATTTTCTGCCTTGTTTGTCCTCTACAGAAGGCTGTGCATCTTCTCCACATTTTATGTCCACTTTTTCCAGGAGGAAGGCACCAATCACAAACAGGAAGGGGTGGCATTCATTCATCACAAATGTCTCAGGCCATTGGGAAATGTTTCTTCTTCACCTTAGCAGCACAGCCAAAAGGCATCAGGAGTCAGTCCTCTGACTCTCACTTGGTGTTACTTTGCCTCTTCTTCTTCAGTTGCTCAAATGAATTGATGGTTCTACCCATCAGCTGCCATCAGCTATGCACAGGAAAAAGGAAACATATTTGAATGGCTGTTTACAGATATATTTTGTGAGCTAAGAATGATTCATTTCTGTTTGTCTTCTCACCAGAAGAGTTAGTGTTGAAGGAGAAGATAAATCCTTTTCCTTGCTCCTTAGGAATAACACCTGCATTTTGAAACAAATGCAGGGATTCAATGAAAATAGGACTACTATAAGTCTTCTCAAGGTTTCTCAGGTATGCACCATACATGCATAGAGAAAAGAGCCTGAAAAGAACTTAAGATTGGAAGAAAACAATGTAACCAGAGAAGAAAAAAAGCTTTCTATTTTGATGTATTCTCAACATTTAATTGGATCTTCACCAAGGCCTTTTCATCCTGTGTTTGTTCTAGCTGGCAAATTAAAAGAAATTAAGGGAGGTGCCGTGGGAGAAATCCAAAAACCTGGAATAAATTCTGCTGAGTTTGGAATAATGTCTTATCTTTGTAGGACTTGTCTGTCATGTATTCTGGAGGAAAATCATGAGTAACTGAGCAAATAAAATTAGTAGAATAAAAATACATAGATATGGCAAATTTTATGTCAGAGGGCTCTTCTGAGTTAACTCCTCAATTCAATCCCCACTCAAGCCCCATTTTGAAGACAGGTGAATCAGAGGCTCTGTGATTGACCTTCTCGATCAGGCAGAATTTCATCACTTTATTAATGCCTTCCTTGTGACACTTTTTTAATTGATACTTGGAAATCAGTCAGTAAAAGAACATGAGAGAGAGTTTTGATCAGCAGTCTTTGACATTAATCAAGGCAGAGTCAGTGAGGCATTGCTCATTAACAAAGCTGATCTTTCAGTGCTTCTGCAACACTCTCCATTCCTCTTTACGTTCATTCAAAGAGCAGGTTCAGGTACTAACATGGCTTAGAAATGTCAAATGCTACTTATGCAAACATCAAAGTCAAGAAGTATTTTTTACTGATTTCAGTCAGGAAAGTTGATTTTCAAAAAGCATAATAGTTATGGCTGACTCAAGTGATGAAGGCGTAAATAGCATTATGTAAAAGAGTGCGAAGGCATAAGGATGTCAGAAATGATATATCAAACTATGTTCCAACCCTGAATTTAGGTCTAGCTCTTCTAGGAGTTAAGTTTAAATTAATGCTTTTAATACCCCTCAACTGGTCACCAGGAGAAAGCAATCCCTATTCTTCTGCAGACTGGAAGGACAGAAGGGACTAATAGATAATAATATATAGAGCTTTCTATAACCAAAAAGTAAAAATGTAAAATTTCACCACAATATTTCTATATAAAGCCTGGTAACTTGTGTACCACTAAAGCAGCCCTTCCAGAAAAGTTCACTCATATACAGAAGGGTTTCATCCTTTATTTTCAGGCTTGAGCTAATTAGAGCAGCAAGAGAGAAAATTCAGTCACACACTTTCTATATGGATTTATGTCCTACAAGTTTTAGTTGTATTTGATGTCTTACTCTTCCTGGTCCAATAAAGCTATGCTGCACTGCCAGAGAAATGTAAATTGATCTTAAAGTTAGACTTTTGGCAACAAGGGATTTATTTCAGTAACTTCTTTGTCTAGTTGTTTTCCCAACTTCTGGTGTACTTAGTCCAGAATTTAAATGCAGTTTTAATACCCTGCTAGCTGCATACTTGCTTGAGGACTAATAAAACTGCAAATTAGGACAGCCTTGCAGTGGCTACAGGTGATACTGGAGGCCAGTTTGGCCAATCTGACAATCTCAGGATCAAAGAAAGAGGCTCTAAGCAATCTTTCCCTCCAGTCACAGTTGTGCCAAGTGTGTGAGCCTCTAGACATTTTGTGTTTCTAAATTGCTGGGATTAATACACTTTAAAGAATGAACTACATAATTGAGGCAAATCATATAACATTTCTAAATTAATATTTAGGAAGACCATAGTGCTTTATTTGAGATTACAGATGGTATTAAACAGCTAAATTCAATTTTTTGCAAAATAAAACCATGGAATCTAACAATACATCTAATAGTATTTTGGCAGAATCTAGGTGCCTAGAGAGCTACTTAGGTACCAAATTTAGACACCAACTTTAAGCTTACATTTGCCATGTGTCAGCAAAGTTCATCACTCAACTATTAGGCTATGATTAAAATAGGTATTTCAGATCCCTCCATATTTAACTACAGTCTAGGCCATGTATCTTATCTGCCTTACAGAAATGCCTCATCACCAGTATTACAAAGCAGAATGAGAAGAAAAGTCTTTCCAAAAATGGCCTCAACACTGAAGGACTCAAGCAAATGGAAATTACAGGTCATATCTTGCAGATAATGGTATTTTCCACTAAGTAATAACAATGAACCATGTGAGCTTTGCAAAACAGAATCTGGTGGTCAGAGGAGGGATCTGAGAGATAAGGAAGCATTCGTTTTACAACTATATCCTTGAAGAAGGACTGAGAGACTGATAAAAGTAAACATCCCTCCTCAGAAGATGCCGAAAGCTGAGTGATGAAGTGTGAAGTCAGTCAAAACTACGGTAACTGGATAAAGGCAGCAGGGGGAGATCACGACCATCGACTCAATTCAGGCCTGAGAAGACTTGTCCCCCTCCCCCCCCCCCCCCCCCCCCGGCCCCCAACTCCTGTAAGGAGCATGGGTGCTAATTCACATAGCTAGTGAGGCTAATTAGAATACAGATAACCAATAGAAGATGAGATAATAATTGCTAACCAATGAATATGAATTTAGGCGGGGTTTTACTAATCATGTAACACGATAGATACGTTGTAGTTTCTTTGTGCTGTGTGCTAGCTTTGTGGAGTTACCATCTAGCACCCATCTCTGTCCAAATATGAAATTAATAAAATACCTCCACTCTGTGTGTATTTTGGCGTATTGCACACCAGGTGAACAATCCTGCTTTTGGGAAAACACAGGTAACCATGCTACAAATATCCTAAATCCTGTCTTCGAGAGCTGCATCAGGGAATATGTTGGACTTTGACTGTTTTCTGGGTTCTCCAATGAAAATTCTGACCATATTGTTTGGGAATTCAGTTGTTAAAACTCACAGACAGCAGATGACAGATGCTTTATATGCAAAGGTACATGCTATTTTTCTCCAAATAGCTGGTGGTCACCATTAGCTCCCTTCACTATTGTGCTGTTAATTCACATGCTCCTAGGACAGCGACAGGGTTTCTCTCTGAAATTTCAACTCACAGATCAGGTGCAAGAGCATGGAGAGAGTCTGCAGCACTGCATAACAGTGTGTCTGCCACCTTGGTTGAAGTCTTGTAGAGCTGCCTGATTTCCACCATGAAATTCAGTGCCAAGACTGGAGGCATGATTGCACTGCATCTGATGGAAGAGCAGTCACTCCATGTTGCTACAGTCAGTCACTTTTTCCCCAGGAAAACAGATGCGTTAGACCACAGTCCAGGCTCCAGCTGACACTCTAAGTGCAGCTTAAAGTAAATTCATAGGATCAGAGAAAGAGTGAACAAAACTGAGTATCATCCTGAGCCAATGCTCAGGACACTCTACAGGAAATCCTGAGTCCTAATATTTGTTCCTCTTACTGAATCACTATTTATCCAAGAATTTGTTAGTCTATAATATACATGCAGACCCCAGAGCAGAGACCAGGCAAACTTAATCTTTCCTCCTCACCCATTACACTTTCCTACTCTACATCAAATGACATGATGTGAGGATCAATATTCTCAAAACTGTAAGGAGCTCTGATACAGCAGTGACAAGGCACCATAAACACTGTGAATAACCCTCTATTTCTTGTGATATCACTGCATTCTGAATGAGTAAAATTAGTAACATTTAGCTAATACAAATAACTTGTACTGCATTGTTTTGTTAATTGTTAGAAGAATAATATTAACAGAGATTACATGAGGAGCATTATCAATACTGTTATAGATGGGAATAAAAACCTCCTGATCAGAACAATCAGCTCACTGCTGTATGTGTTCTGAGTCCTCTCAGATGTCCCAGGGTGTTTGATTTAGCTTTTGAATCTCTGGCTGAGCTGAAAGATGTGTGAGAACTCATGTACCCAGACAGCTTTCTATTAGCTCTACATCTGAGGAGACTCAAGAGTATAAATTAATCCTTTCGAAGTCAATTGTAACTTACCCTTATTAAATTAGCTCAAGATCATTCTGCTTGAGATAACAGCACATGGCTAACTTAAACATTTTGCTAAACACTGCTTTTTTCCCTACCTCTTCCCTTTCTTTTTAAAAACCTGTTTGCTTTTGACATCAGCTGTCAGAACTGCAAGAATAGGCATATCTTAGACTTCTGATTTTTGAGAGGGGGACAGAGGTCTGATGCATCCAAATGTGTGATACACTACTATATAAACACTACCTGATCCTGAAGTGTCTCTTATCTGACTAGAAGGAGGGGAATCAATATGGATGAAAAGGCAAAGTAGAAATGGTTGTGCAGCCTCTGGTGGATATCCAGTTTCTACCCATTCAAGAAAATTGTTGCTAGTATTTAGTATGCACTCAGAGCTCTTAGTTTCCTAAGACAGTGGCAGAATACAAAACCTGGCACTTCTGTGAGGTCCAATGCCAGCAGAATGAGTTCTACCACCAAGGCAGATGAAAGCAAGCAGTGCTGAGGACTTCTCTTCATTTTTCCTTGAAAATTTCTGATATCTTGTAGATCTTTACTCAGTGATCTGTCTCTCCAAGCAAGTTCATTTAGAGGAACATTTCTGAAGGGCAGTGAACTCTGGGGGCTGTCCTGGGAGATACTACTTCATTAGGAGGGGTTGCTATGTAGCATAAAGGTAACATCAGGCTTTGGAAACTTGAAGAATTGGAGAGGCACATTTACTTATACTGGTGAGTATAGACAGATGCATTTCAATTAATCACTTACTTTAATTCAGTGGAACAGTCAGTCGCCTCTCTGCCTGGTCCATACAGACCAAATATACTTATATCATTAAAGGTGCCAGTAATATGCAAGTGAAAATGAGTTTGGATTTAGTACTTTATCTTTCCTAAAGCCTCACATGGATTATTCTTCCTTGAGATATCCTGTGCTCACATTATTATCATCTAGTATTAAGTCTTTCTGTCTTACTGTAGAATTTGCTTTTAAAGATCAGTTCATTTTTCCTTTATTTTCCCATTGTCCCTATAATTTTTCTAATTTGAAAATAAAATTATTTTTTTCAAACAACATCCATTAAGCTTCCAACATCTATAACTTGAGATCTTATTTGTAAGGAGAACCTATTTGCTTTGAAGTGCTTCTTGGTTCCAAGAATTCTGGGAGAGGGCTTTCTAGATCACTTTCTGGAAGGCATGTCCCTATATCCAATTAATTCTACTTGAAAACCTGTTCAGTCTCAAAAAAAGAAAAAAAAAAAAAGAACGGAAGTGAAGCTAGTCAAGGATAATGACAGGTCTCTAGGAAAAATTGAAAAATTTAAACAATCACTTCAGCTGGCACGTCTTTCCCGTTTTGACAGCTGATCTCAAAAGCAAACAGGTTTTAGAAGAAAAAGCCTCAGTGTTTTAGCAAAACATTTAAATTAGTCATATGCAATCATATCAAGCAAAAAAAGCTTGAGCCAAGTTATTGAATGTAAGATGCAATTGATTTTTTTAAAACCTTCACTTATAACTTCCCATCTAAGATGGGGTTGTAATAGAAATGTACGTATGGGTATTAAAGTTCTTACACCCTGGCTTTTCTACACTGGAAAAATAAAATTACAATGGATTGTGAGTCTTTATCTACTACCAGAGTACAGCGCCCAGCAGTCATGGAAAGTTCCCAGCAGTCATGAAAAACCTTGACTTGAAAATGGTGTAACACCAAGTAAAATCTTCTGATCATTAGGCTGATACCAATAAGTATCTATGAAAAAGGCATCCTGAGAACTTGACGGCAGGGTTAGATTCCTTAATTTTGCCCTGTTTCTTGATTGTACTCCTAAATCCATATCCTGCTGCTCAGATCCTGACTTCAATTTATCTCTAATTCTGGTTCTTTTGACTGTCACTTCCCAATTTCTGCTTCCCAACGTCAGTATGTTCTGCCCTGACACTGGCATTCTTAGCTCAGCCTTCTAAGCAAGACTTAAATATCCTGTAACCCTGGTTATGGCTGTTACACCCACTTACTACTCAAAACTTCATAGAATGGAGCACCTCAGATATGTTTAATCCCCCTCTTGTTCTATTGGAAAAACAGGGGACCAGTCATAACAGACCAGCTTTTTTTTTGCACACTTTCTGTTCTTTAGCTATTTAAATCACCCAGGTAGAGGACACAGCTATAGTGTTTTATTTAAAAGGAAGAGTCCAATTTCTAAATGTAAACCCTTAATTAATTTGGCAGCTTAGGTGTGTTGAGGTCTGCCTTACTTTTGGCTGTCTTGCACTGATAGAAGATATATGGAAACTATGGAATTCAAGCTGATGCTGGAATTTAGAGAGACTGAAGGGAGTTCTGTATATAAGAGCTCAAGTAATCTTCTATTTTTTTTACACTTTTGAAACAGATAGGAAAAATCATTGATGACATACATGTCCATCTGTTAAAAAGCTTACAGAAGACAAACATTTCAAGAAACAAAGTTTTAAAAAAATTGATTCCTCCTTCAGTAATGCCAAATCCCTCTCTTTGTTGAATCTTGTAAAGGATTTACTACTCATAAGATAAAAACACAAGAATTTTTCCAATTAACTCTCCACAATATGCTTTAATTAGATAAAATAATGTAAGATATTGATGTTAGCATAATCTATATAAGCTGTACCAAGTTCCTTTATTTCTTCCTCAGTGTCTCCAAATTTACATATCTCCTCATGGTGCAATAAATATTTTAAATGGAGCAGAAAGACATAAACATAATTAAACGTACTGTTGCACCATCTCCTTATAAATATTTTATAAGTTTTTACATTAAAATAATATGAGTCTGAACACAGTGAATTTGATGGGTATTAAAAGCATCTGTTGAATACTTGATAAAGAATAAATTCAATTTGATTGAATGATAATTTATAAAGCACAATGCAAATCTTTGGATAATAGGGCATATCTCAGTATACTACATTGTTTTTTGTACCTCAAGGAGATAAGATTAACTGTTTTATTTCATTCTGTTAATTATTTCAAAATTCATATTGTAGGAAGATGGCACTTGAAATTTTCTAGGTAAAAAGTTTACATCAATAAGAAGCTATTTGTGTACAGTTTAGGATAATATGTTTACATACAAAAAACCTTAAATGACTATGTATTAGGCATCTCATTGGGTAATTCAGTCAGATACATTCTAGTTATAATGAGAGAGACAGTGAATTTATAGTGTATTGGAGAAAAACTCTTGCGTGTTATGAAATCTAAAATCAGAACAGATGGAAAAGACTTATCAAGCCTGATTTTCAAATATTCTGAATCCCTGGCTCCCTCAAAATAATGTTAGATCTAACTTGTGCAAGTGTAACTGTGTGACCATCTTAAATATGAAGAGATTCAAATAACCAGTCTGATGTCAACTTAATTATCCAACTGTATAAACTAATACATGGTTGAAGCCACAGCTAAATAGACATAAAGGAATAAATCATGGGCATGGGATTCTTATATATTTGTTCTTCAGTTCAGGTCAAGAAATTCATTCAAAAGGATCAACAAAGGCATACTTTCAAGTGCCAAGTCCACTCTGTCATTTATTTCAAACAAACAGTAGGAAGAGGTGGTCACTAGTTCATGGATACTATTTGTTTCATTTCACTTCTATAGGTAGGAGGCGGACATCTGGTATGCTGGACGCCCTATATTCTTTCAGGGAATTTGTCTCTGGTATGGTAATGGAGAGGGACCTGTTGGAAACATTATTCTGGGAAATTTTCTTTCAATTCCTTCTTCCAGTAGAGGTAATAAAATGTATCTCTGTCTAAGGCTATATAAAGCACACTTCAGTGTGTTTCATATGGCTCTTTATGCAGGTATAGACATTGTTCTGCAAGCTCATCAGTATACTGTAGTTTATAGGTTATCATGTGTTTGTATGCTGACCATTGTCCCTAGAAAAATGATGTTGTAATATATATATAAAATTTCCATAGAGATATAATGGTTGTTAATTTTTGACTGCAATAATAAGTTTGTAATCCAAATGATTTTATGCAACAGATGAGGGTGTTATGTAGCTGCAGTGCATCATGGACTTTATGGTAACTTATTCAAATCAATTTTGAACTTATTCAAAATCTCTTAATCATAGTGGCTCATTAAAAGTTTGGCATATGATGGGACAATCAGTTATCTGTCATAATCTGAAAACCCATGTTTATTGTGGAAAGTAACTTTGGCATGGGTAAAGATGAAATGGATGAGACTAGAGAGCTGTAAAATTCTCTAGACAGATATGACTGATATCATCATAACCTATGTATCTGATGTACAAACTGTTCTAGACCATGCTGATAAAGGGAGTAAGATGCTTTTAGTTGCATAGCTTACAGAGGGAGTCTGGTATGCTTTATAACAAACTCTTCTAGTGCTCTTTCAGTGGCAGAATCTTTTATAACAGTTTTGTGAGTCCTGTTAATTCTTCATGGAAGGTATAAAAGTTGGTTACTACAGGCTTACTTCTTCTTGAGGAAGATGTGATCAAATGGTCTATAGGAAAGTGGAAGGTAAGATTGTGTATTTTTTCCTAGAGTAAATGAGGAAATGGTTTGATGATATCTTTGAGCTCTGAGAGGTGTAGGAACTTTTTGAAGTTCCTTGTGAAAAACTGATATAAGAGGTTGACATGCAAAACCAAAGAAAATATTAATCTTAGGTTTACTTTTTTTTCATTTTAAAATCAAAGCAGCATTTTTACAAAGCAAAACATTGCTATCTGTTATTTCTTCCCTATGTACATGCCAAAGCAAGATGACTAACATGTAGAATAGAATGTAGTATCTTGAGAAAAGATTTTTTAAAACTAAAAATGGTTTTATACATGCTTTCTCATTGACAGAAACTACTATTCTTTTTTTAAGCATGCTAACATAATTCAGAGTACCTTTGGTGTGCTTCATGGATGCATTTTAAATTAATTTATATTTGTATCCTCTATATTTGTAATTTTATTACGGGCACAAAATTTACAAAGTTTATTAAAATCTTTTAGAGCTGCAATAACTTTTTCAAAATACTATCAAAATCCTGCAAATAAAAACAAAGTAATCTTAGAAATGTCTTATAAATCTTCCTTATCTTTCAAAATTAAAACATCTTAATGAGCTTTTTAATACATTCTAGTCCACTCATATAACCATCCTGCATTCGTCATTGACTTTTATCCTATTAATAAAGCAAATATATGTAATTCTTATTTTTCATATGAAAACTTCTAGGAATTTTAACCAGCCTGTCTTCTCAGAATTTCTTCCTCTTTAAGATGCTAAGGCAACAAGGTTCTGTAAACGGTTCATGTAATTGTGTGGATGCTTGTGTGTGAAGATGCAATGACATGTAGCCACTATTTTTATAGTTAAAATGAAGGCCATAACAAATTTTACCAAGCATGTTAAACTACATAAAACTACAAGAGATGTAGTGTTTTGTGCTCCAGAACCTGAGATCAGACGTCTACAGACCACCAGAGATCTGATAGCTAAATAAAGGAGAGGAGGATGGAAATAATCTCATTCTATGTAATAGAACTTCTGCCACCCCATACCTGCTAATTAGCTGGCATCAGACTTTCCTAATTGATCAGTTACAGCATTATTTGGAAAGAAAAGCTCTTAAGCCCAGTCCAGGTGCAGCACACTCTTCACTTGCATGCACAAAGCAAAGAAGGAACAAAAGAAAGGGGAAACACGAACCAGAAGAAACAGTCTTGCTATTGTCATTAATGAAATGACCAAAATCACTTTTATGTAAAAATATGTCTTAATAAATTGTTATTCAACCAGCTATCTGGTTTTTTTCACCCCCGATAACATAATCTTTTTTCTGCTGATTTTATCTCACATTTCTACTTTTCTAGTTTCTTTATATTCACTGTTGTTTACCTCCTCTTCCATTTCAGAACTATTTGTGAATAAGCAGGGTTTCTATTTAGAAATGTAAACAGGCCCTTGTGCTGCAAATGGTCTGTAGCTTAAGCTTTATGTGCTAAAGGAAAGTCAGAATTTCCTTCCTGAGGGAGGTCACTTGATATTGCTGCTTGGAACACTTCAACTGATAAATCTCTCATTAAATTAGACACCTCCACAGTTGGTAGAATTGTCTTTTATGAGCCTACTGTGCGTTTTTAAGTATAAGTGCAAGGAGCAACTAGCTGTTAACAATGATTCTGTAAAACATTACTAAACTCTGGAACCAGGATAATGATTTCAGACACTACAGGAAAAAGCTAACTGTTTTATCTGAAGGAGATTTTGTTTAGTAACTACTTGCTACATAACAATACCTTGTAAGACATTTGATAAATATTTTATTGAGTGTCCAGTTCCTAGAGTACATGAAGTACAAGTAAAGACATCAACACAAAAACATGTGTTTTCCCTAATAGCATATAATATTGAATATTGGATTATTTTGTTCATGCTAATGTCATCAAAATTAAATATAAGGTGAAATAAAGTGAAACAAAATTACTGCCTGTTAGTTGTAGTATTGGTAGAACAGCAAATGTGTTTCCCTTGTCACCTCTCTAAGACAGCCAAATAAACTGCTACAAAATCATATCAAACTTTGGGAGCAAATTTTACATATAGGCCAAAAGAATCCCTGAAAATTCCTGTATGGAAACAAAGTAATAAATCACTATCTTACTACTGAATTTAAACTCAAGAAGGAACTTGCATTTAATTAAGGGAAATTAACACTATCTTACTGAGTAAAAAAAGAAAAAATATCAATCTGTCATTCTTTGCATGTATATGTTCTTACAAAATCTTATAGACAGCTATGTTCTGTATCATTCAGACAGATCTGAAAAAATATGTATCAAATCTGATGATAAATATTCAGCTTTTCATGCCACCTGAGAATCCTGTAAATGGTTGTCTGCCACCTATAACATCCTTTAACATTTTCTATAGCCTGTTGCAATCCTCCACAGGGACAACCTTTCCATCTCCAAAGATACCTTATCTTGTTAGAGGACAGCCAAGTCTCATTTGAACTAGTGCATTTAAAAAACCATAGCAGCACCAAGAAAATATGGAAAAGCTGTGGAGAGTGAAGCTCAGTGAGATCATGATAAAATTTGAAATTTAAGCAATCATGGCTAGTGATGTGCTCCTGACTTAATGAAACTGTTCCTTTTCTAGACCAGATAACTGAAGGTAAATATTTTCTTCTGTATGTGAAGCCTCTGGTACAGTGTCTCTTTGATTCACTGACTACCAAGCTGCAGTATAGTCATATTTCTTACAACTCTGAACATTAAGAAGAATTATCTAAATAATTTAATATTTATGGCTTCAAAATGTATATTATGCAAATAAAATTACATGCTTGTATATCAAAACATGTAGACTGTCATTACTAAAATTCACTCATAGACCATTTTCAAGGCACTCAGTACCTCCCAAAAGCTTAAGATATTATTTAATTTGTATTGGAAGTTACAGTTTCAATCCTTTGAGGGATTTGATCAACCTTGAATATTGCACGACACTGTCAGCTTACCATGATTAATATGGGAATTGTGGAATTTTGTCAAGGTTGTCCTGGATCCTAAGTTGTCCAAAGTGAATGAAAAAAGCAAAAGAGCAATTAACTTTGCCGTATAGAATTGTTTGTTTAAAAAAAAAAAAAAAAAAAAAAAAAAGCTTAAACAGACAGTACAGTCTAACAAGAGACAGGATTACATCACTATGTTCATTTCAATTACCTGAGCACTGAGTAACACTTTGGCGGTAGACATAAAATTCTTGCTAATAGTCTTCCTTAATACATTTTCTTTCCTCACCATATCTTTTTATTAATCTCATTGTTTATCTTTAGTTTTTTACCTTCTCTCTATAAAACATCTGACTTAGCCAAAATAAAAGGGTTCATCTTCTGTAACAGTATTGCTAACCTATGGCTAGGAAGGCAATATAAAATCAATGGTTTCAGCAATTCCATGCCAGAAAATTCAGTTCTTTGAGTGGCAGATAAGACTATGTGATATGCCAGTCTTTTTCCACCAGCAAGGAAGCATGGGAGAGTGGGATTCAAGACCAAAATTGTCTAATCTATCTTTTCTAATCCCTTTTTACTTCATGTGGATTTAGCAGGGTTTTCTGTTGGAGAAAGTAACATCAGTCTTCAGATTTTTTTTTCCCCTGAGGATAGTTAATGCCATCTAAAGTGAAAGAGAAAACAGGAACTGCTCACATTAAATCCCTAATTAATTTTTTAATATTTTAACTAGGTTTTCAGTCTAAATTCTGTGTCTTCACAATGGCTAAAAATCTTTTTTTGTTAATAGTGATGTTTGATACAACGAAGGGAATCTAGGAATAGCTTGGTCTAAAAAGCAAAAATAAAAAATATTGTTGTTATTATTATGAAGTTTTGGGATTTTTTGTAATCACCTCCATTTCCTTCTTGTTAACTCTTTCAGTTGAAGTACAGAAACTTCCTCTCTGAATAAAATCTTCTCTCAGGTAATTTCAAGTAGAATATTTCTTTCACAGCATCATCTGTAAATGATGTGTGTTAAAGGGAAAATAAATTGGCTGGACAATTGATGAAGACTGGCACAAGAGTTCTTAATGTTATGAATGTAAGGATCAGTTTAGAAACCCTTAAACACTACTTAAGGCTGAGGAAAAAGATTTAAAATAAATAAACTATCTGAAAAAAATACATTTCTGCCTTTCAAAAGATAATTCTACATATGCTGTGACTCAAAAAGGTTTGAAGATTAAATCTAATTCAAACATTTAGTAGGTCCATCCTTGAACTTAATATACTTGGGAGAAGGCAAAGTGATTAGGATTTAGCTGAAAAAATTAAGTAAGCTTGGAAATGCCTTTTTTACTTCATATTCAATCTGTTCTTCCTGTAGTGCCCACAGATGTCTTTTCTTTTTTCTCATCTTAAAAAGGATCACAATTTTGAAATCAAAGGAACTGAGGTATGCCAGACAATCAGCTCTATCCGCTTTGTACAGAACACAAGAATTTTTAAGCCAGTGACAAGCCACAACTCATATAGAGAAATATGGGTTGTGGTTGGATAGGACTGAAATTTTTTGACAGAAGACAAAAGATTGGCAGTGGGAGTTTAGTTTTGTTTTTCTAGTAGGTGCACAAAGATTGCCACAAGCTACTGGGACTATCCACCCTGTAATAGTATACATTTGGAGGTGGAATTAAGGATACATTTACAGTCTTACTGAGTATGTTTCCTCATTTTGCATACTCAGTTGCACAAATTAAGTCTTAGGAACATTGGTTTGCATGCACTATATATCTGATAGCATAAAACCAGAGAAACTTCTCCCCCCCAACAAATTCACTAGAGAAACAAATTTCAATTACTTTAAGCATTCATTGGTCATTCTATTTATCTAAAATTTTAAAATCGGTGCCTTACTTCCTTTTTTTGCATTCACTAGCAATTTTTTGTTTTGAAAACATTTTGAAACATTTCCCAGTTTCATGTTATGCTTGTCTTGGTCTCTTCCAAACATTATAATGTCATCATAAATATTCAAAGACTCTATACAGCATTGCATGACTTGTTAATTAAACCTTGATATTTCTCAGGTGCTGATGGAATTTCAAACTTCAATCTTCTATAACACTGTGTTTTTGCATGTGTTGCAAATAGCGTGCTTATTTTATATTTAGACTCGAGCTCAACTAAGGTGTTCACAAAGAATATGAAAGCTCTACAGAATCCTCACTTGGATGCTGTAGACTGTTAAAAACCTGAAGACCCTGTAATAAACAAAACAGATACATGGTTGTAGAAGATGGGGGGAGTTTACTGCCATGACACCACTCCCTTTCTGCAAACTGTGGAAGTCTGTACACACTTAATCTACCAAATTTTCCCCACGTTTTTGTTAGCATATTTTAGTCTGGAATTATCAGAATAATGGCTTTGTGCAGTCAAGAGTGCAGCTAAGTCCCTGTTAGCAGTGCTTGTCTATGTGTTCAGGTTTTAAGCTCCTCAGGGACAAGAAATTCCTCTCAGCAAAGCTTCTTTTATATAACTGCAAACAAATTGTTCTTCTTTACCAGTCCATTTAGTAGGCAGATGAAAAAATTACACTAATTCATGCATGTTATTTTTATTTTTTCATTTATTTATTTTTTATATTTTTAGAGATATATATATATCTACACACACATATTAGACCACTTAGGTGAGGTGATGAATCAGTGAATATGAGTAACAGAAGAAAGGATTGGCTCTAGGATTCAGCATTCACCACTTTCCAGTAAACAACGCTGAGAACAGCAGGTTGAGTTCCAGCATAGGTCCTTGATGTCCACATGAGAGACAGATTCTTTCTTGGTCCTCCTTCTGAAGCCATGTGTAACCTACTAAAACATCTCAAGCTACAAGATTCACTAGTAAACACATCCAAAAATGGAAGTACACAGGTTATAGCACCTTTGCAATGTGCTCTCTTGTAATGATCAACTTATTTTCTTGTCTAGACAGGGCCTGCAACCTCTATAACCTTTCCTATGAAAGGAGAATTTAACACAGACTCCATAGATATCCTTCTGAAGTTCTAAATAATAGCCTTTCTCTCCTCATGGGGGAAAGAGAAAAGTAGCCTTCAGATTGGAAATCTGTTCAGTTTATTCTCTGAGCAGTAGCAAAAGTCATTTTTTTCTCACAATTACATTCACTCATTAAAATCTATGTATATGCACACACATATATACTGTAACCACTATTCCACATATAGTTATTTTGATTTGCCTGATTTGTCTTTCACCACTTTTTAATTTTAAAGAACTACAGGGTACCTGGGTATCTAATATTTAGACATACATACAATGCTAGATAAGGACTGATGATAAATCAAAATTCTGGGGAGGTCCGGCAACCTGGAAGAATTTAAAAGAACATACCAAAAATTTGTATAACTAACTATTATGAGATCATCATTTTATTGCATGGGATCCATTAGAAAACTACTTCCAAAAGACTTCCATTCTTTCATAGATACAGATCTGCAGCTTCTACAGCTGTAATACAAAAGGGCTTAATTTTCTGTAATACTGTTCATCCAAACTGCAACTCAGAGCATTTTATGGGGGTGCAATAACAGAAGGAGTGAGAAATTAAAATGTAGTTTTACAATGAAGTGACTAAAAAATGGTTCTGTAGGGTTTTGTGTTTATTGTGTCGCACTGATCCCATAACAGATTTGCTTAGGTTAGCTTGGTTTATGAATAACATATTGATTTATTTATTAACTACAGTGCTTCAGACTCCATCTAGGCTCTGCAAATCAAATCAAGCTGAGCTATTTCCTCCATATGCATTTTCAAGACTAATAAAAGATTGTACAAAGGAAAAAAAAAATCATGTTCAAAATGCAACCCAACCACTCAGCAGCTAGTCTTTAATTAATGGAGATGGGAAGCAGTGTCTGCATCATTTCACTGGTCTCTTTTTACTCCATGTGTATTTCCACCTTGATTTAGCCTTTGAAATATCCAAATAGAAGAATTTTCAGTTGCTACTGGTTCTTTTAAACATCCAGGAATGTATTTTCTGTGGACAATGGTTGTTACATGTCCTGCTTTTTAACATTACTAAGATTTATTAAACAGGAATTACAATCCCCTTGAATTTCAGTTTAGCAGAAACAGTTTTCACTGAGAAATAGTAAATCGATTATTTTACCAAATCTATAAGTCTAGTAAGTGCTCCATAAGCAAAACATAAAGACAAGACCTTATTTCAAAAAGCTTACAAAATAGTTGACAAAGTAGGCAATGAAGGATAGAGGTGATATAAGGAATAGATAGAAAAGGGCCCTGCTCTGAAGGAAAAAATAATCACAGCATTTAGACACACACTGGTTCACCAGTTCTACGTGTTATTGACCTAGCAGTGTAGGCACCATCCAGCTAGCAGGCAGCGTGGCAGGTGTGGTTGCTCTACAGTGATCTGAAACACATGAAGACACACATATAACTCAGAAGCAGACTTTGGCAAGACATGGACAACCTGGAAGAACCATAGGTACAGTAGTGAAAGAAACATGAAGAAGGTCCCAAAACTGGTGTCATTAACAGTGGATTCAAACATGACAGCAACTTGTCTAATCAATTACAGAACTGGGGGATGTATGATGGTTTTGAAAACAAGATCAGGATGTCTGCATTAGATCAACTGTACAAAGCCCAACGAATTCCCAACACTAGCTGCTTGCTTTGGTACTAACACACAATGTGAAATACTCAGTTGATAATTTTATGCGTATCACAGGTTAGAAATACGATCTCAGGAAACTGGAATCTCCTTCTAAGGGTATTAAATAATAAATAGAGGGAGGATCTTTATTCTGTCTCTAACAGAAAAAAAGACATTTGGTCAGGCCAACAGAATACCAGTACCTCAGAATAAAGTTTTCAGGAGGTTTTGTTGTTGTTGTTTGGTTTGGGTTTAAAAGCATTGCAGTGACTTAAAAATATCCATCCTCTGATTAATCAGTAGAAATACTATAAAATTCACTCCCATTCAGAAAGTCTGCATTCAAGACCTCAGAATCTTGACAGCCCCTCTGTCCTCATCTAGAACATTTATCAATGGACCACTCAACTTATCAAGCAGATGTATCCAGGAAAGTGTGAGAAGGGCTTACTTCTTTCCTCTGTGAGAAAGTGCAAGCTGAGATGGAATTTTATTAGAGTCCAAAGATTTTCATGGTTATGAAAGCACTCTGAATAGAATCAGGCCTGAAATGCAGAAGGTGCAAGATTCACATGAATCAATGCTGGCAAGAAAACACATGACTGTCTGCAAGATAATTTGTTATTCCCAACCTGCCCTGACAAAAAGCAAATTTGTTATAAAATGTGTACCATGTGCAAAATTTTTTAGGAAGGAGCAGTATTGGAGCAAATAACACTCTGTAGCCATTCACATTATCAGCATATGACACTGTAATGCAAGGACAGAGTATAATTTAGTTTCCTGTATTAGATGTCACTCTTATAAAATTGCTTTCAGAGCTCCACATGAGAATGTAAGAATTGCCATAGAAGAACAGACCAACACTCCACCAAACAATGCCAATGGAGGGGAAAATTATGTATGAACGCATCTGTGAAATTTGACTCAAGATTCACTTCAGGTACTTGTTTTTTTCTTCTCTCTCTCTCTCACTCTCTCACTTTTTTCTTTTCTTTTTTCCTCAAAGTATTTCCAGTCTCCTGTGGGCTTCTGTAGGACAGGGTCTTCTCACTGAATGCAACTAGGAAGAATGACCTAGTACCCAAATCAAATGGTTTCATGTTCTACGCACTAACAAATTATGCCTATTTGCTCTAATCAGACTGTGGAATATTAAAATGCTTCTCATTTTGCTATATAGATTTTTGGGTCTTGAGCTGGTTTTATTCTGTTTGTGAGTTTGGTGTTTGGGTTTTTTGGGGGTTTGTGGTTTTTTTATTATTTAGTTGCTTGAGTAATTCATGATTATCAGAGAGGCTTAAGCATTCTGTTTGCTTTACTACTACGCATCATTAATACACAAATATTTCAAACTAAAGATCACTGAATGTTAAATATGAATAAATCTTTATCACTCAAGGGATTATATTGTAGAATAATTTATTTTATTTGGTGTGTTTGACAGCATTTGGGCATGCTGAATGACAATGTCATCATGACTTTCTGAAGTAGTCACATAGCTTATTGCTGTCAGTTACTTCAGAAAGGGACTTGTGTTGTTATGATTGGAGGCCTGGGAGTCACACACAGCTTTCCCTAAATAAGGTTTACCATGGAATATTTCAAAGAAGCCAGCATTGTTTTTCTTTTTTATTTTTTCCTGCCTCTTGCTTTTGGAGCTAATGTCTTTAGGAAGCAGAATTTATCATCATGGTTCATCACCATGTTGTATTTTATAAATAAGTAAATACAACAAATTATTGAGGAGAAATTTCAAACCATATTCATTTCACTGAAGACATTTATTCAATATGTGCCAGAACTCAAAAAAGCATGTTGATAAAGCATTTAGCTGGAAAGGCATAATCTTGGCTTTCAGCTGGGTTCTCAGCATTATTTCTGATTATTCTATTCCTCTAGAATAAAGAACTTTGAGAAGTGAAGCTAGAACACAATATTTTTTTCCACTGGATTTGGTCACATGACTCTTTGTTTTCTCTTCTTTTAACTTCAAGAATCTTCCAAACTTTGTTATATTGTTGCTCAACTTCAGAAAACTTCAGATATGGAGGATATTACAATTTTCTTAACATTTGATATCTTTGGGGAAGTGGAAGATCTGGTTTCATATCTCTCCAGTTTGAGGTGGGAAATAAATAATGAGTTCTCTAAGAAGCAGACTATCTGTATGAAGTGAGCAGCATGGCTTCTGGTGAACTATCTGAATGTAATGGTGTTAGTCTTTGTTTTAGAGGGGAGGGCAGAGGGGAGAATGTTGTTTCTAGCTGGCCTCCAGGCATCTCTTCCAAATTCAATCCAACTTCAATTATCACATGATTCCATAGTTAAGCAGTCTCAAAATGAGTCCACAAGCCCTTCACAAGACATGGACACAGCTTTACCAGAAGCCAAACTAGAATTAAGACATCTTTGTCTTGAGGTAAGTGAGAGAAAAATCTCTAAGTGTAAGAATCATGTATTTTCTGTTGGTGGAATGGAGTCACCTGTATCAGAAATATCATTGAAATGGATGATTTTTGAGTAGCATCAGGAACTTGAATTCTTATATTCTTCCTGCTAATCAAATGCTGGAGTGTGTGGATAATAAAGATTATTTTTACCACAGAGAGTGGTCATGTTAGGCCTCACGCAAAACCACCCGGAACTGAAAAGAGCCTTCACAGCATTTCCAGAGCACGAGGTCAGATCCTATAATGAGTCAGATTCCTATAATGGATCATTCATCTGCAGAACTAAGTTAAGGTTTCTTACTATGGCTATTACCTTATATTTTAACTTAAATGGAAATACAGCATAAATGGGAATTGAATGACCATTTCCAATTTTGTTAGTTACACTTCTGTCCAGGTCCTCAATGATACTCATATTTAGGATGAGTATCATGCTACACTAGGTTTAGCATTTTGCAGTACTCTGCTTATGATTTATGTTTGGTACATTAAAAAGGTAAATATGACAGAGATTGAGAGTTCAACAGAAAGCCACTATCTTTATGTAGATGTTTTCCAATAATACTAATTGAGGATGAGACTCTTGTACATGAACCCCTTTTTGGCACAGGTTTTGTCAATGAAGTTTTCACTCATACTCTGCAGCAATGTGGAACAGCATCAACTTGTTCTTATCCTTCTAAGGACTAGAAAAAACTCTACACTGAAACTGAAATAGAATCCAAATATCATGAGAGAACCAGAATATGTTTTCATTAACTGGGTATTTACTCAGTGTCGTGGTTTAGCCCCAGTCAGCAACCAAGCACCACACAGCCGCTTGCTCACTCCCCCACCCCTGTGGGATGGGGAGAGAATTGGAAGGGCCAAAGTAAGAAAACTCATGGGTTGAGATAAGAACAGTTTAATAATTAAAATAAAACAGTAATAGTAATAATAATAATAACAATAATAATATAATGAAAAGGAAAATAACAAGAGAAAGAGGTGAAACCTCGGGGCGGGGGGAAACGTAACAACAAGTGATGCAACCGCTCACCACCCATCGACCGCTGCCGCCGTGATCGCTGCTTCCCCCAGCCAACTTCCCCAGCTAAAATACTGGGCATGATGTCATATGATATGGAATATCCCTTTGGCCAGTTTAGATCAGCTCTCTTGGATGTGCCCCCTCCCCTCCCGGCTTCTTGTGCACCTGGCAGAGCATGGGAAGCTGGAGAAGTCCTTGAATAGTGCAAGCACTACTTAGCAACAACTAAAATATCAGTGTGCTATCAATATTATTCCCATACTAAGTCCAAAACACAGCACTATACCAGCTACAGTGAAGAAAATTAACTCTATCCCAGCTAAAATCATGACACTCAGTCATATTTCTCAGCTATTTCCCATTTTCATATTTCTGTTTCAGAAGAATAGATGTTATTAAATGATTAAAAGAGAAGACAGCTGACCATTACAGGAATGCACTGCAGTTTGTAATTTTAAACTTTATTATTTAGAAATATTTACCATGTACGTTCTAATAAAAAATACCTGCTAACATTCTGAGCTGCTTTAGAAGTATAGTGTACAAAACAACATTTTCTCTCATGGAACCACAACACAACTGTGTAGTCTTGCTCTTCTACTGTTATCTGTAACGTAACTAGGCTTCCTTCTGAGTTCTTATGCTCAGCAAAGTTTCTTTTCTACATTTACTAGAAGAAAAGTAGAAATGAAAATGCTGTCAAAAAATATTAGATAGAGGACTGAGATATGGAAGGACTTATAACAATCTCCAGTCTCCTGCTCTAGCAATTACTACCTCACTCTCTGTTTATTACATTTGAGGGATGGCACAGCTTTTGTCATCTATCGAGCTAAACCTACTAACAATAGATTTTAGTAATGCTTGTATATTTAATAACCCACATAGGCATATTACATTTATGCTTCTCAAATTTTATATTTATTCTGAAAAGGATATGAAGAACCCCCACTGCATCAGTGCTCCCAGTGCAAGGATGAAAACCACGTCCCCTCTGAGTTATTTTTAAAACCATGGCATTAGCAAAGGTCCCAACTTTGCATTTATTATCCACCAAAAGTGTGTTACAAGCACCAGAGCAGTAATGTGTTTTATACAATTATCTGAAAAGTAGTAATATAGTGGCTCATTTGATCAGGTAATTGGCAAACTCAATATAAAAGAAAAATGTGATGGAGACTTCAAATGTCACGTTTCAGTGGACACAACGGAACTTCTCTGGGATCAGATGCCAGGTCAGATTTACAGCCCAGGCAGTTTGCTTGCCTATAGGAACATCCCAGGAACTATTTCTGGCGCAATCCAGACTTTTCCTGGGGAAAATTAAAACCATGGGTGTTACCTAGATCTAGAAAATAATCAAGAACACATTGGTTAATCATAAAACACAGCGTTCTGAATTTGGATTTTAGGCAAAAAATATTAGATACAGAAAATGGTTTGAGTTTCTTCCCAAAAGATCCTGCCAGATCACCTGCCAAATGAGCTGTCTGAATACAGTGACATTTCAATATGCTACCAGAACAATATGGACTACCTAGATCAGACAAGTACAAAGTAACTGTAGCTCAAGTAATGTGTTGAGAAAAGCATTCAAGTAATCAGAAAAGGTTGATACTACTCATAATAGGTAGAAACAGTAGATGTAGATGGATCTTGTACTTCTATAGGCAGAATTTTATTAAGGCACTGTGACTGGAAAACCAAAGGCAGATTTTCAACAGTGACAAAAACCAAAAAGATGAGAAAGCAGTTTGGTTGAGACAGTTGTCCAACACTGGAATATTAAGTTTGATAGATCTGAAATTCCTGAAAGAAATAGCTAAAAATATGAGATATTCCTTTTTTTTTTCTGATGCTTTACTTTCATCTATAAATACTGTTTCCATTGTGTTTTCCTTAAGAAACTAGACGTCTGTGTTCATAAGTTTTTTCTAAAAATGTATGAAAATATTTGTGCTAAATTAGTTGGAAAATGTCATCATAACTAGTTGGAGAGGTCATACAACATGTCATGAAATAAAATTATGTAAGTGAGAAGTTAACAGTCTTGCTGTATAACTCAGCCTGATGGACTGACTCTTTTAAGCCAAAGTTGTTTGGATTAGTACATTAGTTTCTTTCATTAACATATGAATGATATCAGTAGTCTACAGCTTCCTCACAAGGGGAGGAGGAGGGGCAGGCGCTGATCTCTTCTCTCTAGTGACCAATGATAGGACCTGAGGGAATGGCAGGAAGATGTGCCAGGGGAGGTTTAGGCTGGATATTAGGAAAAGGATCTTCACCCAGAGGATGGTGGAGCACTGGGACAGGCTCCCCAGAGAGGTAGTCACGGCACCAAACCTGACGATATTCAAGAAGCACTTGGACAACGCCCTCAGACACATGGCATGAATTTTGGGGTTGTCCTGTGCAGGGACAGCAGTTGGACTCGATGACCCTTGTGTGTCACTTCCAACTCAGGACATTCTATGATTCTATGATTCTGTGATATATTCCTATCACGTTTCTGATGGGAACAGCATTCACAGTAGGCCTTGGACTTTGTCTCAGTCAGTGTTTGTAGATGCTCCAAATATTTTTTCAGCATGGCCATAGAAGAAAAAGTTACCCTCTATATGTCAATATTTTAAAATTGTTTGGTTTTTTTTATCTCAAGTAAATACATAAATATATTCTAACAACCCTAGTGAGGTCCATGAAAGATCTGTAATTTACTTCAGAATGAGCAAGATAGCATCCAGGTTGTGCAATCACTCCTTAGGATTTGCTGTGGTGAGTCAGACCAGCAGTACTTTTGTCTCAAAGAGTGACCAGTGGCAGACATCAAAGGAAAGGGTCTAAGAATTATGCAACAGAGTATGTCATCCCTGCGGCGTGCCCTCCCACCTGCCAACAGCCAGAGACCTAGAGATTTTCTGCACTGGAGCTTGCATTTGGACTATGTTTCTTAACAATCCCTTTTGAAGTGAACCTCCACAACTTTGTTATTCCTTTGCAGTTCTCTGTTAAAACTCAGCTTCACAATTTCCTTCAGCAAGAGTCCTACAGTTGAATTATATGTTGGGAGAAAAAGACTTACCTTTTGCTCATTTTTAAACTGCTGCCTAATTATTTCAGCACCAACCCCTGACATGAGATATATGTGATTGCATAAGCTTTTCCTTTAGCTTATTTGTAACAGTGAGGATGTTACAGATATGTATAATCAATGTACCATCATTGTCCACACTGAATACTTATAGCCTTTTAATCACTTATTTAGCCACAATCAAACTTTCCCTGCAAAACAGCTCAATTTCTTAAACAAATTTAGGTGGAAGATGTCCTTAAAGCTTTTTAGAAATCTAAATACCTTGTAACAGTCCGCTCACTTGTCTACATGATCCCTCACTACACTCAAATAGGCTTGAATTGCTCCTAGGAAATAACAGAGTTTGTAACACCATTACATTAGGATGGCTTCAAATACTTTGCCTGCTAAAGAAATTTGTAGTCTTCCAATATTATATGAAACTTTTAGAAAAAGGAACATCATGTTTGCTACCCTCCTACACATATCTCATTGAACTTGTTAGTCACAGGATACATATAAAAGAAAACAGTTCAGCTAATTCATGTATGATACCCTTTAGTACTTTCAGTGAGTTTCATATGCCCAAGAGCATGGGCCTTGCAATTTCTTGTATACATTATATTGATTTTTTTTAAACTTTCTGTACATATTGTTTTGTTTGAGATATTTCCTCAACACAGACCATGTAAAGTAGGGTTTCTGAGTTCATTTTTATGAAAAAATAATGCAGCTGATTTCTTTATATTTTTTATCTCTGATCTTAGCTTTGAGTGATTTTTCTTTACTTCCATGATCAGTTTTCTCCATTGGCTCATGGTTTTCACCAACACAGGTCACCCTGCAGCCCTCTGCGACCAAAACATGACAGTTACGCCCAGTGCGGGTCCACACTGACATTTACCAACCTGCAGGAGAAGTTGCACACTGTTATTATAAAAACTCCTTCTTTATAATTCCTTCCTTAGTTAAAAGCTAAGGAGAATCTCTATTCTTTATTGGATGCAGGTGGAAATATAGCAACAAAGCATGAGGAAAAGGCTGAGGTACTTAATGCATTCTTTGCCTCAGTCTTTAATAGTAAGACCAGTTCTTCTCCAGGTACCCAGCTCCATGAGCTGAAAGACAGGGACAGGAAGCAGAATGAGGCCCCCACAATCCAAGGGGAAATGGTTAGTGACCTGCTACACCACTTAGACACACACAAGTCTATGGGGCCAGATCAGATCCACCCAAGGGCACTGAGGGAGCTGGTGGAAGTGCTCACCAAGCCACTTTCCATCATCTATCAGCAGTCCTAGCTAATCAAGGAGGCCTCAATTGACTGGAGGTTAGCAAATGTGACACCCATCTACAAGAAAGGCTGGAAGGAGGATCCAGGGAACTACAGGCCTATCAGTCTGACCTCAGTGCTGGGGAATGTTATGGAGCAGATCATCCTGAGCACCATCACACAGCATGTACAGGACAGCAAGGCAATCAGGCCCAGTCAGCATGGGTTTATAAAAGGCAGGTCCTGCCTGACTAACCTGATCTCCTTCTAAGACGAGGTAACAAGCTTAGTGGATGAGGAAAAGTCTGTGGATGTTGTCTACCAAGATTTCAGAAAAGCCTTTGACACCATTTCCCACAACATTCTCCTACAGGGAATGGCTGCTCATGGCTTGGACGGGCATACTCTTCACTGGGTAAAAAACTGGCTGGATGGCCCAGCCCAGAGAGTTGTGGTGAATGGAGTTAAATACAGTTGGAAGCCGGTCACAAGTGGTGTTCCCCAGGACTCAGTTTTGGGGCCAGTCTTCTTTAATATGTTTACCAGTGATCTGGACAAGGAGATCGAGTACACCTTCAGTAAGTTTGCAGAAAACACCAAGTTGGGCAGGAGTGTTGATCTGCTCGAGGGTAGGAAGGCTCTGCAAAGGATTGGTGGGCTAAGGCTTATTGTATGTAACAAAGCTAAGTGTCAGGTCCTGCACTTGGGTCACGACAACCCCATGCAACGCTATAGGCTTGGGGAAGAGTGGCTGTGCACCCCAAATACTGTGTTCAGTTTTGGGGCCCTCACTGCAAGAAGGACATTGAGTTGCTGGAGCGTGTCCAGAGAAGGGCAACAAAGCTGGTGAAGGGTCTAGAGCACAAGTCTTATGTGGAGTGGCTGAGGGAACTGGGGTTGTTTAGTCTGGAGAAGAGCAGCCTGAGGGGAGACCTTATCACTCTCACAACTACCTGAAAGGAGGTTGTAGTGAGGTTGGTGTTGGTCTCTTCTCCCAAGTAACAAGTGATAGGATTGAAAGGAGGTTGTAGTGAGGTTGGTGTTGGTTTCTTCTCCCAAGTAACAAGTGATAGGATGAGAGGAAATGGCCTTAAGCTGCATCAGAGGAGGTTTAGATTAGATATTAGAAAAAATTTTTTCACTGAAAGTTTTGTCAAGCATTGGAACAAGCTGCCCAGGGAAGTCACCATCCCTGGAGGTATTTAAAAGACGTGTAGATGTGGTCCTTAGGGACATGGTTTAGTGGTGGACTTGGCAGTGTTATGTTAATGGTTGGACTTGATGATCTTAAGGATCTTTTCCAACCTAAATGATTCTATGATTTTAAGCCTCTGCCACCATTGTCTTATCTCACATGTGATGTTATTCCTATTTAGTCACGTTTACCTATTAAGATTACAGGCAACAGAGATTTTGTAATACATTTTGATGTACTGGTTTATTTCACAGCTTTGAATCCTCTGAAATTCACAATGAAATACTGTGAGATCCCTTTCTGTCTTGCTCCTATTGAAAGAGAAAATGCTAAGTGAAAACAAGGTACATTATTTCACTGTGATTCAGCTGAGAGGAGAGAGGTATTTCTTTGCTTCTTACATATATATGATCAGTTGAACAATATGACAAGAGAATGCAGTTAGGATCTTGATCTCTGATTCAGTGTTGGTGATAAATGGGGAGAGGGGGAGCAAATGCTCTTGAGGGAATGGGGTACGCATAGAAATGAAGGAGATACAGCATAAAAAGTAGGGAAAGTTTTCTCTATCAGGTAGAGAAAAATCACAGAATGTTTTGCAAGTGCAATAAATAATGTAGTGTAAGGCACATAGACATTAAAACCTTTTCATTCAGAAAGAAAGCTAAATCATAGACTGGGAGTAGACTTGAAAACATGTTAAGTGCAATAGTAAAATAATGCCACTTTCTAATGTAAAACTGAGGCTCTGGAGGATAGTTTCAGATTCCACAAATTCTTTCAGCTTTCCCTTTAGGACTAAAATGATGGGGATGTTAAGGCATTTTGTTTCTCTCTTTATCATCTTATTTGACTTCCCTAAAGAAAGATAGCTTTATTTTTTTAAGGAATTCTGAAATATTTAGAGTTCTGTGACATGTCCTAGAAGAACAAACTAAACAGCTAAGCATATAAAATGCTGCAGTTTTCTTTTATTCAACCAATTGTCTGAGGTATTGCTGAATACAAGCCTGAATTTGACTAAGGAAATAAACAAACTATGGCTAACAGCAATCATGATCCTGTCATCATTACTGATGTATGGCCCACACTAAGCTCTCCTACATGGTTCAGACCTACAGCTAATTCTGCGCCTCTTCATAACCAATACAAACATCAGTAGTTTGAAGCTGGAAATATATATCTATATAACAGATTCTTAGGATGCAATTTTTGATCAAAACAATAAAAAAAAAAAGATATCTCTTCAAAAAAAGAGGATGACTTGCAATTAGGATATTCCCTATCTGGGAGATCTCGAGCCAGTGGATATTTAACTACTTATGCAGACTGGAATGGCTGGAATCCTTTCAAGATCTATAGGAGGTACTTGGAAACCTGTTCCAATATCCATGAGAGATGCCAGCAGAGACTTTGCTGCTAATCAAACAGAAATTTAATTGCACAAGAGCTAAGATAAGATCCAATCCTTTGTTGTGCAGATTTTGAGGATGGCAGAAAGCTATCATCTTCTCTTGAAGAGCATAATTGAAGGAAACAATTTAAAAATGTTATGACATAGTCAAGAAAAATGCTTATTCAGTTCAAGAATAGGAAAAAATTATTCAAAACGGGATGAGGTACAGAAATATGTTTCTTGTCCTCAGTATGATCTCTAAGTAAAATTAATACAATTCTGCCTTGTGTAGTCAGTGCACTGATACAGCCAATGAACTGTGAGTAGTTAAAAGAGAGGAACTGTGCCTGGGGAGAGGAACTGTGCCTGGGGCACTGGAAAATCATTCTTTATGATTTTTAACCAGTTCAGTGTGTCAATAATAATGATTAAACAGACAATTTGTGAGTAATCTCAAGCCATTATACTGAGCATAGATGTAACTTCAAGATTTTGGTGTATGGTTTCCTAAACATAGGAGGTCTCAAGACCACTACCATTCTTAACTATATATTCTGAGTATCTGTATATACAAAAAATCCCAACAAAATCAGACCAGTTCCTTGATTTCTCATAAATGGGAAGGGTGTTGTTTCCAGAACTAGGTGATATTTATTGCGAAGACACCCATGCTTATAACTGACTATTACAGACAATATCAATTGTACATTTACTTTAGCAGTCTTTCTGCACAATTAGATAGTACTAGGTTTTATAATTTCCCTGTGAGATCATCTCTAGTTAGCACTTCAATAAGTAGCACAGATTTTAAAGCTATTTAATATAAAGAGCCTTCAAAATATAAGTTAAAAATTTACATGAATTCAATACATTTGAAGGTTTTATTATTGACTGGAATTTAGTAAGTTATTTTTGTTCTTATATTTCTGTGTAGATGCTCTTATTACTGACACAAATGCTTAAATCTACCATGTGATGATATGTTCCAGTAAAAATTCTGTATTAAACTCTGTAGAAAAATATTGTCTTTCAATTTCATATAAAGATATTGTTGTAATTTAGATAAGATCAGAATATTTGCTTCTCCCTAACATTAATTATTTTCTTCTTCACATTGCTTGTTCTCCATACTGTTCTGTTATTTTATGTACAGCTATATATGTACCAAGTTCCAAATATCTTCTGTTTAAACATAACTCAAAAACTTAACTTTGTCAAACTAATATTTTCTTTTTTATTTTTTTCTATTTATTGGATTTGTCTGCTGAAATGATCATTTTATATTGTTTTTGATAGCTCCTCAGAAGAGCTGTATTTTATGAATAACCCATACAGTAATCTCTTGGAACCTTTATTAGTATTTAAAGAAGTTACTGGGCAAAGCAAAGACAGAATAGACCTCAAACTCTGTAAATATGTCTATTTCACCACTTGATACATGCTGTGTGGCTAACTTTCTGTTTACGTATTAAAGTTCACAAATTGCTGAAGCTGAAAGTTACAGATTTATTTTTGCTAGTGAGTATCTATGACATTGTAATGTCCCCAGAATTATTTTTAAAGTCTGGAAAGTGTGTTTGAAATACAGTTTCTAAATAGGTGTGTAAAACTTCTGGCTATATATCTCAGGGTGCACTTGCGCAAAATGGATAAAGTAAAAATATCATTGGATAACTTAGTTTTGGAACTGTTCAGGTCATCTTCACTGCTTAAGGTTTGCTGCAGAGCATGCCTGGGAACAACAACATTCACATTCTGAGGTCTAAAACATATTCCTTGCACTGATGTCTGAGAGGATTCTCAGGTCTCACAATTGCCACCCTTTGATTGCTTTTACTATTTGCTGAAAGCACCTGAAAGTCTCCTGTTCAGGTTGCTGAGGTTGACAATGCCTCCTGAAATCTTCTCTTTTGTGACTTAATTGCATCATTCTTAGAAAGGCATTCTGGAGACTCACATTCAAACTGAATGTTTCATATTAAAATAAGAGTTTTCAGTAGAAGTTTTCAGTAGCCAAATACAATGGGTGTTTTGTTTTTCATGCTGCCTTGAGGGAATTATCTGTGGTCCTTTAGGGTTGCAAACAACTTAACAGAGATTGAAAACCTGAGCTCCTATTTATCTCCTGGAAGTAAGATTAAGCTACTTCCTCTCCTTGTTTTCTTGTGGTTTACTTCGGTGATGTCCTTATTTTAGATATGTTTAAGTACTGTACTTTCTGAAGTACTAGTCATGAAGTTCTCCAGAATAATGTGACTGTAGTCTTTTCTTTTGAAATACTAATAAACAGCAAAAGAAAATAAATGTACATAGTCATGTCTTGGGTTATCCTTGCTGTTGCTGACTTAAATGAGAAAAAATGTAAGGATACAGGAAAAGCAGAGAGGGAAAGAGAAGGCAGGGAAAGGAGTATAATTTCTTTCTCACTGAAGAGCAACAAGATTTCTTTACCAGTGAACCAGCAATCAAGAAAAGCACAGATAAACTGTGATTTATATATAGTATTTTCTGAGCTACTCTGTATTGAGTCTCAGGAAGATTTCAGCCAACATTTTGTACAGGAGGAGGGTTTGGCAAGGCAGTGGAACAACCTAGGGGCAATCAGTAGCAGTCTGGGAAAGCAGTTTATCACCTACTGGTAGATGCTTTGATAGAATGTTCATCCACTATTTCACTATCCATGAACAGTAAGCATGGAAATAACTGCAGCCTGGAGCAACGACCACAGAGAAGATCTGATACCCTCACTCGACCCCTGCCAATATACAGCAATTTTGTGCACTTTCAGAGGGCTCTTGATGTAGTTTTAAGGCTCTGCTTAAAATAAATCTAAACTTATATGTCTTTATAATTAGTTTAACACAAGTCTGTGGGATAACAAAATGTCACCAAAATATACATTCTTTTAATGGAACATGGGAGAACATCAGGCTTTTACACAGAAATCAAAATGCATCCTAATAAAACTCAATGGGAAGCCAGTTCTAATCACACAATTTAATTTTAATCCTGAGATTAAAAACAGGGAGAAAACTCACAATGCATTAATTCCTTCAGGGAACCAACTCCAGATTTAGGATTTGAAAGAAAAAAAAAAGAAAAAAAAAAAGAAAAGTGGGACAAAAAAGTCTGGAGTTTATTAAAAATGTGTAATTTTTATTTAAAATACTACTTTTAAAAATAAAGTTTGCTTCCTGCTGAATGTTGTATTGTGTCAACATCTGCATTGTTTCAAATATTCTTACCCTTATAGACTAAAAAATCAGATATCTTTATACAAGGAACTTTATTCAGTAGCTTTAAAATTATCTGCTGTCTTACTGGTTGAAACTGACACATGTTTATGAAAGTCCTATACAGAAACTGAAATATTAATGGAATTGAAAATGTAAACAGTTCACGTCACATTTAGAAAAGTTAAGTTAAAACATATTCACCTTGCTCAGTTTTGGGGGTCAGAACTTTTCTCTTGGTTTTCACTTGCTTCCTCGTGGCTCTTGCAATGTGGGGTTCAAGAGAAACATAAATCAGTGTTCAGTTCACAGATTTCAGTATGTCTGGGAGATTTATCCTACCAAAATACAATGTCAAATATTGTTTGGCAGCTTTGAAGATTTATGTCTAAGGCTTGGGGTGTGGGTTTTTTTTTAGATGTATATGAACATAAACACAAAATAAAATGCCATAGAGCTCTCTCAAAGATTAATCCTGCATGAGATGAAAGCAGCAAAATCCTCTTAAACTGTTTAACAAAGATCAGAAATTTATTGCTAAATTCCATCCCTATTTTTATATGCACAAATATAAAATTCCAAGTACTTTGCATGTTGTCAAAGCTCTCTCATCAAAACTTTTTTTTTCTCTGTTCTATCTGCAGGACGAAAAAAAGAATTAGACTGGGAAGCCTAGGTCCAAAAAAGATTTAAACTTCCAAAGAGGAACTTAAAATTATGCAGGTCAATGTGAGACTGAGATGATGAAAAAGCCGGTGTGCAGCTCAGAAGTACTTAAACTCCAAACCCCATCTTAATGGATTACAGAATTTTAAACTGTCTACATACAACTTCTGGACATTTACTTCCATGGGACTGGGAATACCCATGTGAGACTCAGCGTACCTAAATTGCACACCTAACAAAGGAACACACCATTAGATACCTATCTGGTAGAGAGTATAGTAGTAGGGGATTTGATTTGAAATTCTCCAATGTAACTGTATACTTCCTCTATAAATACAGTGCAAATCACCTCTACAGATCTTGGGAAATTGCTTGTTCCTCCTAAATTAGGATACATAGCTCAATCTATTGATCCAATATGGATCCAGAGGAAAATGCAAGATCTTTAGCCCCACTCAGAATGCAATTTCCTTATCCTCCTTCTGAGTCTAGTCATCTAAACAGGTCTTGTGAAGGAAGACAGAAATGGTAATATTGAGCAATCTTATGGAAGAGTCACCTGGGAACGTGGTCTTTGTTTCCATGACTGCTTCTGCTTTTTAATATCTAATACAAAATTTATCTACCTGTCAGGGATCAGGACCTCAAATGCCTATTCCATTCCCTCTCAGTTGAGAAATTCCCTCTGGCAGTGATTCAGGCAGCAAATCATCAAGGCGGCAAAACAATACAAGAGAGGGACAGTGATCAGTTGTTCTAGCCAGACCTCAATCCAGCAATTTCTATTGCTTGTACTGCTGAGAGAAAAAAAAAAAGAGAGACTTTCTTGTTTCCTCTTTCTTCAATTCTCTCTCTGCCAGTCCATCAACTGTGCTTTGGGTTGTGAAAGTCCTGTTTCAGGTGGAGCCCTAAATCCCTGTAGAATGAGCTTTCTGACCATGACCTTGAAAGCTCTTGCATGAGCTGTTATCCATAAGGAAGTTAGGATTTCCAAAGTAGTGTGAACTGCCTCTGTCTGCTGGAAGCTGTGCCTTTTTTGGAATCACAGCTCTGAGGCTTGTCCGTGTATATGGGGTTACTGACTTACCCCAGGTATCACATAAATTCACCAGCTTGGTAACACCTGATCTCACATAACACAGCATTGACAATATAACTAAAAAATGTAAAAAATCAAACAAATTACAAGGGAAAAAAAAAAACAAACCCCAAGACACACAATGAAACCCAAGCCCTAACATTTACCATACTTCTCTAATGAAAGGCTGAATCATCGTTAGCCAATCTTCTGTAGAAAGAAAAATCCTTTTCAGATATTCAGGGAACACAGACAGTGTAAATCACAGAATGATTGGATAACTCAGACTGGAGGGGACTTTAGGAGGTCTCTAGTCAAAAATTCTTAAAGCAGAGGCAAACTATGAGATCCATCCAGATTGCTCAGAGCTTTATACAGTTGAGTAAACCTCTAAGGGTGGAGACTTTGAAAAAAACCCTTTCTTTGGGCAACCTGCTCCAATGTTTGAGGATCCCCATGGTGAAAACATTTGTCCTTATATCAGCTAAGGTGAGCCATAAAAGAATCATAATCTCATCTTTTCTCAACTTTGTGGCCATTAGTATTTTCTAGTGCTCTTTACTTGTTCTAGTGCTCTGTGGTTTTGGGAAGGGAAGGGAAGGGAAGATGCTTAATGCAACTAATTTAAACTTATTTAAAAACCATACTTATGAGGTTGCAAGGTTCTGTAAAATGTATCACAGTAGGGTGAGACAACTCCTTAGGTTTCACCTCTAGTCTCAGATGTCTGTATGTTTTTTTATTGAGAAAGGGATATGTAACCATAATCACCTTAGGAAAAGTATATCCTTTATAAAAGCCTGGCTGCACGCACATTTAGCAACTATTTTGTGAAATCTCTGATAGTTAAAAGAAGTTCCCACAGAGAGCTGAGAATGAAGAATGAGAGGAAAGTCTGTAACATTCTTCTGTCTTTGAAGTCTTTATACTCTGCACTGGAAATGCTTTCAGCCAACACAAACTGACAATTTCTGATTTTAAACACAGCCATCCAGCTGAAAGTGTATTCAAAAAGTTGTTAAAAAGAAAAAAAGTATGCCTCTGTTTGCTTTGTATTTCCAGTTTTAAAGGTGTGGATATCAAAGGAGAAATAGCCTACAAACAGAATGGAGGGTTGAGGTCCTGCAAACTGTGTTACATAGGAAGAATCTCAGATTTGAACGTGAGTCAGGCTGAGTCCTATAGGTGATCTTGATCTACAGTGTTAGTGTAGGGTCACACTGGTAGTGTTTATAGTCTTGACGCCCTATGGCTAGAGTCATACTGCTGTCAGGGATTGCTGAACCAACTAGCCCTACAGAGGCAAGGCTGATTCAGCTCCATGCCCAGGTCCTACCAGCAGCAAGGCTGGGCACATTTTCTTAATATGCACACAGACAAGTACATGTTTTTAACACACATACATATCCACCTGGCCAGCTACACAGATCAGCACAGACAGAAAACACAGCCTTCATGCAAGCACAAACAGCATCAATGGCTGCCTTCCGTTTCCCTCACTGGCTGAGCAGGCTGAGGGTCCATTAGTGAGAAATATATCTGTACACATCTATATAGATATTGTATCTGTATCTGTAGCTATATAATATGGATTTCCCCAGGAGCTGGACTTACACACTCAGTCTGTGTCCTAACTAACCCCTACATGGTCATTCTCCCTGCTGCTGGCACCCAGGTGCTCAAAGCCCCAAGGCATCTAACCCCACCTCCAGCTGCTGGTGCAGACCTGCCTTACATCAACACTGCACACACACACACACACAAAGTCTACTGAGTAGCTGGGCTTTGGATCCTCCCATCTCCAATTGCTTCCTGAACAGAGACATGCTCACATGCAAATGGATGTCTCAGTCAAACTCCAGACCTCAAAGGTTCTCCAGCTGGCCACAGTTTACATGCAACCAGACCTTTTTATCCTTTATGCCTCTGTTTACCCTTGTTTGCTCTTCACCACACCATCTTGATCTCTCCCCTTCCATGCCTTTGGTTCCTCCCTGTACTGGGTTTGTGTGGCAAGGTTTTGGTAACTGGGGGGCTACAGGGGTGGCTTCTGTGAGAAGCTGCTAGAAGCTTCCCCTGTGTCTGATAGAGCCACTGGCCAAGGCTGAACCAATCAACAATCGTGGTAAAACCTCTGTGATAACATAGTTAAGAAGGAGGGGAAAAAACTGCGCAACACCAGCAGCAGTCAGAAGAGAGGAGTGAGAATATGTGAGAGGAACAGCTCTGCAGACACCAAGGTCAGTGAAGAAGGAGGGGGAGGAGGTGCCCCAGGTGCTGGAGCCGAGATTCCCCTGCAGCCCCTGGTGAAGACCATGGTGAGGCAGGCTGTCCCCCTGCAGCCTGTGGAGGTTAATGGTGGAGTAGATATCCACCTGCAGCCCGTGGAGGACCCCACGCCAGACGAGGTGGATGCTGAAGGAGGCTGTGAGCCTGTGGAGAGCTCATGCTAGAGCAAGGTCCTGGTAGGACCTGTGGCCCCATGGAGAGAGGAGCCCACGCTGGAGCAGATTTGCTGTCAGGACATGTGACCCCATGGGGGACCCATGCTGGAGCAATCTATTTCTGAAGGACTGCACCCCATGGAAAGGACCCATGCTGAAGCAGTTTGTAAACAACTGCAACCCATGGGAAGGTCTCACACTGGAGAAGTTCATGGAGGACTGTCTCCCATGGGAGGGACCCCACGCTGGAGCAGGGGAAGTGTATAAGCAGTCCTACCCCTGAGGAGGAAGGAGTGGCAAATACAACGTGTGATGAACTGACTGCAATCCCTATTCCCCGTCCTGCTGTGCCACTTGGGGGGAAGAGGTACAGAAAATCAGGAGTGAACCTGAGCCTGTGAAGAAGGGAGGGATGGGGGGAAGTTGTTTTAAGATTTGTTTTTATTTTCTCATTACCCTTCTCTGATTTAATTGACAATAAATTAAATTAATTTTCCCCAAGTTGAGTCTGTTTTGCCAGTGATATAATTGTTGAGTGACCTCCCTGTCCTTATCTCAACCTGCAAACTTTTCATTATATTTTCTCTCCCCTGTTCAGCTGAGGAGGGGAGATACAGAGCGACTTTGGTGGACATCTGGCATCCAGCCAGGATCAACCCACCACACTCCCACAAACATCCCATAAAAAGTCCTGTACAATCCCTAAATATTCTTCCCCTGCATCCCATAATGTGTCCCATCCCCCTAGGCAGTCACCACACTCAGAGTGAAAGGTGACCTGGAAAGAAGCTCCCACTGCCTCATTGTGATGGGTGTAACCAGGGCCATGGGGCTGAGGCTTTCCTGGGACAGACCTGCTGGAGCCAGGAAGGGACTTTTTCTCTGACTGGATTGTTGTGGTTCCTCCCCCACCCTGTGTTCCTCTGTGCATATAGAGTGGAGCCTTTTATCACATAACTTAGGTCTTGCTCCTGCAGGGACCTCAATCCAAAATTAAGATCCCCCAAAAGCCATTTCACAGCTGCCTTCCCCTTCTAAAACACCTAAGCATCTATGTCGTATTTCAATGCCTTACCTGGTGTTTCAATAAGAGCTTACATCTTTTTATGTTCAAAGACATGTTATAACCAGCTGCATATTGACATTCTGGAATGACTGGCTATATAGTTCTCAGCAATGTTGCATCAGGTTCACAAGTCAGGCATTCATCATCCAAATCACTTTCACAATGGAGAAAGGAAAGGATACTATTACTCCATTTTTCCTTAATGGTTAAAACAGGAAATTCAAATTCATTTTCCTCTTCATAATAAGATTTGAACCTAAAGAGGTCTTAAACTCACAGGCAAAAAAATCCCAAATATAAATTTAAAATTACTTTTAAGAATAAAATAGATGCTAAATATACATAGCCAAGAACATGTCCAACAGAAACATCATCCCCACAAAATAACTGAAAGGGTTGCTGCCATACAAAATGCAAACATTTCAAGTTACAAGACTGCTAGCAAAGAAACCCACATAGCTTTATCTTTGTTTTGTGCTCTCAGACATGACACCTCAATGACCTGAAAAACAGAAAAGCGTTTTCTGCTCTTTGGATTGCCAAAATTCTAGTATCAACTTCAAAAAAAAGTCCTCACTACAAAACTGTAGGACATGCAGACTTCCCCAAAATGGGAATTCATCCTGGGCTATTCACATCATCAGCTGTTTTTATTTAAGATTTATTAAGCTGACACACAGAAAATCATCTGTTTTGAGGTACATGCACATTTCTGTAGATCTTCCTATAAGAACCTGAAATTAACATTTCTGTTTTACTTAAATATTATTTTAATTAGAGGTGAAAAATAAGTAAATCTTAAAGATTAAAAGGAATCATATTAAGTTATGAGCATGTCCATTTATGTTTCTACTAAGGTCTTTTTAGGCATACTCTGCAGATGTCTTAAATTTGTGTAAAGACATAGTGGAAGGAAAAAGAAGACATAAGAAAAACCAACTACTGTCTTGCCTTGGTCATTTGAAGAAGAGTAACCAGCCCATATCTTGCTTTGACACAAAGAAAGGGAAAATAGAAAGGGAAATTTAAGTAGCTGTTAGTAAGGAAGCCACTAGAGAGATGGTTGTTGGGTATTTTAAAAGGGGGGGAGGAGAGGAGAGGAGAGGAGAGGAGAGGAGAGGAGAGGAGAGGAGAGGAGAGGAGAGGAGAAAAAGAGGCAGAGGAGAAAAGAGAGAAAGAAGAAGGAAAAAAAGAAAAAAGGAAGAAAGTATAAAAAGAAAAAAGAGTGTTTTCTGCATTAATAGAACTGGAAGAGACTTGAGAAAAGAACCTGGATATCAGGGACCTCATACTGAAGTAAGATAAAAGAGTTTATCTTAAACTGAGAGCAGGTCTCAGTACAGGCAGCAACAAAGCCATGGCAGTAGAGTCACATAACCTTAATTATACCTCCATCTTCTTCAAACATGACACATTCTCATCAGTGACTAGAAAAATCAAGGGATAATATCTGCTGTTAGACTTTCGTCTGTTGCCAAACTCCCATAGCATATTGAATAGAGCACATTACTTTGCAGCAGTCCACTATTCCCTCCTTTAAGACTATGTTCTTTCAACTCAGAAAGATAAATGTTACCACATTATACCTTGAAGTTTCCTTATTCTGAACAGCTGAATTCCTAATAAAACATTACTTCAATTTTGCTCAGCAGTATGGCTAGAATTTCTCCGAAGTCACTAAATTGCAGACCAGAAATTAAACTTCCCATACATGAAGGACACTAACTGGTAAAGACCTCATGAAATATTTTTTTCACTTTTTTCTTCAGTCGCACGAAACAGAATGGCAAAGATCTGTGACGAATACATTTCACTTCAACATAGACAAGCCAGCTCAGGATTTTTTTCTCCATTTTGTTTCTAGTTCTAAATTTCTGTGGTCTGCAGAATTTCTTCTGTGCAGAAATCAAGCCCCTATATAAGCTTCTAGATTCCACTTAACTTCAGAGCAATTTTTATCAAAATCTCATTTGAAATATCATTCTTTCAACAAAATGAGCCAGTTGCAAAATTCTAGGTGAACAGGGGTGAAATTCTAGGTGAAATGACCTGGGGTGCCTTGAAACAGTGCAGTAGAATAGAGAAAGAATAAAACATTTTACAACAAGCAACAGGAAGTTATTTTTTTCTTAGCACAAACAAAGATGTCTGTGGACTTCTGAATATGCTGTTGTGGATACATTCTTAGCAAACAAGATATTTCCTCTGAAAAAGTTGACCAAACCTGAGATTTGCCCTATAGAAACCAACAGGGAATCAAAGGGCCTCAGGCATTCCACAAAACTAGGTTCTTGTTATGGAGATTGATTAACTTAACTTAGCAGAAGTCTTAACAGCTTGCAAATGTGCTACAGGGCAAATTCCCATTTAATGAAAGTTTCTCAAAGTCATTGGACCAAATTTTTCTTTTACAATTTTGCTGAAGTTGCACCAATACCAATGAAGTGAGATTCTGCCTCCTGCTCTGTGTTTTATTTCAAATAAAAATACTAAATACAGGAAAATGAAGAGTGTGGGAGAAAGAAGTAAAGTATATGAAAATAAGTCTTATAGAACAGGAAGGAATTAGTGTAGCTTTCTTCTCAAATCAAAATCTGCTGAGTTTATTTACGCTATCATTTTCTTCATAACTACTTCAGCATAAGAGAGCAGAGCTCATTCTCTGTGGAGATATCCTAGACATGTCCTAGAGATAGGATGTTCCAAATTCTCAACCACTGTCTAGTGCATTAATTTATTGTGAGAAAAGTATTTAACCCACAAATTACTTCAACACAACGCTGTCAAACCACTCAAAGGCCACTCCAACTTTCACTTTCTCCCTTTAACAACAGTCATTACGTTTCACTTGTCAGAGTATTGTGAACAATGGAGTGAAAACTCACAGCATCTTTACAAACAGAAATTCTGAGTTTGATGCATCTGTGCAACAGCATGTGCTTTCATCTGCAGTATGAACAGTCCTCCATCCTCCAGCAGGAGGAGAATTGGCAGCAAGCTGTAAAGATAATTTCCTCTCATCTGTCTAGTGAACCAGGACTCCAAGGAAGCAAAGAAGCTAGGCTTTCTTGTTTGTCTATTCCCTCTACCAAGAACAACTAAGCAAGTTGGCATTTTCAACCAACAAGTGGATCTGGGGCCCCAAAAATGTTATTACTTACCTATTTCTCAAATACGTCAAAAAGAGCTATCTTGAAAATATATTATTTAAACTGCAAAAGCAAGCATTCAAACACTAAGAACCAGCAGATTCCTATTCCCTGTAGAAGTTAAATTCAAGCTTCTAGCACATTATTCCTGCACAGTGAGAAAAATAAACCCTTTGTGGAAGTAGCATCATCCTGTGTAATTAAGAACCTGCATGAAAGTAAGTTATGGCTCCAGAACTGCCACTCCTGTGCATACATAAATGCACACGCACACTCTTCCCTCCTTTCCCAGGCTTCTTGCATGCAGCAGGCATTCTCATTTACAACCCCCCTTCCCAATACACTCAGGCTGAGCCAGCAGTCTGGCTCTAACGAGTCCTTGTAGACTGGGTAAGAAAACATTGTTTTACTAGTGACTTGGCCAATTAACAAGGCAAAAATCACAAATATTTTTTGTGATTTTTTAAAAGTCTTACTCTGAAATTCTGCATTAAAGATGTTAGATGCTTCCCAGTTTCAGAAATCACATGGAGGTAACTAGATACTGGTTTCAGGAAAAAAAGGTGTTGCCCTTTTGTTGGTTCCAGTCATAGGCAGGAAGTGATTCTGTGTCTATTGCCATAACAAGCTTAATGGTTCAGTGTTCACTTATATTTTCTAACCCTTTTGTTTCTTCCATATTAATGCAGCGGCTTAACATTTTTGCACATTAACAGGTATGAACATCTCTTAAAAGATTGAATCGCCATTTCACATGGAAGTTAATTATGGTTTGGAACAGCTAAGAAAAATAAAAGAAAATTGGATAACCTTTGACAACACTGTGACAGGGTTTTTGTGTATTATGGTATAACAATAGCCTTTGAATTCTGGGTGGTGCCAGATGACTGTATTATCAAAAATATCTTGAATATGCAAATATGCATATCTGTGACAAAACTTTTTATTTACTTTGTGCCACAGGTGCAAACAGTAGAGATGACACAATTCCCTGGAGTTTTCATATCTCTGTTGATCCCAGGCATAACTGATTCTGAACTAAAACTTCTTCAGTATTTCTAGGGCAGCTTTGTATGCATTCACAATAACTTTGTAAAAAAAAGAAAAACTATTAAAAGTCAGCCCAAAATATTTTCTTTTTCTTATTCTTATGTGTTGCTTTAGAATAAACAGGACATAACAGATATGAGATCATTGCACATCAGAAATTTATATGATCATTTTTAAAGCAAATTATTTCTTTAAAATGGAAGTTGGGCATTTTTTTCTTTACTTATGCGAATTTTATATATTTGTTAAATTAAAATAAATTTTAAATATCTTAAATGGAATGCAGTAACATTAATTTTGTTGTCAATGGTAATAATAAAATGAAACACACACAAACTTCCAGTTCATAGTCAATTTAGTGAATATTTTTGTTAAGAATATATCAGGGAAAGGTCAATTTTTACACATGAATAACTTGAATTTGTATTTCTGATTCATATGCTTTAGTCCCTGCAGCAAAACTTTCAACTAAGCAGAAAATATTTTTCCAATGAGCCATTTACTAAAACAATCACATAAATGTAGTTCTAACACGGCATGAACTACTACTGTGACAATTTGCCATGATTTAAATTTTAAATTTGAAATTGCTGACATGATGACAAAAATGACAAATAACAAGAGCAAGTACATTACAGGAAAGGGCAGTATTCTTTTTGTAATTGCCACAGAATTGTGTCAAATGGACATATACCTCCTGTTGTAGCTAATTATCTTATACCTTTGTTAGATTGCAGTTTCATACTGTGTATAATAATTTACAGCTCTTGGAGAAGCATCACCTCCCCAAAACAGTGCATTTTCAGTCCTAGATACTCCTTCATGTTATTGCTTGAAGTCTTCATTCCCAACATTTTGTTTTGCATGAGTTACTTTTTCCATTATATACTTACAGTGTATTTCTAAAAGAAACAGCCTTTAGTAACCTCAAAGCATTAGCAATTTCTCACCTTTTAAAATTTTCTTTTGAAAATGAAGAAATAAGGAATTATATAATATCTTATTATTTATTACACTTTAATATAAATATTTCTTAGTATTGAGTAGTTCTTTTTTAGTCATTAAAAGAAACTATTGACTCAAGACACTTTTCCACCTATGTAAAGAGAATTAAAGAATGTGTATAGCTTGCCCCAGAAACAGGCATTCTTACTGTTGTGAGATAAAATTGTTCCCTTATAAAGAAGAACATAACTGATTTAATAGAACTGCAGATATCTCAACGGAGGATCTAAAGACATAACATGCTTTAAAAACTATTAGAGAGTAATGATTTGCCTCCTATTAACTCCTATTCTAAACAGACTTAAAAGATGCACTGAAAACAAGTTTATTGATAAGTGTGGATTTTTTCTTCATGAAAGACTGTACTTCCTAAGAAGAATTTACCTGATAGTTTTCTTCATTTTCCAAGCCAAAAAGTAATCAAGCCATTTTTAAAATGGGAAGGTAAGAAGAAAATCCATCAAAACTACCTTGTGAGGGAAACTAGGCTTATGAAAATAAATAAACAAAAAAAATTAAAAAAAACCAAACAAACCAAGTTTTTATCCTGAAGTGACTTTTGAATGCACCCAACCTGTCTAAAAAATAGAAGCTTAAAGTATTGAAAAGGTACTCCCCCTCTAGAATATGAACATGTATTTGAGTATGACCATTTTGAATTATAGAATTTCTAAAATTTTCCATTTCATTAATATTTTGCATAGAGTGGGAAAAAGGAAAGTTGTTTTCTGATAAACTGATAGACCTACATAGACTATCTTTGATGGAAAGGAACATGATATAACTATTCTTGACTTAATAAACAATATGCATATGAAAATTTGAACTGAATTAAATATTTGGAAATATTTATTGCTGGAGGAATATTTTTTAACTTCACATTTGTTTACTTATATATATTCAAAGTTATTATCAGCATATTCTTTTTTCATGCAGCTTATTAAACATTAGATACACAAGAACCTGGTTTTGTTATGCACAAAACTAACAAGAAATAAACTTTTAAAGAAATGAATCTTACTGTGATATTCACCTTTTTGCAGTTTATGACAATATAATGATGAATTGTCTTGCAGTAACACTCACTGAAGTCATGAAAGGTTAATAACTCATTTAAACATTCATTACATGTCCCTATCAAAGTCATCTTAATTTCACAAAGACATCTAAGTTTCTCTTTGGGGAAACACTCTCTCAGGATTCAAGTGTGATTCTTTATTAACAAAATGGCAAGTGCAAAGTTACATGTCAAAACCATGACTGATGATGCTGCAAATTGGTTCTTCCACCAAAGCAGAAGACTTTAAATTACTGCTTTTTAAAGGTGTGCTCCCTCAAAGGCAATTAATGTGTCAGTTGTCAGTCCGGATTATTTAATTTCCCAGTGAGGGCTAAGAAAATGGGCATAGCAGATTGATGAACAGAACATGGTGCTGCCCACAAGAGAATTCTTATAATGGTGCTGGTTTTCAACCTTTATTGGGTCTAAAATTTAAAATTTGAAAGTTCAGTGTGTCTGTAGCATTTGGAAAGTTCTTTAAAAAAAAAAAATCGAACACCTCCAAAAAACCAAAAACCTGAGCTTCATAAGGACATATTTTTCCTAGGCCTTGATAACTTTCCCCATGCAAGTTAGAAATAAGCATGATTAAATTGCTGTTTGGAGTATATCTCTTTTGTTATTTATCTTTTCGACAAGCTATGTCCCAGACAGCCCTGTCTCAGAATGAACAATAGTTCAGCTCAAAGTTGTAGGTAATCAGGTTTAAAATATTCTTCATACTGTGATTCAGGGCAGTGATTTTAAACTGGTGTCCTAAACCATAGGAATGTCATAATGTTCTGCCATCAGGACTTTTTGCATCTACATTTTTAATTTTTCCTAGTTCAAATCAGAAGTGTACTTCAGAAGTGAATCTTCAAATTGAATCCACCTAAACGTTATTTGATTCACACTGTACAGCATTCTCAGAGTGCATCAGCTGGATTCCTTGTGTATGAAATTAAACTGGAAAATGCAATCCAGGATGCCTAATGCACTCTGTTATCAGTCATTCAGCCCATAAGACTATACTAAAGCCAGTCTGAAGTATACTCTCAGAAATTATAAGTGTCGCCATCAGGCTCTCAGCACCAATTATTACAGTGTATAAATCCATTCCAACTGAACCACATTATTTGCTTACGTACACATGGCTCAGATCTCTCCTGCTGGTGCAGTTCTCTTGTCATCATATAGACAGTTTTCCAAAATATAAATATTTCTGCACACATGCAAGGAGCACTGTAATTGAAGTAAATTCAGAGAAGTTGAGAAACAGGCCATGCAGAAGAACTTTGGTGTGGCAACAGTCATCTCTGCTATGATTTCCTCCTTGCAAATCCTGATGCCTTAAAAAATGAAACAACATAAAAACATAACTCTGCCTTTCAATAGGATAAATGTTTGCTGTGTACACAGATGGGATTTGATAAACCCAGAGGGGTAACTTACAGATAAGTACATGTGTAAGTTTTCCAGAAAAATGAGGCCATATGTGGTAGCATTCCATTCTCCGAATAAACATGATCATTTGCAGTATGTGATATTACTTACACGTATTGTTTTTCATTTTATTGATTCACAATTCAATTTTTCAGCCTTCCAGTAACAAAATGCAGTGTTTCCAAAGATAGCAAAACAGATTTAAGTAATTTCACTTTTAAAATCTTAAATGTGCTGAGTTGTTTGAGAAATTATTATTGGAAGAACATAGAGTTCCCTTGAAACTGAGGCTGTTGTATAATGGAGCGTAAAAAACAAGGTCTTCATGTATTCTCCTCAACCAGGCATTTTATATTAGAATACGGACCAAAACATCCTACATATTTAGAAAATACAGAGGGCTGTAAACTGAAAAATAGAAAAATAGATAAGACAACATGAGTTTAATTTTTCACACTGGAGCACTTGTGTTCTACTTGACTAAGATGTAAAAGAAACTACCATTTCATTTTCTACTTTCTCCCTTCAAAGACTTCTGAGAAAGATTGGATTTTTGAAATGTAATGTAAATGACATAGTTTTTGGTAATCCTTACGGAAGTTCATATTGCCATGAAGAAAGAATGCATATCTTTCAAGAATCTAGTCCAAAAGGTATGCAGGCACTAACATACTGCTTTTACAATCCAGGCCACAAGAGCCTTTTACTTGTTAAAGACATAGCTATCACAAGGATGCATAAATAAAGACCATATGGCCAAGGAAGGGTGTAAAACAGATGCTGTTGAAGCATCTATCCATTAAGGACAGAATCATGGTATAATTTATAGACTATATTAATGTCATATATTAAAGCATTTAAAACATATTTTTAAGTGAGAACAATGGGATTGTATACAAGACACCATTCTTTAGAAAAACATTGAATACAGATACTATTTATGTTGCACTACTGCCAAAAGCCTTTTCTTTTCTGCAAACTTATTTCCAAATTTGATTAAAGGTCATTTTTTAACATAAAAATGTACCAAACTTATTTTAATTGCATGTCCTTATAACTTATTAATATTTTTCTTCAAAAGGTCTATTATTATGTGTATGTAAGTGTACTTTGACAGTCTTTGTATTTCTTTTGTAGAACACAGCACATGGCTGACAAGGACTGAAAGACATTCTCAATACACTTGGCCATATGTAGTAAAATATTTAATAACATTTTGCTTACTGGAAGGCTTGTCTGAGGAAGTACTATTTTCTGAATAATCTCTATTGTGGCATCTCATTCACTTTAAAATTCATTTTTATCTGAGTCATATTATTCTTTTTGCAACTTGACAGAATAGCTTGAGCTATTGTTAAAGATACAAAACATGTTTTTAATTCCTCAGCATATGAAAGGTTCCTTGCCCAATAACAAGGTTTTCCCTCATTCATTTCCTCCGATATTAAAAGTGGTCTTGTTTTCACTGCACTCACCTCCACACATTTACTCGGTTTCTCATAAAAAACATCATCCAGATTTAAAGTTGTTAGAAAATAAAAAAATCCCTGACTTCTGCACTTGTTATGTTTCCTTCTTGTGGGTGGCCTTTGTGTTGTTCCCTTTCTGAAACACAAAATTTACTTCATGGATCAACAAGAGGAGAAAAATTTATTTGCATAAAGATGGAGCTGAAGCAGACAGCAGTTGCACTCTGAAATCAAATGGATGGAAGGATCGTTCCTCTGTTTCATGACTATGTAAAAAACCTGAATATCTTTAGAATGGAAATCATCACCAGTCATCCAAACAGTTTTGGAAGAACTTGTTTTTTCTGAAGAGGGTTATGCAACATCCTTGGGCTGGGGTGATATTCTGCCAGACAGAGATTTTTCAGAGTGACATGTATGATGCCAATTTTTATCCTATTCCAGGGAAGAAATTTGCAGGCTTGATACAGTTTTTGCATTTAACAGCATTCCTAAAATTCTGCATTTTAGTTCAACTTATTCCAAAGATGGTGTCACTCATGGCCAAACTGTTCTTTGTCTTCAGGTATGTATTTAACTGGAAAGCTGGCAGGTGGAATAAAAGGAAGAACCAGTCAGTAGTAAAAAAAGTGTTTTCATACACTTTTATAAACTGACTGTCATAAATATACTTTTTAATACATGTAGTTTTCTTTCAGAAAAAATGGAATTTCCCTCCATCCCAACAGCAAGCAAACCACTGATGTTTGCACACAGCTCAGGGACCAGAACATAAACATCTGCTTTGGTCTTGTTTCTGGACCGTCTCTGAGTCTTGTTTCTGGACATCAGGACTAAGGATGCTGTTATCTTACAAACTTTTTCCTGCCGTTGAAGCTCAGACAAAGATGACCTCCATGGCATCCTTTCAACCAGCGTGACATCTCTGACTTTGTATCTGTCCTCTTCAGGACTAAAATAATTCTGTATGATTTCTGGGACTGATAGAGCAACCATTCATGGAAATGTAAAACAGGTATAATTGGAGCACCAAGTCAATTTTCTTCAAGCACTGTAAATGCTTTTTGCATTTCCATATTCTATATAAAAGTAGGAAACAAATTCTTATCCCACTGAAGCCAGGAAACTACTTGTCATTAGATTCAATGAGAGAAGAAACAACAGGAGACAAGGCAAGGCAAGGAGAAGAGAAAGGAAATGATCTTGTCAGAGTTTAGACACAAATATTAAATTAAAACTATGAACATTCCAAAGGGAAGCTGCTGCTGGGAAATCACACACTATGTAAATTAAAAAGCATTTGTTTAAATTGTCTAACTTCCCTAGCACGTTTTAAAGAAGAGCTTTATCTTATTATGAAAACACAAAAAGCAACCAGAAAGCCTTTGAGGATTTAATAATGAAGTACACTTTTCCCTCCAATGCTTTGTTTCACATGTTAAAAATTTACTATAATGTAAAATGTATATTTGGATGAGTTTTAACAAATTGCAAATAGGAATGACAGAAATGCCAAAATCTGCAAACACAAGGGGTTGTTCCTTTACTGGAGAGATTTCTCTGTAGGCCAAAGATGAAGGAGATAATGAATTTGGAAACCAGCTTGCCCCTTTCCATTAGTGTCAGCAAAGTCAAGGAAAGGAAACATGCATAAGAAAACACACAATTTGTTTCTCTTATCTTCCCCTAACTGGGAAGTGATAGGTCTTTACAAACATTTTCAGAAAGAATCACACAAACATTATCTATCAGAGCTATGGTCCCTAGTCTGATTATTGCTTTTTCATCTAAATGTTTGTTGCTTAATTCTGTGCCTTTATTTAGCCAGTGAGATTCTTTTGTAAGACCAAAGCTACCTAGCAGTTACCTTAAACTTAAGGAAACCTTAACAGCTCTGAAGTCATCCTCTGGATTCCCAAGGAACTGGAAGAGCAATGATCAGCAGACACCTGTACTTTTAAAGTGTTCAGGGCAGATGTAAAACAGTGTAGAAGAGAATATAGGAGGAATTGTGTCATGAGGAGGAAGTAAGTCATGAGCATGATGCAGGGATGTGAGCTGAGTGGCTGACAGCCTCATGAAGTCTTTGAACCACTGGATAATTTAGTATTTTGAGGTGAGGCATTCTTAATTCCTCTTGCAAAACAGCTTTGCTAATAAAATACATAATGATCCTTTCCTCCTAGTACTTAGCCAGACCACTGGACTGTGATAAGTATTTTAGATTTTCACCAACTGAATAGACCCATTATACACCTGTGCCTGAAGTTCATATCTTCCATCTAAACCAGGCTTTCTCCCCTGGGTGCTGTCAAAAAAAAAAAAAAAACTCAGGAAAACCGGGGTTTTCTACCATGCACAAGGATAGCATTTGCAACTCAGGATCCTGAGTGGAGAAAAGCATCCCTAGTGATTACTTCAATTCTTGCATTCTGCACCCAGGAAAGCAACTGAACCCTAATCCTTCTTCTTGCACTTAATTCAGTTTTATCAGCTTCCCACTCAGCAGATCACTGAGAAACCCATTCTGAAGGATTTACTCTCGTCATATACAATATAGTGAGCTTAGATACTTAATTTTGTCCTGAGGATTCAACTAAGCAGTGAATCACCTCACTTAAATTTTGCATAAGCATTACAAATGTTTTAAATATTGCAATGCATAGGAAAGTCTATGCATGTCTCACAACTCACTTCAAATCCCAAAACAGTTTCAGTGTAGTGTAAGCTATTCATACGTCATGTACTTCCCCCTTGCACAACATAAAATCATTGACAGTGAACAGACACAAGTAACTAAAAGATGTCAAGAGAAGTGTAAAGAATGGATCACTATACAAGGAACAAGTCTGTTTCTTTTAAAAGGTATATAGGGAGCAACTTGGTAATATTTCAGTGATCCCAGCAACATCATGTGTCTCAGGTATAGCATGTCTAAAGCTACCAACCATGTGGATTGGTTCTTCACACTCATTATGCACAATGCCTTAAAGTTATATTCTATGTCTTTTAAGTTGTAGAATACAAGGTGGTCGGAGGTTAATATCAGGTTTCCTGTGTGCACTAGCTTTGGAAACTGGTGTGTCATATCCCTTTAGGATTCAAGCAGATTGAGCAGAGCACAAAAGTTCTTCACATATATTAACTCAGCAACTCTACAACAAAATTCATGTGTAACTTAACAGGAGACAAATATCAGCATAACATTTCAAGAGAAAGCTGATGCGGGCCTTAAATCTGAAAGCAGGAAGGATGGTCTGAGGAGAGGAACTTAAAGAAGAAAGGATTTAAGGAGGATAAATTGTGCTCAGCAATAAGCGAGACTGAAAGCAGAATGTACTACAGAGATTTTCAGGAAAAAGGCAGACTGAACAAAAGTAGCCAACAGGAAAGTTGGAGTATTAAATATGTGTATACATGCATATATACCTATATGTTTCTAAATATAAGTAGGCAATTATAGGTAGGAATTATCTGTTAAAGATACCCATATGCTGCATTTGTTCTACATCTAGCACTGGCTTTCATCAGAAGGGGTCATTGTTCCTCCTCCTAGATATGGCACAAGTGCCTTTAAAAGCCCCATGTTCTGAATTTCCAGCTCATTCAAAGTCCATGCATAATGCAACCACAGGATATTCCCATCTCTGTTCTGTCATTCCTGGTACAGGCATGCCAAGACGTTTTGAAAGGATAGAAAAAGGTGAAAGAAGCCTTGACAGAAGAGGAGTGTCCAAGGCCAGAGATATGCAGGGAGTGACTGCAGGCACTAGGTCAGGTTGGGAGGTAATAAGTATATTTACAGGGCGCCTTGCTGTCCTTTCAGACCAGGTAATTTAGCAGAAGGGGTGTGAGGCAAAAAAGTTCCTCAAATCCCTCCTTTCATCCAAACACAAGATGCCAGACTGGGGCAGGATTTTCCTTGAAGGACCACGGTCTATTGATAAGGCAGTGCAGAATATATCCAGGGATGCACAGGAAGAAGCCTAAATTATTTCAGAAAAGATGAAAGGAGAAAATACTCTACCAAATTTAGAACTTCTGTTGAATAGTGTTTCTGTACAAACAAAAAAAACCCAGTCTAGTAGAGATTGTATTTTGTACAGTTGTCTTTCAGATGGACTGCTAGATGAAGATCTATATATTTGGAGACTAGCAGTGTTTTAAAAATATATTCTTTATTAGATAGAATATTAGACACACAGTCTTGTAGCATATGTGGTTGAAAATGTTCTGAATTTTCATTTGGGAACCTCCTACTTTGAAATTCAAATAAATATTTTAAAATTATTTTTAAAAGTGCTTTCACTTATCCAGAGCAATATATTTCAGAATTTTTTATGATATATACTTCAATTTTGACTTATCATTTTGTTTGAGGATGGACTCAGTTCAGTCTTTGATTCCTTTTCATTTTAATTAGCTGAAACAGTTTCCTATGGCAAATTTGAATGTTATGTACTTGCAGTAATTTAAATTGTGATAGAGTGCAATCCCAGTTCAGCTGACACTTACCTTCAGTTGCCTGTGTGTTCCTGTACAAATCATTTAGACAACTTACAGCCTGTGACAGTTTAAAAGTCAGTAGATAGGAAGGTATCTCTAGATTATTGAGGTATAGAAAAAGTCCTGATTATTATTCTGTTTTTACAGGCAAGATTTTCTGGGTTTTTTGCTATGTGCAAATGTTAATATATTCCACAGAATTCTACTCAGTTTCAGATGTTGAAGCTTTATTAAATTGGAATGCAGTGTGGACAAACTGAACTATTTTCCCTTTGTATGATTACTTATTTCATCAGCCTAAAAAAAGAAATTGACCTGACACGAGTTGTGCAAACTTTATATATGTCATTTATATGAAACTATATTGAAGTCCCCTAACACATTTTTTAGTAAGGTAGAGACAAGATTATCCCAAGACGATACACAAGGGAAGCATAATACATGGAAGAAAACATATCATTAATGTTAAGGAAATTATCTCGGAGCAGCAAGCAGAATACTATAAAATGAAGTTGAAATGTATTTTTTATGATTATTAAAATAGATACTTATCTTACAATGCTTAAGCAGATCAAATGAAAATTCAAGGTAATAAAAAAGGAAATGAGATACTTCATAACATATCTAAAGAATGGATTAGACATGAATTTAGATGATTCATTCATATTTGTTTGTTATGGATGTAAAATAAAACCAGTAGAACATGAATGCAAAGAAATTTTATTTACACTGACTAATTGGGTTATACGAAGTGGAGCAATAGTATAGGTTATAATGATTATTGCATGCATGAGCACCCTGACAAAACTTTGGACATTACTTTCCTTGAACAAGAATGCACATTTTTTTCCTACTAACTTTATCCATGTTAGATCGGTAAAGTGCCATTTCAAACTAAATCAACACTATATGGATGATATGAGAAGCTATTTATGCTTTCACCTTTGGAAAGCCAATGCTTGTATGGACAAAATCAAAACCTTTAGTAAGACCAACTGCAGTTGCAAATGCAATGAAATTATTCCATTTCTTCTATTAAAATGTTTCAACAGAGAATATACTAGTGTCATTTCAGAATGACAGCTCTCTAATTCTAATTCTAAACTCCACTATGTATCCAACACAGTTATTAGCAGAGTTATTTAACCCCTGCTGTCAGGAGGCTGTGTTTATGAATAACAATGATAATAACAATATGTAATACAAACCTGAGCAATAAGACAATAGAAGGGACTTCCTTGACCAAAAAAAAAAAAAAAAAAAGAAGGGAGCAAAGTAGCACACAAATTTGAACAAAGATTATGCCACAGCTTCAGGAGAAAAGGATGAAAGGATGAAGTTTTTAGAACAGACATTATGCCAAATTTACTGGACATAAAAAAGCCATTGATTAGCAGGGATAAATCTCAAATGCATGTTACAGAGTGTTGAATATTCAAATGTAAAAGAGAAAAAGGATGCATAGTCTTCAGAATCGGGCATATTCAATCATTATAAAAAGCTTTCCTTGCATAACATTTTCACAGATTTCACTGGAACTTCTGTATTCAGAGAGAGTTTAGGTTCAGGCTCTACTGCATCTGTAACCAAGGTGGTAGGTAGGGAATTAACTAGAACAAGTAAAATACTGTGTGCTGTGTGACCATAGAAACATAACTGAATCTATATTGTTTTAAAGTAATGATTAACTTAGTGGTATAGTGAAGAATGAAGAATGTTCTGTTAGAACTTTGAGACAATAAGGAATTGTGTCTAGTAATTTAAGTGTCATGCACCAGTGATGCTGCTCAGAAGCCCATGTACCTTCCCATTGTGATTTGGAGATCACGTAATCAGTTAGGTTAGTTAGTGGTCTTAGAGGAGATGACCAATGATTATTTTTAAAGGTGATATCATATTTAAAAGAATCCAATCATGTTGAAAGGTAGTGAATATTAATGAAGGAATGAATATTTGGTATTCTATGATAATAATGTGGTGTGATCATGACTTAGCAGAAAATATGTATAAAAACTGGCAAATTTTAATGCAAAGGTGAACACGCTTGAGGAGGAGCTATCCCCCATGTTCCCGGCGCCGTGAATAAAGAATGCCTGCCTTTTAACACTACATTAGAGTTACGAGGTTTATTCCCAATTTCGGTGACACATCCACATCTGCATTTCACAGACTGTGAAAGAAGAACTAAATCAAGTAAAATGATATACCTGATCCTGCACTGAAATCAGACTAAGGACTAAAACAGGCTTTTCTTCTTTAGCCAATAACCTAAAAAGAAAGAAAACTATAATTTCTCTGGTAATTCTCATAATTCAGTTCTAGGCAGATCTTGCCAACAACATCATCACGCTCCACTTCATAAAACATCAGTATTAGTATTATAAGGTTAGTAGGATAGCTGAACTTGGTTCATTTTTTTTAAATAGATGGATAATGGCTTTCCTACTGAAACTCAGTTTGGACTTACTCTTCATTCCCCACCTTTCACTGAAAGCAGTAGGAGACCTGGAAAGAGATGGAAGACAGGACTGTGCCTCAGCAGTGACTGTGCTTTTCCTCAATTCTATTTAAAGAGTGTATCCTCTGTTTTATTTATCTAACAACACAAGGGGATTTGGATAAACTCTACTTCTGTCTTCAGTTATGCTATAATAAATACATAACTTGGTCTCTGAATTATAGATTGAGCAGTGAATAAAGAAGATTAAAAAATTTCAGGACAGCATAAAGATTCTTCTCAGTTACAATTAGGGCCTGCAAATATGACAGGTATTAAGGACAAAACAAAACAAAAAAAACCCAATGTGAGTGGATGGAATTCTTTAAACATATAGAATTTTTTTGAAAATAGGATTTGGGTACATTTTAGATCTGCCAAATTTTATCAAATAGCTTTAGTTGAAAAGAAAAGAAAGGAAAAAGTTGGAAACTGAAAAAAAAAAAAAATGAAATTGTTTAAATGAAATATTACATTTAAAAAATACTGAAGCATTACATTTTCCAAATTTGTCATTTGGGTTTTCTTGCAGAATAAAATTCTACTTCTGTAATTGCTATAATTAAAAACAAAAAAACAATCAAACACACACAAAAAAAAAAGAAAAGCAAACAAAATAAAACCCCAACCAACCAAAAAGGATGTTTAAAAGAAGAAAGCCAAAATGACACTAAATATTTCTGGGGAGTGGGTCAGCTGAAATATTTTTTGAATAATCATATTATTTCTTTTCCATTACTAAAATATTTGCTTGTTTCTCTATCTGTTCACTGAAAATTATATTATCCTCTGTATTCAGCTAACCACTAACAGATTTGCTCCTCCAGCTCTATTACAAAGTATTTCAAAAGTGGTAGAATATTAAGGAATAAATAAGATAATTCTGAGAATGCATAAAAAGCTAGTTGAAAATTAATACTGTTTTAAAAGTTTCATCATTATAGTGAAAATTCCCATCCTCTGTTGCTGCCTTAATAAGCTAAATTAAATTAAGTGCAAGTTCTGTTGCTTAGATTTAGCTGAAAGCACATGAACAAAAAGTTACAGTCCCAAGAATCATCCCAACATGCAAAGGGCCAAAGGCTCTTTAATACACAGTAAGCAAAAAACAGAAGGGCACAGAGATTAATGGCCTTGCCTCTCAGGTATTTCTTTATTCCTGTGACCTCCTGCAGCTCAGAATTCTACCTGTGACCTGCTGTTTGTTCAAAACAAGCTGAAGAAGGTTTCTGGAGGTATCTGCAGTTTACGAGAAATTGTGATTTTCATTTGAGAAAAGTAATTTCAAATATATTTTCAAAATCTCTGTCTCAGAAAAATACTTCCTAAAATTACAGAGCTATGAGAGACTCCCACTTACCAATTTGGTTCAAAGCAAAAGAAGAGCTGACAAAATGCAGTGTGAATTTTACATGATTTTATCTATGCAACATTATCAGAACATGTGAAGAGAACAAAGTAATCTACATTCCTAAATCAATAGTTTGAATATAATGGCTTCCTTTATTTATTTGCTAACTTTTGAATTATTTTTTGTTTCTTCATGAGAAATAATGACAAATCCAAAATGTAACGTGGTAACAAGGTTCCATATTCAGCAGTGCCAAAATCAGCATGAAATTCACGCTGGCCTGCAAGCAGTAGACATACCCAGTCTTATTTGAGTTTACCTGGTAACAAAGCTTACTTCAGATTTTCAGTCCTAAAGCCAAAAGGTCCAGAGAGGCTTTTATTACTACTATTTGAAAAATTAAAAGTACTGCCCCACAGAATTTAATTTGCATAATTTCTCCAGGGAGATTTTAACAATGGAATGTAAAGGGATGAAACAGACCCCCAGGGTGCTGTTAGCCTGGGAAAGAGCCCTGTTCTTGTGCCAAAGGGTTTATTTCCAAATGGTAAGATTTTTCTCAGAGGCCCTAAGCACTCTTGTCTCCAAAGGTACTCAGTGCCAGAACCTTTCATAAAGGTTTCTCATGTGAGGTATTTGCTGTAAGAGCTGTCATAAAGATCATGTGAGAAATAACAGAGTGGGCAGTAACAGAGTTGGAGGACTCCCTTGAGACCCCCTTTTAATGCTGATCTTTTTTAAAAGCCAATCAGTAAGTATAATTGAACAGAGCTTTTCTCAATGGCATTTGGCAAGTGATTTCCTGAGTTCTAGATACTGACCTGCAACAAGACACTTGATAATGCGTGATTCAAACTGAGCGTAAGGTCTAGTTATGTGACATGGAATCTATAACCATTGTCTCCCATGTTTATGATGGTGTTATTCCACCTTCATATAAATTTCCTTCTTTATATTCAATCTTAGGTTTTTTGACAGGCATAACTTTCCCAGTCATGAATTCACACTCAAACTTTTCAACTTTATCAATGGAAATTCAAAATAGTTTTGCTATTTGTAAAGAGGGCGCTAGCTATATTGACCATTTTTGCTGAAAATAAACAAATGGTAACAACCTGGTATCATTTCCTCCTATATTCAGATTGTCATTTACTTCTTAACCTAAATACCCTCTTTACTGTATCCCTTACCAAAAAAAAAAAATGTTTTAAAAGTGGTTTGTCTTCTTCTTTAATCTCATCACCCATAATTTTTGTTAAAACTTGTTTACTAGTCATGTTTCCTCAAGTTCTTATATTTGTTCTCATTGTCCAAACTTGCCCTTGTAAAGAAATAAAATAAAATATTCAGGTCAAGAACCTTGTCTAATCACGTATTTTATGACATGCCAACATGTATCTGTGACAGTGCAGTAGGTATTAACTACAAATTAGATATTTGAACATTATTTTCTGATAATATTTCCACCAATACCCATTCTGTGTACAGAGAACAATGTTGAAAATTCCATAGTAAAGGTAATGGTTAGTGGTGTCAATTTTTAATGACCAAGTTTCTCTCATACCAATGTTCTGATCAGTATTTATAATAATATAAACCTCTTGATATCACAGAAAACAATAGATTCTCTAAAGCTTTGTACTATTTTTAAACCTTAAACTTAAAAAGAAATCCTACCTTCTCCCACAGAAAGTGATCCTTTGAGATATCTTGGCATCTAATCAAATCTGGCTCATAGATATGAAATAGGCTTTGCCATGATATACCTCAGATTACAGTGATAAATTTGATGGAATTCCTCTCACTCACCTTAGACATGTATATCTGCTAACCAGTGGAGATCATAAGGCTTCTTAGGGTGACCTTCCTTAGACCTAACTTAAATATTTACTCTGGGATGATACGGATCATGTCCTGGTCTCTAAAAGGAGTCTGGACAACTATTTCTGATGTATAACAAAAACAGATGAATCTCATTCAGAATTATTAAATACAATATGTTGAACTCACTGCTAAGAAATACATGCAGATATGATAGTTCTTTAATCCAAAAAAAGAATTTGCATCCAATTTTCTTTCTCAATAATTTTTTTATGTCAATACAGTAATAAAGCTATGTAAATTTATCATCATTTAGCTTTAACAGCCATCTATCCCAGCTACTCAACAGATATGGAAATTCATGTCTCCAGCTTTCTACTCATTTGTTGGGTATTTTTGGCTGTAACACAAGAACATTAGCAGATAAATCTTTGATATAGTTTAAAGTTTACTGAGGACTGCAAATAGAGAGTTTCTCCTGCTTTACAAGGTTCTCATATAGCCATCAGTACACATTCACAAAAGGAGGGGAAAAGAGAATACATTATATCATTAAAAGAACTTTAGGTTTGGGGTGTTGGTTTTTTCTTTTCTTTTACTTTTAGGGCAGCAGGCCAAAAAATTATTTACTTAGCTGACTCAGAATCGGTTTGTTGTTTTCTTTTTTATAGTCTGTATTGAATCCAGGTATTCTCAGAAATATGGAATCAGTTGATTTCAAAGCATGGTATATCTAGGAAATAATATTGTACACACAGAACTAAAAACTTATTTTTTTAAGGTATACTTACATTTAAATTTAAAACTTTTCCTAGTTGTACAAGCCAAACTTTCCTCGGACGGTTGGCACTTTTTCTTTCTGTCATCACCCAGAAGAATATAACTTTTTAAGACAAATTGATTGCTAGTGGCTTTTTAAATTTTCCAGATAATTTCTTTACCATCTCAGCTGTAATCATTAGCAAGTAAATTATATTACACAAAGTTTGTTTGGAATATAACTCCAGATTATATGTGCTAACTTTATATGCGTTAACAAAATTGGTATGGAAAGATGAGCTGTGCTGCGTGAATCATGACATTCTTTTCCCTTCCTGATATGATCTTGGCTCTACTCTTTAGTTTCTATAGTAGAGTAATGAAAAAGCCAACTGCACAAGATACTAAATGGAAAACAAAGTAGTTATAACAAATCTATGTTCAAACTCTTTGCCATTAGCTACTTCAATTGCATTTTCTAACATTTTAAGAACGATTCTTGCAGAGTGCTTAAAAAATGTAAATTAATACCAAGCATAAGCTAAATGTGCAATATGCACATATTTATGAGTTACCACTGTTAAGACACCCTGTGTCATCCACAAAACACACAGAACTGTAAGCAAGCCACATTAACAGACTGAATCTAATTCCACATTCCTATAATTTCCACTCTGAATTCTCACTCTTTCTGGAACAGAACTTGGATATCTTAACTGTGATCATACAATACCATAACTTGGTATATCCAGAGTTTTATACTGGAGTACTGAATTTCAAGGCAAGGAACTACATCTATTTAAATGAGTCTACAGAAACATTTCACACCATAAACATTAGTGCTAAATTCATAGCAGAATTCAGACTCATCTAACTGCCATTGCTCATTCAAATACTCATTCAGCTGCCTCCTAGCACCCCATGCTGCAAGTAGACAGTTCAAGCAGAGAACGAATTCATGTCTATATGCATACATTCTACTTCCACCACCTACTTTCCCAGTTTCCAACTATTCAATGTACAGAAACCCCTTGACTGAAAAGGAATTTCTTTGTATTTGGTACCTCTCAATAGATTTTTCTTCAAAGAACTTCCACAAATGCAGTAATAATAAAGCAAAACTGGAGAAATTGTGTATCTGTCCCCTTGGCTACTCTATGTACAACAATATTTATTAATTTTAAAAGTAATTCTACACACTAAACTCATACCAGATGCCAGAGAAGTCAGCAACATTCTTAGTAGTCACTATTAAGACTGGTGGCACAATCTTTTATTTTAGCTAATTTCAGCATAAAGGGACTTTAAATAGTCAAGCTAGAAATACAGTAACTAATGAGGCAGATGAAGATCAAAAATTTCATCTGGCAGGTATGCAAGTCCCCATTTAGAAGAGATCTTCAAGATCTTACAGTTCACAGATTTCATTGAAATAAACACAAAATTATGTTTCTCACCTAGGAATTTGGGTTTCACTGAAGTATAGGGAACTCAACAGATTTCCTTGACAAGGTGTTAGTGCTTCTTTGCAGTCTGAGATCACAAAATTCTACTGATTTCAGCAAAATTAGGACAGTGATCACATTGAAAAGGGTAATTAATCTGAGGCTTAGTATGACTGACCAATCTTCCTAGTCTCCTTTTGTGGTTGACGGAGAGACAGACTCCTCCGCAAAGCAATACAGAGCAGGAGTTTATGTGGTGTTCCAAATAACCCTGCAGAGGAGCCAATTTCTGAATATTGGAAAATTTGGAAAAGAACATCATAACATAGACACCTAAATTAGATGTCTTATTTTATGAAGCCTCACACAACCTGGTATGTTGCCTGAATGCATTTTAAAAACAGACAATCTCTGGAAGGAGGACATCAAGGGAAAATACATGATCACCAGTTTTATGTGATCAGCCTAAGAACTTTACTTTAAAAAAAATAAGAGTCATCATGAAATATTGACACAGATGACAGAGCAAGCAGGTAGTCTTCTTTGTTCTAGGAGATTTGTGTATGAACACACATGTCTACATATGGGGAGGGGAACAGAAAATAAACACAGAAGAATTATTTGTAGCAGGTAGAAAGTAAACTAAATGTCTCCACAACAAACTGCTACTGCAAAGAACAGGGATTACCAGAATGCAGTTTTTAATTGGGTTTGACAGGCTTTTGAGAATGGGAAGCATCAGTACAACAGTTGTCACAATGTTCAGGGACCATAGCCAGAAAGCATAGTCTCTGAAATGCATTAGCATTTTCTGAGGCTTTCTAGTGTTGTGACTTTAGTTAGAACTGAGCATCTCTCGTGATTTTGAGGAATAGCATATGCTCTGCTATATAATCATGAAAAAGGTACCTGGAATGCAGGCCAGGGATGTGCTTGATTATTTGTATACTTGGGAGGCTGTTGTTTTTACCAAATATTACAGTGCTGCAAATTCACTAATCTCAGCATAATGAAGGAATGGGAATGCAATCATGAAACAGCTGCAATAAGAAATCCCTGTTAAAATGTCTACTTCAGTGGAGGGCGTGTCATCTGGTTTTGCCTAGTGTAGCTCCAGTTTGATACTGTATTTGTATGAATATCTTAAGCTGGTGGTCTATTTTATTTCATGAAACTGTAAATAGAGAATAACATAAGAAATTAAGAAAAAGTGCTGGACAGAAAATACTTTTTCCTGTCATTCTGAACATGATGCTTGCAAGAGCTGTTACCTGGGTATCATGTCAAGAAGGGGAGAAGATTGTGTGCCATGCCACTTCCAAGTATTCAGCCAGAGAAGCATTCAGCCAGAGAGGCATTCTCAAATGAAAGACCAGATAGTCTGTGATATAAAAATGTTAATTCCATTGATGATTAACCACTTAACACTTCATCATTTCTGGCCAAATTTGGAGATCTTTATTCACTTTCACTTGGGCTTGTAAACACTGAGATCTCAAGGCTTAGCTGGAAGTCTTCAGAACTGTTCAGCATAGCGCATAGGACCCAAGCAGTATAACCAGGTACAGAATCTGAAAGAAAACAAAAAGTTCTCTGTTATTCATACACCTCAGAGGGAGCCTGAGAGGTCTTGCTGATGGGACTAAAACTCTGCAGCTATTGTGACTGTTACTTTTCTCAGCATGTGAAACTTCCTAGCACCTACCAGGTTAGGAAGCTCTCCACCTATACAGAATATTTATAGAAATTTCTCTCAATAATTCTGATTTTGCACAGCAATTTTGCACACCATATACTTATTCTGACATAGCTGCAGTCTCCTGAAACTCTCTTTGTTGTGATTGGTTTAAAAGCAAACACTTCCAGAATCAAAATGTGAATAACCTAGTCCATTCACTAAAAGGTAGAGAGGAAAATGTAAAAAATTCAAGAAATATGTATTTAAATGTAATTTTGCCTTTTTATTTTACTTTGAATGCACAAAAGTATCTAAATAACACAGGGAACTTATTTTCTCTAGTTGAATATACATCCTTTACATTTTTTTCATCAGCCCTCTCTGTCCCATCTGCTAGGGTTATGTATCTAAAAAAAAGGTCCACTGAGTTTAATACTGCAGCAATGGAGCAGCAGGGCATCTTTATAAAACTATGTGATTATCCTTGTAAAAGTTCTGTGTGCATTCTGAGGCAGTGAAGAGAACCATCATTATTGTTACTAATGTTGAGAAAATGGTATTTCAAAGTAAAAAGAAAAGGACTTTATTAATATAGAATGCCTTGTTTCCCAGCGCTGGTTATTAGTGTTCTTTTGCTATTGCCTATAGTTTTTCTTTATTCATTTTCACTACAGAAATTTTATCAACCTTTCATCCTACTCTAATTTTCCTTCTTAATGCTGTTATCTTCATCAGAAGATAACAGTCAGCCTGCACTACATTTTAAGACCTGAATAAGAGAGATTTAACACAGAACAGACAGAAAGATTGTTTGGAAAGGAAAGCACACAAAAAATGTAAAGGAATTTCTTGCTTCCATTTCCTCTTCTCATAAATGCTATTTGTTAATATCTCATTTTTCAAAGGTTTAATCTAGTAAATTGCTGGAAATTCTGGCTCTAATCTAGCCAGGAATATAAGCACATGCTTAACATACATCCATTTCTTTGAAGTCAGTAACCCTACAGAATTCTAAACTGAAAGAGAGTCTTAAATGCTTTGTTAAACAAGGAACAGAAGCAAGATTTCAGTTCTGGTTTCTATAAAAGACAAAACAAAAGTACCTTCTACATATCATGCCTTTGCTTTTGCTAATATATATGTGATCCTACTAACTTGGGCAGCTTGATACAAAGAAAAATCAATGGCATGTAATTTTAAGGGTTTTTTGTTTGGCTGGTTGGTTTGGGGATTGGTTTGTTTTTGTTTTTTTTTTTTTTATTTCCAGGTGGCAATTGTCCTGACAATTGGGATTATCCTTCTTTAGAATACTCCTCAACATCAGTACTCATTATGTGCAAATTTACCCATCACTTCACTGAGTTTGTAAGGCAAGAAGTGCATTGCAGTGAGTCACTGTATTATGCTGATTTTGGCTGATATATACAGCAAGGTACACAAATATTTTTTATGTATTCCTACAGAATTAGGAGTGCTGGAAATTTCAAATACTGGGTTTTCCATGAGTCAGGAATATTCATAATGACTACAGTTGCATTCCTTTTCAGTCTGGAAAACATACAAGAAAAAGACTATGTCCATTATGTATGGACTAGGATTTCTTGACAGCACATTGCTGGAGATATTTGTTAAGGATATACAGCAGTAACTGCTAAAATACGTGACTCAAAATTATGGCTTTTAATAATGGAAACAGGGATAACATAATGATGTTTCCCACTGCATATTCCTTTATCTTTTGGTTTCTAAATCCAAAGTCTTACAATTTTATTAATGGTGCATCTGGATATTTTTCAGTATACACATATTGAAGAAAAGATTATCCTTCTCTAGCTACCCTTACCTCTTTCTTTACACTTTCTTCCTCAATTAGCTTTTCAGAAGCATCCTAAAAAATACTTATAACTCAAACAACAGACAAGCAATTTTCACAACAAATACGTATTTGTATATATATTTAAGGCCAAATTCTCAGCCTTTTAATGTGAATTTTGAAGAAAGCCACGTTTAAATCCAAGGTAGCAATTTCATCTTATGGTAGAGCTGTAAGCAACATCCCAATTGTATTTGTACACACTAGAACACTAGAATCAATTCATGAGATCAACTGCCTTTGAGGAAATATTTTCCCTAGGAGAAAGTCTCGTCCCACTTAATTTTAACCCCTTATTATTAGTTATTCTATAGTTATTTTAACTATTTTAAGTACCTAAGACACATTAAGATGAATTGCCTCAGGCAGATTCCTTTCTCCAGATAATCAGAGAAGTAGCTTGGAGTAGATGTTTGATCTCCAGGAAAGTCAACTATGCTGAGCTAGATCTTAAGCCGAAGGAAAGACCTGAAAAGCATTGTACAGTTCACTTATTTCTACCCACTGTCCTGTCTTATTGATTGCAATGATGGAAACCTTGGCCAATGATAAACACTTTTGAAAATCCTACACTAAGTTTACAAGTCTAGAACGATATTCCAGCTAAGTGACTGGCTCATTCAGTTTTCTGCCATTTGCATAATGCCTACCCGCGTGAAAGGTCAACTCTAATCCATTTTCAGATGCATCAACTATCCAAGCTAAGTTGTGTTATACTAATATGACACATTAGAGAAATTAGTTAATGTCTGCAAAACTTGTAACAGTCTTTGTATGGTCTACAGAAGTATCACAGGTTGCCATTACATTCAGTATACTTCCTTTTCCAAATCAATATAATCTGCCATGAAATTCATGTCAAAAATCACAAGAGAAAAAAAAGAAAAGAGACACTTTGAACCTCTTCTTATTACTTGGGTAACCTTCACCTTTGACTTCAACCAATCATTTCCTGCCTTTGTGAAATTTCAATTTAGCAGTACTTGGTATTTCTTAATCAACTGTGAAAGATCAACATTAAAAAATTCTCAGTACTTCCATACTGCTTTACTCTTTGCAAAAGCTTATGTTTACAGCAATTTTGACAAGGGAAAAAAACAAACAAATCCAATCCAAACCAAACCAAACCAAAACCCAACTATCCAAAAATAAATGGCAAGAAAAGCACAGAATAAACATACAGTATTCTTTATTTCTTTTTTTATGTTAATTCTTTCACTTGGACCTCACCTCCCTGTAACCATATATTTCTGGTATCAGTGAGATAAACCACATATTTTACAGCTTAATTTATGCATGCACCATGTTAAAGTTTTATAAAGCATTTTGCACCTTTCATCTTTCATCATTTTAATATGCAACAGCAATAATGCAAACAAAAAGAAACTTCTTCTTCTGAGTTCGTGCAAGCATGCCCATCTTTAAACCAAAAGAAAGATGTCATTACAGACTAGTGATATTTCCAGAGAGGATGCATTAGCATTAAAAATAAATGCTATGCAGTCAGATAAAAGCAGAGATAAGTCTATGCAATAAATCACAGTTTTAGATTCATGTTATTCAGTAATGTGTAAGAAAATGGTTACAAAAAAGCTTTTACCATATATATATATATGTACAAATACACAATGTACTTATTACTTTTAGAAAAAAAGAATCCAACCCTCTTTAGCAAACCTGGATGCAACTGATTTCAAGGACTATGATTCTTTCATTAATGAGAAGGGTGGCTAACAGACCACCAGCTGATTTACTAAAAAAAGTCCATGTGAAGAACAGCTTAGTAGTATGTGTTCATCTGTTCCAGGAAACTCTTCATTAAGGTACATTTAGTTGCAAACTATCTTGTCAATGCAGGTTTTTTCATAACAGGTCTTTTTGCACAAGTGTAAGATGTGACATAACATTTAGACATATTTGCCATAACAATATATAGAAGAAAAAAAAAAAAAAATACTTGTATATCTGTGGACAGAACTGTAACCCAGTAAATATGATTTTTTGCCATTTCTTGTAAAAGGTTTTAGGCTCTGTCCTGAGCTGAGAGCACAGGTCTCAGGGCTGGCCTGGGCTCACCCTGGCCAGAGCTGGGCTGAGATGATTTCAGCACCTGCCTTGGGGTCAAGTGTCTGTTGCCTCCCCTGCTTCTCTGAGCATGAAGAAACTGTGGGGATCGCGCTCATCCCTCAGCTGGGAGCAGCCAAAAGGCAACAGCCTGAGGTAAGGAAACTTTTAAAAATAAATTGAATTGTATCAAACTGAGGAGGAAGGGCCCACCCCACTCCACACACAAATCTCCCATGCACTTCATAAATAGCCTGTTCCTCCTGGTGAACACTTTGTGATGTTCCAAAGTCATTAAAACCTTTCTACCTTGCAGCTCATGAGGCATCTTGAAGTGCTGACCATAGATCCCAAAGGGACACTGGAATGGTGAGAATAAGATTAGACAACAGGGACATATCCTAGCCAGTTCACATACAATGATTTTAAGAGTATTATTACAGACCTCTCAGTATTAGTTATTTATTTAGACTATTATTGGACTGCTGAATAGTTAATTGGACTAACAGTTTTACAGATGGTTTTGGCTTGGATAGAGTTAATTTTCTTCATAGTAGCTAGTATGTGGCTATGTTTTGGACTTGTGCTGAAAACAGTGTTGATAATACAAGGATGTTTTCATTATTGCTGAACAGTGCTTACACAGAGTTGAGACCTTTTCTTCTGTGCTTCTCACCCCACCCCACCAGCGAGGAGGCTGGGGGTGCACAAGAAGCTGGGAGGGGACACAGCCGGGACAGCTGACCCCAACTGACCAAAGGGATATCCCACACCATATGAAGTCATGCTCAGCATATAAGGCTGGGGGAAGAGGAAGGAAGTGGGGGACGTTCAAAGTGACACCATTTGTCTTCCCAAGTAACTGTTACGCTTGATGGAGCCCTGCTTTCCTGGAGATGGCTGAACACCTCCGTGCCAGTGGGACGTAGTGAATGAATTCCTTGTTTTGCTTTGCTTACACACACAGATTTTGCTTTACTTATTAAACTGTCTTTATCTCAACCCACGAGTTTTCTCACTTTTACCCTTCCGATTCTCTTCCCCATCCCACTGGAGGGGAGTGAGTGAGTGGCTGTGTTGTGCTTATTTACTGGCTGGGGTTAAACCATGACAGTATGTTATGGGTTTTTTTTTGCTTACAACAAGATTTTGAGAGTAACAGAACATAGCAACAAGGCAATAAACTGCTAATGAACAAAGTTGTTTGGTTCTCTGTTTTCCCAGTTCAATGAAAAGAATTCTGGAGCCATCACATGAGAATGAAAATCTTGGAAGGGAAAGATTAATTGAAGTCATAGTTAGGTAATAGCCTCTCTCTTTTCCTCAACTTGGCCTCATACACTCTCTGTGCCTGAGGATTTAGTGCAATTTTTTTTTTTTTTTTCTTTTTTTACCAAGAAGAGCTCTCTTTCCAACACACATTGACCACTGAAATGCAAGGTTAGGAAGGCAGGTAGCTAAGACATGCAGGGCAACAGAATATACATGTGACATCACAGAACCAAATGTGTACCTGTGAACGAACTTGGCTGTCTTTGTTTGTCTGTCCTTTAATCCAGGGTAGAGGGATCTCCCCATCATTTCCCATAATAGCTTTACAGGGATTTCCTTCACATGGAATGAAAGAGTGAATTTTACACAGTTCTGTACATCATGTTATGATTTGCATCCATAGCATTTGGGGTTGGGCTTTTATATATCACAAAATAAGAAGAGTTTGTGTAAGTCAATGTTTAGTTGAAAAAACTTTAAGAAACAACCAGAGGTTTGGGGACTGTAGGTGCTCTTCTGCAATAATATGTGAAATGGCACAGTCAGGCCCCAGTGATATGCTTTCACCTGAAGCAGAACAAATATTGTAAGAAATTTTCAATGTTAAAAATTATGTGTAATGTTGGTAAGTGAGCTAAACAAATAGTAGGTGAAGTAATGATTCTAATGAATATTATTCAAAAGGGAGAAGTTTTATTTCTTTCCTGAACTAAACAAGATTGCTGTGCACAGAAAACAGATCAATACTTTGGAAGTAAGCTGTACTCCAGCAGTAAGCAAAGTGATCTCCCTCCTTATATTGCACAAGCCATTTTGAAAATTTCCACATTTTTCATGTTAAGGCCAGTTTACAAATTACTGTGAGCTTTACAGGCAAAGAATAATTTAACATAAAACCACATTATGATCATATTTTTAAACATTCAAAATAACTTAATTTACATTATGGACAAGTTAAACAAACAAAACAAAGACACCAAAGATAAATAATTAGCACATTTTGCTACTGTTATTCAACCAAGTGTTCCTCATTTCCCTTGTGGTGATATCCTTTTTATATCAACTGCCAAGACAAGAGACCTTCTATTTATGAAGGGTTAGGTTGATATCTCAGTTTCACTGGTATACAAACCAGTAATTACACAGACATCAGTAGAGTAATTAAAAAATATACCAATGTAGTTGAATCAGAATTAAAAGACCTCTGAATTCCAAATCTAGCAACATATTCACATAGTCAGTTTAATCGCAAATGGTGTTCTACACTTATACACCTGCCTGTATAATTCACTGAGATATTAGAAGACATTTTGTGTTTTTATTTAGGCTGGATGAAATTTGTTTCTGCGCACATATGTTTGCTGATGACATAATAGTGGACAGTGCAGTATTACAAATAGTGAATTTCAGTGTTGCCATGTCTTCCTCTTCAGATAATGAGAAACTAATTCAATTTAATAACATTAAAGTAATTGTTTATAATAGTGTGATATATTAGCAATAATTTGTAGCTGAGTATCCTGCAGTACCCAAAGATTTTAATGAATTGTGGATCATAAGGTCAAGGTACACAAAGTTAACAGCAGTGATTCCTGAATAGACCTAAATTACTTAACATTTTAGATAAAAGAGTCTCAATAGTTAAAACAATTCCCACTCAAAGATCTTGCTGTTTTCTTCTTATGAAGACACAGAAACACACAGTCATAATCTTTCCATATCAGGATATTTATTTTTGTAACCTACCAGCATAAGTTCCATATTATCTGAAAGTGATTTCAGCTACATTGTTAGAAACTAGAAAAGACACTTTGCCAATCTGTAGAAATACAAAAAGAATCTGGAGATCACAGTGGAAGCAATGTGTGGAATTCTTTTGACAAACACCATGGACTAGGAAAACAGTACTATATTTGGAGATAATCTAATCTTAATAAATAAACAAACAAATACTTCAGTTGAGAGTATATGAAAGCAAAGAGATTTGTGGACTATTGTTGCAACCAAGTCTGAGATAATTTGTGAAGTTGACAGGAATATCTCAGTCCTTGATATATGGAAAGGTGAGCCTTAACATGCTAAGTGTGAGTACAATAATATAAGCAATGGAGAACATTGTGTCTGAAGAGATGATATCACATATGTAGTTTGATAACTACAGTGATGGCAGTTTGGAGTGTGGGGAAAGTTAAATTTGGAAAGCCGTGTTCACAGACAGCCTATTATAGAGCTCTAGAGTAGAGTAAGAGAGATCAGAAAATGCTGAGGCAGCTAAGGGAATCTTGTAAATAGTTATAATATTGATATGAAGGGATTTCAATTTCCTGGATGTTGATCGGAATACAAATTTCAAAACAGACAAGGGAAGAGTGCCAGGTATTGCCTGATAATTTACATAGCAGCCCCAAGATCATAGGCTGTTTTGAATTATGTCTTAAGAAATAAACCACATACATGGTAGTCTGAATATGCTGAAAAACAGAAATATTGACCTTTGATACTACAGCAGAGAAGGGCATGAGTTTACTTCATTTCTGTTCTATGCCTTTATTTATGTTTCCACCTCTGAATTGTGGGCAGCTGTTCAACACATTTTCTCAGTCAAGACAGAGGAAATAAGCAAAGGAAGAAAACATGCAAAATGTGAAAGGAATATTGACTATTCTGATCAAAGCTGTTTGTTCCTCCACTCATTGCAATGAAGCCTTTCTTTGGTCCTAGATCAGTGTATTCTCAGCTGGTGTAAAAACCTAATTAGAAACAAGTTGTTGCATCTGTCTGCACTGTTGTCCTTTATCCAATACATTTTTTTGGGGCAGGAATTATTAATTTCTTATTGTTTTTATACAGCCTAGGTACAGCTGTTCTCAAGTTTTCAAACCAGGCTCTTCTCTTTTTACCTGTAGTAGTTTGAATGGCTTTCTTCATTTGCTTTTACCCTTTCGCAGCCCTCAGAAGACTCTGCATTCAAGGACCCACAGAAGTCTTCTCTCCACCACTTTTAGCCTCTGTGTAGAAAACCCCGGGGAGCTGGCTCAAGGTTAGCATAGCAGCCTTATGCTAACTAGGCAAACCCTGTTGCTTTTGAAGCAGATATAGACTTGCCTTTGAGGAGAAGCAGCAGTTATATCTAGTGAGTCAGTGCCCACCACAGGTTAACTGAGATCCACACCAAGCCTTTGACCTAAATTTTCTCCTATCCTTCCATCTTCATTAGCGCAGAATGAATGTGTTAACTTTAACAGATGTGGGACATGGAGAAAGGGGGTGGTGAGGACTGAGTGGAAACAAAGGCTACCTTTTGGGACTTCCTCCTTTTTTACCAAGCATCTTTGGTATGCTATATGTAGGGGGTTACTTTGCAGATTGAGAACAAATAGTAGAACCCATAGCACAATGTCCTGTTGCAAAACAAAAGATGAAGCATTCACTGAGCATTACTGTTGTGGTTTAACCCCAGCCAGCAACTAAGCACCACACAGCCACTCACTCACTTCCCCCCAGTAGGATGGGGGGAAAATCGGAAGAGTAAAAGTGAGAAAACTCATGGGTTGAGATAAGAACAGTTTAATAATTGAAATAAAATAAAGAAGAAGAAGTAGTAGTAGTAGTAATAATCACCATCATCATCAAAGAAAGTGATGCATGATACAGTTGTTCACCACCCACTGACCAATACCAAGCCTGTCCCCAAAAAGCAATTGCTGCTCCCCAGCCAACTCCCCACATTTTATATACTGAGCATGATGTCATATGGTGTGGAATATCCCTTTGGTCAGTTTGGACCAGCTGTCCTGGCTGTGTCCCCTCCCAGCTTCTTGTGCCCCTGGCAGAGCATGGGAAGCTGAAAAGTCCTTGGCTAGTAAAAGCACTACTTAGCAACAACTAAAACATCAGTATGTTATCAACATTATTCTCATACTAAATTCAAAACACAGCTCTATACCAGCTACTAGGAGGAAAATTAACTTTATCCCAACTGAAACCAGGACAATTACTTTTCCTTAAACTGCTATCTCCCTAGGTTCAGGAAAGGAAAAGAGGATTCTCTAAGGGACTACTTGGAGTGTGAGCCCGTAACAGTTGTTCCAAGTAGTCTTTCTCCATTAATAATCTTCCTAAGCCAAAGGTATCTTGGTGAATATTCCATAGTGATCATAATAACAAGGTTTCAATGTACTTCTCTGACACATACCCACTGAAGTTTACTACTATGTACTATAGGATCTTCAGTTATGGAGCTTAACACCACACTAAGCTTAACATATCACAAGGGACTTGCATAAACCTGCTTTAGCATGAATTCAGTCCACAGTTTTTTATCCTAGATTTGCATAAGTATTGTAATAGTTTTAACCCAGAGGGCTCTGGTTTGGAAAAAAAAAAAAAGCCCAGAAGCTTGTATTTTGAGTAGGGTGGTTTGTTTTTTTCTATGTGGTTTAAATGGAATGTGTTAATGAGAGATATGAATAGACATAATTAATTTACCTATTCTTTTTCTCCCACTGCTTGCAAAAATCCACCTCTTATCCTCTTATTATTGTGAGTAGGTACATCCTCTCTTTAGGAACTATTCCCATTGGAATCTCCTGAGTCAAACAGCCACAGAAGGAGCTGTATATGCTTTAATTTAACTGGAATAATTCCATTTATTATTTAGCTGTTATATTAATGTACCAGAGTTGAGTTAGATGATAATGAAATACTTGTCTTTTTAAGGGGACTTGGTGAAACAGCAAAAGAACATTCAAATCTATTTATTAGAGAGATGTTCAGACAAAAGTTAGACTTCTGTTTTTACGTATCATGGGAAGAAAAGATAATCAAAGGTAAAAATTCAAGGTTTTGAGAAAGTATTTATCTGTCCTGTTGTTGCTTCCTTCCTTTCATGAGTTTGGTTGTCTAAACCCAGCATTTTTAACACAAGAAGTTCATAAAAAAAAATAAATTAGAAAAATTAATTCTCCCAATTGTGTTATGAATTATGAAACAACCTGTAACTTAAAGAATATGTATTACTTTCTACCATGTTTGATGCTGCAGTCAGTGTTTATAATGGATAATATTCAGTAAATCAGTGAATATGCAGTATTTTGTTATCTATATGTTATTCAGTGCTCCTCCCTATCTCAACTAAATTTACAACTCTGTATTCAAAACCTGCTTTGAAGGAAGAATTCTTTTCTTGGCCATTTATCAAGGTAAATTCTCTTTGCTTCTCAGTGGCTTCATTTCATTACTGTTTTGTGAGATGAACATCTGTTATTTCCATTTTATAGATGCAGAATGGAGATATACAGAGATTAAGGCTGGCCATATCCAATCACCATAGACGCATTATTTGAAAAACAGAAGATCCGATTTTTAAATTTTTAGCACTGCTTTATTTACAGCTTTGAGGACTCAGTACTTCTAGTTTTTTTCATCTGTCCAAGTTGTTTCATGGTGACCTGATAAGGGAAGTTATCCCCCTTTTGACGGATACTCTGCAGGGAATGGCAGGAAGATGTGCCAGGGGAGGTTTACGTTGGATATTAGGAGAAAGTTCTTCACCCAGAGGGTGGCGGAGCACTGGCACAGGCTCCCCAGGGAGGCAGTCATGGTGCCAAGCCTGACAATATTCAAGAAGCACTTGGACAACTCCCTCAGACATATGGTGTGAATTTTGGGTTTGTCCTATGCAGGGACAGGAGTTGGACTTGATGATCCTTGTGTGTCACTTCCCACTCAGGACATTCTATGATTCTATGAATATATCTCCAAAGAACAATTATTAATATTCAACTCACATAATAATTTGTTCTTTAGGTTCAGCTCCCATAAGGTTTGCAATTTTTAAATGTCATTTCACTTTGAGTCTTGCGTTTCAAAAATGTCAAAATTTCAAAGTCATCCTTATAAAAAATGTTCAAACATGAGAAAAAAATTATGAAAAAAACATCAGACTATGTATAGACCCTGTTATACTTTTAACCTCTAAATCACAAGATGTTGATTTAATTAATTAATTAATTAAAGAAAAGCAAAAAGATACTGAATTTTATTAAAATAATAATAAGCAGTGACTACATATTTATATGCAAGGTAGGCATGTGTCATAGAAAAGAAATGATATTACTTGTCATTTTAATATTTTGCTTTACAAGTTACCTGGTTCTAGAGCATTAAACCAATGGAAATCAAACCAAATGAAGCTACTAGGCAGAAATCTGAATTTGGAAAAAGGACAAGGAGTGCTAGGAAGGAATATGAAGAATATTTTTTTTAAGAAAAACACAAAAAAAGCGATTTTATTTCTTTGCAGAAAATTATACCAGGTTTTAGTCAATAAAATAATGTTATATTTCTTAAAAGTAATGGAGAATAGAGTTTTGAGCAATTCCTTTTACATATTCATCAATGACATATTTGATAAGGTAAAAGGCATGCATTAGTATGTATTTCCAATTACTGACCTGCAAATTATTTTTACTCTGTACTATATGCCAGACCCTGTTATCAGTTTGTATTCTGCCTTTATGCCAGTGCAAATGCTTACTTCTAATAATGAATTCAGTCCACACCAACACTTAACATATTTCAAATAGCCCAATTATAGTTGCATATGCTGTGAAGTAGCAAATAGAAATAACACAAATGCATTTTGTAATTTCTCTGGATAAGCAACCATGTAGCATGTAGCTGTATTGAGCCTTGCATAACAGGTCCTCATTCTCAATGCACATCCCACACTCCATGGAAATACAAATAATAGTGTCATGTGTGAAGCCCCCGAGGTTGCACTGATGTGAATGCATAGCCACAAATTAATGAACAAAGCTTGAGAAATTCAAGGAACTGAACAGTTTCAGAACAGTCAAAAAAACAAAAGGAGTCAAGCAGGGTTGGACATAGTGCTGGGTTCAACAAGGAGATGAAGGAAATCTCAGTTCTAATTCTGTTTATGTCTTACAGTAAATGTTAATTGAATTTTAAAGAAAATTGACAATAAAGCCTAGAACCTTGATTATTTCTCAGCTACTGACTGCCTCAACCACAAAGCTATCAGGTCAGAAGACTATATTTCTTCTTTAATCATTCCCTGGCCCTGTAAAGCCCTGTGTCAAGGGACGAGTGAGGGATCTGCATGTGCTAGCTTTGGTCTGATAAATAGGGAACTTTCACAGAATATAGGATATATAAATCAGATCCTCTGACATGGCTCTGTGAATTTACTAACCACTGGGCTAAACAGAAAAGTGTCTCCTGCAGCTGCATGTCAAAGGCAGACCTGTAACTCCTTCTTCCTAGAACTGTCATTGGCATTTACACTTAGCAAAGGGCTCTGGGTGTTGAGGTGGCCACCTCAGATTGCCACTACAGCCTTACACCATGCAACAAGTGAGTGAGCCCAGAACAAAGGATGAGAGTTAAACCTGATGTGAGGCATCTAATTCATCCCCTACAGGATCCTAAGAATCTAACACTCATCTTTGGTTTCCTGTGTGCCTACAAGGCCTTAAACTAACTCTGTCCCTCTCTATATAACTGAAATCAACAATTCTCTACTCCACTGATTTCAGTGGGAATAGAAGCAAGTGTTTTATAACCCAGGTCATAGGCCTTTTGAAGACTTTTCATCAGTTTCAACAATTTGGGTCCATTCCATTTAGAGCTTGACTTTAATGGGATATGCAAGTCTGCTTAAGTCTCTCATTGAACAAGGTCCTGAAACACCCAAGTTGAAAACTTGTATGAAATATCCAAACAGCTGCACCACTAAAATGAAGTTCATATTCTGTATATTATGTTTGGTAGTAATAGGCAGTATTGTGAAAATACCTCCTAAAGATAGAAAAAAAAAAAAAAAGACTGGAAGGAAAAAAAAAAAGAAAAAATAAAAAAGAAGAAAAAAGATAAACCTTTATATGTATTAATTTGAGATAAATTTGAGATTAATTAATTTAATTAATTTAATTGATTTGAGATTTGAGATTTGAATTTGTCATGAGCTATATCTTTCATTGACTTTACCTGTAGGTTTTTCAATGCCACCACTGAGAACTTAGTAAGGAGAAGAAGATTTCTTAAGAACTTAGGACCAGATTCCAAATGGTTTTCTTTTCATAAAGTCATTTATAACTCTACAAGGAGGATTAAAACACTACCCAAATCTTAGAGGTAATTTCTGATTTTATATTATATTCCTTTAATATTACAGATACATATGGTTGTATAGGACACAAAACAAAGATTAGAGCAGTACTTCTTTCACTTTTTACAATTCAAGTGGCATTGTTAAACAGATTATTTCAGAATTTTATTTGAGGTTCATACAAAATAATTTAATGAAACTAGATCCTTTCTATCTACTCTTTAACAGATTTTTGTTTTTCCACCGGAGGAAACAATTTCTCATTAGGGAGCTAAGTCATCAACAGTGTCCAGATTAAGAGGAAGGAGTATAAAAAGTTTTCTGCATTTCTCATTTATTTTCCTTCAGTTTTCTGTTGGTAATTTCAGTTTAAAGATACTTTGTGATACATCATGGGGCAAACAATCTCAGAGCTGAAAACCAGCAAGAGATATTAATGGGCCTGCTATTTAGTAACACCAAGAATGTACTATCCTATAAATGGCTTTTTTTACACCTTGTAAATTGAGCCTTCAGTATGTCCCTGATAAATGAAAAATGCCTCTGACATGAGGAGATCAACAGGCAGCCCCTCAGATATCTTAAATTATAATTGCCACAGCAGGCCTTTTTGCAACAGAATGATGACCAAAATCTGAACAGTTCTATAAACAAAATTTTATAACAGTATTTGACAACTTCTTTTTTTTTAATACTTTACAAGAATCATTTACCTTTATTAGATAGCTGCCTTCATGGGGGAAAGAAGGAATGTCCAGGTCTAGAACTCCATCATTATTCTTTTGAAGCCATTTTAGATTAATAGGACCCTGGTGATTTCAAATAATTTACCAGCCAGCCACTGGTAACTTCATAAGAATATTTCCCTGAGGGGCTGCAGGATGCTGAGCTGCTGAGTCTGAGCACTGGCACTATATTGCTAAGTGGATGAAAACGGTAGAATTAGATGAGAGCATTTTCAACACCATTTGGTCCTTGCTGTTTTGCAACAAGAATCCCTGTTGTGCCCAGTGTGTCAGATCATGGAGAGAGAAGGTACATATTTACAGAGTTACCTGCTCATTCATGAGCCAGTGTGTCTGCCTGTATTTAAATCTGAAGAAAAAGCACGCAACAACTACAAATTTTTAGGTATGTAAAATCTTGCAGAAGTGGTGAAAAGGCAAGATGGATTTTAACCTTCTGACTTTCATGACAGGAAAGATTGAAAAAAAAAAAAAAGAAGAATGAGAAATTGTTCTAACTGATGTGCATCTATAGGTCTATGAATATAATAATTCAGATGGAAATTGGATGTATTTAGTATGAAGTAGTGGGCATTTCAAGGAGATTCATGTGTGACCCTTGGGATTAATTCTTTTTTAAAATGCCATTTATTGCTTGAATTGGAGCAAGAAAAAGCTTAGATATATCATCAATTTAATATCCAGTCTTCTATCAGAAAGCAATCAAGGAGCACTTGTAACAAGGGAAATCCTGTTAGATTTTAAGGTCCCCTCCCATCCCCTTTCAGTTTAGTTTAAAGGCTGCTGTTATTTTTATGTCAGAGCCAAAGCACACATATACCTCTTTATCTGAGTTCAGAATGCAATGTCAGATGTGTTGTCGTGTACAGTAAGAAGGAATCACTGAGTGAATATAATCCCAATCCAGATAAAATAGCACAGTGTTCTTAAATCTGTTCAATTCATAAAATGTTATCTTTGGCACTTGATGTCAAAATCATCTATTAAAATCCTTGCTATTCTAATGCAAAGCCATTATCTTCAATGGCATATCAATTGCTGAGGAAGTCACAGTAGACATGTTTTAAATGTTCATATATTCTAGAAAACACTGACCATTTGCAAATGTTATAAATAATATTTGGGGAAAAAAAGCTTCAAGAAAGATCCCTAGCCTTCTCTGCCAGAAGTACAAAGTAGATGAGTCTTCCATCCCTTATAAACTTTAACAGTATATACAAAAAGAAAAAAGAAGCCTGTTCTTTAAGCAACAGTGGCAAATTATTGAGTGTGGCTTTATTCTAACTATTTTCTCTGAGCTATATCATTGATCTCAGTCATTAGGATCTAGACTTGTAAATGTTAATTACATTATTACTGTGAAGTAAATACACACAGGTCAAGGTTTTTAAATGTGACTTCCTTAAATTTGGATTCTTTATCTTTATTTGGGGTCTACAAAATTTCAAGACTCTTACTGAAGTCATAATAGCTAATATCACCACTACAGTCCTACTTAATTTTTGCCTTTAACGTTTCCCATTCCTTTATACAACTAGAAATGATCCACACTGCTATTTGATTGGGATCTTTGCTCAGCATCTGTGGTGCAAGTTCTACAGCATGTGACCTTTTATTTTTTAATATTATGTCTGTGCCAGGTTAATGTTGGGTGTCCCTGAACTAGGACAAAGAAGAACTTGTGTGTAACACATGATGCAAGTACATCAGGTTAGAAATGGAAACAAGTTCGCATGAGCTTATTGACCAGAAGACTCTGCCACCATGATTTATAACTTTAGACTTGAACTTTATAGATCATCTCAATTTCTGTAGCTGTGCAGTTCAAAGTGTTGCAGGTCTCATGGAAAGGAACACGTAACCCCTTAGGTCTGTATAGCTGAGACATTGATATGTTTCTCATTAAGACAAATGACCCTGTCTCCTGGTTTTGGCTGGGATAGAGTTAATTTTCTTCTTAGTAGCTGGTATAGGGGTGTGTTTCGAATTTAGTATGAGAGTAATGTTGATAATGCACCGGTGTTTTAGTTGTTGCTAAGTAGTGCTTATACTAGTCAAGGACTTTTCAGCTTCCCATGCTCTGCCAGGTGCACGAGAAGCTAGGAGGGGACACAGCCAAGACAGCTGACCCCAACTGACCAAAGGGATATTCCATATCATATCATGTCATATGCAGTATATAAAATGGGGGGATGTTCAGAATGATGGCATTTGTCTTCCCAAGTAACCGTTATGCGTGATGGAACCCTGCTTTCCTGGAGATGGCTGAATAACTGCCTGCCGATGAGAAGCAATGAATGAATTCCGTATTTTTCTTTGTTTGCATGGATGGCTTTTGCAGTTTGCTGTGCTCTGCAGTGATTAGTAATGTTTTGCTTGGCAGATTTCTTGTTAAAACTCTGACCTTGAGCGTAATCTGGTATTTGAGCTTTATACTGAAGCCATTACTGTATTTTGGGTACCACCTTATGGAGACAATTAGCAATTATACTTCTTCCTCTAAGAGGTTTCTTGTGGAGGAAATACAGAATGGCACCTTTGCTACCTTCTTCTATGATGTTTCCTCCTTCATTACAATAACTTTTCAGTATCTTGAACATCCTTGGGTAGTTAGGATACCTCTATTGGTATTTCTTGGGAATATTGTTTTGGTTTTGTCTAAGGTTAATAAGCAATTTAAGAATATCATCCAGAGGTCTGCCCCAAGCCTGGATAGTTATGGGTGGCAGGATGTGTTGGATAGCATGGACAAATGCCTAGAATGGTTTGGCCCCTCCAGTATTTTGGAACTTTACCCCTGAACAAGTGCAGAATACTGAAAAATTAGTAGAATATTTGGAAAAAGTATACTGTCACACTGGCAACTCTACAGAGACACAAATCACTGCAATGTACTGGGGCCTGACCCATGCCTACTGAGCCCTGTTCAACACTATTCAGTACCCTCAAGGGAAAAGAAAGTCTCTGGATCTGATGACAAAGTGACAGGCACTGCGATTACTCCATCCCCAGCAACAGGTACTGTGGCTTAACCAGAAAACCAACCTGTGCCGGTGTTAGTCGCCCCTATACACAAGAAGAAATCTTGGAAAGGAAAGTCAGCTCGTTTAGAAAGGAATGATAAAAAAGCAGGGCCATCACAAGGAGAGGAGGAAGAAGAGGAAGAACTCACAAAATGAGACAGAAACCACTTGATCCCTATCCTTGAGTGAGCTGCGAGATATGTGAAAAGATTTCAGCCCTCATCCAGGTGAGCACATTGTCACCTGGCTGCTCTGATGCTAGGATAATGGAGCCAGTAGCTTGGAATTAGACGGTAAAGAAGCCAAACACCTGGGATCCCTTTCTAGGCACTTGTGGGCATTGACAAAGTGATTGGAAAAGAGGTAAAAGCCCTCAGCCTCTGGAGGTGACTCCTGTCCAGTGTGAAGGAAAGATATCCCTTCAAGAAAGACGTTATATATCAACCAGGCAAATGGACCACCATGGAGAAAGGTATCCAGTACCTGAGGGAATTAGCCATGCTAATGATTGATGATAGTGATTTATGGTGACCTGAACAATGAGCAGTTATCCAGAGATCTAGATGAAGTCTGGTGCACACAACCCATGTGATAGAAGTTGGTACGGAGCACACCGGCATCATATGCCAACTCATTGCCAGTACTGACCTGGAAAGATGAAGAGGCACCAACAGTGGATGAAGCAGCTAGCCAACTCCAGGAATACGAATAAAGTATCTCTTCCTCCCTTGACTTGGCTGTGGAGAAACTGTCCCAGGAGGTCCAGCAACTCAAAGAGTATAGGTCCTACTCTCCACCTGTATGAACCAGTACCTCAGCTGTTGGGAGTCAGAGTTCTTCTGCACAAGAGACAGGATATAGAGGATACACACCACAGAACACCCTATGGTTTTACCTGTGTGACCACGGAGAGGACATGAGGAAGTGGGATGGAAAATGTACCTCAAGCCTGGAGGCATGGTTGTGTGAGTTGCAAGAAAAACCAATCACACAAGGGGGTTCTTCCAGGATAATTGATGCTCCAGTTCCCAGTAAGCAGTTCCCCAGACAGAGTTGAAGGGCTGATCTTACTTATTATTTTAATGAAGGAACTCCTGACTCATATTCACAAGAAGTGAGTAGTGAATACTACATTCAGGACTAGAGGGGCCCTGCCTCCAGCCAGGTGGAGGAAAGGGACAACCGGGTTTACTGGACTGTGTGGATCTGATGGCCTGGCATATCCAACCCTCAGGAGTATAAGGCTCTCGTGGACACCGGTGCACAGTGCACTGTGATGCCATTAAGCTATGTAGGTGCAGAACCCATCTGTATTGCTGGAGTGACAGGGGGATCCCAAGAGCTAACTGTATTGGAGGCTGAAGTGAGCCTAACCGGGAATGAGTGGCAAAAGCACCCCATTATGACTGGCCCAGAGGCTCCGTGCATCCTTGGCATAGACTACCTCAGGAGAGGGTATTTCAAGGACCCAAAAGGGTACAGGTGGGCTTTTGGTATAGCTGCCTTGGAGACGGAGGAAATTAAACAGCTGTCTACTTTGCCCGGTCTTTCGAAGGACCCTTCTGTTGTGGGGTTGCTGAAGGTCAAAGAACAACAGGTGCCAATTGCCACCACAACAGTGCACCGGCGGCAATATCGCACAAACCGAGACTCCCTGATTCCCATCCATGAGCTCATTCAGCGACTGGAGAGCCAAGGAGTGATCAGTAAGACCCGTTCACCCTTTAACAGTCCCATATGGCCAGTGCGGAAGTCTAATGGAGAGTGGAGACTAACAGTAGACTATCGTGGCCTGAACGAAGTCACTCTGCCACTGAGTGCTGCCGTGCCGGACATGCTAGAACTTCAATACGAACTGGAGTCAAAGGCAGCCAAGTGGTATGCCACTATTGATATCGCTAATGCATTCTTCTCAATCCCTTTGGCAGCAGAGTGCAGGCCACAGTTTGCTTTCACTTGGAGGGGTGTCCAGTACACCTGGAATCCACTGCCCCAGGGGGGGAAACACAGCCCTACCATTTGTCATGGACTGATCCATACTGCACTGGAACAGGGTGGAGCTCCGGAACACCTTCAGTACATTGATGACATCATTGTGTGGGGCAACACAGCAGAAGATGTTTTCGAGAAAGGGAAGAAAATAGTCCAAATCCTTCTGAAGGCTGGTTTTGCCATAAAACAAAGTAAAGTGAAGGGACCTGCACAGGAGATTCAGTTTTTGGGAATAAAATGGCAAGATGGATGTCGGCAGATCCCAATGAATGTGATCAACAAAATAACCGCCATGTCTCCACCAACTAGCAAAAAGGAAACACAAGCTTTCTTAGGCGTTGTGGGTTTTTGGAGAATGCATATTCCAAATTACAGTCTGATTGTAAGCCCTCTCTATCAAGTGACCCGGAAGAAGAATGATTTCAAATGGGGCCCTGAGCAATGACAAGCCTTTGAACAGATAAAGCAGGAGATAGTTCATGCAGTAGCCCTTGGGCCAGTCCGGGCAGGACAAGACGTAAAAAACGTGCTCTACACTGCAGCCGGGGAGAATGGCCCTACCTGGAGCCTCTGGCAGAAAGCACCAGGGGAGACCCGAGGTTGGCCCCTGGGGTTCTGGAGTCGGGGATACAGAGGGTCCGAAGCGCGCTACACTCCAACTGAAAAAGAGATATTGGCAGCATATGAAGGGGTTCGAGCTGCTTCAGAAGTGATCGGTACTGAAGCACAGCTCCTCCTGGCACCTCGACTGCCGGTGCTGGGCTGGATGTTCAAAGGGAGGGTCCCCTCTACACATCACGCAACTGATGCTACGTGGAGTAAGTGGGTCACACTGATCACCCAACGGGCTCGAATAGGAAACCCCAGTCACCCAGGAATCTTGGAAGTGATCATGGACTGGCCAGAAGGCAAAGATTTTGGGATATCGCCAGAGGATGAGGTGATGCATGCTGAGGACGCTCCACTGTATAACAAACTGCCAGAAAATGAGAAGCAATATGCCCTGTTCACTGATGGGTCTTGTCGTCTGGTGGGAAAGCATCGGAGATGGAAGGCTGCTGTATGGAGTCCTATACGGCAAGTCACAGAAACTGCTGAAGGAGAAGGTGAATCAAGTCGGTTTGCAGAAGTAAAGGCCATCCAGCTGGCTTTCGACATTGCTGAATGAGAAAAATGGCCAGTGCTCTATCTTTATACTGACTCATGGATGATGGCAAATGCCCTGTGGGGGTGGTTACAGCAGTGGAAGGAGAACAACTGGCAGTGCAGAGGCAAACCCATCTGGGCTGCTGCATTGTGGCAAGATATTGCTGCCCGGGTGGAGAACCTGGTTGTGAAGGTACGTCATGTGGATGCTCACGTACCCAAGAGTCGGGCCACTGAAGAACATCAGAACAACCAACAGGTGGATCAGGCTGCTAAGATTGAAGTGGCTCAAGTAGATCTAGACTGGCAACATAAAGGTGAACTATTTATAGCTCGGTGGGCCCATGACACCTCAGGCCATCAAGGAAGAGATGCAACATAGAGATGGGCTCGCAACCGAGGGGTGGACTTGACCATGGACACTATTGCACAGGTCATCCATGAATGTGAAACATGCGCTGCAATCAAGCAAGCCAAGCGGGTAAAACCTCTGTGGTATGGAGGATGATGGCTGAAGTATAAATATGGGGAGGCCTGGCAGATTGATTATATCACACTCTCACAAACCCACTAAGGCAAGTGACATGTGCTTATAGTGGTGGAAGCAGCTACTGGATGGCTGGAAACATACCCCGTGCTCCATGCAACCACCCGGAACACTACCTTGGGCCTTGAAAACAAGTATTATGGCGAGATGGCACCCCAGAAAGAATTGAGTCAGACAACGGGACTCATATCCGAAACAACCTCATAGACACCTGGGCCAAAGAGCATGGCATTGAGTGGGTATATCATGTCCCCTATAGGGCACCAACCTCCATGAAAATCAAACGATACAACAGACTGATAAAGGCTACACTGAGAGCAATATGTGGTGGGATATACATTTAGCAAAGACCATCTGGTTAGTCAACATTAAGGGATCTGCCAATCGAGCTGGCCTTGAACAATCAAAATTTTTACATACTCTAAAAGGGGATAAAGTCCCATAGTGCACATAAAGAATATGCCGGGGAAGACAGTCTGGGTTATTCCTGCCTTGGGCAAAGGAAAACCCATTCATGGGATTGCTTTTGCTCAAGGACTTGGGTGCACTTGGTGCGTGATGCGGGAGAATGGTGAAGTCCGATGTGTACCTCAAGAGGATTTGATTTTGGGTGAAACTAACCAATGAACTGAGTGGTATGACATTAACGCCTATATAATATTGTATGTCATCACTACTATAGCTGCCATATGCCATATCAATGGTATTACAGTAAGAATCACCCAGATTAATGAAGAATTAACTTTGATGAAACCGAGCAAAGTGCAATGGTGAGGGAACCAGAACTGGCTTCAGCATGCAACAACCCAACACCACACAGAACATCTCTCCTGCCCTGAAAGACTGTTATGACAGATGGAGCCCAAAGTTATGGACTAAATGAACTCAACAGACATTTTAGAGGGATGACCCATAGACTAAGGGGATGAGATCTGTGTCTGTATATCAAAAGACAGGGAAAGTGGTGGTGATTAATTGGGCTGTATTGAAAAGTGTAGGACCTGGGCATGACATAGATGATATAGAATAAGGGGTAGATACTGCCCTGGTTTCAGCTGGGGTAGAGTTAATTTTCTTCCTAGTAGCTGGTATAGTGCTGTGCTATAAACCAGCACTGTGTCTGCATAGATATGTCACGTAATCAACAGTCTCCAAGCAGTAGTAATTTGAGAGCTGCTCACATACTTCATTGTTAGACCATTACCCAACACATTTTTAGAATTAGTCTTCATTTTTGCTGCTTTATTCTTTTAATAAAGATACAAAGAACTATGAAGAACCAATCTCTGTGATACATTGATACATATATATGAGCTATTAGGATATTTTTTACTATTGAGAAATTACTTATTTTGTCTGGTTGGCCTCAGTAAGATAACATAAAAATAACATAAAGATCATACAAAGTTTTCTGAGATTAGTTTTCATTTGGGTATGATAAATACAATAAAGTCTGTTACGATATTTGCTCTCTGTAGTTTCAGCCATGTTTCAGATAAGGATCCAGGAATGCCATGATTTACATGCATGCTCTGATTTCTGTATAGTGACTTTCATTAGAATTATTAACTCAAACACAATGCTAAAAAGGATAGTGTCGCTTTTCCCTGTACATGGTCTTTGGACTCAGTCCTACTCACACTAATGTCAATGCCAAAACTCCTGTTGATTTTCCTGAGAGAAAGATGGGCCCCATTTACTGCATACTCAAGACCCTAAAGGCTCTTTTAAAGCCTGCAATAAACCAAGCCCCTGTTGTACTGTGGCTGATTAATTCTGTTGGAATTATTCCCTGAGTAGCACTACATTGCAAAACATTTTTTTTTTTTCATTTCAATTTCTTTTTTCTCATACCATTTTATTGCTTTTAAACTATTCCTTTTTCTTCATCTTTCACAATCAGCTTCAATGTCTTCTTAGGCTAGCACACAAATTTACTGAGAGGGCAAGCAGCAGACAATGAAACAGGCAAACAGAGGAGTAGAAAATTGGAATTACTGGGAAAGGAGATGTTATTTCAAATAGTTTTAAGAAGTTATTCAAATGCCTCTACTTTCATTTTTATAAGGCTCTTGACACTAAATACTTCAGCTAGCTGAATCTTATGGTTGCCTCAGCTTTCAGTAGCTTAACACATCTTAAAAATTAATATTATTTCCCCTGAGATGTACAAACCAAAAAACCTAGAGATAAATCATTGAGGTTTGAAATGAATTATAATTATTAGTTCTTTCAGCAAACAAAAATGATTCTCAAATACACATATTTTGTCAAGCAAAATATTTTGTGTGTTTTTAGAAGTTTTAATATTTTTATTTAATTTTCTGTTCTAATTCCATTTCAAAACAGAAAATGAGAAAGGGTTTCTTCAAAAGACATAGAAAAAAACTATTACAACATTTCCACACACACATTTCTTCATCTTTCCCCAGTATAAAGGTAGTCATTAGAATAATCCAAATGCATGAAGTTTTTTACTTTACATAGAAATCCATATTTAAACTACTTTTATATTAACCAAAACATGTTTCCTCAGCTATACTGATTAGTATCAAAGATAACAAAGAACTCATATGCACACAAGCATATTACTGTATATACACAAATGTGCATTCGTAGGACCACGTGTTGTGTATATATTTACCTTCCACCCCCACAATGTTCTTTCCTTCACAGTTCATAGCACTATCTGTAAATTGTCCTCCAAATATACAGTATGTAACATGACATAATTGTCAATTCACTTTTCCAGATGCTCTGAAAAGTGTAACGAACACTGGAGAGAGAGTTAACTTGAAATGTCTAAATTCCTTTGAAGGACAGCAACTGAAAGGAATTGACAGTAGGTTCCTATTTAGACGTCTTCACCTGTACCCATTTTTCATTCTCTTTTGGTTGGCATTGCCTTTTGTTGTAAAGGGATAGGTTTGTGCAAGCTACTTTGTAGAGCCAGTGAGTAACTAAGGCAAGCTGTGCAGCTACTGTGAAGTGTACAAAATTATACTCTACTAATGAAATCAAGCTATGTCTCCTTATGGGATTAACTGGATGATAATTAAGCCCTTCCTGCTTCTAAATGACACAAACTTGTCAGCAGCTCCAGCTCGCCTTTTTTAAAGCAATGGTGTTTGTAGTGTGTAGAGTTGCACAGCTCGATCCTTTTGTGACATGCATTGCTTTCCTGTCTGTTTTCAGGGATCAGGGACCTGGATCACTTACTCTGCAATGCACACTGTATCAACACTTGCAATAATTTTTCCAGAGACAGGATAAGACCTGGGAGAGATGGTTAGTAAAAGAGAGCACAAAACAAAGCCACACAGCAGGAATGTCACAAAGCACTCTGCAACTGCATGAAATACAGCTGCACTTATAATGATGCTGTCTGGCAGGACAAGACTGCATGTTACAGTGGGAGTATTTCAGAAGGCTTATATCAGTTCTGTGTTCTTAGATCATCTGCACTTGCTCATGCACTGTGCTCCATTAAAACATGCTCCAAAAGGGGAGCCAAAGCTTTTTCAAATACACCTTAGTTTAGCTACAAATGCAGGGAATGGCAATTACCTGTGTGCCAGTGCTCCAGCTGAGACACTTAAAATCACTGTGACTGACAAGAGGTGAAGCTACCAGGGCAAAATCCTCCAAAAGATTCATCCAGCCCTGAAATCTGTCACCACCATAAGCTAATTCATTAGCCAATGGCTTAATTTTGTTAAGTTCATGAACAACAGAAGCTGTTGCCTTGAATCTTTTCATTGACTTTACTGGATGGTAGATTAGACCCCTTAGGAGCTGAAAGGTTGATAGTTTCAGCTGTCATAAGTTTCAGTAATGCCTTAAGAAAAGTTAAAATATTAATAGCAGCTAGAGTTTTTTAGGCATTTTTTGTTCTTCAAAACATTTTGTTTTCTTGAAATGTCCACTAAATGACCTAGTAAGCTATTTCTTATTCTCTATTGCATCTGGTTGCACTTGCAATTAATTTTTCCTTTAAAGGAAAAGGTTTCTGAAAAATAAATCATATTTTATGAAATAAACCCTGATATCACTCATTTACATCACTTAGCAAAGTCATATGCAATTGGATTTATTGAGTCTGAGAAGAAAAATCTAGTCAATGTCAATTATTTCCTTTTCATCATCAGGCTGTAACAATTTTCCAAGTTTCTGTAAATACAAAACTGTCTTGCACTTCCTCATGTAATGTCCAAGTATTATCTTCAAAGTTTAAGAACAAAATGTCCTGAAACTACCAGTAATCTACACAAAGCACTGTCACCATCTACAGGTGTATTTCATATGATCACATGATGGGTCAGTAACCAGGTTGGAGACTTATATCACAAATTACATAAATATTGTCACCTAATGTAACTTCTCTAAATTCCTTGAATGCTTGAAAGCACATTGAGGTTACATGCAAGCAATAAATTAACAAATCTACTTTGAATCTCTAAAACCTCAAGGAGTAATTAATTATCTTATTTTTATTGTGAGTTTTATTTTAAAATTTTCAATAACAAAGGAAGAGTAAAGCAAGCTGCTGTTTCAAAGCAGGTGAAAACACAAGGTAAAAAATAATGTGACAGTTCTTTGGGATTGGTCTGATAATAATTGCACCCACACAAGTTTAGTCTGGAGAATCCTTTCAGTCATTACAGTTCACTCTCCTTAATGAGTTAGTGCATTCAGTCTTCAAGGATCCAGAGCTCAGTGCTCTGTGATTAGCACTGCTTCCTTGGACATGTAAAGGGGCTGAATACACAAATCATTTGTAGCAGGCTACAAGACTATTGACATATGCATTAATTGTTAGCCGTGACAGGATGGGCACTAGTGGGGGTGATCCACAGTAGGCAGCACACTACAGCACTGAATAAGATAAACCTTACTATCTTGAAAATAGTGCTAGATTTCAAACCAATTTAATGCAATAAAATACAGCTGTGCTATAGACTGTCATAGCCCATCTTTTAGAAAACTCATCAGCAACAATGAAAATTAGAGTGATCATGCTTTTTATTTAACCTTTGATCTGTCAGTACTCATACTATGGCTCAATGACATATGTCATAGATGTTAAGCTCTGGCTTGCCAAGAACACCTGAGGGAAGTTGAAAACTGTGTGTTGCTTTTTGCAATATATGTAACTGCTATTAAAGTGCTGCTTCAAACTGTGTGAATACTCAAACTGTATTTCAGGGTCATTTCTCACAAGCTACAAAACCTAAAAAATGCAATACCTCATTGTGGAGACAGAGAGAGAGAGGAAGGAACAGACAAATTTTCTCTTCTCCTCTATCAGAAACGTTCCTGTCTACCCATGAAAACTATGTGCATTATGAAGAAATCCATAGCACATGACCCAGCCCCAAATGTTGCAGTCAAATAGAATTCAGTATTATATTTCCATCATTGACCTTAACAGAAGGTACATTCGTGGGTATGCAGTATGACATTGATGGTAGTGCTAGGCAATGGGGAGTCTTAAAAAGATTTGTTAAGATTATTTGGTCATGCTTGTCAAATCTCAGGCATCTCCAGTTTATTTCATTTTTTTAAATATTTTTACATTGAATGCTAGGGTGTTTTATATTGAATGCTAGGATGGAAGACTGAATACTAGTATCCAAATTTAACCTTATGCAAGATGGCACAGCCCTGTGGAGGTTGGCATGCCTACTGAACAATGAATAAGTATGTGTGATTGGTGCACATTTTACCTCACATTGCTGTCAGCTCTTCTCCAATGCTGGTCAAGTCTGACTGCAAAACTTGTCCTAAAATTTTGCAAAACTAACCTGTGCGGGCACAAAATAATGTGGAAAACCAAGAACTAAGCAGAATCGTAATACCTTGGAACATTGTCATGAGGAACAGATCTTTGGTAATTCATATGAGGATAGGTACCTTTAATTTTGGCAATTAATTTGTGTGATAGAAGGAGAAAATGCATTCAATATCTTCCAAGTTATTGGCTGTTGAAACAGAAATTCTTCCACACATCAATGTTTTTAGGTGCTATCAGAAATTATCAGTTTAATAACACTAGGTAAAAAGAAAATGTTGAGTCTGCTTTGTATAAGCTTTAGCATAATAATTCAACAGAATTTTCATCAGCTGGTCTTTCCAACAGAAAAAATCCTGCCACATAGAAGCAGTATATGGGAAGATATGACTATGCTCACACAGAAATGATTTTCACATACTCACCTTTAACATACATTAGCTTTCCCCATGAGCCTGTCTTTATTACAGCAAGATCGATCATAAACAGACACCCTTTCAGCCTTATTCAAAAATTATAAAAAATTGCTTTAATAAAAATCAGCCTTCTATTTACTGCAGAAGGAATATGAATGAGAGTGCTGGGTTAACCTTGGCTGGCTGCCAGGTGCCCACCCAGCCATTCTCTCACTCCTCCTCAGCAGCAGGACAGGAGGAGAAAAAAAGGTGAAAAAGCTCATGGGTTGAGATAAGGATTTGAGATCACTCACAAATTACTGTCACAGGCAAAGATGACTTGACTTGGGAAATAGATTTAATTTATTGATAATTAAGAGTAGGATAGTGAGAAACAAAGACAAAATTAAAAACACCTCCCAACCTGCTCTTCTGCCCAAACTCAACTTCATTCCTAACTCTTCCACCTCCTCCCCTTGAGTGGTGCAGGTGGGTGGGGAATGCGGATTGTAGTCAGTTCATATTCCTTCATCTCTGCCACTCCCTCCTCCTCATATTCTTCCCCTGCTCCAGTCTGGCGTCCCCACCCACAGGATACAAAGAGTCCTTCATGAACTTCTCCAACGTGGATCCTTAACACGGTCTGCCGTTCTTCATGAACTGCTCCAGCAGGGGTTATTTCCATGGTGTACAGTTACTCAGGAACAGCGTGGGTCCCCCACAGGGCCACAGGTCCTGCCAGAAAACCTGCTTCTGTGTGAGGTCCTCCACAGGCTGCAGGGAACAACCTGCTTCGCTATGGTCTTCTCCACAGGTTGCAGGGGAATCTTGGCTCCAGCATATAGAGTACCTCCTCCCCTCCTTCTTCACCGACTTTGGTGTTTGCAGGGCTATTTCTCTTATTTTTTTCTCACTCCTCTCTCTCACAGCCGCTGCACAGCATTTTTTACTCTTTCTTGAATATGTTATCACAGAGGGGCCACCAGCTTGGCTGATGAGCTCGCCTATGTCCAGTTGTGGGTCCATTTTGGAGCTGGCTGGAACCAGCTGGGTCCAGCTGGGTCCATCTCACAGAGGCCACTCCTGCAGCACATCCTACTACCAAAGCCTTGCCATGTCAACCCTATACAATGAGTTTAACCATTGAAGACAATATGAGGCATTTGACTGAAGCCTGTGTGACCTTCTACAAGCTTTTCCATACCGCAAGTTTAGAGCTTTGATGTAAAGCATCAGCAAAACTGGCAGTAGGAACAGCAGCAGCCAATTTTTCTGTGGAGAAGATTGTCTAAGATGCTATTAGTAAAATCAAAATTATTATTCTGAAAGCATTTCCTTAATTTATTTTCTTTAGAAAGAAAGAAAAACATAACGCAGGACATGACAAAATGATGTAAATTGCTTTTATTGTATTAGTTAGGAGCATGCATCACATCTTGTAGGCTTTTACTTCCCTTGTAACAATACAAAAAAATACGGAAAACTCATTGTAAAAAAAAGCCACAACCAGAAATGTAAATAAAAATGTGAGCTACAAATAAAGAATGAAAGTCTTTTTTTACACAGCACACAATAGATACAAAAAAAATCATCCACTTAATATAAATGTTTTTTTAATAATAGAGCATTCAGCATCTTTGGGAACACTTTGGAGTAGTTGTTTAAAGATAAAAGGTTGTAAAAAAGAAGGATGTTTTGTCAGATTTCACAGGAGCACAGATACACAATCAATATTTTTTGGAATACTAAAGAAATACTCAAAACTGTTGCTTACATTTCTGCTTTCCTTCAGTAATTCATACTCCTGATGTTGCCCCTAGCAAACAATAACTTGCCTGAGGTAATTTCAATACAATCTATATGGATGTAAATGCACCATCCCTTACTACAAAAAAAAATTCATATAACTTAAGATTGTATTGTAAAACAACTTCTATATGAAGAATGACTTATTGAATTCACAACGAAGACACTGTTGTTCAGTTTTCTAGTCACCCAGAGGAGCCATATGATTCTAATAAAAAATTTAGCAGTAATTTACTTTAGATTAAGAAAAAGCAAGAACACAAAGTTTCCATCCGAAACATTTTTGACTCTGGAACTACCAGTTTTTGAGGTTCTTTGTGAGCAAAAGGCCATTACTTGCTGAAACATCAAATTCTGTGTTTGCTTTTGAGTCAGTGAGAATAAAGGTTGAATTCCATGCTGTAATTTTAGTTGCAAAAATTACAGTACTCTATGAAATTTTACAAATACTCTGAAATTTTCCCTCTGAAAAATACACCAGACATAGAACCCTGCCTTCTCTCTCTTGCAGAACAAAAATTCAGGATATAACATCTGAAAGTGCTGTTAAGCAAATATTTGGGTAACACTAAACAGTATGAAAACATACCTATGAATAGATTTCTGAGATATGCAGATATAAGGCCACTTTTGTACACCTGATGAAACCTCCCTGGATTCTACCTGTGCAGATCTCATTAGCCAGGTGTCTGCCTTCAACAGATGGTAGGAGATAATTTCACATACAGCCTCCAATGCTGTCCTTCTCATGCAAGCATCAAATGGAATAGAGAATCACACTCAAAGGGTGAGAGAAAAAGTTACAGTCAAAGCTGTCATTGTCAAACTAAACAAAATCACAACAAGGAATATGAAGTAAAAAATCTGTGTGGGAGATATTGCATGTAGCTGCATCCATCAGAAAATTGATGGTAGACATGGAAGTAAAGAGATGATAATTATGACATAAATTTCACTGGTTTATACTCAGTTGCAACTACAGTTTTCTCTTTTTGCTTTATAATTCTTCTTTGACAAAGAGATAAAATGAGAGAGAGGAGAAGAAAGGGAGAGAGAAAAATATATTTCTGCTGTATTTCTTGCACTTCTTAATTTCTCTTCCTTCACTTCTGGCTGTTTGGGATAGGTATTCAGCTGGTGATATGCCTTAGTTGCATTAAGGTCAGGAGATGAACAGCACCTTACACTAGCTTTGAAACTGCCCTGTCATATAGTATGCCATGTAAAACATCCCAGCCTGACATTAATTTCTTTCTCTATTTTAGCTATTGTACGGGCATTGAGTATTCCAAGCAATATTTAGCTGCTTATGGTTCTGTATTTTATTCTCTCTCCTGCTCCTCATCTGAAAGAAGAGAAATATTTTCTGAAATGCTTCATAAAAGTAAAATATTTCAAAGAAAAAATATCTGATACTAGAGAGATAAAGGAGAAAATGGAGAAAAAATCCTTCTTGAAAATATTTTCATTGATGAAATTAACAATGAATAAGCATCACTACATTTCTCACAACACACTTTAATGCTTGTTGGTTTTCAGAGGGCTGATAAAGTTTGTGTGTTTGATATGAATTTAAATGTGATGCCTTTGTCAATGAACGGCACAGGTAATAAGCTCCCTTGGCCAATAGTGTCTGGGAAAATGTCACGTGATACATTACAAGGTCAAGCATTGTTTCTAAAGCAGACATGATTTTAAAGGATTGTAGTATTTACTCAGCCATTCTTCCTAACAGCAGAATCTGTTTCAATGGTAGGAGCTTCAGTTCAGGGAGCAAGGCAGAATGAAAGCAACTCAAAGAATCCTGTCTTTTAAGTCTGTGCAAGATATAATTCTTATATGTTACCGTATAAAATGGTGGAAGATTCTACTAAGCTAAGTGATTTATTACATCGATATGGAGCACAGGTGAACATATTTCTTCCTTTTTCACTGATACCATTAAGAAGTATTGCTTCATTTATCTTATATATTCTACCTTCATTTATCTTAGATATTTTACCTTCCACACTGGTTAACAGGCTGCAATACAAACTTTTAAAAGAAACTTTTGATACTTAAATAATGAGATTCCTTTGTACAAAATACCGTTCAGGAGACATTGAAATGTCCTTCTTTTCACTCCTTCTGTAGGGATAATATTAAAAATAAATTAGTGAACAATTTTGAAAGAACAGGAACATTAAGCCTCATCTTACTAACTGTCCTCCCTTTTTATATGTAAACTTAAAACCTTTTTATATGTAAACAAACTTAAAATGTTCTTAGTTGGCAAGCATGTGATAGCAGATGAATATACTTCATACTTCAATGTCTATGATGTTGAATGATGAATTACGTTAGTTCTTGACTCGTATGGTGAATAAATCAACCAGAGAATTAGTAGTACAATTAAGCCATAGGGAAAAAATAATATAAACATCAAAATGAGCGATAACAGGGTACCTTTGAGAAAAGTATCACAAACAAACATGTCTTTAAAGATGAGAAAGCAAATCATCTTCCCCTTGCCTCTCCCAGGATGTCAAGAGCTGCAGCCAAGCTCCTCAGGGCAAAACTTCAAAACTCAGCAGAGATTGGGTTACATAAGACAAGTGTTTAGCAGGCTGGAAGACTTCCTCTGTGCAAACTGCTATGAACGGCTTTCAATGAAGTTGCAATAGTAGCATACATGGGAGACATACAGAGCTAAGAAATCCAAGGGAAAAAAAAATATACGTGTTAGCTAATGCAATGTTTAGTAACTGAAGCAAAATAAATTCTAAGATCTGTCTTCTTTTTCTAGTTTTCTCTCTGGACTTACTACAGGCTATGCAAATTAATTAAAATCTAATTGTTTCTACTATTGAAGACGAAGTCCCAAAAGCTAAAAATGTCTTTCCAATCAAAAAATGTTTCTCAGGTCATCTTCTGTGTTGCTTTTGACAGTTTAGCAATCCTAACTGTCACTGTGCTTCTAGGTATTCCTGATAGTTCCAACCAATAAGAGTCTGTATGTCTAACAAAATGTTTCTGCTTTATTACAGAGTTAACACACAAGTAAGATTGCTCTGAGGAATCAGACGTTTTTCTCTGAACCATCTCTCATATGGTTTTCATGTTTCTAGAAAAGCAAGTTTGAATAAACGGTATGGGTTGTTTTGTTTTTTTTTTTTTTTTTCATTTGGATGTTTCATGTAACTTAAGATAGCATAAAAAATTTACTATCATGTTAGTATCAAATTTTGTTTTTCAGACAGTTAACTGATTCCAAATAAATAGCAGCCACACTTCTCCTATGGTTAGGACATGTTCCAGGAGTTGCTCTTCAAGACTTACTTTCATTTTGGCCCTGAGAAAGTTGTTTATAGGCAGCTAGTCCAGGACTAGAGAGAATAGCTTTATTCAGTCTAGTTTTTCACAATTGCAAGAAACCTTGTGCACATTTATAATTTCAGTTTTATTGAAATTTATCATTATTTATTAAGAATGTGTTGACTCATAAAAAAGCAAAGATGTTAATACAGTGCAAGTCTAGAAATTTTTCATGAAGTTAGGTTATATATTTAGTCAATTTTACTTTTATAAAGCAGTTTCTTGTAACTTCCCTCTAAAACTAATTTGGAATCTATTGATGAGTCTTTGGCTACCTGGACCATCTAGAAAATTTTTTTCTTCTTTTTTTTTAATATTTATACATAAATGTTGTGGTTTAGCCCCAGTCGGCAACTAAGCACCACACAGCAGCTTGCTCAGTCCCCCACCGGCGAGATGGGGGAGAGAATCGGAAGGGTAAAAACGCATGGGTTGAGATAAGAACAGTTTAATAATTGAAATAAAATCATAATAACAACAACAACAGTAATAATATAATAAAAAAGGAAAATAACGAAAAAGAGAGGTGAAACCCGGGGCGGGGGAGGGGGAATAAACAAACAAACCACACCACAAGTGCTGCAACCGCTCAGCGCCCACCGTCCGACATCACCACTCCCCGAGCCACGATCGCTCCCCGCCCCAGCCAACTCCCCCACTTAATATACTGGGCATGACGTCATATGATACGGAATATCCCATTGGCCAGTTTGAATCAGCTGACTTGGCTGTGGCCTCACCCCCTCCCGTCTTCTTGTGCACTGGCAGAGCGTGGGAAGCTGGAGAAGTCCTTGACTAGTGTAGGCACTACTTAGCGAGACTTAGCTGCTACTTAACAACAACTAAAACATCAATGTGCCATCAGCACTATACCAGCTACAGCGAAGAAAATTAACTCTATCCCAGCCAAAACCAACACAATAAATTAGGTGGAAGATACTGAACTCTAGTCACTGGAAGCTTTCAGTACCTGGGTTCTGGAGAAGAATACCTTCTTACAGGTGATTTTACATCAGTAACATGTAAAATCCCATCAGTGGTTTTAATTTCATAATAAGCAATTGAATTTTTTTGTCTATGTTAAATATTATTACTCCTATTGTTCTATCCTCAGTTCTGTCCTCTGTAACATCATTATCCTCATTAAAAAAAATTGGAAGAAATAATCACTGAACTACATCTAACCAAGATCTAGTTTGTAAAGTCTCCATTTCTCCATGCTTGGGTTTTTTTTTTTTCATGTTGATTAAGAATATTTTGAGATGTTTTTTGGTAGGCTTTTTTTTTTTTGTGTCTGTTTTTTGTTGTTTGTTTTGGCTTTGTTTCATTGTGGGTATTTTTGGGCTGGGGTGGGGGCTGGTGTCTCTGTCAGACTTACCTAGTTTTAGCTATATTTAATCTTGGCTACTCTTAGCTATATAGAAATGAGCAACTAGTGGTATACCCCAAGGGCCATAGTGGGTCCAGTCCTGTTTAACATCTTCATTGATGCTCTGAATGACGGGGCAGAGTGTTCCCTCAGCAAGTTTGCTGATGACACAAAACTGGGAGGATTGGCTGATACATCAGAGGGTCATGCTGCTGTCCAGAGGGACCTCAACTGGAGAAATGGTCTAACAGAAGCCTCATGCAGCTCAACAAGGGGAAGTACAAAGTCCTGCACCTGGGGAGGAACAACCCTATGCACCAGTACATGCTGGGGGCCACCCAGCTGGAAAGAAGCTTGGCAGAAAAGCACCTAGGGGTTCTGGTGGACACCAAGTTGAACATGAGCCAACAATGGGCCCTGGCTGCAAAGAAGGTTAATGGTATCCTAGGCTGCATTAGGACTGTTGCTAGCAGGTTGAGGAAGATGATCCTTGGCCTCTACTCAGCACTGGTAAGGCCACTCCTGGAGTAACGTGTCCAGTTCTGGGCTCCTCAGTACAAGAGGCATACTGGAAAGAGTCCAACAAAGGACCACAAAGATTATTAAGGCACAGGAGCATCCCTCCTGTGAGGTAAGGCTGAGAGAGCTGGGAGTGCTCAGCTTAGATAAGAGAAGACTTAGGGGAACTCATCAACATATATAAATACCTGAAGTGAGAGTGCAAAGAAGGTGAAGCCAGGCTCTTTTCAGTGGTGCCCAGTGACAGAACCAGAGACAATGGGCAGAAACTGAAAAACAAGAGGCTCCATCTGAATATCTGGAAACGCTTTTTTACTGTAAGGATGACTGAGCCCTGGCAGAGGTTGCCCAGAGAAGTTGTGGAGTCTTGATCCTAGGAGATATTCAAAAGCCATCCAGACATGGTCCTTGGCAAGTGGCTCTAGGTGGTCCTGCTTGAGCAGGAGGGTTGGACCAGATGACCTCCAGAGGTCCCTTCCAACCTCAACCATTTTGTGATTCTGCAATTCTGTGATTTTTGGCCACTCTCACTTGATTTCTGAGCTTTCCCAATTTTCAAGACACAGTTCTTAGTAAATCTTTTACATATCTTGTGGGTTTAATCTTTTAATATCCTGTCCAAGAAATTTGAGATATCCTTTCTGTAGGAGGCTTATTAGTTGGGACTAGCCATAGCTTTTCTCTGTAATTTTTATTTTAATTGAGCTCAAGAAGCCACCTCCAAAGAACACTTCCATCGTGACTTATAATAATGTGACATCTCTATCTAGGTTGAGATCTGGAGATAATTGAGCTCATTTGCCTGGTCCGTCTAATTTCCTTTGTATTTTAAACTTTTTAGTGATCAACAGGGATGATACAGGCAAGATGATTATAAGAAGAAACAAATGAGAAACCTCCATGTGTTTGAGTTGCTTTGATATTTTAGAAGGGTAAGCTCTAAAAGACAATCACTGTCTTTGGTTCATTGACTATGTCTAGTATGACTGTTCTAAACACTGTGCCTAGCTCCTCAAGTCTGGCTCAAATACATCTTTATTTTGACTGCTGCCTTTGGCAGAGGCATCTAGTTCTCTGGGAGCCAGCTCTTAAGTCTCCCAGCACCTAAAAGGGTCCAAGAGTCCATCTAGATTCCTAGATCTGCCTGTTGCCTGACCAAGTGTGTATATCATGTTATGGCAAGATCCTGCTTTCTGCAGAAGGAAACTAGCATAAGAGTGATTTGTGTCACAGTGTAGCAGCGTGACACAATGGGCTGTGTCTAGGAATCTCTGAATATTTCTACAGGCAATCAGAGCCATTGAATTTATTGCTTTGCACGGATTGTGAAGGAATTACTTAAGAAATAGTAGATACTTCCACCCACTTAGGACCAAAATTAGTTAACGTTTGTTTTTTTAATGATGAGTAACCAATTAAATAGGCCTCACTGGGATTTGTTTCTTTCCACTGGCTAGTGGTTAAAGTACTTGGAAAGGGAGCCCTATATTCTAGATCTGCCTTACATTGACTTAAAAAAATACATTCAGTTTCTCTTTCTGAAGTTGGAGCCTTGTCTATGAAAACTGGCTATATTTTATATGAGATCACCAATAAATAAAACCAATAAGAACTCTGGGAACAGGGACCAGCATCCCATTCTACTTATTGCAGCCTACTAGGCCTTACATGGCCAAGCTACAGCAGAAGTGGAGAATATTTCTACCCAGCACACACCATAGCACTGTGGTTTCCGTTCCTTGTTAAGATGTTAAAGCTATTTTTCAATATCACTTCAAGTTAGGGGAAGACCCAAAACAGCCTTCACACTCCCTGAGTGGCTGTCATAGTTTCTCAGGAACCCATGCCTCTTCTAGTAGCAATAAATGTGGGAGTTTAATACTCAGGTATTAAGTAGGCACCAGCCCAATGACAAATTTGAACATTAAAGACCATAACTAATAGATTAGATTCAGAGACGTAGGCAAAATATTGTCCCTGGGGGCTGGAGAGATGGGAGTTGACAGGAATCCCAGGCCTGTCCCACTGTCCCTGAGCAAGGGAGCAGGGCAGGCTGGGGAGGAGGGAAGCCCAGACACCAGATCATCAGGCAAGTTTGTGGTGATGAGATGGACCTGAGGTCAAGCCAGGAACATGGGTCAGGTTCTGGCCTGGTGAGGGTACCCAAAGATAGACACAGCCCTGGGATGGCCAGGCAGGGCTGTGGGGATGGAGACAGGCCATTTCTGATGTCCATCACTATTTTTAATCGCAGTTTTCTGGGATCTTCTCCTTGTAGAATTGTGTCAGGTGATTCTTCAGTTATAAACAACTTTCTTTATTGATGAAGTATCTAAATTGACATACCATCCACAGCTTCTACATACAATTCACTTCAATATCTGCATCACACTCTACACTTAGCCTATGTTACTAACATAGCTGTCCTCTCAATTTTCCCATATAAAAAAGCAAGCCAAACTCCACCAAAATCAGCACTTCACCTTCAAACTGCTATCTGCTTATGTTTGCTTCCTTTGCTGATGGCTAGGCCCTGGAGATCACTGGTCATGTGGTTCTCCCCTACCATTAGGCTCAGATTTTATCCAGGAAGAGAAGCAGACCCCAAGGCACTCAGGAGCACATTCTCAGGAGCAAGCAAGCTCAATATATAGAAAAAAATCTACAGACTTCTTAGGTGTTGTTATAGAAGTTAGGAAGTTGAATAAAAATAAAAGCTTATGGATAAATGGGCTACAGTCTCTTCATTTTATAGTTCAGTGTGCGTATGTGTGCTCCTGGTTACACAGCCCATTTAGCCTAATGCCATTGGTCAAAGCCACTCTCAGTGTGGTTCAGTCTTGCCTTGATGCAAACCAAGCAAGGCCACTGGACAGGGGAAACATAATTTTGTTAATACCTTGGCCTGGTATCAGGCTCAATCTGCAGATGTGAAGAAGTCAGGGAGTTCTCATTGGCTTTCCATAAGTGCTAAATAGGGTAGGGAACTCAGCTAAGCAGGAGCAGGGTTACAGAATCTGATCATCTGTGTTCTCTGTATTTGCAAGAAAAAAGAGGAAAAGAAAATACAGAATTAATTCAGCACAGGAAGAAATTCTTGCCTTTCAAATTCTAGTTAAACAAGTGTTCCCCTTAACTGAGGAACAAGCTCTGTTCTATACTGACTTTTAAATGTCACCCATTAAGAAGGTTTTATTTTATTAATGAAGCACAGCTTTGTTACTAGATTGATCTTTCATATACAATATATTTAAAAAGTAGACATTGTCACAAAATGGCAGTGAATTTGGGTGTTTGAAGTAGAAGTAATATTAATTTCCCAAATCCCAACTACAAAATTTAGAACTAAATGTAGGCCAAAGAATATCTATTGGAAAATCAGTTAAAAGAAATCTGACATTTCTTTATTGCAGAAAAAACTAAGGAGAGCAGTTGTATAAAATACAGTAGAAATGTCCCCCACATCATGAATTTAATGCATGAATTTAACCTCTTCACTGCCATTATTGAGGAACTGTGCCTGTGCTGCAGTTAACTGCAGGGTTTTGTATTTGTCTGTGTAAAAGAGAGCTAGGAAAAGAGTATTAAAAAATATGCATCACCTATTAGTTGTTTAAATCTATGGTTGCTGAAAATACCTTTTATTTCCACAGTTCAGAGCAATTGATTTTACTTATTACTTCTAAATCACTCAAGTTTACTAAGGGCTTTAATTCAGATGGTATTTAAGCCCATTTCTTTTCTGATGACTGTACGATAGTTTGCCTGACCAATTTAAAGTCCTAAGTGCTCACAGAGTTACTCCCAAAGTTATTTCCAATGACATTGTTGGAATTATGTGTGAATAAACACAAATTCAAAGTAAATGTTTACAGAAATAGGTCAGGAAAAAGACATGCATGTTTTGAAACCGGAGAGTTTGTGTAAATGTACATTTTATATAAACTTACATAACTGTGAATTTTCTTAAGACATACATATGACCTTCTTGTTTGCATTCCATATATCCTCCTAGATAATATAAAGAAGAATCTTTCCTTTTTTATTGTGATTGTCATTTTCTATAAATTATTTTCCCTTTTAGGTTCTTCAGGGAAACTGTTGAAAAAGTATGAAAAAATGAGCATCAAGTGGGTGCACACTTTGCAAGGAACCTACTGAGCAGACACAGAGAGCAGAGTACATATAGGCATATCATACTTGCATTCATGTTCTAATAGTTGCACATCCAGCTTTAAGCTTTTGGGGATTCTAAGGCTGTAGTCTTTATTCTGTTCATTACATAACGTAGGAAGTTAATGTAGTAAAACTCAGTGACTATAAGGAAGGGAAAGCAATACTGATTTTAAACAAAACTCATTTTAGTCACCTGACACCATTTTTTCAAGGAATTCATTCACACCCTCAAATATGCTAGCAAGCATCAAGATGCGTAGAATCATAGAATCATAGAATATCTCAAGCTGGAAGGGATACATAAGGATCATCGAGTCCAACTCCCTGCTCCTTGCAGGACTACTTAAAACTAAACCATATGACTAGGTGTGTCATCCAGATGTTCCTTGAACTCTGACAGGCTTGGTGCCATGACCACTTCCCAGAGGAGCCTGTTCCAGTGACCAACCACCCTCTCAGAGAAGAACTTTTTCCTAATGTCCAACCTGAACTTCCCCTGATGCAGCTTCATTCCATTTCCTCGTGTCCTATCGCTGATCACGAGAAAGAGGAGATCAGCAGCTCCCCTGCTGCTGCCCCCCTTGAGGAAGTTGTACACTGTGATGTTGACACCCCTCAGCCTTCTCTTCTCCAGCAGAACAAGCCAAGTGACCTCAGCTGTTCCTTGAAAGTTTTGCCCTCGAGACCTTTCACCATCTTGGTTGCCCTCCTCTGGACACATTCTAATAGATGTCCTTCTTATATTGAGGCGCCCAAAACTGCACACAGTACTTGAGGTGAGGCTGCACCAGTGCAGTGCAGAGTGGGACAATCACCTCCCATGACCGGCTAGGTATGCTGTGCTTGATGCACCCCAGGGCACGGTTGGCCATTTTGGCTGCCAGGACACACTATTGACTCATTCAATTTGCCATCAACCCAAACTCCCAGATGTCTTTCTGTGGGACTGCTCTCCAGCCTCTTGTCCCCCAGTTTGTATGTATAATCAGGATTACCCCACCCCAGGTGGAAAATCCTGCGCTTGCTCTTTTTAAATTTCATATGGCTGGTAATTGCCCAACTCTCTAGTCTATCCAGATCTTTCTGTAAGGCCTCTCTACCCTCAGGGGAGTCCACAGCTTCTCCTAGTTCAGTATCATCAGCAAACTTACTTAATGTACTTTCGATTCCTGCATCCAGATCATTTATAAAAACATTAAAGAGCACTGGCCCTAAAATTGAGCCCTGGAGAACCCCACTGGTGACTGGCCGCCAGCCTGAGGTAATCCCATTTACTATAACCCTTTGAGCCCAACCCATCAGGCAATTGCTCACCCAATGCATTATGGACTCAACTAGCTGTGTGCTGGACAGTTTATCCAGAAAGATACTGTGAGAGACTATATCAAAAGCTTTGCTAAAATCCAAACCCACCACGTCTACTGGCTTCCCTTGGTCGGCTAGATGGGTGACCTTGTCATAAAAGGAAATTAAGTTGGTTAAGCAGGACTTTCTACTCGTGAACCCGTGCTGGCTATGACCAATGACTGCATTGTCTCTCAAGTGTTTTTTAGTAACTCCCAGAATAACCTTCTCCATAATTTTACCAGGGAATGAAGTTAGATTGACAGGACTGTAACTACCAGGGTTTTCCTTCATACCCTTCTTGAAAACTGGGACAACATTTACAGCTATCAGCTGATTGGGTCCTCTCCAAACTCCCAAGACCATTGAAAAATAATGGAGAAAGGTCCCACAGTAACATTGGCCAGCTCTTTCAGTACCCTGGGATAAATCCCATCAGATTCCTGTGGCGGTGTGCTCCCCCTCACCTGATCTTTTGCCCCTGGCTCTGCTTAAGTGATAAGTACCAGTGACAGTTGTGATAAGATGCATCTGGTCATGATGGCCGCATCTGGCTTAAAGTGGAGTCCTGGGAAACAGATAACCACGCAATAGCTGAGAGCTAATTTATGGATGTGTGTCCTTGTCCACCTAACTGGAGTGCTAATTAATATCTGACTCAGACCACACTTGGCAGAAACTAATATCTGCAGCTGGTATGTAGGTATGACTATGAACTGATCATCTTACCTCCATAAATAGTGAGCCACCCAAGAGCCCTTTGAGCTCTCCTGCATGGCAGCAGGTTGCATGACAGGATTTCCCCTTAAGTAGGGATGCCCCTCAAGGTTACTCCTCAAGGTTACTGCAACAGATGCTAAGTAAGTGGCTAACAGCATGCTAAACTTTGAAATCTTAGCTAAATGATATGAAGAATTGGTTGTGTACACAAAATCCTTTAGATATAAACCATTAAACAAGTCTGGGACTAGGACTGGATCCAGCCGCCCCTAGACTCCCCTCTGAGAAGCAGTTCAGAAAGCAAGGGGGTCCTTTCTGAACCTCATGACTCAACAGGAGGGTCACCCTGACAGTTTGTCTGACCCTGTCCTCTGTGCAGTAAATAATCAAGTGAACCTTGCCATCAAATCTTGTTGAACCACTGCCACATTTACTAACAAATTTTGTTAACTCATTGCAATATATTAATAAAATATATACTTTTGCTTCTCTTTCTTATGAGTGAAGTGTGCTCTCACTCTCTTTTCCACGACAAATTGACGTAGTTGGCAGGATACACAAACCTGTATTTGCAACAGCCTCATAGATTTATGTGCACCCAGCTGGAGCAGCAAGTCTCAAACAAGTTCAGTCACTAGGAGTTTATCATCCCCTCAGTCACGGTCTTCCAACACAGGGCTCCAGGGGTCCCAGGGCCCATCATCAGTGTTGAAGACAGAGGTGAAGAAGGCATTAAATGTCTCTGCTTTGTGTACATCCTTATTTGTAAGGTGACCACCCTCATCAAGTAACAGACCAATGTTATGTCTGATTCTCCTTTTGCTGTTAATATATTTAAAAAAGCCCTTTTTGTTGTCCTTCACAGTGCTGGCCCACTTGAACTCTGATTGACGTTTGGCCACATGAATTTTCTCCCTACAGTGGTGAACAACATCTCCATAGTCCTCCTGTGTTGCCTGTCCTTGCTTCCAATGTCCATACACTTTCCTTTTCTGCCTAAGTTCTTTGAAGATCCTTGCTCAGTCAAGGTGGTCCTCTGCCCCACTTGCTTGACTTCAGACACTGGCATTGCCTGCTTCCACACTCTTAAAAGATGGTTCTTAAAAGGTGACAAGCATTCATAGACCCCAATGCCTTCAAAGGCAGATTCCCATAGGACCTGACTAACTAGCTCCTTCAGCAGCCCAAAGTCTGTTCTCCCCATATCCAGGGTTGAAGTTTTGCTGGCAGTTTTTCTTCTCTCACCAGAGATTTGAAACTCAACTGCTACATGGTCACTGAGACCAAGACAGTCACCAATCACCACTTTGCTCCCTTAGTACCTGCAGCAAGAAGTTATCTTAAGCTTGAGAAGTGGGCCCCTGTAAACCTCATGAGGTTCAACAAGGCCAAGTGCAAGGTTCTGATTCCTTGTAGAATAATTTGTCAGTGTTGTTGTCCTGGCTGGGTGGTCAATAGTAGACTCCTACAACAACATCTGCTTTATTTGCTTTCCCCTTAATCCTTACCCAGAGGGTCTCAACCATGTCATCATCAACTGTAAGTGCCATACAATCTAAACTCTCCCTCTCCCCTCCCTTATAGTCTGACTAGGGTTACCTTTATGTGACACAAAAGAAAAGGGGCACTAGCAATAAAGTTCTCAGTGCCTCCTGGGTTTCTCTTGATCAGCAATGACTAACTGGGGGTTGGACAGGTCTTTTGTACCCTGCACATATAAAAATATTTATGACATTCATATTTAATATTAATTTTGAAAATATTCTAGGTGTACATTCGTATTCTAGGTGGATTCAGAATCTACAACATCTTCTAGGTCATACCCATGTAAGGACAGATCATAAGACTGGAATATTACCCTACAAGACCACTCAGGCAAAATTCAAAACAAGCTGCTGCATTTGATTTATCCACATAAAATACAGTAATTTCAGTTATTATTATGCATCTATTCCCACCACTCACCTTTACTTTAATATCTTCAGAAACTGCAATAATAGTTCTATTGACCACCTTAATTTATCACATTTCTGAGAGTTAAGAACACAAGAAAGACAGCTTTTGTCAGTTCTGTAGAGGATCCTAAGGTAAAATAGCCGCACATGTGTTACCATGGCCATATCAGAGCCTCTGACAGAAATTTCCAAAGGAAGTAAGTAGGGTGAGTATTAAAACTGATCTTTTCTGAACTTTACACACTGGCATTTCTAGGTTGTTTCAACTCCTATCCTAAAATCTTAGGACACATTATTAATTTCATATTCTTCTTAAACTGAGACCAGTTCATCAGTTTGTCTTTTGTATGATGGTTTTCTGGTACAGAGAGCAGATTGCTCAAAGTTAATAATGCAACTGAAACATAGAATCATTGAAACATGGCATCATTAGGTTGGAAAAGACCTCTAGGACCATCAAGTCCAACTGTCAACCCAACACTACTATGTCCCCTAAACCATGTCCCGAAGTGCCACGTCTACATGTTTTTTGAACACCTCCAGGGATGGTGACTCCACCACCTCTCTGGGCAGCTTGTTCCAGTGCTTGACCACTCTTTCAGTAAAGAAATTTTTCCTAATGTCCAATCTAAACCTCCCCTGGTGCAACTTGAGGCCATTTCCTGTCAACCTATCACTAGTAACTTGGGAGAAGAGACCAACACCAACCTCACTACAACCTCCTTTCAGGTAGTTGTAGGGAGTGATAAGGTCTCCCCTCAGCCTCCCTTTCTCCAGACTAAACAACCCAGTTCCCTCAGTCGCTCCGCATAGGACTTGTTCTCTAGACCCTTCACCAGCTTCGTTGCCTTTCTCTGGACATGCTCCAGCACCAAAGGAGGAGGAGCACAAAACTGAATATAGTATTCGAGGTGTACAAGGGGACAAACTGAGAGCTTTAGTGAATCAGAGCTCTAGGCTTATTTTCCTTTTGCATCAGAAAATACAAGGTTTTAAATTTATTTTCCACTCAGAAAACTTTTGTTTCCATTACATGAGAATTCATATAGTTAATTATTAGTGAAACCACTGCCTGTTACAATTATTTGTTTCCAGCTTATGCAGTATATGAACATGAGTAGCAGCTATTTTTTTCTGCCAGAGGTGAGTAGAAAGCATAAAAAAAAAGATAATTCCACTCCTCTTTATGAAAAACAGCCTGAATGTTTATAGAGTTAAATATCTCACTGTGGAAGTTTAAGATGCTGGCTCACTGTAAATGTGGAAAGGCTCCAGAAGTTAACATGCTCTTTCGAGGTCAACCCTTCAAGCCAAGCTCCTTAGTATTGACTGTGACATTATCTTGTCAGCATGAACATCCAATATCCAACTTAGGCAATATTTCTCATTAAGTTGTATAGGCTATGGACAGCATAAACTTAAACAAATGTGCAGTGTCAGAGGACAGGCAAAGTATAGTACCTAGTTTTAATAAACTGAAAACAATCTATCTAACAATCTCTTCTAATTTTACCTCTGACTCAGTTTAGGCTTTATTCCATCCAGCATCCCTCCTTTTATCATTACTCTAGCTTCTGCTTTTGTAATCTCTTTTTTCCTCCAAGTGCATGGCTTTGTAGAGGACTTCAGACTGGTTCACTGACTTCAGCACTAATATTTTCATTGACAGCAATGGTCCAGTATCAAGCTCATCTCTAGCAAAGTAAAATTTTTATTGCCACTGCTCCAAATGTTTAAGAGTTGAATCCTCTTCTCTAGGTGTATATTTGATGTATTAATTCTTCACTAAACTGGCAGATTTTAAAGCATGAAGAAATCAGCATAATCAGCTAATCTAGTATCTTGCATAGTGTAAGGCATATAATTTCACCTCATTCTTGTGATGCATTCATTAATTTCAGCTATACCACCTTTTTCCAAAAGTCATGTTCTCTTGAATGAATGACATCATATAAGGGAGAACCTGTTGTGACCTTTTATAAGTTGTTCCAATGGCTCATTAAATCACTAAACAGTTACATTTCAATTTTCAGTATGTTTCGTTTATGATGAAGTCACCTCTTAAATTTCTCTCGCAGAAACCGAAAAGCATGTCTGTTAAGGCACACTGTCAAGTCTTGAATACTTTCATATCTCTTTTCTGAAGCTGTTCCAATCTGTCATTTTTGCTCTGAAGAGCTTCACATAGTCAGTATTCAGGTAATGACCTCACTAATGTAATGTACTGTGGTAATATAATCTCCCTCTTTCTACTCAATAGTCTCTTGCTTATTGATACTCAATAGTCTCAAGCTACTGCCTGCCATGGGAAGTTCAAAATGCTTTCTGATTACTCACTTTTCAAAAATATTTGTGTTTTCTTATGATTTTTAGTTGGTTGGTTAGTTGGTTTTACATTTAACTGTCTTAAAGTGCACGTGAGTTTGGTTGCTGAGTAGGACAGTTGTCTGTATGACAGTCAATATTTGTGTCATCCATTGACTTCACTAGTAATGACTTTGTATTTTCTTCTACAGACCTTCCAGGTACTTAAGTGGTACTTGACATCTCAGAAGTTTCTGAAAGTATGTAAAACAGGTGTGTTCTTTAATTTGATTAGTGAATAAAGAAAAAAAAATCCACTAACACATCTTCTTACAGAACAATCTCCAACTTCCTTTAATAGAACTCCAACTAGGAAACAAAGAAACAAAAAAAAACATAGATACTGTGGAAACAGGAGTCAAAAAGACCAAACGCAGGAAGTTGTAAATACACTGCCTTTTTTTAATATCTTGGATTCAGAGTCTCTGTGTTCAAGTGGAGTCTGTATGTTTCAAAATATTACTCTCTTTTGAATTTTGTGTCTAGTTTGGTAATGAAGATACCAGATTATACCTTGCAGAAAGCAAGACCTGATCCATTTTGCTTATTAGTTTTGAGGTATTAAACAGAACCAAATTTCAGGAACCCTGTGTGTTCCTCTTATTAATTTAATCTGCCTTTACAAACACACAGTAGATTAGGCATTTAATCATGGTTTACCTAAGAAAGTCAGAGCCACAGGATTATTTTCAAAACCTTAGCTAAATTCCCCAAAGCCTAGAAGACTCATTTCAGTATATGTAAATAAAGGGAACATGTCTCTGTGACTGTAAAAGATATGAAAGGAAAATGAAATGTATAGAAATTCAGATAAATAAGAAATTGGAAATAGGAAGAAAAAAGATGAGTAGAAGCAAAATGACAGAATGGAAAAATCTCTAGAAAATAACGAAGAAGTAGTTTTGACTTATAGCATTAGGAATGAGGGGAATATCTTTATGGTTTTGTGAAAAATCTAGACACTGTAGTTGCATGAGATTTAAATTGTAAAAGGCTTTCCATTGTAATGGGAAGTAACAAGGCTGCTAAATAACAGTATGATAGATGTTGTTAAATCAGCAGGTCCAGCTGGTTTTGTCTCCAAGTGCTGTAAAGAGTCAGCTGAGGAGATCTCTTGATCATCAGTGATGATTTTCAATAAGTCTTGGAGCACTGGAGCATTTCCAGAGGGCTGGAATGAACCTAATGTTATGCCAATAGATTAAAAGTATAAATGGGACATCTAATTATAGGCCTGTCATCCTGACATTGATCCCAGACAAATTATGGAACAAGAGATATGGGATTCGATGAATAACCTATTAAAAGAGGATAATATAATTAATGGCAATCAGCCTGGGCTTATAGGAAAGACATACTTTTGAACTTGCTTGTAAGTTGATCAGGAAAAGCTAGCATTGAACTGATAAGGATGATGCTGATGATCTTGTTTTACTTCTATAGGTCATTTAGTTTCATACTAAATATGCTGATTAACAAAGAAGAAATTACAAACACCAACATTATACATATTAAACTGAATAAAAGCTTCTAACATGTAGGTTTTAATGTACAACTGCATTTAAAGAACCCTCAATGAACATGTGTTTTTCTAATAAAATGCCAGAGGGATTATTTTTGGCCTTATTTGCAGCCTCAGTAAAACACAGCATTATTACTGAAAAAATTGTGAATAACACAGCAACTGGAGGAACAGTAAATGAGGAAAGAGAAAGGTTCCTGACAAGCAATTGGCATGCCCCAGACATCAGGTATACAACAATTTCTTCTATTATAGCCAAAGAAAATTATGTATCTAGGGTCAACAGCATAAAGAACACTTAGGGAATGGGAACTCTAGCCTGAGAAATAAAAAAAAAACCTAGGGAATGACAAGCCGTAACATACTACAACTGGAAAAGCCTAATGTAATCCTGACCTGTGCAGCATTCAGACTATCTCTCTTGGAATATGAAGTCTATCTCTGTACTTCTCAGTTAATGAAGGACACTGACATATTAAAAAACAAGTATAGAGAAATATTACAAAATTATTAAAACCTAAGAAAATAAATCTTACACAAACTTAAGGTACTGCTTTAAATTTTCTGATGCAGCAGTTTCTTTCACCTCTTTTAGCGTGGAGAGCATAGTGTCCTGATTTCACATGGGATAGAGTTAATTTTCTTCCTAGTAGCAGGTATAGTGCTGTGTTTTGAATTTAGTATGAGAATAATGTTGATAGCACACTGATGTTTTAGTTGTTGCTAAGTAATGCTTATACTAGTCAAGCACTTTTCAGCTTCCCATGCTCTGCCAGGGGCACAAGAAGCAGGGAGGGCGTGGGGCACAACCAAGACAGCTGACCCCAACTGACCAAAGGGATATTCCATACCATATGGCGTCATGCTCAGCATATAAAGCTGGGGGAAGAAGAAGGAAGGGGGGACATTCAGAGTGATGGCGTTTGTCTTCCCAAGTAACTGTTACGTGTGATGGAGCCCTGCTTTCCTGGGGATGGCTGAACACCTGCCTGACAGTGGGAATTAGCGAATGAATTCCTTCTTTTGCTTTGCTTGCATGCGTGGCTTTTGCTTTAGCTATTAAAGCAACCTATTATCTCAATCCACAAGTTTTCTCACTTTTACTCTTCCAGTTCTCTCCCCCATCCCACCGGAGAGAGCGAGCGAGTGGCTGTGTGGTGCTTAGTTGCCAGCTGGGGTTAAACCACGACATGTAGAAACATTGCTGGTAGGAAGAAGTCAGTGTTGTCCCCAAGGAGTTCAATATACTTAAGAATTACAAAAGAAGGTGAAGGATTCATTTGACCATAAGCTATTTGTATTTACATTCAGAACAGAAATATGGTTGTGGAGAAATGCAATAACCAGAATCCATTCACGAGAGAATGAAGCTTCATTTACTTTTTTCCCCCCCAAAATCAGACACTAATTCTAACTGAAAATGTAGTTAAATCATTAGCTGTGAGCCTGTTTGACTGCAATAATTTCCCCTAATAATTGACTTCCACGAGTCAGCACTGATACATTATTCCCACAGATTTTGCTCTTGCTTTATACTGTCCTTCATGGGTCCCATTGAATTCAACAGCATTTATGAGACTTATGGTTGATTCCCCAACCACAAAGGAGTTCTAACTGAGATGAAATTATTTTTCAAAAATTAGTTCAAAGAAGAATTAATTCAGGAAAATTTTGTGCCTTTCTTTACACAAGTTATCAAATGAAATGATGACCTCACATCACTTATGATTTAGCAGCATCTTGAAACTATGCCCTCTGATTAGACTGAGATCTCTCTAAATTTTGTTAGAGCATACCAGTTCTGACAGAAGATAAAGAAATGGCTTTGAAGAAGGTAAGAAAGCAAGTAGAAAGTTTGCACTATTGCAAGATAGCAGCGGTCTAATTTTACTGATGTCCTCAAGTTAGGTAATCTGTCCCAAATTGCACAAGACAGCGTTGTGTGTCTGTTGGCCTGAGCACTCAGGGTAGTAAGAGAATGCACACAGTTCTCTCACATTTCTGCACAGTTTGAGAGGCACTTTCAGGTTCTCTGTTATACCCCCATCCCATAAAAGCGTATAGCAATAGACAGACAATAGATGGAATTCCATAAATTATTTCCCTGATCTTGTTGCCATCTTACTCATCAAAAATGGCAAAAAAAAAACCCAAAAAAACCCCCAAAAAAAAAAACACCAAAAATCTAGAGAATAATCTGTAGCCAGCAGCAAAAGAAATAGCACAGATTAGTTTTTTGGGCAGCAGAAAATAAGACTGCAATGTGCAAAGTCATAGTTTGCTTCTCAGTTTGGTTAGTTTTGATTCAGTTTGCAACAAAATTGCCTTTCTTTGGAACAGAACACAAAACCAATTTATATTTCAAATGTTTGTTTTGATTTCTAGAGAATACTACATATTTCCATATTTTGAGAAATAATGAAAATGTGTTCCTTTTTTTGAGACTAAAAAGTCATGGTTTGAAATGCTTTAGTTTCACCTGGCCGTTTATAAAGCAATGTATTTTGAACTTCTACTGCTTCTCTAAGACTTCAGGTTTCTAGTCTACAGTAAAATACACAATTGTTTGACAGCATTTCCAGTCCATTTTAAGGAACATCTGTGAATCAAAACTGAGATATTATAACCATAGAATTTTACTTTACTGGATGTTATCCATACCAGTTTCCACTGAATTCAACATGATACTAACTAAAGGTCTCAAGCAGTAATGTCAAGGAGAGACATGATTCCATAATGCTGATTCAGTCAGGACTCTTCTGCATAGCAGACAAAAGAATAGTTGAAGAAATAGCTGCTTCTTTCAGTGCTGAGTGTTCAGGTGCTGTCCTTTGATTGTGAAAACAATAGCCAGCTAAAATCCAAACTGAAGAAGTCCTGAAAAATAAAGATATTTTGAAAACCAAGCTTAGTACAAAATTTTAAGTTGGCTTTACAGCTCCAATGTTACTATACTGTACTAACAATTTAAAGCAAAGTGAAGCCCATGCAGATATCTAAAGGCTTTCTAAGTGAGGAATGATATTTTTGAGAGTAATTAATAAAAGTCTTATTTTATGAAATATTGCATAAAATTCCTTAAATACTGCTATTGAAATCTGGTAGAGCAGTTTTTCCCCAAAGAGCAGACACACATGTAAGAACACAACTTTCCAAAGATGCAATGCCAGAGTTAAATTTTCACTGGAGAATGAATTTATAACAAGATAAAAATGCTTTTTACTGCTATTAACTGATTTACAAAAAGCAGCAAAATCACTGCTAATGTAAGAAATTATCTTGTTCCTAGGTATTTCACAGACACACACTGCCAAGGTACTGGAGTGTGAAATTAGTGAAGCACTTATGTAATATACAGGCATTGTGAATATGAATATACGTAAGAGATGATCTTAGTAATGATAACTTGAAGCTCACACTAGAACAATTACTCATTTACGTCAGGTGATGAGGATAACAGTTCTAATGCTAAAGGTCTCTATTTCGATCCCTCCAGGCTAATAACATCTGTATGCATATAGCCAATGTAGCTATCCACTAGTGTGGAAACAGTTTATTTTCTTTTGAGAGGGCTGAGGTTGGGGTGGGACTTTTTTTTTTTTTTTTTTTTTTTTAAATATAAGCCTTATCTCAGTTCTGTGTGGTGAATGTATGGATAAAGGAATTTCAGTCTGGCACACAGTCAGAACACTAAGCCATGGAATACGCTTAAAGAATGGAATAGAATAGAATAGAATAGAATAGAATAGAATAGAATAGAATAGAATTGAATAGTTCAATTGGAAGGAACCTACAACAATCATCTAGTCCAACTGCAATATTTTGGTCATATACTTTACAGGCCTAAAGCCTGTTATTATGCTGATATGTTGACTGCAGAATTATAAGGTGGGCCAATATTATGCATGCTCTAAAATGACACAATAAAAAGTATGAAATGGGAAAAACATCTAAGGCTATGGCTAGGTACTGATCACAAAGTATCTATTTGGATACTTTGTGTCAACTGCTCATGAATGTAGACAGATTGTGCTCATATTTCAATTCAAGAAAATGTGAACAGTGGTTAGTAGTAAACCAAAACCAGTGGCATTTTCTTAGAGGAAGAACTTCAGTTAAGTTTCTTTTGTTGTTGTTGGTGGTGGTGGTGGTGGTGGTGGTGGTGGTGGTTTTAGGTTGGTTTTTTTTTTTAAGGGGATCATTCTGGAAGATGCAGGTTCTCTACCCTGTCAGCAAGAGCACAGCAAGAATAACTTGATTGTCACAGACTACCCAGTGAAGTTACCTTCTCATCAGGCTAGGAAAATCAATCTATCTATACCTGTCCCAGAAGGCTTGCATTATGAGCCAAGCTTTTGGCTTAAATCGAATTCCCCTATATTCAGGAAACAATAGTAGTTACCTCTATCCCTTTAGCATGCCACGGTTGCCAGGACAGCCTCCTTCTTGTGATGTCCCTGCTAGCATGTGCCTAGAACCAGGAAGAATAAGGTCTGTGAGAAGGCTAAAATACCAGGTAGGTAATGAGTAAGCTCTGGGTAGTTTAGATTCAGCAGCCTGGTTGTTCTTCATGAACTGAAGGAGTCCCATTTACCACCAGTTGACAACCTCTCTACCTATGGAAACAACATCCATAATACTGTCCATTTCATTGGCCAGTCCATCAGGAGCTTAAATGTGAAGATAATAAGGTCCCAGATCTACCACATGTAAAAGTTCTTGATTTTATTTTTTTTTCTTACTGACATTTGGAAAAGAGGTGAATTTTTTTTTTTTTTTTTAATTTCACTAATGTTATATACAAAGAAGTGTTTGTACAATGCCTTAAATAAACCTTATATGGACAAGAAAATAGGATGAATTAAGACATGGATTAAAAACCAACAGTCCAGGTGTGAAGATGTATCTTGAATTGTGCAAAAGCATTTGGACTTTTATTACAAGCTCTAGTATATCTCTAATTAGCTTATACAAGAGTGTGTATTCAGCATGAACTGACTATTCCCTGTGTAGTTGAACACACCATCAACCATTCCTAGAGCTCCAGCAAAGTCTGAGCTTTAAAAGCATCCCATTCTCTTGAAAACTATAAATTATGACATGGCACAAGCCCAGTATTTAAAGTTGTTTTTATACAGCCAGCTGAGTTGAAATCATCTCTTATTCTGTCACTGAAGCCAATTTGCACAGAGCTCCTCAAGCGCTGATGTTTGAAAGGAAAAATAAAACCCCAAACATTTCTTTGAATATGGGCCAGAAATACCTTGTCCTTCAGGCAACTGCAGTCACAAATACATGGAGGTGGCTGTCCTAGGCATCTTTAATGTTCTACTTTTCTTTGTATTGATGTCCTCAAGGAAGAATTCTTAATTTCATTTTTTAACATATTACCTACTGAATTATAAATCTAGAAACAGTGACAACTAGCCTGAAGTAAATTAATTTTAATAAAATGTGAAACTTTTATTTGGATCCTATCTTCCTCCTATGGCAGTATAATCACCAAGATGATTTGCATGATTAGCTGGAAAACTCTTTCTTAATACTGAACATGCATGCATGAAAACCCATGATGGTTTATTTTCTTATGTATTTCAAAATGAAATGGAACACAGTACTTTCTTGTCAAACCTGAGATTCAGGAGTCTACAGAATAAGTACAGTTTTAAAAAATATTTGAGGGAGCAGATGGCTCAAGTATTCCTATTGAGACAATAGCTTTCATCTTTCCTCAACATTTTAACATTAAACGTGGGTGGAATCAGTAATGGTCTCATTCCAACAATGTGTTTTATCATGAGCCACAGAATTAACATCTGAGAGGGTGACAAATTATTTCATTTTAAGGTGACCATCAGCTAATACAGTTGTTGCCAGTGTTATGCACCATTTTGTAGATAATCTGTCCTTTTCAGCTTCCAGTGTGATGGAGACAATATTAATGGATGCTGATATTTTCTGTAAGAAGTTATTGCAGGAACAATATTCAGCAGTTCAGCAATATGCAGCACCACTTATTATGCAACTTAGTCAAGCAATTTTTGTTTCTTTGTAATAGGTTATCCACCCTGTCTAAATTTCTCTCACACCACCATAGCCATTTCTAAGAAGGAGACAGAGATACTTTTTTCCTCAGATTGAAAAACATGCTGGTGAAATTTTCCTTTGAATGTCATTATGTCTATAAAGTCTGTAGCAGCAATTCAATTTTGCAAGATATGGTACTTGTGTCAAGAATCTGCTCTCTTCATTAAAATTTTTCATAAATTATTCTGAGCTTTGAAAATCTAGCAGTTCTCACAGACCCTCACTGAGCTTGCCCAAGCTCTCCTGGCACCTCAAGCTGACCAGAGCGGTTATTCATAATGTTACTACATAAAATAAGTATATGCACCTTCTGTCACAACATCTTTGTAGAATAGATTAGTTCTTGCCTTTCCCCACATCTCCATTTGTCCTGGTTCAATCAGGGTTGTAATGGGAAAACCATTTTCCCTCTAATACTGCTTCTGTCTAGTCTGAGCTGAGTTCCACCTCTGTCCTGAAACTGAAATGAGAAAACCTGCGTTTTCTGGATTTGCAATGACATATATCTCTGATGTATCCAAACAGCACTGGAGAGGGAGTCACTCAAATCAGAGAGAGAAGTGATTCTCATAGGATAGTGGAGGGGAATAGCCCAGGAACATAAGTTAATTATGGAACATATTCCGTCAAAAACAACAAAACAGATAAGCGATAAGAGAGGAGGACTCCATAAAAGTCCAGTGAAAAGATGGGAAAGAGAACAGGAATGGAAAAAACATGCAGAAAAAGAGGGAGAACTTCCTGTAGACACTGGGTCGCGTGTAGAGGGAGGACTGAGGTCCCATTATTGGAGAGTGATATCTGACTAGCTGACATCTGAAAAACTGTCCATTCTTTGGGGAGGTGATCAAAGGAAAGGAAGACTTATCAGTATTGATTGCTGAAGTGGTGGAAGGCTACTATTCCTGTCTATTTATGAAGTCCACCAAGCTGAAGGCAAGCCAGGTACCGAAACACCAAATGGCCCATAGGGCTACTCCTTCTGAAACTCCAAAGGAGTGGATGAAGAAGAGGGCCAAGAAGCAGGGGCAATTCTTATGATTCCAGTGGCTGTTTTACCTGGATAGAGGGAAACTTGCTGGCATCATCCTGGATGATGTGGAATCCCTGAGGTGTGGTATCCCACTAGATGAAGTACACAAAATGTTCAAGTCGAGGTGAGAATCACTGGGAACATTCAAGGACCTCGGTGCTTTCAGGACTACTGGTAGTGTGGACAACTGGGCATTCGAAGGCATGATTATGGTGAAAGAAATTTCTAAAAAATGAGGGATCTTATTAAGATTGATCCTCACTATACCCAGTTAATGGAACTTTTCAATCTATGGCTAGTGTCAGGAACCATACTGGACATGGTAAGAGAATGTTGGAGTGTGTTAATATCAAAATCCACCTTGCCAGACTGCCAGAAGGACATCAGTAATTGGTGGCCAATTACCATCAGCTCAACCATTTTAAGGTTGTTTTCAAAGATCTTAACAGCAAGGCTGACTAAGACATGCCCCATTAATCCCAGACAAAGGGGGATTATAAGGTCAGCAGGATGTTCAGAAAATTGAAAATTATTACAGCTTCTGACTCACAACGCTAAAAGGGAACATCAACCCCTGGGGGTAGTCTCTGTTGATTTAGCAAAAGCCTTCAACACTGTAAGCCATTCTCACATCATTTCAGCTCTTAAACAGAAAGGCATGGATAGTGATATAATCGCCCTGATTACTACTTTATAATATAACGTTACCACCAGAATCGATTTGAAGAATGGACAGTCAGATCCCATTGGGATTCAGATTGGTGTAAAACAGGGTGATCTAATGTCCCCAATATTATTCAGCTTATCTGTGGACCCTCTGCTGTGTAGGTTGGAGGAAGGAGGAAATGGGTTCCAACACTGCTCGAAGAATATGACAACTATGGCTTTCGTGGACGACTTGGTTTTGTTCATGGGAAGGGATTCAGAAAAATATTGAAATATTGGAGGTCTTTTGTGATCTTACTGGCCTCAAGACCCAGGGAGAAAAGTGCCACAGCTTTTATGTTCAGTCAAAAGACTCGTATGCCATCAATGACTGTCCAGCATGGACGATTAATGGCACTCCCCTTAACATGATTGAACCTGGGAGTTCTGAGAAATACCTGGGCCTGTGTGTAGACCCATGGAGAGGAATATCAAAACCAGAACTACTAGAGAAAGTAAAAGACTGGTTACAATGGATTGGGAAGCCTTCTTTAAAGCCATTTCAGAAGGTGGACATCTTGAAAGGATATGCTATCCCATGACTGATCTACTTGGCAGACCAGGCTGATGTGAAAACTACATACCTGGAAACCCTTGACTTGGCAATTGGAGCAGCCATCGAGGAATGATTACATCTCCCAGTAAGTATGTGTGATGCCATCCTATATTCCAACACTCAGGATGGAAGCCTGGGTATCACCAGGCTCTAGGGATAGATTCCCAGTGTGCAGGTCCAAAGGATACACAGAATTGTGCAGTCTTTGGACGAGACATTACAAGTGGTGGCTTGAGAAGAAGAACCTGAGAAATAATTTGAAATACTATGTATTGCAGCAGGAGGGGATAAGGGAAAAGTTCCATCTATCTGGGACCCAAGAACAGCAATGGTGATATCTGAGGAGCCCGGTGGTGAGGAACTTGTCTTGGAATGGGAGATACCCGCTCCAAAAGTCACCTCTCCGAGGTCCTGTACCTGGAGAAAACAGGAATTCAAAAACTGGTTCAAGTTGATTTCCCAGGGCTGTGATATTTCCAACTTTGAGAAGGATAAGATCAGTAACAACTGGTTAGCGTTTTATAGGGACATTCCCCACAGAAAGCTCATCACCGCATTACAGTTGAGAGCCAACGTCTACCCGATGAGAGAATTTCTAGCAAGGGGTAGACAGGAAAGTAAAATAAATCTTGTCGACACGGTCAAGCGGAGAATGAGTCCTGCACACATACCATTGGATACTGCCCAGCAGTACAAGATGCCAGGATTAAAAGGCACAATTATTTATGTGAATCATTGGCTGAAGAGGCAAAAAAGAAGGACCGGGTAGTATTCCAAAAGCTGCTGCTGAGACATGAATGGAGTAAACCAGACCTGGTATTCAGTGAAGATGACCAAGCCCTGGTTGTCGACATCACAGTTAGGTATGAAAATAATTTAACATCTTTGGTGGATGCAGCAGCAGAAAAGGTTAAGAAATACCAACACCTAAAGAATCAAGTGCAGGAACTGACTAACGTTAATAACATTATATTTATGGTATTTCTGCTAGGTGCATATGGAAAATGGTATCAGAACAACTACGAATTATTGAAAGAACTCGACTCTCTAGCTCCTGGCAGGAAAAGTTAGCTCATTGATTATTGAATCAAGCACTGTTCTCTTCAGTGGACATTATGCATATGTTTGCTACTAAAGTAAGAACCATTGTAAAATCTTAATGTTTGATTGTAAATATGTTGCACGATGATTTGTAAATAAACTGACCTTTCTTCTCTATCTATCTAAGGTGAAAGCTGGACCCCACTGGAGCTGCCAAGGGCGACAAAAGCTTGTGATAACGAGGATGAGAGTAAGTAGGGACAAATTTGGGCTCAGTAACATCATATGTCACCATTCCTGCCAAAAAGACAATTATCACTTGTCTTTACCAAGGTGAACGGGCCACCTATACTTAACCCGGAAAAGGAACATGTGTATAAATAGCCCGAGACTATAAAGAGGCAAGGGAGGGGAGTCTGGCTGAGCAAAGCTACTAGATCTTAAGAAATGGATTTTAAAGATGGGGACTGAGGAGTTAGGGGGCTTGCTTGGGAGCATGATGGAACTGAGGAAAGAGCTGGGAGAAGACTGGGCCTAGCCTTGCAAGACAACTGCAAGGACCAGTGGTGAAGGAGGACATAAGGTGGGGACCAGGGACCATTGTGACAAAGAATATCGTGAGACAGAACTGGGACTGGCTGAATAAAAAACTGGGATGAAAAGAAAAAGAAATGAGGTTAGGGGATAAACTTAAGTATGAAAAATAAAAGTGGAATCTAGCAGAGACAGAAAACCTTAAAGTGGCAATTAGAGCCTGATTGGGAGACATAGAGAGGGGACAGTAAGAAGGAAAATTTAAAAAGCATATGAATAAAGAGCACAGCAAAAACAGATGGGAGGCTTTTGAAAGAGTATTTGTCTTGGTATCAGAAGCCCATTTTAGAACAGGAACAGTATAGAAAAACAAACAAAAAAAATACCCACAAAAACAAACAAACAAACAAAAACAAAAAAAGGGGGCAAAATGATGACATGGAGAAACGGCAGAAAAAAATTATCACCACTAGCAGCACATGCCTCTTCCCCATTTGTCTTCCAGTTGGAAATACCTGTACAATACCTGTACTTAGGGATAGTGAAGGGTGCAATAATTTTCATTTATAAAGCATTATAGAGGAAAGGCAAACAAAGAGAAGCAGTATTAGTCTAAGCAATTAGTTCATATCATTCAGTTTGCAAAATGGACAAAGATTCATGGCCTTCACAACATTTCACTGAAACCTTCTCTCTTGATCCATGTAATAGCTCAAACTAGGGATTTCGCTTTACGCCATCACCCACACTAGAAGAAATTCAGCTGATGGAACCAAAGGTCCTTCTCATCCAGTTGAAGACTTGGGTGGAAGTGCAAATTGTATCATATATTGGAAATTTTAAGTTTCTTCAGCTTGATTTTATGACAATTAGGAAGATGTGTGCAAAAATCCACAATACATCTACAAGGCAACATTCAGATTCCCAGATTTGCTCACTGACCTGACATAGGAGGTATAATAATTTGTCACAAGGCATTAAACAAGCCAGAAGCAGTGAAAGAAAATGTTCTCAAAAAAAAAAAAAAAGACTTGTAGGTCAGGAGTTGGACTTGCCCCCAAGAGACCAGTATTCATTTCCTGATTCAATAACAGATTCATTATATAACATTGAGCAGATCTCTGTTTCTGTCTCCCATTTATGGAGTAAAAAAAATGCTATTTAACAGACTCCCTAACCACAACATCCCCAAACTGCTATGAATTGCGGAAGCTTTCTGACAATCATATTTTCACAGCTTTGACTGTACAGCCTCTCATAGGAAAAGGCTGAAGCATAGGAATAAGCAGACATTTCCTTTCCCACCAAAAATTTTGTTCAGCTGTGATCAGCTAACCTGACTGATTTTGTTAATGTCCAGCTACTCTCACTGTACTGCCCTTCTATTGGTCTGGTAGCCCATAGTCAAACGCCAAGTACATTACCACTTTAGGGAGTCTTTCAGCCTTGTTTATTTTTGCATCTACCAAGAATCTCACCTTTTCTGCTTCTGTAAATTTTAGCTTCATGGAAAAGCAGGGGTGTTGGCAAATCCCTGTAGATACATCTTTAGAAACAATTTGGAGCTGAACACAAAGTTAAAAGTTTGATAGCAAAATGTGGACAAAATACTATTTGGTGCTCAGCACCCAGTCCATCTTCCCTTTTCCCTCCCCCTACCCCCCATCATTCATTAGAAAACTGAGTTCTTTTAATTATGTACTGCACCATGTGACAGAATAACATGCCATATGAGGCTATGACCAGAAAAAAGAAAGTAACAGTAAGAGATATCTTAAAACATAGAAGTAATTTTTCAAAGAAATTACTTCTAAAGACAATATTTTTTAAAAAGTTGCTAAAGCAATTGTGGAAATACCATCTCTACACTAAATTGTCCCAATTGCTTGTCTCGTGTTAGTTTTGGAAAAGTGATGCTCGAGTGACACTATAAATTTCACATAAATCCTCCAGTTTTTTACCAAGTGATTAAACCAAATATATTATGGCTGTATTATGGTGGGGTTTTTTTCTGGAATCTTAAAAATGTTGCTCCCTACATGCCCTTTTGCTGCTGTTTATCCATACTGATAAAATATATATTGTTTATGTAATGTTTGAAATACCAATTTCAAATGGATTTTAGACTTTTTATACTGCAGATTTTGATTATGGAGTTTTCTGAGGTAGGGAGCTGAAATTTTTTTACTCAGGTTATTTTATATTCATAAATGAATCTATTTTAATAGAAAAATTTTCATTGCAGGCTGAACTCACAATGTCACATAATTAGTGTTGGATTCTTTCCTTCCTTTAGTTGGATAAGCTCTGCAAAATTAACAAAGAAAGTTTGAATGCAATTTTTTTCTTCTGTCTCAGACACATGGCTTTGGGTGAGAGGACTTTTCTTTGATAAGTACCTATCTTCTCATTTGAGTTTAGGGCTTATGTGAGGTGAAGTAGATTCCATTCTGAATGTTTTGAGTCAGAAAATGGAGCCAGAAATTCTGAGTCCATAGCAGTGTCTGCTTTTCTAAGTACTCTGTCTCTGAGGTACTCCCTCCCTTGAGGACACAGATAGGGACATCTATTGTCCAATAATCTAAACAAATTAACAGTTCATACAATGAGACTTTGTTTATATTTGTGTATATCAAATGCCTTGAGGCAGCCTTCTGCTGCCTGATCTAAATCAAATTCAGGGAAATGTGAGGCTTCCTACTTCATTCCAAAGCATAACCATCAAGCTGCTGTTTTCAGGTGGCACACAGCATCTCTCATCTGAACTGACTATTAACCTTAATATGCCATTCATGTATTTCACTCAGAAACATAGAAGACATTTTTTCCTGTTACCAAAAAGCTAATAATAATTTTAGAGTACCAAGCCAAGCCATCAGTTTCTTCTTAGTAATTTCCTTTTTTACTCACTTTTTTTGGAATGTCAACATGGGAAAAAAAAATAAAATCAGAGCATACATTGTTATATGCGTCTTAAGAAACAATACAATTACTGAGCTGGTAAGAAATGCATTACCTTTAAGAAAGGTTTGTCTTGCCATACTGTTGTCACTTCTTTATGTCTGAAATACAGTAATTCTTAAATCCTAATCTTAATTTAGGATGATAGTATACTCACAGGTACGACATTCTGTTAAGTGTTTGCACTTCCTGCACATTGATATTGCATTGAATGGACAAGAAGAATAAATTATACATGTAGGATTATGTGATAAGCAATAGAGAGGAATATAGAAGTACCTGTGTATAACAATAGCTTCAAGGGATGGGCAGGATTTTCAGAATTGTGTAGCACTTTGGTACATCCAGCAAATTTTACTGAAAGTCTCTAAAGCTGATCAGAAGTAAGAATCCCTTGAGGATTACAGTTCAAATAATCTCAGTGTTAAGAACTGATCCAATCAAGAATTCTAGTTTGAACCTTCTTCTAATTAAACCTGCTGGTTAAACATCTAGGGGGGTGGGGAGTGTCCTTGTTGTTCTGTTGAAGTGTCATATGTACCTTGAACTTTTCTTCATGGACATTTTCTCTAATTTGTTTAGGCTTTCAAAAAGCTTGATGTTGCATTGCAATGTTGGTCTTTACTGCATTAGAAGAAAGACATTAACAAAAACAACAAAAAAAGCTTGTGCACTGCAAGTCTAAGCTTCAAAGAGAAGAATTTGTAAAAAGAATCTAGAACAAAGTTAATTAAAGTCTCAAATGATCCCTCTTTTGGTGGCAAAAAAGTGTTAAAACCAGGCTACTCCATCCTAAACAATGCATATGTTTTTCTTGTAGGAGCGCTGACACATTGCACTATTGTTAACCTGGTGCTTCCTAAATCAGTAGGGCACAGCTTGATGTATAATCAGAATATGGAGTGTGGGGCAGAGAAGCCTACTATTATATGCTGGAGGCTGCTGAGAAGCCATCATTATACTCACTAGTGTCAGCAAAGGAAGTATTTGTTGAGGTGCCTGATCAGCAAGGTGAAGGGAGAATTTGACTTTTTTTGCCCCCAGAGTCAGGGTGGTTTTATATTCTCAGCATATCTGAATAAAGTCAGTGTCCAGAAAAACACCCTTGGAATTCTTCCTGCTGAGTGCAAAGGATAAAGCTTAGTGCTTTACTCTGTGCCCAAGTGTAGCTTCTACTAACACCTGAGCTAGAGTGCAAGTCTTGTGCACTGCACAAAGGCTTATAACATTAGGGCTTTTGCACAAAAGATGGAAATTAATCTGAAGGATCTACATGTCTGAGCTGAAAATGCTATTGCATGATAAACTACTATTTCTGTCCTTTCAAACAAATGAAAAAAGTATGTAATGGTATAAAAAAAAAAAGTTCCAAGTTGCAAGCCATAGAGACATTAAAAAAAACCTATGTAGATATCAAGAAGAATGTTCCCCGTTTATGTCAATTTGTTGCAAAATAATTACATACTCTCTTCCTTATTAAAAAATATCTTAGATATAACAGTATTCAGGTTAAATGATCTATGGATTTATGATTTCTCTTTGAAAAGTAATTTCAAGGCCAATACAAACACATTAGCTGTCCATTTGTTGTACAGTGTGCCAGAAATACCCAAGCAAAATTTACCTGTTGTGCTTTGCAATATTCCAGAACTTTCTTAATTAGAAGTGGATCAGAAATTAAATATTTTAAATTTATTAGGGCTGATCAGAAAATGAAAATCTGCTGTGGAAAAATTATTGAAGTTTGCAGTTTACTCAGTAACTGTGCAAAATTTAGATGTTTCAATTTTTTATAATAAAATGCATGTAAATGTGTGTAGATTAATAAAAGACACAGTCAAGCTTTTGCTCTAGGTTCTCTAACTGAAGCTATTGGATAGTTAAGGATTTAGTCTCTATCTATAATTCTTATTTGTTTTGACCAGAAAATACTTTCTAAATAAAGTACAAAACAAAACAAAAGGAACTCTTACATTTTATAGATTCCCATTAACTGTTTCAGTTTTGATTATCAGATGTATCTTGACAAAATTTGTTTTATTACTAATTCCAACCTGTTCTTTCTTCAGCATTCTCAAATTTAAGTGGTGTAGACAAAAATAGACACAGATCTAAATAACTTCCATTTTAAAACCTAATCCGCATAAACCAGTGTTGGCCAGAGTGAAAATAAAAGCAAGATGCAGTCTCTTTAGTGCAGCTGTGACCATAATAGGATTAATCACATTGGAATGTTGAACCCAGGATTGTACTTCCTGATTTTGCTGCATAGTCTAGAAACTGAAACTGAAACTTAATTATAAGCCACTGCCATGCGTTCATAGAGATAAGGCAGATGAGACTAATAACAGCTGTTTTTGCTTCATAGCCTATTAAAGAAATTGCATCTGCCATCAGGATTTCGCCATTGCCTCTCATCTGAATGAGAGAATAATAGATTTATTTGCATTATATCCGACTTTTAAAATAGAGGTGAAATCCATTTAATTTTAATAAAATAACACCTCTGAATGTAAATGTTTTTTTATATATCCCTGTATCATTTGGTCGGGACTGATTTAAGAAGTAAAAAGAGATAAAATTCACATATGATATGATGAAAAAAAAAAACAAAAACACCAAGCAAAAATCACTTCCTAGAGGTGAGAATTTAATCAAGTAAATTTACAGTTCCATATCAGTTACAGCTATCAATTAACTTTTCTTGGCAGAAAAAGATATAGAAGAATAGTTAGAGTCATGAGCCTGAAACTCATAATCATTCAAACATGAGCACAGGAAGCTTGAAATAATGCATAAATCTCAGGGGTTCAACCATAGACAGTCTGTTTCCAATTGTCCCACCCAAGTGATTCCAGGTTTTCTTTCAACACAGTGTCGTGTGTGGCACATTCTTTTTTTTTTTTTTTTAATGGAGATTTCATCAACTCCTTGTAATAAATAGATTCATACAACTGTTTGTCTTAATGTCACTCTGTGCTCAGAGAACAAGTTTTCATCCTTGAATACCTTACTTTAATGAACACTTTCTTCACTACATGATAACTAAGAGATAAAACCACTTGAATTTTGAAAAACATAGAATCTGATACATATTTTAATACATTCAATTGTATTTAAAAGTAGGTCTCTCACTGCAATGCCTACTATGTTGGGCATTCTCTCACTTTAGTAAAATATGAGAATAATTGGTATTTTATTAAATATTAATAGTTACTAAAGACTCTTATAAACATATAAATCTCATAAGCTTGAGAAAACCCAGAATGATTTAAAATTAGCTTATGCGCTCTTTGTTATCCAGTTCTTCTGTGAAAGATGGGTATTCTAAGACCATGTAGTTGAGCTCAAGTACATAAAAATTTATTCCAGCCTCAAAGTTTCAGAACTCAGGATATGTTCCCATAATAAACTGTTTGGAATGAGGGAAGCTTTCGTAAGATATTTGATAATGCTTATGGTCAAGATTTTGATCAGTACAATGAACAGAAGAGTTACACAATATGGGGAAATTGTTTGTAGAAGTCTATGCCAGCTTATATGCAGGGTAGCGGTAGTTATCAGTGAAAGCTGGTGTCTTAACTTCAGGACCAATGAAATAGTAGCATAAACTTAGCCTTAAAGTTCAGTGTCATTCATTCTGCAAGGTTGTGGTAACACACAGTCTGTGGATGAAATGGTGCAGAATTTGGATGTAGGCAGAAACGAAAATATATTCCATATTGTGAAGAATGACTTGGAGACAATGAATATCGCAAGCAGGACAATGCCAGGCATAAAGCAAAATTAAAAAACAAAAACAAAAACCAAACTAACAACAAATCCAGATTTGTAAAGTGAGATTATCTAGTGAATTTCTTTCCTTCTATGCTCAGTTTCTGAATGTTCTACTCTAAAGATTTTGAATGTCTCATATGAGGCAAGGCTACCTATGACTTTGCCTATTGGAGAAGTATAATGGACTCTTGTTTTAGCAGTTGCAGATAAAAATAATCTCCAGAGCAAATATCTCTTATGGTCATGGTTGGAATTTTGGCTGCATACATTAATCTCCATCTGTTATGGTACACCTGTGCACACTCATTTGATGATGACTTCAGGAGGGTTAAGAGCCATCTAGGAATCATTTTAAAGGATAATCTGCAGAATGTAGCTAGTTCTATTTCTTCTTTAAGGAACTTCTAGTTAGTGACAACAATGACTGGTAAACATTTCACACCTGTTCACATTTATATTCCAAATCAGAGTGGGATTTGATTGCCTGGATTTGATGATACCACAGTTATATACAAACTCCAAAGGTTACTCAGCAAGGAATTCAAAGCCAGTAAAAAAAAAAAAGCATACATAATGAAACCAAAACAAATTCATTTTGGGTCTGAATAAGGTACAATTCGAGTTTAAATAGATTGAACTTCTGCTCATCTGCACATGCACTGAGTCTTTCCATTGGCTAAAAAATAATTACTATCAAGTACGAAAAAAATCAACATGGGAGAAAAAAATCAATAAATACAAATTCTACAGACTTTAAACTGTTGAGAATATGTATCAAACACTTATTGATGTGATCCTCAGAGATGTACACCAATAGGCAGCTGAATCAAATAATTCTGTGGCCCTTGAAAGAAAGCTGAAGGAGATGAAGATGTAAGAACAGATTCTGAAGCTGCATATTCCATGTTAATATAAAGTCACTCCTAGTGAACAGAGATAAAGCAACATAAGTAAGATTCAAATCATGCAAATGTTATTTAGCACCTTTTATATTTTAACAACACAATAGTTCACAAGTCAAAGTAGTTAGTTTGTTTTCCAAAGTGGTGTTAAAAATTTCAACCTCAATTCCACGTTCAGAATAAGAACGTAAAACTAAAATCTTAAAAACTCTGGTCCATCTCTGAAACTACATGCTCATCATGGGTCTGAATGAAGCCAGGGGAAAAAAAATGACTCTGTAAGAGATGATTGCTTATTTTTTCTTGTCAGTTAAGGACAAAAAAATAAGTCAGTCTTACAGACATTGATGTGTTAGAAACACTATTGCAATACACAATTTGTCTTGATGAAACTGTCACGGTTACAAAAGGTCATGAAAACTTTCTTACTTGATATGACTGCTCTTGACCATATATGTTCATGTGGGTCTCCAGTAGATGGTGTACATAATTTAATGTCAATTCAACATTTACTGCTGAAGCTGTGGTCAAACACTTGACACCTATCCAATTTACCCCCCTGCAATATCTCTATTAGGTCTACTTCCTATCATAATTAACAGGGTTAACCACACCAATATCACTCATATAGTGCTCTTGCAGTGCTTGCTGTTGACCTTATAAATTTACCTGCAATAGGTCAAGATCCTGAAGATAATATATAATTGCAAAAAAAATATCTTTACTATCAAATATATCAAGTATTAATGTATTAAATTACTACCATTATGACTTCCTATACCTTTCATTTGAAATTATGTATGAGATTTCAATTATTATTTAACAGCCTTTATTCCATTGCAATTTATAATGAAATGATGAGGTTTAGATGTAAAATATTATTCATATACATTCTGTGAATAACTGTAAATGAACAAAATTGCTAACACATAGGTAATATATTTTTTCTTATATTGTTCTACTTTAATTTTCCCCTTGACTAAATTTTGTGCAGGTTGTATTCTAAGCTCTGTGATGAGAAGATATCAGTTCACATCTAAGTAGTTCACGGAGAATTATAAAACAGAGTGCTGAGATAATTAAATAAGTATTAAGGGGATTAGCTGGTCACATCCCAAAGCTCTGATAGGGCTTTTCAGTGGGAAAGAATGCAAAATGACTACAAAACCTGATGGTAACATTTCAGTTAAGGATTTAGCTGTCTTTGTGAAATAAGCTTTTACTTTCTGCCATATTTTGTACTTGCCATATTACAACAATTACCGAAGGGTAATGACCATATTCTAATTATTTGCTATTTTCAATATTAGTTTACATGGAGGAGAAAGGGTCTAGAATGAAAATTTGACTTATTGTATTTCCCAGATATATTTCATAAAATGTGTTAAATACAGAACTTTCTAATTCCTTTTTTTCTACACTTGTAGAAAATATGAGTGTCATATTATGAGCATGTCTGCACTATTCTGCAGGGCACACCACAAAAAATCCAGATATAGCTGCTGATTGGCTGGCTCAGGCATGTATTGTAGTTGCTGAAATGCAAGTTCAAGTCCTGAAAGTCCAGTAGCTGCTTTTAAAAATGTACATACCAGAAGAACGTCAGTGAACAGCTGCTATTTTCATCCTTAAGCGAAATTCCCTCCTTGCCAAAAAACCAAAAGGCAACATTCCAATTGATTTCAATGGGACTAGGATTCTACATCGTGCCTTTTTTTGGGGCTGTCAAATTTAATTTAAAATTTCAAAGCAATAGAAGATTTACTGAATGCCTTGGAAACTTGTTCAACTAATTGCTGGCTTACAGTGTAAAATGTGCAATTTTTTTCCATGTGATTTTATCTATATAGTCAATTTTCCCAAAGCTTCCTATAGAAATTTCTATGAATGAAAAAACTTAGGGTCAGAAGTTCATAATTCTGTCTTGATATAATACGGTGAGAAGAACAAACTGAAGTATTCCAAATTAATTAATTTTAGACAGTGGATAAATTGAGATAAAATTTGGATTAAATGCTGGGTTTCTGATTTTTTTTCTTCTTTTTGTGATAGATTTAAAGAGACTTCCAGGTTTTCAAGGAATCAAAGACAGTGTTGCAGAGATATAGATCCCAAGAAGGTATCTGGGTGTGTAATTTCATTTTTCATTCATCAGAAATATGGAACGTAAGTTTCTTTAAATTCTGGATATTTGCTATTTGTAGGAATTCAGATAACTACCATTGGTCAGAAAAAATTTGTTCATATTTCATACAAAACTGCTGTTTAGTTTGGAACAGTTATTTAGTTAGAATTAATACTTATAGCAGGATCAAAACGTTTCAATTTAAGTGGTGTCTTAGAACACAACTAATACTTTTCAAGAAGTAAAAATACAGAAGGAACAAGCCATCAGATAAAAAACTGGAATTATTCTTTTACAGACAGCGACCAGACTTCTTAAAGTGACGATCACAAGGACTACAAATAGACTCCAATACAAATTGGAGTGATTGCTAGTTTTCTTCTTCCACTTTGGAAATTTGAATTATTTAGCATCCTGTTTACTGGCAGAGTTCCATGGCTAACCATGTGATATGACCCTGGCATGGCAGCCTAAAGTGAAAACTTGATTTCAAAGTCGAAAGCTGTAAGCAGCTACAAGCTGCTCCAAGTATCACTTCAAAAAGTCTTGGCATCCTTTTTTTATAACTGTGTTCCAATTTTATCTTTTTTGTATTTGGCCCGGGGAAAGGTACTTAAGCAAACACATGGGAACTGTTTCATTGCAGAGATTTAAATGTGTTAATTAATCAAAAGTCTATATAATAATCCTTCACAGTGAATCTGTACAGGAAATGTTTGTCTTCTCTTGGAATTTCCAGTGTTAAAAATCTGATGAATTAGCTTTTAATTTCGTCTCTAATTCCCTGGAAATCATACATCTCTGACTTATGAGCCTCATCCTTTTCTGAGTCCTCTCTCATGAATAACACTGTTACATTTTTCTTCTAAGTGTTATGCATATTTTCCAATACCTTTTCATGTCAGGCCACATCTTCCTGGCTAACCCTCCCATTTTGTTTCAGGTATTGATCTCTGCTGGATTTTGTTTTGAATCTCTGAAAAGAAATTTTCTTTTGTGACTCAATTTAAACTCTCAATAACAAAATGTTAAACTACCCCAAGATATTTCACTGGAGATTCTTTTATTCATTAACCTCCCTGGCTGCAGCTTATGAGTTACAGACACATCCTGAATTTTGAAAATATTATGAAAAAAAAATTTACTTTAATAGGCCAAAGGCTTGTGGATTTTTTAATGCTTTATATTTTTCTTTAAAAACATAAAAAGAGACAGGCCAGATCCATAATTAGCAGACAGTATATAGCAATGTAAAATCAGCAGATAATTATAATTATTTATTTACTTTTATGCTTTCCAGGCTTTAGTCAGCAAAAATTATCAGCTAGTAACAAGCTTGTGTTGCATTATCATAACTCTGTATAATACAACAAACTACATATCTTCTTGACAAATTTTGAAATAAGAAGATTCTAGACCATTCCAATTTTATATGTTCATTACTTTAAAAGTAATTTTCTTAAAGTAGATGTGCATTGATCTGAATAACAACTATAGAACATTTTCTCAGAACAACCTTTTTTTTTTTCCAGAAAATATAAAAGATGGTATCAGAAAAACACTTGTTTAAAGTTGTACATATATCCAACAAAATAATTTTGAACTTTTTTGTCTTTAAATATTTACCTTTTAAATAGGTAAAAGGAAAGTCAAACAACAAAGAAAAGATCATTACAAAAAATGAAATTTTTACCTCTTTGAGTTCACAAGTGTCAAATGAGGAAATGCTGGAAGGAACAGTTTGTACACACTCTCACACGCACACACACGCGCACACACACACACACATTTCCTTGCAAAAACTGTATCAGTTAGAAGGTCCTTAAAAGTGGGAGGAAAACAGAGATAAGAAGATCTTTTGAAAGGGCAGGACTCTGTCTCCCTGTATTGAAAAGAAAGGAAAGTAGACGTTAGAAAGGTACTGGGGCAGAGTATGGAGAAGATGTAGAAAAAACAAGAGTCATGGCAGAGGAAATGTTGATGCTACCATACCAAGTACAGCTCTTTTACCACCAGTTCTCTGAGGTATCTTCTTTTCACTAGTGTTTTAAACTAACTCTCTTCAGGCTGAGAAAATTAGTAAACTGCATATAAAGTTTTCCACTGAAGTGACTTTATGCAAATGAGTCATTAATGTAGTCTCCAGGATGTTGTCAGCCCAATCTGTTTCTATCTTAACATTAACTCATAACATATGTTTGCATCTATTTTATGATCCTGGTAACATTTCTCCCATGTGAACGAGGAATTGGCCCCAAAACTTTTGAGTAGTAGCAGCTTGCTATACAATACGGGAAGCTGTTGTGCAGATCCTTTAAAAATGATTTAAAACATTCCCAAAACATCTCTTAAATAAATTGCCCTTTTAAAGGATTATAGAATAAATGGATAAATTGGTTCTAACCATTAGACATTCTGATGTATTGCTTCATGCTAGGCTATACTGCAATGTGTCAATTCTGGTGACTTTCCTACTTTGTTTCCTTAGCATTTCAGATATGACATGCTGTTACTGTGACTAACGCAATCTTACAGGACCTAAAGAAACTTGCATACCAGGAATTACAATAAAGAACACCATTGCTTTGTTTTGCACAATTTTGTTTTTTTTTTAAAAACAATGAAAAATGTCTTTTTCTTATTAACAGAGAAAATACTTGTTACTTTCTACTGGCTATTTTTTAAAATAACCAAGAGCTACAAAAGTGAACAACCATTCTAAATATTATACACATGAAAATATTTTTCTGATTGTACACTCTTTTAAAAAAACTCCCTCCAAAACTGATAAAAACAGAGTTCTGTACATAAATAGTCAACAGCAAGTTGATATTATGTCTCTTCTCAATAAAAACAAAAATTCAAACCCCACAAAATTTCTGTTTTGATATTTGTTTTAGCTGGGATAGTTGATTTTCTTCACTGTAGCTAGTATAGTGCTGTGTTTTAGACTTGGTTTGTAAATAATGTTGATAACACACTGATGTTTTAGTTGTTGCTGGGTAGTGTTTACACTAGTCAAGGACTTTCTAGCTTCCCATGCTCTGCCAGGTGCACAAGAAGCCGGGAGGGGAGGGGATACAACCAGGAGAGCTGATTCAAATTGGCCAAAGGGTATTCCATATCATGTGACGTCATGCCCAGTATATTAACTGGGGGGAGTTGGCTGGGGGAGGCAGGGATCGCGGCTCGGGGACTGGCAGCGTCCGTCGGCGGGTGGTGAGCGGTTGCAGCACTTGTTGTTTAGTTTTGGGGTTTTTTCCCCTCTTCTTCCAGTGTTTCATCTCTCTCTCGCTCATTATTTTCCTTTTCATTATATTAGTATTATTGCTGTTTTATTCTAATTATTAAACTGTTCTTATCTCAACCCACGAGTTTTCTTTGCCCCTTCCGATTCTCTCCCCCATCCCACAAGGGTGGGGGAGTGAGCGAGCGGCTGTGTGGTGCTTAGTTGCTGACCGGGGCTAAACCACAACAGTCCTTTTTGGCGCCTAATGTGGGGCACAAAGGGTTTGGGACAATAACAGTTGCTGGTCACAGCATTGATTCATCTGTTCTCGATATTAGTTAGTCAGACCTACACCATGCTGATTTTGAAGTACATGTTAAAGACTGGCATCGGGTTTTGTAGTTTGCTGTGCTCTGCAGTGGTTAGAGATGTTTTGCCCAGGAGATTTGTTATTAAAACACTGGCCTTGAGTTTTATTGGTTATTTGAGTCTTGCATGGAAGCCGTTACTGTACTTCGGGTACCACCTCATGGAGACAATTAGCAATTATACCCCCTCTTCTGAGAGGTTCTTTATGGAGGAAATACAGAATGGCACCTTAGCTACCATCTTCTGTAATGTCTCCTCCTTCATTACAACAACTTTTCAGTATCTTGAACATCCTTGGGTAGTTAAGGTATATCTGTTGATATTCCTGTGGCAGATTGTTTCGGTTTTGTCTAAGGTTAATAAGCAATTCAAGAATATCATCCAGAGATCTGCCCCAAGGCTCGATAATTATGGGTGGCAGGGTATGTGGGATAGTATGGGTAAGTGCCTGAGACGGTGGGCACCCCCAGTGTTTTGGGACTTCACCCCTGAACAAATGCAGAATCCTGAAAAATTAGTAGAATATTTGGAGGAAGTATGTTGTCACCCTAGCAATTCCAGAGAGATACAAATCACTGCAATGTGTTGGGGCCTGGCCCATGCCTACCGAGCCCTATTCAACAGTATTCAGTACCCCCAAGGGAAAACGACAGGCCCTGCGGCTACTCCAAGCCCAACGACAGGCACTGTGGTCCCTCAAACCCCCACAACAGGCCCTGCAGCTACTCCAAGCCCGACGACAGGCACTGTGGCCCCTCAAACCCCCACAACAGGCACTGCAGCGGCTCCAAGCCCGACGACAGGCACTGTGACCGCTCAAACACCCATGACGGACACTGAAGCTGAATCAGAGAATCAACCCGTGCCAGTATCAGTTGCCCCTATACAAAAGAAGAAATCTTTGAAGAGAAAGTCAACTCGTTTAGAAAAGGATGATGGAGAAGTAGTGTCATTACTAAGAGAGGAGAAGGAAGAGGAAGAACTCGTACAAGAGATGGAAACTACCCGATCCCTATCCTTAAGTGAGCTGCGAGATATACGAAAAGATTTCGGCCGTCGTGTAGGTGAGCATGTTGTCACCTGGCTGCTCCGATGCTGGGATAACGGGACCAGTAGCCTGGAATTAGAGGGTAAGGAAGCCAAACAACTGGGATCCCTGTCTAGGGACGGGGGCATTGACAAGGCAATTGGAAAAGGGACACAAGGCCTCAGCCTCTGGAGGCAACTCCTGTCTGCTGTGAAAGAAAGGTATCCCTTCAAGGAAGATGTTCTATATCGCCCTGGAAAATGGACCACCATGGAGAAAGGTATCCAGTACCTGAGAGAATTAGCTGTGCTTGAGGTGATTTATGGTGACCTGGGTAGTGAACAGTCATCCAAAGATCCAGATGAAGCGCAGTGCACACGACCCATGTGGCGGAAGTTTGTACGGAGCGCACCATCATCCCATGTAAAGTCCCTGGCAGTAATGTCCTGGAAAGATGAAGAGGCACCAACGGTAGGGGATGTGATTGATAAATTCCGGGATTATGAAGCACATGTCTCTTCCTCCCTCATCTCAGCTGTGGATAAATTGTTGTCCCGGGAGTTCCAGCAATTCAAAGAAGATATGTCCTACTCCCTACCTGTACGGACCAGTATCTCGGCATTAGGAGTAAGCGTCCTTCTGCTCAAGAGAGAAGATACACACCACGGGGCACCCTATGGTTTTACCTGCGTGACCATGGAGAGGACATGAGGAAGTGGGATGGAAAACCTACCTCGACCCTGGAGGCACGGGTACGTGAGTTGCAAGGAAAAACAACCACTCAAGGGGGGACATCCAGGAGAGTTGCTGCTCCAGTTTCCAGTAGGCAGTTCCCCAGACAGAGGAGTAGAAGCGCTGATTCTATCTGTGATCTTAATAGAGAGACTTCTGATTCCCATCAGTGGGTTGGGAATTCTGTAATTGGAATTAGAGGGGCCCTGCCTCCAGCCAGGTAGAGGAAAGGGACAACCGGGTTTACTGGACTGTGTGGATCCGGTGGCCTGGCACATCTGACCCACAGGAGTATAAGGCTCTAGTGGACACCGGTGCACAGTGCACCCTAATGCCATCAAACTATGTAGGGGCAGAACCCATTTGTATTGCTGGAGTGACAGGGCGATCCCAAGAGCTAACTGTTTTGGAGGCAGAAGTGAGCCTAACCGGGAATGAGTGGCAAAAGCACCCCATTGTGACTGGCCCAGAGGCTCCGTGCATCCTTGGCATAGACTACCTCAGGAGAGGGTATTTCAAGGACCCAAAAGGGTACAGGTGGGCTTTTGGTATAGCTGCCTTGGAGACGGAGGAAATTAAACAGCTGTCTACTTTGCCCGGTCTTTCGAAGGACCCTTCTGTTGTGGGGTTGCTGAAGGTCAAAGAACAACAGGTGCCAATTGCCACCACAACAGTGCACCGGAGGCAATATCGCACCAACCGAGACTCCCTGATTCCCATCCATGAGCTCATTCGTCGACTGGAGAGCCAAGGAGTGATCAGTAAGACCCGTTCACCCTTTAACAGTCCCATATGGCCAGTGCGGAAGTCTAATGGGGAGTGGAGACTAACAGTAGACTATCGTGGCCTGAACGAAGTCACTCCGCCACTGAGTGCTGCTGTGCCGGACATGCTAGAACTTCAATACGAACTGGAGTCAAAGGCAGCCAAGTGGTATGCCACTATTGATATCGCTAATGCATTCTTCTCAATCCCTTTGGCAGCAGAGTGCAGGCCACAGTTTGCTTTCACTTGGAGGGGTGTCCAGTACACCTGGAATCCACTGCCCCAGGGGTGGAAACATAGCCCTACCATTTGCCATGGACTGATCCATACTGCACTGGAACAGGGTGGAGCTCCGGAACACCTTCAGTACATTGATGACATCATCGTGTGGGGCAACACAGCAGAAGATGTTTTCGAGAAAGGGAAGAAAATAGTCCAAATCCTTCTGAAGGCTGGTTTTGCCATAAAACAAAGTAAAGTGAAGGGACCTGCACAGGAGATTCAGTTTTTGGGAATAAAATGGCAAGATGGACGTCGGCAGATCCCAATGAATGCGATCAACAAAATAACCGCCATGTCTCCACCAACTAGCAAAAAGGAAACACAAGCTTTTTTAGGCGTTGTGGGTTTTTGGAGAATGCATATTCCAAATTACAGTCTGATTGTAAGCCCTCTCTATCAAGTGACCCGGAAGAAGAATGATTTCAAATGGGGCCCTGAGCAACGACAGGCCTTTGAACAGATAAAGCAGGAGATAGTTCACGCAGTAGCCCTTGTGCCAGTCCGGGCAGGACAAGACGTAAAAAACGTGCTCTACACTGCAGCCGGGGAGAATGGCCCTACCTGGAGCCTCTGGCAGAAAGCACCAGGGGAGACCCGAGGTCGGCCCCTGGGGTTTTGGAGTCGGGGATACAGAGGGTCCGAAGCGCGCTACACTCCAACTGAAAAAGAGATATTGGCAGCATATGAAGGGGTTTGAGCTGCTTCAGAAGTGATCGGTACTGAAGCACAGCTCCTCCTGGCACCTCGACTGCCGGTGCTGGGCTGGATGTTCAAAGGGAGGGTCCCCTCTACACATCACGCAACTGATGCTACGTGGAGTAAGTGGGTCACACTGATCACCCAACGGGCTCGAATAGGAAACCCCAGTCGCCCAGGAATCTTGGAAGTGATCATGGACTGGCCAAAAGGCAAAGATTTTGGAATGTCACCAGAGGAGGAAGTGACACGTGCTGAAGAGGCCCCACTGTATAACAAACTGCCAGAAAATGAGAAGCAATATGCCCTGTTCACTGATGGGTCTTGTCGTCTGGTGGGAAAGCATCAGAGATGGAAGGCTGCTGTATGGAGTCCTATACGGCAAGTCACAGAAACTGCTGAAGGAGAAGGTGAATCAAGTCAGTTTGCAGAAGTAAAGGCCATCCAGCTGGCTTTCGACATTGCTGAATGAGAAAAATGGCCAGTGCTCTATCTTTATACTGACTCATGGATGGTGGCAAATGCCCTGTGGGGGTGGTTACAGCAGTGGAAGGAGAACAACTGGCAGTGCAGAGGCAAACCCATCTGGGCTGCTGCATTGTGGCAAGATATTGCTGCCCGGGTGGAGAACCTGGTTGTGAAGGTACGTCATGTGGATGCTCACGTACCCAAGAGTCGGGCCACTGAAGAACATCAGAACAACCAACAGGTGGATCAGGCTGCTAAGATTGAAGTGGCTCAAGTAGATCTAGACTGGCAACATAAAGGTGAACTATTTATAGCTCGGTGGGCCCATGACACCTCAGGCCATCAAGGAAGAGATGCAACATAGAGATGGGCTCGCAACCGAGGGGTGGACTTGACCATGGACACTATTGCACAGGTCATCCATGAATGTGAAACATGCGCTGCAATCAAGCAAGCCAAGCGGGTAAAACCTCTGTGGTATGGAGGACGATGGCTGAAGTATAAATATGGGGAGGCCTGGCAGATTGATTATATCACACTGCCACAAACCCGCCAAGGCAAACGCCATGTGCTTACAATGGTGGAAGCAACCACCGGATGGCTGGAAACATATCCCGTGCCCCATGCCACCGCCCGGAACACTATCCTGGGCCTTGAAAAACAAGTTTTATGGCGAGATGGCACCCCAGAAAGAATTGAGTCAGACAGCGGGACTCATTTCCGAAACAACCTCATAGACACCTGGGCCAAAGAGCATGGCATTGAGTGGGTGTATCACATCCCCTATCATGCACCAGCCTCTGGGAAAATTGAACGATACAATGGACTGTTAAAGACTACACTGAGAGCAATGGGGGGTGGGACATTCAAACACTGGGATACACATTTAGCAAAAGCCACCTGCTTAGTCAACACTAGGGGATCTGCCAATCGAGCTGGGCCTGCCCAGTCAGAACTCTTACGTACTGTGGAAGGGGATAAAGTCCCTGTAGTGCATGTAAAAAATATGCTGGGGAAAACCGTCTGGGTTATTCCTGTCTCAGGCAAAGGCAAACCCATTCGTGGGATTGCTTTTGCTCGAGGACCTGGGTGCACTTGGTGGGTGATGCGGGAGGATGGAGGAGTTTGATGTGTGCCTCAAGGGGATTTGATTTTGGGCAAAAATAGCCAATGAACTGAATGGTATGCTGTTAATTGCTATATGATATTGTATGTCATCACTCCTATGGTTCCTATATGCCGTATCAATGGTACCATAGTAAGAATTTCCAAAATTAATGAAGAATGAACTTTGATTGAACCAAGCAACGTGTAGTGGTGGTGGAACAAAGGCTGGCTTCAGCATGCAACAATCCAACACCACGCAGACTATCTCTCCAGCCTTGAAAGACTATTACAGTAGATGGAGCCCAAAGTTATGGACTGAATGAACTCAGTGGACATGTGTGGACCCTCTACAGAGGTTCTACAGGGATGGTCCATAGACTACAGGAATGATAAATGATATCTACGTATGTCATCAAAGGATGGGGAGGCGGGTGGTGGTTATTGAGATCATATTGGATAGTATAAGACCTAAGCATGACGTAAATGGTATGGAATAAGGGGTGGATTCTGTCACGGTTTTAGCTGGGAGAGTTGATTTTCTTCACTGTAGCTAGCATAGTGCTGTGTTTTAGACTTGGTATGTAAATAATGTTGATAACACCCTGGTGTTTTAGTTGTTGCTGGGTAATGTTTACACTAGTCAAGGACTTTCTAGCTTCCCATGCTCTGCCAGGTGCACAAGAAGCCGGGAGGGGAGGGGATACAACCAGGAGAGCTGATTCAAATTGGCCAAAGGGTATTCCATATCATGTGACGTCATGCCCAGTATATTAACTGGGGGTAATTGGCCGGGGGAGGCAGCGATCACGGCTTGGGGACCGGCAGCATCGGTCGGCGGGTGGTGAGCGGTTGCAGCACTTGTTGTTTAGTTTTGGGGTTTTTTTCCTCTCTTCTTCCAGTGTTTCATCTCTCGCTCATTATTTTCCTTTTCATTATATTAGTATTATTGCTGTTTTATTCTAATTATTAAACTGTTCTTATATCAACCCACGAGTTTTCTTACTTTGCCCCTTCCGATTCTCTCCCCCATCCCACAAGGGTGGGGGAGTGAGCGAGCGGCTGTGTGGTGCTTAGTTGCTGACCAGGGCTAAACCACAACAATATTTTTAAAACTTTGATAGCTGCTTTATACTTCACAGATTGAAACATTGTCTGAATGATTCCGAGTTCATTTTTGAGAGTGCCAGGTTGCAAGAACTTAGAAATTCTCAACTGTTATCCAGTGTAAAAGGCATTAGCAGCCCACTGAGCAGGGACTGAAATTCTGGACTTAAGCTGTTTCACGAGTTTTTGAATGAAGTGTAATTTTCCTACTGCAAGAAGAAGAACAGGGGCTGGGCCAGTTATGCCATAGAAAGGATATAGTGGAGAGGCAAGGCTCATAGTCTCCTCATCACAGCTGGTGGGGGGAGCAGGAGGTAAAAAAGAGAGAACTGTGACAGCTTTATATAGGAGGGTCTTCTCACTCTCTAACATTAGCTGTTGCCCTAGCTTCTCTTTTTGGATCTGGCAGCAAAGGGAGCCCAGCTTTCCATGGCTCTGGCACAGTGAGGAATGCAACGGTACAATGACTGGTTTTCTGACTCCAGCAAGAAGCTGGCTTGGAAAATGGTACAATCAGAAGTTGCTCTGCCTTCTTTCCAAGTTATCACTCATAACAACTGCACTGCAGCTATGCTTCCCCTTTGTTCTTTTTCCCATGGTGTCATGAATCATATACTTTGATTTGTACAGTGATGCAGCTTTCTTATATAATTAGCCTATAGCGAGTGGTCATACTGAGATATGGATCTGAAACCATTGGACTAAAATGGATATTTTACCTTTATCACCAATTTCTTGCATGATCCATAAAACACTTTATAAAAATTTGGCAGGACTTTCTCTTTTTCTGATTATGCTTTGAAAGAACATAGTGGCCCACGGGCAGTAATAGCTCTAGATGCTTAAATACAGAGAAGTCCAGACTCCTCTTTTTATTTTGATTAAGATATCTACCTGTGGGTAACTCAGAGGCCTAAGCCTGAAAAGCAATGGGATTTCAGGTACCAACTCTGTGGTCCTCCTTATTTCCTAAATCCATGATCAGCACAGGAGTACTTGAAAGTATCTAATTTCTCTGTGTACTGAAAAAACTGAGGACCTAATAAACAATTTCCAAACAAGAGGCAGCCCATTATTAACTGAAGGAAAATTTCCATCTCTAACCCCATTGCAGGATGACAGTGCAAGCTAATGAGAACGTTGTTCCACATTATCTTCTTTCCACCTACAAATTTGCATTTGGATACTGAAACTTTCAATATATTAGGGCTAAAATTTCATCTTGGATTTTGCTTACTGATCTTTCTGTGGTGGATTTCATTCTTTTTCCCTACAGGTTTTCAATGTTGCTATCGTTATTGCTGTGACTGACACTATTTTTTCACTGCTAAAATATAGAAGTAAAACAGGTATTCTCCAAGTCTAAACAAAATAGTCACCAGGGACATCACTATAAGGGACATAACTAGACCCTTGGGAGCACAGCAAAAGAAAATCATTCTCCCAGAAGATACTGCTTCTGAAGCTATAGCTGTGGGGAAAGAAGATAACAACCAATATAACAAACAAGTCCAAGAGTTAGAGAAGAAACGAGAAGGAAATGAGGTAAAGAGACTCAGTAAAGGTATTAATTAATGAGCAAATGAAAGAATATATCAGAGATCAGAGAAGAAAAATAAATTACTCTTCTCTTTCCTCTATCAACACCAGAAGCCTAAATACATTTTCATTCTTGATATTAAGATATTTAGTGTAGATCCTTGGATGAGCAGAGGTGCACAGGGTTACTTCAAGGTTTTCTGTTAAATGAATACTTCTAAAAGGTGGTTTTTTTCCTAATCTTGAGTTTCAGAGAAAAAAGCCTGTAGGAAATACATGTCAGAATCTGTTTCTGACATAATTACCTTGTCATAAAAGATCATTGAAACAGAGAAATGTCAGATACGCATTTATATTTAAAACTGTGTGTTAGTTTAAGCAATTGTATAAGGTGCTCATTTAAGTTTTTCAGCCTTCATCTGTAAATGCATGTAAGGCTTCTACTGCTGTTCAAGCATTCGCACATACAAGAAAGAATGGGTTCATCTGAGAGATTTATCAGAGGAGTTGCTTGAAAACCTTTCTAGAACCTCTTCCTCCTCTGTTTATGATACTCCTCCTCCTACCTCATTAACTGTAGGATGATTACGCTTTATATAAGGTAATACTTATTCAGATTGGTTTCGTAAAGGGTTTCTTATGGCTGAGGAAACAACACTTCAAAATCTACCACTAGGATGTCTAGTCAATCCCATGAATGCCAGGTTCTGACAGATGTTAGTGATTATACAATTTCTGTTTGCAGTGGAAACATACTCCTAGGAAATATTTATTTTAAACTGTTAATTGTTTTAAGCTATAATGGGTCAAGAATGACACCTATGTATTAAACATCTGCAGTGGAAATGTCTATTATTTTAAATTAATTTTCATTTGTGTCTAAAGCAGCTGTTTTGATATCTCATTAGTATTAGGATAATAGGATAATTCAGCTTGGAAGGGATCTCAGAAGATCTGTGGTCCAACTTTCTGGTTAAAATAGGGTTAACAATAAACAATAAAGTAAAACCAGGTCCCTCAGGGATTTACCCAACCTACCTCTGAAAACCTCCAAGGATGGAGTCTGTACAATCTCCCTGAGCAACCTTTTCCCTTATCATAAAAAAGCTTTTCCTTACACCAAATATTTCCTTTCCAGGTATTACTGGAAGGTGGTTAATTTTTGCATCAGAATATAACATTATTTCTGCTTCTTCAAGCAAATGCAACAAAGCACCATAAGAATCACAACTTAGTTTTAAGAGTGAGCTAAGTCTTACTTAGGCATAGATCCAAAACCACCCATAAGGCAACTGAAGATCAACTCTAATGAAATCCAAAGAAGTAAGTTCAAAATTATACTCCACAAAATCTCTGCCTAATAACACAGTCTATATGTTTTTTTAGCTCTGGTCACTAAACTTCCCCAGATAACTACAGAACGTTCTTAGAACTGCTGTCACCTTGGCTGATCAAAGCATCTTGATGCCTACTTCACACCTAAGTCTCACCTGCTTTGGTCTCTGGTATGGCTCTGTGATGAGAACACTACTTTTTGAGGGACACTGTAACTTCAGTTATTGGTTTCATGACTTCCTCCTCACTGGATCTTGTGTTGGTGTAATGGAAAATGCACAGGAATCCCATGGAGCAGGGAGAGGATCCCAACACTCCTTCCTCTCATAGGAATCCCTCACCACTGGGCTGCAAAATCCTACTTTCCTTTTATTGTTCTTTTATTCATCCCGGAAATTTTACAAAGTGTTAGAGTTCAAAGCACTCTCCAGAGAAATGGGACATGAGAGGTTAATCCCAACTGAATCTTGGCTGAAGAGCTCATGAAAGACATTCTACGTTCTAGGCACAAGATTATGGCACAAAATTGAGTGGCATCTCCACCCTGTGTGACAGTTCTATAGTAGAGGCATCTATTTGAACCTTTGCAACAGACTAACCAAAATATCTATATGCTAAAAGAATTTTTCTGGTCTGAAACCAAGTCTTACCTCAATGCCTAGCTCAGTATTTCAGCTTTATACCTAAGCAAAGGAAAGAGATATATTTATGATACATATTTTAGCTATAATACTCTTTCTCTTTAGTGTTTTCTACTGTTGGACTCTCCTCTCATTTGGAACATTGGCTCTTGTGGCTCCCACTTTCCAGCATGTAGTAGAGGTAACACAAGGAATTAATCCAGGTTAGTGACTACCTAACATAAAGCTTTTGTATATCCAAGGTTTTATCTCTCAGTACTGGCTTGTAGGTTCCTTGTAGCTCCTGTAAATATTGATAATGAATTGACTAATGAAAGCAGAGACATGCTCAACAAAATATGTAGACTTTATGAATTGTAGACCTTTAAATATACAGCTAAATTCAACCCTGATTATGTCAGTAGTGTAGATGAGCAATTTGCCTTCATCATAGTGATTCTTCCAGGCAAGGCATGTTCAAAAACAAGCAGAGTTTCTTCTCTAAGACAGAAGCAGCATGTCCACACATCCTAGCTGGTTATACTTTCGTGCTGATAGTAGTCTGTATGCTCAATGGTATGGGAGGCTGGCTACAGCTCAATAGACTGTTCTTCCTTGTTTAGGTGTAATATATGCATTTGTAAATTTGCCTAGCATGACTCTTAAAGCACTCCCCCTTGCTATAGGAAAACTTAATCCTGTTGAATATGTCACAAGAGAAGAGACTTGCATAAGCACAAAAACAGAGAAAAAAATTGTTGTGGTTTAGCCCCGGTCAGCAACTAAGCACCACACATCCGCTCGCTCACTCCCCCCACCCCTGTGGGATGGGGAGACAATCAGAAGGGCCAAAGTAAGAAAACTCATGGGTTGAGATAAGAACAGTTTAATAACTAAAATAGAACAGTAATAATAATAATATTACAATGAAAAGGAAAATAATGAGAGAGGTGAAACCTCAGAAGAAAGAAAAAAACCCAAACAAGTGCTGCAACCGCTCCCCGAGCCGTGGTCGCTGCCTCCCCCGGCCAACTCCCCCCAGTTAATATACTGGGCATGACATCATGTGATATGGAATATCCCTTTGGCCAATTCGGATCAGCTCTCTTGGATGTGCCTCCTCCCTTCCCGGCTTCTTGTGCACCTGGCAGAGCATGGGAAGCTGGAAAAGTCCTTGACTAGTGTAAGCACTACCTAGCAACAATTAAAACATCCATGTGTTATCAACATTATTTTCATACTAATCCAAAACGCAGCACTATACTAGCTACAGTGAAGAAAATTAACTCTATCCCAGCTAAAACCACGACAATAATCTCTAAAAAGCTCCTCACTTTTCAAAGGACTTGTATCCCCTTATAACTTTCTCACTAGTAGCAGGAATTCATATTCACCATTTGCCTCAGGGAAAGAGTCCTTTAACTGTGGTTCATGTTCAAGGAGATATGGTTTCTACTGTACCCTCACATGTAAGTAGATTCAGTCCTTTCAGTCTGATAGCAGAAAGGAAACATATTATGCCTTCCTTTCCATTCCACTTAAACTATAACAAATGGTAACGGTACACTCCTTGTGTTTCATAAGGGGAGATACAGTAGCCCACACATAGCCAGCTACAGCCGTTCTTATGTCCTGTGATATCTGGTACATTAACATGAAGCTGACAGACACAATTCAGGACTTACAGGAGACCAGCAGCCTTTTGAAGCAGCAGCTGGAAGCCAGGAGGGCGACTCTAGGATATACACCTGGCTAACAAACAACAGTGTGGATGGAAGAGAGGACTCTGAACACTTAAAAGGTTATTGCCAGATCTGCAATTCATCTAGCAATATGGACACAGCAACTGATCCTTAGATCCTTTTACAAATTAACTTCCAACAGGAGAGTCAGGTAGCACTCCATGACCTCTGCATCTTCTCCCACCTTTCTATGCACTGTGAGGGAAGACTTGGAGGAAGGATTGAACATGCAGGTCTCCATGCAGCCCATAGCTCTCTTCAGACAGGAGTTTTATGGCTATAACTGCATAAAAAAAGTGAGCTAAAGACTTTAATCACCCTTTTGTCCTGGGGGATGGCACCATATCTGAAGACATAATCTCTTCCTTTCTATTAGAAAAATAGTATGAGCTGAGCAGGGCAGCATACCCAACAAGTGAATGATGCAGTGTCTTTTAGGAAGGATCCAAATCAGTCAGAAGCACAAGGAGCATATGGTTTGGCCTCCCCTATCTTCACCAGTGTTTAATTCACAGCCATCACATAAGCAAAGTGAGAGTCAGATGAATAAGGCTGGAAAGGTGGTTAAACTGCTTGACTTTCTGGCCTCAAATACTTCCTATCACATACATTTTCTTTTATCTTTCAGGATGTCTTTCCTTTTACACTCACTATTTTGGCATTCTGAAGGGCAATGCTCATTTTAAAATATGTATAGACTTCATTTAAAATAAATGAATCTAAAACCCTCTGGGGCAAAACCATGTTTTGTGTATCTCAGCTAACTTCAGTGGAGTTACACCAAGGTTGAATCCAGGCCTATATCCTCTAGTTTGTCATGAGCTCAGAGAAAAACAAAGAGACTCCTTTAAAAATATGGGTTGTTTTACATTCTCTCCCTCATTGTCTGGTTTTGCTTTACAGCCTTAATAAAAACTTATATTAGTGGGATTTCATGCATTTATCTTTATGTTTGATAACATTTCTGAGCACTGTGATAAAATCAATGGAAATTAATGTAATTGTTTCCAGCCAGATTCAATAACCCTAATTACCAGCATTTCTAGTCCAACTGCATAATATGCTTAACTATCCACTGTACTGAAGGAAATGTAACTACCGCTGACTCAGTGTTCTTTTATGTTTGTATAAGGACAACAATCAAAAGAGTAAATAAAGAAAAAAATGAATTTGCAAATTTCTGTTCGCCATAGAATTATCGTTAAGGACACTGCAGAGCTCCATAGAAATCTATGAAAAATCCAATCAGGAATCTTTTGTCATGGTGTATTTACAATTAGAGAAAATTGTATGAACATATTATATGAAGCAATGTGATATCGCAGTAATGCTTTTCTAAATTGAAAAACATCTCTGATACCCTAAAATAACTAGCTCTTTCTGATATGATATATTCATGACTGTCTTTGTACCCTTCTACACCTTTATTTTGATATTCTACTTGACTGAAAATGCCTTCAGTGGCTTCATATGCTGAAAACAACACAAAGGAAAAGACCTAAAGTCCTGATTATTTACCTGGATTTGATCAAGGAAAGCAAAGAGTAACCATAACCTATTTGTATCCAGAAGAATTATAAATACAAATCCATGTAAATCCTTCTGTTGTTAAATTCCAGAATAAAAAATTTGATTGGTATACCACTGAGTTATGGACATTTTGGCTTACGCAGATATTTCTAGACATTTTTGTCTAAGAAATGTGCTATAAAACACAGGCATGAAGTACGGAAGATGCCAGCATTTTTTATATTATCACAGCTGACTCATGTGACTCTAAGCAGAATGTTCTACTATTTTTTAAGTTACAAAGCTATTAATAGGCATGGTATCACTGATACACTGAGAGGACAGACTGAGAAGAAAGACTGAGATCATGTTAAATTGTGTGATCACTAGGAACGGAGGAAGTCACTATTCTAACATATGATAGATAAGCAATATACCTAGCTTCTCCCCACTGAAAATATAATTATATAAGTTCAGAGACAGTCAAGATTTGGAAAATGCTTTTGCATTTTCTATGCAAACATAACTGTTTAAAGCTTGTTGGGGATATGGGATTATAATTAATTCTTCTGAAGGCTGCAAATAAAGTGATTCACTGAGTTTATTACACAGGGTTCAATAAACCATGAGATTTAAATATATATAGATCACATTCTACCTACTATAAAGTAAACATTGTCATTTCGCAGTAAACATGAAGTGCAGAATTTTTTTCTAACATTCTCATTTCCTAGAACAAAAGATATCTTTTTTGTTCAGTATTCAACTTTAGAAAATATTTCCTGTCCACTATCAGAAAGACATACTTGTTTAACTTTCTGCCTATATATTCCAGCAGTAAATTTCAATGTGCATCTATGTGGTGTTCCCTTTTACCTGTCCACAAACCCAGCTGAGACATATCAAGGACATAGAAATCTACATATCTTGTGTAACATGCATGTCCAGAAGCTCAAGTATCCCTTGCTATTTAATCTGAAGTGAATATAAAGAGGAAATTCACTGTTAGTCTGACGTGCTCATCACATCCCTTTTTTTCCTGAATAGAAAATATTCATTTCTCTGCAGAACAGTGGCATAGCATCACTACACTGCTCACACTGCTCTAAATTCCTGAGCTTTGTACCATTCCTTTTCAAAGAGATATATATCAAATTTAATATTACAGGATTGGTAAACAGTTAACAGTCCTGAGCGTCTGTCATTTCTAGAATGAGATACTAGGTCCTGTTTATGTTCTCAGCTTACTTTGTCTATTTTAATTCTTCTCCTACTCTGGCCTGCTGCTATATTTTGTTGACTGGTGCCTGTGCCAAGCATATTTTTTTTTCTGTTCATGTGGAGACCCCGACCTTTATGGTGACTGTGACAATCCCAGTAAAATCCAACACCTCAGGGAATCATAATGCTTATTCTTGCTGAGAAATACAGTAACCACTAACATTTAGGGATGTGACCAATACTTTTAAGATAATTGATTTAAAGAATGGTGACCAGATTCACTCAGGGGGATGCAGGGAGCCTCAGTAACTCTGAATATTCAAGCTTAAGTAAGTCCTCAGGCTGCACAGTGATAAGAGTGCCTGACGGGAACCCAAAGCACCTGGGAAAACAGACTGTCTTCAGGAGAACCAAACTGTAGATGTTTATTTTTAGATGCCCAGCACTCTAAGGCTTCCTTTAGTGATAATATAAATATTCCCCATACATATTGCCATGAAAATGACATTGTTTACTTCAGCAGAATTTTTTCCAAAATAAATACTTCAGAAAGTGTTTTAATATCATTTCATGGCTTGTTTTTTTTTTTATTTTTTATCTTTGTAGATATCCCATTTAGTACCAGCTTTTTGTGAACTATGTTTGACCCTGGCCTTGATTTTTTTATTCCTTATTAGAGTTTCACAGCCTCATCTGAACTGTGTCAGACAGAAAGATGAATTGTAGGTACCACACAAAATGGGCAAAATCTCAGCTGCTGCACTGCAAAGTAGCTAACACACTTCAGATTGCTGAATATATAGAGTAATGATCACTAATAATAATGCACAATAATGATCCAAATACACAATATATATAGATCCACCCACATGTTATAGAACTGAAGAAAATAACATTGTTTCATTTACCTTTTGGACACTGACCTTTCTTTGCAACCAAGAGAAAAGATGAGAAGAGGAAAATAAGGTAGCAAAATTGCTTCATGAGGAAATGTATAAGTTACCAATGGTCCTACTGAATACAAATTCACTACCAGATCTAGAAGCTAGTACAACCAGGAGGTTTGGAGGAATCTTTTTTTCTTTCAAGCAAAGTAATTATTAACAGTTTGTTCATAGATTACATTCTCAGAGGCTTTACATATTTATTAAAAGAGCTGAACTTTTTCACTCAGGTGTAGAATACAAGAGCTTTAAAGAAATACAAGTACTTTCTTTTTTCATTATTTTTCCTCATTGAATTGGGGGGGTTGGGGGGGGACGGTATTCAAACAGTCTCATTATTATTTTCCCTCCTTCAAGGAAAAAGCTCCAAAGTACTGCAGAACCAGTAGAGTTTTTTCTGCATCCACCTTGGCATACTCCCCTGTGCTCTTCTAGCCTCAACCCTGAAGGCAGCCAAAGACAAAAGTATTTTCAGCAGACTAAGAAACACTGTAAGCTTCAGGGATTTCTGGATGACAGTTTTTAAACTGTAACCAAAGTAGAAGTCTGATTAAAAATAACAAGAACTAAAACCTCTCTGAATTGTAAAGGAAAATGTGCAAATTTAGCTTTCCTCAACTTCGTAACTGATGACTGAATCATTTCTAAGTTATTCACAAAAGTTAAAAGCAGGAGCAACTTATTATGTCATTTGTTCCATGTCCCTAACAATACAGTAAAACTCTCTGCAGTACATTTTGATGTAATTTTTTGCAGTCAGGATTCAGATGTTTTGAAATTACCTTTGCTGTGTATAAGGTGCTGATGTCAAATGACTGTGCACCTCTTGGCTGTTAATGATTTTCATTTCTTAAATTCTGAAGAAAGTTTGATCATTTTATCATTTCTAAATAAGAGTGTATAATCACAACAATAAAAATAACAACTGCTTCTATAGCTAGCTCAGTCTAATTAGCAAAGCTCCTTTTAGACAGATTATGGCTTTAAAGTCATGTAAGGTAGTGAATAGTCTCAGCTGAAATTTATGGAAACATTTGTGGAATTACAAATTAATTCAGTGTAAAGGAATATTTATAGTTACAAAATTGGAATCTGTTCTGCACAAAGACCTAAGTCCATCTGAGTAATGGTATATAAGTTGGCAATTCTGCCACACATCTTGAGAGTAAGTGTGGTAACTGATCAAGGTAAGTGCAAATTTATAATAAATTTGCTTATTCCAGGCAAAATCACCAAGATATATTAAAAAATTAGGAACCTTATTGTGAATAAAAAACAAAACCGGTTTGCTTTTTATTCAGAGGTCTCTATTTCCTTTCTCTGCGCATGAGAACCTTAACCTTCTTCAGCAAGTCTTCCAGCCAGGATTAGACCTGGAGAGTCCTTGCTTTTCTTGGGTCAAAAGACTTTGCCACACCAAGTCACAAAATGGTTTCATATCTCACTCCACCTCCAAAATCACCTGATTATTTAAGATTAAGATGTTCTTCCAAACACTTACTTCTCATTCAAACCAAAATGGCTATTTTTATTTTTTTTTTAATTTTTTTTTTTTTTTTTTTTTTACTTGGAGTGTATAATAGCTTCCCATTATCGATTTCTTGCATCCAAGTTGCACAGAGTAGGTTGCTTGAATTCCCACCAGTCTTGTCCATTCAAAAACATGTTATAGATAAAAGAAACACACTGGAAATTCAAAATCAAGAATATATCGTTAGTGTAATTAAAGACTGAACAGACTAAGCACAGAACTATGGCTACTCTGGTTACAATGATACTAACAATTATAGTTCAAATTATAAACAATTATAGTTCAAATTATATGCAGTTAAAATAATAGGTACACAAACTACCTTTCTCTGGTGTAGTGCTCATCTGTTCACTGCCCCTCTGAGTCCTAAGAACTTCAACTTGGGTGCGGAAGTTGGGGGTTTGCAGGGGGAATCCTCAGTCTGTTGAGACTATGGTGCTGATCTTGATGGTTTCCTTCTCTTCCCTCTAGGACTTGCTTGAGAACATTTTTACGTTTGCTGATACATTTTACACCTTGCTTATTCTTCATTGGTCTGCAAGGTTACACAGACCTGAATTTGTTATCTGCGGTGTGTTTCACATATGTTGGATACTTGGTCCTTGTTCTGTTACTCTCTAAATTTTCTTTTACTCATCTCTCATCATGGCATTCCTATGATAAGTGGTTGGTCACTGATAAGTTGTTTATAGTCCTGGGGCCTCCCATATCATCCTGTGCCTATATTTTCAAGGTATTTAAACACGGGTATCATGTCACCAGGTAATCTCACCTGGTCTCCAGCAGCCACGGCAGAAGGGTACACACTCATTTACAATTTGTGTCATATCTGCAGAGTTGGAGTGTCTAAAACGGAAATGCAGGTTTAAGTTTAGGTAACTGAATCTCTTCTGAAGTTTCTACAATTTTTGTGAAAATCTGTAGCTGAATCAAACTGAAAAGAAAAATACAGTAACTTCCCAACTGACAAAAAGCTATAGGATGGACTCAGCACTTATCTGTCCAGTTTGGCCTGTTTGTCACAGTCTGGTCAGTCACCACACATGTGGGTCAGAGTCAGCTATAAGAGATGTTGGCTTTTACTCAGCTGTTAATATTAGGTCACAGAAAGGAGATGAAGATACAGCAGAGGAGTTCAGGAAGCTGAGAAGGAAGGGCAGAGCAGGTAAGTGGAGAGGAAGTAAAAGTATCACAGGGAGAAGAGCTTGGGACTGTAGGGAGGTACTGCAGGAAATGCCTTATGGATGCTGAAGTAGAATGATACAGACATGTGCAACAAAAAGTTATAAGAAACCAGGCTTCATTAGTTCTGCTACTAATTAAACATTTGTCATCATTTATTTTAAGATGACGCTGTGGGAGGATTTATTTTTTCTGTCTTCTGCTTCTGGAATTCCTGGTTACTCCTAAAGTGATTTAGGTAACAATGTAATTTGCCTTGCACATGTCAAAAAGATTACTTTGGTCCCTGTCTTATCCCCCTGACAGCCTTGAAGGATGTTTTGTTCCTACATCTATCTACGCCGATACTCTGGAATTAGACCTGTTCCTCCAAATCAGTCCTGTCCCCTCAGACTATCATTCCTTTTCCTTTCATCAGTTAAGCTGTCCAGTTATCACATTTTCCCAGCTTTACTACCTACTTCACAGATTCTACTTTCATATATAGGTCCTACATCAATCACTTTTACATCAGCTGGATAGTGACAGATTCACTTCTGTTCCCTACCAAGTTTTCTATCTTATCTCCTACAATCAGGGGCAGAAGGAGTGATCGTTTACAGCAGGACTTTCATCTCTAATCTAGGAGTGAAGGAGGAGGAAGCAATTTCAAAGCCTTTTGATCACATTTTCCTCTTCCTGTGGAAGAGTTGCAAAGATGGAGAAGGAACAAACAGAAGAAGGTGATATCCCTGCAATAAAAGGATGAAAAAAGAATCTGCCCTGATAATCTTGTTCTTTCTGTATCTCCTTTCCCATCTGATTTAGGAAACAAAAAAGTTCCTTTTCTATACCACCCAAGGAGACAGGCCTGTGGAGAAAGTCTTTTACTCTGTAAGAAAACTTACTGGACTAGAGGAACTTCCTATGTCACTGAAAAACTCTTTTCAGTCCCTGACAAAATCTTATTATTAAAATTTTTATACTGTTAATTGGAAGCATTGACATGATTAGGCATATATTATATTATAAGTAGATTTCTTACACATTTCATTTTATACCCTAGGCAACAATAACTTTTAGATTCAGCTGTTCTTGTTATGATTACTCTAAGCCTCCAATCTCAACCAGATAATCTTGAAACATACCATGTTACCTTTCAAGACACAAAGGACTTTCTGACATACAAATAACAGCAGCAGTTGTAATTCACACATTTTGGCTTTGGGTTTTGTTTCTGCTTTTTTGAGCAGGTCTCTGGACATATCTATTTCAAAGTAATATTAATTTATATGCTAAGTTTGTGAGTATTGCAGCTAAATATATTTGTCTATAGGTTAAGATTTGTATCAGTTAGGGAATTAGAAATTGTGATAGGGGTGATGTTAAGAAGACCAAAAACGCACGTCCATGGAGCTGATGCTGTATTGTTAGCAACAATGGCTACCGTCCTTGGTTGTGCTTAGTCCCTGAAGCCAAGGTGAGCAGGCTTCAAAGCTCTTTGACAAAGAAGTCAGGACTAAGAAGTGGAATTGTCATCTTTATCCATCTTCCTCACTTATGCCAGATGCATTTACACTACTCAACCCTCCACCCCAAAGGGGGTTCTTATTTGCTCCTGATGCTGCCTATGCTTTATATGTTTTTTCCAGTCACCCTTGTGGATTTGGCAAGAAGTCCTGCCTATTTGCAGTCCTTTGTGCTTACCTTATTCTTTGTTCTCTAACTTGAAAGACCCATGATTTGGGTGCCTCCTAGGAGCAACCACACAAATCTTTGTCCCTTAGGTTGTCACATTACACAAAAATTTGTGCAAAATGTCTATACATTTTATTTGGCCATTACTGTATTACAAAGTAATTATACACTATTGTTGGTCACATTATTGTAGTATACTTATAATTGGGTTTGAGGCAGAATAATATTAATTATATCCTGATCAATGCACTTTTATCCTATTGGTGTCACATGTGTCTGCTTCAGCTATATGAGTATAACTGTCATTACAGTAATTTTGTTTGGTAGTCATAGTTATCAACTTTGAGACCTATGAATTTTCTGGAATATAAGTTTTTTATATGACACCTTGGCCGAGTGAAAGAAGAAAAAAATTATAAAACAACTTTATAAAACTGCAGTGCAAAAACCAGAGCAAGTATAAGTACAAATGTTGGAAAAGAGAAGGAAAGGAAAATAACAAGCAATTGAATTCTGAGCAAATTTGGGAGAGGAAAACTATGCAATTTAAGTAAAGGGAAATAAAGAAATAATAACAAAGGAAGTACCTACTATACATCTGCCAGAGATAACGAATGTCAGGGATTGTGCAACTTTTGAGCAATTCCATCCCTGGAAGCCTGTTCTGACTTACCAAAAACAGATTCATTTGAAAACCAAGGCCTTTTTATTTTTTTGTAATATTCAACCATCTTCCATTTAATACATATTAGAATTTATCTGAATCTTCTTATGTATGGAATTTGTTCATTCTTACATGTTAATGTATCAAAATGATATAACTGAAGATCTGTGGTCAGCACAAACTGGCAGCCAAGTTGCCACATCAGTCTACAGTAGAGTACAATGGAAATTCTCATCCCCTATGGGAGCTCCTGTGCACTGCATTGCACTTCACGCACCATGGCTGGGCTTCATCTTGTCTAGTAGACGATATCTACAATGTATACTTCTGTGACTGAGCTAATTGTCTTAGGATTTGTTTAGTCTCTACTCTTTGTTCACAGAGGAAGAGATGCTTTTAGGGTGTCATTCAGCTGGTCAGATGAGGCATACCCATGATGTGCCATTTTCTTTCTACTGGCTATGAAGGAAACTAGGGGTAACTAGCTCAGATATCTGTATTTAGCAGGACAACCGACCTGATGCCTAATTCAGGAAAAGAGCAGAAAGTTCCCCAACTGAAAGCATGTGTCCTGGTTTCAGCTAGGGTAGAGTTAATTTTCTTCCTGGTAGCTGGTACAGTGCTGTGTTTTGAATTTAGTATGAGAATAATGTTGATAGCACACTGATGTTTTAGTTGTTCCTAAGTAGTGCTTACATTAGTCAAGGACTTTTTCAGCTTCCCATGCTCTGCCAGATGCACGAGAAGCTGGGAGGGGGCACTACCAGGACAGCTGACCCCAACTGATCAAAGCTATATTCCACACCATATGCACTATAGGACGTCATGCTCAGCATATAAAGCTAGGGGAAGAAGCCCTGCTTTCTGGAGATGGCTGAGCACCTGCCTGCCATTGGGAAGTAGTGAAAGAAAACCCTCTTTTGCTTTGCTTGCATGCGTGGCTTTTGCTTTACCTATTAAACTGTCTTTATCTCAACCCACGAGTTTTCTTACTTTTACTCTACCAATTCTCTCCCCCATCCTGCAGGGGGGAAATGAGCAAGTGGCTGTGTGGAGCTTAGTTGCTAGCTGGAGTTATACCACAACAGGATGTAGTCTGCATCTTTATGCATTTGTCTGTGTAGCTGAGTAATAAGATTCTAACTTCTCCATGTTTAACTTGCAAAATATAACAATATAGCACGTAGTAAATGGTTGAAAATCCAGACCCATTAAAATCGGTAAGACATTTGGCATGGCACCAATTCTGGCCCTGCATTCCTTTTCTTCAGAACCAGAAAAATAGGTAGATATGTTTCTTTCCTGGGGAAGTAACTGTAACTGCAGTGGAGTTAGTTGACTCTTTTCTGCCTTTCTGATTAAGTCGAAGCCAGATGTAGACTTGCCTTCCTTCTTTCAGATCAGCTTAGTAAGCTACATTTGCTTACATTACTTAGCTTGTCATTTAGAAACAGGTGTAACTAAAATAGCATCAGTCTATAATTTATGTCTATTTTAAAGTTTAACCTCTATCCTAAATTTATCTCATATTTGATCTTTCCTATGAAAATGTATCAGAGTTTAATAGCATGGGAGTATATTTCTTTTAAAATGCTGCCTTTGCATTTTTCCTAAATGCACTTGGAAAGACTCCCATTAATTTCAGAAGATTTGGTTTAGGTCCTTTGTTAAGGAAAAACATTCTATTTTAAGAATTCTATGTTGCCAGTTACAATATTTCCATATAGAAAGTAATTTTCAATTTATTTTTTAACTCAGCATTTCACATGAAGATACTAAAAACATAACAAATACACAGAGATTTATACAAATTGGAAATCCTTTTTAAGTCAATATGCCAAGAATAAGTAATAGGAGATGGTTATATAAATTACATCAATATGAAAGTTGATGTGATTTAAAGTAAGAAGTAAAAATAGATGTCTGAGAAAAGCCTGACTGAAAAGTTGATGTAAAACTGATGTGATTTAAGCCCAGAAATTGAAGCAGACAGGGAAAAATAAAGCAATTCAAAAAACTGATGCAGTTCTAAGTGAACAATGGAAATGGTGAGCTCAGATAAGATCGATGTAAAACTTGAAGATATTTAAAATGTGAAGCAGAGAGGTAGAATAGATGCAACTGAAAAACCTATGTGATTTAAAGAAAAGACTGGAAGCAAGGACCTGGAGTAGAATTAACAAAAATACTGATATAGTTCGAAGAGAGAAATAGAAATAGACAGCTGAATTATGACTGATAAATTTCAAGAAGGAAGACACAGTATTAGAACACTTGTTATGTCCTTGTCAATGTCCAGGATAAATCCTGCATTAAACCCATGCCAACTCTCAAATCTAGATGCCAAATATTTTATAAGAATTTTCTTGGATTTCATTATCTTTTGGATGGAATTCTTTTTTGGACCTGAAGTTTTCTGTGGAGACTTATATGTTCATGCCTTATGCTTCTGCAGTTTCAAAACCTAAGATTTTGACCTGAGCATCTGTCCCTTTTTGTGACTTAACCATGGCTTTCATACCTACCTTCTGGTCCATGCTTACCTGCGTTTCTCAGCATTCAAAGATTTTAGAATATTATGAGACATTGCAGAAACATGCTGGTTTCATTTTTTGCACTCAGGGGTTTTCACAGTCCTTGAGTGATATCTTCTGGTGTTTCGAGAGCAAGGATATGAATCATGAGTGAATACAGCCTTGGCACTAACACTTACAGCTCCATGGTTCTGGACAAGACACTTCATGTTTCTTCATCAATTCCTCATTTTATAAAACTATGATATAAACACTTCTCTGTCTGTGGGCTGTTTCAGTGAATAATTGAATTTGTGGGTGTTCAGACCATTATTTGTGATATTTTTTTGGTACAGAAAAACTCAAGAATGATGCTGATGCTGTGGGGAGAGTGTAAACTCAGGGACTGAACAAGGAGGATCTGGGAGTGATTACACTGGGTCTGGGCAATAAGTAATTTTAAGTATAAGGTATGACTCCCATTATTGGATCAAACCCTAAAATACCTTAGCAAGGACAATGACAGTCATGTGATTTAAACTTGAAGTAAACATATTATTGTTAGAAGTGCATGTATTGACATTCTATTTGGTCTGCAGTAACATTAGAATTTTTGGACCGAAATATTGGTCTATAGCTATACCATAAAAATATTGCATATATCATATATATGACATGATATGATATACTGCATATATCAGCTGATGAAGACGTTAATCTCTGCAATTTTGTGCTCCATCTGAGTTTTAGTGTTCTGTGGAGCTGCCAATAAACGTCTGACTTCGGAGAAATTTGAGATTTTGTCTGCTTTACTACTGAATAAAAACATGACTCTGTTCTGGATATGGTTTTAACTCATAAATAAGATGTATCATCATTAAAAGAATATAAATAAGTAAAGGGTACCACAGCAGTAAGTGTGGAACAAGTACTCACACAAGGCACATTATTAACTCAATTCATTTTTCTTTGCTGTACAATCAGGTGGATATATAGTGAATCTCCTACTTAGGCTGTCCCATTCCCAGTTGCACTTCACAGCAGAAGTTCCTATAGTTTTCCATGGTGAATGAAGCTGTGAAGGAAATCAGGAGGGCGGTAACACTGAAAAAGATTATTCAGTCATTCCAGATATTTAACTGAAAAGCCTTGGGATAAAGTTTCATAATTCATTTTCCTTAGCCACGAAGCTGGTTTAAGTTTAGGGAAAAAAAAAGGAAAAAAATATTTTCTACTTATCCATTTATTTGTTCTGTCCTATGAAACAGATTATGAAAACAAAGCTGTTGAGGAATTTAGATGAATTCTATAAATCAGTGTTGTCAAATGAGTAGTTTACTAATGTAGCTGACGGTCCAAGTGATAACTTCTTATAAATTCAAACTTCTAACTCTTCTCATGCAAACATTGCTGTCTGCCCTTAAGTGTGTGGATTATCCCATTAACTTAGTGGGACTGCAGCCATGTTTTAAATTCAGGAATATATAGAACTGTTTGCTGCAACGGGCCAAATAAGTAGAGAGTACACTGAAGCTGAAAGTAATAAACCAGTAGTATATCACATTTGTATCTGCCAGTGGGAAGTGTCTCTGTGAATATAGATATGTTACTCCTAAATCAAAATTTAAATTCTATTCATCCTTGGTCCATTTTAGGTGCTGCTTTGAAGATGTTGAAGTAGTAAAATGATGATTAGCCTTTGATATTAATCCATGCATAAGTAAAGATTCATGACTAGGGCAGGGGAGAAAAGATTTAATTAACATCCAATCTGCTTACTTGCAGATATATTTTTGTTGCTAGTACTTTTTGATGGCACTCTGCCTTTCACTTGGTTCTACTTAAAAATCCAGATATTCAAGACAAACCAGTTATAAAGGTAGGCCTTACTTCTGAGCCCTACTCTTTGAGATCAGTTAAACTGGTCAATACCTATGCATATATATATGTGTGTGTGTGTGTATGTGTAAAAACATTATTCATCTCTTTGACAGAGAGTGGATTACCCAGCCACTGACTTATATTGCTGTTTCCAGATAGATCAAGTAAAGAAATTTGAATTTAATGTACATGAGACTTCATTTCTCTATTTTCTTCAAGGTAGATAGGCACTGGATTGAAACTCAAAAGACCTGCATCGTAATCCCAGCTGTACTACTATGCTGCTCTACTGCCCCTCCAAAGTCACTAAAATACGCTAAAACTTTAGAGGAAAACAGGACAAGTATATAAGCCTTCTCTGAGAACATGGGTTCCTATCTGCCTTCATGATTCATTAAGGGGAATGAGTGGATGGTGTGTCCTCTTGATTCTTCTCTTTGTCAGCATTGTTTTTCACTTTCACAGAAAAGACTGGAGATTAGACACTGCAGATTTAAGTAGTACACAGAGATCTAAACAGATTCACTACTAGCAAAAGCAATACTGATGACTACTGTATTAGTACATTAGTGGCCATGTTATTCATACTCTGGATCTCTCTGGTCCCATAAGGCTCTTCTTGCCTTTGGGATGCCAGGGTAAAGTCAACAAGGTAGTGAGGGATCTTGCAGCACAGGTTCCAGTTGCTCTTTTTGATCTTGGATTGCTGGAACTCTTCTTATTACTGTTGTAAACCCCACCAAAAAAAAAGAAAGGGGGAAAAAAACCCAAACCCACTAAACCTTCTGGAGTCGATAGAGTAAATCTTCTATATATCAGAGATGAAAGAATATTTTTTCCTGAGATCAGCACCATCCACTCATGGCATACTCCAAGGGGAAGTTAGTATCATCAAATAGCTTTCAGGTATCACATAAAGCCTTAAAAATAGCTAAAGGTCCTTCAAAAGCCCACTGAGCTCAAGGCAAATGTTGCCTTTGCCTGTGCTGGAAAGGGGTAAAAATTAAATGGCAGGGAAGTGACATGACAGAGGACTATAAAGACAAATTCAGGATAAAACCAAATGAAAGGAAAGCGAAAGCAGATAATTAAATTAATAAGGAGAATAGCTCAATGAACAAGAAGATAATGAAAGGAATGAGAACTGAAGTATGTGAGACACATAACCAATAGAAGGTACAACACAAAAATTAGCTAGAAGCAGTAAAGGAAAATTACCTTTTAAACAAAAATTTGAAAAGTGCAACAAATGTAGAAGGATGAAGGATATAATTGACTAAATGCTGCTTAAAAATCTTCTGTGTCTTCATTACTATTCCTGTTTTTTCCCCCTCATTTTTCTGTTTCTTTCACCAATCTGGTGCTTAAGTTTTTCCTGCAGTGATGAGGAGTCAATGCCTAAGTTTGTCTTAAAAGAATAATTTACTGTTTGTTTCAAAGGCAAGTCAAAGCTCTCTATGCCTATTTGTTATCTGTTACAACTTACAGCTAGCAAAATTCACAGATATCAAATTTGTTATTAAAATGGCCACAGTTCCCTCTTGATTTTGCCATCAGAAACAAGAACACAGCCTTTAAACACATTTGCTCTAAAAATAAAGCAATTCATTACTCACTGCCTACCAGTCAGGGACTGCAGTCACATGGCACACATAGCTGTTAGAGAAGAAAACACACTATCAGAGAGGCGTCTTCTATCACACTATTGGAGAAAGTCTTCTGAATAAGTCAGTTGAAAGATGTAGGAAAGGAGCCCCAGCAGTGATCTGTACTGAGAGGTAGGCAAGTAAGAGAGGAGATAATGTCACTGACTAGACACTATTATAAAATAGAATACCTTTCCCTAGTGTGTATTCATTTGCACTTTCAGAGGAAACACAAATGCTTTTGAGATTAAAAAACGTGGCATTTATTATCATATTTACTTTGACTAACACAGTGCCTTTGAGTTCCACTCATGGCCAAGGACCTCACTGTGATAAATACATTAGATGGATAACAACGTTCAATGCTTCTCTATGGGTGTTTTGTATTGCTGGTAAATCTAAGTAATAACTAAATAAAGAAATCCAGATAGCTGACCTTCGGCAAATGACACTCTCCTTATGTTTTAGTGGCACATCTGCAAAGCATGGATAATAATACCCTTTTTCATCAACTTTATGTAATTTGTAAGTACTTAGTAACACACCTTCTCTCACTATCTAATACACTGATAGCCTACTCTTGGTCAGAGTTTGAAGATGCTTTCATAATACAAATAAAAATGATGGTTCTCTGTTCTTTTTTTTTTTTTTTTTTTTTGCCAAAAGCTGAAAAAAACTTACGAGATTCTGTAGAGATCAGGTAAAGTAAATGTACCTCCTTCATATATTGTGCAGTATCTGTATCTCAGGGCATGCTATATCAGCTACAAGGACACACAAGTCTTGTTCAGACAACCAAACTTTCATTGATTTCAGAGAGATTTAAGCACCTCACCAACTTGCAGGGTGCTTACTATATAACAGGTCCTTTGACCCACAGTATCTACTTCTAGATGGTATGAGAGCTTGCTAGAGGCCCAATATGCTATAATAATAATGAAAATTTGAGGGCAAATTTATTACTCCCAAACTTTATCTTGTAACTTCATGAGAAAAGAATAGTTAATGAGCATAAGCCCTCCCCAAAAGCTGTCTTTAAAAATAACCTTACCATTTTTATAACAAGTCTATGAAAACACTTGAATTTGCTTTTAAATTAATTTTCCTGTACTGAATGTTCACTGATACTGGAAGTTATCACTTAAAAAAGAAACTTCACTCAGCAAGACAGAATAGCACTTTATACAGAAAAAATACTGAGAATTAGAGACTCAGCTCCTGGACTTAAAGAGCTTCTCCGCTGAAACCGTTGGAACTATATTGATTTGCACTTACAAAAGAACCTTTCAACCTCCCTACCCCTACAGCTTTAGGCTTTGCCACTCTCAGAACCCTAAACATAATCATAAAAGTGGGCTGATCCTGAGCTCACAGTTGCCATCACTTATCCAGAGGAGATAGCTGTGAGGGGAGGAATCTTGGTTCAGCCCTGCTGGTATTTTTGGCATGCCTTTTTCAGCCCCACTGCCCTTTGCAGTGGGGCTGAAAGGTTCTTTAATTAGTCCCAAAAAGCTGTAGGCTTTTTGATTTTTCGTTATTCTTCATAACAGACTATGTTGTTTCAACGTAAGCAAGTGATGTCCCTGCAAGATGCACAGTCCTTGGACAAAAGTCAAATGGAAGCAGAGATTCAAACATATATTTTCTGATCTATGACAAAAGTTTCCAGGAAACAAACAAGAGATTGTTTAATTCAAGGTATGACTCATCTTTAAGCTGGATTGCTTGGGTATTTTCTTCTTTTTTCCCAGAAGTTTGTCTCATTCTCTGTGCACTGCACCCTTGTATCTGGATACTTGTATCCATCACCTTTCTTAGAAGTAAAAAATAATTGACTTCTAAAACATAAATATAAAGAAAACTTTACGAATCAGTTTGAATTTGGTGAACAATTTTCAAATCCAAATTACTTACTTTGACTGGACATTATAACTTACCAACTACTGATGGACTGATAGCGTATGATTAGTTAAGGCAGTAACCAGAAGTCTGAGGCCACATTTTTAAGAGTACAATTACATCATGTAGCCCTGAAGAGATAGATCCTAAGTCGGTTTAAATTATGGTATCTTGCTTCTCTGACTTTTAGATAAGAACTTATATTTTCCAGAGTTTGAATGCTAAGATACAGACAGGTTGCACACTTAATGATATTCAGCTGGCCTTTCACCAATGTCTTACCAGAGATATTTATTATGTTATAAAACACCTTTTTATTTTATTCACCCCTTCTTGGTGAATAGCTTATTTCCTTATTGTGAAAGATTGGTTAATAATACATCTACAGCATTATGCTATTATGCATCTGTCTGTCTGTCTTGATTTAGAAGCAAGAGGGTGACCTCCCAATATAGCTAATTTAATCTGCAAAAATAACCTTGCAAATTGACTTGCCAGAAACTAATATTAGATGAAATCTTTGTTCTATTGAACCTGACTGTCATTAGTGATTCCCCATGAAAGGCTTAATCTACAATAGTAAAAAATCTCTACTAATGTTGTCAGGTTTCATAAAATATCTATTTTATTAAAAAATTAGTGATGTTGATTCTGGTGGATTTGCAATATTTGGGTAGGAAGCCTGGATCTGATTCAAATTCAGATCACCTTTTTTATTAAAGTTTGGTAAAGTTGAAAAACTGCTGCAATAGCTACTATGGGTATAAGTCAAAAGTACACAGTTTTAAGAAAATGTTAATTCTTCTAGGAATGTGAAACACTTTGTTTCCTATGAAAAGCAAGAGTTAGATCATTGGAACCTTTTTCAGCAGTCACCATTAATGTGACCACAATATTTGTTTTACCTAAATAACTACTAATTATTTTATATGCCCTATATCACCATATAGCAAAGGCCAATCTTTACAGCAAAACAAATATGTGATGATAATACACACTGTAGGTAGTTCTGAGAATTTCAATATTAAAACAATGAATCAATTTGAAATAGATTTAAGAGCCAAATATATTTAACTTGGCTAAATACTCAATCAAAGACACAGCAGCAATACTGAAAATTTGAAAATTCTTTGTGCATATCTGGAACAATCTCTAAAATCATACAAAGATAACTGAGGACAAGTAGGAAGAAGATTCTGTAATGCCTAAGCTCCACAGTGTTTGAAGTGGTATCCCACCAGAAAGAGGGAAATGCTAACACGTGATAATTTAAAATCAAAATGCATAGATCAAAGTTCTAGAGAAAAATCAAGCTTTGGCTGAGTGCAAAATAGATAGGATTAGCTACTTTCTACTCAGACTTCTCTATGATTCTTTTTACTTACAGATAATCCTATGAATTGCATGAGGACAAAGAAGAGGTTTGAACAATTCAAATATAATAAAGTCTATTACACTAGTGAACAGACCATTCTTTGAACTAACCAGTGAACGTAAGTCACAATGTGTATGTTCAATGAATATGCACATGTTTTTCACTAGGTCAAGACTAGAGCTGAAAGACAGGTTTAGAAAACAAGCAAAGTCTCTTTGAACACCACTTCACAAATTTGTGAACATGAATTCAGCTTAAAGAACAAAACTAGAGGTTAGAACACTTCCTTCTAATTGTCCATTATAAGGTGCTATTAAATACTGAACCCCTTCATCTGAGGCCACAGGAGGATACATATATTTGTGTGTGTGTGTGTGTGTGTATATATGTCTTTCCAGAATTTACCTGGTTTACATTGTGAACCTATTCATGTAATGCACAGCTCTTGCTCGAATATTATTTTCGAATACTATATTTTTGAACGTTGTTATTGGACTTTGGACTGTCACATTAAGATACACATATACATGAAGAATACAAAGGTTTATATTTATCTGAGTTATAAGTGTGTGTGTATATTGTGTACCATGTCTGCGTTTGTAATGTCAATATATAATTATACAGAAATATGCAATACACAAAATACATGTAGTTGGCTACCTGTGCAAATAGCTGTGTAAGTACCAACTAATTGCATAGATGTATTTATTCATATCTGTGTACAAAATACAACCAGGTACTGCCTATGACATAGCTACTCAGAATTACAATAACATTTTTAACATTTAAATCCTTAAGACCTATTCAGAAAAGCCTGATTTTTAACATTGTGCTTATAACAATGGATCAGATCATGATATCATTTATTTTTTTAAATCAAGTAAGTGATTTCAAAGGTGATGCCTATTTTTAAATTAACTGTCAGCATGGTGTAGAATAAAGGAACTATTTTAATAGAGAAGAGGGCATGGGAGCAGGTTTCTGATGCAGTATTTATAATACATAGAATGTGAATTGCACATAGACAGCAATTCCAAATCGGCAATAATAATTACTCATTTAAATTGCACTGTTTGTTTTGTATCACATTAAATAAATAAATATGTTAATGAGCTAAATAACTTGTGTCCATATAAAAAAAGGTCGACTGTCACAGTGTATACTAGCACTTTCCATTGTTTCTTGTATGCTTGGCTTGAGTTTGGGTTTTAGTAATGTAAAACAGCAGGGCAATATTTGATCAGCCTTTAGAAAACTCATGTTTTCCTCGTCTAAAAAGGCACCGTAGGAACATCAAACTTCCTCTTGACAGTACCTTTTCACAAAGTAGTAGAATCAAAGGAAAGCAATTTGCATCCTTACAGCATGTCTGTCTGCATCAGGACAGCCAATACATTTCTCAGGTATTATGACAATTTCTACCCTACCGTTTAAAATTAGTGGTTAAGAGAAAAAGCTTTCTCAGGGAATTATGTGAGTCTGAGTACGAAATGAACTACAAAAGGATACTGGGACCCCATCATTTTGCTATTGCTGCTTGTATGGTCACTCATTCCAACAGGCTTTGTTCCTCTAGCAGGCTGCAGCTAGATCATCGGGAAAAAGTCACCCATCTGCTGTGTTTCAGCTACTGCACTCTGAGTCACCCAAACCCTCCAGAAAGTGGAGGTGAGAGGGAAGTTGTTCATGTATGCAGAATGACAGGGTAGGGCAAGCAGACAAAAAGACAGTAGTGATAGAACCTGAGGCACCCAGAGAAAGATGGAGCTTTCTGACATGAACCAGAGGGCAGGCTCAGCAGTCAGGGGTTGAGAGGTGATTATGTAGAGTTTGTTTCAAAGCAGACACAGCTGGAAATTACTGCATCAAAGCAAACCACAAGGCTTAGAAATGTTATGTTCAAAATCTTGTTATGGGCAAAAGGAACCACACTAGATATATGGAGCTAGGGATTTATTGGCAGTAGAATTAATGTTTTAACAGTCTAGAAGTCCAAATTATTGTATTGGAACAGAAAAACTTCATTAATAATATGATTAGAATTGTATGTAAATAGCCTAATATCTACTACTGTTCCTGGTTTATATTCACCTTCCCATTCTCCCTCTGGGTCTTAAGTTTAAAAATTTCAGTCTTTCTCAAATACCACTGCGTGTATGTAAGTTGATGATACATGATATCACATTAGTATCCTAAGATGTTCACTGGGAGGGATATGATGTTGATGGTGGGGGTCCCCTTCACTAAGCCATGGGGGTCCTGCTCAGGCAATTTTTATTTTCTTCCTTGCCCCAGGTTCCTGCCTTCTGGCTGCTCCCAGCTGAGTGTGAGTGTGGCCCCACAGCCTCCCCAGGCTCAGCTCTGCCCAGAGGCTCTTGTTTGTTGGGCAGCGACCCCCTGGGTTTGCCAGACCCTTCCCACGGAAGCACTGGCAGAGCTCAGGCTCAGGCAGGGGAGGCAACAGGCACTTGGCCCCGAGGCAGGAGCTGTAACCACCTGGGCCCAGCTCTGGCCAAGGTAAGCCCAGCCCAGCCTTGACACCTGTAGTCTCAGCTCAGGGCAGAGCCTGTAATTTCTTACTAGGATTGCCAAACCCTATTGGTCAGGCTGTACAAAGTGCATTTCTCAAGCTTCAAATTCAGACTTCAGAAGTGTAAAGGGATTTTCACAGTCTCCCTCTGCAATCAAACACTCTTATACATGTGCGTTTTATTGTGTAAACAGTGAATTATAATTAGGAAAAAAAATGAAATTAAGTTACAGAAATGGACAGAAACAAAAGCCTACCACAGATATGGTCCTAGCAATATCTAAAGTTTCAGTGGAGTAAAGAAACCTTCTGCCTTCCCATATACATACACACACATACAACAAGGAGAGGAGTGCAGGACCTTCCAGGATCATAAGCTACAGAAAGTGGCGAAAGAAGAGCATGCACACATTTTTATCTGATAATCTGTTGCCCTGATCTCAAAGGTATAGACTGGTTTACAGATCAATTTTAAGACAGAAAAAAGTAATTTCTGTAACAAGGTACAGTCTGCTTGCTGGGATTGCAGCAGGAGCTGTTGAACTTAAATTATAAGGATTAAATTACAGTTCATCCTACAGTTGTAATTACTGCACAGCTGGGAATTGGGGCTGTGTCAGTGCTCACACCCAGTGACTTTGGCTGGCCACCAGATGCCCACCAAGCCACTCTCTCACTTCCCTCTCCTCAGCAGGACAGGGAGAGAAAATAAAATAAAAAACTCATGGGTCAAGATAAAGACAGTTATATAAAAACTAAAAAAAAAAAAAAGAACAAACAACCCCCCACCAAAAAAAACACAAAAAAAAAACCCAAACACCACAGGCACCTTAATAATTAATGTTCCCTGCCTCCTTTCTCTTAGTTTTCTTTTTTTTTTTTTCTGAGTGTGATATCATATGGTATGTACTATTCCTTTGGTCGGTTTGGGTCAACTCTCCCAGTTATGACCCCTCGCAATCTCTTGCCCACCCCCAAAATCCTGGCCTTTAGGAGGGGGTGGGGGGTGTTGGAGAGACAGTCTTGATGCTGTGTGAGCACTGCTCAGCAATAGCCAAAATACTAGTGTGTTATCAACACCATTCTACCTATAGCTAGAAGCACAGTGCTATATCAGCTGCTATGGTGAAACTTAGCTCCAGTCAAACCCAATACACAGGGTTCTGTATGGGGTTCATATGACTTCACCACCATTGAATGAAATAAAAGCAACAACTTTATGTTAGATGTTTATTTCTAAGTACTTAAATATTGAAGTTATGACAAGTATGAATATGCAACCATTCTTTCCTGATGATTTTATATTATTGACTCATTTTCAGGTTTCTTTTTAAATCTTGAAGTTTTTATAAACATTGGAAAAGAAAAAAATTTTTTATTCCATTGTTCTGCTTATATCTCAGCCACAACTTGGCAGTCTACCTTGTGCTTCTTGTCTTGCCATCATAAGCATATTTAGCATTCCTATGTAAATGACTTCATACACACAAAAAGTTCCACTGCGTTTGGAAGACCTCTGTAGATGTACAAAGTCACTGAAACATTTATTTGCAGACTTAAGAAAATATTTCTTTTTTTTTTTTTTTTTTTTTTTCTCCTATAAATGACAGCAACACATCAGGAAATGTATTTATTAAAGTAAGGGTCTTGGAGTGGAAAGTCTGAGGCAAGGTGACCTCATCCTTTATCATATCCTGTTAAATTGAATAGTTTTCCTTCTGGTAAATTAGACAGAAAAAAATGGTCACCTGTCCTAAAATTTTGAAGCCCCCTTGCACTTTATATGAAATGCAGAGATCAGAGACAAAGATCAAGGATGTTCTTTAGAGATCTGGCATTGCCTGTACAGAGGCATTGCCTTAGACTCCCCTCACTGCCCCAAGTTGTTCATATGCACATATGTACAAACTTAATTAAGGTGCAAATTTTTAGGATAATTTACCCAGACACTTGGTAAGAAAGGTAGGCATAAAAACACACCTTACTTGCCACAGCATGGTTGATTCTGCAAGGGAAATTCATAATAATACTACTAATTCTTCATGATATACAGGCCTGAGCTCCAAAATGTACCCAAACTTCATTTCTTTTGATAGCTTAGTAATATAATATAGCTATACACCAACATAAACATAGTCCTATCCCATTAACATCCCATTAAACTCAGAAGAAAAGTGCACAAAAGGAAAAATAAAATTATAATTAGGGAAGACAATAAAGGGGGAAGAAGTTTGAGTAAGATCATCCAAATATCTTTAAGAGGTGAGAAGAAATCTAAAGTTTTTTTCAGAAACCAGCAAACAAACTGTGTAACAACTTCCAGTCCTTTGAACTATCGAGTAATGAACAAAGCAATCAAAGCAAGGCAAAAATTAAATGTAGCTTTCTACACTCATATGTACTAGGAAGGACAATGAGGAAATTTCCTGACCCAAAGATAATTTTTGTAAGAAATTAATGTGTGGACTTAACAAAGGCTGTTGTCTCTAAGAAAGATGTTATTGAGCAACTCAAAAAAACTCAAGGGCAGTAAATCACTGGGACCAGATGGTGCTGATGCAAGAATTCTGAAGGAACTGAAGTGTGAAATAGCAGAGGTAGCAATGAAGATATGCAATATATCCTTAATAAACCACACACTGTTCCTAAAGATTCAGAAGTTGTTATCTCAGGTTAAAAATAAAATAAAAAAGCCATAGATGATCCTGGGCATTACAGACCAGTGAGTCTTATATCTACTCCAGGGAATCTGGTTCCAAATTTAATTAAAGACAGAGTGATACAGCATTCAGGCAATTATAGCCCAATAGGGTATGGCTTCTGTAAGGGCAAACCTTTCAAACCTCCTAGAAGTTTTAAATGACAGCGGGAAAAAGAATGGTGCTCCTTTACTGACCAAACTAACAATGTTTTATAGGTTCAGCACATTACCAAACACATGGGGATCACAGTATACAAGCTAATAGATACAAGTGCAGAAAAGGTACTTCATTTTACCTTCCCACAGTCACGGTGTCATGAGAGGGAGCTGGGTGCTTCTGAAGTGCTGAAAATGTAATTACCATCTGAAATGAAGATAATCTCACTCCCCTGCTCCTGAACACCCTAAATTCAGGAGAAAGTATTCTCTGATAACTTTTCCAAACAGAGTCACACAAGTAAATTCCATTGACTTCCCACTGATAAATTTTTGTACTCGCTTTTACAGCAACAGTAAAAGGGAGGTGGTCATGAAAATTTAGCTTTGAATAAGCAGCCACCTACTTGGAAAGGCTGAGAAACATCACTTAGGGGAACTACTATTATTTTTGTTACGGCCTCTTTTTTCATTGCTAGAATTCTCATTCTCTACCTCACAGCTTGAGAAAAGGTAACTGCTAGAGGTCCCGAGGTAGCAAGCATTCATCATTAATCTTCCCATCACTTCATCATTCTTCCCATCCTTCATACCTAATTAGAACTGTGCAGAAAGGGATAATTCCATTTCATGAAGGATTTTATATTTTGAAACTTAGGTGTAATCCAGAATTGGAACAAAACCAAAAATACCATTTCTTCTTGGTGAAAGAAAACAGAGCCCTATCTCAAACAGTGGAAGATCTGGGTCTCTTAAAATTATGTATCCCAGAAACCCCCGAATCCATGCTTCTGGGTTCAATCCACATAGCTCAAGATTAGCCAACATGGATAACTGTCTTAAGGCTGCAGATTCTGGCAATTAGTTTGAAAAATTGCTTGGTGTTACAGTACGGGGGAATTGTGGGTTCCTCAGCCCAGTGGCAATCAAAGTGGCTGGCAGCTGCATCAGCCAAGTTATCTCCCTCAGCCAACCTATCTCTGAGTAAGTAAAATGTCAACAGGGCACACTGTAACTCCATGCAGGTACATCAGCACAAATCCCAAAGCAATATATTCAAAGCTATATTGAATTCAGTTCAAGGTCTTGCTTGCTCAGCACCAGAGTATGGCTCTCAGCACCATGCAGAGCCATGCTTGCAGAACTGCACACCTATGAAGCCAAAACTGCTGATGAATTGTGCAGGTAAATTACCAGGAGCATAAACAAGATTCCCAAAAGATGCATGACATATATTTAGGACTGATTTACGAAGCTTACAAGGTTTCCATCAGATTATTTTTTATAGAATTCCTGAATTTCAATAAAATACTGTGCTTGAGCTAATATGATGCCTAGTTAGTATGTATCATGCCAATTACCTGAGGCTTTAGTTCAATCTATTTCTCTACTGCAGAGCCCTCACTGAGTTTCCACCTCCCTGCTCCTCTGACACATTCCTTTTCAAATAAATATTATATCATAGACTGTGGAGTTTTATTTTATACACCCTATAGTGCAATGAGTTGTTCTGCAGGCAATACTTCAATACAAATGTTAAAATAGCAGTAACAATAATTTCATGCAAAGTACAACTTTATCAGAAGAGACTTGGGTTCTTGCTTGAAAGAGGATAATATATTTGCCTATTGTATGACAACCTTTTTTTTTATCTCTTGTAAAATAGTTATCTAGTAAAAATGGTCAATATGTTTTCTCATTCTTATTAGCCTCTTCCGTAAATCAGTAGTACATTTATAAACGTTTATTCTTGACATACTGAATGTTATAGCTTCAAAACAAATTATTTTTCAGCATGGTATAAACAGAACAGAGAACTTAGTTATGAAGGCTGTTGAGTTTCACAATAATAACACATCTGTCTTCATATCACTTTTCTGACTGTATAATACTCTTTTGTAATGCAAATATCAGTAATGCAAACATAATGCTGAGCTTAATTGCCTTATGAAATCTTTATTCATTTTTCAACATGCATTTTACTCACTCAACTATTCATTAACAGATAGTTTGTTATGTGGAGATAATATTTTTAATATATAACGCAATTTATAGAGTATAAAAGTCCTTACAGTACAAATCTGTTATATAGGTCATTGACCTATATGAAAATTAATGAAGAAGACTTCTCAACTTGAGTGCCAGTGAAAAAATGAGACATGCCAACAATGCAAATAGATCATGTTTATCTATGTAAATCTCCTCTATACAAATCAAATCTCAGACAAAAATCAATAAATTCAACTTTTTTTTTTTTTTTCCTAGCAAACACTTTATTACAGGTATCAAAAACAAGACCAGGCAAACAAGAAAATGATCTTTAAGTATTATTCATTATCACCTAGGGTAACATTCAAAAATTAAGATCTACCAATCACTAACCTTCTAAAATAATACCTGCATGTAAATTCAAGTGTAATTAAAACCAATATCAGTTCTCAGTTCTGAGGCCAACTTAGTTATGTCTTAATACTAAGACATTTCTTTCTCTATTTAGATATAAATGGGAAAAATATGAAAGGAGTGATATATCATAGAATCACAGAATAGTTTGTGTTGGAAAGGACTTCTGAAGATCATCTAGTTCCAACCTTCCTGCCATGGGGAGGGACATCTTTCACTAGATCAGGTTGCTCAAAGTCTCTGTCCTTGAACATTTCCAATGATGGGGCATCCACAGCTTCTCTGGGCAACCAGTTCGAGTGTCTCACCACCCTCATTATAAAGAATTTCTTCCTTACACCAAATCTAAATCTACCCTTTTTCAGTTTAAAACCGTTGTCCCTTCTCCTGTCACTACAGGCCCCGGTAAAAAGTCTCTCTCCATCTTTCTTATAAGCCCCATTTTAGTATTGAAAGGCTGCAATAAAGTTTCCCTGGAGCCTTCTCTTCTCCAGACTGAACAACCCTAACTGTCTCAGCCTCTCTTCATAAGGGAGGTGTTCCAGCCCTCTAATAATTTTTGTTACTCTCCTCCAGACCCACTTTAACAGGTCCATATCTCTCTTGTGCTGGAGGCCCCAGAATTGGATGCAGTACTCCAGGTGAGGTCTCACAAGAGACCCTCCACCTGCTAGCCACACTTCTTTTTATGCAGTCCAGGATATAGCTGGCTTTCTGGACTGCAAGCACACACTACTGGCTCACATCCAATTTTTTGCCCACCAGTATCCCCAGGTCCTTCTCCACAGGGCTGCTCTCAATCCATTAATCCCCTAGTCTATATGGATATTTGGGATTGCCTCAACCCAGGTACAGGACCTTGGCCTTGTTGAACTTTATGAGGTTCACATGGGCCCACTCCTCAAGTCTGCCCTCTGGACGGTATCCCTTCCATCAAGCGAATCAACTGCACCACTCAGCTTGATATCATCTGCAAACTTGCTGAGGGTGCACTCAATCCCAGCCCTATGTCATTAATAAAGATATTGAATAGTACTGGTCCCAGTGTGGTCTCCTGAGGGACACCACTTGTTACTAATCTCCATTTGGACATAGAGCTGTTGACTGCAATGTTTTGGATGTGGCCATCCAGCGAATTCCTTATCCATAGAATAGTCTATCCATCAAACCCATATCTCTCCCCTTTAGAGACAAGGATGTTGTGTGGGACCATGTCAAAAGCCTTACAAAAGTAAAGGTAGATGACATCCATAGCTCTTCCCTCATCCACTAATGTGGTCAGTCCATGGTAGAAGGCCACCAGATTAGTCAGGCACAATTTGTCCTTTGTGAAGCCATGCTGGCTGTCTCTAATCACCTCTCTGGCATCCATATGCCTTGACACAGGTTCTATGAGGATCTGTTCCATGATCTTACTGGGCACAGAGGTGAGGCTAACTAGAAGGTAGCTCCCAGAATCCTCCTTTTTACCCTTTTTGTATATATTATAAGTCTTCTAAAATTTCTTAAATATGAATTAGTACCATTTTCAAGTTTTTGAAATGTTAAACATACACATAAATACTACTAGTGGTTCATTAAATACTTTTTGACATAGGTGTTGTGGAAAGTAATGTATACATTTTTACAAACATACTTAAGATTTGAAGTGATGAAGAATCCACTAGCATCCACCAGCTATTCCAGTGCTTGATACTGTGTGCTGCTTCTTGAGCCTAAATTAATCTGCCTTCTGCTTTTAGTTATTGTTAGTTTCATGCATTTGAAATAAGTACTCTGATTCCATAAGACATCTATAGTGTGTTGGGATTTTTATTTTTATCTTCCAGATTTCTCTAGTGCTTTGAATACTTATAAGTCTGTGAACATGTCATTTCTTAAACTACTTTATGAAGGTTAGCTGGCTAAGCCTTTCTCTCCAAAGCTCTGAAATGGGGTTTCCAAGACTTGCGTCCTTATAGCTCTTTTCTAAATCCTGTCTTATTTTTCTATATCCTTTAGAAGAGTGGAAGTAAAGAGTAAGGAAGTAAGGATTATCAAATGATACATTGAAAGCACTGCACCAGCTGAAAATCTACATCTGCAGCTCTGCAAAGTATCCTGTAACATCTCAAAATGTTCCCAGTCTTTGTATTCACTGTATTCACACTTAGTATCACCATAGAGTTGCACCACATTGCTCTCAAAATGGATGTTTAATTTAGCTGTTTATCATGAATGCTTTTGCAACATCATTTGCTTTAAGGTAATCATCTCCTTTCAAGTGTAATGCAAATGTTAAGTTTCTACCTGTGTGATTCAAGCCATTTAACATACTCTGTAGAACTGACTTGTACATGTCATGTACCATTCCAATGATGCTAGTATGTTCTTCAGAGTGCCAGACTATTTTTGATGACCTACTCAGCTTTATTAAAAAACAGCATTAGAGATCTTATTTTCTTTTAGAATTGTGAGGAATAAGCTATTTAATCTTATAGATCTAAAAACCCCCAACATTTTCTATTTAGCAGTTTCCCTAATTACTACTGAAATAGAAAATATGGCTGTTTCATTGAAACTATAAATTTGTCATCAAACTCTCCTGAAGGTGCAGTAGGAAAACATTTATTGAACATCTTATGCCATCTTTCTATGTCATTGTTAAACTTCTACAACATTTATTTAAAGAAAACTAAATTAAAAACAACAAAAATCTGCAACACCACAGTATTAAACTTTCCCACATTCAATAGTAACGTTACTTTTTCTGTATTCACTTATGCATTGTATGCTATGTCCCTGGTTAAATTCCTAAATGCCTTTCTGTCATTGGCACAGTCACCTCTACTTGCGGTCTATATAAGTATTTCCAAAGTCAGTGGAGAAATGGATAACACCTGCATAATATAGACTCCTAGTTTATTATAGACTTTGTCAGCAGAACTCATGAAAAGTCATCAATATGATGAGGACCCAACTGCATAAAAATTCAGGGCTGTAACAAGGACAGGGAAAGAAAAATGGTGTGGTACCTTTCTGGTACAGGAGGGGTACCAAATGAAGTGAAATACTTGTCATTGCTGTTGGTACTGTCACATAAGAAGAAATACTGAAGCTCTACAGGTGGTTGGATGCAAAAAGGCGCAAGAAAAAGAAAAGGGACAGAATAGTGTGTAGATGGTTCCAGGAACTTTAATCCCAAGCCTTAGGATTATATTGTTATCCTCTGTTCTCCTTGTTATACTGGGTGTCAATTCTTTTGGTTACGTTAAATTCAAAATGTTAGGAGACAGTTGAAAGCAAGCAGATTATCACCCACTGTTTCCAGAAGGCATAACTACATAAAATCTTCTGGCAGCTTTGTAAGCAAGAAGGAACTGATCACGATTGGCCATTTCAGCACTGAATTCATGCATATTTCCCTCAATATTCGCAGTTCCCATTCCTAATGGGAGCTGACAGAATGTAAATGAGTTTCTAAAGGAACCAGCAAAAGTGGCAATTTTTCTCATTTAATCTTTAGATGAGCTGTCTGTCTCCCAGCTGCTGAGCTTCATTAGAATTCTGAAACTAATTTCACCTATCAACACATGATTATTGGTTTGAGTGAGGTTTTTGGGATACTCTGAGTAAAAATCACTCTACAGTGCAGAGTTGGCTCAATAAAAAAAAGAAAAGAATAGAATAAAACTGGCAGGCTTCAGAACAGTCAGTTCTTACCCTAAAGAAAAGTTACATCTATATTTGGAGTCTGGTAAAAGTTCATCCTATACAAATTAGTAGTGTAACAAAAAAGTGATATGTAGGAAAGCTAGAAAGAGATTAGACTTTATTTATTAGCATAAAACATGTTAGTAAAGATTAATATTTCTGCCCAATGACAAAAGCCAGTATCCAGCAATGACTGTTGTGAATTCCCAAACCAAATACAAAGAATATATATGAGACTGAAATTATTAAAAAGGAGAATATACTGCAAAATAATAGAACCACTAATTGATTCTGATATGCAAAGTGAGCTAGTTTTAAATATTAATGTTGGGCAAATATAATCTTTTCCATATCTTCCCTGCAGTCATGCTATGCTCAGCTCCAATATTCATTATTCTGTCACTTGTTCTTAATCAAGCAATCATCTATGTATGTTTCAACATCTATGAACACTACTGATGTCATCAAAGGTTCGTCATCCAGCTGTATACACACAAAGTAAAAAAAAAAAAATTAGTTTTGTACATTATAATTTATCCAGGAAATTATGTATGTCTGCAGGAGATGTATTTAACTGTTGCCATGAGTCTATGTCCTTGGCACTGGACAATTGTGTTGTGCTGTGATTGCCTCCACATTTATTACCAACAAATCTGTTCTCTGTCATTCATTTACCCTTGTATTTTGTCTTTATGAATCAGTGTGTGTTCATAACAAGATGCACTTCATTTCTCCCAGTGCTTTCATTTGGGAAGTCAAGTTCTCACTAATCTTGCAAACTATCCCCTGCTCTCTTAAAGCACAGTCCATTTCTCACAATAATTCAGCTTCAACCTAGTTATCAGTTACATCACAAATAATTTGTCTCTGTTGGTCCATCTGTTATCTGTACAGCTTACATGATTTAGCTTTATTATGTACGGCTAACAGAATGGCTAATAGTCTCAACTGGCAGCTTGTTTCTTGTAAAAAAGATGCCTTTCCCCTGTGATATTATTGGATGCATCACAGCAGTCTTGAAATTTCTAAGTGATTTTGCCTAGCATTTTACATTCCCTTTCTTTCTCCCAAAAGATCGTTGCTCTCAGCTTGCAACACAACATTTTGATTGTTTCCAACTCGGATTTCTCTACACTACTACCCACTTTAACTTAATGCAATTTTACACCAGGAACCTCTGACAAGGGTGTTAAGGGGCCGCAGAGGCACTGAGCAGAGAGAATGATGTTTACTTCCTATCCCTCAGTCTCATGGCATTGGGCAGTTTGCAAAAAGGTAAATGTACAACAGGGATTAGCACAATCTGATACACTGGCTATGGGACATATGGTACAAAAGAAAAGAAACAATCTAACACTAGAAAAGAAAACCTGTTGTTCAAGGTCAGATGGCTATTTTCTTTCTACAAATCAGGATGTCCCAAGAAACAAACAGAACTTCTTGAATAGAGGGGGACTTGGTGCCAAAATAGCTTCATAATTCCTCCAACTTCTATGGTTGGAGCACAAGGATTTCCTAAAAAACAAACAAAAAAAAAATTTAAAGGATACATAATAATCATACAGATTCATACAAATGTCAATTGTGTTTACTAATTTAAACTTAACAGTTGCTTTCCAATCAAGCACTTATAAGAAATGAAAAGTAAACTTTCAGCTAGGTTTAATTCCAGTGCTTATATGTATCACAGAATGAATGGTGACAAACTGTATGCCATATCATATTTGTAGGTTCACATCATAGGCTTAAAGAGGACATTCACATTATACAGCTGCTAAATAGTATGAAATATAATACAAAGTATATAAATACAATAGCCTACAGTTTGTCTGAAGAACTTCTAACTGTACCAGAGATCCTTACCACTTTTCCAAACTATCATAATTAAGAATTGTTTATTACACAACTGTACTTTATGAGTATGTTACTACTTTACAGGAGGTTCTGCAGGATAACCACAGAAAGTCGTTATTATTCCATACATAGCAAGTAACTTTAACAGGACTGTTTTTCATTTCCCATATTCATGCATTTGGTGTAGCTAATAACCCATAAAGCACCTTTACAGTCAATTTAACCTGCTTTAAAATTATATTTGTCAACCGTACAACAAACTCCACTTGCTGCAGTTGTTTCAACAGGTTACCACTATACTAATACATTACAGTAAAGTCAATGGTAAAAGATATGACATATCATAGAAGTAAGTGAATCTTAACAATGTATTATCTGTGCAACCATAGTCTCTTTCCTGAAGAATGGTCTAAACTCTGTCTTCCTTTTGTTATTGCTTGCTGTAATTAATTTTTGCAGTTTCTAAACCCTGCTTTCCTACTTCTCCCAGGTTCTTACTTCATGGTGCTTTGTGTTTCCCCTAAAATTGTGCTGCATGGACAGGAAGAGCAAAATACAGATCTGAGGCAGATGACAAGGAAAATGGAAAAGGTAAATAAAGCTAATGGAAATAACCCCAGTAAAGTAATGATGCACCAAAAATCCAAAACAGTCTATGGAAGAGTAATTTATTGTGTCAAAACTGTTATATTTTGGGGGATTTATCTTTTTTAACTATAGTATTGTAGCACTATATTGTATTTGTATTATAATGAGATCTAGTCATGGTCAGCCTTCTGCTTGAATGTGGCACAAAAACCAGCAGCCTTTTCCATTCAAACTAGATTTGTCAATGTTCCCTCACAAACTCGGACAAATCAATTCCTACCCTCAGGAGCACTCATTTTGATCACATGCTGTAGAAACACATGTAATTAGAATACTTTTCATACTGTATGAGGGTCTTGGTATCTCATTGCATATTTAGTGGAATAAACACATTCTTAGAGTGAGTGTACAATGCACAAAAATGTTTTTTGCAAAAGATTTCACATCTAGCTAGAAAGTGTGGACATTTTGTGGGTATTTTTTTCTTTTTCTTGCTCTCTTTTTAGGTCAATTTTCTATTTCAATGGTAATTTTTCAACAGGTTCAGTTCAGAGGCTCTCACTAACTGGATTTCTTTTCCTGGTTGATAACTCACTGATGATTTGTAATCTCATAATGAAAAAAACCAGGTCTTGGGAACAGATACTCTCACATAAGTTATTAATATGGCTACTGTGTCTTAAAAAAAACACAACAATTCACTAAAAGGTAATAATTAAAATAGGAAAATAAGCACCTTATTAAATATCACTGAAGTGAAAACTGCCCTGAATTGCATAAGCAGCTGAAGATTAGACAGCTATTAGTGGCATATGGTATTTGTATCACAATGATACAAATTCCGATTTTCAGTTCCAGTTACAAACTCTTACCTCCTCATATGATTTCAGTTACCTGACTGATGGTTGTTCTTGTCTGATGTATATAATATTTCAGAGAAATCCACAGTTTCAAGGGTTCTGTAGGGGAGAGGCAGCACATTGACAAAAAGTCACACAGCCTCAGGGACAACTATTATTTCCCTGAAATCAGTGAGATGACTTCCGTTGTTTCCAAAGCTGTCAGATCAATCCTAGAAATGTCTAATCAGACAAAGCAGGAAAAGTACAGCTGAGGTTATGAAGCTACATTTAACTGAGTCTGAGTTGTTTTTCTCATTCTCCTCATCTTTTCTGTGTCCTGCATCTTTTTTGCTGGAGAGTTTAAAAATGGATTTGGGATGTACAAGGAAAGATGAGGATACAGGTGTTCTGGCATTCCACTTGCTTTTACAAATGGACATTCAGAAAGAGCATGAGTCATTGCTACATTCTGCAGTCTGTGAAATGGTTGACATTAAAAAAAACTCAGAAGTGGAATAAACTTATCTCAGACTTCTTTCGTCCTCGTCATCTTTATACGCACACAGCATACATTATACTGGACCGCTAGCCATGGTAAACTCCATTTACATAAATGCACTTCATGAATTGAACTTGTATTTTTCCCATCCTTTTCTCTGGGTTTCTAGAACTATTAATGTGGAGCTGAAGCTTTTTCATACTTATAAATGTCATTCACAGTGGTAGGTTATACTTTTTCATTTGCTTAATTAGTTCATTTATCAAATGGATGTGTTCCATGGTAGAGAAGTCTGATTAAAAGCCTGTCTTTTCTGCTGGTTGGTTGGACTCCAGCTCGGCTGTGAGTTGATTTCACAAAAACTAGCCAAAAAGTTTATAGAATGAAGACATGAGCCTGATCAAACTCCAGTTCTTCCTGTTGTGTTCACAAGAACATTAATAATAAGTAATTTTTCTGAAATTACAGAAAATGAGGAATTTTCTTTCATTTGTCTGCTGAGGACAGAGTTAAAATTGGCCTCATTATAATTATTATTTATATTGCAGTGGTTTCATTGTGCATGCTACAAATGTGTAATATAGACTCTTTCAAAGACCTTAAATTCTAAAGACAGGAGACAAAGGGTGAAACAAGAAATGGAAACAGAGAAAGGTAAAGTGATGCTTAGAGACTACACAGCAAGTCAAAACAAAACCAAAAATAGAAGGAGTCTCTTGTCTTTCAGTTCACATTGTCTCCAAAATCACCAGTAAAATTTCATAAATTCTCTGAAACAAGTCCTCTAACTGTTGAATATCAGTTTTCTTGCTGTCAATTGAGTGAACATCTGCTGTTTTCCTGGCAACAGTTCCAGCCATTTTGGGGCACATAATATGTTTTGTTCCTTTGCAGCATTCATCATGGTACTTCATACGAATAAATATAATTTAAACCATGGTAACATAAAGCACATATTACAATATGTTGCATCTAAGGGTTGACTAGAATGGGCACAGGAACAAATCAAACTTTACATGTGTGTTTGTAATATTTTTGTACATTATATATATATTGTACATTTCTGTTGAGGGAAATCAAAGAACTATATTTATGCTGTGAAACGCAAGAGTGAAACAGTACTCACAAGATGAGGAGTTCTCTCACAACTGCTGCATTTAGTAGACTTTGAATAAATAAATTTTGGTCAAAGAGTCTGAGTGGTTTTTACAAAATAGGAAAGGTTTCTCAAGAAACTTACATGTTTTTATAAGGCTGATGGTTGTATCTTGCTTATCAATGTATCTTTTCCAAAGTTCTGCAGTAAATTATAGCCTACAGCAATGGCAGAGCAAAACCATTGCCAGCAGATCAGCTGCAATGCAAACAGAACATGGTTACTGGGAATGACTAGCAGCGAACATGGTCAGTGGATGCATTTACTGGAGACCTATGTCATGGAGACTGATGAGGCATTTGGTTCTTTGGACCTAAGGAAATAGTTGACATAAGTGGCTAATGGTGAATGGCTATCAGGAGTCATTACTTTTAGTGAGGCCACTCTACACAGCATTCTAGATTTGGCCTGTCATTGTAGGGCCTTGAAAACTCACCATGTCCTTCAAGTATAAAGAACAAGTGACATGAAACAAGAGAAGAAAGTAGTGAGAAGCTTCTCCAGAACCTCATACAACCATAATAATCTACTTTGGTTTAATAAGTTTGTGATTTGTACAAAATTTATAGTGCCATTTGACCATCACCTTTCTAAAAATAGCACACTTGAGACCAAATTGAGGCTAAACAAAGCCTCAGTCCTAAAAACAGTCTTGGTGATTTAGAGACCATCCATGGAGTTTGCTGAAATCAATCACAACATTTGAACTCACAGAGTAAAGAAACTTCAGAGGTTCTTGGCTTTAGGTTCCTGTTGTTTGTTTGTTTGGGTTTTTTTAATTATTATTTCTTTTCACTGTGGTATACCTCCTAATAAATAGGCACAAGGGCCTATTTATATCCATATAGTCGGGATGTTTTTGGCATAACAACATACAAATGTAACAGTAGAATGAGACGAAAGAGAGAGATAAGAAACAGCTTAAGGTAAAAGCCTCTGAAATCACTTTAACTTTGACAATAATATTAGCTAATTTTAGCCTAATTTTAGCCATCTACAAATCAGTTATGTAATCTAAACTAATCTGCACAGTTCCGGCCACAGAGAAGGGAGTTTTAGAAATCTCCTGATTCATTGTATATTTCATATATCTATCTTCAGTATTTTAAGATGGAAGGAAATATTTTCTAACACTTCTTCCCTGTCATTGACTCTGGATGCAGCCTACATGTCTATGTGCCTCTGGGAGAGCAAATATGGCCTTAGAAAGATAGTTCCCTCGGTCTGATATTCTCTGAAACTAGAAGAAGCATCCTTTTGATCTTGTTGCTCAGTTAGTGATTTATAATCAATCATCAATATGTGTTAAGGTAATGTACAGCTTCCTTCTTGATTAGCTACAGAAATTGTAAAACTTTGAAGTACTAGAGAGAAGAGTAAGATAACTATAAGCAGAATAAATACTATAACCCTTGAAAATATCTTTAGTTTAGTAGAACACAGACTCTTAAACAAATACCACAGAAAAGAATAAAGCATCACATGTACATATTTTATGAACTCCAAATATACTTGCAACTTTGCTAAGGTTACTGAGACAGCTGTGCACAAGGCTGACCAAAAGACAAACAGGTGGACTCCCTTGTTACTCTAACTAGGGCAGAATATTTCTTCTGTTATCTTCCTATCTCTTCAAAATCACAGTGTAATTTTTTCCCTTCTTGTTTTCAGTTATCTTCTTCATCTTACTTCAGATTTCTTAAGTTAATTCTTCACTGCATTTGACTAAATTCACAAATGTCTTGTTTCATCAGTTTCCTTATGAGTCCTTAGTTTTATTACTCTTCAGTGTCAAATTTTGTTTTTTTTATTTCTGGTGTGTTGATTCTGCTAAAAAAACCCACATTGCTATGTTGTTCCCTGCTGTTCATCAATTTCAGTCAAGTAATTTCTATTCAAAGCTAATCAAAAAATTGTTTGGTATTAGATAATTATAGAAAAAAATGTTTCTATATATAGAGAGAAAGACAGAGAGCAAGAGATGCATATACAGTTCTAATTATGTTAATTAATTCCTTAGTCTGCTAGGTCTTTAATTATATAAGCACAGCTTCTTGTAAGCCGAAGGCCAAAGTATTTGTTTGCCCCTTACTTGCTTTCAGTAACATAACCAACAAGATGGACACCAATGTGAGTTAGGTCATCCACTTAGACAAACATTTTTTTAAAAAAAAAACACCTACAAATAAAAAGCCAAGTAACAGAGATTGAATGAAGGCGGCTTGATTGTTAGGATACTCAGCATATCACAAAGGAGATCTGGATTACTTAAGAGTAAACATGAGCATCATCTTCCCAAATGAGTTCCATAAACATCAGGTTATGAGTTAAACACCTTGAAAAAACCCTGTCTTTCTGAGGATATTTCACTTTTTGTAAGTGCATATTTATTAAACTGCAAAGAATGAACAACTAAGCACACAGTCCAGTGGCATGGGTTATTGTCAACTGTTCATACAAATAGGACTTGCATGAAAGACTAAAGAAGAGCCACTACAGAATTTCCACTAGACTGGTAATCAGCATAATCAGAAAGAAATTCGGGGCTTGAATGGAGATGCCCCTTCTGTTGGGTCTGGGAGAACCACGCTCACCTACAAGACTGTTTATGGTCAGTATGCACAGAACATTTGCAATGACAGTTTGATCAACAGTCGCTAGTGAGTTTGAACTGATTGCTAAATAAATGCCTTTATTCTTCATACGTCCTAAATTAAAACTAAAATTACTTATGGGACTGGTGGATTATATTGTTTCTAGTAACTTATAGCAGCTCTGTAAACTTTGGTTAAAAAGATCAAACAAGAGAGGTTGTACCAAGGACACAGCAGGACAAAGCATCACCAATAAAAGAGCAGTGGTTTGTACTAAGAATGGTGATGTGAAAGTGTGAGACACTGAATCCAGTGAAAGTCTTTAAGTTGTGAAAGAAGAACAAGATTAAGTGCAAGGAGAAAAGGGAATGAGACAAAGGCCCATAGAATAAAATTTGTGAAACATGAAAACTCCATTGTAATGAGAGATGATTCTTATTAATTTCAAATAGATCTAAGCCAGTGTTGTTAGATTTTATATATTATACTCACATAACTGTTGTTTATAAATCTTCCTGTTGTTTTTACTCATTAGGATTCAAACATAAAATCTGTCAACAAATCAATATAAAGAGCATACTCTATAACATGTAGCAAGGTTGCAAAGTATCTCACATACATCTCTTTACATACCTTTAATGAAGAAAGAATGGCGGGAATGTGCACATATCCATTTAGTTTGCACATATATACTATTTCAAACAGGCAACAGCTATGTTTTCTGCATGAGCCTTCTAACTATACATAGAGTACAAAGCATTTTCAATACCCTTCAGATCTAGGAATTCTATGATACATGTAGACCATAATGACTGCATAACTGTAAATCAAGAGTTGCCTTAATAGTAAAATAAGATTTTTTCCCAGACTACTGAAAAAACTGAGCTACTTCTAGTGGATTTGGATAACTGTTGCATTGTGTCCAAGTAGTATTTATAATGTTTCATGCATCTTTGGCATTTCTTCAAGGCAGTGTCTCCCTTTAACAACTTTGACATAGTTTTTTAGGCACTTGGAAAAGAACATTTCACGATTTACTTCAAGAATCCTGGCTTTAAGATCAGCAACTTGAAAGGTATTGCTTGGCAGTGCAAATTAGAATACCTCTGAAGCTCATCCAGCTTATGCCAAGTATTAACTTGAGCCCATCAGCTCTCAGAAAATGTGTTAATAAGGCCAACTATCCTGTTAACTCCCTTATCTGGGTGAAACGAGCTGTGTGTGTGCAAGAAAGCATGTTTGCACACCCCATTATGTAGTTTCATGTCATGTTCCAGGCATATCTCAGTAGTCCAGTGTTTAAGCATTCACTTCTCATTACTTCATGCAGCTGATTACACATATAAATACTATGCTATTCAGTATACAGTGCAAGGGACTGTTTGTTAACAAATGTTCTGTGCCATAGATGAAGTGGCACATAAATACAGAGACACAGATCTTCTCTTCCTTTTGTTATTTTTTTGAATACCTGTTTTAAAACAAGTACTGAAACATTTTTACTCCTAAAAATATTTTCAATAACAATTCGTGTTAACTTTATTTCTAAAGTCTAACATTTTTGGTCTCTACATTTGTGCCTTGTTAAATAATAGTTTGAAGAATGTAGGATCACACCCTTTGTTACAGCACATCTTTCTTTTCATAGCTCAGTATCTGTGAAAATAGCTGAAGGATGCATTCATCCTTTAATTGTCCTCAGTAGTAGCTTAATGTGAATACAAAGCTTTCAAAACCTGAGCAGATACCTTTTCATGGAGCTATACTAACCCATGAGATAGCTTAGAGCTAAATCTGAGAGGCCTTAACATTGCACCATTCTGACATGGCTTTCTTTTTCTTGGGACTGTTTTCAAAGGGTGGAACGAAATTCATGGAGACAACTATCCTGCAAAAGCAAACATATGTTTTATAGAAAAACCTTAAGGAGATTATGGTGGAGTAAACATCATGTATATATACTAAACCACTGGTTGGATTACCATGTGGTATTTAATTACTTAACTGCAGAGAGCAGTGTAGAACTGATACACCTATTTGAGCAGAGTATGAAATTCCCTGATGAAATGCCATGTTCCAATCTAGCCTGTGGATTTGACTCTCTAAGTAAAGATGGGAATGTGTAATTTCCTCGGTGGACCAAATTTGATTTTGTTCATAATCAGGCTGTTGATGAACAGGTATACCTCAATGTATTGGGAGCAGCAGAGAGGAACTGGCAACATCCCCTCCACCCACGTCGTGCTGTTCCATAGGGGAGTGGAGAAGACAGAGGAATCATGAATGAAGGAAGTAACCTGAACATGGAAAAAAGGAAAGTGTTGCTTTAATTTTGTGCTTGTTTCTTACCATCCAAATCTATTTTAATAGGCAACAAATTAAATTAATTTTCCCCAAGTCAAGTCTGGTTTGCACATGACAGATATTGGTAAGTGGTCAACCTGTCTTTACCTTGATCTATGAGCTTTTTTGTATTTTCTCCCCCCGTCCTGCTGAGGGAAGTGGGAGAGTAGTTGGGTGGGCATCTGACAGCTGGCCAAGGTCAAACCACTACAGACAATAACAGAAAAAAATCACAAACATGAGAAAACCATTCCCACTTTCCCAAAGAAATCCTCTGTGTACTTCCCAGGGGGAACACATCTCAAAGCAGAACTGAAATCAGTTCAGAAAAAATGAGGCAAATTATTTACATGCCAAGTCCCACATCAATGAACGGGAGCCTTCAGAGTTCTTCAGATCTTTTAGGTCAGCAGCTTTTAATAGTACAAATTCTTATTAAACAAATTGATAAGATGTTATTATATTTTCCTGATTGCAGTTATAAATTCAAGCTGACTATTTATAAAAGTTAATATTTTGGAACCATATCACAGTAGAATGAGACATGCTTGAAAGGCACCATCTTAGACACAGATTTTCAAGAAAATGTTTTAAAGAGAAAGCTTCATCACTGATTGAATTAAATTCACCTCTTCCCAACTTATTTCCATGGGGCTCAGCACAGATCTCCTAAATATGAATGAAGGTTAGAAAGATTTTACGTCTTTGCTTTTACATTCTGTAAGCTTACAATGAAAGAAAAAAAAAAAAATCTCTGATTCTTCACTTAGTCATGCTTTAGTTATACTGTCTATGGAAAAAAACCTTGAAGACCAGAAAATGTTTAAGACTCCTGGGAACTGACTTCAGAAGTTAATCTAACTCCACCTAGTGTTGAAAGAAGAAATCACTACTTTCCTAATTCTGTTTTAAAATGAGGACACTGGAAAATGAGACAAGTGAAAGACTTATGAAGAAGCTAGAATTTAAACTTAATTTTAAAGTAACATTTTTAAATGTAGTCTGTTTACTGACACAAAACAACATCACTGTGCTATTAAATGGAAATTAAATAAGCTAATAAATAGAAAAGTAGACAAGAAATACTGGGAAAAAATTAACATTCAGTTTTGAATTGTCAGTTTGAATATCTATGCCATATAATGTTGATTTGCAGTTTAATAGTAACTTTTTAATCTATTAATTTTCCAAAATTTTCCAAAAAATTTAGCCCACATAACAATTCAAAATATTTTCTGTCTTTTGAATGATATAAGCTCTTTAGAATTAATGGATATTAGTAGAGAGGTAGTTCTGAAAGATGGCATATCCTGTAAAACCAGGCATATATTCTTCAAAGACCAATTATGATATTATGATTTTAGATTTAAAAAAAAAAAAAAAAAAAAAAAAAAAAAGGTGTCCTGATAAATGACATAGTTGAAGAAAAGACTGAAAAAAGAATTAAGCATCTCTATAAAATTCAGGAAGTCTCTGAGAAGACTAATCAATACAGAGATATAAACAACAAAAATTTTGAAATCATTTGTGGATGTGCCTCATAAAACATCAGAGAAAAACAACAGATCTCTGGGGGTGGAGGGAGGGATTTTGCATTCAGACACTCATATTTTGAATATTTGTGACTGATAACTCATTTAGATGTTGCTTCTTTTCCTGCTCTCAAACTGTTGATGAGCAACTCATGATTGTTTTGCTTCAATTTATTTTTGCTTAATTTTTGCATAATGACTGCTGCTATTGCTTGATCTCTTGGTTGTTCACATACACTTTATTACTCTTGATTCTAATTTAAAAGCTGCTTTGATTGCCCATGTAACAAGTCAGCATGACAACAGATAGCCAAACCCATACACTTTGCACACTGTGAAGTACTCAGTTACAGAAAATGAAATATCCAAGAAAATAGTGAGGTTTACTTGGTTGGTTTGAGGTATTTTATATATATTCATACGAATATCTGTGCTGCAATCTGAAACATCATTCTACACTTCAATTCACAAACTAGGAAAAAATCTTTCTCTAAGAAAGTATCTGTGGCTACTGTTTATATTTCTTACCATTATTTCCCAAAATGAACAATGAAAGCTCAAGAAAGATAATTTTACTCATCATTTTATACTATATGAAAAATATAAGCCAATTCTCAATATGTACATAGCAGATTTGGGAGCTATTGTTCAGTATCCATCTACTCTAGTTTATATATACTGATAATGTGAGTACTCTTTTAATGCTTTTGTCAACAGGTGTATCAGCAAATAGTACAATGAGTAGTCTTCAGAAGGAAGTATTTAAAGGAAGTCAATCATCATGACATCTTGATGGGTCAACTCCTTACTGAAGTTCATAAGGTTATTTGAAATGCTTTCATTAGTCAAGAGTGATAGAAAACGCCTTTATTTCAGTGGTATATGAATAATCCTTTGTATGAGAACAAACTCTGCAATTATATCACCACTTTGTAATAAAGTGTGTCAAATTCTTAATCCTGGTATTGTAAGTGAATATAGTGGGTACCTCACTGAAAGAGAATGACAATCAACAGGCTTAAATAGCTTAAAAAAACGCTGAACTTTCATTGAATTCAACAGCTTGAAAGGAAATTCATAGTATTTATAGAGCAAATCAGAGCCTCAGAGGTCTATTTTGTCATGGTACCAATGGTTACCCAAGAACAGTGCACATTCCCCATAAGCCAATAAACGTGTAAGAGATGCTTAACAGCCATTTTATTGTTTCTAATTTAGTCTTCAAGAAGTAGTGAAGCAAATTTCAAAGACACTATTGTTTGCCAATAAAGAGACTCAGCATTTTCTAAGGCACTATAATTTCACCATACAGTGGTATTTACACTTCCATTTGCACAAACATATGCATGTTAAGTCAAGATGGACCCCGGATGCAACTGGGAAATAAAAACCAAATCCAAAGGTCTTCAAAATAGGCCTTGGGGTTTGTTTTGGTGTTCAGCCTGCTTTCTGCATAACACATTTTTCACATAAACACATTTTATATACCAAAAAGAACAGACACGTATATTTTTTCTTCCTACCATCATTTTCTATGCTAAAGAATGGATAACTGACAATTGTGACAGAGCCAATACGTTTTCACAGTTATTTTGTTATATTGCTATGAACATAAAACTTGGCTGTACTTCCCAGTTTAAAGGAATGGGAAAGAATGAATGACTGCTTTTATGCAGGAGTGTTTTTTTGTTTACTGTGTATCTTCTCCATAAAAAAGTCCTGTCAGAATCAAAGGAAAGCATTGGTTCAATTATTATCAACCGTAAAAAAAAGGGAAATGTTTGGACTGGGGGGGAGGAGGTATACATGGTTAATAAAGCTAATAGTCTGAGATAGAAATCTCCTTAATAGATTTCACTAACATAATGGGAAAAAACCTCACATAATGAAACAACTTTACAAGACAAATAAAATAATAATAATGGATCAGTCATTATTTAAGCAAAATATTCTACAAAACTTGTCATGTTCATATGCTATTTCAAATGCCATGCCTTTAGCAAGGAAATGCATTGCAGAATATTTGTTTTGATTTATTTATTTGTAGAAATTACTGTATTATTCCTTAACACAATATCTCAACCCTATATTTAACACAAGGTATTTGTTTCCCTTTAATAATGGAACTTGTAAAAGCTTAGATGAGGGGGATTAGATACATTTTCTTCAGCAAATTTTCCATTGTAATACAGTCCAGGAAAATGAATGCCATTACAGCTTGGGTGGGAATTAATCACATCAAAATAAACTGCTTAAACTATAATCACAAGCATTCTAAAATTTATATATGCAACCAGTGAAAAGATGCAGACATTATAAGGGAGAATTCAATTCACCTGTGATCTGAATTGTTCTCTGGAAGTCTCCATCTTTCTCTGTTTCTTACATAGGAACTGAGGATACCTCAACTGAGTGATGATGATGCCCAGTTTGGGCATGTGGGCAGTTAAGGATTTCTGCAGTTTGAGCTCATTCTGAACAAACACAGGTGAAGCCAAGCAATGCAGAAGGAAAAAAGAAAACAAAAAAAAAGAAAAAAAAACCAGAAAAAATGGAAAAAAGAAGGTATATAACAAACAAAAGTCACAATGCCGTTGGGCATTAAGAAAAAAAAAAAGTGAGATGAACGAGGTCTGGATTCATTCCACTTAACTTGAGATAGCCTGCCAGGTTAGGAGCATTAGTCACTCTAGGTTCCCTCTACAGAAAAACAAATTAGAGATAGGAACCTTCAGAGGGAAATTTATCCCACCTAAGAACCAAGTCATCTCTGTTGCTATGTCTCACGCTGTTAACTACAGGGAAAACCTGTAGTGCCCTTGCTCCCAGCTAGGGTATTTCAGTTTTATTCCTGTAGGTTCACTTGAGCTGAAATAAGAGAAGGGCAAAGTGGCAAGAAAGTAGTAAGACATGGAAATTGATAGTTGGGAAATGAGTAGAAGTTAAAGTGCATGAAAGAGAAAAGATTAAGCACAAGTTAGTCGCCATGGAAGAGAAAAATGACATAAAGGAAACTGAAGGACTGAAGAAAGAAGCAAGAAATCACAGGGAATTCAGAACAAGAAAAAAGCTTTTATTTTTATTTATAAGTTTAGATGAACAGGGCTGGCACTGATAGAGTGAATTAAGAGGCCATGCTGCATTTATTATTGTTTCTATTATTTTTATATTATGGTAGGCTGGCATAGCCCTAGCCAATTGGCAAATGTCTGCCCATGAATCACATGTGGTTTGATGCGATCTAAAGTTGATGATGGTTTGAAGTATGCTGGCACTTGCAATATTTCAAACATCCCAAATTATACCCTAAAAATTACATCCTTCCAGGCAGGCAAAAATTCTCTAAGCACATTTGGTGAATTCCCAGACCCTACTGAGAATCAATATAAAAATTCCCATGAATAACCTTTGTGCAATATGTATATTCACTCACTTTAATAGAGGTGTGTGGGGGGGGAAAGTATGCAGAAAATGAAAAAGCATCTTAAACTAATTTTTAAGCCATCTACAGTAAAACTGGTTAACAACACAGTTCAATGTTTATTATTTGTTGAGCAATGTACGTCTTGTTAACTAAAAGGCTAAAATACTCCAGTTCTTCTGTTGAACAGAACAGTATCCTTGACTTGGGAGTTGTGCAGCTACTAAACATGCTTAATTTACACAAGCTATTTAAGATGTTAAATGAACCATAAAGGGCAGATGACAGAGACAAATAATCCTTTTCCCTGAAAGTGCAGAGTTTCAGGGCCTGAGTCTCCCTTTCACACTGATGCAGTGTGTGACACTGGAGGACCTGGCTATCACTTTCTATAAATGGCTTAACCTTCAGCTTTGTGTGGTCTGTCTACTACTATGCCCTGTCAATTAAAGAAAATCAATATCTGGCACTTCAATGCTGAAAATATGGAACCCCCTTTGGAGGTAAATAATTAGTTCAGAAATGCTTCAGGCAATAATTAACCAAACTAAACTTATTAGGAACACTTGCCTACAGCATTTTTCCATCTCAGAGGTGTTTAATATCTATCACATAACTTTTAAATGATTTAGATTTAAGCATTTCAGCTTTTAACAATGTTATAATTAACATTGTTTGGCTGGTTACTCTTTTACACAATAAATTATTCTCAAATCACAACACCTTAGTGAACCTTTCGACCCCATGTTAATTTATTTCAGTCTACAAAGAGAGAAGCACATGAATTATTTGATTCAGAAGCCTCTGATTTACACTGCTATTCAATACTCATGGAGAGGGGTGATGGTTTTATATGCTTCTGTTTGAATAACAGATTATGGATTTGATTCTACAACACATCTGCATAAAGAGCTCCCATTTAAGCCACTCAGCATGAGAGTGAAAGACTAACACCCTTGGCTGCCCATGGGGTTTTTTCCATTGCCTTTAGAAGGAATAGGAAGTTATGGAAGACTTTTATGGTGAAGTCCAATGATGTGTCCAACATATTTCAAGTTTACCTCATCTGACTCAATGACACAATAGAAAAATGTCATTTGTATTGGCCACCAGCTAGCTACATTATGGTTAAACAGCTCACTGACAAGAGGGAATGGAAAGAAGAAGAGGTAATTTTTGTGAGACTGTACATTCATATTTTTCATGACCAGCTGTGGAATTATTATCCAACGGAGGTCTTAGCAATTGCTCAATTTTGAAAGCATTAGTATTCCTGTTGAAGTCAACAAAGCTTCTAAAGTTCTCAAACACATGTAAATGCTTTACAGGATCTAGGCCTCCACCTATGTCGCTTTTATGACACTGGAAAGTTAACATGATGAAGGCAAAAAGGATACTTCATACTTCTGGGTTTCGTGGTCCTGTGATCCTCATGCTCAGTGGACTGAACTATGGTCCTGTCACCATTCTTGTGCAAGTAATTTACAAGAGCAGAATAAAAGATCTTCACAGAGCTGGGTTTGGGGCGTGTGTGTGTGTTTGTGTGTGTTTGTGCGTCTGCGAGTGTGTGCTTACTGCTGATTAGAAAACCATTATTCATCTTTACAAATTTTATGGAACACATTTTACTAGAACATTTACACTGACAAAAGGAAAGAAAAATCCTATATCCCAGTTTTGTAACTAAACAAATTAGCTATCTTCAGCCCCTCAGAGATCAGTAGAAGGAACTACAGAAACTCCATATAGAATAGTATCATTTTTTCTCCTTTAATCAAACTGCTTGATGGATAAAATTTGTATTACAGGTGATCTATCATCTCCAGTGCCTCATGAATTTCATGAGCATAAATGTACACTTCCTCTTACAAGACTTTAAAAACAAAAAAAACCCTGTAGAAATTAACAGTCCTAGATTACTTTCTACATTTTATAGAATCTATGTCATCCATTTAACAATGTAAAGGTGGCTAGTCAGGAAAATCAAACATAAAATCATAATGATTTACCCTATAAAGCAAAGACCATACTTATGCAAATTGAGACACACTAAACTAAGGCAGAAGAGAATTGTCCTACTTTTATTCACCTACCAATCCTGAAACACAGAAGTACAAACAATGCAAGTTAGATATCTGGCTTAAGTTACACACTCTAAGCTTCCTCTACAGTCTCTACAAAGAGATTCAGTTCTCTGGCCACAGGCACATATCCTATGCTAGAATGCATAACTTATCTTCTGGAGTTGATCTATTGGCTGTAAAAGGGTTATAAGCAGCTTATAGTAGGGGCAAACTGTGGTCTAATTTTAGTGGTGTAGAATGTAACCAGGTACATAGCTTGTTTTTTAAGCTCTCATTACAGTCAACAAAGTTCAAGCTAATAATTTGTAGGCAATTCACTGGCCAAATGTTGGTGTCTCCCTTAGGATAAGGTAAATTGTTCTCAGGACGCTATTAACTGTATTTACAAGACCTCCACCGACTATAAGGAAAGCCCTGAGAAAAGCTCACCTGTGCTTGAGGCAGTTAAAGCTGAGGCAAGAAAAATCCTAATCAAATGCCTAACTTTTAAGTATATAAATTTAGATTAGATGAACTTTACCTGTTATTTATTTCACACTAGACCTTCCTCTGCCCATTATCTTGAAAATTCTTTCATATGACTATGCCATATCACACAGCTCCTATCTCCACTTAGTTCTTTCTTTTTTTATCACTGACCTCATATACATCAACACTCACATTATGTTAACAGTGTGAATGTATTATTTTTCTTCCATATATTTAAATTCTAGAGGTTAATTCAGTTACAATACTTTAGGCTACCTCCATAAGAGATTTAATGGAACACAATCTATTTCACACTGGTATTATTTGAGTGACATTTATTTATTTACAACTGTTGAGGTCTAATAGGAGTAAAAATTCTAAAAATGCCAATATTTATTTATTTATTATAACAATTCTGCCAAGAAAGTAAAGTATTCATTTAGCCAGTATGTTTTATACATGTTCGGGAAAAGACCATAATGTGAGTATATACTTGTCTTCTCTAAGATGATGGGTTTGAGTTCAGCATAAGACTGAAAAATATTAAAGAGAAAACATGCAGTCACCTGAAATTATTGTAAAAACACTTTATGGATAATAACATAAGTTTCCAAGTAAGTTGCTGTAAGATTCTTGTTGAAGTCCAAGGTTACAAGAAAATAAAGTCAAATGGTGCATTTTATTATTTCACACCCATTACAACCTCATGGGTAAATGGTACCCTTACTGTGAAAACAGATTGATTAATTTTCCATATACTCCCGTATTTTTATATCCTTTCATTGATCTTTACCTTAGTTGTATTCTTCTGCCTTTCATGGATTGTTTACCGCAGAAAGTCTGAAGCACTACTGCTAGTGCTACTCCTGTGCTCACTGTCGACCTGACTCCTTTACTATTACAAGCATTTAACACCGTATTTAACAAGTCGAGGGAAGTCTAAACAGAAGAATGAAATCCCAGCCCTTTTGAAATCACTGAAAGAAATGTCATTTGCATTTGTGTCAGAACTACATCCATCTGATGTCTTAGAAGGCTTAGGTGTAGTCAGACATCTACAATATTTGGTTGTTTTCCATACATTGTTTAAATTTCTTTGTAAACATGCTGCCCTCCAGGGATATAGGGACACTTAATTTTTAGTAAACATTGCACCTAATTCTATAAATATTGCATTGTGTTGAAAAAAATGAAAAGCCAAACACTGAGGGAAAATAATCATTGACGGAACCATGCAAACTGGAGGAACAACATGAGGAAATGAAAATGGGGAACAATAATTTCAATGTAAATAATATTTCTTATATCTGTATGACACAAGTCATCCTTAATAATGGTTTAGTGTGAAATAATCATACAAGCCCCTGCACAACTGAGGAAAGAGCTCAGTCTAACAAAAGCAACCATTAGCACGAGAGAAAAGTTGATTACCACTATCAAGACTATCAACTCTAAGTTTTTGGAACAATAAAGATTACATTCCTGTCTTCTCAATAAATTGCCTGCTGTATCACAGGAAGATTTCCACTAGAGTTTCTCCAGATTTATTGTGAAACTACATTAACGGAAATTTATTATAAAACTGACAGCTTTTAGATATCTTCAACAGAAGAACATCCACCAAGTATTTAACCTCTGAACTATCAAACAATTTTGCAGATAATCAGGTGATGTTTCTATGCTTAAAATCAAAGATGTATTTTGTTTGAAGATATCCTAGAGTTAGTATTTGAGATCCATTTATATTTTCTGTCACTTTTTGAATGTGCTGTCTGATAACCACCTATTAATTGAGGAAATTTCAGAGGATTTAGAGCATCCTATATCACAACTGACCTTATCTGTACCAGTGGAAAAGCAACCAAGCACATGTATGAGGTCAAAATATTGGCATTTTCTCTGACATGTTAGCAGTGATGAGGAAAGCAGATGGAAAAAACATATTAGATATTGATCCCTTTCTCATTCCTGCATATCCTTTAATTAGATTTAGATTGTAAACAATGCTATTGTATCTTGTGGCTATATGCATTAAATGGTGGTCTGAACAATGTCTACATATATTTTGAAATAATAGTGAAATTGAGTGCTTGGGATTTATATTCATTAGAAATATATGCCCTTAGCTGTGTTGCAAAATTTTTTGGAAATTACATTTTTTTAAAAGTAGAATGCACTTTTAAATGCATTATGGGGAAATATACTAATCTCTGTTTTAAGAAACGGAAGCAAAGAAACTCTTATAAGGATGCATTGTTAAAGGTTATGTTTCAAGTAAGCAGACAATGCAAACTAACAGGGGCAGTGGTAGGTCATGACTTCTGTCCTTTTGTTATGCCATGGCTGTCACTGTAGCTACATCAGCATCTACCAAGCCGGTACCAAGCAAACAAGCAAGCATTTCTCTCTATCTTACACATACAATGGTACATCACAAAATTATCCTTCACGGAGCTGTGTGAGTCCAGCAGAGCTTATCAGCTTATAGCCGTTGTCATACAGGGATAGCTCTCTAATTTCAGAACCAGCTCCCTGCTACAGTAAAGCATATTGACATATTACTGATCCCAGGCTCCTGTGCTTTGCCAGAACAACAGCAGCCCCAAGCAGACAGTTGAGTAGTCTGCATAATTCCCCTGCACACTTTGAATTCTGGAGGGCCTTATTAGCAAGGGATCTGTGTTGTAAGAATGTAATTATACTACATAGGGTGCAATGCTAATTCCTGGTACACAGGTGATCCTAGCTATCAGTTATTAAGGTAGCCTAGATTCAGGAGTTTGGTGCAGACAGACACAGGAATTCCACATGGAGACAACTTAAGTTTGAGAGTAGTAATATTATCTTTATTCTTCATTCCTATGGATCATTGAACTTCTTCCTGTTTATATTGCAGGTTAATGTCTTTCAGAGAAGAGAAATCCCTTCACTAGTGGAGATTTGACTATATTACTAGGTAAGTCTTTTTCCTCAAGTTGGCTATTGAGACCATGGCAATCAAAAGCTAACACAGAATTCCATTGCACAAAAGAGTGAAAGATGGTGCTGTGAGTAGGCTCTGAAACACTACATAAACAAAAGTAAGTTGGATCAAGGGTCTGCTCTGTGAAAAACAGAAACCTACGGTTAAGTCAGCTTGTTCCCTTGTCTGCACCTTTCTGTCTTATCTCCCATCACCGGATTAGTCAGTCTGACATGTCTTTGTTCTGTTAATGTCAAAAGACCACTTCAATGTTGTTTAAAACAAATACATAAAAATTTCCCCCTGAAATGAAATTTAACATTATGTGTAACAAAAGTTACTGATTTGGAATTTTCCACTCTGTTAGGTAGTGATGTAGAGTACAGACGAAGTACACTTTTTTCAGTGGTGCCCAGGCGGACAAGAGGCAAATTGAAATACAAGAAATTCCATTTTAACACAAGAATTTTTTTTCTTTTTTTTACTGTGATGAAACACTGGAATAAATTGCTGATAGAGGTTGTGGAATCTCCATCCTTGGAAACGCTCAAACCCTGACTGATGTAGGTCCTGAGAAACCTGCTGTAGTTAACCTTGTGTTGTGCAGGGATGTTGGACTGGACAATCTTGAGAGGTCCCTGCCAACCTCAGTTATTCTATGAAAGTACATAGAATTTAGTGAATAAGTCAGGTGATTTTTAAGATATACTAATATTTGCTTTCCCTTTGAAGAGCATTGCATGAATATGCTGTTGCCACATTTTCCAATATTTCCTACTACAGCATCAAAACTGGCTGTTTTTTTTTAAAAAAAGTGGGTTGCACTCCACCACAGTGGGACAGATCAAAAAACCCAGCATGCCACACATAGGAGTTACAGAGATTCCTGCTCAAGGCCATCTAGTTAAAAAAACAAGTTTGTTGAGATTTAGCAAATCCAGATTTTTCCTTATAAAATATTATTAATTGCATTCATGACTAATCCACCCAATATGCAATCTACTTATCTGCTCCTTCCTCCCAAAGCAAAACTAAACCCAAAGATTTATGAAGGGATTGGGAGGGGAGGAGGAGGTGAAGAAGATAGGATTTTGTTTCCTAGTGATTTTTGTTATGGACTACCTATTGCTATTGACTTCACATGGAATGGAGACAGCAATGGGCAGCAGTATTAAACCATAAAATAATCACAGTAAGATGCTCTGAATGGAATAGTCTAAATAAAATGACTAGTCTTCAGCAGAGGCAGGCAAATGAAAAGTCATGGACTGCAGCTCTGTATTAGTAAGAGCAATATAGTTCTCTGACTGCAGTCTACAAAGAAACTCTAAAGTCTACATCTCAGGTACTTGGACTTGGCTGTATAAGGGAGCAAATACCTTTTCAAAGGCTCTTGCTTTTCCTAATTTATTGCAATACAACTCTAAATTCCAATTTTGGTTTGGTATTTAATCCAGTGAAAATACAATTATCCCCAGAGAAAGGAGATGAAACAGACTTGGGAGAAGGGAATTTTGCTCAGGCCAAAGTGAGATTGTCAAGGAAGTAAAACTAGACTCTGTTGGCTTTACTAATTTACTTATTTCTTTGTTTCCTTCAGGCCTCAACACCTCTGTTAAGGAAGCGTACCATAATTTTTTACATTGATGTCTGCAGCTTGGAAATTAAATTTTTTTTTAAAGTTTTTACTTAAGTGGCATTGACGAGCAGTGGAGTTTTCTTTTGAAGACAGTTGCTATTAAAATGTACTGGATTATAGGCTAAATCCCCTGTATTGCAGTTAATTAAGAAAGCTGTGAGGGGAAAAAAAAACAATTAAAAGGAAAAAGAAAACACCCAAACACACTAACAGCAGGTAGGAGAGCATGTGTTTTTGTGCAGATTTTTTGGATGAAATTGTCCAGTGGAACAACTAAGAGGGAACATCCAGATTGTCTGGAAACACCCAAATGAGATAACATCCCTGCTGGATATGCACTGCTGGACTTGCACGTTGTTGCTGCTGTCTCTGCAGAGCACACCACCAGGGGCATTAGATTGTTTCAATTATGCAGTAAAGAAATGCTAATTTCTCCCCACAGTTGTCCTTTTGTCTCCTCCCAGTGTATTCCTCTGCTTTCTCTTACTTCACACTCTCAGAGTAGTGCCAGATACCAATGAAACAACACTTACAGCAAGAGATACTGCATTGGGTGTCCATGCCCATGTCCTGTCAGTGGGGGCTGCGGGGCAGCCTTTGTGAGGAGAGGCCGGGGCTGCCCCGTGCCGGTTCCAGCCATTTTCAGCTGGTTCCAACCGACCCACTGCAGGGCACAGCTGAGCCCTCACCCAAGATATCAGTGTCTTGGGGAAAAGAGATTTAAGAAAGGGCAAAACGCTGCATGGCAGTAAGGAGTGAGGGAAAATACTGTGAGAAACAGCCCTGCAGACACCAAGGTCAATGAAGAAGGAGGGAGAGGAGGTGCTGCAGGTGCCAGAGCTAAAATTCCCCTGCAGCTTGTAGAGGAGGCCATGGTGGAGCAGGTATTTCCCTGCAGCTTGTGGAAAGAGCATGCTGGAGCAGAAATCCACACTGCAGTCTGTGGAAGATGACACACAGTGGCAGGCAGGTATGGTCTGAAGGAACTGTGACCTGTGGAAGACCCACATGGAAGCAGGTTTCTCCTCAAGGACTGCAGCCCATTGGGAGAACCCATTCTGGAGCAAGGAAAAGCGTAAGGAAGAAGGAGCGGCAGAGAGGAGCTGTTATGGACTGACCACAATCCCCCCATTTCTCATCTCCCCTGTGCCACTTGAGGACGCAGGGGGAGTTAGAGTAGGTGGAGATGAAGGAGTGAAGTTGGACCTTGGGAAAAGAGGAGAGGGAAGGTGTTCTTTTAATTTTGCCTGGTTTTCTTACTATCTAAACCTATTTTAGTTGCTGATAAAGTGAACAAATTCTATCCAAGTTCAGTCTGTTTTGCCCATTATGTTAATTGGTAGGTTATCTCCCTGTGTCTATCTTATTTTCACCCCCTGTCCTGTTGAGGAGCAGGAGTGAGAGAGGCTGCATAGGCATCTGGCTGCAGGCCAAGGTCAATGCACCACATATAAAAAATGCAAATAATACTTTGAATAGCAAGAGCAGCAATATTTTAGTAGACATTGTCAACACATAGACAGAAAGATATTCTCTCTGTGAAGAGTCTGCAGCCTATGAATGTATGTACAGTACAGGAAGAGGCACACTAAAATCTCACTTATTTTGTTAATAGTAGCATAGAAGGTGTGAAGACAAAGTTTCTCTTGCAAAGACCAACATTTGCACAAGACCAGAACAGCCCCCACATATGGCTGGCTAAATATTTTTCCTGCTACCACCTAAGCTGTATGGACTCCATCTCTGAATTTGTTTACCCATGTTGCTATCATAGCTCCTGATTGTAACAGAGGCATCATCTAGGAGATCAAGAAAGACAATAAGCTCAAATCAGGCACAATGCCATTCACTATGTATATATATGTGTATAAATGTGTAATATATTTAAGATAAAGTGATTTAATTAATAAAATATTTAAGATAAAGTTATACCTTACCCACACCCAGATAAACCCACAGCTTCCCCTTATTAATTATCCATTTTCACATAATTTTAACCCAAGAAAGAGGTCCTAATCAGAGACTTGAAATAGGAAAAGGTAATGGTCCTTCAGTTCATATGACACGTATCTAATATCTTGTCATATTTTCAAGTAGCAGAGAGGTCAAGTTTTCTCATGATGTAAGGGTATTTTGATGTTCTCAATTGCTGCTCTGAGGTGAGCATTTCATTACTTGCACGCTTTTAACTCACATACATTTAAGCTCTACTAATGGGATTAGAGAGCTATGATGATTCATGACAGTAGGTATATTCTCCTGTAGATTTTTGCAGAACTTCCATTAGCATTAAAGGGAGCTACACACCAGAGGACCAAAGTCTATTAGTACGAATAGCGTCTTCCCCAAACAGTCTTCTAAACAGCAATTTGGGTGTCCTAAAGCTCTCTAGTCATTCAAGAGAAATTACTCTGATGCCAACACTTTAGCAGTGGACATTCATCCATTCCACCGTAAGCACTCACAAGAGATTCTCAAGCAAGGCCTTTTTTTTGTTTTAGTTAGAGGAAATGTCTTCCATTCTTGAGCCTATTAACTTGTAACAATAGAAATAATAGGAGCTGAGACAGGTGTAGAAAGTTTAATTCTCTTCTTGTGAGCTTCAAATTTAAAAAGGGAGTTCAAAAAAACCATGATAAAAAAGGGTATTAAAATTCATGAATGCCAGTATAATATAATTTTGATCTGCACAGTTTTTCAGGGATTGTTGTCAGTTTCTATTCCACTGTTAGCCATCATTAACAGCAAATATGACAGATACACTAATGAAATCGATTTGGTCATGTTATCAATTTAATTCAGAAATGTAACCCCATTTTACTACTATGTAAGTTATAAAGGCTTATAGGCTAATGTCATCTGTCACTGTAAGAGTTAGTTCTCTGCTGGACTTCTTAATAACTAAGTGTAGGTTTATTTTAATTATATTTTTTACATTTTGAATTAATTACTTCAGTACAGTAGTAAGCATGCTGTTTTAGCTCATGGTAGGAATGAAATATTAGTCAATGCACGCTAGTAAGGGAAACCTTTCAGTGAAATGAATACAGCAATACAGTATTGCCTTAGAACCTGATGCATGCTATAGCTGAGCAATAGATTACTGTACAGTATATATTCCCTGCAGCCAACTCACCATCTAAGGAACTAATACATTCCTAATGCCCTTAGAACTTGTGCACCCTGTTGTAATGAAGTTTTTGAAGGTAAAATGAAAGCAGAGTTGTCCTCAGACCATTGCCTCTCTCATTACTAATGTTAGAAAGCTCTGCAATATATTCCTTCTTGTAGATGGCAATATTTTTCAGGAGCACTGACCAGCTGATGAAGCCGGGGTATGGCTTTTATATTGTGTTTGGAAAAATAACAGACAAAACTAAGTATCATTATGACAGGAGTCACCAGCTGGCATCATTATACACAGACTTCTGATTTATTTCACTGAGTGAGTAAATATTTGGGAAAGCTCTCACCTCTGAACATAATCTTAGGCATAATCTTAAGAAATGGAATGAGAAGCAACAACCATTTTCTTTCCTTTTTTACCTCCAGTTCAAGTTGGTTCTTGAGGAAAAGCTGTTCTCAGAGCATCAAAAAATACTGTTGGACACAAATAATTGTCTTACAAACCACTCGCCTTGTTTCCAAACCCAGGGCATCTTTCCAAGTAAGTAGAAAGCCAACAAGCTTTATTGTGCATGTATCTTCATATTCCTAATTCTTCTCCACAAGGCAAGCAATGAAAGAATGATACAAGACTTCTGAAAAAGCTTAATTTTATTTCTTAAACAAGAGAGAAATGCTGAAGAAATCGTCCATCCCTGCTCTCTTCAGAAAGGCAGCCAAAACACAGTAATTTCAAATTATGCAGCCTATCCAAAATCCCCTCAGAATAGCAAACCTGGAGCCTTCTGGCCATCTGGCATAGACATAGCTGGAGGCCATATCACAAGCTGGGCTTTTAGTTTGCACAGCATTCCCCACTGCCAAAACCGCGCCCGCAGCCAAATCAGGCTGAACATCCTTAAAATAATTCCTTTAGAACTGCTCGTAGTCATTGCATTGGGTGTGTTTGCACAGCACTACAGACTGCAACTGTTCCTGACCCACCGCCTGACCTGTTGCTGTGGCTCCCAAGTGGGAGAAAAACAGAGTAGAGGAAGCTTGCTGAGTGCCTCAAACTGCCTTAGGAGACTACAGCCACCATCAAAATAATACAAACTGGCCTTGCCATGGAGCCACTTACACACACTTCTTTAAGTAAGCAAAGTAAGGTCTAGCAGGGCTTTCAGCTTGTAGTATGAGATTTTGTTAAGCCATGAAGAACAAGGCATTTCTGAAGTGAGGAAAGTCTAACCTGATGGGTACAATTAAAATAACAAAGACTTCAGAACAGCTTTTCCCCTCTGACTTGCTGCATTTGTCTTTTAGTTTAGAAAGTTTCCATGTGTTTCTGGCTTGGAAGAAGCTCTACTGCAACCCATGTAGGTTCTTGGGAGTCCCCTTTGCAACACATACAAGGTGTGGCCATTTGCTCTTCTCAGGAACTTCCTGTGTCCCTAAAGGTGTATACTCTTTGTGTTCATCTGTGACTCTTCATTGCATTTTGTATTCCCAAACTTCTTCTTTTTCTCTGTGATAACATTTGAAACAGAGTGGAGCAGCCAGGACAAAGCAAACAAGCAGCCTTCCTCTCTTCCTTTTAATATGCAACCAGTATGTAAATGTAACCTGAAATTAAATTGCTTAGTCATCTCATAAACACTGATAAGGTCTACTCAGCAGTAAAGTGAATATTTTGGAAGAGAACTACCAAGAAGTAGTCAATTTATTAGCAATCACCTTCCAAAAGATAATACATTGGTGTTTGCAATGATCTAAAAAAGAGAGGGACTCAAACTATCAGGCTACTCTGATTCCACCTCTGCTAGAACCTGTTATGAAGAGTTTCTTTACTAGTGGCTTAGCTCAATGAAAAATTTGCTTTTTCACCAAAACATGTACAACTGATCACACTGAGAAGCAATTTAACTCATCTGGATTTCTGCATGGCTCACTGCAATACTGGGCATACATGAGGGAACTAAACTAAAAGAAGGACTTTCCACTGTAAAGCAACTTGTTCCCAAGCCAGAGGTTTATGGGACAATATAATCCAAAGGAAATTTCACATCATAATAGTTGAAAGGCAATGCTCAGTCACATTCAAGCATCAGTAGTCAGTATGTCCAAAATAGCAGATGCTGCTGGCTGTTGCATTAGGGGAAGAACAGGAAACAGACATTACACTTAACAGTTCTGCTGTGCCAGAAACTTAAAGGTATGATTGCAGTTAGTCATAATTCCTATTAACACTGGAACATCTTTACAGCCTAAAGAAATCAATCACATGTGATATTTCAGATTCTGAGAGCTATTCTTTGGACTTGAAGGCCTTGAGCTATGTGATATTAATTTAACTGAGGACTAAATAACAAATAAGACTTGACATCACTTTTGTACCAACAAATTTCCAAAAGATCTGCTTGCCTTTTTAATGTATTGGCAACAGGTATTTCCCATTTGCATCTGGTATCTCCAAAGATCCCAGCCCTGCCTCCAAACAGCAGAGTTGATGGGGATAACTTGATTCTGCTCCTGTGGTTAGGTGTCTGTAGAAGCTTCTCCTGAGGAAGTTATCGAGACATTTACCATCATGAACAACAATCCCAGTATTATACCTGTTAAATTAAACTGAGGCAACACTATGTGCTTGCTACATTTTTTAATATTATTTTTAAAATAAGTGTCAAAAAGTCCTTCCTTTCAGAATTCAAACAATCTTTCAGATGTGTTACTTTCCTCGCTTTTCCACTACCTGACACTACTACAGCTGGACACTACTACAGTTAGACACTACTACATTCGCCTTGGGTTACTGTTTTCTGTCTACAAATCAGCTGAATGAGAAAAAAACATAATTTCTAAAGTGAGAATAGTGCCCTTAAATGCTGTACATATGCCCTGTCCATTCGGGTTTCTCTTGACTGGTTGGACAGTTAGTTGATTAATCCATCTGCAAAGCTTCTGGCTTCAGGTCCTTAAATAGATTTTTTTCTTGCCATGAGGGCCAGTTGTTCTGATGCAAAGCTTTCTACTCTTGCCACATTTGTCCTGCTGTCTCCAGACTCTCCATGTAGTGAGAAGTACCTGGAACATAGTAACGTGCAGCCTGTATTCTCTTCATTCCTCTTTCCTAGTAGAGTAAATGGATCCCTGTCTTCCTTTTTTCTGGAGAAGGGGAGCCTGACATGCCCTATCAGCTTTTAAAAATTATTAAAATGAAAACAAGCACAGGATTGCATGGAATTCAAAGTGCTATTCAGTATATTATATTGCAGATTCTCCTATGATTCTAACAGTTTGAGGAAGAATGAGATAACAAGGAGCATGGGTGGCATTACAATTATTTGTGGTTTTTCTCATTTTTGTGGGTGTTGGTTTCCTGTGCAAAGGGAGGTCAATGTTATTTACTCAGCTAGAGTTCCTGCCCTTCTAGAGCTTACCCTCATTTGATTTGCTTTGCATGGGCTGGAAGTTACATTATCGCTGTCATGTTGCTCTCTTCAGAATTCTGGGAAGAAACAAATCTGTCTGTGGTGAAAACCAAGTGCTACATGGCTTCTTTGAAGAAGAATTGTAACTTGTGCCAGATTAAACCTAATTTTCTTTAAGCCTCACTATACCTTTTATTGTTTGCTAATAACATATCAATCAGGCTAATATATATTAAACCTGTAGTCTATGTCACATTTCTGCTCTGGAGGCTGCTTAAATACATTTGTGTAGAAGTGACTGGGGAATGTGGACAGAAGTAGCCCACATTTGTTTTCATCTATCCATGTGGATACATTCTGCACATACAGGAGCAAATATATTACCCTACATACAGCAGTAAATATGTAACCCTTGCATTTGCATTAATAATTGTGATGGGAAGGCCCTGTTTACTGCCACTGAGGCTCTGTGAGGTCCTGGTTTGTGCAATGTTTTTGTACATTAACAACTGGCTTAGGTTGCTACTGCCAACCTTCTGTTAGCACCTTCACAGCTCAGTAAGTAATTTTGGATGACATCTGATGTCAACATTTCTTGTCATTATAGCCTCTGCCTTAGGTGGCTAACATTTATTGTTATGCCTGTGTATGAACCCATCCTAAATCACCTGTCTCTCCCCTTGAGTGTACAGCAATATGCATAGGCTTCTTCCTATGCAGTTAAGGAAGACAGACACTTGCTCATGGTGATTTAAACCACTATTTGAGAAAGTGCTCAGGCTCCTTAGCTAATGTAAATTGCTCTCTGCGCAACTTACATTGTTTCTTTGATTATATCAGACCCTACACTCCTAACATAGACACTTTGAAGTTTCTACTACTAAACTTTCTTATGGCTGTTCTGAAAGTTCTTTACAGAACTTTTCTTTTTTTCCTTAATTATATTTCTTTTGCCATTTTAGTTTTTTTTTTTTACATTAACAGCCTTTATGTTTTTTACTTCAGCTGTTCTTTGCATGTTATTTAACAATATTTTTAGAAAAGTTGCTTTTTGATTACATGGTAATCAACTTTGTTCATTTGCACTGGTCATTTTGGATCACTGCAGCACAGTAGTTTAACATCACTTTCACTAGCCTAATACTGGCAACATCAAACCTAGAAAATTGTGGTCACTGTGTCCAAGCCAGCTGTGGAGGGCATCAGTGCCACTAGCACCTTGTGCCTTGCGACTATAGATACATATCCTAGGGGTCCTCCAGTGGCTTGCTTGGGTCCTAAAAAGGCATAGCTAACATAGGTTATCATTGACTGGAATGGAATTCCGCAAACATGGAATCAGTGACTTGACTTAGGCACTGAGCAGCTTGAAACCAACATTCATATCAATCAGAGCAGAATGAAAGAAATCTTTCCCTTTTTCACATATGTCCTAAAGTTTTACTTAACTAAAGCCATAATGGCTTTGCTGGAATGAGAAATGATAAACTGAAACTCCTGATTTTCTGTTTCTAATTTTTTAATATTTTATGGCCCATTTTGTCTCTGCAGATCTTCATATGCCTCCCGTATCTTCACTATTTCATTCATAATCAAAAGCAGTACAGAAACTTGTGTTGATCCTCCCACACAATGGCTCATTATTAGTCACTGTCTATTCTGGCTTATTGCCATTTACTTCCACTTTTCTCATATTTTTTAGTTTCTTTTTAATCAGTGACATAACTACCTTTTACATATTACCCATGGGTCTCAAATTTTAATGGGATTTATATCTCAAAAGAAGACAACGATATCAGTAAAATTCTCATCTCTGCAGTTAAAATAATATTTGCTTTCTTATTTCCCTGTTTCAAATTTTACTCCTTTTGGGTCCCGTACCACTTATTAAATACTAAAAAGCACTTACTGAATACTAAAAACTCTGAAATGAAAAATCTTTAATTTTCTCTGGTCTTGTTTTCTTTTCAGTTTCCTTCTTGGCTTCCCTTCTTTATTCAAGTCCCACCTTGAAATCAGATGTTTTCTGTCCATCCTTATTTGCTTAAGCCCAGCCTGAGATTCATTGCTTCAATGTAGCATGAATTTTGTGATGTTAGGAAAAAAATTAGAAAAAAGAATAAAAAAAAAAATTACTTAGTTGTAACTTCTATAATTACAGAAAGCAAAACTATATATAAAGACTGTATTCTTCTCAGGTGTGAAGCACACACCAAACAGTAACTAAAAGATCAGAAGAAACTACACTTCAAGGAATTCTGTGATATATTTTGCCATCTGAAGAACTCAGTAATTTTAAAAAGATTCCAGTTAAGACATGGCATGAACTGAGAGGAAGCTCTTGGCTGAACTGCTTTGACAGTTCCCACATTCCATTGTCATCAATTCTTTTTGAAGGGGGTGGGATAAATAAAAAAGCATCATTTATAAAATATACCTGAAAGAAGAAAAAAAAAGCACAAGTTACTTCTTTTCTTTGCATTAAGTATATGCACCACCTTCTTCAGGCCTTTATGATTTTCACCACAAAGGTGGAAAATCACTTTAATTTTCATTAATCCTTCTTCTTGGAGAATCATTACCCAATTCCAGCCACAAAATTACTGCCATTTATTGGGATGTCTGGGAATTGTTTTCTGCATGTTTGGAGAAGGAGGAATAAAAGTACCTGGAAATCATTTTACCCTTTGCTCACCTTGAAGTTGCTTGAAAACCAAGCTGGTTTGCAGGCTAATATAATTTATACTGATGGAGAGCCTTAGCGATGGTAACCTGCTGCCTGTGCTCCCTGGGAAGCAGTATGGTATTTAGAGGGTCTTTTACATTCCACGGATTCTTGCCACTAGAGGAATTCTCCTCTGACTAAGCCTGTTCTGCTATAGGTTGCCTTGGGAATCAGAAACTGGGGTTATTTTCCACCATTTCATGGTGGTTCTAACCCAGTCTTCACTAGGTCCATTCCAAACCTCATAGAAAATGCTATTCTACATCTTAGTGATCCAATCTTTCACCTGAAACAGTTTTAAATCTTGGAAGGTTATGTGCCAAAGGCTTCCATTTTCCTGTCATCTTTCACTTTGTACTTTTAATGGGAGGAGTGACTGCTTGTGTAGATGTACACAACAACACTAGTCAACTCCTTCCTGGTCTTTGCGTGTTACTCATGTATATGTTATTATTACTATAAATCATACAAAGAGGTTTAAAAGCAAATGCCACCTTCTGTATTTTTTATCAGGAAAGATACTGCATATATGTAGGTTTATGTGATGAAAGCAGGTTCTGTTTTTTTCCCCTTGAACAAATATTCCAAACATTTTTTTTTTGGCTTCTTGTGTCTACGTCCAGTGCTGGCTTGTGCTTTTTTCCGTCCACTAGTTCAGTGGCCCAGGCAGTCAGTGCTGTGATTTTCCTGCCAACCAATCAGTTTACCAGCTTCTAGTTCAGCTGTTCCTTATAGCCATAAAGGCTCTTCAGACACAGTGTTCAATTCTTTATTTTCTTCTGGAAACTCTAATTAGTACTCACAATTGTGATGAATAGGCTATATTAGATAGTAAGTGCCTGGGTTAAAGATTTATGCAACAGCATGTGGGTACAGTTTCAGTAAACAAGTGAATGACTGAGGATACCACATGCATAAAACCTGAGCTACTGCAGAGAAGAAATGAATTAGCAAAAAAAAGAAAAAAAAAAAGCTAAAAGCATAATTATGAAATTGGTGAACGATGTGTCATATTGATTGCTATATATGTTAATATTTGCTCCATTTGATATCCCAGACATTTAAAGCAGTAGTTACATCTGTCCTTCACAGGGCAAACAGAAAGCTACAGAGAAGCTTTTTTCAAAAAATGTTGAAATGTTTACTGCATTTCTAAAGGTTGTTTTTATTAGTCTATTATGTGTTTTTTTTTTTTTTTTATTCTTCTGTTCCCTTTCAAGTGTGTTTTGAAAAAGTTACTTTTTTGCAAGCTGAGAAATGAAGGATGTTTAATAGCATTCAAATAAGACATTCCCCTCTGTGTTTCAAATTTCCTTGGGAAGAGGCACATAAAATACTTTCAGAAACAAACAATTTTTTTATGTACCTTAGTTTTGTAAAATTAGAAGTTCACAATATTCTGAAAAGATATTGTTCCTGAGAAACAAACATTTCACCACTGCTTTGGAGTAGTAATTCACAGTGACAAAGGCAGCCAGTATATTTTGTTTGTTTGAAACTGTACATTCTGGGGGAGGAGGGAAAAGTACAAAATACATTTTAAGTGCCTTGAGGTGTCTGTTGTACACAGGAGACTCAGCAACTAGAATTCATCTCTGATGAATAATCAGAATCTTTTGCCTGTGATATTTCTTGTCCAGAATAGACCATATAAATGATGTGCATCTACCTTTTTGTTGAGCATTTAAAGTACTTAGAAAACAAAGACAGAAGCTTGCATATTCAGAACTGATTGGAAGGTATGGTTTTAGATATAAAGATTTCAGATGTCTGCTCTTAGATCCTCTAGTGGGATCTGGTTTCCAGAAAATAAATTACCTTAATCTGATCTATAACTAAGCATACCAGAATGAAGGTACCCAAGACCTGAGAAGGGAAGGGTAAAATCTCAATTTCAAAACACAACCCATGACCTCAATTTCCCATTCCAATGTTAAGTCTTCCTCTCTGTGCCCCCACTTTATTTATCAACTGGTGAAATTCCTTTGGTGACGTCATGCTCAGGGAACAAAAGTCTCACTTATAAAAGGATTTTCTTTATTTGTCATAATTTAGCTGAACCAACACAAAACTGAATACTGTAAAGCAACAAAACTGATGTAACATCTTTAATTGTTCTGTGTTTACTAAATAAGGCTACTGTACTCCCTTTAAAATAAATCAAAACAGAGAGTTGATAGAGTGAGAGATCTGGCTCTGGAGGCCTACATGTACAGTAAATGTATTTACCATCATTTATTGCATGACATGTTAAACCTGACATTGGTCATTTATAGTGCAGTCAGTCCATAACACTTTTCAAGTGGCTGGGCTTTAATTGCTACTTTGACACTGGTCAAAATCCTAAGATTAAATAAGAATTTTGTATATATTTATCTTACTTGAAGACAAAATGATCTATAGTTCATGTTTCCTGCAACCTCTGCATTAAATAAGCCTCAGTATTAGAGCGGGCTTTAAAAACATTTATTTAATCAACTTTTCATTTTTGTACTTTTCATCTATGGTCACTTGAACAATCTCTATATATTTTTCTTTAGTAGAATAGAACTAGCATAACACTAAAAGTTAATTGGAGTATTAGGTAGTATACTTGAAACCATAATACATTTGCCAGGAAGAAATTAAGCTCCCTTGTTGATTGCATCATACCAATATGTACCAAACTTAGATATCAAAAGGTACAGTAAAAGGGAGCAAGGTTTTGTTTGTTTCTCTATTTTATCATAATTTCCCCCTCATCTATGCTGTCTTTGCTAAATTTTCACTAACCAATAATGCCAAAAAAGTGGGCTTTCTAACAATGAGGTAAAACACTGAAAACAGGTTTGAGGAACAGGCTTCAAATTGACCCTTACATAAAAGTAGGGGGAGAGAAACAGAGAGAGGCAGAGGGAGAGAAAGAAAGAAAGAAAGAAAAACAAACCTTGCTATGAAAAGCAATGAGTAAAATATTTTAAACTCTATTTTTATCAGTACATAAAGACAAAAAATAAAAATAAAAATAAAATAAAAAATGCCTTCCAACAGTGCAATGGTTGAATGCATTTATGTAATATAAACAACATTATTCTTTGCTTTTTCTACACAGTCCTCTCTGGTCATGCTTTACATCCAGAATGTCCCAATGGAAGAAAGCAAACGACACCAGTCACTTCAGAGACAACTGAAGTAATAAAACACAACTTAACTCTGAACCACTTGTCATGACTGTCAGAGTTATCACGTTAATTGTTAAATAGGATTTTCTACAAATATACAACATATAAAAACTGTTAAATATATAACTTTAGGCTTTTCAAAATACATTTAATGATCTCTTTCAAACAAGTGTTACTTTTGTTTTCTCTTTAATTTGTTTTCTGGTGCTAAATGGTGTATCAGATGAGACATAGGCCACAGATGACCAAACATGCTCTTTGCAAATACTGTATTATCCAACTTTAACTATCAAAAATGGAACTGTAGAAGAGGCATGTTTAACTGGTTAAAACTGAAAATGATTTTAGTACGAGAAAGTCAATCTAAGTACAGAGGAATAAAGGTGCCGTGTAGACAGTTTGTGTTCTTTTTGTCCAAGTTTTTCAAACACAGGTTGTTTTCTCTCAGTGCTCCATTATGTTCTCTCAAACGTGGCATTTCAAGAGCAGGTCTCTGAGCTAGTTAGTTTTTACGGCAGTTTTCCATAAAGACTTCTGCTGTACAACACCACCTCAGCTTTGTGAAAGCTGGAATCATGTCTTTGTGGAGACCTCCTACAATTTAATGACATAACTCTGTTAACAGTAAGATTGTGTCCACTTTAAAATAGATTTTGCTCTTTGGTCTATTGTATATACTGAAAGTATAAGAAAATAAAAGCAATTCAGACAGTTTAGGGCACAAGAAGAGTTTCTCTTTTGCACCACAGTGTCCTCCCATAGGCAAAACAGTCTTCTCTAAGGCTGATTGGGATGATACTCTTCATTGTAGCAGACTCTTCAGATTAAAACATGTAGGTAACAGCAAGTCCAGCAGTGGTGTATAACGTAGATGAAACGTTAACCATGAACTTTTTTGTATTGCTAATGCCCAAGCATATCTCTTTTTCTATATTCCTTAGTCCAGTGATCCTTAGTATGGTAGAACAAACTTTAGCTCATAATGTAGAGGAATTATGCTGTCATTCATGAGATACAGAGAAACAGACGGTTGAGTTGATGACATATAACGGATGATAGTCCACAGCAGTGAAACTTGACTAAGTAGCTCACACAGAGCCTAAACCACTCCTACGAGGATTCTGTGTTGCTGCATTTGTCAGGAGACCTGTAAATCAATAAGAACAAATGAGTCAGTGTCTTAATTTACAATGTTGGTTATCTTTGCTGTACATTATTTTAAAATATACTGTAGTGAGATTTTTCAAGGAGGCAGTTAATGAATTGGAAGATATTTATTTTTCACAGCAAACATTTTCCCTGAGAAACAACATATGAACAAACCTATATTTTTATTTATTATAAAAAATTAACACATTAATGATTATTTATAATAAAGTAATGAATATAAATGCTAATTTACAATAACTTCAATGCCATCTACTTTCTGCCAAGCTCCATGCACATTCTTTTTTCATAAAAATAATATCACAGAATATTCTTTTACCTGCATTAAAGTTGCATATAACAATATCTAATACACATGGCAATTAAGATGACTATTACTTTTTATGTATAGGATATGATGAAAAATGGACATGAAAGCCATGGCCGTTTATTAAAAATGCAAGGATGTTTATACTGGAGGCTTTTCTGCCTTTAAGTTTCCAAAGAGCACTAGCGTGCACCTAATTTAATCAATACTGCCCTCTAGCGATGCTATTACAAGTGCAAATTAATGTAAATAAAGTTCATTAATAGTCAATTTGATCAGAAAATTGTTTTAGTTACACAGCAGAAAAAACCCAAAAGAATGAAAATGGGCAAAGGACTGCCCGATGAACCTGCTTAAAAGAAAATGGAATGGAAGCAGTGGTTTGAAAGAGAAACAGCCAAAGTTCACACTATTAAAGAAAACAAGAGTACTGGAAGACACCACAAACACAAATGAGAAAGTAATGACTGATCTATACAACAAGGAGCCAGCTGCTCATGCTCACCCAAAATATCAGTTTAGAAATGGTTTCAAAATTATACAGATACTGTACAGAACAAAATGTTTTGAGGTGTATTAAGCAAGCATGATTGTTACAAAATGCCATTTGAATGTTCAAACACTATCTTCTGCTTTGGCATTGTTCTGTCTCCAAATAGTCAGAACTGTTATTACTGATGGAAATACCATGCATAACTCCAGAAAATACTAAACAGTGAATGTGAAAGAGCAAAAGAAATAAGAAAATCCAATTCACTTGGTTCAAGCCGTGTATTAAATTTAGAGTTTTTAACCTAACCCTTAGAGAAGTAAATGAAAGAAATACCTGCCTCCAAATCAATTCAGTGACAGCTTGAAGCATATGGATCTCTCTCTATATGTATGTAGAAAGATACATAGATAGATAGATAGATAGATAGATAGATAGATAGATAGATAGATAGATAGATGAATACTTTCCTTATAAGGCATAAAGTGTATGTCATAGATTTCTGCTTTTGTCCTCTCACCTTTTCCAGGAAAAAACACCCCAGAAATCTTGCAAACAGCCTTTCCTTTTCGGACTAGTGATCAGATCTCCAAACCACATGGCCTCAGACAGGCTGAAGGCAAAAAACCTGGTTGATTATTGTGGTATATTCCCCTTTTTAAATACACATTCAGCAAGAGAAATTATTTTAAAGTTTTGCTTCTATTAATTGTTCTGTTTCCCCTTCACACTCTTTCTTGGGGCTTCTGCTATGCCCCCTGTTTTTCTTCCCATTAGAAAAGAACACAACTTTTAAGGTAGTAATAGTGTTTAGGCAGCGAGACACAAAGTAAAAGATTTATGGTTTATTAGGTCTGAAAGTAAACTACTATTGTGTTAAGAATTAGGCTGACTTAGCTCTGTCTTTCCTGAATTACACTGGAACAGCCCAAAGCTAAAAGCAACAGTGCAAATTGCTGATGGACTGTGTGTTTGGTGTTTTCATAGTGTGCTTCTCCACATTTTCCCAGGATGGAGAGTGAATTCAGGTACAACCGTATTCATTTGCAGATACCTGCTGCTTTGTTATTTTATAGATATAAAAGCTTCCTTCCTGACTTGCTATCCCTGCCTCCACTTTGCACATCCCTGCTGTGTGAATATGGTATCAACACTTTAAAAGAAGGAGAGAAGAGGGGAGACAATTATGCATTTTAAAAATGCTGAGGCAGGGCAGAGAGCAGGCTTGAAATAAAGTGATGACAGGAAGAGGAACAGATTAGAGAACAGGAGGTGAATTTACAACTTTGCACAATGACAGGAGAAAATTGAATGGGAGGGGGAAAAAAAGGCATAGGTTAGCCAGGGAAGTTTAAATATAATTTATTAATGAAGGCATGAAAAAGAAGTAAGAGAGGTAATAGGAACAACAGATAAAAAGGAGAGAGAGGATAGGAGAGAGCATGAAGAGTCCAGAGATGAAGAACAGAATGCACACCTACCCTCCCACCTCTTGTTTTTTTTCCCCTTTCATTCCTCACTACAGGTAAATTAATCACTGCCCAGAAAACCAGACAGATCAAGCAAGAGAAAAGAGGGATACCCGAAATTACCATAGAAAAGGACTTGTTCACTATTTACCAATCACATAGTACAATTTTCTTTTCTGTCCATCTGTACTCAAGACTCATGTCAGTTCTAGGTACCACTGCACAAGTCTGTTTGTCATTGACTTCTGAAGTCAGAATTTCTCCCCAGTGCTTCAGACAGCAGGTTCTGCTTCCTTCTGAAGGAGCCAGATGTTCTGTCTGTAAGTTTGGAGAACTCTTGAGCTTGTTCAACTTTGAGATATTAAGCAGGCATCTAGTACCAGAGATTAAAATACTACTGTACGTTATCTGACTGTTTACATGATGGAAGCCCAAGCTTCTGTGTGCTCCACAGAATTCTGCTCAAGAGGCCAAATAATTTTCCTGACTGCATATTAATAGATAATCTGAAGCATAAGAAACAATACATTTTATATGACCATATATATCTTCTTATAGTTCTTGGATGGCTTGAATATGTCCTGAGAATGTTTGGCTTATTGGAGCAATTATAACATAGTCCACTTAATTTGTCTTACTCTGGAGGGAGTAGAAAAAGGGACAGTCTATCTCCAACTATGTCCTAATGGCACACAAAATAAAATAATTCATTGGTTCATTCTTACAGTCAAAGACAAAGGAAACAAGTTATGCAAGTCACGTTGAGAAGATGGGAATATGTGGTGCTTTGCTGACTTACACAGGCTTTCCAACAAAAGAAACCCACCCAGAAAACTGTCTGTCTTTCAGTGTAGTATCTAGGACTGAATTTAGTGAAAAAATGTCTTAATTTCTCATCACAAACCAGAAAGTTGAGCCAGGTTTACTGTGACTGGCAAATATTTTCAGAGTCAGGACTGAGTTTCAAGCATATCTGGCCTGACCTTTTATTTTAAATGGAATCCACATAAATACCAACAATTCCATGTCAAGCCTGGTAAAGCTTTAGCAGTTCCATCTCGTTTCCACTCTGTATTTTTAGAATAAAAGTGAAAGTCAGAGTGAACCAAAGTCATTATTTTTGCTACAGTAGCCAAGTGCTTTTACATGACTGCCTGTTGAAGTTATATTGGCTTTCTATGATGACAACTCTCAACTATCTATCATGTTTCCAGCACTGATTTTTGAAAATTTTCCGGATGCCTACAAAGTAATTGGTCATATTAAAGAGGTTTCAGCATTGCCTAACAGCTGAACTACTTGTCTAAACTGTGCATTTTACACTTTCAGCTACAGTCTTAAAAATGCCTTTGTGAGTCTTAGGATTCTGTATAGCACCCATCAGTGTAAATGGCTTTTGGTTTTGGTTTGGTTTTTTTTTTTTTCTTCTTCTACTACTGTATGAAAAAAAAAAAAAAGAAGAAGAACCAACCCCCACAATATTTTGCACAAAGATAGTTCACAGAGATGGATGTAGGTTGGGCCAGTCTCTGTCTCACAAATCTACTCATAATGGAAACAGTTCCAAACCTTTTACCAACTGACTGCAAGTCAGATAAACGGCATGTCTTTCCCCTCTGCTTCTGCAGCTGTCTGTTCTAGGTCCCTGAATAACTAAGCATGTATAATGCAGAAAGAAAGACATAAAAGCATTAAAATGCCCAAGGAAAACCTTACACTGCCTTGCAAGATACCTCATGCTTTACGGGAATAAAAATGTAAATTTCTGGTGATGATCCAGGCAGTAGCAATGACCTGTTGCATTTATGAGAACTCCCATAGTCCCTCCTGAAAATTTATTCTGTTTTCCTCCCTTCCTCTTCCTTTCTCCATGCTGTTCATATATGCAAATTGAACTGTTTAGTCTTCAGAGAAACACAAATTAATCTAACTTTAAAGTGTCTGCGACTATTAGGAATAAGAAAAAGAAGCATGGAAGCTACTAAATGCTGTATTCTGTCTCACTGAGCTAGCCATCTTCAGAGTTCAAACTGTAATACCTGCAGAACTAGGAATAATAAGATTCGTCACATCTAGTGCCTGTGCTTGTGGGTGAACGTTTATAAAAAGCAGGCTAGTGTATTAGGTAGTGTATACACAGGTATGCTTTCCTGTGTTGTGCTCCAACAAAGTAGCATTCGTGATTAACAGATAATAGAATCCAATTATTAGCCACCTTCTAGGAGAACATGCCTTTTCTTTAACACCCACTGTTTGTTTTTTTTCACTTCTACTATTCAAGTCAGACACAGAAAGAGTATTTATTCCAACTCTGAGACTCTTTGCAAATAAGATTTTTTTCTAATCAGATTTTTTTAATAACAATAATCTGTCCAGAACTAAAACAAAAAAGAGCGATTTCCCCTTAAATAACACTCTTACCCCACCTTCTCAAGTTCCCCTGACTACCTGCCAGAACTATCATCTTGATTATTAATTTTCTTTTCTGTAAAATCCTGTTTGTCTCATATTACCTTTTCTGAACTTACAAGATCTTGGAATGTGCTGGGTCAGATCATACACTCCTTCCTTCTACTGAAGTGCCCATTACTTCACAAGCAATACCAGTGAAGGCAGTGGGACTGTTCTTATAATTAGATAATCCTTACAATAAATGAAAATATTAGAACCAAGTGTTGTAACCCAGCTGAAATACATTTGACCCTTGGTCATGTAGGTGACTCGTGTTTAAGAGCTCAGGCTTAGGCATATATAATAATGCAAGCTTGCTTTGCAGCATCTGAACATATGCTAAGGAAAAGCAATGGAGGTGGCAGAAGAGACAGCAGCAAGAATATCTGTTCTCAGAACATTCAAAGCCCTCGAGCACAAAGGTGATCATGGGAGGCTTTTGGCTGGAGTAGCATTTGGAGTTATTGTGGATAACAGAAGAGCCAGGCAGGTCTCATTCTGCCCCCCATGAAAGTCTAAAGCCAGCTCCTTGAAGCAAAGTGGATAGAAAGAGGGAATGATGAAGAGGATCACACATCTTGTAAAGAGTAACAATGCAAAACAGTGCATTTTAATCTCTCATGCACTGGGTGAAAAACAAACACACTTGAAATAACTCTAGCTAAAGGCCTTGAGCAAGTAACCCAATTGCATCTGATTTCTTTTTGCTCTTTTAAAATGGTTAGAGGAGTGCACCTATATGAAACTTAGTAGCAGGTAAAGCTAAGAAAGATTTGTAACTGGCATGGAATTGTAAACTTGAAAAATTACTACTTCTCTGCCTCCCTTTTACTCTTCAAATAAAAGCAACTGCAATATTAGCACAATTGAAAGTGTATAAGAATAGCCAGGGGCTTTCCTCAGAGTACTGAAAAAAATAACCTGGATTTGCCATGCCTGAGACTTTTCCCTAAGGTAGGAGACAGGTTCAGATTAAATCACCAAGGCATCTAAGAATCTGTTTTTTATCTAAATGCAGTAACTTAATATATACTGAATTCTGAATATTCATACCTATATACCTATATTGAAAGCATTCTGTTTATAGATCAACAAATCTTAACAAGGACGTAACCTTAATTACATTAAACCTTGTGAAAATAATGCCTTAAATATTTCTGTGTGCTAATAAAAATCTATTAAATATAATGATCTTCCATAAAATAATGCTTGTATTGCCACAACAGAAGAATATCTCATGAAGAGGGTGATGTGAGTTTTAGTTATACAGTTTAAAAAACAGTCTTTCCTATAGTTAAAGTTTACTAGTCTACCTAATGGAAAAAAAGGAAAAAAAACCCAACAACTCGCATCAGCCAGTACTGAAGTCCACAGACGAATCTAAACTGTTACTTTTTCTTCTCTAATTAGAGGAGAAGATTGTTCAGGGGCATCTGTGAGTGACATCTGATTGACAGGCAGCTGGTCTGGAGCAAGGTTAGTTTCACACTAGCACAATAAAAATTGGAACAGTGATTTCCTAAGACTGATTGCGAAAATAGTTAAACTTAAATGAATAATACATCAAAAAGGCAACATGCTTTTAGATGGAATATTTAGGCTATTTCATCCATTAACAGAGATAATTCTGATTTACACAGCATGAGCTTTAAATGGGAAGTTCAATTGCTAGTGAAGGAACTGAACAGTCAGTGTTCACCAGCAAGATCTATGTCTGCTTTATGTATACCATCTGAGAATTTATTGCTTAAGAAAGCAGTCCTGTTTCACATCAGTCCAGAAAGCAGTGTAGCACAGTAGATGACTTTTAACAAGCAATATTTATAAATATGTTGTGTATGGGAAATAAATCTCAGTATTTAAAATTACTCTGCTTAGCTTTTGTCTATGACTTGAGGAGAAAGTAGCAAGTGGACAACTGTGGGGAGTGGGCGTAGAGGAGGAATATATATATATATGTAGGTCAGGTAAGAAGTATGCAGGAGGGTTTGTATTCTCTCATAATCTTGTTTGAAAACAAATGCAAGAACTCACATAGCATTCTTCTGTAGAAATAACATATAGGCATCCACTGCAAACACAGAAAAGCAAGTGTGGTCTTCAACAAAGCTCAAATGTATGTGGACTCACAAATAGAAGAAAGCCCACCACTGCTTAGTCCTCATGCCCACTGCAAAGAAGGACACATTTTCTAAAGGTAAAATTTTCTAAAACAGAATTTTTCTTAGAGAGTTGTCTAATGCATACATGCAAAACATCACAAGCATGTATTCAGCACAAATTAGTTCAGCTTTTTAAACCTTAATTCTACTCATTTTTAGTGCAAAACTAAAAATTCCCAGCCTAACACACTGTTACATCCTTGTTAACAGGTTTATGAGATTTAGTTCCTGGCCTCAAAGACACATTATAAAATGTGAAAAATCTATCCCTGAAACACCTCACCACAGAAACAGTGAGGTTTGTCAGGAAACTGAAATGAATATTCCTTAAAAAGTCAAGGTTCCTGTCTTGTATCAGATTAAAAACAAGGTTTTTTAGAGATCCTTCAATCAAGTTTGTTATTCAACCATAAACATTCTGAAAGGATAGTGGAAAATGTAGTGAGGTAACAAAGTATTTTCTTCAAGTTTGGGGTGGGGAAGGATATTTCTCAACAGGGTAAGGGGAAAATTGACAGGAGTAGAGGATTTTGCAGATATTTTGCATTTGTTGATCCTCTGTTTAATGACAACATATCCATAGACCTTTGCAGACTTTCAAGTCCTCTTGTACTTCCTTTCAGGAAATACTTTTTGTTTGTTTTGTGATACATTCTTATAATCCCAACTAAAATATCCTTTTGTACATCTATGCTCATCCTCCAGTTTTAAGTCTTGCATGACTATGGCAAAGCTGGAAGAAGGAAGAGACAGGGAATTTGAGGATTGTTATCCCAAACCAGCCAATTAAAACATTTTTAATCCCTCAGTGGCAAAGCAGACACCTAAATGCATTATACTGTGTAGCATTCTGATTAACAGTGCAAATATATTTAAACCTAATGCAAACTAGGGATGCATAAAATGCAGTAGTTCAAAAACCAACCAGTGTGTCACTGTCTACTGGAGGCAGAGAGCTCTGTACACTGTGCAGCATATTGGATCTAAATTCTTTGGCAAGATTACCATTACTCTCCCTACCCCATTTCTGTGATATTTTGGCAAGTAGTGCGGTGGTGATTTTTGCAGTAGACTGAAAACAAACAACAAAAGAGGAAAAATAAACTGTGGCAAATGTCAAGGAAATTTCTATAATTTACAATAAATTTTACACACACAAAAGACAAAACTATATAAAAGCAGCTGCAGTACAAATTTTTGAGAGCAGGAGAGGAAGGGAATTTGATCTCTCGACACACAAAGATATCAGTCTCAGAGAATCTTACCACCTTATCTAGTTTCATGTGCCTCTCTTAGAAGTGGGGTGAATCCCCTACCTTGTAGTAACCTTTCTCAATCAGATTTTAGGGATTCTTAGCCCAATGTCTCTTCCATGACAGGTCTTCAACTCCCCATTATTACAATCTCCTTGGGTCCAATTCAGAGATTATGTGAACAAAAATGTAGGTATCTATATGTGATGATTAAGTGCGATCTCAGTCAGGGTCAACAAAATCTAGAGTTCAATTCTGCTTAAACATAGATGCTTAGTGCCTGTGGGACATCCTTGGGCATCTCCCCTGAACTCCAGACGCTGCTTCAAAAGGCATACATTTGCGCTCCTGAACACATCTTAGACTCTTGGAGCATCTAGGCTGCCCTGGACACATGAGTTCAGGGAACTGAATTCTGCCCTTATTCTCTTTTCTCATGCTGAAGAGTCCCAAGCAGTTCCTGCTTGTGACTCAGTGGGCCTCATTTGGTTATGAATGACCCACTAGACCATAGTGTAACTCCATATGCAACACTGCCCAAACCATATTCTTGTGACTAAGCATTTCCTCTGGGTTGAGTCATGCAGATGACAGGGAAGAGGAATAAGATACCAACCTTGTGATCAGTCCCTGTGCCTAAGAAGCAAGCAATCATGGTTGTTAGCTAAGGCTATGAGACAGACCATGAAACATTTGTGTGGTCCACCCTTAAGAGAGAAATGTCATTGCAGTGATCACACAGTCCTAGAAATTCAGGAGGATGGAATCACAGATAAGTGTCTTATTACACTAAGCACATGTCATTACAAGTGTTAGGAGAGCTGTCAATTTGTTTCTTAGAAACATTTATCTGACCTTTGTTAACTTTCAAGCTCATTTTCCCATCATAAAAATGACAAATAGTAACATCAGACCCTGAGAATACTTCAAAAAATGACTGAGCAATTCAAGAGATTCTTCTGGATTAAAGCAGAGTAAAATGCAGTTTTCCATTCTTCACTTGTTCTAATCATAGGTGTAGAATGGACCTTGCTGGTTCAGAAAAGAGTTACTCAGATAAAATTCAATGAACCTGAGAAACAAATAAGCTTCAGGTGAAGACAGGGATCAAGATATAGTATTGACAATGTCATTAGTGAATCCAGTGTGGTGGATCACACAGTACTTGTGCTGTTCATCACAGTACCATTTCTGAGTTCATAATCTAATGCAACAAACCAACTCTAGGAACCACTAACATGAAACTTATTTTTTAATATAATATTTTATACTTTAGGACTTTACTCTTTTCATTATGGTAAGATTTTTGCTGCTGAGAATTCACAGATTTCTTTTTCTCATCATAGATTTTCTCAGATTTGGAAAAATATACAAGAGATTTGAAAGACTTCAGCTGCTGGCAGTATCAAGCCCTTGGTTCCTCTGATATGTCTGGGTTTGTGAGGGGGAGGTTCTCAAGACAGAAGGAAGAGATATCACCGTGTTTTAGCAGATACAAGAAAGTACATCAAAGTTAAGGGTATAGGTCCTAAAATATTAACTATAGTCCAGATGGTCTGTGTGGGTGAAACTTGAGAATGTTTTATGAGAAATCACACAAAACTCAGATGCTATAGAAACAAGAGACAAAACATAAAAAGAGGAAAATGTATTACTGACTCTGCCAGACATGCTAGGCAACATTTCATAAATATCAGATGGAAGAAGTCATGATCAATCTTTTCTCTGAGGTCAGGAATTACATGCCATATAGAACAGGACTAATGCACAAATGACATCATATTGTTTGAGTTACTACTGTCAGACAGGAGGCCTGTATGTTCTCCTCAGAATAGGCCTTGGCTTAGGCTATGAGTTTCTCGGAGATGTCACTGTATCAGCATTAATTAACAAGGAATAGTTTGTGTTTCTCTGACATTGGCCCTTTTTTGCTAATTAAACAAAAATGGAAAAAAGAAGCAATTTTTTTTTTTTTTTAAGTAGGAGAGAAAATCTGCTCTGTGTAGGAGACAATGTGGGTGTGTTCCACAGAATCTGTAAGATTCACAGGCACCACTGTGGGAATGAAAACATAGCAGGAAAGTGCTATAGAAAGACAGCCTTGCAAGGTTCAAGCATAAAATTTGCCTCAGCAGTCACATCTGTTTGTAAGGCTTAGCTGCAACTCTCCTCTACACACAATGATTAATTCTGTTCATAAAGTGTTTTACCACTGCTAGACTCAATAGGTGCAAGAACATGTAAAAATTATTTTGAATAATTTTGCTGAAGTAAAAAATGGTATTTCAAAAAGTTAAACTGTCATTTTAAAATGAGTCAATTACCTTTTCATTTTGCATCCCAGGAGTAGTACCGTGTAATAAGATATACTATTATGAGTATATACTATTAATTCCGATATTTATTACTTAAATAATTAGCATCACTTGTTTGTTAGAACTGAGTGGGATGTCTTACTTTCAGTGACACAGTGTTATCTGTTTGCACTGTGGTGAAACTGTATAATATTTCTATCTGAAAAATAAAAACCTGGGCTCCAATAATTATCCATTGACCTTTGGGCATCTAAAAGCCTAACTTAGGATTTTGGTAGTCAAGGACATTTCTTATGGAAAAACAGTCATTTTGAGGTGGCAGTACACTTTTTTCAGCACATACTGCAACTATGTACACATATCATGGTTACCTTCTTTAGTGCCTCTGGTTAGAATACATAAATCATATAAAATGCTCTAAAAATGTATAGCCTGATAGTCTTTGAGGAAAAAATAAAATTGCTTTTATCATGTAGATGAAGTGAAACCTTACTTTTTGGAAGGACCTATGTCTCTCCATTGACAATGGAGAAGGTTAACAGCATCCAGTTTCTGAACTCATGTAACTGGTAAGCACCTTACCTAGAGGAATGAATCTGGATGTCACTAATTTTTTTTTACAATTTAAAAAAATATGTTCCTTGGTTTTTGTTTGCTTGTTTGTTTTTTAATAAAAAACTGTATGCTATGCAACTTCCAACAATAAGATGATGTTTTCATCTACCTAGAAAAAATTATTTCAAGCTAAGATATTAATAGGAAAACAGCTGCTTTTCTAATTAGTACATTTGATGCTTAGCTTCTTTTCATTACAGCAGAGACAGGGGACACTTTGATCTAGGTGTTTTAGTCGGTGTTAAGTAGCATTAAGCCCTAATAATTTAAAAATAAGACAATCACAAAATAAAATGCATACCTAAAAATTGATTTGATCAATACATCCTATTATAACACATCAGTAGGAATGAAACAGATTATAATTGCTACTGATATGCCATAGAACAGTGTCATAAGAGTAACAAAAATAAAAACTGTGATACAATTAAAAATTTTCTTTTGGATTCCAAAATTAAAAATACTGAAATACTTCAATGTCAAAAAGAAGTGAAAATTCCAAATTTTAACAAATACAATTAGTTATTGCTCTGATTCTTTGTTGATTTAACATTTGGTAAAGAGAGTTTGAAATTATTCTTAAATCTTCTCCCTTCCCTTTTAAAAACTCCACACCAGCACACTAGCTGACTAAAAGGTTGGGGTGAGGAGGGTTCACTTTTTTACAACACATGCACCATCAAGTCTTTAAACTTACGCTGATAAAGTATGCTTAATTAACCTGTGTTCCTTGTTCTTCATACAGACTTTCAAAATGCAGAACAGCTATATCAATGGGTAATAGAAGACCTTTTCACCGTGATTTTCCATTTAATGTTGTACTTATATTGATATTTGATTACACTAGTGTTAAACTATAAATAGTAGAGTATCTGCATATTCCACCAATAAACTCTGTTCCTGGGAATTTTCCTTCAAAATCTGGCACTTTGGTAAGTCAGAGCTCTGACATCTGGAATGCTTTGGGCTGACTCCAGATGGAGGGGAGAAAAAAATCAATATTTCCCAGAGGTCAGCTTTCTCAAAGATGGACCAGGCATCCATGGCCAAGCACATATAAACTGCAATTGAGCACTTTGCCATCAAAATTAACAAACAGGGTGACTTGAAAATGATCCTATCATTCCTAGCAATGACACTGCTCCGCTGACTTATGAGAAATACTGTTGTCCGATAGGCCAAAAACACACAAACAGCATTAACATTTGGAAAAAAAGGATATGGATTATAAGTAGACATAATTCAGAAGCTACAGATCCAGATCTGTATTAATGTCAACAAAGAGATAAATAGACTTTGATTCAAAGCCTCATACATAGTTTGATCTGAAATTAGTGCCAAGATTCATCAAAAGCTGTCAATAGACATTTGCTGTGCTAATTTGAGACATTAATGTACTTAAATACAAGTATACCGGTTTGTTTTTCTACAATCCTGCAGATTTTCCTGAGACCATTATAGCTGGCTTATTTCCCAGACATCTCTGTAAAGGATATTCTGCTGATAGAAAATATAACATGTAGTGTCCTAAAGTGAAAAGTGTGGCAGAACACTTCTGTTTGGCAAGTTTGTGAGTTAGAGGAAAGAAGTGTTTCAATCTCAAGATAAGAAAGATAAACTGAACTCTTGGCTAAGTCCTTAGGGCTTACAAAATGACAAATAATTAAAATAAATGCTCCTTGGTCCTTTTGCCAAATAAATGTAATTATTTACTTATTAATTAAATTTCTGCTGTTTAATATCTATAATAAAAAGCTTTTGATTTATGACTGATCAACTCTATGAACAAAGACTGTAGATCTCACAGTTCAATTCCTATCAAAAATAAGGCATATGGTCTGTTGTAAAATCTAAAACATCAGCTAATGGCCGTGCTTTACCTTAAACATAGTTCCCAGCTATCACCTATAAACTGAAAAGAAAATTATTCACTGGGATTCTGAAGAGGGAATAAGGTGTACACTTCCAGAACACTTTAAATCATAGAAAGAGATAAGGGGACTAAGGAGATATTTAGGTGCAGTATCTGGAAGCGGTATGACTGTTAGGATAGTAGAGTTATTAAATTTTATTACATCAGAGAAGCACTTAGCTGAATTGTGTGAGTCTGCAGGTTCTGGTTAGTACCTTTTCACAGATTCAAGTCTACTTTTAATCAGATGATGTGTAAAGAACTACACAGGTAGTTTCTTTTTTTTTTTTTAAGGATCCCTTCAAAAGAACATCCTCTGTGCTAGGTTGCAGTATCACGTTCTCTCTCCTCCTTGCAATGTTGCTGGCTGCACAGTGGTACATCTAAACCAAGAAAGGTTTAGTGTTTTTTCTCCCTTACATTAACTCTAGTCTAGAGGCGAAGTAGATTTCAATTCCTACACTGAAAAGAGAATAGAACATGAGTTTCTTGCCTCATAGTAACTATTTTTAATTAGGTCTAACCACAAAGTCTAAGGGTTCTATTCATTACCCCCAGCATGCCATGTGCAGATGCCTTAATGTACTGAATGCTGATGGACCTGAACAGGCTCCAGTGATCACGGATGCCTGCCTACTTTTCTTCACCAGGAACTGCAGCTCCTAATAGCGAAGCAGGGTGGCAGCTGTGGGAACTACCTCACACAGGAATAAATTGCAGCAGACCAGCCACTTCCTTGGAGAGAATCAATCTTCGACAATCTTCTGCCTTGCATGTGCTATGTGACAAAAGTCTGCATACAGAGGTAGAACAGAATACCTGACTCCTGATAAAATGACTCCGTAGAAGTCTGGACAGCCTAAAAAACCAGAGGTTCCAAGAACTATTAGTCCCCAGGCAGTTAACTGGCAAAAAGCATTCAGACTCTATGAAACCTTCTGAGGGACTGGATTCTGGCTTTGACTTTGAGTCCTCTGCAGTATTGTTACAAAAAGGCAGCTGGTGCATTCTTCTCCTGCTCTGGCTTTTGAGGAAATTACCTGTGGATTCAGTGCTTTGTGCAGAAGCCCAGAGTACAATATGCACTGGATCAGCCTCAGTTCACTCTTAAGTGAGGGAATATGCACTTAGTGGATATCAAACACAATTAGCTATAAGATGGGCACTAAATTGCTCAGCTTTGCCACAGTAGCCACACCCCTGGGTGTGTGCAGAAGTAAAATGATATGCCTGTAAGCAACCTTATCAGGAAAAACAGGTTGTTTATAAAATTGCAAGGACCAAAGATCATAGAATCATAGAATGTCCTGAGTTGGAAGGGACCCACAAGGATCATCGAGTCCAACTCCTGTCCCTGCACAGGACAACCCCAAAATTCATGCCATGTGTCTGAGGGTGTTGTCCCAAAGCTTCTTGAATATCATCAGGCTTAGCACCGTGACTACCTCCCTGGGGAGCCTGTTCCAGTGCTCCATCACCCTCTGGGTGAAGAACCTTTTCCTCATATCCAGCCTAAACCTCCCCTGGCACATCTTCCTGCCATTCCCTTGGGTCCTGTCATTGGTCACCAGAGAGAAGAGATCAGTACCTGCCCCTCCTCCTCCCCTTGTGAGGAAGCTGCAGACCACGATGAGCTCTCCCTTCAGTCTCCTCTTCTCCAGGCTGAACAAACCAAGTGACTTCAGCCATTCCTCATACAGTTTCTCCTCTAAACTCTTCACCAAATTCGTGGCCCTCCTCTGGACACTCTCTAGTAGCTTTATATCCTTAATGTTCTGTGGAGCCCAAAACTGCACACAGTACTCAAGGTGAGGCCGCACCAGTGCAGAGTAGAGCGGGACAATCCCCTCCCTCGACCGGCTGCAATGCAGCGCTTGATGCACCCCAGGACATGGTTGGCCCTCTTGGCTGCCAGGACATGCTGTTGGCTCATGTTCAACTTGCCGTTGACCAGAGCCCCCAGGTCCCTCTCTGCAGAGCTGCTCTCCAGTCCCTCGTTCCCCAGGCTGTCTGTACATCCAGGGTTGCTGTGCCCCAGGTGCAAAATCCGGCACTTGCCCTTGTCGAACTTCATATGGTTGGTGGTTGCTCAGCTCTCCAGTCTGTCCAGATCTCTCTGCAGGGCCTCTCTGCCCTCGAGAGTGTCCACAGCTCCTCCCCAATTTTGTGTCATCAGCAAACTTAACTACTATTCCTTCCAGTCCTGCATCCAAGTCATTTACAAAGAGATTAAAGAGTACTGGCCCTAAAATGGATCCCTGCAGAACCCCGCTAGTGACTGGCTGCCAGCCCGATGTAACCCCATTTACTATGACCTTTTGAGCCCGACCCATCAGCCAATTGCTCTCCCTTTGTGTTATGTGTTTATCCAGCGGTATGCTGGACATTTTGTCCAGGAGGATACTGTGAGAGACAGCATCAAAAGCTTTAGTGAAATCCAAAAAGATCACATCAACTGGCTTCCCTTGGTCAACTACGTGGGCATCCTTGTCATAGAAGGAAATCAAGTTTGTTAGGCAGGACTTTCCACTCATGAACTCGTGCTGGCTGGGACCAATGACTGTGTCAAAGATACTAGGCAGGATATTTGTTGAACACAGTCTTGGATTTAAGCCTCAACAATAAAACACGGACACCCGTGGGCCTAAATTGCTTTTGAAAATGATCCTGAATGTTTTGAATGCTGTAGTATAATAGAATATTTATTCAGTAAATATCACTCACGTGTGTTTCAGTGTAAATACGATAAATACAGCATCACTCAATTCAAGAGGAATGTCTACCCTAGGAGCAAGGAATGCTGACAGGTTTTTCAGGTAATGGGGGAGCAGATATCCTGCTGCACATCTCTTCATGCTCACCATTCACCAGTCTCACCTTCCACATTGTCTTTGAAGGATGTATCCATAAAAGATGTTTCTCACCAAGAATGAATTCAGAAGGAGACCTAGTTTTATTTTCTTAATGAAGTTAACTTGATTTGGAATTGCTGAAGCACACAGAGAATGGAAATCAGCAAAGCCACTTTGCAGATGTTTTTCATAGCAAAGCTACACTCTAGGCATGCAGGACTGACTGGAATGCCCAAGGTTAGATCTGCTCTCAAAGAGCTCAACCAAATGCTCTCAAGAAGCTTTACAAGATATTCTGGAAACACTGATGGGACAAAAAAAACAACAGAAACTTTCATAAATGTATCATACCCTCCTAGGACTGCTAATGACCCACTAATGCATACTCTGCCTTATTGCTAGTGTGGTCCTGATATCTGTTAGATCTAAGAAGAAGATATTTTTGTAGCATTTGTTCTGTTTTACCTGTAGCAATGAAAAATAAGTAATTGAAAATACAAGGGAAAGGGACGGTAAAAAGAGGTGCTGGCAACTTCTTATTGCAATTTTGTTTTGTCTTTTAAAACAATTACATTTTAAAATTCCCCCAACATTTACTTCTTTCCCTTGGACTAGGTGTAGCCTCTAAAGCACCTTTTTTGCAATGTAATTTTTAAACTGCTCAAGATAGCACAGGATATGTGCTACTCCTGTATGACACCCACAGGCAGTCTCACATCTCTGCTTCAAATACAAGGAGACATAGATGGATGCTTTTTATCACATCTTACCTGTAACAAACACTCAAAAATGGGTGGGAAGAGTGGAGTCTCAGCTCAATCTCCTTTGCCATCAACCGACAACGGGGTATACTGCAGAAAAGGAGGTGAGTATTGTTCTGTCCCATACAGCTGCCTGAAGCAAAGTACTGCCTGTCTGTGGTGCATCCCAGGGACATGAGAGGGAGCTCATATGTGGCACAGTGCCTCTTATAGCACCTTTCAGCTTCACAAAACTTTCACTGACACGGAGGCCTATCTCATAGTATGACACTGTCAATCCCCAATTTATTTCTAAAGCTAATTTGAGGCCCAGTTCTGACCACCAGTTTAATGCCCATGAAGTGAATGGAAGATTCCCACTCAACAGGACAGACAGTAGGTGACAGAGAGACAACCTATGATCCTGAAATGGACCCTCACTCCAGCGACTGCATCAGCACATAGCAACTTCATAGCCTTGTTTTGATCGCAGGGAAGTAATGGAAATCATGTAACTCCTTATGAAGAATTAAAGGTATAAAAGGTGTGTGACTGACTGACCACTAAGAGAAGCTTAAAAAAAACTTAATAAGGAAAAAAGCCCAAACCTAAAACCTATTCTCCTGCTTTCAAACACTTTCCTCCTAGTTTCAGGGTCACATCTATTCATTTATTTTCCTCTTGGAAAGAAGGAAGGTAAAATTTAAGGCATTTCTGCTGTGGGTGAGTAGCTACCAAGGGCAGCAGATGTACCAAAAATTTCTCTGTGGTTTCAAACAGCACTTCCTCCACAGCAAGACTGTTTTTAACATTCATGTTGTATAAAAAACAAAAAACAAAAAAACCCCAACTGGGCCTCATGAAGTTTCATTTTGTTCACATACCTTTCATAAAAAAAGAAAGTAAAAGCATTCTATATGCAGGTCTATGTTGCTAGTGGGTGCTGTGGTCATGCTAATATCAGAAACAAAGGACAGTCCCATGAATTAGGATATACGTATTAAAAAAAACGTGTCATACCGACCTAGCTGTTTAATGGTAAAGCTTGCATACTACTTTGCAGAAGATCATTTATTTTCTCCTCTGTTTCTTTCACTTGCAAGCAATGCAGGTGTTTGACCAGATCTTCTGAGGACAGGGAGTCCTCAGTAGAAATGAATGTAGAAGTAAAAACTTCCCAGTAGAAATGAAATATCTGTAAGCACATGTAGACTACCTTTCAAGGGAATCCCTTTCCATCTTCCTCGAACACACATCACAATTACCACCTGCTGACTGAAATTTAACTGGAATAAATGAGGGACAAAATGGGAAGTGGAATGGCAGGCTGTCCTGTGTCTCATAAAAGGTTTTAAAAATATTTTTTTTTGGATGTGAAATCTTGCTACACACCTCAAGTTAAAGCATGAGGCCCTTAGCATATGGGATCTTTAAATGTGTACTAAAAAAAAAAAAAAAAAAAAAAAAAGAAGATAACTGCAAAATTAGGATATTAAGAAGTTTTAATATTCAATTCTACTAACAAGTTCAGGGAATGAAAATTTCCTCCCAAATCTTATACTCAGCAGAGTGATGAGTCCTCCACTCGGCTCCTGACCTGCCATTTCTTTAGCCCTATGCCTCACTGCAGTGTCTGGCTGTTCACACAATGGTGCTGGAGGGGGAGGATCCCTCCTGCTCATTGGAATAGCTAGGGCCCAATTTACTTACATGTAATTAAAAAACCCATCCACGCCTTCAGTTGCAGGCAGAAGTAAATGAGATGCTAAGACACCATCCAGGGAAGACATGGTTGTCCACTGATTCTTGTATCAGTGGGGAGTTGCATTTTTTGCTTACTACTAGTGTCTGAAGCATTATTGATCCTGACCTTGGCTGTATGTGTGGGTGGGGAAGGTTCTGTACAAAAGTTGTCTTACGTGCTATATGTTGCAGGCGCCAGGCTTGCAATACCTTCTACTAACAGAGGAGTATATATAATTTTGACACCACTAAAAATCATGACAGTGACCTAAGAAAATGTCTATATAAAAAGTTTTTTTAGCAGCCACAAATGACTACAGTGCCTTTTATTGCTAAAGTTGATTGAAAAGTCTATCACAAAGATTTGTTTTAACCCCAGTTTCTTTGACAAAAGACATTTATTTTATAAAATAAGCTTTCCAAATGTTCTCCTTATACAGTGTCTTTTCCAAACTTTTATGTTATCTGGACTTAATTTTGGTTTCTGTCTTAGACAAGCATTATCCCCACTCATTCTTATTTTTTTCTGTCAGAATAAAAGAACTATTGTGAGTAATATATCTAAAGAAAGTAGATGACTGTCATTCCTAGTGATGGTATCACCAGGACATTCTTCAGGCACTTTGGACAACACCTAGGAAGCTTATAGCATATTTCCATTGCACTATGTATTCTTGACTAGAGAAATTCAGTTTCCATTCAAAAGGCAGAATATTTGAACTTTCTAAAACATTGGGACTACATATACACACATCATATTCAAGTTTGAATGCAAAAATAATTCTTTTAATTGAATCATTTATTTGATGTGCCTGATATGTTAAGTAAACATTCAAAATGATAAAAAAGTGTAAAATAACTTTCTTCACAGATCTAAACAACATTAGCATACAATCAATTCTTTTCTGTACATCAGTTGATTTCATCTCTCTTCATCCTTTCTGTCTTATGCTTTGTCACACAAGTGGAACAGTGAGATAAATCAAGCATTTATTTGCTTTATTGCATAAATCTCACAGCAATAAAATGGAATTGATCACATAAAGAAGTTTAAGATGGGTTTCAGTGAATTCTTGAGATGCTGTAAATTAATCATGCAACCTGATATTATATTTCCTCAAGGGAAATATATTTTTATAGATCTTTTCCGAACATTTTCCTCTTTTAATATTTTTATAAATGTTGCTACTATTCTTATTTTTTTCTAAGAAGATTAAACTATTATTTTTCCCTACTGTCATGTGTTGCAAAACAAATCAAGAAAATCTCTTCATTACTTAGAAAAATATATGACAAAATCACTGGGAAATTTAAAATAAAGGTATGAATATATCTTCAGCAACAATTAATGCATTCCCAACCTTTGTTTAAATCAAAATAGATGACACTGCAAGAGGAGCCATAAAAATGGAAAGCCATATTATATGTAGCATGTAATGCAATCCTGAGATAAGTTTTAAAGGAATGGAAGTTGAGCTAGTCAACTCATCCTTTGCATCTAATTGTTACTGTCCATAATATAGTATTTTAAACCATTAAAAATGTATTTCATTAATTTCAAAGCCGCTTGATTTATAATACTAGAGAGTATAGTCTAAATTCCCATTGGAAAAGTACAGATTAATGATTTTATGTGCACAGATGAAATTTAAAACAGGATTCCTAGTTAGTACAAGTTCCTCTTCACTGTCATGTGTCTCTTTTGCAGAGACCTGAACTGCGAAGGTGCAGTCTGCTTGCTCTTGAGCTCCTCTACTAAATCTGTCCAATATTGACTGACTTGCACAAATCACGATAATTTTGTTCTAAGATAGCTATCAGTCTCTGAGAAATTGGAAGCAAAGCATGAACATTTTTGTACTGGTCCGCGCAGTGGAAATGAACATTAACAAACATTATGAACATCAAACTATGACCATGAAGATGAAAGCACCTTCCCTATTTCCAGTCTTAAACAACTTATCAAACCTGAGTAGTTTATTATGGAAATACAGGATTAAAACATCTGAAACCAGTGACAGATAAGTTAATACCCGTTCCTTTAAAAATCCGTAGTTTGCTCTAAGACACTTCTAGAGTGACAACTGCCACATCCGTGTGGTTCCTAACTGTCAATCCTTAAAAAAAAAAAATCTGGTGTACAATTTTTATTATTAATATTACTATTACTTTCCTTTCTGGTGATCAGCTGGCTGGTGAATCCAGGTTGAAACATTCCACTGACAGATAATCAAAGTAACCATGAGGCTGATTGACCATAAAGTGGTTTATGTAAATGGAAATGATCTACTTTTTTGGCATGGAACAAGGCTAGCAAACGTATCTGAGAGTACAAACTACCTGTATCTTAATACAAAGTATCTGTATCTTAGAGTACAAACTCGTGGTTACTTGTCTACAGGGATACGGATACTAAAATACGTTTATGAGACAAGCTAGTAACAGCATGGAAAATAACATTGAACTTTGCTACACAGGGTAAATGTTGACAGTAGTACACAAATAGTAGGATTTGTATGGGATCCTTTTACAAAAACATTTTCTTTATGTTTCCATAATATAATTTGGTTCACTGTTATTGAAAGGAAATCCAATCAGATTAAGGGCATGGTAAATGTTTTTGGCAGTATTTTGCTTTGTAAACATAATTTGAAGGGACTGACACTTCACCATCTTAAGACAAAAGAGGGTACATGTAAAATAAAACAAAAGGATGAAACAGGAAAACTGATTTCAATAGTAAAGCCAGTGCCAATCTGCTAACTCTTTTACTTTGATTACTAGACTTCCCAGATATAGAAGTAAAGGTGTGGTTTCATTATATACTACACTAGCACAGCTATCTAGTTCACTATTTCCCTTCTTTCTTGCACCATACATTGTTGCCTATTCATTGGTTTCAAATCTAATTATGGCACAATCAGAGAAGGAAGTGGAACAGCTCACTGATCTGATAGAAAATGAACTAATTTAAAAAAGTGAAAAAAGACTTTCTGTCAGATCAGTGAGCTCAGCTGATTTATGCACACAATTGCTAGTTGCAAGAGAGAGACACGAATTTCCAGCCAGGCCTATAAGAACCTCCTTTTCAGAGGCAAGATATAGGAGTTCTGGATTAGGTCAATCTTAGAGTACATCCTGAGAAACATAAATACAAGGCTAATGACTGGGAGATATAATATGCTAGAAAAACTTAGTGATCAAAAGTTGTTTATCTTGCAGCTTTTACATAAGCAAAATAATTATTACTTTCTACAGAGACTTTGTACAGACAGGACTCAAAGGAGAGCATTTAATCAGATCTGTAGGATTCCCATATTGGAACTGGCCTTTCTAAGAACCATAAGCTTCAGTAGAAGGTTACCATATTTGAAACAATTATCACACAATTTCAAACAATGCCACTTTCATGGGGACTGGGTTTGCCATTTTCCCAGGAACCAGCCAGCTATTTGCAGAATACCATATATTTCACAATAATTCATGAACTAAAATTAACTTGACTTAAAAATGCTACATACCAGATGTTAAGTGGTCTTCCTAACTTTTATTTATTTTCTTTCCCCTTCTCTTCATCTGACATATCACTTCCCACACATTTGGAATGGAAAATTTTGGGGACAAGTAATATGACATATGTGTACAGGAGCTGACATAATGGCTGCTGATCATTTTAGATGATTTCTATATCAATCTACATTGATTTTCTATATTAATATGAAAAGTAACAGCTGATATCAGAGGTCAAGGAGGCAATTTGTAATTTTAAAGAGGATTCACGGGAGTCATCCAGCATCCATGAAACATGTTCCAAATAAAGTTTGATGATGAAGAGGAGAAGTATTGTGCTCCAGTCCTTTTCATTTAAGAAGCTAACAACGCTTCATTTTCTTTGCCAGCACTGAGAACATTTTGATTTACATGGATAAAACAGGATAAAATATTTACAACTTGTCATGGTTTTAGCTGGGATAGTTGATTTTCCTTCACTGTAGCTAGCATAGTGCTGTGTTTTAGACTTGGTATGTAAATAATGTTGATAACACCCTGGTGTTTTAGTTGTTGCTGGGTAGTGTTTACACTAGTCAAGGACTTTCTAGCTTCCCATGCTCTGCCAGGTGCACAAGAAGCCGGGAGGGGAGGGGATACAACCAGGAGAGCTGATTCGAATTGGCCAAAGGGTATTCCATATCATGTGACGTCATGCCCAGTATATTAACTGGGGGAAATTGGCTGGGGGAGGCAGCGATCACGGCTCGGGGACCGGCAGCGTCGGTCGGCGGGTGGTGAGCGGTTGCAGCACTTGTGGTTTGGTTTAGTTTTTTTTTTTTTTCCCCTCTTCTTCCAGTGTTTCATCTCTCTCTCGCTCATTATTTTCCTTTTCATTATATTAGTATTATTGCTGTTTTATTCTAATTATTAAACTGTTCTTGTCTCAACCCACGAGTTTTCTTACTTTGGCCCTTCCAATTCTCTCCCCCATCCCACAAGGGTGGGGGAGTGAGCGAGCGGCTGTGTGGTGCTTAGTTGCTGACCGGGGCTAAACCACAACACAACTCAAGCTGGACAATCTTTCCTCAAAGACAGACTAAGCATATCCAGCTCCTGGCTAAAGAACTTTGAATTTATTGTCTTATAAGAGGTCAAGCTTGCCAGCTATTGTTGCAATGGCTCAACCTGTACTGTACCATCCGCAGCACCTGGGATGAAAGGATTAGTGAATCACCTCTTTCCACTATGTGGATCAAGATAAAACGCTCTCACAGATTCCTCTGAAGTTCCCTCAGATTATGATTAATGAGTTCATGATGGCTTCCTGTTGGCTCTTCAGGTCCCTCACTACAGTTTGAGCTAAGAAAAACCCATAGTTTCTTTGCCCTCAAGAAGCCTAAGTTCCAAGTTGTTTGATGGCTGCTACAGTTTCGCTGCTCATGAACAGCATACTCCACTCCAGAGAATTTGTTCTGTTTACATGACCAAGATATCTGGGTAAACACACCAGATGAATAGAGGCAGCAAAAAGCAAGGGAACATGGCTGATGAAGCATGAAAATGTATATTTGTGCCCTTAATTTAGAAAGTCATCGAGTTACCTTTGAGTCCAAAAGAGGCATTTCTATTGGAAAGAACTCTTGTCATGACAAAGCAATACAGTTAAGAATATAGGCTTCAATGAAGTTGATTACAACTCAAGGAATTAATATTGTTAACTAGGAATAAGAATGACCATTTTAATGCTACTTTAGATTTGCTTAGCAAGAAGAACATGGCAATATCAAACATAAGGTACTGGAAGGGACACTTGAAAATCCATGTAATCAGAGTACTATTCAAAAGTGCTACCATTTGGGTGGTAGCATATGTACAGAAGGATGTACAGTCATATCACCTAAAGGTAGTAATTTTGCCTGTTTATTGAAATATTTTACTTACACCTTCTTCTAAAAATACAAACTGTTTTCAAAAGAAAATTAAAACTAGAAGTTTTTCTGTAAGTTGCCGTACTGAGTTTAATTACTATGTAGCTAGTTTTCCTCCATTCAAGATCAACTGTATCTTCCTTCTATGACACAAAGCATTGTTCTTTGATAAAGACATTGTTTTCAACTCAATAGCTGCTTCAGGCTGTATAAATTTAGAAACCATTCTATGGTGCAAGATAGGATAAACTTCTGGAATGGCTCATACCTTAGACTAATGCAATACACAGAGACAGCAAAGAAAATACTTGAAGGGCATTTGTGTTGACAGTACCAGTTTAAGTAATCAAATCTTGTTGATCCACTAAGACTGAAAAATCTTGAGGTTTTTTTTGTTCACTGTCATATGTCTTGTTTTTAAATACTGTGACAATGCTGAAATCTCCATTCTTTCAGAAGCTGGCAGTTCTGAGCGTGCTACATACTGTAGTATTGAAGTGACTGAAGCAAAGCCAAACATCATATTTGTCATCATATTTCTGCATTTCCATTTTCTCCCCTGGCCCATCATTGGAACAATTTGTCCTTGTCCTTTTCAGAAAAATCTCCCTTTCCAAATTACCTCTCAAACAGAGCAAGCTGCCAAGAAGACTGAAAGGCACATACAACATGGTCATGATAGGTTGTTGTCATGGTTTTAGCTGGGGTAGTTGATTTTCTTCACTGTAGCTAGTACAGTGCTGTGTTTTAGACTTGGTATGTAAATAATGTTGATAACACCCTGGTGTTTTAGTTGTTTCTGGGTGGAGGGTCCCCTCTAAAAGGACTGTTGTGGTTTAGCCCCAGTCAGCAACTAAGCACCACACAGCCGCTCGCTCACTCCCCCACCCTTGTGGGATGGGGGAGAGAATCGGAAGGGCCAAAGTAAGAAAACTCGTGGGTTGAGATAAGAACAGTTTAATAATTAGAATAAAACAGCAATAATACTAATATAATGAAAAGGAAAATAATGAGCGAGAGAGAGATGAAACACTGGAAGAAGAGGGGAAAAAAAAAAAAACCAAACCCAAAACTAAACAACAAGTGCTGCAACCGCTCACCACCCGCCGACCGACGCTGCCGGTCCCCGAGCCACGATCACTGCCTCCCCCGGCCAACTCCCCCCAGTTAATATACTGGGCATGACGTCACATGATATGGAATACCCTCTGGCCAATTCGAATCAGCTCTCCTGGTTGTATCCCCTCCCCTCCCGGCTTCTTGTGCACCTGGCAGAGCATGGGAAGCTAGAAAGTCCTTGACTAGTGTAAACACTACCCAGCAACAACTAAAACACCAGGGTGTTATCAACATTATTTACATACCAAGTCTAAAACACAGCACTATGCTAGCTACAGTGAAGAAAATCAACTATCCCAGCTAAAACCATGACAGTTGTAAAGAGTGTTGTGGGTGTTAGCAATTACAATGGGTGCATTTGGTGTTCCAACTGAATGGTACTTTTCAAGATGATATTTGTACACATGGCTTCTTGCAGTCTATATTGTACATCATAAATAAGTATTTTCTGTAAGGTATACTCAGCATACTGACCAAGAAGGTATAATATTGTCTTATCAGCAGGCCTCTGGTATCATTCATTTCTGCATCATTTCACTACTGTTTTTTTCCTGCATTACATTCTGATGGCATTTTCAGGCTGAGGTCATATACCGATTTCTACAGGTTACATATATCTACCATATACAGCATACTACATCTCAGCAGGGGCCCCCACATTTCTTTATGGCAATTTTAGAAAGATATATACAGGATTTAACGTGTATATCTAGATTTAGCATTTTAAATGTTATCAAAGTATTGTCTTTACCCCAGTGTCAAGCATTTTCAATATACCAGCATCTTTCTAGTTTGAGGGATACATTTTGTTAAGCTATGTGCACATACACAATGCATGCTACAGTCACGTTAGGAATTACAGAAGTGCTGCCTTCCACATTTCCCATATGTAATACAAAAAGACTTTCACCATTCTGATGTTATGATCCCCACCTGGGCACCTTCTGGAGGAGGTGTTCTCTGGAAACACCTATACCTGGTCAGATTCTGAATCAGCAGCCCTCGAGGAGTACCTCAAGAACAATTTATTATATGGGTTCATCTACCCCTCCAACTCTTTTGTGAGGGCTTCCATGTTTTTTTCTCATAAAGAAGCACAGGCATCTCTGCCCCTGCATGGATTACAGGGGGTGGAAAGACATCAGAGTGAAGAACCAGCACCCCCTGCCTTTTATCCTGGAGTGCTCTGAACATCTGCAGTGGGCTCCCTAGTTCTCTATGCTGGATCTACAAGGTGCCACTATGAGCATCCTGTGATGCCATTCAGTCTCTGCAATGCTCAAGCCACATTCCAGTATTCTGTAAATGCCGTCCTGAGGGACTTGCTTCATAGCTATGCTGTGGCATACTTGGATGACATCCTGGTATTGTGCACCTCTCAAGAGGTATGCATTGATGGCATCCAGGACATTTTCAGTCACTTGAAACAGTACTGACTATGTGCCAAACTGAAGAAATGCTCCTTCCATCAACAGAGGGTGGATTTCCTGGGCTAACTGTGGGCAACATTGACTTGTGCATAGACTCCAAGGAGACTGATGACATCACAAGTTGGCAGCCCCATTCTAGCATGGGGGAAATGGTTTTCAGGATTTACCAGCCTCTAAGGATAGTTCATGAAGGGGATTTCTGGTATTGTGGCTGCCGTAACGGCACGTACTCAAAAGGGGGCTTGATTTTTATGGATGCCTGAAGCATGAGCAGGTTTTGAGAGAATAAAATGGGTATTCATTGTAGTTTTTACCCTAATCCTGGCCTTTTACTGTAGAAACAGATGCTCTAACCTGTACCTTTTTCTCCAGGTAGTTCACCCCACTGAGAGGAATTATGCCTGAGATAATAAGCTCCTGGCAATCAAAGCTGCCTTTGAGGAGTGGCAACACACCTGTGACCAAAGGACTCAAAGTGGTAATAACCAACCACCACAAACTGGAATAGTATCAAGGGATGAAATCCCTCTCTCCCTAGTTTTCCCACTGGGCCTCCTTCTTGTTGTGCTTCCCCTTCACTTTCCTTTGGCATCTAGGAAGCAGAATGTCAAGGCAGATGACTTGTCATGGAAAAGGGACCCAGACTTGGATGCACACCTCATACATTTACCTCATCCTCTTTCTCTCCGAGTTACTTCACTGCAGCTGTGACAGAGCATAAGCTTATGGCAGAAGTTCACCAAGCCACTGCAAACAACCTGCTTCTGGTTCAGCATTGTTATGGCATGGCTTCCACCAGCCTGTAAGAACAGGATGGCCACCTGTAAGCAAGCAGGCAGGTAACATCCTGCAGGGACTGCTGCAACAATGGCTCCTCCACTGATGCCACAGCACATCTGAAGCTGGAAATGAGCTTCAGCGCTTGAATACCCAGTCCTGCAGGTAATGCATGGTATGGACATATGTGGCTGATTATGTCTGGCTCCATAACATCTGTCCTTGCACCAAAAGGACTCTGCAAAGACCACAGGGTATCTTACAGCTAGAGTAAGAAAGGGGGGCTGCAGTGCCTTCGTGGTATCTTAAGATCTCTCTCTCCCTAACCAAGCTATAAACACCTGTATTGTTCCTTTAGCTATCATTACAGCAAGCAGGTAGGAAAGATGGATCAACATTTCCACTCTCTTTCTCTCCCCACCCCAGATCATGGGTGCAAAGGAGAAGGAAACACCTTTCATTTTTATGCTCCAGGTCTTGGGTTAGAAAATGGAGGCCTTTCCATTTGCATTGGCCCTTTGCGTGAAGTGCTGTTATACTGAGTAAGGACAGCTGCCACAGAGTCTTTTACAGATTTCTACCAGCTGTGCTGGTCCCTGGTGGATATGTCCTTCTTACTTTTTCACTGCAGGCTTAATTTTTGAAATTTTATTACCCCTCACCACTATTTCAGTGCACGAGGTACACATAAGAGTTGTCAAAATGTGTGTTGCATAAATGCCTGGCACTCACACTCTGCTGGACAGTTTCTTCTCTCCCTTACATGTGAAATACCCTGTTCAAAACAAAATTTTAAACAGTATTCTATTTGCATAATTGATGTATCTCTACCAAATTATGATTGAGATTTTTCAGCATCAAATTTCTCATTTCCTCCAACAATTACACAGACAACGTGTTTTCCATGAAATCTTCTTTAGTTTTTCTTGTTCTCATGACATAATGTAGGAGAAAAACCTTTGTGCAACACGGTTTTTATCAAAACTTCATCATTACTTATACAAGGTATCTTAACAATCTTTATTCTCTGTAACGAACCTATACCTTCTAACTCTTTTATTGGCTTGCTTACACCCTTCATTCTGTGCTGCTTCTTCTGACTTGGTCAGACTATTTTTCTAACTGGAAAATGCAAGCTGTCTAGCACATACTCCATCTATTACTGGTTTAAGTCCACAACTTGCAAAAAGTCTCAGCAAAGTGTTGACTGTAAAAGAAGTTTTCTGGTGAGTTTTCTTTGGATCAGGCTGTGATGTTTTGGAAATTTGCACATTGGAAAATCCCTTAAGAAAACATTAACCATTCTGATTGGACTATCATTTCTCTGAAAAGGTCGTATACACTTAAAGTAACAGCAAAATCCTCACAGTTGCACACAGAATGTGTAAAGATACAATGTGAAAACAACATTGCAGCAGAAATAAACTGGAAGTGAATATGTAAAATAATGCAAATTTTAATAGCACCAGCTTTCTGTAATACAAACTGTGAGGTGCTATTAGCAAAAGGAGCAAAGATAAAAAGAACAGTAATCTCATAAACACAGAGAAAAAGTAGGAAATTATGTAAACAGAGTACTAAGAAAAGAGCATAGCCTTTTTTTGAAAGCTCAGGTCATGATTTGTCAAGGAATATTGGTACAGAATACTGGACAATGCTGTGGTTGTGCCTAGTCATGTGGAAATTTGATTACTGCAATGACCATTTATGATTTCTGCCTTGCTAGCTTGACAGTGTCAGCTGTTAAGTGTAGAGGTCCATATATATAGCACTGAAATTTTGACCACACAGCTTTGGTGCTGTTGTTCTTACACTGCTCCACAGCAACCTCCTGAGCTTTGGCTCTGCAGCATTTTGTACTGTAACATTTCAGGCCGACATTTCTTGTAAGGCACCTGATTCACTGCTCCCACAGACAGTACCCCTGAGCTTCCTCCATGGGCAGAGTCTTTCACAGTGCCATTCCCCTGTACCAGCCCTTGCTGTTTTACCAATTGCTTCTCATTATGCCCTTCTGACAGTTGGTAGGATGCTAGGGATACTAGTCAATCCCAGCTGAACCACCACCAGACCTTATTCCCAACTCATAGAATATCACGTGAAACTGGAAAAAGACTTTATACTTCTCTGAATGCAAGAACTGTAATTTTACTAAGTCTTTAAAAGGTCCTTGCAGGCTTGGAAAACTCTGTAAGCCCCTCATTTCCCATAAGTATCCACATAATATCAAGATACATTCTGGCAGGTAAGAATAATTTTCAACTTTTACAGAAGCGGATTTATTAGATATGCATAGGAAGAAAGATACTTGGCATGCATTGTCTGTAGTAATTTTTCATATAGAGCTCTCCCGGATTCTAATGTATAAATACATACCACCTTGCAAGTTACACAGCCCTATTAGACTGAACAGAAAGTATATAGGTCTGGGAGTCAGTTTCAATATAGACTTTGAGCTCTGGGTCAGAGAGCTTGCTTTAAGTACCATCTGTATCTCAGCTACCTCCAGACACAGCATAGGACATTTTTCTTTCTTTCTCCAAGGATTGAATGACCTTCTGGCTGACAGTCATTCAAGTTATTCTCTTAATGTTTTAAAGTTAAATGCAAAACGCAAAACATTTGTCGGAGTTATTTCCCACTTGATATTACACACATGGCTACATCTGTTTTTCTCTCCTCGTATTGCCCCCTGGTACTTGAAGGACAGATGATAAATCTGGGCTAGATTGTATCTGGCTTTTCATGGGCTTGCAGTGAATCAGACAAAAGGGTACAAGGAGCTCTTCTTGCTTCCTTGAGCATCCAGGCAAGGGGCAGACACAAGAGACAATCTCAGCCCTGATTTAGTAGAGCTCTGAATGTGCACAATTGGTGTATTTAATATTTATAGAAGCACTGAGTGTCAGAAAATGAACTAAGGCTATGGTCTTCTGATTGGGTCAGCAGTGGAGTTAGGTGACATTTTTTTATGAACTTCACTCAGAAATACAATCCCGAAGAGACCAAAAATACTAGCAAATGTAGTTTGAATTTATTGACTAGCTTTACCCTGAACTTCAAAACCAAAACAAAACTGAGAACCCAAGTAAAACATTTCCCCACCCCCTTAAAAAAAGGATACAATGACAATAAAATTAAATATTCTGTTTCAGTTGACTCTCTGTCTTGATTTTTTCAATTGGATCAGCAAATAAAAAAAATCCCCAACAGTGTAGGCAATGAGAAAAGCCAACGCTCAAGGAACACAAATTGTACTCTTTAAAAAGAGCAAAGGAATACAGGACTGTAAGGGTCCATCAGACCCCTGAATATATCAATTTCATCCCTTTCAAACACTGATCTCACCAATCACACTATACATTAAAATTGGTTATACTGTCTTAGGTTACTTCTCCTATTAAGAGGCTGTTCCAAAACCTACTTCCATAGACAATCAGAAACCTTTTAATTTTAAGATCTCAGTTGTCCATGGCTACTATTATCATCTAATTGCTCTTGTATTGGTATTGTCCTTAAAACAGTTCATTCTCTTTGGTGTTTACTTTCTTGTCTATGTCTAATGTGTGATCATATACCCTCACAGGCTTCTGTTCTCTAGACTGAGCCACAAAGCCCATTTTTTTCAAAAAGAAAAAAATGATCTTATTTTACAAAAAAAGGCTTTCTTCTGGTTATTATGGTAACCCTTTTCTTTACATGCTCCAGTTTGAAATAACTTTGAATGGTAAGTACAACTAACCATAGCATTCTAGATGAAGTTTCATTTGTGTATTGTGCAGTGGCATTAGTGCACTTCTATTTATCTCCAGGATGTGGTTCTCCTGGTGCTTCCAAGGGTAAGTAACATTTACTTTATCACAGCAACTCATATTCATTGGAAGGCCTGATGCAGAAGTGATGGAGTTAATAACAAAAAAAAAAAGCATATGAACAGAGTATAGTCCTGAGGAGTTGAAGGAAACTGTTATAATAAGGCTATTAACTTTAGGTTACAGGAGAAAACAAATAAAAGACAAGTGTTGTTACTAAGGCTTTGGGCCAGATAAGCTAAATTAAAATATTTTTTGGTTTCACCCTGGGAAAAGAAAAGTAGCAAATCGGGAAATAAGAGTTATTATTAGAGTTAGAAATAGATAAATGTAAATAAGATTAGCTAAGTAGTTTAAACCAAATAACCAAGGATGGAAACAGTCATGCATTATGACATGAGGTTATAATTGAAGGCAGGGGTTAGGCATTTTTAAGTTCTTTGCTTACTGTCTCCCAATATGCTGTTGGATTGATTAGCCAACAGTGTTTCTAATAAGGGTGTAGTGTCCACTATCCAGTTTAACTTCACTTCTCAAATAGAACAATTTGAACACATAAAGCTTTCTTTCTGGATAACTGAAACTTAGAGCCACACTACCATTACTGTTCAACATAACTCATACTGAAAACAAAAACAGATTAATTTAATTTGAGGGCAACAGTTGTACTACTTTTAATGTCCTTAGAAATCTTTTTTTCCTTTTCCTTCTTTTATTTTGTATTTGCATGGTCAATAAGCACATTGTCAAGTCTAATGCCCTATAAAAGTTTCATATCAGTTTGAATTCTGGAAATTCTCCCTTTATTCTATAAGATGTAAGGTTTTACATCCTTTGCAGTTTCCCTGTTTAATCCTAATATCTCATTTGTATTGGTCTTCTAGGTGTCTGCTTGGGCTACATGTTCAACAACATTTTTGGACATGCAAGACAAAGGACTTCCAGGTCTCTTTCACATTCAAGCGAAATGTTAATCTGAGCTGTTACCTATATGAGTAACTAATTACTTTTGTCTACCTTAGCATGCCTATTTGAAACTGATGCACTTCATTACAGGCCTCTATTTACTTTTCCATTTAATTAAAACTCAATTGCCTCATGAACATGCAATCCAAGTCTATATTCTACGACTGATATTTTGTACAATGTCCTCACTACTTAAAAAATCCAAGTTTAAAAGCAAATCAGCTTTGTTGGTTCATTGGTGAGGGAACCTGATTACATTCTGAGGGAACTCATTCTTTATGAGTAGCTTTTGGTAAGAAGCTCTAGACAGGAAATGAAACAACTCTGCTGCACACGATTTTCCCAGGGTACACACTGGTAAGAGTTTGAATATTCTGTCTTAAGAGTGTGGTGGCATAAAACTCTTTCATGACAGATAAGGTTCTTTGAGGCGTCCACTTCACTGACTGAGAGCCAAGGCTCTTGAATGCTCCAGGGCAATTATCCTGGAGCCAACTGGGATGCTCAGAGCAGTATCAGTGGGGCTCTACCTACAGTATTGCCTCACAACCAGGCTCAGTTTCATTTGTGTTATACTTCACTTCTTTAGTTTTCCACACTGCAAAGCAAGAATGTTCTCCCTATTGCTTTTATCTTTTTTTTTTTTTTTTTCTTTTTTCTTTTTCTCTCTCAGACAATGAAAACCGATATTCTGGAATAAACTAGAAAATATAAGCCTGAGTTTTAAATAATAGAAACTACAGACATAATCAACTAACATATATGCTTTATCAGCTTTTTACTAGCCATGCTGTAACAAAGTAATTTCAAAGCTGTTTTCTTTCCAATTCCCTCAAATACAAGATGAAGCAGGGTACTGAATAAAAGACAAGTATCTGTGAGATTCAGAAGTACTGGCAGTAATACATTTGTCTTACTTATTTTCATAGTAGGTTTACACAAAGGAGGTCCTCTAGAATTAATTTAACAAATGTTATGCTCTTTTGCATTGCTCTGTAATGTAAAAGGAAAATTTCTGCGTGATGCTCTTTCTCTGAGGGCTTTGGGTTTTCAGCTATGTATTTTTTTTTTCTTTTTTGAAACCATGACTTTCTTTTCAAAACATTCAGTTAGTCTCAGGGAAGATCCCATTATTGTTCCATGGACTGTGTGGCTTCACATATTGGTACTAAATGAAAGACTCAATGCATCAGTATGAGTGCACACCATTGGGAGGTTATACCACAACCTTTGTAGAGGATACTAGCAGAACACTATTAATGTTAAGAAGTATTCAAACCAGATTAAAATCACATAGCGAAAGACTACCTTCTACACAGAGAGTGCAATCACTACCATGGATGCCTCCATCCTGACTGAAAAAAAGCATTTCAGCACATACTTAGTTTTCTGTCAACATGTATGTGCCAGTCTGAAAGCAGGACAGTGAATCACATTTCCCAAAATTAATTGGGAATGACTGTTCTTGGGGGCATTGCTTCAGTATTACTCATTTCTTTTCACCCCTCCTGTGGGGTCCTGTTTTACACATGTGTAATTCCAGTGTAGCACTCAGCCTCTGTAATGAGACTGCAGCATGAGTAAAAACACTTACAAGCAGATTTTTATCTTCTTGTAAATTAGCAATTCTGCAAGAATGTCAAATGGTCCTGCTAAACACATTGAGCTGGCCATGTTTGAAATTAACTTTCTAGTCATTGCTCTGGCCCACGTGGCACTTGTCAAGTACTACAACACTCAGGAAAGACCATGTTAATCATCACATGACTATTATTTATATCTCTATTCCTTGAAACACTATTCAGTCATTAAAGATAGTGAAAAATGGCACTATCCAGAATGAATATGAAATGAATATTCATAACAGAGCCAATTGTCACTGACATCTCAAATTTCATTATAATTTCTGTTTTGCTTAGCACTTTCTCATACTTGCAATAAACCCATCACTATGCTATTTAATTACTGACTACAACAGAAGTCCAGACAGAATTATATATACACAATAGGAGTCTACATTTCATAATCAGCTATAAAATTAGGATTTTTTGAGAAATGTTTCTTATATAGGTATAGATGTATTTATGTAGCATAAGAGATCTTAACATGCTTAATAGAATCTCCCACTTTTTTTAACAGGCATTGCATGTTTTAATTCACAGCAAATCTAATAATTCAAGAGTTTCTAAACTTGTTAGTGGAATAAAAATAAACTTTTCCCTTCTACTGGGATATTGTAACAGGCTTTATTTCTTTACTCTGTGCATTTCATCTTCCTTTGAAAGCGCAAGTAGGAAAATGCAACTAAACAAAAAGGTTTGCAAGTGAGCCATTCTAATGTTTATCAAGACCATTACTTTTCTTGCAGGCTTGTTAAGCTCTTAAATATGTACTGCTATCAAGCTAATTTAAGCCCATGCTTTTTGTGTAATATCACTTACTTCACATACACATACACAATAAGGTAGCTTAATTTAAAAATGGCTACAGTTATAATACGGCCTATATAAAGCCAATGGGAGATTATTTTAGCTTTAAAAATTGACTTGGGGAAAATTAACACAGTGAGCAAGCATATTAAATACTAACTGCTTCAAACCATACTGATTCTTGCTGCTGCTAAAGAAAGGGCTATCTAATTTAAAATATTTCTCAGACTTCAAAGAGTACTTCTCTTACAAGTACTTACCTTTACAAACACTTTTGTTTGAAGTGCATTAAAAAAAGGAGCTGTTTATTGGCAGCTGTTTAAAGCCAACAGTTTTGAACAGGACGCTGTGATAAGGGAGTCTGTCACAGACAGGAAAGCAGTCATTTGGGGAGGAGAAATTATGATGATTTGATCATGATGTATTTACTGGAGTTCCTGGGACTGTGGGTGAATGGATTGTCCTTTCTGTAAGTGGGAAGAAGTCAACCCCTAAATAGAGGGTGGTCAAGCCACACTGAACTGCAGGCCTAGCTGCAGAATGCCCACTGATTTCTGCTTGTAATATATGTCAGCCTCTGAAGCTGTTATTTACAAGTTCTCTCTGTGGTAGCCCTGAGATTCCCAAGGCATCTTTAGTTGCAGCATTATGCACAACAAGTTCTTTCAATTAGAGCAACCAAGGCGACAGAGACTGAAGCTGGCAAGTCATAACCCCATTACACTTTATAGTGACTGACATTCTTTTTGTTCAATGGATACTTTTAAAAAATCTAAACCATTTTAATATTCCTAAGAAAATATTTGTGTATCTATAAAAAATAGCTTCTCTCAACTTCTCTTAGGTGTGCTATCATACTTTCTTTTTCTTTTCTGCTGCAGAAGATTCACAGATATATATAAGCAGGTATGACAAAAGAGCTGAAAGTAGGAGAAAGTTTTAGCCTGACTGTACATTTTCATTCTCTAAAAAGGGTAAAAGGCAATATTTGAAAAATTTTTTAAAGGGAATCAGTGCAGACACTCAGTTTAAGACTGATGCCATCTGTAAGGCTCTTAAAGAAGCCATTCATGATTATTCCAACTTAGATAAATAATGAATAGAAAAAACTCCAACAAACAGCTATATGAGAAGCATATCATACAAACAAAGACTCCTTGACAAAGAATTGTCTGGTGACACTCACAGGCCTAGTTAGCTGTCCCCCTCCTCAGAGGGACTAACAGCTAATGACAGTCTGTCAAAGAAGTTCTGCTGGAGGTCATATTCAATACTTGTGACATTTAAAACTGGAATGTAGGAAAAAAGGTGTTAATATTGCGAACAGAATGAGTGAAGTGGAAAACCACACAAACTTCAGCAGAATTAATTTGTTAATCTTCATCTCTGCCTACAATCACCAGTATTTTTTTTACCCCATGAAGCAGCTAGCTGTCTGATGCATCCTTATGCAGGAAGTCTGTTTAAACATGTCAAATATAAAGACATATTTTAAATGAATTGAAGAATACATCTGTAAGCATGTGTTTAAATGACTTTTTATACAAGGTTTTAAACAAGTGTTTCCTTGAACTGAGTCCTTCATCATCAGTTAATCAGCTGGGACAGAACAGCTACACTGTGGGAGTGCAGAAGTGTGTGAAACTGGGCATATGATTCAATTCATGGCTAAGGTACTCCCAAAGATGCTGGAGTCATTGTTAATGGCTTGGATTCTCCAGGTGCATCAAAGGCAAAAAGAGCAGACAAGATACCTTGAAAATTCAGCTGAACCATGGAAATTAGAAAATGTTCTCAGGTGAGGACAATCAGGTTCTGTAACACCATGCATTCACTGCATTTTTTTTCTCATCTTTGTGATTTGGAGATAACTTTTCAAATGTCACCTATTAGTAAACTGGTGTCATGTTTTCTTCTTCAGTTTGCAGTCAGAGAGGTCCAGGAGGAATGTGAAGATGTGTTTTAGAGCTTTTAAAAAAACACATGAATTTTAATGAGAATCCCTAAATTTCCCTTTGGTGTGGTTGATACTGCTTTTCTGATCATAGCAAATGTTGAGTGAAGCTGCTATTAAGTTCTTTAGGGCTCCAAACTGACAGTACTGAACTCACTATGGGAAAAAAGAAAACAGTTGTCAGAAAAGAAATGGACAAATAAATAAATATACTGGTGGAAGTCAGAGAAAATTATTTTGCAATAGTGTTACTGGATTGCTGTGAAAAGCATGGCTTTAGTCTATTAGAGAAACTCATTCAATGTGAAGGCAAGATTTTGAAAAGAACAAAGAGGGAACAATGTGAGAGCAATTATAGACCAGTTTATGAGAGTTTATACTATTAAACTGGCACAGCTGTCATATTTGACCTCACCTGTAGAGTAGATTTTTCACAAAATAAGCAACAAAGAGAACAAAATGTAGTACCTGTAGTAAACACAATGTAACAAAAGACTATTTAATTACAAATTGTGATCAAGGAAAAGAAAGACAACACAAAGAAAGCCAGATGGTAAACCCTCCTCTGCTAAATGTCCCTTGTTCTACTCAGTACCTACTGGGTATTTTAGTTCAGATAGCAAAATATCACCTCACCTGGTGATGAGGTTCCTCTCATTCAGCTGTAGACATTGAGGTGAATGAGATTTGACTTACAGATTGTGACACCAAATTTAGGTATCTGCATGTGAATTAGATATCTAAGACCCCAGTCTAGTCAGTAAAATACTGGAGTTTCAGTCAGCTGTCTGAACACAGATGTCTATTGCCTTTCCATTTAAAATGCCTTCTTAGGGTATTGTAGACAACTTCATGGGACTGGCAGATATGACAGAGGACTTCAAAGACACTCTTCTGAAGAAGAGGCTGGAGGCTAAGCAGGTATACCTGAGGCATCTCTATAGCATTAGACATCTATGCATGTACAACTAAAGCCAAGCCTTAGTCCATTTGATCAATGGATACAGGTAGCTATTCAACCCGCTCCAAAGTGGACATCTACAGCAGATCAACTGAACTGTTCCCTAGGTGCCCTTGCAGAGGATAAGTATGAAATCAGCATTATGAATTCAGCGGTGTGCATCTTCTTTCTTCTCTGCATACATATTAAGTGGTTGGTTAAAGGTTCTTCCACAGTGCACATATTCTACAAATGAGCCAAGCCTTGGATTCATTGTTAACCAAGTGAACTTCCACAGCAGTAAATTTTACAATCTAGCAGGTAATCATTGGAAAGAAAGAGGATTATCATCTTGTCTTATGAGGCCACTTTATTTGGAATACTGTGTTCAAATAAAGGGACTGCATTCTTAGAAATATATTGGCAAAATGGAAGGAGTTCGTCAGAGAACAAAGGAGATTAGGAATAAATGCTTAGATCTTTACTTCTTAAAACACTTAAATATTCCAAAGAACTCAGTGCTCTAACTACCATGGACAGGTGATGAAAAGGAGAAATAGTATCAGCTTGCAATAGTAGAACTCCCAAGAAAAGAAGGGAATTATAGTGTACAGTATTGTGGGATGTAATTAGAAGGCAGAGTGTGAAAACAAAGACAAGAAATATAAAGAGAAACTTCCCAGTCAGTGACACTTTTCTAGTTATTCAGTAATGTCTGAAATGTAGATATCCTACTCCATGGGATACTGAAATCCAAGCTTGATTTAGTAATAGAAAATATACTTTAGAAGAGTGTCCTATATCAACAGGGAGACAGATGGGATAATCTGAAAAGCTCATCTATTAGCAACACCTATGAATTTCTCCACACACTATTAGTTGTCAGATATTTTGTCAGAAAAGCAACTATCCTGATAAAGAAACAAGATTTGTCAAGAGAATACTAAAAAATCTTACTCAGAACTCACACTGGTAGGCCCTTAGCAGCACTGCCTTAAATCATATGTATCCACCAATATTTCTGTTTAGCAGATGCTCATTGGCTAGCACTTATTTTGGACTGGCTTTAAAGTAAAAAATTAAAGGCATTGAGTATTGATAACTAAATTAAAAGGGCTGGCTGCCAATAGCTATAACAGTAAGTAATGAATAAAGCGCATTGCCTGCTCTGTGTCCTCTTGACCATGCAGAACAATCATTAAGAATTAAATGCTGTGATTCAGTCCCCCTCCTCCCCAAGAGGCAATACCTCACACACCACCAAGTACACAGTACTCTGGGAACAAAGCCAAAAGTAGCAACTCATTCTCTGAATGAGAACAGCTCAAAAATAGGTCTTACCCAAGAAGAAGTGGCAGGGGGAGGGGAATGACAACGTTTCCTACTATTGCTTATAATGCACTTTTTTTAATGGAATGAAATTTGTATTACATCTTTTACTGTCTTTCTTAAATGAAGTTCAGGATTTTGGCTGAGCAGCTACATTAAAAATACGTAATAAAATGATGCTTTTTCCTTTACTCTTAACTTATTCTTTCACTTTTGCAATCATATACACAATGTAGCTAGAGTGACTTTTGTACAGGCAAGTCAGGTAAGTAACAGCAACTGATGATATGTGAAGTTTTGAAGGGAATACCTTCCACCATTCCACATCCCTCCTCCTCTTTTCCCCACCAATCTCTGCTCCTGGAACATATGAAAAAAACAGCTGCATGATACATATGACATATATGTCAGCTTTATACACATAGGCTGGCCTATGTGTATATACATACAGAGAGATTGGCATTAACCCTTGTGGTTAACTTAAAGAGCCATGGTGATGATTTAAAGAAACTGTTCTACAGAAAATAAAATGCAACTAAAAATATAGCTGAGAAAAAGAGACCCTGCTGTTGGCCTAAGTTTGATCTCTTAGACTGGTTATACTAAAATAAGGACACTGACTTCATTGTAATTGAAAGTAGGAAGAAATCACAACAAAAATTATGTAATGCTTGCATCTCTTTTTAAGTTACTTGATTTACTCTCAGTAGAATGCAACACAACTTTTGAATGACTCTCTCAGTTATATTTTCAAAGGGTTTCTCTCTCTTTTGCTTACAATCTCCTGGTGAGTGCTTTAAAATACATGTTATTTTCCATTTGGAAAACATGTTGTGGGTTTTTTCTATAAGCTTTCATTTCTAATGATGCTCAACATTAATGTCACTTCTCTATTTACTCTGTTTGCATATCGACCTTGATGTCAGCACAGCACTGCTTAGATCCCTCTGTTTGCTGTGTAGCAACAGAGCATAAAATGGGGGTGATATCTGAATCCTCCAAAACCAGTGGCTATTGTTTAGTTGTTTTTAGATGTTACATCTCCATTGATGACTACAAGGTAGAATGGGCTAAACACAAGTGGTATTGAATTCAGTGGGATTATACCGACGATTCATTTAATCAGGTATGTTCAGCGTAAAGAAAACATTAAATACTCTCCAGGCTGTGTGTCCATGACAGAAAAAGCTATGCTTGCAGGTGAGAGCCACAGGAATACTGGGGAGGGCAGTCGAGATTAGCAGAATTGAGCTGAGAAGTGATAAACAAGCTCTGAACCATTTCAAACTGTGGCTGAGCTCCTCCTCCAGCATCCCCTCTGCAGAGGTCTGGCACTCTCTGAAAAGGCTTCAGTATGTGACGGATGAATCAGAGAGTATTCCTTGAGGGAATTCCACTGTTTCACGGCTCCTCTTTGTCTCTTGTTCCCTCTAGTGTAACGCAGTTCATGCAGTTACCACGTTCATCTATTCAAACCCTGGACTTGCACACAAATACAGATGTTTGCATCTGCAAAATGAATACACCTCCATTTTTTCGGGTATGCTCACAATGACTTTAGCCTTTAATGTCTGATTAAATTAGGAAGATGTGCATTATGACTTTATATAAACTTCATGGAACAATTCTCAGATCAAGTCATATTTTAACCATTAAAATACCAATGTCTTCCAGTTATTCCAAGTTGGGTTTTTTTTTAATACTCTACATATAGGGCATATCTTACATATTTGTTAGAATGAAAAAAAATATTATGGTAGGTATATGATAGTTAGTAAAATACAGTGAAGATCTGAATGTTTTTCTTGACTGAATATAGCTTTCTTGATATCTGACTTTTAAATACCTTGGAACAAACTGGACACCAGTGCAGACACTGGAGGACAAAAAAAACACCTCCATAAAGCAATTTATCATATTTTCAGATAAGCATCTGAGGTAGGTCAGCACATTGCTAAGTGCTCATTTCTCTGTGTGAATTACAGGTGAAGGCTAGGGTGGATATCTCAGACTTGTATGTCTACATTTTTGATGTCTGTGGTTAGAGAAATCAGTACAGACCTGAATCTTCAATGCCAGTTAAAAAATGTACCCCTGTGCTTGTCCTCCTCCATTTTTACATAGACTTCATCACAGAATCACAGAATCTCAGGATCGCAGAGTGGTTGAGGTTGGTGTGGACATCTGGAAATCCTTTAATCCAACACCTCTGCTCAGAACAGGGTCAGCTAGAGCAGGTTGCCCAGGGCTGTGTTTAGTTAGGCTGTGAATATCTCAAAGGATGGAGACTCCACAACCCCACTGTGTTTGACCATTCTCAAAGTAAAAGTTTTTTTTCTTATATATAAGTGAAATTCCCTGTATTTCCATTTGTGCCTATTGTCTCTTCTCCTTTCCCTGGGCACCACTGAGGAGAGTCTGACTGCCTCTTCTTTATAAGCCTCCCATCAAGTACTTACAGACATTTTTTTTTTTCTCATCTCCAGGCTAAATAATCCCAAGCTCTCTCAGCCCCTCCTCACATGACAGATGCTCCAAGCCCTCAACAACCTTTGTGGTCCTTTGCTGGACTTGCCCTAGTAAGTCCATGTCTCTCCCATACTGGGGAGACCAGCACTGGACACAGCACTCCTGATGCGTCCTACCAGTGCTTAGCAGAGAGGAAGGCACCTCCCTCTTACCTGTTGTTGGCGCTTGTCTAATGTAGCCCAGGAGGCTGTTGCTCTTTGCCGCTGGTGGCTCATGCACAACCTACTGTCCATCAAGACTCCCAGGTCTTATTCTGCAAAGCTGTTTTCCAGGCAGTCAGCCCCCACCCTGTACTGGTGTATGGGCTTATTCTTCCTTGGCTGCAAAACTCTGCATGTTCCTTTGTTGAACTTCACAAGATTAATACTACAGCTCATTATAGCCATCAGGAAGTCAATTAATCCAGTCCTTTAAATCATTCCTACAATCAATTGGAATAGTGAAACTGCTTCAAAGGGCAATTCATTCCTCTATTCTACCAAGTAATGTCTGAGAGAAGGGGACACATCTCTCTCCACATGTGTGGCCAGTCACAGACTAGAGAATATTTGATGTTTTCTTTATGCTGAACATGTTCGCTTGCTTCACAAAAATTCACTCTTAATGCCTTATGCTTTGTTATCTCAACAGAATGTGGATACTAAATCTCTGCTAAATATGGTTGAGGTGGTGCCCGGCTCTTCTTGATCCCTGGTGTCCAAAATGCAAATGCTCCACCAAATAGCAACCTTTCCCTTCTTTAAGGCATGTTCTTTATTTGCTGTCTTATTTTAGTCTTTAGTTAGCTTATCCACTGTCGCAAAAAGTTTTACTGTTGGTCACAATATTTTAAAGGTAATTCTGGAATATTTTAAAAATCTATGTGGTAAATATTCAGTATTCATACATCCAGTCAAACTCACTACCTTTAACGTGCTTTGATTTTTTTCACACACATCACGTATGTTAGGCTTGATTTTTGAAGCTTGCTTCATATGAACTACTTTTTCCATCATCCTTTCAGAAGTTTTAAGAGTTCATGTAATGGCAGCTCTAAGCAAAGACAGAACAGAACTGAAGTCAGTAAATTTAGATTTTTTTTTTTCTGGAGTAAATGCAGAAAAAATGGCTGTTTTTATCGTATGCACAAGTCATTGAATAATGCTGGTGTTGCCATTGGCAGTTTAAAGTCCAATAACAGATTTTACATTAAAATCATAACATGAAACTCACTTGTAATTATAGATTCTGTTACAAAACTGCATGAATTCTGGGGTCTTTTCCAAAAATTGAAGAATAAAGATATAGGTATGTTGATTAAAGAAAAAACTGGGCTAAGTAGAAATTTATATGCAAAATGAAAAAAGAAGAAAGAACTATTCTTGCACCCAACAGGTCCTGTAAATACTTATCTCTGAAGTGAGAAATCCTGCACTACTCATGAAGAGAAGTACTGTTTCAAGATAGGATTTTATGATGGAATCCTATTACGTTAGACTCCTTCTGGAGCTCTTGTTCCCAAAAACTTTGTCATGAAAGTAGTTGTTACACAGACTGTTCCTCTAGGCCAGGTTCTGAAATTCTCATTCATTTTTCCATCTACTCAGCCAGTGGCCTTCAATAACCCTTTCAAAAAATGACAGAGTTCCCCCTCTGGCATGCCCTCTCCAGAGGTGTGACTCCCTTTGAAAAGAGGTCAGCTTGTGCAATATACACCATATAATGCCAAAAGCAGACTGTTGAGATAGACCAATCATTGTAAGTCATGCGTGCTTTCCTCCACCTTTTTGTCACCTTCTCATCTGAATTTTTTAAGGCTGCTGGAAACCAAACTGGCCCCTGGCATAAGTAAGGCATTCTTAGGAGTCACTTTGCTGGGCTTAATTATTGCAGTGGTGCAGAAGGGCTGTGCATTTGTTTTAGTATTTTTACTGTCCTTGGTAGAATATTATTGAAGGACAAAGTAGACAATATAATAAATGTCACAGCATATTACAGAATTTGTATGAGGCCTTAAATCTTTTTTGGAATCAACTTAAAAAAAAAGGAGTTTACACTTAAAAATGTAAATCTCTACGAAGAAAAAAACCCCAAATCCATCAAACCCTAACTAGAAGAAAAGGACAGTATTTGAGGATCTTACTGGATATTAAACAATATTCCTGCTAAACCATATCATGCATTCTCAAAAAAAACCCAAAAAACAAAAAACAAAACAAAACAAAACAAAACAAAAACCCCCAAAACCAACAAAACCAAAACAAAAAAAATCACCCAAACCCCAAAACTCCCCCAAACCAAAACGAAACTCAAAGATCCCTGGTTTACATTCCAACCTTAAAAGAGTTTAGCCACATAAAATCTGGGTTGTACAGGTGTTTCCAAAAGCTCCTCAACTTCATCCTTGATTTCAAGACACTGTAATTCTTTTTAAAAATTACCATTAACATTTTCATGAAATGCCTTTGTCCTATGGTACATTTTTGCTTCTTTCATATGTGTGAACTGTACACTGTTTTCCTTACAAGCCTGTCCTCAAGCAGTGTAAGCATTTGTCTGTCATTGTTTCCACCTGAACAGCACTGATCAGTTAAGTGCATTTTTACATTACTTGTTTCCTTTTTATTTTTTAAATCATAGGAACATAATTTGGTGCCACAGAGCAAGGCTGTTGACATCTACTATTGCTATACTCTGATGAGAGAGCATAGGACAGTACATTATTTTACTTGGACAAAAACAGATTGGTAGGACCAATATAGAGTCAGATTAAGGTTTGCACTTTTATTGCTGATCAGTAAGGATACTAGGGCATGATGGCCAGTTGCATCCTGAGGCTGCCCATCTAGCACCCACACCCACAGCAGACACAATGACGTGGGCAGTAGATGCTGCTGTTACTTTGGAACAGCAACTCTTCTTTCAACATCCTTTTCTCTTTGTTTGGACTAGATATTGAAGCATCAATAACAAAACATCTTTGACTTGTATCCAGAAACCTACAGCTTTCTATAAGGGCTGTATTTCCCCCTCCCTGATTAACACAGCTTTTCCTCAGCAGTCTATCTCAAAATCATTTCTCTGCTGTGAGCTTTCCTTCTCTAAACCAAAGCTGCCACTGAAAAATGCAGACTGTAAGAACATGAGCAGGAAGGTTTGATTAACTTTTATTACTAACCTTCTAATTGGTTTCTGCCATAAACATACACACAATTTACTTATATCTACCTAATTCTAACGTAGGTTTCCATCAGACTCCTTGTTAACAAGTAATCATTTAAAGGGATAACTCCAGTGTAAAATTCACACTTCTGCATGAACTGTTTTTAGCTATTACTCTTGAAAAGAATATTTGAGATTATCATCTCAGAGAGAGGAAAAAAAATCTTCTAAGTTTTCAGTCTTTATTTTCTGCATCCAACAGCCGCCTTCTGCATCATTGTTCTGTTCCCCCAGTGCTTTCTGTTTAAATCAGACTGTGATTTGGTTTATTTAAATCCATAAGAAATGACAATATAATACATAGCAAAGTCTAAGTGAATTAGTAGTATTTTTCTCTTGGCACTACTACTGTTAAGGCTTCACCAGATTCCTGTTTGTTACTCTACCAGAAAAACAGAAAGCCTGCTTTGCCATCAGCACAGTTTATTCTTAGTGGGCGCCAAAGAATCATGTCCTGTTTTAATCACAAAGTTAAGAAAATGTTTCAGTTTATTTGAAAATATGTCATAAGTGAGAAACTGCAGGAGGTATTGGTTTTCTTTAAAGTTATTGACATATTATCTCTGATTCTTCACAAAGTGGGATCACTTATTTCATCCTTATGCTCATCAGCATTAGAATCATTAAAGACAGTGAAATGCAGTTAAACTTTCTAAGACCTGGATATTGATCTGATAAAAAACCCCCTCTTTTCAGATTTATTTTTATTGGATTTCTTACTAAGAAACCAAAAAGTGCAGGAATTACACAACAGCCATGCCATTCTTTACTAAGGCTGTTACTTCTGGGGGCATGTTCTCCTTCTCCATCAAGTCATGTAATTCATGGATGTCATATTTATCCCATGCACTGTTTGCCTATGCAGACTCCGTGCATTGTAGACCAAATATACATGTGCTGCACTGCAGACATACTCCTTTTTTCACCTAAGATTTTTTGGAAGGAATATGGGTGCCTTCTACATGATATATTCTATTACATTTTAACTAAAGTTAGACTTCACCTTCCTTATACTATATTTATATCCTCAGATAGTCACAGTCAAGCTCTCTTTACAGCCAAAAAGTTGTAGAAAACTGTTAATTTACCCATATACTCTAGATACTTTAAGGATGAGAGAAATCACTCTCTGCTAGGGTTTGCTTCTCTCCGTAGAATCTAAATGGGATTCTTGATGACTACACTTCGATGAGTCCTGTTCCATGTCTGTCCTTTTCATCCACAACTTGCCTGATGTGCAATTAAACTGTGCCTTTATCACTCTACAGGAGTCTAGTCAACAACTGAAAACTAAAACCTCTTATCATATTTAATTAGGCAATTTAACCATGCTGATTTCAGAATTGCACTTCTTCCTGATTCACATTTGAAAACAAACCCCAGAATGTTTAGAAAGAAACTGTCATGCTGAACGGCAGCTCAAGGAGCTTTCCAAATCATAGTATCAGTCTTTCCTTATATTTCAGCTCTTGAGGAGCCTTCTCCATGACTCTAGTAAGCTGGGGACCAAGCAGGGAAATTCTGATGTTGAAGTCCAGGAATGCAAGGAACTGGAACTATACTGTAAGACAACAGCACTGAGAATTTAAAATCTTAATCTACTTCTCTTGTCTTTCCCACAATAAAGGTGTTTGGGCCCAGTTTGGGTTCAGTGTAAACAGATTTTTTTAAAAAATCAGTACTGAGAGAGTATAATTTCAAGAAATAAGAAACATCTTCCATATGAGTTTTGTTCAGCTTGCAGTTTACAGAGTTGAATGAAGATCAAAGTCAGTATGTAGCCTTACATTGTGTATGGATAACTGCATGGCTCACTGATCTTACCAGAAAACAAAAAGCCTGAAATTCTATGACCAAACACTCACGTAATAATGTTCTCGAAAATTGTTTTCCAAATGAAAAATACTGAAAAGATATGGCACTTTCTAACTCTGAAATCTACTTTATTCAGGAAGAAGAACAAATGCAAAAGCAAAAATTCAGTGGAGCCAGGATAGATTTCTTGGAAACCATTTACATAGGTCTGTATCTGAGAGAAGATATTGCTGGATGAATACTGATAAAGGAAACCTAAATATAATTCCAGGCGTTTTTAAATAAGTACTTGATTATCTAACACCAAACCTTCTCTTTCTCATGAGTCAAATTGTGAAGTTACAAAGAATTATTAATGCTATGTAGTTAGATTACAAGATTTAATACATGTCATCAGGAGAAATGTAGGAAATTTAATTTGTTTCCACCTTGCATATAAAAACCATAATCTGGACATTTGGAGAGCCATCTAAGTAAATGCAGCCATCAAATAATTTTCTTTTGTTTAGGAGCTGTATGACTGACTGATTCTTAATAAGTGCAAAAATAGCTGTAGGCAAACAACAATACTAAGCTTGCAGTGCACAGAAGTGAGCTAAAAAACAGATGCCAGCCCTCAGTTCTTCCTGTATAAATTGTACACAGTAACAATAGTAAAGTGATTCCTTAAGCATATTTTCTAGCTTATTATTCACCACTCTTATTTCATGTGGAACTTCAAAATGCTTTTTTATACCTGGGTTCCTAGAACAGGATATCAGCAGCTTTTTGCCAGTGTATATAGTTGAAAGGCTGTTACTTAAAGCAGGCACCATTAAAAAAACTGAATTTGCCAACAGTTACAACCCCATTCTATGCCTAGAATAGAAAAGTAATTATAGTATGCTGCTGCATTTGAAACTGTTGGCAAATCTTGATCTTTTAACGGTGACTCCTGTTCACAATAAGAGGCATCACCTTAAGGCTCTTTCTGTAGTCTATGTATGCATATTATAACACAAACAGTGTAAGTAGTTAAGCTAGAAGGAACTATTTTATCAGGAATTAAACTTTAAACAATAAACTCCATTAACTTCCCAAGGTCCTTTCAAAATTTTTAAATTTTTTTCTGTTCTCTTAATTTCAGTGGTGATGACTGAATTCATCTTCTAGAAGTGAGACTATAATCAAATATTTTTTTTTCTCCTTTGTGAAAGCACTGCCAATGTTAGACATGATGTACTTAATACCACTCTTCAGCTTTAAAACGAACACCATTAATAATTCCTGACTACACGTTGCTCAAAGGGGATGAAAATCAAGTGACTTTGCATTCTGATTTTTCCAGAATAAAACCCTGCTGCCTCAAGTGAAATCAAAATAAATTCTCAGTGCTGCAAAGAGTGTGTGTTCCACTATACAGATGTGTCCCAATGGCACTTCATACAGTGCAGCACATTAAGTACACTTACTGTGTGACAGCTTGCACATTTTGTTGAAACAGGAACCTATCTGTCATTTCTCAGGTAGAGTCAAAAGATTTGGAGGTTAAAATTATTAAGTGCAATGCCTTTTGTCACTAAAAATGGTCTTGAATGTGAAGGCACTAGTGAACTGACTTGATTCCTATACTGTTGTACATAAGCTCTATTTGTACTAAGAGTACAGTACTGATTACACCTTCAAGCAAGATTTACTTTCCTGTAGAAGATCATCTCTCTTTATTTACTGAGCTAAGCACTTCATAGGCATTGCCTTGTCTAGCATAAAATAAAAAGGCTTGTATTTTAAAAGTCTTTGGGTGAATGAAGTTATTTATGTCTTCATTTATTTCAATTATTTACCATTTATGCATTTAAAATGGTTGTAAGAAATACTCTTTTATGGAAAACTGATACTAATGTTGTACAATTACTGTAAATAGCCTTTGGGAATATAGTGACAATGTTTTCTGTCCCTATGTTATCCCAAATTGGAGCATGGATGAATGTCAGCTTGATCAATCACATTCAGGTGGGTTTTTTCATCCTAAAAGTTAAAACCCCCAGGGTTTTTTTAATACTCACAATTCTAAAAACTTGTATTTTCATCTAAATAAAGAATACAATTAACATATTTATATAATCTTTGTTAATTCAAGGAATAGAAAACATTAAAAAAAAGCCACAGCAACAACTTGGAAATGAAAGGTAAAAATATTATTTCCCTAGCGGCAAGTCCAGGGTTTTTTTAATGTTTTTTCTTTTATTGCTACAGCAGCCTCTGCCACAATAATGATATTTCTTTTACTTTGTCAATACCAGGTTTGTATTTGAAATGCAGTTGAGGCCCATTAAGGAGAAATAACTAAGCTAAGACAGGAAATTTTTGAGAATTCAGGAAAAGTGTCTCCACATTAGCCTGAACAGAGCTCATTCTGTTCCCTTTTTAATGGAATTTCTGTTCTAGGAATTTAAGGTACTGTGTAGTCACCAAGCTGGCACACAGAAACCCCACTAGCAGTACAACTCCTGAGAGTACAGCTCAGATACCTTAAAAATTACACAAACTGTATCAGAAAAAGAATCCAGGCTCATTCATTTGATTTTAACAGATGAAACAAGGACTAGACTCCTAGGAATTCACTTTATTTTTACTTAGCCCTAATTCAGGCCAGTTCCCATGGGCAGTAGCATGACTTAAAACAAGGCAAGACCTCACATTTGGCTTAGTAGCATTTGTAATGCTGCATGGTGTGGTCTGAGATGTCTGTCTCTTTGAAGAATACCAATCTTTCTACATGTTTTTGAATGTCCGTGTTTCTGTTCAGTACCACATATTTACAAATTTGTAGTAACATTCTAAACGTTACTCACTCTTCAAGAAAGAGGAGAAATCCAATGTACTTTGTACTTAAATGATAGGTCTTTGGGTCAAACAACAGAATGATGAATTTCAGTTTCATGAGTAACCTTAAGTGTTGAAATCAAATACAGCAGTTCTATGCACATAAGTGGATAGAAATAATGGTAAAAATGTTTGTGACTCTGTCCTTAATTGGCATAAATCTGAGTGCCTACATAGACAGGCAGACCTAGCAAATGTCATACATTGATGGTAAATGCTCTTAGGGTGAGAGAAATATTTCCTTCTGTTCATACCTCTTCGTGAAAGTGAGGCTGATCCCCATGAAATTTTGAGTCCCATTGATGAGGTCTTTCAATTCCTTATATCTTAACTGCAAGTTGAATATTTCACACAGTCTAACTTTTGATTTGGTAGATTAACTTACATCTTTTATTGCCTTTCTCATAGTCATGGGTAGCTATCTAAAGGAATAGACTTTCAATAGTAAAATCAGTTTTTCCCTACTTTTACTGCAACACTTTAAGGATATAGAAAATACCTCTTATGGACTAACACTATATGAGTTTTTCTATTCCCTTCCACAAAAGACAAGCAGTGTGTGTTAAGTTGTAAAATTATGCTGAAAGCACAAGATACTTCAACAGAAAAACTAAATCTTAAGTGCCTTATCAGTTTTAATATAGAGGTCTACAAATCTGTTCTTTAAATTAAAAATAAGAAAATCTAAACCCAGAATTTTAGTAAAGAATCCACTTTTAGAACTAGAATATTTTTCCTTGTTATATGAAGCATCGCCAAGCTTTTATACAAATCAATGATATCTAAAACACTCATGGAGAAATTACTAGCAGCCAGCATCCAATCATAATTATTCTCTCACATTCTAAGTTACTAAGAGTCATAATATGATTTTTAATTTCACAAAGGAAGAATTTTCTCCCACCAGCTTCTAAAAAGTAGAAGACATGAGATTTTTAATGTAGCATAAATAGAAAGCCCTGTTTAACTGTGTTTCTACCCAGCCTACTGTTAAACCAGAAGATCATAAAGAAAGATACATTTAACATGAACTTTTATTTCATAGCATTTACATTTTTTCTGTGAATGCAAAGGAATTCCCAATTCAATCAAAATGCTGATAAACTTCAGTTTGGAAATAGTGCTTACTTGAAAGACATCTGGATTTTAAAAAGTAATAAAGGTTAAAAAAAAAAGACAACAACTTATTAATACTAGCTAGCTGGCTGCCTATCAAATTGCAAATATAAATGGAGCACCTTCACCAACTGTGCTTCTAGAAACCTTAAATTTTTTCTCTTGTGAATAGGTCACTTCTTGCCCCTATGGTTTTTAACCTATATGTAAGTAACTTGCAACACAATGAACACCCCACATCATGTCTGGTAAAATACACAGTAACACATAATGTAAGCAGGTAAATGAGTAGGTCTGATCCCTGCTACAGAACAATTGTGATTGCTTGGTAAAGTGTGAATAGGAAAAAAAGAAAAAAAAAAAAGAATATTAGTATGGCCAAAAATAAGATTATATCTGCATGAATAGAGAATGAATGGCATTCTTACAGGATCTTATACTAGATTCTGGGCTAAAATAAGTCTGCAAATTGCTGTGGGACTGTGACTGGGCTGAACATAATCTTCCTGTAAGAGACTTATCTAATGTGCATATGAAGGTATGCATATATGTGAATACCTTCACTACTGAGTCAGTAGAGCATTGCTGTCCAAGATACAACCAATTTTGGAACAGTCTGTTCAGTTCTGCTGAAACTGTCAGCTAGGATATCTCTGATAAAATGGAGGGGTTTCAGAGGACATTTGAGAAACTAATTAAAGGAGTGAAAACAGACCTTCTGAGCAATTCAGAGTCCAACATATCTTATCGAAGGAAAAGATTAATGGACAAGAAGTGACTCAGTCACAGCCTGTAAAGGTCTATACAGTTTTTATCATGCATTTTCCTATCCAGCAAACATAGGTAAAATAAGATCCCACAACTGGCAGTTGACGATAGACAAGTTTGCCCTAGGAGTATAGTGAAATCTTCTAACTGAAGACTGTTAGAAGCATTTATCTAGTGTTACTTTTGAGTCTCATCACTTGACGTTTTAAAATCAATTTTGTCAGTTTTCCTAAAATTTGCTTTTTAGAGCATTGTTTAATAACATGATGGTCTCTTCCAAACTAATAATCTATGGACATCTTAACTGATAACTCGTGCTTCTAATATTAGAGGGTAAATTATTTCAGTGAATGATTCAGAGAAAATAAAAGGCTAATTCACCAATACCTTAAGTGAAAAAGATCAGTATTATAAACCTCTATTTCATGAACAGATCTGTGATTTATACACATTTTTTTTGCAAAACATCCTAAATGAAGATTCATTTCTTCGTCGAGAAGTCTATTTCTTTATTCATGAGTCCACAGTTCTTTAAAAAATAGCATCCATCGTAATTTCATTTTACTTTGAGTTAAAATCCTGTCTATTCAGGCTTTTTTTTTTTTTTTTTTAAATCTAGTAGGAAGTGGACTACAGATAATTTGAACAACAAAATCCTCTATCCTTCGGCAAGTGCTCATTCACTTTTAAACTCCAGGTGTCTGTGATTGTGCACTAAAGCACCATAATTAAAACATGGAATGCTGGGTACACTTAACAGGTTCAATTTTGTTTGTTGGTTAAAGATTGAGAGACCAAAAGATGGAGCCTATTAACAATACTATATGAAGAAAGAGAAATCACTGCAGACTGAAGTAAGTCCCACTGGGGGCCTAACAAGCACCTGCCATTTCCACGTGGTGAGAGATCAATCAGTCTCTGTGTGCAGCAAGCTGACCTGCCAAAAGCAAAACCACAAGGGGGAGAGAAGAAAAATGATCAATTCCCCAAATTTTGTGCTCTGCAGTAATAAAACACTGCGCTCTAAACACTTACGCTGTGTTTGAAACTGTGATACCTTAGTCAAGTTCAAAATCTGCAGTGTAACTCCAGTCTGATACACAGAAAGAAAGGAATCCAAAGTGTATTAGAAAACAAATCATCTCTATTGTTACCGGGTAAATTCAGTCACATTGCAAGGAAAATAAGTTTTGGGGTTTTCAAACTTACAGTTGTGAAGTACAAACACCCAGGTTTTTGTTCTCATGTACAAGACTGCAGTTTAAATTTTGCAGACTTCAATTCATTGTTTATTTGATTTCTGCTTGCAGTGGAGGAGCGAGTTGGCCAGTAGAGTATTAAATCATACTAAATATGTACCAAACACAATAGTGGCAACTGGAAATGAAAACAAGAGAATTGGAACTCGATATTTGTCTATTTGCTAGAAAGAGTAGTTACCAACACCCCTATAAAGTTCACTTATTATCAAGCAGAAGAATAATCAAAGAATCATAGAATACTGCACATAATTCTAGGTCCTACCAAAATTCCAGGCTGTTACCGGCTTGGGTCGATGCCTGGGCACATGGATACAGTTACATGTGAAGTTAAGGAAAACCAACTTCAGTTTGCAAAGATCAGAAACCATGAACAAAATCTCTATACATTACTATCTTTTCTTAGGGAATCAAGTACTCAAATACATCCTAAAAGGTGACATGATCAAATAAAAATGTCTGGAATTCTAGGGAAAGCACTGAGATCATGCACTACTTATGCAATTAGCCTGGATCTTTTAATATTTTCATGTTCTATCTCAAGTGTTCTTAAATTACTTTCCCACAATACAAAGTGTGATTTTCCATTTCCTGTTATAGAGAAGACAGCTGTGGAGCAGTGGTACAGTAGAAAATAATACAGGATGGGAATCTGTTTGGAATACAGGAAAAACCCAGAGAGCCTTCTTAGAGATATTTCTTTGCATTTACCCTTCACCACTGTTGTGAAGAATGATGATTATAATGAAAACCCTCAATTAAAAAAAGTCCAAAGCTGTATTTTGACGTAACAAAAGAAGTCTGGACTGGCAACAATGAAAAATAAAGAGGACAGACAAAAAATTCAAAATAATATAGTATTCTTCATTAGTCGACTAGAAAAATACTTTTGTGTGAAACAAGAGTGGAAACAAATGGTCTGATCTTCAGAGAAAATTGTTTGTTTCTCATTCACTTGAGAAATTGTTCCAGAACAGTTCATCCTTGCACAAATATTACCTTTGAAATATTATCAAAGTCACTTTCTACAGAGGCTATCTGCTGAGCAAGTGCCTGTAGTGTTAGCTCAAGAGAGAATCAAAGATGGCTATAACTTTTCCATCAAACTTGCAGAAGAAACAACATGAGTTTTATCATATACAGTCAGACTTTTAAATAGGTTGTTCAGTTATGCCAGTTCCTGCTTTAGTCTATTCTCTGGGATTGCATTTAGGTTTCAGCAAATCCATCTCCCCGTTAGTTTTGCTCCTCAAATACCCTTGTTGATATATTTAATTTTAATATGACACCCTCAGTTGCCTCACAGAGACAAATGCCACATGACACCACGTGGATTTTGCTGCTCTTCAAACTGAGGTGAAGTTCTGACTTCATTGAAGTGAACAGGAAGACTTCCATTGATTTCAGCGGGATCATGGTTTAACACACAGACTCTATAACACGTCTCTAGGGTCTGCACCATAAATCCTGTTATCAGTCAGTGACCTGAACAAGTTCAGTACATTAACATTCAGCAAATTAATTTGTACATTAAAAAAAAAAAAAAGAAAGATTTAATCAGACAGTTATGTAGACAATCTTTAAGCAAATAATTAAAACAAGCACTTGACACAGATTAAAAAGAAAGAAAAAAAAAAGAAAAAACCCACAAAAACCCCCAACAGAACAGCATATGTCAGGAGGCAAACTGAAAATAATTTCTTTCACACAAAGCAGAATACAATTCAAGCAGTTCTGTAATGTGTATCATACTTGCCTATTAAATAAAAAGCAAGAGATCCTGTATTTTCGGCTTTCAAATGTCACCAAAAATATACCCTGTACTTCTGCGTGAGAGCTAAGTACACAAATGCTGAACAATGCTGCAGTCTTTAGTGACTGTGTCTTTTTCAAAAAACAATTTCAGTATGACATAAACAACTTACTAGCAGGTTCAGTATATGAATTCTGTGTCACTTGGGCTAACTGTGATACAATGCCTATGGAAGAGATTCAAAGGTATAGCTGTGCAATAATACTCAGAATACAGACTGAATTATTCCTCTTTCTAGGAATCACTATGATCACATTAATACTAGGCTAAATTAAATTATGCCTGAAGTAATATTTAGATAACTTACATCAAGACAGCATTTTTACATCATCTAATCTCCAGCTTTACCTAGTCCTGAAAGCACTTATACTTGCTACCCATTTCTCAGTTTTATCTCAGCTTTCCCTGTGGTGTTATATTAAATATCAATGTGTGTGCATTGATACTGATACACAGGGAAGCATGTGTTCTGGGGAGGATCCTGTCTTTATTCTGCCTAAGCTTCTCTATGCTGTATTGTGCCTAACCCAAATTCCACCTAACTCCCCAGAAAACCTAAAAATATTTTTATGGTCAGTCACAATCTGGAAAGAAATGGAAAATGCAGTGTTTAACTTCTAGGTTGCAACCTAATGGCTATCACCTGTATTCCTTGCAATACTTCTGTAGAACTTTACTTCACAGCCTAAAACATATTGAAAAGTTTCCAAAAGCTCAGCTTAGAAGTTTGAATAAAAAATTGTAAATATTAATTCTCAGATATTTTTAAAGCATGTCAACACATTTTTCCTGGATGATCAGCAAGCACACTGTTCAGTTTATGCTGAAAAGGACTTCTGTTATAATTGCAGAAGAAATATTTTAAAACGGTACTTTGCTAAACAGCTTAGAAGGACTCCTCTGAGTATTCCTGATGTCTATTGACCAACTATTTTAATTAAAACACATATCTCTGTAGTTAACTTGAAACCTATATTTCAATCTGGCTGCTTTATTATGATCTTCAAGTTTCCTGTATCACATGCACATACATTTTGAAAACATATAAATAAAATATGACAGAATAAACACTGATTAGAACATTTTGGAACATCGTTAACATACCCAATTTACATGGCACAAATCTGCTAACATAAAATCCCCCAACATCTTTCACGCCATGAAGATGAAAGCAGACCTTTTTTTTTTTTTTTTTTCATTTGGAACAATAAATAAAAGAGTGTATTTCTTCTATTTTGCATTTAACAAGAAGCCAATGAGTGTCATTGCAGTGTGTTAGCATCGAACATTAAAAGGGAGAAGATGGAAATATGATGCTGAGCAGTTCAAGTAGTCTGTTAGCCCAGGACCTAGAACAAGAAATTACCCCCATCAGACAGTAATTCGTTGTTCTAGGAGGCTCCAAGATAAATAACCTGAACTACAGCATCACCTCCCTTGGCATTTTTCACTTTTCTTGATTTACATCACCGAAAATGAACAGTGGAAATTTAAACAAGGAACACTATGTCAAAGCTGAGGAAAAACATACACTTATGCATATTGACATGCAGAAGGTTCTGAAACCATTGGTGTTGATTATCCATGACCCATACTAAATCCAGTTTACTTAGATGAACGTTGGTGTTTTGTTATTTTTTAACTGGGAAAATGTTCTTATTTTTTAATCTGAATAAGAAAATAATAAAAATCTGCCAAGAATTTCAGAATTTATTCTGAAGGTTGCCAATTGTTGGCATAAAATGCAATTATATTAGAATTACATTCACAGTGTGCTTGCACAAAGTTGCAATAAGTATCATCCATTTTAGCTCCTTCAGAGCCTAAAAATGAAAGCCCAGCCTAATACGCAACTGCCAGATTTTTGCTTCAGTTGAACTGTTTTACTCCATGTCCATTTGTATGAATAAATCAAATACTGAAGTCTTTATTCAGGCTGAAAAAGCACCTGTAGTCATCACCTACTGAGAGTGGAGTGTACAGCTTAGCTAATAGTAAAAGATATGTGTTTTGAAATTATAGTATGTCCATCTGAAGTTTTTTTAAAACAGACAATTCAGATCCATTTCTGGTCTGTAGAGATTCATCCAACAAAATGTTAAGCCTTTAAAAACCACCCTGCTCTGCAAAGTCCTACAGACAAATAACTGTTGACAAGCTCTTTAATTTGCAGTTCTTTATTTACATAGACGTACTGTGGCAGCAACCTGTCACCCACAAGTTTTTTTGCCTCTTTGCTTTTTTCCCTTCTCCATATCCTTTGCCCCAGGCATCTCTCTGACTCACAGAGAGCTAGGGAAATTCCTGTTTGTATTTCAGAAAACCCGAATGCAAAAAGTTATGCATTTGTAAGCTTTAAGCTTCCAAAACCAGCAAAGTCACTGTACCAAAAATGAGTACTCAGATTCAGAAATCTGCAGCTAAATTGCTAAGACCTTCAGCTCCTAACATTTGCAAACTGGTTTTGAAACCAAAAAGACCAGAGACACTTTGTACTAAACCACTTTCTCCTGGGCCACTGCAGCCATCAGCATTGAGTGGCAGTCACTGGACTGGGTGTTGAGGAGATACTGCTTTTTCTGTTTGTTGTGCCGTCTGCCCACCTTCCTCTTCCACTCAGCTGAAACCATCTCAGCATACTCCCTCCCCTGCCATCATCTCTGTCCCAGCCATCTCCTCCCCTTTCCATGTGTATATTCCACACTCTTCCAGGTGTGGGATCCCACACTCTATCCCATACATTTCCCAGGTGAAGTACTATTACTATAAATTATGGTTACCTACAAAGCAAGTATCTAATCCTCAGACCAGCCTGAAAGGCAGCCTATTGCTGGCCAAAAATAAGTTCTTTTGACCACTTTTCCTCTGTAACTCAGGGCTTTCTCTTTAGAAGACAAGTTTTAAAATCAAGTTTCAGATACATCACATACTTATCTAAGGACAAAAATGAAATATATGCAAAAAATAATTTGAATGTGAATATATCATTCCTCACATAAATTAAGGTGAGACCTAGTCCTAGGCTCTTCAAACTCTTGCTTATTTGCTTTTATTACAGAGTATTACCATTGACATATAAGATACATCCTTCCCTCCTATTTTAACAAGCATTTTTACTAAGATGATGGTAAGGATGGGTTCTTTATCTCTATTATGCATTACTTTGAACTTTTTACATCCAAAAATGTTAACAGCAGTACAATCTCCATTGCTAACAGAAGGCTGCTCTCCACCACTAGGCAGGAGACAAATAGCTTCACCTGAGCAAAGAAAGTAACACAAATACCTTTATTTTATGAAATGAACTATAGCTGCTGGACTTCTCATATCAGTTATGTATTTCTTGTGGTTTCTGCATTCTTAATGTACATCCTAATTTTAGAGGGATTGTTTCCACAGGGCCGTAAAAGACAAATCATTCCCCCTAGAAAGATCAAACTGGTCCTGTGACTAGTCAAGTAAGTCAGCTTGCTCAGGCTCTAGGGGAGGCAGAGCACTGGAAGAGCAGCAGCTCCTTAGGCTGGGGTCACTGCCCTATATGAGCATCTAACTCAAATGACCCAAGTGACTAGCCACACACTGTAGATGAAAACTCTGATTAACCCTTATCAGGGCTGGGCTATCTTCAGGGGACTCAACAGTGTTAATGAGGTTATTAATGTTTAAGATGCTGTTCATAATAAAGCAGCAAAGGGGATCTACAGCAAGACCTTAACTGAAGCAACACTAGATGTCTGTCTGTGGGCCGATGACCATCTCACCTGAAACCTGTCTGAAAGTTGATACTGCAAAGTTTACATTGCTTTAAGGCAGCAGTCAGGCAATCTAAGATTTTTCAGGAAACTTGGACAAAGACTTTTCCTTTTAGGAGGGCATTGGCATATATGTAGTTGTATTAATACTTTTTGTATTAAAGGATTAATACTTTTTGCCCCTTTCCAAACCCTCAGTTCACTTTCTACTCCTGTCACTTGCACCGTGAAGTCCCCTCTAGGGGTCAGGTGCAGAAATTTCATGGTGGCAAGAAAAAGAAAAAAAAGAAAAAGAAAAAGAAAAAGAAAAAGAAAAAGAAAAAGAAAAAGAAAAAGAAAAAGAAAAAGAAAAAGAAAAAGAAAAAGAAAAAGAAAAAGAAAAAGAAAAAGAAAAAGAAAAAAGGAATTATTTATAATACTCTTGGGATCTCCATTACATCTTTCCAGTGCATCATTTTGTCAGCAAAGCTGTGACAACTTTGGACTTTAAAACATGCGATACGTACGAAGTCGATCAATAAAAATCAGTCTGAAAACATCAACAATAACACACTAACTTTATTACTTAACACTCCTAACCTGGTTTCTGATCATGAGGTTTAATAGTCCCTTCTCAAACTATTAACTTCTGAGTCTGCAGACCACTTTCAACTAAATTTGATAGAGATCTCAACAACACGAAGTCCCTGAATGTTTGAAAGGTTGGCAATAGGGCAAAGTAAAAAGATTACTAATGACAAATTAATGTTTATTGATGCTCCTAATGTGGGAAGAACTGCAGCTGGATGGTCGATCAGCACAAACAGCCTGCTCTTACTGCCAGCAGGCCAAAAATGATGGATAGGGTATCAGTGAGATTTTGTAGGAGGGAAGGAGCACAGGACATAGTAGGGAGGGGAGGCAGGGGACACAGAAGAGAACTAGAGGCATTTGTAGGTTCTGAGAAGGGTTGGAGGTCTTGGATTATTAGGTAACATGAAGGAAAACTAGTCAGGATTGCAGGAAACAATGAGTACTGCCTCATTAGTTCCACAGCTCACAGGACAACCTTACAACTAAAACAACACACACTTGAATTTGTAATGTAACATATATTAAAAAAAACCATATTTTACATCTGGTAACTGCAAATAAGTGTGGTTTTGGTTTGTTTGTTTGTTTGGTTGTTTTTTTTCTTTCAGATTATGTGATTTTGATAAGATTTATAACACTGTAATGAAGATTTCCTTGAAAAGACATAAAAGCTGCTGTGCAGATATTTCACTTTTTACAACCTAGCTACAACACTCTTCCATGCTATGGTGCCAAGTTCTTACGCAATGCTTGGTTTCATGGCAGAATTCGTTGTATGCATACAGATATTTATATGGCAGATGTTTCGTGCATGTCTATTTTCTGTTTTCCTTTCAAAAATTGTGTTATGTCTATGCAAATTCCCTTTACTTCAATAATTTTGTTAAGAGCTGACAAATATGCTCAGTACTGTATCTCCCAATAGGAATAACATTCAAATATAGACTGCCTTGTCAGCAACTTCTGCAACACTTTGGGAGATGCTCAAAAATTTTTTGTTTCATTTTTAAGGTCATTAATTTGACACATTTAAAATATATATGCATTATAAAACCCTGCATTTCTAGCTTTCATTGAAATGCCTATATTGCAGAGAATGTGATTGTGTCAGTTCCCTTTATTTCCTTCAAGTACACCATTAAAGAGACAACATATCTATTCTTTTATATGTTGAATCAAAACCAAATAAAAGCTTGGCACAAAACATATAGTAAGAGGATGTTTTGACCCAGTTTTCTTTTGTTTTTCCTAAATGAAAAATAAAATTTTACTTCTAGGGGGTGGAATTGGTGTGGATTTCTGCATTACTAAGTATATAGTGTATATATATATTGATTTCATAGTACTCAGATGACAATGCATCAGAACAGTGTGACTTTCAGTAAGCAGGTAGAGACGTCTTTACACTCCCTTGAGCAGAACAGCTGCATAGTATGCTACCAAAGTATTCTTGGCTTGACTTACTAATACAATTTTAAACATCTGCCAATGGCCTTTTATTTTTTATCAGTTATTAAGAAGGATGAAGAGATTACTGATGAAACCCAGCCATTTGACAAAGCATTCATATTGTAATTAGAGGACCTACACTCTAGTATTATTACATAAACACACATATTTTTTCTTTATATAATACCATTGATTTCAGTAGTTACATCAAGAATGAGAAGAAAGAGAAGACAGTTCACAAAGGAAAAACAGAGATGAAAGGCACTATGTTTAATGCAACACAGCCTACTGAAAAATGGGATGACTCCCATACCTAAAAAGTGCAAGTATGCACTTAATCTCCCTTCCCAAACAACAAATGAAATGCAGGTGAAAGCAAAGCAGTCCTCCTCCAGGTCAAATTGTCTCCTGGAATCAGAGCACCAGGGGATGATTTGACTTAAAAATAAAGACAAAATGTGACTATAAAAATAAAGCTAGGTACCAAACTTAAATGTTTGAAATCTGCCTCCCTCAAATGCATTTTGCATCACTCCCCCAGCCTCCACTGAACATGCTTACTCCAGTGCTATATGGGTAAATCTGGTCCTCTGGATTGCCTGCAGTAGCCAAGATGAGATATGCCACAGCCTGGGTTCAAATTCCCTAATGGCTCCACAAATAGCAACTTACTATGGAAAATTTTCAAAAGTCTGAGTAAAAAATTCTGCAATCATCACCTGACAAGTAACATGAAAGGATAAGGCAAGCTGCCTAAAACCTTAGGTTAGTTCATAAACATCTAAACCTGCCAAATCCAATCTTTTAATTTGCATGTCTTTTAGAGTTTATATTTATTAGATATCTTTGAAGTAAGTGTGAAATTTACACTTTAATGAAATTTAAAATTTTTGTTGGTGACACATACTTAGAAGTATGTATTCTGAGGAGATGGACATCTGTCTTTCTAAACTAAGGCCCCTCTGTTATCCTTCAGATTTAGGCAGACAAAAATATGAAGTCTGGCTAAATCACCAGGAGTCAGGAAAGACATGGCTGCACCTCAACCAAGGATGATAACAGGGCCACATATCTTTTGCATATCAGTCTAGTAGTTAGACCATTCATCTAGGATGCATCCACGCCTATTTATCACCAAGAGGACTGAATCCCCAGTTTCTGCATTCCAGGCAAATGCCACGATCACCAGGCAAATATCCTGAAGAATCAGACTATTTTTCACTCCTCTTCCAAAAGCTAAACCACTTTAGTCCCATGGAGAACAGACAGTATAGTCTGTCCAAGCCCAGTAGTTGACACTGACCAGGGAACAGAACAGAGGATACAGACCTCTCTAAATGAAACATATATGCATTTTTATATTGACATTGGATAAGAAAAAGCCTGAAGATATTTAATGGTCTTCTGGAGATACCTAACCTGTCTACATAGCCACTGGGGACAGAAAATTCAATCTCCTGGTGGAGATCTAGATAGGCACCTAGTCCTCTGGCTGGATAGTAAAGCTGGGCGCATTTGCTCATGTCCTTAGCTCAGACACTTAGGCTGTGCCTAGTTACGAATTCAATTTAAAATTTGCATATCTCAGAAAGAAATCTCATCATATAATTGATGTCCTAGCTCAAGCTCCAGGTGTGTTAAGTATCACAAAGTGAAAAAAATCATATAATTGGCTTGTACCTGATCTTTCCCATGCTAGAGCTGTGTCAAACATCTAGAGGACATTACAGAAGGGGGATGTTCCCTCTTCATAGAATCATAGAATTGTTTGGGTTGGAAAAGACCTTTAAGATCCTCAAGTCCAACTGTTAACCTAACACTGCCAAGTCCACCACTAAACCATGTCCCTAAGTGCCACATCTACATATCTTTTAAATCCCTCCAGGGATGGTGACTCCACCACCTCTCTGGGCAGCCTGTTCCAATGCCTGACAACCCTTTCGGTGAAGAAATTTTCCTAACAGCCAATCTAAACCTCCCCTGGTGCAACCTGAGGACATTTTGTCTTGTCCTATCACTTGTTACTTGGGAGAAGAGACTGACACCCACTTCACCCAAAGCAGCACTATGCATCTCTTGGCTACAGTAATCCCTATACCTGAGGTAGTACCATTCCTTAAGACATCACCTAGACCACTAAATGCACTTTCAGTTGTATGACTCACTTCACATAGAAGACAAGAATTTACCTCAGAAGTCTGCAAAATACCATCCTTCATTAAAATATATCAGTGATTAGGCATAATAAACACCACTGTTCAGCCTCACCCCATCTAGCATAAAGTGTCTGTCAAATGGGTGACGAAACTCTAGGGGCTATCTAGAGGGAAGAGGATTCAGAAGGATACTTCTACTGTTATAAGAACTAAGAATCAGTCTTCCCATAACCCTGACAGCTTTTTTTTTTCTTTTTACATATTTGACATTGCCATACCATAGAATGTGTAAATCTTTTGTGGCTGGAACAATTGTAAGAATTACTCAGTAAGGAAAAAAAAAAACCTCTCAGAAGAGATTCACAGGACTTCATTGAGAAAAAGGAAAGGAGGTAGGAAGAAAAAGGAAAAGAACAACAGCAGGAAGAAGCCCTCAGGGATACTGGCCTTTGTGGAGATTTACTGACTGTCACTTTATTTCAAAGTAATCAGTTGGTCATTTTATTATTGCTAATGATTTCGAAGTTTTAGGAAATGAGTTCATTCCGCCTTAAGGGAACATCTCCCACATCAGTGTGCATTCTGTTTCCTGCAATTTAGTGGAGTCACCCTCAACTTTCTATTTAAAGACTTGACTCTGCATGTTTTTTACTGCTAAGTCCAAACTTGCTGTGATCATAGACTTATTTTACTGAAGGCCTAATTCTGGCTACAGGATGCATAAGACTGATGTAATACTGAAATGAATCCTACCATCCATCCATACCCTTTCAGTCACATAAAAGAAGATGAAATATTACTCCACAGCACAATTCAGTAACAAGTTTCTGTGACCAGTGTGTGCCTGACAGAACAGACAACAAATCTCTGTGAGAAAAATTAAGTCTGTCTGACAACTCAAAGCAATCTCAAAGTATCACAACTCTTCCCCTCAAATAGTTTATGAGTTATTCCACTATAGCTTTTATAAAGATGGATAAAAAATAATCAGAATGTTAAAGCTGGTAAAGGCCAATCAGTCAATCTATTTCATATCTTATCAATACAAGACTGTTCACCACAGCACTCTTTCTAGATCTTTGTTCAAGCTAGCTTTGAGCTGAACAATTGTTGGAGTTTCCAGCTCTAAGAAACTATTCCACAGCCTAATAGACTGAACTGCTGAATTTTTGTCTCCTGAATTTTTCTTTATCCATACTTTCATCTCTGCAGGCTACCTTATATGCTTCCTCTTCTTCTATGATTTTACAATGTTGAATTAGTCATGCATTGTTATTGGCTTCATCTCTGTCTCCCCCATTAGCCGCCATTTTGGTCAGTTCAACAAATTTTTGTGCTTTATGTAACTCTATACAGACAATTCTACATGTGTTTGGTTGTTCTTTGATTTTTCTGTGGGATTAATATGTGTTTTACCTACATTTTCACAGGAGCTATCATCAGTTACATTTCAGCTCCTTCAGGGATTTTAACATTATCTTTCAATTTTTATAGATATACTTTTTTAAATTCCACTTAAGTCTTAACTTAGTCAGACTTTAGTTGCCAAGCTTCCACCCAAGGCAAACTGAAGTAAAATAATTTTGGGGGCAGATAGAACAGGACATGAAAATTCAAAAACCCCTGAGGAAAAGTTCCAGAGGTATTCAGAAAAGCCTTGGTTTGAGAAGCGAGGCAGATAAGCTCTAACACTATCTGAAATGAGTGTTTCAGCACCTAAAATATGCCTGAGTCCCCAGAGGGCTCCTAATCTGCTATCAGTGCTCAAACCATGCCTAAGTCACCTGAACAGCTCTGAATCCAGCACAAAAACATGACCAAGGGAGAGGAGTACATCTCTCAGGTCTTACACATATTCAATGAAGAAAAAAAGTAAAAAAAAAAGCAGTAGTCGGACAAATACTCAGTGCTTCCTTCTTGCTCAGAGGAGTTCCCTTCTTACTAGGCCACAAACTCACGTTCCTTTTCACTTATTTTTGCCATCTGGACCCACCAGTCTTGGATTGTTTTCTGCACAAGAGTTTCCAAAAGGACTACAAAGGGGCCTCACCTGGGATATGCCCCAGTCTGGCAGGTGGTGTGATTTGTGGAGAAGTGTGGCAACCTAGTCCAGATGCTCTGTGGATACTCTGTGAATGTCCTTATCTTGTTTCCTTGACCTCTGCTAGGTTGATATGGATCTCAGGTACTGAAGGAAACACCATACTGGGCCTATATGCTTCCCTCCCTAGAGTGCATTACCTTCCTAAGTTTGGCCCCTATCACAAGATTTAGGGTCTTAATTGTTATTTCCATTTGGCCTCCAAAATTTACAACACACTTAAGCCCTGCAGATCTCAGCCAATTTCATTTTAGCTACACTCAGAGATTAAATACTTAATTTTTGCTGACACCATGCTTCCCCCACTCCTCCCCCATTTATTTTTATGACTTATTGGTCAGAACTGTTTCTTTGCAACCTGTTTTTGGCTGTATTATCACATGTCCAGCTAGGTCTCAGGAATGTTCCTCCAAAAGAGTTTCCCCACAGCAACATCCTGCTTCCTTTCCAACCACCAAGATTATTTCCTTAAGGGAATATCTTTCAGTCTTATGTGAAATCCAGATTTCTTTACTGTACCTAGAGATGTCCAATATCCATCAGTTGGAATAAATATTTCTCCAGAAATCAATGTGACCACACTATTCACAGAGGGACAATGTATAAAATTAGAATTCTGATGTTGTTGTGGTTTAGCCCCGGTCAGCAACTAAGCACCACACAGCCGCTCGCTCACTCCCCCACCCTTGTGGGATGGGGGAGAGAATTGGAAGGGCCAAAGTAAGAAAACTCGTGGGTTGAGATAAGAACAGTTTAATAATTAGAATAAAACAGCAATAATACTAATATAATGAAAAGGAAAATAATGAGCGAGAGAGAGATGAAACACTGGAAGAAGAGGGAAAAAAAAAAACAAAAAACCCAAAACTAAACAACAAGTGCTGCAACCGCTCACCACCCACCAACTGACGCTGCCAGTCCCCGAGCCATGATCACTGCCTCCCCCGGCCAACTCCCCCCAGTTAATATACTGGGCATGACGTCACATGATATGGAATACCCTCTGGCCAATTCGAATCAGCTCTCCTGGTTGTATCCCCTCCCCTCCCGGCTTCTTGTGCACCTGGCAGAGCATGGGAAGCTAGAAAGTCCTTGACTAGTGTAAACACTACCCAGCAACAACTAAAACACCAGGGTGTTATCAACATTATTTACATACCAAGTCTAAAACACAGCACTATACTAGCTACAGTGAAGAAAATCAACTACCCCAGCTAAAACCATGACAGTATCCACCCCTTATTCCATACCATTTACGTCATGCTCAGGTCTCATACTATCCAATATGACCTCAGTAACCACCACCCGCCTCCCCATCCTTTGATGACATACGCAGATATCATTTATCATTCCCGTAGTCTATGGACCATCCCTGTAGAATATCTGTAGAGGGTCCACACATGTCCATTGAGTTCATTTAGTCCATAACTTTGGGCTCCATCTATCGTAACAGTCTTTCAAGGCTAGAGAGATGGTCTGCGTGGTGTTGGATTGTTGCATGCTGAAGCTAGTCTTTGTTCCACCACCACTACACGTTGCTTGGTTCAATCAAAGTTCATTCTTCATTAATTTTGGAAATTCTTACTATGATACCATCGATACAGCATATAGCAACCATAGGAGTGATGACATACAATATCATATAGCAATTAACAGCATACCATTCAGTTCATTGGCTATTTTCACCCAAAATCAAATCCCCTTGAGGCACACATCGAACTCCTCCATCCTCCCGCATTACCCACCAAGTGCACCCAGGTCCTCGAGCAAAAGCAATCCCACGAATGGGTTTGCCTTTGCCTGAGACAGGAATAACCCAGACGGTTTTCCCCAGCATATTTTTTACATGCACTACAGGGACTTTATCCCCTTCCACAGTACGTAGGAGTTCTGACTGGGCAGGCCCAGCTCGATTGGCAGATCCCCTAGTGTTGACTAACCAGGTGGCTTTTGCTAAATGTGTATCCCAGTGTTTGAATGTCCCACCCCGCATTGCTCTCAGTGTAGTCTTTAACAGTCCATTGTATTGTTCAATTTTCCCAGAGGCTGGTGCATGATAGGGGATGTGATACACCCACTCAATGCCATGCTCTTTGGCACAGGTGTCTATGAGGTTATTTCGGAAATGAGTCCCGCTGTCTGACTCAATTCTTTCTGGGGTGCCATGTCGCCATAAGACTTGTTTTCAAGGCCCAGGATAGTGTTCTGGGCAGTTGCATCGGGCACAGGATATGTTTCCAGCCATCCGGCGTTGCTTCCACCATTGTAAGTACATGGCGTTTGCCTTGGCGGGTTTGTGGCAGTGTGATATAATCAATCTGCCAGGCCTCCCCATATTTATACTTCAGCCATCGTCCTCCATACCACAGAGGTTTTACCCGCTTGGCTTGCTTGATTACAGCGCATGTTTCACATTCATGGATGACCTGTGCAATAGTGTCCATGGTCAAGTCCACCCCTCGGTTGCGAGCCCATCTGTATGTTGCATCTCTTCCTTGATGGCCTGAGGTGTCATGGGCCCACCAAGCTATAGATAGTTCACCTTTATGTTGCCAGTCTAGATCCAGCTGAGCCACTTCAATCTTAGCAGCCTGATCCACCTGTTGGTTGTTCTGATGTTCTTCAGTGGCCCGACTCTTGGGAACATGAGCATCCACATGACGTACCTTCACAACCAGGTTCTCCACCCGGGCAGCAATATCTTGCCACAATGCAGCAGCCCAGATGGGTTTGCCTCTGCGCTGCCAATTGTTCTGCTTCCATTGCTGTAACCACCCCCACAGGGCATTTGCCACCATCCATGAGTCAGTATAAAGATAGAGCACTGGCCATTTTTCTCATTCAGCAATGTCTAAAGCCAGCTGGATGGCCTTTAGTTCTGCAAACTGACTTGATTCACCTTCTCCTTCAGCAGTTTCTGCGACTTGCCGTATAGGACTCCATACAGCTGCCTTCCATCTCTGATGCTTTCCCACCAGACGACAGGACCCATCAGTGAACAGGGCATATTGCTTCTCATTTTCTGGCAGTTTGTTATACAGTGGGGCCTCTTCAGCACGTGTCACCTCCTCCTCTGGTGATATTCCAAAATCTTTGCCTTCTGGCAGGTCCATGATCACTTTCAAGATTCCTGGGCGACTGGGGTTTCCTATTCGAGCCCGTTGGGTGATCAGTGCGACCCACTTACTCCACGTAGCATCAGTTGCATGATGTGTAGAGGGGACCCTCCCTTTGAACATCCAGCCCAGCACCGGCAGTCGAAGTGCCAGGAAGAGCTGTGCTTCAGTACCGATCACTTCTGAAGCAGCTAGAACCCCTTCATATGCTGCCAATATCTCTTTTTCAGTTGGAGTGTAGCGCGCTTCGGACCCTCTGTATCCCCGACTCCAGAACCCCAGGGGCCGACCTCGGGTCTCCCCTGGTGCTTTCTGCCAGAGGCTCCAGGTAGGGCCATTCTCCCCGGCTGCAGTGTAGAGCACGTTTTTTACGTCTTGTCCTGCCCGGACTGGCCCAAGGGCTACTGCATGAACTATCTCCTGCTTTATCTGTTCAAAGGCCTGTCGTTGCTCAGGGTCCCATTTGAAATCATTCTTCTTCCGGGTCACTTGATAGAGACTGCTTACAATCAGACTGTAATTTGGAATATGCATTCTCCAAAAACCCACAACGCCTAAAAAAGCTTGTGTTTCCTTTTTGCTAGTTGGTGGAGACATGACGGTTATTTTGTTGATCACATCCATTGGGATCTGCCGACGTCCATCTTGCCATTTAATTCCCAAAAACTGAATCTCCTGTGCAGGTCCCTTCACTTTACTTTGTTTTATGGCAAAACCAGCCTTCAGAAGGATTTGGACTATTTTCTTCCCTTTCTCGAAAACATCTTCTGCTGTGTTGCCCCACACGATGATGTCATCAATGTACTGAAGGTGTTCCGGAGCTCCACCCTGTTCCAGTGCAGTATGGATCAGTCCATGGCAAATGGTAGGGCTGTGTTTCCACCCCTGGGGCAGTCGATTCCAGGTGTACTGGACACCCCTCCAAGTGAAAGCAAACTGTGGCCTGCACTCTGCTGCCAAAGGGATTGAGAAGAATGCATTAGCGATATCAATAGTGGCATACCACTTGGCTGCCTTTGACTCCAGTTCGTATTGAAGTTCTAGCATGTCCGGCACGGCAGCACTCAGTGGCAGAGTGACTTCGTTCAGGCCACGATAGTCTACTGTTAGTCTCCACTCTCCATTAGACTTCCGCACTGGCCATATGGGACTGTTAAAGGGTGAACGGGTCTTACTGATCACTCCTTGGCTCTCCAGTCGACGAATGAGCTCATGGATGGGAATCAGGGAGTCTCGGTTGGTGCAGTATTGCCGCCGGTGCACTGTTGTGGTGGCAATTGGCACCTGTTGTTCTTTGACCTTCAGCAACCCCACAACAGAAGGGTCCTTCGAAAGACCGGGCAAAGTAGACAGCTGTTTAATTTCCTCCGTCTCCAAGGCAGCTATACCAAAAGCCCACCTGCACCCTTTTGGGTCCTTGAAATACCCTCTCTTGAGGTAGTCTATGCCAAGGATGCACGGAGCCTCTGGGCCAGTCACAATGGGGTGCTTTTGCCACTCATTCCCAGTTAGGCTCACTTCAGCCTCCAATACAGTTAGCTCTTGGGATCCCCCTGTCACTCCAGCAATACAAATGGGTTCTGCCCCTACATAGTTTGATGGCATTAGGGTGCACTGTGCACCAGTGTCCACTAGAGCCTTATACTCCTGTGGGTCAGATGTGCCAGGCCATCGGATCCACACAGTCAAATAAACCCAGTTGTCCCTTTCCTCCACCTGGCTGGAGGCAGGGCCCCTCTAATTCTCATTGCAGACTTCGCAACCCACTTCTTGTGAATGGGAATTAGAAGTCTCCCTATTAAGATCACGGATAGAATCAGCGCTTCTACTCCTCTGTCTGGGGAACTGCCTACTGGAAACTGGAGCAGCAACTCTCCTGGAGGTCGCCCCTTGAGTGGTTGTTTTTCCTTGCAACTCACGTACCCGTGCCTCCAGGGTCGAGGTAGGTTTTCCATCCCACTTCCTCATGTCCTCTCCATGATCACGCAGGTAAAACCATAGGATGCCCCGTGGTGTGTATCTTCTCTCTTGAGCAGAAGGACGCTTACTCCTAATGGCCGAGATACTGGTCCGTACAGGTAGGGAGTAGGACATATCCTCTTCAAGCTGCTGAACCTTCCAGGACAGTTTCTCCACAGCTGAGATGAGGGAGGAAGAGACATGTGCTTCATAATCCCGGAGTTTATCAATCACATCCCCTACCGTTGGTGCCTCTTCATCTTTCCAGGACATTACTGCCAGGGACTTTACATGGGATGATGGCGCGCTCCCCACTTCCGCCACATGGGTCGTGTGCACTGCGCTTCATCTGGATCTTTGGATGACTGTTCACTACCCAGGTCACCATAAATCACCTCAAGCACAGCTAATTCTCTCAGGTACTGGATACCTTTCTCCATGGTGGTCCATTTTCCAGGGCGATATAGAACATCTTCCTTGAAGGGATACCTTTCTTTCACAGCAGACAGGAGTTGCCTCCAGAGGCTGAGGCCTTGTGTCCCTTTTCCAATTGCCTTGTCAATGCCCCCTTCCCTAGAAAGGGATCCCAGTTGTTTGGCTTCCTTACCCTCTAATTCCAGGCTACTGGTCCCGTTATCCCAGCATCGGAGCAGCCAGGTGACAACATGCTCACCTACACGACGGCCGAAATCTTTTCGTATATCTCGTAGCTCACTTAAGGATAGGGATCGGGTAGTTTCCGTCTCTTGTACGAGTTCTTCCTCTTCCTTCTCCTCTCTTAGTAACGGCACTGCTTCTCCATCATCCTTTTCTAAACGAGTTGACTTTCTCTTCAAAGATTTCTTCTTTCGTATAGGGGCAACTGATACTGGCACGGGTTGATTCTCCGATTCAGCTTCAGTGTCCGTCATGGGTGTTTGAGCGGTCACAGTGCCCGTCGTCGGGCTTGGAGCCGCCGCAGTGCCTGTTGTGGGGGGTTGAGGGGCCACAGTGCCTGTCGTCAGGCTTGGAGTAGCTGCAGGGCCTGTTGTGGGGGTTTGAGTGGTCACAGTGCCTGTTGTTGGGCTTGGAGCTGCTGCAGCGCCTGTTGTGGGGGTTTGAGGGGCCACAGTGCTTGTCGTTGGCTTGGAGTAGCCGCAGGGCCTGTCATTTTCCCTTGGGGGTACTGAATACTGTTGAATAGGGCTCTGTAGGCATGGCCCAGGCCCCAACACATTGCAGTGATTTGTATCTCTCTGGAATTGCTAGGGTGACAACATACTTCCTCCAAATATTCTACTAATTTTTCAGGATTCTGCACTTGTTCAGGGGTGAAGTCCCAAAACACTGGGGGTGCCCACCGTCTCAGGCATTTGCCCATACTATCCCACATACCCTGCCACCCATAATTATCGAGCCTTGGGGCAGATCTCTGGATGATATTCTTGAATTGCTTATTAACCTTAGACAAAACCAAAACAATCTGCCATAGGAATATCAACAGATGTATCTTAACTACCCAAGGATGTTCAAGATACTGAAAAGTTGTTGTAATGAAGGAGGAGACATTACAGAAGATGGTAGCTAAGGTGCCATTCTGTATTTCCTCCATAAAGAACCTCTCAGAAGAGGGGGTATAATTGCTAATTGTCTCCATGAGGTGGTACCCGAAGTACAGTAACGGCTTCCATGCAAGACTCAAATAACCGATAAAACTCAAGGCCAGTGTTTTAATAACAAATCTCCTAGGCAAAACATCTCTAACCACTGCAGAGCACAGCAAACTACAAAACCCAACGCCAATCTTTAATATGTACTTCAAAATCAGCATGGTGTAGGTCTGACTAACTAATATCGAGAACAGATGAATCAATGCTGTGACCAGCAACCGTTATTATCTCAAACCCTTCGTGCCCCACGTTGGACGCCAAAAAGGACTGTTGTGGTTTAGCCCCGGTCAGCAACTAAGCACCACACAGCCGCTCGCTCACTCCCCCACCCTTGTGGGATGGGGGAGAGAATCGGAAGGGCCAAAGTCAGAAAACTCGTGGGTTGAGACAAGAACAGTTTAATAATTAAAATAAGACAGCAATAATACTAATATAATGAAAAGGAAAATAATGAGCGAGAGAGAGATGAAACACTCAAAGAAGAGGGAAAAAAAAAAAAAAAAGGAAAAAAAAACAACAAGTGCTGCAACGACTCACCACCCGCCGACCGACCTCAGAGGCAACTTTTAGAATTCTTTGGAAAGTGTAAATGGGAAAGAATAGCAAAGTTAGCTGAAAAAAATAACTATGTATCCAGCAGCAGTTGTTGATGGCTCAACAGGTGTTAGAACTACGTAATAGAGGCAGACATATCCCATAGGTTTTGGCCTAGAATAATTTAAACTGCTCTGTATCTGGGTTAATCTGCAGTGTTGTAATCAGAAGCTGATGTGGCTGAAATCTAACCTGGCAAAAAGTAATGCCTGTCTGGCATCCCAGACATTTCCACAAGCACTTAGTGCCTGCCCAAAATGGAGGTCTGGCATATACAGTCAGGCTGGGGTGGGAGAATGGGACTGGGGTACTCTGGCTTTAGGTTGGTTTAGGCTACCACGAAGCTGCACTGTCAGTTGAAAGAAAAGGTCCTATTCTTCTATAGATTGCTGTTTGATTTCACTTTCCCACCCTTGCTTGGTTTTATTTGGGTCAAGGATCAGACAGTTTTGTTCACTTCCAACCTCCTGTCTCAGCCATGTCATGAGACTGCTAATCTCTCATGAAGTGCAGCAATAGCCCAAGCTTTGGGCTACCACTTAACCATGACTCTGTAAACTGAACTAGCATGCTCACATGCAAGTGAGCAAGAGAAGCAGGTAAGAACAAAGTCTCACAGGCAGGAGTTAACTAGGTCAAAAAACAGGCAACCTTATCCTTTAGGTCTGCCCCCAAGGTAAAGAAACTTCTGTGCAGACATAATGCTACCAAGTATTGGAGCTCTACTCCAGATGTTAATGAAAATATAGCAGAGGAATATCAGAAAACGGAAATGTCTGTTATGTGCCTGCCTTCCACAGATTCTCAATAACACTTAAGAGCTTAACATCTTTTATGCTTTTGAAACCATTCTTAATAAAATAACATTAGACCTTTCACAAATCTGTCACTTTCTGGGCCACCTTGACCTAGATCAATACACTCCTGTTAACTGTTATTATGCACTGTTTGCAGCTCCTCTATCAGTACCTTGCTGAAATGGCAGTTTTCAATGTGACAGGCCTTTCTGAATTAATTTTCAAGTATGATTTTAAGAAATAATGTGTCAAATGGATTATAAAAATTCCTGTACTATAACACCTATTTCATTTCTTTATTCACTGCTTCTTTTGTTCAGTCCAAGATTTCTAGCTTGCGTTGCATGATTTAACAGAAATCTTTGGGGGTATTCTTAAAAAAGAAATGTTCCAAAATGGATATACACGTGCAACAGCTTCATCTTCTAACATTTGTACCATAAACATTCTCACTGTGTGAAATGGGTGTGTAACAATTTTAGCATAATTTTAAATTCTTGACATTGATGTGACATACCAGTTTCCAGCCTTCACAGTTTTCCACTACATGCCCACAAAAAACATGATTTAAACTATATACTCAAGTTCTGTGTTGTCTTTTCCAGCTTTCTTCCTTGTTTGCATTATCAAACTTATTTTTCCTTCCACATATACAATTTATCCTGTAGTCCCCTTCAGTCCAACTACACGGCATATAGCATCTATTGAATCACTTCTTACAAACAGTGTGTTGTGTTACTTACAATGAAGCAAGAAATTGCACCAGTAATCTTCAGGGTTGTTTCCTCAGTCTCTCTTTGTAATCACTTATTAAATGAAAATTGATTTTCTCATATTCATGCAGGAAATCAGAACCTTCAGACAATGTCAATGTATTATGAAGCATACACAGTAGGACTGGGCAGCACTGTATCAAATTGTCTGGTTTAGCAGAGGAGGAATGAGATTTAGTTGCTTAACACAGGCAGCCAGCGAACTAGCATCTCCTGCATAGCTTCCAGCTGCCACCCCACAAACTGGTCTATAGGTTCTATGTCATTTATGCTCACCCTATGCAAGATATATTCAATACCCTCATGTATCTAAATGCACTAAAATTATAAGGTGAGGAAACTCAATCCCATTTAGAATGTTTATCTGTAATGCTAAGAATTGTCAAAACACAAAAATACACAGTATTACCATTACTAATATGAGTGTGGTTTAACTCTTCTTGTTCCCTTTTTGTCAATCTCAGTTTATTATTGTACTAATTCTTAACATGTTAATTTCTTAGGCCAGTTGCAATGTTATTTCAGTATTTGGAAAGGCCTACCTAAATGTAAACGGTGACTAAGGTGCTAACCAATAGTAACAAATTCTAGTATCAGCCTCTTCACATCCACTTTTTCATGGGCCTGCAATTTTCCCATGCAGAAACCTGAATCATCCATTAAAGATCTCAATTGTCTGTGCCCTGGGCCTTCCATTTTTAAAACTCAGGTTCTTTTTTTTTTTTTTGTTTTTGAGAAGATTGATTAGAATCTTACCCCCATATAAAAATACATTTTTTACTGATGTACTGCAAAATTATGAAATTTGGAAAGAATTTCAAATTAAAGTATTTTTTTAATCAGGACCAACTTAACAATTTAGGTATTCCTTAAAATGCAGCTTTTAAAGTTTTGTATACACTTGAACATTTTTAGATGTCCACAATTTATTGGGTGGGTTCACACTATGACATAGTAGTCAATGAACTCTTTAAGTCACAGATGTGGGTTTATATATATTTCAGAATTCTGGTTTCAAAATATAGATAAAAATAAAAAGAACCCATGCAGTTTTTGGGAGATTTTTTTACTGAAAAAAAAATTTATTCCACAAAACCATGAAATAGATGATTGGAAACTTATTATTATTGTCTGGGGTAGAATCTGCTTTTGTTTACTTACTTAAAGTGACAGTTCAGAACTCAAATGGTTCAGTATGTAGCTCATTTTACAGTGAACTGATTTAAAATACAGATTAATCCATATTATAAAAAAAAATATAATTCCTAATTATTAATGGGTAAAACAGTTTTAACTTACTGAATCTAAATCTATCCTGTCCCTAAGTCAGTATAGTAAGATGCAACTGAATGCTAGAAGCAACCTCCCAATATGAATATGAGTTAAGAAAAAGGAATCCTGAAAGAAAAGATATCTATAGAAATCTTATCTATCTGAAAATTGAGTTTATTTATTGGTACAGGAATTGCAATATCTTTAATTTAGAACACGGAGACCACATGAGGCTATTATAATTCCCCATTAAAATCTGAAAACATATGTTCTGAAAGAGAAGAACAAGATCTACATTTCCCTATTTTCTTCCATGGAATTATTTGAAATGTTAACAAATTATGATTTCAACTTAGACATTTTACTCCAAGTTACTCTTGGAATAAACTGTGGTCTCTTTTCAGGCAGTGTGAATCACTGAACATCAGTAGAACCAGTATTTGGCATTCAGAATAGAGGAAGGTACCTAATCTCTTTAAGGTGGTTCTTCAAGTTTCTGCCAGCTCCTTTCAACATGAAGTCTACAAAAATCGCAAAACCTTTGCTAGCGTTTTGGATTTAGGACTTGAAGATCAGTTATTTGCCACAAAGAAGTGTATTTTGTTAAGGATGATGGAGAATAGAATGGGTGGGTTTCAGTACATTGGTACCACAAAGGAGTGCACAGCTTTGAAAAGACTGTACTAGTTGAAGAGAACTTGCATATTATGAAGCAGTAGCATGGCCCTACTCTACTTAGGTTCTTCAGCTTCATGAGCATTTTATTTCTATTTAGCTTCCTCAGTGCACAAAGGTCTTAAGACATGGGGCCACAAAGACCATCCCACCACTCTACTTTAAGGCTTGTCTTGAGCTACTATTCCTTTCTAACACAGGAATTAGAAACATGACTTTTAATCTCTTTGAGGCTTAAGACATCCAACTCACATGCTAACTTGCTTGGAAATTAACAGAAAGGAATCTAGTTCCAGTACTGCAATGATAACCCATTTGTAAATTATGATACCTTTTGTAAACAATTAGAGCAACGGAAACTCTGTTCAGGGCATAAAAATCCCTTGAAAACCATGGAAATAAACAACAGGTTGAATCTAGGTCCTGGGGTACAAGTCTGTAGAGTGTACATGGAAGCACATGGCTATGACATGTCAAGAATCGATATTTTCTTTCATAATTAATGCTAGTACTACTGGGAAGAATATCAAATTAAATAAAAAAAAAAAATTAGAAGGTTCAGTTAAGTACTGGACCATGACTAGGGCTGATCCTGTAGATATGCAGTTACATTAGAATGAGATGTTAATTATAAGCAACATAATTCTGGTAGTTCATATGTACACACATCCAAATATCATGACTTTTTGACCTTAACAATATCTGTAGAATATATTCTGCAGAGGTGTTTATGTACTACCCTTTCTCAACCTGGTATATAAATATAAAAGGTAGAACATACAAATGTTTTAACTTATAAAAGGTATTTAAGGCTAGCTTCCAAATATGTAGCAGTACTCTCAGAAAACATTATTCAAATAGCAATTTCAGGACCACTCTACTGAGACCTGAGTTAGTTTTAGAGGACTTTGTGATGCATAATTCTTGATGAACTGATGGTCTCGGAGCTCATGAAGCTCTAACTGGCTGACAGCAGGAGTTAAGCATACAGATGGGTCTTAGCGAAATAAGGGTAGTGATTTTCTTAAACCAGATTTCTAGAAATCCAACAAGAAATTCAGAGTGACCATGGCTGAGGATGATCTGCAAGAGAATCGGGCTGAGTTAATAATCTATTTCACCACATATATGTATTTGTGAGAGCTGTTTCTGCTGCTGCTAAGATCTCTAACAAGGCAGTGGCAGGCATGCCATCATGAAGAGGGCCACACAGAAAAAAGAGAAGACAGAGAAGACATTAGGACTCACAGTTGTGCATGTATATGGACTTTGAAGCAAGGATGTACTCCTGGTCCTATAGCTTAAATATAGCCAAAGATTCTGATTCCCCAACAGTCTTGGCTATGAATGATGGAAAATTCAGTATCATAATTTACTGCTTGTTCCTAAAAGCTATTCTTTGGATTGGGATGAGGGGATACATCAGCCTCCTGAAAAATATCCTCTGTAATCTTGGTCTGTATGTAGTGTAGTGACAGTGAGGGAATTTGGTAGATCAACTGCTGTCAAGTAGATTTAATGTATCTGTTTCATAAGTTGACCACTTCTGACAAAAGGCAAGAGAGAAACTTACTTTGGCATGGCATGCATGCCTGCATCATTCCACTCCTCTAATCTGGTGCTGCCTAAAAGCTTATTTTGGTGGGTATTGTGTCGTGGAATAACACAGAACTAGAACTAGCGAGATGTCAAAAAACTTCCAAAAACAGCTTAACCAAATAAAATCAGCTGACCTGTGGAGATGTGAAATGCACATTTAGAAACACTCAGAGCTGGTATGTAGGTGAGGCTAAGTACAGGAATGCCAGGGTTATGTGAATATCTAACAACAACATGAATATCACCAATAAGGACATTTATAAATAACATTATTTTTATTTTTAAGTTACTCTGAATTTCTAAGCCTCTTAAAATATTAACTCAGGACTCCCAAATTCACTAAGGTAGGTAGATAAGGATTGTTAATCTTATTTTTACTGCTGGGGAAACTGAGGCAGAGAGGTTCAGTGACTTACCCAAGGCCACAGAGGGAGTCACTGTCAGAGCCGGGATTAGAGCTCAGGAGTTTCTGGCTCCCAGTCCCAAGCTCAGACCACTAGACCATGGCCTCAGGACATTCCCAGCTGGTCTTCAGTCTAAAAAAAAGTAAATTCTCAAGTATGTTACAAATATGTAACATATATATATTTCTTTTTACTTTGAATGTAATAGTATGAATGAGAACACATTGCTCGTAAGTCAGTGATGAAAAGCAAACCAGTATATTTTCTCTAAGTCACTTTTATCATACATATGTGTATGATAAAGCTCTGCAGAAAAATCTTTGTTTAAATTGCAGCCAATACAATCAGCTATTGTATTTTTCAGGGTAAGGAACAAATTGCCTTTCCAACCCAGCCAGCATGTCATTTATATTAATGGTGAGGAATGCTAAGTTACTCTGTGTGTAAGTAAACTCTATTAAGAAAGTCACGTCCCTTGATGAAGCTAGATCCTTAGTAAATTTTACTAGCTAAGCACTGAGCTCTGTGTCAGAGTAATTACACCTTTTATCCACTGTGAGCTCTCTCTTAGCTTCTTCATACTCCTTAATTTCCCACTTCAGCTAATTTAGCAGTAAAATAGCAAAGGTTTTAAAAGGTTAGCTACTGAGGAACTGGTGCATGAATGTTCTGTTAAGCTGCATGCATTGAAATCACATCATGTAGAAGAAGGAATTAATTAAGTAACAATTAGGTAGTGATGGATCATTGACAAGATATATACACTTTGGTACCAAAATTAATCTCCCCTGTAAATCCAATACTTTGTGTATCTTCTCATCTATACGCTGGCAAGTTTTATACTTGAAATATAAAATGGACAGGCCCTTCAGCAATATCTTAAAAAAAAGGCATATCTTCTGGCACTATTGAAACTACATACTATTTTAGAAAAAATATGATAGCTTCAATTTTTTTAAAGAATTGAAAGGGTAATGAGAATAGCAAAAGGAGAAGAAATTTTTAAGGCAGGTGATTTTAAAGTGACTGTAAGGACATTTGTTAAATGAAAGTACTTAGTATGTTGAAAGGGCTAACAATTGTGTAGTATTCTCTTGCTATCTTCATTTACAAGTTGCCATATTGTTTCCTTGTATTGACAGTCAGCTGCTTAATACATATGTTGGCAGTTAGCCCGGTCAATCCTCAATTCTAAAAGCCTCTTAGCAGATGAAAAATCTTTGGTTCATTCACACCTTGTAGAAAGGATGACAGGGCAGAAGTGACATACAGATCCATTTAGAGTATACTTTGAGTCTGATTTTCCTTTGCCTTGCACCTTGTGTAGTCATTTATAGCTGTGCAAAGTGAGCACAAAATGGATATAAAACACTGCTACCCATGTGAGGGGAGAACTCTGATTTGGTTGCATTATTTCCAGCAGTGGTCACAAAAAGTGCCAGGCAGTGAAAAAATCTAGCTCTGCATAGAAAGTCTAAACAATTTTGACACAAAGCATAATGTAGCAGCAGCACTTTCCAAACAATTTACAAATTGCACTTTTGCTTTGAAGCAATGGGTATTTTCATTTGCTGTTTGCTTGGTATTTTCATAGAAAAAATACTAAATGTTAAACTCATCTACAGAAAACAAATTCTATTTCTTCCTTTTTTTGATAGAAACATATTTAACTGTGAGTCCTAAACTATATTGTCACATAAGAAGGAACTCATGTTCTACGTAAGATCTCCACTAGTTCTACCTTTCCACATGCTACTTCTAAACCCAGTACTTAAAAAGTTACACTTCTACACAACCTCCTGGAATTGATGCGAAAGCTGGTACTATCAAAACAGCTGGTCTCAGTCCATCAGAGTTCAGTACTGTTCTGGCTTTCGTATGGGTAGCAAATTATTGTCTCAGCATTTACTGAACGGTAATATCTCTGCTATATGATCCACCACCACTATGATAATGCAAGACCTACTGCCAAGTATCTTCGAGATACAAACTAATATTAGCAGGAAAGGCCTGCAAGTATTAGATTAACAATGTGTGTTAAAAACATTGATAGTTAACAAATTAAGGACCTAATCTGGCTGTCGCTGGAGATGTGGTCAAGAATTATTTCTACTTAATATCAGACATTTAGTGTATAATAATTAATTCAATATGTTTGGACATTTATTTCCCCATACTAACTGGTGGCCATTTTTCTGGCCCTTCCCAGCCAGAAATCCTTCCCATTACACTTAGATGACATGACGGACCTGGTAACTCAGGTGTGTTGATTAGGAGCAGAAATAGAGAATACTTAACTGCATTAGCAGCTGTTGACCTAAGAGTACTACTATAGTAAATAATGTCTCTTGGTGTTTCTGTTAGAAAATTTATTTTCTTTTAATCACAGTCATGCACTTCACAGAGTCATCCTAAGACATAGTTCCCAAACCTATTACCATTGTCCAAAGCTTCCCTTACCCTTCAATGAAGTGGCTAAAGAACAAATGAACATTTTTTTTTTATTCTTAATGTTTTAGTAATACTGAATTATAGATTGTGGTTTCTTGGGCTTTTTTTTTTTTTTTTTTTCTCTTTTTTCCCCCCCTTCCCCTTCTGGATTCAGAGCTTCTTTAAGTATTCTGAGTTGCTAGTCTGGCTTGACTGAAAAGTACTGTGTGTTTGTTGTGTGTCTGCATGTGTGATACCAACTGTTGAAGACTGCTTGATGTTAGATGAGGGCTTATGCTCAGAGCTGTTCTACAGTTGGCTCTCTGGCAGAATCTCTCCTCACCAGTGACAATGATGTCTCTGTGTGGGGGATAGTCTGTTTTATAATATTACACTTGCCATGGCCTTAATTTTATTGATGGAGCATGATTATAATTTCATTTACATTAATCAAAATCACGAGTCATTCCATTCATGTCAATAGCATTAAAGAGCTATACAGACAAGTAACAGTTCGGAATCAGGCTTCTGTTGTTTAATCTGAAAGGATATCTGAATCACTTCATTAAAGAGAGATACTGAGGGATAGATCCTCTGCTTACATTGCATTACTCAGTCATGCCATTAGCATAAAACATCAAATAAAGAACTATAATGACAGCTGGCAATGTGTCACAGTACATGGGTTTTCTGTTTACCTCAGGTACAGAAAATACCCCTGAATTAACAAGATTTAAGATAACATTTCAAGTATGACAAAGTTACTGTATTAGATCTCCTTGCCCTTGGAAGTTGGCATTAATGTTTCAAAAACTTATTTCCTTCCTTTGTTTATTTATGTCATTCTTACATAACTTGAATGCAAAAGATCTAAAGGCAAACAATATTTAAATAAGACCTCAGAGACTGTGTTAAGTTTTATAGCCCTGTCCATAATGAATATCATGTCTGGTAAATACAGGAGCATCAAAACAGTGATCACAATTCATAAAGTTTGTTCTGTAGGTATCTCATAAAGTACTATCAAACTTTCATTCCTTTTTAAAAAGTGAAAAACATGTTAATTTTCCAAAATATAGTCATTCTAAAACAATAAAAAGTTTTGTACTGGTGTTTGTCTCCTGCTCAGACAGAGAAATTGTGCAGGGGATGATGGGCCTTAATTTAGTCCTCACTGATAAGTACTTTTGAGACTAAATATTCTTGAGATTGCACTTATTTAAATTACACTCAAGCTCCATGTAAATCTAAAAAAAAATCATGGGGGAGAAAATCATTTCAAGAGGTCTAGCAAGCTATCAGAAGGTCTATTATATCACTTCAGATTTTTTCCATTTTGAAGTCAAGGAATTATTGGCATTTGAGAACATTTTCTAGAAATCTGTTTGATCTATTACAGGCCCTAGAAACTATTACTGTCATATATACTCTCAGCTTCACTACAAGCACATGCCCCAAGACACCAAATCAGGGAGTTGAGGGTTCTATCAACAAACCAGGACCAAAAGAAAGCTGAAAGAAGGGATCTTTTACTATGTTTTCTATAGGTCTCACTGACTGTCTCATTGAAAACTAAACATCTATCTGTGCAACTTGCTTTTCCAGTACAGTGGGAATAGCAGAAATATTTTCTCCCCAATTCCCAATGAAATCTTTCTTTTTACCCTGCTAGATCATGTGTTCAGTTTTATACCCTACACTTCCTCAGCATAAGAAAATTCTTGTACAGTGAAGCAATAAGATCCTGTCTTCAGGCTGAATACAAATGTTAGTTAAACCACTGGTGCCTTTTAAGAAAACCTTGATATAATTTCTACTCCTAGTAACTGTGGGAATTACACATTTTTCCTGTCTTTGTGATAACATTGCTGTGTATTTCAGTAAGCACACTTGGGCACATAGCTTAATTACAAGGCAACAGACTTTACATATCTGTGCCAAAAAACAATTAGAAATCTCAATCTTTGTTTTTCAATAAACTAAAATGAATGAGAAACTGAAGAAATATAGAACAGAGAAGTGACCTACCGTGGTTGTCTTTATCCGTCCTCCTGGTTGTGTACAGGTCCAGCCTGATTTATTGATTAGCAAATCACAGCCTTCTCCTTCTAAACATGGAAGCATTTCACACCACTGTTTTGTTTTGATAATTCGTGCTATGGAACAGAAAAGAAAAAAAAAAAAAACAACCGAAAACAATTGGCAGGAGAATTCACATTTCACTTATCTCTAAACACTTTCTAATTTGAGTTGTCTATTTTCATCATCTGATAATGCAGCCATAGGTTATGATGTAGACAGCCCTAGGCAATTTACAAAATTATTTACAACACCTGCTGTGCCAACTGATATCATAATAAAAATAGAACTTAAAAACCAACAATAAAACAAAAGACAGCCCTGTTGTAAATCAAAAGAACATAAAAGTTAGCTGGCTTTCTAATTCCATGCTTCTTGCAGTCAAGGAAATATTGTTGGGGGGGCTAACAACTGAAGACATACTATCCAAACTAATCATTATGGTAGCCTAAAAGTGACCTACAACTGGGATCCATTGTGTTAGACTCTGTATAAACCTGAGCAGGTACTCCTTATCCTGAAGTGCTTACAGTATAAACAGACGTTAGACACACAGTAGAGAGAGAAAAGCTATAATAAATAGGTAGAGGGGTCAACATAATGACAGTAATTGTGAAACTCTGTGATACTTGCAATGGTAGGGGCATAGTTAGGGGCAGGATCTAGGAATATAAGGACAGATGTTAAATGAAGTAAAGGTTGGGAAATCATGGGGAAGGAGACAATAGCAGAGGGAAAAGACTGGAACAAACACCTTATTACCCTATTACTACAAAGGAAAGGAAATCTAGTCAGGAAGGTCCCTAACTGTCTGAAAGGTGGTGTGTTGCGTGCTTTGTGGCTCCTCTTAATGCTTGCGTCTCTGTTAAGCTGGTTCTGCAAAATTTCCTCACGGTCACACACAGCAAGTAGTCTTGGAACAACAGAGCTCCAATGGCATTAAAGTAGATGCAGAGGAGCTGTAGGGAGAAATTTTTCTTCAAGGCAGGGAGAAAAGGGACTTTAATTCATGTAGAGTTCTTTCTGGATTATAATATTGCATCTTTTGAGTTCATCTCTGTAGTATCTGGGTTCCCTCTCATAGAATATTAAGCAATATGACTAATATCTAATATTTCATTATTCTTTCACTCTCCCCCTGTAGGCAAAGGTGTAGAGCGGAGTGTTAGTTTGGGATACTTTTTATAAAAGACATATACAGAGATGCAGTCACTTGCATGGTGCCCTCTACTCATGATAAACAAGGTAAGGCCTCCCAAACAATGTATCTTTTGCTCAGACTGTAAGGCTCACAGTCCACAGAAAATGGTCCGCAGTTCCTTCAGAGATCAACTCAGTAATCCTGGGCTAGACTATAAGAAAACTTCACCACCTCAGTTTGTACGGAAGTGACCTAGGATTCAAGGGCAGAACAAGTTCCACATACAGGGACACAGACCATGTCTTCCTCCATGTTGATGTGTGAAACCAATACATGCAATGTATCTTCAGCAGTCACAAGCCCAACAAAAAGAGAACTACAGGAGAAATACTTAGCAAGAAGCTTATGATGCTCTAAATTAATTTTGTGTCCAAGGAGCTTAAAAGCAGGCGTTTATACCCATTGGCAGTTGCAGCTCTTTATGCTTTCCTGAACATGTGATTCAGCCTCCCTATGCCCCTGACTTTCTCTGTCTGGAACTATTTAAGAATACAATTCCCAGTGCCACTGGATCATGGCAAGAAAAAGAAGTATAATTTAAAGTCTTTTAATAAAATCCTTTGCAATATTTTGACATGAAACAACTTGTGTCCTCAGTCCCGGTACAATTGTTGGTAAGCTCTAGCAATATAGCTAACACTGATTTCTTTCAGTGGAAGCTCAATCTGAAATTCATATTAAGATTTTCATTATGAAAACCACTTTACCTCCCAAATGTCTATATAGGAATTTGCACTGTTCATTAGGCAATATATATATTGCTGGAGGAATGTTTCCCAAACAATTTTCATAACTACAATTTTTTGAAGCAAATCCACTAAGTTTTTATAGCACATAATATATGGAAACCTGGACTGTGCTTGGGGTCCATAGGTACTGCTCTACTGAGAATTGGATCATATCAGTTTTCAAGGCTAACATCTCCTCTGTAACAGATAACAGTCTCATCCTTCCAGAGTGAAGGCATGCATCCAGCTGCAGGCTTTACAGAAAAGCTCGGTAAAATGTTAACACCAAACCTCACCCATTTGCATGCATATATTTTGCCATTCACATACTGAAATGGCTATTTCTATCAATGTTTCAACAATATGAAGGATCACTGAAGACTGAATAGTCAGGTAAACTCAAAAATATGTATTAGATTGCCTCTACTATCTCAGGTGGGAGGTTTTCCTGGAAACGTAATTTGAACTAATCTTTAAAAAATATTTCTCTCCTCTGTGAATTACTCTTAGTGTTTGCTTGGTTGCTATCTCAGAATGCAGCTATCAGTAATATCACAAATATATGGAGTCTTTGCTCTGGGTATTGGCTATATCCACACAAATTTAGAACGCACCAAGAGTATTTTACAGAACATGAAGTCTAAAACATTTCTGGGTTAAGTGTATGGATTAGCTCATGCATTTAGGTCTTGAGAATCAGAACAACTTTTTGTAGGGAAAAAGTACTCAGCTCACATAGTTTAAAGCAAATCAGTATCAAAACAGTTTATTAATTTATTAATGACACATAACCAGCAGCAGTGCAGGATCAATACCAGGGATAGAAAAAAGTAAACCATAATACTAGACACAAAATGTTCATAAACACTCAGAAATTCCTAAACGCCCCCTCAGAACTAATCCCAAACACTTCCAACACACACACAGGCACGCTCCCCATCCCCTCCCGGCGTGCGGGTGCCCCCGGCACCCCCTGGGCAGACGCTCAGGAGCTCCACGACCCCTGTCAGACCCTGTCCAGGGGTCAGGAGTCAGAGCCCTGGAGCTCCGGCCCCAGGGGTGCCCCCGGCGCCCCCCAGACCCACCGCCCCGCGGTGAGGCAGCCCCGCGGGAGGCACCACCCACCCTCCCGCTCACTCTTTTTCCCCCCGGGGGTCTCTGCTCCGTTACAGATGTTCATAGCTGTTTTGTCCAGCTTTCCAACCTGACTCTCGCTTTGTTTCAGAAGCCTCACAAACACACAGGCTGTCAGGTTCCCGGCCTAACAGGCCTTGTTTTCTGGGCCATTTGCCAAAAGCAGGGCAGGCAGGCAGGCACCCTCGCACTTAGGTTTAAATTGAAGTCTATACAGACACATTGTTCTGTTAAACATATGCAGCCACAGTTGCAAAGGGGAGGGCATATTCATGCCTGTGGGATTACATCTATTTTTGCATTTTCACTTTTCAGTTTGCCCATTATAGCAGACTATCACAGGTATCACGGTGAAGTTAAATATATAATTTAAGGGGCAAAGTATACAATGATTTTATCAGAGTAATACCAAGAATTTCTATCAGTAATTGAAACTGAGTTACGCTAGTCAAAGCAAAGGAATACAGTGTATTTCCTGAGGCAGTGTAGTTGCCTTTTTACTGTGTATATTCACGAGGGGTGAAATTCAGCCCTCTGCAGACAAGACAGAAAGAGCCGATCAGATTCTTCAAATCCACTCCAAGCTCCATTATAAAGAATTAAGTGGCACTTAAATGATACATCGGCTTTGTGCAGACCTTCTGCTAAGACCTGAATTTCATCTTAAGAATCTGAGCTGACACTACTTTGCATCTCCTCAGCAAGGCTGTGCCCCTTCACTTAAACTGAAGTTAATCGGAACTGACGGTGCTCAGCACATGGCAGAATTGCTTTCCTGGGTAATACCATTCGAACTGGAGAACAAATGGAGTCTATCCAAGGGTTTTTCAAACAAACAGTTCTCAGGTGTTGCAGGCAAGCAGAGGTTATATCAACACAACGCCAAACTACCCATCAAAGTGCTTTTAACTGTTTTGTAAGATAGGGGAATTTGCAACGGATTTACAGTTATTAGTAAAAATAAATAAACAAAAGTCTCTATTCATGATCAGTATAGTCCAATTTTAAGACTGTTCAACTGAGTAGTGTTTCAGAACACCACAGATTATTTTCTGCTGAGTACTGCAGCTGGATGCGTTTTGTCACTAAGCTTCTCACTGGGTTTAACATCATATATATACTTTCCTATAGAAAACTAGCCTTATTTTCTGTACCTTCTTTTCACATGTTCACTCCACATTCAGGCAGTTACCAATTGCTACATCTGTAGTCAATCTCATAACTGAAAATCATGATTTTTTTGTGATAAAAAAAAAGTGAGATAAATCTTGTTCAGCAGCAGTAAATGCAAAAAATTACAGCCATCTAAAATATGTTAGATTAAAACACTCAGATTGTTATAGTTTGTTTTCTCTTTTTTTTTTTATTTTTTTTAAAATGCTGGAGAATGAACTTGGAAGTAAAAGTAAAAAATGTATATTATTTTTTCATCAAATAAGAATATTGATTACAAAAGCTTTTGGACACTGAGACTTAGGATTTCAGAGTACATTGTGCTCCTCTGCATGAAAGGTGGTGTGTGGAACGAATATTTACAAAACATAATGAAAACCATGGTACAAGAACCTAAATAAAGTAAAAAAAGATGGCTTAGTTGATGTTTATCAGTCAGTTCCAGATGCCTGAAGTAGCAAACGAAAGATTCTTTGTAGTGGGGGGTAGGGAAAATTTCCTCTAAGCCTAAGCAGAATACACCATTTTGAAACACTCTTCTTAAATGAGAGCTTAGCTCACCTATATTTCTTACAGAATGATGTTCTCCTTCATGGTATTTTTTTCAATGATAGCTTGTAGCACTTAATGCAAGATGTAAAATATGCATTAGAGAAAAATATTTCCTTTTTGAAAGGAAGACTTTTCCATACAAAGGAAATAATTTTCATACATTATTCCTTGAACTTTGAAGAAAACTGGTCAGCATAGCCGATTCCCAAAGTTCAGAAATGCTTTTGGATTCATCAGTTTAGATGTAGCTAGACAAACACATTTATTGCAGTGTTCCTCTCTCGCCCTGTTAACTCTTTTATTATTAATCACTTCCAACTGATCCCAGCTGGTTCCATCGTCCCACTCCTCTCCCATCCTCTCTGTTCTCTTTACTTCATATTTTTCCTTTTTCTTTCTTTCATTTTTTTTTTCAGCTGTAGCCTTTTGCTCCAACCATTTCTCTCCTCTGCCTGATTCAGTACATATACATTATCTACCGATCAAAGATCCCAAGACACTTTGCAGAACTTATTAAGTTTAGCTAGTTTTACTGATGACTTGTAAATGCTGCTCATTGTCCCCATTTTGCACAGAGGTTAATCAACTTGACCAAGGTTACACAAGAAATTTGTTGCAGAGCTGGAGACAAAAACTCTGAATTCTTGGTCTCTAGCCTGGAAACCTTCCTCTGTCCCATTTTCCTTCAGAAAGAGAGTGCGCTTTAATACATATATATAAGAAATAAAACAACAACAAAAAATATGCAAAGTAATAGGCTTTTAAAAACATACATCAGTTAAATTGCAGCAGCAGGAAAGAGGCCAGCAGAAACACAAACTGAATCACAGTACTTTAATATGACATTGCAATCATGAACTGTCTTTAGAGCAGCAATTTGACTGTAGTAGTGTATAAGCCCCAAACGTTAATCTATTTTACTATACAACAAGGAAATATCACAAACCGTGGATACCTTTTACAGCATCATTCTGCTCCACTTAAAAAATTGGAAGCAGTGCTAATTCACAAAGAGTTAGCTCATCTCAATTATTTATAGGGCACCTAGACCAAGGACTACTTAGTTCTAAGAACAGCAATATAGCAATGGCTAGACACCCATTTTATCATTTAGCTCTTGCTGTCAAGATTGGGAGGGATACTTGAGCTCAAGTTGAGAAATATATGGGAAAAAAGTGATCTCCTGCAGGCTACAGAGAGGCAAGAAATTGAGACCAGGTAACTAGATGAAGAGTAAAAGACTGAATGACAGGGCAGAGGCTTTTCTTGCAGCTCACCCCAATCATAGCTCCAGTAAGGGAGAAATCTTATTGCAACCCCAGGGTTAAGAAGAAACTTTCAATATTGACCTGTTCTCTGAAAAAGGATTAAAACCTTGGTAAACAGTGCAGATTGCACCTTGCACAACATGTATTTGGGAGGAGCTGATTAATATACAGGAGATGGTCTCCAAATTATGCAGTCATCCATAGCATCCCAAACTAGGACTGCCTGAGGGGCACTCCTGCCAATTACATGAATGGTCCCTAGCAATTCAGTTGTGGCATAAGAGGTTGCTGGATTAAGCTGTGTGAATATGGGACCTTACTTAGCAAACCACAGTGGCATAGGTTTAACTTTAAAGCTACTGCATTTAGCAAGGCATCCAGGCATCTGTTTAATTTTAAAAAGGCATTTAATATTTTGCTGAATCTTCATAAGGCTCTGTAAAATAAATATATTCTGACAGTTTAGGAGGGAAAAAGTCCAAAGGTATTCCACAAATCAGAAATAATTATTAATACATAATAAATCCCAAGAACACAAGACAGAGGATAAGAAACCCAAACAAACTAAAAAGAAACAATTAAGGAAACAAAAGCTGAAGTAGAATCCAGATTCTAGGAGCACTCTCATGAAAATCAACAGCTCTTATGTTCTTTCCTGTTTGTGTCTCCAAATAGCAGCATTTCCTCATTATGATGCCCCAAAAAATAAAAAAAATAAATAAACAATGAAAATAAGCATATGAAAGTAAACACACAGGAACAGAAGACAGCTGACCTTTTTGTAGTGTAGAAACAAGCATGTATTTATCTGGCCTCTCTCTTCTCATTTCTTTGAAAACCTTAATACTATGTGACTCGGTGATTTAGTGATAGCTATCTTAGCTTTGTCTACAGCCAGATGTTGAGAAAAGATATTCAAATATTTGTATGACAGAAGCACTACCCTAAAATGGAAAGTGTCCTACAAATCAGCTTCACAGTCAACTTACGTCAGTTTCCATTTTAATTTTCAAGGGTTGGTTTTCTTCTATTTATAATTGCTCTCATTTGAGATTGTAATATATTTCCACATTTGTTCTCAACCACTTAGCCTTTCGCTGGCAATTACTACAAATGCTTACATGGAAAAGTAACACAGCGAATATAACACATATTTTTCAATTGCTTATAAAGCAATTTAACAGAAACAGAAAAATAAAAATTCAGTATCATTTACCAAATCTCACAGGGTCACAACAAGCACCCTGAGAGTCATAATAAATAATAAATACAGATAGAATTTACACACTGAATTTTATTTAGGTATAATACATGTGCTCCTAACCTCTTCTAAGTCGGTGGTTTCTAACCAAATGTTAAAATGCCAATGCTTTAAATAGGCAACCTGGCCCACAAGTTTGCCCAGGATTTCAGCACTTGCCTGAATATCCACAGATGTACATCTTCACTGGTTTTCAATCTGGGAATGATCTAGTGCTTCATTGTCTGTGGGTAGTTAGCATTTGCTGTCTAATAAGAGATGCTAATTGAACACCTACCCCTAGAGAAAGCCTTTGTCAGACTCAGTGTCTTCTGTTTCTGTCCCCTGCTGTTCTGCTCTGCTGTATTCAATTAGTGTGCTGGAAGCAAAGTAAAAATTACTAAAAATCTGATCTGTGATATGCCAGCAAAGAACCCTTCAGAGATCAGATTTTCATCACATTTCACTTTGCTGCCAGCACACTGAGAACAGCAAATTTAACTGGAGAGGGACAGCAATTTCAGACCCAAAGAAGAGAATCTGAAAACAGTAAAGGATAGAGACAAGGGAGGGATATAATGGAAAGTAACAAGAAACAGATAATAGAAAATAGAAAATAAAGAATAAGGCAAGAAAGGAAGGAAAAAGAGGACAAAGCCCAGCTACATGTAGTAGCTACTGAAGGAGACAGATAAGGTCAAAAACTTGCACAACTAGTTCAGTGGAGTCAGCAGGACAACGTGGGTAAGTGAAGGCTAAAGACCAGAACTGTTTGGGTTTCTTTCTCTTAAGTACACCAATTTCAGTCCGCCTGATATGACCAGAGTACTGCAGTGGAAGATCAGATTTACTGTGGTTAAAAGAAGAACATGAACTGGACAGATACTCATGACCATCCCTATGTTATGCTGGCATGGCTGGGCAGCTGTGGAAGAGAGTGAAGGACCCCAAGAACTCCTAGCTCTGAAATATGTGCACATATCAGGGTAATCACTGAGTAGATAGCAAAGCAGGAATTTGAAGGAAGAAGCCACAGTAGGAATAAAATATCTTCTAGGTTACATGGTAGAGAGTGATTAGTACCATGAAAAGAAGCTGGGAATAAAAGATTATGAGGCTGGTAGTAGAAAGGGAGTGAAGAAAGGGTGGCAGGAAGGTGATAAATCAACCTTACAACAAGTGTCTGGAAACAGACGGAGCCTCAGAGTATAGATAGCTATGGACCTGGGTGACAAAGGATTCCTGGACACTTCACCCTATCTGCAGCTTCACACCTGATGGCACAATATACGATTCTGTACTCATGAAACACACACTAAAATGATGGCCAAGGATCAAGGCCCTCCTTGGGACTCTAGCTGTGGAGCGCTCATGTACCCATACTAGGTATGTTTAACAAACTCCGCACATGGTCAGTAAGGAAAAAAAAAAGAAAAACAAACAAACAAAGAAAACCAGTCCATTTGACATCTGCTTTTGCATGGACAAAGCAGTGAGAATCAGAACGTGAGACTCTGTGCACATGAGAACTGAAATCAGTTATTCTTTGATCTTTTTAAAGCAATTTCTGGGAATTTTAGTTCTCCACGTGCATTCAAAGGACAGGCATTTAGCTGAGTGGTTCTGCTCTGGCCCTCAATTCTTTTGGTACTTTCCAAGTCCAATGTCAAGTACACTGCTGCTGTGACATGGCGGTAACATTTTATCGTGCACTGAAAGAGATAATAACTCAGCTGTTCTCAAGTACAATGGGCTTCCTTTGTCAACAACCACAGCAATGGGAAACTTTGCTCTCCTTTTGTCACGTGTGTAAGAACAGAACATGCAAGCAAATTGAGTTGAAATGAGCTCGATGACTAGCACAGAAGGAGACAAACAGCTGCCACTAGGAGAACAATTAAAAGTACTGGAAAAGAAAACTCAGCAATGAGGCTATACTTATCCCACACCCCCTGTGATTTCCCTCTATTCCACATGACCAGATGCTGTGTTACAGTAAACTGCATGCTCTTTGGGGTAAGCCTGTGACTTTTTGTTTTGATCAAATGGTAAAAATAGACCATGGTTGTGCTGCGGATTTTAACAAAAAAATCAATGCTACATGAATGAAAATTAAGAAGAAAATTTATAAAATTAGTGAAACAGGTGAAAAAAAAGAGAAAGGAAGATATCTATATGGTATCACCTTTCACAGTGAGAATACAATTAACATAATCACTTGTGATCCTGTTGAAACTTGTGTTCATAAACATTACTTTGTCAGTGCCCCAGGAAACTTGCCATAGTGAACTGTAATGTTGACCTTTAGAGAGCTTGGAAACTGGCCTTTTCTCATGACTTCTACTTTCACTAGCCAGTGTTTGTCCAACAGAGGAAAAAAATGTGTTTAAATACAGCAAACATGTTAGTTTATATAACATGCACTGAACTGGCACACTATCCGTGGGAAACCCTGTTACAGGTGGATGTGTTACGTCTCGACTGCACAGTCAATCACACATCTTGTCAGACATCATGACTATGCAGAACATGGTTTCTGACTGACAGATGAAGCCATGGGAATTTTTTACTGTAGCTTTTCGTATGAACATAAAATATAAATGTTCCTTACCCAAAACTTATATGATATGAAACATTTATCCTACTTTTTGTATTTAATTTGGGCAATTTTTGGTCTGAAAACTTAGCAAAGTTTTTTCTGTTTATACCTCAGTATTAAGTAAAAATTAAAAAATGACAAATGACTGACTTATATAAGGTTTTTATTTTTAATTTATTTTTATAATATTGCACATAATATCAGGAGACAGATATTTTAAAAAGACAAATAATATAATTCATCTCCAAAACTCAGCTAATGCGAGGATGTTTTTACCTTGTGTATGTAATGCACAGAGGAATTGATTTTCAAAGATTCAACAGATTCTACATCATAAAAATTCTTTGGATGTTTTACATAGTAAATATACTACAGTTCAGAAGGAGCTCTATAAGAGAAATAATCAGTGATTAGAAGGAATAGTCATTCTTCACCTAACAGGCAATATTTTATTTATTGGAGCACATCCAGGAAATCTATGAAGAGCCGCAGAAGGTATTTTAAAGGCCAATAGTCTCCCTGTCTCCTTTACCATCAGAAAATGTAATTTGAAATATTCAAAATTATTTCTGTGAAATCAGACTAGAGGGATTGGTCATAGGGTGAAAAGAGGGGAATGCTGCCTCTTTCCTAGGGCAGGCAGTGCAGGCACTTATATGCTATGGCTGCTGTGTTTGCAAGCAGGAGTCCTGTCCCCTGTCAAAAGCAGCACGATGGAGGTTGATTGGGCCAAAGGACACAGTAATAGCACAGACTTACTTTTTTAAACTATGAACTCTGAAAATATGTGCCGTAAATGCTTGTGGTTCTGCAGCAACTGCTCACATTGTTAAAAATCAGACCACCAGACACAAAGCAGTCGACCAGGACAGGTCACTGAGAGTTAAAACTACTTTTTTGTATTGCATGCCTTTACAGGAAACATGATGCAGTCATGGATTTTAGAGACAGAAACAACCAGTTACACTAATTTAATCTGATCTCCAGCTTTATGAAGGACATAAAATTTAATCCAGCAATTTCTGTAATAATCTCAACAATTTCTGGTTAAGATACATACCTTTTAGAAAGACATCCAGTACTGATTATCAGAGAATACTCACATTTCTACAACCTCTTAAGGCAGCTTATACAATTCAATAGCAAAGGCAAAACTCCTCAGTTCTATAGATTTTAGTATTATTTCTATGGGACTCCTATTTAACTCTCATAGGAGTATACTTGTCTTCCCCTACTAAACTCTGAACAATTGAGTAGTCTGCTGTCAGCCATAATAAGGTCATGTGCCTGACAAAACACTCAGTGTTCCTAAAGGTTAATCATCTAAATTTTCAATCTCTTGCTGTTGCTTTTTTTTTTACATTGAAAGGCATTTTAAGTGAAATAAACCAAACTGCACATCAACACTGGACACAAACAGGAGTTTAAAGCCCCACAAACTTAGTTTGATTTGGTGTCTGTAATCCTAGCTTTTAAAGGTGCTGATGGAAGCAAGTTTTCTTTTAACCATAACACTCTGCAAAAGAGCCTTCTCAACCAATTCTTACTTTACAGAAACAATGGGGAAGGCTTATTGGAAATATTTATATTGTGTAACAACACAAACAGCACAAGTTTGCAGTCCTGACTCTGGCAAAACTTGCAATGGGTTTCTTGAGGGTTCCTCTCAACAAAGCACTGCTCGACTGAGTCTGCAGCTTGGAAATAGCCCCTTGCAGATTAAGAAACTGCAACTGCTAGTTCTCTGTGCCTCTCTTAAGTACAATACTGAACTACTTAAGTGTTCATATAGTCTCAACATTTTAAACATACCAGAATAAAATAATCTTCAAGAGGTCTTCCCCAGGAAACTTTACAAATTTTCTACACTTTCACATAGCAGATCTAAAAATGGCCATTTAAATTATCCCTGTATGCATAATTATATAAGCATGCATGTATGCGAGTATCTATGCATCTACTGTATTAGGAATAAAAGTTGTTGTCACCACTTCTCTGCAATGTTTTATCTCCAGTAGCAGAATATCCTATCTAACCACTGTAGTCATATGGGAATAAAAGAAATAATTTTTATTAAATTGTGGAATAATGTGCACACTTTCTACTGCTGGACTCAAAAACCACTTTCATAATTTCATGTGAGTTCAAAAGTTTAGAGCCTATTTACATGACCTAGTTGCTGGAAAATTAAATAGTGAATTTACAACACACTAGCCACTCTTCACTAACTCTGCTTTTTACAGCTTGAGATGCACTTTTGTTAGCACATTTCTCATCAATATACATTACCTGCTGCTTTTATAGACAGCTTTCTGTGCCTGACCAAGTTTTTTTAAAGATAGATCAGGTATCCCTATCTGTAAAATTTGCACCATGTAGATTAAATCCAAGGAGAGGGCTAGTAAGTGTACTGGCTTTCTGGTAGTAGGGAGAAAAATGGTCACAGAGTTCCTTTAATTCCTCTTTGTTCAAGAACAGAATTATATGTATTTTTGTTAGTAAACAGAAGATTATTCAGACACCTTATGCCATTTTCAGCATATTCTGTACCCTAGAATAATCTGCGAATTCCTAAATTTTGGCTAGCCAAATGAAAAGGTAGCTACTTTTAACTGCATCTTACAAAGATTTCTAAGTTCATCAACTGTAAAATGTTCAAGATAAGGGAGAATCATTTCATGAAAATGACATAATAGTCTGATACTATGGAGATTGGTGATAGACTAGCAAGGACTTAAGCCTGCTGAAAATGTATGCCTCAATCTCGTTTCACTTGTGAAAGTGGCATGTATAAGTCATGCACACACATAAAAATTAGCCAGCAAATTCTTCAGGAGTTTTTCTGTGATATGATTTTTTTTTTTTTTTTTTTTTTTAACAGATTTGCAGTGGACACTACAGCTTCAGTACTGTGTTTATTATATGTATGGTCCTGACTACTTGAATCTGTGCAACCCATTCAAAAACAGACTGCAAAATGCCAAAGACTTCCTTTCACTTCCAGTCCTGCTTAAGTTTTCTTTGTGGCGCTGCTCATCTGAATCATTGCTTGTTTCTTGCTTACAAAACATTCATATTCAAAGCACCATTAGCACAATAGCAATTAACAAAGAGCCTTTTATGCCAACGTGCTACAACTTCATCTCGTACACCCTTTACAGGAAAAAGGTCTTTTCTCTTCTTTCCAGTATCAGTGAAGCACTCATGCCATGTGAAAAGAATGCTCCCTTTCAGTGCAGAGGGGACATGACTGTGCCTTATGTGAATCTACTGTATGTACAACTGCGGGGAGGACTAGGTGACCTAAAAGATCCTTCTCATCTCTAACCTCTATGGAAGTTCATGGTATCGGGAATTGCATATTAATAACCAGATGCAGGATTTTGTGTAGAAATGGCAGAGTGCTTCCACAGGATGCTTTTCTTAATTTTTCCCTGCTGTAAAGGATAGGAAAAACACTTTTAGGTTTGTCAAAAGTAAAATTGACAAAAACACAGAAAGGACAGTGATTACCCTTCAGTCATTTACAGCAGTCATTCCTAAAAAATATTGCTAATGTGGAACAGTAAGTGAGAAGGAGGGAGAACCTGCAGCTACATCATGCTAGAAATTGGTGGATTTTGTTGCTTGTACTACATCAGCTTGCCACGCTGGCACCAAGATGAACACTGAGGTTCCCTATGAGGTAACACTGTTCCTTTATAGTGTGCTGTAGATGCCACGATCATATTAATTAGAGAAGAACAAGAGAACATGGAAATGTTTTATACTTCCTCCTAATAATAACTTATAGGCAATTCCACAAAAACATGAGTAGCACAGAGTTGGTCGGAAAAACATAGAACACAAACCCATTTGCAATAATGGCATATAAGCAATATCAAGGCATTTTACAATAATATAAAAATGTAGGATAGATATGAGAATCTAACTGCCCCAAAACCATCTTCAGTATCAGAGAGTCACAATATTTCCAAATACCTGAACTACACAGCCCTGTGACATGTTAATAAACTTGATCATTTGGTAACAGCTATAACATTGTCTAGAATGTTTTACCCCGAGTTCCCACTAGCACAACACACACTGGTAAAACAAGAAACAAAAAAGAAACGACCCCTCAAAGGCTCTTGTGTGCCTTTATTGCACACTGAATAAGCAGGCACAGTACAGCCTGCTGCTAAGCTTTTCCTTACCAGTTGGTGAAAACATGGATAGACCCTTGGTTACAGCTCCTAGTGTGTTGATCAACTGACCCAGAATAACAAAGGCTAAGGCTAAGCAACACAAAAATTACTATACTGGATCAGACCTGAATCAGTCTAGTCTAAGATCCTGCCTCTGTAAGTAGCCGGAGGGATGTGTAAGAACCTCGCACCAGCCAGCCGCCTCTATTTCTGTATGTTCTAGCAAGAACTGTTCCAAGAAGAAATAACTTAATATGCTCAGATTTGTTTCTCCACATTTTCTCAGTTACTGCTTTGCAAGCTGTTGATTGAGGGGCAAAGGGTGGAAATTGTGCATCTCTGAGGAACAATTAACTTCTTTGTTGATCCCCTGAGGTGTACCGTAAGCCATAATACCATAAATTATCCCAAGGAGAATTTGTCATAATAGATCTAAATTGATAGCATTAAAAAATGTTCATGCACTTGTATTTAAAAGTGTCTCTCTTTTTTTTTAAAGGATTTTGCATTGCCAATTTGAGGAAAAAAAAACCCTAGTATAATTTTTTTCCATAGTAACATAGAAAGCATTGCATTTGATTCACACATTAATCACAGAAAAATTAAGGACACAGAAAAACAAATATGATAAATCACATATCCTTTTGCCTGAGATATAATTCAGCATCAGGCCTGTATACATCATTAACTACTGTGTTTGCCATTAATACTTCACAAAAAAGTGTGAACATATAGCTGCATCATGAAGCTGTTGAAAAAGAAAACTGTCATTAATTTTTCCTGCTTCACCTTCCTCTATACATTATACAGAATCATCCATATTGTATACTTTTCCTTGCCTAAAATACATACAAAAATTTTCTATATGATAGAATCTGCAAGGTTTTCTATTCACAGACAGTACTGCTTGCCTGAGAAGAGGTATGTCATACCTACATCACATTATTTTCCCCTCCTGATATGAAGTCTTTCATGAATAAGCCTGACTTGCTAATACACTATTCTGTTCCATTCAGCTTCTTACAGAGCACTCAGCAGTGCTGGACCTGAATGCCTCTTGGTAGGGTATGAGCAACGTGACTCTCATTTATCATGTGCTTTCTCACTCCCCAGGGCAAAAAGTATATGTGGTGAATGTTTTGTTCAACAGTTTGTTGTTGTTGTTTTTCTTAATGCCCATATATATAAGTTAGGGAAAGCAAGTCAACAAAACAAATGCTCTGGTTAGAGTGGAAGGTGCTAAGTCTTGTCCTTAGTTCTTTGGAAAATTTATTTCAGTCTAAGTTAGGCCATTGACTGCTTTCCTTAGCACAGTCACACACCAAATGAGGCTGCCAAATGCATTCTCATTCCTGCCCACTCTTGTAAATAAATACATGTTTAATTATATTAACTTCAAGACACTTCTCCAAACATCTATCCTCTCAACCATAGCAGCTCTCAAAATAACTCTCAAATTTTGAAAGAAATCACATTCATCTCCTGAAATTCCTAAATATACCCCAGGTTTCAGGCATCTGAAAGCTCTGTCTGCACAGACTGTTCTATTTGCGTTCTTTGCTTCAGGAGAAAGAGCATGACTGCTCTCATTAGGCTCTCTGGCATCCACTCTTAATACTGGGCAATTTTAAAGACAAAACCACATGTATTCTAATAAAGCAAAGTGTTAACACTGGGAACATGAAAATAAAATATTAAAAAAATTCTGAATCTTAACGTCCAGCTTCATGCTGAGTTACTCCAGTATCTCACCCCACTTGGGGTGCTAGCAGTCTACCACATTATTTAACAGAGAAGAACTGCCTGAAGGAACTCTCTCTAAGTCTATTTAGTTTGATTCTGATTCTGTTAAAAAAACCCTGTAAAATGAGGAATTGAATCTCCTCAGCAGACTCTCTGGACAGATATCCTTTCATATGCTCTTTTAATCATATAATTTCATATATTTTTTATGCAGTTAATGCATAGATCATGACAAATATTCATGCATGCAAGTACATGTGTAGTATATTTGTCTTAGAAAATGCATAGCCTCTGCCCTTTCTCAATAGCTTCATAGGGACCATACGCATTAGATGAATAACCAGATAGCAGTTTCGGCATTTAGAACATCTCCTAAGCCTGCACCCCTTCCTTCCTCTTTTCTGAACATGAGGAGCTCGTGCTTTCACAGCTGCTTGTGAAGCTAGAGCCTAGAACTGAGAACCTCCTCCAGATACTCTGACTACACTGGCTATATCACTCAGTTTCTTTAAGATACAGTGTAAAATATAAATATGACTTAACATTTTCTGGTAAGGTGATGTAGGCACTGGAAGACAAGTCTGCATGTTTGTCTTGCAGTGAAGTACGTTGCCAGAGATACATATCAGTGGAAGACGTTTTCAAGCACTCCAGGATTCATGCTTTAGTTAAAGATAGTTAAACTAGCTATGGTCTTAACTAAGTCAGTCAACTAAATAAATAATTTGTCATTATAAAACTGACTAATTAAAACAGTGGGCCAGGATTAACCTTGAAGAAGGATTTTGAAAGATGATTTTTAAGATAATGTAAAAAGAAATGTCTGAACATAACAGTGGATAAAAATAAGCCCTTGTTAGGAAAAATCTCTTCACATTTTTATTAAGTCTGATTTAACATCAAAGGCTTAGCAGAAATGCAATTCTCAATGACTATCCCACAGTAAGAGTCACTGAAGTATAATTCCAAACTTCCCACAACAGTTTTTAAGATCTCTGCTTTTATATCCCTTGTGATTTCTTTTAGCAAGCTACTAGAGCAAGATGAGACTTTAATGGCTATTATTACCAATATAAAGAGCATTTGTGCCTTTTTTTCAACTGGTATAAACCAGAATAATTCCACTGAACAAAAGAAATCCATTTCCATTAGTGCTAAATCCAGAACTGCTTGTATTTATTAAGTATTGAGATTTTCAATTCACTAAGATTTTATGTTTATACATACACATGAACATATCTTACAATTAACAAAATTATAGTTATTCTCAGAAACAAGAAAATTCAAAATCTGCATTACTTGAGAGAAAATACAAGCCTGCAATTCATGTCTTAACTGCAACTGTTGATCCTAATACAGCAAATAAAAGCAGAAATCAATTGCATGCAAAACTGTGTAAAGATTCACAGTTATTAAAATGCGTGAACTTAACTAGGTTAAGAAAGAAAAAAAGAAACTACCTTTATGTATGGCAATATAAATACAATACAAGTTGAATAAAAAAATATAAAACTGAAAAACACAGGAGCTGTTAATTTATTTTATGGATGACAGACTGTAAGACCAGCAAGATCTATTATAATTCTGTATTCTCACCTCCTATACAATGTTACCCATAGGAATTCCCTGCATTCATCACTCCACCCACCACAGCTAGCAGCAGCTGTAGTAGAACTAGAGGATTGTTTTGGAAAATAAACAGAAAATCCTATCTAAAATTTTCCAGCCACAACTTTGGTGACTTGTCCCAAAGGATAATGGCAATTGCTGTTAGAAAAATCTTGTGCTTGTTCTGCATTTTTTAAAGTCAAAGTCACAACATTAGTTCCTTTAACTCTGTATTGCAGAGTTAGGGCTGGAAGAGGCCTCAGGACATTTCTAGTTCTCTTAACTCTTAACCAATGATTAAGTACAAACACAGTGCTTAAGCCTCATACAGCAAAGCACATTTCTTTCATCATCATGAAGACTGTCCTCTGAACTCTCTCCAGTTTTTCCATATCTTTCTTGAATTGTGAACATCAGAACTAGACATACTAGTCTATTAAAATCTGCCCCATGTCCCAAATGTGTAACAATAGGTTTTCCCATATTCACCCAAGGCTGCATTAGCTTTTTCAGGCTGTCATCTGTAAGATGTTCACCTTTATGAGCGTTGTCCATCCTCCAGATCTTTCATTTCAGCGTATGTACTGGATCTGGCTGGGCTGGACTTAATATTCTTTATAGCCGCTGGCATGGTGCTGTGCTTTAGATCTGTTACTAAAACAGTGCAGGTAACAGCTATTGCTGAGCAGTGCTTGCACAGCATCAAGGCTTCCTCTTGCAGTGAGTAGGCTGGGGACAGGCAAGAGGTTGGGAGGGGACATAGACAGGACAGCTGATCCAAACTGACCAAAGGGATATTGCATGCTGTATAATGTCATGCTCAACAATGGAAGACTGGGGGTAGTTTTTCAAAGGCAGACATGCTGGCTGGGCATCAGTCTGCTTGTGGGAGGTGGAGAGTGACTGCATTTGCATTGCTCCCTCCCCCTCTTCACTAAATAAACTGTCTTTATCTTGACCCACAAGTTTTTCTTGCTTTTGATCTTCTCTCCCCTATCATGTTGTGGGGGCTGGGGGTCAGTGAGCAAGCAGCTGGTGGGTGCTTAAGTTACTGGCCAGGGCCAACCCACCACAACATATTAAAAGATACAGTTCACATGGCTACATACCTTCTGTCAATGCCCCCACAGCTTTCAAGGATAAATTTCTTTATCATTCCCAGTCTTGGCCTTTGAAACATTTGGGAGGAAATTGATCTGGGTAGTCCTTACAGCAATCACTGCTGCATACTTTCTGGATGACCCCATTCTCAGAAGTGACTTCCTAGAGCTGCTTGAGTGCATGGAGGCATAATCCTCCAGCACAATGCAGCAGATCCCACACAACCACCATTACATATCATTCTTCCATGTCCTCATCACTTCATATAGGGTTTATCTTTTCACAGGCAGGATGTAGTAAAAATCTTACTTGTAAGAGCCCAATACTGCATGGTACACCACATGAGACTGCACAGGAAGAGCACTACATATGCAGCCAGCTAGCCACAGTCAAAGCCACAGCTATAAGAAGTACCCATAATGATCACTAAGAATAGAGCAACCTCACACCTTCCAGTGCTTAGCTTCTACAAATGCTTAGCTTAGCTTCTATAAATGCTAATCTTTACTTGGGCTCTTGCCCTGACATTGTAGGTTGAGAGCAGAAATGGGGGTTTCCCAGGCAACTGAAATCTGTCTAGCAACCACCCATGTCAGCATGCATAACAAGGTCATCACAGTATGTTTGCTATTTCCCATGGCATCGTCTTGTTCCTTGGCAGCTACAGAAAACAGATGCACATGGTGCCTGCTCAACCTTGGCTCCTGGTGCCAGCAACCAGAAGCCAGCTGGTCCTGCAATCCAACTTTTGACAGCCAGCAGCACTGACCAATGCTGATACAACACACAGTAGAGAAAAGCTAACAAAAATGGTCCTTATTTGGTCCGTATGTTAAATGCTCTGTGGACCCGCTGCCTGGTGCTGCCTGGTCCCACCCATCTAGGTCTGCCAGCAGGCACTGGTAAACAATAGCACAAATCAGGTATTCACAGAGGCATGACAGGGACAGCTTGAAGCATGCAGGGGAGCTAGGGGAGGGGCAAGTTCTGGAAAGGCTGTGTTGCAATCGCAGCAATGGCATCGTGGGATATCTGTCACTTTTGAAAGCTGTCCTTTGCAGTATGCAGTGACCCAGGTCATCTTAAGGGCTTGTAGTAGGAATGTGAATAGGTACTTGAGCATGTAGTGCCATCACAGGGGTCACAAGAAGAAGTCACCTAGCACAGCAGGATGGGTGAAGCCATTATAACTGCCGTAGCCACTGAGGCGTTTTTACATCCTTTTATTTTGTGAATCATCCACAAACACCATGACTGACTTTACATTTTCTTCCAAGTTAAGAACAAAGAATACTAGGCACTACAGATAAAAATATAGTTTTCCATCAAAAATACAGCTGTTCGATGGGATCCTCCATTTACATTTATTTACCAGGACCTCCTAATTAATCACTTTTTCACTTATTACATGGCATGATTGTTTTTAATTTCACATTGTTTTTCTTTGTCTCCGATTTTTGTGTCTATGTAGGAAGTACATTTTATCAACACTAGCACCTTTATTACATAAAAATATAATAGTTTTTGGAAAACATTAGGTGGGGAGAAGTATACTAGCTGAAAAACAGCTATTTAAACTAGCCCAAAAGATCTGTAAATTAAACTCATTTTCTTAATTTATTTTTGATATATGGATTGAAGCAAATATGCTACTCCACACCTTTTCAGAATAATTTTCACGTTTCTTTCCAGTGCAATAAATATTTGGTAATTTAAAGACGATGGAAGAATTTCAGCAGGACTGATTAAGAGAACCCCCTCAGAATAATGACTGACACAAGTGCTCTTCTGACATGTTAAAGGTATAGGCATTGCATCATCTGGAATTACCATTTCACCTATTAGAATTACTTATTTAAATGTGCACCAGACATTCCATTGTTTGTCCCAAGCTGCCATTAGATTATCAGGCAAAAATAACCAAGCTCAACCTCCACTCCCATGAACTCTTTCTACTTGTCCCTGGTCTTTTTCCATAATTCTTAGACTTGCTAAATATTGATAGCCAGAGAAGAGAATCTTCTACCTGGGTATTCTAAAATTATAAGAAGTTATTTGTTACTACTACTTCCAAAATAAACAACTCCAGTTGCTGTTGTAACAAAGTATTTCATTATTATCTTCATCTAATATGGGGTTACCTTTTTCCATAATTGTAGACATAAAAAAGAAGAAGTTTTTGAATGTAAAGGTCTGCTATAATTAGAACTAGTAGGTAAACTACAAGAAATGCATTGAGTTTATTCAGTAGTTGAGATAGCATTTATGGTGAGAGTCTAATTTGTTAAGGAAAAAAATAAGGTAAAACCAAAGTAAAGGCTGCTTGATAATATTAAGTAGCCAAATACCATTGTTTACATACCCACAAAGGAAACTATTTTATCTGTCATTCATTGCTGTGACACATGCAAGCAATATAATTCAAAGCCACACATAAAAATGCCTTCCATCTCACTCAACAGGTGCCTTCAAATAGAAGATTCTATAAACAAAAATAATTTTCTTTTACATAGACTCAAACAGATCAGTCTGTGCAATTTTTCTCAAGCAGTCTCTGAAAATAAACCTTTGAGAAAATCTCAGATTACCAAAAGGATTTGATTTTATTATTGTTCAATATAATTTTACTTTCAAATTAGGCAACACAGTCCTTTTTAAAACTAGTGAAAAAATAATTTATCTCATCATCTAACATCAAAACAAAGCTCTGGGGAAGTTGTTTAAGAAGAGATACATAATCTTTAGCATAACAGGCTCATACCAGTTTGGAACACAAAACACTAACAAGAAAACAAAGAAAAAAGGCCAAAACTCAGGTTCCCATGTAGAAAAATCTACTTTCCATCATATATTTATTTATTTATTTTGTTTAAAAAATGAATAAAAAGTTTAAAATAGTGTTAATAATTTGGAATACATAAAAATATCATTGACCTACAGCATCCCTGACAGACTGGAATATTGATGAAATATTGATGCCCATTTAGATAAAACAGAGAACGTGCTTCTACGTTTGAGGCAGCTAAGCTGTTATCAGGGTTCTTTCCCCATTGACTGTTGAAGACTGTTTACTAGTTACGAATTATACTGGCATTCCAGCAGTTTTACTCCATTCACTGCTCCTTTTAGAGGATTGAACAGTAAAGTAATATTCTAGAATGCATTTTACCATTTGTCTTTACTGTACTAGGACTTCATATCCACAAAGCCTCAGTTACCTCCACTCAAATCAATGCTTTAACTTTTGATCAATTTAGAAAGTAAATCAGAGCAAAAAGTGCTATTTGGCTTGGGTAATAGTGTTGTACAGTCACAGCGTGGCTCCAGGATTTCATGACCTGCACAGCTTCCACTTTGGTTTTAACTTAAAGGGAGCTTTGATCCAAAAAAGCTCCAAATGTGCTGAGTTCCACCTACTTGAAATAATGCCACAGCTAGTATCAACAGAGAGGCTTAACCTAAATTCCTTGCAGTTTAAAGAAATCTGAGTGTCAATACTTTGCTTTTTATGGGAACTTTCTGCTCTATGGGACCCAAATCAACCAGACTCTTGAAGTAGAATTACCTTTGTCTCACTTGTCTTCTTGAAGTGAGCACATCAAATGATACTTGGCTTTCATTCCCTTAAGATATGTTTTACTAGAATAATAAAAACCCCAGAACAAAATAACTCTTAAAACACAGAAAAGTCTAAACTGCTGGGTGAAACTTGAGATGCTTGCAAATAAATCTATCCCTCCTCACTGTTCTTAGAGTGAACTGACCTTTCTTCCAGCTCTCCTTTTCAGTGCGATAACTTTAGTGAGTTTTCACCTTGACAGACTGGAGAAATGGGCTGACAGAAACCTCATGAAGCTCCACAAGGGAAGTGCAAAGTCCTGCACCTGGGGAGGAACAACCCCATCCACCAGTACATGCTGGAGGCCTCCCAGCTGGAGAGCAGCTAGGCGGAAAAGGATCTGGAGGTCCTGGTAGACAACAATCTGACCATGAGCCAGAAATGTGCCCTTGCAGCCAAAAGGGCTAATGGTATCCTGGGCTGCCTTAGGAGGAGTGTTGCCAGCAGGTCAATGGACATGATCCTTTCCCTCTACTCAGTGCTGATGAGGCCACACCTGGAGTACTGTGTCCAGTTCTGGGCTCCCCAGTACAAGACATGGACATACAGGAGAGTCCAGTGAAGGGCACAAAGATGATCAAGGGACTGGAGCATCTCTCTTATGGGGAATGGCTGAGAATGCTGGGACTGTTCAGCCTGGAGAAGAGAAGGCTCAGAGGGATCTCATGAGCCAACACCTGAAAGGAGGGTGCAAAGAAGCTGGAGCCAGGCTTTCTCAGTGGTGTCCAGTGACAGCATCAGAGGCAACAGGTACAAACTGAAACACAGAAGGTTCCCTCTGAACATCAGGAAACACTATTTCACTGTGAGAGTGGCTGAGAACTGACACAGGTTGCCCAGGGAGGTTGTGGAGATATCCTTGGAGATATTCAAAAGCCGTCTGGATGTGGTACTAGACAACCTACTCTAGGTAGCCCTGCTTGAGCCATGCAATTGGACCAGATGACCTCCAGAGGTCCCTTCCAACCTCAACCATTCTGTGATTCTCTGATTCTTCAGTTTCCACAAAATCTGCCTATTGCCCTAGAGCAAGGCAGAGATCAGTACTGCTCCCTTCTAAACAGCACTTCTCTTTTTAACAAAATACACAATGTATGTGAACACTTACCATAAAATAAATGTCAAACAGTTCTATTACTAGTCATAAACATGCTCCTTTGTACCTTCCAACCTTTAGTTCATACAGCAAGATAACATTTATTTTTGCATGCTGCTCTAGAAAGCATCACCAGTTGGGAGATCTATACTGTGGAGTGAAGTGCGGCACTTATGAATATTGACTTTGGCTGACTATTTGCTTAAGTGGCTATTTCAGCTTGCTAGTTTTTCTTGCAGATCGTTTTCAGAGTTTGGAACAGGTGCTTCTTTTTATTAGTATTGCAGATACCCAGGCACAGATTTTCTAGAGAAACTTAACAGTGTGAATGCACTTCATATATTGGCACCGATTGGCATGGCATACATTCCTCCTCACTTGATGGGTGACAGGACTCCTGGGCAGGCAGAGAATGTATTTGTGTGGGGTAGTCATAATTTTATTTTCTGCTCTCTAATGTCATTTATATTATACCACAGATTCCAGGGACAGAGGGTGGGTACAACTCTTTTTTGCCTACTGTAGAACTTGCTAAATCTTTTGCTTAGTTCATTATGTAAAGCACACATCTACTACCCTGTTATTCTACAACCTTATTTCATTTCATTTTCATTTTCACAGTTCTTTTCAACCTAGCAGGTTTGAAATGGACATATTCTGCCAACTATGCCTTAACCTAGGAGTGGAAACAGCACATCCTTTTCTCTCCATGTTTACACACCAGTAACACAGATATAATTTCAGAGAAATTATGTTATTACATAGCAATAGCACAATTATAATCAATTCATAGCAATAGTGTAAATTACACTACTACTACTACAATAAACCAACATGTACAGTATTTCAGTGCTGTATGAGCCAAAGGAATCCCATAACCAAAATTAGATCATAATAAAATATTTCTTTGGAACTTTTTTTAATTTCAATAAAAGGTTCTCTTTCACTCCTTTTTAATGTGAATGTTCGTTTTAGAAGCATCCAATTTAAACCCTATAGCACTATGACAGTGCATTACAATAAAACATAAAACTGACAGAACTAATTAATGAACAGTAATTACTGTAATTTACAGGAACTCTGTCTGACAGCATCTAATTACCAACAGAGCATCCCTATGACTATAAAGGTAAGCATTTTATTGCTTCTCATTTTTTAATGGGGAAATTGAGGCATAAATGTTAATTAAGCCCAGAATACTGAAAAAATTAGATGTCCAAAATTTAGTCTGGTATGTATCTGTGCTTAGATTTAAAGCTTCTCTCTTTTTATGGGAATGGCTCATTACTCTCTAGATCCCCCTGTTGCTTCAGCATATTTTCAGAGAGCTAACAGTCTGTTTGGGAGGGGCAAGAAAATTTTGCAGAGGATATGTTTCGCTAGGGTTCTAATGTCTCATAAGGGGCCAAATCCCAAATATATAAGTGGAGCTACTTTTTAGATTTTAGATTAGCTTGGAGGGATTAATTATCAGTAATTCAAGTATAACAGCTTTCAGGCTGTTTTTAGAGATTATGCCTCCTTCAAAAAAAAATCCACAGTGCTCTTTGGATACTGTTTCCCGAAAAAAGTTATCACAGGAAACAAGCGTGAGAATTTGCAGCATATTAAACTACACGTGGCATTATTATGGACTAGCCTAATAGAATGCAAGTCTATTGTCTTGTTTCCCCATGATAAACAGAAGACATTTTACCTTAAGTAAAAGCAGGTTGAGCAGACACAAAGCCAATTACCTTAGAGTAGTTAATACAATCTCAAACTAAATCTATCACATGCCATAAATTGCTTATGACTCCTACCTTAAATCACATATTTTGTATTGTAATCATATATCAACAAATGAAACAATCTAGACATAATCCAGGGTGCTTAACTGGATACAGAGAAGGGAATGCAGAAGACCCTTCCTGATCCCATCTACCCAGACATGGATGTTTCCATCATATTCATGAACAAAATATGCAAGCTTGTGAGTGTGGATTAGAACGAAGTTTAGGTAGTTTCTGATCATGTGCCTTTTGTTTACCCATTTATTATAACTGGGGGAAAAAACCACAACAGGATGAGACATTCAGGCTGATGTACTACTTGTATAATCACCCTGCTCCTATTCTGCTCCTCTCCCTCAGATTATTAGCTTATCCACATCCTATCCTTTCCTGTCCCAGCTTCATCTTCTGTCCAGACACGTTTCCCACTACAGTTCCCATATAATACTATGTTATACCATCCTTCTATGAATACTATCCTTCCAAGTGCCACTAAGTATCTTAATTATTGACAATATAAAGTACATTACATTGATAGAAGGATGAATTATTACATCCATAGGGTTTTGTACACATATTTGAACACATGGCAAAATACGCCTCTCACAAATATATTCCTTGGGCACAGACATGCCAGGGATGGATGGAATTCTAAGGTTTGTATTTCCCCACCCCACTGCTTTTACTGTCTATGATGGTACATGTTCCTGCATCAAAGGCCAAGGCTACAACTGTGTTCCTCTTCAGTTCTCTATTTACATAAGAGCCATACCTTTCTCTGCTCCTTAAAATTACCAGAATGCAACATAACAAGAAAACAAGCACATTAAACAAACACGTTGGAAATATAGTATAGACATAAATACTCCTGAACTGGAAAATTTATGCCTTTTAAAGCAACACCATATTTCACCATGCTGTGCAAATTGAACCTATCCCCTTGGAGTTCATTCTTTCTTGGTTTCTGTTAACACATGAATCTGCTTACTTTAACCAACAGCTGGAAAAGATGAATCATCTAGAACAAGACCTATGAGACTGCACTGAAGTTCTGCACATACTATTACACAGTCTTAAATTCACGCATGTCATAAATAGCAAAACTGCCAGTATTTTTGTGAAAGGCATGAAAATTTGCACACATTCTTAAAATGTTCAAAAGTGAAAATATTTCCTCTAACTGCTGAACAGTAGAGCCTATGAGGTCACCCTTGCTATTTTTTTTCCTCTTCCTCAGAAAAGGCTAGGAAGTCAATTCAGAAAGCTCACTTTCCATTTTCCATGACTCGGGTAGTAGATAAATGTACAGCATCACCCCTGATTTCTCTCTAACAAAGAAGAGAGAAAACTGAGACAGCATAAACAAGATAGCAGTTTCAACGGACTCTGGGTTTGGGTCTAAAAGACATTTGCCAGGCTTTTTCATTGGCTTTGTTACACAACCTATTTACAGTTATAATCACGGCTAATTAATAGATTAGCTATAGTCTCTCCTGTATCTTCTTCCCCCTTTTGGTTCACTAGGAGATGTGTTACATGTACATGCTGATATTCAAACATGGCTGTAAGTCTAGGCAACTGCTGAAATTCTTAAAATTCATACTGTTTGTGCTATGATACTGTATCTGAACACGTAAACAAAACAATGAAACAAAATGGCATCAGGATTTGGCATGAATTATCTGCTCACCTGCATACACCTTTAGTGCAACCTGTTCCTTAGTCAAGTGCAATTTCTGCAGGATCTCCTTTTCATTTGAAAAAAACAAGCATTCTAGGCCTCTTTTGTAGCATCAGCCACCCAAACGTGAACTGAGTATAAATGGATATAGCTGGGACTCTGTAATCCTCACAACAGCTCTAGTGCCTCTGCCACTATTCCTAGCTTCACTAAGCTGCAGAAGAATAAAACCTGACCTGAATTTTATCATGTTTACTTGCAGATACTATGAATGTTGTGGACAATGCAGTCACCTAAGAAAAGTGTGATAAAGGCAGCTGAAAGCCATGATTTGGCTGCTTACATGCTACAGGTATAATATTTTGTAAAACAAGGACTTGGTTGACAGCAGCCTAACTACTTAACTGTGCCTGTTTGACAGGGAACCCCATCAGCCTCTGCATAAATAAACCAGCAATAAAAGGAGACACCTTTGAAAAGTCTAACAGCTGCTGCAAATTACAGTGTTTCTCTTGTATTACAAGATTATTCCCCATCTTATCTATGCAGAAGAAGGTCACTCCATTTCATGGGGGAATTTAATATTCCAAAATCTAATTTCAATCTGATTAAGCACAACAACAACAAAATTCAAATACGGAAATGCTCAGTTAAAAGGGACAGATTTATTGGATGTTAAAGCCCTGGAGCAGTTTGCATAAAAGATCCCGGTTACAAGGTCAGCTCCTGAAAGGCTGCAGCCTCAGAAAGCCCAGATTTTCTGCAGCTAAGAAGCTGTGTTGGCAATTTGCCAGTATAATTTGTTCTTGATATTTTGGCCAAATTGGACCATTTCTATGAAACATTCCTGTTTAACTATTCAGCAAATTCCAATGAAATATGCTGAATTTTTACTTCTGATTTTTCTTTATATTGCTGAGCTCTTCAGTTTTACTGAACTATGTTTCCTCCACTCAGGAACCACTCCACTGCTTAAAGACAAAACAGGCTGCCTGGAATGCCATATAACACTTAAACAAAGCAAGCTTGTTAGTGAGAAGCAATATATTCTATTAGCCCTACTGACCAAACTTATCTAGATAAGCTAGCAGACTCAAAACCTCTTCTTTGGGACAATATGGGACCACAAAAAATTACTGATTTGAATTCAATTTGCATTTTCAGTAGAGCTTCACTCTATCAATCTGCTAAAAGGCAGCAGCCTTGGAATGGAGTTCATGCAGTCTTGCAGTAGATTCATACTGTGGTAGCTGCAAAAGAGCTGCAGCGCAAATAAAAATCAGGATTTTCTTTTTCTTACCATTGCAAGGATCGATTTCAAATCGAGACTACCTGTGAAATCAAGAACCTGAAAGCAAAGCAGCAAAGTACAGTGAATTCTAAGGCCTTCTGAAGCCGACACTTTTCCCTTTACCTGCTTTTACAGGTTTTATAAAATAATACAGCATAAAGCTGTAAAGAAATTTGAGAAAATATATTCTGCAGCAATACAAAAGAGCTGCATAATAAAATACAACACACTCATTGCTCAGCAATAACAGACATTTCTTCCAGTGAGGGGTGGATGTAACATGGGTCAGGCCATGGATTTCATCTGGTAGCTGTCAATTTAAGCAAAAACATAAGGAATAAAGGGGGAAAAAAATCTTGGCTTACAAGCAACTTGCTAAAGCACTGTGCTTCAAACCTGTATATTAGATGTCATTTCACTGGCTTTTTTGTCCCCTGTAATCCATCAATATAATATGGCACATCAAAGCTAGACTCTAATCTTTTAAATTAATATATTAAAAAGATTGCAAGTGTTTTGGTTTGGCTCCTTGGGAATGCTTTTTACTTTAACGAGTGGAAGGCAGACCTCAAGATGCATATTTATAATTTTATTAGTGCACTGCTGACATTGCTTTCTTGACTTAACAAAACCAAGATGCTACAATTGCAGTTAAGAGTTTATTTCTCTTATCGCTTACTGGTTATCAGTAAATCTCAGATAAGGTTTCTCTGGATTAAAAACTGTCACCAGTGAAGTCCCAATAGCAATATTCATAAGAAACTATTTTACTAAATTTTTATTCAGTTTGGAGCATTCTTAACAGCATTCTCAACTTGTGGTATAGAAACACAATAGTGCAACAGTGTTCACAAAACAGGCCACAAAAGTTTTGCTGTTTTCAGATTTGTGACTGTTACATAAAATATTTTGAAATAAGGAGGAAATATATATTTGTTAGAAAACAATGAAGGCGGAGCATTACAAATTCCCTATTTTGTGTTTCATGGCAAGATTTGTACCTAGGGGAATTTTGCCAAGACTGAAAGTTCAAACTCTGCTGATAAAGGAGAGAGAGAGTTCAATTCAGCTAAGGCAGGGTCCTTGGGAGCACATAGAGAATGTATCTACATTAAAAAGCCAGTAGACTCAAGGGACTCAGGTTGTAGAGTAAGACGGTGCTAAGAACCCAATGTTAACCATATATGCATTTTAGGGGCTTACTCCACACTAGATCTACCCTTGCTCAACACACTGAACATCCACTCTTAACTGGACCACACTAGATGCACTCATGGAACACACCTTCCAGCTGAGTTTAATCCCAAAAGAATTTAGCTTGTAAGCTCCCATACTGGCCTGCAACGTCAAGCAAACCGTGGTAAATGGAGATGACTGGGAGATTTGCTCTGAAAATGCTTTAGTCCACTATGCATCTCATCTGTGCTTGTTCTGGACACAAATACCTGAAGAATATCTTGATCCTATGACCCTTGTTGTATTCAGTGATAGCAGGAATGATCCATGGCAGACGTAAGGTTTCTAGACCCACTGAAAGTCTTAAAAATGCCTTTCCATTTCAGCGGGTGAGAGTTACAGACCTCACCTGCCTCTGTCTGCTCCCCTTCTGGCATCTATTTATTCAGCACAGCAGCTGAATTTCATAGGGTACAAATAGTAAATGTTTTTACCATACTACAGTGCCCTAGAAACTAGTGAATAGTGCCTTCTCTTCTGATGTCCATTCAAAACTTATCAGGCTGAAGAAGACTCCGACTGTGTCGCACTTCTTAGATTAGTGCTCCAACTACTATTAAGTGAAAGGTGGGTGAGTGCTGCTGCTGCCTTATTTTGTAAAAGATTCAATCCTGATATTTTGGGCCTTCATTCAGTATAGAGATGAAACTGCAAGAGGACTGAAATTTCTGGCACTGGTTTCTCATACTCTACAGTGTCTAACTTAGCTAGACAGGATCAGTGTCTGAAGACCTTCAATGTCTCTCCCTCTACTGGCCTTAAGGAGGATATACATATTTTACAGTGGCTTGGCTTACATACTCTGGTACCCACCTCTGATGGTTAGTAATTTAAATAGAGTGTGCCTTCCTAGATTTATACTAGAAAGGATTCTCTGGTGCTATTCTTTTCATTAAATAGATAACATTTTTTATTTCTTTGGTAAAAATCAAAGAAGTTTTTGGGGAAGGGTCCAATAAAAACAAAACAGGTATGTGATTGAGAAAAGGCATGATCTTAGTAAGTACCAACTTTAACATCTTATAAATTCAGCCTTCACCTAGTTCTTCAGGATGGAATTTTCTTTTTTTTTTTTTTTTTTGTTTTATAATAACCCAACTTTATCCTTCATTTGTATCATAATGTAGTGTTAGATCTATGCATATTTTGAAGACATCACATCCTGTTCCACAAGGTGCACCCTCTTTTTATTCAGAGAAAGATTCCTGAAAAACACAGGTTGAAGAATCACCAGTTCTTATTGAGTAGCTGGTGAATGTTACAGCTCTAAATCACCAATCATGATTTATTTATTTTCTACTGTTGGCTCATTAGTTGCATCCATATCTTTTCCCACTAAAAGTCCCCTAAAATGGTTTCTAATTTGTTGCTACAGTTTCACCACTAACTGTGATGGAAAGAAGAAAGCTTTTCCTACCTGCAATTGAGTGCTACATCAGCTTGCCTTAGCAAATGGCCAAAAATAAATCAATCGTAGTTTGCACTACCTAAAGAGACAAATCATTCTAATCAAAGTGGTGATTTACCAGACTACAAGCTAGTGAGTTTTTTTTTTCTTTTATTAGACTAACTAAAAAAGATTTTGTTCTCTTAATCTTAATTCATTATGTGATAGAATCCTATGCTGCACTAGAATAAATAACAATTTACTCCTTAAATTGTTTAACAAAACAAGCTCTTATAAGCCTTCTAATCAAAGAAATAACTTAAGGTAAAACACCCCCCACCCCCCAACTTATCACGTTCTTTTCTTTTGAAACAGCAAAAGACAGAATAAATAAGACCGCTCCAAATAAGGGACATTTAGTGATATTCCACAGCAGTTCTAAGAAATCCCCCAAACACATTCACCTGTTTTTCTATCAACACTTAAATAAAAGAATAGGAAGCAGAATTTTTTTGCAAAGCAAAATAATCTGAAAAATACTTCATTCATCAAAGTCACAATGTTTTAATATTTATGTTAGCATTTAAGTTAAAGCAGTGAGAAATTTTCAGTACAAGTTTATATGACAGTAAGGTCATTGTGAAGGAGTTGATGCTTTCTATTGGAAATGAGTTTATGTATATGATGGCTATTGCATTGACTTAGATTGTTTGATTAGGATTTGATTATGCTTGATTACACTAGAAATTTCCTTACCAACAACTGCTTTTTTGCAATTTTGCAATGTGTTTATTTGCATCTTGATTCTATTTGCAACAGCTTAAAGAATAACTAAGATTATATCATATCAAAGGTAAACAGATGATATAGCTTCAACAGTTTTTCAAAGATAATTTGCTTAAAAGTTGGAAGAGTGCTTCTGCACATAGCTAAGGTCACTGGATAAATTATGATCTTTTGTGAAAACCACGCTCACTTTTATCTGCAAAGGAAGCTATTCTAGTGTGGATAATACACAAATCTACAAAGACATTTACTAATCACCTTTAGTCTTTTGTGATGGTTATTTGTGACAAAAAATTCTAATTCATAATTATCAAAGTTTTAATTAAATGGTAGAAAAATCATAATGGGATGCCAATCTTACTATTAATGCTATAAGGATCCATTACAAACATACTTTAACTGTTGTTTCCTAGAATTTATGAACATTTTCCAAAGCAGCAAGCACAAGTATTCCTCTTAAATTTTTTTTGTCTGTTTTTGACAAAGAGTCTAATCCCTTTGAAGATGATGCCAAAATGCCTGTTTACTTAAATGGGTAAAGGCTTTTACCCAGAAAATAAAAAACAAACAGCTCCACACTGCCTTAAAATTTCACATTTAAAATGAGAGTAACTGCTGTCTGATCCCAATCTTCATATGAAAGTATGTTGTTGTTACTGGATACAACAAAACTCCAAGTTCAAGCTATTGCCCATTACGTCATTTGGACAACGTATACTTCAAAATAGAGGCAAAAAACAATTGAAGCCTCTGAAACCACAAACATTAAAGGAAAGAATTTCAAAGAAACTGTAATAATGTGAAAACTTAATGGGCCACATTCCCTGGAAATACTGCTCTAGGGCAGTTTCTACAGAAGTGAATTCAGCCCATTTCTTTGTATTTCATGACTTCTATGGAAACACGATATGAATGACAAAGAAGTGAAAAAAATTAATGTCTCTAATGTCAGGCAAACAACAATAACAAGGAGATTTTAAACAGTATTTACGTACAAGTAACAATCATTTCCACTTGCACTTCCTTCCTAGAAAATCTTATCTTTATATATCCTGGTAGTTTCACTAATGCCAATGAGATCACAAATGTTGTCAAAACCAGAGCCTTGAAGCCTACACCAGAAGACATTTTTGCTTATGAATATATTGGTATATTTAAATCAATCAATCTTTTAAACAGTGGAGCTATTATAGCATGCTTTACCCATCTAGCATATACACTGGAGGTCTGTACAAGCCAGAGGCTGCTTTGAATGGCATAAATTATATCAGTAAAAACCAGACATGTACATACAACTTTGTCTGCAGTGTCAGTTGAAAAACAGAAAGTGTATCCCTAACTAAATCAATTATGCTGGAAAATCACAAGTACACTTGGACTTATTTCTACTTGTTAAGCACTACACAAATATTTACAAATGAGAATATATGCTCCCAGTGAAAAAAAAAAAAAAAAAAAAAAAGAGAAAAAATCCATTTTAATTTTGAATGCAAATTGAAAACCAGCAAGTCAGCTGAATAATTCCGGCATCTCACTGTGTCTAACTATAATACTGAAGAAACTACTAATAGTTCAAGAACAGACAACTGAGGATGTAAAGAGCTAGCAGCAGGAGGTGTCTGCAGTAGAGGCAGCATTAGTCTCAGCGATAATCTAGCCTTTCCATCCCCACAATATATCCTAAGCCCTTTATCTGATTATAGAATTCAGAAAGAAGAAAAATGAGTTCTTCAAACAGCAAGGTAAAATTCCTCTGTAAGCAATTGGTAGTTCCACCCAGCACTGAACTGACATATATACATGGGATATATTTCAAATCTACCTCTGCATCTTTGTTTTAAAAAGGTAAACAAACCTCAGCCTGTGCTAGGCTCCTCCCCAAGTTTTCCTCCCTCAGTGTGGAATTCTGTCTGAGATGCTATCTGAGAAATCATTCTGCCTGAACAACTAATTTTCTCTTCCTTCAAAAAAAGCCCTGCTTATGTTCTGTTGGTTGTGGTGATATTAATAAAAAGATAGTCAAAGTGGTCCAGAAAAAAATACTCTGTAATTCAAAGCAAATTTAAATATCTCAAATTACAATGACCCAATTGTGAGCTCTGGATATTTATGATGTATTCCATAAGTTACTATTTTGATAAAATACTTTATTATAACACCTAAACAAAAAATATTCCACCTGAAGATTTCCTTAGTGCATAATTGCCTAGGGCTCATGGGGCCTGGCAAGTTTTAAAAGATTGTTTCAGGTGTTTCTAAGAGTGAAATTAGGAAAAGGAAAAAAACAATGTCATCTGTATTAAGAAAGAAAAATGTCCTCTGATTGTTTCACTGGGGATTTCTAATAGTTCTGTGCTCCTCAACAGGCCATTGGTAGTGGGTTCAGATGTTATAACTATGTCTGAGATGTTCTGTGGGGAAAAATCAACCAACCAATAATAAAAACAAAAAACAACGCACTCTTGAATTTGATAAAAAATCTTTGTTTTTATTTAGCAAATTAAGGAGTTCGGCTGCTAAATTCTCTAAGGATACACTCTTTCCTTTACTGAAGGAAATGTTCCCTTTCTTCATGATTTGCCTACATATTAATTATCTCTGTGCAGAGCTCTTTCATGGCTGAGGACAGCAGCCCCATTCCAAAGAAGGATTTTCTTCACAATTTGCTGTTCTTCTTACTGAAATCTCAAAGAGAGAAAACTGGCACAAGGTAGTGGAAGAACTCAGCATAGGAAGGATTCAGATGGGCAACAAGGACTAGGTGGATCTCTAAACACAGAAGGATATTGCCTTATAAAACTCAAGAATCCTTCCAGTGGGAGATAACCTGAAACACCTGAAAAATGTGTTATGTACTTCTTGGGGCTGGTACAAATAACCTAAGACTGTCATCAGTCACTTTGTGGGAAAGCTTGATTAAATGATTTGCAATATCTAGGAACCTTGTAGCACTAGCAGGAAGATCATCCAGTATCCTTTTTCACTGCTCTTGCCTTGAGGTTACTCTTCCCCCATCCTACCCCTGCAAAATCCCTTCATCAAATGCTTCCTAACATGAAGAAAACTGTGGCATAGACCTGGTGGGTTCTTCCATCATTTTTAACTCATGCAGAGACCGTGTTCTGCTTTTTATAGTGAGTGGGGAAGAGGTATTGTGGAAAAGGTAATGTGCAATGGCAGCCATCACTTAAAGGACATACTTGCTATCTTTCTTGACGTTAGAATGTTTGATTCATAATCCTGGCATTTGATGTTGTTTTGGGGGCTGGCTAAATCATTAATGAAAACAAGCTTTGGGCATTTTTATTGGTTTACCTTGATGCAGAATGGAAGGGCCTCAGCTGACTTGTGTAGTTCATGCATCCTGAAATGAACTAATACATATGGTGTTTTTGTCACACCTCCACATAGCTGTTGTCCAATCATAGTGGTTATGTCATTTATTTTAAAACTTTGCTCTTGGTCTCCTAAAGAATCTTAATCAAGTAAACAGAATTACCAGCTGCTTAAAATACCTTTTTATTTTTAAAAAAAATTATTAATATACATATTAGTAATTACTAATAACAAATGATCTATTGTCTTTCTCCAGTTTTTGCAAGCATCTCCAAATCTTATTGTCATCTTAAGTAAACTGATTTACCTGTGGCTTTCAATCAAAGTATAAACTATAACCTACTTTTATTCTGATTTGCAAATACAGACATTCCTCTAAGAATAAGACATGTTTTACATCTCAATAGCAAAATAGCAATTGTGGACAATGATGCATAGAAATGATGGAAAGATCTGCCTGAGTGAGTATGCATGCCAGTGGACTCAGGCAGGCCATTTCCAATATCTTGGGAAGACATATCAACATCATGCCAGTGTGAACATCCCTTCACACTGAATTAGCAGCTACAACAAGGCAGCAGCTTACCTGCAGGTACACAAAACTGCAAGGCTTCCTCCACAACTGATGACCAATATGGTCTTGGCAGCAGAAGCTGGGACATCAGTGATTATTGCAGACCAATATGAGCAGGACCTCAAGTAAAAAATAAGCACAACTGCTTTCCCCAAAGAGCCTTCTCTTGGACCATTACTAAAAAAGTACAACTTTGGTGGGACAGCCTTTTTCTCTCCCCATGCCCTTCACAAATCAGAGAAGTGTTAATTAAAAATAGGGACAAGCTTTGGAATCAGATGCAGAGGACTTGGGAAGAGTCACTGAAGAAGCAGGTGGAGAGAAGCAAGAAGTCCTAAGGAAATAAGAGAGGAATAAGAGCTGTGGCTGCTGGGGAGTGACTGAGTGCACATCCTTACCTTCAGATTCATGTATGAGCAACTCAAGGAAGGAAGAATGGGACTTCTCTCTGCACCGGAGGTTCATGATAAGGGAATACAGGCAAGCAAACAGAAGGAACCTTATATCTTTTTTGTATCACATAGCCATAAAAATATCCAGCATCTTGATACAGCAGATAAGGAAGTATCTTGGGAGCAATAAAAGAGGGAGTAAAGATCTGCCCTTTTTCAGGTCTCCAGATCTGTCCTAGGTGAGTTGCAGTCAAATTAAATTCCTTCTTTTGCATACAAAACTGAACAGTAATTCAAAGACTTGATTTATGTTAAGTAAATAATTTTATTAATGGGAAGACTAGTTTTTTATAATCCTACTAAATTCTCTGCAGAAAAAGAACTGTTTGCTTTCACACACCAGAAACTGTGTGATTAAAATTACTGGCTATTGGGTGCATTGACAACCCAGTCTCTGAACAGATTATGAATACACAAATGTACCCATTAAACATGGTAGAATTCACACATTGTGAGGAACATCCAGTAAGACAGAGTACCTACATATCTGGATGTAATGATGGAGGGATACTAACTTCTGCCCTAGTTTCTGAATCTTAACACATGTGAAACTTGATCCAGAATCCATTGCAACTAATGGAAAAATATGCTTAACTTTTTGTCAACTCTGATTGGGTGATTAATTCTTCCTTATATTTATCTGAATTGGAAGTTTTTGTCCATGATCTCAGGGAAGCAATGATATTTGATGAAATGAGATGATGTAGCTATTGTGAACCATGACTATCACTATACAATTTCAGAGGGAGAGAAAACTAGGGCATGTACTGTGAATTCTCACACTGTGAGACACTGTGGTAATGAAACAGCACAGTAAGACTCTGCTGCTGTGAATAAAGAATGGAAGACTGTCCTCACACTGAGGTGCGTATGGAGTCTTTTTTCCAAAATGCATTTTGTTTCATAATGAACACAACACACGCATCTCATTATATCTTGTTATCATGTCAGGCCTTGACCGAAGCCATCCAGAAATCTGGTGCTAGTAATGGGAATCCTTTCAGTTGTTAAATGCTCACCAATGAGGAAGATACAAATCACCCCTCAGTCAGTTGAGGGGCAATAAGAAATGTCCATTCTGACACAAGGCTCGGGACAACTGTTCGGCTCCCACAAACTGAGCGACCCTGCCACAAAGCAGTTTTTCTGACAACTGATTTCTCCATGCACATGCTGCAAACCCCTTCTTAGATGATGAAGTAAATTCCGTTTCAAAACCATGCCAGCTTTCCCGATTCCTAGATTAAAATGGCCATTTACAATCAGTATTGCTTAGCCTGAAACCAGCTAAAAGGGTGGTCTACTGAACAGGCTGTGCTTTCCAGAAACAATTTAATGAAAAAGTAGATTCATTTAGATAGGCCTAATGTTGAGTCTTTTGCCATAACATACCATGTCCTAGAGTCACACTGCATCCAAAACTGAAATAATTACATGTGATTTTGAACAGGAATGTTTTTAAATGGTAAGGAAAAGGAAATGCATTGTGCACAGCTTTAGATATAACAATTTTTAACTTTTTAATGCAAATTGAATTATTTTTATATACCCTGATATAAATTGTTAGTATAATGAATTAATCTCTACAATCTCCTTGTAAGAGATAAGAATGCTCTGTAATTCTTGTGCCATCTGATATTATTATGCATAAATACATACTTAAGCTAGAGCAGCTTCTCAGGCAATTGTTTTTCACTAAGGTTTTATGTGTAGCAAAGTTCCTTTATGTTTCATAGTATAAAATTAAATGATAATTCCAAGCTAGATTTTATCAACTTCTCATTGCACTGATACGTGAGAAAACTTGACAGTGAATACTTGTCCAGATTAGAAATAATTTAAAATAAATCACTCTATAATTAACTGAAAGAACTCATTTAAACAGGCACCTGTAATTCAATTTTTTGTTCTTACCGAACTGTTTATTATTTTTTAAAATCAGATATATACAAATATTGCTACTTTTCACTTTTATTGCTACTTTATAGCATATTATGGAAAAAAAAAAATCCTTTGAGAATGTTTCCATTGGTAACTTTTACAATAAGATTTACATACACAAATGATTAATTTTGAACGTGAACTGACTGACTGTACAAGTAAATGCCTAGTTTCTCATGGTAAATATATTAGTCGGGAAAATCAGTCCAGTAAACATACAAAGTTTTCACATTACATATTTTAAAACTGAGCCAAATACTGAGCCAAAGCAGGTTCCCGAACAGAATCAAGTAAATGCCATTGACAATTCAGATTCTCAGTGAAGACATAAACTATGTGAATTAGATTCTTTACTGAACAAAAGAGATGAGACTTCTGACAAACTCTTTTATAATGCTTACTAGTGTATCTGAACATTTATTTGGGTGCAATCAGACACCCTTCTTAGAGGCAAGTTCTGTTTCCAGTATCATCTTTTGTCTCTATACTAAAACCCTATAGCCAGCCTTTGTCTCTCTGCTGAAAGAGGCAACAGAAGTACAAATTTGCATAAACAGAAATGGGTGTCCTGTGATGTTTTGCAGTGTGGGATCCATTGTCTACTTGTGGGTTTTACATACAAAATGGTATTGAAGTCCCCAGCATAATCAGTGGAAATGTAATCAATACAGCCAGATAGTTCAAGGCAGTACAGCTCACCTTAAAGTAGACACCTAATACTAGGTAGATTCAATTTCTCCCTGCGCTCCATTGACTGGAGTAGAGTCTACTTCATTTTTCACACATAGACATCCCGTGCTTTCTGAAATGGCACAGGGAGTTCTACCTACCCTCCTTCTGATTCTCCAGAAGGGCACAAATCTTGCACATTTTATCTCATATCTGCTAGACTAACCCCAATATTTTGAACACTCAGATATCCTGGCAAGAAATTTCCATGAGTGGACAATTAAATCAAATGCTAGAGCTCCATTCAAATATAATGGGAGGATAGACACCTGTTGACATGTAGGTACTTGAATTTAAATATCTCAGTACAGATGTTTTCAGCTGAGAGCTGAAACCCACCCTTGTTTTCTCTTAGCCATTGAACTGACCTCTAATTCTTTCATATCAATTCAGATGGGTGCTTTGACACTTACACATGATAACTTGGATTTGAACAGAAGCTGATGACTTACAGAAAACCCCATGAGTGGTAATAATCTTTTAAAGTCAGAGACTTTAGGCATTATGTTTCTTTTTACAAGCATCAAAGGATCTTTTTCAGGAGCAAAAATAATTATACAGAAATGCATGGAGTCTGCAAGCATAAAAACACAAACCAAACACATGGAAGGACAATATCACTTTAAATATTCTGAACCCATCAACAGAAATATAATTCAATGTCATATGAACAATTTGAGGCTCATATCTACCCAAAACAAATCTGCTGGTCAAATGAAATTGTGATAACATACTTTCTGATAAGAAAGAAAGTGAAAGCCATCTTCCTGAGAGGTTTTTCTAACTGAGTATTAGGGCTGTGAAATGGGCAAAGATATAAAAGAAACTCATGCTTGAAATAATGCAAAAAAAAATTGAGGAGGAGGGGGTAGAAGGGATGTGTTTGTTACAAAGATTCCTACATGGTATTTGGGAAACTGGAAAGCACTAGTATTTTCCTCTTTTTTTCTTTAAATCTGCAGCACTGCATGCTGAAAGTGACCTACATCACTCTCCATACAGTATATCAAATAACCCATTATTTAACAAATCAGTGGAGCACCTCTACTAAATGAAAGGAACCTATAGCTTTAATCCTACTTCGATTAACTTCGTTCTTCTCAGAAAGCAGACCTTAATTTATATCAATTTGCAGTAATCTTTACAAGAAAATGCTACTCACTTACACATGCTGTTTGACAGCAAAATGAATTTCTCAGGCATATGGATACCCTATGATGGTTCCAATAAAAATTGCCCCTAGTAACAATGAGGAAGCTGAACACTTTCTGTCTGCTTAAATGATTTCTTTGGTTAGACAGATGATGAGGTTTAATGATGTATGTTGTGAATTCTCTCCACTAACAAATACAAGTAACACTTTGATCAGTGGAAAGACCTCAAGGACATTTGGTACAGCCATTTAAAATTTCCTATACATCTCTGTAGACAGGCATTTTGTTACTGTATTCAGATATACAATTATAGATCTCTGTGAAGGACTAACTGAGTTAAATATTTCTGAAGGACAGCAAAACAGCATGTTTTTTTCACCAATAGGGAAACCAAGGAAAGGAGTCTTTCAGGATAATGTTTTAGAAGTGGGGCAATCGAAAAGTAATCAGTTAATTACATAATTAGGCACTATATTGAATTTAGGTGGCCCAATTTTGTTGAGTACCTATACTTCTCAGGTTAATTGATTATTTTTCAGAAGTCTTATATCTGCGTGCAATTTATCAGGGTCTACAGACCAGGTCTTCAAAGACAGTCAAACATATACCTCTTATTTATGTGCTTAAATATAGTGGGGCTTAGAGGCCAAAGCAGAAATACAAGCTTCAGTATAATTTGTGCATGTACTTACTATTGCAGAATTATGGGACAGTCAAAAAAGAGGTAGGATCCCTGTTTTCAAGTTCCCACGCTAACATGAAGCAGAGCCTGGATCTGGACTGTAAGTGCCTTAGCTTTCAAGTTGTAAGACATACATCTGCCTCTTCTCTGTAGCCTTATTTATTTGAATGACTATTTAAAAAAAAAAAAAAAAATTACTAAGTGGAACATCTGCAGCAGAAAGGACTGGGACAGGCTTACTCCAGGACAATCCCTGTCTGAAGACATCCCTGCAGCCTGAGAGATGTAGGTTCAAAATGTTGCTTCACCTCAGGCAGAACAATATTACAAAATGTGTGTTTGACCGTCAATGGGAGACTAAAGTAACCACAGGTCTTCAGGAGATTACACAGATGAGGGAATGGTTGCTTATTTTCAAACTGTCAGGACAAGGTACTGAACTGTTTTAAAAAAACAAACATCAAGGATCCCAACAATAAACATGAGCAAAACTAGACACCTCACTACCATCTGTATTTATGCAGATTTAGAGTTGAATTAAAGTCCAGACCAAATTTAAACTTCTGAGTCCAGACTTCTATTCAGTTGCTCACACACAGGTATCTAGTGCTTTTTGAAGTGCCCTTATGTTGTCTGGCCTCCAGCTGGTGATCCAAAGAGGCACAGATCTCCTGCAAGTCTGTTGCCAAAACTGCCAGACTCAGGTTGATGCTTTTGACATTGTAGAGCATCTTGGGTGTGTTAGGTGCCTATCACGAGGTAACAGAGCAGAGCCTTTTATCCAAACATTCCAAAGAGTCTAGAGAATTATTCACCTGATCAAATGTAGGCATTATTTTATGCTAAATGGTTCTCCAGACTTTGTTGACTATAGACAAGACATTAAGGTACCAAAATTTAGGTAGGTTTATTGCAATATTGAATGTTGCATGATTTAGATTCCTTGGCAGATTTATCCATGAAATTTTCTGCCTCACCACAAATGGTTGCCAAAAAAATCAAATAAATGAACTTGTTGCACAAAGCTGAAAAACCTCACTTCTGGTTTGGAATTCTGTGACTGACATACACCCTTAGAGCCAGTGGTGAAACTAATACTAGGGAAATGTTTTCTTAATGGTATTTCTCACAGACTGTTAAGCAAAAGATACTCTCAGAAAAGTCAGCTAAGGATTTGGGATTTCTAACTAAAGAAAAAAGATGCCAGTCCTGAAATCCCTTTTTTACATCATCTTAGATTATTTCGCACTGTGTTACACTGTGAGCGCATGTATAATTAATGTGGCAGCAACAAATCCAAACATACGGATTTGTATGTTTTGTGTTGGTCTTTGTTAAAAGGATAACAATCTGTACAAACACAAACAAATCTTGTTGCCCTTCACTCTCCTGTCCCTCTGGGGTCAGCATTGTACTAAGAGTAAAGGCAGACAGTTTACAAAGCTTTTTGATGTTCAAATACGTAGACATCTAAGCAAATGTTATAATTTTGCAGTAAAGTTTTATTTATTTATTTATTAAGAACTGGGTGTTTGACTTAAGTCTGGATAAAACATTGCTAAAGCAAAAATGAATATTGAGGTTTGTTTTTTTTTTTTTAAATATCACTCTATTTCATATATAGCTCACAGAGAGATATCCAACTGGGTTTCTATCAGTACAATAAATAACAATTCGTTGCACTTCTAATTTGTTGTTTAGACATTGATTATTTCAACTTTAAAATAAATTTGTAAGAAAGATATTTAGGTATCATAATACCCATACTAAAGCGATGATATTTTATCAAGGCCATTAATGACAACTGTACAGTCTGGCTTGGATGATACTCAAGATCCAGGTAGAAGTAATTTTAAAAAAGAAGAAAAAAAAACAGTAGCAAACAAACACAAGCAGGTAACACAGTTTTTGGCAGCATAGTTTTCATGTGTGAAGCCCACTCTGGGACTCAAGTGTGTTGGTAGCTAAAGCAGAGATGCACCCAAGCAAATTATAGCTTTCCTGAGGACAAAAGGAGGGGGTGGGGGGAGCACCATGTGTTTAAAATTAGAAACTCTTCTCAAAGCTGATGATTACAGTTAAATATAAATGAGGGAATCCAGCCCATGACTGTCAAACAGAAACAGCTCCATAGCCCTAAGGGTCTTTCTTAAAACCATCTGAGTTCTAGCCTGCTGTAAGTTAAGAAAGGTGATCAGTCACGCATTCCACAATCATACAGGGGAAAAAATACTTAATAAGAGTCTTAAGATATTTGACCCAAAAGATGCAATCTAATATTCTTTATATAATATAAAATTATCTTGCTTGACTTCATCAGAAGTCCCTGAGGAGCTATTGCATAGCCACTGCTGCTGTGTTTTGTTAACTGCCTATTTTTTCCTCAAATGAACCTTGCTAAAGATGCCTACTCATTTCAGCTTACAGAAAGGTCACTCCTGATTTTGAAAGCATGGATGAAATACAAAAAAATACTGATATTCTTTGTCTGGCTTTTATGATTTACTCATTTCCCTGATCGCTTGTTCCTTTTCTTTCCTTCACTCACCCTCTTTTCCCTTTTGGCTCATACTCATTTTGTGCATGGATACCTGAGGAGAAAAAAAAAATGCCTCATAGATGATTTTTCTCTTTTAACAAGTTAATGAAGAAATAATAGTCCAGGATGAAGCTATATCAGAAACTCACAGTCTTTTTCTTTATCTGACAGATACAAGCAGCCTGTCTCCTAATCAACTGCAAGATATCTAGCTAGAAATTCTGCCAATGATACTTCTTTTATTCAATGGATAATCATTCAATCAATATGAAATGCATCTCAGCCAAGAAGGGAGCTAATACTTATCAATCTTAAGTGATCTGAAAAAAGCCCAAGCAAACAATAGAACAAAAGTCAGAAAGTGTATAGGCTTGTTTCCCTGCTTATTTGCATTTTTTTCCTCTGGTAATACTTTATGCTAGTATAAATGAGTGCATGACCATTGTCTGGGATTCACATTTATTCTTGTAAAAACCTACAGGAAATCACTCAAGCTATTGCTCTTGCAACTAAAACATCTGCACTGCCATGGATTTGTTTCATATTACACTCTTAATTAGCTCATATGTGCATAAAATTTGAAGATGAAAAATATCTATCCTAATACATGCAGGCAGGGTTTTCAATGTCTCAGATCCCATTTATTTTTCTTTCAGATGTGTTACAGCATATAAAAAATCTGGGGGCTACCTGAAAGACTATGTATATTAGAACTGAGGATTCCTACAAGTAAGATTTAATGTCACGAAGTAATAACAAAATCTCCATTGTACAACTATTTACTTACAAGAATTCTTACTTGAAGTGAGAAACTAACAATGGCTTAAAAAATTCAGTGGACACTTTCATTGCTTCTACCAGCTCTGCAGGCACATGATGTTATTTTTTGGGTTATATTTACTTTTTGTCTGGGCTTGGGTTTTTTCTTTTTCTGAAGATTGGACCCCTAAAGAAGCAGGGAAGGCATTTTATAGGATATACCACCAGGTTCTGAAAGACAAGAAACTTAAAAGAGCTTTTTTTTTTCTCAGATCTTTTGCAGTTACTATAATCTTAGGTGATCTCTAATGATTTATTTTTCAGGCAGAAGGGATTTTTTAAGCCATTACTGATCCTTTAAATTTGCTAAAAGTTTTCAATTTTTTTCCATATTTTAATGCCTTCAAAAAATTCAGCTTCAGTTTAAACTGCTCATTCTCAATCCAAAAGTAATTTAAACAAAAATCAGAAATGTCTTCCTGACAGCCACTGATTTGACATGATGAGACACAGCGATTGGGAGGGGTGGAAACACATGATTAGCGGAGCTTTATAGTGAAGCAACCACAGGGCATTATGTGCAGATTGCTCTATACCATAGCTACATCTCCCTCAAACCCTCAGTATCAGCCTGGCTGATAGGAGACACTGTCCTGATTTAAAAACACATACACAACATATCTACCCTATTTTAAAAAAAAAAAAAAAAAAAAAAAAAAAAAAAAAAAGATTACTGAAATCAACAAGAGACTGCAGTTTGATACTTTGCTTGGCTGACAGGGGAAGAACTGATTTCACCCATCAGTAGAGATGGGAATGCAGGAAATGAAAAATACAATACAAAAATAAAACAGACAGTGACTGAAATTTTACATCTGGACATGCTCAGTGATGATCTGCTAAGATTTTGGCAGAGCATAATGAAGAACCATCTTCTTTGTGACCTCACTGCACATTTTCTCTGCCCAGCTTGGCAGGCACATCTGCTGCTGGAACAATTTGCAAATTTTAATTGAGTCACTGAAACACATAGCCATAGTCCGCAAAAACCAAATACACCAACCCTGCTTTTGCGTCAGACAGAGGGAAAAATGCAAGTGTGAGAAAATAATAATTGGTCTAGTAATATTAAAGTATTTCCATCTTTCTTGTTTTATATACTTCAAAACTTAATCTTTTCCTCTTTCCTTTTCTAAATTAATCCTTTTCTTTCTTCCTGCAACAATATTTTTATTACAGCATACACTGATATGCTTCTTGCCCTATTAACCTGCTCTTCCAAAGTGAATGAATCTTAGAAATCAAGTTACCCAGCAAAACAGCATTAGTCAAAAAGTTGGAATTTCATCCCAACTCCAACCAGTTGTCTCAGTAAAATGATAATTTCACCCCCAATTAGGGATGGTTAAATTCTAAATTAAGCAAAACAATTTCCATTTCTCCCTTATTTGAAAATAACAAAGAAAATAACAATATAAAAACAATTACATCAAAATAAATGTTCAGCTAACATTTTATTTAAATCTAAAAGCTGACATGAAGGTTCCTGCCCAAGGGCCACACTGTATATATTCTACATCAAAGTGGAAGTTTTTGACCCTTAAACTGAAGTCCCAATCCTGTAAGCTATACTTAGGAGTATATATGTATGTTTGTGCATATATACACACACAGAGATCACACTGCCCAGTAGGTACACAATCAGAAAGTTTTCACAGCACTGTCAGTGATCAGCGCTATCTCAAGATGACAAAGAGGTAGCCACATACAGTTATTGCGCGATTCATATCCGGTTCCCATGCTGGGATTGCAGTATGTAGCCAGTCTGTTGACATGAAGATTTTGGGGTTATCCAAATTGTCTGTCAGAGAAAGTGAAGCAGCCAGATTGTGAAAGCAACACTGCAATCTGCACTGGTACCAAGCAGGACACTTACCCCAGCCCTAGCCCACAGCAGAGCAGACATTAGGTGCATTTTAACAGCCCTCTTAAGAGCTGCTTTCAGAGTAACCCCTCGATGCAGCCCCGCTAAGCATGCAGTACATAGTTCTGGATCTTGTCTAGATGGAGATGTCAAAATGTGGCTCATGCAGCCATGAAGGCCTAATCGACCCCACAGCTGAGCTGGTTGACATCCAACAGTGGTCTGAAGCCTGGGGAGCTCCCTGGCCACTCTGCCTATCCATGCTGACTTGTAGAGATGGGCTGAGCTCATGAGACCTATAAATGCTCTTCGCCCTAGCAACAAAAAACTCCAGTACCCTTCTAGGAAGGAACTTAGACAAGCTTTCTGGTCACACACCAATACCTCAAAAGCAAATATAATACACAAAAGTGGAGACACTAGACATGACCTGTTGGTCTCATACAAGTTTGAAGGAGAGGTATACTCAGCCTTGAGGTAGATGCAGCATATAAACCAGTTGTCTTTGTCTTTCTCATAAGTGACTGTCCACCTGATGGCATACCATGTATGCATTTCTCCCATGGAACCATCTGTTATAGGTCTCTTACTGAGGACAGGGAACACCCACTATATCCGGAATAGACTGTTACTCTTTTTAAAGAGGAAAAAGGAAGTTAGCTTCCATAACCAATGATTTTAGAAAGCATCAGTATTCTATTAGTGATAGAACAATTCATTTAATAATGAAAATATTTTTCATTGGATGTACACCGTTTGTTTAACATGAAAAACTAAGTAGAAAAGCTAATCTCAGCAATACATTTAAGAAAAGGGGTAGAAAAAACCCATAAAAAAATTGTGAAATGGGGCTGAATTAATACTGCCATAGGAGTTCTAATATTTGCTGTTTCTAATTCCATTCATAGCTGTTCAGTTTTATCAGAGTACAGAAGTGCTTAAAAAATGTTTTTATGTTTCATGTACTATGTCCTTTCCAGGCATATCTATAAACTTCTCCTTAAAATGTGGTTATACACCTACAAAAGAACCCACCTGTTTTTCATTTAGCTTTATTTAAGTATCCTGACAATTCATTGAAAATATTGCAATATGCACTATGGTTCTCATGCAGTACTGGCTGTAGACCCATTAGGAATAGGAAATTGAGTCAAGAAAGCATGCAGGTATACACAGTGTTTTCTAAATACAGAGATCAGGCCAAAAGCCAGCACACTGTAAAATGGGAAAGCATCCAAAAAAGAGCTTTATGCTGTTCTCAGGCATAAATATTTATCAACCAGTGCAAGAGAATGTGACATTCCTCCGCAAGCAAAGAATTTGCTCAGAAAGCATTCCAGAAGAGACAGAGGGGAGAAAGAAGAAGGGAGGGAAAAAAAAAAAACCAACAAAAAAAAAACAAAAACAAAAACAAAAAACTGTTGCCTTTATGATGTCAAGCTGGGTTATAGCATAGAGAACCCCAACTAAGAAGCTGAACTAATCACTGTTACTTTTGTTGTCAGCGAGAATGAAACCTCTTCCAGAACACCACCCATCTCCATGACTTGCCAACCACTGAGTGCAGCACAACCAAAATGGCAAAAGATCATTACGCTACATGAAAGCTGAAGTTAATTTACAAGTTGATGCATGTGCTAAATGAAAACAAGCAGGCTGTGAGCGTGCACCACACTCATCTCATTAAAGCATTACACACCTTTTCTAGCTTTCATTTACTTTTCTCTCAGAGAAACACAATCAGCTTGCTTAGTTTCCTAATGAGTATAATAGACAATCATGTAAAGTAGACTATTGCTTGGTAAAAATGCAGTGGAGAACTGCAGGCAGTCTATTAGATGTAAACTTGTTTAATTCTTTAATTATGTGTCTTTGATCAAAAGCAGCTCACTTGGAAAGATTTTTTAAAAAGCAAAGTAATGAGCACCCACCTTTCATGTACAGCATTGACTGTTAGGCCAACCTGATATAACTGTGATATCACTGATTGTATATCAAGCACACCACTAAAAATTGAGATAATAAATGTTACTTACAGCTATTAAAGCTTTTATTTTCTGGAGACATAGGCCTGTAAGAGCTGTTCTGCACTTTTAGCTTTTCTTTCCATCTCTGTCAAGAATCTCAGGGAATTTTTAAAAGAGATAATTGAGGCCATTTATCATTTTTTTTCTGCTTTGTCCTCAACCCCTTTCCTTTCCTCATTAACCTCAAAATCTCTGTTGAAGATCACTTTCCTATTACTTCCAACACCTTATACTGTTCCTTGGACTTTGTCTTCTGACAACCCTTAATCTAGACAGAATCTCTTCAAGCTTCTCCTACCTGGTACCTATTTATCACATAAGGCTATTTCCTTCTCATCTCCTTCCTACCTGGTCCCTCAAATAATCTTCTCTGTTCAGACTTGGTGTCATTTTGTGAAAGGCACAAAAGAGTTACAAACAAAGTTAATGTTATTTATTATTTAGTTTTTACAGTCACACTGAATTATTGGCCTGGAAGTGGTGTGAACACTGGAAAAGTTTCAGAAGCTTCTGCTCCAACTTTTTGCCTCCTGAGCATAAACTAGTTTCTATCATCTTTGACTGGCCAAGGCTCCAGCCCATGTTGTCAGGGACAGGCAATGTAATCAGCAGCCACACAACAAAAAGAAAGAATTGACAATCAAATGGCTTTGATCCCAGCCTGAAACCTGTCATGCCAAGTAGGGTCTAGAATGGAGTAAAAAACCTTTTCAAAGCAGTAAAACTGGGAGTTAAATTAAATTACCTAGATGTTTTGAATAAAGAATTGGAACTATCTGCCAACCTATCTTAAGTATATTACAACAAACGTATGTAGCCATGACAGAGTAAACTTACTAGATATCTGTTATTATTTCTCCTTCATACTGAAGTATCAGCAAACTTCCAACTAATATCAAGGCCCAGACTAATTCATGCTGCCTACTTCAATCTAGCTTCCTTGGGGAAAAAAAAAAAAAAATAATAAAAGCAGCTAAGACACTGAAATTAAGGAGAAATTGAAGTATACAGGAATGCATAGGAACAGTCCGTGCAGCATTCCTGCAGCTTACTGCACATCAGGACAATCTGTAGCTACCGATGTATGGTCCTTTACAGAAACTGCTATTCCTCTCCTGCAAGTATATCTTATACACAGAAGCCTGTGAGAATATTAAGCACCGCAACTTGAATTCCTTTTAGCTGATCGTTAACATAATTTTTCTTTTCTATAAATTAAAAAAAATATTTCCCATAAAAATCTTCTGCTGTATTCACTTTCATCCCAAGATGTATCTAAGTACTCCTCATGCCTTACACAACTGCATGATTTGCCTCCACAGTTCAGGTCTGCATTATAAGGTTTCCGTAAGAAAAAGAACTTACACATTGGACAGAAAGTTCCTGATTTGTCTTACTCTCAATACAGCCAGAGTTTGTGCAGATTATTGTTTTATAAAAATATAAAAATAACTGCTTAACGGTATTGTAGGACAGCTTACCAAAACCAAAAATGTCAAAACAGGGAAAAAAAAAAAAAAAAAAAAAAGAAGATACATACAATGAAAACCTGTTTTAACTCCATGTGTTCACTTATTGAAATTCTACAGTCCAGAATCTATTCCAGGTCCTAGAAATAGCAGTCTGTATTGTTATACTATTTCTGTTTGCAGTTTCTTCTCTATGTCAAACATAATGACCTAATTCTCTGACACCCTTGTTAGGACACATGTAAATCAATACTGTATTTTGCCACACAGTGCCTCGAAGTTTCCTTTTCAGGTAAACACATACATATAACTATTAGAAGATCATCAAGATTTACTTGGATTTTAGAGTTAAAGGTAATTTTCCTTGACTTGCATGAAATGTTGATCTTGTTCTTTTTTTTAAAATAGATTTTTGGACAGTTTTCAGCAACGTTTCCAAGACATTACTGGTTTCTGACTGTGATGACTGTTCATCATATAATTTACATTAATGCTATCTTTCAGAAAAACAAACAGAGTTTTTTTATAAAAGATGAGAATGTTTCAAATATTCTTCTAATTCAAATTCTACTTGCTTCTCAGAATCATAAATTACATCATTAAAAATCAGCTCAAGTGCAAATACTGATATTATGTTGAAGAATAAGATTGACAAGAGTAAGAATTGCAATTATGACATGCACTAAGCAAGTGTGTTCCAATGCAAATGAAAAAAATAATTGAATTTCTTATCACTGCAAATTGATAGTATTCAAAAAGTAAAAGACTTCAGTTTCATATAATTTCTAATTGCCTCTAACTGGGATCTCTAGGAAATGGATCCTGGTTTATCTATTTTAAAGTCATAAAATTATCACAGCTCTCCTGCCCCATATCTGTTTAGTCTCTTCTGACTAAGCTGAGTTTCATGAGTTGTTAGCTGCCTGTAGCAAAGTGAAGCAAACAGTTCTCACTAAATGAACACACACACATTCCATTCCAGCTTGTTCTGTACTGAAATACTTGTGGTGTTTCAATGACACACGTGTAAATCTACTGAAGGCAGTAGGAAGAGCAAAGAGCTACTAATATAAATTAAAGGCCTGGGTACAGCACTGAAGGGAAGGTATACTCTGGATTTTTTTCCTTTTCTTCATTTTTAATGAGATGCAAAATACAGAATTTGTCTCTTGAGAGTCCAGACTAAGTTTCTAGGGATGACAGCTAAGAGAAAATGGTTCTAACAGTAATCTAAGCACTTTTAATTACACAGCCCTCAAAGACAATATGCAATTGTAACTGTATTTTAAGTTTAGAGTGAAATATTACATGGGAAAGCAGTGCTTTTCTCTACTCTGAAAAGTGACTAAAAATACTAATGTGAGATTGCAGAGTTACTGCTCAGGATGTAGGTAAACAACAGTGTTTCTGCATTTTCTTTGAGTCACTAATGTAACTCAGAAATCTAATTTACCGGTGTCTTAGCAGTTTTACAGAAGCAGTGCTACCCCATGATTTTTCTCACTTCGTGATTTACTCATCTGTTGATTTCTGCACATCTTCCCGCTCTTCCGCAATGCTGTTTTTGCTTCATCCTATGCATTAGAGTTAAAAAAGAAAACTTAAGAGCCTGATGTAATTCAGCTAGTCATTTCCTCCCACAGAGTTAACCTCAATATGTAGGAAAAAATTCTATCACTTTATACATGTGTTCACGAAATACAGGGTTTTATAGCAGGAAGATGCTGCATATCTGCACTGAAATACTGGCAGATTTTTTTCCATTGTGGAAAGATCAGCTCAGACTTAGTCTTCGTCTTCACTGCATGTACTAGACAGTTTTGCTTGCACATCCTTTCAGTTCTCTGCACTAAATCCCTGCTACAGCTTCTCTGAGTTTATGCATTTCACTCATTACCCTAAACAAGGAACATGGTCAACCAAGTTTCCTTTGCCATGCTTGGAGAGAGACCCTTTTCTCCATAAAAAGTAATTCAGCAAAATTCAGAACTTTTCTTTGGAGGTTCTTATTTCTCTCCACTGATAACAAATGGTATTTAAAGAGACTAAGATCCTAACACTGGGGCTTCTGAAAAACACCTGAAATTAGGTGGGATCAACCTTGGCCCTAAATACTGCTGACATACTGAAAGGGCTGCATGCAGCCATGGAATGGATGGTCATCTCAAGAAATTTCATACAGATTGTCCAACCAGTCTGAAAGAGTTCATAGCACACCATAAATATCTTAAGTATTCCAGTTCTGAAACGTTGCCTGATCAACCCATTCTTTTAAGTAGGTTTTAGAAGAAAGAAAGCTTTGAAGAAAATAAGAAAGAAATAGAGAACAACATAAATAAATAAATAGAGAAAGAAAGAAAGAAAGAAAGAAAGAAAGAAAGAAAGAAAGAAAGAAAGAAAGAAAGAAAGAAAGAAAGAAAGAAAGAAAGAAAGAAAGAAGAGAGAGAGAAAAAGAGACGGACAGACATGCATCTGTTTTACAGGACTTCATCACCAAAGTTTTTTTAAATCTTCCCCTCACCTCCTTCTTTTTCTGCTGACCTCTTCCTTAACTAGTTGAGTAAAGACAGGAACATAGATTACTAGAGAAGGATATCCTTCACTTACTAATTGGATGAGAAGTGTATGATGGGAAAACATTGCTTACCTAAGCCAGAATGGCAGAGAAAAGGGGATAAGCTTCCTCTCTTTGAGCAGAAGTCATGACCTAGTGGTCAAAATGGAAGACTAAGAATATGGGGTTTGTTCCTTCGCTCCAAATAAGCTGTCTGAATGTATTTATCTCTTATATTCCCCATGCCACTGTTTCCATTTCTGTATAATAAAGATTGTAACACTTCCTCAAAAGGTTACCGGAAAGTTTAATTCATTAATGAGTGTAAAGTCCTGAGCAATTCTTAAAATGGTACTGTAGAAATGTGAAATATTATTAAACTCTCAGTTATTTTCCTATAAAATTAGACCCTTTTGTCTAAGTAAAAATAATTGGTATGACAAGAAGATTGAAAACCTTTAAGTGTAACATAAAAGCTTGTTTATAATGATGAGGTTGTCAATTGACACCACATACTGCAGAGATTGTTGTTCAAAGACTGTAGCATGACAATAAAGAATTATTTTGGCTAGCTTAGTTCACATTTATACATATTCTATTATTATTATCGCACAAAAAAAAGAAAGTACAAGGGACAAAGAAACAAATGCACATCTGAGAAATCTTTACCAGCTTGACAGTTAAAAATACACAGTTCCACTGCTAGAGTTTTTGATGGATATTACAAGAGTTAAACTTCGGAGTTCTTTAACAGACATTCAAACCTATTAAAGCACAAGTTTCAAGGAACTGCATCCAGAGAGATGAACTATCAGAATTACAGAAGATTATTAAAGACCTATTTGATACCCATGAAAGAAGGTTAAGATTTTATCTCACGGGAATTCTGGCAAGCAGTGTGTCTATGTGTTATAATAAGGAAAGACTATGAGAAAAGCAGCATGCTGGGAATAAGCAGAAAGTCGACAAAGATGATGAAGGGCAGATTTTGACAAGGACTTTTTTAGTCAGGCCGAGCTCCTTATAACAGAAAGTGTGTTTGAAGAAGGCAGGTTATAAGCCAAAGAGTGGTAACATTAATGAATAATCCAGACAGGCAGGAAAACCATGTGTTCTTTTAACCACCTCACTTTAGACAGAAGCCACGGCAGAAACTCAGTCTGCCTCCTAACTTTCTAATCCTGAAATGTGATCACAGAAGTTTGGCAACACCACTTCTTCCCTAGCAGTGAATCATACCGGGTACTGAGGGACAAGCTAGTGTGTGAATGAGTAGTTAAAATTCCTCTCACCACGTCTCTTACCTTCAAGGGAGTAAAGACCAGATGTTACCTTTAACATAGATGTATTGCCACTGAGCCTCAGCCACTGTTTGGTTCTGCAGCTCCCATAGCAACTGCTATTAAGTGCTAATAATATGATTAGGAGAAAAGAAAGAACTGCTTGAATGACTAAAAAGTAATAGAAACATTTTACACCAACCCTGATAAGGGTGCATATCTTTACACCTGATGTTCTAGGAAATGCAACTGAAAACACTGTTGATGACATGACGAAAAAAAGGAATGAAGTACATCAAATAATGCATGGTGGAATAAATACTGCTATCTCGTATTTGCTGCGAGGTAGCAGTGTGCTAGATAGCAGAGTGACGAGTGTGCCTTAAAAAGTATAGATCGACTGATAGATAAGAGAACTGAATGACTTGCAAACCAAGTGATCCTATCTACAAGCAAAAGAAATGGAATTCCTGTATAAAATGTTCAAGCTGGGATATTTTATGATCGTACTAAGAAGGAAGAAACAGTGACAGCACAAGGAAAATAATACATGGTTGCAAAACAAAATTCAAGACTGTAATTCAGCTGAGGTCTACTGATCCCACAAAGCACAAAAGCACAACTCAAACAACTCCTGAATGACAATGAATGACTGAATTCCAGCCTCAGTATTTCAGCTGAAATCAGGGTGCAACATAAAACAGCAGAACAAGACTCTTAAATCTGTTTCTTACAGTCTGCAGGTGAAAAATGTCAAAAAGCCAAAATGGCAGCAGCTACCTTTTTTGAATTTTAAACAGATAATTAAACAGAAGAAAGGCTCCTGTACACAGACAGGAGATTTAAAAAGTTAATGAAGGTATAATAAAGATGGAGATCTGACTATGAATGCAATAGTGACTTGAAAAAACAAATATTAATGATGGGCAGAAAAGATAGCTGATTAAAATAATTTCTGTTGAATTCTCACCTTCCCACTCCCATTGCACATTTTCTGGTCATTTATTATACATATGTACACACATGAAGTATAAATACATATAAAATTGATGTCTAAATACAGCAAGACATATCTAAAGATATTTTTTCACCACAAAAAGATTGCTTAGCTGAAAAGTCAGTCAGAATGTAGATATTTTTCAAAGAGAGAGTAATGTGGGATCTCAAACTGTGACCACCTCCCATGACCCCTTCTGAATCAGTAAGGCCATTAAAAGAGCATATGCATGTTTATGAAAAAACTAACAGTTTTTATTTCAGTACTCCTACTTCACCTTGCCAAGCATCCGTAACAAGCTGAAAGATTATGTAGCTTTCAGTAGCTATTTTATCTTTTCTCAGTATTTTGAAACTCTCTAAATGTATGGATGGCAGAAACAACTTCCACATTATTATGATGTTTTACTTTTCCAGCCAGGTAACTTGGGTGGTAAGACTGGAGATAAATACAAACTTCCTCTCACTGACTCTCAATTTGCTCAAGGTGGAACAAAGTTATTTGTTTCTCCATAGTATGATTTACAAAAGGTATGACACAGTGTTTGGGTTAACACAATAGGTATTAGGGAAAGTATCTTTGGGCAAATACCATCTTAGGCAATACTTCTCATTCTTCAGAGCGCTTGAATAAGTAAATGCAACATATTTTGACAGTGTCAGGTTATCCCTGAGTTTCTCATTTTCCATAAAAGTATTTCTGTGATAAAGCACACCATTGTCTCCTATTCATGGAATATCTCAAAAGATCCAAAAAGTCTCTAAACTCTTCTGCAAATCCCTCAAAATTTACATTGGACTTAATGCCTGTAAGAAGTTATTTAAAACAATTTAAACTGCAATCTGGATTAATTGCAAACGTAAAATGAGGACACAAATGCATATATATTTGGTTGTATAAAACTTGTTTATGATATTACTGTTCTCCCTGAGGCTGTCTCTTACAACGTAAGCTTTGAAAGAATGAAAGCTCTTCTGAATCTAAGTACCACAGTATCTTCATGCACACCCTAATGTAACAAGTATGCATACTGTATACAGCTGTTCTTAACCAATACAAATAATGGTAGCTTAAATCTACCTTCTTCCTGCAGTAGACAATAACCTCAGTGATATTCTTGGAAAAGGAAAGAGAAGTAAGGAGTAATAGTTTTAATGACAGAATAGCCAAAGCACAGGGTTTATATGAAGGATCCTGTAGCTCTAAATTCAAGTGGCACTATCTCAGGTAATTCAGGATAGACTTGAAAGTCCTAAAATGCATGTTTAATTATATAAAACTTTTCATCAACATGAAAAGATATAATTCAGCAAAACCTGCCTGGAATTAATGCATTGGGCCCAGAAGCTGAAATGTGTGTGCTCCCAGAAAGGTGCATTTACATCCTTTTTGCATATCCATCCCCTTTCTAAGAGTATTTGTTTACTGAGTTGGGCTCCAAATAGGATAGAAAAGACTCAAGGTGTTCACATTTATGTCTGCTTGCCAAAGCGTCAGACTGACTAAAACCACCACTAGCAATGGCTCCTCTTCCTAACCATGCCCTTTTACCAAATAATAGGAAAGCAGTAGTGTAGAAAATGTAAGAGTGGTCATAATCCTCTGAATATTTTCTGCGTAGGAGGAATTTGGAATGGTGGTCGGGTAGCATATATTGCAGGAGGAGTGCAGAGCGTCCTCAATAAATTTCAGCTTTGGCAAGCATATTCTCACTGATTTCATAATTGTTGACAGTTGTTAGTTGGCTGGGACCAAGCTACAAGACGATGGGAGTTGAGAGTAAGTAAGTAGAGAAACTGCTTAAAAAGGGAAAAAGAAAAGAAAGGAGTGCTCTGGCATCAAACATGAAACAAATCAGTAAAACACAGGATCCCAATACTGGTGATGGAAATAACAGTGGAATAACCTATAATACATCAGTCTTCAATGCCCTGATGTGGAAGAAAAGGGTCAGTCACCAAGGCAATATCCAAGACAATCAAGCAACATACAAAGTGCATATGTGATCTATACACACACACACACACAGAGTGACCTTGTTATGCCATGCAGACGGATGCCCTGGCCTGAGATTTAGCTAACTCCAGTTAGCTTCACGAGAAGCTACTGAACACAACATGAGAAATTGTTGGAGATAGTAAAGAATGGAGTGAGAAGGTGACAAAAGGGACACAGAGCAGTGATGAAAGGGAGTCCTGTGAGAAAGATCAAACTATACGGGTACTTGAAGGGGAGAACTGTGGACCTTCTGTAGAGGGCAGAGCCTTGCAAGGCCTTATCAAGTAATGCCATAAAAGGCCAAGATTACCTAGGTAATGGTATCAGAAATACCAAGTTTGGGTATGGATGTAGGAGAGGAGCACCAAGGCCAGCATCTGGGGAGACAAGGATCTGGGTCTGGCCCCTGGATAGACCACATGTGTGAGGCCAGCTCCTTATCTGTTTGTGTGCATCTGTGTGTGTGTCACTGCGTGATAACCAGCAAGCCCTTATCCTCATCACCTGGACAAGAGAGTACTGTAGGTGTTCATGGGAGTGCCACTTCAGGCACAGCTTTTTTTCTTGGTCCATGTGGCTGCTTGTGCCTCACAGTGTGTGGGGTGTGTGTACATGTGCACCTCCGTGTGTCCGTGTGTCTGTACACCTCTGGAATACATGTCGTCCTCACCACAGGCTGGACCTGCAAATGGGAACGGCAGTAAACAGACTGAGAAGAGAAATCATCTGGGCTGGGAAGTCCACCAGATTAGGTTTGCTGTAACAGAGCTTATCTCCGGAAGTCATCTGCTCCCACTTAATAACTGTGGGGTTTACACTTGGAGATGGAGAACCTGTGTTGATATAATAAAACTAAAAATCAATCTGGAAGTTTAAAGGAGTTGCAGAAGTGAAATATATGTGCTCCGTCTAGCTAAAAATATAAAATCCTTTCCTTCCCTCTCACACCTGCCCCACCTACCATATATGCATGCTTATGTATGTTCATGTGTGTGTGTATAAGTACACAGATAAGCCAATATATAGACAGATAGATGTAAAAGAATCAATACATTTTTGTTCAAACATTTTTGTTCAGCTTGAACTTCTTGCTTAAACTTTACAGAGGGGCAGGATATGTTTCTCTGGGAGAGGGCAAAAGCTTCATGCTACAGGTGTCACTGCACGTACCACACATGCATAAAGTTTGGCTTTGCCAGACAGATAAAAGATTAATCTGTATTCCTTTGAGGGTTCATTTAGTGGTGATTTGGGGGGTGTGGGGGGGGTGGTGGGGGTGGTGGTGTTGGGTGTTGGTTGCTTTTGCTTTGTGAGTGGGTTTTTTTGATGAATCATTGCTTACTAATGTAGGCAGGAAGGACATGAACAATCTGAGGAGATCCACAGCCATGCCTCTTCCTAGTTTTTGATGCTCTTTTCAGATATGCCACTCAAAACAAGAGTAATTTAATGGTGATAAGGTATTTCTGATGAATCCAAATACTTTGTAATGAACACCAGCTTTCATCTCAAAGATGGTTTATCAATAGCATAACCTTGTCAGGAGAATATCCAGGAAAATTTACTGATATCAGCATACCAAAATAATTAGGCCATTATTACTTACTTCCTGCATCTGTGCTCTTGCTTCTGTTTTTGCCTATGTGATTACACAGAAATAGCACTGTAATGCCCAAATAACACCGTTCAGTTAGGAACTATATTTGTACAATTCATAGCATGTAATTTTACAGGAGAATCAAGTAAGTAAATGCCCTTAGATGGACACCCTGAGTGTCACCCTACCTACTATAAAAGAAATCAGAGGACTGAATCCTCTGAAACAATTTCCTTCAGAGCATATAGATCTCAGAACACAGGGGCTACTCAGTGGGCAAAGCTGTCACAGCTGGATGCCCAATTAAAGACCTCTGAGACTGGCCTCCTAAAACTAATTTTTAACTCTGTTTCAAATGCCTGTAGGATGTTTGCTTTGCTTCCTTTGCTATCTATATATTACAGTCTTTTCATGGAAATTTATATTATACGGTATAAAGAATTAAAGGAGATAAATAAATGGCACACTTGAAGATGCATTGAAGCAATTTTGATTTTTTTTTTCATTTTCATAGTATTAATTTCAGATTTGCCTCATTTAAAACAGAAAAAAAAAAATATTTTACAAACATTCCACCTTAAATTTAAAACTAAAATGTCTTTATGGTAATTATAATGGAATAAAATAGAGGCTGTGGACTCTAATATTAAATGTACATATTTCAAACCTAGGTTTTCCATTTTGCAGATGTTTACAGATGAAAGCTTATCTGAGCATGGAACAGCATTTATGGGGGTGGTAGTAACCATATCTGTCAGTCATGATGCCACTGCTGCACTGCTGCTATAGTCAACATTAAATCCTAGTGCTGGATGCTTCATGGTGCACTAAGCAATAAAGCACAAAAGAAGTCAAGAAAAAAAGTTTGCTTGTTATCCCCATTGGCCAAAATCTCAGCTGGCATAAATCAGTACATCTTCACTAACCTCAGCATAGCTATGCTGAGTTATATTACCAATTTCTTTAGAGATCTCATTCACGATGTCTTTTTATTTAGGAATATATGATCAGGTATACACGTAGTTCCTAAAGCTGCATGAACTATAAAAATGCACATATGCACACATATCAGAAGTATCCTATCTTCAGAATACAATTACTAAAGCTAAAGGAAGTACAGAGACAGACAAAATGATAGTATTCAGATGACATAATTTGAAACCAAAACTCTGACTGTGAAATTGGTTTGATCTGTAGACAAATGTCAGCTCTGTGCCCTATTAAAGTTGCAATTGTTTTAACAGGACATATCAGTGAGCCCTGAAATGTTGAATAAATGTTAATTGGAAGTCAAAGAAAATATCATAAGTAAAATAAAATATACAAAAAAAGCACTTTCAATCTACAACACAGTTACAGCTGGAGCCAAGAAAGAAAAACATTGCCAAATAGCCAGGTTCCATCTTAACCCAAGACAAGACAGATACTGGGAGATAGTTTAATTTTAATGAACATAATGCATAATCCTGATTATTTTTTTTAAGTAGCTACTATGAAAATACATTACTCTTCAAGATTTAATTGCATGATTACATTGAGTTTTGAGCTACTTATTAGCTATCCTACATATGCTGAACAATGTATAAATGCATGGGATTCATGACTGCTATATCATAGTATACCCATGTAAAGCATTAAGGATTTGTATAATCTAATTAGAAAGAGGAAATAACAATTTGTAATGTTCTTCCTTTTTATTACTTGTCCAAGGCTAAGCATTATGAATGATTTTTTTTTTAAGTACTTCAATCATTTTTCTTTGGTACGTTTGTACAGTTTGACAACAGCAATTTAAAAATTAAGACAGAAGAGGGATTTGATTTTTTATTTTTAATTATGGAAATGCAATCTTCTTCACATCTACCTTCAAAATTATGACTAGAGGCTATTTGCTTAAGTGAATGGTGAACAGTATGATGAGTGAATAATCACACTTACTGCAGGTACTGTATAACTTATGAAATTACACTAAAAGGCCGCTAGATATAATATTAAAGGGAAAAAACATCAGAACATTGTATTGTATATCCTACTAATGAGTAAAAATAGCATTTTGTTGGAATGCAGTAATCACATCTTGTTGTGGGACAGCAGTCATTAATTTTATGGGTATACTCTTTTCTAAATCCTGTTAGGAATTTTGTATCTTGGCAAGATATTTTAAAAAAATTTAACCTTAATAATGAAATAAAACCTGATTAATTAAATGTATGTGGTATTATCAGTGTCACCAGTCTAATCCAATCCTTAAAAAATTCAAATGCAGTAATTATTATAATATTGCTAGATGGAAAAAAAAAAAAATAAATCTACGGTCAAACCATACCTAGTTCAGAACAAATTCTGGTAGAATATGCCAACAAATAAAATAGACTGACAATGCCTATTCTGTGAAAAAACAGGATATAAAAGCTTGGTTTCACATGAGTCAGTGAGAAATTTCCCATTGGCACAGGCTGAGCAACTATTTGATTTTAGGCTTTTGTCTTCTTTTTGTTAAAAAGGGCATTCACATTTCCAGTTCTGCTAATCTGACACTTTGATTGTATGTTACTGAATTTCCCCCCTCTCACTCTTTTGGAGAAGAAAAGATCTGATAAACCACTTCTGAATTTGTTAACAACAACAAAAAAGGCCCTCTTACATTTATCTTTAATATACAAGTGCATCTGGAGAATCATCCATGGGAAAGAATATAATATCTGTTAAATAGTAATCCTTGGCTCACTACATATACAGACCTAATTCCCATACTCTCCAGAGAAGCTTTGGTTTTAGTCTTGAAATAATACCAACCAACTACAATAGAGTCAGTCAATCAATGTCATGAAGGCAGCTTCAGCAATCTTACCCAAGAACTCCATTTATTTTTCACCAGCAGAGAAAAAAGAAGAAAAAAAATTCCACCTTTCCATATTCTTTCCATTCTTCTCACTTTGTTAGGCCTTACTTAACGAAAAGTTTTGTTGCCCTAATGTTTTACTATAGCAAAAGTTTTGTCATTTGGTTTGTTTAAGTATTGATAACAATAAGCCTATACATATTGCATGGAGCATGTACATATGAAAAAAAAAAAAAAAACAAAGGGAAAAAAACCCCAAAACAACAACAACAACAACAAAAAAACCAAACCACAAAGAACCCCACAAACAAAAAAACCCTGATAGTGACTGCTTGACCTCAAAAAGCAAAGACTTATGAGGAGTTACAAAAAAGTGTTTTCTCTTTAGACAGTAATAATAGGATCCCCTGACAGATCTCTGTATTCCTTGAGGAGTGCAATTCACTAGCTGAGTAATCATCTCTTAAAACTGGGTAACAAGAGGGAAGAAGAAGAGAGGAAATCAGCTATAAACTTTAGGCTGTTAACTTTAGATTCTCTTACTGGGGGGTTCATCTTCCTTCCCATCCGAAGGAGAGAAGACCCCCTCCAAAGTATGAACTTGGTCTTCTGAACTATGCCCTGAAGAAGCCTATCAGCTACACAGGAACTTCACATGAACTCTCAGGAGGCCTCACACTTCTTGTAGCATAGGATAACATCCATTAGGGTTATGGATGAAAAGGAGAGTAATTTAGTAGTGGAGTTTCACATGAACACAGGAATACGAGAAAGATCTTGTTAATGTAGATAATTAGTACAGATTGTATCTTTACATGCAAATGAAATGCCATGCAAATAGTTTTCACATGGTGCCCAAGGTTAACATTTTTATTATATTTCAATTTATATGTTGTACTTTTATATACAGGACAGCTGAGATAATTTAAGGTTATATTTATTGAAATGTAGATTCCAGGTTGGAGACCTTGAAGGCCTAGTTTTTATTAGTTCCCCAGGTTATTCTGTTTTCTCATTTTGAGAAACTAATACAAAAAAAAAAAAAAAAAAAAACAAAACCTGTCCACATGGTCTAGAAGAACAGTGTCTTCTAACTTATTATATAATAATAACCTCCAGAAGCTAGTGTTTTAAATGTCAGATTTGGTTAAGTGCTACACAGACAATTACTGTAATGAGAAGCAGTGCAGCCAGGAGAAAAATTTCTTAATAGAATGTCTTCAAATTGAGAGTGAAAGCTCTTCCAGAGAGTGAGGAACAAGCTTTACTACGTAACACAGGATTTTACATTGTCCTTCAACAGTTACCATCCATATGTGTGATCAGCATAACACAGAAAAAGTTTTTCTTAGTGGTACAAGTTTTAAAAAGTCATTATAAAATTATTTCTCACTAAATACATCAATAGACTGCAATAATTAGGAAAAATATGTCATCTCTGCGTATGCTTGTCTCTGGCATTCTATACCACCTTCTTTTCTATCATCGTTTCAACTTCTAACACTATTCTTAATCCAAAATAATCCTTATTTGGTGGGATGATCCTGCCACATTTTAGTTTTCAGATGTCCCATCCTGCTATGCTTCATGAGGTGCATCAGCACTTTAGATCAATATCCTAGTCTGCAGTCATATATTACTCATTCCATTTCTGTACCTTCCCTGTTGTTTGACTCATTGTCCACACTGCTGCACTTTCATGCGGACAGATAAATCAGAATCTTTTGGGGTTGATGAACCGTCAAAGTTCAGTCACCTCTTACTATTATTTATCCCTTCTTATACATTGATATGGCAGTTATGGAACAACACTGTCTTATTCATTTCCCAGAAGAGAAATGCAACAAAGGGGATGGAATATATCCTGTGCAACTTCAGACATTCGTCTCATCTAAAAGTGGCTGTCTAAAACAGTATGGATGAACCAAGTCCAGTAGTGTCCATTTCTCTCCAATGAATGAATGACTAGCTGAGATGCAGTCATCTGAAATTAAGGGAGATGAATCCAAGTCCACCTCTCCAAGGTCATCCATGAAGTCTGAAAAGACATTTCAACTCAAATCTCAGGTTTACATTTTGTATGCTGGAACAACTGAGAAGTACAGTGATGGAATAAATTTGTCAGACCAAGGAGAAAGTGTAAATGGTGTAGTCATGTTCTTAGGAACTGAAATCAAGCTTTTAGTTTATGGATGTCACAATTCAGGAGACAAAACCCCACTGTCTTCAGAATCCTATTTGATACAAGTTACTTTCATCCTCTTCACAATTTTAGAAACTATAGTTATGTTATTAATTCAAATTCTTTAAAATAACCTTCTTCTTACAAAGGAAGTGCATTTAAAAATTAAGTTTACAGGTTTTAAAATCAAATACACAGATTTGAGATCTTCCTGCATCTAGGCCCATTTATTACTTTAAACACAATGAAGAGTCAAATTATGAATATGTGAATACTTGTAATGTGTTGTACAAGAAGAAGGGTTCTAAATGCTATCGAAATAATTGAGCTACTGAAGGTTAAGATCTGACTTGTATAGAAATAAAGAATGTCTGTTACACCAAACAACACATTCTGTTGACTCAGGTAATGATATTTTATGCAAAAAAGTGTATTAGTGGATCCATATTAAACTCTGATACTGGTTTTACTGATATTTTTTATGTCATTGTGACATTCCATGATCTAGTCCTTTGCAAATGAGTTGAAGAGTGCATATGAAAGCACTAAGCAATGGATTAAGGAAAGATATGGCTAGAACTGAATAAAAGAAATTGTTTCTCCTTTCATTCTCTTTGATGTCCTGCTCTCACACTATTATTTATAGTACATACTGATATTCTCAGTTGAAAATATGACTCCTATTAGCATAAGGTTGAATTATTAGCCAACACGGAATGACTTTAAATTCCAGTTCTTACTAGGCAAAGACAATGGCATCATCAAAAAATAATTGCTTTTTAAAGAAATTATTTTTTTCAAATTAGCCACTTTCTTAGTCCATACTGGTCAGGTTCTGGCCTGACAGGACAGTGTCATGAGTGGCTGACTGAAAATGAAAATCTTAATATGTTGTTCACATCCACTCTTAAGGACTGAAATTATTTACACATATTTTTGAATGGTCTGTTGTTTGCTTTGTTTCATCTTATGGATGGTTCTAATGTACTTTTACCTGTGTTTGTTACAGAAGACAAAGGGCTGCATTTTACTTGTAAACATTAGGACCATTTAGTCAGGAAAAAATCCTAAACACCTCTTTTTTTTCTGTGCAGCTTTCATTGCAGGGGTGCAACTTTAACAGTTAAGATTGCTATGTTTTGCAAATGGGAATTTACACATGTGCAGTGAAAGCTGAACATAGACAATTGTTACAAACCCAATCATGACTTGCACAAGCCATAAATTGACCAGGACCCCTACAAAGATCAAGTGTCTTGTGTCAGTCATTTAGTTATTTAAACAGTATTTTTCCTTTCACAATAAGTAGCATGTTATGACAATCCTAACAGGGGCTGACTGATATGGAATTACACTGATAGAGCCCTTGCAGCTGTTCTAGCATCAGGTTCTCTGGTATTTCTTAATGGCCACTGCATAACTAACTCTTCCTCTCAACAGAACTTGGTACATGCTGGGGAAGCAAAGATATGACAGCACTTTTTTTCCTGTCACTTCTGAAATGATTTTTACTTTAAGTATTACTAAAAAGACCAGGAAGGCTGCAACTATGCCCTCTAATAGGGCTAAAAAGGATTAAAGCTTTTTTAAAACCTTACAAAAGAACAATGTAGCTCCTAGAAAAGCAACTTAAAGAGGTTGCTCCTACTATCTGCCTTATTTTCTCATGAAGCCCACCTGTACTACAATCTGAGAATAGATTCCTGTACCAATTAAATATGTGTCTTCTCTAAACTACACTTATCAAAAGAATACTTGCCTACAAAAGGTAATAGAATTAAAAGCTGTAGGTGTATTCATTCTCATAAATCTCTAATCTCCTCAAAAAGAAAAAAAAATGCAGTATTTCTGTATACTAAAACACTGGTACTGTTCTGGAATGAATAACATTTTCAGTCCTCATGATTATTTCTAGCAACTCAAAACAGCGTGTTCTGCTTGTATAATGAGTATTTAATTTAGACTCATGCACAGTCACTTCTATACAAGCTGAACTCCATCATAAGCATCTTCTTCATTTCACTTACCTTGATTTACCATCACAATCAGTTTGAAGACTGCAATATACAGATGTAATTAAAAGAGATTAAAAGCAAAAAGGGACCAGGTCAAGAAATATGTGTAGAAACAGTAAATAGTTTAGAGAGTTTTTTTAAAAAAAATGTTTTTTTCTAGAATGGACATATCACAATATCACATATCGTCTTACAAGATGTGATGGATGGTCTATAATTTGCTAGATGGTCTATAATTTCAGATTTTAATTTTCCCTGTTGTTTTGACAAAAAAATACACCACCACCACCACCCAAAATCCCCCCAAAACCCCCAAACCTTAACACTTCAAAATATTAAAAATGTTCACAAGGGTCACTTTTGATATTACAGGATGGTTGGTAATCAACAAGGTCCATAAATCTTAGGCTACAATTTCCTTTTTCTAAAAAAGATTTTTTTTCCTCTCTCCCTTTTAGGTTGCAATTCCTAAGCCTCTTTTTTTCCCAAAAAGAAAAAGTAAAACAAGGGAGACAAAGAGAGAGAAAGAGAGAGGAGAAAGAATAAGCATCACTTAACTCTTGTAATTCAGGTAGGAGCATACCAAATTCCCCAGTGTTTATCAGTTCCTATTGCAAGTGAATTCACCCCTAGAATCGTAGCATATATGCTAACAATACAAAGATTCTTCTAAGTATGTTTTTGTCTGTATTGACTTTCTTGTCTCTAAGTACAGTTTCTCTCATGTCTGTTACTGCAATGCAGCGATCACTGTTTGGAAATATACTACCAAACTGGAAAACATATGAATTTGTAGTATGACGAAATATGTCCTCAAATGCAAATAGGATATTAGGCATTATGACTATTAATTCTTGACTTCATATAATGACTTACTGTGTTGAAGACAGGTACTAGAAGAATTTGATCTCTGTGACCACAGCTGTGATATGAACCTGGTTTTTTCAGTGCTAAAAGACAAATAAGCAGTTTGTTACCTCTGTCATTCTTCAAAGGTGTGTTTGGAAGGACCCAAGGATGTGCTCAGTAGATCTAACTACTTTTACCCTGAATTTCTGACTTCCAATAATGAAAATTTCAAAGGCAAAGAAAAAATAGGAGGGTTATGTTTTAAAACACACACAAAAAGGTTTTCATTCTTGCATTAACTATGTATCACTGGCTTCTGTTTCAAACTTCTTCCCAGTGTAGAGTAAAATGCAATACATACTTACAACTACATGAATGATAGGAGGGAGGGCTTATTTTTTGCTGGTTTTGCCAATCACTACTAATAAAATGGTGAGTAGATTAACAGATGCTGCCAATAGTCTCTGGGGATGTGCAAGTACATTAAGATGACTTTGCAATGCACCACTCCTACTTACCATGTAATTAAGTTACAGTTTTCTGTATATAATTTCATTAATATGGATTAGTCAAAATATCAATGCACAGATAAATGCAGACTTGCAAAATGTGTATGTTGATAAAATAAACATAGCATTCTAGTAACAAGGTAGGAGTCTAACTTCCATAAGATGCCTATTCAATACTGCTACTCACTTGTCATTCACATGGGTAACTGAGGTTATCTGAACCTCATGGCCACTTCTTAACCATCTGAACCTTATGGCCACCTCCTTTTCACAGTTCCTCACTATTCTAATATGCTGTGAGAAATGTTTTTTTCAGTTCTCTGAAGGTGGACTCCTCTGCTTACTTGAACCAGTTCTCTGGAATAACATTATATAAAAGCAAAGGTGAAAAGGAGCTCTATGCAGGATGAATTAACTGTGGTAAGATAACTCATAAATGAGCCAGCAACCTATCACAACAGACCACAGAGTCAGCAATGAATCTGTCTCATTTTCAAGAGGAAGTCAAGTCAAGAGGAAAATGAGATTTGCAGGAAACATAAAAGAAATCACGAGTGCCTACCTGGTGAGAAACTATGTGTTCAAAATTGATATGGTTTTGTACAGTATTAGTGTGGTTTTCATACAGTACTTTGATGGGTACTTTTCTGATACACAAATATTGTGATCTTTAGAAATTTTCTGTTCTTCCTTAAATGAGCATCTTACAAATGGGAACTAAATAGTAACTAAGAACCAAAGCATGTAGCCACAGTCCTTTAAAGGGGGCAGGAACTGTCTTATGTTGAAAAAGAAATGAGGGACTCTAGGTTTATTTTCTCTCTTCCTCCTTTCCTCTCTTCTTCTTTCTTTCGTCCTTCCACCCTACTTGTATTTTCCTTCAAAAATTAATTACCCTTATAAGCATGTACAGTTCTATTTGTCACTTGTACAGAGTTAGCTTTATAGAATATTGTTCAGAAAATAAAAATTACTTACAAATTGATGTTTCCATTCCTACCATACTGTCAAAGCCTTTGAGAGGGCAGAATTGCCATAAACTAATCAAGAAAAGGTAAGAGATTTTGATTTACTGACCTTTAGTTTACTATCACAGTTAATGTCATAGCAATAAATAAAAAAACAAAACCATAAATGCTGTATAATATAACGTGCTTTTAGATCTCTCAGAGATCTCAGAGAGTTAGGAAAAAAAAAAAAAAGAGAAAAAAATATGGACTCCTAGTTAAGTATTTTTATCTTGAAATATTAATATCTATATCTTTTTCAGCCTGAGTTTATACAGAGGAATGACAAATAACATCTCCTGGCTCAGTTGTGTTTGCAGATTAGTACTGTTTGAGTCAGAGAGAATTAAGCTCTTTCACCTCCCACAGCAAAGGTAAAGGTGATGAGTTTCTATTAATAAAGCAAATAAAATCCCACAGTGCAGCAGACTATCACAAATAAATCATGCATTTCCAGCACCTTGCATTAAGATGTACATTAAAAATAAGACTGATGAAAGGAAGATGACTCAAACCTAAGTACAAAGACAGAGATTTACAGCATTGTTCTACAGAGAACAAAATGGCTTACAATCCTGTACAGCTGTTTAAGAAAAACAGACAAAACGAAAACAAGCTGACTGCTGTTTTCTGAAAAGATAGGAGGGTAACACAGGCTTCAAGCATAAAATAAATTAATAATTATGATAATTCATTCATCTGAGCTTATTTTCCAGCAAGTTCCCTGTTGGTTTCTTAATGAGGCTAATAATGTATAATCTTTACAACTGAAAGTCTCAGAGGAAAGTTTACACTTCAGGAAAAAAAAAGAAAAAGAGCTAGACAAAGTGCCTTAAGAATAACCTAAAGTCGCACTGGGCTAGATCCAAACAAGTGATAGTGTAAGCCTTAGGAGAAACTTCTATCCAAGCTGGGCAGCGCTGTGCAGTTGTGGCATAACTGCATCAACACACTAGAACTCCTGATGCCCAGAAGCATCTCTTTTTAGACACCTAAACGAGACCAGGATTGAAGACTAGGCAGTACACCTCAGTACTCTGTCTCACATGATACAGCAGATATTTCCAAAGCAAATCTAAGCACTACACACATACACACATGCAAAAAACAAATACGTATGTATAATCTTACAATATCAGGTAAAATGCGATGTTAATATCCTTTAAAAGGGGGATAGTGGGAGACAGCACTTTTCACATGGTCTTGCAACCAGCCAGGTATAGATTCAACACTTGTCTTGCCCGCGATGCTTCACACACACCTCACTTGCTCTTCAGGAGCACCTTATAACACAGCCTTAGTACATTCTCCATTCCTGTTGTTGATTATCTGCCATCATGCTGAAAATAATGCAGCCTCCATCAAACACCAGAAAAAATGACCCAATATCCTAAATTTTCCAGTGCTACTGCTGTTCTAAAATATGCTGGATTGTTGGAAGTTTGAAAATGGAAACTAAAGCCCTATTGTGAGACTAAGTAAAAAAAAAAATATATATATATTTAAAATATTCTGACTATTCTTGGCATGATTCTGACATTTGTGATAATGACTATGACCATGACCGTGATTCGGACACTGCTGAGTATCTTGTCCTGAAATGACAATTTGTGACATGGAGAGACAACAGGGAGGCAAGGAGAGGGAAAAATGTATTTTTAAATGCATAATTAATAAACATAACCAAGAAAGACACTGCATCATAAACATGAAAGCTACTATGTAGGTATTGTTTCCACTAGTATTATTGTAATATATAGTGTACAGACCCAACAGATGAATTAAATATGCTCTAAAGGAAGTTTTTTTTTTCTACTTCAACACAAAAACTACTTTTATAGAGTTCAGGTGATATTACTAGGACTGTGAGAGACTATACAGTAACTCAGAACCACCACTCCACACCTAAATGAGGCAACGAAATTGTGGAGCTGCAAAACGTAAGATTAGAAAGTTTTCTTGCTGTAGCAAAAGAGCTACAACCTGGCACCTAACTCTCTTTTTTATTTCTTTTAACAATAAAAGGAGCTTTGGCTGTTCCAGAAACTCAAATACTTGGTTTGATCATTCCTCAGTCCTTAGATTTTTCAGTTCATCTTTTAGTTCTGTCAACACTGCTAACAAACAATAGTTTGTAGCAAAGCAAAAGACTTTTCTTTGAACCACCAAATGTTGTGTGGATCAGGACTCAGTGTTCTGAGTCATGCCTGTTGAAAATGTAATAATGATATTAAAAAAAAACCCTCTTAAACAGAGACAGAACAGGACTAAATCTGGAAAAAGGATGTAACTATGATATACCAACAGTGCTCTTTTCCAAAAGCGCCAGTGTGTTGCCAATAATTTATTAACATTTTAATGATACACTTAAATGTCGTATTTGTCCCTCTTGATAAAGAGTTTGGCACTTCACCTTCTTATAAAATTAATTCTTGCAAATGTAAAAACAGCAGTACTAACAGAAAGCTATCTGTCCAGTCCATAAAAAAAGTAAAAGGTTTATAATCTATATGCTTCCCAAAGGAAAGTTGCTGATCTAAAGATGCAGCAACACAAAGCTATTTCTGACCATGCCTCATTCCAAAAGCTATGAAAGAAACAGTCTCTTCCCATTCTGTCAGTCCTATCCATAGGACAACAATGCAAGATTTTATCACAAAAAAGATGTATCTTCCTAATACCAGCTGATGATCAGCTTGTTTTTGAAGAAAGGGACTGACAGGCAATGAAAGGTAGCCACCTGCCTGTAGAAAAGCAAAACTGGACATTCAAAAGTAAGTGCAATCACAGACAATATAATTCTGGATTAGAGAAAGATATATATAACAAAGACAAGAACATTAATGTTAAAATTAAAATAAAAATACAGCCTAACAAGCCCAGAGCACTTTCTCTTCTTTATGTCTGGAATTTTAATTAAAATTTTTAACAAAAATAAGCATGACATCAGACTTGTAGCTATTACAGTAGGGCAAAGGAGAGCAATGCTTGTTTGATATGGTATTAGTAAGTTAATAATGTGATAAATCTACTTATTACTTAGCATTAATCCCAGAAATGATTGAGAAGCACTTGATAAAATCTGCCCTTAGAGAAATGACTTTCTCCTTGTTTGAGGAACACATCTAATTGGGTTTGAAAATGGCGTCTGATCTGCTAATCTGACAATTCAGAATGAATTGGCCTCTCAGGTTTTATATACTGATAAATCTACAACTGGGCTTTCGGTAGCATTCTCATTTTTAAGTGTTTTTGAGATGAATCAATGCACATTTGGACAGATCACTCTCTCTCCTTCATCTTGATTAATCCATTAAAGTTAATGCTTTAGACCTCATCTGCAGCAGAATCTCCTTGAAAACCTGGGAAGGTAAGTTAATCATGGAAACAAGGTGATGCCACATCACAGTCCTTAATATCCCCACTCTGATAACCTGAGTAGTAGGTCTAAAATGTTAGGGAATTATTTTTAAAACCCAAGGATCTGAGTTTCCAATTTAAACTTTGCATTACTGACTGCAAGAAGTAGATTACTTTTGTCAGCTGTGTGAGAATATAAGAGGAATTGAACTAAATAAGTAGTAGACTTCAGAGCAGTGTAGAAGCAGTGAAGAACATTTTTATTCAAGTAACGTTTGAAATATAAGTATACATCAGTGACATACAAGTATAAAAATTGAGAGTAGTATCAATGTGGAAGACATTTACTGATACACAATAAACACACCAAAATAAAGAGCAGAAATACAGGACTATCCCAGTTTTTGTCTCTGCCTTGCCACATAAGAACATATTTTTTATTTTCCTTCTGAACATGCTCAACTAAAAAGTTTTCAATACTGCAGAGTAGTTGCAGTTATTGAATATATGACAAAATGACTGATAAAGCAATAATAAAATGTGATTAATAATTAAAATAATGTATTTATAACACAGGAACCTCTTGCAAAATACAAACCACAGATATCAAGGAAGCCCAGAGCAGGCACTTTCTGCATCAAGTAGTGTTTTAAAATTTAGGACACTTCAAAGTACATTTTTAGTCTCCAGAAAATACTCTGTTGAAAAAAAGACACTACATTTTTATAAGGAGCTATTCAGGCTTAGGAAAGATGCTGTCCATCTTTATGAAACCAATGACATACCCAAGTAGATATTGCCTTATGTGAAATTTTTATTTCTTCAGATACTCTCTTTAGGTGAAAACAGTGTTTTGGATATGGCACGAGCATATATAAATGCATGAAACTTGCTAACAAGTTAAAATTAGAACAGGAAAGATCTTTCAAATTCTAACTCAGCAGTTGTTTTAAGAAACTTTATTCCTTACCAGTAACTGGAACAGATGAAAGACATATCACACTCAAAGGAATTTCAGAAGTCTGAATCATAAATATACCCAGTATATGGTTTTTCTATTATTGTTTTTCTATTAATAATAGAACTCTTTCTATATGCACACAGGAACAGTGGACTGCCACATCAGTAACAGATGAATGGATGAATCCCACTATTTTGAGAAGTTTTGATGGATCAAGGAATGAAAACCATCATATGCCACAAAAATTTGGAGCGTTAAATTCTAGTCATCAAAAAATCCAAAATGTTAAGTCATTTCAGTTGGACCAGGATTTCATCCCTAAATTTAGAAAAGTTCAGAGCCATTCTTGTTCTGTTAAAAAAAAATCTACAGAAATTCTCATTTACTTCACTAGAAGCAGATTGGGTTTTTTAGTCATCTGAGTAGTGGCTGGCCTCTAAGGCATTTTGTTTACAGCATGTTAAAGCACAATGGCACAGAGGTTGCTTAGGTGCTTCAGTGAAAAGAGGAATACTATGACCAGTATCTGAGTCACTACTGTAATAAACAGTTATGAGAAGCACTGAGAGGCCTGGTAAAGACAGAAGACAAACTGTTAAGAGGACCCTTCCTCTGAACAGCAGGAGGGAGGAACCCTCAGAGACCAGCAGTAACTTCTCAGTGCAAATTGTTGGGATTTACCATTTTGTAACGCTTCAGCTGGAGTTCACCACCTTTTCCATTGATTAAGGAAATTCACATCAGACAACCCCTGACACAGGGTAACCCTCAGTGACATTAGGCTGACATACCGAAAAGTAGTACAACCTCAGATCTCAGGTTCCTCCAGAAAATGACTATCTAAATTAATGATTTTTGAAATGTTTAGTGTGACTTGTCCAGAATGACTTGAAATTTGTGGTACTGTTAGGAATAAAATCCAATTTTCCAGGATATCATTCAAGAAACAAACCTTTCTGCAGATCTTCTGCTTCTTTAATTCATCACTGAAGGTTTAACATCACAGCAAATGAGCTCTGACAACACTGCCTGCTCTGACCACATGATAGTGTCCTCTCATATAAGTATAGCCTTGCCTAGCCAAATGTACAGACAGCCCTGTCTCAATTTACCAGCTCAACTTTGTCACCTTAATAATATTCTTCTAACACCTTTTTTTCAGTCTGACTTCCTAAAGACATGATACTGTAGAATAATGCTGACTGAGCATCCCTGCTGTTAACATTTGAACCCAAAAGTTATTTGGCTGATTTCATAAAAGGTTGGCAAAGACCAACAAATATTTCTACAAATGCTGGGAAAACAGGTATCTGGGTGTTGAAAGAAATGCTGTATGCCCTTATAGAAGGAAAGGTGGCAGCCTGAGTCCATCATGGGACATGACTTGACTGGAAACCATGCTCCACAGGTCCATGGCTTGCTTAGTAATTTCACTTTTTTTGGGTGGAGCAGGAAAGCTAGCAATTAGAAAAATGAGAAATTGCACTATATGATATCAAACTAACATGAATGCAGAAAAATTATTAGCATATTTTGCATCTTTATCACAAAGATCTCTGCCTTTTGAATTAACTAACAGCACCAGTAATGTGCCTGTCAACATCAATGTTGAAATAAAATAGGCCCAAGGAACATTTCTTAGTCCTGAAGTCAAATGGCACCAACTTAGATCTTCTCCGAGCCTCATATAGTAAACAGGGGGCTCTAAGGCAAAGTTATTATTTGGTTCTATTCTTTTTTTTTGTTTGTTTGTTTCTTTGTTTTGTTTTCTGGTTTAAAGTGTCTGAAATAGTAGGACGGTGGACTGCAACCACTCACAGTGGTATTTTTTTTAGCATGCAACTGTTTGTGTGCCATGCCCTGGGATAAGACATGACAGCACATGGGAGGATTTGATGGTTGAAAAGTGTGCTGAGATAGTGACGGAAAACTGTATAGGGAGTCAAACTTGATTTTATCTTGTTCACACTGCTTCTTTGTGAATGGCCCCTGGCATTTACTCCCTCAAATACTGTCTTAAAGAGCACTAGTTGGCCCAGACCACCAATGTGTCAGGGACCATGCTAATAAGTGAGATGGATAAGTGCAGGCCAAGGCTCAAGCTGGTGCTATGGCCCTGTTTTAATTACTATAAAGACCCCTGCCATAAAGCCAGCAGGACGCAGAGCTGGGAGATGGACAGAGGAGCTGGACGTAGATGAGAAATTGTCCAATGGGTTTCACTGATGTCAACTAACAGATAAAGAAGAGTAAAGTTTGGAAATCATAAATATACTCACGTGAGAATATCATTCTTCCCATTTTTCTCCAAATTAAGCCCAATGTCTAATTCTCTTCAATTTATCATCATCTCAAACTGTTTTATTAATTTCTAGCTCTTCACTGTTGCCCCTTTCTGCTCACTTAGTTCTCATCTCCTCTCCACTGGATTCTCCCAGTTTCCTCCCTTTCCTCCCCATTGCTAGCATCACGCTTAACAAAGCAGAACATATTATTTCCCTAGTCTCTTTCTTGGAAACAGATGACCCATATTTAGCCTCAGGCAAGCAGCTGGAATGAAGAATTTCAGTCCAAAAGGATAAAGTTTAGTGAAGTTATAAACAATCAAAAACAAAGACCCACCTTTGAGTTAGACAACTTAAATAATATGCTAAAAGATGTACGTATAATACACGTAGCCTAATGTATACTCAAAATAAATAAATAAAACCCCAAACCCCAACTACGCCTGACCTCCTTTTGGCAGTAGAGTCTGGATGGAAAGATTTATACTTTTGAGACTAAAATTAGCTTAGAAAAATGGTCGCAAACACAGCAACGGGGAATATATTCTGATCACTTACCAAAAATTAAAAAAAAAAGGCAGAATGAGATAACCTAATCAAAAGGAAAAAAAAAACATTTCCTGCTTCACAGCCCTGCCCTGCAATTATTCTGATGCCCAGGGACCTTTGGATACTGGAGAATAACACCCATTTCCTCTCCAGCATGTTGCTCGATGTACCACTAAATAGGAGAGACATGTGGCAGCATTGACATAAGAATTAAGATAACACACTTAAAAAAAAAAAAAAAAGGAGGGGGAAAAAAGAGAGAAAAAAAAGAAAAGGTTCTTTTCAGAAGCAAAAATCAATGCTTCTTTCCTTTTTGGCATACTCAAGTTATACAAACCAGGGAAAATGGAAGTATATTTTTTCCGAACACATAAGACCACTCTTCCTAAAATAGTGAGAAATTGGCTGGTACAATCTCATGCTAAATTCAGTCTCAAACAGCAGCAAAACAAAGATCTGGGGGAAGATTTTTATAAGGACTGGAAAATCTTAGGAAAAAAAATGAGTTTTTATATCTACGCAATGTGAGACAAGAATTTAAGCTTACATTAAAGAATGCAAGAAGACTTTTACAGAAGCAAGGAATTTACAGTCATCACTGACTTGCACAAAGTAATGATCTGAGTTTTAATGTACTGAGTTTTAGTTTTAATCCTCTAAATTACCAGCTTTGTATCACTAGCTAAGGTAAAAACTAAAGTGGTGAGCCGCAGCCTGATTACATATGATAAATACTAAGTTGCTGCACATGAAAAAATTAAAAAAAGTCAATAAAAGTGTCAAAATTAAATAGTTCATATATAAAGTTATCAAATTAATGGAGCATCTGAAAGCTAAAGCCCTTCAGTGAATGTGATAAATCTGTCTAAGTTAGTGTGAATGCTAAATTCGGTATCTAAGATTCAACGAAAAGAACTTCACAGCTGCATCAGTGCGCACAAATGGGTAACAGAAGTGAGAAGAGTTAAGGGATGTGTTATTCATTGGATGTTATGAGACAGTGGTTATACTTATATTGCTAAAACAATTCTTTAACTCTGCTATATCTTAAAAAAAGTATCTCTTACTTTTCACAGCATACCAATGAGACGTAGGATGGAAATGGTTGATATGATCCATTTTCGTTGTCTCTTTGGTAATCTGCATTTTCATGAATGCACCAAGACTACCTCATAAACCAGATGGCATTACATGGCATTACAATGAAATTGTTTTAAGTTGACTAAAAGACTGTCTGTAATATTAGAGAAATTCTGTAATAGTGCATAAATGGTAATAGTTGGGCAATTGCAAATATTTTATCTCGAAATACTGCCAACTTTGTAATTGTGCCAGTATACGAAAGTACATATAAGAAGCTCAAGGATGAGTAGAGACATTTAAGCAGAGAAAAAAAAAAATACTACCATCTCTAAGTTGTATTCTTATATTTCTGAGTATCAATTAATTTAAAAACTAAAATCAACAGCAACAAAATCCCCTTTAAAAACTATGATGCAATAAAAACTTTCAAAATATAAACCAAATATGCTTTCTGCAACCTAAGTTTGAAAATAAAGTGATGCCATTTGTTATGAGAGGTACGAGCTACCCTGTTCACCTCCCTATAGCGTTATTTCCAATAAGCCATTATTATCATTTAATAGCTTGATTTTGAAAATTTTTCCTGCTTGTCAAAGCATGGGAAAAGAAAGCAAACATAGACTACAAGCACACATTAGTTGGTATGAATAAAAACTGTAACGCTATATGAGTAATTCTTGGGACTACACACAAACCACTAACAGTCAGGAGTGAAAAAAAAAAGGTCAAGGGGAAAAAACATCCCCTCCATAAAGGAGGAGGATCCGAGAAGCTGATCGTCTTTCCTCTGTACATCACTTCAGGTGAGCATTATATATATAATTATCGTAAGTGGAGCTGCTATTAATTAATTCTTGCATATCATGTTCAAAATAGTTGAATGTCAAATAATGTTTAGACAATTTATTGTTTTAAATACACTCCTATAATGCCTTGTCCTGATCCACAATTGCTTCAAAGGTGCTGTTGACTACCCTATTATGTGTGTGAAGAAAAAGGCACACAGCAAGTTCCATTTGAAACAATGAATTTTGCTTTATTTATTTCTTACTATTACATTGATTATTGCTACTTATTAATTATCACTATAATCTGTTTTGAGTAAACTCAAGAGAAGCACTACAAGGAACCTGAAAAATACTGAATGGGGCTCCAGAAAAATCTTAGAAATATACTTGAAACTTCAAGAAAATAAATGAGATCATGTCTTCCTGCTTTTTTGAAAACATGGACAAACAAGCTATTATATTAAAGAAATTAAATGTCGAGAAAAACTGTTTTATTAAAAGACAAACTAATTGGAAAATGTTCTATTTGGTCTGTTGCAGAACAGGGTTTTTCAATCATAAAAAAATCCAAATGTTCCTAAAGAGCATTTCTAAGAATCTGTGCATTTTTTTTCTCATTATAACCTTAAGGCAATTTAAAAAAGCCAGTGCTTTATATACTGACTGACTGAAAATAATAACTAAAACCTTCATATATATTTGCTCACGTGGCAGAGATGGTTGGAGATGAAACAGTATTTGTGAACTCACATCTGCCTGCTCTGTATATAGACCACCTTTATCTTTCACGCTTCCGCTTTATAATTTCAAGGGGTGAGGCAGTTAGTAGTTTTGAAAGATAAATTCTAAAAAGACAGAATACTTTGAATTACTTTGAATATATTTTCTATACAGGTAATATACTCTTGATAAACCCAAATCAAAACAATACCCCCAAAAAAGCACTGAGACTGTTTCTTACTAAATCCATCATAAAATATATAAACATTTGTCACCGTCACATTTTTTGTAGCATTGGACAATTTTCCTTTGTCTATGACAGACTTTTGATATAAAAATGCAGTAGAAATAAAGAGAACTAAATAAAGCAGGTCAATCTTGTTGCATCTCAATATCGTTTAAACAGAACTCTAAAATTTAACACAAGTGTGTTCCTCTCTCTCTCTCTCTCTGATTTGAAAGCTTATTTGTTGCAAAGATTGGGGAAAAAAAAGATTTAAACAGAAAAACTAACTGGCAAAGACATATTACCAGTAATCATGTTTTGTTAGTAAATATTCAGTTTGTGCCCTAGACTCTCAAGCCACTTTATAAACATTTCCTGTTAAAACATTTTTATCTGCTGTACAGATTTACCTGCCAACATGTGCCTACACATATGGTTATTATCAGCCAGTGGTACACATTTGTTTAGTGGTTCCAACAGCAGCTTTTCTAGACCTATATAATGATAACTGTCAACTCTCCCCCTCACTGGCATTTTTTGATTATCTCGTCTTGCTGATCACAGCTCAGGACTCAATCCTGTTAACATGAGCAGTTTAACTGTTTAAAGATTTTTAACATTAGAAAGGAAGACCACTCCCTGTTAGCAGAACTATGAAAACAACTCTTTGCTCATGTGAAATTGTTCAATTTCTGAGAACAGACCATGATCAGCCCTGGTAAATCACCTGAGAACTAAGAAATACTTGTTTCTGATCCTCCTAATTAATGAAGATCCAAAACAAAAATGAAGTGAATGAAAGCTGAGGTGCGCACCAGATCTGTCAGGGGCAAGACAGTCGTGTGTGAGACAGATCCAAAATAAGGCTTAAAAATATTAAGCATGGATGATCCCAAAACTGCTTAGGGGATCACCTCCTTGTTGCATGCAGTACTCATCTGTTCCCTAACAGTTTTGGCCAAAATAATTTTGAATAGCAAAAATGAAAAAGCAGCAGATTTGCACAGATCTAAAACAGCTGTGCTTCCTTAATGGGGAGGACGCTTCAGACTATCAGGTTCTGTTTAACTGAAAATGTGCCCTTTGCTATTACCTGTTGTGGAATTTGCTGTATCCTCTAATGCATTATACAAACAGTTAACTGCTAATTTGGTATTTTCTTAAAAATAAGGAAAGAGACTATAATGTCTTTTGAAACTAAGATGCCTTAAAAGTGAAGTCCTAGACTCCATGAAGTATGTTTTTGCTTCGTACTAATCCCAGGTTACAACAGCATAGCTGAGCTTTGGTGCGCTTTAACAGAAAAACGTACACACTGCGATTCATCTAGGGACTTCTGCCAGGTGTATTCCTCATCACGTAGAGGGAAAAGATTAAAATGAAACAAATTTCTTGGTTTAGAACTCATGTGCTTTTAGCTAATGAATTTTTAAAAATACATACTTATAATATAATTCTTGTGCATTTTCCAGTGCCTGCATCAGTGTTACCAGGGTAGTGCAAGGCATTATTATCATGTAGATACAAAAATAAAATTACATGATTTCACAATGTGAGTCTCATTCTAGTCAATGGTCAGATCCTTCACTTCTGGTACTGGACATACAGTTCAGACAGTTGAATATTCAAGACATATTGGAAGTTAAGCTTCTTTCAGAGTGCCTCAAGTTGGACACACAAAATCACAAGCAACTGTTAAACTAGGGGAATTATTTCAAGGGCCATGCTGTGGGATATGGTATTCCACCCCAGCTGTGCAGGGTGGTCATACTCGGGGTATTTCCACAGAACCCTAAGAACAAAGATCCCCAGGATGATAACTTAGATAAATTAGACCCATGTTGACAAGGCTATATGGCTTCCAGTACCTGAACTCAGTGCTGAGAGCTACTGTGTGTGTCTCAGAAAGAGTAAGAGTCACACAATTAGATACAGTCTGTGAATTTTTCTGGATGAGCATCACACTTCTTGTTAGTTATGTGTGAAAGAGAGGGCACTTATACACCAACTTCTTGTTTCTGTGGGTGTAATAAAAGTAAAGTTGAAGCCAGTGCAAAACTTTGTGAAAAAAACATAAAGAGTAGGGGAAAACATGAAACTCTTCTCCCACTTCTCTGCACTCGATTGGACACAATCTGCCAGGTGTGCTGCTTTAGGATAATTTAAACTCTGCGTTTATACACTGTGTATATCTACAGATCAAGATGTTATTAATAACTGCCTTTCACAAAACATCCTCTCTCTGGGCACATAGCATGTTATACCTATCTGATAGGTCTGAAGTTGGCGGGCAGATGTTGCAAGTCATCCACATTATGGCCCACCTCTCTAGAGCCTGTGTGTGCAACAGCCAGCCATCTGTTTTCTGGACTCCCTGATCTCCCTATTTTTTTAAGGCCAGTCCTATTGAGATCGGTGGCAGCAGTGGCTTGTCATCCAGTGAACAAATATCAGACCAGCTCCTTTACTTTTTTATACTGCCCAGAGAATGTGAAATGGATTATTTTAATTATAAGTCACCTTGTTAATTGCATTCTGTTTGTTGAGTTAAACCATTTAACCTATAAGTTCTCTAATAAATTTGGACTATGTAAGTATCTATCAGTTTTCCAATTACAGATAACATCTGACAGGGGAAAAAAGGAAGGAAAAAAACCCACCAAACCAAAAAAAGACCTTTTCAAGTGATAGCATGGCCTAAGCCATTTCATTCTACACTGTGCTTCTGCCAAATGTCACATACTCAGCAGGTAAGCCATGATCTGTGGAAAGAGCTGGGTCATAATTGTTCATTAAGAATTTCACTGAGCAACACACAGCTCAGCATTCAACAGTGTATCCAGACAGCCCACTGCAGTATAGTATGGATATACTCAAGCTAGCTCAGAGTAAGATCCAGGTATCGGAAACATAACAACCATGAACTCTGCACAAGCAAATATTGCCCTCTGTTTTTCAACTTTGCTAATCTGATGTGAGCAAAAATGTTAGGAGCTGACTTTTTTTTGATCCTGACATTTCATTGGACTGAGATTTCTTCTCTGTTTCATCCCTCCCTACCACAATCTACCTAAATATATGTAGCATCTTCTGTCTGAAAAAGGAAATACTGCTATGCAGATAAATGAATTAATCTTTCTATGGAGATTCCTTCATAGTCTGGCCTCTAAATATGATCCACGCTTACAATGAGAAAGTAGAAATCAAGAACAACACTGCTTGTATTAAACAAACAGTTATCATTATTTTGCATTCAACAAGGTAATGAATAAGGACCTGTAAGCAATAAAATTATTTCTCTTCTTCTTTTGAAGACTGTTTTTCAGTCTCACAGTTATGTTGGAATAGAAATGCTGTGGGAACAAAATTTCTTCCTGTCCTAGCAAAAATCAAATTGCCTACTCCCATCTTTTTTTTTTTCTTTTAAACTTGCAATTTTTCATGACAAAAAGGGAAAATAAAAAGTGAAAAAAAAAAAAAAACCTCCAAGGAAAATGATAAAAAATAATATTGTAATAAAATATTAATCCAAACTTGGGAAATTGGCTTTCATATATTTCTGTTCTCTAAAGCTGGAAGTTACAGAAAAATGCAAATATCACATTCTTGGATGGGAAGTCTAACTTGTTTCAGAAAGACAGAGAAAATATAACTTGATTGTGTATGCTACATTTATTCTTTCAAATTATGGTATCAGAGTAGCACACACCATACAATATTCTTCTTATTGTATCAGGATGAGGATAAGATGACCACAATCCTACATGTCGTGCTGAAATTAATCTCAAACTAATCATTTCCCACCCCCCACAATTAAAGTCCTTAAAATACTTCTTAGTTATCTCTTTGTTTTTGGCAAAAATTTTATGAGAGTTACCTGGAAAAAAAAAAAAAAATTGGATTACATTGGAACTGAAGATAAGAAAAAGTAAAATTTAGTCTTGGCTTTTAACAGTCTCTGTTTTGACATTGTTTCTTAAATCAAGGCCATGATTCTCATGCAATCCGTATCTATACAGCAATTGGCTGTGTCACAGTCTGTGGTGATTCTGGGCAATCACAACCCACCTTGCATGCCAGACCCAAACACTGCACATACTCAACTCCATTTTGTGCATTGATGGCAATTCTATATGAATGACTGCAGATGGTGCCTGCTCAGCCATATCCATCCCATCCACTCCCACTGACTGCCACAATATTTTTTAAAAGGAGGTTGTGCTGCCCTATGGCCACATCTCTGGAGTGCACAGGCAGATAAGTAGTCCCCATAGTAGCCAGACTACTCCTGTCAACCTATACTATGCAGTCTTGATGCTTGCCCTCACTGACTCAACCTCTGTCTTCCCACTGCAGCCCTGTATCCCAAGAGCAACACAGTGCCAAAGGGTGAGCCGACATGAAGCTCCAAGCAAGCTACTCTGCCTCAACTCCTGACATCAGGGTGAGGCACAGGAGGGCTGTGCAAATGTCATAACCAGGTCTGGAAGGGGAGTCATGCCTGAGCTGGACCCATTCTGAATGGGGTACCTTGAACATGGTGCAGTTGCACTTGTGGGGCTGCAAGGGCTTGCAATGTGGATATAGACAGACTGGTCTTATGGAGGGGTCTAATGGAAGTGCAGACATAGCTATGGACATCAACAGCTACTACAGCTAAAAACTGGGAAAACGCTTCTTTACTACAAGTTGATCAATGTTATGTATATATTTCTCAGGAATTATGTGTCTAAGTAATGGGATGACATTGTTTCTCAATGTATATAGACTAGTCAATAACTCCTTTAATTAATTTAATTCAGTAAATGAGTAGTGAATTCTTGCATTTAGATTGTAGCCTTAGAAAACAGCTGCAGCATGTCAGCTACACCCTCCCACTAGGGGAGAATCAAGAGTTACTTTGTCCCTAGATTAGACTGGTTTAAAGTTAAAAAGATATAGACTTTGTCTTACATATAGTAGTTTCTCCTATGTTGGCCAGCACAGAATGGGGCTGAGCCATTACTCCTCTCACATCACTTTTCCCTGAGTAGAATTGTCCTGACTGTGGCCAAGAGATCTTTTCTAAGAAAGATATTCTGTGAAGTTTAATGGGGAGAAAGGGAGAAAGAAAGGCAGAAAGCCCTGCTTACTATGCCCCTCACAATCTCTGAATACAGCCTCAAGATACAAACTAGACCTTGGTACACAAAAAGGAACTCTGCATTTGCATATTTAATCAACACGTTTCCATACAGACACATACATGTCAACATCTTTTAACCTGGTTTTACATAAAAATTTTGGAAAATCAAAAACCTTTCCAGGTTGTTGTAAGTGGACTCTTACACTTCCATTGATCCTTGTTTAAATTTTAATAGGTGTTACACAGGTAGTTTGTGCAGATGGCAAAGTGAGACTTTTCTTAAGAGTGAGTAAGAAAAACAAAGGACACTTATTAGTGAACAGAGAAAAAAGAATACAGATGTGGTTCTCATTACATCATTCTCATTAGACCCAATCCCCTGTATTAGAAACGTCAAATAGCCAATATCAGTTAGCAGAAAATAATTTGAGGTGCTGTAATAGATATAATTTTCTGGGAATGACTGCCTCTCAATGTATTAAATAAACACAAGTGTTTTCTGACAACACAGTTCCTGGCCACAAAGCAGTTAGCAACTACTGAGAATAGCAATGGGAAACAGACCAGTACATCATATGGAAGCTCTTATGGAGGGGGAAGTAAAAAAGGAAACAAACAAACAAATAAATAAATAAATCTTACTGAATAGGGAAAAAAATTGGGAGGAATTTAATGTATTATTATGCACGTAATACAGTATTATGCACACCTACAGAGTTAAACAGAAAGCGTGCCTCTTAAAGACAGTTAATCTCCATATAGTATTCTATATTAAGGTACTTATAATTCCACTTCTTTCACTACTCAGCTAAAGGAGTTAAAGGAATATGACAGTACTTCTCAGGGCCATTATGCTAGTGCATAGAAACAAAGATGTAAATATTCTAGGCTGGGTTACTGGAAAGAGAAAATGTGCTAAGCCAGTAGTTACTTGATCTGATTGAACAGTTTTCAAATGCTACGCATCTCAGTCTTTTTTTTTTTTTTTTTCTATTTTCCATTTAGAACCATAGAAATTTCAGTTGAAAGGGATCTCTTAAGGGCATATTGTTCAATCACCTGCTTCAAGGAGGGCTATCTTCAATCCCAGATCAGATCAGCAGTGGCTTCATCTTAAAGTCTTGAAAACATCTGAGGATACGTAACCTGTTCCAGCTTTGATCTTCCACTACTGAGGTAAGTTTCATTATGTCATCTCTGTAACTCTCCTTCAAGTACTCATACTTTCATTTTCATGACATCTATCACATCACTCCTTAGCCTCCTCAAACGCTCTTCATAAGTCATGCTCTATGTCTCTAATCATCTTGGTAGCAAGTTTTCTGCAAGTTTGCTAAAAAAATAATTAATATTATATTATTAAATGTGGTAGTTAACATTAATAGTAATAGAAATGGTTTTGGATGCTTAAAAACACATCACCCGTAGAACTCCAACTTGTTCAGCGTCAACCTGCCCTGGCAAGCCTACTTTATAGGGATAGCTCTGTCTCAGGTAAAATCTACCTCATCAGTAAGACCTCGTTCTGATTTACTTTTCATTTCTTCATTCTACCTTACTTCAAAACTTTGGAATAGAACATAGAAGTATAAATATTATAAGTACTTTATAAATTATTAATACTATTCTGAGATTTAAATGTGACATCTTAAAATAGCAAAGTTGTTTGGGATTTACACAGAAACGTTTTCTTCTGTCCAAATGATTGCTCTAACGCTTTTATGGACTTCAGTGTTTTCTTTCATCTCTTCTAAACTGTGGTACACAGAGTGGTGATTTGATCAAAACCTCTTACAACTTGATCCTTTATAAAGACAGATGAAGGCAATGTCTTTGAGAGAGACAGAGTGAAGACAAACTGAAGACAGGGAAAACAAACAAGACAGTTAACTGCTTTACTAATAAGAAAATCCTGAATTCTCATTTTAGGCATGCTTAAGACTTTTATGTTCTTTTAGTTGATAATCTGTAGAACTACTTCATTACAGACAACAATTAAAAAAGGAAATCTCACACAGGTTTCAAATAAACCTTGTTGCTTTATGATTTGTAAATCTTAAGTAGAAAGTGATCCACCATCTGCCAGGAGCTTATGAATTTATTTTTAATGAAGGTTTAAAAACTATGAAAGTTAGAAACAATCTTTTATTTATTTATATTATTTATGTAGGATTCTGCATATAAGAAAGGATAAGCTTTTTCAGTACACTTAATATCGTAACTCAACAGGTGTCCCAAATGCACCTATGAAGTAAATCAGCTTGTCTGCTGGCTGGGATTTAGGCCGTCTTGCCACAAGTCTGCCAGTTTAACTGAATAACTCATGATGCTTTATGATGTGGACTACTGTCCACAGGAGAGACGAGCAGACTAATTTTTCTTATGTCCTGAAATTGGATTCAAAATGTGAGAAAAAGGAGACAGGAAAATATGGGTTTACTCCTCCATTTACATAAGCTTCTCACCTTGTGAGAAATGCACTATATTGCTACTAGTGAGTAATTGTGTCTTATAGTAAAATTGCTCTGATGAAGATGGTGAGGAGCTTATAAGAATAAGAGTTTTCTGAGGAAGATTTAGTTAAAACTCAGGAGGTAAACTGTAAATGTATAAGTGACAGAAAGCAGACCAACTTCTGTAACCCACTATGTTTGGAATTCTGCTATCCTACTTTATTCATATAATGAAATGATTATAATGGTTTCGTATTAAGCATTACTTGTGTACCTAAAACCTTTCTGCAGGACTGAACCAAGTGCAAAGATTGATTACAGGCCAAAAGGATGTAGCAATGACATTTCTTGGGTGACAATCTGATTCTCAGTAATTATTACTTTTAAATTCTATGGCAATTTGTTTTATCAGATGACATATTTTTTCTGTCAGGTATCTGTAACCTTTTACACATGACTGTACTTGGTATGGAATTATTTTGATAAGAGAATGTTAGTATAATGTCAGCGCCATCAATGTTTTCATCTCTGAAGTGCTCCCATCAGAGATGCGGGGTGACTGGTATAATCTCATTACTAGCAAATAATTTCAAAGTTGTCTATAGCACCACTCCACTGAATTCGCAGTGAACTTCATCGGGCTAAACCATCAAAAACTCAAATATGGAATTGCATGTAGATGAAAAGTAAGATGAGAAGTAACATTTCTCTTTCTAAATATCTTATATATGATACTTATTATCTACTTTTTTAATAACTAACTACTAAACAAGATATATATTTATATAATTCAATGTTTGTAAACTTTAATGCCTTATTGGTATATGCACAACGGATCCAGAGTTATGAAGTCAAATTGTACTTTTTCTGTTGACGTCACCAAATTAAGAGTTATTTTGCTCACATTTGAGGAACATTTTCTGCAGATCTATAGGCTATTTAAAAGGGAAGTTAAAGTAATAATCACAAAAACTAAAAAATATGTTGCTTAAATGCCTTAAAAATAAAAATCTTTATACTATTCCTTTCATTTTCTGAACTCCAGGTATCATATTAAAAAGCAAAAGATGATTTGTCACTTAGCTATACAATAACAAAGATTAAAAATCTGTCTTCACACTTCTGCATAACAAAAACTTTATGCTGTATTAATAGGTAAAAGGAAAATACCTTAAAATGCTCTAAATGGATTATCCCAGCCTTTTATGTTTCTTTTCCTCATAAGATAAAATGGTATAGGATAGGAAAATTCTTATTCAGAATTTACCTTAAAAATCTTAATGCAACTTCAGTTCTTAGCACTGTTCAAACTCATGTGAATAAAGTGTATTTTCTATAGCCATTCTGATACTAGCATTACCATTACTAATTTACCTATGAAGCCTATGGAAATAAATGACTATTTTTTGTAGGGGTGTGTTCGCTTCTCAAATTATATTTCTGCATAGACTCTATTGAGTGGGGTGGGATAGCGGGAAGAGGAAGTGGGGCTAAGGAAAGGAGGCTGAAAGAAGGACTCATCAAACTTCAAAGATATCCAAAACTTGACACCTAGTCTAAAATACTTTTATCAACTTTCTTTATAAGAGGAGCCGAGCTTCCCCAAGGGCAATCTATTACACTTTAAAACACCTTTCTAAGGCAGGTGAGATCAAGAGCCCTCTGGAAGCACCCAATTCTTCCCAGGAAATATTAACAAAGCCTAGATAATGAGCTCAGACAAAGTGCTAAACTTTCTAAAACTTAAATTAGACTAATTCTACTTTATATAGCCCTAATTGCAGACCAGTGATTGTTGCCTTCAGAAAGTGAGCATGGGATTAATCTCATGCAACAATAGATTTATACGAGTTAACGTGCTTAAATCTGAGCTTATCACTCCAGTCTTTCTTAATAACCAAAAAAGATATATAAATAAATGGGTAGCGTTTCATAGGTTCATAGGCTAATTCAGGTTGGAAGGGACCACAGGGGGTCCCTAGTCCAACCCCCTGCTCAAAGCAGGGGCAGCTCTGTAGTCAGGCCAAGGAGCTCTGAGCCTTATCCAGGAAGGTCCTGAAGACCTCCAAGGATGGAGAGAGATGGAGAGACTGCTCAACCTCTCTGGGCAACCAATTCCACTGCCTGACTAGCCTCATGGGGAAAAAGTTTCTTCTTATTTCTTGTCCTAAACACTGCCATTTTAACTTGTGTCTATGACACCTTGTCTTCCCACATTGCTCTGTTGTGAAAAGTCTGGCTCCATTCTCTTGATAACCTCCTTGTAGACTGCTGTTAGCCCCCTTGCTCTCCTCCAGAGCCATCTCTTCTCCAGGCTGAATAAGACCAGCTCCCTCAGACTCTCCTCCCAGGGCAAGTGCTCCAGCCCCCAATTACCATGGTGGTCCTCTACTGAACTCCTGTTTAATGTTGTCTGTTTATATTGTGAAGCCAAAACTGGATGCAGTATTTTACATATGGTCTAATGAGTACTAAACAGATTGGGAATAATCACTTCTCTCAATCCAGTGGCTCTGCTCCTGTTAACATAGCTGAGGAAGCTCATGGTTTGCTTTGCTGCCAGAGAGCTGCTGATTCCTGTTCAGCTTGCTGTCTGCCAAGACCACCAGGGCCTTTTCTTCAGACCCATCAGTCACCAGTCTGTATCACTGCAAGGGACTCTTCCTTCTCAGATGCAGGACTCTGCATTTGTCCTTGTTGAATTTCATTCCTCCAGCCTATTGAGGTCCCTCTGGATGGCAGCTCTGCCTTCAATCATATTGATTGATACAGAAATCAGGGGAGACTTTATCATTCTCTACAACTACCTGAAAGGAGGTTGTAGCGAAGTGGGTGTCAGTCTCTTCTCCCAAGTAACAAGTGATAGGACAAGAGGAAACAGCCTCAAGTTGCGCCACGGGAGGTTTAAATTGGATATTAAGAAAAATTTCTTCACTGAAAGGGTTGTCAAGCATTGGAACAGGCTGCCCAGGGAAGTGGTTGAGTCACCATCCCTGGAGGTATTTAAAAGACATGTAGATGTGGCACTTAGGGACATGGTTTAGTGGTGGACTTGGCAGTGTTAGGTTAACGGTTGGACTTGATGATCTTAAGGGTCTTTTCCAACCTAATTGATTCTATGATTCTATGATTGATCCTCTGGATTTGGTGGCATTTGCAAACTTGACTGTGTGCCATCAGCTCCTCCAGATCATTAATAAAGGTGTTAACAAGACTATCCACAGATATCTGCATTTTGTGACAACACCTGGTGCTCTGGTTCCTCCTGCCTGTTTTACAGGTTGTGTGTCTTTCTGTACATACACCTGAGGCAGGTATTCCTTTGCTATTTTTTATCATTTCTGAGGTCTCTCTTCTTCCCGTAACTCAGAAACCGTTGCTTTCTACCCTCGATCACCACTTCCTTACTTGGGCCCCAAATTCCTAGTTTAAGCTTAGTTTAAGTTTAAGCCTAGTTAAAGCTCTCCTTACCAGGTTGGCCAGACTGTTGGCAAGGATGTTCTTGCCCCACTTTGTCAGCTGAATCCTGTCTCTCCCCAGGAATCCTCAGTCCTCAAAGTGAATCCCATGGTCATAAAGGCCAAATCCCTGTTGTTGGCACCAGCTGTTGAACCAAGTGTTATCCAGCAAGATTCATCTGTTCCCACCTAAGCTTTTCCCTTTTACCAGAAGAATTGAAGAGATATCAACTGGGGCCCCATGTCCTTCAGCCCTAGAGCCCAGTAGCTATTCCTGGTATGCTCCAGCCTTTCCCTGGCAGGGAATTTTAGACAGCTAAATTTAGGCAGTTTTCATACTAGCTATTTTCACCTCAGATATCGCAGAAAGACTTTTAATGGGCACTGATATCCAACACATTCATTAGGAAGTGGATTTACTATGTGAGTTTTTTCCTTTTTCTTCACCATTTTCTTTCTAGCTTTACTTCTTTGGAACTACTCAAGCTGATCATAAATTATGAGGCTGTTCAGGAAATACTGCTCCCATATACACAAAGTCATAAAACAAAAAGCTGATTAAGGTCAGCCTGGTTTGCTGAAGCTAACATTACTTAAATGTATACTTTCACCAAGAATCTCAGTCTGAGTTTACCACCCAGCTATGAGGATATTGCAATGATTTAATCCAATACTGAATTTCTGTTCACACCATAGAGTGTGATTCCATGGAGAACATATTAATACAATTATGCTAAGAGGCTATTTCATTCCTTTTTGGAGGTATGAAATTCAAGATAAATTACTATAGTAAAACCTGGCTCCCTGCAACTTCTCTGTAATAATCTGGTTAAAAAACGAGCTGTATCATGGTACATGTAGTTGTTTCACTGGACAATATGTGAAAAGAACCTGAGTAATAAATATTTCACTGTAGGTTGAGACATAAACAGTAAAGAAAGAAAAAAAATAATAAGGTTATCTGTTTTCCCATAAACACAATGAATGAAAATTACCTGTTTCACTTTCATTGCCTTGGACATGGAAGGAACTATTTTTCTGTTCTTATAACAGGAATTCCTACTTTAACTGAATGCTGTATCTGACAATGACTCTGAATAGCCATAATATTATCAATATCATATTATGTTAGAAAATTTTTCAGATATTTTAGTTTCCAATCAGAAGGTGTGGATTTTAGGCATAAGCATTAAACTAAATAGACTCAATATTAAAATGAGTAAAGATAGTGCTGCATCAAGTCCAATGAAATTGCTGTTTTCTCATGTAATCTATAGTAAACCTATTCTCATTTAGAAGCACAGTAATTTTTACATTCATGCCTTGTAGCTAATGCTATCAGTGCTGTGTAAAAATAATAACATTTCTGTAGACTTCAGAAATAAATTGTTTAAATAGGATTTTGCCATTCCTTTTATTCTTCCCAATTCTTTTCTGTTTATGGGGCACCTCTGGCAAAGGTTAGATGAGATGCAAATTTGATTAAATGGCTCCAGCTGCCTTGACAACTTTGTTTGTGTTACAGTCCGTGACAGTAGAAGAAGCAGGGTACACTCTGTATCGCATTCAAGCAGTGTAAGAGGTGAGGTATATGCTAGTCTGGACAATGCCAGGAGGGGCAACAGCATGTGGCACAAAGGGACATCCTTATGCTGCATTTACTGCAACTTCACATGCCACTTCCCCCAAACTCCCTTAACATTGTCTTAAACAACCTGAGCAACATTTCTGAAAATCAGTGAAGATTCAGAGTGACATTTCAATCTAACAGATGATTCAGTTGACTAACAGAATTCTCCCTATGCCACCTATCAAAATACAGTTCTATTGGTAAATATATTAAACTTAAGAAGACAATTTTAGTCACTCATGACTAGCTGTGACAATCAAAAAAAAAAATCATTGTCCTTGCTGCCACCTGTTTTCAAATATACACAAAGTGTTGATACTCCATTTAGACATCAAAGAGCTGAAATGGTATGGCAGGCCATGAAACAGACCTACTATTTTTTGGGTAATGTAAACAAATTGTGCAGGTGGAACACGTGCTATGGCAGTGTTGAGCACCAGTGCTGCATATCTTGCTGCTGCAGATAGGTGTTCATGTCTTTCTTCTACACTAACACTGAGATTTGCTAGACTTAGTTTTTATTCCCTCACTCTTGTTTGTAATAACTCTTCAGAGAAATGAAAATGGAATATATGACTTCTGCCAAGTGTTTTGATTTGATGTTCATTCCACCTCCTGCTCCGGAAGTGAGGTATCTGCTGTTGTCAAATACTTTGTCCCAGCATCGTAGTACCAATACTAGTAACCCCATTAGAACAAAGTCTGCTACAAGATACCCAGATTAATCTCAGCTACTGTCATCTCAACTGCTATAAGCAACTAAGCAAAAGAAATTATCATGTTCTGTACTCTCATGTCCTATAAATTGTCAAATTCTAAACCATTGAATTTTAAATCAAAATGTAGCAGCATGAATAAAGGCTGTAAGTGCTGCATATATACAGATCTAATTTGTATGGGAAGGATTTGAGCACAAAGTTGGCAAATATAGCTACTGTATCCACAGAAACAAATGTTAGATGTGATTGTCCTCTGTTAGGGTGTCAAGCCTGGTTCTCTAACAGAGTGTTACACTTCAGTATGCACTGTGAAGTGAACCATAATTAATCTGACACACAAACAATCACAAGTGTAAAAGTCTCTAAAAGGAGAAAACAAGAAAAGGAGAAAATAAGAAAAAACATTAAGGTAACTGTAGCTTTTAAAATTAAGTTAGTATTACCTTATCCACAAAATGCTCTGGTTCATTTTGACTGATGAATCCTCATAACTCATTGACAGATTGTTATGATCTCCCAAACAGTGAAGCGTGGTAATGGGAATGCAGTAATCAATATTACAGGCAAATCACATAGTTACTCTGTGTTGAGATTTAAGGGAATTTGATAACATTCCTGCAGCTGACAGCCACACAGATCTTTCCATTTTTCAAAGGACACACCATTCATCTTTCATATAAAAGCATTACAGCTGCCTCTTCAATCAGGAAAGTTCTACAGACTGAGCAAAATTTGGAGAATTCTCAAATCTTAAAGTGCTATATTTTTGCATTATTTAGAATTTCTGATAGCTTTTTTTAGCCTATTTTTCATAAAATGGAAAGGAGTGATCTTGTAGAATAGTCAACAATCACCAGTCTGATATTAGAACCACAGCCCAAACAATTTCAGGAATTACTTTAAAAAGAAGAAGATAAGTAGGGATCAGAAAACAAGTCCCCATTATTCCCATGGGTATAAGAAAAAACTGAGGTGTTCTAGTGCACAGGAAATAGGATTTACACATAGAAATTCTCTTAATTACATACATATCTATAGGAAAAGCTTTTTCTGGAGTGTAGGGCCTGTCCTGTCTTTGAAATCTTTGGTAATAAAGTTACAGTCTATAAGGAAAGCTTATTATATAATTAGGAAGACATTGCACAGTAATTTCATCATTCATTATTTTCAAAGATCAAAGATTATTATTTTATAGAAACAGACTAGTATTTCCAAACCAGCATGATAGTTATAAGTATTCTTCAAGTGACAGAACTGATAGAAGCATAACTGAAAAAAAAATATTTTCATTTAATGAACAAATGCCATGAGATTTTTAAGACAAAGGTTCCCTGTAACAAAGACTCTGGCAGAACTGGACTTCTGCTGATAAAGAGAATCGTTATCCAATTTCTGTTTCTGAAGAAGTTACAGGATTTTTTAAGGAATGAAACTAGAGAAATCTTTAAAATCTATTTATAAATTTTTAAAAATAATGTGGAGAAAGGACTTTGTTTTTCCTCTGTGAACTAAATATATATTAAAAAAAGTCTCCTCCTTGCTTCACTAGAAAACTCGGAAATAATAATTTAGACTGAGAACATCTTCCAGGTCATAAATCATGTGACAAATAAAGAATTAATTGGGAGGAAACTGCTGTACCACAGCCTGAAGCCGGGGGTAGTGACTGTTGATCTTCAGGTGAGATTTTACCAAAGAGCAGACATGATGTACCATGAGAACATCACACAACACAACAGAGAAGAAACTGCAGTGTCTTGGTCAATAATCTAGAAAATTACAAAATAGTTCTGATTGACCTTCAGCAGCACACATTCAGGAGTTCAATCTGGTTGACTGGATTATCTGCACACTCGGAGTAGATTGTGCAGAACGCACATCTCGGGTCTGGCACCAACTGTTTGAAGAAGACTTAACTACACAGGGGACGTGTATGTAGTAGAGATGATCTTTGGAAAATCTATGTAAGGTCTAGTTGCAGAACAAGATGTACTAGAAGATATTATACAAAGAAATACTGAAGAAAAAGATGAAAATAACTGCACTACCACTCCTTCAGGTCAGGCCTTTAAATCCATATGTTTTGGAGATCACAGCAACAGAATACTGGTGTACACCTTATCATTCTATTCTTTTAGCACTAATACATCATCAATCAATGTCTTATTTGCACACTCATTGAACTCATATGCATCTAAGGGATGCTAACAGAAATACTCTGGAAAGAACAGGCCCAGTGTATTACACAGAAATTATGTGACTTACTACATCTTATTTTTTGAACACAGTCATTTACCTTTATTGACTTAACTATATTTAAAACAGATCACTGCATCTTTTTCCTGGTTTTTTTTCCCATGCTGTATTTCCTCTTCTTTCTGCTTCTAACTTACATCCTCTAAACAGAGCATTCTCTTACATTATACTGTCTACCTCTTCCTCTGCTAGTCTTGTTCCTTCTCTCCAAAATTGAATCCAAATCTATTCCTCCCTACTACCTTTTGTAAAAGGTACTTCTTCCACCCTTACTGCTTTTCTCATATCTCCATCAACAGACATTCATCATCTATTCATTATCTTATACAGAGGACCTAGAAATATTACTAGTCACCTAAAAGACGAAAGAAATACGTCTGCTAACCAAAGAGTTGCTTGAAATCCAGACCAATGTTCAGGCAGAAACCTAACTGTGTCCTGTCCAAATCATCCCCACTGCTGGAAAACAGGATTGTGAAGGGATTTCTACCAGGACACAATAGTTGGAAGGAAATCCAGGGGACTAATATTTCTTATCAGCTATAAAAAGTAAGCTATTTTAGTAATGCTTTAAGAGACTCATATTTTCTAACATCATATGTAAAATTAAGATAAGCTTATAGGGATATGTGACTATGTTACTTTGTTAATATGGATAGCAAACGTAAAGCTAACTGTTGAGAAATGAAATCCCTTGGAAATACTTTACAGATCTACTTCTCAAATTTATTTCAAGAGTAGCTTAAACAGAACCAAAAGAAAGCATTTGCATGTGCTGATTGACGTAGGGATGGTCCTGGAGGAGTTTGTACTTGAGCATACAAATGTGAAAAAAAATTAAATTAGCATGCTAAGGAAATTAATACTAATATAAATACATTCCTGAATAGTCTCAGATAGCTAATCCCTGGGAAGAATAACTTAAATTCTGTTTTTATTTATGAAAATTGATTCTATTAGAGTTCCACTTGCTAAAAATGCTCTAAGCCTTAGGCTATGCCTAAAGGCAGAGACTTTATATGTGCTGTAAATGCCAACTATTTCAAGTATTTCTTCTTAAAGTTATCCTAAATGTGGCAAAATTATAATAGCATATAATGAGTTTAACAGTCAATTATATTAACAGTATACATATATATGAACTTATTTCCTGTTTGACTTATTTGATAGAACTAATTAAATTATAATTTAAAATATTATTAATCTTTGTTAATCAGCAGCAGTGAACGAGAATGCCTCAAAAGTAAGAGATTTTATATTTGCTTTCAAAGCTTCAAACAAAGTTAAAACAACTTGTGGTAGCACTAATTCTGTAATGAACATAAAAACACTTAGCATCTAAAAATCTGAAAAAGGTGTGCAAAAAATCCATTAATAATGAAGAATGAAACACCTGTAATACATCTATAAAACTTGCCTTTTTAAGCTAATAGAATTGAAATAATATTCTTCTACAATGCAGATGTAAAAAATATAATCTAGATTAAAGAAAATACAAAAAATAAGTAACAATAAACCAAAAAAAGTTTTAGGATGCCAAGAAAGAAAGAATTTTTAAGAATATGAATTCCCAAACTTAACCTTTTTTCTCTTATCCCAGAATATGTTTTAATATCTTACTAATACAAAAAACTTTATTTGTTTTCTGTACAGGTGATGTCCAGAGAGTTGTTTTAAACTCTCACACACAAAACCCAAAAACAAACTGACAAAATAACTCTTTATTCTTATCAGATTGTTTCAAACATGACAACGTGCCATATTAGAGACAGGTCAGAAGTCATTTTGGCTAAAAACTCAGATTTACAGAGTCAATGATTTTACACAGGCACTTAATAGATTGTGAGATCATATATAACTGCTGATGGTAAAAAAAATCCTACTGTTCCAGTGTATTTTGATTTAACAGATAAAAAACAATCTTGACTTGTAAGGTTTTGAACTAGGACTCATGCTGTAACTAAGAAATTGTCAGGTATAGAATTTTTAAGGGTTAAGGATTCTTGTAAACAAGCAGAGCACATTTTTTGTGTGAATTTGCATGAACTAATCTTATATGGTATAGGCAGCCTCAACTACATTTCCAGCCACTTGATAATTATAATAACCTTTCACCTTGCAGTAAATTAAAGTTTTCATTACAGAAAAACAAGGAAAAAGGAAAAGGAAAATAAAGGAAGAGGAAGAGGAAGAGGAAGAGGAAGAGGAAGAGGAAGAGGAAGAGGAAGAGGAAGAGGAAGAGGAGGAAAAGGAAAATGAGGAGGAAAAGGAGGAGGAAGAGGAAAAGAGAATAAGAAACAATTCAAAATGTGGAAAGCAATCAGGTTAAATGCTGGTCAGCATAGTCAACTGATTATTCTACAATAAAGAGAAATTTTCCAACAGCAATTGACTACTGTCACCAGACTGGAAAAAAGACCCAATTCTGGAGCTGACAACAATTCCCAACCCGTCTCAGAAATCCCCCTTTTCAAACAAGAGGAGGTGATATTATTTCTTTATGTTAAATGAACTAATTTATCACAGGTATGTTGTCTCTGCTTTTAGCATCCTTGCCCTACAAAGGAACATGGAGATCAGTAAAAAAGTAAGTTAAAAAAAGCCAAGGATAACCTGAAGTCTAATCTTTCTTACACTGAGAAAACAGCACAACTGTAAAGCTTGTTTAGTATTAAGTTTACTAATAAGGCAAAATACAGATGAACAGGAATCAAAATGTCCAACAACCAGGAAGCTGTGACGCTGCAGCTTTTACTGAGGTGGAACTGTAAGATGCATATGCTGATGGAAATACATTATTCTGAGCGGTAAAGAGAAAATTGTGAAAGCTATAAAGAGATCTTATACTGCTGTGAAACCAGATGATAAAACGGCAGTTGAAATCCAATGTCAATAAAAACAAAATAATGTACATAGGAAAAAACCCAGTTCTAACTATAGAAATACAGGAATATACTCTAAATGAGGTATTAACATCTCAGAGAGAGATCTGGGAATCAAACTATGAATGTTTCAAAAGAAACATCAACCCAGCACTCAGTAGCTGTCAGAATTGGAAGCAGAATGATACCAGTTGCTAAGAAAAGAACAGAGAACAAACCAGAAAATAAGCCCACCATGACAAAGCTACATAAGCCATACTACTGAGGCAGTTTTAAAACTGAAAAGATACAGTTGAACTAGAAAGGTTTAAAGAAAGGAACAAAGAGGGTCAAATCACTGGAACACCTAAAAGGACAAATTAAACAGGCTAATATACTGGAAGACTATATATATTTGTGCACACACACAATTATGAGTGCGATACAAAAAGCAAACCATTGCTTACAATGACACACAATAAAAGAACTAAGGACATAATATAACATTTCCTGACACAACCAACTTTGAACTAATTGGCTGAAGATATTATGAAGGCCCAACTCTACATGGGTTCAAACAGCAACTATTAGAAAAAGCCCTCAGGGACTAGCAGGAAGGAAGGAAGGAAGGAAGGAAGGAAGGAAGGAGGATGGAACATGCAGTCTCTTCACCAATAAATGTTTGAGACTACCAGACCTAAGAGGGTACTTCTAAAATCTTGCTGCCCTCTTAGGCTTCCTTCCCTCCAGCACAACAGGGTAATGGACAGGATAATAGAGCAGTCCATTCTTACTTTGTCTTGTAAGCCAATATAATATGACCCTTACTGGACACATCACTCTTCACTCCTCACCGGTAAAATTTTTGTGAATTTAGTTGAAAACTGACAAGATCACTAGTCAGTATTATGTCAGGGGCAGAAGAATGAGTAATAATGGATTTTAGCATTTAAGTATTCTAGACTTATCAGCAAGCAAATACTTATTCTGAAGCAGATGTGAGATGTTACTCCTCTCTCATTATGGCAAAACTGCAAATTACTTTCTATTAAATTACCTGTCTCTCCACATGGGAAATCTAGTATCACATCTTCTATTTTCCCCATCCTTACTTTGAACATACCTCAATCTCCTCAAGCCTAAACACTCCATCCACTGTCGTCCCATGAAGCTCAGCAGTGATCCACATTTTTTTAAACCAAAAATATATAAAATACATATATATAAAGCATACACAGGGGATAAAAAAGGGGGTGAGTTGTATGTCTATGGCAACATTATCCTTGTCCTACTGCCCAAGCAATGAGGAACAGATTTACTCATATTTTAATTCAGATTATTTTTAGAAATATGATTATCTATTAAGTACTTTGCAACAAAAGAAGGAGGACACCCTGGTCTGAACAGTCTACCCAAGATAAATGGGAGAAAGAATTATCTGAAGAAAGTTCTGCACAACAGTTACTTGCAAAAGAAAAGTTTTACTCACCAAAATAGTGAAAACTCTGTCACTGAACACAAGGTGAAGAGAAATGAAAATAAAATTCCTGCACCAATATGGATTTCAAGTAAGTCTTTGGTTAGCAGGCATATTTATCTTATGTTTAGACAACTAGTGGCATTTCCAGGTCCTCTTCATAAGGCGATGAATAATTGATGAATATCTGGTAAAGGGTGCATGCAAAAAGCGCTTAAGGTTGAAGAAGTGACTTTTACAAAAGATGGCCAGAAATGAGGAAACTCTGAAGCTGCACCAGCAAGACTAACTTAACTAGTTCACTAATGTCTTCCTTTAGAAAATTAATTAGTCCATCTGATTGAAGCATGCATTATGGGTAAAAAGAAACACTCCTTACACAAAAAAAAAAAAAAAAAAATTAAAAATCAGCTCAGTGGAAGGCAAAAATAAGGATATTTTTAGACACATACAGCAATATTGACTTCCCCTGTTTCACCTTCCTGGTTGAGGTTCTCCCATCCATCACAAATATGAGAACAAAATAGGCTTCTGTTTCTATCTACAGGTGAATCTATACCTGATCTTTTTATTTCAGCTAGATTCAAAGCTAATTACAGCTTTTACTCTCTTGGAAATATGTGCTATTACCACTGCAATTATTCAGTTCCTCTGTATTGCCTTTTGATTCACCTCATTAGCCAACCCCCAATTTTACTTAACCAGGCAACAATGTTTAGCTTCTTGTCCTTGTCTCCGCCCTCTCCTCATCCTCTATGTCCATCTGTCTTCCTTCTTTCTTCTACAGTCCTGCTCCTTTTTGTAACAGAACAGTAGACCAGCATCCAATAACACTACTTAAAAAAAAAAAAAAAAAACCAAACCAAAACCAAAATAAAACAAACAAACAAACAAAAAAAACAAAGTAAACATCACAGTCTAGGATAATGTCCTAAAACTAACAGAAGTAAATATATAAACAGCAAAGCAAAAGATCATTGGACACTCAAGAAAGTTGTGAAAATGTTGCTAGGGCTTCCTCTGCTCTGTGTTGACTGGCTCCAAAGTCCTTCCTTCCTTCTCTTATGCATGCTTCACTGCACACCCACACTTCTTAGTGTCTTTTCTATGGTTGTTTCTCCTTCACACCTTTTCCCTTCAGAACCTCTTTACACCGCAAATACTTGTCATCTAGCTCTACCACCTCTCAGCAGAACTTAATTCCTCTACTGCCCTACAGAAATTAACAAAATTGGAACAAGATTATTTGGTCTCATGATTTACCTCGTAAGTTCTGGCCCTTTCCCCATCTTCTTTCCATTTAACTCATCAGGACAGGGACTAACTACTATTTTGAGTTTCTACAGTGTTCAGCATAATAAAGGACTATGACTGTTTGTCTTTGTGCACTACCAAGGCAGTCATGAGCAACAATAACAACAAAAATTTTGCCCGTCACTATTTATAAATGCACCCATTTTCTTTCTGACCTTACTCATTTTAACTCAGCTAAGAGGTCAAAACCTTTGCCCTGAACCTGGTCTCATTTTGCTTTACAGGATGGGACACACTTTTGGTGATGGGAGAGCAAAAGAATGGTAAACTGTATTATGAATGCATCATTATTCTTCCTAAAATGCATTTATGAAAACTAATGTAAATAGTCTATTGAACACTCTCCCAGTCCAAAGATTTTTTTGAGTAAGGGTATGGAAGGTGTAATTTTCTTGTTACCTTGATGGAGTACTGATACAGATGTATCCAGAAGCAACACTCCATTTTCAGAAAAGATCTGTATTCATGACTATATCTGCAACTGTACTATTGAACGACTACCAGAAAATGGTAGCTATGCAATCTACACCTGAAACAGGAATCAGTTCTGCTCTGCTGAAAGCAATGATAAAAAACTTTGTTACATAAAGAATCCTTATAAAACATATAAAAACATAAAAATCTGGTTTCAGGAGCTACTGAATATCTTACAGAAAACAGGAAAGGCCTTCAAAGATAGCTATGCCTTATTTTTCTCAAAATGTCTACAACTGTTCTTAATGGAACTCTTATAAGCTACTAGTTATCTCTACTTACTCAGCCACTCTGCCTCTGCAACATAATGAAATTCTGGTATGAGGATAGTACATCCTATTAATGGAAGTATTATGGACACAGATGGTTATCAAGGCTACAGATTGCCAAACACTAGGGCCAATTTTCTAGCTGATATCATGTAGTGTTTAGACTCAACAAATTTGGGACACAAATAGCTTTGTAGAAAGCATACTCCAGTAACCTGCAGAAGCCTTTACTGTTCAGATCCAGGCAGGTGAGGGAGAAGGAAAAGAGAGGGAAAGGAGTGTCTACCCCATTCTCATGAATAACATTTTTTTTTTTTTTTTAAATCAGTAAAATCTTTTCAAGACCATTCAAGTGGTTTTGGTTTTACATCGTAAGGGTACAGTCTAGGAGGGGAAAAAAATAAATGTCTTAATTCCAATGATAAAAAGTGCACTAATATCAATCAATTTTTTATATATTATTGTACATGCTTACTAATAATCTCATAGTTTTTTTAAAGCTCCCTTTCACAGACATCACAACCATTTTCTACTGCTGTAATTTCAATCTGTTTGCCTTAATTTTTTCTTTATGCTTATCATGTGTACAGATCTACCCTGATGTATTTTTATAATAGATATCCTGTGCTTATAATACTATTATACACAAGTTTTCTGTAATTTATTGTTTAGGCTCAAATATCTTATTCAAATGTTTGTCAGTACAGAAAATCAGGACATTTTATGCTATAGGAAAATAAAAATAAAAAGCAATAACCTCTCTGTCATAAATACAATATATAGGTATAGTATTCTTAATAACTGAAAAATGAAATCTTAAATATTACACAAATTAATATTTCAGTAAATGTCCATAATTTTGGAAAAGATTCAAAAATGAAGTTGAAAATGGAAGCTAGCAGGAGCACACTAACAGGATGTCACGCCTCTAAATCTCATCATAATATGATATGAACCCAAAGGTCAAAGGCCCAGAAATGCTATTTTTCATTATTTCAATAAGCAAACTCAAAGAAAAAAAATCCCAGCTTATATTACATAGCACAGTAACAGTAAAAAATTCCAGAGTAGGGAAAAGAATCCAACCCAAACTGAAAAGCAGTCTGAACTAGTATTTTCTCTTCAACCAAATCAAATAAGATTTTAGAATATTGTGCAGTCTCTGTTTAACCTGAAAACAAATAAATTAAATTCAAACAATATTTTTTATGTTTCATATTTTCTACATTTTTTTTTCCTAAGATATGAGCTGAATCAGAAATATTTCAAGTTTTCCTTAGGTTTAGAACTGAAAGAGAATATTGTCAGCTACAGCTTCATGTGAGCCAGAATCAAAAGCTGTCTGGCTTGACAGCCCATGCGAAGGTAAGGATATAACAGAAGCTACACCCCAAATCTTTCATCTGACCTACAGACGTGTTCTGAGAAAACTGTGCATCCAGACTTCAATCAGATGATTCAGAATTACACTGTAAGCAAGACTATCAAGATTTTTTAAATCAAGAGATTCAAGGTGTAATTTTTTTAGATGAAAAGTGAAGTTGGAAATGCAACAGTGCTTTGTAAGGTTGTAAACTGCCAGTTTGTATAAAAAAATTAAATTATCATTGCTCCTCCAGTACTCACCTTTGCATCCTGCATCTTAAAAAAAAAGTTACCTTGAGTCTTTTTTATGCGCTTATTTTTATTTCTGTGCTTCTTTTATGCAATCTCTTTTTACATGAATCAACAGATTACAAACTGCCATTTGCAGCATCACCCATGTGCAGTCATTTCACCTGTATGCCAGAAGCTACTCCACGTGGCTCATTCAATAGTATTACGTAGCTTAAATTACTCCATGAAAGGTGTATCTATACAAAAAGCTAGAAAAAGTGAGAATTTCAGGAGTTAACTCTGGTGTTTTTCCAGAACAGACATAAACACATACAATGAGGGAGAAAGAAATAACTTGTCCAAATGAAATATTACTTCAGAAACAAAGTATTGTGAACTTGGAAGAGTAAGAAGTGTGGGTAGGGATCTAGCATTACTGTGGCAGGGATACAGAAGTGAAGGTCACATCCTTAGAGGAAAGAAAGATTTATTAATCCCACAACTGAAAGAGCATTTTTTTCTGATTTTGGTTTCTAGTTTTCATCCAAATTCATCCAGAACATTAGATCCAGAAACAATCCAAGGTTTCATAGGTGTGCATACATAATGATGTTTTTCATATAAAACTCCTCATTCCAAATAAAAGGCTGCAGTAGATTATTAGTAGATTACAGTGAAAAGTACACTATTTAAAGTAATTGTCATAAAAAGTTAATAAATGGAAACCATTAATACAAAGAACTTCAGAATTCAAATTATTTTATACACAAATCTGAACCTCTTCTCCAAATTTCTTTCTTACGGGAAGCTTGTCATTGCATTGATTCCATAATTTTTTTATTATATCTATCTATCCAAAAGAGTACTGATCCAGTAAATTCAAATTCAAGGAAACAGGTTCATTAGCTTCAATAGCATTCCTTATTTGACTAAGAGGTTAAAGTATGTGAACCTTAAATTATAAGAATCTCAAGATAGGAATCATGTCTCTCTGTCTGAGTAGGCTTTTTTATTAATTTATAATAGGATCTGAACTTATGTTCATGTTCCAGATATAGTCATCAACATCTGAAAGAGAAGAAAAAAACTACTTCAAGTACAGAAACCTTTCCATAATCTTTGTTTGCACACTGGACACAATGTCATTTTAGAATTTCCTACACAAAGAACTGGCACCACTTAATTCAAAATAAATTAGTTTAGCCATTGTAATAGATGGATGGCCTCTTACACTGGTTTAAACCTGACTTGAGTCCTCTGGCTTGTCCCGGAAACTACACTCATGGGTATAATTAACAGCTTAGGACAATTACAACTGATAGGTTACTTTGTACAGTACTGTCCGGGTTCTCTCTTAGAGACTTTTTTACTTGCAAAGTCATCCTTGACCAGGCAAGTAATTTTGTAGTGGAAGCACTAATTGTTGGAGAAGAGTTTTGTGTTTTGGCCTTTCAGCTCCTAATTTATTCACTCTAATGCCACATAATAATAGTCATATAAAAGGATTTTGTATTTATTATATATTTATATATAAAACTTTATCTCTCTCTCTATATATATAATGAATATAGAGGTAAATCTGTAAAACACTATACAACTACCACAAAATAAAATCTCATGCTGTGTAAACTACCTACAGAACTGGAGGCATCATGATACACAGCATATACATTTTATTTCTAAATACATAAAAAAAAGGGTTCTATAATGTGCAAAGAGGTTCAAAACTAGCTGGACTCTATGTTACCCATAAGACTACACCATAATGTGCTAGATCAGTATCCAATACTGCTAACAAATGGAGATAATGCAGTTCATATCACTGGTAAAGGAAGCCAGCACCAACACAGCACTTTTTAGTGTATGATGGTGAAATCACAAAATAATTAAAGCCTGGTTTGAATCAAAATGAACAAAGGTAGGGTACTTAAAATATTTATACAGACTGAGATTTCCACGTCTGAGGTCTGACAAATACAAAATTGCAAACCCAATTCTTTTGCATAAAGAGACTAAGAGCTGCTTTTCAGGAAATCTGGTACTGAAAGTCTAGCAGTATTTTCCTAACAGTGACAACTTACCCCACTATTCTAAACCCAGATCTCCTCCTGCCCCAAAACTGCGAGGCTAGTATGCTTTAGCAGTTTATCTGCCTGCTGCCCACGACTTCAGCAGAGAGCTGCCAACATTCAAACTGAAATCACTAACCAAGCTGTCAACATTTGAAAATCTGAACTTCAGATAGAAACTGTACAAAAATACAGATTAAAAGAGACAAACAGACACCTGTGGGAGTTTTTTGGGTCCTCTGAGATGAAAGGCACAGAGAAAACCTTGATATTATGAGCTAAAACATGGTACATCCCTGATCCAGTTTCACAGAATCATACCACACTAAAATTGGGTTCCAGCTGCTTTGTGGGAAGCATTATTAGTTTTACCAAGGAAGCTTAAGCTCCAGCTGGGCACAAATTGCTGACACTCTTCAGGTAGACAACAAGCCCTTCTAGAGGGACTCCATCACGTATCACCCCCCCACCCCTCCATGACCACACAGTAAAACAGAGGGAGGACATGTCAGTGCATGTAAGCAGTTGACACTGAATCTGGCTCATTCATATACAGTATAGGCAGGGCTATGCTGAGACCTACACTCAGTGCTCCAAACTTCTTTTCCACACTCCAAAGTTGTCATTTGCCTTGGTTTTATACTTCTATATAATGCTTAGACTTCCAAAACTTAAGTCGAAATTGAAGTATTGTAACCTAAGGCTGTTAAAGCAGGAATGCAAATACTGAGCCTAGGGTAACTGCGTACTTTAAAAAAGCTGGTCAGAATTGGTCAGTATTCTTAGCAAACACTCAATGTTTTATGCTTAGCAAAATTATAAATTCAGTAATGTGTGCAAAGCTGAAGCCTGAAATTTAATACATGTTTGCTGTTCTGTGTAGAAGACATCTATGTTACCAAAGAGAGCCTGTTCTTAAAATCTTTTAATTTGTATTACATATACCCTAGATAGTAAAATTTAAAAATATTAAAAAAAAAAAACCAAACTGATTATTGTCAAGGTCAGGAGGACTGAGTCTCCCAGTTATGTAGGACTGTTAAATGAGATATTTAAAATCTAAACAGCAAAACAATAATAGAGGAAAACATTAAAAATTACAATTGGATAGAAAACAGGTGATTTTTTTCCATTGGCTATTGTTATTGTAATGCCAGTGCTAGTCAGTGCATCAAAACATCCTATTACAACTGAAGAAAAAACAATTCATAGACCTTTTTTTTAAACTCCAAATCAGTTCTATTCTTTATCTGAAACACTCCAAAAATATTATTTTTTTTTTCTACCCCAAATAAGAATTTATTTCTCCATTGTGATGCACATTCTAGACTGCTACATCTTCTCTTTGTTGAGGTGAAGAACTTCTAGCCTTCGGGCTGACTTAATTCTATAGTGTCCTGGACCACTCTCTCTAACCTCTTCGTTTTTGCTCTTCCCTCTTCCAGTTCTTTCCAACCACTCTATATCAGGTAGCTCTGTCTCACGAAGTCTCTTCCTGCCTTTGCTGTGCTCCCTACTAGCAGTGTCTTCCCTGAAACCCCACCTTTTCATTTTGAGAATGCACCACTTCAGAAATACTGCCCCACAGCTCTTTCACTGCTTCCCTTCTGTTGGTCCTGTGGTCTGCATCTTTCCCTCCTGAATCAGCGAACATTAGTGGGGAGCTATGTGGCAACACTATGTGTGGGTTGAAGGAGATTTACATTGTGCAGGGCAACAGAGAGAATCTGGACGTGGGTCTCTGCTGAGTGCCCTGGTGATGTGCAGCAATAGCTGCTTACTGCAGTGTCGGAGAGGCAGAGGAACACCGCTGCTGTAGCAGAAAGGTATTGAACAAAGATGTTGTGGTTTAACCTGGCAGGCAGCTAAACACCACACAGCTGCTCACTCACCCTCCCCGCCTCAGTGGGATGGGGGAGGGAATAGAAAGGGCGAAAGTAAGAAAACTCATGGGTTGAGATAAAGACAGCTTTACAATTATTATTATTTTTATTAATAATAATAATGATGATGATGATGATGTAATGAAAAGGAAAACAAAGAGAGAGAGAAACAAAACCCAGGAAAAAAAAAAAACAAGTATACAACTGCTCACCACCCGCTGACTGACGCCCAGCCCATCCCTGAGCAGTGATCACTGTCCCCTGCCAACTCCCCACAGTTTATATACTGAGCATGACGTCATGAATGGTATGGATTATCCCTTTGGCCAGTTTGGGTCAGCTGTCCTCGTAGTGCCCCCTCCCAGCTTCTTGTGCACCTTGCAGAGCATGGGAAGATGAAAAGTCCTTGACTTAGTGTAAGTACTGCTTAGCAACAACTAAAACATCAGTGTGTTATCAACATTACTCTAATAATAAATCCAAAACACAACACTATACCACTAGGAAGAAAATTAACTCTATCCCAGCCAAAACCAGGATAAAGGATGACTGTGATGTGCAATAAATGCACTGGGCACAAAGGTTGGAAAGTCAGTAACATAGGATGCAGGGAAATACTGAATAACTTTGCAGTATAACATGGAGCATAGGGGAGAAGACTGGATGACTCCTAGTTAACACATAGCCCATTAAAGGTATTGCCCAATCCTGTTTAACCCTCAGTGATAAAAAGAAACTCTTTATTGATTGTGTTGAGGGAAAGAGGTTCAGGGAAGGAAGTGGGAATTAATTGGCTGGAAGGTGAGTCTGACTCAGGGAGGTTGGTAACTGCCAGCTTAATTTCTTTCTTTATGTAAGATGAATTTACCATGGGAGCTCACAGAATGAACAATAAACAGAAGGCTCTTTTTGTATGCTTTAGAAAATATGGAAAGGACAAGAAAATCCTTATCACCTTCAGGCTTACCTGTGTTTTGTACTGCATCTCTTTATTTCATGTATTCTGCTCCATTCTTGTTATACGTGCCACTCTCCCTTCAAATGAGAGTCTGTTTCACAGTACATCACCCCGTTTTGCACCAAGTCAAAGTCATGTTTGCTTTCACAATACCACCTTTTTTCTTGCTGACTACAGCCTAGCTCTGATATCCTCTCTCTCCTCTCCTTTAAGGAGAGGCAGTGCTTTCCTTCATCCCTTTTCATTTCTCTTCTACCTAATCCTTGGGTCCCACCTTGACTAGTTGTATATCCTCTTTGTTCACATTCAGTTGGGGCTTAACCTTGCCCTCTCAAAAGGGATGAGCAAGGGTAGAGGTTCTCTCTGTATGTCCTCCCAGGAAGGATGCTAGAGAAAAGACTGAAACTCTCAAAGAAATACTCTGAAACAAGTGGATGGAAATTTCACTTTCCCACTTCCACCTCATCTGACAGTACAAAGAAGTTTGGAGGGCTTTCCTCCTTATCCTACTCCCCACAATCTGGATAATTAACAAAAGGAAGCATCTACATGTCCTTATTTCCTTGTATAGCTGTACAAACAAGGACTCAGTCTGTCATTAGACTGGAAGTGTTTTCAGTCTAGGACTGTATGAAACTTGCTTATGAAGCAGCTGGCATGCCTATGATATTGTAGACACAACAGTAAGACATAAGCAAAACAAGTCGTGCAAATAAAAAATACAGTCATACCTAAAGTTTATTTATGATATGAAATGCCAGCTTTAATGCCACAAACTTTTTTTCCCTCCTGCAGTATGACCTCAACCCTTAACAGCAGGGGAAACCCAACTCCTTTGCAACACCTTAAATGGATAACTTTCTAAGGTTATGTCTTCAAATCGGGTATTTTCTCTGAATCAGCCCCGTGCAGAGTATTCTGAAAGAGGCATACAAAAGTGCATAGCATTAACCACTCTGTACCAGGTGCTGGATATAGTAGTGCTATTAATGTTGTCACTAATTTAGCAATCAATTTTAACATTTTCTAGGAGTCTTCTGACACATCATCTATCATCACAGATATCAAATCTAAGGTAAGTTAAAAATACAGTGCTATATAGCTTTAAAATGTCATTTCTAACCATATTATAGTCCTACTTGATTCACTTTTATGGAACATATTGTCTCTCTGTTTATAGTTCTCTCTGCTTAATGAGATTTTTTTTTTTTTTTGGGGGGTGGGGAAGTACTCCCTGACCATGCTGCTTTCACATAGTGCCAGAAGTGTCTTTTAGCTATAGTTTTATCTCACCTATTGGTGATAGGGGTATATACAAAGGCTCATCTCTCTATATTCTTTTGCACTCACTGGAGACCAACGTGTTGCCCTGACAGAAGCCCACCTTCACACATGAATTGTTTTGAAAGTTTCTCCCCGCCCCCCGGGGATAACTAGAACCTAGGATGACAAGCAGAGAGGGTAATATAAACATGTTACTTTTTTTTTTCTTGAACTGCTTCTAATCAGTGAAGGCAGTAGCTTTTCCAGAAGGCAATCTGAGCAGCTGATGGCCTGAAGTGTTTACACACATTACATTCAAGCAGAAAACCTACTCTGCTAGTCATCCTATGTTCTCTTTAATCCCATAAGAGAGAAAAAGAGAGAAGCTTTCAGAAGGCAATTCCAATATTGACACTGCATGACCTCTGACATGGCCATCTCATATCACTGCCTGCAGAGCGAGCTTACAGTGAACAAACTCCCGAATTTAGGAATGTCACATTGACCTATTGCCTGAAGTTAGCTAATGAAACAGACTGCAGTCAGACTGCTGTGGTTGTTGGCTCCTCTCTGCTGCAAGAAATCAAGCACAGAAAACTCTATCCAGAGATGCAGTGCATACTTATGCTAATGCACAATATGTTCTCTAGCATTGCGTCCAGTTCAATTTAAAATGTCTGTAGTAATTAGTCTTCTAGCCACTCCCTCAGAAAATTGTTCCACAATCTAGTGTCACATAACCTCCAACCATTTTTCTGTGCTGAAACTGCCATCAGAGCACGTAGATGAAAGAGGATTAGACTACATGGGTGACTGCTTAGGAGCATCAAGGAACTAAAGGAAACGAAGCTGTTAGCATTGATGAACTAATGCATCCAATGAAACACCAGGAGGCTGAAGGTGTTGTCTTTCAGATGAAATGTGAAAGCAAGGCACTAAGCATTAGAGGCAATTAAAGTTCTCTCAGCACTCTTTGCAACAGTACCAGTGTTAACCCCTGGTTCCTGGCCACCCTCCAAATCACATAATTAAATTCTGCTTTCCTAAATATTTCCCTGCACTATCATTTAGGAAGACAGCCATCACTTAACCTGAAATGGTGTATTGATGCCAGGTTTAACCTCAAAGGAGGATGCTTATGAGTGAAAAGTAATTCCAGTTTGGTCACTTGTACATGCTTTGGTGCATCTGTAGGTACAGGTGCAATTGTGAATGCATATATGGGAGTTGGGGTGAGGGAAGGGAGAAAGGAATTATTATTTCTTTAAGTTATGTTGAAAACTAAGTTTTATACATATGTTGCTGGCAAATGCATAGTTGCTATCCTTCCCCCACTGCCTAAGCAAAGGAATATGGTTAAGGGTACATTTTTTTTCTTTTAAAATTTCTAGGTAGTAGTAAATAGAAACTACCAGTATTCTAAGGTATAGCATAAGATAAGTACCGAATGGTTATTTCATAAATGAGCATATACAGTGTTTGGAATACTTTAGATACATCATAACAAAAAACCACTAAGAGATTGCCAAGGCTCAAGAAGGTATACTAAAACTTAAAATAAGGGTATATAAGCAATGACCAAAATATTATTTATTCTGTTCCTAGAAAGATATTCTAATATTGCAGTGCATTATTACATCCTACCAGTAACATACGCAGCATTAAATATGACCGCTGGTTAACAAGTTCTAGGTTTGTTTAAAAGCCCTGATTATAAACAAAACTGCTTTATTCTTTGGAAATTAAACTTATGACCACAGTCAGAATATTCCCAGGCAAATATTAAACAATCACATACACATTTCTTTACTATTGCATGTAGGCTCTCACTGACTAGTAATATTAAGTACTTACAGATTAGGGATTTACTTTTCAGGGGTGCTAGACATCTGCTAGACAGAAGGTCTTCTGTACATACTGGCCACTCAATGAGTTTAACTGTTTAGTGTACCTGAATCTTTAAAAATGTAAGAAATTCTAATGTCTTCTGTGATTCTGCAACTGAAATGTTAGCTTTGACTGTGTTTTTTGATACCCAGGCTCTCTATGCAAATAAAGAAAGGAAAAACAGAAAATGGGCAATATGGTCTTTCAGACCCCAGTGAACGAGCAGAATTTTATTAGGATAATTTTTCCAAAATGTTCATTACAGGCAAAATATTCTCCAGTTTAAAGTAATTGTCACTCTTTCCAATCTGTTAAGAAGAATGGCAAGGCAAGCTAAATGCATGTGCTAACCTGTTTAACTTCATAAGTACATAGCACAATAGCCAGTTGGTTTGCTACCACCATAATGTAATTAATACCATTTGCCCAGGGTCAAATAGAATCATAAAATTATAGGATGGTTTGGTTTGGAAGGGACCATTAGAGATCACCTAGTCCAAGCCTTCTGCCATGGGCCGGAACATCTTGCAGCAGATCAGGTGGCTCAAAGCCCTGTCCAACTGGAACTTGACACTTCCAGGGATGGGGCATCCACAACTTCTCCACTGTTCATGGAATAACCTGGCTCACCACCCTCATCGTAAAAAATTTCTTCCTTATGTCCAATTCAAATCTACCCTCTTTTAGTTTAAAACCATTGCCCCTTGTCCTGTCACTACAGGCCTTGGTAAAAAGTTTTTCTCTGTCTTTCTTAACAGCCACTTTTATATACTGACAGGACACAATAAGGTCTTGCCAGAGCCTTCTTTGGATGAACAATCCCAACTCTCTCAGCTTTGCTTCATAGAAGAGGTGTTCCAGCCCTCTGATCATTTTCACGGCCAAATAGTCCCACTCTTCTCCTAGACTTAAATCTTCCACACTATACAATACACCGCTTCTTGTCCAGAAAAATGTCTCCATAGTATTATTCAGTCTCCTTTTGATTTCATATCCATCCCACTTTGCCTTTTGGTTTTAACTTGTTTTAAATTGACATACCTTAAATGCAACAAATTTAAATGTATAATATTTACAGTGAGAAAACATTTGCAAATATCTGCAATAAAACCAGGATAAAATAATATAAATAGCACATTAACAAACACATGAAAAACAACGTAAAAGCTAAAATTCCCATTTTTGAAAATTATTATAGTCATCTTTTTTTTTTTTTTTTTTTTCCTTTTTGTTTCCCCAGTATGGATAAGATGCTTTAGAATGATGAAGCTTTCCAGGTATTAGGCAGTATTGTTTCAAGTGCATAACCGAGGATTCTATTAATGATCAGTTCTGACCCTTACACCTCCCCATAGACTCCTAGAGATAATGAGAAGAGCGGGGAATTATTGATTGAATCTAATGTGGTTTCCTTGTGGATCCTCAGTTTCTGTGTTAAACAAAATCAATCAATGCCAACTGAAAAGCATGTTAATCATAATGTATGAACAAGTTGTACCAACTAAGTTTCTATAGAAAATAATATTGTTACAATGCTTGCAAAAGAATTAAAACTTCACTAAAAGTTAAAAAAAAAAAAAAAAAAAAAAAAAAAAAAAAGATCCACAACATAAGTTGTCTGAACACTTTGGCTTCAGTTACCTGAGCTCCAGCTATTCTGAATTTAGGAATTTTGGATATCAGGATCAATGTCCTGGGATTTCTCATAGCACTTTGTGGACGTAAAAGTAGCCAGAATTTAAATCCAGAGCATGAGAATCTTCTAATCACAGAATTCAGGTAAGCAGATTAAAGATTGCCATCCTAATTTTCTAAAGCAATTAAACCACTTCTCTCATACCACTTTTCCTCTCATCAGCTGTGTCTATTTTCTGGGGAAAATTGCTGTTTATTTTCAAGCTATAAATATATATTGGACAGAATTACTGGAATCTATTGAACATTTAGACGTTCATCCCACTCTTTTCAGGTTAATATACTTGTATTCTACGAAAAGCTTCAGCGTAACAAATTTTATTTTCAGATAGATACAATTCTTGTGAAAGAACGCAAACCATGGGTACACATGTTCACACACTGTTATCGAAGACTTTTTGCCACTTGCTTTAAAACAAGTTTAAACTAGCAAAAGTACTGGACAAAAATAAAGCATAATTGCTATCTTCCAGTCTCTCACAGGCTCCAGCTTAACAAACTGATGAAGCTTGACTGACACACAGGGAAATTACTCTGGTGATAAACCAGATGCTATGTTGAAATATAATATCTTATCAAAGTAATGCAACTGAGGTCATTGCTCTGGAATTTGGGACTAGGGAATGCTAGTTGTAAATAATAATAATATAACTAGAAGTGCAGACAAACTACTGTCATAATATCACAAAATGTACATTCATGAATAAAAACTACATCACAACCAAACATACCAAATATACATTATGACTCTGTGGGTCTAGGAATGAAGCAATCAACACTAAACCAAGCTTGAAATCAGGGTGAATATTGATGCCATTTTTTCAGATTACATTAGCAACCTGCCATACTTAAAGACCGCTAGAAAAAAATAAAGAGTAAATCAGCACTCTCCATCATAGGGAAACATTTCAAGAAAATGTCTGTTCTTCATGCTCTGCTCAGACCAACCCCTAAACACTGCATTTTCATTTTTAAGAATTCCAGTTTTATTTATCTGACATCTACTGCCTTTCTTTTCTTAGGAAAAGACCTTAACTGACATAGCAGCGGAAATCAGAGTGGATTCTGGTAATCAACTCAGGACTTACTCTAAGAGCTACGTTGACAAGTGGAATCTCAGACAATGCTGGTGAGGTGTAAGAGCCCTTAAATTACTTATTCTTTTTGCTGCAATAATTGACACTTGCATTTCAGACCTCCATGAAATATAGAGCATAACTGAATATATTCTAAGGCACTTCTTTCCATTAAACAATGAACAAATGGTAGCCAAATACAACATGATGCATTTTAAGGTTGTAAAAATTACCAGCTTTGGTATTGAATCTTCAGAACACCCTCTTGCTGGAAGCTGTAACACAATTGTTAGCTAATGTTTTCTTGGGATTAGGTTAGCAGGTCATGCTTACTATGCCTCCTTCCTTCACTTTGCATTAATTATTAAAGGTCTAAGGTCTAATTCTGCTACCTTTACTTCAAAAATAATATCATTAAAATCAAGACTATATAAAGAATAAAACTAAAAGAACCAAATCTTTGGAAAGCAAACTGGCATGTAAAAAACCACTGCCCAATGAGACTTTTTTCTTTTTGATAGCAGAAATGAAATCTCTAATAGCAATTATGTTTTTAACATCAACTATAATATAAATAAGGAAAATTTGCAAAAGCACACTCTATATCCTATTTAAGAAAGCTCAGAGAAGGATTTATTTGTTTGTTTGAAAAACGGTATTTATATGAAAAAAGTGAATGGAAAGTCTGCTAGATGGAAGATTTCCGTATGTGAAAACACGCTTCTTTATTGTAAAAAGAAAAAAAAAAAAAAAAAAGTTTGGTTGTTGCATTCCTAAACCAGCAGTAATATGACTTAATATCAGAGCCAAAATTGGCTTTTCTCAGACATAATTTTATGTAGATTTCATGTTCTGTCCAAAAGAAATCATTTAGTAGCTGTGTTTGAAACACTTTATTCTAGAAATGAATATAAACAGTACAGAAAAATCAGTGCATATTCTTTAAACTATGAACCTGGCAAATTCACAGATAGATACTTGTTAGTCAGTGGTCAATTTATCTGCCAGCTTTATTTGCAAGCAGAAGATTAGAGACAAGATAAAGTGCTCATTTATTCTTTCCTACATAATTGTTTATGGTATGTAAAACTATTTTTTTAACTTAATTCATGAATAAAACCTACAGATCAAAGATTTGGCTGGTGCTTTCTTTTTAATTTGGGAACTTGATATACAGTTCTAGGTATCATTAACCTTTTTGAGCTTTGATTACAAAATATCCCTAACAGTGTCCAGGAAAGCAAAGTAGCATGTCCTACACGTCTTGCAGTTATCATTCTTCGCAAAAGGCTCAAAATGCTAACTATAAACATTTCACAAAATAATAAAGAACTGTGTTATTAGATCACATTAGAACTAGGTACAAAAGCTTTAAAAACCAATGATAATACTAGGACACATAAGTTACTGGGAAGCTGTATTTTTCAACCGATTAACTTCCCACCGATTTTTCAAATGTGGAGTATTGCATAAAGAACCCTCTCTTATTACACAATACCTAACCATAGGTCCTGTCATCCAGTTCTCTGTTTTCATAAAACGATGATGGAGCACATTAAAAGCATAAGCAGAACTTGAAATAGCCCTTCTTCGTGAGTTCCCAATAAAATAAATAAATAAATGGAAATATTTTTTACTATTAAATGACCTCAATCCTTCCATACTTGGAAACTTAGTTAATATTGCAATTGGAGGATGAGGTGTAGTCATGTCGTCTTACTGACACGTACATTCTAGCTATCTAAAGTCTCTTCACCACAGGTGTCTTAAGGCAAGGCAGAGAAACTGTGTGTACCAGAGGGTGCTACATCTGATTTATCTTAGGCATTTAGGGTGAGATAAATTACTATGAGAAGGTGCCTTTTGCTCTCCATTGGGTATAAAGAAAAACTGGAGTTACTAGGTTAGACAACTAACTTTGGATACCCAAGTTACAGCAAACGAATCTCACCACAGGCCAAAACTGACTGAGGAAAAATTGTGTTTAGCTCCCACCAGATGATGCAAAATTTGTATTTTCCCTTAGAACTTTGCTGTTTTCAAATGGGAAAAATATGTGGAATTTTTTAATTGGTAACAACTATTTTTGCTGAAGTTACAACTATAAATGACACAATAAAATAATTCCTTTCTTAAGCAATTAAGTCTTATGATCTTACAATATAACAGGAAAGAAGAGAATTACTGGATATAGTATCACATTACGAAAGAGACAGCTAAGAAACTGTTTTACAGAAGTACCAAAAACAGTGAAAGGAAAATGCAGAAATAGAATGTGCATGATGTTCTATATTTAGCTTTGGGGGGAGGCTCTAAAATCTCCTTTGAGCTGCCTTCTTTGATAATCACTGGTAAGACCAAATTCTGAGTCAACAGTAGGGTGTTCTCAGCAATATTTTTATTTAAAGACTCAAACCAGTGAGTATTCAAAGGCAATCTGGGAATTTCTTATAGCTCTATACATAAGCATCTTCTTTTTACTTTTGTTAATTGAGCCTAGATCAAAACATACCATTTGCATCAACTATTTTCAATATGTCTCCAGTTTTATTTTTAATACGAATGCTTGCTAATAGCCTTGCACTGGCAGACCTGTCTTGAAGATTGTCCCATTGTTAATGTCTTATTTAGCTGTAACACAGAAATTCATTTGTCTCAAAAATGATTTCAGAGTGAAATATTTTCATACCTCCCTGTATGTCAGCAGTTTTCCAGCTGCATGCTATCACTGCATCTGCAGTGAATCATTCAGAACTGTCATTTTAAGGAGGGAAGGAATGCTGGACATGTGAGGTATATTCAGATACTACATTCCAACTATAGTATCAGTGCTTTCCTCAACATTAACTACCACACAGGAGCAGTCACATTAGTTTCCCAGTGGCATAAAACCTTTAAGGCTCTTTTGCAGTGTTTTTTTAATGTCATAAGAAATAAAAAGTAGGGGAAAAAAGAATGCCATTTCACTGCTGATCCTATCATCACATGCAAAATATAACAGCATCATGTCCTTAACATTCAACTGCATATCAAGCTAAAACAAAGCTGAAAATTCCAATTAAAAATTGTAACTGAAATATCTGTACTATTAGTCAGTAATACCCTTTTGAGGAATCTCAATGATATTGCCATTGCTAGCTGGGACATATGAAAATTTCTTCTATAGAGCTTTTATTTTTTTATGAGACACTACCATTTTATACCATTCTTGTATTGGCAGAAACTGATTGAATAGATCTTTGCTTCTTACCATCAACACAGGCTGGCCTTGCTCTTGTTGTACCGGCAATCTGTCCTTTTTTACATGCACAGCGAGCTGTTTGTCGGGCTATAGTCCTTCGGGGCTGACTGCTATCTCTGTCCAAAGTAACAATCTCACATGTACCTGCAGCCAGTTGACCTGGAAAAAGAACCAGCAACAGGTACCAGAGTCACTGAATGCACTACAGGCAATCTATTACAGCCGAATAGAGTCACGGCCCTATGTCACAGCAGACACTCCACAACAAATGGGCAGCCAGCTGATGGATATAATAAAACTGAGATGACATACAATTTTTCTTTGTGGTGGACATATGAAAACCCTGTAAACAGGTTCTGTCAGAAAATGATTATTGTTCCATAAAAGCCAGAGAGCTGAGGTCACAAAGGCTACCTTTACTTATGTCTGCTAAGTAAAGGAACAATCTGCTTTTACAGCAATGAAATTTAAATGGTGTGCTCTTTACGTACTTTCAGAAAAGAAATTATGAAGTCTATGGAGAACAAAAAACATCCGCACATGTCCATGAGTATAATGAAGTCGTAACTGCTTTGCGTGTTGTTTTTGAAATAAAAAGTCTTTCAAAGTATGTCCATGTTTGACCAGATTGTCAGTCCTTTGGCTCTCGCTTCACCTAAACTGAATGGTAATTCATTCTCTACCTGACTCATATTTGAAGTAGCTGGTCTTTTTTCTTTTACTAAATTTACTATATAACCATTCTGAAAATGATAGTAAAATGACACTGCCCTGTTAGCTGAGTAACATTGTTTGCTTTTTATTGACTTCTCCAATATATGTAGCTTTTCCTGAATACTAAGGAAATCCGTGCCACCTAATTCTGAATTTGGGCCATGCGTTGAGAGGCAAAACAAAAAGTTGCAAAAAATTATTTTATGAAGAATATTACTCTGAAGTAAATGTTATACGTTTAAAATGATGCACTTCCTCTGGTAAAACCAATAGTAGGCTACCAGTATATCAAAAAACTGCCTTTTACAAGCAAGAAAGATACATTATTGAATTTCAATGTGTAGTAAGACTGAAAAAAATCCTAGCTATCATTTTGTATTATATATAATTTCTGGATTTTATGGTACAGTAGTAACTATAGTTTCTATTGGATTTTGTCTTTGTAGGCAATCAATTATAAACTTTCAAATGAATATGTGCAAAAATATCTCTGAAATCACAAGCTTACTACATTTTGTTTTCATAAAAAGTAAGATTGGAATAAATGTGATATTGTATCTATAATAAAGTTATGCAGTTCAAATAATATTAACAGTAAATTATTTTTATGCTGTGGAAACACTGAAAAAGAACAATGAGACAAAAGCAGAAATTTTAAATTTATATTAACATCAAAATTTAAAAAAAAACACAACAAAACCAGAAATATATATGAATTACATTTAATTTAAGTCTAAATGTGTAATGATATTTCTGTATACTGCATTTTTTCCATTCAGAATACAAGTTTACCCAGTATAGTCTTCTCGGAACCAGCTTAAAATGATTCCTGTTGTGTGGATACTGTATTCTGACTGAAACTGTCAGAATAGCAAAATATTGTAGGCTGTCAAAAGCATTGTGACTGGTTCACTGCTAAGCCACCTTAATTGTATGTTGCTGTGACTCCTACACTGCAGTGAATTACAACATGGTAAAACCGAGGATCTCAAAGATGAATATGGAACAAGGTACTTTACAAATTCATGCAAATATATGACATATAGGTAAGTAATATACATTAGGCATTTATAAATACAGATACGATATTCACAACAGTGAACATTATCACCATAGTGTTTAATGGCTGCCGGCAACTAGACTTATGAGCTACCATCAATCCTGGGTTTCTACACTTTTCCACCCACTCTGTTAATAAAAAACATCTTGGGATAAACATACTGATGAGAGGATTTTTACCTATTATAGGCTTGTTTTTTTCTTTGTTTCCTCTGAAATCTTGGGTTAGAAAGCAAAGGCTTAACAAGAAAGATAGTGGCACATGATTTTCCAGACAAAGACAAGGGAAATCCAGCTACACTGAAACATCTTGAACCGAAAAAAAAAAACATTCTTTTTTTCTCCATCGCTAATATATTTCAGTCTGGGTTGCAGGAGATGTATTGCTCCCAAGGAATACAGCTGTCTTAGTAGATCATGTAAAAAAGACATAATTAGAAGTGTATTTAGATCTTGACCCCTCAGGCTTCTTTGAACATCATGATTATGGTCCTGCACTGAGAATTGAAATTGAATGGGAACCAAAGAAAAAGTGGAAGCATAAATATGATATGTGTAAGTATTCCTGAAAGTAAGGGTTGCCATATTCTCCGCTATCTGTAAATCTTTATACTATTACTTTCATTAAAATATATGGTAAATCATATAATGTAGGTGGATCATTATATAAAACCCCATTTCAGAGGAAAGGAACCAGTTTTACAGCACACTGAAGGTGAATAAGGACTATACTGAGAGAAAAACAACAATGGAGCTTTATGTCAAGATAATTTGTGAAAGCAAAAAGCTTTCCAGGCAATGAAATGATAAGAATGCCTATAGATAATCTTTTCTTCTTTTGGACCTGCCCACTTTTAGTTCTGCATAGGTTCATTTTGAGCCAGCTGGGTTATTTTGTTTTTATGACTGTTTTCAATTGTTTTTTTTGTTTAGAGATGATAATTTCTTCCAGGCATGGTGACCTCATTTTTCTGACAAACTTCAAAAACTGGGATACCTAAGTGAGAGCCACAGCTTTTCCCACATACATGACATAAATACTTCCTGGTCATTATGTTAAGGGCTGCAAAGATTGCAAGTATATTGAGCACTGTAACATAGTGTACATCCACTGTTACTTGGCTTTAGATGGCTGTAAAGCATGAAAAATATTAGTTAAGGTTATGGAGGCCCATCTCCAGAGGGAGAGTCATTCTGTTGTAAAGCATGTCCTCTCTGTCTCATGAAGTAAAGGGTAAGTCTACAGGAGTACCTTACTTAGATGACATACATGCTACTTTTGCATTTTAACAATTTAATCTAGAAATGTAATGCACAAAATGATGGAACAAAAGGAATATATTTATTGTAAGTACCAAGTTTCAAGAATTAGGATACCTTTCATTTTCAGGAAAGTTGACATAGTGACCTCTTTCAAATATAATAATGAAAAAAGGCCATTCGACTAAGCCTCTGAACAATCTCCACTTCTAAGCAAAGAGAAGAAATCTCAAGGCAGCAATGGGTGGAGTTTCACTGGAGCTCTTCCAGCTGAGAGATTAAGAGCCACAGGCTATGGAATAGTCGTAAAGACCCCATATTTTCAGTAGATCATATTTATGTACTTGCAGTACACAAAGCAATTCACCACCTTCCAACCTGAATGAAACAATCTTGGGGGAAAAAAAAAAGGCGAGCATCATCAGAGAACCCTGTCTCTTTCTAGCCTTGTCTCAAAATTTTTCTTCCAAGAAAAAAAAGAGATTTATTATTATTATTATTTATTATTAAAAGAATAAAGATTGTTTCAGCGTTACTATCATCCAGTTTTCCAAGTCAATGAGTGTGTATTTGTTGCTGTGGTTATTTTAATATTTATTTATATATATAAATATTTTATAATTAATAAATATTTATTTTACAAGTTTATTTTAGTAATTAAGAATTCACTGGGAGTTATTTGATTTTGTGTTGCCACTGTTTGGTTACTAAGCAGAGAAAAGGTTCAGGTTCTTTAATGCTCTTTTATAATGTTGTACTGCATTCTTAAAACGCCAGCTGATATGTCCCCCTGTCTCTCCCACCACAAGCACACATGCTTCTATATGGAATTCTTTCAGGAAAAAGGAAAACTACAGGGTTCTGAATTAAAAATATAAGTTAAACTAAACCAAACCAAAAAAAAAAAAAAAAACCAAAAAAACCAACACCCACAACTGTTAAAATTCCAAATGCAACAGGATTAGGCTTTTGGCTTCTAGCATGCACCCAGGGACTTGTTTATAGTAATTGCTGTACTGAGCACCTATTTTGTTTTTCTCTGAATGAAGTCCCATTGTGATCATTTCTGAAACTGCTCTCTGTGAGACTTTCATGGTAGTCTGTAGGAATCAGTGACCTTAGGTACATATATTTAGCAAATGGTGCAGGAAATATCTCAGGGTAAAACTATTACATTTTGAAAAGTTCTTTAGTACTTACATTCTTGAAAGAAAAGAGTTTGTTACTGAAAAGTTTAAAAGTAAATGGCATTTTTTCATGTGTGTGTACTAAGAGTCCTCTCTCAACTACATGCCATTGCTGAAAGAATAAAGCTTTTGAAAGATCTGTATTGCCTGTCATAGGTAAAACCCTGAAATAGTAAATATTTTCATATACATGAAGGGTACCTGGGATAATATTTTAATTTTTTATGGAGGAAAATATTTCTGTTCTCTAATAGAAAATAAAATCTGCCTAATCCACATTGATTACAGCAAGCAATTATTCATATAGATACTATGAATTTTAAATTTATGCATGCTGAAAAGCTGAAGACTTTGCCTCAAATTCATTTAAAGAAATAAAATCAGATTATGAACTCGTGGTATCTGTGGGCACAATGAAAATAAAACTTGATTTAAATATATGGGTCTTTCCAGGGTTTTAGATTTCATGCTCATCCAGAAAACCTTCTTCTGAATTGTACATGCAGGCTTATATTATAGTTTCAGTGAAAAATTTTTCCATGCATCACCAATCTGATGCCTAGCAACACAAGCTCTTTTAGTTCAAAATGCAAAAACTTAGATGTTATTAAAAATCTTGGCTAGATTCAGATACTCTTTTGTCAGTGAACACAATGCAGGAGTTGTTTCAAAATCAGATCATAGGAATACATTTAGCAGTTTTCTATTACAATATTGAAGTCTTTCTGACAACAGAGCCATGCCAACTCCTGAGCAGAGCTGAATATCAACAATCCCTGCTGAAATGAGGGGGAACTTAAATACTTCGTGTCGCTCATGATTTGCAGTTGGATGCTAACTTGATTAACAAATATTTAAACATATTTCAATTAGAAAAATAAAAATATTTATTTAAGTGGAATTTTAATTTTTTTATGCTATATATCCTTCCTCAAAGAAAATGTCCTGAAAGAAGATCTCTTACACTGAACATCGTCCAATTTCAGACAGTCCTATTACCTTTTCTTTTCCAATTTTAGTTCAGAATGAGAAGGATTATGGCAAGGAATTGGTTTGCCCCAAAGAACCACACTCACTTTTAATCTACAATAGCAAAATTTGTGGAAATCCAACTAGTATAAAATAAAAAAGAGCAACTTCAACAAAGCTTCTGCAAAAAACATATTTAACCTAAAGTAACAGACCAGAATTGGCTCAGCTTCTGTAACTTAGTATGGGAAAAAAAATGTTCAAATGAATCAGCACAATTTCAGAATAACTATCAAATAAGAACAGTGTTTCAATCTTAATTTATGCAATACAAGGGCATTTCCATTTTTCAGTAGAATATATTCCTAGAAATACACTATTTCCCTTTTCTGTTGCTAAAGTCACTGACATTGAAATAATTTGTTTCCAAGATGTGTTGCATATAATGTAGGACCTTGTATCTTTCTATTGAAAGATACACTGTGGCTGTTTAAGTAACACTAAACAAAGCAATTCTTTGTGCTAGTACAGTTAGACAACCTGTTTAAAATAGTCTTTACTAGTTTTCCTCGAGGGTATGATTATGCTGTCAGTAGAAGACAGGACAATGTCACTGTCTGAAACAAAAAATTACTAATTTGGACAATCCTAATTTACTGGTGTAACTCATAGGTACCCAGTAAACTAAAAAGCAGTAGACAAAATTTTTCAAAACTTCCTATAGATCTACTTCATTACAGGTTCAGAGCTATATTTGGCTGGAGTCAACCTTACCATGTGACCTCTGTAGCTTCCCAATCTTAAAAGGACTGATTCTGGATTTTAGTGGTATAAAAGAAGAAGATTTGTCCTAAAATTTATGTTTTTAGTTCTCATTTTATGAAGGAAAACTTATGGTAGAACCCAGTTAGGCAAAACTTATGAGTAACAAGAGAAAAATACGATGAATGCCTTCTTTTAAGAGTCAGTTTAAGTATTTTCAGAGTTCCACTGCAACGAAACAGTACATTATGTCCCCTTAGTAATGACTAATCTTATTGCAATTTTCAGACTACCACTTAGCCATCTCAAGCACATAAAGAGCACAGACATTAGGAGGATAGGAAAATAGCTTTCAGCCCTTCCATTCTGAAATAAGCACTAAATTTTAATTAAGATAGATCCTACTCTTCTAAATAGTTGTACAGGAAAGAAAATAAGAGTCTGTGGAGATTCAAGATACATTCAGGAACTATTCTGAGATTTCTTGTTTCTCCAGATAAGACTAATGCCCTAACTTATTGCACCTGATACTGCTATTGTATGTAATTGCTTAATATTTTGTTGTATAATTATGAATCATTTCCCCTATATCTTACTATTAAAAACATAACAAAACCACAAATAAATGTAAAACCAAAGTTCAGTAAAAACAAACTTCAAGATTTAAGTTTCTGAAGGCAATCCCAAACAGAATTGGTACAAAGGGGGATTCCAGACCAGACCAAACGCTTGAAAAATCAAGTCAAGGATGTATAAATAATGCAGAAGCAAGGCATTTATATATATGAACCTACTTGTAAATAAATTTTCCTGTTTGGTACGCTACTTTAAAAAGTAATTCATACTGATCCCATGGTTTTAGTACGTGGTAATGCCATGTCTCAAGTTCCTATACAGTGTCAGGTCAAAACTGACACATTTTATATGCTGCATTTTACAAAAAAAAAAAAAAAAGAAAAAAGAAAGAAAAAAGAAAACCACATCTAAGGTATGGTATGGAGAGAGAAATTCATGCCAGGGCCATGAAGCTACAATAGGCATCACTGTCCCTGCCCAACACACACTGCCCGTGGCCCAGGACCCCCTTCCAGCCCCCCAGGGCCATCAGCTCCCGCCCCAGAGACGCCACAGCAGGGCCAGTCTCCAACTCCACACAGCCCTGCTCTGCCCAGCCACAGGCCCCGCTGAGTCAAGCCCACCCATGGGCCCAAGGGAGGTGACTGGTGCCTGGGGCTGGGGCTGCCCTGGTGCCTCCCTGGCTGCTAGGCCCTACCCTGCCTGGTATGCTGGGAAGGAGCTCACTGATTCCAGCATGGAGACTGGAAACCCATCGACCTGTAGCACTAGGAGAGCCAGTGACCCTTGCACCCCCCATTTCAGTGACAGAGATCACAGCTTCTGTCTTTGAGAAATGTTTTTAATGCCTATTCACACAAAAAGCTACCAAATGAATCCCACAAATGTTGTTTTCATGAATATTATAGAAATATCCTCCCTAGCATACTAATTTCTGGGGTTTTATATCAAGTTTCCATGTCTCTTTTTGGATAGTGACCTAAAAGCAGACCTTACAAATAAGGAAAACATGTAACTGATGCTACCAAAAGTAAGTAGATATGAGGTGTTTGAGTCTTTTAAGTAAATTCTGCCACTGTGTAAGTCAGTGTGAACCGCAAATCTCAGCTACACAGAGCTCCTCCAAGGAGGACCTACAGCTCTGAGGGCCTCCTGTTCACTCTTCATGCAGGTTTAGTTAATTGCTTCTGGAGGCCTCCATTAGTTACAAAAATGAAATAACTGCATGAATTCAGGATTAAACAAAGCTATGCCTACTTGCTTAAGTTGGGAAGTGGCTGTCACTCTATTACTTTCCTAAAAATATTTTAAGCTGTTAAAAGAAGAAGAAGGGAAAAAAAAAAAAAAAAAAAAGAAGAAATAAAACACCCTTCCATGTCTTTACCAGCCTCTACATGTAAAATAAACTTGGTCTGTTTATAAAACAGAATAGCCACAGGGGGAAAAATGTTATTGGAGGGATGCTGATATTTCTCTTGAGAAAGACAGGAATAAAAAACACAGGTTTGTCTAAAAAGCTACTGACATTTGTTGGAGCCAGAAGCTGTATGTCGGGAAGGAACAAGTCTGTTGTGTTAGCAAAATATATCACTGCAGGGAGCATGAAATCAGTTTGAAGAAACATGCAGATAAAGCCATATTTCAGAAGAAGATATAATGTAGCAGCACAGGTAAACAGTGTTTTTAACTTCTCCAGTTCTCCTTTTTACAATCAAACTATTTGTTATTCTAGAATGACTTGAAAACTATTTACATATGTAACACAGACTTTTAAAAGTCATCATACAAGTGCCCTTCCTACCGGTATCAAGATTTGCACTGCAAGATCCTGGGTTCAACAGCAGATTTGGGGTAAAATTTGGTCCAGTAGGGGTCATGTGAGAAAGGAGAATCAATATGCTGCAATTTTGTTTTGTTAGATCTTGTCAATATGTCTTAGTCCTTAAACCGTAGGAATAATAACCCCAAACTTCTAATTACCACCCACCAGGAAGTAAGTTCTATCCTATGCAACAGGAACTGTGTCATTACTTCATGCCTGTGGCAGGTTTGAAAACCTGGAGGCTGAAGTATGCAGCTGAAAACAACTGCTACCTAACAATATCCAGCCTTGTTAACATGCCACATGCTAACTCATACCTACGAATGAATAGAAAATTCAAATGATGGAAATTTTCTGTCATTTTTGTAGGACACATGTGGTCACACCAAATCATCCACTGTACTCTTAGCAGATCTAAATAATTTCTTTAAACTAAGCCTGTTTATTTTGACTACTGCCTATAACACTACTATTCCCTTTTTGCCAAAGCCTATGTCACAAAAATCCATTTTCTTTCTAGTGATGGCACTGTGATGCAGTTGTGGTAATCTAGATGGTAGGTTTACCCTGAAATCACTAGATAAGAGAAAGTATTCTAGTAGCTAGTGTCATTCTTTTGCCATTTTTTCATGGAAAGAGTCCATAAACATTCTCCATACAAAATATAGTCTCTCAAGACTTTGTACTCTGTAGTACTGCACTTACTGAGAACATATAGGTACAACAGCTCACACATAACTACAGAGAAATATAAACTTCTCTTAGTAACATTGCAAAAATAAACACTGAAAAATGGAGGCACTGAAGAAGCACAGTACCTGTATCCAAGAAGGAAAGAAATTTCAACAATTTTGAATGTCATAATACACCTGAGAAGAAATAATCCCACTGAATAATATATGACATTACTTAGAAGTATTATGGATGAACCCAAATCAGGGTTTGATGCTGAGAATCTTGAGCAGACAAACGATCTTCAGGCCCAAAGCTTCAACAGGCAGAATTTGAACTTGCTGAAGTGCCTCTCTCTCTGCAGTGACTGTAAAGGAAGTTTATGGTGCATAGGTTCAATTAATCTGGGTGCTAGCATGAATTCTCAAATCAAGCACATCATCAGGACCAGAACAGAATAGCATGTATCTGCTGCATCTGCTGTTTCTTCTTGCTTAGCTCTCAGAGTTTCATTACTGAGCACACAAGAACAGTATAATGCTCCTCAGCAGTACCTGCCTCTCTGTGTTTACTGCATGGAGCAATGAAGACCCTCATTTAGGTGCCATGCTGAGCATACAGCTAGATTTAGCACACAAGCCCCACTCTTGCAAGTACATCACCAGGGTTTTAGACAATTACATTGTCTTAAAAGTTAAAAAATACTGAGGTGGCATGCTAAATAAATGTTTCCTTTCTGTTAGACTAATACCAAACTTCAGCACCAACTAGAGGAAGTGAACTTGACAGGCTCCTTAACTGATGAATTTGAGTGATGGCTTTCATTTTAAAGGTTTGTCTGGGAACAGTGCTTTACACAAGTGTGACAGAGAAGCATGAGTATGCTGGCTATTATTCTCAGCTGTTCTACAGACTTGGAGGAGTGATTTTCTATCTGGGCCAGCTTCATTGCTGCATTTTCCATTTTTATCCGTTTTGCTCAAGATGACTTATGAAACAGGTGCATGCTGAAGCTAAAAGTTTTCATGGATGAAATCCATGATTTTTATATCCTCATTTCTAGTCCTCCAAGAAGATAACCATTTATGGGATAAGATTGTCTTCTGCACAACTCAGAGGAGGGTGACAGCAAAAGAAGTTTTAAGTTGTTCACATATATCCAAGGCTGCCCAAAGACAGTGCAGTCAACAAGGACTACAGTCATCCCACCCACCTTTACAAATCAGTAAAGGGCTCAAGATTAGAGACATACACAATACCTCTTCCTGTGTCCCATTTATCAGGAACAATGTCTTCCATTTACAGAACTAAGTGTTCAATCACTGCATACTCACAACATCCATTATTTCACCTCTACACCATATAGAGGGGCTTACGCTCAAAGAAGATACATTTCACGTATGTTCACACCAGATGTCGAATTAATTTCAAGAGACTGAAAAGCTGGAAACATTTTAAGTGTAAAAATCCATTCTGTGCTAGACTATGCAGCTGTAAAATAGATACAAACAAAACTATTGACAGAAGTTAAATTCAAGGTATGTGTTCATAACATAGAAGGCAATGTTAAAAAAGTCTTTACACTGATCTTTTAAAAAACTTTAAATTAATCTTTATTATTATTATTATTATTATTCCCTCTATAACAAGGTCCATCTTTTCATGTACTGCTTATCAGTTTTACTAGCTAATAAAAAGTTAAACTATGCTATCAATTTCCCAATGAATGCCTAATAAATTATACTTTCTCAGATCAAGTTCCTTAATAAAAAGGAACAAAAATGAGGCCTGTCACTTCTTTACTCAGCACTTTGAAGTAATTTTACTATTATCCATGGTGTACCATCCTGAAATATGCTTCCTAAGACATAGAGTTGACTGTAGTTAACAGTTTTCTAAACACAAAAAATGTGTACTTAGATAAACACATATACTTATAGGCATGCACATATACTTCACAGAAGGATGTGTTGTACTATATGACCTTAAAGTTGAAGATGATTTGGAATGTATTGCTTCTCATATTGGTCATAAGATATAAGCAATTTGCCAAGATGCTTCAAAATAGCTGTTACACTAATACCACAGAGTGAATCAGTAAGTCTGCTCTTTATGATACTGTAGTTAAGGGATGAAATATTTTTACTTTACAATATATAATTTGTAGTCCAACCCAGAGAAAAATTTTAGAGTAGAAACTACCTGTGTAAGGAGAATTCCCACTGATTTCTAAGGGAATAACATATGCAAAAAAAAAAAAGTGAGGTCCGAGTCTGGCATTGGCTACGTTTTTCATTTTGTTCTCAACAAGAACTCTCTTCTACCTACTTTCTAGAACTTTAACACCACAATATTGACTGTAGTAAGTATTTCAGCATTCTGACTGTGTCTGGTGGATGACACTAAATTATCCTCTCAAATCTGGGATTAAGTGTATCATAAACCATCATAAACTATATTCCATCTTTCATCAGCTAAGTCCCTAAGAAGAAAAACTAAAAGGATGTGAGATTTGATCAGCTCCACGGGTCACACTGAAGCAGTACTGACCAGGAATTCTCTGGTGCAGAGGACAACATGAAAGCTGTCAAGTTAAAGAGCACTGAGCGTAACTAAGTGTTGTTCCTCATCTAGAGGAAATGCTGAAGGAGAACCATTAGCATTATGGAGAAGCATTAACATTTTCTGCCTTCCTTTTGGTGCATATACTGAAGTTGTTTTGATCAGTGATACTGATACAGAGTTTCTGCAGTAATGGTATCTAGGCAGGAGAAAGTATAAAATTCATGGACAGGAGAATGATCCCACAGGGATGAGTAAGAAAGCAGCAAAGAGAGATTTATTGAACGAATGTTTGCACTCACCAGATATAATAAAACTTGAAAGATATCAAACAATTCATGTACATATATGAGATATACATAGTCATGTTGACCACTTATGGCCTGCCCTTCTTATTTTAATTTTCCCACTGGCAATATAACAGCTTGAATGAAAACTGAGGATAAGCTGATAGGAATCAGAACAGAAAAGCTGGCAACAAATATTTCATTAAAAAAGGGTTTCTGAAAGGCCATATAACCTTTTGTCTAAATGCTTCAAATCCAAAATGTATTAGGTTCAAACAAAATAAAGTTATTTTAATTAGGTATAGGCAATCTGAATTTATACAGCCACTGCTAAAGGGAGAGTCATTACAACACTAAGACAAATCCAATCATTCAGACCAAAGACTGGGTAGGGTATCTCTAGAGAAAATAGGCCTACACAAGTGTGTATCACCTAAGGGGCAACTAAGGGTAGTGAACTGAATGATTAATCAGAGCTGTAACTACACATCACATTATTTGTGTCTATATGTTGATGCACACACACATGTAATTTGGTCTCGTGCTGGGAGAATAACAGCAGAGGGAGACAGTCATTTTGCAATAAAGAAGAGAACATCACTTAACCTCATTGCAAGAGAAACATGAGCCTGGTTATATACGGAAAGCAGTGGTTGTGTTATTATCATTAAGAGGAAGGAATGTATTAGATAATAATTACACAGTCTTTGTTTAAAACAGGAATGACAATCAAAAGACTAGGATTCAGTTTCTGATGTTGCCATATATCTTCTGTACTAGCTAACCATTTTGCTCTTGTTAACAGGAGGATACAGTACTGTTTTCAGTGAAACTACACCACCATCAAACTCACAGTAGCCCCAAGCTAAAGCCATGAGAATTGTTGTATTAATCAAAATTCAGTTCTTCTAATCTGCTGAAACATAATGACTTAAAGAACTACAGTCCTTCACTAGTCTTAAGTGAAAACAGTTGTACATCTTCTGTACAACTTGAATCTTTGCACTATGACTAATCCTGCTCCCAATAAAATCAATGGAAGGTTTACCACTAACTTCACAGACAGCAAATTCAACAGAATAATGAGAAAGACTCCACGCTCCCAGTACCAGCCCTTTAGCAAATTTGTGTTGCATCTTAAGTAACTGCAATTCTGACCAAGGACATTTGTCAAATGAGTTCTTATCCAAGTGAAAGCTCTATTTTAAGAACCATTCACTTTGTATGACTTTGTACGTACCACAGGTCATGGCAGCAGCTCTGAACAAAGGTGCTCTGGGATCAGGAAGTAGAGATAGATGCAAAGCCAAAAGCACACTCTTTCCATGTCGTACTCGGCTATGCACTGTATGACAACTCTATGATCTCTATATCTGTTTTGGATTAGATGACCTTCCAGCCTAAATGACTCTATGATTAAATGATTCAATGTACCAGTATACACTAGTGTAGACTGTGTGTATACACTAGTACACACTGTGTCTATACTCTCGTATATATAGCTGCTTGCTTATGGCTGTTGATGCTTTAATCTTTAAAATATGTGAATTTGGTTCACCACTTCTAGTCTAGCAATTTCAGGTAGACCATTTCTCTTTTCTACTGCTTCCTGATTTCATATATTAATAACAATTTGCTGTAACAGAACTGCTCTGTTGATATGAGATAAGCTTATTCCAATACCATTCCATTTAATACCTGAATTCTAATATCTTCAATCAAACAAAGCTGATCACTGCTGGAAAAGCAAATTCAGCAAAAGGTCCAAAGACCTTATTATGAGTAAAGTGCATACATAATCTATATCTCACTATGCAAAGCTCCTTGAAAGAATATAAAACTATATGTATTATAGAAATAGTGTGTATATATATAGTATCTGTATGCATAATGTATAATATAAACTGTGTACAGTTTAAAATTGTTAGGGTATATTCCATACTCAAAAACTTCAGAGATGATGGATTATTGTTGGACGACATAACTAAAATCTGCAGTAGTATCCAGCTAGAACACACAAGTAAAATTATTGCCTAAATAGCAAATATACACATATATGTGTACTTGTGTGTATATATACATTTGTGTATATATATGTCACGGTTTTAGCTGGGATAGTTAATTTTCTTCACTGAGCTAGTACAGTGCTGTGTTTTAGACTTAGTATGAAAATAATGTTGATAACACCCTGGTTTTTTAGTTGTTGCTGGGTAGTGCTTACACTAGTCAAGGACTTTCTAGCTTCCCACGCTCTGCCAGGTGCACAAGAAGCCGGGAGGGGAGGGGATACAACCAGGAGAGCTGATCTGAATTGGCCAAAGGGTATTCCATATCATGTGACGTCATGCCCAGTATATTAACTGGGGGGAGTTGGCCGGGGGAAGCAGCGATCGCGGCTCGGGGACTGGCAGCGTTGGTCGGCGGGTGGTGAGCGGTTGCAGCACTTGCTGTTTAGTTTTGTTTTTTTTTCTCTCTTCTTCCAAGGTTTCATCTCTCTCTCACTCATTATTTCTCTTTTCATTATATTATTATTATTGCTGTTTTATTTTAATTATTAAACTGTTCTTATCTCAACCCATGAGTTTTCTTACTTTGGCCCTTCCGATTCTCTCCCCCATCCCACAAGGGTGGGGGAGTGAGCGAGCGGCTGTGTGGTGCTTAGTTGCTGACTGGGGCTAAACCACAACAATATATACATATGCATATATATGTGTGTGCTTATATATGCTTTATGGATGGATTATAGATGACATCTACTAGGAAAGAGGAGTAAATTATGGATGAAATATATAGATTGTAAAAGGATGTTCTGATGTACACATATTGCATCAAGTTGACATGTATGCCTGGCTCATATAAACCTTATGCACAAAAATGTATATATTGCTACTAACTCACATCTTCCTATTGAGATCAGCAATTCTATTTCCCTTGCAATGTGCCCAGTTGTAAATGGCTATATAAACACAAAGTGGTGAAGAACCAGGCCTTTGAACTGCAAGGAAGGGGAAATTTGGCTCCACTCTCAACAATGAATATTTAATGGTTCCCTGTTCCACTGACAATCCTTCCTACCAATTATCCTTTTCACCAACTTTAGCATTAGAGACAAGAATAAAATATCAAGACTGGACTGGTTGCTTAATCCTTCACATAAACCTCTGCACAGTCAGGCAAATTTATAAAGTTAGAACATTTTTTCTCCTCTTTTTTAATACGATTACATAACTGATATGTTGCTTCCTCTCCTACGCAGTGAGACTTTCATAGCAATTACTGAGATTACATATACAGTCTTATACACACAAATGCATGCCCATACATACAAACACACACAGACACATATCATATCCTATCACATTCTGGGATAAGAAATGTCTCAAGTTTTTTTGCCTTCCTCTTATTAGAAAAATTAATTGACAGTAGTTACTGTGTGATCAGTATGCAACTCGAAAAAAAAATAGTAAAAAAGAGCAAACCCTCAAGATATCTAGGCAACCAATCCTTTCCACATTGTAACAGCTCTCTTGAGTGAAGAGACTTTCTTGGAGTTGGTGAAAAATTAGCACCTTTGCCAAAGTCCCTTGGTGACAAAGGACACAGATTTTGATATTTCAGCCGTAAACACAAAGAAGTAGAACCACCAAAACATAGAAGAAAATAAGTCTATTTAATAATCTGATTAGTTTTTACCTTCCATTTTTCCAGTGATGGAGCTGTATCCAGTGACAGTGTAAACATTTTACTTTGCACGATATAAGAACCACAATAGAAGAGTGTAATTAGCGCTGGAAAGACATTCTCAAGGAAGTACTTTGATTTCAAAAGACTGTTGGGAGTGATTGTCGCCCCTGCTGTGCTTGGATTCTCTCTTGATGTGCATAAAGTGTGAATGCAGAACGCATTATTATGAAACTCACTCGTCCTTGCATTTGTGTGCTCATTGCTTTTGCCATCTTGTGGTGACCAAAAATAGAAACCTACAGAGCAGCATATAATTCACACTAGAATAATGTTGCTGCATTTTTTAATGAATTCTTCAGTGCACATGCTGAAGATCTACAACTCAAACCATGCTCTGCATTTTGTTATTTATTTAACAAATGTGCATTCATTTTACTTTTAAAATTGAACTCACTGAAAAATAAAAACCATAGTCTAAACACTTAAAATAAGCACAAACATGAAATGATTTAATACTACATAAATGTCTTCCAAAGGATTTTATCAAAATACACTATGAGATTTTTTTTAAAGGAAGCAAAGTGCTTCTATTCTCTCAGAACATATAAAAGCAATACCTTCATAAAAACTGCCATGTGGTCCAACTACAGAACAGTTTAAAGTGTGATAAAAGAAATTGGATTTGGACTTCATAAACCAGTCAATAATTATTTATAGAACAGAGTCATTTGCGGGCTTTAGTTTGTGGTTTCTTCTTTAAATTATCAAGGAAAGCAATGAATATAAAGTATCTAGCCCTCCTAACTTTAACTTTTAAAAGAAGTAGCACATTTTTGAGTTAGTGGTCCCAAGGGAGAGAAGATGAGGCCTTCTGTTGCTAAGCAAGAGTTTGCCAGTTATTTCAAGCTTTAGCTGAGTACAAGCAATAATCACTACTGCCTGAAATATATTGGAATGAAAGTACATGGGACCATTCATGACACTTCATCAGCATGCAGGAGGCAAACAGAGTGACTGCAGTGATTGAATACAGGCTCAGACTACTGGCTTTAATCTCCATCTCATTCATTCAGCCTTTACTTTTGGCACAGCTGTATGATAAACACTCTGACATTCTTCCTTGCCCACCCTCCTTTGGAATCCCATGACTGCTGTGTGCATGTTTGTTACGTATTTAAGGTGGGGAAGAGTCAGGTTTGTTTGGTTTTGGGGTTTTTTTGTGGTGGTTTTTCTTTTCTTTTTTTTTTTTTTTTTAACTGCAATAAATATTTAGATATGGGTAATCTACAGGTTTACTACTGTTACTATCAAAGCACCATTATTTTACTGAAGGGGAACTAAGTCATGTCAACTTTGCCTCTACAGACATCTTAAAACAAAACAAGGTAAATTGATAATTAATGCTAATATTTTTCTACTACCTTCTGTGCAAAATTGCATATATACAATGAATGCATATGTTTATAATAAATAAAGTATAACTGGCTTACAGTGGTATTTCACAGAATTTTAACACTATTGCTGATGTCAACAAAATTCTGATGTTAAAGCAATTACAGTTCATGATGCAATATTGTGGTTTTTGTTTGTTTTGTTTTGTTTAAATTTTTGTTGTATATCATTCACCTTCTCGCCAAGAAGAGCTCATAAGCAGTTCCATATCACCAGTTTCCTGAATTTGCCTTGGCTTTACACCCAGCAGGTACTAAGGGTCCTGAACAGCTTAGGGCCTAATTGGTAGCTTAAACATACTGTGGTAAAGTCATTGGAGTTATGTATGTAAAGTCATTGGAGTTATGTATGTAAAGCCAGTAAGCAGTAGCAACATCTGCAACTCTGCAACTGGGTAGCAATTGTTCTGTTGATATGACACTTGTGTCAAAGAAACCCCTTCTGTTTTATATTACTCTTTCCTTATATTAAAATACCTAATAGTTTTGGGGAAACCTGCCTGGTCTGCTTCAAGAGTTAGGCCGAATTCTCCTGCTCAGTATGCCAGACTCCCTGAAATCACAAGCAGGCTGCACAAAACTATCACAGCTTTTCACTTTCTTTTTGTATTGAAATTGATACTGTTTGATCACTACAGTGGTTGTAATTTAATAACAAAGGTAATCTTAAGCCAAACAAAATATTATAAAGAACCTATGTAATGCTCTCTGCTCTGACTAAGATGGGAAAGCATTTCCAGTTTAGCTGACTGAAGGCATGTGGCCATCCAGAAATAAGCAGGACAGAGCCCTGCGGAGGGCTGGAGCTAGGGCATCTGTTACTGATGTAAAGATGCCATTTCTCTTACACTAAATTTTATCCTTTGCCAAAGAGTTACTGAGCAGCCAACATAACAAAAATAAAGAGAGAGAGAAATAAAAAACCTACACCCTGTTCATGTAACATTCAACACCATCTCCTTCAACTAAGTAAAGAGCAATTGATCGGCTGCATTGAAATCTGGAGACAGCAAACAGATCACTGAGTGAAGGAGATAGAAAAGATGAACTTTGCAGGTTCCCAGGGAGACACAGAAATACCCTTGGAATAGCTAAAATAAATCTTTTAAAGAAAAAATACTCAGTCAACTACAATGCCACCTAAAGGAAGGGATCTAAAATCTGTCTCCAGAAAACAAAGCAAATTCTGCCTTTTCTACTCTCTCCTTATATCCAGGTTGAACTTGCAATAAAGTCTACTGGATTTCTAAAGCTTATGAAACATTATGTGATTCAAATGTTACAAGACATCAACAGAGAAGTGGAATACTAAGTATTTCAAAAGACCCTCTTGAGCTTTTCTCTACTTAAGTAGCAGCAAACAATCCAGCACCTTCCACTCCTAAGTCCTCTTATCATATTATGCACTCTTAAGGAACCAGTTTCATTACCTATTTACTTCAATCAGAAAAAAAAAACCCTTGAAACTGAAAAAAAATGGCTGATGAATTGTGAGAGAGAAAAATCTTCTAAGCAGCAACAACAAAGGAATACAACAAACAGTAAGACAGACTAATCTTATGACCTGTATATCTTTATGGAAAAGGGAGCTAGGATGGCTCTATCTCCACTGTAGTGCAAATACACTGAATTGTCAGCTAAAGACTGATACTACTATATTTTTGCAACACTTTCCTACATGACAGTTCTATCTTTCCTGAAAACAACCATTCACTGTAGTAATTGGTCAGTAATATTGAGTGATGTGACTATACCAGCTCACATTATGATTTTTTATTCTTTATTTAAAAACAGAGAATGTCAATACCACAAAAACACCACAAGTTTCAGAGCCCACTCCAAAATGTTCATACTGGTTGCTTAATTAAAATAATTTCTCTTTAATTAAAAACAACAGGTTTCCTTGCCAAGAAGTTAAATGTACTACCAAAAACCAATAAAAAAGTCACAACTGTTCAACAGGGTGCTCAATCTGATTTATTTACAACAGATGAAAAAAACATTCTGTTCATGAGACATCTATCTCTTAAAGTAACTGTTCTATCAACTGTTCATATTTTTAATGTAGAAGTAATTTAGGATGTATTTTAACTGGTGGGCTAACAGACTAACAGACCATAGAAAAGGAAAACTGACAAATTATTGCAGGTAACATACCAGCTTACTGGAAATATAAATGATGAATATCACAGGAGACATCATCAGTGCATTGTGACCTGCTTAAAAAGAGAAAACGTCTTATTTTTTTGATTCTAGCAAAGTTAGATATTCCTTTTAACACCATCAGGCAAAGCAGCTTGCTCTCTTTCTTTTTTTCATCTTATTTCCTTTCCTTATTAAATGTAGGGCAAGAGCAACCTTGCTTCCCGATGTCAGGATTTATGAATTCCCATTCACAGTGTCCAAAGATTTGCAAGACAACCATCCTGACCTTGGTTAAAAAGAAAATCACTCTGAATGAGTTTAATGAGGAGTTGAAGAAATGGCCTTGGAGGTGTAGGCTGAATGAAAATGTAACAGTGTCTCCACTTTGCCTTCTATCTTCTGAGGAGGCATGAAACAAATTATATTCAGCATTTTGCATTTGTTACTTTCAATCCCCACACTAGTTGCTTACATACAACAAAGGAGCTAATAAAAATTGTCCAAATGAGTCATTATTCCTTTCATCTGCAGTACTTCATTCCATTTTTTTCTGCTGACGCCAGGAATAATATATTAAGACAACAGAACAGTAAGTCAGTATCACTGTGGGTAAACTTAAAATTTATGTTATCAGATTTCAGAGGCAGCTGATGATTGTTGATGACTGAAATGTGTCTTTTGATTTTAGCTGGAAAGTTTTTTTATTGCTTTACTAAAAACCTGAACAAATTCTGTCCTCTATATTTTAGGGAGATTGTGTTTTTGTTTTAAAACACACATCACCGCTCCACCGAAATTTAGACACCTACTCTGTCCTTAAAATAAAGTAACTCGGCAACAAAAAGTAGCTAGTGTATTTTAGTACTTTTCCCCCCTTGAAACACACTTCAGACATGGTTTTATTTGTCATGTCCTCTTTTTGGATGTCATGTGCCATAAGTGCCATCAGTCTGAATTTCAACTGATATTGCACAAACATGTCAATGTTAATGACAGGAGAGAGATTTAGTTCTCTGAATAAACTTGTGTAGCTAACTGCTAAACATAAAGCTAAGTAACTAATTATGTAAGATACAGCACAACAAAGCCACATGCTTATCAGAGGACAAACAAATCAGATGACATATAATGACACTTGGTGAGTAAGACTTCAGAGCCCAGAATGCTCTGCAGTATTGCTCAGGAAGACAGCAGGATTTTTCCACTGTCTTCAGTAAGAATTGCGTAAAACCTTGTATGATACTATTTTATTGTTTTCTGCTCATGTAAACTAGCCCAAAATCAGTGTCAAGAGATTCATACTGCTGACACAAATGGTCAAATGTCACTTTTAACATGTCTTTCTATTGCACTAATTAACATGCCCGACAATCAGAGTTTGAAAAATCACCAGAATGGTGCAATATGAACGTAATCTTGTTCTCCAACTATTTGGAGTGCTCTCAACTGCTTCAGCGTCTGACCAGAAGAGGATGAGTGAAAATAAAAGTAATATTTCCACCTCTGTGAAATAAAACTGGAAAATAGAATCTGTACCAGAGGAATGCTAACCTATATTCTGCAGGTACAAGTTTAAAAACTACATGCTAGGAAAAAAACTTTTAAGCAGAAGTCAGTGCCAACCTTAGCTGGAATAACCTGCGTTCTTTAAACTTCACAGCTTGTCTCTTGAAAGTTCTCTGGCAACATGTGCTTTTTCACATTTGTCAGCTAAATCAAAGATCCAAATGGAAAATATAACATTAAGGAACAGTGAGTGCATTTGTGACACTCCTTGGAGAAATCAGGTACACATAAGGCAATGACTATATTACATGGAAGTATAAGCACACTCTAATGTAACTTTGTTAAACTAATTTAATTAAGGAAGATCAGTATTCTCTCCTAACATCAGTGCACATTACTGATATTCTGCTTTTCAGAAAACTCAGCTATCCCTAGGTATCAATGAAACAAGATACATGACAACTTGGCACAGCATTTCAAACCACATACTATTACTCTCATTATTGACAATGCTGTACAAGTACAGACATAGAAGCATGGAAAACTGTCTACTCAAATTTTGTGTTCCCCTGATTATGAAATGGAAAGCAAATAACTTACCTACATTTCAACTGTGACACATCAAAACGGTTCTACTGAAGAACTTAAACCAGTAGCTTTCAGGGTCTTTGGACTAATTTCTCACTGCACTCTGCAAAATTCTCTGCAAACAATCAGTACAGCTGCAGAGAGGTAAATAGCAAATTTTACTGTAGTGTGGTTGAACATACCTGCTGCAGACTGTGGACCAGTGACAGTCTGCAGACGAAATTTGGGGATCATTGGCTTATGTGGCCTGCCACAAAAAGTTTATTTAGAATATAGTTCAGGTTTTGTGGAATTTGCTATAATGCTAGGCAATCTTTTTGCCAATGAAATAATAATCCAGTACCTCACATTGCTGAGTTATTAAATCTGGTGTTCAGAGTTTCGGAAATTAGCTGATGTTGAAGAAAATTTCTGAGGCAAAGGACTGATGATGCGGCAACATTTATACACGCCTTATAGAGAAAAAAAATATGCAAAATACATGGCATGATGCATTAAGCAGTCACTTTCCCATCATACTGAGATAGCCCATATGATAACGATTAGTTTTGCACTTGCTAAATGGTGCCAAGGATCACTGAATCCCAGGGAGCAAAACTACTTTTTAGAAAAAAATGTGCTGTGGAGTGATAGCCTTTATAACAGTGAATATCATCAATGAACAGTACTTTCATAAAAAAAACTACTGACTATCCCAAACAGTTAAGTCAGAAACAATAAGCACTAAAATGAAGTAAAATTTTAAAAAATGCTTGAGGGCATTGCAGCTGCAAATCCAGCTACATACTTGCCATTCAAACCACAAAGTACTGTTATGGACCTCACTGAGTACTCGTCTCCAAATCTCTTCAAAAGCCACATACAGAGTCCGAACTTCATAAATACTTTGCTGTTTTATGAGGCATAAGGTATACAAAATTTTGCATCAGTCACCTTTTTTTTCTTTTTTCTTTCCCCCAACAGCAGTTAGTAATGTATATACATTAGTCCTGCTTACAGAAAAGCTTTTATTTCAAACCTAGTCTAAATAAGTCTAATCCCATCGCTATCGTCTTTTAAAGCCTTCTATAGAACGAAGCTTTAAATCACAGACTTCAGAAGGAATCTTGATCTTTTCTTTATTGTGCTATGACAAAATCAATTATTATTATCATGAGGACAAAAACACATTTTTCATGAAAGCATTAACTGAATATACGTTATATATGCCTTAAACATAAATTAAGAAGATTCTCAACAATAACAAGGTCTTTTAGCAGCAAGTACACCACTAACCCTAGTCTTCTCTTCTGGCCAGTACACTAGACAAGAATATTTTGAAAATTTTATCTTTCTCCATGTTACTTAAAGATTTGCAGCAGATTTTGAAGATTACTACAGGAAATTGTGACAGATTCCATCTGGTGTAAGTCAGTGCCATTCCACTAAAATAAAATAAATTACAAACCCCAAAATCTGATCCTTTGAGGGAAAGCTTTAAATAATCTGAAAGTATATGTATGTGCTTCAGTATTAATCCCACCTTTGTGAAGAAGTGGTTTATATCTTCTTCAACTTCTTTAAATACTTGTCGCATTTACATGTCAATCATTTTTGACAAGCAAAAATAGTACTTTAAAAATTCAGTTGAACTAAAATTAAAAATTTATTTCCAATGGCATTGAATAGTTATTTTGTTTTAAAATTATCCTGTTTAAAAAATACCTAATTAGAATCTTTGGATAGAATACAAATATCACTTTTGGCAATTTTTTTTTCTACTTGTTATTTACTTTTCTCTGGTAAATCGAGCATACAGCTTCTGAAGGCCTCTAGTGCATTTATTTTTGAGCGCCTACTCTCTAATTTGTGTTGAACAAATTTCCTTTTCTTAGCATTCTATCACATAAGTGCATTCCCTAAGAAGATTATGCTCAGATTCAATTTGTAGGTTTTTTTGTCCCTCTCATTCATTCATCTTGAACATTTTCAAACGATGGAATCATATCTTCTCAAACATGTATCATGTCATTATATTTTAAATATTACTTTGGGCTTTAACTGTTTTTAGGCATAGCCTAGGCAAGCAAAAAAAGTGAAAGGAAACATTCTGACTATGAATTTACAATGCATTAATTAATAACAAGTTTGAGAAGTAAGACAATCTGTGCATCTACACAGTTACATATATAGGATTGTACAGCAAGCAACTGAGGCAACACTCGGGTAAAGATGCTGTGAACAATATCAACTAGAACAATAAATGAATAGACATGTATTTATACATAAGTGTCTGAATTTTAAGAGCTTTGCTTTAAAAGCTTTGAACTTTAAGGCTATTGCTGGACACGAGCTTTTTTCAGTAGGAAGCATGCCTTTCAGGCCAGGGAGTGCTCTGAGATCTCCCCTTTGAATCTGTCCCTGTCTTAGTCAAGTTAAAAATAAAGAGGAAAAAAAACCCAATCCAGAAAAATAGCCTTCAGTCCAAGAATGTTATGAATCTCAGACACCTCTCCCAGTCGCATCATGTAAAAGAAAGATATTACACTTTCATAACTCAATTAAGATCTACTCTACACTACATTTTATACAATTCTGGCTTTTTTTGTTACTTGTACAGGAGAAACTGCTATGGTAAAACACAAACTTTTCTTCCTCGAACTGAAGATTAAATTATTGCATCTACACATAATTGTTTACAAAACAAACAGATAATGTATGTAGATATTAATGTTATATGTATATCCATAACATCATAAGTTACTTTATTTTAAGTAAAGATTCAAATGTATTCTGTTTGCTCTTTAATACAAAATTCAATACATGCTCTCTATGTTATGGAAGTAATTAAAGGGATTTATGAGGAGGAGAACAATCTTGCCCTTGTCACTTGCCTTTAAATAGTCTATTTTGAAAGAAATAAATTATTTGGGAGACAACATTAAACTGTGAACCAAAGCATAATTAATCTGGATCCTGATTTTGCTTAGCTGTAGGAAGGAACAGGAATTGTTTAAACACATATTCTGAACTGTGTCAGAGCCTACACGGCCTACAGAGAAACTCAGAGAGTGCATCTTTGAGATATCAAAGTATCTTATAACAGCATTATAAGAGCTTTACTGACAACCATGATTAGCTGGAGCATATGCTGACCTCTTTCAGTTAACATCACTCCATTCTGCTAGTACACATGGAATGAGACAAACTAAACAGCCCAGAGGATCTCTTATAGATCTGGAGCAATATGCACATTCCCTTTCTTTCTCATTTATAATCCTGCAGCAAAGTAAAAGAAAGGTTATTCTCTCTGTAATTCCTACTTCAAAATATTTTGTCTATATGTGTATTCACAGTGCAGGGTCCATATGCCCATGTTGCTTCAGAAGGACACATGGCAAATGAGTACCAGTCCCCCACCTCTCCACAGTACTGGTAATGAATCAGAACTCCACCCAGGTTTAAATTGTCCAAGGGGAAGGAGGAAAAGTGAATTTACAATTAGATAAATCACCTGAGGAAGAACTGCTAGAGACAAGCGATCTTTCTTTCTCTCATGATGTTCTGTTACACAGTGGTGGCTCCAAGTAGTCCCCACAAAACATCATATATTTGAAGAACAGTCTCATGATTCAGAGCTGAATAAGGACTGAAAAAGGTCTCCTGCAAAAGCAGCATCACCTCAGCAGGTCTGTGAGGTTTGGTGGATTTCAGAATGAAGCTCTAGGTGGCAGCTAGATGTGCAGCCTGCATATGCTAGGGATGGAGGCATTCTGGAAAAAAATAAGACAGCTATGTTAATCTAAGGTGGCTCCAGTTCAGCAGACAAACTGCTTCCCACACGGTTAGCTATCCAGTAAGACAATCTGTTGAAACAGCTGATTTCTAGCTCACTTTGTTGTCATACGGACAAACAAGGATTCTTCCTGAAAGGCCTCATCCTGGCAATGTAAAAAGAGACAGCTTGCCTGGGAAAAGTGTAAGAAGAACTAGCACATACACTGGGGCAAAGATAGGCAGCCTTGGCTTAAATAACATCCAGTGCCTTAGTTAGAAAATAAAGGGTGTTTTCTGAGGATAACTTATCACAGAAAAATGTTGGGGGAGGAGAGTGTAAATATGTATATACCTCATATTCATATATAAAGAATCAGCCGCAAGGATCCAGATTTCTCCTGCTCTCTTGTTTAGAAAGGAATATCCTTAAGGAAAGACAACAGAAGCCAAAGCTGTCTGAAGGCTCAAAGGGCTGGCGTACCACTAATCTCACAATTAGGTTAAGATATGGACTATCTTCACATACTGGAGGAAATACTATTAGTTTCTCTGACTGCAGATCCACAAGTATGTTTTGAAGGACCGGTGAACCTAGTCTGGCTCTGTCATTTCCTTTTGATGTTCCAGCCAAAACCAATTACTTCAGGATGCACCTCCTTCTTCACCTTCCATTTATGTTCCTGTTTGCAATGGCTCACACAGTTTACAATTATTTAACTGTCATTACAAGGGTAAACCCCTGATTAAGTTATTTGGTGACTGATACACCATTCCTCAAATCTGCTAGTGGCTTGTAGTAAGCCACAGAACCAGAAAGAACTTCATGTTATTTTCTTTCCTTTAGTACAAGTTGCAAAATATGAATTTGGTGTACATTATTTGTAGCTGAGGTCCTTTCTACACATGGACGGAAAGCCTGACACATCTCATTAGTGTGAGTGCCAAGACAGTGATGTATATACCGAACTTCAAGGTCAACTACAAACTCTGATCTCTGAGATCACTGAAGTGAAATACCCATCCAAGGAAAGAGGAATTCATCACTATTAACTTAAAAAAACTAAGTGGAACTGAGGACTGACCCCTATATCCACTATGTGCTACCCACAGGGAGATCTTGCAGAGCTCTTCACTACCCTATCAGGGAAGGATGATTAGGCAAATAAACCATTAGGAGCTATATAGACATGCACTATATAAACAGATAACAGTCCACTGTTGTAGAAGACAAGCCGTATAAACAAAAACAGGAAAAAAAAAAACAAAACCAAAAACCAAAAAACAACACAACCCAGCTAACTTGATAATAAGTTCAGTTGTTTCAGCATTCAAACAGTATATGCAACTAAGCAGAAAGGAGGCTCTGGCAAAAGAAAGCTGAAGAAAGACCATACTAATTCAAAATTTAGAGTCAAAACTAGAAGGGCATTCAGCCTATTCACCTTAAACCCAGGGAACTGAAGGAAGGCTGAGAGAGTTGGGGTTGTTCAGCCTGGATAAGAGAAGGCTGTGGGGAGACCTTATTGCAGCCTTTCAGTACTTAAAGGGGGCTTATAAGAAAGATGGGGACAGACATTTTAGCAGGGCCTGTAGTGATAGGACAAAGGATAATGGCTTTAAACTGAAAAGGGGTAGATTCAGACTAGATATAGGGAAGAAATTTTTTACGATGAAGGTGGTGAAACACAGGAACAGGTTGCCCAGAGAGGTCGTAGATGCCCCATGCCTGGAAACATTCAAGGCCAGGTTGGATGGGACTCTGAGCAACTTGATCTAGTCAAATCTAGATGTCCCTGCCCATGGCAGGGGGGTTGGACTAGATGCCCTTTAAAGGTCCCTTCCAACCCAAACTATTCTATGACTCTATGATTCTATGAAATGTACATCAAGACATTTGACATCTTTGCCAGAGTCCATTGTTCAGGAAAGAGCATCACTCCATTTTTACTGGTGGGGAAAGACTGGTATCAGGACTCTTTTTTTTTTTGTTTTTTTTTAATGACATTTGGTTCCAGAGAGACTCCAGTGTTTGGATCTTGTACTGACATTGTAGATTCTTCACAGAGGTAATTAATCTCTGCAGAAACAAAGATGCTTTCAGTCAAAAAATGTGATTGAAACCTTGAAGTAAGCATCTTGCTGGTCAAGATACACAGAGCAATGATCCCTTTGAAAGCTGCAGACTGTCAAGGTCACTGTTCTGAACTTGAATTTCTGAGTTTCAGAACAGTTCTTCAGCCTCTTCAACACCAGGAATACCTTACTGTAAAAAAAAAAAACCCAACTTAGACCAGTTCTGTTATTTCCTAGTCTAATAAGTATTTGTACCTTGTCAGAGCAGACCCTCATGAAAAAGGTCTCCAAAACAAGGAAAAAAGGTTGCATGCAGAGAAGTTGAAAAATGAGTAAAATACCCATGGGATGAAATATAAAGCCTGCACAACCCCAAAGTTTAAGACTCCCATGACGGATAAAGTATAAAGAGGGTGGAACTAAAGAAAAAAAAAGAGGTTAAGCACATTCAACTCTCTTTCAAAATCTGCATATATATTGGAAAGTGCAGGACTGAAGAATATCCATGACTAGGTCACTGATACATCTCTAGGGTTCCTGGCATTTGAAATACTTTCAAACAGGGTATGAAGACAATCCTTAGTCTAGATTTTTAGATTTAATGGCATAGGGGAAGGTATATCACTATCTGCCAAAGCTGGGGTACAAAAATGAAGTTTACTGCATTCAGGACAACAATTCCCAGTGGAAGTGCTGAGGTGCCAGCTATTTGAATGAGTTTCCACTTCAGTTGGAATGAGCCTAATGGCAGGATCCTAATAACACTCTCTCAAAACTGTATCAGGAAGCTGTGGGGAGCAGGACGCCCATCCGTTTGACAAGTGATTTTGGGAGCATTTTGCCCTAATACCATGTTCTTGGACAGACTACTTACCTGAAGGCTTCTTGTAACATCTAGGAACTGAAGCAGAACTTCACTGATTACTAAATTCCATCACATTTGTTTGCATGTTTTCTCAGTAGCTATTCTAGGTAAGTGTACTGTCCAAAATTCAAATCCAGCCTAAATGGTGTGCCTCATTCAAATATGATTTCCTCTAAGGCAGGATAAGCAATTACTCTGAGTACAGCATTTTGAGGAGCAGTGGAAGAAGGGGTAGATTAAGTGTGTATCACTAGTACTTTACATTCTGTTCAATCTTAATAAGGTAGTTGAAAAGAACTGAGGATGTGGGATGCACCATTCATATCCACTAATGGGTACAAAACACTGGTGTATACGACTTAAAATGCAGGCTCTCTGGGTATTTCTGAGGCAAAACCCCTTGAATGCTCACTAGAAAAAAAAATTAAGCTATGTTTTCCATGATGATTCCATCTACCACTGGGAACTGCTTATAGCACTTATCACCAATGACCAGTTATCCAAAATAAAAGTATTGAAAAGTCTCATTGTCATCAAGCAACTATTTATTACTAATAAGTATATTTTTTGCAACATTTTCTATGTATCAGCCTAACACCCCCTGTTATTAAACAAATAACCCAAAACACTCTCATGATTGCACTTGTGTTAAATTCTTTTCACTGTAGGTTGATGTCTTCTCACCAATAATCCTGAAAATGTCACTGAAACTGGCTTTTCTACAGCAATATGAAATGATATTTTTGTTTAAAATTTCCTGTCACCATAATTTATTTTTCAATTATGATTCATTGAGAATGCAGGATATTTTCTGGCTAGGAATTAGTCACATTAAAGACTGGCAAACTATGTATACTGATGGTAGCTGAATAGCCCTTGGGCCATTTATACTACTATTTGCTATGGGATATCAACTGATAAAAATGTAATCTGTAAAAAATGTGCCCATCTTATCTTAAAACAAGATTTGAAAAATAACGCATCCATTTACTGTATCTGTGCTTCTTTGTCTTATGACAGAGAACAGATTTGGGTACAACAGTCATTACAATGGGATAAACCGTGAGCATCTAAGCCAAAGGTTGAAAGTATGATCTACAGTAATGCAGAAAAACATTAATAATAATATGATGATTTAAAAACAGTATGATGCTACAAAAATAGTATGATGCTATAAAAACTCATTGTCAAAGATCTCTAATTAAGTTTATAGTATAATTTCATGACACAGGCAGTGGAGGCATCTTCCCTGGGGAGATTTAAAAGTAGAAAATATATGGTGGGAGGTGCACTGAAAAATCTAGTAACTTTCATCTTTAATTTCTACAGGGTATGATCTACTTTCAGTTACCCTGCTGTAAATGCCAAAAAAAGAAACCAGAACTGCAAATTCAGATCTTTCTTTAGTTCTTCAGTACACCTCTTATAATAGGGCACATCAAGTAATGAAAGACAGGATATTTGTAATGTGGGACACCTTTTGCCCTGCTAGATGCTCTGCAGAAAGCAGATCCTTTAAAGATCGGTAAATATATTTAACAGAGTGTAACCAAAGCAGTATGAAGGCTTATTATTCAAATAGGAAAAGATTTCTAAAATGCGGACTCGATACAAAGGAATGTTCAAATTTTATTTTCCTGCATTGTCTTCTATCTGAGAAGCATCATTCCCTAAAAGTGATCCGGAAACTCATGAAATGGGTTATTAAAAATAAATAGTTATTAAAAAGTCTTCCAGAAGTGAGTAGGAGGCTGGAAACTTCTTCTAACCCAACAGAAAAACCAAGAAGTAAAGAAATATACACACACAGGTTTGGAGGAATCTGCATTTCACAATTGGAAAAAAAAATCTACAATAGATTCTAAAAAAACCCACTAAACCAAAACAAAGTCAGAAAAAAAGAAAAGAAATTGTGATAACACCTACGGAATCTTTAAGTCACACATTTGCAGTTCTGTTCTATTCCTCTGTTTCCATACACACCTCTTCACTCATCATAATATCATGCATGGGCACATGATGGCATTGTTGCCATTTCATATCTTATCCAGCATGATGGCCTCACTGGTAAGAGAAGAACTGCACCATCACTACCATCTTTTAAATGCTAAGAAAAAGTGGTATTTAGAGAATCTCAGGCAGCCTAAAAATCTCTGCAGCAGAGATCTAGAGGCACTACAGACTGTGAGTCTGATTTTGTCACTGTGGGACTCTGTCTTTAAAATGGTGGGCCCGAAACTCCTTACGCTCTGAGTGGTACTGCATAAATACAGAAAATGTAGTGATTCCATCTTGCTATCAAGACGAGCAATAGGACCAATAGGCAAAAGGAAAAAAAATGTAAAACTGACAGATTGGATAACTTGTGAACATTTGCTTCAGCCCTTCATGTACTGTTAAGTACCTGCGTTTCAGCACTCCTCTCAAGAGGTTGTGTGTGCCTGTGCATGTAATTATGGTATAAAATTGATAATATGAAGACCAGATAGAATTAATAACCTTTACTAATTTTACAGTACAAATAGCAATGTAAATACCATCCAGCTTCAAAATTTATGTCCGATGGTGTCCTGCAAGCCCATCCATTAATTCAAGGAGTGAGTTTATTAATTTTTCTAATAGCTTGGAAAGCACAAGCGTGTGACTGCTAAGGCTGGCAGATGAATCCAATTCACTTTGCATCACTTTCCCTTCAACATGGCACAATACTGTTGCATCTTTGAAACCATAAAAATATATTTGAAATAAGGCACTGAACTTAAATGGTTGAGAACTTAAGCCCTGTTATTAAAACCCCTGCAGTGAAACTGAGACTCAAAAGAGTTCTACAATGGCTACTGAAGCATCACTGAAGATCAAACCCCACAGTATTCTGCTCAGGGCACTCCCACTGGATGTCCAGGGACTGCAAATATGAGGCATCTACTAAATCACACACACCCGGCAACAGACTAATTCAACCTGGAATTTCCCAAGCGATCATTAATACAATACCATCACCTGCCATTTAAATATTCTCATACGCTTAATAGACACTCCTTCAATGAATCTTTCAAGCAGTTAAAGACTCTTAACTTACACTGCAACATTTAGATGGAAGTACTGAAGAAGATACAATGATAGCCAACTGAAATACACATATAATCGTAAAAGGAGAGTTGAAAAGGGATTGCAGGATTTCTGCAATAATACTCTCAATTATTTCTGCATCATGTGCCTGCATATTGCAGTAAGATGTGTGCATGCCATCCATAGTAACCAAGCCCATTCCCTAAGTTTAAAGGCATGTCCCTCCCATTTGACCCAGCACACTAGTATTAAACAAATTTTGCTGATACTCAGTGATTCTGCTCCAATAAGACAGTATTTAAAAAACTTTGCATCAGGGTAAATTACTGAGTTTAGTTCTACTGACAAAGCTATTGCCTCTTTCCAAACAGTTGCTCCTCCAAGACTTAATTAAGTAAAAAACAATAAATGAAAAGTTCACCATTGAAACCAGACATGACCAAGTAGATAACAAGAGAGTATCTCCTGAATGAGACATAGCATGAATGGGAATATGCCACGAAATAATAATACTCTACCAACTTGAAATTGTAACATGTTGCAATGACATTCCTGATGTGATGACTCAACAAATGGGAGTTAGATAAAATATTCCTTCTGATTTTATATTCTAAAACTAAAGAATGATTTGATCTGCTATCCCAACCACCTGCTTTAAAATTTCATCCAGTTAACAATGTACTGAGACCAATAATTTGTTCTTGGCAAGAGTCAAATAATTTCCTGAGAGTTATTTAGTTCTAATTTGACAACCTCATGTGATGGAAAAATCACTTGTTTCTCTTGGCAATTTGTCCCAGCAGTTAATCACCTCCCTACTGAAAGTATTTGCCACATATTTAATTTGAATTTCTGGCTTCAGCTTCTACTAACTTGCTTTGCTAAATTAAAAAGCCTTTTATTACTAAGTGTTTTAGACACAGTTAGCAAACCACCTCTCAATCACATCCGTGATAAGCTAAATGTATTCTGATGCATATGAAACTGTATGTCATTTTCTCCTACCAAAAGATCGGTTTTGGTATTCTTCTCTTCATCCTCTTTATTTCCAGTATTAAAAAGAACAGCCATAATCGAGTATTAGTTCTGCTACTGCTTTATACTGAAGTAAAATAACCCCACAATCATTACTTATTACTTTGGTTTACTCATTCAAATAGCTTATTTACTTTGTTGTCACTGTTGATGTTCACAATGAACTAATCTGAAGTTCAAAAGAAGTAACCTCATTTAAAGACTTCCTACTGATGATACCTTTTTCTCCTTTGTTTCAAATTTCCCTCCCAAAAAATGTTCAGTGTCTTAGTCTAGAATTGATTCTGCAATGTAGAAACTATATATGGTCAGCAATTGGGTATGGGCTGGCATGAAATGAAACATCTTACGAAGGCTAAAATATGCTATATTTGCATTGCCATTTATCAACCAAACTTGTCACCTCATCAAGAAAACCAAATTCATTGGTGAAATAGTAACTCCCCAGTAAAGCCTGCTACTCTTTCTTATTTACGTGCTTTTCCCTTAACTCTCTCTTAACTGAGTCTCTTATTACACACACTGTGATTTTGCCCATAACTGATACCAAATGAATCAATCATGAAGTTACCTCGCATTTGAAAAAATTCAGAAAAAATAAGAGTCTTTCTGTCTTCTGGCCTCCCACTGGTGCTCTAAGATCTATTAAACAGGAAAACCATGAGGTTGGAGATACCCCTACCCAAAATATTGAAGAGTCATGGCTGCAAACTAGCAATTATAAACTTTAAGATATGTATTCCTCAGATTTCGTCATTTTCAAGACAAGGAGAAGATAAAAACAATCACATAGATATGCCAGGTATTTCTATGCTGTTAAATATAAGGGCCAGGGAATGACCCACGGCCTTAAATTCAAATGGAACAGTTTTCTACCAATATTTATGGATTTGGCTACCTCTTTCCAGAGCAAACTCACTGGGTCACATTACCAAGTATTTAAGCCCAAGTTGCCTCCTGTTGTGGTTTAGCCCCGGTCAGCAACTAAGCACCACACAGCCGCTCGCTCACTCCCCCACCCTTGTGGGATGGGGGAGAGAATCGGAAGGGCCAAAGTAAGAAAACTCGTGGGTTGAGACAAGAACAGTTTAATAATTAGAATAAAACAGCAATAATACTAATATAATGAAAAGGAAAATAATGAGCGAGAGAGAGATGAAACACTGGAAGAAGAGGGAGAAAAAAAAACCAAAACCAAAACTAAACAGCAAGTGCTGCAACCGCTCACCACCCGCCGACCGACGCTGCCGGTCCCCGAGCCGCGATCGCTGCCTCCCCCAGCCAATTTCCCCCAGTTAATATACTGGGCATGACGTCACATGATATGGAATACCCTCTGGCCAATTCGAATCAGCTCTCCTGGTTGTATCCCCTCCCCTCCCGGCTTCTTGTGCACCTGGCAGAGCATGGGAAGCTGGAAAAGTCCTTGACTAGTGTAAACACTACCCAGCAACAACTAAAACACCAGGGTGTTATCAACATTATTTACATACCAAGTCTAAAACACAGCACTATGCTAGCTACAGTGAAGAAAATCAACTATCCCAGCTAAAACCATGACACCTCCGGACCCATACACTGCCCCTGTGAACCTAAGGCATAATTTGTATTTCCATTGGGGGTGCAGAGGGACAGTCAGTTTGAAACACCCAAATTAAATGTTTTTTTCTAGTGTCGCACTGGAAGAAAACTGCTTATTTCCTAGGTGTGATCCGAAAATCTCTTTTTCAGAGGGCAACGTTTGCCTGGTTAGAGCTAAAGGATGATGTGGGTAGAAATAACTGAAATTGGCACAATTTTACTTCTGCTGTCTGTTTGGCATGATCTCTGAAGTAAACTAGGTTATTTCCCCCCACCCCAACCATAGATATGTATTAGAATTATCTCCTTCAAATGTGGGTAAAAAGGCATAAGGAAGAGCTGGACAAGGGATTATGCCCAGCTCTGAGATTCCTTGTATAGAGGATATTACATATATCCTCCTAAATAACACATGTAAAGACTCACCAAGGTGATTCAAGGAGAAAGAACACTTAAGAAAACTAGGAAGACTAAGGATCTTTCTCTTCTGTTAGATAAACACCACATCAAATGATTAATAAAGCACACGTAACTTCAAACACTTCAAAAATACTGCACATATATACAAAAGATTTACTTCAGACAATGTTACTTAAATGTTCAAAGTCGCACTAATGCAAACACCCTATATATACAAACATATTTGGTGTATGCAGTATAGTCTACACTGAAACCTTGTTTGTGCTGAAAAAAATGAGAATTTGTGCACCTCTGTGCAAAAAAATTACCAACTGAATGCTCTTCTATTGAATTAAAATTTGATGTTGATTAGAATAAGCACAGCCAAGGGGTAAAAAACCCTATATATGTGATGATCTTTATTTATTATTTCTGACTTAAAATACTTTTAAAAGTATCTTCAGTAAAAGATTAATTTATTTTCTTTTAAACTCAGATGGAGGAGGAACTGTTCAGGCAAACATTAACTAGATGAACACTTCTGTTTATAATCTGAAGAGGGATTATACAGGCTACATGGCAATTTTTATCATCATATCACAGAAGTGCTTCATTATTACAGTATTTCCTGGATGCAAAATTGTATCATAAACTAACACTGCCTTCCTGTAAACTATACAATATTATGCATAGAAACCATATAAAGAAAGAAAATAAAATGTTACTTTAATGTTCATGATTATATGCCAGACATCATTAATCTGGCTGCTTGACCTAGATTTGTTATATTGTATACACAGCAGCTGTGTTCATCTTCTTATGAAAAATGATGAAAAAGAAACTATACAATATGAAATCTGGGTCCAGCAATAATTGTTGACTGTTCACTGAGCTCATTCATAGATACTCCTTATGAAAAATTAAAAAAATAGTTTCCTGTTACAAATCTAGCTTTGCCAGGACTAAAACAAAATTCAGGCATAGATGAAATTAATTTTCCATGGAAGGAAAAAAAAATAGTTTATTTTCCTTGAACAACAGTTTCTCCGAAAGAGTAGGCTACGAAAAATTCTGTTTTATTGATTCTGGTTTGTTGATTTACTTATAATATAAATGATTTAGTAGTTGATTATTAAGCATGGAAAGGTGATGAAAAATGTGCCCATGCTAGAAGTTTTATATTTTTAATAAACAACCATTAGATATATTCAGTGCTGTGCATGGAACCCTGCAAAAGTAATTGCAGTGATGGCATAAGTACTTAAAACGTTACCAGAAACACAAGGTTGAGAAGAGAATTCTCTATATAATCATATAATGTCTTAACACTATCCAGTGTTTATGTGTTTGTCTGTATTGTTTATTTTTGGAAAGAGCTGTACTTTGCTTTATAAGTAATTCACATCAGAAAGAGTCATAGCCTATGAACCAACTTCACAGAAAATGCAAGAGTTTCTCAATAAATTGTGTCACAATTAAAAAAAAAAGCATATTTTCTACAAAGAGCTACTGCCCTATAGTTTTAGAGCAAAGCAACTTTTAACACAATCTTTATCTACATTGCCTGATAAATTTAATAGCAATAAGTACTACCTCCCACACTCCATTCCAACAGAATATAAGAATGCCATATTAAATCACCTATTAACAGAACAGGTTTTGCTGCCTAAATGCCATTTCAGGATACTAACATAAAACTATGCAAATATGTGTTCATATGAAATACATTATTAAAATATGTAAATGTAATGCAAACACAAAAATACTGATAGACTACTTTCACAAATTCTTTAAAAAGTGTTCCAGAAATTATATAACAAAAAAAACCCCCAGCATTTAAATTGCATTTATTGCAATTCTTTGTTGTCTTATTTTTTGATTTATTTGGGGATGAAATCACAGACTTGGAAAATAAGTCACTAACAGTTTAATTGTCAATTGACAATTTGAATAGTTGTCCTTTTCCACCCTCCCCTTTATTTCTTCATCTTGAAATGATGTTATTCTTTCCAGAACAAAAGCATAACAACCCTATCTCTCACAGGAAAAGAAGAAAACAAAATCCAAGAATAAGAACCCCAAAATTAAGAGCAATCCTGAATCTCAGTAAAAACATACAAAGGAGCATTTACAAGAGACAGACAGCTATACATACACAAACACAAACATCCTCACCCCACACAGTTGCAGAACAGATATTTTCTTAACCAGATATTCTTCAGTATGAGCAATAAACGTTCAGCAGTTTAAAAACTGGGTCATTCAGAATCAACTGTTTAAAGAGATTATCATAACATCAGTACAGTAAAAATATCAGAATATGAATAATAGTGAACAAACAGTATAAACACTGGGCAATTGACAGACACAAGACTGCAAGAGTATTAATGTCATGATAAAACTTATTTTTGGAAATTCCAGTCATTTTCTGGGGTGGGTGTTTTGTTTGTGTTCTGGGATTTTATTCAGTCATATATATAGAATTTAAATCTATCTGAAGAAAAGGTCAATCTTTCAAGCACTGAATCAGGACAGCTACTCATAGGATGAGTAGGAAATAGCAGATGAAAAGCCCACTTTTTTCTCCATGGTACAGATAATCAGGGTCTTTTCTCTCTCCTTTTGTTATTCAAATAAAGTGAGTAAAAATTAGATTGCTTCTTTAAAACAAACACTAATATTTATGTTCTCTCTTCAAGGTAATGTTATACAGTGTTTTGAAGGGTACCACTCTCACAAGAGCACAAGGAAATAACATATTTTAAGGAGCTATTTGTCTGGGAGCTATGGGAAAGAAAGTGCTAGGGTAACACCTACTATATTCTTTCTCAAATGCTGCAACTCCTTTTGATTTCCATGACTCAGCTTTCACTGATGGTTTAGAGGGATACAACATGGCTTGAATAATGCTACCACAGAGATCAATGCTGTCTGTGCTTCCTGTGAAGAGTCCTTGTGCTGAAGGAGTGATGGGACACAGATCATACAAGGTCTTCATAGGGATGAAGTGATGGAAACAGAGGAAGAAGAGCTTTACATAATCCTTCCAAAGCTTCCTTGGGGACAGGAGAAGTCAGCTCCTCTGACTTTCACACAGTCAGGACTTGTACCATAGTAACTGACAAGAAATATAGCTTTTTCCATTCCTACAAAGTTCTCTCAGGTAACTGCTCACTGAGGATCGTCTAATGAAAGCCAGAGAATGTTATAACAGTAATATACACCCAGGATAAAAAGTTACTACATTAAAAAACTACAGATTTGTTATGAAGAGAAAATTTTCTAAGAATTCAACACCTACATGTTTTCTTATTTAAAAAAAAACAAATATTTATATGATATAATATATAACAGTACAGAATCTAATATATAGCTATCTCTTTAACCACTGTTTCTACATTTACTTGCAGAGAGATGTGCTGTGCGCATCATACATCGTGACTTATCCTTAATCCATTCCACACATATTCAGCATGCAGATTAAGACAGCTACTTTGAATTCTTCCAGACCTGATTATGTTGATGGCATAATAACAGTAATAATGCGCAGTCAATATCACAACAACACATTTCTGAAAGAGAGGAGAGCTGAGTATGAAGGTCTCTCAAAATATTGCTGCAGATGTCAAAATAAGAAGGTCTGTTTGCACTGATTATCAGCAAAAGGAAAAAACAAACAAACAAAAAGTAAAATAACGAGTATTTTGGGTTCTTATGCTGCTAACTCACAAAGTGAACTGAGGCAAATCATCTGGCTTTTTTGTTAAAATAAACCATATCAGAAAACATAAAGGGTTAAAAGAAAATCTAACTTAAAAAAAATGTGGAAAATACCCAACAGATGGTGCATCTGAGCTGAAGCTTCTGAGCTGAAGGGATCACAAAAGCAGGAGGAAAACCAACACCTTTTGGTTTGTTTTCATACTATCTGTACTAAATAGAACTATTTACATCAAGCTGCATGAAATACCAAGGCAAATCTTTTTCAGGAGATTATTCTATTTATCTATTCTCAAAAATCTAAATTAAAGGAAGTAACATGTTTTTTCTGAAGCCTAGGAACACCACTCAAAGAATAAAAAATAAATTACCGATGACCGCTGCATCTGAAGGAATAGATTTTGCCCATCAAGTTTTAAAATACAGCAAAGTCCAACAAAAGTCACTCAAAACTCACAGTGCAGAATTGGATTATCTGTTCTGAAACCACTCTGGTGAAGTTCACTTGTTCTGTATTTAACACAGGAATATTACAGGCCTGTGTGAAGCAAAGGCCTCGATAGATCTATGTAATGAGAACTAGAGGGACAATAACATCAAATACTTTAGGTGACTACGACCATTCCTATGCTCTAGTATATTATGCTGATAACACTTTATAATGAAAGTGCATAAGGGAGATTACATTGGAAATTGGTGATAATAAACACAACACTATTACATTGTTTCTCATTTGTTGCAACAGACTTTTTATGTGCAATTATGTAATTATGATTCCTAAAGAAAATTGAGATCTTCATTCCTTTGCTGTTGAGGGGTTTAATTCTTACATAATCCAAAAAGCCAATAATCATAAATTTGTTGCCTCTAGTCCATTATATTCTACAGATATGATGTGATGAAAAGTTCATACAAACTCAGATTTCAAAAATGCATTATTCCGAAGATAACTCTGAAACAACTACTAGATGATGCACGGTAAACTTGAGGTGTTATTGTTAATATATTTTTAAGTACCTCACCACAAAAAGATAGATTCATACATTTGGCATGGAAAAATGAAACCAATTTGATGGTTAGACACCATCAAATATCTCTGAAGCATCAGTGTGAGATCACTTACCTTTGAAATACTTATAAAAATAATGAAAAACAACACCCTATGAGATACTTTCCCTGATTCTATATAATTTAAAAAAAGAAAGATGCTGACCAAATAAAGCCTCTGTTTAGATGGATAGCAATTATTTCTTAAAAGGATGCATTGTTACTTGTAACAAATTGAAAATTGCTGTTGGAGTCCAACTTTAATAGAATAAAATCAGCTATTATTTTTTTTGCTCTGAAAATTTTAATTATAAATGAAACAGGCACAAGACACCTCAGCTACAATGAACTCTTTGCTCTATTTCCTTCATAAAATTTCAGTCTTGGAATTAATAGCCCTAACAAACTGAAGAAGCAGAAACTATGAAGCCCTCATGTGATCTTATCACTTTGCTTGCTAATATGGGAGCATTTACTAAAGGGGATTAAAAGAAAATATAGACACTTTTATTGTTCTCCTTGAGGCAGAAAATACTGCAGTGCAGAGGTTCATTACTAAATATTTTACCACTGTCCAGCTGCCTTACAGTCAATTATGTTCAGTTAATGTGCATCTTAATGAAGATCTTGACATACAGTTATAATCACAAACTGTCCGCTCCAATGTCAGTCTTCAGTTCGTGATTGGTACTTTGTTGGCATAATATAACAAACACTTTCTAATTATGTTTCAGTTCATTAAAATTAAAACAGAGTTCAATAAAGGCAACTTGCAACATGTTATTTGTTTTAGCAAAGAGATAACCCTATTCTAGAGGAGAAGATTCAAGAAGTAATAAAAAAATGAAAAATGCACAGACTAAAACTATTAATATTGTGTCTGGTCGGTACAGAGGATCACTTTCAGTTGGTTGTTAAAGTTATTATGCAAATATTCCCCATAGCAAATCAACATACTCCAGCAATGTTGTGTTTTGGAAGAGAAGATTCATGAAAAAAAGAATACCCCCAAAACACAAAGGTAATTGTGCAGCAGATTTCTCTTTGATACAAAGATCATGGAGGTTGCTATGCATGAAAAACAGACAATCACAGATCTACAAAGATGAATCTATTTGGGAAACAAGAATACTGGTAAATAACAGAAAATTAGATGTGTAGCAAAACATGCTCCATTGTTTCTTATGCAGATTTCCAGTCAGAATATATCCTCTAAGTTACCACTCATGTAACCATGAGTACATCTGTGTTGCATGTTATGGGCAGATTATTAATTAATATTAACACATCTGTATCTCAGTCACCAGGGCATGGCAGCCCATGCCGCAGGAGGGAGAACACTTCTCAGGAAGTATCATTGACTACCACGGCTTGAATACAGATTGTGCACCATGCAACTTGCTTGACTTTTATGCCCCTTTTTAGATGAAGGTAATTCCATTAGCGTCACACTGGCAGAGAAGAAAAGAATACATTTTTCAAGGTGTTAGGAATGATAGGTATGCTTTGGGGACAGAAATGGGACTACAGGCTGGTCCTCAGCTTCCCTGCTTTATGAGGGTACAACTGAGACTTCAGCAGGTTGTTACTTCAGAATGTTACCAATAAGAGAAAAAAAAAAAAATGCCAGCCTGTAATCACAAAATCACTGTGGTATGAGGAAATCATATTTCAAAATATCCTTCCAATGAAAGACATGTCTAGTTACAGCACTAGGAATAAAAATGTTGTTGCTCCGAGAAGAATATGTAAATTTTACATGAGCATTTTTACAGAAAACTGCTATTTATCACATGCATTATGCAGTTCTCTAATTTTATCTATTACCATGGACCTCTTGTACTAAATCTTTCCTGGTTTCCTCATAAATATGTTTCTAATACAGTAGAATGTAATTTTTACAGAAGTGCAGGGAATAATACCCCAAGTTCCAGTTTCGTAAGAAGACATCGTCAAAGTGCCAGAATTAACAGATAACCTATCTAATTTTAACTATTTAATATCCGGGGGAGGGGGGAAAAAAAAAAAAAAAACCAAGAAACTATTAATACTCTCAAAATACTAAGTAAAACAAAAGTGAAATTCTTCCCACCCCATCCTCACCTGACCCTAGGTGAAGAGACACAATAAGAGCTTGCTTAGACTCTTTGCAGCCTGGATGTATGCATGACAATTGTACTATCGCTGTAGACTTCCAGTCAGTTAAGATTGATCTGAGTAGGCAAAATATAAAAATGCACAAGAATTCAGGTCGCTAGAGAATTTAGAAAAGCTGTGTCTTGTACATTCAGCACCTTTCCTGCTTCAAAGAACAAAGCGAGAGCAAGATGTGGTCACAGACTTGAAAATCCATTCTCCAACTGAGTGTGACTCAGGTTGTAAAAGAGTTAAAGTTTAATCATTTGAAATACAAAGAAAGCATCAACAGGAGAAATGTATTTTTTAAAACTACACAAAAGGTTGCAAATATATGACTGATAACATTTTCTGATTGTATGTTTCTTATCGTATTCATTGAAAAAAAAAAGGTTGGCTTACATATGTATCCAAAAAATATCATTCTTGCTTTAGACATATCTCCTGAATGCCTATAAGTGTTTGCAAAGGTCTTAAATTAATGGGAAATTGATTTTTTTAACCTTTGTGTTACCTCTATGCTAATTTTCTCCTCCTTCTTTCTTCTAAAAGAAGAGATGTGGTAAATTCCCTTCACCTAATGACAGCAGCATTAAAATGGGTTTGACTCACCTTCCAATACCAAGTCTTGTCATGGCAAATGAAACTGAAGAAAGGAGATTTCTACCTTCTGCTGATACTTTGCTTTGTACTGTGTTCTCCAAATCTGGCCTACCCAAGCAAGCAGCAGATGCCACTTCCCCTTACCATTGCATGGGGAATAATTATTTTTGTTTTCTCATTGCAAGTTCAGAATGTAGCCAGTGTTGTAGAATGAAACAAAAGTCTCAAACACATGCTAACATTTAAATGATTCAACATTTTGTATGCTTCATTCTTCTATTGTTCTGCAAGAAGAATTAGTAAAAAATGTGCTAGTCCTCTCATCCAGAAACTAAAACTTTTTCACCCAAAGCCTTCCTGGCATAACCAGAATACCAAGAAAGATAGTGATAGGACTTCTTTGCAAAATAAAGCTGTCTTCACACTGAAATATCTCAATGTGAAGCTCTAGTACGGACTAGCACACAAACTAACAGAAAAACTGAAAGTTACAGGGCATGCGAGTAGTTAAGTTGACCTCAGCTAAGACAAGAGTAAAAATTACCTATGCCCTGCCTCTGCTACATAATTTTGAAATCAGGATAGGAAATTCATGATGGAAACACTGATTTTAGTGGGAAGCTACGGCCTAAAGTATTGCAAGCTTTTACCGAGGATCCCCAGGAATGACTCTTAACTGCCTGAAACATTTTTTAAATCCAGCTAAGCAGTATCCAGTTTCAGTTTGTAATAGACATCAGACACTTTTGCTCCTCTTTTTAGCACACAAACTTGCAGGCACACACACATGCACACACAAGCACACACCTTCTTTCATTAGCAAAGGAAGGAAAAAATATTTTTAAACAATTCAAGAATAATCTAAAGGTTCGCTCAGAAAACCATGTGAGCAGAAGAAAAAAATCAATGAATATTTTCAATAATAAAGATTAAAATTTTAAAAGGTTACAAGCTTGTGAAAGCAATAAGGGCACCTGATTTATAAGGTACTACATAAAACCAGTGAGATAACAAAAATCACCTAGTGACATAAAATCTTTTGGCCTTTGTAAGCTGCCTTCATCTATTGCACATGCAGGCTGTGTGCCTGAAGCCTGCAGCAGAACCTCAGGAACCTTCTGCAAACCAAGGCTCAGCAGGGCTAGGAAATCATTCAGTGATGCTACCGGATAATCAAAGCCAAGGTTACACATGTTGTTGAGTCCTGCAGTGAGCAGCAGTGATGTAGCATTTTTGGCCCGTGATTATGAAAAAGACCAAAACCATGCAAAATTTGGCAAGAAATAACTAAATTGATGAAAATCCAAACTCATGCAGAGAAATAATTTGTTTCCCAACCATGTGATGCACACCAAACACCTGAGGAGAGCCTGTCTTTCTTAATGTTCTGCTGGTCTTCCACATAATACCAGGTGGCTAACAATTGTCTCCTTATTCCCAGCCAGCTTTGCTGGCCAAATACATCTGGAATTGTAGCACTGTCTCCTATTGCACAGGGGCAGACCTACCTAAAAATTAAGTGAGTGACCTTAGTCTATGCCATGCTGTGGGATTTACCAGCAGAGAAATTTTGTGAATCAGTTGGCCACTGAAAGCTTTTTTATAGTAGGATAGAAAGTGTAAATTTTAAAAACATTTAACCAGCATATTTTAAAACTGAAACTTAAATCATATAAAAAGCTCTTGTGAAGCAACTTTCATACTTAACTGTACCTCTAGATTACCACTTAAAGACTCTAATGATAAAGGCAACTCCATAGCATCACTATCAACCTGTATTGAAATATACTTCAATTCATACAGTTACCAATGAAGCAGCATTATCTACCTTAGTAATTCTAAGACTTTAGAATTTACCTCCTGATTTGAACAGAGAAATTCTAATAAAAAAATTATTTTTTTTTTTACTATTTAATGTGCATATTACAAAAATGCATGTGTCAGGCATCTTCTGCATTGTTACATAGTAAGTAATTCTGTTACTAGCAGTGGGCATCCAGAACACAGTATGTTAAAACCTTTCTTGAAGAAGGCAATTCTAGGCTTCTGAGGTTACTTTAGAAAGGGGCATATTCAAAATCAAATGCAACATGGTTTTCAGCTGCTTCAGTTTACTGAGCAATAGAGAAAAACAAACCTCTGTCATATAAGTCAATAAACACCCAAACTAAAATTATTTTTGATCACAGTTGATCTCAACTGCATTCCTTCAGAAAGCCTGTAATGAAAAAAGTCTATCCTCTTTGTAAGCCTAAGATAATATTTTTTTTTCTTCTCCTTTTCTTTTCAAATATAACAAGCAGTTAGGGAACATAGGTATTTGAAGACTATCCTAATTCTGTTGACCAACTGCTTGTAAAGTTTGCAAGTGATTTTGAACCAAGGCTTTTTTTTTTTTTTTTTTTTTCTGAGCTCAAGAGCATTTCTTTCTCTGGAAAACTACCACCACTGAAAGCAGAAAACTGTCAGTGTGAACCTGTCCTCAAAATAAGACTCTGGTAGGGCATTACTAATTTGCTAACTATAGAATATTGTGAGCATCCTGCAAGCTTTAATGAGTGCAATAAACATCGGAGCACAAACAGGCAATTAACCTCATTTTCGTTGCAAACAATGTCCAGAACAGTCTTTGTGCTATCATTTACCATATAAAAAACAAAAAAGTGCTACTGGGTTTTTAAGATACAAACAATAGGTTTATCTCTCAGCAACATTACTTTCAAATATCACATGCAGCTCTCTACAGGCTTGAGAAGTGGGCCCATGTGAACCTCATGAGGTTCAACAAGGCCAAGGGCAAGGTCTTGCACCTGGGTCAGGGCAACCCCCACTATCAATACAGGCCCAGGGGGGAAGGGATTGAGAGCAGCCCTGCCAAGAAGGACTTGAGGGTACTGGCGGATAAAAGGTGGACATGAGCTGGGAACATGTGCTTGCAGCCCAGAAGGCCAACTGCATTTTGGGCTGCATCAAAAGAAGTGTGGCCAGCAGATCAAGGGAGGTGATTCTGCCCCTCTACTCTGCTCTGGTGAGACCCCACCTGCAGTACTGCATCCAGGTCTGGAGCCCTCAGCATGGGAAAGGCATGGACCTGTTGGAGTGGGTCCAGAGGAGGGCCAGAAAAATGATCTGAGGGATGGAACACGTCTCCTACGAGGAAAGGCTGGGAGAGTTGAGGTTGCAGCCTTTCAGTACTTAAAATGGGCTTATAAGAAAGACCAGGACAGACTTTTTAGCAGGGCCTGTGGCGATAGGACAAGGGGTAATGGTTTTAAACTGAAAGTGGGTAGATTCAGACTAGACATAAGGAAGAAATTTTTTACAATGAGGGTGGTGAAACACTGGAACAGGTTGCCCAGAGAGGTGGTAGATGCCCCATGCCTGGAAAGGTTAGGTTGTCTGGGACTCTGCACAACCTGATCTAGTTGAAGGTGTCCCTGCTCATGGCAGGGGGGGTGGAGTAGAGGAACTAGATGACTAGGTCCCTTCCAATGCAAACTATTCTATGATTCCTTGACAGATACAGACAAGCCCTAGGCAAACGTCCTTTACCTGGACAGAAAAAATCCATGCAATATTACACGAGGGGCTGATTGCCTAGAAAGCAACTCCGTAGAAAAAGATGTGGGATCCTGATGGACAACAAAATAAACATGAGTCAGCAGTGTGCCCTTGGAGCAAAGGACAACGGCCTCCTGAGCTGTATTAGTAAGAGTGTAGGCAGCAGGTATAAGGAAATGATCCTTCCACTCTGTTTACCACTTGTGAGACTACATCTGGAGTGCTGAGCTCAGTTTTGGGGTCCCCAGTACAATAAAGATATGGATGTACTGGAATGAGTCTACTGTGGGTCACCAAGCTGGTCAGGAAGCTGGAGCACAGGACCTTCCAGGGGATTCTGAGAGAGCTGCATCTGTTCAGCTTGGCAAAGAAAAGGCTTCAGAGACCTTTTGGCTGTCTACAGCTACCAAATTAGAAGGTACAGAAAAGACAGAGCTGGACTCTTCTTGAAGGTGCACAGCAACAGGATGAGAGACAATGGACATGGGAAGTTCCAATTAGGTACACGGGGGAAAAAGTTATCCTGCAAGTAGTCAAACAGTGGAACAGAGATGCTGTGGGATCTCCATGCTTGGAGACATTCAAATCCTGGATGTGGCCCTGAGTAAACTGCTCTAACTGTACCAGCTTTATACAAGTAGCTGGTGTTCAACATTACCTCTCACTAGTCAGGCATTAGTTTCTTTGCAGTATATTAACTAAACAAGTATTTTTGCATACAATTTTTCTTAATAAATTCCATCCCAGATGACAAAAGCAGTCTAAAAAAGACACAATGCTTTAAAAAAACCCTAGGTATCTCTCATGACACAGTAATGAAACTGTTTATTTTAAGTCAGAATAGATTTTTTTAATGCATAAAGTCAGCACTGTAAGTAGTTATCCAAATACAATACTGCTTATAATTTCAAACAACTATAAAAAGGTGGTATATAACAAACCTGTAAGTCAGATAAAGAAGAAAAGTTGCCTAGTTTCCAAATAAATGTTATATCTGTATATGTTAAAACCACATTCTGAACTCCCAGATACTACTGCTGATTCATAGCTGAGTTGTGCAACTATATAAACTCATTCTTCATAACAGATTTTTTTCTCTCTCTCTTGTTGCTAATTGCGTTTTTAAAAGCATTCTTTTTTCTGTTAAAATTAATGTCCATGTCTGTGCAGTTTATCAGATTGGTTGCAATAAACTCACAAGAACAAGGCCTTTGTCTTTGGTGTAATGATGTATCATATAGAAGAAGTGAAAACTTCTTAACAGAAATCTCTCACAGTGACTCAGCAGAGAGCTTATGGAACAATAGGTGGATTCGTTTTCATTTATTTGCAAAATCTGGCCCTTCTGATAAAAACTTGGAAGAAAGACAAGAATTAGCAACAAAAGCCCAGAACTTTCAGAAGCATGACTAAATCTGATAATCCTGAGTGACCAAGGAAAGGTTTTAGATTAATTTGACAGAACTAACTAGTCATTAAGGAAAATTTTGATAAATATTTATATAATTTAAAAAAAAAAAAAAAAACAAAAAAAAACAGAAAGAAAGGAAAAAAGTTTGATACAAGGATACTTTTGAACCAGGTACATTTTAGTCAGGAATTTGGTGCCTAAATATACTTGTCAAAAGGCTCTATATGCCTCAGTAAGTGTCTTATCGTTCAATGTAATGATCTCTGGGCACCTAGGATTTTATCTCTGTCATGCCTACCATTACCTCATGATCTGTGGACACCTAGAGTTTTCTCTCCCTCGTTACTACTGCTGCTTCAGTGAGAACGTTTCTACCCTTACATTAATTTCTCCAGAGGCTATACCTAAGCTGTCACTGCTGGAACAGGAATTGAAGCCAGATCTCCCATACCCCAGGTAAAAACCTTAATCACCAAATGCTGACTCATGCTGCTTCTCACCCCTCTTTGCTCCACAAATTGGCCGGTTTTGGTTGCGCAAAGGAACCACTGACTTCACATAGGTGCACAGGTGCCGGGACTTCCCACCATATTGCACATGACAGCTAGGTGCTAGTCTCTGTCCCAAGAGCTGCAACTGAACCCCCTCAAGGTGAAAAGGAAGCAGAGCCCAGTAAGAGCCACAATCTCTAAGATATAGAAAATGTAGGTATCACCCTCCCCTCACATTAACATACACGCATATCTCCTCTGCTTCCAGTTCTTTAAGAGCAACAGTAAGAATTGATCAGGACTTCAGAATTGTACATATCAGGGTGCAAATGGCAAGTGAAGGAAGGTGCCATCCAGAACATCCTGTGACACTCTGAACAAGGAGCTTGATCTCCAGGGAGAAGAGGGGTTTCAAACAAACCAGCTGTGCTTATTGTTTCCCACAGGCTCCTCGCAGGCAGTCCAGTGCAGGCTAGGCAGGTGGTTATCCCATTTCCTTTAGACCTCATTCCAAGGCACCTATTTTTCCCCAGGAACATACAAGGAGTCAAGAAATCATAATGTAGGTTTCTGGATATAGCTACCAAAACCTTTTCCTGTACTTTGAAATTAGTATTCACCAATAGTCAACTATGAAATTTTACTTTACTTTTTTTTTTTTTTCTTTTTTTTTTAATTTACCTGGCAACTGCTATGTCCAAAACCTGTAGAAAGATCTTCTACATGCATTGGCTACAGATTTCACATGTATATTTTTTCTTTTAAAATCTACATCATCTGCTCAGTCCTGAACTGCCACAAGATAGGATTGTTACCCAGCTTTCAAAAAGGAAATGCGTGATTTACTCCAATTTTACTCCAAATGATAATAAAGATACTAGAAAAAAGAAAGTGTTTTTTGTCAATGTCAAACAATGAAAATATACAACATGTATTACTATAAGCATAACACAACAGTAGGTCAGTAATTTATTTTTCAGAAACTGCAACTTATTCACTCAGTAGATGTCTCAGTAGGATACTATAAAATCATAACAACAGATATCCCATAATAATCTTTAACATCACAGTGCAAATGTAGAAAACATCACCACATAATTCCACAAGAAGAGGCTTTTATTGGAGAGAACTGGCTACACAAGCAGGAGTCAGATGACCCAGATTCAACCCAGCTCCTCTACTGACTCAGGGCTTATCTACCCAGGGAAAACAACCTATAATAGCTTCTCCAACAGACATTCCTATGCCATTAGTCCTAAAATTTCTTTGTTCGGGTAATTTAGTTCACTTTAGAATTTAACTGAAGACAGCACAGAATACTTACCATGTTTAAATTTCATATCCCAGCTTATTCTGCAACAGGTTCAGTGCGTAAACAAGATTTGATAAGGTTCAAAATAATCAGTATATCACTTGGTGCTTTGATATATTCAAAGGATAAATGGCAATAATTTATGTTACATAAATCAGAATAGTATTTTGAATCTGCAAACATTCAAGAACTATGTCTAGATCCTCAAATAATGTCATATATATCTAATACAGACATGTAATTGGCAATTTTTATTTTCTTAATTATTTAATGATTATGTATATTACTATTTTCTGACTTCTATTCCTCAGCAACTCAAAGAAACATTAGCTACTTCCAGATACAGAATAATTTAAAGAGATATTTCTTGAACAAGAAGGCAGAAAATTGGCTTCCCTTATGGGAAAATTAGAGACTTCCACTGTCTATGCACAAAATTATTTGTTAAATTGCATGTTAGGGTGCAGTCAATTAATACACTGCATTTAAAAATTCTTTTAGTTCAGATTGCACTTATCTATTTTTATGAAGCATCTTTGAACTGTAATTTGAATTAAAAAGCATTCATAACTGAATATAAAAAATTTTGTGCTATGTCTATATAATACAGGGAAACAATAATAGGCAATTGCATCTTGTTTTTGATCAAAACATAATCTTAACTTATAAAGGTGCTTACTTTCCATCTGAATGAAATGTCTTAAAGCTACAGGTAGTCTTAGTAATATTTATGTTTGTTATGGAACTGACATGCAATAACTATATATTACCTGGCATCCCTGGCATTTCAGTAATCAAAATCCATACTTGCTTGTTTGGGCAGACTAAAGCTAAGACTACTTAGTCTGAAGAGTTTGTTTTCAATGGAAACTACACCAGGAAAAGACAAGATAGCATTGTCTGATGGAGTTAAAATGACATTGATCTACAAATGAATATCACAAACAAAATAGCACTAATGGAGTTATTAAAGACATATATTTCTGTTGAAGACTTGTAATATTGCTGCACAGAAGATTGAATCCATAAGTATTACACATTAAATAAAAGCCCTACTGGTTTTGGCTGGGATGGAGTTAATTTTCTTCATAGTAGCTAGTATGGGGCTATGTTTTGGATTTGTGCAGAAAACAGTGTTGATAACACAGGAATGTTTTAGTTACTGCTGAGCAGTGCTTACACAGAGTCAAGGCCTTTTCCGCTTCTCACCCCACCCCCCCCCCCAGTGAGTGGGCTGGCGGTGCACAAGAAGCTGGGAGGGGACACAGCTGGAACAGCTGCCCCCAACTGACCAAAGAGATATTCCATATCATATGATGTCATGATCAGCAATAAAAGCTGGGGGAAGAAGGATGAAGGAGGAGACATTCAGAGTCATGGTGTTTGTCTTCCCAAGTAAATGTTACACATGATGAAGCCCTGCCTCTTTGTCAGATGCCTCTGACAAACATGATATGATAAAGCATTGCAATTTGCTAGTTACGTTATTTAAAAAATTCTTCATGCATTGTCTTGTAACAGTGAGAGTTTCTTATTCTTTTTGCTCTTTTCGGTAAGTTACTTTTTATATAAAACAAAAAGTCTAGGTCTGCCTCACAGAATGGTAAATGAGTTTTGGCTTTATATCACATAAAGTTTCAATGCGGGACACTAGAAGGAAAAGGATTCAGGATACTTTTAGGAAACTGACTCTTTGTCTCCTGTAAGGATTTCGAACATTTGACAACTAATACCTACCCAATTTCCATTTTATCTAAAATACATTTAAAATGTGGTCTTGCAAGTGAGTGAACAATCTTTATATTTGTGGACTGCTTCCAGGAAGCTCCCTCATCCCTCTTCCCTTAATGCTATCCTACAGGTATTTTAAAATTTAAGTTGTCACAATAGTGTTTCCCTTCCCCACCAAAATGAGACTGATCACTCTCACCACTTATTGAGAAAAGAACACATCTGATTTAGCAATAGTAATATTCACATGTTTAAGTCTGCCCTCACTGATATAAAATTTGTGGCCATCCCCTCTTGCATTCAAAGTTTGTATTTTAAAATCCCAAACATAGATGCATATTCAATGTCTGTTTATTGCTACAGTAAGGCTAATAGCATCTGTATGGCTTTTCCTGACCACAATCTCAGTTCTTCCTTCAAAAAAGGAGGAGGAGGATAAGCAGGAGGAAGAAGAAGCTATAATTCTGTAGCAGCCTAACGTTCTTGGTTCCAACATTATTTCACTTTTTTTTCAGGCTACCAGATCTTCATTTCATTCACTTACTATTTTACTGGCACTATTGTTAGACCAGGCTATCAAGGCTTTAGACAGTCCCTTCAAACAGTGATGAATGTTTCTGGTATTCCATATGTTTTGTGACATTTGAGACTCCCAAGTACTACATTCAATCAGTGCAATATGCTTCAGTGGTTCTCATCGTCACACAATCTCAAAGTCAAAAAGCAACAAAACAACCTCCCCCCAAATCCTTTTAAATGTGATACTTTATCACAGTTGCCAGCATAAATTTTCCGTTAGTGACAGCTCAGTTTTTCTTCCAAATCCACATATGTACCACTTTAAAATATTCATTCTATTTATGGAACACATAGAATTATGCAGTGAGTTATAGTATGTGAACACTCATAGCCAGATTTAAAACATGTGAATGGATTTCATTGAGATGTGTGGAACACTCCTAACATTTCTCTTTTTTTTCATGATCCAAAGAAGGTATCTCTTGAGTAGTTTAACAAAATTTTATTTAATTAGCTGATCAGAAGATATATTTGAGTTTTACTGACTAAGTATATTTTACTATTCACATCAAAGACTACTTGCTTAACTCTGTCCATTAACAACTCATAAATTTCAACTCCAAAGATGTTAGGCACATTTGTTTCCAAATCACTTATTGCCGATTATTCATTATCTCTTAAATATTATAGGTTTGCCTATGTTATTTCTATTCTTTATATATATATTATATAAAAATTTCAGAAAATAATAGCCCTGCTAACATGAAGTCTTATTTACTTGAATCACCATGTCACATAGAAGTTAGGTATTTCTGTTCAGAAAATATTTATTGCTCAGTTTTTTTAACTTTCAAAAGATCAACATGAAAGCCCAAAACCTTTCAGAAATTACTAAAAAAAAAAAAAAAAACAAAAACAAAAAACAAACCCATAATACTTCAATGTTCTTAGAGTTTTGGAATTTCTACAAAACACTGGAACCCACATAGATCCTAGAGCGCTATATGATGTAAAACCTGTTTCCCTACCTACAGTCACATTTGGAAATCTCAATCCATTTAATTGGGCATTTCCTGAAACTCAAGGCAAGAAAAAGACCATAGGAAACTGAAAGAAGAACCCGCAATCCCTTTGTGTTGTAACTAGTGAGTTCCTTGAACTCTGCATCCATAAAAAGAGGGAAAAAAAAAAAAAAAAAAAAAAAGACAAGGAATTTGTAGTCTATCTTATTGTTTTTGCATACTCAAAGAGGTGCTCTACTGACTGCTAAAGTGAAAATAAGGTAAAATAAGTATCCCTTCCTTGATTCTTAGCATAGAAATGTAGCTCTACCAGGCATACAAGTAGAAGCACAAGAAAACTAATAAAAAAATTTAGTGTGAACATGAAATTATGAGAAATGGTTGCACAAAAAAAAATAAACATAAATATCAAACCCTTATTAATTTCCTCTCCAAATGCATCACTGGACCATTGGAATGTCTCCTCCATATTCTAAAGAGAGAAGGGAATTACTGTGATTCCTTATTCTAACTGGAAATGTCCATTCATCTCTTGCATGAGTCTCTTCCCAGTGAAGAATGATGGTCCAATATAAGCAAAATTTTATAAAAAAATCTATTTATATCTCAAAGCTTAAGGCCAGTATCAGGACTATTTCCATCAGCACTGCTAGCAGTCTGTCTGTCCAGGGTTTCCTTTCTCTGCACAAGGCTGCAAAGAGTATTGATGTGGAGCAGAGCTCCTCAGGTTTCTGGGCTACTAAGGAAGAAGGGCAGTCAGACCCCAACAAGCCGTTTTGCCGGCTCAGCAAATACACGTTGAACTAAGTCACAGTTGAGTCTTCTTCTGAATCACCTAGCTACATATCTGGCCATCTCTTCGTTTAGGCAACCAGCCCTTGGCCGACAACATGGACACTTACCCTACTTCTCCAAGGCACCACGACTCCTAGGAAGCCTAGGAAGCAGCTCTGGCAGCCAGTCACCTTGGCAAAAAGATTTGTCTTTTTTATTTCTATTGTAATTTGAAGTGGTAAAATACTGAAGGTAAAAACACGGCTATGAAACTACATCCGCTATTCCAGCAATAATCAATAGGTTAATTTACTGAAAAAAAAGAAAAAAAAAAAAAGGCAAAAAAAAAAACAAACACCAAAAGCCCAAAACAAAAAAAAAAAGCCCAGACCCCCCAGTTAAAATAGGTACTAGAAACCAGAAATTAAGAGATAGAAAATTATATATCATAATCAAACCATAAAATTTTTTGTGCACCTTGTTCCCTTCTATCTACGTAACTCAACCTCAATCTATACAGGCAGAAACAGAATTCTACTGGCTTCAGGAAGCACAGAGGAGGCCACATGCCATCTCCTTAAGAACAAAAGATTTCTTAAATATCCCATAAAATCCCTCCTAAACATTGCAGAATACTTACTGTAACTGTTCACATACTATTTTGTAAATATCAGGCACTCTCAAACTGAAGAGGACACTGAATTTTCAAATTAAAAATAGAAACCATGTCTGTTTTATGGGACTTGGACAAGCCCAAAGATTCAGACATACACCTTTGTGTCTGTCACACCAGCTAGCAGGAACTCTCCTTCCACAACTTCATTATGCTCTTTGAAACGTAGGCTTACAACTTTCCTGTAAGTATCCCCTCTCTTGCCCTTTTGCTAAAATAAAACTGCTCAACAGAAATTCCTGCTGTTGCCTCTCAAATAATCTAATTATTCAACTTCAGAGCAAACTATTTCAGCATGTACTTAGCTTCAGTTTCAGACCTGCCATCCTTCTGAAATTCTATTTTTTTTTTCCAAGTGTATCAGTTTCTCTAGTAAGTTACTTTCCCTTCTTTCAACAAAGCACCCAACAAGAGTCAATAGGCTGACAATGTGCTGTAACCACAGCATGTTGCGCAGAGAAACACTATCCTGTCTCCTTCAGTTCTTCTCTCCTCTTCTCTGACCTTAAATTGTAAGATCTTTGGGGCAAGAATTCTTTCTTTTTTCATGTTTTTGCACAGCACAAAGAGATTTGGGTCCAACGCTGGGCACTGTGTTTCTACAAACACTCAGGAACAATGTTTAATATGTGAGTTTGAGCTGAAGTAAAATTGTATAGAAATATTTACTAATATGATACATTCCCTACTATGGATGCAAGAATTTTACTGTTCAAAAGAAAAAAATCCAGTAAAGTTTGCTTTATTACATTTATTAGATTACATTTATTAGGATTTATTAGATTACCATTACATTATCTATGCAATAAACATGGCTATGTAAGTAGCAACACAGTCTATATTTGGCAAACTTTAATATAGTAACCATTTAAATACAACTTTTAAAGGACTTGTTCCAGGAGAAATATACTATCTGAATGAGTAAAAACAAAAGAATAAAAACTATTATTATTTTTGGATGATACTGTAAAAATAATTGAAGAACATTGTATTGCAGTAACAAAACCTGGGCAACAAAAGGAAATTAAAACTAGAAAAGTAAAATTGAATACAGCTGGAAGGCTGATTTACAAGCGATTTTGTCTTACAAAGTAACTGCAATACTGCAATAAAAAGCTAGAGGTGCTAGTAAACAGTGAGTCCAATATAACTGTATAACAGAATATAGCAATCAAAGAGCTAACCACTCATAAGGGTATCCCATCATATGCCTCCGCTGTGATAGCCTGTCTGTGGTATAATAACCAGTGTAATTTAATTTAAACTATGGCAGTCAGTTTGGGTACCTGAACTCCATAAAAAAAAGATGGAGAGAAATTGGAAGCAATTCAGAGAACAGCTACTAAAATAATGAAAGACTTGAAGGGACTGAGTTTTGTGTAAAGGTCAGGAGAGTTAAAAGGCAGTAGAAGACAATGTGGCATCACTGAGAAAGGACTAAGCTAACACAATAGCTTCACCAATAATCCAGTGTGTAACCTTAGGCATATTTCCCTCCTCCTCCTTCTCCACCTCCCTTTTCTTTTACTTTTTTTGCAATTTGAATATCTGCACAGAATGTGGACAGACACTGAATTCATTATGACTCTGTTGCACAATAGCTGAATGGGAATCATTTCCAATCAGAAAGAGATTTAATGACACTGTGGTGAGGTGTCCAAGCTAACAAAGCATGCTGACTTCTCTATATATTTACAGTCTCTCTGGCCCAGATCATAATGTTTGGTTTTGTAATGTAAATAAAAATATTTCAGACATCAGCAAAATGACAGAAAAAATAAATTTCTCAAAATACCAATATACAGTGATCTTCATCTGTCTATATAGAGGGAGTGTAGCCCAAGAAGCATAACATGTGACAATGTTATCATATCAATAGACATCTTTGGGACAGTCCTAAAACACAGCCCCAATTTCCACTTTAGAAAATGACCCATTGGGGACTATATTTTCAGATTAGTACTGTCTGTGGCTTCATTAATTTTGGACACTCCTGCATCCAGCTATACTAGTCCCTGAGACATTACAGGTCCTGTAGACAGAATCAGGCAGTGCTGATATTACCTAACTCAAAACCATAGTGTGACAGCTAAGGCAAAGGGGAGTCCAGTTCAGGCTTCAAAGCTTTTGTGTTCAGGTAAATATTTTTGTGACTAGTGAAAGCCAAGCTCCCTGCTGCTGTGGTTATACTTTTACCAGTACTCATACCAGCTGGTTTAAATTAGTTTGAGCATAAGATTTGAGAAGCCTTAGTATCTTGTCTGTATCGAGACCATCATTTTTCCAGTTGTCTCTTTCTGTATCTCTCAAATCAATGTTATTTTTCCTTAATGACTACTTACACTCATGTTCTCAAATTACAGAAAATTCAAGGAGTTTCTGTTTCCTTTCATGAGCTGGAGAACCTCTGGCCTTATTTCTGCAAATATGGGTTTTGAAATGCAGCGCTTATCTAGTAAATCATGTAGAAATTTCTCCTTTGCTAATTAACACAAGTTGGACGGCTAGGAAAATACTAATAGACTGCATGCAAAGCCTTTGCATTATGACAATTATGCTAGTGTTCTATGATGCATTTTTCTTATTTTCTTTTTAATTGTAGAGACACAGAACATAATCCTGTGAACATCCGAAATTGATGGCATTTATTATCAAACTGAACACTAGGCAACCTGCTTTCTGACTTGTAACATTTTATGCTGCCAGTATTTTTTGTTTTGTTTTGTTTTTTAAACAGCTGTCTCTAGAGACTCACAGGCATGAGCAGCTCCAGAAAAGATCCTCTCTTCCAATACTTGGCTCTGTAATTTAAAAGATGCAGCCAGCATCCTCTACCTACAGACATTCACTGAGGCAAATGGGAAGATTCCTATGAGTCATGGTACAGTGCAGGCTAAGCCAGCCAGTCTTCCTTCACTTATTTCATAAATTTTGCGATCAGAAATGTAGTTGCCATCTGCACAGCATGTGGATTACATACAGATTTGCATCATGCATACCTACAAAGGGCAGAAGCACAAACTCACCACAACTGTCTATGTATGAAATTCATAAAATTTTGTAATGTTTGTGCACAACGCTATATATAAACACAATGCTTAAAAATGAGTTCTCAGAAACTGAAACTCACAGAAGAGTGATGATCATATAACTGCAGAATAATCTACCACTGAAGCTGTTAATTGTTAAGCAATGCAGTCCTACTTTCACTCTCTGCCTAGCATTTCAAGGCTCTGTTCCCGTTCCCCTGATTCTCCATTTGTGTATTTTTTCAGAGCTGTAATTCTTAGGGTTTATTTCCATTGTAGAGGTAAACCTGGCTGCTGCTCAGCTGCATTGCCAATGTTGTTTGTACTCATCCAACAAACAGTACCTGGGCCAAAGACAACAAAATACCCAGTCCCAGTGGCCCGTGCTGGGGTACAGGCAAACTTCTGCAGAATGTTGGTTAACAACATGTTAGTCCTAAACTTTTCCCTGTAATTCCCTGCCCATGCGCAGAGAGGCAGCCCAATTCCAACAAGATTTTTGCGGGTAGGAACTAGTGGTTACAATTCCCAAAATGCTACAGCCTAATGTGAGTGCAGCACTAGTGCGGATGTCATACTTAAGCTTGTCTTTAAAATGTACTTAGTCTTGGTATTTAAATTGCATGTGGCAGTGCAGACAGGTAAGTGCCTCATTTGCCCTTAAACAAGTTTTTACAGTTTTCACATTAAAACAGTTGGAAATTTTGCTGTGCTAATGCAGGATTGTGCTCAGCCTGCTCTTCCAGCAGGTACATCGGCCACAGCAGACTCAGAGGGACAGAACATGTGGGGACATGCCCAGCCTTCCAGATCATTACATGCCTTAATGCAAACCTGACTTCAGTTTGACATTTTAAGCTAAAGTGCTGGGGAAGTTGCTGGCATAGTTGAAATACAACACTGGTGTGATTGGTGTATGTTCTGCGCTGCCAGTTCTGCTGCAATGAACAGTAACTTCCAAAAGAAGCCTGTTAATACCTGAGAGCTATAACATTTTACAAGACTGCAGCCGCATTTACTTTAGCTTGTCTGTCAAAGCACATATCACCATGAAGGCTTAAGTGCAAACCCTTCTCTCCTTCTGGTGGCCATGGCATAGACAAATAACCTTTTTAAAACCAGTCAGCAAGTGAATCTGGAAACCTTTTTTTCGGCAAATTGAACAAAGCATTATAGAAAATTAGTTTAAAATAACAAAAAGCCTACATGCTTACCTAAGCTTATTAATCTTATACTTCAATACATCCTATGTTATATAGGCTTTCCTTTGAGTTATGGCAATATAAATGATTCAGTCTGAATTTCTGTAGAAAATCTCTATCACTGGCGATAGTTTGCTCACTCCAAGGGACGCCCCCTTTTCAGAAAGACCAGTCCTGCCCAGGTAAAGCAGAGCTCACTTTTTATATGTGGTGATGGCTACTATTACTGGGCTTAGCCGTGAAGTCCTTCTTTTGTCTCAAAGTGGTTCTCCATCTGGCAGTCCAACAAGGCCCGAGTGGGTCATTCTCTTTGACTGACAGCTGAACCGCACTGCATTTATGACTCGTGGTGGTAGCCCTTGTCCTTGCAGGAGAGCATGCAGCAACTACCTTTTCTCTTTCTTTCCATCTTTCGTTTCCAGACATGCTGCTGGCAGCACAGTTACACACCTACTCTCAGAAGTGATAATAATTTTCAAATGTTCATACAGAAAGCTATTACAGGACCAACCATATTTGCATATTGTCTTTCTCCTATTAACATTACAGTGACTTCTACTATTTTAAAATCACAACTTCTGTTCCTCAGACTGAAGGTTCCCAATCCATGACCTTCTGCAACAGACTACAACTACACCTTGAAATCATTAATTAGAAATTTTGATTTTTGTATCTATCTTTAGTTTGGGATTGCTTTTATTTTTGCTTTATTGAAATATGTGTAAAAGCTAATGTTTACTATTGTCAAAAAACATTATGTTCTTTCAGAAGATGAGAAGGCTTAAACCACTTCTGTTACTAAACTCCTGGGATAATCACTATGCATTAGTACTTTTAATAACAACTAAACTTGATTTAAAGACTTCATACCTATGAATCTAAGGTCAAATTTTCAAAAATTGAAAGAATGACCTCAGTGCACAAGTCTCACTGAAAGTGAAGAGCTAATCAGGAACCCAAACCTCCTCTCACGTGCCTAACTTTTAAAACAACCCTGCACCTTAGCAGACTCATCATCAAAATTGCCATCAACATACACTGCAGGAAACAAATCTTCCCCAGAGTGAAAAATGTAAAATGTACCTCTTCACAACTGGGATACACACCTGAAATAACAAGGCCATCAAACACATGGATCCTACGCATGCACACACAGGCAGGGCACCAAATACTGTTATAAAACTATGTAAGTCAAAGTGAACAGACCTTCCAATACCAGAATTAACTCATACATGAAAACAGCAAAAGACAGGACACGCAGTTAATGGAAGAGCAGTTTCCACAAAACATTTATTACATTTCTGATCACTCAACCTCCTTCTCAGCAGAGACTTACCAAATACCTCCAAAAGATAAGCCTGGGAACTAAAACGTATAGCTTTGCCAGACACTAAAAGTCATGGACCTAACAGCGACACATTATTATTTCTCTCACATCCTCTCCCCAGATAACTGCTCCATGTTCCACAGGTAATAATTATCTGTCTCTTTTCATCCCACAGAGCTAACAACGTGAATACCTCCAGCCTTGCTAGCAACTTCTACTGTCCCACAGGTAAAAAAAAAAACTACCATTGTTTCTCAAACTGTATATTAAATGAGCGTAATTAAGTTAAACAGAGCAACTATTTTCAACATGTAGTGTTTTATTTCAGTTTTGAAGAAATGGTATCCAGGAACTGGTTTATGTTTCCAACACCACGTGCTCATAAAACTCTCTCTCTCACTCTCATATCTATTGAACCATATATAATGAAGACTTACTAATGTATATTTGTGCATTATAATGTATATAGGTACATGCATATTTATATAGTTTACATATATATATGTAAAACCTTTTAATACATCTTCATATAAACCTTGCCATACAAAACCATTAAAATATTTTCAAAGCTTACATTATCACACCTCACAAACACATACTGGTTTAATTAGGCAAGAAGAGATAAAAACCATAAACAAATTAGGACTGTGAAAAATAAAGGCCTCATTCATGCCCCTTAATCTGGGGGAGGACACCATACCCTTAGACTATTCTTGATACAGATTTGCCTCAAATATTTTAAACCTCTGGAGACCCAGATGTCCTACAGTTTTTTCAGGTATTTAGCTGTGTCATATATAAATAGTTTTCTTGTCCCAAATCCTCAGTATTATAAAGTATGCTGATTAATTTTGTTCTGTTTGTTATGATTTGGGAAACAGAACCATCATTGCTCATAATAATCTTTCATAAATTAGAAGGCAAATTTTTTTGCAATATTACTGACATATATACATCTCAACCTTTCTATTCAGAACTAACAAACCTTCTTTTGTCCTTATAATATCTGGTGCTGGTTATTGTTTGTCTCTTCTGGATGCTGTCCAATTCATCTATTTCTTTCTTTAGGCCTAATGCCCAAGACCAGGCAAAATATTTCTGTGACAGCCCACCCACTGAAGGAAGCTCAGTAGCAACTCCGATGTGTCGCAGATGACATTCCTGTCTGCATGTCCCAGGGCTACTTGCCCTTCTTTATGCAAAAGAATCACATCATTAATTAATTTCAATTTGTGGTCTTTACTAACACCAAGATATATTTACACACTACTGCTGCCTACACATTGATTTCCCATTTTGTACATAAAAATTTGATTCCTCATTTCTAAGTTGTAGTAGTTAGCATTTGTCTTTATTGAACTTCATCTTCCTGATTTCAAAGCATTCCTCCAATTTATCAGTCTCATTTTGAATCTCACACTAAGTGCTTAGTACTCTTCCCATCTCCGTGCTATGCACAAAACTATGAAAATGCTTTCCATTCCAAAAAAAAGGATCCTTTTACCATTCTTTAGTTGCATCTAATTATACTAGTGAATCAAATGGAATATACAGTCCTCTAAATTTAATGAATTTTGTGATCATGGTTGAGTTCATGGAACATACAGTTTCTAAATATGATACATATGTGATACATTTATATATATATACACACACACGATATAGATATCATAAATACAATACATGTTGTAATACACATATTCTATCTCTTATCAAAAGTGCTTATATAGCACCGGAAAGAGAACTGATATTAAATACTTTAAAAAAAAAAAAAGATAATTCAGTATACAAAGGAAAAAAACATTTGTAAAGGAGAAGAAAATAAACTAATTCAGAAAGCACAGATTACAGAAAACAAAATAAACATCTGTGACTTTCTACAACATGGAAACACACTGCAAAACAAAAATTGACAAATAATCCCCAATAAATACAAAATGCCACAATAATTAAAAAACAAAAAACAAAAACAAAAACAAAAAAAAAAAAAAAAAAAAAAAAAAAAAAAAAACCAAAAACCAAACACAAAATGTTTTCTTCACTGCATAGTTCCTTGAACAGGAAGGAATGTATATTGTTTGCAGGAAATTCTATAAATCCACAATTAGATGTCAAAACAACCTCCGAAGCAGATTTTTAAAGAACTTTTTATTACCTTCAGATTTTTCAAATAAATAATTAAAAATGCATAGATGTGAACTGGTCAGCACAAGATTTCCGGGGAAAAAAATATCTATTGAGCTAGATAAGCTTTTCCTATTACGGAAAAACAAATTTTAAGAAGGGAAAAAAAAATATATAATTTTGCACAGCCTTGAGTTTCCTTCGTAACTGTACAGCTCCAGGCAGTGGAGGGATAGAAGAGGAGATAATTCATGAGGGACAACTGTCAACCACATCATCTCTACAGTGATGTTGATCCAGGAAGGGCAGCAGAAAAAAGTGGAAGTGTAACAATTATGAGAAAGAAATTTAGCTGAATGAAAGGGTATGGTGAAAGATTTTTGAACTGCACAGGGCAGGGATGGAGAACAGATAAGTACATCTAATGCCAAAAGAATGCATATAAATACCCCAAAAATGCTGTCTTCCCAGTGAGTGCAGTATACTGCAATAAACATTCCTCTACCCTAAATCCTATTCAATGCTTCCAGTAAATGACAGTATCTTTGGTTCAAATCTCCCAAAACACCATTCAAATATGATTTGTTTATCTTTACTAAATCTCTACAAGGTAACTATAGTTTGTACCGCTTTACAAATGGATTGACAGAGACAGTGTGACTTCCTCAGAGTCTCACACAATGAATGTGGCAGGATGAAACTATTTCAAATCCCAGCCTTCTTCATCACCTATAACATCATCTTTCCTCTCCACTTTTCCAAGAATTTTCTTAAGATTGGCACTAACACCACCACCTACAGCAGAAAATTCTTTTTTCATAATATACCCTCAACTGTGCCACTAGATATGCAGACAGAGTAATGCAATCCACCTCTTTTGGCATAAAAGGCCTGCTGAGAAAATTCATTTATAGGTGTATTGCTGAAGCTTGGCAGTATCAAAAATAGATGCATATACGTTCTGCCAGTTTTACTATGCATAAGCCAAATGGATTCCAAACACCCCAGCTCATATTCACAGCAAAACATAAGTTAACTCAATCAACAGTAGAATTAATTGTTTAAGAACAGTTCATCAACACTGATCCTTGGCAGTCAACTTCAAACCCTTCCTCCAATAGCAAATTTGTTTACTTGCTAAATTGAAGAAGAGGAAGGTTCAAAGGTTTCTATGCTAAGCATTTCAAAATTACTATAGATGATGCATTCTGTAATCACTGAATGAAACAGTTCTAGAATTAACAGTTCAAGCATTTCACAAGAAGCAAAATATTTGTTCCACCATGGGGAGCCATAAAGCAGTTAATACATAGAAATATATCAATACAGAAAAACCTATCAGTATGAAGAAGCAGTAAGTAAACTAACAAACAGTTTTCTAGGAAACTTGGGTCCAACATTTGATGGATCATTGATTCTTAATACTTCTCCATAAATCAGCACTTACTAATAAAAGAGCAGTAAAGCCCCATCTATTGCCTTTAGAACTGGAAACTGGCATAATAAGCTGACACATGTTTACACCTACACAAACACACGGATTTTTCCACCGCCACCACACAGTGAGCAGGGTGCAGTGATCAGCTGTTGCTGGGAAAAGAGCTGGTACTGCAGTGCAGTGCAGCAAATGAAAACTGCCACTTTCATGTGTTGAAGCTGTTGCTTCTGAGGATAAGGATGCACTGAGATATGCTACACCTCTCAAGCCCAATCTAGGATTCTGGTAAGCTTTCCTAGCTCTCTTGATTGGAAAAAGAAAGAAAGAAAAATAACGTGTACAGAGTCTAACTGGTAAAATACCATGTCTGTCTGTCTGCAGACAGCATGACAGAATACTTCCAGAAGAATGCTTCTCCATATTAATTTACCCTGGCAAACTCAGACTGAGGGAAGCACTGCTATTGCCCAGCACAGAACTAAAGGTAACTTAGGAAGAGATTTCCCTGTTTTGAAAATTTCTGAGATTTCAATACTATCCCCATTTTGAAACAAAACTTCAAACCAAAGCTACCTCTTTACAAACAAGACGTAGGGGCTATGTAAGCATTAGAAAACTGGGGAAAACAGCATGGTTCAAAGAAGATATGCACTTTGGCTTGAAAATCAGCTTCAAGCCATCAGTTAGTGCATTAAGGATACATTTTTTACATAACAGTTTCTTCTTTGCACAATGCTACAATCAAATATTTTTTTTAAGATAGTATATCCTGTTTTTTTTGTCTCTTGAGATACAATAATAATGCAAGTCACACTAAGAGTCTTAAGTGTTAATGAGAATCATTTTTCCTGAACCTGGAAAAGTATTTCAGAATACTATACTTAATGAAAATAATATTGCTATTTCAAGAACCCCCAAAAAGTCACATATTGCTCCCTACTTCTCCAAAAGACTGACTCCCAACTCATGACACTTTTCCTTTACAGAAGATAAAATTGTTCTAAGAGAAGGGTTAGTTTACCTCCTGACTATTTAGCTCTGCTCATCTTCTCTACCACTATATATGTACAATAACTTAAGGTTGAAAAATCAAATTTTAATGCACTCTAATATGTACATATCTCTGGCTGCTCCACAGGAGACTCCACTGACTCATTGTTCACCCTTAAGTTCAGAGAAATGCCATTCATTTCCTATTACTGTCCTGACTCTTTGCCATCCTCTATTAGGGCTATTAAACAGAGCTATCATATAATTAAGCAATAAAAAAAACCCAAACTGTGGATCTTGCATAGGGAAGGAAGCTCGTGGGGCATCAAGAGGCAGGCAAGCTGTGCTGCTGCATCTGAAACTACAGCTTTTACCCAGTGCTCTTTCCATTCCCACACATCTGGAAACAGCATGAGAACTTCTGCTAGTCAGCTCTATTGCAGATTCCCTACACAGACACACACGTGCATGCGCGCACGCATCAAATCCTGATTCAGTAACAACAGCCTGCACCTCACCCATCCCCAAATACTCATTCCCTTCACTGCTTCAACAGTGCTGAATTGCTAGCCTCTCTCTTTCAACCTATACCTGTATCACTGATCTCAGTTCCTCCTTTTTGCATACCTAAATCCATGTCCTGTCAGCCACCCACACATCGCTGTTCTCACTTGCCATGCACCTTTCAGAAGGATTTCAGTATTCCTTGCAGTTCCCATCTTCTGTTTCATGTTTCTTATGCTTTATGTAGTGTTTATAGGCAGCTCTTACACCTGCGTTCTGCAGGAAATAAGCTGCTGCCATAAATTAAAACTACTCAGCTAATTCCAGGTAAAGGGCTCGTATTTGGAGGGAATGATCAGACAGACCAGGACACAAACTGGAACAAAAAAAATCAAAAATGTCTTGGAAATATAAACCTGGCTCTCTGAAGCAGCGGGGCAGATGTTTTGCTTGTTCCATCCTCATCAAAATCAATGTGGCTGACTCTATCCAAAACCACTTTTAAAAATAAATTGTAGCCCAGTAACGACAACTTCTGCCATTCCTAGTAAAGGGCCACAAGCTGTGGCCTGAGCTGAGAGCAGCCAGAAGGCAGCAGCCCGGGGCAAGAAAACACATAAAAATTAACCCAAGCAGGTCCCAGGACTGAGGAGGAAGGGACTTCCCCCATGAACATCTCAACCTGCCCAGCGAAGACCTCAGGATGGTGATTGTGCAACTGTACCCACTGTGGGCTGGGAGAAGCCATCAGCCATCACTCTGAGGACCCAAGAAGAGCCTGAAGGGGTGAGCACAGTACCAGAGAAAAGACACTAGGGAGGAGTTTTTCTAAAACCATTTCTATAACCATTTCAAGGGTGCTATTAGCAAGTGTTTGTATTTTTGTAACTGGACTATTAACTATTTCTTGCATTTTGTTTAGATACAAACATGCTTGTGAAGATATTAATCAGTCTAAGAATAAGCTCTTGTATCTCTGTATGTGGTACATTCTCTTTTGACTGTAGCAGGATTGTATTTTGAACAAACTCCATTACAACAGGAAGCTAGAATGGTTTTCATCTCATTGACTTTAGCAGGTAATGTGAAGTAGTGGCTAATGTAAGTATAAAAAACACTATATGATGGCATCTTTTCATTATGTTTCCAGGAGACACGTTTTAAAAAGAGGGAAAGTGGAACAAACACAATAGCACAATAGCACATATTTTCCCAAACTATGAGTCATAGCAGTTGTAAGATGGTAATATAGAAAAAAATTAAAAGCAAAAACCAAAACCTTAAAATGTAAGTAACAGAGGTTACAGAAAAGGAATGCAAATAATTAAAATTTAGAAAATATTACTGTTTGCAAAGCTGCAGAAATTAACAGAGATTCAATTCTTGGGTGTTTCTCTCTTGACAATTGCTTGGAAGGAGGAACACATTTGGGTAAATTAGTCTAACTGAAGAAAAAAAGCACAGGAAAGAAAAATTCCTAGATCAGGCTAAGAAAAAATGTGAAGATATCTAAACTAGTGTCTTCTTTAATATATCTAAGTTCAAGCTCCATATAGCTAAGGTGTTTTAAAGATGTCTTATTTCTGGAGTTGTAATGATGTAGCAATTTACTCCTTGGTGTAATGATTCCAGTAGGAAGTGTCCTGACACCTTCATGAGACAAAATTATCTTCCACATTAAACCTTTTTTTCAGGACAGTATGAATGCTCTTTGGTCCTCACCTCTGCAAGCTCATTAGAAGACTAAAATAAAATAAGAAAGGTTCTAGCTCCTTCTAGTGTTTGACACTCATCAATTTTAACTTTGGATTTCTTCCAACACTGATGGTCTGATACCACAAATATCAATTGCTTGATACTCCATTGCCTCATATTTTTTGTAGTCTTTGTCGTATAAGCATGCCAGCAATGAAGTGACTTCAAATCATTGCTGTATTATATACCTTCTCACGTAGCTATACGTGACCATGAGAAGTGGCAGGGAATGGATAATTGGGTCCATAGTGCCTACCAGGTCCAAACAAGGACACTTACTTGCTTTAAGCCAGCAGGCAGGTTAGAGCTAGACTTTATCAGCATCTATGCCTCCCCTGTATACTATAAAGCACATGAGCCAGCTTGTAAGTCATAGGCAATGAGCGACTGAGTCTGTTGATTCCGGGTTGCAGAACTTCAGAACACTGCAAGGATACGAGACATCTGATAGACTTAAATTCATCCTTCAGTGAGATGAAGGCAGTAGCAAGTGTAAGTTTATAAACCCTTACTAGGAAAATTATGGGCAACTAAGACAGTACCTGTGCTTTTTATTGCCATACCACAGACTGTCCCACTGAAAATGAGGTGTCTCGCCTACCAAACAAACTTCAGGGAAGGAAGAAGTGAGTTCACCTTCTAAAGTGCAAATGATTTGCATGTCTACTTAACTCTTTTTTTTTTCTTCTTCTTTTTTTTCTTTTCTTTTTTTCTTACTTAAAGTTCTGAATATAATCTTTTGATTGGAAAGCTCTGTCACCAATACTCATTCAGAATACACAGAAAATTACTTACAGACCCAGATGGGATAAAGTGTTCCTTTAGGTAAGTCTTAAAGGGGCTTCATAAGACTGTTATATGGACACAGACAAACTGTCAAAGTTCAGAGTTTTTGACACATGAGATTCTGGCTTGAACTCTTCTTTAATATTAAAATGAAAGTTAACCAACAGAAATTACTTCCCCATAGTGAATGGGGTTTTCCTGGCAGTCATAGACTATTGTTGAAGGCAGCAGTTACTGCCAGGGACAGCAGCTGTACTGTGCCAGCGCTGTGCTCAATTTTATCATTTTTACTTCGTTGTGTTGCTTGTTTTCACACTTCTAAAGGTGTCTTTCTATGCCAGCTACTTCCATAATAAAAGCCTGACTGTGATCAAAATGTTGAGGCAATTTCTTCATGAATTGCTCACAGTGGGCATAGCTTGACATTTGATGCATTTTAGAGGTTGCACTAGAACCAAGAGAATACATTTTGGGACTTAGCTTACTATTTCATTTCCTCTGCGTGACAGGAGAAGACAAATGCAGGAAATGTGGGCAAAAAAGAAGATTCAGGAAGAAAGACGTCCTTCCCAATAAACGCTGAATTTAGACAGAAAGACAAACACCCTTATCCCAAAGAAAGTCACAAACTACAAATTCCAAAAGTTTAAAGTACAGAAGATCAAAATCTTCTCTTTGCCCTTTTTGCTCAACGTATTTGATAATATGGTTTTTAGTTAGTGAGAGAAAGTAAGAATAATTAAAAAAATCACTATTAACCCCATAGAACTGAACACATTTTCTTCCATATAAGGAGGTATATCCTCATGTGGCTTAAAAACATTAAGAAAAGATAGCAGACTGAGGTTCACAATGACATACAGAATTAAAAACATTTCCCAGCAGGTCATTATATGAATAGCATAGTCCAGAAATACCTGGGGCATACTTTTCTGAAAAAGCGAATACATATTTTCAGTCCACAATCACAAGCAATAGAAAAGACAGACACTGGAATGTGTGCCAAGTACTACGCAAAACCCTACGAGTTCTGTAATTTATCACATTAACAACAACATATGCTTTATACAGTAACAAGAAACTGACTTTACCTTACATTTGTAATGTTTTTATTACATTTTTTGTCCAATAATCCATCTGTGATCCTCCTAATGCTCTGACTACTAGAGTATTCCATCACATAATGCTTTACAAATTTACCTTTTAAAATTAATTTATAACTCAGGAAGAGTTCTCAAACCCTCATTTAGGAAAAAAAAAAAGTTCTGTGAAACAAAAATGAAGGGGGAGAAGCTGGTGAGTTTTCTGCCTAAAATCTACTGAATTAAAAAAGAATAAGAAAAAAGGCTGTAATCTAAGTTAATACAACATTTATTTCAACTGAGTATGTTTCATATATATGTATTACACATGTATGCATATATATAAAATAGACTAGTACACACTTAAACTGTAAGAGATTAGTTAAAAAATTGAGCTCAATTCTACTGTAAAAACAGAATCCAAATAATAACTTCTGATTAAAAGACTAACTGTAAATTTACCCCTGCACTTTCTTCCTTATGTCACCCAGTTGTGTTTCCATGGTTACTCAATTTTAGAAATCACTGAGTCTTACTGGAACATGAATAATGAACATACTTCTTTATCAACACATTTTATGCAAAGATCAACTAGGCTAGATTTCTGAGTGGTACAAAGTAATTTTCCCTTTTTTTTTTTTTTTTTAATTATTATTTAAATACTACATCAGGAATACATATAAACAAAGCAAACAAGTGAAATAAAATATCAAAGAAATATTATAATTAAAATTGAGTTTGAACCTTAATTCTACTTCAAAATTTGAGTAATAACTTTTTCAATTTCTTCTTAATGCATGTGTATATTTATTGAAGTTTGTTTTGTTGTTTTTTTTTTTGTTTCTAGCACTGACATTAGAAAGGGAAAGGTGAGGGAGAGAGAAGTGTTTTATGTTTGATAGAAGCATGGCTTTGCAGTTTACAGAAAGTAATCCAAGCAAATATTCTTGATTGAAACTTCATTCTAGAGGCAAGTTGTTATTTTCATTCTGTTGCTAAACAGATCACAATAAAAGCAGATTTGTTCAACTCCTAGCTGAAATCTATATGTTGCAGGATGCACACAGATACCAAGCTATCTGTAAATTTGTGTTGTCATGATAGAGATGCATGGAGAGAATCCTTTTTTTTCTGAGCCACCATTTTCAAAGCATTACTCATTTAAAAAAATCCTTCCATGCTGAAGGGTAGTAGGGATAAAGAAAGACGGAGAAACTACAGAATCATTGCTATAAGTTGCTAAAAGACCACAGTTAATTGCTTCCTCCTTTTCTTTCCCAACGGAATCACCTATATGAGTGCATTTATTTATACAATATTTTGCAGGCACAAAAAATACCTTTTAACTGCAGTCTTTCAATGTAAGCCATCTACATTTTCCTTTTAAAGAGACATGCTTATTTACAACTCCAGTGATTGCAATTCATGGATTATTCCCTCACCATGGTTACCAAAACAGATAAATAAGAAGAAAATTACTAATAACTGACTAGAGAAAAATAAATGAAGATAAATGGGTTTTTTTCAGTATTATGCCAGCAACTGAAATACTGGAAAAAATAGGTCAAATGGCATACCACTATTAAAAATAATACATATATAGTTTACTGAGTCTTCTAATTTACACTCTCTCTCAAAGGTACTCTATCAACATATCTTTCCTATCTACCACAGTAACATTTAAGTACTAAAACAACATAAATTGTCAGTAGTTCAGCTATAGTTATAAAGAAGTGGTGGTTAAATCATAGAATCATGTTGGAAGAGATCTTTGAAGATCATCTAGTCCAACCCCACTGCCATGGATGGGAACATCTCCCACTAGATCAGGTTGCTTAAAGTCCCATCCAACCTGACTTTGACACTTCAAGGGATGCGGCATCCACAACTTCTCTGGACAACCTGTTCCAGTGCCTCACCACCCTCACTCATCACAAAGAATTTCTTCCTTATGTCCAATCTACACCTACCCTCTTTCAGTTTAAAACCATTGCTCCTTGTCGTGTCACAACAGGCCCTGGTAAAAGTCTCTCTCCACCTTTCTTATAAGCCCCCTTTAAGTATTGAAAGGCCACAAGAAGGACTCTCCAGAGCCTTATTTTCTCCAAGCTGAACAACCCCTGCTGAGGACTCCAGAGCTGGATGCAGTACTCCATCCAGGTGGGGTCTCACCAGAGCAGAGTAGAGGGGTGGAATCACCTCCCTCAACCTGCTGGCCACACTTCTTTTGGTGTAGCTCAGGATATGGTTGGCTTACTGGGCTGCGAGCACACATTGTCAGCTCATGTCCAGCTTTTCATCCACCAGTACCCTCAAGTCCTTTTCTGCGGAGCTGCTCTCAATCCCTTCATTCCCCAGCCTGTACTGGTATTTGGAATTGCCACAACCCAGGTGCAGGACCTTGCCCTTGGCCTTGTTGAACTTCATGAGGTTTTATATGGGTCCATTCCGCAGGCCTATCAAGGTCCCTCTGGATGGCATCTTTTCCCTCAAGCAAATCAACTGCATCACTCAACTTGGTGTCATCTGCAAACTTGCTGCAGATGCACTCCATCCCATTGTCTGTGTCATTGATAAATATATTAAATAGTATTGGTCCCAGTAGACTCTCAAGGGACATCACTCGTTACTGGTTTCCACTTGGATATTGAGACATTGACTGTAACTCTCTGAGCATGGCCATTCAGCCAGTTCCTTATCCACTGAACAGTCCAACCATCAAACCAAAATCTCTACAATTTAGCAGCAAGAATGTAGTGGGGGACTGTATCAAAGGTCTTACAGAAGTCCAGGTAGATGACATCCTTAGCTCCTCCCTTGTCCACTGATGCAGTCACCACATTGTAGAAGACCACTACATTAGTCAGGCATGATTTGCCCTTGGTTAAACCACATGGGCCGTCTCTGATCATCTCCCTGTCTTCCACAGGTTTCAACATGACTTCCATGACGATCTGCTCCACAATCTTACCAGGCACAGAAAGTGAGGCTGACAGGTCGGTAGTTCCCAGGGTCCTTTTTACTCTTTTTAAAAATGGGCATGATGTTTCCCTTTTTCCAGTTATTGGGGACTTTGCTTGACTGTCACAACTTTTGAAATGTAAATAAAAGTGGCTTGGCAACTACATCAGCCAGTTCCCTCAGGACCCTGGGATGCATCTCGTTGGGTCCCATGGACTTAGGTATGTTCAAGTTGGTCTCAAACCAACCAGTTGTTCAAGGTGGTCTCAACCCTGGTCTTCTACAAGTTTCTGCCAGTCCCTGCCCTGAGATTCAGGGGCTTGAGATATGTGAAGTAAGAGATTACTACTCAAAACTGATGCAAAAAAAAAAAAAAAAAAAAAAAAAAATACAAATGCTCCTCAACTTAATCTACTGTCTACAAAGTAACAGTACATATTACTCACTCTGTTAAGAAAATCAGAACTGGTATCTTTTCAGCTACATGAGACTTAGATACCAAGTTCTGAATAAAATTACCAAGAATGTACACAAAATCTCAGACCCAAGCATCCCAAACAGCCCAATAAATAAAGGTCCAGTCTGCTATCTCAATTCCAGATAAACTTTTATCACCTCCCTATCACCAGATTCAATTTGCAGTGCTTACTCGCTCTCATTCTAGCCCCCAAAACTTTTAATATATTTCCATAAAAATGTAACAAACTCATACAGGCTCAAAACACCACTGAATGAAATGTGCTAGGATTTTATCAACCTGAATGTGCCTCAAGGGTCAAGCTTATGTCCTTCTACGTAAGACAAAAATGAATTCTTACAGAAAGCAGAAATAGCTGACTGGATTAAAAGTCAATGATACTTCAGGCACTGAGGAGTTTTTTTGTTTGGTTGGTTTGGGTTTTTTGCTGGGCTTTTTCCCCTCTCCTGCCGATGCCTGGTTTGCATTTCAATAAAAAAGCAATTTGAAATTTTATTTCATTAGTTCTCTTCTAGAGATGTCAGGACTGAAAACTGTTTATGAGTCAGGATGCTCAGTCTTCAGCAGAGTGTTACTTCAGTGTGACAAGCAAGACAGACTGAGCAGCTTCCAAGGCAGCACCACACTTCAGGGGACATATCTCCAAGGCCTTTCTGGATAACTTCTTTCAGCACTATCAGCTGACAAATTGCAGAATGAAATTAAGACTCTACTGTACTCCATGTAGATTCATATGTAGCATGAGGCTCCCATCACTCTGGTGGTTGAACCACAGTGCCACTGTCATCTCCAGTGGCACAGAAACTAAAATCCATCACAGGCAATGCACTGTCCCACCTCTCACTTGGATAACTGCCTACAAACAGGCATTGGGAACAAAGGAAAGAAGAGAAGGAAAGATGACGAATCACTTACCAGAGCTATTGGACAAAATCAGTTCTGGTCCACTTGCCCAGGTGCTGGCAGTGGGGTGGGGGGCTGTGGGGCAGCCTCTGTGAGGAGCGGCCGGGGCTGCCCCGTGCCGGACACGGCAGGTTCCAGCCGCCTCCACCCCGCCCACCCCAGGGCACGGCTGAGCCTCTCGGACACGATGGCAGCACCTCTGGGAAAATGTATTTAAGAAAGGGCAAAACCACCAGAGACCAGTGAAGAGGGAAGAGGAAAAGTGTGAGCAACAGCCCTGCAGACACCAAGGTCAGAGAAGGAGGGGGAGGAGGTGCTGCAGGCACCGGAGCAGAGATTCCCCTGCAGCCCCTAGAAAGGACCATGGTGAAGCAGGTTGCCGCTCTGCAGCCCAGGGAAAGGACCATGGTGGAACAGATATCCATACCACCGCCTGTGGAGGATGCCCATGACAGAAAAGGTAGATATTTCCTGAAGGGACTGTGGTCCATGGAGAGCCCATGTTGGAATAGGTTTACCCTGAAAGACTGCAGACTACGGGAAGGACCCTTGCTGGAGCAGGTGAAAAGTGTGAGGAAGGAACTTGAATTATAGCTTTCAGCTTTTGATTTAAATAAGTTTTGTAATTTTCTTTAAAACCACCATGCTGCAAGTGACTTCAAAACCTTCAGGAAAAATACATTAGACAATGAAAAAGCACTACATAAAGAAAAACACATGAAATCTCTAAGTAACTTATTGGACCAGCTGCCCTGTATTGGCTTTTTACAAAAAGGGAAAGCAGTAGGGAATTAGAGGCTTTTGGAAAATGAACACAGACTCATATTTAAATGTCAGTGATACCATGACTTTCCAGGTCCCATTATAAGTCTATCCTTCTCCATAATGCTTTGCAAACATCACTATTCTGCATCTGGACCTCTGTTCTGTTCTTCTTTCCATATGTCTAAGATACCTGCAAGTACCAGTTTGGACGTTTTGCTTCTTCCATTATGCCCAGAAAATGAGTCTATCAGTGACAAGCCCTGACTATAAAAGAGTAGGCAACCAAAATGTCCACCCTTTTGGGAAAGCAGTTTTGTTTTCTTTCTTTTTTTAAAGTAAAAATGAGAAAAAAAGAGCATATTATAATTAGATGGGAAAAGATGGAAAACACTCCAAAACCATGAATTTAAAAAATTTCTCAGTATAGTTCAATAATGAGCAGAATATTACCTATGCTAAATATGAGAAAGCATTGGCTTTGACATTGTTGATTTCAGAGTAAAAGCCTTTTAAAGGTTATTTGAGCCCAAGTACTAATACAGCCTCATCTACATGAGACGAAACAGTATCTCAGCAAGGACACTTGGTACAATTGCAGTCCTTGGTGCTTATCCTCCTTGGTTTGTAACTCAGCTGGAGGCTAGTAGAAATAAACGATGCTTAAAGGGAAATAGTAAATTGAAAATCACTCATTTTTAAGAGATAAGTTTCTCTCCATGTTATTACTCTTCCGAATTATTGAAAACACCATAACATTCACTTTTGTCACATTATTGATTGCTATAGTTTTTTGCATTATACATTCATCCTGAATAGTAAGACCTATCTAGCCATTTTATTTTTATTTTATATCAGTTTTTATTTTGTCCATCAGAGGCTAGCCAATTTTTGCAAGTGAAATTTTAAGACAAACTAAAAGATATTCTTCAACTATAACTGACATTTTCTAATCATTTGGTACACAGAAACTCCTTGGTGACATCCAATTCAACGTGACCATGTCCCTTCACAGCTTCACTAACCATCGTGATTCCAAACAGCTCTTGGTCTGCTTTACAAGAAAACAGACCTAGGTGCAACTGAAGTCTAAAAGTTTCTGTATTCCCACTGGTATTTGCTGTACGATTAACAAGATACATGACAGGTTACTCATGATGTGCTGACTGGTGGAACTTAGTTAATAAAAACAATGCATAAGAGAGCCAAGAATAGCACTGTTTTCAGTAATAATTGAAGTTATTGATGTTTCACCCTGAGATCATTTTATCCAAAGATGAAATCTTTTCTTGCAGAGAAATCCCCATATTTCATGACAAGTACAACAGGTACACACATAATCCATCTGAAAGCAAAGCACGTTTGTAACAATCTATTTTAAACATCAGAGCTTGTGCTTTTTTCATTATAACATGCATGTTTGCAACATGAAGTGTTAGTAGAATAAGGTAACTCCTAACTCAAGGAAACAAGATTACTGACACAAAATGGTTTTGAAACATATGAAGTTGTTTTGTTAACCCAAAATGAGCAGCATTAGTATTTACAAATAAATATAAAATCTTATTATTTTCACCTGCTTCAACATCTGCTTGGGCCCCAAGAAAAATACTTAACTATGTTAAATAGCTCTCTAATAGTAGCAGGTTTTCTCATTAACAGCAATTTCTTCTCACTGACTTTGAGACAGAGCAAAGTTCTAAGTAAAATGACCTAATTATTAGAATTATGCAAAGATAACTTCCATTTATGAAAATTAAATCATTTAGCAACGTATATATAGTTAATGAAGAGTAATAAATATTAAACTAGTGACATTGTAAGTCCACAGAAGATAATACACCAAAGCAACTCACAGCCATCATTTGCTATGAAGACAAGTCTAAATTTTCACAAGTGTAGCCAACTCCCAACCAGATATGAGGGATGTATTCTTCCAATTATTGCTAGTGGGGGTTATTCTTTTTTCACAAAGTTTTAATTTTAGTACACAGCAATGTTTTAGACACCCTATGAATAGCTAGCAGCATGAAAGGAAAACTGGAAGACTAATAAAAATTATGATAAAAATTTATGATAAAATCACATCAAAACATCTGTTTAAACAACATGAGGAACAAAATTACTATTTTGCAGAAAACATATATTAGACAACCCTTAATTTTCTTTTCAGTCTTATGGAGAAGCTAAGCCATTTTCAACTGAAATTAATAATGTGTTTTATCAGTGTTGGGCATTATTTTATACAAAGCAGAAACCATTACCTGTCTACCTACAAATTAAGTACTTCAGTGCAAACCCAAACACTAAAAGCTTTCCTTCCCCTTCTCCCCCTTCCTCAAAGCCAGTGAGAATCAAGTCTTGACTGTCAGCTGCGAGACGCAGCGATGTTCTGCCACTTAGGGAAGCAGGTCCCTTGTCTTTGTTAACTGCCAAAAGACACAGAAATGCTGCACCAGGTAGGAAAACCAAGCACCCACGCCTGGCTACAAGACATTGCGTTCCTGCCAGTGCAGAAACTGGAGCTTCATTCCACATGAGCAGGCAGAGACCATGTCCTTCAAGAACTCATACCCTTCCTAACAGCAAGAGGACACTGTGCAGCTCTGGCAGCGTCACAGCAGTGCTCACTGCCTCCAAAAGGACCAGCTGCAGCCCGGATCTGCAGCGGCCCAAGAGCAGGAGCCAGAGCCCTCATGGCTCAGAGGAAACAGCCTCCAGCACTGCTCGGAGTAATCAAATCAGGCAATTCCTCGTCAGTAAAACTTTAGTGTTTATGGGGACAAATTCATGAAAGCCTCACAATTTTAATAAAGCTGGCACATGCGTAAAGTCTTGATCTGCAAAATGTCAGTTCTCTTCTGACTCAGGTTATGAGACCAATAATGTAGTTCACATTAGTATACTAATGTTCTTCCATGTGCATGGTATCCATTTAGTCATATAATAATAGAAAGAATCAAACAACTTTCTCTTTTGCCATAGGTCATTACACAACAAGCAAAATTAAGATTTAAGAGATAACCTTACATAGAAAGGTTTTCAGATTGTATAAAACTTAGAAAACAAAATGCAAAGAAACTTTTTAGTAAGAAGATGATGACTAAAGAAAGACTTAGGAATATGCCTAGTGTTTATATAGGTATAAAAATATGTATATAGATATAATATTTTATACAGGATTCTACGTATGTATTTTTTATAAATTATGTATCTTATAATTATGTGATTGATTTATGGATATATAATTTATCATAATTATAATTTGTAGGTTTAAATATATATATGTGATTTTTTTCAATGAATGTGTATCTATTCCAAAAAAAGCATCCCCTTTCTGCAACTCTAACATCTTATTAAAAGTTTCTGTTGCATAGATTTTTTTTTAAAAAGAGTTAATGAAATTTTATTGTCTTCCCAAGTATTCTGTTTTTATAGTATTATACTGGAAGATATCTTGTTAGGAATTATTATGCAACATCTTCCTTTGAATCACCCAATGGCAGAATGAGCATCATGCCGTTGTAATCACTTCCACCAATCTAGAAAGGAACCTTACTACAGCGTCCAGATATTAAAATAACAAAATCCACACCAAATTAGTTATGCCCAGTTCCTGAAAGATACATAACTACATGCACACATACACATATATTCATACAGACTATATTACATGCACTCCCTTCTAACACACAGAGTCAGTCAGGATTACGTCTCCAAATACTTAGAGAGAACTTTGCCATAGATTGTTCTCCCTGTTTTTCAAACCAGCCCAAAAAGCAGAAAATTTGGGAAGTTTCTTGATTTTCTCTGAATTTTGCATACAATCTCTAGAATCACCCTGATAAATCCAATGGGACTTTGAGTCAACAAATGTATTCTACTATTACCTGTGAGTACCAAAACTGTGCTTTAAATATAATATCTGTGACTCAAAAAGTCACTGCTGTGCCTGAGAGACGAGTTTTGTAGTCAGAACTCAAAGAATCTACTGAATTCATGGAAGATTTTGAGGACAATATTTGTGTTCTGGTTTGTTTGTTTCCTTCTCTTTTCTTGGCAGGGGGGAGAGGAATAAAATAGCTGAAACTGTTAAAACAAGTAAATCCTGGACAAATGGTTTCCTCAGTAGCATGGCTTCCTTCACGCACGGTAGTCTGGCTCTTAGGAGCAGAATGTGAAATCTGTGAGTCTACATAGACTGCCAGATTTTCTGCAGCATCAAAAATCTGCTGGATTCAGCAGTTCCATGATGGATGCAGCCAGGAAGTGTTTTCTGTCCCAGGCTCAGAGAATACAAGGGCTACACAAGGAAATGCTTTTTCTTGTCACATTCAGGAACAGCATCCAGTCATAACACAACTAGGGAGACAGCCAGTGTATGCTGTGCTCCAGCTATTTCCCTAGCATCTCCTTTACAGGAGTACTAGGGGAGAAGGACTGTCATTAACCTACTACTATATCTCTACAGCCACTGGAGATGTTAAAATAGGGGACTATCCCATGCTTATAATCTCCCTTGCATGGGAGACGCTCAAATGGGGACTATCATTCTCACTGCTAATCTTGGGATGAACTCACTGAAACAGCTTCCCCAAATGTCTTATATGATACGCTCCAGTTTTCTTTTGCAGTGCAAATACGAGCACTTCAGAATGGAAAATGAGAGCCGTCTTATGCAGATTTGCAGTGGCAACCTCCTGAGCTAAAAAATATGAATGCCACATTCCTGGCATCAGACATATAAAGTCAGGCCAACTCTGCCAGAAAGGAAGAAAAGAAGTCAAGTAGCTAAAAAAATGTCCGGTTTCAAAATCATATGAGCCTAAAAATGACTTGTTTAGTTCCTGCAGTCACTGGACCATGTCCAGAAGAAAATAGATAGCTGTTTACAGTAATGCAACAACTCTTGAAAGCCTTTCTAAGACTGTCTTCTTTCCTCTTGATCAAAACTCTCGTTATGCTCTGCCCCCTTCGATGAGGATACTTATTCCTTTAGTAATGCTGCCAACAGTTACAAGATGTTCCATTCTTGGCTCTACAGCAAATATATTCACTTATTAATCAAAGGGAACAGGCTCCTTAGCAGTCTGCTTTTCAGACCTACTGATTCTTGAACGAAAAAGATAAGGATGGGAAAAAACTTCCTAGGAAGCTGTCAGAAGCCAGAAAGTAAGGGGCCACAAAAATGTTCAATAAATTGCACTAATATCCTGAAAGTTTCCTGTTTGATGCATGTGCATATGGCTTCCTCAGATTGAATTCCCTTTGATCTCTAAAAAAAAAAATGAGTCAGAGAATATTACTCCTTCTGATACAGAAATGTCAGGAGGAGGAGGAGGAGGAGTAAAACTGACTCATCTTGAGTCAGTTTCAACAAACTCTAGATATATTATCCACCAAGAAGACTGTAATCAAAAATATGAACAATAGATTGTGCCACATGGTTGATGAACAAGGAATCTGAACTAGGCTGAATGTAAGGTCACTAAAAGCACCAGTCTATTATACTAAGAGAGGTCATTTTGATGTGATTAGAGATGATACAGTTAATATAGCTTTCCATCTCCTGTAGCCAGATGAGATGGTAGGATTACAGTACAGTTTCAATACAAGAAAAGCAAAAAGGGAAGCTATTGAAAATGATGATTTATATTCCTAAAGAAAGGAGGGAAAGAATCAGTGGGAGGAATGCAGAAAATTTAGTAGTCAGAATAAAAAAAAAAAAAAAAAAAAAAAGAAATACTCTATTCTGCCCACCTGCTGCTTAGATTGAGACAAAACATCAGTCAACAGCAATACCCAAGAAAATTTCAATGTCTGTTTTAATGTCTGTTGGCCATACCACACCAGAACAGGTCTCTCTTTCCTGTAACAGTGCTAGAGAGAAGCAGAAGGATAATGTTCACATTTAAAGTAATTAAAAAACTCTAAAGGTCTTGGAGATCTCTAATGACCAAACATTTGCTCAAGATCAGGGCACAGTCTATTTGCAAATTATATGATGCCCAGTAGCTTCATATTCAGTCAGAGCAGACTAGTTGTAACAGAAACACAAAAGAACTTTGAACACCCACTGGGACCTCTGACCAAGAACATCTTCCAAGAATATTTTGCTTTTCTGGACCCAGGAGACATCTGCAGGTAAAGTGAGTGTAAAAGCAGCTAAACCAGGAAGAAGCGTTATTCCCTACTCTGTCTCTGACTCCAAATGCTTTACACCTCTCCTCATGAAGAAATAAAGCAAAGATAGTACATAGATAAAAAAGAAACAGGACAGGAAAAAAACATTTAATGAATAACAGACAGAAGCACCTAATACAGAAAAAAAAAAAAAAAAAAAGAATTTGTCTTTGAATGTTTGAAAATCATCTGTATTGCATCTCACAAACAAGTATCTTTTTCTTTTAATTTTCACTCGAAGTTTGCCTCCTATAACTAGATGTGCTTGTCACCAAATTCAAATAAAGTAGTTTAATTACTTCTGCTGGCACTAATTTATAGCCTGTAGATTCTTGCTAATTAAGAACCCTAATCACTGTTTCAATCTTCTCCATCATACCTCTATCACCTGGTGTGCTTCATACCTGCTGATTCCCTTCAGGCACTAAAGCCATATATCAGAAAGACATTTCCTAGGATAAAAGTAAACTTTTTAACTATGTAAGAGTTAAATGGAGGAGATTTATATGCCAAAATTTTATCCTTCCAAGTTTTAAATAAGCATCACAATTCCTGTATTCTATAGAAAGTCAATGATCTGAAAAAGTCTGCAATTCAACTTGAAAAGATTTTTGACTTCTAAAACAAGATGATTTAAAACAACTGTTTTTCATTGATTTGCTAGTTCTTCATTGAAACCAGAAAGTCAAAAATAGCAAAAATCATTAATACCAAAAACAACTATACCAAATATCAAGTATACCAACTCTTAACTTGCCAATGAAGCAAAGGAAAAGTTTAGCAATGAATAAACCAAACAAATTTCAAAACTGAAGCTTTTTTTTCTCTATTTATTCATTCAGTTTGTTAGTTTCTAGAAATTTCCAAACTTGCACAGTCCTATTCAGAGAATTTAGAGGGTTTTTTTTTAAATATTGCCATCATAAGACTTTGATAGTTTCCCAAAGTTTTGCGTATATACTGAAGCTTAAATGCACATTCATTTAAGCTTTGTATGTCTGTAACTGTACTCCTGGCATAGCATGTACTGTAATTCATCCTTTGTAGCTAATTTTCCATTTTTTTCACAAGCATATCTGCTATTAAAAAAAAAAGTAATAATAGAAAGACAGCATAATCAATATAGATTTTACAGTAAAAATAAAGGATGTCCTAAAAGAGAGGCACACCATCTTCTTTTGCTGAAATCTTTACAATGTTATTCTCAGGTTTTTCATGCAATGAAACATTTTTAACTCTTTATGCCTTTTTTGATAAGGTAATGCTTTAAATTCAATGTAATGTACAGTCCTTCTTATTGATAAGGAGTTTGAAACAAATGGAGGGGTGTTTTAAAACAGCTGGGATACACAATACACCTAGTGTGTATTGCTAGTTTTATCAAGCAAAAGCATAGAAACTTCACCTGAACAAAGTATGCTGGAATAGGCCAAAATTAACACAAAATCGTTTTTACTTTTGCCAGTCTGGATTTGATAAAAATATAAATTTTCTAAGTCTAGGTATTTTATAAAAGTACAGCAATTAAAATGTAAAATGAAAAGCTTTAAATGTCAATAAACATGGTAAGTCTAAGTATGATAAATGGAAGTAATACTGGATTTGTTTAATTAGAACCAAAAAGTCTTCTATTGGCGATAGTCTGTTGAGTTACAGTATTTTTAAGGATCAAATACAAAAACCTAGATCTTCACATGTGCTGCAACAGGACTTCCATTACAATCATCCAAAACAAGCTGAAATAAGAGATATCCACGTTTAAATAAACATTATTACACTTGGTAGAACTTTACTTTTCTCATTTACAAAATTTACATAATTCTACACTACTACATGTGGGTGGAGTAGGAGTTCAAAACAAATGAGTCAATATTTTTCTTCAGGAAAAATACCATTAGCAGAGCATTCATGAGCAATCATATAATCACAGGCAACTGTCCCAGACCCATAATATATGATGACAAACACGCTTCAAAGAAATAGCTCAGAGAGAAAGCTCTCAGTATGGAAAAGCCAAGATGTTATTCCAAAAACAATGAATTAAAGTAAAGCTTGACAACTATCCTGCAACCAATTATAACACAGTCCCCTCAGCTGTAAAGTGAGATTATTAACATTCCTATTCTGCCACTCTTTAAATCTTTTGCTTAGTCATACTTGAAACAATTCAGTGCAAGAACTTTCTTTTATCCTGTTAACTAAAATCTGCCTCAGTGGGTTCTGTTATATTCTGCTGAAGAACATGAAAGGCATGCTAAAAACACAAATTCCCATAGTAATATGTTGTAAGAGTTAATACTTTAGAATTGATTATGTTAAATGACCAAAACTACTATATATTTTTTACATCTCTTTTAAGTAGGCATTTATGCATAACACCCATAAAAGGGATAGAACAAGACTAGTTTAAATAGATTATTTTAAAAAGTATTATTTTAAAACTTTAAAAAGTTACAGAAATCCAATCCACTATAAAATTTCTAGCTAACTACTTGCATGATAAATTTGGAGAACATCTTTCTGTCAAAATTATTTGGAACATTTTGCAGTAAATTGCCCCACTGTCTGATAGAAAGCATGCATAACTGCAGCCAGAATGATCACTGAACCGAGTTCAGTACAGATTCAGAAGTTACTGTATTTGTTTCAGTGAAGAATACTTTACTGCCACCTTTTAAACAACAAAGTCTTCGTGCCATGGCATGGCAAACAGGAAACACTCTAAAATGGTAAAACAGTCTGGATATGAGCAGTCAAGTAACAGCTTATTCCTGCAATAGAAACACTGGACCCTTCTCAAGTCTTACTTCTCTTTGTCATCCTTTCCTTTACAGGCTTATCCCTCCCTTTAGACCTCTGCAGCTCTGTAGCCCACTAAACACCATATTGCTGCTGCTAGTAACAAGCCACACTGTCTTTGCAACTACCTTTGCGTGGCCTTGGGACTGACGCCTGTCAGACTAGCTTTGTCTGAACTTGTCTTGGTCTGCCTGGAGCTTTTCCCACCTTTTTGGTGGGAACAGAAATTTTCTAAGGCTCAGGTGACTACTGCCTAATTTGTGTTTGAATAATTGTGTGGTATAATCATAACTTTTACAGACAGAAGTAACAAGTGGATATTTTCTGAAGAAGGAAATATTTGTCACCCTAGCGTAATGAAGTAACATAGAGGAATACAGGCATGATATGATAACAGGGACCTCAATAGTGGGGACATCGAATGCAGCGTAGGGGTTTAAAAGCATGAGATGATAAGAAAATGGATCCTTGAAGACCCCAGGGCTATAAAAGAACCACCAATGGTCAGTTAAAGGAATGCAGACCTGGGAACTGGGCAAAATCAGGTGCTGGTGTTACAAAGAGCATAAAGAACAGTACCCAATGTGTTAGACACTCTGTATGTAATAGATTTGGTTGTCATGTGGATTTGCAGACTGAAGAATAAAAAACAAAGTGTAATGCATGATAGGGAACATGAAATAGTAGTCCCAAGTTGACACTAGAGTGAGGAAGAAGAAACCATCAAAATCACAGTCCTCCTGGCAAAGGACAAAGGAGCCCCCACCACAGACATCATACTCTCCCAGCAAAGCACTCATGACGGTGGTGGCTCACCACAACTGAAGCCAACAGGATGCAGAAAAGCATGGGAAGGATGAATGTAACACCATTGAAAGGGGTAGATAGTGGGAAGTGTGTGTATAATAAAAACTGCATTAGTTATTATAAAACTTCTTCCTCTATTAGTATTCTTTCCCTTATTATCTTTTCTCTTTTTCTGTAATAATTAGATCTGGACTAAAAAGAATTCTTTGATTAGACTGTTAAGATTTAAAATACACTAAATTCTTTATTTTTCACATAATGTGTGTCCTTTTGGGCAATAACAAACCTAGGAAAACAACACCTTCCCAAACTAATTTTCTGAATTGCTTCACGTGACTGCAAGTCTTCCCTTTTTTTCCTATGTCTTCTCTTGTGTTCCTCAGCATTCAAGATCCTGACCTCCAAATTACTCCAAAAATAACTAACACAGATTTGGAAGCCAGATGCCACCAAACAACTGACCAGAGTAACCAACTAGTTAAATTCAGGTTACTCTGGCTTCCTTTATTCCTGGTACAGTGCAGTACTAGTCCTACTGAACTCAAAGCAAATTTCTCACTGACCCTTTCAATGTAGCCTAAGTTCTACCTTGTCAAACCTAATACTGATGAACATATAATTGTTGTAATTTTTTAGACAACAGATAATCTCTCTCTCCAGAAAACGCAGTTCCTTGTTCTGTACACCAGTCTCATCACTAATTGGGAGCCAACAAATTTGACATGGAACATGTCACTCAAACAGAGTCAGAGTCCCCCAGGAACAGACATGTGCCATGCCACTTTGCCACCCACTGTGGTGAATCATAACATGTCATGATTACGAAGAAGCACTGAAGACATGTGGGATGCCTCTTAACAGTAGGAAAAGTAGAATCTTTTCAATAGCTTCTCTGATTATTTTTATTAGAAATTAGTTTTGAGAAATTTCCACACAAAAGGATGTCATGCATTCCTGTAAATTAAAATTTTAACTTGTGACACCTTTGCTTAAGTTTCACCTTCTGGCCTACCCTTCACATCACTGTCCTTTTTGCTAGGCCCATGTCAAAAGAGCTAACTAACCTGAGAGGACAGTATACACTGTTAAAGAAAAAAAAGACTTGTTAAAAAGTAAAAATTAAACATGATCTCAAGACAGGACCTTCAGGGAGAGGTAAGATTAACTATTATGAACCAAATTACCTATGAACTTTGGCTTATGTTTACAAATTGCTTTAAGAAAGATGCTGAAAGATAGTAGCTTGATTTTCAGGGATGCTCTCATAACTCAAAGAGAAATGACCCAAGTCAAAATTATGAGTCTCCACAACCTTCAAAGACTTGACTATTGACTTCAATGTCTCTTTCTGGATATAAGTTATCAGACATAAGTACTCACTTGTAGCTTTTGCCTACTGCAGCCCAGTGAATATGATTTTTGCTGTTCCCAGTAGTGTCACAGGCTCTGCCCTGAGCTGAGAGCGCAGGTCTCAAGGCTGAGTTGGGCTCACCTTGGCTGGAGCTGGGCTGGGCTGGTTACAGCTCCTGCCTTCGGGCCAAGTGCCTGTTGCCTCCCCTGCCTGAGCTTGAGCTCTGTCAGTGCCTCTGTGGGAAGGGTCTGGAAACAGAGTTACTTAGTTGCTGTTTAAGAAACAAGAGCCCATGGGGAGGCTGAGCCTGGCGAGGCTGTGGGGCCATGCTCACACTCAGCTGGGAGCAGCCAGAAGGCAGCAGCACAGCAAGCACACTGAAATAACCAGGAGCAGACTCCACTGCTAAGGAGGAAGGAGTTCAGCCAACATGGAAATCCCTCCAGCAAAGACAAGCATCCTGAGGTCTCCTCGTGATCCCTCCTACCACCCCTCTGACTGGGGAAAACCGACACCATCGACCCAGAGGGATGCTGGAAAGGTGAGCATAGCACTTGAGAAAAAGGCAGAAAGGCAACTTTTCCTGTACAACAATTTTAAGAGTATTTTTATTTAAAAGACTTCTGTATTAATTTAGATTCACATTTTTGAACCTGCTTGTTGTCTTTTTATTAGATTGCTAAGATTTTAAATAGACCAGTAGTAAATTCTTGGGTACACATATGGTATGTTCCCTTTTGCCCATGATAATATTCTGAGTGTAATATGTCATGTATTTATTTTTGGTGCAACAGAAAAAAATCACAGATTAAATAACTAATATCTGTAATTAACATAGGAAATATTTATTTAAAAAAACCCTCTGGGTTAAGCTTTATCACAAGATACTGCCTAGATTAAAATAAAAAGAAAACCCTAAGTTAGTAGCAACAAACTTTTACAAGACTATGCAAGCAGCACAAAATGTAACAAAATGAGTTTGGGAAAGCTTTTAATGAATCTTATGCTCTCAGAAAAGCATTAACTTACCATAAGCACAGAAGCACTTTTCATTTATCCTTCAGGGAGTAATGCTCTGTATTTGACAGTGAGAGAGAGGAATGGCTCAAAATCCTCAGATTCCTGGTGAAATTACCCTTACCCAGACCTTACATCCATAAAAAAGTACCAGATATAGTCATGTCCCTAACACCAGGATCTATTGTGCAGAATTTACTGTAACGCATTGACCACATCTGTACAGAACTACCATATGTCACCAATTCTAATTTAGAATGTATAAATGAAAAGTGACAGAAACACCTGTGTACATTTTATTGGCCTGTATATGCTAAAGATACGAGCACACATAAATAATGAAAAACTAGCTTTGCTGTTAGACACTTGGTTCTTGAAGCACATTAAAAATTAAAGGAATACTATGGATGAAAGAGGGAAATCACACGTTTGCATATAAGCAATGTGCAGTATGACACTAACAGGAAAACAATTGAGTTGTCAATTCCAGTAGGTTTAGCCAAAAGGTGTTTTTGTAATTCAGTGGAGTATACTAACTTTTCCTCTGTGCTGCTTTTTAGTAACTTTAAATATTAATCCTCTGGACTAGTTAACTTAACTACTTGTCTCTCATTGAAGTAGTTATAGAAGTTTCTATAACAATAGTTTTATTTTCATGCTATCTAAGATAGGTACTGTGTTTGTTTCAACAAAGAAAGATATCACTATTTGATATGTATAAACTTTTGAATGTAAATATTAAGATTTCTATGAACTGAAACTATTAACTGAAAGCACTGATCAATAGGAAAATACACGATGCATAGTCTGTATGTGTCCCATCTATCCACAGATATGAATTCTCCAAACTCTCATCAGAACTAATCCCTGGACAACTCTGTATTTATGCAATGACTGATGTGTTGCACGTGAACACTGAAGGATCAGGGACCAAAGTTGATTTGAGTCTCTTCAAAAGACTGCTTGAACCACTAGTCTGAGATCTAGTGACCCTTATACAGGCTTTCTGTTTCAAAAATGCCTGAATCCTTGGTTCCACTGGGGTGCAGCTTTGACAGGCGCAAGGGGTGCCTTTAGGGGTTTAATCACTCCTTCACAGGCTGAGTAGTGTGAATAGCAATTTGCTCTAAGCTAGTGCGCAGAGAGACAGAAACCCTTCCTCTCCAGAAGCTACCCAAAGGTCTGCTCATATACCTCAGATAAGTACTGCAGTGCAGGCATTTAAAAAAAAGAGAGGTACCTGATATACAGCCTATGCCCAGTATTCTTTTTTGGTCACTTCTGCTGAGGCTTCGTGAACTTACACATCTACTTCGCCAATTTTACCACTGACTCTATAGAAATCCTGGTAAATTTAGCTTGCACGAACTAGCTGACACCTTTTCTGTAGATGCTAAAGTGCCTAAAGGGGTCTTGTTCTTTCTTTTTCTGATTCGCCTTCTTGCTGTTCCCAGATTTTCTTCAATTTGCCAGCACTGAAAACATACCTGCTATTCAGGGTAGGATTTCTTTTATGGATTAAGCTGACCAAATTCAAGTTCCTATTTTAAAATAGTTGCATAGACATACAGACAGCTACATGTCAACATTTAAGATGTCTTACTCTGTGAGCAGAATGCCAACCCCTACAGAAGAATAGTAAAAGAGTAAAGCTAAGAGCATGGTTTCTATAAATGTGAACCTCAAACATTATGTCTGAAATCTTTATTCCCTTTCCAGCTGTGAATGAGGAGGAGTACCAGGAGTTCAGCTGAGGTACGGTCCCCCAGATCCTGACTTGCTATCAGACTCCCCCTTATATGAAGTGCACCTAACTCTGCACATCTCACCTAAAGCTTTTCATTTCCACGGAAGTAAAGGAACATTTCACTTCTGCAGACATGAAACATTGCTAGAAGAGAAGGATGGAAGAGGTCCCCAAATACTTTGTTTCAACATAACTTTTACGATGGCTTTTTCCCTCTTGAATCTTCTTGCTCTATAAATAACTGCAGTTACTACACAGAAATGCCAGTAGCAGATGTCCAAAACTTGCAGGTTTCCATTTCGGAGAGAGATTTCAAAATAGCAAAGAAAAAACAAGAATGAAACAAAGGCAATAATTTCACTCCTGTGCACATTGGCAAAGAAAGGAGGTGTAGCATCAGCACTGGATCTGCATGTCTTCAAACTTGAGAAGATACACTGATAAAGGTTCATATACATTTCCTATCTGATAACTATAACAGAAGCTCTAGGATATTTCTTTATTGAACATAAATGTTCAAGCCCCTAGAAACTGCAATTCCCATTAAAAAGCAGAACCTAATACCTGTCTCAAATGAAGTCTTTGTTAGTGGTTTTTATCTGAACTAAGAAGTTGTCAAATTTCTAAAAAAATAAATCTGCTACTTCTTGTGTCCTTTGTGGAGTGTATTTTGGCAAAAAAGAAGAGCAAAAACAGTAGAAAAACATCCCTGGGAAATCATTCAAGACTTTTTTAGATCCTTGACATAAGCAGACAAAGTTCGTAGTCAGGAAACTTCAGTCGTATCTGATTATTACCTCCCACTGCCACACACATTGTTATTTGTCTATTTTTGCTGAGCAAGGTGGGAAATGCAAACATTTATTTTCATGTTAAAAAAAAAACCATGATATGCAATATTTCTTTTTATTTCTATGCAATGATCTAACAACTTCTAAAAGGGAAATTTAATACGGAGAGAGAGAATGTCTTCTAATAAAAATATATTGCAATAGCTTTGTTTTAAAACACCAAAGACCTCCAAGAAGTTTTCCATGATGGCCCAGTGAATTTCTCTACTTCTTTACTAACCAAACAAATAAATTAATCTAAAGGGTTTTCTATTTTTTGTAGCATCATTCCAGCCAGTCTGGTTTGCCTTATCAAATTCCATTTCTTTCAATAAAATTTCAAAACATAACAAATTTTACAGTCTCAAATTGGGAACAGAACCTTCTAGCTTTATCAGCGTCTTCTGAAACAGATATTATGCTGCATAAAAAGATCAGTGAAAATTAGAAAACAAATCATATCTTTAGAGGTGTGTTTAGAAAAGGAACCCTGAACTTCTTATGGAGAACTTCCTAAAATTTTCAGTATTGTCTCTATTTTCTATGATTTCTTATGATTTCCTTTCATAATATGAACTGCCCTCACAACAGCAATATAAAAAATAACTATTTTATGTGCATGTCATGAACTCTTTGGTAGCAAAGTACAGATATAATAAGTTATTGAATATTGTGACAAGCCCTCAGGAACGTATTCTGACTTTATAAATGCATGTTTTATTTTGGCAATGTAATGCCTATGCAATTAAGATAAATGAGATAATCATGTGCTTATAACATATCACACTGAAACTTTAATTGTAGATATCACACAGCCCAATAACAAGTTCCTACTCCAAATGGAGCATACTAATAGATGTATAAGAAGGTTCCCAAAAACTCAATAGTAATGCAGTCATGTGAACAGAAATATTGCAGCTCTTTATTGGTTTCACACTGTGAAAGCCACTAACTTTCAATTTTGTGATGTTATTCAACACAATTTGATCAGCTGTTTTATGCCACTGTGCATAACAACAACAAAAGATGTAAGACAAGTAATAAAATAAGAATTTGTTAAAGCCAACTGCCTTATCCCATTATAGAGATGATAGGCTGAGAAAAAGAGGCAGTAAGTTAGATTCAGAATTGTCAGGATCTATTAAGAGAAAGTAATTTTGCTCTGGTTATGCCAATGAGAGCAAAAGAAAGAAAGAATTATACAAGATAGCAAGTTTTTCACTAGCTTAAAAAATACATAGTTACATGGAGAAAAAGGCAAAGAATAAATTTTACATCTCTACAGAAACCTTACTCTTTTATCAAGTGAAAATTCACTTTCTCAATTCATTCACTTTTAGCTCCTTGGCTGTCATTCTGAGGATGTGCTCTATGCTGCTGACACAAACTTTGCTTCCTTTTTACTAATATATATTGGTTTCTGTCATCCCTCATACCAATTTATGTCTCCCTAGCAAAATAAAAAAAGATAAATTAGAATAATCCCATGGCATAACCTATATGTGTTTTCCATGTTTTGTAGTTTCTGCTTTTGATTAATATTTTTGGAATATTTTAAATATAACTAAAAATTGCAATTCTATATTGGCTTTAGATATGCACTAAAAGCAAACATATGAAATATGATTTCCAACTCTTTTGACTGCATTTTTGCAAATCTTTAAAACATCTGGAAAACACAGGGTAATGCGTTTTGATTTTTTCAGTAAATTAAAAAGAAAGGGCAATCTGAGATCATAAAATGCTAAAATGTCTCTATATATAGGTATTACTGTTAAAACTACAATATTTAATTCCTGTAGTAGTGGTCTAACTTTATTCATTAACCAGTCTATGAATGAAAAATATCAGAGAAGCAACTCTCTTTCCATAAAGTCTTTCCATAAACTACCCTAACACTGAACTGGCAAAAATGATTAGCAAAAGTCTGGTGTTTTATTTAACGGTTTAATACCAGTCTTCACTACCAAAACCCTCTAGAGATATATTAAGTACCTCATGCTTTAAAATGCCTCTGAGAGTCCCCTCAGACATCTACAGAAAGTAGCTCTCGTAAAACAGCTTTACAGCTGAAGAGTTCGTTTTTTCACAAAGAAAGAGAAACATTCACTATAACATCATATGACACATATAACCAAAAGAAAATTTCAAATACCTAGGCTACACTACAATTACTGTTGTTACACTACTAGTCATCTCAGTGTTAATGTCAGAAAATTTGTATTAAAAACATGTAACTTCACAAAACTCAATTATATCCATCAAATCTACCCACAAATGCACTCAAACTAGCAAAATAATACCAAAATGAACTTTCAGTATTTGGATTTCGTGTGAAAATACATTACATAAATATAGTAGTAAAGGTAGTGCTTTATTCAGCAGTTTAAAAAAAAAAAAAAAAAAAAAACGTAATTCCTATTGTAGGCAAATTACCCCCAAAATTTCAAAAGGAAGCAGAAAAAAAGCCAAAAAAATCTTGTCAAACCTAAAACAGACCAGATATGAAAACCTTATGAAGAATCCAGTCCATTTCCCTGTCATCCTACAGTTCAAATCAAAACAATATATCAGTCATCTCTTCAGGTTTTTAAGGAGCTTATTTAATAACAACTGAGCATCCTGCTCATTGTTTTAATGTTAGACGAGTCTTTGTAGAACTGCAGCTTCTTTCAATTTGTCCAGGCACATATGATACTTAAGAAGATTATTTCAAATTTCTGTAACAGAAGTCATACATCTCATTTGATAACATCCATTGATTGCTGTGTGTTCATAAGCCATGCTGTATTTTTGTCTCAGCAGAATCTAATAATTTTCAGTAATGCATTATCAGCAAAAAAATGGGTATGTCCCCAGGTGCCTTGCAAGGAAAATTATGAAAAATGAGCCTCTAAAAAAAATTCAATGTTTCTAAACCATATAGACAAACTGATAGAAGCTAAGTTTGCCAATGTTAATTTGACCTTCTGTTTCCCTGAGGAATTTAATACTCCTTTCAGAGAGAAGCAAACATAGCCACTTGGGCTACTCAAAAGGGTCATGTATTTATGTTATGACAGGCATTGATTACACTATTTTGATAAGTCAGCTAATGAATAGCAGTAAAAACTAGCTTGCAGTGGAAGTCTGCCAAGATTCTATTTAGAAAACCACATCCACATATATCAAAAAGTCTTTACAGATTAATGAAAAGCAAAAAAAAAAAAAAAATTGGCAATATATTAATTATGCTTAAAATTAAATTTTCCAATTAGGTGGAAACAAATGTACTTTGCTTCACCACATACTCTCATTTTAGTTTTAAAAATAACTCCTTGTGTGAAAGGAAAATGGGATCTAGTAAAATGCCCTTCGCGGAGTGGGAAGGTATTTTTAAATCTTATATTCAGAAGCTTGACTGATTATTCAAAACTTCTATGTGCTATTGCAATAGTGCAAACACACCAAGTACATGCCATCTAACAGAGAGGTGTTCCTGTGTTTAGGATCCAAATTACCCCAGTGATACCATGACATCCCAAAATAAATGAAAATAAACTGCGAAAAGACAATTACATATTAACACTAATCCAAGAAGAAATAAAGGTGGCACTCACTGGCGCTAAAGTCTAATCCCAAATTTGGAGTCAAGAAAAATTATTTCCCTGATTTGCTTCTGGAAACAAAGGTCCCATGCACAAGGCATCATTTCAAGGTCTGGAACCTTTTACACCTTTTTCCACTATAGACTCCACTTCCAGTAGAGACTAGATACATCTCTAAACCACAAAAATAAAACCAAACCCAAATCCTGCATGGATGCAGTTTCTTGGCAGATACACAGTGCACCAACTAATTTTACATCATTACTCTAGAGACCAAGATATTTACTGGGACAGACTCAAACCCGTGAAAATCTACAAATATAGTCATCACATGCATTCAGATACACAATTACAAATTTAAAAAGCAATTTCAGTGACTCCTATGTAATCCCATGTAACTATATGAAGATGTAACACAGTTTGAAGTACTGTCTGCCTCATAAAAATATTATGTACTCAGTTGTAAAGCAGACTGTATTATGCATGAATTACGGTATCCTTTAACTCTCGAGGGCCACAGAAATAAAAGAGCGATTTGGCAGGGCTTTTTATATTAATCTCAAACAATGGCATAATCTTCTTCTTTACCTCCACACTTATGCATTAATATCCACTTCACTTCTTTCTTTGTTCAGCCCTCCACTTCATACATACTTAGCTCTATGGCCTGCATATACACTATTTTCTAGGAGCATCTTCACAGGCAACCACAAGAGCAAATCTCCAACTGTGCACACTGCCTAGCTGCAGAGGATCTGCAGGAGGTTCCCACCTCCAAGATTCAGCTTTCTCTCCAACTAAATCCTTAAAATCATGGAGAGAACATCATTCATTCACCTGATATGCTCTCCACCAGAGCACGTGCAACTAACATAGTTTTTGGTCTGTACAGGCAAGCCGCATTTATCCAGCAAAAACTTGAATGCAAGCATGGCAGAACCTCCCAGTCAATCAAAGCACATGACCAAACACAGCAAGGAAAGCCAACCCTGCACCAGGTTTTCTACAGGGAGTTTTTTCAGATGGAGGACAGACCATGCTGACCTTGCTGTCTCTGCACTGGAAGACCACCCAGGACATGCCGCCACCAAAACACAAAGAACCTGCCCGATATGAAGAGGACTAGGAGCACTTCCACCAGGCCCCAGAAAACATCACTGTAGGGAGAACACTAAGGCAGGCCACAATTAGAGTAACAGCAGTGACCATCTAATGAGCAGCTGGGAATACTCCAGTGCTTGCAGCGATCCAGCACAGGCAGCCTAGCACTGAAGGGATCTTCATAGCCTCCGTGCCAACTTCCTGCCTGGGCCACGGTGATTTTTATTTCTTTTCTTATTGCTGACAGTACACCTTCACAAGCTGGCCTGTTGAGAGCCAATGGGACAGGGAAAGCACCCAAACAGGGACTGAGGAAGCTCCTTGTATTGGCAGTAGCTAAAATAGTCAAAGCAGCAGCAGTGGGAAAGGAGTGGAGGAATTTGCTTGGAAAGTCCTTGGAAAAAGTCACTTCTCTTAACTGTAATAAAAGGGTAGGTATCTTCTCAGGGCAGGATGGGCTGAACAGTTTCTTTTCAAAGTAAACCTTCAGCCATCACAGGCTCCGTCACTGGGCACCCAGTGAGAGCTGAGGATGTGGCTCAAGGCCTTCTGAACACCGTAATTCATCAGAACAGGCATATCTGCACCGTTCTACAGAACCTATGAATCTGAATGATGAACAAACACTCCAGCATGAGGCACTATCACTAACATCACAGACTTTTAGCCTATACTTCTAAGTAAGCAAAACAAGCACAGCCACAAATTCTAGGTGAACCTTTAACTGCCCATGCATTCCCCATGCTCCAGTGCTCCTTACACTTTCCTTGCTAGAAGTGCATCTATCTGATGCCATTAATTTCTCTCTACACAAGTCAAAGCAAAAGAGTAAGATCAGACAGCGACAGTTTTAACTGGCCTGTGTTCTATTATTAGCCCTGCATAGACCTCCCGTGGACAACTTGCATATATTGTAGTTTAATCCCTCAAAGTGTTATAATGAAGAAAAAAACATACACCAACCTCAAAAGGTATTGTGAAAATTAGTTAATTCATTATAAAGTATTCTAAATTCTTCAAAAGAGAAATGCTGCAGAAAGATATTATATTGCTATGAAACCATAACAGTCTACATAGGACAAATGTTGACAAAGGACAGAGAGGATTAGGGCCTTCAATTAAATCATTTTTATTTAATATCTTGGCATTTTTATGGACCTTATCACTGTAAGGTCTGAACAGCTCACAAATACTAATTAACTGAGCCTGTTTAATTATTCTCCCAGCTTACACAAGGGAAGCCCTAGACCCAGTCCAATCTAAGTTCTCCTTTAACAATAGATGAGTAAGAAGGAAGGAAGGACAAAACATAGTATGTAATGTTGATACTCACTGACCTAACACATTCTTCCAAGAAGGCTGTGCAAAACAGAACAATATCTAAGTTATCTGAACTCTCATGGAGCCATATGTGAAACATAAGCTGCTCAGCAGTGGGTGCAAATGCTCTATACTGTGTGCATAACCACTAAGGCTTAAACTTGCAAAACAAGCAATGTTAATACATATTCAAGGTCCATTCCCTTAAACCCAAGACCGCTTCTTGAAATGTTTGTAATAAATAATCATGGATTTTTAAAAAAACAAAACAATGCTATTATACTTATAAATCCGTCTATCAGATAAAGTTATTTCTGGCTAATAGCAAGTCTGTACCAATCTGCCTGATTCTTCTTGCACATGCTTCACTGAAACTACAAAGTAAGTACTGGTGCAATCATTCTGTTTCATTAAGCTGCTGAAAAAAATCTGTAAGTGCATATAACATGAAAATTTCAGGTGGACTACAACAATGCTTAAGGTCCTCAACCCTTTTATTCTGGTCTTTGGGAAAAAAAAAAAAAAAAAACAAAAAAAAAAAACCAGATAGATTTAGCTCTCTGAAAAAAATGGAAATTTTCTATCTATAGAGGGAGTTATATTACTTAGGAAAAAATTATATGGTATTTACTCAGCCAGTCAACATGCATCTTCAGTGAAAGAGATCTCAGATTATTTAAAGAACGTATCAGGTCTCATCTATTTTTGGTTCTGCTTTGGTTTGGTTTTGTAACATTGGAAAGCCTAAGTCTCCTTCCCCTTTTCAACAGTGAGGGACTGATCCTACAAACAAATGACTTCAGTGTAGTGCCAAACTGGAGCTAACATTTCAACTAGGCGTAGGAATCGGATGAAATACCAGATACACCCTTTTTCTTTTTAAACACAGAATATACAGGCTGGTCTCGCATGTCCCTTTGAACACAGATGCTTCCTTTTCTCTGCTCTTTCTGACCTCCTTATTCAGATATCCAAGGCAATAACAATTTAACTGCTCTGCCCGTGCCTTGCCATTGTCTTCCTTTTAGCATATGTTCACCTATTTTTAGGGCAGAGACTTTGGTGATAGTAACATTGTTCCTATCAATCCGCAGACCATAACTAATGTAAAACATCATAATCACATGAAACCATGTCAGGGAAAGATAACTATGACAAGCTTGGAATTCAGTACTTACTAGACAGAAAAAAAAAAAAAAAAAAAAGTTTACTTGATTGGGTTTTTCTAGATATGTTTTCAATTTCAACGCCACACAAAAGTTAAACACAAGCACAGTTTCTAGGTGCCAGATACAGCTCAACCAAGCACAGAAGCAGGAACTGAGGGATTGATGCATGTCCTTACAATTCAGCAAGAGTTTTGAAGTCATTTTTGTATGAGATGACGCAATGGTGAGAATTCAGCACTACCTTTGTTAAAGCTCTGAGAAGCAGAGGGCCTTTTCTTCCTCCCCCATCCTCCTCACAAGCCTATGTCCATACATAAAAAATGGTACTTCTTCATGAAACAAAAATACCAGCATGCTGTATGCTACTGTGCAGCCTTCTCACGTACAAATCCCTATTTTGAGAAACATAAACTGGCACCCATCTCCCAGCAAAATTAAAAGCAGTCTTTTTACCAAGTTCCGTACTCTGGTTTTGAGGTGGGACTGTGTGCAGTCCTGAAGATACACTCTCAAAGCAGGGGTAGTCCCAAAGTAAAGTTACTGAAGTGCTGCAGGGCAGGGAACACAGTCCAAACAAGAAGCCTCCCCGTACAGACCCATAACCATGGCAAATGGTAAATTGATGATTTTGCTGCATTATTCTGGCTGTTTTGAGCAGAAAGCTGGACAGGACACTGTCCCTACACCAAACTGTACTGCAGAAAGGTGGCTGTTGTCCCCATATGCCCATCAGAGACTTTCCTGCAGTGTTTGTGATACTACTCCCCCTCTTTTTTAAAATTTAAAAACAACAGTGCTCCCTCAGTTCTTAGATCGAATACCAATGGTAAAATTAGAAGGTGAAAACTTTGGCAATGCTCCATTCCAACAACTTCTAATCTTATTTCCATCTAATGAAAAGATAACTACCATTTCATGTGTATACAGTGAAGTTGACTGTGAGGTCTAGTTTAAAAAGATGTTGACAAATTCTGCCTCACTCTCTCCAACTGGTTGCATTATATGCAATTAGTATTCCAATCCAACATGAACCAATTAGATCTTGCTGATGGATAGTAGCAGTATCTTCAATATACCTTGTGACATTGAATATCCTTGTTTACAGTATCTGACAAGGTAAAGGTAACTAAAAGAAGCTGACAAGCTTCATATTTTCATGATAGCACACAAGGACAGATCCTGTTATACCTCATGTGCATGTTCACAGCTGGCACACTGTCAAGGGGCACTGTAATATGAATTAAGGTCAGCATATGAATCACAGTGTCAGTGTGTGCACAGCTGGACTCTTAAAAACAGATGCAAAGGCTCAATGTCTTCCTACCACTATATTCACAGATAACTGAATCTACTAGTTCACACTTTCCAAAAATAACTATCAAAATAGCAAAAATAACAACAAAGTGCTTTTCTTTGCCTGATACTGGTCTTTGTGAAAACTTTTTTTTTTTTTTTTGAAACAAAGAGTAAATAGGTAGCATTCTTAGATTATTCAATTTCAGATCTATATATAGAAAGATCCTTCCACATGCTCATCATCCTTCTCATGTAGTGCGGAAGAACCTGGGCTGCCAGCAATTCTTTCAGATTTTCCAGGCAACTGATGGTTTCTTTGCTTACATCTTAGCAGCTGCCCTGCCTGAGTCCCTGGCAGGAGGAGCACAAAGGCCATGGGAAGTGGACCTCTGTGTCTAGAGCAATAATCAAGGTCTTTGCCCCTGCATGGAAGACCTTGGATACTTGGATTCATTGGGACTGAAGTCAGCTTTTCTAAGACAGTTAAATGAAGAAGGAGGATAATCTCAGTTTAATATCCTGGAGTCAGTTTTTACTGTTTACCATCAAATAAAAGGAACCCTCCAGGGGAGGCAAATCTCTAACCCTATTGATTTCATAGCAACGAAGCAGATTTACATGGTTTTTTTTCCACCTGCTGCTGTTCTGCTGCAGACTATTGGCACAGCAGCACAGGTGCCGCAGAGACCCTCAGCAGCCCTTCGCTCTGGCTGCCTGCTTCACTGGGAGTGGGGTGGCAGCGTCAGCCAGCCCACCCTGAACCCATCTGTGCTGGGGCAGGGACGGGGCAGGAACGGGCAGGTGACAGGGTGACGGCTCACCTCTGCTCTTCCATCAGGCAAAATGGAGCTGCTGAACTGAAGACCATCAGGCAGTTTAGATTAAATTAACTCCCATCTCTGAAGGGCAGCCTTTCCCTCTTTCTGCTCGACGAGCAGTGTTAATATGCCAGCTATATTCCAGACTTATTCAAAGCCTAGTCCTGTACGGACTAAATACATTGAGTATTTGGTAATATTTCTTATTTAAAAACATGTCATTTGTGTTAATATCACTTTCTTCTGACTGGAATTAGTTTACACTACATTGAAAATCCTATTCTATTGACCCAGAAGCAGAGTAAATTGAGAAAATTAATGACATGCTGAAATAAATGACTTTTTTCCCTCTATTAAGCACATTGAATTTAGAAAAAAAAAATCCAGATGTACGACACAAACTGTGGAGCATGCTCTTCTTAACAGTAATAGATGAAATAATTGAACAAAAACATGCTAATTCTAAGAAGCAATGGACTTAAATGTTCAAAAAAATGGAACATAACAGCACCATACTGATTATACGGAATCGTCTACTTTCATACTTTTCTGCTTTTGCATAATCACACCACTTAATAAAGCTCCAGAAAGATACTGTGCACTGCAAATTTTAATTTATGCAGCATGTAATTCAGCTGTAGTTCGAGACAGCCTTACTTCTTAGAGGATTAGAGCACAGTATTATTTTAATGTTGCTCCACAAAGACATTAATTAAACAGTATATAGATAAGTTCAAAGCTGGTTGAATTTCAGGCCAAGAAAGCTTTCTAGCTGTCTTTTAAAACGTCTTTGTAGACATTTATCAAATTCTGCAGGTCTGCTTGCTGAAACTGATAAATCTTATTTACATTTGAGGAATTTTAACCCAGCCTGTTTGGTGACTCAGATGAGAAGTGTTTAGATCAGTTGCACAGCTCTCCAACCTGCACAGAACTTCTTGCTTTGCGAGCTCTTACTACTCCTGTCAGAATTAGTTTATGTATCCATTTTCTATGAGCCATGTTTGTGCTAGAGAAACACAAGCCAGAATCTTGTCAGTTGAACCCGCTACTTGCTGTCTAAACGCTGCTACTACTGCAGCCACTGAGCAGAATATTTTGATTCCAAGGATAAGATTTATAGCATCTCAAGTTAGTAAATAACGAAAAAGTCATAGCATATACAAATCACACTTGCAGGGTTTAAATTGTATGAGTTTTACTTTTTTTTGCCTTCAAAGGTTTCAACAGAAAAAACTCTATTTGAAAGGCATAAAGATATCTCCAGCTTTTGCTGCAGTATTCGAGAAACATACATTACAGTAAAAAATCACAGCCTAAAATAGAAATCCTTAATCAGCGATTACTGTGAAGCAATGTAAATACTAATATATTTACAGATGAAAGGAGGTCACACAACTCAGCCAAAATACTCCATTTTCAGAAAACCACAATTCTAGTTTAGTTTGTAGTATTAAAAAAACCCTGTAAATTTACAGTCAGATTATAGGTAGCTAGGGTACACTGCCTTCTCCAGTAAAATATGTACTTCCATATAAATCAAGTTTATAGTTTGCACTGTGCTGTAAATGTGTTAAGTCTGTTCCCTTTAAAAGTGTATTAACAATTTTCAAAAGAAGACAGAAGATGCCATTTATAAAGCACATGCCGCTGAAATCCTCCTGAGGGCAAATGATACAACAAAAGGGCCAGCAGAAGGTAACACTTTCATCACTCTGTCTGACACAAGGGACCAGGACAGAATTTTGAGATGGGTCCATAGGATAAAGGATGTACTGCACAAGAGAATTGGAGATGGAAAACAGCATACAGGAAAACAAGGGTTTTTCTTTGCTTAGTGTAGTTCATATGAGTTCATAGCCCTAAATTCTTCAGTGAATTTCAGGATTAGACAACTCAGGATCTCAGACCATCCAATTTATGCCAGCATTGAATAAGATCAGAAACCTCTCCATGATATGTAGTTTGGTTCAAAGCTGAGCCATGGTTCACCCAAAAGAATCATGAACTTCTGTTAACCTTTCAGTGAAATTAAGTCAGGGAAGGGGTTCCTATAAAAATGGAAACTAGAGCTTCACACCATACAACTGGACTAATCTTCCACTCCAAAGCTAGTAAAACATTACTACTTGCAGCCAATTATACTGGTCTGAAAGAGAAAGTTGAGATGTTCCTTCACAAATGAGAGAGGTGAGCAATGTGAAACAATCCTTCCTAGGAAACAATATGTATTTGGGAATCTAATTTCAGTTGAATTGCTAGAAATGTTTTGTTTTGTTTTGTTTTTAAGCAAGACAGGTATTTCATGACCAAAACCCAAATCTTTTCTGTCGCAATTTATGTTTAATAATTTCCACTTTATTCAGCAGGGTCTTTTGGGGATCCTAAATTTAAAAGGGTTCTAAAATTTAAAAAAAGAAACATGAGAAACTCTGAAATTATTCCTCTCCTACACCCTGATCATCTGTTTACAGTAAAAATACTTAAAAATACAAAACCAACTTGAAAAGCCTACATCCCTAATACACTGGAAAGTACGCAGCGAAATCCACAAGACACTAAGCTTCTCTTTGTAGATGTAAAAGCTGTAGCAATTCCAAACTACATTTCTCAAACAGCAGGTATCAAAAAAAAAGAAAAAAAAATTGTTGTGCAAATGTCAGAGAACAAATAACCCCACTAATTCCTCTGCTGATACTTTTCCTAAACCAACTAAGTGAAAACCATCACACATTAATTAATTAAAAATTAATTGCCATAGCTAAACCAACCACTATGAGTTCAGTACTGTTAAAAAAAAAAAAAAAAGAAAAAGAAAGAAAGAACATGTTTTTCTAATTTAATTATGAAAGCCTGGAATATTATTTTATACAATAAAAGTCCTAAAAAAAATAAGCTAGCTATACAAGCTTATATTATGGTTGATCAAGTCTTCAGAGATGTAGGCACCAGTTTTAATTTGGAAATCTAGCCTCCAAATGCCAGCTTAAACCCATAACAGACCTTAAATCTTGCTTTTTGGCCCAGTGCTTTTTTATGTGCAAAATAAAATGTTACTGCAAATGTGGTTACTGAAGTCTTTTTATTGTACATCTAAATTAGAAGCTCAAAAGAATTCTGAGACACAAATTTCAGAGGCATTGTTAATACAGAAAAAGATCAAAATACAACATAGGAAGAAACTCAATGCCTTTCTGATGATGGGTTTAACAGAAGTAGAATGAGAACAATGAAGTGGGAAGCCAAGTAGGCAGGAACTGAAAATAATTTATACGAAAAATTTGGGAATTTACTAGTTGGAAATGACAGAGGAGGAAAAAGGACTAAAATGATGAACTGATGACAGATTAACTGTACACTATCACTGTTATGAGGCTGTGAAAAGACAACTGCTATCCTAACAAATGGGAACAGGAGAGCTACTGCTAAAAAGAGGGAGGCAAGTATAAACATTAGTGCTCAATGCCACTGCAAGACAGTTAAAATTCAGATTACACATTTTCAGGCTGCTGTTTGTGGGGGAAAGAAGTAATGCTAAGTGTACTGCAAGTAGACATTCGGAAGTAATGCTGGAAAAATAACTTTTTTTCTTTAGTGTGGCAAAATACAGGCTAAGAAGGAATATGAGTATATTCATAATTTCAGCAGGGATAAACACTGGAAGGAGGGAAAGTGCAAAATAACAAATGGATACATGCTACAAATAAATTAAGGCTGAAAAAAAATCAAATTTCCAGTAACAAAAGCAATGACATTTTGAAACAGCCCATGATAGGAGTAAGGGGGGGAAAAAACCTCCCACAAACTCAGCTTATAGACCAAATATAACATAGTTGACTCTTATGGTCTTTGATTAAAGCTCAGGTGCTTAACTTGAAAAATTTAATTAGATGAATAAAAGTTGGAAAGGGGGAAAAGAGAAAGCAAAAGGACTTCAGCAACAGAACAGTTGCAGAGCTGATCAAAAGACAGATAGGACCTACAGTGTTTATCAACTTTTAATTTATAAGAAAACATGTAATACATACAATTAGGGCTGAAGCTGCTTTTTGCCAACAAATGCTTCAGTCTGCAAGCTCAGAATTTACCATTACTAACTGATAGGCAGCAATTGTCTTTGATTAGCTGACAGGGGTATAATTATTCTCCACCTTCCAACTCTTGTTACAAACCTTTGAAAAACAAAGTTCCTTAAAACTAATGACATATACTACTAAGCGTTTAGTCAGAATACGCAAGTCCCTTGCATACTGTAGTTATGAAATGTTCTTCACCTTCATATTCATGGTATACATACACCTAATACCACAGAACACAAAGATGCACTTCAAACGTGTTTACTCAATTTTCATGATGCTGAACTAACGATATAACTAAGAATGTTTTTGCCTGTACAGAATACAAAATGCATGGGTTCCAAAATATAAGTAAACCTTTCACCACTTGTTTGAACTAAAGATTCAATAAGTATACCATTTATGTGGTCACAACATTTCCTATTTTCATCCAAAATCCAAATTGCAGTCATTATACATCAACTAAAATCAAAAGCACGTTCCATATACCAAGACAGAAATGAACATGTATGCAAGCTCTCTTACAAGTACAGCACACCAGATTGCTGCAAGCAGTCACTCTTGCAGCTAAAACAAAATTTGGTCGGACTACCATCCACAAATGTGCATGTAAGCCTGTGAAGCCTCCGAACTGTACGTAAGCTTCACAAAGCTTCAGCACGGCTGGGATTGTGATACAACAAAAATACAAAGTAAAGCCTTCGTAGTGGAGGGGTGAGGGAAAGACAACTGCTATTTCACCAGCAGAGATTCATTGTACATATTTGTACACAGAGACCTTCTGAAACACTTGAAGAATTTAAAAAGAGTACACTGTTCTAGCTGGATGGGTCAGAAGAGAGTTCTGGTTACTGATTTACTAGCAGCACATCATAGTGCTGTCAAATGTCCTTTGAGAAGAGAAATCATAATCGCAGACTACGGAAATTATCCCACAGAAGGACAATGTGGGTTTCATTGACACAGCAGCCTGTCTTTTGCATACAGGAATACAAAGGTGTCTTGGTTACTGCAGTTTAAATGAACCAATATGTTTATATATGATTCAAGCATGACAATACCTAAAATATGAGCTACTCTATCACATTCACAAATACAGTAAAGTATTACTTTACTTGTGGAGATGTAACATCATAGTATGCAATATACAGAGAGGAAAAAGCAATTTAACCATGCACAGTTTGCTCCTGATTTCTACAATTTGTTTTAAGACTACTGTGTATAACTACATCTTTTCACTACTTCTGAGTGCCTCGTTCTGTGTGATACTACAATGATTCCTAAACTCTATGTCATGGCAACACAGTCCATTGCTGTAGTTCAACTATAATGTCCCATATTCAATGTCATTCAATGGCTGGAGCACCAGGTGGAAGAAAGAAAACTGGAAAGGAGATGAAAGTACTAGTTTAAAAGTATCCTGCAGTGATATAACATTGCCTTTTGAGAAGCATCCCAAGACACTTCACAAACTCACATTCATAGAAGACAACATTGTGCCTTTCTAAAACTTTCGGGTACTATGAGAACACAACAAACTTCTTATTGTACACAGTTTAGAGAAGGAGGACCTAACTGATACATTGGTGATGACTTAGAGAAAGTCCAGTACAGTTCAGTTCGGTATTACCCCTCCTCTTTTGCATTCCTTCTCTATTTTTCTGAAGAAGTGGTGTTTTTAGCACAGATCCTACTTCCCTGAAGTACTGACATCAAGCAGCACCTTATCAATCATCCTAAGCACAGATGCAAGTTCTCTTCAGCTGCCACTCCAGATTGAGCTTATTCAGGACCCATTACCACATCCATAAAGTAATGTGCATGGTCTTTAAAGCACAAGTATATGCCTGCCACATAATATGCAAAATAAATCAGTGTGTCAATGCATGCCAGTATTCTCGTGCTGCTTTTGTAATACTTTTAAGTGGTTTTCTTACTGTATCAGCTACAAAAGCAGATACAATGTCAGGGTCCTGCAGGCACTAATGTTCCTGTCCTGCACACCCTACCCACTGCCCAGGACCCCATTCCAGCCCCCCAGGACCATCAGCCCCCATCCCAGCAATGCCACAGCAGGGCCAGTCTCCAGCTCCCCACAGCCCTGCTCTGCCTGGCCAGGGGCCCCGCCGAGCCAGGGCCACCCATGGGCCCACAGCCCAGCCTCAACCTGCCCCTGTCTCCAGGGAGGTTCCAGGTGCCCAGGGCTAGGGCTGCCCGTGCCCCCGGCTGCCCTGCTCCGGGCTGTGGTGTGACGGGCCCTGGCTGCCAGGCATTGCCCGGATGGGTCTCCTGGGGAGCCCCAATGCCCCTTGCACCCCAACCCCAGGGAGCCACTGGCCCTTACGGCACCCTGATGTACAAAAATGCAGAAGATGGACATTAGTTAAGTGCATGCAAGGAATATTTCCTAATAGATTTTTCACTCTAACATACCATTTCATTACCATCTCTATCATAAAGAAATAAGATATATATTTGCCATGACTTCTGAAAACAGAAACACAAAGTTAGACTTTACAGAGTAGCAAGTAGAGATGGATGATTTTTAAAAATATTCCAGGTTGACAACAGCAGCAATTTTATGTCCTAAACGCTTCCAAGACCCAAATGTTTACATAAAAATGGATTTAAAACCTGACTTCTTATCCTACTATTTCCCAGTTTTCTCCCATTGGACAGAGGTTTGCCAGTGACCTCCTTCAAAACTGTCAGAAATCTTACTGCTGGAAAGCAAGGTGTGCTTCCTTCAATGTCTTCTCTACCTCAGACAAAGAACTCATGTATTTTTAAACCAGGAAAAAAAAATCAATAAAAATTCTCCCTTACACATTTACCTTTCCATACAAAGCAAAGCAACATGAGAAAGACATTAGTTGCAGTATCAAATGCACTGTTGCGAACACAGTTCGCAAGACATATAGCAAGTCTTGGACAACCACAGTAGGTGGTCAAGAGCTTCATGGATGCTACTGCTAAACAGCAACATGCATGGACTCTGCATTTAAAATCTCTGAAATATCATTAAATAGCAATCCTTGGCAAACCCTAAACCCACTATTCGTCTGTTGACCTGGGATATTTTGGAAAAGCAGAGGAAGAATGCTCAGGGCTCAGGACAGTACCAGAAGCCATTTTGATGCTGCAGTGATGTGGAGTAGGGTCCCCCCCCAGGGTCTAAGCACAGGATGATGGCAGAGGCAGGGGTTATAAACACAAAACACAGTCAGTTACTGGTTACTGAAGGAATGTAGCCTTGGGAGTTTGGTAGCACCAGCATAACAAAGAAAATAAGGAACATGCATCTCGCATATGTAAAACATCCTTGTGTGAGGCACAAACACAAAGGTGGCAACAAGCAGGTATAAAAAACAGCTGCAGACCCCTCAAGGGCAGGAGCCAAGGAAGAACATTGAGAGAGAATTGTCCCAGCACTGCCTCCACAGTTAGGGACGCCACACCTCGCTGCTGATCCTCAGCAGGTGTCCTCAGCATGTTCTCCCTCCTCTCTGGCAGGGAGTGAACACTGCTTTTTGATTTGCCGTTCACCACATTCTGCACGGCAACCCAGCAATCATACATAAAGTACTATCTTTACAATTTAATTGGGTTAAGTATGTTAGGATTTCAAAGAGCTCTGTGTGTGTGTGCTTTCTGCTCCATACTTCCCACATGACAAAATGATTGATACCGCAGCAACCACTCAGAGTAAATGCAGACATAATAGATAAGTGCAGCATGAAAATCCAGGAAAGCTGTAGAATCTCCCTCATCAGAGGTCTTAAAACAGAGCAATGGTTCAGGTGTACTCAGTTCTGCTGTGGACTTTCAACTTATTTTTTATGATTCTATGGAAAAGAACTTAAATGTTACTTAGAAAAAAGATACTAATTTTTAATGGAAGAAGACACTTTGCAATAGAACTGCAGCTGAAAAATGGTGGAAAACGCTAGTGCTGTGTAGTAGTAAGTAGTTTCTGTTATTACATTTAGCATATTCAAAAATGAGATCTATTTTTAAATCTAACATACCAGTGTGGAAGAATTAATCAAGCTCTAACACTCAACTGGATCAGGTACCAGCAGAAACTTTGCCTTAAAAAGTTAAATAGCTCAGACATCCCATGAGTCAAAAGGTCACTGGCCATCATCAGTAGAACTAGATCCAACACAGTGATATTTAGACAGCGTTAGATGATGATTGGGGGCAAATGTTATTATTTCTTACATAATTCTTAAACAGTATAAAAATATATAAATAGCACTGAAAATAAAAACTGGCTGTTTGCTGAGACTTGAGATATGCAGTAAAGTAACTAGTTAAACAACCGACCCTGCAAATTGCTCCATAAAAATAATTTACTCGGTTTGGCTGCACATGGAGTTAGAAAGCTAACAGAGTAGTCCATGGCACTCAGAACTAGAGTTTAGAATACTCATAGTGCACAGTACTAAAACTGGCCTTTTAAAATAGCAAAAATGGATCTCACTATTAACTCTATCTTTTGGTCTGTTTACCAAAGCTCTGTTTCATACAGAAAATATTATTGGTAAGTTTGTTCTAGAAAAAAGAATTAGTGAATTAAATAGAATTAAAAAGAAATTTATGAGAAAAGACAGAATATACTACCCCGCATATTTAAAGATCATCAATATTAAATACACAGTTGCTGAACAACAGAACTGCAACAAATTCTTATACTGAAAAACAGCTATATATTTTACTATTTTTTTAGGAAAAAAACCAAACAACAATTATCTTAGGAACAACATAATTAGAAAGCTGATTGGAATGCCTTCGTATTTTATTATGTTTAACACAAATGCAAACTATTTGAGGCCAACCCCAAAAATGCACAGAATTATGCTCTTTCCTATTCACAAAACTTGAGAAACGTCATGCAAGTTAAGAGTTTCCTCAGTCTAATATATGAAATTTAGAAAATTTTTGCAACCTACATGTTACTATGGCAACTTTTTTTTCAAAATGTAAATTAACAGTGAGGCTTCATTACAAACTCTTTATTTCCTTTGTGTTTGTACATAACCTTTTCTCATATATGCATTTAGAATAGCTCTTTTTATCTTAAACAGTGACAGTTTATATTAAAAAATGAAGCTACATTGAGAAGAAGTCAGGATTAGATCACAGTCAGTAAGCACATCTCTGCTTAACCTTGACCACTTTTAAACCATACCGTAAATAAGTGCAGGAGAAAGCAATCAAACAAATGAGCAGTTCTGTGGCAAAGGTTTCTCTTTTGGCTTTTATAATTATAAACTATTAGAAAATGAAAATATGCGGCAAATTGTAGTCCTTTTCTTGCTCTTTTTACTGTTAATTCCATTGAAATTTTACTGTGTTCTTTTCTCTTTTTCTAAAAAAAAAATCTGGAGAAGAAAATATGATTGCTCTGTTTTCCTAGGAAGACAATTGTGTTTTGACATGCCACTCTAGTACTGGACAGCTTTACTGAATTCAAGAACCTGCCCACCTAAAGATGCACAGGTGTCTGCAGTTCCCGTTGCAGTGAACAGGAATTATATAAGCCTAGAGATAGATCTGACGTCTTCAACATCATGTCAGAAAGTCATAGCATTAGAATGAATCTGAGAGACAAGCTACCTCTTTTAATTTCACTTCCATCATTTGTCTGCTGAAAAAGGGAGGTTTGCAAATCTCATCCTGTGACCTGAAAATAATTTTCAAACTACTCATTAAAACAACTGTAATAAATAGAGACTTTACATTTATTTTACACTGTAATACAAATTACTAAACATGTGTAATTTCTATGAAATGGGTTTAATATTAGAATTATTATAAATCTAATGCATTTTAGCTCTCACCATGATAGAGCTCACAAAACTGAAGAAGAAAACTTAAAAGGGTAACACTACAATAAAATGTATGTGAAAATATACGACCTTAACTACATGTAGACTTGGCCTCCCCAGCATGGGCATCTAAGCAACCTGGTCTAGTGGAAGGTGTCCCTGCCCATTGCAGGGGGGTTGGAACCAGATGATCTTTAAGGTCCCTTCCAACCCAAAATTCTATGATTCTGTGATTCTACAGTCTGTATTGGCTTCCTAAGGGAGCAGTTGCCTGGAAGTTTGCAACTGAGTCATCTAGTGAAAAATTCCCGTCTAACAAAGAGGAAGTAATTATAAAAAGGGCACAAATTCTTTGTTCATCTTAGTTCTCTATCAGTACTAGAAAAGAAAATTTTCAGACTGTATTCTAACAAAACTAAATCAGAATACTGGTAATTCATTAGCTAATACAGAATGCCCTAATGCCCAATGAACTAGATCATATGGCCAGCCATATTCTAACCTAAAAATCAGACTGGACAAATATTATAATGGTAGAGGGACAGTCAAGGCTATACATACAGTTATGTTACCTGTAATTTAAAATAACTCCTGAAACACACAAAGTATGTTTAGAGAGGAGACATCTTTTTATTCTGCGCAGGGTGCAAGGTGGAATATTTCCACAAATCAAGCACACCTACTGGAGTTCATTTTGACATTTATACATGACGGTTAACACACCACACCTATCCAATACATAATCATTGACCGGACTGAGCATCCTCTTTTTCCATAGGTCTGTATCTTTTCCACTTAATTTTAAAGCTCCAGTGTGATTTTAATTCACTGCTCAAAAGGAGTGGGGCGGGGGTAGTCCTTTCGTCCCTCAATTGAGTCGGTGGCCGCAATCTCCCCCTGCCGGAATTACCTTTCCCCCAGTTACTGTGCTTCGGCAATTGGCCAGTTTTTCAGGGCCTTCTGGGGCAAGATGTTCCCTTTTATTACTGCTGACTGATTTGTGGCCTTCCCTTATCTTCACAACCTTCTTTGTAGCAGGATGTTTCCACTGTCAGTCCTTGAAGTTCTACTGATTTGTATTCTTTTGAGGAGGTACTGGTTAGTGAGGCATGCATTCCTAATACCCTCTTATCTGGCCTAAGCATTATTTACTACCTTGAATATTTTAAAATTCTCAGCTGTTAGTTTCCACTCCTAACTGTGATCCTTTCTTAACTACTACTAACTCCTGCGCTATTTCCATTTCATCCAAAAAGAATATATATACGTTTGATGTAACAGTTATACGAGCATACCGGCAAAGCTAATATGGAATTTATTGCTAAGAGAGCCTAGAAACTATGGAAGAAAAGCACAATGTTCAGAATCATAACAGAGCCCTTGACCATGTCCTTTTTTGCTCATGTTGTCACACGTGCATGCAGAATGAAGCTGCATACACCTGGGAGAGAAGGCAGAAGGAGCACGCTGGAAGTGGACGAGGACCACTGAAGAAATTAGGCAATTCTAGCTGGAGAGAAGCATTAAGCCTGTGAAGAGACACTGAGGAGAAATGATAGCTCATAACTTCTGTTATTTTAACTACTTGCTCATATATAATTTAACAATCTTTTTCTTCTACTTCTTCTTTGAACTGTGAGCATCTCTAGATTTGTTAAGTGACTGCAAGGGTACGGTTCTGGCTCTAGGTAAGGCCTCAGTGCATAATTAAACAGAAGCACATCTCTAATTGCAGGCAATGGGAGTTCTCAGGTCTTCAGCTCACTTGAAAATCATGCCACTTATTACCTAAATAACAGGTAAAATACATTTTTAATGTTGTTGTAGTCTTTAGGGAAGACATAAAACTTCTTATAATATTAAAATATAAAAAGTTTTACTAAAATGTTAATCAAAATAATGGAAAGGTGAAAAGATTCAATAAAATGGGGCTGTTACTATATACTACCAAAAAACAACCCACACAGGAAAAGGATTTTTATCTTTAAAGGCTTGTCTCTAAGACTCATCAGCATCCATTATAATTCTATAAAATAAGTTACGGCAGCATCTGGTACAATCTATATAGTTTTATAGCCAAGCATACAAAAATGCTTACAACACTTACAAGATCTTCTCACAATAAATGAAGCTGAAGACTATTTACTTCATATAACAGCATGTATTTAGAAAAACAAAGGCAAAAGCTAGAACAAAAGAGGAACCCAGAAGCACATCCGTTTTTAATGACTAAATAATACTTTTAAAGCATTAACAGATAGTGAGAACTGCCGATGCACAGGAAAAGGAAGCATCTCAGAATCATTTTAGTTTAATCTCAATTAGTTCATAGCCGTAAGCAAGGTGATACTCAAGCAGTGACCATTTCAAACAACTGTTTGATTCTCGAGGCTAAATCTATTCCCAGATCCACAATGCACATCTCCAAAACATGTACAACTCTGAATAAAGGAGCAGTGGTTTGTTTTTTTCTTCCTTAAAGCCATAAATTTGTATTGAAAGAACCATGCATAAAACCATGAAATGTAATACAATAAAAACTGTAGCAAAGTACAAAAGATATCATATAACATCGTCATGATTAATTAGCAGTCACCACAGAACCGCATAAAATGTGCTTTTTGACAAACTAGGGTAAAGGGTTAAAGAAATTTTAACTTGCAGTACAGTAACTTCTAAAAACTTTCTTATTTCCTGTCTTTAAAGAAATGTTAGTGCTGCTCAAGGAAGCAATAACTAGTACCCAGCTCTTCTACACCTGTAAGTAGGTCAAGTTTGTTCGAGAGTACCAATGTAACTGTTCCAGAGACGTGAACAAATTCCAGGCAGGACTTGCTCCAAGCACATGTTGTGGAGTATGACTGTATTGGGTTTGCGTGGCAAGGTTTTGGTAGCAGGGGGGGCTACAGGGGTGGCTACAGGGGTGGCTTCCGTGAGAAGCTGCTAGAAGATTCCCCGTGTCTGACAGAGCCAATGCCAGCCGGATCCAAGACAGAGCTGCTGCTGTCCAAGGCTGAGCCAGCCAGTGACAGTGGTAGTGCCTCTGGGATAACAGATTTAAGAAGGGGGGAAAAAAACACTGCACAGAACAGCAGCAGCAGAGAGAGGAGTGAGAATATGTGAGAGGAACAACTCTGCAGACACCAAGGTCAGTGAAGAAGGAGGGGGAGAAGGTGCTCCAGGTGCTGGAGCAGAGATTCCCCTGCAGCCCCTGGTGAAGACCATGGTGAGGCAGCTGTCCCCCTGCAGCCCATGGAGGTTAACGGTGGAGCAGATACCCACCTGCAGCCTGTGGAGGTTAACAGTGGAGCAGATATCCACCTGCAGCCCATGGAGGACCCCACACCGGAGCAGGTGGATGCACCCAAAGGAGCCTGTGACCCCATGGGAAGTCCACACTGGACCAGGCTCCTGGCAGGACCTGTAACCCCATGGAGAGAGAAGCCCACACTGGAGCATATTTGCTGTAGGACTTGTGACCCCATAGGTGACCCATGCTGGAGCAGTCTGTTCCGGAAGGACTGCACCCTGTGGAAAGGACCCTCATTGGAGAATTTCATGAAGGACTTCATGCTGGAGCAGGGGAAGAGGTTGAGGAGGAAAGAACAGCAGAGACAACGTGTGATGAACTGACCACAACCCCCATTTCCCATCCCCCTGCACCACTCAGAGGGGGAGGAGGTAGAGAAAATCAGGAGTAAAGATGATCCCAGGAAGAAGGGAGGGGTGGGGGGAAGGTGTTTTTAAGATTTGGTTTTGTTTCTCATGACCCTACTCTGATTTTGATTGGCAATAAATTAAATTAATTTCCCCGAGTTGAGTCTGTTTTGCCTGTGACGATAATTGCTGAGCGATCTCTCCCTGTCCTTATCTCGATCCACATGCCTTTCTGTCAGCATGATTTGCCAATTTTCCTTTTGCTACTGGATTTGAAACCATGCAGACATCATACCAATTGGACGGTACTGCATCAAGGTACACACCATTACAGAGAGCAACGAACACAAAACTCTTAATCACCCACAGCACCAAACAGGCACAGGTTGAGAGAACCACTCTGAAGCCATTTGCAGCTCACCCTGTTGTGGGGCTGGTTCTGTATTTCCCATACCAGAGGTCAGAGCCGCCATAGGGCCAGCTGGAGACAAGCCCTCCAGGTGCTGGGGTAACAAGAACAGACTGGCATAGTTCAATAATCCTTAACCCAAATCCTCATCCCATAAGAAATACCAGAAAGTGAATGATACCAATATTCTAATTTCACTGTTCTTTGTATATAAAGAATAGTGAACAGAGCAAGGCTCCGCTTCAGGAGGCCTTCAAGTCCTAAAGAGCTTGCAACATAAACAGCACTTAAGAGTGACCTTTAACTACATAAATCATGAGATTTTCTGTTCCTTTTTTTTTCTAAATTACATCTGTAACTCAAAAAGTGGCATGATTTAGCTAATGAATTATTTAAAACACTGGTTGTTTTCTTGAGTTTTTATTTGTCCCCTGAATACTTTCAGATCCCAGTGTGTCTTCTCATGAGCCTATTCACTTCAGCAGTCAACAGAAAACTGCCCTAAAGCCAGATGTTTAAATATCTTTCACCTTTCTATGTAAGTTTCAGGCAAGCACACATTTTGGAGGGTAAGACTTGAAGGCTTTTCAAGAAGTCACCTAGTCCACCTGTCTGCTTCAACTTGACGATACTATTCCCAACAGATAATATTTTAACCTGAAAGTAAAACTCCCCTGTTCCACAACTTCCCAAGAAAATCTACTCCAATGCTTAACTGTTCTTGCCATTGGCAAGTCTTCCCTGATGCACAGCACAAATTTGCCTTGCTGCAGTCTTTCCTAACGTCTAACCTAAATCTCACTCAAATCTGTTTGCACTCGTTGCTTCTTGTAACCTTCCCACTTTACGGAAAGAACAGTTTGTTAGTCTTAAGGCAGAATTTTACCCAGTGAAATCTCTTATCATGCTAGTAATCTCTTCTCTAAACTTAACAACTCTAGTCTTTCAGTACTTCTTTCCAGGTCGTACCTTCTAAAGTTGCAGTTTTTCCCTTTGTTCTCCTGTGGATCCACTTAATTTGGCCTACATCTTTCCTCATGTGTGACTGCAATTAAATGTCTAGACTTTGGAATGCCATATAGCCTTGTGGCATGTTAGAAAGAAGCTGAGATCCAGAATATACTGGTCTATTATAAATACAATTTTTCACCTGACAAATTAACACAATCTTCTACTTTGCTCCATATGGTCAAAAATAATAAATCACTCACATGAAAACACATATTAGTCCAGCATCTGCTTTTAGAAAATATTTCAATAGGTATTGATCCATTATGTTTTTTTTTTTCTGGTTATTTATATGTTAATTTGCTGTTTGGATATATTTCAAACACATTACTCATTGCTTTTCACAAGACTAACAACAATTAGTAGGAAGATCTATTGTTCTGACTAGCATTTACTTGTGAACTGAGGTAGTGCCAAAGGTAAAATATAATGAATAGGCAGATTCATTATATTGTGTTGGATTTCTAGAACAGGCATAAAAAGCACATTTAGGCAAATAATTGGATTTTGTTATTAAACAGAACCTTCTATCACTATGGGTTATAAGTGGCAAGAGTATATAATTTCTGAGCAAAATAAATCTTTGCTAAAATCCAGATACTGGATGGAATAGATCCCTGGCTTGGACCTGTATGAACATACACTACAGTTGGCCAGTCATACTCGGCTGAGCCACCGATTCCAACTGGAACCTCTAAATACTACCAGAAAAGAAATACTGTTACCATTAGTACAAAAACTTGTGTTGCCCCTTTTTGTCATATGATTATAAAAAGTTATTTTAAATATATATGAGAAGAGAATAACTTTACTTATACTTTGACTAGTGAATTAAAGACATTTATGGCTTTTCTAACCAATACTATATTGAACTCTTGACCTCTAAATACATGCTTTTTTTTCAATGTCCCCTTTTAAATTCAGTTTAAAAATCTCTCAGTTGTGTGTCTTGTTTTTATTCCAGTTTTATATTTGATAGAGTGTATGCCTGCTAAGAAAAAAGAAAAAAATATCAGTCAACAGATATAAAAAGGATGCACTTTTGTATGATGTGACTCACATCAGTCTATAGTACTGCCTTTAAGAACACGTAGTGCTGATAAATGCTGAGAAAGGCCAATAATTCCTCGCTTGTGCTCTTGGGGCATGAAAAAAGGCAGTCATAAAAAGGCTACTGAAAATCTGTTACTAATTCCTTTTTTCAAGTTGCCCAGTCGGGAAAAGTAGGGGGTTTTTACTATCTCTGGTGCACTGCCCTGTGAAAACATACGCATCTTTCATTTTCATCACCCAAAACCAAAGACTATTTCAAAGCTACTTTCCATGGGTGAAAAACTGCCAGACTCCCCCTCTTGGTATATCCTGGCACAGCAGATGCCAGAGAGAGAACACCTTTCTTGCCGCCCTGAAAAGAAAATTATTGAGAACTTTTGTCTGCATAGGTTCTTTTCACCCTACCTTAAAAAAAAAAAAAAAAAAAAAAAAAGCTCTGAAAATATCAAAAACTTTTAAATACAAAGCTTTTTTATCTCAAAGCAGGACCTTCTCTCATTTTTCTGCAGTCCCGATGTGCCATGCACTATCAAACAGCCACTGAACTGGGTCTTCTTAATTTTATTTATTTGCCATAAATCTATAAAAATAAGTAAAAAAAAAAAAACAAAAAAGAAAAAAAAAATATTGGTTACTTTTACTTTTCACATTTTCTTTTCTTGTGCAGCATTTATTCATGCTTAGGGCTTTTTAACAGCCAAATCTGTTTCCTGGATGGGAAACGTTTCACTTCTGCATTCTGTGCCTCTCTCTAGCCTGATAAACTGCTCTGTTAATCTCATTCATATCTGCCTCTCCCCCCACCCCAAAAACGAATAGAAGACACACAGGAGAAAAGAATTATACTACAGTATGTTAAAAGTAACAAACATTTCAAAAGCAGGCAAATTTGCAGCTGAGACACACTGTCCTCATCTCAGTTTTACTATATACTGGTAACATATGCAGCACATCCGGTACGCAAGGTATCTTACTGTTTTGAGACACAGATTAAGCATAAAGTGGAAACTGAAGAAAACAACTCTAACATAAACTAAAACTTTTCTCCCCACATTCCTAAAAGCAATTCTCTCTGTCACAATAAGTCACATTCAAATTCTTTCCAGGAAAATTTTGAGGGCCAAAGTTTCAAAAAGTTTTAGAGACAACAACTCCTTTCCTCAAATTGTTTTACATAGCAGTAAACACTAGGTTTATCAACTTTATAAAGCTATCAGGTTACACGAACAGAAAGCTCCCAAAAAAATTATGGTGGGTATACTGTCAGTAGACATTTTCAAACATTAGTAGAGGAGTAGCAGAGCTGTTTAGGGTTACACAGCTAAATAGAATAATGTTCCTTATTATTTACAGTGTCAAAATGTACACCCTAAGAACACAAAAAAATATGCATAACGCTTTTTCCATACTTTTAGAGCAGACTAAAATATTTAAATCTGTAAAAAGTGACAAAATAAAGATATTAAGCACAAAACTAAGTTATTATGTGTAATAAATGAATTCTTTCTTTAAAAGTGCTGCAGTATTTTTTGCTATTGTGACACTAATTCCTCTAAATGTGTTTGACAGAGAAGTGCCAACAAAAGTGTAACCAATAATTGCTAACTTTTGCCTAAGGCAGGAAAAAATTATAATTATGAAAGATGTGCTAAACAGATACCCTATTCATATATATAAGTATATATTAAATCCACAAAAATGATACTAAAATTCTGGTTTATAGCTATAATCATCTGGTTATAGCAGAAGTATCCAAATTCTCTTGTCTCTACTTAACCATTGCAGTGTATCAACAGAAAATCACCCTGTTTTATATAGCTTACTACTGAACATCTACCCAACAGATTAAGAATGTGGTTTTGAGATCTGAATACTCCAATCCTCTCTACTTTAAGTAAGATTCTTGAGATGGAATCCATGTTTCTTTGTAGTCCCTCTCCAAACAAGGCTCACACCACCCTAATCTCATAAACCCTTCAAAATATTAAATCGCCCTGGATAGGTAAGATATTCCAGTCTCTTAAAGAGCAATCACAGGATAAACAAAGCTTAAGTATATCCAGGGCTGTAACACACCCTCTCTAGGATATATACACGCCCTTCTGAAGTTACTCCCTAACTGCACTACTTTCCATAGGATTCGAAGACACATTTACAAACTGTATCCTTTACCTTTCCCCATCACTGCTGTGTCTGAATGGTTCAAATGTTCTACTAGGTGAAAAGGGTACTTGTCTGGGGGCAAAGGAGTTCCCACAATTAATGTGTGTAACATCAACTCAATGTTTTTCAGTTCTCTTTGAATAAATGTGTTAAACAATAAGAGATTATAAATCATTCAAAATCAGACATGGGTAGTGAATGTAATTCCTGACTTTTAGTTCTCAACAGTGTGTGCAAAAAGTTTTAAATATTTCAGTTTCCAACACCCCTTCCTACTGACTGCAGCCGACTAGGGTATGTTAAACTGCTTTGCAGGAAGATCAGACAGGCATGGGACTGCAATTATATATCACAATACCCTTCTCTGGGTTCACAGCTCTATTCATCTTTTAGAAACACTGAAGGACAGATTGGACATAGGGGAATGGATTAGCCACAGGACGACCTGTATTTCCACACAAAAGCCTAAGTGTGGAAAAATGGCACCCTGTGTCACCCATTCTTCACTTCCTGAAAAAACATATTCACGAAAATAGACATTTAAACAGCTCTTTCCCACTCATCTCAGAACAAGCATCCATTGTTTCTTAACATCATTTAAATGGCAGTAATGTAATGCTACTACTAAACTGTCTTAATTCAAAAATGCATACAAAAATATTTAAGAATTAAGAGAGGGCTACTTAGAGAAAAACCTAAGTACAGCATAGGAACTACAATGAAAAATTAACAGTGTGAAAACTCTCAGTTGACTATTGCAACACACAATCTCATATTTATGAATGTGCTTGAAGGAGGATTTGGTTCTGGTAATAAGTTTCAGCTGGATGTAATGAAAGTTGTACATACTATAGCCATGCAGAACAACTGAAATTATAAAAATATCTTGTGTTAATAGGTGATAAGAATTCAACAAAACAGCTAACATCACTAATTCCAAGTGAGTAAAAGGAAAATGAATACAGAAAAAGACATGTGGTAATTATATCATTTTGAGATGTTGCACGAAGTGAAGATTATGTCAGTTTTTTTGTTAAGACCTGCCTCTGGAAAAATGATAAGCAGTAAATATTACGAAACATGCAAAAATGGAAAAAGCGTGCATTACTAAATTAAGTCAGACCTTTCATTAATTTTACATGTCATTCTTCTTAAATCAATTGTCTTGCATACAAAAGAGATGCTTGGTGTATGAACTTGTACTGTCAAATTGTCTCAGGAGATAATGTGGTATCAGCTAATCTGATCAAGCTAGGCAAACTGGTGGCTTACTTGTTTGTTCTTTGGGACTACAGGAAATTATCTTTCTGCACAAGAAATAATCAAATGAAAATGTCCAAGCATTTAACTTAGGAATTCGACCTCACAGCTGAGCTACAAACAATGAGCCCGTGTAGTTCATTAGGCTCCGATGGGAAATTAATCTTTTTGCCAGGAAATCAACAGTCTAACAACATCAAGTGCAATGAGACATACCATTCCTAACTTTTTTTAAATTTTAATGTAAAAGGCTAACTCTTATATCAGAAAATAATTTAAAATCTTCTAAGGTAAGGTAACAGCCATCTCACATGTATTCTTCTTTATACATATTTACTTAGAAAACTAATGTGGTAGGCATACAGTTAAATGATTTGCTAGTCCTTTCCTCACACTTCTTTCCCTCGTTTTCTTACTGAAAATGATAAAAAAGCAGGTTTTAAAATTAAAAAGAAAGGAAATGTAAATCTTGCTTTTGCAAACTGTTTACAATATATAACTTAAATCATCTGTTATCTATATATCCTTCTCTTAGATGCCTGCATTTCAATATAGTATCATTTTTATTGGATATTTTAAAAGTTCTTAATAAAGAAAAAACTCAGCAGACTTCCAATCGATTCTGCTAAACTATTCAGTGTCATTATTGAAACTAAAGGGAGGAATACATACACTGCTGAAATAATTATACGAAAGGGGTCAAAATGCTATTGTGGAGATTAGCACCCATCAAGAAAAGGCTGACAACTAGCCCAATACATGCAATCTGTATTTACAGTAAGTACTTAGTCCTTAGTGTTAAACAAAGTGGAAATATTTTGTTCACAAATATAAACAAACTGATGCAATTAAGTTATCCAAAAAGCCCAAGAGCTTCAGTTTTCTCTCTGCAGTCCACATTGAGAGTGGCTATAAATCCTGGAGGAGAAGCAAAGTAAAATGCGTTGAAGTGCTTGGTGTATGGCGATGGTTTCTGGTTTTATATATTCATTTGCTAGCTTTCTACTCCTACAATGCAAGAAGAAATATTTTAAGTGAAACAAAATGCTTTTTCCTTTATGGATTATTTACAGTAGCACAGGTCTCAAAATCAACAGTGAAAGACTAAAGAAAGAAAAAAAAAAAAAAAGAAGCATAATGGCAAATACTGACAAAAATAGCCTGAAACAACTGGCAATATTTCTTTCTGCAAAATCTCCTCAAAACGATTCATCTCATTAGACAGAGATATATAAATACACTAGTCTGAGCATTTTAAAAGAATGTTAAATAAGTGACTATGTGGGAGGCATTGCACACAATGCAATTAAAGCATGGGTAGGTTTCTTAAAGGAGAAATCTCTGGCACTGGAGATATCTGGATAATGCTTCTTAATTAACCAAATCAGGCAAATCGGTGTTTATTCATTTCAGAAAAGATCTGTGAAAATGTACAGTCTCGTGCTTTTTTTTGGACCGACACTAAATTAAAACCAGTAGCGATACTTTAGTGGTTGCAAGGTTGTCGCTTTGCCCAGTCTTGAGTGAAACTTTGTCCCAGTCACATCAAAGTTTTTTTCCATGCTTTGCGCAGCCAGCGCTCCAAGCTGAGCTGGGCTCCTTCTTCGGGCAGCTATAATCTCAACTATATTACAATGCTAAAAAAGAATAAATGGCTTCACCAAAACACCCGTATTGTTGTGTTATATTTGTTAACACTGCTTAAAGAACAGCACCAGGCTTTCCCACTCACCACCAAATACGTATACATCTCTCAGGATTCACACCTGAATCTCAGACTACAGTTTGCTTCACAAATAAGCAGTGCAATCATTGTTTTAGCGGGGGGGGGGGGGGGGGGGGGGGGAGAAAGTAATTTCCTGAGGAAAGAAAAGAAACAAACAAACAAACCATCAAAAAAGAGCAATACGAGGGTTACTCCCCAAGAAAATTCCTCTCTCCGCTTAATCAAACGTATCTTTTTTCACCAAAGTCACATAGGGGAAAGAAAGAAGAACGCCTGCCACACAACCCAAACTATTTTCTCCGGTAAATTGTAATCACAATTTTCTGACCACAAGGTGGAAAAAACAGGAGCCTTGAATCCATGCAAAGGCCTCTTCCAGTTTTGGGGCAGCGAGGAGGAAAAGGAAGACGCCGAATGCCCAGGATTTGCTCTGCCCTGCCCTTTCCATAGAACTTTAGTGCCATCTATTGAAAATGTACTGAATAAGGAAGAGGGAAAGGATGCCTATTGATTTGGTATAAAAATAAGACGTTTACTTGTTAAGGGGTTTTTGTTTCTTAATACTCCCATGATGACTACTGTCTGCGGTCATCTGATCGCAACAAATATTTTCGATACACTATACATGCCCCATAAAGAAATGAGACGTTGGCTAAAATACTGAACACAAACATCATACAGATTTTATATATATATACATATACATTTACCAAGAACGTAAGTCTAAAGCTACCTATTATCTAAAGGAACAAAAATGAGGCGGCTTTAACGGAAAGGAAAAATAGCGTGGAAGCACTGCTGTAAATAGAACATACTGGAAACAGTAAAAATAATTAAGGCACCTCGTAAAGACCTTAGTATTAAAGAACAGGGTATGTAGACATGCAGATATAATTACCTTCTTTAAGAAACTGTGAGTGGATGACAAATATAAGAAAACAGCAGATCGCTGCTCCTGCTAGTGCCCATAAAGCTTTCAAGAGCTGCATCTCGGTCTGAAACTCAGTAAATACCCAGAAAGTCACACAATGAATTTCCACAGCGATGCATCAACGCTTCCCTCTGTGCGCCAGGCGCGGCGGCGGCTCCCGGCAGGGACCACACTCCCGAGCAGGGCGGGCGAGCGCGGGGGCTGCGGAGGAGGGGCCGGGGCTTCACACCCCGCGCGGGGGCAGCGGCGGCGGCGGCGGCGGCGGCAGCGCCGCGCTCTCCTGGCCGCGGCGGCCGGCGCGGGGCCCCATGAATCAGCGCTCCGGAGCCGCCGGAGGCGCCGCGCCGGCGGCGGCGGGGGCACGGAGGGAGGCCGGCAGCGCCGGGCACGGAGGGAGGCCGGCAGCGCGGGCAGGGCGGGAGGCCGGCAGCGCCGGGCACGGAGGGAGGCCGGCAGCGCCGGGCAGGGTTGCGCAACAGCGCCCGCTGCGCCGCGGGGGCGCGGGGCCGCCGCCCGCTCAGGGCGCGCCGCCGCCGGGCGGCGCGGGGCGCGCCGGGGCCGGGCCCACCCCGCCGAGGCTCCGCGGGAGCCGCTGCAGCATCGCCGGGCTGCGGGTTGCCGCTTTCTCCGGCTCGCTCTCGCTCCGTCGCTCGCTCGTCGGGCCGCCGCTCCGCTGCTCGCTGCCACGGCTCGGGGAGGAGAGAGCGAGCGGGGAGGGGAGGGAGCGGGGGGAGGGAGGGATCTCTCTTTACTGCAACTTCTCACGGCTGGCGGCAATTTGTTGCACCCCCCCCTCCTCCTCCCCCGGCTCGGAGATCCTCTCTGGTGCGGGGCGGGGGGCGGACACGACTCAGTCCGTCCCCCGCAAACGCGGGGCCGCTCGGGGGTTCTTGCGAAGGTCGCCGGCCTCCCCTCGGGCTCGCACCTCCGCCGCCGGGAACCCTCGTCGCCCGGCTCCGGGAGCTCCCCCGGGCGCCGCCGCCGGCCCCGCTCCCTCCCTCCCTCGCCCGCCCGCCCGCGGGGCCGACCCCGTCCCGGCGCCGCTCCGGGTGTGCGGTGGCACCGCAGAGCGCCCCCCGAGCGGCCGCGCCGGGCTACGGCGGGAGCTCTCTCAGTCTACAGGTTGATGCCTCCGTTGCGGCCATCCCCACGGAAAACAAGAACGCAAATGAAAGAATGCCATAAATCAAGCGAAAAAAAAAAAAGACCAAGGCCGTGATTTTGCTGCCGCCCTGCCGCTCCGGGGAAGGACCGAGCCGCGGCGGCCGTAGGGAAGCCGGGCGGGAAGGCCGGGGAAGCGCCGCGGTGCGGGGCCGCTCCGCGGGTTCTGCGCGCCCGGCCCCGCCGCTGCGGGACGCGCCGCAGCCCAGGCCGGGGCAGGCACTCCGCAGCGCTCCGCGCCCGGGGGCCGCCCCGACGGACGGGACTGCCCGGGGAGGGCTCCGAGCTCCGCGCCGCGCCGCGCAGGCGGCGGCTCGGGGGCAGCAGCTGCGCGCTGAAGCGCTGCCGGGTGCGCGCATGGGGGGGGGGGGGGGAGGGGGGAACGACCGCCAGTGCCGCGGAGCCGAGCGCGGAGGGGCCGCAGAGGCGGCCGCGCAACTCGGGGCGCGGCGCGTAACGCGGCGGAGGGGCGGGCAGGGCTGGGCTGGGCTGGGCTGGGCCGGGGCACCCGCAGCGCCGCGGGGAGCTGCGGGCGGGAGGCGGCCGGAGCGCCGGGCGGGCACGGCACGGCACGGCACGGCACGGCACGGCACGGCACGGCACCGGGGCCTCCCCGCCGTGCGGCTCCGCGACACGGCGAAAGTTGCAGTGCTCCTCTGGCTGGCGGCAGTTTTACCGCACTACGTTAGCAGTGGCAGTAACGCACCGGTGGTCGATGCGTTACCCCGGTTTATCCGGGATAGACATGAAAGCGCATCCATAGTTTTGAGGATATAAACCAAGCCAGGGAATACTTGCACGCTAAGAGCTTTGTTTTCATAGCTCTTTGGTTACATGCTTGCATTTATGTTATTTCTTGTAATACTTAAATATTTTCTTGATTTAAAATAACGGGAGGGTTCCCAGCTGCTTGGAAGGACAGATTAATAAAAGATCAATATTTTCGTTGGGCAAACATCTCCCTTGTTGTTGGTGATGTGTGTCAAGTTCATCCCTGTGCTTTTTGGCTTTTTACTGACAGTGCTGAGAAACATTAAAAACAACTATCTTTTGAATTTTAAACTTCACACAAATCCCTATAAACCCATTTATTGCATTTACTATATTCGAAGATTACACCAATGCAATGTTAAGGCAATGTCATAGCTACATGAGAGATATTTCACTGTAAATCTTTCATTCTGAAATGTACACTGTGGTGAGAAATTGGCCATGCTTGGGTGCAGCTTGAGTTGGGTTTTGTTTGTTTATTTGTCTTCTGGGTGAAAGAAAAACGTGTCAAGTAGCTAAAGAAAAATCACACATTTTATACTTAAGCAAACACAAAAAATCCCAACCTGAAATAGCAGCTTTTAAGTCCACACATAAATGGATTTTAAGCATCTCAAACTTAAGAGTTTATGCAGTCCAGGATAAGCAATATGTATCTTTCAGTTTGAACACACTAAGTTTGGAGAGAAAGCCTATGAAAAATTGCACACATTCCTTTTTGACTAAAAGCATGTGAGGACCCACTGTCAATGGGTCAAAATCCCCAAATTTCTTGCTTCTTTTCAGGTGCAAGATGATAGCCCTTCTCCCGTTTTAAACTAGTCTTAATTCCCTGAGCTTCTGAATTGGACAAATACTCCCTGGCTTCCGTCAGCTTTGGATCAGACCCTTTCATAAGTAAGATATCAGAATGCGGCACTGTGCTTCCTGGCCACAGGGGATTCACTCTACATGCACACTAGTGTAAGTGGGAGCAAAATCTGGTTCAGCGCTCACACTGTACAGAGATATTTAGTCTCATAGCAACAAGGGATTCCAGAAGACTTCCCGTTTGAGAGGACAGTGGTACCTGGCAACGCCACTTGCTGTACTAAATATGGTTCACTGTGTTTTTTTGTATTTTCTAAATAGTTTTGGGCCTTTCAGATAGGGTGACTCCTATTCTAAAATACCCATCTTCTTACTTGTCACCTGCATAAAGATTTATAAAATATTAAAGGTACCTCAAGTTACCAGTGTAGACTTCTCTGCAAGACTTCCTGAATAAATTCCACTGGCAAAAATTCCCCCTTATCATTCAGCCTATTAAGATTTGCATTCCCAACTAATGGAGTAACACCCGTTAAACAACTTCCAAGCTGCTTAGGCCAAGAGAGATTTACAGAACTATCTCACTGTGAATTTTCAGGTTTTTGCCAGAGCTCTGACCCCATACGTCTCCAGCAATACAGAGGCAAAAGGCTGTGGTCCCAGCAGTAGCTCCTGCCAGGGAACCGCTCCACAGGAACTTTCCCAGTTGTGTTTTAATGTTAAAGGAGGGATGCTCAGCACCTGGAAGCTGGTAAAGGACGGTGATGGTGTTGGAAGACGTTTCCAATACAGAAGACAGCTGCAGCTGGGAAAAGTAGTGAGGAAGTGAGGAATGCATTTTCCCGATAATCAAGGAGCAAGAGCAAATGCGTATGAGATACAAGTTCAGAGTACTTATGGGAACGCAGCATAAAAATGAAGCGCATAATTTCCAAATGTGTGTCATCTTTTGGAAATACAGCTCATTTCTTCTTTCTATCAAAACTTCAATCTAGTTCTACAGAATTACTAGAACTGGAACTCTGTAGCAAAGACAGCAGCCTTTGCTCAATTCTGGAGATTTAAAAATATAATCTCTATTCTGCATTTAATTCTGTGAAAGGATTCTACCAAACTTTAGAAGATTTATTCTTCACTACTGAGATATTTTATAAATAAAAACGTGCTAAAATTCCTGGAAAAAAATAATGTTCAGAGTGTATTCCATATACCTATAACTAAGCCCCTAGTATTTTCAGTTGTGTCAAATGCCTTTTGCATAATAATTTTATTCCTGTTCGTGCTATAAAACCCAAAATTATGCATGGCCAGTGCTGATCTAAATGCAGGAGCACAAGAGATGACGTTAGCCCATTTTCACTAATGAATTTGGAAACTACTACTGGCTTTGAATCACAAAAAATAGAGCAGACAATATCTATTATTAGGTTATCTAGACCAAACCTTTGCCAATGCCCACTGGATTTTATTTTTGTTACTTTTGAGTTACTCAGGCAATAGTCTGTCACCAGTCACTTGAGGCGATTATTCCAGCCCAGTGGTTCTCTCAGCTGGAATGTTTCTCCTAATGCTAAGTTTAACATTTTATTTTGTTGAAATTCACCCAGTTCATCCTTCATATATAAATCTTTTTCCATTTTGAATCTAACCAAAATAGATGATGTACTGAATATATAGTAATGAATACGTATGGATACATTTCCACCAACCAGTTTTTGCAGCCTTCAAGTATTTTTTCCCCCTCTGTTCTCTGCATGACAATGGCTGGTTCACATTTCTTTGCTACTGGGCTAGTCACAACTAGAGCTGTCCTCAAAATTTTATTGCTGATCTTCAGCTGATTCTGGGCAACTGCCACTGGAGTAGAAATTAATTTCTAAAGAGATTCTATTAATCTTTGGTTTGTGACATGATGCAGCTACCATAAGAACCACAAATACACATCCATTTGACCATCTCCTTCCATGAACGCCTAAAATTTTCACTTGTTTTTCCTTCACTTACCTAATTAGGAGAGATGTTAATATATCTTAAATAATTTTTTGACAGACCAAGCCCTGCTTCCAGTTCTTTTTCGTACTGGCAGATTCATAAAAGGGATAGAGCAGCCTAGATAATTTAGAATAACCAATGTGCAGTTTCCTTGCTACGGTGCGTCATGTCTACTTAGAACCTTAGATGTTTTGGGTTTGGTTGTTTTTTTTTTTTTTTTTTAAGTCATTTTCTTTCCTTTTGCTTTTCAGTTGTATTACTTTGCTGTTCTTGTCTTCTTCCTAGCCTCTTACTGACTTTCTATTTAGATATGATTTTCTTCCTCTTTTCTATTTATAGAGAGAGAACTGTGCCAGCAGTTCACAGCATGTGGACAGTTGCCCATTGGGAACTCATTGCACTTTCTCCCCCACAGCAGTCACCAGTTGATAATAGCTTTTGGCCACTACTGACAAAAGCTGTATACGAGCTTCCTAAGAAGAAGCGGAAGGTTCTGTAAGACCACTCTGATCCCTTGAACCACCGGTAAATTCCCTCAGAACACAAAACTGAAATGACACAATATGCCAGTCATAGGTACTATGGGTAGTATAGTCAAACTATGTTACCATGCTCCTCCATCCATGTTGTACCCATGGATCATCTTCCTCATATCTGCTCATCAAGCAATCTCCCCTTACATAATTCAAACCTTTAAACAGCTTGCTTCTGAATGTTGCTTTTGTCCTCTTTCATTTCACCTTATACACTCAACCTGTTACAGGGAGCACCTAGCTCTGCAGTAGCTGCTCTGACACATTTAACAGCATGATTATAGATGACTTGGTAACCACCCATTGACTAAAAATAACCTAGCAACTGAAGACACAGTTAGGTATTTATACTTAGATATCCCAGAGGAACCCTTCACAGCTCCTGTAGCTGGGGAAAACATATGTATCTCACCAAATGCAGTAGGCTAGGAATCCTGAGGGGTGGGGGCGGGGGGATGTAGGGGAAGCGATAACATTGCACAGCTGAAAGATTTTCCAGACAACACTCTGCCAGCTAATCCAACTCTTATCCAACTAGCTCTGCAATTAAGGCTTCCTACTGAGAACAATGACAGCATTATGACCTGGGGAATTTTCTACATAGAAAAAGCCCAACGCGTCTGGGATTACAAAATTTAGAGCCTTCAAAAATCCAGTTCCTACACTGATGGTACTCGCAACCAGTACAGATCCAAAGGAACTAGTGCCAATATGCATATGAGAAAATACATGAGCTGTAATGAATGAGCTGCCAATGAGGAGGGAACCAGGGCAGCATATCCTGTGTGAACAACCTGCGGTGCTGAAATTCATTCTTGCCTTCCAGAGTATGGATATTTTTTTAATATGAGATGTACCAAGTTTTCACTCAACCTGTTCAGGAAGAAATATTCTAATGTCTGAAGAAAGAGACATCTAAATGATGTGATTTAATTTCTATATTACATGATTACATATGCTATGGCTGCCTGTGGATAGTTTTATATATTTGAGGGGGAAAAGAAACTCTGTAATAAATTGACAGAACCACATATGTCTTAATGGAGAACTTGTAATACTACAGTGTCTGTCTGCCCATCCTTTCTTACTCCCAATTTTTTCTGGATTGTTTATGGCCTTTATCTATTCTTGTTTTCAAAATATGCCTTCATTCAGTTAAAAAGACTGGAGTAGATAGCAATTTACATCCAGGAGGAGAATATTAATCTCAGAGAGAGAGTCTACAAGGTCTCAAGGGCCTTTCTACTTGCCTCCAGATGTAAGAGTACTGCCTTGAAATGATAATGAAGTGTTCAAAGTCAGGTTGGACAGGGCTCTGAGCAACCTGATTTGGTGAAAGATATCCCTGTCCATGGCAGAGGCCTTGAACTAGGTGATCTTTGAGGGTCCCTTCCAACCCAGACCATTCTGTGATTCTATGATTCTATGATAATTCAGAGAGAGCATACAACTATTGAAACTCACACTTAAGATTGGTGGGCAAGGCATAGGCTTGAAAGTTCCAACAGTTATAGGGCCAGTCACAAAAATCACAGTGAAATCGTGATTCACAATTAAATCCTCATTTTTTACTTTTTATATATTTTAAGATCACCTGGATTTTTTTAACGCTTCTCAAAACACAATTGTTTACTCCTTTCTTAGAAAAAGAATTTATAACATGGATTATAACCAGGATGATTAAACATATGAAATTAATGGCATTTAGTTATGATCCACAGTTTCCAGCATCAATTCCTGAGGGCCTAGCCTAAATGCAGACAACTAAAATGCTATAACATTCAGTGAATAAATTCTTAATTGAAAATAAGACCCATGGAGAAAGCCATGCTGAATAAGCAATGACTCTATGAGTCAAGTCACAGCAAACCTTTATCGAATGGCCAATAACAGTGTTGTATGGAAAAGTTAATAAGCTAATATATTTGGGGGTTTTGTTGCTTCCTCCCAACCTAGTGGAGGGGGAAACTAAAAAAATCCAAATTCTACAGGAGTGAATTTTATTATACAAACTCATACTCACTGGCAACTTAACCAATAAGCTCTTTGACCTATAGCTTGAACTTCAACCAGAGTACTTTCTTTACATTTATTTAGCTGTTGACTTTCCACCTCAAAACCTGGATATCACAAAAAATGATCGGGAGATGAAGTCAGGCCACAATGGACACTTTTAATTCTTTGTATTAGTGATTTTTACTGTAGTAAGCAGGAAAGGGAGCTGCAGCAAAAATGGAGCATATCCAGAACAAACCAGGCAACTCCACAGTTAGTTAGAACAGGTTCTGAGCATATGAGGAAAAGACAACGACTGCCTCTGTAATGTTTGAGCATGTTGGGTGATATTACTGAGGGAAGAGGTAATCTGTGGTTGCTAATAGCTAGTGGAGGGGAAACAAGTATTTTTCAGGCAAATGTTAAGTGCAGATGCTTTAAAAATTATTCAAAATCTCAAATAAACAGTTGAAAATTGTTACATGCACAAAATGAACAATTATTACATTTTAAGCATAAATTAAAATGGGTTTACCACTATGGCACTTTTTTATAACCTGAAAACTCTCACGTTTTCAAGACATCTACACTTGCATCAGACTGTGATGTTAAAGGAGGCCCAGAATTTTATATATTAAGTTTTTTCTGGGTCTGTGTTCAGGACTTCATTCCAAAATCTTGAGTAAGTAAAGGAGAAAATGGTTTTTAAATTTATAATCTTAAATCTTAGAACGTAAACTTCTTTGTCATTCTGAAATATAAACCAATAATTTTACAAGCCATTCATGTATAATATAGTTCACTACTTCTTGATAGTAAAGAGAAAAAAAGAAGTATTAGCCAGTCTCTAGCTTTTATTAGATACAGCCAGTTAATACTAAATGGTATAAGAAATATTTTGTTCAGTAGGATGAAAATGGATTACTGCAAGCTAATCTGAGATTTATTACTGGACTCTGTGGAATTAACTTACTGGAGGCCCATCTATGTACACCTGGGGTGGGATAATGGCAGGAACTGCAGATTAATATAACCTTCCTTTGCATGCACAACCAATTTATTATTTGGTTGTCTGTTTTTGTGGGAAGTTCATTTCTTCTATTTACCAGATACATCAGGCACCCTATAGCTTACTACAGTTAATGAAGTAGCCACCGTACAGCAGCTTCCTACAAAACATCCTGTGAAAAGTATATTTTTAAAAGAGAAACATCCTTTTTTGTTTTGTTTTGAATTGTGCTGTTCTAATAGGAACCATTTTTCTGCATGCTTGCATTGTTTTAAAATAGAAAGCTGTAATTACAACATGAAATAGAGCATCTAAGATCTTGGCATTTAACAAAAAAGCCAGATATTAAAATAGTACCCTTGACACACGGGGCAGTGACAGTGCACAGCCTGAACTAACTTCTGTAAAAATCCTGGGACATTGTAGCTGATTCAGCCAGATTTCAGATGGAAAAAGCATTACAAAGAGCATTATACAAACATTGTAAGAGGTAGAACAACCCTCTCTACAGCAGAATATACACTCTCCCTGGACATTGCTTAACCTTAAACAGAGAAGGAGTGAAGTGGATCATGGACCCCTCTTCGTGCCAGCTCCTGGGAGATTTTAGCATCACACCTGTGCTGGACTGTCCCAATCGTGATACTCATCAGCAGGCCTTTGAACAAGAGACAGAAAGCTTTCTCTGATTTCTTCACTTAATGCACACTCAGTGAATGCCCCACACCAACACCCCATGCCTATACTGTCCTTCATGCACAGGTTCAAGCTCACTAGCCTGTATGTTTTTAGTTGCCTGTGTCCATATCCAGAAGGGCAAATGAGTCACGATAACTAATTGCTCCTGACTGAACAAGAGTGTATAAAGTAGTATGTAGATAGTAGCGATGATCATGGAATTATTGTTTGAACATGAGCTTAAGTCTTAAACTAGTGTATTGGTTAAGCCATGCCCGCAGAACCTCTTTGACCCTAAAGTCACGGTAAAAATCGGAGTATGGTTTACCTCACCAGCATACTAATATAATGGTAATATTATGACATTACATTAGTATAATATTATACATTGAATGGCTACTATAGAAAAAGTAGACACATCAGAGGTGGGTAATGATGAATTAATGTTTTTGTGTATGAATTACCACATACAGATTAGAGATTATATTTAATTTTTTAAAACACTTGGGTTTTTTTCTTTTTTTAACAAAAAAACATTTATTTGGTTTTGTTTAACATTTCAGAGGAAACTGGTATAGTCTATTCTGTCAGTAATACACAGAATAATAGGTCAGTAACAGTTCATAAACTATATGCTCTCAATCCATGCCATAGTGCTTTGAGAATGTGTCAACACTCAACGATTTCCTTACCCAGCTCAAAAGCATCTTGGAAGCACCCCGGGCAATGTCTCATATACAGCCATTGAGGGTTATCCGCTCCAAAATAGCTGTTATAATCTGAATGGAAGAACCATAAATGATTCAATTGAAATCATTTCTGAAAATGCAAAAGGAAATGAACACAGAATAAACTACAACATTAGGGGGTCTAACAGCCCGCACACCTGAAGATTTAGAATTTAGAATGAAGACTTTGGCATTTCCCCTTAAAATCATCCTGCTGTATGTAACAGCTACTTTGAGATGCTGAGAACAGTATTCATAAAATAGACCTTCACTGATTTTAGAGGAGTTTTTTGCATCATTTCAGACATAACTTGACCAAACACATCCAACTGCATCTGACATAACTGAAACTTGGTAAAAGAGTCTCTCTCCCCCCTCTCTCCTTCTCTCTTTGAAAAAGGTTAAGTATTCATATCTTCCCTATAAAGGAGCTATAGGATAGTACATAGCACTTATCTAGTTATAGCCTTCATAGTAAAACTGTATTAATTAAAAACTTAAAATCTAATGCCACCAAATGTTGGATCCACAAACAGCTTGCTCTGTGGTTTGGTTTTTTTTTTTTTTTTTTCTTTATGAAGAAACAAAACTAGAAAAAAAATCTTTTTTCACGGAAAACTAATGGAATTCTATAAAACCAGAGCAAATCAAACCCCCAAAACACATAACAATTACTTCTAGAAACGAGGGACTAGCAAAAGACAGTATACTAACTAGAATAATTGTTATGGTTAAAAAGGATATTTTAGATTTGTTTTGAATGCCAACCACATTTTGTATTGTTTTCTTCTCTTTGCCTACACATAACAGACTTTTTTTCTTCCATTAGGTATGATTAGGTTTTAAAATATTTTTTTTTTCATAATCACTTCAGAACAATATAGAGGAGATATGAGAAGCAGGTGTGTACTTTATGTAGTAAACTGAAATATCAGTATGAGAAAGATAGCATCTAACTGTATACTAAGTATTGCCTGAGGGATCAGCAAGGGAGAAGTTATTCTGTTGATGTAAACATGTGCAAATGGCATCAGTCCCACAGACAAGCCATAGGTGTGAAGGAGCTTATCAATAATGTTGTCCTATCAAAGTGGATAGAATCAGTATATGACCAATGACCTCTTCCTGTGAGAAATAGCTGCAATTTACTTTGCCACAAGAAAAAGGCCTTACCCTTTCCAGATTATGTACCCTGTTGCTTCTCATACAGAAAAACATCCTCAAGAAGGCAGTCATTAAAACATAGCAATGCAACTGTAATAGCTTGAGTAGGTTTAACTGTTTTCTTTTCCAGATATGCTGGCAAAGATGTGTATCTTCCTTTTGACAGACACAACATAGGATAAAAAATTTTTAACAGAAATTTGAATTTTCCACTGTTTGTGGTGCTCATCTTTTTAATTGGCTGACTATCAGAACTGAGTTTTGCAAACAGGCATCTTTGGTTTTTTTAAACTGTATTTTTAAAGGGTATTAATCTTTATCGTCCCAATTATTTTGTGTGTGTGATGCATACGGTGTATCAAAGAGGATTAGTTGGACACAAAATGTAAAATATTTTCTATTTTTTAAAAAGATAAAAGTAATCCTTTGAGTTACAATTTGTCCTGAATATTTTGGTAGAGATTTCGTTGTCATTGCAGTAGCCTACTATGAAAATATATTTGTACAGGAAATTTTTGTTCATGAAGGATTTGACTTAAATAATGCCCAATAAACAGAAACATGAATAAACTAGAAGTTGAAAAGAGATATTATGGTATAAGACAACTGAGAGAAAATAATGTTTCATTAACAATTAACCCTGTTCGATCCCCAATACTCATAGAGAGAAAAAAAAAAAATAATGACAAAGCTCTCTTCTCCTGCATTGTGAGGGAAATCTAACCATAGCTTAAAAAAATATTCATCTTGAGAAGCCATCATCTTGAGGAGCATTTCCACTATCACTCATATAGGAAGTTTATTAAAAGGAATCCTATTCAGCACATATTCAAACCACTATAGTGGACAGATGGACTTCACGGCAAACTGCAAATTAATAACAAGCAATCCCATGAACCCCAGAACAAATGAGGCCTATTTTCCTGTATGCTTGCATCTTGTAATTGACTGCAGGCTTTGATTTCCTAGAGTTGGATATTTTTTAAGACCATGTTGATTCTCTATATTTAATTCAGTAGGAGAGGACATAGTATCTTGGGATATTTATAGGGTCTCTGTCTTCTGATGATCACCTATATTCATAAACCTTTTGAAATTTCTATTCGATACTTCTGTCTCTCTGAGAAATTTGCTTGAACTCAGCCCCCAAATTAAAAAGTTTTACATGGATGAACAACAGATATCTGAGCCTCAAAAACTGCAGAGCCCTCTTCACTGTCCTCAGGGACTGCTCACACTCTTCCAAATCCTTTACTTCCATAATCTGTCTGCTGCCACTAGTTTCTACAAATAAAAACAAAACAAGCCATAACAAAAAAAAACCCTTTGTGAAGTCTTTGCAGCACCTATTCCTCCTATTCTCACCAAGTCCTCTACAAACGCTTTGGGAATATTGGATACTCTTTTCCTTCTCCTTGGTGCTAATGCTCTGAGCCCCATATTCAGATTTTAATATTGTACAGCACTCAGCCAAGCAAATTATCAAATCAAATTACAGTGGCTTACCAATTTACCAGCCATCAGCTCTAAAGCAATACCTTGTTAACCTGCTATAACTGTGTTGTGTGTCTGAACTGAACACATATGAATGAAGGTTATTTCAGAAAGAAAGGACAGACTGAAAGAGCAGCTTATATCCACAAGGAAAAAATAGGGTAGACATTTGAGCAAACTGGTTAACTTTAAAGGCAATTAGGCAATGGAATGACTTGCCTGAGGAGGTAGTTTAGACAATGTAATGAGAAGTGCTTAAAATAGAATAAACTATTTGCGCATCAGATACAGATGTAAATAATCCTCCATGTTTTGAACTAGATGAATCAGGAGAGGTATCTTTTCTATTTGGATGTCTGACTATAAAAATTCTATTCTCTTTCCTTGGGAACAGCTTTCAAACTTATGACTGTTTACACCTGTTAGGAATACTAAAGTGAAACTGCACTCCAAAAGGCAGTTTAACCTCACTGTATCATTATAAAGTAGATTTATTCAGAACAAGCATTTATGAAAAACTTCCAGTGAAAAAGTCCTTAGTCAGGGAGATGCACATTGTTGCAAAAATGGATTGTTTCTCTAAGTGCTTATATGGCCCCATTGCTATAGTATCCAAGCGCCTTACAAACACTAATGAATGTATTCTCACAACACCCCTGGGAGATAGAGATAGTATTATTAGCTAATGCACAAAGAGTAGCTTGTCCAAAGTCACACAGAAAGTCTGTGGCACAGCCAAGACTCAAAACTGTGATTTCCTGCCCACTGCCGTAACCATGACTATATTCTCCTGTCCATATACAGCACTTCAAAATATGTTACATATAACCTCAGATCTTTAAACAATAAGCCTTTCTGTTCAGCTGTAGATCCAACCGCTGACTTAATAAATAAAAATAATTTTGTTTATTGAGAAGCTTCATTATGGCAACAAATTTGAAGGTTACTGAAACAATGACAGTTATATGGGCCATAACTGGTTCTGATATACGAGAGCAGTGAAAGAGAATTCCCTAATCATCACATTCAGAACAGGAGGCACCATATCCAGAACATGATTGTGATACCAAAATATTTTCCTTATTTTCCTTCAGATAATGTAGTGTTTCATTATACAGAGAAGTCTGGTTTTGAGAAAAAAGAAAAAAGAAAAAAAAAGGCTAGCTGTATTCCCTACCTAGTTCCTTTTGGATAAACTATTTCTGTAATAAGAAATATACAGTATTTTCAGTTTTAATGAGGTCAAATCTGGAGAGACAACTGCAGTAAGTGTATTTACCCCTGAATATCAGAGAACAGAATTTGCCTTTTAAATTTAATATTATAATCATGCAAATATAAGATATCTATAAATATATATAGCTTTGCAGTCATTTAGAGTAATTTCAATGAATTCAGAGATCTTATCAAATGATAACAGGATTCTTCTGAATCAGGAACACAGCAACTTGCCTTTCATTTTGGGGGGGGGGGGGGAAGAATAGGCATTACATTCTTCCTCAAATGCTAAACAATTTAAAAAGAGAAAATAGAGGACAACTGCATAAATAATGGAAAAGGGTGTGAGGGTGTAGTAGATCACAAAGTGAATAATGATCAAAAAAGTACAATATTGTTGCAATGAAGCAAAGGATAATTTTGGAATTCATTGGCAGAAACAAAAGACAAAGTAAGTACTGTCTACCGAACTTCACTCATGAAGTTTCAACATAAGCAGTTTTCTCAGTTTGTGGCTTTATGTTTTAAGAAAGTTGTACACAAATTAGACCTGGTTTTAATGAGAGCTACCAGTATAGCAAAGGGGATTTACCTTAGATGCTAACTGAAAACAGCCCAGCTATCAGGACAGTTAAGTGATGGAACAGATTATCTTTAATAGGGAATCCACATCTCAACACATGTTTAAGAGCAAGTTAAATAAATATCCATTAGGGGGGATCCTAATTCACATAAGAGGATAGACTAGATTGGGCCCTCAGATCCTTTTCAGTCTAACGTATATATTTAATCACTGTGCAAATAGTACAAACAGCTATTCAGATCACTTATTCTCCAAGAACCCTGGTTCCAGAATCCCTTATTCCCTCCTTTTTCTCTCCCTCTCTCCCCCACTTCTCTTTCTCTCTTACTCTCCCTTTCTCTTTCCCCTTTTCTTTCTTCCTCCCTCCCTCCCCCATCAGCTCTCTCTCTCCCTTTCTGTCTTTCTCTCTTTCTTCCCTCATCCTTTCATCCCTCCCTCTGTTCTTTCTATATGCTTTTAAACTGACACATTCCTAGTTGGACTGGAAATTCCTTAAGTTTCTACCTTTAGCAACTTTAGCATGTTAAGGAACATCCTATTCTGACCAGATATCTGTTTCCTATAAGACTACATAAAGATCCAAATTTAGATAAAATGTGATTTAAGTTCCTATCATACCTTCACTACAGGACCAGAAAACTGCAATGACTGGGTACTTCTAGGTAACTTTAATTACCATTGAGTAATTGAAAAATTATGAAGATAGATTGTACATTAGCAAAATTATCAGATTAGAGAAACAGAGACTCTTGCTATTAAAGACCTTAGGTGCTCAGTTAGGTTACAGAAATAGCTTTTAATGTTCTCTGATTCTCCCGAGTCCAGGGCAAGCAATTTTTGCCTGTTCCTGTAAGCTATCTGCTTACATTTGCACATGCAAAAAACATACTCTGGTTCAATATGATGAGTATAGATAGTTCTGTTTCATAAAAGCCAAACAAATGTCACATGAAAGAAAACAAACTGGTGTCTTGTACCATGAGTTTGTCTCCTTTCTTTTCTTTTGAGACTGCTGAAACAGGGACTGGATGGAGATAACTGGAACTGCATTCAAATAAAAGAATAATAGGATTGAATGGTTGCTGGTTCCAGGTGGGATGCAGTGTTTAAACAGTGAAACAGGAGTGGAGGAAATGTTTCTAATGAAGGACTAAAGCAAGACTTTAAACTTGGAGCACCCACTTGGACATATAAACCCCTCTGGGACTGCTTTGTAAAAATGAGATCAGACCATGTTATCTGGTTAGAACAGGTTACTGTATTCTTCATCTTACTTTGTCCCCAGAGATATACGGCTGATTGGGAGAAACTATTCAGTCATCTGAAATTGTACAAAAGCCATAATAATATTAACAAGTGTATTTTCACTATGTGAAATGGCAGCCTACATAGCTGCCACTAAGAAGGAGTATGGTCCCTTATACAATCAATTCATATTCAGTGGAGTAGTGGAGTACAGTTTATTAGAATGGCTATATTTATGTGCAGTTTAGAAATTACTGTACAGAGGATTCATTTTAAAAAATGCACCATTTGGCAAGTCTAGAAGTGCACACATGGAGCAAAGTCCTCACTCAAGGAGAAAATGAGCGTTTGCCTAGAATGTGGAGGAGCCTGCAGGATGCTTTTCAGAAAATCTGGAAAGAAAGACTACTGAAGCTAAAAGCAGGTACCAGAGAGCCCACTTGCTAGATGTTAGCAAGGGCCCTCTGCTGTGAAGTTTGTGGATTGTCTGGCCAAACACTAATGAAGAAAGCCACAGGAATCCCATACTGGAAACTGAAAGTTAAGCTGTTAAATATGAACATATGGGCCTAGGCAAGCTGTAGGAATTCCAGCTAGTTGTGATGGTTTAGACAATAGCACTTGTTGTTCCTCATAGGAAGATCATATCAATGAAAGGAGTCTTAAAATTGTATCAGTTAAAATGGATGACTTCACTTAAAATGGACAACCACCATTGACATAACCAGCAAAGGCAATGATGATGACTAAACAAAAAAATAATAAAATGTTACTTGACATTTGGTCATGAGCAGCAGTTTGCTAATTTTACCAGGATATAACAGATTGTCAACAGCACAGAGAGGTAAGATCTTAAAGAATGGCACAAGAAAAGCAAATTCATTCTCTCTTGTGAAGGGTCTCATTTTCATTGCCTGCATTAATAATCTCCAGTCTGGCAAATGAATTCTTAAAGACAGTCAGAAATCTACTTGTGGGTTGTTTTTTTTTGTTTGTTTGTTTGTTTTTGTGGGAAAGCACACAATCTTTCTGACTTTCACTCCAAAAACAAGAGCCCAATGAATGAGAAAAATCTGGGGAATTACCGGTAATTATCACATGGAAGCTCAAAGTGAAAACATGAGACTGGCTCATGTAGCCTCATTTCACCAGGAAACACAGAAAATTTCCTCTAAATTCATAGAATCATAGAATCACAGAATAGTTGAGGTTAGAAGGAACATCTGGAGATCATCTAGTCAAATCTCCCTGCTCAGAGTGGGGTCAACTGGTGATGCAGGTTGCTCAGGACTGTTTCTCTGTCAGGATGTGGATGGACACAACCTTGGTGAACAACCTGTTCCAGTGTTCAATCACCCTTACAGTTAAAAAAAAAAAAAAAAAAAAAAAAAAAATTATGTTTAAATGGAATTTCTTGTCCTTCAATTTATGCCCATTGTCTCTTGTCCTGTCATAATAATTTAGGCAAAACTTAACCAAATCTTTGGCAAAATGGAAGAAAACAAAGTTGATAGCAAAACTTTACGTAAGTCAAATTGTTGAGTCTTTCTTGAAAGGAAGGATAATTCATATCACATCTATTATTAATTTTAGTGAATTAAAAATTTAATTGCACTGTCAGTGGTTAAAGAGTCATGATCATCCACATGTGCAGTAATATATGTATAATGACATAGTTCAGACTACAGGAAGAAGTACAATAACAAAGCAACTGGTGATAATCTCAGGGAAATAATGTCTATCCAGCAGTTTCCATGAAGATGGTGCTACTACGTCTTGTCAGATACACCCTAAGGAAATTAGTGAGTAATTCAGTCACAAGATGGGAATCCAACTGGAATCCAACAGACATAGAACTATGCATCTTGTATTCATGTGGTCAGCATAGACTGAACTACTATGATCCAGTTTTCCATCTGTACCACAGGGGATGTGGAACAGCAAACAATTCTAACTGAAGCAAAGAAGTAGGACAAAGAAACAATGCAATAACATGACCCTTCTTCATGTTACTCCAGCTGCAATAAAAGCTACACTATAACAGTAAGTGAATCCAAAGAAATCATATTAAACCTGCACATAACATATATTTAGATGAAGTTTTATTGTAGTCCACCCATTTTTCACTATAAGCTGATGGGCTTTTGTAAATTAAAACAAATACTGAAGAAATTAAAATATATTCAAAAGAAGAAACTGAGCCTGTAGTTCAGTCTGACAATGAAAAAATAACCAGGAATATTGCAGGAAATGGGAATAACCAGGATATTGCAAAATTATGTTATTGGGCTGGTCACGTACTTTCTCAGTTAACTTTGCATTCCTTGTAATTGAGTTATCTTTGGTGTATAGGTCTAGTTTTATGATCTTGCCTTTGTGGTTTTATGAAAAGGTTCAGTATGTGCAGATAAGAATTTTCATAGAAATGCAAGTGACTTGCAATGGTAGGGAGCTCCTGGGAATAGCTAAACTGGAATAAGATCTTCTGAAAGACAGACAACTTAGAAAAGTCTGGTGCCTATCTGCTCCCAAACGTACTGTGAGACCACTTGAGAAATGAGATGAAGATTGTGAGACTTTTCTGCCCTACTTACACTACAAAAATAAACATATTTAAGCCTGGAATATGCAACAGCTACATTGTTATAGAATATATCGTATTTACTTATGGTGAGTATGTATAGTTATAGTATACTTTTTGTATTAAAACACAAGTTGCAGGACCATCTTTAGTTTACCTGTTTCTGTTCCTGCCACTTTTTTTTTTTTGCTCTTTGCCAAAAGTTAATGGCTTTTGTTTAAGAATTTAATAAATATGTGGTATTCAATGTGGTGAGAATGAATGATTCAGATTCATTGAAAGTCTCAAATCTCATGACAGACAACAGTCCGTATATGTTTCTTGCAGTCAGGTAATGGAACTAACTGAAACAGGACCTTTGATCTATATTAGTAAATATTTGCAATTGATACTGGTTCAACATTAAACTAGAGAAGAAACATAAAACACCATTCCAGGTCAACGGTGACTGGGATCTGTATTGTCTTTGATCTGCATCTTGGTAAAAAGAGAAAATGATGGCTAATAGCTGTCTGCAAATTAGGAAGGGATTGCTTCCTTGGAGTTAGTGATGCCGTCACAAATTTCTGGACAAGTTACTTCAGCAATTAATCATGACTATATAATGGCAAGCTTTGAATGACAGCCAGAAGGACTTGGTTCTAACAAATAATACTTTTAAATGGAGTCTTGCTCTCATTTCTGACATAGGAAACTGTTTCTAACAGAAGAGGGTGACAGAAGCGGTGTTGTTCAGCTTAACAGTAGCATGCAGTACTAGTTAACACATGTATCTACAGGCCACCATGGCAAAGATATTTCTTCCATGGGCTTCCATGTTCACAGAAATAATACTGCAGTCAACTCCACATGAATCCTAGCAATAAGCTAAGTAGATAATATGTTCTTGCTCCAAAACTTTATATAGTATTTATGCTATATGTTCAGTATGAAAACACCTACCTGACTCTGTCTAAGAAACAGATTTTCCAAACACTGACAAAAGCCTGAACTAAGGCAGGTAACAGTGATTATTGCTAAAACTGGAGGTTTAAGGCAACATTTTAAAGCCAGTGGCACCATGGTCCTGTATCAAAACATTACAATTTGACATCTTGTTCATATGCCAGTTCCTAAATGCTGATATATTTAAGAGTAACTCTAGATTACATTCTTACCAACAGGGCTATTTCACCATGGTAATTAGAAAGAATTTTTAAAGAAAATGCTCAACTTATGGAAATAGTAACCAAACTATGCAAGGATCAGCACTGCTTATTTGTCAGAGAGTTGGAAAACATTGTGTACTTGTAGGATTAATTTTTTTCTGCTTCTTCTCATTCTCTTATTTAATAAACACATTCTTCCTTATAAAGTGCATCTGACTTAGAACTGTACCTGCCATCGCTAGCAAAACATAAGCAGTCTGAGCTCTGAAAGCCAATATGCACAGCTATCCAGGAGTGATCCACCAAAATAGATAGCTGAAAATGTTAGATTTCTTCTAAATGTACATCCATTTTATGTTGCTTTTAAAGATGATTTCTGAGATCTGTCTCTGCTTAGCTAAAGGTTTATAAAAGGCTAGAAGATGAATAAAATAAAATTCTGTGATATCTAATCGAGATTTTAGAGTTCTGTAAGTATATTGCATCATTAGGATTTCTTAAACATACAGCTGGCATTTTGCATAAATGCAAGTTTAGCTCTGTAATGAGTGAATGTTTTCATTTATTTTTTAATATCAGAGAATTGACTGAGTCTGAATTTAGGTAATATATTACTTTATGGAATGGATAGAAATTGCAAAATTATTTACAATTCAAAAAGACAAAGACATTAAACTCATTTAGAAGGATATAATTATGGCACATGGAAAACATATGTTTATACATTATACTGTATGTATATACATACATATATACATTATATGTAATTGTTGTAAATAAATATACAAGGCCAAATTTTGTTCTAAAATCTGTTTTTGTACTAGCTCCTGCTGAAGCTTACGAGAAGGTGGGCCCATGTACTAAGCAGAGAACGTGGTCACACAAGGTGTGATATATACTTATTTTAAACATTTTTAGGACAATTTGAGCTCAGACACTGAAGACACTGTGAGCCATTTAAGGCCACAGAGAAATCTAGTAGCAGAGTTAGATTAGAATTCTTTCTGTCCCGGCCCATCAAGACATCATTCCTGGTCATTAATTAGATCATTTTCTCTAATTATAATAAAAAAGCCTTCTCTGTCCCTAATAAGCATATCCTCACATTTATATGTGTTACATTACTGAACTGAGTGTTTATTCGTGAGAGTATTTCTCATGTTTACCTCCAGAGCAAAGTTTGTTTGAGGGGTTTGTTTGCTTGTCTTCTAAACTGAGAAACATACATATAGCATATGAAAAGATCAATAGGTTTTCTAAAGTTTGCTCAAAATATCAGATATTAAATTCCTAAAGACTGAGTAAATGGGTTAAGGAAAATTACAGCAAAGTGTTAATTGTGTCTTTATAATACTGTTAGTTTTGTTTGTTCAATTAAAGCTTAATAGTTCAAACTTTTTGTCACTACTGAGTAACATAATAGATTAAAATCATATTGCATGACATCTGAAAACAAGGGATTTGCAGGGAAGCTGAGGGACAATACCACATCATGCTATAAATTAATGCAACAAATTAAAGAAAAAAAAAAAAGAGAAACAAAACAAAGCAATACCCAATATCTTAATCTGATTCCTCTCCTAAGCATTAAAGCAGAAACATTTAAAGAAAGGACTTTATCACAGTCCTCCTACAGGACAGGTTTGCATGACCTCAGAGGATGTAGTGTATTCCATAAGGAAGAATAACACTACAAATAATTGCTTATACTCAATAAGATTTATTATAAATGCACTTTTAAAAACTTTTAACTGATCATGTCTATATAGTGATTATATATCCCTTGCACTTTCGTGACCGTTGAAGCAATGCTTCAGTGCTGCCATGAGCTGTCCTTTCAGCACCACAACCTACCCCGTCACGAGCCATTGTTGTGCTGCGTAAACTCCTCGAATTAACTCCAGCAGTTAATTACCTTATGAAGCAAGAGTGCTGCATTGGTTCTCAGAATCTAAAGCTTATATTTTTAAAGACACAAGTCAAACTATTCAAACTGAGATCTGAGTTACGCATAAGTAAAAGTAGTCATTTAAAAGGAACTGGAAACACTGCTAATTTTATAAACCACTATTTTTACAGGAGACAACAAAGAAATTCTTTTAAAAGTATGCATTTGTTAAATCTATATGTTTGAAAATCCTGTCAGAGTTGCAAATCAAGAAATAATTTCAACTCAACAACTGAGCATGCATAACAGAATTCCTTTAAACAGCCAACTGATTATACCAAATTCCACATTATAAAAATTCATTGTTTATATAGGTGATAAGTGTAAATGGTGTTTTCCTTCCAAAAACTTTAAGTGTCTGTGTGACAGAATATTCCTTCTCTGTAAGCACTAATAAGACCATCTGCAGCAACATCTTTGATGTGCTGCAGGACCATGGTTCTTAGTGAATAGAAGAAAATGGGGAAATACTCCTAGACAGTAAATCTACTACTTTTTTTTTTTTTTATTCTTTATTTTTTTTTTTATTCTTTATTTTTTTTTTTATTTGGGTCAACTATTTACATACATGACATGATGAGATTAAAAAGTCCAGGTTTAAAACCAGCACTAACTACACATTAAGACTCTATCTTGACCATAGAAATAGTTCTAAAGTTATTGCCTTCTTCTGTGGAATGTTTATACCTATAAACACTCTGGCAAATTTCAGATATAATTGAAGAATAGTAGTTAGGAAGAAATTATGTTTACTGCCTGTTGATATAATGAAGAGATTGTTCATGCCGGAAAGTTCAGAACTCCACCTTGTGGTGATAATTTTAACTATACATTGAATCCATTACTATAAATAAATGTAAACTAACCAAACATACAAACCACATATACACTGGTACATATCTATTCTTACATGAAACTAGTAGCAAAAGCAATAAATAGCTTACTTACAAGAGTTGCATACAATTATAAACAGTCAGGTCATGACAGAAAAAAAGTTATATCCAGCAAAGGAGAGTCAAATGTATAGAGCAGCTATAAAGAACAGTAAGCTTTTATTAGTTTTTAGAATGGCTGCCTCTTAATGAAATGTTGCTACCATTATTCTGTGCTGCACAAACAAAGCAACAAGAATGAAGGCCTGCCACATGAATGCATGCAACTGCAGCAGAATTCTGCAAGACAATAAAGGTTTACTGGAAGGAATGAAATACCTTTCTTATCTTCCTTTGGTTCTTATAATGACCAGTGCACCCTACCTTGAAGCAGCTGGTTTAAAATTGAGCTCAGTGCATGAATTATTGAAACACAATAGACAGTAGGCAAAACGGGCAGGCACAACCAACACGTTGTCCCAAACATGTACATTTGCACTTTCATGTATGTCAGTTACCAGGGTCATAAAAGGTTTCCTAGATCCCGTCTCCTCTCAGTCTCACCATTTCCCCAGCAAGAAGCCTCCGTCTCTCTGCTGCCTTCAGATTCCTACTGCCAACTCTGCCCACAGCTCTCCTGACAACAGCAAAGTAGGCAGAACTTTCCTTTGGGACTTCCACATTTCTGTATCTTATTTTCTGAATTTGCAACTTCAAAATTCACCAGATACTCCTGTATCTTTTCTACATTTTATGCAGCATTCTCTCTGGTGGTAGAGAATAGCAAGTAAAGCCCTATACTGGGTTATTATCTTCTTGGCTGTGATGGCTTTACATAGCTTGTAAATGTATTATTTTTATTTCAGTATTTCAAATGCCCACTCTTAAGGATGGTTTATATATGCACTGTGTCTGTGACAGTACTTATTTTTTATTAAAATTTTTATGATACAATGAGTTCTAGAGAGGGAATCCACTGGCAATAATTTAGGGCCAATTTCTAAGTGAAAAATTATTTTCTCAACAAAGTTAGCCTACATGCCTTTATCACTGCCAAATTCCTACATGATACAATAATCAGAGTTCCTATAAGTGGTTGCTTTCATTGGTGTAATTGGGTATGGATGGTCTGTAATTACAGATTTTCTTCAACACAGCAGGATTTTTTTTCAGTTTCTCAGGGATTCCACTCATCTGCTAAGGACCAAGGAGATCAGCTGAGCAGCATGTAGGCACCTTCCACTGCTCTGACCTCAAGTATTGCCCCTGCTCTGGTACTGGCACTTGCTGGCTGCGAGATGCTACCCTTTCTCACTCTCTTTGTGCAAAGCCACCACTTATGCTATAGGCAGCACCATTAGCCGATGTTACTAACAATCCCTTGCATTAGGAAAAAATATAAAAGTAGTAAAACAAAATATACTTTACAGTAGAAATTCTACTGAAAAATGAAAACAAACCCCTACAAAACTAAACAAAATAAAGTTCTCTAAGCAGAACATTTTTTTCTTGAACAGAAGAAATAAAGAAATTCTAAAAAGCAGATATATAAAGAAAGGATCTTAATAAGGCATGTGCAATAAATTCCAAACAATGTTTCTGGTGAAATGCATACTGCTTTTACTTTTACATTTTTAGAGAAATTATATGGCTTTCTGAATGATTTTAAGTTGCATTGCCTACTGAAGTTCTCCAGTGGTATCCTTGTTAGAATCTGTATATTCTGTTGTGAACTACAGTGAACCACAAAGCAAGCCCACAACTCAGGACAATTAGCTATGTCAACACATAGGTTCTTTGCACATAATTATTCACTGTTCTCAGGTAGCCAGGATAACAGTTCACACTGATGAGATTCTATGTCCAACACTTTCAATTTAGTATTTGTAAGCATATACATGCAAAATTTTTCAGAACATATGTGGCACTTCATATATTATGTTCATCTTCCAAAAATAAAATATTTTCAATTTATCAAATATTCCTGATGTATATGGCTACAGTCATTGGTACCTTTTCTTTCTGTGGAAAAATACAGACAATAAAGCATAGCAACATATTAGACTACTATTCCTAAAGCAGGTTCATTCAAAACCTGGAAACATAGATGCTTTTCCCTTTAAAAGATGGTACCTCATCAAAAATGTTCTCACTTCGGTATGATCTCATTTCCAAGAAGCAGTAAGTATTTCTGCTTATGGATGACAACTTTAAAATGACTGATACTGTAGAATGGCTTTATCTAGACTTAAAAGAGCAATCACAGAAACCAACACACAGGTTAACTATGACTGCATTTTTGAAGTATTTCAGAATTTTATATATATACACATATACACACTATATATATGAATATACAAAGAAAGAGCTTTATTTGCAGAAATTTCAAGTATGTTTAAAACCAAGCCAAATGAAGTACCAACTGAATCCAAATATGATAATCAGATAATTTACTTGTTAATTTAGTAGTTTAATGTTGAAATAAATTAAGAAAATAATAATTTGTTTTAAAGATCATATTTTGATTGCAAATAACATAATAAAACACCAAAAGCACTACCATTGATTTGACTCAAAATCTGGTTTAATCTTATGATCTCTGGTTTCAGATACATTACAGATACATGAACTGTAATATATTTTTTAAAGAAAAGCAAATATGTCTTAACTGAATTTCCATTTCCAATAAAAATTAATTGCTCTTTTTCTTACTGGTTTGGTTAAACTAATAGAATTTATGTGACAAAAATGTGCCAATACTAAGTGGAATGTGGTTTTTTGGTAGAAAATTACAGAGCTTAGTACCACAAAGCACAAGTAATGCATAGAAAACCTTATTACTTCCAGGAAAGGAGGAGGAGATACCAGAAAGTCATTTGAAAATGTCATGGGAAAGTGTAGTACTGATTGCTGCATTTATAGTAATTGCAAAGGAAAATAAAATAAAAGTCAGCAACTACAGACCTACTCAAACATTTAAAATATTGAAGGTGAAAGGATGAAGCTACTTCTGACAAATTCTTATCATCTTCTCAATTCTCCTCACTACCCTATTATTCCTAACTTCAAGTTATCTGAGATTTGCTCACAGGATTTTCTTAAGTTCCCAGCTCTGCAGTAAAAATAATTAGGCATAAAAAACCCCATGTACTCTGAAGAGTAGTTGTCATCAGTCATTTGTGCAGGCACAATATAAGCACAACAACTGTTTCCAATTTGGTGCATGGCTCAAAGCAGATGTAAACATTCCGTTTGTGGTTGTTGGCAGAGGCAGGGTAATAGACAGTATCTAACATCTACTGCTGTTAGCAATGTGCCAAAACAGAATTCTGCACAAGAAAATGTTACAATTCTCTTTGGAAATCAGAATCCAAGGGAAATCACGCTAGTAGAAAACAGCATTTGCACATAAAATACACGTACTCATAAAAGATCTTCTATTGTTGGGCTTATATTTATAAAAGGGTCATAAACAATGTTTTATTCACATTTCAATTGTTTAAAAAAAAATCAATTTTCCACACTGCTTTAACAGCAGTGACACTGTGTTTATGTCCAAGATCCACTACAAAAGCACAGCATTAAAGTGTAACACAGAGGGAAATGTGGAATTTTGTATATCAGTGAAATAACTAGCAGTAGAAAATTACTTGGGAAATAATGGAACATAACTTATCTGCCTTTATATGCCTTTTACATACTCCTATTATTTAGAAGAGCACTTTAATGTAAAAAAACCTGAAACTTTACACAGACAATCCTAATTCATATTTTTCAGGTAAGAAACTACAGGAAACTCAAATTCCTCCCAGTATGGTACACAGCTCTTAACCATTCAACTGAATTACAGAAAGACAACCGAGGTTTCATATCTTAAAATGGGAAGTGACAGGCTAACTGAAACAGTGCTAAAGATAGAAAGCTTACTGAGCCCTGAATATAGAGCTCAGTATATAAGGTCTTCTCAAGCAAGTTATACAAACAGGGTGATGTGAGAATAGAAGTGTACCCAGCTCCTAGGTCAGTACCAGAGTATCTCTAGCATAGTTTACAACACCACACATATAGAGTACTCTGTTAACTGAGACCTTTCTGGTATGCATTTCTTGCCATTAGCCTATAGGCTCAAACACTGGCTGCTGGTTTATTTGCAAGACAGAGTACTCAGTAGTCCCTAGCAATAATGACACATCCAGTACTATTTATCATGCAAACAGTAACTAGGCAAATATCAGGAGTTTTTAAAAGAAATTTCTGCTTACACCATCAGTTCCTCTACCCCATCAATTTATAAAGAACTTGGAAAGCAAGAAAAAAAATAAAAGAAAACATCATGACAAATTATATAGGGGATTACAAAAAGCAAAGTGTACTTACTTTGTGGTTATTAGCCTGGATACCTTTGCCTAATGTTTTCAGGCAACTTGTAGAAATTAAAAAATATATTAACATAACACCAAAACAGGGATCGTTTTTAAGTCATGAAAGACAACATTTCTGAGTGGTAAGGATTTTCAGCCTAGAAGAGGGAAAATTTTGGGGTATGATGGCAGTAGACAAAATCATGGTGACTTGGGGGAAGTAGATAGGGACCAGCTATTCCTTGTCTCTTCTGGTACAAGAACTCAGGACTATCAAATAAAGCTAGCAGCAGTCATGCTGTAGGGAAATAAAAGTACTGGTTCTCAACACAAGCAGACCTGTGGAACACCTTGTGATGTTGTGGATGGATTCAAGAGAAGAGAGGGCAAGTATGCAGAAGAAAGTTTCATTGAGAGTTACTAATGTGACAAATCACGTCAGGCTCAGGAAAACTCCTAATGTGGGAAAAGCTGGAAGAGATGTCCTGGGAAATACTATATATGCTCCTCCTGAGCACCAACCTATGAGTGCTACTGGAGACAGGATAGTGGAGGAGATAGACCATTTCACTGAACCCATATGGTCATTCTTAGGTTCTTATGTTCTTGCTTAAAAGAATCTATTTTCTTTGCAATAAGTAAGGGAATGAAATAAAACCCCCACATTTTCCTTAACAATTTACACGTGCATGTTACCATTTCAACGGTGTCTATTCGACAGACCACATTTGAAGTACTCCTGCTTATTAGTATTGGTTTAGGATAGCCATGACATTTTGTCAGTCCATTTTCACTTTTATCAGAAATATGATGAGTGTCATAATGGTTCAGGTTGCCAGTCACTGCTGTACTTCCACACATTTCTTCTCACTATATATTTTCAATAGGTCTCTGATGTCCCTATAGGGAAAACCTGATTGCCATCAAGGTACAGCAGCATGGAAGCCAATGGTGATTTCCTACTAGAGTACTACACTCATATCCTTTTGCAGTAAGTATCACACTAAAAATAATTCTTGACATTTAAAATCCAAGCCAATTTTTTACTGCGACTTTCACTCATCTTTGATAAATCAAAAAAATAGAGACCTTAAAGTAGTTGTAGTCCAAGATCAGATGTTGGCTTGTGGTATTCATCATATTTAGCTGACTCTTGTTATTATGACTGCAGTGAAGGTTCCAGGGTGGTGCACAAAGGGTGTAAATCAGTTCTCCAGTACACAAATAAATAATTTTCTGTAATTTGAGGCATGCAATTTTGTATTACTGGAAATAGCTAACATTGTTGGTATGTATTCTACGATTTAACTCTTTGCTGGTTTTGATTTGAATGTAGAAGTCCCTTCTGTGGAAGGCAGCTTTTAAAACATGTTATTTTTGCATTTAGACTGTCAGATTATCTACTTTCCTAGTTTTTAGCTATTGATGAATTTTGGTTGAGATGTTACCAAGACAGACTTATGTTTCTTCACTACTGTGTAAGATGCAGCTTTTATTATTACTATGACATTCACATTCTAGATTCCAATAAATTTTACTTTTTAATAATCCTGAGAAATACAGAATGGGTTTATGATTAGTCAAAGGTCTGTTAAGCAGTTTTAGTTCACTCCTGTGTCCTCGAATTCAACAGATCATTTCCATGACTGAATTGTTTACAGTACTTCAGAGAGGATTTGTGAAATTTATACTTCACTTTCAAAGCACTAACCATACCTATAGATTGTTATTAAAAAGAAAATACATTTCTGATTTCAACAAAAGTGATGTTTTAATACAATAGTTCCAGCATTTAATATGTTGTGCTGTTAACATTTCTTTCAAACATAACGTAAATGCTTTAAAAATGCTGTAAAAATAATGTAAACAGCATTTACAGAAATTAGAACAAAGTTATATTTTATGTCATACACTTACAGTAAATACATGTTGTAAAGATAAAAGCATAAAGAATTTTCTTTCACAAAATGTCAGCTTTTGTTATTCAAAAGAAAAGGTCATTTGGCATTTAAAATGTTTCTGTCGATGGATTCTATACTTTGGATGGACTGAATACATTCAAATAGATGTTTCCTAAAAGTTAACAGGAATATAAATAAATGTAAATAAATAAACTGACCCATATTTTGCACTTTCCTCAGAGATACAACCCCCAGATAGAGCAGAAAGGTGGCAATCTGAAAATACATTGTTACATATGCCTATCAGTGCTAATCGTAAATGTTAAGTGCTTCAAAAATTGCTATGATTGAAAGTTTGTTGAAGACATTTGGGAATCCTTTTTCTTTGGTAAAATTAATTAAATTAGGAACATTAGACTTTCATAGTACAATAGAGGGAAATTTTATTATGAGGAAGCTCTCTTCAACGAGTTTATTTAGGAGTACCATGGGTCAGATGGTATCTATTCACATCATTTTATTCTTTAAACAGATCATATATATCCTTCTCCATGGGTCATAATGAATAAGCAATAAATCATTTAAATATGCTTAATTTTTTATGGTTTTATTTGCTTCATTTACACAGAGTGACTCAGAAGAAAAATCCAGAAAAATTCTCCCTAAAACAAGATTTAAACATCTAAAATGTAATTAAATCAATTTATTTTTTAGTAAGATATACTGTAATATAATTTCATTGGGATATTTGCCCATAACCATATTTCTAAGGCAACAGATTCCTTTACATCCATTGCTATCCTGGCTTAGGTCCACACTGCTTGTGTGTCTCTGAAGAAGATGAAAATATTAGACTTAGCAGAAATTTTATTTGTTGTCATATAACCCATCTTTGTGTTTACAGCATTCAAACTGGAATTGTGAGGTGGGTTTCCATCTCTACTCAACTCAGAAATATAGAATCCCTGTCTCACAAAACATCTATAGTAATCACCTTGTGTAAAATACTTCCTATGTATTTTCTTGAAACTAGGTTATTGTGTAACCAGGAGAACAAACAATGCTGATTCTAAGCTACTACGGGGTTCATTTGTTTAATGTCTAATGTTAAATGGGTATGCATTCAAGGAATCGTATCCCTGTATTTGGGACCGAATCTGTAGCTCATGCAAATTCATTGCTCATACCATTAGAATAAAATGAGATCTTTTCTATTTTCTGTCTTGGTACCATGACTATGTTCCTTTGTTGGCATATGGGTTCAACTTCAAAAAGAATCAGTTTAAGTACTCTTATCTGTGACATCTGCAGCTTGGTCATTAGACCACTTGTCAGAAATGCAGAAGATGAAATTTAATCTCCTTTCACCTACAAGACTATTTTAATCATTAGCTATTATGCAAAAGACTAGTGTTGTAAGTACTACCATTCCCAAAGAAAAGTAGGCAGATAAAATCAGAGAATCATAGAATCATTAAGGTTGGAAAAGATCTCCAGGATCATCAAGTCCAACCGTCAACCCAACACCACCATGCCTCCTAAACCACGTACCGAAGTGCCACATCTACGCATTTTTTGTACTCCTCCAGGGACTGTGACTCCACCACCTCTCTGGGCAGCCTGTTCCAGTGCCTGACCACTCTTTCAGTGAAGAACTTTTTCCCAATATCCAATCTAAACCTCCCCTGATGCACCTTGAGGCCATAAAAGACATCGTGAAAGAAAAAGAAAAGAAGGAATAAACCCATAGTTGATTTTAATTTTAACCTACAAGTCAAGAATTGCAAATACACTGGTGTTACATGAGGATAATAGGTTGTCTTTCTAAGTGCTACGTTTCAAACACTTAACAAGTTAAAAAGAACACAAGAAAGAAATTAAATTGTCAAAATTAATTACTTCTCCCAGTCAACCATTAGATAAAATCAGTATCTACTTTCCATATGACCAGCTCAGAGGAAAAAAAAAAACAAAAAAACAAAACCTAAACAAAGCAAATGCATTTGCAATTATCTGTGAATTTCTCAGGGTCCTGAGTACACTTTCCCCTCCTGAGGGTTCAATCACCTGTGCTGAAGGTGAGTGCTAATATGGAACAGCTGCATAACCTCAGTTCAGACTGCTGTGAGAAGCAGTGGCATCACTGCTCCTTTGTTAAGAAGCTACATTTCAGCTTAGGCTCTTGCCCTTGGTTGCTGCCTGAATTACTATACCACCATGCCTGTGCCTGGCCATGTACCCTAGATGCTGACCCTAACCTGGAGACTTGACTTCTTGGCTTCTGTTTGCAAGGCTTGACCTGCTTTCTCACTTCAGATTTGCCTGGGCATCACTGCGGTGGGGCTGATTCTGGTTACCATCACTGGACCTGATCCTGACTCACTGACTTGACTTCCCAACTTGACCTAGGACATCCCTTATCACTTCAGTTTTGCCTGGTGCTCTAGACTCTGACTCTGGTTAATGCAACCAGACCTGCTCTGCTCACCTTGTTTGCTATTGTAGGACTGGGCCCTTGCTGGTGAAGTAACTGCTGCCTACCTTGCTGTCCCGCAGCTCCCAACTTGCCTTTCTTCATGGAGCAGCCTATTATTGCTGCTCCCTGTTGTTACTGATAATCACTTTTTATGAAACTAAATCAGGGAATGGTCCCATACTCAGTCTTTTTCTTTTCCTACAAAGTAATTATTTTTCCTACATTTTAGAAGACACCATAGAAACTGACAAGGTGATTTGGTTTTCAAGTAATGAAATCACTTACTAAGATTATTAGAAATAATGAATAGATTAATAAATAAAAGAAGAAGTAAATAAGTTACATTAAATTAGAATCAAATGAATGATACAGTGAAGGGGTAGTTTAGAAATAATACTCAAATCAGACGTGAAATTCTAAAATTCAAGATATTTTGGGGGAAAAAATAGAAAGACTTTCACTCAAATAAGTATTTTCAACAGGAAATGTAGCTTGATAAAAGTAGTATTAATTCAGTTACTAATGGCACTGGAGGTATATTTCTGTTCAGCTAAAGTAGATTAACTGCAAGCAACAACAGCATAATCCAGTAGCCACATTTAAACACATCAAATAAAAATTCACTCGAAGTAAATTATGGATAGTGTCCTATAATGCAATTCAATACTAAACTTCTTTTAAAAAAAAATGAAAATGCAAACTGCATTATATGACATGTAGGGTCATATAATTAAAAACGTTGTTACTATATAAGGTCTAAGCTCACAGTTCCTCTTAGCATTGTATTAAACGTGAAATATTTCTATTATTTCTAAAATAAGCACAGAATTTAGGAGCACTTCATGGTTATCTAAACACTCCACCTTGAACTTATGCATGGTTGACATACATAACCCTGGCTAACAACTGTAAAAATAACAAATTGAAGGAACTATCTTTATACGTACAGTATGATGGTTCTAACAGCAATGTAGGGTGTTTCAGCTATTACTGATTTGATGTGGAGTTAGCAAGAGAGATTCAAAAGGTGTAAGTAAATCATAACTTAATCACATATGTTGTAAAAGATGAAATTATAATGAGATAAAGTGAAAAAAGTTAGAAATAGAGAGTTAGATGCAATTAGGGACCCTGTTATGAAATTCAATTTTTACAGTCAGAGCATTTCTATAAACTTCATAAACTTCAGGAGAGCTAATGTACAAAAAAGATATAATGCAAAGCATAATTTTTTTTTTTTCTATTTGACTCAGATAAAAGTAAACTGGTACTAACGGGATTAATCTCACCAAACTTTCAGCTTTGAAAAGATTAGATGCCTAGCCTCAACTGCTCATCTAGACTCCACCTAACCTTAGAGGGAAGGCAGGCTCCCTAGATGGTTTCACTCTATGTTTCACTCCTATCGGAGGATGCCTACCGCCCTCCTCCGAGTGTAAGTGCAGCCTAGATGTTTAGCTGTGTTGCTGTACCTACAGTGGTCTAAGAACATAGATGAAACAAAGCTTGTAGCTACATATAGAGATATAATACCTTTATCTTTAGAGGACTAGTATTCTAATGCTTTGGTCATTGGTCTAGATGTTAGTATTACACAGTTAGTATTACAGTTGGTTGGTGTTATCATGCCTCTGCCTTCACACATTCTTCAGCTTACGCTAGATCCCTGTTGGAAGTAGCTAAAGATGAGGTGAGTGTGACTGAGTGAACGCACTGGTATGGAACTTTAAAGCACCAGTGCACATACTTGCAAAGACTAACTTCTCTAGTTACAGATACACAATACAACCTCAGTTGGAAAAACAACAACAACAAAAAAGCATGCTGGTGTTTAGGCTACACATAAATGAAGACTAAAGAAGCACTGACTGCAGTATTTGGACAGTGAGAAAGGGCTGCACAGCAGTAAGTTCCCTAGGTCCATGTGGTGGTAATGAGTTGGAAAGAGGATTATAATATCCTCACCTACCCAACCTACCAATCCAAGCTGTATTGAATACTGAAGCAAAGTTTGCTCACAGTCATGTAGCTGTATAATTTGTACCACAGGAAACAGAGATCAGATCTGATCTGCTTGCTTTCTGCCTGGCACCTCCGTGCATGCACACACATAAAACTACTTCTGCGCTATATAGCTAGTTTGACAGATCAGGTGTCACTACCTGTTCTCTACTCTAATAGGTGGTATCCACGCTTTTGAGAAGTTCATCTTTTCACACAATGAAGATTTGCCCTAGAATTATTTTGTTCTTATTTAACACTGAACTAAAATCAGTAATGTGGATGGAATTGTTTTAAGTCCTTAATATAATCTTCTTTGTAAATGCCCAGCAGTAATGTGTTCCATATTTTCTGGATTTTTCATTAATTTTGTAGTTTGAAGTTTCCTTTCTGCTAAAATTTAATGTTTAGGATTATTTAACCTCACCCATAGGGAGGTTTCATGCTTTATGAAGTTAATATTCTAACTTTAGATTCCAGATCTTGATATGAGAAGGAAAAAGGGGTGGGGGGTTTGGGCTCACAACAGATACACAGCATTATTGATATAATTTTACTTATTTTATGTTTCTAAGATAGCAAGAAATACTTGAGTATGATTGTCTGATACTGGAAACTTTCTCAAGAAAAAAAAAAAATTCTTAACTTGGTTGATTGCGCATGTTTTTGTGGGCTTGTCTAAACAGTTTGGTGTAGAAAGTAGCTCATAAGCACAGCCCACACTGCAAGCTGTCAGAGTGGGACTTGTCTATGATCCAGCAGCTATTAAGTCATGTTTGCAGAGAACTGTGCCTGTGTTAACGAATCCTTCCTCTTACCTGATTCTCTAGATACCCGAAAGATATAAACTATGGGAACTGTGACATGACTGGCTTATTTTAAGATCAGGAAGATTTCCTTAAAACTGAAAGTCTGCTTACAGCAGTAACTGGCCATATTCTTAGCGGCTAAATATTTATGCATTTATCTACAACTGTATAGAATAAAATTAATCTTTCTGAATTACAATAAGCTTGTATTTTATTTCCATCACAGGAATATTATTAGTTGAGCTGTAAATATATTCAAATTGTCCAAATAGACACTTAAGCAAAGTAAAAGAACTAAAACAGTTTGCTTTTTTGGGTTCTTCTGTATGGGTTTCATGAATGTTTCAGATACAAGAAAGATCATTTTTCTATTTTCCCTCTTAACATTGCATTCTGTTCTTGAAAACTATATAGGTGTAGGGATGTAAGTTACAAGGTAGAAAGAGATTCAAATTAAATTTCAATGAAGTGATTTTGCCTTAGGAAATCTGGGATTTCTATTCAACTTAGTAGAAGCACATCCATGCAACCTATCTATTTTTAATTGAAACAAATAGTATACAGTTTCAGCTGAGAATGATCAAAATTGTTTTTTCAGGGAAAAAAAATGATTCCTTAGGCATAACCAAAGCACATTTTTAGAACTCCTTTTAGAAGACCATACAAAGTCATTTAAAATGCTCATCAAAAATATATACATAAATAATCCCTAAATAGGGATAACCTAATAGGGAATAACCTAAATAGGTTATTCCTGAATCTGTAGATAAAAGAAACTGAACCGCATGTGGATAAGGACAGCTGATCAAATTCTAGAGCAATCATAATTTTGTGGTTTAATCTGTTAAGACAACAGTTTTTATTAATACTCATTTGTTACTTGTGAGAAGTTGCTGACATAAATTGATGATTAAGCTGCTATGACCTTCACTGAACCTTAGTAATTCTCATTTGCATTCTCATTAAAGCTGGGTTTCAGTCTCTTTTTTTTTTTAAATCTGTAATACCATCCTACTCAAGTCTTTATAAAGTCCCCTTCAAGAGCAATTAACTGCTCTGGTAAAAAATGTTTGATTTATAGATATATTAATAATAAGAAAATGTTTAAATGGATACAGATACCAGGTTAAGATATATACAATTATATATCCTTACATTGATGTTTATGGATATTGGTTTTTCCTCAATCAAGGGAAATTAAGAGTAAAATACTGGAATAGTATTGAAAATGGCCATAGGGTAGTTATTATATATAATATAAACTAGTTTGGTATTCTTCTGTAAATTCAGTACTCCTATTTTATATATACATTTAACTATATTTGTTTAGGTATTTGATATGATTTTGTGGTGGACAGTTAAGCTGAGCAGTTTTCAGAATTAATTTACTGAGGCTTTCTTCATAAAGGAATGGACCTCTTCTCAAAAACAGGTCAAAGAAGACACAAGTTTAGTGATAAAGGCCTGGACCTGATAGTTTTCTGTGTTTCAGTAAGAAACAGCAGTGGTGAGGCTGGTGCATTTTCTTCTCAAACATAAAGATTAATAGAACTATTTTTAAAGGGTCTTTGGTATCGGCATGTAATAATTCTTTACAAAGGATGTGATGTCACATATATCCATTTGAATAATTTTGGAAACTAAACAGTACTTTGGCTCCATATATCTGCAATGTGCTAATCCTCAGGGAAAAAAAGTGTTTTCAAAAAGGAACGGATAATTTTTTCTTTGGAATCTTAGACTTTTCCATATCCTAAAACAATCTACATCTCATTTCTAGTGACATGCTGATTAGTGAACTATATGACAGACTATATTCAGAGAGTCTCTGGTGTAGTAAAGAATGCCAGTATTCTTAATTTTGATTTTATGTTACTTTCAAAGACAGAAAATCTACAGAGTAATCAATTTATATGGACAATCAGTATTTAAACAGAGACAAATGTAATAGCTGTTTGCCAGGCCTACTTTGACATTCACCTTTAAAATTAACTTAAATTCATTTTTAAGAATACAGAAGTATTTCTAGTATCTCTATTAGCTTGAAGGACCTAGAGAAGTCAAATATAAACACCTTATTTTCAAAAAAAAGATTCTCTCTTTAAGGAATTTAAAAATAGGCAAGTGACTGAAATTTTCCTAAGGCTCTTTCTTTTATGTCAGTTCCTATAAGAAAACTGAATGTTAACGAAAATAATAATTAAAAAAAATCCAGCACAACCCCCAAATACATTCAGTTAATGCGTATTAGAACATCCTGAAACTATTTTAAGCATCAAGTGCTTAGCAAAAGTGCTGATAGGGTATTTGAAATGATTGACCTAATTAAGCACATGTTAAATGTACTCAACAAATTCTAACTAATTCAGTATCCATGACTGTGCAGAAAGGAAAGTTAAGAGCTAGATGAGTAAGGCAACAGAAGTGTGTATACCAATGATGCCTGAACTGGAATACACAGAAAAATATTACACTCCAGCCCCACAAACTTACACAAAAACCCAAACAGAAACCCAAATGACTAGATATTATGACTTCACACTGCAACTTTAATTCATACATACTTTCAGAATAATTAATGAAGCAATAGAAATCCATGTTCAATGTCTGTGTAAATGTAATCCAATTTACTTAATTAGGGAAAACTATCATGAAGATAGCTATGTTTCTACGCCTAGGATGTATTAAATTTTAATATTTCTTTTTCTGTGGAAAACTGGCAGTTTCAGGTGGATACTGAGCATTGGCCTCATCCAGACAGAGCCATATGAGTTTAATACCTGCATTTAGACTTCAGTTTTCTGCCTGCAACACAGCTATCCATATTATGCATCCTGACTCTCTACTTGAGCCATTCCAGTAAACAGTTTTATCTTTCCTTGCACATTTGTCTCTTCCTTCTGGGCAGCAGGAAGAAGAAATGTGCTATGGTAACATCATTAGTAGATATTGTAAAAATTGTCATGACATCCAACTTTTTCCCAGCAGGCACTCAGGAATAAGCTTTTACAGTGAACAAAGAACCACTCTTCTGTCATTAAAACCAGGAAGAAGAAATACATTGCGTCTTCTAACTGCACTTACTTAGAACATAATAGTTTTCATGAAGGCTAAACAACAATTCAAGCCCCTCACACTCATGTTTTTCAAGGGCAGGTAATGGGGTCTATATGAGTGTCTACTTAGTATTTACCCAGGTATCACACTAAGCAGAACTGCATTCTTATTTAGGTCATAAAGAACTTACCTTGTCTGAGGTTAATAGTACCAATTAGTATTAGTACTAACAGGAGACAGAAATTAACACTTAAAGACTGATATTATATCACTATTCTATAACTGTTGTAAAGATGTATGGGATATGAGGCCATTTAGTTTAAGCTGCAGTGTTCCTAAATACCTTGTGTCACTTCCATTCTGAATTATTTTCTTATTGTAATTAAATTTATTAGGTTAAGAGCTACACCAACAGGAGTTTGCACATTATAACAAATATATAATTTCTAATTTTTGCATATCCTACTATTTATTTTGTAGAAAGTCTTCATTTAAAAATAAATTGATTGTGCAAATTACAATATATTGACATTCAGTAGTAATACATTATCATAGAGTATGCTGAATAGTTCAATATAAGACTTCCTTCTCAGATATGAATTTGATGCTTTAACAGTACAGAAAAGTGTATGCATACACAGAAAAGGTACGCATAATTGTGCAGCACTAAATTACATTTTGTTGAGATCTTCACGTTCTATATTTTTGTTAAGTTTTATAGCTATAGATGATATTTGCATGATTAAAAGCTGCTAATGGCAAAAATGTTACATGAAAGGTACTTTTCTGAACAACAGAATGGGGGCTAAAGGAAGGACTACTTCCTAAATACAGGCTTGCAGGCAATTATTCTTCAATAAAAGCTAAAAAAATAATTTCACTCAAATATTCAGATGGAATCTGGTCACAATACTTGCAGAGGATATCTATGCATCATTAGAAAAGTGAATGGGGTATATTTATTGTAGAACATTTTTAGTCAGGCAGTTCATCTTCAAGAACTCATTTCCTTTCATATTTTAAAGTTAAAAGCATGAGATAGATTGCACATTTACTGATATCCAGGCAATCTTGGTGAGTCAAATGAGTTTGAAACCTTACATTGCTAAGAGCTTTGCAGTTGAATATACCCTATAGTTCAAACATTTTAACAAGAGTTCAGTGTAGTCCGCACTCTGAGGGATCTGGTCTTGCCAGATCAGTGACTGAGATACACCAAGTTTTTAAGCTTGGGCCCAATTACCTCTCTTTTATACCAAGTTTTACTTAAGTCAAAGCCAACAAGAGTAGGAACAGTAGTGCACTGAGGAAACCAGGAAAATTGATCTCATGTCAGCATTCTTTTAGAGGCAAAGATTACTAGGGAGAAGAATAATAATCCCTGAGTAATAAATAGAGTGATAAATCCCTTTAAATAATAAAAAGTGATGACTATAGGAATAACCTAGCCCTCATGTTGTGAAAAAAAAATCTAAAACCTTATAAAGTATTATTTTTACAGAATACATTTGTATTGCCAGTAAACAGATTCATGCAACTAGATTTAATGATTACCCAAAATGCTGCAATATTTTCTTGATTTTAGGTATTTTTATGTTGGTGACAAGTTTTTAATGGTTTAGAATACAGTTTAGTAATGAAAGACACAAAATACTACAGGCTTATTTTTTGCTTATAGAATATTTGTGCACACTTCATATATTATAGGATCTTCAAAAAACAAACCACAGGAAATACAGTTTAAAAAATCAATTCTGATTTATTCCTAAACTTCATATACTCTAGGCATGTTTGTACTAGTTTATTGTTTGTAAGATGCCTTTCTTGTTTATTTAATTGCAAACCAAGAGGTAAGATACATAACTGAAGAGGCATTTAAAAAATGTCTGTACATTATATACAAATCTTACAGGATAAGATAGTCATTGGAATCTTAAAACAAATAGGGAAAAGGAGAAAGAATTTAAAACAGGAAGTTCCTCAAACAAATTCATCCCTTCAGTTTTGATTCCATGCTTATTTTCAAGCCAAGTTGATAGAATTGTCACAAAAACAATCCAGAAGATTCCAGTAGTAACTAGTAGTAGTAGTAGTAACTAGTCTGAATAGAAATTTTGGACATGATTCATCTAATCTCCAAGTGAATATCCCAATCTAATTTTATGCAACATTTAATTGTAGGAGAATATTATGGAAGCCTATTTTGCCTTTGTAGTTTAAATTAAAATTTTATTTTACTTAGTGGCATTCTAGTTATGTTTCTTATTTTTTTAAATTATAAAGAGTAGGATAGTTAACAAATACTAGGGTCTTTCTTTAAAGGAACAGAACTCAAAAAATACTTAAAATACAATTTTTAGAAGATTGATCCAAAAGCAGAAAGGAAAACTGACTGTAGCAGTAAAAAAAAGAACATTGCTGCAAACCATGGCAATAAACCCAATATATCTCATGACGTGTCCTTTTACAGAAAGATAAGAAGGAATTAACGTGGTGTTAAATATAATTAACAATGATTTCTCTTTCTTGCTTTAGTGTTCATTGTAATTAAATTGGAATCTTCCTTTGCAGCAGTTTGTGTACTGAAACCAAGCATCCTTCTTTGTGGGATATTAATGACCGCATAATTAACTACAATAATTTCATGTAGGCTATTAATTAGCTATGGAGTACAATACTACTAAGTGAACCGCTGCTTTCTGCAAGAAAGAGTCCTAACTGTTCAAATCTTGTAACTTCTCCCTATTTTTTTTTATTATTTTTGCAGGAACAATCATCTAATAGTTAGTCATCAATTTCATACTGACCTTGATGCTTCAAGTCCTTAACATACTCACTCACTACTCCTCTTTTCATCATTTTAAAATGCTGGTAAGTAAAATAATTTTCTAGATTATTACTTACTACTATATAATTGTTTCAATTTTATTTACCTTCACGGGATCTCACTTCTGCCTTTCAGACCCAGAACTTCTTGGCCTAAATTGCAAAGCTCTCACAAAATTAATTGTATCTTCCCTATCATATTATCTTCCTGCAAGGCTAGCCTCTGTAGCTGCCAGCCACACTAAAGTGAAAAATCAGGTTGTTCCACATGTAGAGAATTCCCAGTCAGAATCTATGAAGCCAGCATCTCCTCCACTCTTAAGTTTCTCCCACTGTCATACATGCTGGCAGAAAAGGAGTAATAAAAAGCTTAACAACCAAGTATTTCACACTACTTGTTTGTGCTAAAATCTCTAATTATCTTTGTTATCCACTCTCCTTTCTTTTAGCTTATCTGTTATTTGTCATCTCCTAATCTTTCAAGTTATTAGCTCTTTGAGGTACTCCATTTGAATGGTGTCCTAACAAATGGAGTCTGAACTGATTGAGTTATTCATTACCAGCCATTAATGCAATAAATACTAAATATATTATTATTACCACATCTGTGAAAAGTTATGTGCATTCCTTTATTGCCATGCCTCTTTTTAGAGCCCTCAAGCAACAATTAGGGGATATTTGAGGTAAATGAGGCACAAAATAACCACTGTGCCTTTCTGGCCTTAGCATAGAAATGTTGCAAAGCTGCTTAAAATGAGCTCACTAAAAGAGGAGAAATTCCTGACAGCAATGTCATTTCCCTATCCTACCTTAGAAAATGGCCCCTCTTTGACCGTTGGTCCACGCAGCAGTGACTCACAATTTCTAAAACATGAGGAAGGATGTTTTCTGGAATCAGTACAAGCAGAAAGGCAGCCACTGCCTTCCTACTTAACATAGGGAGAGAGCAGCTTAGGAGGATGCAAGCCATTCCCTTTAAAGAGCTCCCTGCTGTGTTGACTCAGTTCGAAAAACCACAAACATGAATCAAAATATTAATATCTTGCTGAGAAATTAAGATAATGAAGAAGGTTGGTAAACTGTTTAGCGTTAAACTCAGTATTTAATAAATACTGTATCTCATAGACATAAACACACACGATCATAATGAAAATATTTCCCCTCCCCGTTTCTTGTCTTTTCATCATTAGTTTAGAAACATCTATAAGGGCCTTCTCAACTCAACACGTTAAATTATTGTTGAATTGTTGCTTTTTGTATTTTGTTTTCTGTGATTAATATTTTTTTCTGTTTATGGACATTAATAAATGAAATTAGCACTTGTAAGCATGATTTTTATTATGATGGTTTTAATCTTATAGATAAATTAGTGTCATAAAACGTCACCAGTTGTTTAGCAGTTGTTATCCAAGATACAGTATAACTATAGGTAACTCAAAATTAAATGTGTAATAACTCAGGATAAGTCCAAAGTTTAAGAAGAAAACATGAGTATTAAGTTACCTGGAAATAGGAAGATGTTTGATGAAGACCTTGAGACAAACTCTACTTGGAAGTACCAAAGTAACACAGGATAAGTCTCATTTTCAGAACTGATCTAGGATACTTCCTGCGTTTTAATTACTGAACTCACACAGCTCACAAAGACACAACCTAGATAACTTCAAACATGGTACAATTAACACAACTGTCTCAGAAGCCAGACCTCAGCACAGACTACATAGCAGATAAGCATATATCCAGCTTTTCAGACTCTGTAGTCTGCTCCAAGCCACATACAGCCATAGCAGAATCAGTAAAAGCTCTTCTCTTCGCCAGGTCAGAGCTAGTTTGTACCTAGATGTAACCACAGGAAAAGATGCAGGACCTCATCTGTTAGGTGATTCAGTGACCTGGTTACACATCCTACATGATACAGTCCCTGGACAGACATTACTTGCAGGAAGGACAGAGTTTGGCTTTCGCCTGCTTCTTCTCTGCCCCAAAGACTCTTCAACTCTGTTTTGCACAGGGACATCGTTACCCCAGAAGAGTCGGAATAGTTCATTCCTCTTCTTTTCCATGAAGCCTACTTTACAGGGCCACTGTTTAGAGAGGTTAGGTGGGCTTAAAAGCTCTCTTCAAGGCAGAGGAGGACAATGAATGCAATTGGAGAGTATGTATTTCACACAAAATATTTAAGAAATAAAATATATATTATTTGGATCAAGGACAGTCATGCAAGTATACAAATTCATATATTAATTACCACATTTTCATTTAAAGGAATTATTACCACCCAGTAAAAAAAGGAATACAACTGTGAGCCCCACATAGCTGAAAAGACAGGCTGCAGGTGAAGGTTTGGGTGAAGGTTTAGAGCAGGGCATACAAGTGCAGAGTGGCACCACTGTGCAATGCTCACCTCTGCCCCGGCATTTTCCATCTCTGTGCACTGCCTGTTGGCTGCTAAAATCCTCATTCTCATCCATTTACCAGCAGTACTTGTCCTGATACCAGTAACTGTGTGAGTAGAGTTACACCATAGGACGTGAGAATTATTCCTCCACCTCCTTATGGAGTAACCTGATATTCAAACTGTAGCATTTCTTATCATGAGCCATTATATTTTGAAGTTTAAAGATGTAACAAAGATTTTCTCCCAGACTAATAGCTTTGCTTCATGCCAGCTAAATTCTTTTGTTTACCTGGCTAGCCTGAGTAGCCTGCCTGCCCAATGCTGACTGCCCCAAGGAATCTGGCTATTTCAGTTTTAAAGGGGTGACTGACTTCTGTGCAAAAGTGTAGCAGCAGGTTAGAAACAGCACTTCACATGACTGATTTTTTTACATTTTTAGGTGAGATACTGCTATAGATTTCATGTAAAGAAAGCTGAGATGGGAATTGCTGGAATAGGAAGGGAAATAAACAACTCCATCTAAATACATCAGTTCTTTATAATAATGGAACCACAAGGATCATTTTCATTTTAAATGAACATCTTAATCATTGGGAAATTTTGCTGCTAGGGTAGTGGGCAGGGAGAGCAGTTTTTCAGACCTGTCACTAAGTTATATGCATACATCCTTGAAGGCTACTTTCACCCAGCCTCTAAGCAAAAATCACTGTGAACAGCATTAACACAGTCACTACTGTGAATTACACACTTGGAACTCCTCTTTTTCCAGGTGGTTGGGATTTTTCTACCACATTAGTGAAAGAGGAAATTCCATGCACTCACAATTCAAAATATTGTAGTTCAGATATGAACTGTTCAAAGCAATATTTACATGTCAAGGATTCCTGTATTTTCACCTAGTAACAACATTTTTAATGTAATATTTAATAATTGGAGAAGTTTAAGAAAGAAGTAGAAAACCAAGACCTGAGTAATTTAAAATACAGAAAAGGATGAAAAATCATGTCCTAGTGAAGTAAAGTAAAATTAAAAATCTAGTCCTAATCCAGTACTGCAAACATATTAATTTTGTTGCAAATTGCAAGCATGTAAATAGAAATCAACTCAACAGATTAATATTTTTTCAAATTGTTTTATGCAGACACATATATCTGTGCTGTTTACTGTGCTTTCACAAGTAAAACATACACAGCAGAAAGAAAGACCAGATAGGACATCTTGTAAATATACTTCAGAAATAAGCAGAACCCTGAAGTTTGAGGGTTCTCAACTGGCAGGTGGTTTAGACACCTCTGATTTTCAGGAGAATATATGCTTCCATTTGCAAATTTGATGCTTTTCTTAGTCCACAAGTAAATATTTTATATGCCATCAATTCATGACTTATTTCTATTGTGGTTTTATTTCATTTTTTTATACAGTCACACTAATAAAATACACTCTGTGTTCCCCAGCGATCAAGTACGGTAAACAGGTCCATACTGCATCCTGCTGGCTACGAACCCTTTTCAGGCCTTCCATCCTGCCCACAGCTCCAGTATGAAATTACGAGTTATGGACACAGGATTTGTTTAGTGCATTCTTACCATCCTCCATCATTATATACAGCTGAATCACTGGTATCCTGAGGCAGTGAAAAACCTCAGTCACCAACTCTTCATACTGTTTTTGCACCACATTCTGAAATACACAATGAACTTCTGATTCTCCTTAGCCCCAGGCTAGGCTCGTTACAAAGGTTGTTCTTTCCCTGCCCTACTTTCAGTTCATTTTATCATGCAGAGCCTAAAGCCCTTCTTCTAATTTATTTATTGGTCTGAACACCAAAGAAGCTTTCTATTACGATTTGCAACCATAGCTGCTTTTGAAATAGATTTTAAACTTAATATCCTCCTGAAAGTAGTAGGCATAATACTTGAGAGTGTGTGCAAAATACTGACCAAGCCAAGGAGTGATTTAAAAATATGTATACTCAACAACAGAAGGTAAAACTAATAGAAAAGATAGTGGCAGCATTGACTTATCTATTGAATTCAGAATTCCATTCGCTCACTAGCACAGCTAGTAAGTAAACCAATGCAGATGTTAATTACATATTTTCTCACACCACTGGCCCTGCAAGGTAGCTGGAGATTGCAATTAGCAGACTTTCTCCCTGTAATCCCGTTGATTGTTCCCAACAAAACTAAAAATGGAGAGAATTAGGTTGACTGCATCACTGAATCCACACAAGAATCTGAAAATAATCATTCTCCCATAGGGACACTGAAAAGTTTGGCAGTTTTGCAAATGCCAGTAAATGCCTACAACCACCCAATTACAAGAAAAGGAGCTGCCTTTGCCTCTTAGGAAATGGATTTACCTATATGCAGTACTTAGCGTTGTCCAATAAAATGGTTAAACAAAACAAATCACTTCAGGAGAATTAAAAAGGTCATATTTTCAACAATATTAGAGAGAACATTTGTTTGAGGATGAAAGTGTATTAAAACGTGCCACTTTAAAAGCACAACCAGCAGCACTACTGTCATTGATACTGGAAACATGAAATGTGAGACTTAAAACTAGTTCCAATTTTAAATAACTAAGCAAAATAATTAGAAGTTATTGAAAAACCTCATGTGTAGTATATTAAAAGCACCCGTATGTATGCATATATATATATATACACACCTAAAAAGCCATAAAACCTCAACACTACTTCCAGTCTTAATGACAGATGTTTAAAAATGGCTAAAAGCCCCTCCAAAAGGTGTCTTAAAAACAATTTCAGATGAAAAACAGTATGAATATTCTCTAGGCTAAATCTTATTTTACCCTCACTCTTAGAGGCATTACTTGATGGTCTATGTATTGAAATTTATGAATAGTATATTCCAAACATACAGAATGTTTTGGTGTAGAAAAAAAACAAGTCTTCTAAGAACTGTGTACTGCATTTGGCTGGTTTTCTTATTTCTTAATGACAACAAAGATACAGTAATTCTACTTTTTTAAAGATAATCAAAGTGAAAGGCGTTCACATTCCAATCTCTTAGTTCTTGCTAAAAATGCATATTTAATTTTAAGTTATTCCAGCACCACAGCATTTTGCTAAAACATTAATGAAAAATAGAGGTCAAATTTGCAAAACCTATTAGTGAAAAAATTCGAACTCAAAACATTTTAAAAATAAACAACTAGCAAATTTTCAGGTTTCTAGAAGTGCTGTATTAGGAAAGAGATGGAAAAATAAAAGATTCAGTAGTCTGAATTAAGTCACCATTATAAATTTCGTATCCTAGTAAGATAACTTTTGTCCTTACTAAGTGATCTTAGGCAGAAAAATTACCTCATTTAGGCTTATGCTCTCCCTGTCTGAAGTCTAACTTAGCTGATTTTTTTTATTCCTGAAAGGTTCTGATTGCACACTGACTGGAGAATCAGATTCCACTTTCAGTTGCAATGGCACAAAAGCAGTCATGACTGCGAGTTTTTCACAGTTCTTTGTGGAATAATGCTGATAGATATTAAGATGGTTTACAATTCACATATTAAATATATGTTTTAGCCTGTGTTCTTCTCATCCTTCCTCAAGCAATTGAAGACAGCTGCCACAAACTCAACTCTTAAAATGTTGAGGGCTATCAGAGATGGGTGCTAGAACAGTTGGAAATTTCTGGGTACTGTTTATAGCATGACTGGGGAGAGAAGAATGGGCAGGTGTCCACAGGTGACACTGTTTCCTTTGAGGACCAGTATCTGGGGGTGGGTGGAATGGGATGATTTTGTCTGGAATAATCTCAGAGATTGTGTTTTTAGCAGAAGTGTGACCAAAGTGTTTGATACTAAACCAACAGAGAGATCAGCTGAGCTGTTGCCTCTCTGCTCTTTTCATCCAGGAATAGAGGTAAAATGAAGAGCATGACCATAGGGTCTAAAGTCAGATCCCAAACAACCAACATCATTAAACCTATTTTCTATCACTTTGTAATTTTTTACCCCTGAAAAATGGTACTGCCCCAATCATCACAATTAGGTAACAGTTCTCCCGTTTGCATGGTACATAGAAAATAATGACCTAAATTATAAAGCAACAGAGGATCACTACCAAGAAATAAATTCATTATGTGGTAAGGTAGGTAGACAGATACTTCACAGTACCGCTGGATGCTGGTAAGTAAAAAGAGGATTGGGTTATTCAGGCAGCAAAACAGAACCAAACCTGACCCCTATCGTTGTTCATTAAAATTAGTAACATTTGCTTTTTCTCTACTCCAATATAAGTTGAACTTTAAAGGAAAGTAACTCCGTCTCTTTACCTCACACTCAAACATGAGTTCAGGTTCAAATAGTTTCTCTTTGTGAGTAATAAAACATTTATACTCAGAGAAGTACACTTCAAAGAAATGCAGAACTGAAGTCCTCTAAAGAAGCATACCAGTGCAAGTCTTTCTTAAAGAACAATTAAAAAATAGAAACAGGGCACTTACTCTATATACTACTTGTTACTAAATTTACAAAAATGTGGGTTTAATTTTGTTCATCAATTCAGGGTGGGGTAGCCCATAAAAAAGGATAATAGCAGTTACACAGCACATCTGGGACAGTATTCTCAACAGCACTTAATACTAGTATAATTCTGCTACCATTAATATTTACTGGGACAAAATCATAGGTACTTGTCATTTTTCTTGGTTCATTATGTGGCTGCTAGAGATTACTTTCCCTTGAACCATTGGGCATTGACTTATGTGAGAGAGAAGGTAAAGTAGGTTATGCTGGTACTTTTGCAGGGTTCAGACTCTCTAAAGTACTTGGGGTTTGTGTCTTACATGGTCAAGGCTTAATCAGACACAGGATTCTCCATCAGGAAAAGGTTGTCCTCTTGTCAGATGGGCAGAAAACCTTGTCTCCTCTGTTGTCCAGGACAGTCCACTTTGGCTTCATATTTGGGAAGTACACCTAATAAAACTCTGTTTTGCATTCCAGGATAAAATTTGACTTTTTAAGACTGAGAGCCTTTGCAGTACCTGAATTCCTCTTGCTGTATTCTTAAAGCACATTGTTATTGTGCTGCTTCATCATTTACCAGGTCTAAAGTTCATTACAAGGTGTTGGAAAATGTTCTAAACTCTGCATGTGGTTTCATTGACCCTCCTGAGCTAAACTTTTATGGCATTACTGGCTAAAATTACAGGGGAGTGAACCTGAAAACTGGCTTGGTTCTGTTCTTTTAATTTCTGTATTTGTACAACAAAACAATCTAAATTTTTACAGTAAATTCAATGTTTCATTTCATTCTTGTTTCCAAAACATGATATAACATTCCCTTGGCTCAACATCAGTTTGTACTGAAATAGATTTGAATGAACCTACATGCACTGAAGATTCGAAGAAAAGCTGTCAAGCCTACAGAAGCCTTACAAAGAGACTGAAAAAGAATCTTTAATGTTGGCCACTTGGAACAAACTGCATTGCTATTATTGATCAGGAGTGAAACTAAAAATATTACTATTTAATACTAGCCAAAAAGGACCAAAAAAAAGGGAAAAAAGAAAAAAGCTAAAAGTAAAAAGCAAAGCCATGCCAAGAAACTGAATTGTTTTCCTGGAAACAATTTAAAACTAATGATTAAAATGAATAAGGCATGGCCCATGACAGGATTTTACTATTTTAATAATATCCTTTTAAAACGCAGTTTCATGATAATGTTAGAGGATATTTTAAAGACCATGTAATTTATGAGCCAATGAGACAACATGATCCTACTGTGGCTCCAGATATTTTGTTTGTGAAAAATATGAATTGCAGATTGCGATACAAAATTGTGAAGCAGAAATTGAAATTCAATTGCAGAAATCCTAAAGGAAAAAAAGATACATTAAAGATAAAAGGAGTTGTGATAGGATATACTCAGCTTTTTCCCAATACTTTTTTCCAAGATGGAGAAGTGAGGCTACATTTTGGTAATGATAATTCATAGAGAGGTTAGTAAAACAAAATCCAAACAGTTTGTTGAGATTAATGTCAAATTTATGTGTTATGTATGTCACAACTATATTCTCTCTCCGCAGTTCTGATCCACCAGTAATGATACTGTAAAATATAAGAGGTCAGGCTCAAAAACTATTCAATATTCTGTCAAATTTTTGTTGTATCTTTATAGCAAGTACTTCAATAACTTGGAGATGATAGAATTTTACTTTTTTGGAATTTGAAAGATTAGTCACATTTCCATTCGATCTATATTTGTTAAGGCACCCTTGTCAACAAGCTTTCTCTAGATCATGTTATTCACAGTACAATGAATTTGCAAAACTAGTGAATTATTACTAATTACAGTGACTTTAAACAGTCAAAACTTCAATTCATTTGCATTGCTTTCTCTGTTTACTGTGAATGAAAAAATCTTGTATCAAGCACTAAAATTGAAAATGGAACAATCAAATACAGTTAGGGCTAAATCTCTAGGCTATCAAGATAATTGGGGTTTTGGTTCAGGAAAAGTAACCACAAACACCAAAATCAAGGCCATGTTACAAAAATAAAGGATGAACCTTATTTAGTGTAAACTATATGTATTTTGGCAGAATTTACATATATAATAAATATAACATGGCCCTTACATAGCTTATCTTTCTAGTATATCTCATTTATATAAAGAATGGAATGAGTCCCCTTAGAAACTATCACAAACCAAATGAAGCAGGTGGTTGGGAAAGCCAGCATGGTTTTACCAAGGCAAATCATGCCTGACTAATCTGATCACCTTCTATGACAAAATAACATCTTCTGTCAACATGGGGATGTTGTTTACCTGGACTTCAGCAACGTGCTCGACACAGTTTCCCACAGCATTCTCCTGGATAAACTGACAAGATACAGATTGGATGTGTGGTCTGCAAGATGGGTGGGATATTGGCTAACAGGCCATTCTCAGGGTAGTGATCAATGGTTTTAACTCAGGCCGGCAGCCTGTCATAAGTGGGCTTCCCATAGACATCAATACTAGGCCGCATGCTCTTCAACATCTTCATAAATGATCTGGATGCTGGGATTGAAAGCACCTTCAGCAAGTTTGCTGATGACACCGAACTGGGTGGTGAGGTGGACATGTCAGAAGGGAGAGACATCCTATGGAGAGGCATCCTACAGAGAGACCTGAATAGGCTGGAAGAGTGGGATAGCAAGACCGGTATGAAGTTTAACAAAGACAAGTGCAAGGTCTTGCACCTGGGACAGAATAACCACAGAGCCCAGAACAGGCTAGGATCTGTGTGGCTGGGGAGCAGCCTTGCTGAAAGGGATCTGGGGGTCTGGTGGACAACAAGCTGAATGTGAGTCAGAAGTGTGCCACTAGAGCAGCAAAGGCAAATCGGATCCTGCCCTGCATCCGCAGTGGCATTACTAGCAGAGATAGAGACATGATCATAGCACTCTACTCAGCACTTGTCGGGCCACACCTGGAGTACTGTGTCCAATTCTGGTTCCCACAATTCAAGAAAGATGTAGACAGACTGAAGAGGGTTCAAAGGAGGGCCATGAAGATGATCAAAGGGCTGGAGAACCTGTCCTATGAGGAAAGACTGAAGGAGTTAGGTCTTTCCTCCCCGGAGAAGAGAAGGCTCAGGGGGGACCTCATCATAGTATCATCATAGTATTCTAGTACTTAAAGGGTGGCTACAAGGAGGACAGAGGCTCTCTCTTCATAAGAAGCCATATGGAGACGACAAGGAGCAACAGGTGAAAGTTGCACCAGGAGATGTTTCATCTCAATGTAAGAAATAAATGTTTTACAGTGAGAACAATCTTTCACTGGAACAACTTCTCCAGGGACACAGAAGAGTCCCCATTGCTGGAGGTTTTCAAGGTGTGATTGGACTGGGTGCTAGAAAATCTCATCTAAATTTCCTTTTCCAGGAAAGGTTGGACCAGAGGATCTTTTGAGGTCCTTCCAACCTGGGCTGTTCTATGACTTGATGATTCTGTATCTCCAGATCTCACCTTCTAATATGGAAGGCAATATCAATACCTCCATTTTCAGATGGAAAACCTGAGGAAGAGGAGTGACATGACTATCTTTCAATAGGTAGAGTTGGGACTAGAATTTCACAGATGAAGAATATTCAGTATTTTTTTTCAGGTAAATTTTGAAATATCATTACAAAGAGATGGTTTCCACTGATTTTTTTTCACTTATTTCCAAATTCACTGATTTGGCCAGATCAATGCAGAAAGTCTGAAAAAACATTTAGATTTCCAGTTTACTGGAATCTGTTTACTAAATAATTTTCTCAGCTAAATAAGATATAAATTTGTCCAGAGACAATATTTACATGAACAAGTGACAGACTTAAAAATCTTTAAAGTGGGAAGAGGAAATAATTTGGTGGGTTTTCAAAATGAGGCAAATGAATCTCCATGTAGTAAGATGGTAATTCAAACAGATGTGGAAAAGAACTTAATATCAAACACAATGAATCCAAGACATAAACATGTCTGCAAGTAAAAGATAAATTTAAGACTACTGGGGATGATTCTGTAATATGTTTATTCTCACAAAATGACAGGAAAATTAATTTAGAAAAACATGTCCTTGATGCCTCCCCATTTAATTAGAGGTTACTGTACAGGTGACCATCATTTATGATAAATATTTTTTATTAATTTGTCTATATATGAAAGTACTGCACATAACTATTCCCAGTAGAGCAAAGTCATTTAAACTCTCTGGAATCTTCACAGTTTGATTGGAATGATATGCATGTTTACACAAGGCAGGGGGAACAGCCAAGCTGATGTCAGCAAAAATGCATCCCCAGTAAGGGTCTGTAGCCATTTAACTATTTTGAAAGGAAAATTGTAAATGAAAAGTTAATAACACAGTATTTATAATGGATTCTATAAATTGTTCAATAAAAAAAAAAAGGCAATCTGGTCTTTTAAAATAATTGATGTGAACTGTACAATTTACGAATAGCATACTTATGGTTCTACTAAAAGCTATTTTTATTGGAAAACTATTTACAAATTTATTCACTTAACAAATCTTACTCACTCATCATTCAAAAATCCCAAAGACAGATGCTTTCCATTATGTCCAGAAGAGCTGAGAATTATTTTATTACATTATTTCAATTATTGTTTGTGATGCCATGTGTTCCATCTTCTTATCATCTTACTTTTAAGGAGTGATTCCACAAATATCTATTACTGAATGTATTATTTCTTCTATTACTGCTATCATTTAAGCCAATAAAATAATTATCAAGCACTAGGTCAAGTGGAAACTGTTTGCAAAAGCAAGAACTCCCTTGTATGAGGAATGACAGGGATTTACTGTTTTGGATATGTTGCAGGGTTAAGAATAGTGACAGCACATGAAATATTTAAAGAGTAAATATATTATCTCTCATGTCAACTAATTGTATGAATTCATCGGCTGTTTAGACTTTGTAGCTACATACAGTTCAGTTAACTGAAGGAAGAGTTTGAAATGAATTCATAAATATTTTAACACTTATGAAATCTTTCATGTCCCTGATTTTTTTTTTTTTACTTTTCCAGTCAGTTTTTAATAATAATAAATCAGTACAGTCTAGATGATGATCTAGGGGACAAAGAGATGCTTCTATTTCACCTGCTGTTCTGAAGGATACAGGGAATGGATGTTACAGAAGTGGACAAAGCCTGAACGAGATAATGACTTTTCCACTGGCCCAGAGCCCTGTTCGTGCTAGACAGGAGTTTTGCTACTCCTGACGTTAATGGCATTAAAGACTATCTCAACTTAATGCACAGCCCAGCACAGGGCAGCCAAAGGGGTACATTACCTTGGCCCATGGAGGAGTCTCCTCTCTCCAGGGCTGGTCTTATCAGAACACTGTGCTCAAGCAGTGCTTAGCAGAGCAACAGTACTAAAGAACAGCAATAACTATATTAACAAAAGATTCACAATCTGTCTTTCAGTGTATAATCTTCACTCACTGCAAGGATAATGGACTATAATTCAAAAGCATTAAAACTTTAAACTTGTATTTGAGCAGTAATTATATTGATTAAACTATTGCACATTGTTTTTAATATCTGCCTTTTTTTTCTTCAGAGCAGTTGACTATCTTGCATGATTAAATATCAAACTCTGCAAAGAAGTCCACTGTCTCTACCCACAAACAACATTTTATAATTGCAGTTATTTTAATTTTGAGACATCATGTAATCTGTTAAACACAAAAGTTGAATAAGGCCTTTTGACTTTCAATATGCTGTAGCAAGTCATCTGCACATTAAATTTTGTGAAAACTCTGTAACGACACCATAAAAAATGAAAATTGCCTTTTAAAAATCACATTTGTATGGAGATGTGTCCCTGTGGCTTCCTCACATTGGCTGCCAATGACAGAATGCACACCAGAGGTAAATGGAACTGAGCTGCCCATCTGTGTGCTTTAAACACAATTGTGTGCCAACAGCTAAGAAGTATACATACAGAGATACACATATAGATGTATGTAACATCAAGCTGCTTCATCCTGGAAAATACAGTTTGAAAAGTAAAACCACAGTAGTAGTCCACGACTGTCATCTAATTTAAAAATGCATCAACTGCAGCACCATTTGCAACTTTGGGACAGAAAGCATTACTATCACATTGCCTCTCAAGCCCTGCCAAGATGAACATGTGTTGTCAGGGCAGACTTCAGTGGAGAACAGAATTTGACAAGCAAGCACTGATTCCACCCTCTTGGTGAGAATCACTTGCCAATTATGTGGTATGTCAAAGGAATTTCTGAATTACATAAATTAATTGCTAAATGTATAAAAATTAAAAAAAAAAAAAAAAAGAAATTCATGCTCTTACCTTTTATTGATACTTTCTAGACTCAGGAGGTAGCCCTTTTCCACAGATTACGTTAATACCCAAGGAAGTATGGCCCAGATTAACACAGATTTGGATTGAGTTTAGATAGATGATTAAAGCAATTTTTGATTGTATTCTGCTACAGTCGTGTTCTAATTGTATCTGTAACATGAATAGGTTGGGAATATTTGCAATTAAAAAGTTGAAAATACTGAAAAAAAGCAACTAAAATTTCATTTGGTTATTTTTAGTACTTAATCTGTACTTCTTTATATATTTATTTTTCTTCCATGCCAAGTCTAGCTGTACATTTCCTAAACATCAATATCGTCAAGCTCTAAATGGCCTACTTCCACCAGTTTTTCATATGAGATCTTTCATTATGTATTGTTTGGAGCAAAGGTTTTAAAGTTAAATGCAGTTTCACCTTACATACAGAGAAATACTTTTACCACTAAATTTAATCTTATCTTTCTCAAGACATCCTTAGCAAGTCATTCACTTCCTAAAGTGAACAGATCGACCTGACAAATCTCAGCACCCCAGCAAGTGAGGGTCTCATGTCTAAACTTCCTCTTTTCACAGCTTTAGATTCACTAGTTTCTCCTAGAAGCTGTTTCACTCTATTTCAAGCTAATTTGCTAATGTCTAAAGAAATCTTAAAACTCATCAAACAAATGATTTCTCAATAACTATAGTACTGTTTTTTATTGTCTAGGTATCAACCCATTGGTATTCATCTGTTCAGTATCACTTCTCCCCAGAAAAGTTGTTTCACTGTCTTCATGAAAGGTAGTGTTTCAACTCAACTCAGATTGATCCTTCTTCTGTGAATTACAAAATACATTTTAAGATCAGGGCACTAGACAGAATATAGTGTACAAGTCTTGTGTTAAAGGAAGTATCCTTGTCCCATCAAGCATCTAAAATGCAGCATATAACATGGCTCAATACAGAAATACTTTTGTATGCAGGTTGTAGGGCTAATTTTGCAAGTATAACTTACTTTAATGATACTAAGTCAGTAGCAAACTGACCAGGTGTAAAACCCAGAGAGGTCCAGCTCTTAAATTACGTAGATAAAGGAAAGCAGAAAACAAACACTGGCAGTTAGCTGGTAATAAGGGGAAATTTCATTCTTTTTAGCCAGATCTATACAAAACACATGGAAAAACTGTGAAGACTACTTACTCCCTGATTAGCGTTACTAAATAAATTGATGCATGCCCACAAGCAGGCTAATCATTGGAAAAGGTTAGCACAGCAGCAGAATTTGGTACTCAATGCATAAGGACAGTACCCGACAGGATAGAGGCATCCTTGCTGCCTATACATGATGTAGTGGCTTCACCAGTGCTGCTGTGCATGAACAGTTTTCAGCCTGGCTGAAAGCACATCCTGCACATCTGACTGCTCTTCTGCCTGTTCTGCCTAGCACCTTTGCTTCTGCTTATCTCTTAAGTCATTAGCCCACCTACCAGGCAAGTGAGGATGATCTTAAGGGTGAAACTGTGGCATACAAATTAAGTCTTCTTACCCAAATTGAGAGCTCCACAATATAGATATTTATCTTACCTGTCTAGATTCAACTGATAGCCAATGGAGAGAAATGGATCTTTGTGGAAATGCCACTTACCGCTTCTCACAAGGCATGTCTAGGAAAGGCTAAGTGAATTGCTCACAGAAGCACCTGTTTCCGTTCACTAATTATAGAGGGAACTTAGAGAAATAGCTCAGATGTAAACATCTGTACTGTGATTGATATGTGAAGTGCGATGAAGATCATCTGTCCCTACGTTTTGTCATTATAGTGTAGATCGTATGTTCAGAATTGTCTAAAGAGACCAAAGCACCCCACCACCATATTGAGGATTGTTTTGCCAGTGCAGGTACTACGAAAGACAGTTTTAATAATGCCTGCTAAGGAGTCAAATTAAGGCTTGGCATACAGAGAATGCCATATAGAGACAAGCTGACAAGATTCTTGAAACCAGCCAGTCCCTAAAACTGTATAAGGAGGCTCTCATAACTCTACCAACAATACCAGCAGCCCAAAGTTTCAGCAGGCCAGAAGAAGGAAGGGATAGAAACAGCTTCCTTATAGGTTTTTTTTTCTTTCTAGGCAGAAAATTTTGTCTCTTGTACAATATCTCTTCATTGAAAAAAGTTTTTTAACTATGTGTTTGACCCCATGTTTATAAAATAGTGAAAAAATTATATGGCTTTGCCTCTATCAAAATTTTATGGTTATATAATATCCGTGATTAATTATACCCCAGCAAAAAATATATCTTTTTTAGTAATGAAGAACAAGCCAATCTTTTACTATTCTACCACAACAGTCAAGTAGGATACTAAATATGAAGAGTGTCTGGGATAAGGGAGACTACCAACTGAGACTACCAATTGAGTCAACATAAAGCTCCTAATTACCAGAATATAATTTTATAATTAAATCAGTAACTTGATATCCAAACCTCTGTGTCATACTGCTAACATCTAAACCACTTGATATCCTCAAATTAAAAAACTCTGATATTAGGGCATTAGGCCTGGTTTACCTGAAGAAAATTACTAGAATTATTCTTAATACAATAACATTTTTTCCAGAACAGAAGGTCTATATGGGAATTATTTGGTAATAATTACAGCAGAATAATTTATTCTGGTCTATTTCCCTTTTATAGACATATCTTTGCTCTAATGTAATTCTACTGATTTCAGAAGAATTACTCTCAATTTTCCCCAAGTGAAAGATGAGACTCAAGCTCACTGTGTTCTGATCACCTTCATATGTTACACCTACAAAATGGCATTCAGTTACTAATCTTTGTTGTCTCTAGACGTAGAGGTTCCATTCATCAAACTATAATAATCCAGTAGAGAAATTTTCAAAACATCTCTGCTTCTAAGGACAAGACATGACTTTATCTCTTTCTACCCTTCAGGGTTTTTCCTAAATATGAAATAAACTCTGCACAGAATATATATGCACTACATTCTTCAGTGTCAATTTGGAACATAAATGTGATCATCCTTCTTATCTAAGGGAAAAATAGGACAAGGAATGGATAAATGTCATTTCAGAAAGGTGCACATTTTTAAGGAAGCAAGAGAAACCATATTTTCTTCAAGGAGCTATTTTTTTTACATATGTTAGTAGGACACAGATTGTCAATCATTTTCTGTATCCACCTTGAAGTCCTCCCTGAAATGCCTGACATTACACCTATTACGTGCCAAAACCAACCAGAGGGCTCAGAAGGTGAGGTATGTAAGAAATGTATTTCCCTCTCAAGCAAGTAGATCAGCTAAATTAGAAGCAATGGCTTAGATGTCACAGTACAAATTATATCAAATCTGAAATGGTACAGTTGATTTAAAGAGTCTAATGTGTATCTGTGAAAATCTTTACTCCAGAACTCCTTTGATATACAGAAGGCATCGTAAATATTTATAATTAGCATTTATTTACATAAAATATAAATGACAAATGATAATTTTTACCTGCAAGAAAAGAGGGGGCTTTTTTGAGAAAAATAACTGAAGTTGAATGTAAAAATGGCCTATAAGCAAAGACAGTTAGCTGCCACTTGCACCATTTTTGTCTCAAAATGACCTTAGCCACATCAGAACTAATCTTAGGATTTGCAAACCTTTTATTCTAACTCCCTATATCTACTTAATACTGTGAAACATACTGCCATTCACATGAAAATTATGAAAAAATTCAGCATTCTGTGCTTAAATTCTATGTAAATCAAACTTAACATAGGTCTGTGCTCCCTATCGATTTCAGTTAGAGTAACCCCTGTTCATGTCAATTAAATGAGAGCAGAAACAAGCCCAATCAATAGCCACTAATCTTAAATATCTCTGTAAGAATTACTGGTACTTTAAAACAAAACACTGCCAAGATTTTGGTTGTGCTTATGTGTGTGTGCGTGCACATTTAACTGCAAGAACCTGAATTTAGGACTTTGACCTCTGTGCATGAAATCTCAAAGAAATATGCAAAACATATTTCAGCAAGTTGCAGTCCTCATAATTACATAAATTCCAGACGATGATGGAAAATACAGTATGTTATCAAATGGTTCATGGTTTAAAAAACACAGCATATTCAAGAAAGTGGTTAAAATCACATTACAAAGACAATCATAATTCTTGCGTCTTCTAATTTCTGAGTATTTGACATTGAGACATGAATAACTGATGTATATTTTTAGCTTATTTCTTACAGGAACAAAACATAGATCATTGCTTTGAATATCTGTGTTTCCAACTGGCACTCCTTAACTTTTTAATCTTTTGGAAAATTTCTGTCTATCTGAAAAACATAGTCCATTGGTTTCCTAGAAGTTCCTTAAAATGGGTTGTTAGGTAGAGAGTTTTACTAAAAGTGAGATCCAGGGAGAACAGAGCTTGTAACACACTGTTTGACAGCAACCAGCTGGCCAGTCAGATATGTGTATTGGCCAGCTGATCAATATATGAATAGCTCTAAATGAGCCATGGTATGTGCTGTCTCTTGCCTAGAGGTTTTCCTGTAAGGAGAGAGGTATGCTTATTGCAGCAGGAAGGAAGGAAAGATGAGGGATAAAGAATACAAATCCCTAAGAAACCAAGTGTTGTTAGTTCCACTTCTCATGGAACTAACCATTTTCTGTGTACTTTTTATTAACCGTTGTCAGAGAAACCAAATCCTGGTGAAAGAGTAAACAGGTATTTCAATCTTTTATATTTACATACAAAGTGCACACAATCCACAAAGGGAAAGTATTTCTCACTCTAATACCACCAAAGTAGGTTCTGAACACATGGGAAATGGTGCTTTGTCTTCACGTGGGGGCAATATGGAGTGCCTGTGCATGTGTCTGCATCACCTGCTCAAAGCATTCAGAGTCTGGTGGTGATGTTCTACACACACATCTGATTTCTTCTCTTGCCTTGCAGAGAGGGGAGCGTAGCAAGCTTGGTGCACCCCTAAGGCAACAACAGTGACTAAGGAGTGAGAACAAATGACACTTTCTCTCTCCCTATTTTTTTTTTTTTTTGTGAGTTTGAAGGACATTGATTACTTCACTGTGATTTTCTCTGGTTATGATAGTGGTAAGAAGTTGGTTTATTTATTTATTAGGAAAGACAGATAGTGTGTGTTTGTACTTTCAAATTCCTTTAAATGAGACCTGAAGCTGCTCAGCACCATGAAAATTATTCAGTACCTGAAACTAAACATCCAAAATCAGAGGCACTCAAAAGAACCCAACACTTTTGCTTATGGTTAGGCATATCAACCAGATATTATGCATATATGGTTATGCAAGAACAGAAAATTGACCTCTGTGCTCCTAATCTTGTTCTTATATCACCTACTTTAAAACTTCACTTATTTAATTGTTGACATAAAGTATCATTGAAGCCTGATTATCATTTAGTCAGGCTGATTACATAAAAATATGCTGACCTTAGGAATATAAGGTAGTTTAGGTACCATACAATTTACACAGAGCAGTAATTGCAGTTGTGTGAATTTTCTGCAGTGAAGATAAGCCAAATAAGTCTCGTAATGGTTAAACATAAAATAGTCTGCTTAGTAGTTTCATGAATGGCAAAGATAAATCATGAAGACAACTAGAAATAAGAAAAGCTGTTGGCATGGAAACATAGCAGTTAAGTATTTGTCATGCTCTCTTAACATCAAATTTTGATAACCAGGTTGGATTCCCTGCTCCTCGTAGTAAACTACTTGGTGAAACAAGTGCTGGCGTGAATCTTTGGCAACACATCATCTTCAGTGGCTGAGCAAAGCCATATGTCTACACTGCACTGTAGTACAAGAGCAGAAGTTTCTCAAATTCCTTGGACAGCATAGTGAGGGAAAAACATCAACATTATCGTATAAAACTCAGATTTTGGACATCCTGTAATTTTTGACAAAGTTTTTACTTGGGTTTTACAGAAGCTCATCTAGCCTTACAGTTCTCAAACATAAGTTAAATTCAGCTCCTTGTTTGCATATGGAACAACGACTGTTTGAAATACTTTGCACTCTGAAGTTCCCAGCATTGCAAATTGCTGCTACTCACACTTTTTTCCTAAAAGGCAGTTATTGTATGAATTGTGGCCCTGACTAATTGGGAAGAAACAAAGTATTCCAACACCTGCACATTTGAATGTACCAGTACTTAGTTATGTCAAGAGGAAAAAGAAATAGGAAGACATTCCAAATAGCCTGGCAGCACTGTTACAAATTGACTTCTGCTTAGCTCAGCTACTTCATCTGCTCTCAGTGCTCTCTAGGGCTGGCTGAAATGAATGGGTAGTCCTCTGTGAAATCAGCCAGAGAAGCGTGCTTGCAAGAAGCACAATACTGTCCCATCAAATCTTTTATGAATGACTGCCAGAGCAAAATGGAGAATAGTACAGTACTTTAGATGAGGTCTGGTAATGAACATATCTATAACATACATGCACGTTTTCTCCTGCATAATTCTAATCATCTCCAGAATCATTTGTAGGATGAAGCAGCTTGAACTGGAGATCAGTTAACTTTAAAATAGGAGAAACCATTTCATTGGCTCCTCTCCCTCTTACAAGAAAGCAGCAATGGTCTAGATGGAGAAGAGGCAGAACTACTAAGGAATTATACATTAGTTTAATCTTTAGAGATGGGAAAAAAGTATCAAAATTTTCACTAGTAGGTGACTTCTGGTTGGATACTGCTGGGTTTGCAGGGGTAGAAATATCTCCAGGACCTCACCATTTTATGATAATTTACAACAAGGAAAAAACAGTCCGCTAAAGTACAAATGTACTAAAATCCCTTCAAGTCTGTTATTGCATATTGATTCTTAAAATGCCTTATGTCTTCAGAGTTGAGGATGTCTTTTTTTTTTTTTTTTTTTCTTTTGCAAAGCCAAATGTATTCCATGCAGGAGTATTTTATTTTACAACTGATTTTCATATGAGGAAAAGATTGTGTCTATCCCCATGCCTGGCTGCTGTATTTAAAATTGGGGAAACAGATTTCAAGTATACTCCAAAACTAGGGGGTCCTTTTGCTATGCAGTAGACCTCTGTGTGAAGGGCCTAAGTGTAGAAGGCAACATTTCTCATCACTATCTTTCCCCAAGGGTAGTGTCATGAACCACTGTAACTGAACAGTAGAAAAAGAAATGATACTATCCAAATCCCTAAGAGAGGAGCTGCAACCAATCATTGTCTTTGGAAGAGATGGAAAACAACTGCTGCACTTAAATGTGAATGACACTAGAACCATACTTTTCATTCCAACCCAAGGTCCATATATTGTCACACTTACAAGTAATGAGAACAGAAATCTATGGACAAACTGCTTGGTAATTTTTATCCTAATCTGTAATCACATCAGAAAGCTAGATCAGAAAAAATATCTTCAGGCTTCCTTAGAATTTTATTCTCTTCTTCAAATGCACATGTAACTCAATCAATAGAAGTAATATATGCATCATATTATTAAAAGAAAATAGACTCTTCAGTAGTTTCAGCAGATGTTTTACTCCAGGAAGGAAGGATCATTTTTGCTAGCTTGGCTGCTTAACATTTAAATGTAGTGTTCCTGAAATGTATCTTGTCTTTATGAAGAAATAAAATACCAGTAGAGCAACATAAAATTGTACTAAACAACGTGAGAATAAGATTAAAATGACTGTCAAAATATAATTTTTTAAATGTTTATTCTACATAGCCATCTAGCTTAACTCTTTCGACACTGAAAAATAAAATCTGGGATGTTGGAATTTATCATCCATATTTGCAAATACTGACAGATTGGAGCATTTTTCTTTCTCTCAGAAGAAAGATCATTTGATTAGATGCTTAGTTGGGTGAACCATTAAAATTAATATGAAAAAAATGTTTTGGGAAGGGAAAGCATCAAGAAGATCAATTCATGTTCCAACAGAAAAATTAGGGAAACAGCCAGACAGGGGGAAGTTGTATAGAACATGCACCTTGTAGCTGAAGAGTACCGTCTTATCACAAGGCTTTTCAAAAACAATGCCATTCTAATGTGGCTTTACTGAAAACTTCACTATTACTATGCTTTCTTCTTGCCATGATGATAAAACAAAATTTACTGCCTGTTTAAATTGTACTTTACCAGGCTAATCAGCAACAATTATAACTGCTTAGAAATTGGATTGCATGTGACTCTGGAAGCGGGACATATGAGTGAAAGCTTCTGCTTCTCATATATTTGCAAAACAAGCTTCAGGGCCTAAATATAGAAAAGTAAGGTAGGGAGGTTTGAACATATGTGCTCTGGGAATGTTTAGAAAAAGGATATGCCACATCAATGAATTCCAAGATGGTTTACCCCAAGAGAAAGTAGACAAGCTCACACAACTCTGTGTCATTTAATTCTCTCGGTTGCCAGCAGGAGAACTATCACATTCCTTTAACTTCATTTTCACCAAAACTTTTTATGCATTTCTTTCTTCAAAATAAGAGTTTCAAAAAAACAAAATATATGAATAGATGTCTGAAGGGAAACAACCAATTATTTTCAGAAAGAACTGAGGGAGGGACTAGGGGAAGGCATTCCACTAAAAAAAAAAAAAAACAAAACCCAAACTGGTCTTTTAGATGGCATTTCAAGAACTAGCCTAATCCAAAAGAGACAACAAGTAATCCATTTCCAGAATCTTCATGGTGTTCCGTGAAAATCTTTCTGTAAATAAACTTGCCTAAATTATTTAGATTAGCTTGACAGATTAAAGTTCTGTTTTCATGAGATCTCATATAGAGCTTTTACCAGCAAGTGATCACTTCTGGGACAATATTTCAGAAAATCTCCACATAAAAAACTTTAGTACTAAATACATAATCTTCCTGACAAACACATCCTCTATCCGCCTTCTGCCTCCATTCTTCTTAGAAACAGAAAAAAAGTTCAAGGAAGTTCTTCTTCTCTGGCAAGATTATAATTGCCATTATTAAGCTTTCCTTAAGATTTTTATTTTTAACAATAATTAATATACTAGCAAAAGATGAAAGACATGAAAATTTGCACATTGTTGCACAGAAGTGTTTAGAAGGTATAACAAAATGCATAAGAAATCTATACAAAGTACGTAACTTAAAATAGAAGAAAAACTGGAGAAGTCCTGAATTACTGACTCTATTTTCCCCAAGTCTCCTTGAGGCAGAGTTCTCACTGGGGTATGTTGAACTGTGCACCAGAATCAGAACAAGATGACCTAATTTTATGTTATGCTGAAAAACGTGTGATTTCAAAAAAAGTCACTTCATTTCTTACAACTTCAGTTTTCACCTTTGAATAACAGGGGCAATGGTTTTTACGTTATCAAAAGATGCTTCAGAGAAGTGAAATATATATTATTTTTCTCCTCAGTTTTATGTTTTATACTTCAACTACCTCACCATGGAAAAGGAAAGCCACAATCAATTCCTTGATGAAATATGTTCTGCATTTTGCTACACATTGGCAACTGAATAAAACACTGCTATTGCCCTCTCCTGCTTCTTCTTCTTCTCTTCTCTCCCCTGAAGGACCAGTTGGATGTCAGGGAAAATCATATTTATCTGGCATCTTTGAAGTTAGAAGCATGGTGATAAAATGGGAAGTATCCTATCCAAAGGGAAGGAAAAAGGCATTAGGATATGTCTAATGGCGAAGCATACGGACAGAGGGTTGCTAAAGCTACACAGGTAGCAGACAAACAGAGGTATCACAAAGATGTGTTATGAGTTATTTTGGTTCATTGATCTAATAGAAAATACTTTCTAATGGTTAAAAATGCTAACTACAAACTGTAAATACAGGTGGTATCCAAGTTATAATTTAAATGTCATTATCTTATTTTTTCAACTCTAAAAATAAATATTCAACAATAAATACAAAACAAGAACAAAAATTGTTGCCCCACTGTTCCAGAGAGATGGTTTTATGACAACATTCAGGTTTCATGATCCAAAACTAAGTGCTGACTTAGAAGCAGCCTCTATTCAGTGTTCACCCCTGTCTGGCTATTCTACATATTTGTGCTTCTTAGAATAAGGTATTTCTGAACCACCACAGTGGATTCCTCTATCCAAAAGCCTGCATTCATATTATCCTCTCCTAACACTTCTGTGAGAATGGCTATGTCAATTAAGATAAATCATTGTCAAGAAAATACAATTTGATAGACAATTACAAGATTCTTAGTTGGATTCTGCTTTGGAGCTTCTGGATCTGCTGGGGGATAGGGTCCAGGATCATGAGGGGACTCCTGGGACCCCTCTGAGAAGCATGAGAGTACCTACTGCTGCCAGATAAGGACCGTGTAAGAGTAGCCACACAGGTGTGAGCCTGAGAAAGTCCTAGCAGGTTCTAACAAGCTGAATCAGCTACCCATGACCCAAGAATACCTCCGGCCATTGTTACAGGTGCCCCACAAGTAGGAAGGGTCAAGGACCCTTTTAGCTGGTGCTATGGAGGGGCCAGGGCTGAAGCACAGCTCCCAGAGTGTAGCTAACAGGTGCAGGAACACAAACAAGGGGGCCTCATCTCAGTTCAGACCATGCTAAATGTTTTCAGGTACAGTAGTGATGTGCCATAGAGCACATTCCCCAGCAGGTGTTGGAGCAGCTGCCCCTGCAAGGGCAGAGGCTTCAACCCAGACAGAGCTTCAGATGGTGGATGCAGCCCTGTGAGTCGGAGGCTGCAGGGAGTGCCTGGGGCCTCTCCCTGAGGCTAGAGAGGTGGTCCCCTTTCCTGAGGAGGTGTGCTGTTGTTGAAGAGCTGTATTGCTAAGTAGAGGAGTTACGGGAGGAAGTGAACAGGCTGCACAGTGTCAGAGAGGATGAGAGATGGACAAGATCTTCTCAGAGAAGAGATCCTACAGGTTCAGAGCCCTGAACCCCAACTGCAGTGAAGACACAGGCAGAGTCTGTCCCTAGCAGAACCATCAGTAGAAACTCTGAGGAAATCAAAGGCTGGAAGCTGGTGATTTCTGGCACTGAGAGGAAGGCTCCTGCTCCACCTGAAGGCTTGCAACTATGCAACAGGTTCATTGCCCTTAAAGCTGAGGAGGAGCCAAGTGTGCTTTCAAGCAAAGCATCTGGGCTGACTGACCCTGAGCCACACAGGACCACCCAGAGCAAGTGGCAAGTGATAGCAGTGGTGAATCCCTGCTGCAGGGGACTGAGGCCCCCAACTGCTGATCTGACCTATCATCTAGAGAAGTTTGCTGCTTGCTGGGCTCCTAGATCTGCAATGCTGTGGGAAGACTGCCAAAGGTTGTCTGAGCCTCTTCTGTTTCCCCTTGCTGTTCTTCCATTTAGGCACCAATGAGAGGTGGTGCCAGGGGCAACCTGGAGAGTATCAGAAGTGAGTACAGAGCACTGGGGGTAACAGTCAGGGACATGAGGGCCCAGGTGGTGTTCTCCTCAATCCTGCTGGTGAGGGGAAAGAGAGGATGGATGGGACTGATACTGCCTGTCAACAATTGGCTCCACAGCTGGTGTCAGAAACAGGACTTTGGTTTCTATGACCATGGGACGCTGTTTGAGGATCAATGGCTGCTTGGGAACCACATCACAAAGTGGGGCAAAATTATCTTCACCAGTGGTATGGCTGACCTTGTAAGAAGGGCTTTACACTAGAAGCAGTGGGGAAGGGAGAGACTTTCCAACACCCCTGTGAGGTAGTGACGGACAGAGTTGACAAGCAAAGGATCTGGTATGATAGGAATGAAAGTGAACACAAAATGAACTGAGCAAGGCTTCAGTGGGGTTACCTCATGTACTTGCATGTAAGCAAGGAAGTGCCTACAAGGCATCATTATGGGGAAACTCCCCAAACTTATTCCGGGAAATCAGCACGCTGGGGTGTCTCTCTGAAGTGCCTTTACGCTAATGCACACAGCATGGGGAATAAACATGAGGAATTAGCAGTCCATGTGCAGTTGCATGGCTGCAATTTGTTGGGATCACGGAGATGTGGTGGGATGGCTCATACGACTGGAGTGCTGCAATGGAGGGATAATGGGCTCCTTAGGAAGGCCTGGCTGGGAAGATGAGGTGGAATTGCATTCCAGCTGCTATCCCACAAAGGGCATAGAGCTCTTCCTGGTGATGGATGATGGGCCTTATGGGTAAGGATTAAAGAGCAAAGCAATATTGGTGATATTGTAATGGTGCCTGTTATTCGCTGTTTGTAAGAAGAACAAGTGAATGAGACCTTCTACAGACAGCTGAAGTAGTTTCACATTTTCAGGCTCTGGTCCTCATGGGGGACTTCAACTACCCTGACAACTGCTGGAGGGACTATACAGCAGGGCATAGGCGACCCAGGAGGTTCCTGGAGAGCACTAATGACAACTTCCCTACGCAAGTGATAGAGGAGCCAATGAGGAGAGGTGTTTGGCTAAATCTCATACTCACAAACAAGGAAGGGCTCACTGGGGACGTGAAGGTCAAAGGCAGCCTTGGCTGTCTTGACCATGAGATGGAGTTCAGGATCCTAAGAGGAGGGAGCAGGTCAAAAAGCAAGATCACAACCCTGGATTTGAGAACAGACTTTAGCCTCTTTAAGGATCTACTTCAGAGTCGCATGGAATAAGGCCCTGGTGGGAAGAGGTGGGCCCAAGGAAGCTGGTTGATATTCAAGAATATCCCCCAAGGGCAGTCCACCCGAAAAAGCAGGGAATTGGGCAAAAATGCTAGGAGGCCTGCATGGATGAACAAGGAGCTCCTGGCAAAACCTGAACACAAAAAGGTGGTACACACAACGTGGAAGCACGGACAGGTAAGATAGAAATGCTGTCTGAGCATGCAGAGATGCAGTTAGAAAAGTCAACCCGGAGCTGAATCTGGCAAAGGATGTCAAAGGCAACAAAAAAGGCTTCTATAAGTTCATAAGTGACAAATGAAAGGCTAGGGGAAATGTAGGCCATCCTAAGAGACCTCGATAGGCTGGAGAAATGGGCTGACAAGAACCTCATGCAGCTCAACAAAGGGAAGTGCAAAGTCTTGCACCTGGGGAGAAACAACCCCAGCACCAGTACACACTGGGCACCAACTAGCTGGAAAGCAGCTTGGCAGAAAAGCATCTGGGGGTCCTGATGGACAAGAATCTGACCATGAGTCAGCAATGTGCCTTTGAGACAAAGAAGACCAACAGCCTCCAGGGCTGCATTAGGATGAGTGTTGCCAGCAGGTCAAGAGGGGTGATCCTTCCCCTCTACTCAGCAATGGAGAAGCCACACCTGGAGTATTGTGCTCAGTTCTGGGCTCCCCAGTACAAGAGAGACATAGACATATTGGAGAGAGTCTAGCAAAGGGCCATAAAGTTGATAGAGTGGAGCCTCTCTTCTATGAGGAAAGGCTGAGAGAGCTGGGACTATTCAGCCTGGAGAAGAGAAGGCTCAGGGGGATCTTATCAGTGTATATACATACCTGAAGGGAGGGTGCAAAAAAGGACAGAGCCAGGCTTTCTCGGTGGTGCCCAGTGACAGGAAAAGAGGCAATGGGCAAAAACTGAAACACAGGAGGTTCCCTCTGAACATTGGGAAGTGCTTTCTTGCTTTGAGGGTGACCAAGCACTGGCACAGGTTGCCTGGGGAGGTTGTGGAGTCTCCCTCCTTGGAGATACTCAAATAACATCTGGACATGATCCTGGGCAACCTGTGTTAGGTTGCCCTGCTTGAGCAGGGGTGTTGGACCAGATGACCTCCAGAGGTCCCTTCCAACCTCGACCATTCTGTGATTCTTTTATATGTAGATTCAAAACAGTATTTAAAAATGGTCATTATGATAGTCCCCATTTGAGGATAAGAATACTCAGGCACAGAGACAGGGAAAAAGCTTTTATTTTAAGGTCATTTAGTGGGTCACTCCCAAAAAATGACCAAAGGTTTCCTGATACCAGTCTAATAACAGTGTTCACACTGTCTGTCATAATAAAATATACTTACGACAGCGTCAAGACTACTAGGTGTCTTGGACACACTTCAGTTGAATCCTACTTTAATTTTTTATCTTTAAGTGTTTCTACAAAACTGTTTAGTCCACACACACATTTGAGTTAGAAATAATTGCTACAACATGATTTTCAAAGAAAGTTTGTTCTGTGCATGATGACCAAGTCAAGCTTTCTATTGAGAATGTAAATGAAATAAATAGCGTAAAGTGCTTACATGCAAATAAGAACATCAACAAGTGGATTTAAGGATTTCTGTGTCAAAAGTCCTCCTTACCAGGTCAGGAGGCAATAATTTTGATTGTGATACAAGATGAGGGCCTTCAGATTAAGGTGGAGGAACTTGAAAACTTTACTTAAATCTGAAGCTGCAGCATTCCTAAGCAAACTTAGAAGTTATATAATATGTCTATTCAGGAAAAATTTTGTGCCATAGAACATATATCCGTTATGCAGTACGGTCCCTGCGGAATAGTAAACTACTTCAAATTAAGTACACAGAAGTAAACAAACAAGTAAAAGTATTGATGCTGAACAACTGGCATATTACAGTTCCTATATGATATAATGTACCCTCAGAAGATGACAAATATTTTTGAGTGTAAGTGAACATTTGAAGATTTGGAATTGTTCTAGACATTTTATTACTCAAAGCCAGTACCTAGTCAGAAAATCAGCAAAACAGCAATATTTTAAAATGTGACTTAAGCCCTGTTGCTTGTGCAGGATAAATTGAGGCCTGATGGAGAAAATGGAGAGAACAATATATAACAAGAACAGCAATAGTTCTTGTCCAAGTATTATTATTATATTTATTCATTTTCCTTCTGTTTATCATGAGATTGTGGTATGTACAAAATCTTGTCTGAAGAGAGATGAAACAGAGACTGCACTGTGGAGTGTGGAGAGATATTTTTATGTATTTACATATATAAATATCTAAGATATTATATTTGTAGATCTCTATAAATATATAAGAACATACAAAAATATGGAAAATATTCTGTTAAAGAATTAAACATCTTAGGCCAGCTCTCCCATCCTTAACACTACAAATTTATCTCCTCTGCAGAAATTACAAGTCAATGAATGCATTTAAGATTGTGACTTCCACTGACCTAAAGTTTCATTTGTAGAGTTAGGTGAGTACAACAAAATTAGCAACAATTATGGCTGGTTGGAAGGCAAAGGAAGTGATTGTCTATTCTTTTTAAACGTATTTCAAAGTTTTAAAGATGGTTCTTTATTAAGGAACTTCAGTAGCGTACATGGTGAAATAGAAAATATGTAAATATATTTTGGTATTCTGAAGTACACAGTAGTGTGTCACTAACAGCTGTATTTCTTAAACTTGTTCCCACATCTCATTGTACCGAAGCAGGTAAGATTGCTAATAGTAGAGGCAATATTCATAAAACTGTAATAAGAATGAAATGCCAATGCATGTTACTACGGCCTTTGACATGATGCATGACAAAGACCTCTGTACAGCTTTAAACTATGCTGAAAGACAATGCCAACTGAAACTACAGAGTAGTCTCCAAGTGTCCTAAGGCATGTCTCTGCCAGTAAGCTAAACAGGTTCATGGCACAGGCTCTAGACTGCTCTGTAGTAATCCCTGATGGTGAACTGTTAGCCTGCTCCCTGGCATGCTTTCACTTCATGCCAGCTAACACTGCCAGACAATGATTTAGGAATTAAAATGTGCCACAGCACATTGACAGACCAATATGGATGGTACCAGGTACGCAACACATTAGTTTAATGCTATAAGCACACCTTTCTGGTGAGCTTCACTACAGGCCTTGGATTACTTCAAATACTTTGAATTAAAAATAATCAGCTTAAGATATTATGCTTAATATCACAGGACCACAGAGACATCACATGAGGCCAGTAGAGACCCAGGACCAAGTGTTATGTAGTGTGGGTTTGGACAATCTGTTTCTTTCTGTCTCAGGTCCAGAAAACGTTCTCTGTATTATTTAGAGACAGCCATATCTCTAAGTCTTGAAGAACTGGCAAAACAAGATTTTAGCAAAAGCCAATATGGCCTTTGAGCTCTCAGAGTCTCCGAGACTCTTTTCTTGCTTTAATATGACCTTGTCTCCAGCCAATCCTGACAGTATCAAAATACTATTTCCTCTCCAGACCAGAAGCATGACTGCATCTTATGCAGATGTACCAGCATTGAACTAGCCAGCTCAAAGCACTAACAGCTGTATGCAGTTCAGTGCAAGTTGTAAAACTATTCCAAGGCTCCGGATATACTCTCAGGTAGTCAGCTTATTCTGAACTACACAATCCTTTGGCTGAACTACTAACCTGACTGGCACCCATGGCCTAAGATAACTTTACGTTTACAAGTTGCATTCATTCCTGTGGCACATACAACCCATAATTCCCTCCCAACACCATTGGGGCTTACTGACCATCAACGAAGTACTTCAGTTGATCTAGGTCTTGATAGATTAGGCAGAGCCACACTACACAAAGAGAGGACAGAAGTACTACTGTGTGCTTTAGTAGCGATTGTAAAGCTTTCATTCTCACAGGGAAGACTACAATTTTTTTTTTTTTTTATAATGGCAGTAATGAATGAAAGACAAAAAAATAAGGCCATGTTTGGTGGGTTCTCTCTCCCTTCAGGACTGAAAGACCAGGAAGTGCTTCAAGGACAGAAGCCTTTGACTATGTCTACATCAGCAAATAGGACAGTCCGATAGAAGATCTGTTTTGCAAACCAGATGGTATTGAATATCTGAGCCGTATTAAACCTCCCTGAAGAAATTATATTCCTGACCAGATCAAGCCTGTTCCCGTATCTTCTGATTCCTTTTGAAAGGAATCCAATTCCCAAGCTCCAAGACCACTCCACAATGTAGACAGTAAGTGAGGATTGAGAAATATCCTGATCTACATTAATGTGGACAAACACTATTTACATCTTCTGTATCTTTGTATCTTCATAGTAGTGATGGTGGTTTAGGGATCCTTTCTTTTTCAAGCCTCTTCAAAGACAAGTAGCGTTCCATCTTTAAGTACTCACACTGGACGTGGAAGTAAGTCAATTATTTGTGAGGAACCACCTAGAAAATTGTGACAGAAAACAAAGAAACTCTTTGTTCTAGTTTCCATGAAAGCACCATGGAAGTAGCACTTACATAAACTGCACTTTAGGAAAGCCCTTTTAAGAGAAGTGTAGTGATTAATTCAGCCCTACCTGGAACAAACTACAATTTTTAACATTTTTTTACATTTTCTTCTGAACCTGACCAGTACCTCTGATAAGGATGATAGAGAGTAGTCATTATTATGTACTGAGATGGCTAGTCAGAGTGGAGAAAATATATGACATGCCAAAGTACCTTTCCATATGATTCATACAAGTTTGTGCATCAAACATTTATCATGGAAGATCCTGTTAAGGGCTCAAGAAGTAGACAGGTAGCTACTGCTTTTCTGTGACTTAGAAGCTGAAATATACAATGAGGAATACAATAATAAGAAATATTCTGGACCATCTAAACATTTTCCTAAAGTTTTAAAATCATACCTGTGGAAAAAAAAATTCTCACACATACCTGTGTGTCTTGCACATACACATACACAATAAAAATAAAGTTTAAGGATCATGCTGCTCTTAAGATATGTTTGATTCTTCCAATTGATTAGAAAAGGACCTTAAGATCAGTGCTCCCTTAAGAAGTCTCTTGTTGTCACATACTGGAAATATTTATATATGTTTAATTTAGTTTTTTTTTTTTTTTATTTTTTTCATAGAAATATGTTTTCAACCAAACGGCTTTGACATTATTATTATTTTAAACACCTTCTATGCAAAATTTGTCAAATGTGACTTGATAAAACTTGTTGACTAGTGTGTCCTCCTTTTTCTTTCAAGCAGAAAACCATTTCCTAAAAAAAAAACAGTATGTAAATTCACCTTTTCCACCTACATAAAAAATACCCTATTTTACAAGTATTATTCTGATGCTTCAATTTCATAGAGCTATTGTATATATTACACATAGGATAGATTGTTTTGTCCTATAAAAATTAAAGGGTAGCCATTTTATTCTTTCACATGACAGCATGGTCAGATAGCTGTTGAGGAAATGCTTACTCATAGAACTACACAGCGGGGTGGGAGGAAGAGAAGGGCTTTTTGGTGATACTGCTCTGTAAGTAGCTAATTGTAATTGGAAACCTACACTCTGGATGTACAGAAAAGTCTTTGCTATATCAAAACATTGAACAACACGTTTCTGGCATTGCCCTGCAGCCATTCAAAATTGGCCAGCAGAACATTTGAAGAGAACCAGAATGGGAAACAAAAATTCTAAATAAAAGAAAAAAATCATTTTTTACAAAGGCCTGAATGTTTTGTCTTCATAATTTCTGTCTATGGCTTGTCCAGTGGTGCCTGCCAATTGAACCTAGAGGAGCACTAGTTTTGCTGTGTACCCAAACAAATACATTTCTCCTCTGAACAGCTGATAAAACTACTGAGCTTCAAGAAGCTTCAAAACATAAATGGAGCACTTTGGTCTGATTGCTCTTTGCTTTCAGTCTCATTTCTGCTTGTGCAAGATGGCTGCAAAATGCTAGCAAAATTGTAGTTTTCTTATCACCACTCTGCATGGTGCAAATGATATGTTCAACTGTGGGTATTCAAAAAGCTTTCAGATTAAAAAGTTTCGATTGTGTTGGAAAGCTTTTAAGTTTTTTCTAACATGCGTATTTCATGCTACACCAATAGCACCTTGAAACACTGTCTAGAAAGGGTGATTCAGTGTTGTTGTTTGCTTTTCCCAGCTGCCAAGGCTTCTGCAATGCAGGAGGCCACAAACTAGTTAGGAGAAACAGGTTCCATCATTGCCAAAGGCAGATGGCAGGTAGTTTTTAAATGTCTCCATTATCTTTTTACCCACCCTGTTCCCCCAAAGTCATCTTAAGTGGAGCAGTACTTTTCTTTAGCTTTTGTGTCTAAATATGTAGTTAGCATCTTCTCCTCCTGCTTGCCTACTAGTATTGTCTGTGTCCAAAAGGAAACGTTAGTAAAACTCCCACAAAATACAACTTCATCAAAAGACTGACCTCATTTGCTGGAACATTTTGGAAAGCAATATGAATCTGATTGATTAATTTATTTCATAACATTCATTGTACTGCAACATTCAAAGGTAGTTTTTAAAGAACTTATTCTCTGATGATTACTTGCTTTCTGTCCTGTCTCCTCACTAATCCTTTGGTCCAGCATTTTTTTTTTTTGTCATCACAGATTCTTTCCTTATCATCATAGAGTCTTGATTTCATGATCAGAATTCAGAGAGCTTATTACAGAAAGTTTGTTACACATAAAGTGTTCTTATTTTTGTTTAAGGGAAAAAGAGCTCTTTTAAAAATTACAATCATATTCAAATAGAACTTTATATGAGGAAGTTTAAAAATTTTGGATCATTTTGAGTACATCTCTAGGGTTATATATATTATTGTAATATTTAAAATAATTTATCTTTTAAACCAAATCAGAAATATTTTCCCAAATTTTTGACCAGAAGGCCATGCATCCTCAACTGCTGATGTATTTGTATTATTGCCCAATAACTCACTGAATCTAAGATAATGTGTTTTAAAAAGCATCTGTTGTTACACTTATTTATCCTATTTCTTTAAACAAGCAAATAAGTTAGCCATCAAGGTGTCCTGGTTTCAGCTGGGATAGAGTTAATTTTTTTTGTAGTAGCTAGTATGGGGCTACGTTTTTGATTTATGCTGAAAACAGTGTTGATAACACAGGGATGTTTTAGTTGTTGCTAAGTAGTGCTTACACTAGTCAAGGACTTCTTCAGCTTCCCATGCTCTGCTGGGTGCACAAGAAGCTGGGAGGGGACACAGCCAGGACAGCTGACCCCAACTGACCAAAGGGATATTCCATACCATATGACGTCATGCTCAGTATATAAAGCTGGGGGAAGAAGAAGGAAGGGGGGGACATTCAGAGTTATGGCGTTTGTCTTCCCAAGTAACCATTACACGTGATGGAGCCCTGCTTTCCTGGGGATGGCTGAACACCTGCCTGCCCATGGGAAGCAGTGAATTAATTTCTTCTTTTGCTTTGCTTGCGCATGCGGCTTTTGCTTTACCTATTAAACTGTCTTTATCTCAATCCACACGTTTTCTCACTTTTACCCTTCCGATTCTCTCCCCATCCCACCAGGGGGGAGTGAGCGAGCGGCTGCGTGGTGCTGGGTTGCTGACTAGGGCTAAACCACGACACAAGGTTAATAAAATTTCTCACTTAGAGATGTGCTAAACAGATTACTGATATCAGATTCCAGTAAAATGCTTTAAGGAAAACCCAGTGAACAAACACTATGTTCAGTACACAGACAATTTGGTGACATTCTATGGCCTACTTCACATGAGAAGTGATTAGATACTGTAATAATCCGTTCTGGTCTTCCCTCTATGGATAAGGAGTGTGTTTTCTAAAGAAAAAAGGAAAAATACAAAATTTCACACCTGATAAATGTTCTCTGTGGGCTACATTTGGGTCAACTTTTTCCTGTTTTGCTTCTCTTGCCACTTCTTCTGCAGTTGCAAGCAGTACTAGTCTGAAATTATTAAGCCAGACCCCTAGTCTCTGATTTACTTGCTGTTCCAAATATACCACCTAGTCCTAAATAGTTAAGATGACAAGCATTGCATTAGTAGCAATGCACTCCTCTCGTAAAAGACTAGCGGTGTACGTAGCAGGCCTGAAAGAGCCTCTGCTATCATAAAGGTCTGATTACTGCTGAAAATAGCAACCACTGAGATCTACTCCATCTAACTTAATGGATCAAACTAGCGAACAGGTTCTGATATATCTGACATATTGATACAGTGGGAGAAATATGCAATGGTTTAATGACAGATAATCTTGTGTGGAATGGAAAAGTTAAGATATCAAAAAGTTAGTTCAAACCTCCATTCAGGAGAAAAAAAAAATATTTGTAAGAGTATGCCTGAGTATATCTCCCCTAATTTTGGACATTTAATTGAAATTTAAATTAAGTACTTAGATTTAAAAAAAAATCAGTGGAGACAGATAGGTTCTTTTTGGTGGAGGTTATTAGTGAGTTTTGCATGACTGTACTTCTACCTCACGTAACTGAGTTAGGAGCCTCTTGGATGAACCTTGACCTTCCAGATCTTTAGAGTAGATAATAAAGATTAATGGAGACCTTTATATTTTATCTTGGAGAACATTTCAGTTCTTAGGAAATTTCCAATTACACAAATTTATTCAGCCCTCTAATTGCATGTCAAACAGACCATACCCATATGCCAATGAAAGGACATGTATTCTAAAAAAAATCTGAAATCGGAATATTTTTGTATTATTAGTGCCATTATATACACTGATGATATAAGAACAGTCACACAAACGAAAATTTCTTAGCCTCACCACTGGGTTAGGTTTTTGATAAGTTTGTTTCTAATATGAATGTTTTGCCTTCCAAGCTTTAGAAGCTGGGCCTGCATAGAAAGGATCTGTGGAAACTGCACAATGCAGAGTGAAAAAAATATAAGCTTAACTGAAAAGAGCAGTCTACAGGAACGGTTATATACAAATTAAACTGGACATTCTGGGGATCATCAGAGGACTGACCAACTTAAAGCACTAAAGTAAATCCTCAGCAAACAAAGGTGAGACAATGCTAACATCAATAGTTACTTATTTTTACTCTTTTAAAATGAATGATTCAACTATTTTATTTAGACACAAAGATGATTTTGCTGTCTCCCTGAATGATTTATTGGTCAGATTAATATTCTAGTGCTTGAGTACTTCAGCACAGTGCAAACATTTTATCTTCTATACATTTACAGAATAAATCCAATGATTAGTCACAAATTCCTTGCGTATATCCTGCTCTCTGCTTCCTTTTGCAAAAAGTATTTAATTATTCTTTGGCATGCACGTTCATGGTAGGTTTTTTCCAGCATTCAAAGAATATTCTTTAAGTGATTAGTCTTCTGATGAAAGGTCATGGCTGAGAAGTTCTCATTATATAAAAGAAACTAACAGAACGTGAAATGAACATACAGATGACATAATCTATATCATATACTGAAATCCAATTATCTGAAAAGGAGTAGGATGGTTGGGTAAACACCCAATTAAAAAATTGTTTTCTAAACTAGCAGTAAAATGGTCAAGAGTACAGACTGTCAACCCCTTCTTTGCCATAGGGTTTTTTAATTTCCTTCAGCGAAACATTTAGCTGAGACTTAACTGCAGCCACTTTAGCAGTCTAAAAGACATTTAGCTGGCATTAGTCTTCTTGTTTCCATCAAGGGCCACCACAGAGACACCTCCAAGAAACTATTCATTCTTTCATAAGATATATGCCCAAAATAACAGGATGAATCATAGCTGGTTATGCCTCCTCTTTTCCATTAACTCTGGAGAAAGTCTAGGGAAATGGCTTAAATAAGACACTTATTTTTTAGATGGCTACAGATTGTCCAAATCCAATAAAATTAGTGACAGTGTAATACTTTGGTTGTTTTCAGAAACAAAAACTGTGAGGTCTTCCAGAACAGAAAGCAAAAGAGCAAACAAAGCAAAGCCATCTGAGGTACCTACATAAAGCTGAACACTAGGACAATGATGAAAATGATGAAAAACAGATGCCTCATTCACAGCTGGAATCTCCTGAGGTCATGATCCTTCTCCCAAAGAACAAAGGATGGGGTTATCTTTCAAGAAAAGCTGAAGGGGATATCCATACCAGCGATCATTGTTCATGCCATGGCTTAGTGCCTGGCAGCAGAAAACAAGCCAAATTGTCTCATAGGTGAACACTCCAACCAGAAGGCTGCATTGGCTAGGGCTATACCCTTTCTCTGACCTAAGGTGGGTAGGAATTCATCTGGTAAGATTCTGGAAACACAGAAAGTGTAAATGGCTGCATAAATAATCAGATAAGGCACTTAAAAGGAAGGAACTTCAGGTCCAATTCCTGCTTCAAGGCATATGAAGGAATTCAACGGTTGTGCCTCCAACTACCCTTAAGAGGTGCTACAGCACTACAGCTTCCTCATAACAGCCTGTAGTTTTACATACTGCATAACGCTATGGCTCACTGAGCTAAGCAACTTTTATAACCTTTTCAAAAGAGAAACAAGCGCAAACCCAACCACTGTGTTTAAATTGCACTTAGTTTGAGATGTGCAAGCCCACTGCTCCCAAATTAGAAGTTACCAGCTTATAACACTGGAATTGTGGGCCCTGATCCTTTGAAAACCATCAGATAAATTCCAAGGTACAGCTTTTAGTCCTCAAGTCACCAAAGAAACAGTAAAAAAAAAACCAAAAAAAACCAAACAAACTAAAAGAAGACTATCAGAGATTGTTATATATCATGCTGACATTTATTTCCATCGCTAAGAATGAACTGATGAGAAAGTCAGCCTCAGACAGAACAGGAGTTAAGCAGGTATCAGAGTCCAAACCTTATCAGAAAGATTGAAACTGAATCTCAAACTGAGCATAAGAAATAGTATTAACTACTTCTACAATATAGCATAATATTTCTTTATGTTATGACCACACCAAGTGAGCCTTCTAAAATTCCAGTACTGTAACTGTAGTGATCATAATCAGAAGACCACTGTACATTGAAGAGTTAGTGATCCACACAATAGTTAACCTGAGTAGGCGCATGCCTGTGCTGTGCTACACATATAGCTGTGTCACCAGGCCTGTGCTGTGCTGTGCGTATCCCTTGGCTGCAGGATAAACTTAGCCCACTCATGGTAACAGAGGAGCCTGTAGGCAGCTCCCGCTCAATACCAGTGATTACACCACCTGTGTGTCCTTGCATTTATCTAAAAACACAGCAAGAAGTTCTCATGTGAACATCCCTTTTTTTTGACAGTAGAAATTATTAATGGAATTGTTTTCTTGTAAGGAAATCCTGTAAGAGCTCAAAAGACCTTCCCAGTGTTAGCTCCAGTAAATGACATTTTAAGTGGTGTTTTACAGACTGAGAGTGCTCTTCCTATTACGATCATAATGAACCAGCACTTCCAGATGCAACACAGTAACCAAGATACATTACGCTCCAGCTGAAATACCAGTCTTTAGACCTTGAAATAACAAACTTATTTCTACTAACATCTATGGTCTTCATACTGCTTTATCCAGAACACACCACTGTAAAGCCATCATTTTGCTTTTTGAAATATACTTAAGATACGTCCTAAAATGAAATGGTGAAAGTAGAAATTTTGTAATGTTTCAGGTCCAGTCCACACTTCTAACATTCATGACGCTTAAAAATCTGCTTAAGGGTGAACTACCTGCCCAGCTTTTTAAAAGTACACAATCCCAAATACTTCCTTGTTTCTGGCACTATTTTTAAGAGCTTCATATCTAACATACCTAACTCTTTAACAATGTCATCATTTCTTACCTACTCATGACCAGGAATTGCAATCTTCAACTGCTTCTTACATATAGTTAGCAGAAGCCTCTGCCTACAGGGATTACATACCCTCATCTAAATCATTCCAAGTTTGTTATGAGAGCTCGTTTAAAGTGAGGTCCAGGTCAGGGTGAAAATCCCAGAGACCACAGTGCGATCTACTCTCCTTTCAGCCATTCCAAACATTGCTACTTAATTGGATAATAAAAAATATATAGGTATTACATGCTTACACACGAACCTCCTTTTCTCAAAGAGTTCACAAGTGAACAGCTGAAAATACATGCATATTTGAGAGGAGTGGCAAAGTGTAAGACAGTAAGGAAGGGTTGAATGTGAAAATTCTGAAGTCAAATTCTTACATCTCTGTAAATTCTGACTAAGCCACTAGACTCCAGATGTCTAGTAAACACAGATCAGGCACCAAAACATAATACCCTCTCCTAATAATTCCAGTGACTTCTATCCTCTCTAAAATATGCAATGATTTAAGGGCTGGGAGAAGACTTGGGCACTTTTTTTCCCTGGAGCTGTGACTCCCACTGATCCATTTTCTTTTTTTTTTTTTTTTTTAAATTTTATTTTTACCTGCTCTACAAGCAGGTAAAACAAATAATTAGTATTCTTTATCTTAGCTTCTTGAAGCCATATGACCCTATCTTAAGGGAAACATATGGTCTATGAAAAGGCTCTTCCCTCATCTGCATGGCAACTAAGCACTATTGAAGATGCTATCAGAGAGCTTTCCTTGCCCTACAACAACATGGCTACAAGGCAACATGTTGCAGTCGTGACTAGGAAGCAACTGCGAGAGAAAAGACCATTATTTAGCTATCCACGCTGGACTGGAAATCTAATGCTAAGTTTTTTTTTGTGAGTACTTTTCTGTCCAGTTCAAATTGCTTTTACGGATTGTGATACTTACTGAACTCCTAGTTTGCTTTCACAAAAATGTTGTTTTATAAAAGTTGGACAGTCAAAAAACAGAAGTATCAAATAAAGAAGGAAGAAAAACTCACAGAATATAAAACCCACTACAACTCCTTGAGCACTCGCTGTCAGACAAACCACAGTTCCAGTGAACAGTAGATCTCTGTTAATTTTCCTAAATGACATATTCAAGAAACAAAAGCAAAATAAAAGGAATCATCAGTTCAGCATTTAAGAAAAATGCATTTGGTAGTATATTTTAAAATGAAATCTCCTCCTCCAATAAAAGTGCCATGTTGCAATCTTGTCAAGTCTATTCACAGTATACCAACTTGATCATCTCATTCTTCTCCTGCAAAAAACCCAGAGCACACATAATGACAGTGTAATCAACATTTAAATGAATTCACAAGACATTGTCTAATCTTGTAAAGACCAGGAAAGATGTAACAATAAGCAGCATAGAAACCATCTTCACTATCCTGTATGGATGAGCTTCCTAAAAGTGACGATCTCAAAGTTTGAAATGAAATTAATGAATAGAGAGATAATGGAGATAAACAGCATTTGCAGCCTCATCCAGACTGATGCTGAGTTTCCTCATCTTCCATATTATTCATTATAAGGTGAAGGCACTTAGCAGGATTGGTATGCATGATGATTATTCACTTTAATGTTTCATCCAAATCCTGCTATGTTTATTTCTATCTATCTCATCATGTAAGAGAACCTAGAACACACCTACTTTTCATTTTGAACATGAACTGCATTTTTGTTGGAAAATGCATTTGTTCATAATGATAAAGTTACAGATTTCGTAGCCTCATATTTTTATATGAAAAATTGATACATCAAAACTACTGATACAATTCATTCATCAACATCCATGTAACTGAACTCTCCTCTAACCACACAGATAAAAATCCTTTAAGAAAAGGAGTACACTTTGCGTCAAAGCCCTGAAAACCCAAAGAGTCTATCTGGCTGCATCAGAGAAAAGGATGCTAATCTAGCATTCAGGATCTTTAGTTTTTATCATCCCTCAATGAAATACACAGAGCTACTAGTTCCATTTAGAGAGCTCCTAACTGCATTGTCTCAGAGGAGCAGTTTCTAGGAAGTCAAGCTTCAAGCTTTTTAGAACTCATAAATCAGTACCAACTCCTTATATTATACCCTGACATAAATGGGAAAAGCCCCTATACTGTTTTTCCCTTTAAAAAGTCTGTATAAAGAAAATATTCCACTTTAGCAATGTGCATAGTATGCTGTGACTGTCATTCTTCATGCTAAGTAACATTATTTCCCTCCGGTCCTCTCTGAATTTATTTTCTTATCTGTAGTCTTACAGCTGAATTATAAATTCTCTGGAAGGAAATGTCTTTACTAACAACTTGTTCAGTACCTAAAATGAAATCAAGTTCCTATCTCATGACTATTCCAAGCCCGCAACAGATTTGGACAAGGAGCACTTTTAAATCTTTACCTTAAACTGACATTTGTCATTTCAGCAATAGAAAGTAGATGAATATTATTTTTCTTTCATTATAAAGAGAACTAAAGCTTAGGCTGTATGTGGTGGAATAACACAAAGGCAATGGACTAGTTTATTCTAGAGTGTTTAGAACAGAAAGTGTTTCTCTCATGTAGTATTAATTTTGCCTGTTAAAAGCACATGGTGGCTAGGGATCCAAGAGAGATGGTTACCGCATCACTTGCAGAATATTTGTAGACAATCCGGAATGAAGTCTTGGCCTAGGCAATAGCAATTCCCAGTTAACCATTGGAAGTCTAATATTTTTGAGGCTCCATCAATTTTACATAATCGTATGAAATTTAACAAGAAGTATTGCTGGATTCTTCACCTTGGATAGAGTAATCCTGGTTATATGTACAAATTGGGGGATGAGAGGTTGGAGGGCAGCCCTGCACAAATAGATCTGGGGGTTTGGGTTGATGGCAAGTCGAATATGAGTCAACAGTGTGTCCTGGCAGCAGAAAGTGCCAACCGTGCCCTGGGGTGCATCAAGCACAGCATACCTAGACAGTCAAGGGAGCGGACTGTCCCATTCTACACCGCACTTGGTGTGGCCCCACCTCGAGTACTGTGTGCAGTTTTGGGCACGCCAGTGTAAGAAGGACATCAAACTATTAGAGTGTGTCCAGAGAAGGGCAACCAAGGTGGTGAAAGGCCTTGAAGGTGAGACTTCCGAGGAGTGGCTGAGGTCACTTGGCTTGCTCAGCTTGGAGAAGAGAAGGCTGAGGGGTGACCTCATCGCAGACTACAACTTTCTCAAGGCAGGCAGCGGAGGGGGAGGTGCTGATCTCCTCTCTCTTGTGATCAGCAACAGGACACGAGGAAATGGCATGAAGCTGCATCAGGGCAAGTTCAGATTAGATATTAGGAAAAAGTTCTTCACTGGGAGGGTGGTTGGTCACTGGAACAGGCTCCTCTGGGAAGTGGTCATGGCACCAAGCCTGTCAGAGTCCAAGGAGCTTCTGGATGACACTCTTAGTTGTATGGTTTAGTTTTAGGTAGTCCTGTGAGGAGCAGGGAGTTGGACTCAATGATCCTTATGGGTCCCTTCCAACCCAAAATATTCTATGATTCTATCATTCAATTTCTATAGCTTTTTTTTTTTCCTTTATGCTGCTACTACCAACTTCATGCTTTTTTTCCACAAAATGAAAAGCCAATATCTGTAATGAATTATATTATTAAACCAGGAGAGCTATTTGGAGAATAAATACATGTAGTCTATGCTTAAGAACCATGCTGAAAACATCATAAATAACAAGCTGTATATTATCATTGTGTAATCTATTGGTTTTATTAAATTCACTTAGACATTGAGAAAGAAGAGGCTAAACTAGCCAGAGAGAATTAACACCATAAGAAAGAAGAAAAAGGATTAATTTAAAAATGCTGGGGAAAAAAAAAAATATTGTTTAAGAAAAGGATATGACTCTCTAGTTTGGTGAGCTGGTAGCCTGAGTCACTGAAAAAGAAATAATGGGCTCCTTGGCTTGGAGTGCTAGATCTGTTTAATTGACTATCCTCTGCCCTTTGTCCTTGCAAAAATTCTAAACACAGAATTAATTAGTTTCTAGCAGACAGCAAAGCTTCTACATTCCTCAGATGATCTCAGGTAGCTTCATGTGTTTTTACAGCTTATGCAGCCAAAAAGTGGCAACGTGTTTGGTAAAAGACAGCTCTGCACCAAATAATAAGTACTCTCCATCAGTGAATAGACAGACTCACGGTTAAGGAGAATTCTGCTGTACATCAATCAGTTTGGGTGGGATCAGCTTCCTCATTTCCTTGCCTGATTGCTGTCTCCCATGAGCTGAGGTTCTCCTACCTGAAATGTTCTTAGAAAGATTCACTGAACTATGTAGCTTCTTCCATGAAGTCCATGTACTATAGCAGTGAGCTGATAGTTTGGTGAAGTTATAAATACATGCTATGCAAGAGCATCAGTGCTGGCTTATACATGCTGGGTTCTTCTAACATGTGTGACTAATACTGATTTAATACAGAATATTTCTGATTCTCTTATAGTACAGTGATGGATGCATAAATAAGCTTAGATCAGCAGCTACAAAGATTTTTGACACTAACTCTCCACTTAGTTGAGATTGTCCTCATTAACATCTATATGATTTTCTTATCAAGACATATTGCAGGAGTAATTTATATGTTACAAGTTTATCATGGTATTTATTTTCTCTACTTCACTGTTTCTCCCACTTGGTCTGTTTCTGCTAACTGGATATGATAAGAAAAGTACTTAGTCCTATGCAGTGCTTTTATCAATATTCACAAAATGTTTTACAAAGAAGGTTTAGTACTGTGATCTCCATTGCTATCAACGGAGAAACTTAGGCACAGAAAGGTCAAGTGCCTTTTAAAGTATACTCAGCACACAAATCACAGAGCTAAGCTAACAGGACTCTTGAGTCTCAGTCCTGTACTATATTAATACAGCTACATTCCCTCCCCTAAAAACAGAAAAAGCCAAAATCAGGTGGCTAATTACAAGTAACCACAGACAACCAATAATCCTTGAATAATCCAGTTTCAAAAACACTGAATTATTAGATTCATAGATCCCTTGTAAGCCTCTGAAGTAATTAAAGCCTGACTGAGGAGCTAAGCGATCTTTAGCTCAAATCCCAGAAATAGATTAGCTTGTGAACATAATGTATGCTGACTATTAACGTGCTATTTTGCTGTATAAGCAGCGAGTGTAATTCAGCAAAACCCTACCCAAATTGTACATATAATAGACTCACATCATCTTTACAAAGCTAAAGCTAATGTTAGGAGAAGGCATCAAGAAATTTTATCTTTTATTACACCAATGACAACATGAGATGCTCTAGTTGACAGAACCCAGCAAGATACTTCAAGGCTGCAAGGGATGCAGATCTGTGAATCTTTCCATAAATTAAGAAATGGAGCACTGTCTGATGAGGGTAGTCTAGTAACAGGAGTATGAATTGTTACTCTTCCACAATTTTTAAACATTTGGAAGGAAATCCTACAACTTAAGGTTTTCTAGAATTTTTAAACTACTGTTAATTTTGTATGTTTTAACACAAAATATCCTGAATTCTCCTCTTGGAAAGGTACTATAGTGTCTAGAGTAAGTTAAACATCGTTGAAGTTACCTGGAATCTCTCCATTGACTATGCAGGGAGCAGAGACCATTCATTAAATAGACTTGTATTTAAACTGCACGCATCGAGCAACGAAATGCTTAGGAAGCATTTCTTTACCGAGAGGGTGGTCAAACACTGGAACAAGCTTCCTAGAGAGGTGGCTGATGCCCCAAGCCTGTCAGTGTTTAAGAGGTATTTGGACAATGCTCTTAATAATATGCTTTAACTTTTAGTCAGCCCTGAGTTGGTCAGGCAGTTGGACCGGATGATCATTGTAGGTCCCTTCAAACTGAAATATTCTATTCTATTCTATTCCATTCTATTCTATTCTATTCAAAATATTTATATCACAATCATTGCACACTATTTGAAAGGAATGTTCATTAACTCATCCCTATGTTTGAGCTCATTAAAACCCTCAGCACTTCATCAGAGAATAAGAGATTGGTTTTCTTAAGCAAAATTGGACTGAACCTAAGAACTCATTTTTAATAGTCACAGTCACTGTATTTCTGTCAGTCACTAAAACTAGAGCATCCCTTTGAGCCATTAAGTACAACTCAGCTTAAGTGTGAATTTGATGTACTGAGAAAAGAACAACATCCATCTCTGCACAAATTCTTGGTCTTTCTTCTATTTTCTGCATCCATTTTCTGTAGGTTTTTAGTGCACAACCGGAAAGAAATGACATCTATCGACATGTCCATCCAGAAAAGATATCATTTTTGACAAGACTATGAGGCTAGAGCCGACTTGGGCCACAGCATAAACAGACCAATGTTTGGGCTTGTCACATCCCTTCCTCCTGAGGAATCCTGTTTGCTGAGGATTTGTTACAGAGCTTTCACCGTACAGAACCCAGGACCTGAGACATTAATGAGTAGCAGCACCAGCTTACATTACTAACTGCAGTATACACAGCAAGTGCCTTGCCTTAGGAAAGGCACTTTAGGGGTGGGCACTATTGCCCACTTAGGAAAGGTGGGAACGTGTACTGCTCTCTTAAGCTTGTCTTCCCACCTGCCCAGATCTGCAACTTCGCACTCCATGCAGACACATCTTCCATATTCCTTCCTCCCCTCTCAAGAGAATCTGATGCCAACCAGGAACAACAGGTTCCATCTGCCCAAGAAAGGGGGAAGAAAAATAAAAAGCTAAGCCTCACAAAAGTGGAGCAGAAGGCCATCATGGCTGCAGATTCTGTTCTGAGCACTTGTTCACCTCTGTATTATGATGCCTCTTCAGTGAAATAAGCCAGTTACACAAGAAGTTCACTTTACGTATTGGCCTCAGTGTTCTGATTCCAAATGGCATCATCATTTTTCTATTCTAGTCACAAATGCTATATCCTCTCATGCCTTTTCTTTGCTATTCTAAATACCTCCAATCTTTTTGTTCTTTCACCATTTAAGGCCCTAAGGGTATTTCCTAACTCTTGGTAGCATTAAGACTAGTCAGGCGTACTTTCATATTAAGAAAGTGTCTTTAAGCAACTTGTCTTCTTTTCTAGAGAGCACAAGTGGGGGGGAACCCTCATTTCTAAAACTATATAGCAAACATTATGTAGTTCAAATTTAAAAATTCAAACCCCTATTCAATTATCATAATTGCTCAAAGAGTTCTTCATGCCTATGTAAGAAACTAACACTTCTGGCCTAATAGCTATGGCCCTGAAAACATGCAGGTGATGAAATATTTCTAAATTTCCATTAGAAGTTTAGACCACAAAGGCAGTTTAATGAAGGACTAGAATTAACCTTGCTGAAATGCAAAATTATACTTGAAGACTCTTTATATTACACTAACAATGAGGTGAGATTATATAAGCTTTTGAGATGGCATACTGTTGGGTCCAATTTTTCAGCCGTGCCTTGCAAAGATGAGAAGAAAAACCTAACTATTATATCTCTGGTGCACTGCTAAGAAGCACAGCATACATATAGTTAAAGTGAATAGGAACAATAGGTCAGCATGATGGAACTTGTGGGGAAAAAAGGCTGGGAAATGTGGAGGTCTACAAAACACTAAAATATATATATATATATCATCCCTTAAATGATCTTTGGACTCATGCCTTATATTTAAAAAAGAAAGAAATAAAAAAAAAAAGGAAACCAGATCTTTGGCAAAATAACAGAGAGCAACATAAAAGTGCAGATAGAATTTGCAACTGCACTAATTTGAATCAAACCCTGGAAAGCTTCAAAAGGTTCCAAGAACTAAACTTTATAGAACTTTAGTGTAGAAATTCAACAATAATCTGAAATCTGCTTCTTTCTTCTGACACTTACTGTTACACCTTCAGATGTACATCCCATATATTCAGTTAACACTAAGAGATGAGAGAAAATTTAAGCCAGCTGACCTCTATCACCTCTAAAGATTTCTCACTAAGTCATCCTATTATCTTCCAATAATCCTATAAAGCATCTCATGAAAACTGGAAACATCACTCACTTATTTGCAATACAAGAAGCAAGTTACTACACAAGATAACGCTGGTGATTCATCTAGTCTAGCACCATGCCGCTAACAACGGTCAGGTTCACCTTCCTCTAAGAGGAAATTCTGCTTCTGACATGTACAGAATATAATGTCTATGTGGAGGCCTCTCCATAGCCATCATAAGGTATGGATAGGCTTATTTTGTAAATTATGAGGGTTTATAAGCGTAGTTTTATTTTTATTTTGCCTAGACTTAATTAGGTTTACATTTTCCATATAAAGAAATAATACTTTCAGTTTTATCCAGCCTTCAACCTCCTTGATTCCTTGCTGCAGTAAGTTGAATGGATTAATCATGTGCTATCTAAGAAAAAGATCATTTTACCTAGTTTGGGGTTTTTGTTTTTGTTAAACATTCATTCATTTTTTAATTATTAGCAAGGAAAGAGGAAGCTACAATACATCTTCTATATAAAAATATTTATCTGTATACCACTGTTGTGCTTTCCACCATCTAAACTCTCCACAGTATAAGTCTGTCCATCTTTGGTCAATATGCTGCCCACCTTTTCTCTCTACTTATCTGTAATACATGACGAGCCCAGACCCACAAAAATATACATGCAACTATTGTCCTATTTGGATGCTAAATTCTCATTTATCTAATAAGAAATAGGAACCAAAACATTTAAAGATTTGATTCTTTGTATTTTAGAAGCTCAAGAAAAAGAAATAAATTGATAATTATATTTCTAATTTAATGCAATTTGAAACAAATATCTGAGTTACAAACTATAAATTCAAAGAAATAAAAAGAAACCAACTGCTAATAACAATGAGCAGCCTGGAGCAATTAATGATTTTTTTAATGAAAAATAGAGTGAGTCTGACTATAATTTTAATCCCTCTGTCATATTTCTCTTTCATATTTAATAGATTAGAACCATTTGCTGCTGGTTTTTAGTTACAGCTCTAAAGATGTATTAGGATTTGACAGATCCAAGAAGCCATACTTTTAAATAAAACTTCTTCATCTTGTAAATAGTCCTTTAGAATTTCTGGCTTTAATCATCAGTTTAATGAAGTCTAATGGATCTGTTATTATCCTTTCCCTTTAATGTGGTGATGAGAATAAAAATATAATTAAGGGTGTTTGAAATAAAGGAACAAAGGCTGAAGACAAGGGAGAAAAAGAGATAGATACAGCAATACTACATCAATGAGAGGTCAAATAAGCTGCAAATAGCTTTTCTATAGGCAGCCACTCTAAAAAATACTCATTCTACGATTCCAAAGCTTATTCATAAACCTGAAGCCTTCTAAACTTGTTACAGAAATGCCTCATGCCCCATTGTGTTATGAACAAACCAAAACAAGTCTGAGTGACCTTGGTGCATCAAAATTCATTTTCAAAGGAAAATCAAGCCATATTTATTAAAAGCAAGTTGTCTGTATGAAGTAATAATTGTGAAGGAGATGATGTGCACTTGCATATTGTGATTGTGTTTTATCTAAATTAAGTTGACTCTACAGGCAAAATAAAGTCTGATTAGTTTCCACCAAGATTAAGAGAACATTAAATTTATGTTAAATATCTACTTTCAAGAAGATTCTTGTCTGAATTTTGTTACTTTTTTACAGTTTTGCTATGTTAAAGATGTATTGGGTAGAGGACAAAATTTTAATTTGAAGAAAAATGATTAATAAGATGATGACATATATGCAACACATGCTTTTTAAGCAACAAAATAAATTATTTGTAGTGTTGGTGTTTTCCTTAGAAGTCATCCTCAACTCAGAAGTTTCTACATTGTACATTTCAAGGCACTCTATCAAAATACTTTTCCTCTTGTCCTAAAAAAAAAAAAAGAAAAAAAGCATTTAGTTTTAAATTCAGTTTGGATTTTATGGCAAATGGGAAATCAAATTTCTTGGATCTCTAGCACAAATAGATACAGAAAATCTTCATTTTTATTTTTCACATATTTGGATAAGGAAAAAGCATATAAGCTATTTAATAAATAGCATGATCTTTCTTTCCTTTTCTTATCTAACACTAGAAAACATGTCATATATCTTGTATTATATATTTCTCATTAATAAAAGAAATTATCAGTTGTTATCACAAGCCTATGACTTCCCATCATAGCAGTACAGCTTAAAAGAAAACTGAAAATTCGTACTATGCCCTCTTTGTTTCTCAATTTAAATATAATAATCAATGGTTTTATAACAACATCCTACAGTAAAGTTACTTTGTATTCTTTCAGCACACTCAAAAATAAGTATGGGTTTAGAAAATAGTGACTGGAGATAAACGTGGTTTTTGTATATAAAGCAAAAAGGGGGACAAGATTAAGCTATTTTACTTTGATAGATGATATGAACCTGTTCAGGAGCTGCGTAGGAAAGCTTATCTTATTGGTTTTCTCCTTGGACACTTTTAGCTCCACTGCTTGTTAAAGAAGACAATATCTGGAGGTAGATCGGGAGGTAGATTCATCTTGGCTATTGTGTTATTTCAGCTCATCGATGAGATCAATGAAATGCACAAGACAGAGGTTTATTTAGTCTTTTATACTACAAAAAAGCAAAAGCTACCCAACTCCCCACACTATTTCCTCCCTACACCACCCCTTGAATCTCTTCCTAGATTTTTGCAATGCATGATACTCCTTTAGTTATTAAATCCTTCGGCTTATCATTTCCCCTGCAGAGGATCTACACTTTTCCTTGAAGCCTAAGGGAAGTCTGCCAGTGGAGTACAACTTAAAGTGCTGAGCAAAATGAGCAATGAACCTAGGGTAATCTTCGCATACAACTAAGTCACATCATTTTTTCCTAAAATGTGTGAGTTTGAAACGAGATAGTGCCATTTAGATTTCTACTCCATGCTTCATAAGCAGTTGAAAACAGCATATTTTTGTCAGAAACAGAAAATGAGTATGTAATGAATGCTATTTTTCAGGAAAACATTGCTAAAAATTTTCAACTTTTTTTCCCCTTCTAATAAAGAGAAAACTGAATTTCATCCATTTTTTTTCCACTGATACCTAAGTTCAATACAGTACCAAAATAGTTCTTCTATGCCTTTTGCCTGTTTCTCCTTTCAATGGAATAGTGGTGTAAAGGAGAGCATCAAGGTGGACAATTTTGAATAATTTATTCACAACTTCTTGGTTCCTATGAGTTGAGTATATGGCATCATAGCATGACTCTTGGGTTGTCCTATATATGCAAGGATTAGCTAATTAGACATTTTGTAAAGAATAAAAAGTTAAGCAACTCCTCCTTCTCTCCCTTTCACACAATAGTTGGAGCCAAACAGTTGTTCAAGCTTGTTATGCACAATCCTGTTGTTATAGGAAGAGCTATTCCATAAGAAGATTAGATATTAGCTTAAGCTGCCTTGGTACAACTGAATAAGCATGAGCCTGCAGGTATACAGATGCTAAATCCACTGGCATTATCATTTCTTAAGCATTCAGAAACTTCCAAGCTCTTCTAGATGGTAGAGCATCCTACTACACATAAGTCTATTTCACAGACATACTAAATCTGTTTATTTTGAATACAAGCAGCATTGTTCAAGTTAAGTTATAGTGTAATAAACAGATTAGGGCATTAGGCAACAGAATTATTAAAAGTGAAAGATTCTCAAAGTGAAGGGAAAGAAGCAAACGCCAAATCCTATCTTTCAAACAAAAATGCAATTAAATTCAAATTAAATATAACTCAAAATAATTTACCTTTTGGCATCATACATCAGTATTTTAAGTACCAGTTCAGAAAGTAAATAACACTCCAGGTTGAATGAAAAATTACCCTGTCTCTTTTGATTCAGTGTGATTTTTCAAATTTAAAGTAACCTGTAGTCATTTATTTAGGGCACCTGGTTAAAGTACTGTTTGTTACACCAAAGTAAAGACAGGAACTTCCAAGATTTTAACTTGCTCCTGGAAATCTGACTGCATTTCATCTTTTTTCTACTGTCATCAATGCCTTATGGCAATCTGACAACAATGCAAACAGGCTATATGTAGCATTTTCTTTCACCTGCAAAGGTAAAATTCACAGGGAGGTTCATCCACTACTGCTCTCTATCAGAGTTTAACAAATAGGAGGATAGGTCCTATGCTGGACCTTGATACACGATTCTCTTACTGTTATTACACCAATTGCTATTATAAAGCAAAACCTTGCATCAAAAGTAAAACAAAAAATCAGTGATCCCTCCGGAGCAGAAGGCTTCTTTATTATAATATAAAGCTGGCTATATCTGTGTTTCTGGCAGTATGTATCAGTATTTCCATAACAAAGTACAAAGCCTGAAGACTAAGCATTTCTAAATTGTCTTTGAAGTGGTTCAATTTTTCATAGGAACAGATTTTGCAGATACTACCAGAAACTGCAGAAACAAGGTTGGGGGTGGGAATGTGGGTTGCTTTCAAACAGTTAATAAAATCAAGTTATTTATACTCTTTTTAAATCAAAGGGACTTTATAGCTGCCCTGCTTAGCTTTAGAAATCTGTGCCAAATAAAAAATAGACAGTAAATTTTCTTACATTTAAACACCATTGACCTAAGTTTAGATCACTTTCTAAACTCTGACCAATATTTAAGATTGAGTTAAATGTTGAGAAACCATAAAATATACAGCTTACAATAGAAGACCTAAACACAAGAAGCTCAGGCATCCTGTCTAAGCTCTTTTAAGACAATACAATTTTCTGGTAGGTATGTGTCTCAATAATACATCTATCCCCAACTCTAGTTAACAAAAAGCTAAAGAAAGAGCGACCTTTGTGTCAATGGCAGAAGTATCAGACCCTACGAAACTGAACAAAACAAACCGGTGAATATTAATGGGAAACAAGAACAGGTCATCTTCTGCTAGTTGCACTATTATGCAAATGTCTTAGAGATATGTGCTTAAACCACAATTTAACTCAAAATAAGTTCTTTGTTATATTTAGGCTGTGTGCTTGTCCTAAGAGAAATGGGGGAATATCACAGTGTGCTCTTCAGATAGCATGGAAGTCAGAAAACCCAAATATATATCAAGAGTTATTGCCTTGGGTTATCTACTATAACACAGATGCTCAGGATACAAAAATTATGCTAACTGACTCCATACTGCAGGAAATGGCCATGTTCATGTGTTCTGCCATTGTCAGAGACAAAATACTAGACTAGTTGGACCCTTGGTCTCCATCAGGGGCATTCCCTATATTGTTACCTCTGAGTTCGGTTTCCAAGTGTTAGATCAAATAAGAACATTATCTTCTAGGTTTGGATACTCCATGGCGTTCTAAACCACTTAAATATTTCCAGCACCTTTGAAGGAATAGAATGAATTGACTGATGGTGTTTCAGACAAATCTGGGGAATTTAGAGATAACTATAGTAGGATTTTTCTGTTCTTTTTTTAATTATTTTTATTTCTAGTGGTTTCTTTTCTCGAAGACTTCTATGTGGAGTTTTCATTGAAACACTTCTGTCAAGAAGTCAGGGAGAATGCTTGTCATTCAAGGATTTGCTGTCCCCAATCCTTCTAATTCAGAGCATGAACAAGCACATTTAGCATTGAATTTGCCACCTCTACCTTATCTTGTAGATAAGACAGAATACCTGGAACTGAATAATGAAATATCTCTAGAGTAGAGTTGTACTAATTCCTCCTCTTCTTCTGATGCTAGCCCTGGGGTTTCACTGCATTTATTCTTTTCTTTATCTCATTGTTCTGCGAGGTGGGAAACTTCTGTCTACTGTCAACAGTACTAGTTGCTGGGAAACACACTGCAGCAAACAATTATCCACTCACTACTTCAGTTTTCAAAAATGGAGTTTGAGAAGAAAATTAGACATACAAACAGAAAAATATTACTTTGGTCTAGACCCAAATTCCAAAGAGAAGACATATTTATACTAACAGCTGCAGTTGTTCTCCTAAGATTTGTGAATTTGCTTGTTTGTTTTTTGTAACATCAGCAGAGTTTTACCATGTTATTTAATGAAACACAACTAGCAATGTGAAGACCCCTTCAACAAGAAAGCGGACTTGGCATAGATATAACTTCTTAATTTGGCTCTCTATGCAATTTGTTGTTATGCTATGAGATTCAGTCTGCTACTGTGCACTACTCTTTTCCCTCTTGCTTACATTTTTGTCATATCATCTTTCAAAAACAACCTCACTTTTCATAAATCAGGCTGGGTCTACTTGAAATCAGCATTGACTTGTTTGTAAAGAACTAGCTTGCACTGACTTTATTGGTTTACATTTGAATTACCTTGAGACAGTATAAAGGGCAGAATTATTCAGTGTTTAATGCTATACAAAATGTTTTGTTGTATCTTTCATATAGGTATTTTATCCCAAAGCCTTTACAGGGAAAACCCAGTAGAAAGACTAACATAAGTAAGTGAATAGAACTGATAAAAGAAACTAAAAGGTTAAGGCAAGGGAGAAAAACTAACTTGAAAAAAAGGTATCTATTTCAGTGTGCAGGTGTGAAAAAATTTTGGAATATACCCTGTTCCATTCAGACTGTTGAGTGCTTTCCTTGACCATGGCAGCAACACATTTTAGCAATAAGACCCACTGTTTTTTGCTAGTAACTAAAGATAGAAAGGGGCACGATTTCTTGCTGACTAGTACAAGGTCGAACTTTTCTGAAAAGGTCTTGCTGAATTTAATATACAGTCATATTCCTATAGAACTCTAGGAGGGTTACATGGAGTCATGAAAGAATTTGAATACTGTTTTAGCATAATTTCTGAAGGCTTTAATTAGTTTTATCTCTATTAACATTTATAGGGCACCTCAACAAAGTGTGGTGATTGATTTTAAGCACATAGTTAGAAACACAACTTTGTACTTTGGTGGAATCTTATTTTTTTGTGCAATCTTTTTTTATTCTGTGTAGCTCTTTTACAACTTCTGCATTTTTTACCACACTGGCTTGAAAACTCACTAGAGGTAAATGATTGTGTGATGTGGCTAGAGATATCTGTAATGGAAAAAGAAAAGACCTGTGCTTTAGGACACCAGCTGCAGAGTAAAGCACCTGAGCAGAAGATTCCCGTAAGAACTGCTTCATTCCATAGGCCTCTACAACATATGTTATCTTCAGCTTTTTCGAAGCAGCCATCATTGCCAAATTTAATGGGGACTTAGGCAAAGATTTTCCATATAGTCCTTTATGTGTCTCTATGTAGGCTAAAAATATAAATTTCTTCAAATTACAGTAGCAGAACATTTCTTCTTGATGTTGTTTTGTAGTGATTTCTAGACAGTCAGAATTTGGCATTGTCTAATTTCCTTTTATAGCTCACTCTGCATCCTTCTCCAGCAAAGTTTCACTTCCAAGTCTTATTCAAATCTGTTCTAAGGTACATTAAACTAGCTCGAGGAAAAGAGCAGGTCTCTTTTCTAACCAAAAAAGACTGGCTTGGTAGACAAGGGGAGAGCAATGGACATTGTCTATTTTAACTTCAGCAAGGCTTTTAACACTGTCGCCCTTAAGATTGTCATAGACAAGCTCTTGAAGTATAGGCTGGATGAGCAGACAGTGAGGTGGACTGGAAAGCAGCTGAACAGCCAGGCCCAGAGGGTCGTGATCAGTGGCACAAAGCCTACTTTGGAGCCAGTAACTAGCAGTGTACCCCAGGGGTCAACAGTGGGTCCAGTCCTGTTTAACATCTTCACTGATGATCTGGATAATTGGGCAGAGTGTTTCCTCAGCAAGTTTGCAGATGATGCAAAACCGGGAGGAGTGGCTGATACACCAGCAGGTCCTGCTGCCATCCAGAGGGATTTCAACAGCCTGGAGAAATGATGTGACAGGAACCTCATGAAGCTCAACAAAGGGAAGTGCAAAGTCTTGCACCTGGCGAGGAACAATTCCATGCACCAGTACACACAGGGGGCCAACCAGCTGGAAAGCAGGCAAAGGACCTGGGGCTTCTCGTAGACAACAACCTGAGCATAAGCCAGCAACGCGCCCTTGCAGCAGAGGGGGCTAATGGTATCCTAGGCTGCATTAGGATGAGTGTTGCCAGCAGGTTGAGGGGGTGACCCTTCCTCACTAGTCAGCAATGGAGAGGCCACACCTGGAGTACTGTGTCCAGTTCTGGGCTCCCCAGTATACGGCATGCACGTACTGGAGAGAGTCCAACAAAAGGGCCACAAAGATGATGAAGCATCTCTCCTATGAGGAAAGGCTGAGAGGGCTAGGACTATTCAGCCCAGAGAAGAGAAGGCTTCAGGGGGATCTCATCAATGTATATAATTGTATATAAATACCTGAAGGAAGGGTGCAAAGATAGAGCCAGGCTCTTTTCAGTGGTGTCCAGTGACAGGACAAGAGGCAATGCGCAAATTGAAACACAGGAGGTTCCCTCTGAACATCAGGAAACACCTTTTCACTATGAAGGTGACTGAGCACTGGCACAGGTTGCCCAGGGAGGTTGTGGAGTCTCCATCCTTGGAGATATTCAAAAGCCACCTGGACATAGTCACGGGCGACCAGCTCTGGGTGACCCTGCTTGAGAAAGGATGTTGACCAGATGACCTCCACAGATCTCTCACATTCTGTGATTCTATGATGATGTAACAGAAATTTGCATCATATATGACTGAAGCCCAGTGAAGGTATAGAACTCATAAAACAAAAGTGTTCGAAACAGAATAAAAAGTAAGGCAGCAACATCCTATATGGAATCAAATAGAAATGTTAATTGCATCAGGCTTAGCTTTACCTGATACTATTAATTCTCCAGTTAAACAAGCATTAAATCCAATAAAATAAAGTTCTTTGCCATGTACCAATACCAACACACTTACTTGTTGGGCAATACATTATTTATGTGCAAACTTTGCCTTGATATAAATGCTGATATAAATGTCCTGCTTGGCATATTCATAGGAAATTGCTAAACCTGTGAAGTATATTGATTTATCTTTTATCACATTGTTTCTACATTTAGACATAAACAAGGGATCAAGGGTCCTTTCTGTTTAAATTAATCTCTGTACTTTATAACATTAACATTATTAGACTGGTTGACAACTCATACTACTGCCATGGACTTCACTATAACTAGAAGAAATTTAGGGCTGAGGAAAATAACAGACAATTATAGATAATAGACAAAGATAATTTTTCTCTCCCACTTCTACCATCTGAAGCTCTCCCAGCAAAAAATCCTAAGTAAGGCTCATACAGTCACAACAAGAGATACTCAACTGTTAACTCTATGTTCTGCTAGTTGATTGAACAGGTAGTTGTGACTAAGGAGAATTTTACACTAGGAAGACAGAAGCATATAAAATGATCAAGCTAATGATAGCCCATTATTCAGAAGCCCCCACAAAAGCAAGATACAGTTAGCTTCATTTTATGAATCTTTTGCAGTGCCTTTAACAGCACCTGGATAAGGAGCAGATGTGAAGATAAAACATTATTCCATAATGCTTTATGATCATAAATCTCATTTGGGTGTCTCCACTCTCATTTAATTTTATATCAGTTCAGGCAATGGAACTACACATTTCCATGAGCTGCATTCCATTCACCAGACAATCTTCAGGAGAGAAATACCATCAGTATTTGAAAAGAGTTATTGGTATGACAAGGTTAATTATAATAGTGCTTTATGCTTTGGGGAATAATGTAACACAGCTCTGGTTCATGGGCAGCAGAGAGACTTTAGTTATAATGTATGTGGTGTGGTGTGTTATTCTGTATTATTAGCCCTCCATGGCATTGCTAAAGAGAAATGGTGGCAAGTCAGAACTAATATAACAGGAGCCACAGTATTTGTAATTCCCTCCTCAACATCTGTTGCATAAAATGTAATTTGCTCATTTGTGCAAGCTGTGCTTCTTTAGAGGCAATCTCCAAATCCTTTTTTGGATGTACCTGCCCCAATTCATACAATTTGAATGTGGCCCAAAACAGCCTGCATTTCAATTTCACATAATTTGAGAATGCTGCAGTAAGCAACCTGTTTATTTAGATTACATCAAAAACAAAGCAACAGAGGGGTATGAGTGACCGGAGAGTCAGAAAGAAAGAATTCAGAAAGGGATTGGTTTTTTGTTTTTTCAAGAAGCAGAGCTCTCAGATCACCAGGAAGAATATTAAGGAAAGCAGTTAATATGTAGTTAAAGGAATCGTAATGCACATGAACATATGTTGTTTTACCTAATTTTGATCAACTTAAAAGTAAAAATGTCTTATTCTTTCAGTTGAGTTTAACATGCCATCTGGTTTAATTATTCCTTAGGTAGCACACTATAAAGTTAATAGTAACAGTATTGTTAAGCCAATCAGAAAGAACGTTTCTGATGTGATTTTTCACCAAGGATGTTTCTCTTAAACCCATTGACTATGAGGTCAATGTAATAAGCTTTCAAATAAGTATTACGTTACTGCCAGTGCTTGGCAGATGTTAGCTCAGAATTGTCACCTCTAGATTGACTCAAATCTGCTTATTCAGTGAAAGAATTTAGTCATAATCTAAAGTGTTCCTTTAATTTAGAGTTTCAGGCAGACTTTTAATTTAAAAATGATTTAAATAGTTCTAAAATGGTTGAGAAGTTATGATGGCATTAAAAGCACAAGATCTTACAGGATTGTCTGTTAAAAGGAAATAAACTGCAGTTTATAGAAGTCATGTTGATTAAAGAGTCAAAATACTAAAGTCAGTCTCAGTCCTTATTTCAGCACAGAAAGGTATGCCCAGTGAGACTTCTGAAATCCACTGCTTTGATCAACTAGGCAAGTGAAATATGGAGTGTTCATTATTCATTGTAATACCAGAGGGAAGGCAGGGATTTAGGGATTCACTTCAACATCTTTGAGTTGAAAAGTGATTTGAAGCAGTTTTGCATAATCCCAATTTTAGAGACCTAGTGAGGTTCACTATTACACTCCTGCTGACTTTGAACAGGACCTAATTATTGTTTAAAATCCTAGCTAAAAACTACTTTGTATTGCTTATCTTTAAAAATATTATTAAAAAAAAAAGAATGCTTTAACAAATTCTTACAGAACTGAACATTTCCCTGTGACCCCCCCAAAAAAAATCTGTTTCCCCTGAATGTGTTTCAGAACTGGGGGGGGGGGGGGGGGGGGAACGACCAAAACAAAGCACAAAAACAAACAAAAAAAAGACCAGAACAGAATTTCATCTCAACAGATGCATAAGAAATACTTTAAGAAACACAAACACGCAACATACTGTTCTGAATTTAGCAAAAGAAACAGAGAAGATTTAAAATACATTATTGATAGGGGAGTGCTTGATATTCTCATCATCATAACATACACTTCTATTCTCAAATGTAGTATTACATGTTCTCTATTCCAGATTTCATCTATGTATGTGATAAAGGATGTTACATGATGATCATGAATTAACAGACCAGATATCAGTCATACTGAAAAAAAATATTAAATCACTTTAAGCAAACAGGTGTTTTCCTGATTCTTATGTTTTGTTGTCCATTGGAGCTAGATACAATTTATGGCGTAATACCACTATTCTAAATTACACCAGTTACAGTGGTGTTTGGTGACCCCATGAAATACAAGAGGCAAAAAATAACTTCATTTCTCAACACCCATACTAAATGGAGTTAATGGAAATCACCCATAGTTTACTAACTGCCTTCAAATCTCATCCAACCAAGGACTTCCTGAGCAGAAAACAGCTGGGGGACAGGAGGGCTTTAGGGACAAGTGTCATATAACCTTGTGCTGTCCTTAGAATTCCCTAGGTATCCATTTATGGCTACTACTGTGATTATTGGGCTGAATGACTTGTTGATATAATCAAGTAAATTTGTTCCTATGTTTCAGTATAAATAAAGAGCTGAACTAAACAGACCTGTAACCCATGAAATCATAAATAATTGATATCAGGCAACTTTGGGTACTTGAATGTGTTTTATCAACAGAACAAATATTACCCGAAGGTTGGGGATCTCTCCCAGGACTTATTTTGGGAAGTCCTAAGGATAGGTATGTTTCCACTGGACATATAATATTGATTAATAGAAGATATTCCAGCTGCAACTTGAAATTTGCACTTAAAACGCCTTATCAACCAGTCCAAAGGAGCTAATCAACACATAAGAGGTATCAGGAGATGAAGACAGTAATCCACAGGCAATTCCATGGTTTCAGTACAGACTATTATCAGAAAGGGTATTCTCTCCCCTATCCCAGCCACATGTTCCTACACACCCTTATGCCAACCATAGCACTCAAGGAAGCTATCTGTCTGAAAACCAATTTGACCAAAAGAGGGAGAGAAAAAAAGAAGAAAAAATGAAAAGAAAAATGTAAGGGATGGGAACATTTTCATGATCTGGCTCTCAAAGTGGTAGGAGCTCAAAGTCATGGTGACTTGAAGTGATTGAGAACCACAGGTTCAAGGGGTGTAAAATATTCTTGTTTGCATACTGCAGATTGTTCTAATTTGTACCAAGTAAACAAAAATACCTAGGTATAAGAACATTTAATAAATGTTGCTGGCTGGCTATTCTACTGTATACGATCACCTGCACTTAATCACTGGCAATCAGTACTGGCAGTGGTTCAGAACATATCACAGCATCTGTCTTCTGCTTCAAGGGAATGGCAGCCTGTTCATGTTCAGTTTTCAAATACAAATAATATGTGCCCTAAAAGTAACATTCAGAACCCTTCTCCCTCACTGGTTTGTCCACAAGGGGACAGTCTGGGAAACACAGTGTTAGGGGAATCTTCAAGGCTATAGTTCTGATTAGATGCTGCACAACTTTGGCATATAATAGCTTCAATTAAAAGTGAGCAGTTGAGTGATATAATGGACTGGTTGTTGGAAAAGGAAAAAAAAAAAGCAACACAGAAAAAAGGCAACACAGAAATAAGTTAACAGTTAGATATTACCATCTCACAGATGCCTAACATTAAGAAGAGCAATATCATTAGACAAAAAGTCTGGAAGCAATCTCTTCAAGTCATCAAATCCAGTGCCTTGCTATCACAGTCCCCTATGTGTTAAAATCCTTTGTCTAAGTCAATTAAATCCCACTTCCACCTAATCCTGAGCTAACAATGTCCTTGTTGGTTTTTTCTTTTCTTTTGTTTATTCTCCTGATGTGCCTTATTATCTCTCTCAACTGTTTGACTAAACAAGGCAAGCACTTTTAAACTTCATTTCTGGAGTGGACACTCCATTTTTCTGAACATTCATCCACTTTTCCACCTAGTTCAGTATGAGTTTCTGAATAAAGGAAATTACACAAAGCTTTGCTGATGAAGTCTCAACAATGCTGTCTATAGCGACGTTAATACTTCTCTGTTTTCTAATTCACCTTGGAGTCACACATCTTCACAATCCCAGTAATGATTCATAGCTATCTTGCAACTAACCAGCATGCCAAGGATCTCTATTCCTGGACGATGATAGATGAACTCTCATTTTACTGCAGAAATTCATGCTGATAATTAATAAATACATGATGCTGTACTTCATCTAACTGTAGTTTGCCCCCTTTCTATTACTTAGGTCTTCAATTTCATCCACTGGTGTTACACTTATACTTTGACATTATCAGTAGGATTTTAAAATGCAAGCTAAATGAGATATGTGCACCCTAAATATATTTGCTTCTTGAAGCATTAGATACAAGGCACTCTTTGATATTATGAGACCCTTGACTGCAGTACAAAATATCCCAGACTCATATTGTATCAAATGATGCCATGGTTGAATCATTTGTTCTAAAACAGTGAAACCAGCCAAACAACAAATTCTACATACAGAGACTACTGCAACAGCTATTTGATTTTCTATGGAAAAGAAAATGATTAATGCTTTTCATTTAGTAGGAAACAGCTGCACTCCTAACTTTACTATCTGGAAAGCAGGAGGAGAAGTAGCTGTTTAAAAAAATCATATCATTTTTAGTGAAAAATGGCTTCAACTTTGGGAATAATTGCTGTTGCCAGTAGGTTGTTAGAAAATTACCAGCAAAGCATTAAAATAAAATGTATTAAGATCAGAAGATTTTTAAATAATTATCAAAATGAAAATGAATTACAAATATCAACTGTTGGCCTGTTCACCCATATCAGCAGTCAAGAATACACAATTCCAGCTTTAAGTAAGTTCTCCAGTCACTCACACACTACAGTGGCTACCTAAATGTATCAGAAGCTGTTGAAAAGAGGCGCCTAAAGTATAAACAGAAAGTGACCACTTAGCCCCTTTCTGTCATTCTCTCTTTTTTACTGCAAGTTCTAACAACTTGATCAATTAAAAAAGAAACCCCAAATTATTATTCTTTTTGCCATAACTCTTCTAAGTAGAGAATTACATACTTGAGGAACAAAAGATGCACTGGGATTCAGTGAAGATTAAGCCTCACCCTATTTTTAATGCTCCCATGTCAATCAAGTGCAAGAAAATAGATAGCCTTCTATCATTTTAATAAGTGTACTGTTCTTTAGAAAAGGGGTCAAACCAATAATTTTCCTGTAGAGAATCTGACACAGTATTTTCTACCTAGTGAAGTAATTGTTTTTCTGTAAATGCAGTTACAAGATCTGGATCTTGAGTTTTAATGTGCGTGTACAGAAAAGTACATCACATTTAGCTCAGAAAGACTGTTCTTTTGATTAAGCCTGCTGACCAGGTGTTAAAAGTACTAAACCATGCAACAGTCTGACACATCAGTGCTGGACGTGATCCCAGCTGCTGGCCAGAATCTGATCACCTTTTTCTAAGCAAGGTGTTCAATAAAGTAGTGGAAAACCCTCCTGTCTAACACCACCTGTCAGCTGGGCTTCAGACCATGCCACCAGTCTGAGACAGCACCTGTGGCTCTGCTGGATGACCTCCGCATTATGGGGAAAAGGAAGACAGCCATATCAATTCTAACAGACGTGGCAGCTTTGGTATGGCTGATCTCCAAATAGTCCTACTTTCATCCCAAAGACAGCTGCAGAGGGCAAACAGTAATAGCCTGAAATGACTTGGGTCATTTTTATCAGACCACAAAGGCAGCATAGTATGAGCATTTATTTTCTCTACCATCTTCAGACTCTCACAATGATCGTACTCCTCATATTTACTCCTCATCAGGATCTAGATCTAGAGTGCAAGCAGCAGGATGCACACACAGTATTCAACTCTACGCTGTGCCAAGTGTGAACATCATAAACTCTGTAAAAAGCTCCTGTTTAAAGAGGAGGTGGTAAGAACTGAATCCAGGAAGGCCAAAATAATGCTGGAAGCTTGACAGAAGTGCTCCAAAAAACAAACTTTCTTTAGAATCGCTCCCATTTACAAATATGTTTGTCTTTGTGCCACTAAATTAGATCACAGCTTCAAAGATGTCTTTTTTTCCTCATCTTTGGCTCACACAGCAATGGCAGCAAAAATATCCCCCTGGCTTTCATCTAAGACTTACTGGAACTTACCTGCTTTTCAGGCATGGGTTGGTCCTGGTGAAGCGGTCACTCATATCTCCAGATTTGCACTGCATGTGTGGAAGGAAGAGGGAACTATGATTTTATGTGGAAATGAAGCTCCAGATGAGACAAAATTCAAAAGCCCATGCTCAACAACAGAAAACATCCATTAAGCAATAAAAATGTGTACAAAGTCTAGTTCAAACTTTCAAAGGCCTACACTGGTCTGTGAAAGTAACTTCTAATGGCATCACCATTCCAAGAAAACAATTATGTTTGTCATTCTTGACAATGAAGTGTAAGAAACAAAAATTTTATCATGGTATTAGCATCATTGTGATACTAATTTCCAGAAGATTAATGGAATAAAATACAAACCCAATTTATTCAGATTAATTTACCCTCATTTTCTTCTTCTACACACAAAATGGAAAGACTTCTATAATATAATTGAGCTATTTATTCTACGAAGGAGAGAGAGGGACATGCTTGTTGGCAGTGCTTTATGAACCTGAAAGGTAATGGGGCCCATAAAACTCCTTGACACTTGTTTTTGAGCTTCACAAAATTAAAGTCTGTACCTCATACTTGAGGTGTCAAAAAGAGTAGTTTCTTTTGCCTGATTCATCTACCAGCCAAATTTGCCATTCACAAGAATTTGTTTCATAGATTTTTACTCCCTTCTCTTTAAAAAATAATAGCGTTTAAGTTCCTTGAGGTAATAAGTCTTTTATCAAAGGCAAAAATAACAGATGCATTATGCCTATCCTGCAAAAAAACACGCCACAACCACTCTTTTTCAATGCTATTGAAAACATACAAAGAAAATGCATTTATTTTTAGAAACATGTTGTTAGTGTAAGATTAATATTCTTCACAGAAGATTAAGATTTGTCTTACATAAATCTGCCTTTTTATATGTATAGAAAATAGTCACACAGTGGAGAAAAAAATCTACTCTAAAATGAGGCTTATGCTGCGTATACGTGTACTCTAATCAGTACAGACAGAAACACTCTCTAAAAAAGACAGTATAGGAACAAAAGATATTAATTTCCAGTACTTGTAGAAGTTCCACATATAGATGAAAAAGTTTTCAAATGTTGTAGCACACTGAATTGAACAGAAAACTAAAGCACATTTTAAGTGATACCTCAAAACTACCTTTAGAACTCTAGCTGGTTTCAAAAAAAGCTGTATACTTAATTTCAACAGAAGTAAGAAATATCAAGAGTTTGGTAGGTATTTTGATAGTGTTTGCATGAATTTCACATGTGGAAGCTCTTCTTCCTTTGTTAGCTTCACTGGCTCAGACACTCATGCAAATTTCCAATGTGTTGTTTCAACATTAGTCATCTTAAATCCAAGTTCGGGGAAAAAAAAAAGAAATAATGTCTTCTCTTCTCACCATTAATTCTCCTTCATTATCTGCAATTGATTTAAAAGGAGTCTTTTCAACTGTTTACAGACAATAAATCATTCCTCATCTTGTGTGTTTAAACCTGCTCAAATTCCTTGTTCTCAGGAAATAAACATTATAGTAATTTTCCTGGAACAATATCAGCTGATAATATATGTAGGTTTTAAATGTATAAAGCAACATTCTTTCTGCTTGAGCATAGTCCCAATAACAGCTACTTTCAATGTGAAAGAAAATGCATTTTTATGGTTATCACTTCTGTATTTTACAGAACTAAGCATTGCAACAGTGGATGAACTTCCTGACCAAGATTTGTGTCAGTATGCATTAACTGCAAGTGAATGAGTTAGCCAATACACATTCTATAAGATCTTGATTTTCCTGCCTCTCAGCTAAAATATTGTTATTCCCAATGTTGGGAACTAACACTTTGACAGTTTGTTAACAGCTGTAATTCCTCCACTACAGCAGTTCTTGCATTAAGCAAAGAAACAGAAGCGGTAAGAGGAAAAGCAACCAACACATAAACAAGACTCAGTGTGAATTTACAAGCTTTCATTTTTTAAGGACAGAATTTTCTCCGATGGTTGTCTGTCACACAGTTGCACCTGATTTGAAAGGCGATCTGTTGACTTTTAAAGAAATGCTGTCAAAATCTGCAAATCAAAGTTAATATCTAACTTCCAATTCTTTTCAACATATCAGCAAGCAAAATTCAAAATTTTACTTCCTCTATTATTTCTTTAAATTTATACTTTTTCATCCCTCTGAGATTTCCATACTAACTTCCATTAAAAAAAAAAAAAAAAAAAAAAAGCAAAAACAGAAAGCAAAACCTCCATCAAACTCATGGCACTATCTCTGCTCTTTAGGGGGGAAAAAAAATCAGCAAATCTAGAGATGTGGGAAAAAAAAAAATGTTACATTTTGATCAGTTAAGTTCAGCTACAGTGCTACATCCTGAGAATAAATATATGCGTTATAGAAATATACACTGAGTAAACCAGAAAGCAAAATAAGAACATGAAATCCATCGAAAGCATACTTTAGAAATGCTGCCCTTTGAGTTTACAGAAGGGCTCTGAAATTTTAAATCCATATGCTCTATGTGACCATTCCTTTCAAACAAAGACCAAAACCAGCTAGCTCTGGTTTAAGTTCTAGCTTCCTGACACCCACTCTTAAGAGAGCTGTTTCTGTTCCACAACTGGAAAAATATATATTATCCATCCAAAACATGGGTGTCCTTTGCACACAAAACATACATGACCTGAGTGATATTAACATGCATCTGAAATTTAGACAATCCTGTCATGACAAATGACGTATACCCATCATATCTACCAGGGCCCTCCAGCATTTTGGCAACTTAAAGTATTTGTTCAAATTACATGCACTGAAACTGAAAACATCTTTTTTCTCAACAGTTCAGTTCTAACCCTTTATGTATAGTCATATCTGCTGTTTTAATATACTTTTAAAATAATTTAGAATGACAGAAGAAAAATTAAACTCTAATTTTGGATGTATTATATTCTCTGTGCACTGCCAGTTTACTAAGTTCTAATAAGGTATATACATGCAAGCCTACAGTATGCAACATCAAAGTTTATAATTGGGCTCAGAGAACCTGATGCATGTGGAAGAAAAAAAACCAAGCCCAGTTATCAAGTCTTTGCAGATCCAGCAGTTGGGAGAAAAAGTCTCTATACATATATCAAGTTAATTTGTCTGGCAAACCATGATTCACATAGCTGTACTTGTCAGACCTAGTAACAGAAAAGCACTTCAGAAAGTGGCAAGACAAACAGTAGGGCCAATTCACCTGACCTCTGATGAGAAAAATAAAAAAGCAAAACTGAAAAATATAGAAAACTAATATTGGGAATCTATGCCAACAAGGAGCACTAAATTCTGAAAGAAGCTCTCAGGAAGGAAATGGACATCAGTTACTACAAGCAGTGAAAGGAAAGGCAGTGAAATATATCAGGAATGTGCTCTAATAAGGTAATGTAGGAAATATTTTCTTGAGTTCTACAAATTTGGTCTTTGATGGAGCCAAAAAATCCCCTATAAACTTCAGGGAATTAACAAAAAAAATGAGATAGGTAGTTGCTTCATTTTCTTTTGCATCTGTGCTTATATTAAAATATCAAGAGGAAAAGATTACTTTCTCTCTGTGAAATTGAGGATTCTGAAGGACATCTCTTTCCTCTATATAGAGATAAATTATCTGAGAAAACATTAAGCAATAGTTCTTGGTATTACATATGCTTAATACAATGTCAGTTTTACGAAGTCAATGTAATATTTGTGCCGAAGAATATACTGGCTTACCTATATTCCTGTCAAATGTCAAAATGGAAAAAGATAAGCATTAAGCTGTTTCATAGGAATTACTTTTGAAATGCCACCAACTCAAGTATTACAAGTTGTTTTTAAACTAATTCCTTGGAATTGTATCTGAAATACCTCAAATCCATTTATCGCAATTACAAGTGGCAGTGCAGGCAACTTGTTATCACCCTAAGAGTTCACAGCAGCACTTTACAGAACTCTGCAAAAGCATGGGAAAGGGAGCCCATATAACTCCATAAACTGTTAAAAAGTCTCTTGGGTACGTCATTGTAAAGATGATTATACTAGAAAATAATTACACCTATGGACAGGATTAAGGTAGAGATCTCTAGTTTTACAGGCAGCACAAACAGATTTGACCAGCTGTTAGATGAAAAACGTCCATGAAGATATACACCATGGAAAAAGGTGAAAAGTGGCAATATATTCCTTGAACAAAAACATATTGATAACAGAGTGAGGTATAGAAGGCAACAAATCTCTCCAGATGAAAAGGTCTGTAAAAACAGCACTTACACAGAGAACATAGAATTGGAGAAACCACTCAGGTCATAAAGCCCAATACCTTACCAAAAATAACCACATAACATAAATTTTTTTCATACACAGCTTTTATTTTCCAGGTGAGGGGAGAAGGAACGGCAGGAGCAGTTGATGGGGTGGCACTTCAACACTCAGTGCAATTCGTATCTGCTCTTATATTCAAGGCAAGCTTTTCTAGTCTTCTTCACTCCTGCAGCTTCTTATATATATGTACACATTGTTCACCTTTAAACTTTTTCTTACCTAAATCACTAGTAGATGGAGGTGATTCAAATGTATTAATCACACTATAAAAGGTTGCACGGTACAAATGTGTTCAATATTGTTTCATATGGAAGGGGCTTAAAAAAATGAGAAAAATAATAGTAAAGCTGATAACCTTTGGTGCATCTTCTAAAATTCACCTAGTTTCCAACTTTTGGGGGAAAGACAGTATTTTAGAGTGCCCAGAGTGTGAAAATACTGGCAATGAAACTGGAGAATTTACAATAAGACAAAGCACATTGCAAAAAATGTTCAGGACACAAGCTGTTTGCAAAGATGTCTTCAGAAGATCCCAGTAATTTATGCCAACTACATCCCTCACTTTGTTCAAATCCTTTGCTACAGTAGTTCAATATCTTGACCTACAGTCTTAACGAATCTGTATCACAAGCCTATTTTTCTACGGTTTTTCTTCCTACAGAAATACTGAATCAGTTACTTGACATTAAACATTTAAATATTAAGCACGGGCCTTCAAAATAAAATAAGCAACATTCTAAAGATACTGTAATGAAGGACTGAATTAATGTGGTAACATATATGTTAAAATCTTAGCAAGTTGTCTAATCTGCTTTTTAGTCAACAAAGACAAGCACTTCTGCAGCACAATTTACCTCAAACTACATCATGTATCTAAAACAGGTCACGTGAACTGCACTGTAAAAATGTCTGTGTTTCCACTGACTTTAAAATGAGACTATGCTAAAGATAGATGACTATACTGCAGAAATCTAAAGTAAGGAAACACCAGTCCTATTCAAATGGAGTTCAAAGTATTTGTCAGCCATTTCTTTTAAGCCAATGGGATCTGAGTTCCAGAACATATATATTTGGTTTTTTTCTAGCTGGAGCTGATAACTTAAAAGGAAAACATCTGCAAAAATTCTTTAAAACAATCTCTTAAAAGAATCATTATTCCAGGTATTAGGATATACAGAGAAATGTTAGGTCAAATGCCTTATAGCAGGTAATTTCAGGGAAATTACCACCTTTAAGTAACATTCAGTGAGAACAATTTTTAAAGCCTTTCAGGTTTTTTTTTTTAAATATTGATGTGTTTTTTACTAAGTACACATATACACAAACACATATATACTCTGATCTTAAAATGAATGTTCAATAAAGCGCTACTGACAGTGTATACTGAAAAAGCTCTGGAACACCATTCTGATATTTCTCAATAAAATAATCTTCAAGATTAACTCAGATTATTATATTAGTTCAATTCAGAAAAGAATTTTATATTTTTATGATTCAAGCCTATATACAGAACTACTTTGGAATTCTTTCACTACACAAAAAATAAGAGAAGAAGTCACATTTCTTTTAGGTTGCACAGAAGAAAAGTATCTATCCAAGGCATAACTAAATATAAAGTCCATTTTGGTTCAAAAAAAATGAGAAACTGGGGAACCCTTTCAGTAACACCAGAGAATGCTATCAGTAATAGGTAACCTCTCATAATATCTGTTACACATGTATCTAGTTTAATTTAAAGCAGGAGAACAAAAGTCATAGAATGGTTTGGGTTGGAAGGGAACTTTAAAGGGCATCTAGTCCAACCCCCCTGCCATGGGCAGGGACACCTTCCACTAGATCAGGTTGCTCAAGGCCCTGCCCAACCTGACCTTAAACACTTCCAATGATGGGGCATCCACAACCTCTCCGTGCAACCTGTTCCAGTGTCTCACCACTCTCATCATAAAAAATTTCTTCCTCATGTCTAATCTGACTCTACCTTCTTTCAGTTTACAACCATTACCCCTTGCCCTGTCACTACAGGCCTTGGTAAAACATCTCCCTCCATCTTTCTTGTAAGCTCCCTTCACATATTGAAAGGCTGCAATAAGGTGTCCTCGCAGCCTTCTCTTCTCCAGGCTGAACAACACCAACTCTCTCAGCCTTTTTTCACAGGAGAGGTGTTCCAGCCCCCTGATCAGTTTCATGGGCCTCCTCTGGAACTGCCAGAAGTGCCAGAAGTCACTGTTCCCACAACAGTTCAAGATTTCTGCTTGCAATTGAACCATTTAATGAAAAGTGCAAAAGCTTAGCTTAAGCCTACTTCTATCATCTGGCTAAGCTGTTCTGCCAAACTTTGCACTGGTGTAGTTCAATGGATAAATTAAATATTCTGCTAAAATGGATACTGACAGATACTGACATCTGAAAGTATCAAAAGTGAAACAGGCATTTGGGGTTAACAGTATCTTATATTGTCAGCGTATCATCTGTGTATCATCCCTTAGAACACATTTGTCAACATCAGAGTTCTAAAATAATCAGAAAAAAAAAAAAAAGAGTTCTAAGAGCAAAGGTAAAAGCCACCATAAATTAAACTATGATTAACAAGAACACAATAAGAATTCCCTTTTACTTTTCGATAGACTTCAGAAACAAAAATTTCTTCTTCATACGTAGCAATATCTTGTTTCTGTAGGAATTAAGGACCTTTCTCTCAGATGATGCAGCTTTGTCAGCTAACGGAACCAGCAGGTTCTACTGCTGTGCTTGAGTAAAGTCGGTCACTACAATTCTTCTCTAAAACGGATAAAAAATCAGGAATCGGTCCAACCAACATAACTTGCAATTTGAAACGTTACCAATCTCCTAGGCATTCTGCTCTGGGCTTTTATTCAGTTTTTGGTACACAAAATACGAACAGAGGACATCTGTTAACAATGTTCTGGAATTAACCTCTACACAAAACAAAACCAGAGAGAGTCCCAGTTCTGGACCTTCAAAACACCAAACTGAACAATGGGGTCATAGCTCAAACTGCTAGTTTCAGTCACAGGCAAACACGGAAGCTGTATCTTGCCAGGTATGTGATCCTAAAATATCGTAAGATCCTGCGAAGTTAAGACACTCTCCTACTGGAAGAGCAAGAGATGCCAGTGATGGAAGGTTCTTAAAGACAAGGGTCACCTGAAAGCATGTGTTAATCGAGCTGCGAGAGAATGAGGCAGAGAACACCAAACCTAAAAATAAGTCATACCAACCTACAGCCTTGAAGGGAATTGTAATCACAGGAAAAACAGTAGCTAGAGGTCTCTCTAGATACAGTTCACATTTTCTCCAAGAGCAGCATATCGTTTGGCAAAATAACATTTTGCTCTAGAGAAGTATCTTCCTTATTGCTGTACTGGGCCACAGGCCCTTTAAAGTGCTAGGAGATGCAAAAGCGGGGATGATATTGAGTAACTAGCTGTTGCACAAAGATTCCTTTGAAAAATAGTCATTTATGCTCCTCACCCCAGAGTTAGATGAGATACTTTCCTGTTATCTGAGAGCAATCAAGTGTTTGAAGAAAGATGTCAAAAGAAGCAGTCCCTCCAGAGATCAAAATAAGACACAGGACACAAAGTCTTCAGGAGATCAATAGATCATCACATGAATGCAAAACCCTCTACCATTATACTTGTGATTCCTGTACTATAGCCAAAGTCCATTTATTGAAAAACATGCATAAAATCTTTGAAATAAACCTCTACACCAAAAATATTGGAAAACATACTCTAAACACGGTTCATATATTTTCAAATAGTCACCGCATAACATTTTCATATTTGCAGGGCTAACATAAAAGCATATCCATGAAGAGGTGACTTCCCAAAACATCTACAATAAGCAATTTTGCCAGCCATCTGTGCAAAAAGCAGTGTAATTTCCCTTCAAACATAAAAAAAAAAAAAAAAACTAAACAAATCCCCAGCCCAACAATGGAACAACACACCTGCTCAAATATGAGCCTAAACATGAAAACATTCTGGTCTGAATTTATCAACAAAGAAAAGGCAGACCAGGAAGATTGTGGTTAATCAACGCTATCTAGATTTGCCTAAGTATTTGACACTTCTGTACATAGTTCAATATCCAAGTGTATTTTTGAGTTATTGACAACATTCAAGGCATACCTCTAATAAACATTATTTGGCATACCCAATCCTGGACTAGCTGTCAATGTGTTTTTTTCACATAATAGCCTTATGGTTAGAGCACTTACTAGGAAAGCACTAAATTACATCTAAAAACTGAGAGATTTCATACCCCCAGCTTCTAGCAGAGAAGAATGAGTGGGAGAATACCCACTCAAAAGGCTGATCTCAGTGAAGGACTTACTACTACTTCAGTGGAGTCTCCAAGGAAAGAGTGAAAGATTAACGGGACCCCAGTAAAAGAAGATACAATCTAGCTGATGTTTACACACTTAGCTGGAGCAGTGGCGCTTTACTCCATGCTGCCAACACTGTTTTCATAGTATATGGTAAAAACAATACAGTACATTGCATACACAGAAAAAAAAAAAGGCAAGTCAAAGAGGTCTCAATCTCTCTCCTGTCAACCCTGCTGAAAGACATGGAATACTCCTCTGCCACATATTTAATTGAAAATATCCATTTCTTTCTAGTTCCCCCCACTAGCTGTTTCCCATTATATCCATCTGTATCAGTGGCTATACTAGCAATGGAAGTAAGAGTTACCAGAATTCAAATACATTTGAGAAATTGTAAATGGTGCTTACTTAGCCTTAACGGGTTGAACTCAACATTAAAAGCAATAAGAAGACATTTCTTATGTTGATGCCAATGACTTCTATGTAATACATGATCTGGACAGACTACAACATAACTGGTGAGACAATCTCAATGTCAGTTTGGTACTCACATTGACAGGTAGTATGTTGTAGAGGCCATTAAGTTCAAAAGCACTGGTTTTAATTCAAAAAATGAACCTTAAAAAGGTGCAGCTGGGATGTTATGTAAAGAGACAAAAATTTAATACCATGCTTTTCTTATTTAATGTGACAAAAGCATTAGTTTTTATTTCTATACACAAACTAGACTGAAAAAAGTTTGAATAATTACAGTTGCTCTATATGCCACGTTTATTCTGTCTGCAGAGTTTGGGGAAAATACAAGCACAGTAATTCTTGCAGAAAACATAATAAAATTACAGAACAGTTTGGACAGATTAAAAAAATCTGTCTTTTTCATTTGTACAAAAACAGAGAAAGTGATCTGAATAATATAGAATCAGTAACAGGAGCTGTAGGCCTCCATTCAAAGGTGACTTGTTTGCATCCAACATAAATCAGCAGTGTCCATTTATCATCTAACAGCTGTTCAGTAGCCAATATATGATGATATGGTAGCTCCTGTTGGAGAGGTGTCCAGGTGACAGTCACAGCTAATTGTCATCCCTGCTGGCAGTCTCAAAGTGCGTAAGGGAACAGTAAGACCTAAAGACCATAGTAGCCTGTGTCTTCTAGACAGAAATTAATTTCAGAACAGGACAATGAAAAGGTATTTCTCAAATGAGCAGTGTCCACCCAATGTGTAACAACAGGATCTCAATTTAAGGGGAGGTCAATATAATATTTTTCATGGGAGTTATCTGCATTTTGTATAGTACCATGCAAAATCTTTGAGACACTTCTGTTATTTATGCTAAGGTCTTGATTCTTCTGCTCAACAAATTCCACAGATTTAAATGGCAGACTGCAGAACCAGTCATTTAATAGAACCTATCAGTATTTCATCATTACAATGTTCTTATTTTGTATTCTGCAAACAAAAGAAATAATGAATTAGGAGAACATTTCCTCCTTCTGTTTCTTACTACTGTGAAAGAACATGCACTTACAATGCAAAAGTGTAGAGTTATGGGAAAAATTTTGCATTTTGGACTTTTGAATTCTTTTTTTCCTAGTACTATCACCATTTAGCAAGCATAAATGCTGGGCTTTATATTGCTCTCTTCCATACACAATATTTAAAACAAGGAGAACTTTCCAAGTACCATTCAGTTTTGACAGTTCCTTTCAAAAAAACCAATTTGCTTGCCCTTAGAAGTATTACCTTAACATAACAGCAAAACCTATAACACCACAGGGGTCTAAGGTTCTATTTCTTATGCTTACAAAACAGTATAAAATAAGGAAAGCCAAAAGCTCTTAAAAGCCACAACTTCGCTAAAGCTGAATCATATGTTGTTTAAAAAGTCACCATTTACATATAAAAAGCACCTCAGCATTTACAGCAAAGCCAACTGAATAAATACGCTAAGAAATAACTCTGAATCAAAACCATGTTATTTTTCGATTTCTGATGTAGCACGCAGCTTCGGTGCCACAGAAAATTTCTTTAATTTGACCAAACTTTCTAACAAGGAAAAATGTAAAACCCAGTTACAGAACGAGAAAAAAACAATTCAATGTACCTTCACAACACAAAAACAGTAACTTAAAGAGTTCACTGTAGGTACTTCTCTCTGGTCTACCATTGTTCGTTAAACAAGTATGCTGAATGCGTGTCTGGGATCCAAAAGTGTCACAACTCCTTCAATTCTGAATTGCCATTGAAGGTGGTCACCCTCTACCAGGATGGCCTTCTGAGACTGTTTTTACATTTACTGATACTTCTGTTAAGTAAACTAACTCCTTGGTGATCACACCAAGGACCATAAACAGCCTGTTTCTACTACTGCATTTTTGCCTTCTCCTGTTGAGAACCTACCAAATCAGACTATTCTTCTTCGGTTGGAGAATACTGTATTATATTTATCACTATAGCAACTAACCTAATTGATTTGATGCAGGTTTCTCTTCTACCATAGGATGGAGCCACTATCCCTAAGTATAATCTAAACATTTAAGAAAGAAAAAATTATCAGTTTATCATTTTACCATGTCAAAACAAACATAAGTGGGCTTCAGAAATTAAAGTATAGATGGAAGTCTAATGGAATGTACATATATCTCCAGAACATGCTTTATAAATATGCTTATCTGTCAAGTGGAACTCAGAGTATGGTGTTTATGGGTTGCTCCCAGTAATAAGGATGACTATTGTACAACAAACGCATTCCCAGAAACAAAGATTCACAAAGTAATTAGGGGAAGAGGAAGAAACATTCATATAACTGTTTCAGGAATAAGCTCTCTCAGACCAATAGATTAAAAATGAAAATCAGCGAGGTAGATCAAAAAAGTTTTATTTATAGTGCTAAAAAAAATGGAAATATGCAAAAGTTCTGATTTTTTTTTTTTTTGAGCTGCAGGGTTTGATGTAAATGTAGTAAAATGATACAGTGAGAGATAATCAGATACAAGGTTCCTGTAATTACTTTAATAATGTATTCAACTATATTGTTTTTTACAGAAGTCTGCTTGCTGTCAGAGATTTAAATTGGTATACTTCCATATACCTGACTATAAGGTATGTGGAAAAATACAGAACACCTTACACTGTCAAGTTATTTTCTTTTACCTCCTAAGAAATATGGCAAGGCTGTTATTCTTAAAACATAACTGACACCACACACCAGTTATGCTTTTCTTCAAAAAATAAGGCATTGGATGTAAAAAACACTGAATAAACCCCAGATGATTTTTTAAAGTATTCATAAAACTTGCAGTACTACTTTACCTAGAAATAACAACATTTTTTTCCTTGTTTTTTTAAACATCTTCACCCCTTCCACAGAGCAAAAACATTTTTTGCAATTTTTCAAATACTACCACTAGAGAAAATGTTCATGGTGCTTCATTAACATTTGGAATTGCCGTTGCCAAATCAGTGAAAAATAACATAAATGGTGGAGTGTTTTGACACTGCATATTTTAAGCTGCATGGTGCTTTTCAGCACTATCTGCAATGAAGAGTGTACTACATGTTTGAGGAACACCATCTACACTTGGCTGAGAGAACTAATTAGAAACTGGTCATTTAAGCACACCAGAAATTGCCTTCATATTATCGGCTAACATTTGCATTGTTCAGCATCAGTAAACAATGTGAAAAATAAGTAATGAACTATATATAACAATTCAAATGGACAACTTCATTCTTTAGAACAGAACATTGTCAAACCTCTTGCTGTTGAATACAAATAATTTTTAAGGTGTCAGAGTTCACAGTTAACTCTCTCTGAAGCCATGCTGATAGAAGATACCTGCACAGAACTTGTATCTTCTCATAAAAAGCCTGGGACCCTCCAGACATTTCTAGCACAAACTTAATAAAATATTTTCTATTACTAATAGCCAGCTGAATTCCCTTTACCCTTTAACTATTCATCCTGTAATATGCATTTACTGAATCACTTATCTCCCAGTATGCACATAAATCCTTATAAATCTCAGATGTTGTTTAGTATACCCTGTATATTAGAATATTGAATATGGCATTATGTACAAAATGAAATTATTTAAAAGTGTGTCCTGTTTGATATGATTTTTTATAAGTGTAATGCAAAAGGTGCTAAATTACAAAAAAAATAATTACAAAATACGTTATTCTTTTTAGAATAAGCCTCTTTCACTGTTGTCAGTACGAAGAGTCCCTGTAACATGCAAAAAAAGTGAATTAAAGGTTCCCTTGGCCAATTACAATCTTGTTTCAGAGAAAAAAAAAAAAAACAAACACTGAAAAATGGAGAATATAATACGGTTGGAGGGAATGGAATAGAGGGTTAAGAAATGCAGCAGTCATGCTCCTGAAAACCAGAATCCATTTCCTATTCATCGTAACCTACACCTATTACAGCTCAACAAGACAAGCCTAGTGCAAAGTCTTTTATGCTACAGCTAATGAAAGGAATACGCATTATGGGTAAATTACACACCACATTCAGCTCAGGTTGGGAAAATACAGCGTAAATTCATTTTGGCAAAGTTGTGCAGGTCCCTTTTGATAAATTACATATTTTTTTTTTTTTTATTATTGCATTGAAACTGCTTTTTCTATTCACTTTGAAAGATTCTCACCCTGGTATTATGGACTAACTTGCATTCCCTAGAAGTATGGGCATTAACTGTATTTATATTACATAACTGCTTGAAAATGACTCTTCCTGAGAGCAAAAACCTAACAAGAAAAAATAGACCTTTAAAAGTATTAATAGTCCAGACACTTGATTCTTACAGATACCTTATCTGCAACTCAGTGTGATTAATGGACAATCTATCAAGCCTGAAAAAGGATATACAAAACTCTACCAAGAACCTGTGATGCAGCTCTAAAACTGATAGCATGGGCTTACTAAACGGCTGAGGAATGGCCAGGAAGTGCCGGGGTGTTCCAATGCAATTTCACAGTCAGAGAATCACGTACGATCCCAGTGATGTTAAGATATCTGTCACTTCACTAAGTATGTGCTTCCTAAAGGAATGAACATAAGCTAAATAGCTCCTGTTCACGGGAGGTGGACGGGGGTAGGCAGGTGTGTACGCAGAGGATGCAGCCCGGGAGAGAGCTGCTAACATCTGATAATAAACAGTGAACAGTGGATCGCTGTTACTACCACTAAAAAGTTTGTTCTTAAGATCCAAGAGACGTTTCTGTTCGGACTGGAAATGCCACATCTACAACCTAAGGACATCTCATGCTCCCGAGAAGCAGCAGTATTAAAGTGCCAGTCTACCGGCTTTCCCACGGGGGAGAGGGGCGGATGTGTGGAGGTGGCAAGCCTAATGCACAGTACCCATGCCTGCCAGCTTCAGAGCTTAGCCTTTGCCAGAAGCGTTACCTCAGGCGGGAAGGGCGTGGATTTACCTCCAGCAAAAGCACCAGGACAAACATGTACTTACTGCAGTAAGCGATTAGGAGACTAGCCAGGATCATGATAGCCCAGAAAGTTGAGGACATGCTTGGCAAAGCGTTGGCATCTTTCCTACTGCTTCTCCTGGGAGATGGAGCCATTGAAGCCACTTCCCCGGCGGGGGGGAAAGTCAGACAGTTTCACCAGCCAGCTCTCCCCTTGACTGATGGCCTTTCTCCACGTGTAATCCCCAAGGAAGGCATCTTCCAAAGACCCCGCCGTTCACCAGCAGCAACACGGTCCTGTTGCGGGAACCATCTTCCAGCCAGAAAGCCGAGGCGACTCGAAAGCGTGCAGGACCCGGGCGCAGCGGCCGCAGCCGGCCTTCCTCCCGTTACTGTGGCGAGAGTCACTAGCGTGGTGGCTTTTACTGGGACTCGGATGCCCGGCGTGGTGCTGAGCTTTGAAGATGTCCCACGAACGAGCCTCTTTTTTTTTTTTTTTTTTTTTTTCTTTCTCCTTTCCTTTTTCAATTTGCAGAAGTGGTCCCCTCGCCGCCCTCTCCCCTGCCTGCTCCCCCTCCCCCGGGCGGCAGACCCCGCGGGCAGGGGCAGGGCCGGGGCAGAGGCGGCGCTACCGGGGGCGGCCTCCCCCGCCCTCCCGCCGCTCTAGGGCGACCCCCGCTCAGGCCGCCGCCGCCCCCCAGCCCAGGGCAGCATGGCCGCGGGGGCAGCGGGCTCGGAGGGGCGAGGGCACCGCGGCGGCCACCGCCGCCCGCCCGCCGGGGAGGGCTGCGCTCGGCAGCTCCGCGGGGCGAGGGCGATCGGCGCCCGGCACCCGCCGAGGCGCGGGGGGCGGCGGGGCCCGCCGAGGGCCGAGGACGGAGGCGGACGGCCCGGCCCGCCGGGCGGAGAGGCGCCCCGTCCCCCGCGGCGAGTCCAGCCTGATCTCCCCGCCCAGCCGGTCCTGCGGGCGCGACGGGGCGGCGGCGCGAAGGGCGGCCGGATGCGCGGCGGCGGGCGGGACACTTTACAAGGAGGGTCGGCGGCAGCAGGTCTTCGTCGTCTTCTTCTTCTCCTCCTCCTCCTCCTCCTCCTCCCCGTGCGCCGCCAGCTCCGCTCTTAGGCTCTGCTGCTGGAGCAGCGCCGGCCCTTCAAGTAAAAAGAAGGAGGAGGAGGACGGCGGTCACGCCCACAGGTGAAGAGCGCTCGGAGCCGTCCTTCCCCCGGCGCCGCGCCACCTGCGCGTCCCCGCCGCAGGAGCGCTCCCGGCCCCGGCCGCGATCGGCCCCGCACCTGCCCGCCGCCTCCCCCGCTGCCGCCGGCGGGTTCAACCCGTGGCGGCGGGGAGGGAGCAGCCGCGGGGGGCCTGTCCCCGCTGCGGGTGCTCCCAGCCGCGCCGGGGTGGCGGCCGGAGGGGGCCGGCCGGGGGCCGAGGGGCGCGGGGGCCGAGCCCTGGGGCTCTGCGGGGGCAGAGCCGGCCCCGGCCCACGGCGCCTCCCCACGGCCTCCCGCGGAGAGGCGGCGCGGGGGATCCGCGGGGCGGGGAGGGAAGGGGAAGGGGTAAGGAAAGGGAGAGGGGAAGGAGGGGAGGCGGCCCGCGACCGGAGCCTCCCCGGAGAGGCTTTGCTCTTGGCTGACACGGAGCGTCGGCAGGAGGAGAAGGGGCCCGGGAACCTCTTGCCGCCCACTCACCTGCACGGCGCGGCTCCAAGTCTCTCTCCACCGTGTATTCTGCCTACACACGGCCTTAGGTGTTAATGGAAACAGTCCTCCTTCTGTATTCACCTGCGGTCCTGACAGGGACTGTTGGCCTGCAATTTCTGTCGCTGTAGAGGCAGGAGCACGTTCATGTGAAACCCGATTTAGAGGGCTCCAATCCACGTGTGCGCCAGTAGCCTTTATGGTAATAATAAAAAACCGAAATGTTTTAAGAGGGACGAGGTTGTTGAGCTTTTCCACTCAAAGTCTCCATAGCAATGTCTTCAGATTAATATTTGAAGTTCTGCAGAAGGTAATCACGTTCCAAGTACAGGCAGGATTGGCAGACGAGGAGCTCAGTCACAAAATGTCCCAGTCATCTCCTTCTGTGTTTTGCTTGCATAATAAAAATACCATGAAAAAGTAGATCTGTATTCCTTCAGTAGCCCCAAGTTTGTCTGATTGTTTGCCACTTAACTATTTGTACTTAAAATTGTATGTGAATGATGCATTATTTACAGGACAGGACTGTAGTGACTTTTTTAGTACAGCTGCACTTGACTAGATACTTGGGAGCGAAGTTCAGTTTTGCACCATGAGAACCTCATCAATGTAATCTCTTTGATTTCAGATCTGATTTTCTACCAGAGCAGTTTGCATCCTGAACTGGTGGGACAGTAGGCTGATGTGTTCAGGTGTGCTTCACAGAGGTGAAGCATATCATTTGGGTACATGCATAACATCTCCTTCCAAGACGTGACTTTCCTTTCCCTTATTTTCAGTGGGAATTTCTTTTCTATTGCATTTAAAAACTAGAATATAGCACAACTCAAGCATTAAGGCAACATTCTAAGCTTTATTCTTCTCTCCCACATCATTTAAAAGAGCCTTTTATTCTGTATTTAGAGACTAAAGCATTGTAACACCTTCTATCCCTGACTTAGACACTAGATTCACTTTGTAAGTCAGTAGAAATTCCACAGCTCCTTTGGTATCCTGAAGTATTAGTTCAATATGATGTTGTAAAGTACTACTGCATAATGAGTTTTTTTTAAAAAATAGGACTTTCAAATTTCCTATTCACAGAAAAATGTAAATAAGTATTAAGCAACAAAAATGCCTCAGCATGATGTGCTGCTGTTCATTGCAGTTCCAGGACTAACATGTAAATTAAACATTTTTCTGTATGTATGACAAGAAATTTGATTTCCATTACAGCTGAGAGTATTGAATGTACAGTTAAATAATATGTTTTAACTATTACTAGAAAGAAAAAGCACAACTATCTTGACAAAAGATACATAGTATGACGTATAGATTAAGAGACTTTAAAGCCACAAGGGATACCTGCAACTCTATGTAGGCTGCTATACATTTTAGTATAGTGCATAGAATTTTATATAGTAAATCTTATAGTTTACCCATTAAGTTGTGGTTATATAAGAGGATTTCCCTTGGAAATACATCCAGCATTCCGTCTGAGGAGTAGGAGTCATGATTACTGTTCATCTAAATAAAGCCTGAAGCTTGATGCAGAAACTAAAGTACTGCTTTGCTAGTTCTGAAAACTGACGTTGTTTGCTTGAGACCAGGTTAATTCTCGTGTCGAAAAACTACTCAGTTACTCAGAAAGTAAGGTACCACTCACTGAGAACAAGGACTGCCAAGCTGGGGCCTTTGTGTTTCTATTTACATCTACCTGCAATAGTTTTACATAAGGCATTTTATATGAAGAAAGATTTTCAAACATTACATTCTGATCTGATTGTCAAGAGCAAGGTAAGACTTAAACCCACTCTTTGGAAATGTACTTTTAGGTCACTGCTCATTTGTTCTGTAGGTATATGTTGATCCCCAGTAATGGTCTCGCTGTTCTGCACTGTCTTGTATTGAAAAGTACCTCACCCTAGAGCGACACTACTCACAGGGTAAAATCCTACTCAATGAAAAAGTGGCAGAATGTGACCTTAAATTAATTTCCTTGCCTCTTTCTTGACAGGTCCCCTTCACATTGATTTTCAAGGAAAATGTGTGAAGCCTCTGTCTTTAATGCCTCCCTCATGTCCCAAGAAATTCCTAGTATTCGACCTTTGTGTGTGCAGAGATGTAGAAACAATGATTAAACTCATGGACAGATGTCTGAAAGCAGACAAGAAAATAGAAACCCAAGTTAAAGGCTTTATATCAAAGTGAAATAAGCGTGTCAGAAAACAGATTTATTCCCATACAATCAAAGACACAGATCTCTTGTTCTGCTATTGCTGTTGGCAGAGTTAGTATCTACAAGGAAATTAAAATAATATTTAAGCTATTTATTGAGATAGGGTGTGCCATTGCTCCAACTCATATTACAAGAAAAACGTTTCTATTGACTAGAAACAAGCATAGTTCGAAGCCTGTTGTATGCTGTATCTATGTGTCAGACAGTTTGTCTGTGATGTGTATACACACCGCTGCTTTCTGCTAGGATGTCACACCTGTAAAGCCTGTGCAGTGATGTTGACCTCTATTACAGGTGCAGTCTACAGAGGATAAATCTTAATGTTCATTTAGCATCAAGCATGTACATGGTAGAAGGAAGGTAACATTCTTTATATCTTTACAGAGGGACCTTCTGTTCTTTTTGAGTTTGCTTATTTATTTTGAAAAGTGAAGCTTTAAGTAAAAAGTGGGTAAATTCTATGGCAGTACACTGATTCAGTGTACTTCATAAAGAATTACCAACCAATAATATTCAAGCCAACAACCAAGTTTTGGCTTTAGATAAAATAAAATGCCTCAGTTGATTCTAAAAGTTGATTTTAAAGAAAGAACAGAGTAATCTCTGCATGGACATTATTGTTTAGATCTGTTAATTTTGAGATAAATATCAGTTAAATAGATGTAAAAGAATAGCAGCAATAAAAACTTTTTTTTAACAATATTAAAAACATGAATTACATGCAAGAGCTGTGTAACATCAGCTTGTTTTTTCTCAACAGAATTTTCAGAGGAAGAGCAGTGGAGCTTAGTACTAAGTAAGCTTTTCAACTTTATTTAACCATTTACATTTTCAACAAAGTAGTTAAAAGACTCTGTATGTCTCTTTTTAACAATCCATAGCACCTCTTTAACAACCATAGCAAGCATCAGAAAAAATGCAAAGGAATTGCAATTTTCTTCCATCTTTCTTGAGAAGAAGGGATCAGTGAAGACTGGTCAGGTGATACAGATTCATGGTTAAAGAAAAACATTTTTAGTTAGATTTTGTGAGAAGATTTGCTATCTTTGCATTTACTAATCTTAGGCCATGTTTGAAAAATAGGTTTAAACTAGGCACATACCTCAATGATTTTTTTAATACCTTGTTTAGTGCCCATAATATTGACCATCTATTTAATAGGGAAGGTTTTGCTATTGGTTTGCATTAAGCAGAAAACTATTGTATTTGTGACAAAGAAAGAGGAGGGAAGAAAGAGAGACTGAGTGTGTAGATACATGCTGATTTAATTGTCAAATTATAATTTAGAGAAGAGTTCAGTCCTTCAATAACAGAAATCATATTTGAATCTAAGTGGCAGAGAACTGCAGATATCTGAAACAGTGGGATCAGGAACTTAGTCCTCACACAGTAGTTCAGTAAAAGTATTTATTTACAGAGTACTTAAAAATTTATAGAGATGGATTTTGATGCATGTTCATGCAACAGGCTTTTTTCAAGGTCTGTAACAGTAAGGTCCTTAAGAACCGTCCACAATTCTCTTAATGCATAGTCAAAATATATTTAGAGGGAAGCTGTTGACCATTCAGTGACCAAAGCTAAGTCATGTTGCTTTATTGCATTATACGTGCCTGGTGCTCTCACCAGTGAGTGCTTTTGTTGGTTATTACAAACCTATAGCTATGATGTGTTACTCGCAGACTCTGCCTTTTTACAGATCTTTCTGTAACAGATTCGAGTTACCAGTTAGTACTGTTTTTTTTCTAGCCATTATTAATTCATGTGGGTTTTTTTCTAACTTTAATTGCCTGCTAACGACATTACAGATATAGTTTGATATAGATATAGTCTAAAAAGCTGTATGTGTTTTTGGTTTAACATGAAAGGTTTCATAAGTTATGGGAAATCTTCACCCCGTAAAACAAAATCCGCAAAGTTGTTCACTGACAGTTGTGCTAACCTATCCAATTATTTGTGAAGCCAAACATAAAAAAAGCAAGAGAGTGACAGTGGAAATATGCTGCCAATATAAAACATTTTTATACCTGTCTGTATAACTGATGTGTTGTCACAACATCCACATTATCATTCTGACCAAATATTATTTATAGACTCTACACTAAAATGCAGAAAAAGCATGAAGGGGAAACACTTAAAGATGCAGTTAGTTCAACTTTGTGTCAAAGGCAACTCTGCAGTTTTTATAAAAAATTGGCACCAATATGATATCCTATCAAAATGTTTCTGCCATTTTTTTCAAGAAATCTTAGCTATAGAGGACCAAGAGATTAAATCAACTTTTGTAAAATTACTCATTCTCACTTTGATCCTTGAAATATTGAGATTAAAAAAACCCACTTTTCTGTTGATATGCAAGAAGTGCAAATATCAGAACTAAGATTGGGTTATAATAAACTACAGCTCTTTATAGCATGTACTAATAAAAAGGGTTTTTTTATGATGTGGGTGTGTAAGATTGTTTCTTTGCACTGAAATGCCTACAACTGCTCTGGTAGATAAGTACGTTTCTGTCACTTAGCAACCTTCACTGGTTCAGAAAAAAAAATTTGGGGTATCTGGAATGCTATTATTGAAAGTGTCTGGAGTTTAGCAAATTATCAAATCATTCAGAAGTGAGTCATTACCTGAGCTACAGTGATGCAATATACTGGATTTGACAGCAAGAACAGAAATAACTAACTTGCATACGTGGATAATTTGGGAAAGTGAGTTATTTTAAAAAATTAGGAAAGAAATCAGAACATGAAATAGCAAACAAACCTGAAATAAATCCAAATATGGCAAATCACTCTCATTACAGTAAATAGATAAAGAAAAAGAGGGATATGGAATCATAACGATGAGCAAATTTCTGTCTTGGAGATTATGTAAATTATTAATCAGATCTTTTCTGGGTTAGGTCTAGTTTAGTTTTGTGTATTCAGGTGAAAGGGACACTGAATTCAGAACCTGTTCCAAAGCATCCAGAAAAAACAGGTTTTGATACATAACCAATAGCATACACAATTCTTTTACAATAGATTCAGAGCAAGGAAAGAATAAACAACTTGTCTGGGAATCCTTTCCATTTTGCCTTTTTTTTTCTCTGATTCCCTTTTATTGATTTTCCTTCAATGACATACCACAGTTTGATACCTTACACATCATGCAGGTGTTAAGAAGTGTACAATCACAGCGACGTCATTTTTTTTTGCCACTCCCTGGTCTTTTTCAGTCCTGTATCAGGTAGTTTCCCTGCACTGAGTTCTCTAGGAGAGAGAAATCAAGCTATCCTATACGTGTCTGTATATACACTCAGCAGCTACCCATTCAAGAGAAAAAGCATCATTGCAGGTCTGGCAGCTGCATGATCCTGTCTTTCAAGGAGTGTACTCCAAAGCCACCTATGGATTTACTATGTAAATCATTATTTCCATCAACATTTTAACACACACCAGAGAGATAAGGGCATATATGGCTAACTATATGTCTTCCTGGAATTTTCTGGAAATCTCTCTACTTCTTCACAAACCTTGCTGTAAGAGAAGAAAGAGGTGGTATTGTCTTGAGCTAGAGTACAGGGTTACACTCTGAGAGCTGACTTCTGTTGCTAATGAAGCCAATAAATTTTCTGAGCAGCTCTTTGACAATTGTTTCAATGTCCCTTGTTGCCTTAGTTTCTGCTGGAACCATGAATTGTTAATGGTTTTTCTGCAAAGATCTAGAGCTTTTTGATGAAATGTTCTGTTTGAAGGTGAGGCAAGGCACAAACATTTTACAAATGTTTTGTTAAGAACTCATCTCAATGATAGGGCAGTGAGCGCAGTTGTGCTTGGCCTAAGCTGGTGCTTGAATTCTTGAATTCACTATGCAGCAAGCTGGTTGATCAGTGAATAGTAGGAAATTTCCCCAGGAAAAAAAGAATCTGGACAAACTAAGAAGAGCCTCAGATTTAAAAGCTAAAATTTTCATCTAGAGCTGGTAAGACTTACTGACAATGTGGTTTGTTTTTATTCTCCCATTTGCCAGTTCAACTATTGGCTCTTTAGAGTAGAATTAAGTGGTATCATTATGCTGTCTTTCAGAAAGCAGCTAACTTTGTGTAACCAGGAAATCCCTCAAACAAATCATTGCCTTCCTGAATGGAAATTAGAAACTATTGGTTTACTGTAACTGATAGCATACGAACTGTAGCCTATGAACCTGGTGGACTTTTTTTGAGAAGCAGACAATCTGTCTCATAAGTGATATGCTGAAGAGCAGACAAGGGATGAAATGTCCTATGGCTTTTCTGGTCGGCTGAAATGCATGGTTCATCATCAAGCACATTCTGTTTCTATCTTCTAAAATAGGACTTTAGATGTGAAGGGTACAGAAAGAAAGGGTACTAGAAGGTAGAATGGACAACAGTAAATTACAAAAAGGAGCAATTACATTTTCTTTGGAAGGTTGCAAAGGTGGATGAGTGATTTACTAGAAATCTCACTGGTAAAATTGTTTTTCCTTTGGGATTTTCAGCTTTGGGTTTGTGTTTTTGGGGGGGCAGTGGGAGGCAGGACAAGAGGTGGTGGGGTGGCAGGGAATTCTGAATTACGGAAGGGCTATTTTTTCATTAGCCAGGGGACATATTTGATTCTGAAGGTGTCACCTCCATGTGCATCCTGCAAAATTATGTGCATGCTGAAGGATGCCTTTGGATACAATGTTTGTCTCTCACAGAACACTATGCTCATGAAGTTCAAAAAAGGGAAGTGTGAAGTCGTACAACTGCAGAGGAATAACTCCATGCATCAGTGTGGACTGGGGGCCAACCATCTGGAAAGCAGCTTTGCAGAAAAGGACTTGGGAGTCCTGTGGATGTCAGAGTGACCATGAGCCAGCAATGTGCTCTTGCAGCAAAGAAGGCCAGCAGCCTCCTGGGCTGCATTAAGGAGAGTATTGCCAGCAGGTTGAGGGAGGTGATCCTTCTCCTCTACTCAGCACTGGTGAGACACATCTGGAGTGCTGTGTCCCATGCTGGACTGCCACAACAGGTAGTACAAGAGAGATGTGTCCATCGCTCTCTCCAGTACAAGAGAGTTACAGACATACTGGACACAGCACAGCAAAAGGCCGTGAGGATTATTAAGGAATTAGAGCATCTGTTGTAGAAGGGCAGGCTGAGAAAGCTGGGATTGTTTATCCCCAAAAAGAGAAGGGTCGGGGAGAGGGATGTGTGGATCCTGATGGGTGGAGACAGACTCTTCTTAGTAATATACAGTGAAAGGACAAGGCACAATACGCACAAACTGAAATACAGGAAATTCCACTTAAACGTACGAAAAAAATATTTTACTGTGAGGGCAGTCATACACTGGAACAGGTTGTGCAGTGACATTGTGCAGTCTCCATCCTTGGAGATACTTAAAACCTGTCTGGACAAGCTCCCGAGCAGCCTGCTGTAATTGAACCTGCTTTGAGCAGGTAGGTTGGACTAGACAATCTCCAGAGGTCTTTACCAACTTCAACTATTCTTTAAAAAGTGATTGAATAATGCTAAATTAAAAAAAAAAAAAAGGCAATAAAAGTTGGATGTTGTCTTGCCTCTTTTTAAGGTAACTGACTGTTATCTAAGACTTTGAGTAACATTTGTGCTTTCAGACAGCATGATGAGGGCTAGGTACCTCAGCAGGATCTGAACATAAAGTCAGCAAATGGGTGCAGCTTAAGAAATAACTAGTAGATGGCCACTTGAAAATGCTGAGGACGAGGGTAACTTCTGTCCTCTCATTAGGACTCTAAGTGGTTTTCTATCCACCTGGGTCTTTATCACAGACTCTACTCCTGAAGGTTGTCACCTATAATCCTTCCTTCTAACCACATATTGTGTTTAGAGGAGAACGAAGTGGTGGCGATAGGACAGATGCCACACCATGTCTGCAAGGCATCCTAGTCATTACATTTGTTCAGGATGTATGGGAGCTCATTTCAGTTCTCTTCTCTGCCATGGGCAAATCTGCATCAATCAATGGTTCTGTAATGGGCACTTACAATCCCCTTGTTGAAACAGTGTCACTGTACATATAATAAATCAAGACTTACAGGGCAGAAGGAGAAAGTATAAAAGTGAAACTGATTCCATAACTATTTCTGTGGGTACTCACCTTGAGAGGGGACCAATCTTTTCTTGCCTGATCCCAGGACAGTTTCTGTAATTTTAACAATGACTGTACAATGTACTTAATTATGAAAAAGACAGGCCATTGAAGAAGATTGATATCAGAAAACTTTGATTTACTTGGTCTTAGCTTCCATGATTTGTCTGTGGATTGGATAATGCCTAGTGTAAGCATGTAACTTTCATGGCAAATGTGGTATCTCATTGCATATAATGAGATAACCTGCAGCATTGAGTTTCTGACACTGAATCAGTTTCCAATCAACACACAGCTATTTTTTTTCTGAATAGTTACATCTAGGACAGGTTTCATTGAACAAACCAAAAAGAAAATTGTTACATTAATATTCACAACAATGTTTTCTGACAAGGTCAAAGAATTGTTACAATTAATACACTGCTGTTCACTCCTCTGAACTCTCTCTTTCTTCATCCTATCCAGACCAAATTTGTTTCTCTTTTATTAACATAGACATTTAATTAGGAAAGTGTGGTTACTGGAAATAAAAATTTTCTTACAAAAATAATTTTCAGCTGTCCAAAACTTGTTTGCCTTCTCCCCTACACCTTCATATTTTACCCTTCAAAATCTACAAGTTTAAAAATGAGAAGTCAGATGCTTCTTCACTGCATTTGGGATTATTACAATCTGAATTAAGCAGTATTATGTAGTGTTTATGCCTAGCACTTCTGTGTATAAACTGTACTTGCATATACACTACATTTGCTCTTTACACAGCACCCATACCTAGTGCTGGAGCCTCCATGGGGAGCGGGGACATGGACATGCTGTGTTCTGCCAAACCTGTGGCCCTGCACCACTGCTGCCAACCCTAATGGGGAACCCCCCACCTCTGCCTCACCTTGGTGGGGTCCTGGTTTTTCAGAGCAGGACTTGGTGGGGATGAGGGGTAGGGACCTGGCATGGCACCAGAAAGGGATGGCAGAGTCAACCGCCTGCGAATCCTGTGGATGTTGTGGCAGCTGGCTGGATGGATGTAGGAAGCTGCAGAAGACTATCCTTTGCGAACCTTGGCCAGAGGGGTTGTAAAGTTCTCCATCTGTGGAGGTACTCAAAACTCAGTTGGACATGGACCTGGGTAACCTGCTGTAGCTTACCCTGCTTGAGCAAAAGGCTTGGACTAGATGCTCTGGAGGGGTCCCTTCCAGTCTAAACCTGTGATTCTGTGAATAAACAGTGTTATCTTTCTTCGTTATAGAAACGTATGTTGTATCATATTGAAACCTGTTGAATATACAGCAGCGTAAGTAGGAAGACAGAATGGCTCAGCTGTGCATGTTAACTTGTCATAGACACATATGACTCACAAGGCTTTAATAAGTGATAATTCCTCAAGTGTTCAGCTTATTAGAACTGGTTCAGCAGTACCCTAGAAAGCCCTCTATGTCTAGGGCATCTTGGTTCTATCTCCTCTTGGGCACACTAACAAAAGGCTGGGAATATTGATTTTGCGGGTCTCTTTGAGACATTTTTACTGACATTTTGGAGCTTCATTGCCTCCATCATGCCAGTATCCTGCAATATTATCTCCAGTTGAATAGAACTGCTTTGTGTTTGGAATAGGGTGAGCCACACAGTCTGTTAATCCAATTTTAGGTAACAGGACTGAAAAAACGGAATGTAACGTTTTAAAAATAATTGAGCTGGCCTTGTCTTAAAATGAGGAAACAATATACTTGTTTACAAGAACACTAACAAATATCTTAATTCATTTTTATTCTTGTGCTGAGGGGAGCAGGACAATAAAAATGGAACCCAAACACATTTCTGTGTCATCATGAATTAAAGCAATCAGTAGAATTCCTTGGCAATTTGCCAGCCTTCATCATTAGGGGCTCCTCTGATGCTTATTTTGGATTTTTGAGTCTCATCAGCTGTGTAAGCCATCTTTGTCAGGCAGGAAGGACCTTAAAAAATGTCTTTATCTATTATCTGGACATTGCATGAAACTAACATGACACTTCAAGTCTGTTGTGAATGTCTGTATGTCCACAGATTCTGTTTCAAACATGCTTAGTGTTGGCATCTGGTATGACACAAACTTTCAGTTACCTGAGTTGCTTGAAATTGTACAGAACGGTTCTGCCATCCCCCCCCAAAAACACCCGTTATAACCAGAATGCCCTCTCACAAACAAAAATCTCTGTGCTTGTTGTGGTTTAGCCCCAGTCAGCAACTAAGCACCACACAGCCGCTCGCTCACTCCCCCACCCTTGTGGGACGGGGGAGAGAATCGGAAGGGCCAAAGTAAGAAAACTCGTGGGTTGAGATAAGAACAGTTTAATAATTAGAATAAAACAGCAATAATACTAATATAATGAAAAGGAAAATAATGAGCGAGAGAGAGATGAAACACTGGAAGAAGAGGGGAAAAAAAAAAAAACCAAACCCAAAACTAAACAACAAGTGCTGCAACCGCTCACCACCCGCCGACCGACGCTGCCGGTCCCCGAGCCGCGATCACTGCCTCCCCCGGCCAACTCCCCCCAGTTAATATACTGGGCATGACGTCACATGATATGGAATACCCTTTGGCCAATTCGAATCAGCTCTCCTGGTTGTATCCCCTCCCCTCCCGGCTTCTTGTGCACCTGGCAGAGCATGGGAAGCTAGAAAGCCCTTGACTAGTGTAAACACTACCTAGCAACAACTAAAACATTAGTGTGTTATCAACATTATTTTCATACTAAGTCTAAAACACAGCACTATACTAGCTACAGTGAAGAAAATTAACTCTATCCCAGCTAAAACCGTGACAGTGCTTTATGTCAGATCTACACAATATTTTAAGCACATCATAAGAAGCATTGGCTTTGAAAACAGATCGAGTAAAAATCTTACAGATTTTAAAATGCTATTCTGAGAAGTTTTGAGGTATGAGAACTGTACAGGTTTTGACTGATCTGCATGTTCTTCAAACTTCAGAAGTGGTAAAAATTGGAGATAAAGTAATTTTTTTGGACAGGATATTTCAGTGTCTTCATAGGTGATTTCTCCTGCCTTATGATTAACTGTGGTGCTGGATGAAGCTTTTCTACACAGTATTCTTTCTTTTCTGTCTTGTCAGTTTTAGTTCCAATATAATTTTAAGAGATAGCTTTTGAATCATTAGACTTTCCACCTAATTGCAAAGCTATTACAGGCTTAATATGGCAAGAGCTGAGCCTGTCAATGCATACATTTCTTTTAGTTTAATTGCAGTCCATCTACCTTAGCTTCTTCTAGGCTACTTTTAAACTTGGATAATATTCTTTATGTGGTTTCCCATAAACTAAAATGTCATTCTCGGAAACTGTGATACTTTCCAAATGTTGCAGTATCATACACACTTTTCTAAGGAGATTCTGATGCCAAATGGGAAGCAAGAGAGTATGTATCTTTTAAATAATGTCATAAAAATTTGTCATCTTGTGTCTTTCAGGAAGATCTGGTGAGAATAATTTTGACAAAACATTTGTCATCAGAAAATGTTGACTTGGTGAAACCAAAGCTGTTCACAGAAATGTATATCTTTTCAATAAAAGTTTCATAATGAAGATTTTTTTTCAGCTCCAGGATAGAATTTCTCATCAAATCCTGACGAATTGAGATACACCTACCTCTGGGGTCAGGGCAAGTTAGGAGACCTAGTTTGAAATCTCTTATTTGAGCTGCAGCATGTAGCTGAGCCTGGGCCTAGCACTTTAAAAGTGACTGTCCTCAGTGCTTGAATGCTGTTTTTTGGGGTAAATCTCTCTCAGTCACCCTTAATATCTCTTGAGACTTTCTAAATATCTTAGGTTTTTCCTCTACATGGAGTTAAAACAAATTTTAAAATGACAACTATGTTTACTAAAATAAAATTATTTTGTTTTCAGGTCAGTCTACTTGTCAGAGTGCAAAAGAAGTCACTGTTTGGATGTATTTAGATAGGAAGACTTATATCGTATCTTTGAAACTCTACTTAGAGCTTCAGATCCCAGCTCTCTGTTGATTCATAACATACAGTTCTTCTTGATGTAAGTGTAGTTATCTCTATGGGTACAGGTAGAAAGCTTAAGCATTTCTGTTCATAAGCTTTCACAAAGAAAAAAACCTTTAATCTTAATACTAAAAAATGATTTGTGCATGTCATTTGAGTAGACAATTTTATGCACATTTTATATAGCAATACAAATTCTCTGCTTACAATATTATGCTAGTTCATTCTTGGGTAGAGTTTAGTTTCTAACGTTCCATGTCACAATAATATGAAAGAATTTAGATCAGCCAAGGCATTAACTACATAACTGAGGACTTAAAGTCCTCAAGTAGGTTCTAAATAACAAAGAGTGTTACCATTGCTGATAGCTTCTGTTACAACAGCGGACTAAGAACACAAGCTATACAATATAATTTCTTCTAAATTAATCTGAGGCACTCAAAATAGTGTGAGATGACTAGAGCTGTCAAGTGGGCAATTGTACATATAAAACTATCATGAGATACATGACTTGAACATAACGTTTGTGAAACACCTTGGCTGTTGGGAATGATTTACTAAAAAATAGGTATATAGAATGAAATTAACTTTAAGAACATACTGTGTGAAAGCCAAATTATTTTTATTTTTTTACAGGTAAAATAAGCTATGATATGATAATAATAGTGCTACTGAATATACACTTCTTTTGGTATATTTGAATAAAGGGAGCATGTATTTATAAAATTAAAAAAAAAAAAAAAACAACTATGAGTTGTCTTTTAAACTCAACTAGACATTATGTAGACCATGTACAAAATGCTCTTTACTTTTCCATATACCAAAATAAGTAAAGCTTCTTGACAATCAGCTTTTTTAATGTATTATGGCTGCATGGGAATTGACTAGCAGTAATTAAGGGGTTTTTTTTCTTACTTTTTTCTTAAAATTATTAAACTGTCTTTATCTCAACCCACAAATTTTCTCACTTTTACTCTTCCAATTCTCCCCCATCCCACTGCAAAGGAGTGAACAAGTGCCTGTGTGGTGCTTAGTTGCCAGCCAGGGTTAAACCATGACACGGGACTAGACAATGCCGTACAGTCTACTCACTTCATTCATGACTGCATAGGAAGGAGGGAGGCAAGAAGGAAGGAGGAAAAGAGGAAAGAAGAACAAACCAAGTAGAAAGCATTTTCTTCTATGACACTGGCAGCAATGTGTTAGATTCTACTGAGACTCCAGGGTGAATTTATATGAAGTTATGAATTCAACTTTATCTTTTGAACACTTAGTAGGATTACAACTTTCACTACAGATTGCAGCATCCATTTGAATGTAAGGGTTCAATGGCCCTTGATCATGTTGGTTATGCCTGTGCTTCTGTGAAAAAACACAATGCCATAGTGGCCATATTGTATTTCTTTCTTGCCTTCTACCTGTATAAATGGCAGCAGATGAGTTTGTTCATAAAATTGACTATTCAGTGACTGAACAATTGGCTTATTTCAGCTTGATGCTGACTAGTTTTGTGCACACTTGGGCACAGGAAAATCTGCATGTTCTAGAGAGAGTATCTATTTGCACTTGTGACTCTACTTCTAGGTTCACAGTTCACGTTGTAGGTAGGCCAGATATTGAACATGGCCTTTGGATACCCATACCTACTGTACATGAGAAACTACCATAGTTGCCAGTACTGAACAAATTTTCAGTGTGTTTTCTAGTCAGCCATTTGTTGACTTTGAATGTTTCCATGTAGAAGCTGTTGGACCCTCTCCATTTCTTGTAGTATGTGATTAAAAAAATTTGGAAGGGATGTTTCCCTAAGGAAAGGAGGACATTCTTCTAGAAACATGTCAATGAAGCCAAATTCAGAGGGGTTGCCTGGCCTAAAGACTGAGACCCAATTCAAGACTCACAGTGTGAGAACAGACTGGGATTTTTGCATTTAGGATACCCTTAGTTTATTTTGTAACTTGCTTGTAATGCATAAGTGTAAAGAGTTCATTGATAACAAAAATTGTTGATAAACCTGTATTTGCAGCCAAGGAGCTAAAGCTTCTATAGCCCAGTGTCGTATGGTGGACAAACACTTAGAACATGTCTAAGGAACTGGGAAGGACTGGTATGACTGGGCAGCATATCGGCTGTACTGTGCTATCAGGTCAGAAACAAGGTCCACACACCCGTGGCCATTTAAAAGGCTCAGAACTCAGAACACTGGGAAGTTATTATTCAGATCAAGAGGGCATTAAAACGAGTGGAAATACATGGTTGGCTTCAGCAAAAACAGGTGTTTATTCAGTAAGTGGAACTGGAACACCTTCTGAAAGAAAGTGATGTTAGCTTTTAAAAAGTTTGCTTTGATTTTCTGTGGAGTCACATAAAGCCATCTCTGCAGGGATTTAACTTTCAGTAGTTTTTGCTGTTCTAATATGATGCTCACTTCACACTTCCGACTCAAATGTCAGAAAGCGAGTGTTTGACTTGGACTTTTTCTATGATACCAAGGGTGGCAGGAAATGACCCACTGCTATTATACAATGAATTGAATGGGTAGCTGCAGGGTGTTGGCATAGCACAGCTTGTGGCAGTGCTGACAAAGAAACAACATACACAGTGGCTTGGAAAATGTACAAATGAGAGAGAAAGAAATTGCACAGAAGGGCTTATAACAATTTGTAAATAGGTGTGCTGGTTTTGGCTTGGATAGAGTTGATTTTCTTCACAGTAGCTAGTATGGGGCTATGTTTTGGATTTGTGATGAAAACAGTTTTGATAATTCAGGAATGTTTTAGTTATTGCTGAGCAGTGCTTACACAGAGTCAAGGCCTTTTCTGCTTCTCACACTGCCCCACCACCGAGTAGGCTTAGGGTGCACAAGGATTTGGGAGGGGACACGGCTGGGGCAGCTGACGCCAGCTGACCAAAGGGATGTCCCACACCATATGATGTCATGCTCAGTGTATAAACTAGGGAGAAAGCCGGCCAGGGGGCCACTGCTTGGGGACAGGTAGGCATTGGTTGGTAGGTGGTGAGCAATTGTTTTCATTTGCATCACTTGTCTTTCTTGGGTTTTATTTCTCTCTCTTTTTGTTATTTTCCTTTTCATTACATCACTATTATTATTATTATATTTTATTTTTATTTTATTTCAATTATTAAAGTGTTCTTATCTCAATCCACAAGTTTTCTCACTTTTACTCTTCTGATTCTCTCTCCCGTCCTACCATGGGGGCGGGGAGTGACCTAGCAGCTGTGTGGTGCTTAGTTGCTGGCTGGGCTTAAACCATGACAATAGGATCTTACAGTACAGGCAGTATCCTAAGGCACTTGGGGTTTTGTACAATATAATCTGAAGCACTGTGAAAACCTGCCCTAATATTCTTATTCTATTCTGTTCTAGATGCCAACTCTTTCTAGGCCAAAGGTCCAAAAAGTATGTTCTGCATGTTATTCACATGTATCTGCACTTGTTAATGAACACGCAGGCATAACAACTGGCTGGCTTTCCGCCAGATCCCAAGCAAAAGGATATCTAATGCACTAGGTGTCAAACAACACACCATGGGGGATATGCAAAGTGATGATCTGCCACTGGCTTCTGGCTCCTGGCTCCTGCCTTGTCATGCCAAACACCTTTTACAGGTGTGCAGGCTTCCTTGCAGAAAGGGAGCCTGGATGACCATGACTGCTGGCACATATGAGAAATGAGACATGAAACAGCAAACACCTGTGGCACAGTTTTACATATAACTTTTCTGGTTATATTTTGTTTTCTTAAACCCAGTACTGTAGTTGCTATGAAAAGGCTCAAGAACCTTCATATTCTGGTTAATAGATTTAATTAGCTTGTAATATTACAAGCTAATAGGCAAGAAAGAAGGAAAATAGAAAGAAAAATACCACGTAATTGAATAGACTGGGTTAACCTGGGAAGGTTGAAAGATGTGATAGAGAAGGAAGAAATGGAATGCAAGAGTATAGGTCTTAGGATAATGAATATAAGTTGTTTAAGCTCCATTATGTTTTGTTTCCCTGAAAGGGGAACCCTGGGTGAAATGTTGCTTCCATCAAAAACAAGAACTCTTTGAGAAAAAAGATCAGATTACACTTTAAATCCTAATAATATAACATATCTATATTATCGCTTACAATAGTTGAGCAGTTGTAGCTCAAGAGCAAAGAAAACCACCAGGATGCATATATACTCTCAGAGCACGTAGACTGAACAGTTCAGTGGAAGGCAGTACATTTTCTTTGTTTTTATTTACTTAATATTGGTTTACATTCTCAAACCTAAGTACCAGTAACTTCTTGAGAATGAAACTAACCAATTGAGAGAGGTGACTGAGAACATGTTTGTTTGCCTCCTTTTCCCAAATGTTCTTCAGAAGAATGTAATGCACTCTATTGATTCTGAAGACTAGCAAATGTAAAGTTTGTTTTGTAAGAACACCTCTAACAGAAGGCAATTTCCTTTCTTGACACTCTGAAGTCTGCTATTCCATTGAGATTCATGCCCAAGAAACTATGATATTGTTACTAATTTTTTTCTGGTCATTGTGTGGCTACTTCAGGTACTTTGGCACAAATCAGAGCAGCTACATTAGGAGCAGAAGTTTGTTATTTAGTCAACAGAGAGCACTGGACACTGCTCTGGGCCAGTTCAGAATGCTTAAAATTAATTAAATTGGTATTCAACTAGTCACTATAATCAATGGAGGCTAGGGCACAGGTTTTATCATGCCTTCTTTAACACCAGTGAATTCAACTGGGAACTAAATATTCTTTTATTGATTGCAAAGGTAACCCACCTGTGACTAGATCAGACATTACAGACATTTAAAGTTAGATGAGATGGACTTCTAAACCCATCTCTTTCCTCATCTCCAACAAGCCATGGTCAATACATTAGCTCCTGAATTTGCAGCCAGGGGAGCCCACATTAATATACCCAGGCCTGACTACATGGATCAGTGTAGGTAACAGCTTTGATCTGTCTGCAGGTGTTCCCCTGTTCCCCTGGTAAGGAGTTTTAATTTCTCCTTTAGCAAAGGCTTTGATTGCTGACAGGTCCCTCAACACACATCCATTCTGGCAGTCGTTTAGCATAGAACCACAGTGACAGTTAGAAAATCCAGGTCCAGGAAGAGCAGAAATAATAATTGCACTGAGGAAGTCATATTTATGGGGACACAATAACCCTGTTCTGCAGATCTATTTGAGAAGTTCAGTCTGTCTCACCTCTAAATTGTCAGAGACTTACTCTTTTCCTGGTGCAGTTTGCAGAATTCAGATTTGGTCCATACCAATATCTGAACAACCACTTGGACTTTGGACTTAATTCAAACCTTTTAATGAATTTAAATGCTTTCTTGGGACTGAAAATTGGAATTAATATTCATGTATCAGTAGAATTTATAAGAAATGATAGCCCTCAAAACCTTAGTTCATCTGTTGTCTCCTCTGAGGGGCATATAAAGTCCAAAACCTGTATGTAGTTCCTAGTGAAGCACCAACATTAGCTGCTGGTCCTACTTGGAACTACTAACCATGGAAAGAAAATTAAAAAGCTTTTATCCTGTTGTCCTGTTTTCCTGAGGTGGTTTAAAAAATAGTTCTGTGAACACTTTGACCACATTGTTCCTATTGGAAAACTGTTCCAGAATCTCATCCGAATTGAATTTGCAATCTCAATATATTAATGGCAAGTCTGTATTTAATTGCTTATACCTAAGCAGTTTAAAAGAGGTTGTTTTTCCTCATTGTTTACCTCCACCACATATTTACAGAGGGTAAGACTATCTCATGTCAGCCTTAAATAAGCCGTGTTTATATATAATGCCATTTTAACTGTCTCTCCAATTAGGAGGCATTGCCAGTTGAGATCACAGTGATGTGAAATATTGTAAAAGTTTTTGCTTCTATCAATGCTAATCCTATTTATAGGCCTGTGGTATGTTTAAAGCATGATGATAGGGCACATGAATCATTTGCCAATGAAAAGCCATTGTTGACTGTACTGTAATTTAAATCCTGAACTTCATTAATAACAGGAAGTAAAATGTTGGAAAAGATGTTCAGAATTGAGGTATACCAGTTTGGAATATAAGAGAAAGGCACACATGAACTAGAATAAATCTGAAAAAGGAATAATTCTGACTTGCTAGAAGTCCAATCAACTCATTACAGGCATCTTCCTGGTCTAATGCAAGTTTCACAAGGCTCTTACCCAGTTTCCCTACCAATGTTGATTTAAGTGCCACTTAAGAAGGTTTACCTTTTTACACACACACTTATCATGCTTCTGCCTACTCTGCTGATACACAGAAGAGTCTGAATGGATGTAACATACAGGTCAACAAGACATGAGGTTTGAGTTAAGTACAGTGGAGTCTAGACAGCACACTCATACTCCAGTTTTTAAAATGGCATGTTGGATCTGACCTGCCTTGTAAAGCATCTTGAAATGTAAGTAATGTTAGCTCTTGTGTGCTACTCAGATACTTCAGATCTCCTGAAGATTAGACAATGACATAGCTTTATTGGGGTCTGTTGTGAGGTGGCAAGCCAATACATACAGTTCCTCTTCCTTCATTGATTTTGTTCTGTTATTGCATGAAATGAAAATAATTGGGGTTGAGAACAGTTATAGATGAGTTGTTTGAAATCTTTGCTTTGAGAGCTTTGCCTCTGTGGAGAAAGGAGGGACATAAACCCTCATGAGATTAGTGACTGCACACGTGCATTATATCAGGGTGCCACAAGGACTGGCAGCTGCCTGGAGCTGAGTGCCAGGAGACACAGGGGATCCCCATGGGCCTCACCAGCCACGGTGCATTCCACGGCCTCCAGCCAGGGAGCAGGGCGGGCCAGGAGGGCAGCCGTGGGCAGCCGTGGACAGCCCCAGCACCATCAGGCAGCTCTGTGGACATGGGGAAGTCAGTCTTTGGGCTGGTCCCGGCTTAGCAGGGCCAGGGCCCAGCTGTGGTGGAACTGGAGAGCAATATTCCTATGGCATCACTGGGACAGGGATTGGCAGATCTGGGCTGAGCTGAAATGGGGTCCTAGGCCATGGGGCAGAGGTGGGGGGAGGCCCCAGAGGAGGCAGGATAGGGCCATTGAGAGCCATTATTGCCCTCAGTGCCCTGACATTTAATGACCTGTATGTAAAACATAAAAGGTCAGTTTGTCATTATCAGAAAGAATGGTTGCATGCTTCTTGATCTTCTAGACTGATGACCTTTCTTTTCACATTGTTTCCACAAAGTTAAAAGAAACTGGCAACGAAAAATAAAGAAACATTAATCTGAGGAGCCACTTTTCAATGTTTCCTACCTATACTAGGGGAAAAAAAAAGGATTAAAATATACTCTATCATTGATTTTTAAAATAAAAAAGTTAATTTCAAAATAAAGCACTGTAGAGTCTGGTAACTTCAAAAGCCAGAATACTGCACTTCTTATCTCTTGGTGTTCAAGGATCAAATAACCCCCCTTATTTTATTTAACATGGAGATCTGTTGCTCATGGATGGAATTGCATATTGCTTAAAACAATGAGGTATGTTTCCCACTGAATTATCTGTTTCTTACCTTTTCTTTCAGAAGTTCACTGCTACACAAAACCACCTTTTTCTTATCAGCAACAATATATCAAAGGGTGTCAAGAGTAATCTATATATACTTGGCATGACCATTATTAGAGCATATCTTTAAAATCTCAGTGATAAAAAACATCTCTTTACCTATTCATGGCATTAGTTGTTCACAAATGTAATAAATCAGTATTTTTCATTTACTTATCTACAAGACTTTTTCATTTATGATTTAATTCCACAGCTGCATAAACATAACATCAAAAATCAACACATTTAAGACACTTGGGTAAAATAAGGGACAACTTACTGCCATGAAATTGCAAAGTGCATGAGAACAGATAAATTTGAATTCTGAGCTGAGCAGTAAAAGAATCTCTCTTAATGAGGAATTGCATATCTTTGGAGTTTAATTACAATAGGGCCTGTCACTATAAGATTAATGATGAGCAGTTTTTCACTTCAAACGATTGCAATTGAATTAAGATAGTACCATTATTCTTAGAGAGATAAGGTCAAGCAAATGAGGCAAAAGTGGGGAAAAAATGGAAAACCAAGCTATACTGAAATGAGAGAACATTCTGTAAGAAGTCAGGACCTTAAAATGCATTACAAGGCTTATATTTACAAAATATATAAAATGCTATGTGAAATATTGAAGTAAGATAATTAAATACTAAGAATTTTTATATGTTTTTTTGTTAATCTTGCAACATTGTGGGATCTAGTACCATTTTCAGAACTGTGAATCAGAAATAATTTTTCCATTTGCATCTCTCCCTCCTTTCTGAAAATGGGAAAAACTTTTCTAGAACACATATATTACTTTCTCAGTTAGATATCATATACGAGCACTTGTGTGTAGGGAGGACACTTGACTGTATGGTAGGGATAAACCCTGGTTTGTTGATTGTGGGGTTATTTTTTAATGCACAGGGTAGTTCGGCCTTGAGAGTCACTGTAGTTTGTCTTTATACATTGCTAAATAAAGGTGGTAGCCTTTTCCCTTAGGGAAGAGACATTTAAAGAAATAAAATCTCAAAGGATTGTTGTTACCTCTCCTCTTATCTCAGAATCTGAGAAGAGAAAGTAGGTCCTTTAATCTTCATTTGCAACCTCTTTTCTGGTGTCTTTGCATTTGAGTGAGCAGATTCTCAAAATTATTGTAACCTTTATTTGAATAAGGAACCATAGTTTTCACACACTGTACCATAAAATCTTGGCCATAAAAGTAAACCGCCTGAGGACACATACAGGAGAAGTAGAAGTGAAATGCTCTATCCACTAACCCCACTAGTGGAAAACTTTCCATTAGCCGTAGACTGGTTTACTTTAGATTTGTTTCCAAATTCTTTATTAAGTGTTAAAATACAATTTAACAAGGCCCTAATAAAAGTGTTTAAGGGACCCTGATTTGTAATCACATTTCTTTTTATTATAACTCACATTTGAGTTTTCTGTGTTTGATGTCATCAGACTTCATATTCTTCTACTCTTCTTACTAATCCTGGTTTTTCCTTTTTTTTTTTTTCTTTTTTTTTTTTTTTCTTGGTATGACAATATCTAAAAAATGCATATTTCTATTTGCTTTGTGTGGACTTTATGTCAACTTTTGACCATTATTGTCCTGACCTCTTGATATCTTCGAAGGTCTCTGTTATCTTTATTAATGTAAATATATATTCAAAGCCTTGTAAAATATGTGGCAAAATATACCACGATTCTCCTTTTAGAAATCACATCAAAGGTTATGTATTTTGAGAAGGAATCAGGTTCTTCAGCTCATGAGGATAACTTGAAGAATAGTAGTGTAAAGGTTGTGATAGATATGTAGAGATAAATTTTCTGTCTTTATTCATACCTCTCTCTAAGAGAAAACCTCTAGGGAGAGAGCAGAATCTGGCTTATACTTAGCTCTAGCTGTATCCAGAAACAAGCATAGGCAATGTATTAACAATTTACCTTGTTACCTCTCTTAATTCAGCACGTAATCTCACATTGCTTTCAGCCTATGAACTAAAGAAGCTTCTTAATCTTCCTGATTGCTGACAGCATAAATTAATTAAAAACATGATTTTAGGTTTTAATTAAATTAATATAATTTCATGTAATCTGCATGAGAACAATAGGGCTAGTTTTTCAGCCCACTTTCTTAATAAATTAGTTTGTCTAAGAGCTGGTGCTTATTCTGAGCTCTTCTGCATGTGAATCACTTATATACACATTTAAAACAGAATCATCTTTCAAATTCTCATTACTTGGGAATAGCTGTTTCAGACTCTTGTTGAAAATAATGCATACACCTTTTTACATGCAACTGCATATCAAGAAAACACAAACAAACCCTTCTTGTTTGTTTATGTAATCTCCAAGAATAAACTGTATCTCTCAACTGGCATTATGTAAAATATAATTTGTTTTCTTTTACGTAAGAAAAAGAAAGAACACCTAAACCTTGAGTGATAATGAGCTGAACACTGAATCCCAGAGGATACTTAGATCTGAAGATGTTATAGGCTCAATGAACAGTGCCAGGATAGCACAGAGAACATAGCTCAAAGACCCAGCTAATAGACTAATACCTATATAAAAAATAGATGCTTATTTACATATCTATAAGCAATGTAAGAATACAGATAAGAATTTTGTAATGTAAATTGGTGCAGAGTTAAATTTGGGATTGTTGCTTTTGAAACTGATCCATTACGTGGCAACATAAATGGGATTCCTCTATAAATCGCTGTAGTTTGTGTTTACTGAAAATATTTCCAATTTATATCCTCTCATGTGATCACGGCGGGGTACAACAGGTTCTGAAAGGCGATTTCAAAAAACCTTCTGATTAACAATTATAATAAGTACTAAATAACAATTACTATTACTAAAAAAATATTATCAATAATAATAATGTCTGACAGTGTCAAATGTAAAGTCAAATACATCAAAGACAGCTTCTGTAGAAAGCTGGTAATGCGACAAGAACCGTAATGTTCTCAGCATGCAGATACAGTTGCTATATTGTATGCTATACGATGTGACATGTTGCAAATCCCTGTAGAGTCTTAAGAGTTTAAATTAAACTGAGAAAGTGAACTTGGAAGAGATGTCCAAGAAGATCTTTTAGTCTTTGGTTTGCTCAGGATATATTAAATAAGGAAAATACCTTCTACAGGAGGCTGTCCAGAATGATGTGGTCCCGTTGAGGGGAAAGAGAAAGGGAGAACTGGGGTTGCCAGCTCTAAAGCAGTTTTAAATGTAGACATAAAGAAGCTCAGGAAAGAGTTTCTTCATTAAAATCTTTCAAACCAAATACACTGCTTCACAGAAAGAATGCATACAGGACCTAAGGAACCTTGGGGTCAATAACAGAAGGCCAAAGATGTGGCAGCAGTTTCTGTTGTCCTTGTTTATAAGGAAATGCACACTTTGTTGCTTCTGTTTACTGATACCTTTTCTTATCAGCACTCCAAGCAACTGTTTAGGGTTTTTTTCAGTCAGTTGGCCAGCTTTTCCAGTCTCCTCTGACTGTTTGCTTTAGACATTAATCTGTGATGTGGAATGTTGTCAGGTGTTTCCAAAAATCTAATGTCTACCTCCTTCTCTTCAGAGGGCCGATCTTCTCCCTTACCATTTGTTACCTGCATAGAATTACTGTTGGTAATAGTATGAAGTGCTATCTTTTTCTCTTTTTTCTTTTTTTTTTTTTTTTTTTTACTACTGTAGGCATATTTGTTACTTTTTTTTTTCTTATTTTCCCCAAATACATATGAAAAATCTTTCATCACATTTAGATCTATTTACACTTAATTTATTTGGTGTCTGGGATGGATTTGGTTTTGGCAGTATAAAGTTTACCTGATTTATTTTTCTGTAGAATCCCTTGTATTTCTAAAGTTTCTTTCATATGTGCTGAATCTCCATACACAGTTTTCAAGCATTATTAGAATTGTTGTATAACATCAGTTTGAACATTTTCCAGGGAATAGTTAAGATTTACGTTCCTACTAGCTACAGTTTTTACTAGCAACCTCATAATATGGCATGTTTATTTTCTGGGGTAAAATAGGCCATTAATATAATTTTTTACTTAATAAACTATGTAAGAATCTGTGTACATTTTAATTTTAATGATGCCACATCCCTTTGTTTCTGTAATATGCTGAGCTGAATTGCTCATTCAGGGCTTCCTTCTGTGTTAGGTGGGGAATCTTCAGTGGCTGAAGACAGCAATTATTTCAGGATCAGATTCCCAGCTTTTTATTTGTTTTAGGGTTTTGGTAGCATTACATCACCAACAGCAAAGAATTGAATCGGAGGACAGAAAAACAAAAACTGAGTGACCCTACTGTGGCTCTATATGTTCTTGCAGATCATGAGGTGTACATGGGTTACTCCCATCATGCCTAGGGAGTTGAAGAGACCAGCATCACCACAGGGCTGGCATACTCTCTCCCACACTCCTACATGGAGGGTAGATAAACAGCATCAGTAGCAAAGAGAGTAGTGAAACCACCTACTTCCAGTGCATAGAAGCAGCTAAGGCAATGCAAAGAGCCAGAAGATATATCATATCTAGATGCACTAGATACAGAGCTAGCACAAATTCAATCCACTCAAGGAAAATATGAACCAACGATTGTTTGTCTCTCCTAGACCATAGCTCCTAGTCAACCCTCATAGTATACCCAGTTTAGTGCAAATGTGTTATCTTAGTATTATATTTAGAAATATGCATCCTTCTCTGCCTCTTGCACGTTATCTTGAAACCAAATCTTTTCTATTGTAAAATGAATAGTAAATAATAAACTAATTAAATGCCATGAGAATAGCTTATGTCCTCATGGAGATCACTTGAAACACTGTTGTGGTTTAGCCCCGGTCAGCAACCAAGCACCACACAGCCGCTTGCTCACTCCCCCACCCTTGTGGGATGGGGGAGAGAATTGGAAGGGCCAAAGTAAGAAAACTTGTGGGTTGAGATAAGAACAGTTTAATAATTAAAATAAAACAGCAATAATAATAATAATAATATAATGAAAAGAAAAAAAAATGAGAGAGAGAGAGATGAAACCTTGGAAGAAGGGAAAAAAAAACACCAAAAAAAACTAAACAACAAGTGCTGCAACCGCTCACCACCCACCGACCGACGCTGCCGGTCCCCAAGCCGCGATCACTGCTTCCCCCGGCCAACTCCCCCCAGTTAATATACTGGGCATGACGTCACATGACATGGAATACCCTCTGGCCAATTCGAATCAGCTCTCCTGGTTGTATCCCCTCCCCTCCCGGCTTCTTGTGCACCTGGCAGAGCATGGGAAGCTAGAAAGTCCTTGACTAGTGTAAGCACTACCCAGCAACAACTAAAACACCAGGGTGTTATCAACATTATTTTCATACCAAGTCTAAACCACAGCACTATGCTAGCTACAGTGAAGAAAATTAACTATCCCAGCTAAAACCATGACAAACACATAAATCCCAAAGTCCTCTGCAGGATAATTGTTTGAGGTGAGAATTGGCCTGTAAGTAAATGGACAAATTATAATGTTCATAATTAAATAGAATTCTGTATATAAATTTTCTTTAAAAAATATAATGCTATTCTGTGAGTAATATTAAATCCAAATTGTTATTTATCATGAAATGGCAAAATAAATATCTCTGGATGTAGAGTAGAATGAAGAAATTTGGATTCTCATCCCAATATCTCAACTTTGTACCCTGCAAGACAAATAGTTATCAGTTCAAAAGCCTAGCAGAGATCCTTGGCACAAGACACCCTCCAACTCTTTTGGCTGATGAAACTACATTATATGTTTCTGTGGGTGTAGTAGAGATAAGTTTTAGTAAAGGAGAATAGCTTGTGAGAGAACACGGCTGGGCACGTACATACCCACGCACAGTGCAGATGCAAATGGTGTGTATCAGAGAAGCCCTGAGACCTATGGACAGGAATCAGCTAGTCTGTGAACTCAGACTTCAAAGTCTAGATGACACCTAGACAGTGCTACTGAGGGCACCACAGTTGTAACATGCATGGTCACAGATCACCTATGTAAAACAGGTGGTATTCCTGTGAAATCTGACACAGCTCTGTCTTTTTCAGTAAGGCTGAGGTATGTTTATGTTTAGGTGATATTTGAACCAGATATTTTTTGTGCATTTTATGTATTGCTGCCTTTCTAAAAATGGCCTTACACCCTCATTTTACTTGTATTATTCTGAGGGCAAAAAAAACTGACAAAAACCCAGTATCCCTGTCCTTTCTATGCAATTAACAATAACAACTAGTACTAGTGCATGATAGGTGACTAATACCAGTTATGAAGATAGTGTTAATCACGGTGTCTTGAAAGAAAATGGAAAAAAATGTGCAATAGCATATTGTCTATGAATCAGAAAACTTCATTTACTAATTTATATTGAAATATTTTTACTACATACATTGCATTGCTAATGCATAGGAACCATATATTTTCTTTGCTTGGGGTGGTGTAAAGCTCTGATGACAATAAATCTGGATATGCAGGTAGTACTACTCTCTTTAGCCCATAAATTTAGTAAACAGCAGGGTTTCTGAAAATATATATTGCAGATATAGAACTCCCTCTAGACAGAAAAGCAATATAGTAAAAATGAAGTTCTCCTTTTGCACAGTCCTTTTATGAGATGGTATATAGCTCCTCTCATTCAATATATTCAAAACTGTGTCTTTCACTCTAAATCATCTGACATGGTATGACCAATATAAGTTATATCATTTTGAGATTGTATTAAATGAAATGCAAACCATAAGATAATAATTATTTTAATATAACTTAGTTTTTCAGGGTCAAATAAAAGTAAATCAGAAATTGAATCCCCAGTTTGAGCATCTATATTGTGTAAACCATAATTTTTAAGTTTATAAAAAATGGAGTAAAAAGTACAGATCTAAGCAAGGTTGTTTTAAAATACTCTGAAAGAAGAATATACACTATGCATAGCAAATTTTCAGTATTTTTACTTTCCATGTAATATAATTGATGTAAAATATCTGCTGAATTGAAGCTGCCCAAATGCCATCCTTTTCCCAGTCTTGCCCCAAGTCAAAACTATTAAACAATCCAAACACAAAACACAGAGAAGAATTTTGATGATTTACACTTTTTTGCTCTATAAAATAAGTTCTATGTTAGACAGAGTGTACCTTCAGCGTTTTTTCTCCGCTCAGCTCCTCCTTTTTCCTTTTTCTTTTATGGAAATACACTGGGGAGTAGGCTAATAATATAACAAAGTCTTTCACTGTTGTATACATACAGTGGTTCATTATGGCTCATATTGGAGATCAGCATATGGTCTTGGCTTTCACATCTATTGTGCTTCTGTAGCTCCAACCAGTGGAACAGGTTGCCCAGAGAGATTGTGCAATCTCTTTCCATACTTGAAGATTTTCAAGACTTGACTGGATAAAGCCCTGAGCAGCCTGGTCTGATCTCACAGCTGACCCTGCTTTGAGCAGGAGGTTTAACTAGAGACCTCTTGAGGTCCCTTCTAACCTGAATTGTCCCATGCTATGATTTTTAGTTAAGTTTGGAAGTTCTTCTTGGGCAAACTCACATATACACATAGTGTACCACAGTGTCATGCAGAGACACTAGAGAGGCAAATCTTCAGAGCACTGTATCGTGCCAAGTACGTATGCCATAATGTGCCACTTTTGAGGATATTTGAGCTGCTATTTTTTTAAACCAATAAGAAATGGCTTCATAATTTCTGAATGAAGTCTATGATTTTAGCTGCCTTCCTCAAAGAGACCTGGGACACTCAAAACTTGACACTGCTCATGAAAACTTGCTTTTATTACTTATGTAACAGTAACCACTGCTATGGTTGAAGGAGCTGCTCTAAACTCCCGAGGTGAAACCTGGGTGGGTGGGGGAAGTAAAATATTATTTAAAGATTCCAGTGTTTCATTTGTTACTTACAGCCTTGGTTTATATTATTTTAGTACTGTATTACTTAAGTTGCAATGCAAGTAATTTTGCATTTCATGGAAGTCTTCATTAAATAAATAACAATTTAATTTTACTCCTGCCTTGACATCTATGGATCACAAGCTACTGTATGTTTATGGCATTTGCCCATTCCACCATTTTCCAGCTTCTTGTCCTTCTTCCTTTCATGTCCACTGAAGCAATGCCTTTGGCCACATTCCATCTCCATTCTTCATGAATAAGTAAACAAGCTTTCTTTTTGTTACTACTGTTATGAATCATGTCTTTGGTTCCATTGTTTTCATTTAGCTCCTGACCACATTGTTAAAAGAATTGCAATAAGTTCCTTTGCTTTCTAATTCAAAAAATATTCTGTATTTATTTTGGTTTATAGGTGCAATACAACAGTGCTAAAAAGACCTTGAGTAGCCTTCTTTTGTTGCAGTTACTGTTGTTGCCAAAATAATCTTCTGAACTACCCAACAGGATTCACAGAAGTTTTCAATGACCAAAGCAAAGTGAAAAATCTGCTGTAACATTATAAAGATATAGCAACATCTGTTTCAGGAGTTTTGCCTCTAAATGCTGACTACTTTTTAATGAAAGTCGCAACATCTAGAGTACAGTGATAGTGATATGATCTATTTTTGCATGCTGTTTAGAGATAGCTCATGCTAAAATGAAAATCTGTTTTTGCTAGCTTCTTTTGTCTCATCTTAATCTTTATTCTTATCAGAATTTGTAGGTAAAACAGGATTAAACACAGTTGTCTTCCCATGAAAGCCTGGGTTGCTGTACTCTATGTCACTGGTATTTCCAGGAATGCCACTTCTGTTTTTAACTCATTACTGAAACATTGCAGCTCTGTGGTGATAAACTATTTTTTGTAGTGGAGTTCTTTTCTTATAGAAAAAGGATAAAGCCAGGCTCCTGATTACCCAAGAGCACTGAGAGGTACTTCAAAAAATGTAGCTTCCGTGAACCAAATGTTTTATCTGAAAGGAATTTTTTAAAGTTTAGTGTAAGCAATTGTACACAATGCTAAAATTTACACTGACAATATTAATTTGAATATGTAAATTTAGAGTTGATATAAGCTATATTTCAGATGTAGTATGTCAAAAAAAAAAATAATTTCCATACAGACTGGACTGTGGATATAGAAAATCACCAAACCCTTCAAAGAGCTGCATATTTCTAAAGAAAGCTTCTCAAGTCAGTGGAAATAACTGCCACTGTGGAGCTCTTGTTGACTTTATTGCTTGTATGTCCCAGTAAAGAGCTGATTGCCTTAATATAATTCAAATTAGCTAAAGGCAGTGTGTTATCTATTAAAAAGACACCCTGCATTTAACCAGCTGGCACTAGTCTAAATAAACACAAGACTTAGCTTTCATTACATGACCCTATCCATTTTATTTCTAATCAAAAAGTATTGGCTTTCCTACTTTACTTTTCTTATAGCACTGTGATTTCTAAATGGAAGGTTTTTTTCCCCTATCGCTTTTCCTCTAAATGCATGTTATAGGTCTAATTTCACCTGAATATTTAACACTACTTGGAAAAAGGAGCTTAAACGTGGCATTATCAACATGGGTGTCCTGTCATTGCGTTTGTAGATATGATTTTTCTTTGTTACAGGTTTATCTGGTCTTAACTGCATTGTTAACTCCAGATTTCAAGGAAGAAACTCCCTGAAACCTGACACAAACAGAAGGATAAGGTGCAGATTTTTATTTCTATTTCAGTGAGTACTATCATAGAATCATAGAATTATAAAATCATTAAGGTTGGAAAAGACCCCTAGGATCATCAAGTCCAACTGTCAACCCAACACCACCATGCCTGCTAAACCATGTCCCAAAGTGCCACGTCTATGCGTTTTTTGAACTCCTCCAGGGATGGTGACTCCACCACCTCTCTGGGCAGCCTGTTCCAATGCCTGACCACTCTTTCAGTGAAGAAATTTTTCCTAATATCCAACCTAAGCCTCCCCTGATGAGGCTTGAGGCCATTTCCTCTCTCCTATCACTTGTTACTTGGGAGAAAAGACCAACACCCACCTCGCTACAACCTCCTTTCAGGTAGTTGTAGAGAGCAATAAGGTCTCCCCTCAGCCTCCTTTTCTCCAGGCTAAACAACCCCAGCTCCCTCAGCTGCTCCTCATAAGACTTGTGCTCTAGACCCTTCACCAGCTTCGTTGCTTACTTTTTTGGACACACTGCAGCATGTCAGTATCTTTCTTGCAGTGAGGGGCCCAAAACTGAAAACAGTATTTGAGATGCAGCCTCCCCAGTGCCAAATACAGGGGCATGATCACTTCCCTACTCCTGCTGGCCACACTATTCCTGACACAAGCCAGGATGCTGTTGGCCTTCTTGGCCACCTGGGCACACTGCTGGCTCATGTTCAGCCAGCTGGCAACCAACACTCCCAGGTCCTTTGCCACTGGGCAGCTTTCCAGCCACTCTTCCCCAAGCCTGTATCATTGCATGGGGTTGTTGTGACCCAAGTGCAAGACCCATCACTTGGCCTTGTTAAGCCTCATACAATTGACCTTGGCCCATCAATCCAGCCTGTCCGGATCCCTCTGTAGAGCCTTCCTACCCTCGAGCAGATCAACATTCCCGCCCAACTTTGTGTCGTCTGCAAACTTACTGAGGATGCGCTCAATTCCCTCACCCAGATCATTGATAAAGATATTAAACAGGACTGGCCCCAACACTGAGCCCTGGGGAACACCGCTCATGACAAGCCGCCAACTGGATTTAGCTCCATTCACCGGAACTCTCTGGGCTCGGCCATCCAGCCAGTTTTTTACCCAGTGAAGAGTACACCTGTCTAAGCCATGAGCTGCCAGCTTCTCTAGGAGGATCCTGTGAGAGACAGTGTCAAAGGCTTTGCTAAAGTCCAGGTAGATAACATCAACAGCCTTTCCTTCATTCACTAGGTGGGTCACCTGGTCGTAGAAGTAGATCAGGTTGGTCAGGCAGGACTTGCTTTTCATGAAGCCATGCTCGCTGGGCCTCATCCCTGGTTGTCCTGCACTTGCCCGGTGAGCTCACTCAAGATGTATCACTTCATAATCTTCCCTGGTACCAAGGTTAGGCTGACAGGCCTGTAGTTCCCCAGATCCTCCTTCCAGCCCTTCTTGTACATAGGCGTCACATTGGCAAGCCTCCAGTCATCTGGGACTTCCCCTGTTAACCAGGACTGCTGATAAATGATCTCATTCTGTACTGATAATTCAATAATGATCCACTGTTCTCCTAGCAAGAATTGTCCAATGATAATTTGTTACCATGAATTCTGCTGTGATCATGTGTAAACATCAGGCTTTAAGCCCACCCCAAAATCTTTGTAAAGCTTGATTGATTATATTTCTTTTGTGTTTTTTCTCTTTTAGCTTATTATTATTTGTATTATTCACTTTTTATTACTGAAAGTTTTGTGTCCTTGTTAAAGCTTCTTTGAAAATAGTTATTTTTACAAAATGTTTCCTGACAAACAATTTCTGACTCACAGTTTTATGGAGGCCTAAGAATAAAATCTCGAAGTCTCTAGAAGAACCAAGTGAACAAGAAATATGTGTTAACTTCTTCAACAGAAGACTAAAACTGAAAGATGAATATCCAGGGATGGCACCTGGCCTTATGAGCACTGAAGTCCTTCTCTTATTGGGTATTTAACTATTAACTAAGAAGTGGAAAAGCCACAGATGCTAAGGGTAGTTTAATGTGTTATCAATTCCTGCTTTGAAACCAGACACTTTTTCTAAATGATAAACACACGGATCATAGGGTATATTTCAATACTGATCCTTAAGTAGTCATGAGCTTAAACCCTTGAGGGAAGGGTCAGATAGACTGAAGACTAGACGAGGTAAAAAACCCTCTTAATTCAATTTCCAAAACTGATTCTGGAAGAATAAACCAGAATAAAGTGAAAAGGAAAGTCTTTTTTCATCACTGCTGGAGAATATAAGTAATAGAATTTCCTGTACGTTGGTGTTAAATTACTTAATATCCTGACAATATAACCTAATAGCAGGACTGTAAAAGAAGCAGATCTCTGAAACAGCATGAAGCCCATTCTTACAGTATCTCAAGAGCTAGAGTCCACGCTGTGGCCATAGATGCTACATAAAGTCCTTGTTGACATCAGTAAAAGACATTTTATCTTCTGGGTTCCAGTCAGTCTTAAGTTCAAGCTATATTATATTGTCAAGACATTGACAGTTATATTTTTATTGATTTTTGAGTGACTGTTTTTTAGGTTACTTTCTACCAAGGTCTACCCCTCCCATAGATATAAATCCTTAATTTCTTCAGCCACGACCAGATATTCTGTAAGAATTGTCACTCAGGTTTCCTGACTTCATACAGTATGGCAATTAGCAAAATGGAGTAAAATTGCATATTACCAGCCAAACTGCAGCCAAGAGCTGTAATAACTGTCCAGGTTCTAAAATCTGAATTTGACTAACTTCCTTCTTATATAATGACATTGTTACACATTGCTCAATTTGCTAATTGACTACAAAATTTGTCTGACATACATATACATGTTAATCAGTAGTCTTGCTGTGCTTTTGTCATGGGCATACCTGCAATGTTTGATAATATCCTGACTTGAAAGGATATTTCAAACTTCAATTGTGTGTATGCATTTGTGTATATATGTATGTATGTATATATGGTTTTCATCAAGTACAGATAATTCCTTTGAACTGCAGGCCTTTTGTTTTCACTAACCTGTTAATGTCAGCATAAGCCAACATTATTCAGCACTCTTCAACACAGAAAAAGTCACAGCAACTTCCCTGCTTATTGCCCTATATCACTTTTATGGTCAGCTGCACCCACGTCTACAGCACAAGATATGGCCCAGAAAAACAGAAGAGTAAAACAGTAAAGGCCCTTTGCATTTTAGCTTTCTCCAGGTGCAGAATGCAGCTTTCAGAATTTGAATCAGGCACTTAAATGCCATCTAAATCCCACTTTTTGTACATATTTCCTTTACTGGCTCAAGCCCATAGTAAATTTGGTCTGAGATTTGGTCAGCAAATTAGAATATTAAGAAATATTCCTAAAAGAATTGTTGAAGGCAAGAAAAGAAGCAGAGAAGGAAAAAACAGAAGACAGGAGATATGGTTAAAAGCAAGGAATTTTGGGATGCTGAGATCGCATGACAAATAGTCCACAGGGAATGGATGAGCATGGAAATAAAGGTTGAAGGGAGGCCAGAAAGGAGACACATAACAGAGGAGGAGAGTGGCAACAGGAGAGGGGAGACTGTTGCCTATACAAAGTCATGCTTCATTTATTCCAAAAGCTGAAATACATGAAGGCTGAAGTTACATTTACAGGAGCTGTTTGGAAACTAGATTCTGTCTATGCCTCTGCCATTGAGTTTCACTGTATCTGATGAATCATTTCAACTATACTTTCTAAAGGTGCATGTTCATAATAGTCTGAATATGTTGCACCTCAGTTACATCAATATTGACTGTTCACAGATATAAATAAAGTTGATTTGCTGTGCTGTGAATATATGAAGATCCATTAATGATAATACTATGAAAAATTAAGTCATAGGTATTCCAACCAGAGATTTTTTTATTCTCAGTCTCTTGGTGCCTCAGTTCTCTCTCTCTAAAATGGTGTCAGTACCTATATGTCAAATTTAATTTATTAATGTTTATGAAGCAGTAACACACTCTAGTGATAAGTGTTGTAGAAATGCTTGTGGGGGAATTAAGAATTCCTTCTCCAGACCAGGCTTTCAGTCTTACAAAGAAAGTAAGGGAGAGGGCCGGGGGAGGACACCAGGCAATGGACAATGAGGAGAATGCAAAATATTGAACAGGAATGTGAAATACACAGTGATGTTGTGGAGACAGGGATCCTAAGAAGAATAGAGGTAATTGCATAATACATCACAAGGCGTATATACAACAGAACTGAATTAAGGTTATAGTGAGTATCTTTATTCCAGTAAAAATTTTTTCAGTACTTGATTTTTCAATTTAGATTAGAATAGAATAGAATAGAATAGAATAGAATAGTACCAGTTGGAAGGGACCTACAATGATCATCTAGTCTAACTGCCTGACCAATTCAGGGTTGACCAAAAGTTCAAGCATCTTATTAAGGGCATTGTCCAAGAGCCTCTTAAACACTGACAGGCATGGGACATCAACCACCTCTCCAGGAAGTCTGTTCTGGTGTTTGATCACAATCTTGGTAAATAAATGCTTCCTAATGCCCAGTCTAAACCTCCCCTGGCACAGCTTTGAACGATTCTTACGCATCCTATCGCTGGATACCAGGGAGAAGAGATCAGCACCTCCCTCTCCCCATCCCCTCCTCAGGAAGCTGTAGCGAGCAATGAGGCCACCCCTCAGCCTCCTTCTCACCAAACTAGACAGACCCAGAGTCCTCAGCCGCTCCTCATAGGACATGCCTTCCAGCCCTTTCACCAGCTTTGTTGCTGTGCTGGTTTTGGCTGTGAAGCAGTTAATTTTCTTCATAGTAGCTAGTATGGGGCTATGTTTTGGATTTGTGGTGAAAACAGTGTTGATAACACAGGAATGTTTTAGTTATTGCTGATCAGTGCTTACACAGAGTCAAGGCCTTTTCTGCGTCTCACCCCACCCCACCAGTGCATAGACTGGGGGTGCACAAGAAGCTGGGAGGGGACACAGCTGGGACAGCTGACCCCAACTGACTGAAGGGATATCCCACACCATATGATGTCATGCTCAGCATATAAAGCTGGGGGAAGAAGGAAGGGGGGATATTCGGAGTGATGCCATTTGTCTTCCCAAGTAACCGTTACACGTGATGGAGCCCTGCTCTCCTGGAGATGGCTGAACACCTGCCTGCTGATTGGAAGTAGTGAATGAATTCCTTTTTTTGCTTTGCTTGTGTGTGCGGCTTTTGCTTTACCTATTAAACTGTCTTTATCTCAACCCATGCGTTTTCTCACTTTTACTCTTCCTCTTCTCTCCCCCATCCTGCTGCAGGGGAAGTGAGCAAGCGACTATGTGGTGCTTAGTTGCCAGCTGGGGTTAAACCATGACAGTTGCCCACCTCTGGATGCATTCAAGTACCTTCACATCCTTCTTAAATTGTGGGGCCCATAACTACACACAGTACTCAAGGTGAGACTGCACCAATGCTGAATACAGTGGGATAATCACCTCTTTTGCCCAGCTGGTTATGCTGTGTTTGATGTACCCCAGAATGTGGTTTGCTGTCTTGACTGCCAGGGTACATTGCTAACTCCTTGAGCCTACTGTCAACCAGCACCCTCAGATCCCTTTCTGCAGGGCTGCTCTCCAGCCACTCCTCTCCCAAACTATACTTTTGTCCGACGTTGCTCCATCCTAGATGCAGAATCTGGCATTTGTTCTTGTTAAATTTCATGCCGTTGACAATTGCCTAATGCTCCAATATATCTAGATCCCTCTGCAAGGCCTCTGGTTCCTTGAAAGATTCAAGATCACCTTCAAGTTCAGTATCATCAGCAAACTTGCTAATAGTGCATTCAACTTTTTCATCCAGATCATTGAGAAAAGTATTGAACTAAAGTGGCCCTAGAATTGAGCCCTGAGGAACACTGCTAGAGACTGGTCACCAGCAAGATGTAGTCCCATTCACCACAAGCATTTGATCCGTGCTGTTCAGCCAGTTCTTCACCCAGTGCACTAGGTACCCATTCATCTCACAGTTGGACAATTTGTCCAAAAGAATACTGTGAGGGCCAGTATCAAAAGCTGTACTAAAATACAGGAAAAGTACATCCACCATCTTCCCTTTGTCTACTAGGCAGGTGACCTTATCATAGAAGGATATTAAATTAGGTGGGACTTTCCCTTTGTGAACCTATGTTGACTGTGCCTGATTATTTCATTCTCCTTTAAATGACTTTCAGTAGTACTCAGTATAGTCTTCATAATTTTTCCAGGTACTGAAGTTAGACTAGAATTCTGTAGTTTCCTGGGTGTTCCCTCTTGCCCTTCTTGTAAATTGGAAGAACGATGGCTAGCTTCCAGTCAGTGGGGAACTTCCCAGACCCAAGACCTTTGGTAGATAAGTGAGAGTGGTCCTGCTGTAACATCTACTAAATCCTTAAGTACTCTAGGATTAATCCCCATCAGGCCCCATGGACTTATGAACATTCAACTGATATAGCTGGTCCCTTACAATTTTAGTGTCCACAAATGGAAAGTCACTGTTCCTATAGTCACAGAATCATAGAATCGTAGAATATCTCAGGTTGGAAGAGACCCATAAAGATCATCGAGTCCAACTCCCTGATCCTGTCAGGACTACCTAAAACTAAACCATATGACTAAGAGTATCATCCAACACCAGGCACCCCTCAGCCTTCTCTTCTCCAAGCTGAGCAAGCCAAGTGACCTCAGCCGCTCCTCGGAAGTCTTACCTTCAAGGCCTTTCACCACCTTGGTTGCCCTCCTCTGGACACACTCTAATAGTTTGATGTCCTTCTTATATTGAGGTGCCCAAAACTGCACACAGTACTGGAGGTGGTACTCAGGTAAGCAGGACTTTCCCCTTGTGAACCCATGCTGGCTATGACCAATGGCTGCATTGTCTCTCAAGTGTTTATCCATAACTCCCAGAATAACCTTCTCCATAATTTTACCAGGCACTGAAGTGAGACTGACAGGCCTGTAATTACCAGGGTCTTCCTTCATGCCCTTCTTGAAAACTGGGACAACATTTACAAGCTTCCAGGTCACTGGGACCTCTCCAAACTCTCAAGATCATTGAAAAACAATGGAGAAAGGTCCCACAAAAATATCAGTCAGCTCTTTCAGTACCCTGGGATGAATCTCATCAGGCCCCATAAATTTATGTGCATCCAGCTGGAGCAGCAAGTCCTAAACAAGTTCAGGGTCAGATGGGAATTTATCATGCCCCCAGTCACAGTCTTCCAACACAGGGGGTCCCTGGGCCCATCATCAGTCTTGAAGACAGAGGCTAAGAAAGCATTAAACATCTCTGCTTTGTGTACGTCCCTATTTGTGAGGTGACCAACCTCATCAAGCAATGGACCAATGTTATCTCTGATCCTCCTTTTGCTATTAACATATTTAAAAAAGCCTTTTTTGTCATCCTTCTCAGTGCTGGCCAGCTTGAAGTCTAATTGAGGTTTGGCCACATGAATTTTCTCCCTATAGTGGTGAACAGCATCTTTGTAGCCATCCTGTGTTACTTGTCCTTGCTTCCAAAGTCCATACACTTTCCTTTTCCACCGAAGTTCTAGAAGAAGGTCCCTCTTCAGCCAAGCCAGCCTTCTGTCCCACTTGCTTGACTTCCAACACTTTGGAATTACCTCCTCCTCTGTGCTCTTAAGTCATGGTCCTCCAACTCAGAGGACTGGACAGCCCAAGGTCTATCATTAATATTAAAGACTGAGGCAAAAAAGCACATTAAATGCCTTCACCTTTTCTTCATCCCTATTTTTCAGGTGACCATCTTCATCCAGTATCAGTCCAATATTTTCCTTAGACCTTCTCTGGCTATTAACATACTTTAGAAAGCCTCTTTTGTTGTCTGACACAACACTGGCCAGTTTCAACTCTAATTGAGCTTTTTCAATATTGTTAATTTAACATAAAATTTTCAGTAAAAAAAAAAAAAATCCTTATTCTCCCTCCTATGTAGTCAATTTTCCAAGACCATATCAGATATCCAGGGAGTTGGGGACACATGAAATTTGATTATATTTTCTAATATAATTGTAATTTGCTGATATAATGATAGCTGAAACCAGTGGTTAAGCAGATGAGCTGATAAGTGGTAACATAATAGATTTATATTCTGTTACCAGTTCCATTACTGGGTAACTGATGTTTAGTCAATCACTGTTTATGATTTTGTTTCAATTGTCCTGTCTGACAGTTGGATAAAAATGATGACTTTGTAAAATACTCTGAGAAAAACTATGTGAGAGTAGACTGTTAAGTTCCTAAATTCATACTGAAATTAAATGTTCATTTGTTTATATTTTTATTTATTCTAATGCAGAAAAGCATTAAGTACCTCATATCCTAGTCTCAGCTTCCTTTGTTTTTGCCATGGATTACACTCAGTCCTACCCACTCCCTTTGGGGAGGTGACAGGTGGTGCAAAAAGTTGGGATCAGTGTCTCTCTGCTCCTGGTTTGTTGTTCTCCTCTGTTTCAGCATGTCGCTGCCCTGAGTGGGTCACCCACAGCCACAGTTCCTCAGGGTTGTCCCTGCTGTGGCATGAAGTGCCTCCTTCCAAGAGTACATCTCTAGCCATGTCCTCAGTGATGTCTCCTTCCGCTTATCTCCTCCATGTCTCTTTCATGTCTCCTCTGTTTTGTTTATCGTCCCAGCAACTGCCACCCTTAAATATTTTTGAGCAGCAGCACTAGATTCTCCTTGGACTGGTGGCAGATTTGGCAGATGATGGGTTGTTTAGGTCCATTTCAGAGCAGTTCCTGTTCCTTCCACATGGGTCACCCTCCAGTGCCCTGCCACAAAGACCCTGCCAGGTATGACCATAAGACAGACACTCATAAAAGTGTTATTTTTGAACAATAAATCTACAGAACTTAAAGCTAAAGGATATTATGAGAATAGTTTTCCTCACCACACTGGCCTACTTTGTGATGCCTTTTCTGAGGAATCGCATTATTTCTGTTTGACTGCAGACTGACAGGTTGGACAGCTTGTCCACACCTTCATAAAGTATGATTATTAAATGTCTGAATGAATTGTCTCCTTCTGCCAGGTTTCATTTCACTTCTTCCTAACATTGCTGTGTTTTTCTCACTTACGATTATTGGAAATGAAATTGAAAATGTAAGATTAAAAAGGGAAATAGTAAATTGCACATACGATAAACATCAGGGAAGTGAGCAGAGGCAATAAATTAAATATAAACAGATGATACAAGCAATCTGATGGCTTAATATGGACAACTGTGCTTCTCTAAAGATGTCCAATATATTCTAGAATGGAAAATCAATCATATACAAAAATAATACAGTATAAAATTTATACAATTATGATAAGGGTAGTAGATCTTTCTTTTTCCTGAAAATTGGTGCACAATTAAAAAATATATCCTTTGTACAAATTTCAGATAGATATGAATTAGTGGCCAGAAAATGAAAACCAATTCATTAGAGAATAAGAAGGACTTGGTGTTTTCACAATTAAGAAGCAATTCCTTGTTCCCACAAGTGGAGCCACTTTGCCCATGGTAGGGAAACACTTGCTTTGATGGATTTCACAAAAGAGAACCATGAAGCACTTAACCGATATGCCACAAGTACTACCTTGTTAGGACTCTGTAGCAATGTTTTGGTCTTCTATTATCAAATGTGTACTCCTTAACAATCTTTTCCAAGCTTCAGCCTCTAGTGAACTGGAATTTTCAGATGGACTTGTAGGGCCCTACTAGATTCAGGGCTCAAACCTGACTACTTCTATCAGAAACACTGGTCTCTGTGCCTCACTTCCATCTCATCTGACTTTAACCCCATGACCAAAACACTTTCTGAAGTTGCTCTTCAAATGTTAATGAAGAGCAATTAATAAGCCTAATGTTGGAGCTTGAGTTAGGTACCTAAAACTTACACAGAATTAATCCAGGCCTTTCCCTCCTTTACAGTTGTGTGAAATCCTGCCAACCAGACTCATTTATGGCATAGCAGGCTGCAACCATTCTCACTGAGTTTTTTCAGCTCTGAATAAATTCCTGAATATTTCTTTCTGGAGAAAATCTTCTTACTTGTGCTGTCATTTTCTAGTTAGTAGAACAGAATTTCAAGCTGATATATACAGGCTATTGTCTGATAATATGTATTCATAGGTTAATAATTTGATATTAAAAACCATAATCTGTTGATTTTATCACATTAACAAATTTTTTTAAAAAATCAGTGCTCCAAAAGATGATGTCAAATTAATATGTATATGAGCTCATTAGTGGAAGAATTAGTTCGAGCGGTAAATTATTGATTTGGACATGTAATTAAGAAATAAATGAAGTTCTTTACTGTAATTTATTTTTTAAGGTTTCCATATTCAAAAGGAAAATATGTAATATAAATTACCAGGGTTTTATACCTGAAATATCCTTACATGCATGGTTTGCCTGTATGTAGGCATTTTGTATTTCCTGAAATATCTGGGTAACTTGGCTATTGTTCAAATAACTATTAGTTGTACAAACCAAATAAAAATCTATAAAAATATTTGTAAAAGGACATAAGTAATTAAATGTGTCATTTTTTTCTGTGCTGTTACACTTTAAAATTGATAAAACTAGATACAGGTGCAAAAACAAGATGAAGAAAATGTGTGTATTAAAACATAAATTTAAAAAATCATGTAATAGTATAATTAATATTAATGGAAAGACAATAGAAGATTTTTAGCCAGGTTCTGCCATTTCTCTTGGACTGAGCATTCAAACATTATCACAGTTATTTTGTCTACTTTCAGTGTACAAAATTAATTTTTCAGAAATGTTGTAACTGGTGATTAATTCTGATGTAATTAATAAACCTTGAACCATTCATAAATAATGAGCAAATTAGATCAAGCTCTCTCTTTTACAGTTACTTAACTCCCTCTTCTTAGTGCCATTTTGATCTCCTTACGACCAAGTGTCTAGCCGAATTTCAAGTTTTGATTGTGTGTGTTTCTGCAAAGACTAACAGTCTTAGTCATGTCTGTGTTATATGCCATGACATCAGAAGGTGCAAATTAAAGTAGGATAAAGGTAAACATCTTGATTTTCAGTTTCAATGCTTAAAGTCATCAAACTGACCATCATGTTGAGAATGAGATGAAAAACAGTTTTTCTGCCAAGACAGTTTGAGTAACAGCTTTGTTCAGATAAACTGGCACTACATGAAGGAAAGAGTAATAACAAGAAGAAACTAAAAGCACATGTCACAACAGTACTTAAACGTTATTGGATTTTATTTTTTTTAAAGGAACAACAAGCACTGGGAGCAGAGATCAGAGCCCATGTCTCTTTCTACAGCAAGGGCTATAACTAGTGGTCTATACAGTAAAACTCTCTTTTTCAAGTCCAATAAATCTTAAATTGTTTTCTTCAAAGAGACTGCCTTCAGCAGACTAGCTTGATAATGCCACAATAGCAGAGCAACTCAAGATAACATTTTTAGGAGTTAGAAGATGTGAATGATGATCCTTAAAAAGAAGAAAACAGTACCTTGGAATCTGTAATAGTAGACTGGTATGTTACCAGGGAATGATTCTGCTTCTCCGGTGTGCTTTCTCCTTTTGTTTTGAATATTTATGCTGTTATTACTGCTTCTAAAGGTCAAAGTGGATCTTTCATTGGAAACTCTGATTTCCTGGCAACTTGGTGTTCTGTCTTATAGCTACAGTCATGTCAGTTCATGGATTCAGCTCAGTTTCTGTGGAGGCATGTGATGCACTGGCTGAAGCATACCATGTTATGGAATTCAAATATATAGAATCCATAGATTTGATCATTCCTCATGCAGGGTATTTGGGTAAATTCATATAGAGTAAAAATTAAAACATCTTGTCTAAAATATTTACAAATCCATACTGCATGAGCTTTTAATAATACTATGTGTCAATATCCTGCCCTTCAAAACAGAACTCTAAGGTATTGGTTTGAACTGAGTATCTGCATTTTTTCCCACTGCAATCACTAGAATGAAGATGTGACTGTAACTGGGTAAGTACTGTGAAAGTGGCAAGCAATTAACAAATTGACAAATGAACAAATTAAGAAACAAAACCTGACAAATAAACCAACTGGTAAACTGGAAAACTGACAAATTGGCAAAGGGAGGACATGCTTGAATTTTATTAGAAAGAGCAGCTTAGGCACTGTAGGTTGGAAAAATTGATCCAAGATCATCTCAAGCACCTGGTAGTAGTCTTTCACTGAGGTGTTCTGAATGACAAAAGGAGTAAAGTGTAAGACTAGGATTAGGGGCTTGGACATTCTATAATCAAGTCATATGAGAATTAAATATTAGCCAAGAATTTGGTAATCTTTGGACAAAAAGCTATTACTTTACTGCACATAGCATTTTGATAGAGATAAATAACTATCCTACACTTCAGTACCTGATAGCTAAATGGTAGACTGGATATCATGAGTAGCTCCTATGTGAAGTATGCTATGGTGTTTAGTAAAAGATTGCTTTACAGGAAAAGCTTGCCCTCTGCCAGTAATCCTTGGGCACATGGTAGAGTTTGGAGAGAATGTGATTCACAAAATCTTTTATTTTAGGTTGCAAGTTTTAAGTTGCTTGATTATTTGCCTATGTGTGGGTTGACCTTGGCTGACTGCCAGACACCACCCAGCTGCTCTTTCATTCCTGCTCCTCAACAGGACAGGGAGAGAAAATAAGATGGACAAGCTCATGCGTTGAGGTAAGGACACTGAGATCGCTCACCTGATATAGTCACTGGCAAAACAGACTTGACCTGGGGAAAATTAATTTAATTTGTTAAAAAAATAAAAATAGAGTAAGATGGTGAGAAATAAAGATAAAACTAGAAACACCTTTCCCTGCTCCCCCCTTTCCCAGGTTCAACTTCACTCCTTAATTCCTGACTCATCTACTCCTCCTCCCCCTGCCCCTAGCATGCTGTCCAGGGGGGATGGGGAATGGAGGCTACAATCAGGTGCTGCTCCTTCCTCCTTACACTTTTCCTCTGCTGCAGCCTGGGGTCCTTCCCATGGGATACACTCCTTCTGAAACGTCTCCAAAATGGGCCCTTCCTGTGGGCTACAGTCCTTCAAGAACTACTTCAGCATGGGTCCTTTCCATATGGTACAGTCCTTCAGGAACAGAGTACTCCAGTGTGGGTCCCCTACAGGCCACAGTTCCTGCCAGAAAATCTGCTCCTGCATGGGCTCCTCTCCATGGGCCACAGCTCCTGCTAGGAGTCTGCTCCTGCATGGGCTCTCCATGGGCTGCAGTTTCCTTCAAGGCATCCTCACCTGCTGTGGCATAGGGTCCTCCACAGACTGCAGTGTGAATTAATCTACTCTAGTATAGTCCTCCATGGGCTGCAAGGGACCAACCTCTGTCACCATGGTCTTTTCCAAAGGCTACAGGCGAATCTCCACTCCGATGCATGGAGTATTTTCTTCCCCTCCCTCTTCACTGACCTTGGTGCCTGCAGGTTTGTTTCTCTCATATTCTTCTTGCTTCCCCCTCTCACAGCTGCTGTGCATTGTTTTTTACACTTTCTTAAATTTGCTGTCACAGAGACAGCACCAGCACTGCTGATAGACTCAGCTTTGGCCAGTGGCAGGTCCCTTCCAGAGCTGGCTGGAACTGGTACTGTCTGGCAGCCCCTGGCCTCTTCCAACAGAAGCCACCCTTGCAGCTCCCCCACTACCAAAATCTTGCCATGTAAACCCAATACAACCTAAAGTCACCCAGCAATCCCACAACAGCTGGGAAAACACTGCATGACTCTCAAGGCAGGTGTTTGCTCCAGGTACTATATCACACTATGGGCTCTGGGCTTTAATGGCATTAATTATCCTGGCTTTACTAACTTCAAAAACTGCATATTGCCATAAACAAAATGAGAAATGTGTCTTGAAAAAAGATATACTCCCTAAGGGAAGGATATAATCTGCAGTTAATGCAGATGACCAGGTTCAGTTTAGTAAGAGAGAAAGATTGTTTAAATACTGGAACGGGCATTACCTAAAAAAGGCCAAAATTACCTAAAATCATCACTTCATGTATTGTTTTTTCCTTTTTTTAAAATTAATTGCAATTATCCTTTGTCAGAAAAAAAAAGTAATCATCAAGTTTAAAAAAGAAAATTAAAATATAAAATGTGTACAGAAAAAAGGTCACAAGAAGGTATGTCATAAAAAGGGAATGATAGATATTCAGAGGAAGAAACTACATCTAAAACTTATCCTTTCTCTGCCACAACCTTCTTAGAACAGTAAAACAGAAAAAAAAAAAAAAGAAACACATCAGAAGGATATACCTTGTATTTCTTTGGAAAGAAAAATTTTCATTTGTTCATGAAATAAGGTAAGAGACTCCTGTTATCACCTCCTGCTAGTGTCACAGTGGCACAAAAGCAAGCAAAAGTAAGAACTGTGTAATCCAACGTGTTAGGTGACCTCCAGGGCAGTACAGGGAGATATAGCAGATCTGGTCTCACACTTACTAATGTCTGATCTATGCTTGGGTGATTGCAGTAGTTCCTGAGAAGAACACAAATATTCAGTAAAAAATCATGTGGCAAAACTCAGGAATATTATAAAATAGTAAATGCACTGAAAAAAAAAAATTCACATTGATAAAAAAAAAAAGTCTGAAAACATTACTCCAAAACACTACTTTCAGTTTCAAGGCTTTTTCGTGCCTTGATGATAATTATCTAAACTAGTTGGAAATGGAGATACCTACAGTCATATACAGTGACACAGTCCCTTACTTTCAGGGGCCAGATTCCTACTTTCTAGCTCTTCTGTTGAAAGCATTGGGAGAATAAGGCGCTTCCAAAAGCAGAAGCAAAAATGCTGAATGGGGAGCTGATTTATCTTGCCAGTAAGAAAAGCTGAACATGAAGGATAAATCCAGTTGACGCAGCAAGGCAAGCTCTATGAATGCTCTTCTTTCATTGTCTCTGCAAGGGAACTTGTATCAAGGTCCTGAGGGCACTAATGGGCTTTAATGTTCCTGAGCAGCCTCAACTTGGGACCCTCACACCCACATCCATGGGTCTGGGAGCCCTGTTTCAGCTCAGCCTGGGTCCATCAGTCTGTGTTGGAGATACGCTGTAGGTTAACCAGTCTCCAGCTCCAGCTGAATTGCAGCCATCCCTGGGCCTGGCCATGGGCACTGCTGATCCTGACCCTGACTCATGAGCAGACTTCTGAGCCCTGCCATCCCAGGGCTATATCTGACATTGGGTACCCTCACCGGGCTGGATCCTGACTCCCACCCATGGGATAATATCCCAGCTTGGCATCTGCGTGTCCCCATCCCCAGGGAGGTGGCTGATGCCCAGGGCTGGGGCTGCCCCCCTGGCTGCCCTGCTCCTGGCTGCTGGGCCCTGCCCTGCCGGTTGCCTTGTCCCCCTTGGCTGCCATCTCCCTGGCCGGAGGGAGCAGCTGGCCTGTGCTATGCCCTGACAGTTTGACATCCTCAGTTTCTAAATCCTGATTAAACTGTGGTTTTCCTTGAGGTGTTTAGTCAGGGCAGAGCTGGGCATGCACAGAAGTAGGATTTTAGCAAACTAGACAATATTTTTTTAAAGGGTATTTGTGGAATCCAATTACCATGTGGGTTGGTATCAAGTGACCCAAAGATAACTGCAAAATAGTTTTAGATTAGGTCCCTCAGTTTCCCTTGAGCCTTTCTTTAGGTGATTAAGTCCTTGACTGGATCTAAGTAGTAGCATATTTCTATTTTTCAATTTTATTTTTTATGAAATTTAAAATCCTTATTGGGGTTAAAGAAAAAAGTCTGGTGAATGAAGAGAAGTCAAAAATCAGATGTGACAGCTGATTTATTTTTTTATCAGATATGACACACGTATCAGGGTGGATGATGATATTTGAGAATTGAATCACTTGATTTTGAAGTTTTATGATTGATTTCGAAGTTTTATGATTTTAACTTTACTATTGCTTAGAACCAGGTATTTAGAAGTGGGAATTTGAACAGTTCTCTGTTGGGCTATGCTGCCATATAGATTATATGCTGTGAGGCTACCACGTTGTGTCTAAACTGTGAGAAACCTTTAAGTGCTTCACTGCTCCTAAGACTATGCGCATTACATGCCTTTGACAAGTATGTATTGTGTCATGACCTATGCATGTATCATCCTTCTCATACCATTGTTCACATGGGAAAAAATGAGTGCAGAAGTCAAAAGGACATATGATGAAGTTCAACTATTTTTCATTTTGGTACCTGTCTTTCAATAAAAGCATAGTAAACCAGAGCCAGATTCCTGGCTTATCTGGGTCAACAAAATCATATCAGATATTAAATGATCAGGAAGTCCTATGCAGTGAAAAGATAGGGATCGACTGTATTTAATAGTATATAGTTGCCTTCAACACTGATATAAGTTTCAGTGGTGTTGTTATAACATGTAAAACTGGTGTGACTTAAAGAAGAATCACGCCTACAAAACAGTCTGGGATAAGACTGTTTCAGGTTTGCTTTAAAGAGTTCTGTCTGTATCAATTATGAGCTCTGATTTGGCATTGCTATCCAATATCTCTCCTCAAAAGCATATATATTTGAAATAAATTTAGACTAGAGTAGAATACACTGTGTTCTTGTCAAGCACTTTATCTCTCAATAAGAAAATAACTTAATCATGACGTATAAATGTTCAGCTACTCAGAAAGTATGTCGGTTGAGACAGGGAGGGAAACAATACGATCATTATTTCATTAGTGCACAATACAGTGCTGAAAGCTGGGATTTGGTCTCTCTATGGGTGCCTGACTGTAATATTTAAATATTTTAGAATCATGCTGGTTGGCAACCTATCATCCTAAATAAATGTCTGTCCTGAGAGTCAGAATCTTATTTCAGTTGCTCCAGCAGGTATTTGGATTAATTATATTATAGTAAATGAAAGCATTTTTGTTATTCCTTGTCTAATTGCAGTAACAGCCTTCCCTAGGAAACAAGCAACAAATATAAAGAAAATCTATTATTATGAAAAAGACCAAAAAAGTATTATGAAAAAGACCAGAAAAGAATCTAAGTTCCCTAAGGGTTTCAGTCTACAGTTGCCCTTCTGTGATACTTTCTACTCTTACATGAACCTCAAAAAAAAAAAAAAAAAAAGACATTTTGTTTTTAAATACATCTGTAGAAAAAGCTTGTAGTTTATGTGCAGAAATGCTTACCATAGCATTGCCATAGCATTAACTGCAGGTATGAACTCTTCTCAGCTTGAGGAGAAAGCCCACAACCATATTGAAAAATTAACCACTAGCTTATACACTTATCTGAATAGAGATATCCTCCTTTCCTTTTTTTCAAAATCACATCACTCAGTGGGGAAAAAGCCATCCAATTTAGTGAGCTAGCAAAAGCGCAAACAAGAGCATGTTCTCAGAATAGTAACCTGCATTTTGTCTTGATACAGAATCTTCATAATTCTTCTCTAACAAATCTTTAATGCAAATTATGTAAAAACTGTTACAGTAAAAATTCTGGAATCTATTGTTTTCTGTACAATACCTGTACATTAACTATTATGCTTTTCAGAAACTCATAATCTTTGTGGAACTATGACAGAGCTTCAGCAAAACTACCCTTCCTGCATATTTTGAGAGAAGAGTACTGTTCACCTCTCTGAAAAAACAGATTTCTTGTACTTTTACTGGAAAAAGTATCAGAGGGGCAGAGATGCATGACACTACAGCCTTGTAGAATAATAACCAGGCCTAAGAAAAGGATGGCACTTCAGAAACACTGACTTCCATATTTTCTAGTCGTAAGTGGTTAACAGTACACTGGTATTAACTGCATTAATTGTTGATGCTATGTGTTTCAGACCCCATTCCACATTGGTTCTCAAGTGTAGCACAGGGACTACAGGTGCCTAACACAGCATTCTGGGCTCTCGTCCATGGTCCTGTTGTCTAAAAGTTTCAGCATCTAACTGTTAGATGAACAAATTAGTTTTTGGACCTGACTCTTTAGTACAGAAAGAATCTTTCTGTCTTTAAAACAAAAAGACATACCCTATTCTTCATACTTGCTTCATTCTTCAACTTTATCAACATCTCTGCAATAACTGAAATCACTGGAATTTCTGCCTTTGACTTCAGTGAGAGAAGAAGGTTGGTTTTGATTGCAATGATATCCAGAACTAAATAGAACACTTTGTGTTTCAGCCAAATTGTTTCTTTGGGAGATGCCCCAATTAAGAAAATGCTCCAATGACGTGTCCCATTTAAATGGAGATGGCAGTACTTCATCTTTCTTACAGGGTAAGAGTAACAAATACAATACAGAAATAAAGTCAAAGAAACTGTTTAGTGTTATAGATGAATACAATAGTTTTATTCTCTTATTCATTTATCTTTTATCAGGTTAATTGGTTCAGAACTGAATATGCATTCCTGATAGAAGCTTGCATATTTTTCAGCGTTTCCTTGACTGTAAGACCATGTTATTTACCCTCTCTGCTAACTCTTTTGTGTTAACTGCCAAGCAGTTATTGATGACTTTTTTGAAGTTGCCATTGCAAGAACTGTAATGAATTGCTCTTTTGCAAGGTCATATATCAAATCAAAGATCTCCGGTTATAAAGACAGTTTAAATCTATCATTAACATACTAGGTTGACTAAGACTCATGCCCTCTGTGCATTCTTACCCTCTGTCCTTTAACTTATGGGCTTTCATTATTGTCAAAAAACATAGGAAAGCACATTTTGAAAAACCAGCCTTGATAACTCCTGGTGATAAAAAAGACGAACAGGTCACAGAAGAAAAGTATGTGGAAACCTCAATTTGCATTATCAACTGCCACTGTCTCAGAAGACTCACTTCAAAGTGACCGACAGCTTTTTTCCTGGTAGCAGTATGTAAATGAGGAGAGTATTGAGTTTATGCACTAGTTTCACCTCACACAAAGTCAAATGTCATTGTACTGGATGTCAGGAAGAGCAGACAGGTACAAGTTGGCCTTTTCACCTATATACAGTCCTTAAGGATTTATAATTAAAGTGACTTTAGAGCTTGCCAACAGCTACTAGTGTGTCTACAAGATTTTCCTTGTGATAGACTTCACCAACAGGAAAAGTACTATATTTGATCATTACTTTCTTCTAGGGCTTCTCAGTTTTACTAATAAAGACACAACCCCCCCCCCAAAAAAAAACCAAACAAACAAAAAAAAAAACCAAAAAAACTCCCAAAACTTTATCTATCAGAAAAGGCAAACGAGAGGACTTTAAGAAATTGCCAGTATTCTTGCTTCAGCAGTGATTCAAGGAACAAACTATAGAATAATCACAGTAGTATAAAGCCTTTCTATTTTTCCACGTTACTGTTGACTACTGTGGAAGAAAAAAGGGATGTCAAGATGAAAGAAGCTGTGGTAGGGAAGCAAACAGAATAAGCAGAATCTTATTAAGGATGAGGGGAAGGAAGACTGGACTCTTAGATTTCTGTTTTGAAAGAGTAGCAAACTGTCACTCATATTGGCAGAAGCTGGTTATTATAATGTTGATCCCATCCCTGGTGGCCTATGTACAGTAACCTCTCCTTTGTTACTAAAAAATTTTGCTCTCTTTTTGCTCTCATAACATAATATGATTCACATGTCTATGAATAATGAATGAAAGAAGAGGTAAAAATCATGGGAGTGTAACAGGAGAAAGGTGTTTTGGATTGCTGCAAATATCCTGGCTCTTGAGACACTGTAGGACCAGATTCTCTAACTGGACACACTATCTAGCCACAGGCGCACCATTAGAAAATACCATTTCCATACATTAGGAGTCAAAACCATATGTGTTTCTGGCCCTTATAATTCATCCTGTCCATTCAGACCTGACACACCTCAATCACAAATTGCCAAAACTATTCTAGAAGCCAAACTCTTCATGCCAGCCCTATATCCCCAAAGAATATTTCTCTTCAAAGACTTATCAGCAGATTAAGAACATTCAGCCACTAACTTGCACTATAACTGTACTATATTAAGCTGAGTAGCTCTTGTGGTCTAGTTTTTTCCTACCAGTAGACTTTGGCTAACAGCAAGTATATGCTCAGTTGATTCACCATAATGGCAGTTGACATCTTTTCATTTCTGATCACAGTACACGCACTTTTGTAGGCTACCTTGTGGACTAATTTATTTATTCCTTTGCACAAAGTGACTGTATTTACAGAGGACCAGTCTGATAAAGGTGGGCATTCTTGGACAAAATAATTGCTTAGACTGGAGTCTAAATATCTGTCCAGAAGGAGAGCAACAGGGTGATCTAATAGCAGCCTGCAACTACTTGAAGGGCAGTTACATGGATGTTTCACCCAAGCCCTTTCCAACAGAAGCAGGCAATATAATAAGGAGCAAAAGCCAGAAGCTGCAGCTTGGGAGACCCATCTTGGTCACTGGGGAAAACTATATTCACTAGGAGAGAAATGCAATGTAATAACAGGTTGTCCAGAAGATTGTCCAGAGAGGTTTTGTAATCCCTACTTTTCAAGATTTTCAAGGATGCTACTAGACAAATCTGTGGTTGACCTGATACAGTATTTGTGACAGTCCTGCTTCTAGTAGGGGGATGGACTAGACGTCTTCCAAAGGTCCCTTCCAATGAATACTTCTATGATTTTGCAAGTGTTGAGGCATAGTTTGGAAAAGAACTAACTCATCAGGGAATATTCTTGATTGACAGTTTAGATGCAGCTACTCTAGGTTTGGTGGCCTGTTTTTCTGTATTTTCTTCTCATTTATGAGTTGGGGGTTTTGAGACAAAGAGATAATTTATCTGTATGTGCATGAGTTGGGTCATGCCTTTAAAGTTGGGTTATGCCATTTGTCTGTAGAAACAGAGGACACTTCCTGTCATATTTGTTTTATTTGCTAATAAAGATGTAACCTGTTGAGTTCTTCATCTTTCTCCTACCTTAAGAGAAACTTTCTGATGAAGATAGATCACTATAATTGTTAAGGAAGGACAAACAGTCCTTTATAAAGTGGTTCATGCAAAATTGTACTGAGGGAGATACAACAAATGCTGTTATGATAAATGTTTTCATGAATGTGCACTACATGGATCTGTGATGCTGTAGAGATGTGCTAGAACCTGCAGTGTAGAGAGAAATGAGCATTCCAGCCAAAGGCAGCCTTCAGGTTCCCTACAGTAAAGCATATTTAGTGTAAATTATAAGGTCAGGATTTCTCCTCTTCCATTACAGTATCTTAACAGTGAAAAAAAAAATATTCCATGTCCAATTAATGTCAGGAACAGGTACAAATTTTAGGGTTTTAAGTAGGCAAAATAAAATAGCAGGGTTCTCTCTACATAAATAAAATTTCTTAATTGTGATTTCTTCTACATACTTTATAAATAGAAAGTAAATAGTAAGTTAACATGTAATTGTAAATGTGTTCTCCCGAAATCATGAAGAACTAAATAAGCATGGGCTAATTTTAACACCTAGGTAGGAAAGCTTCAGAAAATTTATAGGTCTCTCAAGAAATGAAGTTGGCCATTGAGTGTCATTTCTCTCCAGTACAGTCTCTCCGGTGAGCTGGATGGCACTAAGAGAGATACCATTTTTTCTGATATAGAAAAAAAATTGTCTAAACCCATTCAAATTACTAAAGCTCCCAAGAGTCATTTCATAAAACTATTAATTTGCATACATTGGCTAAAATCCAGATTAAGTAATTATAGCTTTCTATAGAAATTCCTCCGGTAATCTCACTGGATGAGGTATACCTCATTACCTGCTCTAGAATTCTGGACAATGTTGACATGCCTTGTTTTGGAATTCTTATAAGAATAAGAAAACATTGATTTTCTGAGGCAGAATTAAACTTTATCATAACTCAGATTAAGTATTGTATTTTAGAATTATGCCACAGACTAATATGCGAGTCAATTTTGGTCCTTTTTTGAGAAAGTATACATCAAAGAAAAGAACTATAGAAATGTCAAAGAATATTAAAAAGTACACAGTAGCAGCAAATGCTTCTGAACTTTTGTATTTAGAGTGCTGTAGAAGTTCTATAACTGAAATTATTTCCTTTTTTTTCATTTAAAGTAAGCTAACCATCCTGACAACAATTTTGTGAAAAACAAGGGATTAGCTGACATGGGATTATACTCATTAAGAGTTAAGGAAGCGTATAGAGAGTTTGTCAACAATGTTTTTTAAAAAATAGATTTGTCATATTAAGCTGAAGAGATCACAAAATTGATTAAAATATTACAGTGGTCATGGGTTAATCATTAGTTACTAGCTGACACATCTTCAGTGAAGATAGGTTCAGTAAAAAGTTTTAATACTTAAATTGTAGCATTACTTTAATTTGCTTCTAAGTGTTAACTTCTCGGGTGGAGTCCTGGTGTAATTGGAGATGTCCCAGCTCATTGCAGGAGGGTTGGACTAGATGACCTTCAAAGGCCCCTTCCTGCCCAAACCAGTCTATGATTCTAAGTAAATCACTGGGATGCTTATGAAGATCATGAAGGAACTGGACACCTCCAGATGAGATCCCCAGATTGCAGAGCAGAGGGCCAATACACATTTAGCAAATATAAATTAAGGAGTATTGGGATATATGTATGATATCTGGCTGTCCTGAAGGCAGAATTGTTTAACTCAGATGTTAAACAATAGATGCTTCTTTTCACAGGGGATCAACAACATGCTTTCTCATGGTAGGTCAGAGAGAACTACTCAGTCAAATAAAAAGGTCCACTTTTTTCAGATGTGGCTAATGGCAATGATGACACCCATATAATGAGAACAGGATTTTCTTCTGTTTCCCAGTTGCATATCATGACCACTAGGCTATGGAATCAGGGTTACTACTGTTTTCTTCCGAACTTATGAACCTGAATGCTTAGCAACATGGATTTGATTCACACATCCAAATGTCTAACTTTGAGGTATAAAGACGCTGAGCAACTATAATATTTTCCTTTTTTAAGAGTTCATGGAGAATGCAAAGTTTGAAGACTATGAGCTCATATGAGTGGAATACATATGTGGAAGACAGGTATTTGGTAGCAGAGTGCTCTTCAAGGTACTAGCCTAAAAGTAAACCAATGTTTAGTATTAGGAAGTGTATTTAGATGAGAATTAAGATACTATTTTGAGTAGCAACAGCAATTAACTGGTGGAATAACATATGAAGAATTGCCTCTCTTGATGGCAAATTTTAAATAAAAAATGGATGTTTCTCAGTCATGATAAAATTTCAATATATTTTATTCAAACAGAGAAAAACTGATAAAACCTGTATACATGGGAAAAGACTGGATGTCCATTAGGGTTACCTCAGGCTTTATAGCCTTTGAAATCCTCAGAACATTGAATTGAACACTATTAGATTGTCTGTCTAGCAAGGGAAAAAGGTGATGTCATTTTATGTTGGTTGGAGATCTGAACCAGTGTAACACTGAAAATAATTTGAAATTTTATAATATAGCCAATTAAATTAATTATGGTATTTTTTTCTATTGTTATAAAAGGACAAATAACTTTTGCCTGAAATTTGTCATACATGATTTAAGATAAGGAAAGATAATAACAATAACAAAGGTTGATTTCAAAAGTATTTGAGTGAGAAAAAGTAGACATAATGGAAATGAACACTTTTCTGTAGTAATTTAAAATTCAAACTGAATTAATGATACAAATAAGAATACTAAGATCTCCATCACTACAGGACTTGCATTGTCCTGTTCCTTACCATTCAGGGGTTCTTGAATGTATTAGATTTCTCAAAGCTTATGTTTACGTAGGGGCAGAGAATCATAGTCAGGGTTTAACCTGTCCTGTAAGCCTGTGGGACCTTAACCACCTCCAGCTCTGAATTTTTATAACCATGTTAACATACCACTTATCTCACTGGAGGGGCAGGACTAGCTGGCAAATAGTAAGTCCTGTGAGGTTATATTTACATTAAAAAGGAGTACAGAAGCATAGGAGCATTTTTGTAGAGTAGAACAGTACTATGGACCCAATGTCCATTCTATCTGCCTTTTGGTGAGTTTTACTTCAGCTCTAGTCTTGTCCTATGGATTTAGTGTCCATAGTAGTTGAAGTACACTAGTTGAACTCCAGTAGTCCGTCTCCTAGTTCTGTTTGCTCTGAAAGAAATCCTGCTTGTATCCTTTGAAGTTGCTTCTTGTTGCGAACCTGGTAAATGAGGCTGATCAGGAAATTTTCTTCAAAAATGCATCTAAACCACTAAATACTAACACATAAAACACTAATGAATGAAAACAGAAGTTATAGTTAGTATTCTAAGTTATACACCTTTAAGAGAAGTACTTTCCAGACTGGAAAATTGAACAGCTATTATATATATAAAATTGAACTGTCTGCATCCCATCATGTAGGTTGGATACCCTACCCTATCCCTAGGGTAGGGTAGGGATGTCCTACCCTATCCTGTAGGGTAGGATTTATTCTAGCTGAGCTACCTATACTAAAAATACATTCTCTAGGCATTTGAATCCTGCTGGAATTGCCTTCCTCTTCTCCACTGGATAATGTTTATCAAGACATCTGTCTTTATACCTAACAGTTGATACAGCCAGATCCTCAAATGCAAAATTGTGTGAAACAAATACTGCTTCCTGAGGCATCCAAATAGGTACATGACTGCAAGCATCTCAGGTTAACCTGCAACAGCATTTGATTTAAATTCATGTTTTTTCTGAATAGATGTTGTGTCTTATTCTCTCCAAAGTAACCTGTATTATCATACATAGCACTAGCTAAATTTATAGAAGTCTATTCAAGTACAGGGTTAAGTTTTTATTAAAAAATCAGAATTACTCTTACCACAAGGGATAATAAAGCCCTACAGTTCCTCTTTACTTGGTCCAGTGACTTAACTGTCTTTGAGGGGAATTGCTCCTTTCTGTCCCAGTAAGTCTAGCTCCCCAATGGGGGCTTTGCTTTCCAAGGACAAATCTCCTCTTCCTCTGTGTTTAAGATAGCTTCACACCAACTTTTACTTACTTGCTTTTATTTTTAACCCAATTAATTCAGTTAAGATGTAAAAGATAGGGCATTTTGTCTCCCAGAGGGCTTCTTTGACACATGATCCTATTATTTATGTGTTTAGTTTAGTTTAGTTTAGTACATTCTTATAAGCGTAAATGGCCTTCTTGCCATTCACATTTTCAAGAGTGTCATGGCATTTTATACACTGAATATCATACAGAAAGTATTTATTGTGCATGCATCTGATAAAGCTAATAGGCTGTGGTGTGACATGACACTTTTGGCAGCAGGACAGTCTTTCCCTTCACCCCTTGCCTCACTACCGCCCTTATCAGTTCAGTACTTTTTCTATTGTGTTTACTTTAAAGTAAAAAAAAAAAAAAAATCCAAAACCACATGATCTCCCCATATTAAACTATGACAAAGTGATTTTTCTGCTCATCTAAATTTTCCACAGACCACTATGTTTACCCCTTTTCTATAAAACAATTGTAACTTTTTTTTCTGCATTTTTTTTCTACCTTCTCTCCAAATCAAGAGTTGGCAGCTCTACTGTGATTTGTGCACTGTGACTCAGCTCTGCAAAAAACAAACTCTTTAAAAAAAAACAAAATTAAAAACATTATCAATATGAAGTATATTGAGTAAAATTATGGTTTTTTTTTAAATTAATCAATAAAAAAGAAAAAAGAAGATAGATTATATAGAAACTGGGTGTGGAAATAGAATGGTCAAGTCCTATGTATAGGGTCCATAAAGTCTCATTAATTTAAAAATAATACATAAGTAATAACTGATGTATTCTACCACTTCATTAAAATCTGGTGACGTACTTAAACAAAAACTCCTTCTATACTTATAAATATATTAATAAATATATACTTATTTTCTTCTCTTTCTGAAATACTCCTATTTCTATTAAGCAGAGTAGAAATAACTGCTGAATGTACTAGATGTAGCAAGTTCTCCAGTTGTTAAACTTTTAATGAAACCAAACCATGATCATTCCTTAAGATTTCCTGTAGTCACTTATCTTTTGAGTGAATAAAGTGCTATTAATTGCATTCATATGCTTTAAATGAAGTACAGCTGACGCTTTTCACTGATGGATTGCCAGCCAATTTGCATTATAATGAATAAAATCCCAAGGATCTTACATATGGTGGAGAATTAATGTGGTCAATATGCAAATATACATATGAAGTTCTTGCGTCTTAGATATTGCATAATTATACTTTAAAAGACAGACAATGAAGAAAACTGTAAAACTTAATTAAAATTAGCATTTTATTAAGCTGAATTCTAGTAAATCCAAAGTCAATTAGTGTATTCCACGCAACAGAAGGTTTACTTGTATTTGGCTTTATTTGGCCATTTAAAAGGGGGGGTCACCATAAGACCAAATTGAAACCACTTTGTAAAATGGGCACACATTTTCAGACAGTTGCATTTTGCCATAAGTTGTTCTTTGTTATATAATTTTGTTACATAACTTGTAACACAGGTTTCGTCATAAACTTAACATCTATGTCAATAATTCAAATGTATACTTATAGTACCCAAAATGGTGCAGCTTCAAGGCTGTTATATAAGTGCTGCTACATTCAAAATGGGTGGTATTGTAAGCTGTTGGATGTCTTAGATAATATTTTCTATGTAAAGGAAAACACTGTTTAAACACCACTTTCCTGTGAAGAAAAGCAATGCTGTGTTACAAAATGTCCGAATTCCATATTTTCTACGAACAGATGTTAACAGGAACAGTCATTATATTAAGCTGCATTAATTAAATATTGACAGAACAACCTTAGTAGATGAATTTATTAAAACAGCATGGGGTCTGATTAGCAATTAGTAGATTGATGTATTCATGATTATTTGCATGTGACAGCAAACAATCAGACTGTAGAGAGAATATTTCCCACATTATAATTCATGTTATCCTTTCCTACCGTTTGAACCAAGAAATTTCCCACTGGATTAGCAAACTGAGTTAATGACTCACTTAAATTGTTCAAAAATTTGTGTTAATTCTTATGACATTCTGTTACCACTGATTCTGTTAACAACTTTCCTGACAAACAAAAAACGCCAACTTGTAATGCAGTTAGAGGTAACAGCCCCAAAATGATACTTTGGGAATAACTGAAAACAACATTTTGGGGAGTGCTTTTCCCTCTATAAAGCAGGTAGATAAGTTAGTCAAAGCAAAATAAGATTCCTTTATTACAGGAATACATTGTTCTCTTAGTGTAAGAAAATTAGCACATCCATGCAGTTCTCTTTCTTTTTAATAACTTTAACCTTTCACAAAAAGGTTGAGAGGTTTCTGAATGGTGCTAGCTGTGATTCTAATCAAAATAATTGGATACTAGCTGTTTCATTGATTTAAAGAAGGTAGGTAGTCTGAACATATTGTTTCTTTGAAATAAACTGTTTCTTTCATTTAGTGTGTCTCTGAAAGGTGAATAATTATCTACTGTTAGTCTAAATTTATTTTTATGACTTCTAAATGTAATAGATTGAATTATTACTATTAGGTCATAGAAAAGTACAGTATAAGCCTGTGATTATATTGTTAAGCAAAACTTTTATATACCCTGCTTTATCGCTGTGTTCATGCATATGCTCAGTTATGCTCACGTCTTTGTTATCTTCCACAAGTGCCTGTTCAATGGCAAGTAAAGCAGTCAATGCCTACTGGCAACGTGCACCCAAATTGCCAACCCACAATCTAGTGCTGCCTACTACAGATCTTCCTATCATGGCTGATAAAGTTGAAAGAAAGGTTAACGTGATACAGAGTCCTAATCTACAGCTGGTTGCATCTAATGAGCAAAGCGTGAAGGGTAGAACTCATAGAGGTAAAGCACATCCCTCTTCACAATGCACTGTTCCCTGTTCCCCAAAACAGTATTTATTTAACTCAAGACCCTGGTCTATGATGATACTTTTGTAGGACTTCAGATACAAGAATCTAAATGGTTATAAGTTTGTTTCTAGGACAAGGCAGAGGATCACTACTTTAAAGTAGTTGGTGCTGCAGCCCCTGCAACTACACTGCATGAAGTTCGAGAGTTTACTTCAGATCAGTCTGGGTTTATTCTGGTCCCCTATACTGAATGTGCCCACAATGAACATGGCTCAAATGTAACCAAAGGACCAATGAATGATTGACCCCTATGCTCCCTTTAGATGGTAAAGAGCATTTGGTGCCAACCCAGAGAAGAACTTCTGGTTTAGTTTCTACTTCGAGAAATTAAGCTAGAGTACACTAAAACTTCTACTGTACTATAAGTGGGGACAGCTAGGGGACTTGCTAAAAACTTGTACTGTTGCTCCAAACTGAATTGTTAATGTAGTTGCACTGTTATTAGCACAAACAAGGCACTCTGGAGAAGCTCCTTTCCCATACTCTATTAATCATTATTCAAAACAGCTACTTCAGGAGGATTTATGAGAGTCAGGAATAACCAAATGTTTCCCTGTACACTAAGCAGTAGTGCAGTGGGATAACAGTGGAGCAGGGAGACAATCATTCTATGTCAAGGCCTTGGACAGACCCTTTTATTTTGAATAGATTGTCAAGTTTGTGGTTTGGTTTTTTTTTTTTTTTAGTTTTTCTGCTGCTTAAATGTGATGAGAATTGCCAGTTTGTGACTTTGATTTGTCTTTGCTGAGGTGCCCTTTGGAGAAAACTTTCTGAAACTTGTTCTATGAAGACAAACAAATGAAAAGTTTGGCCATTGAAGAGGTCTTTAAACATCATCTTTAAAGTGTATGTGTCTTCACAGAATTATAGAATAGTTTTGGTTGGAAGGGACCTTTAAAGAGCATCTAGTCCAGCCCCTCTGCAATGAGCAGGGACATCTTCAACTAGATCAGGTTGCTCAGAGCCCTGTCCAACCTGACCTTGAATGTTTCTAGGGATGGGGCCTCCACAACCTCTCCGGGCAACCTGTTCCAGTGCTTCACCACTCTCATAGTAAAAAAATTTCTTCCTCATATCTAGTCTGAATCTACCCCCTTTCAGTATAAAACCATGACCCCTTGTCCTGTCACTACAGGCCCTGCCTGAAATTTGTCTCCATCTTTCTTATAAGCCCACTTTAAGTATTGAAAGATCGCAATAAGGTCTTCCCAGAGCCCTGTCTTCTCCAGGCTAAACAATCCCAACCCTCTCAGCCTGTCCTCGTAGGAGAGGTGTTCCATCCTTCTGATCATTTTGTGGCCCTCCTCTGGACCCGCTCCAACAGGTCCATGTCTTTCTTGTACTGAGTACTCCAGAGATTGAGATAGTACTCCAGGTGGGGTCTCACCAGAGAGGAACAGAGGGGCAGAAGTACCTCCCTTGACCTGCTGGCCACCCTTCTTTTGATGCAGCCCAGGATACATCTGGAAGTGATGACTTTATAAATGTCAATAAAGTATTTAATAGTTACACTAGATGATCCTAAGATTTAGATGATGACCACTGATTGGAACCTAAACATCTTTTTGAAATGCCATAAGTAACAAGGACTTCCAAGTCTCGTTTGAGATACATGAATTCTGAAGAGTCAGTACCTAAAGCTGGCACACCAGACATAGCCAGAATGGAAATACTGGGGGTAAAAGCAATCTTTCATATGTTTCCAGATCAGGCTACTGCAGGGCATTTGCATCTATTTGGTATCTACAACCTAGACAGCCTTTCAAGGACTGGAGAAGAATTCAGTGTTTTCTGATAGAATTAAGTGAAAGGAGGAGGCTTTCTGCTTCTATAATAATATTTTTGTATGCCTGCATTCAGACAGAAACCATTTGATTTCAGGCTCTTTGCTGCTGAAGTAAATGCAAATCCACTTCTCAAAGCCCAGCAGTGCCTGCCTGCCTGCATGGGCAGTGGGATGCTCTCCACTTCTCTTATTTATGCCCTGCCCAGTTAGAAAAGAATTCAAGACATAATTGCTTTTGAATGCAATTTCAAGGCTGAGCATGCCTCTGTCACCAGAAAGGCCATTTGCTTTCTTTGAGAAGGCAGAGACCTGGCATCTGTGCTCCAGTGTCTTAACATTAATCAGTCATTGGGAGGGGACTTGATTATATCTAAATTATACTGCAATCACAAAATAGATACACTTTAGTTAAGTGAACATTAGTAATACATTTTGCTTAGCTCTTTGAGTGGCAGAGCTATACTGAGACTTGGCTAAAGTTGAACTTAATATGTCATATTTTTTCTGTAAGCCTCTGTAGCAGAATCTTTGTTCTATTACATCAGAGCCCAACATCTCATTTCCATCTCTGTCTGAAATTATCTTCTTAAAGTTCTTGCTTGATCTGTGGGATTATATTAGTACCTTTAACTGGTCACAAAAGAGCTATGAAGGCCACAGGCATATTAATATGTCAGCAAAATTTCAAGGGGTGGAGCTCTTGGTCTTCAAAATTAAAGGCTGCTATGTCTTTATTCCTGTATGAGTTTTGAAGTCCACTAGACTGATGAGTATTACATGAAAAAAAAGAATTTTGCTGTCAGTCTGTTTTTTCTTTTCGATAATTGTGTGAAGCATGGAATTCTTTGTGTCTCTGTGAGATAATCTGAAGCAGTGAGAGAAATTAAGGTAAATTTGGAACTCAACACCAGTAAATATAGATGTGTAATTTTAGTAGTTGTGAGTAGTAGTGCAAACATATGTAAGTCTACCCAGGATTAATCATTATACTTTAGAGGAAACATTCTCTCACATGTGCATACCAAGAAAACAGGTAAGAAGTGACATGGTTTAATTTTAAATTATAATTTTTTTAAAAGCATAGAATGCATAGGCTTTGTCTTAGGAAAAAGTTAAAAAGTCTAGCATCAGGGACTGGTGCAATAAGTAAATAAATACAATTAAGTAGTTCACTGAATATTGATGTAGTTCCCGAAAAAGAATGTAATTTGATTTAGTAAGTTTTCAGTGATGACAGTTGTGTTTATTTTAAACAAAACTTACAAAATTATGTATTTTAATGGAACATTAATATAGTTCCCCTCTATGATATAAAATAATAAATACAATAGAACAGTATATGTAGTCCCTAGCTATGCATATGATCCAACTGTCAGTAAAATTCAGCTTCACTTTTGACTTTACTATCTACTTTTCAGGATGTATGTGAACTGTGATCCTACTTATACTGGTTTTACTCAAGCAAACCTCTGACTCACTTAAGTAAGATTTTTGCTAAAGTAAAGAGCTTGGGATTTTCCCTTAAATCTAGCAATTGGCAGAAAGATGTAAGTGAGATCTACAGTTCTTTGTGTTTTTTGGAGTTTTTTTTTTTTCTTTTTGCAACGCAGTAATATATTAATAGCATGTCTTTAAGTCATTTCTCCATCCAGAAAGTCAGTGCATCAGTCGTACTAAGGGATTAATGTTCAGAGAATTTCTTTGACATTGTAACTTCTCATCTTGAACTGACACTACATACTGCTCATCAGTGTCAAAATCTGTATCTGTAGAAACCATACCATCATCTTTTGGAAATGACGTATTCTATTTTTACTCATAGGTTAAAGTGCCATTAAAATGCAAAATTCTGCAGAAACTATTCTAAAAATCTGTCAAAGGTTAGAAAAAATATTTTTCTTATTAAACTACCCCTTACAACTTAACTAAGGAGTCTATTTCTCGTACATCGCTGCAGAAAACAATGGAAGAAAATAACTATGAGCTTTTATTACATTCTGCAAGTGATTTCTGTAGGGTAAAAATATCACCCATCCCATAAAGTCAGTTTTTCAGAAGCACGCACCAAAACCCAACATGAACAAGCATGAATAAGCATTGCTGGAATTGTTTAATGTGCACTTACGTGTAACAGAATGAAGGCACATTTTGCCATTCCAAAACAGGAATGCAGACTATAGGAATATAATAAGGTTTGGGTTTTTTAAAAACTTTTTTTACCATTTCAGTAGAAAATGGCTTACACACTAAATGTATTTTTTGAATGTTACTGGAGCAGTTATGCAGCTGGGTCTGAGATGCAACTTACAGGAACAGTTTAGACAAAGCAAACCTAAGAAGAGAAAGAGCTTTCTGGCAAATGAGTTTGCTAAAGGTGAAATTGTCAATATTACCTACTTTTATAAACTGCTTAGGAACACTGTGTCAGATGTGGTCTGCTACATTACAGACTCAAGTCCTTTGCTTTAACTGGCATGCTACTTAAAATTTTCACAGACTGATAAAGCTATATCTCAAGTATAGTTGGGGTATTTTTTTGTCTCTTAATACTCCATTTGGTGAACTATTTTAGAGTTCATCTTGTGTTGGAAATCTGTTTCTACTTTCTGTCCTAGCTTAATTAACAGACAGTTTATATCCACTTTTTTCTGCTGCTGATATGATTCTTTGGTATGATCAGTTCTTCCTCTCTGTTTATCACATGCTATATTCATAGGGTGAAATCAAAGGTGAAGGCAAAAGCCTTCTCTGGCTTTATTGAGCTAACCCGAGTAACTGAGCTCTCAAATTTCTTCCTGTATGGTTGCTCATGGTTTCAGTCATGCTAGTGTTTTTTCCCTGAAGCTGTTTGAACTCATTTTCATTTTCATTGAAGAACAGTGGCCAGAATTGTCCAAACACTTTCCAGACAAAGTTCCACAATGTCACTAACACTTCTACAGTTCCACTGGACTTGGTGTGGCTTAAGTTGTTGTTTAAAACAAAGAACAGTAGAAAATCAACATGATACACTTAACTGGACTAATAAATGGCCAAGTGACTGGAGTATAAATATGACCCTTAATGGAATCCTTGCCAAACAAATATATTTTCAATATTGATCCTAAGAGATCAGTTATAAACTGATGTATCAATGTATGTATCAATAGCACGCACAATTTTTAGATAAGTCAGAGCAGAAAATGCTGTAATAATGAAAATACAGGTAAAAGATACAGAATGTTATGATTTATTTAATGATAGAGTCCAAGCAAAACAGAATGTTTCAAAATGGCCAAGTAAAACTGGATAACCAGGACCAAATAGGTTCAGCCATACATTCAAAATGGGAATGTTATTCTAAGAAATAATTAATCTTATACATGTAATCATTGTGTAATAGCTCAAATGACAATCCAGTGAGAGACAGAGGTTCAAAGGGTGGATAAATATCTGCTGCAGGTGCATAAGCCATCTGTGACACATTCATGTTGTTCAAGAACACTAGCTATTACTAAGTTCCACAGCCTATGAAATGTGTAATATGAAAGGGCCACTACTGCTGGGGTAGTTTCTAGGAATTTCGCAACTGATATATTAACTATTCTGTTAGAATAAATTTAAAACCAGTTCAGGAGAACTGTAGGAAAAAAGAAAGCCAAGATTTAAAAAAGTAGAAATCTGAAGTTGATATAGTAATATCTATCTAGAAGTGCTTCTCAGCAGGTAAAAATAGCTACTGGTGCTTACCAGATATATCACTACACTTGCACAGCTGTGCATAGCAGTCTGGTATTTTATTACATCAAAATTCATTATGTGAAAGAAGATTTCTATTACTGTAATAATTAATTGCAGTGATATGGTAATTCCCATGTTTAAAGCATCTTAGAAATAATGAATACATACAAGAACTTTGTGTTTTTATTATTTCTGCCAGTAAAACAATGGCCATCTGAAATGAGAGTACAAATTAACAGAAGGCAGCTCAAACATAAAATCTGAACATTTATTTTTGTAAATGAAATGTAGCAGAGCCCTAAACATGGTAGGCTATGAGTCAAAAGCTGCAAAAGACAGTTGTTGCACAATGCAAAATCAGTAGCTTTAAAATGATAATTAATTTCAGTATATGCAATCAAAAGAAAACTGCAAGTTACTCTCAGAGTAAATTCACCAGAAGAATATATGTAGGTCAGGAAACACTCAAGCTGCCAAGAAAAACTTCCCACTGCAGAATTAAATGGAACAGGCAAATATAGCTATTCATATTTGAATAACAGCATTACATGTACATTTATACTCTGAAGTTACTGATTACCCAGTATTAAATTTAATTTTAAATAGAGAGATTGCAAAGTTCTTTATGCATTCTTGCATAAATATTATTGAATAATATCTTTTAAAAATATAAAAGAATTTCTGCATTCTTGCTCATTCACCAAACAATGATTTTGGTGGAAATTGTTTGTAATTATCTTAGTGCTCCACCTTGTCCTTAAACCATTGTTTCCAGTGCAGCAATCATGACTCAGCTAATGGCTGATTTCAGGTGTACTGAAATAAAAACTGAAGGATTTAAGCAAAACCTGTAGAGATTACTGATTGTAATTTAAATTATTTTTTAAATACACCAATATTTCACTTTATAAAGTGGAGATAAATGAGGTGTTTCAAATTCAATGTTTCTTTCACTTACTCATAAAATATTTACAGCATTATCTGACGATGCTTATAAGTTTGAAAGTTCAGCATTAATTGTCCAGACATCAGCCAATTGTTTTAAAACATCAAACTTATACAGATCTGTTGATTAAAAGATGTCCAGCTTCAATAGCTGCTGTTCGTGTTCTTAATTACTGCCCTAATGCAAATTAATCCAGTCCTTATAATATATACATATATATGTATAATCTGTCTTTTCCTCAGCTACAGAACAGAAATATTTATTGAATGATATTATTATAATTTGTCCTATTTCTATCTGGTAATTAGCCATTGCTAATGATTTATGTAAAATACTAATCATTCTCTCTAGCTCTGCTGTCCATATATTTGTCTATGTTTTTCCTTATGCCCTTTCTGCAATTTTTAGCTTATAGTTGATGCTAAATATTACCAGTTTTCTCCTTATTGAATTTTTTATTGTTGCTTTCTCTTTGCCTTTTAGGCAAACCTGTTTTTTAACAAAGGCTGAGGCTTTTGGGGAATTTAGTAAAATCTTTTTAAGTAGCTCCCAAATATTGATCGTATTGTGGTACTTATCTTCTCTCAGTGCAACTGGCTTATAATTGTATTCCACTTTGTGAAATTGGCACCTCTAGAGTATAAAACAAGCGTATATTACCACCTAGGATTTCTTTTTGCAAATGTGGGCAAGTTATAATCACTTGGAACTAATCAACGACTAACTTTCAGTTCTGTGATCTGCTCCCCTCTATTTCTTGGAATGAAGTTTGAGGTAAAATTCAAGTCACAGAGTATGTGGATTCTCGATTCTCCTTAGATGTAGCAATTGTTTGATGTGTTTACAAATTGCAAAAACCAGCTTTTTACTAGTAACCCCAAGCTTTTAGGTCAAACTGAAGTTCCTCGCATTTTTGGGTTTTTTTCCCTGTATGTTATTGAGACTACTTAATGAGCACATCTATTTCCTAATGAGATGTTGTAGTCTTTAGCACACACATTTTTTAGTACAGCTTGAGTTTTATCCATGAGGATACCACTCTAAGCATCCAAGAATATTTGGAACTGAGTTTTCAATAAGCTGGAGATAAGGCCTTCCATTTCTTTTGTTGCTCATTTTGCCTATATAAGCTTTCCCAAGCAGGTTGTAATTTGTGATTTTGACATTCTAATCATGTGATTCTACCTACTAGGTTTCAGTGATACCAACAAGATAGAATTTACGCTTATAAATGAGAAGCTTATGAGCCCAAATTCTGCCAATTCTCCCTGTTTAGAAGCCAATCATGACAGACATATATATGAAATTAAATACTGTATTCTTTTCACGTGTAATAGTGATTTAGTGAATTTTCTTCCTGACATCTTGATTCAGTGCTAATTGAGGGATTTTTTTTCTCTTTCTCCTTTTGTTGCTAGTTTAATGTCATGTTGACTCAATGAACCAGGTGGTCAGCTAGAAGATTTTTCTCCCTTTCACTGTAATAAAGCCCGTTCAAAATTATATGCCACTCTCTTAAAATAAAACATGGTCCATTTACCAAAGCTTTCTATCTTATTCTATTAACTGATAGATGTTTGCTATCAGAATCTTCACTTCCAGTAGAAAAAAAGGTTTCTGAGAAGATATCTGGGACACTGTGTTTCCAAGTGAAGAGGAAAACTCATTAGCTCATTTCAAATAAATCTTGATTTCTTGTGCTTGCATCTGTAGGGAAGAGAAGTCCTTACTGCATCCTCACATATTTATTTATGGTGATATAAAGAGCTAAAGACAGGATGTAGTTTGTTTACAGCAAAAGCAGAACATTTTGAAGGTTTCCATGATCAGCTCCACATTTTAAGTAACAGAAATGTAAGATGAATTTATTCTCTGCTCTCTTGATCACAATTTCAGTTTAAAGCAGAGTTGCCAGCAAAGATGGAGACATTTATTATCTATTCTGGGATAACTTATATTGTGCAGAAGGAATCTCAGTGATATTCATTACTTAGTCTTTAACTGTCACGGACTTTGTTGTTTACATGTACAGGTTGGATGTGAATCAATATAATCAACCTAGTTATTACTAAAATCCAGGGTACATTCTTCTCAAGCCATTACTTTTTACCTTTGGATCAATATCAAGTTCTATAGAACTAAATCCAGGAAGCTGCATGACCCCCCATACTAATCTGTGGGAGGATCACTGTGAGTTTGACAAGACATACCTTTATAGACCTTTCTGAGTGATATGCAACTTTGAACAATTATGATGCTTTAGTGAAACACTTCCACTTAAGAGGAAGAGAACTGTTGTCACTTCCTGTTCTGCTTATGCTGTATTTATTTCTAATATCTCAAAACTGAGCGAAGCAGGGCTTTGGTGTTGTGGCTGTAGAGACATTTACACATTTTTTTTCCCTTTCTTTTTTTTTTTTTTTCCTGGGCTTTACTCCCATATCTCCTGAGAAGTTAGAGGACTGAAATATCAATTCAAGCTCTCCCTGTAGGTAAAGCTCCTTGATTAACTTTGATATCAAAAGATAAAATCTTAGGTCCAACCCATATATGAACCCAGGCACCTTATTTCAAACTGCTATGTGAAAACTCCATTCCAGATTCTAAGGCAGAATGTGACTAAAATTTTGCAGGCGTTGCTCATTTTTTACTTTATGTTTCTGTAAGCGTACAAAGTCACAACTTTCTCACATCCAGAACTAACCTAATCTTGAATATCCTGAGGAGCCCTACACTCAGTTCATGCCTAAGAAACATACTAAATTCTTCCTCAGTCCCCAAAAGGGCTTGTGAAACACAGAATATTGCACAAACACCTAAAACACCTATGTAGGTTTGTAGTACACTCCAAATGCAGTGGGAGATCCTCCCTCTAAAAACATAACCATAGGAATTGTTTTATTATAGGTGACACCTCTTCTTAAGGAAAGGTCTATTTGTTAGAGCACTCATGGGTGTGAGGCCTAGAGTCAGTTGCTTCCTTTTTCTGAAGGAGACTTATTTCCCACTGACTGGGAAGGAGCCCTTTCCAGAAAAAATCTAAACACTTTTCCTGGAAAAGTAAATATTGTCCATTCTGTCAAGTGTCTACCATCAAACAGGAGAAAAAAGAAGTACTGGCAAAAACACCAACTCAAGAAGTGCTTTAGGGTGCTGTGATAGTCAGGTGGCTGAAGATGTGGGCAATCCACTTCAGAGACCAAATTTAAGAATTTCTGTTCCTAATTATCTCTATTTATTTACCTTTAGCAGCATCTTAAATGTGCTGATTTCAGAAGTCTCTCACCTCAGGCTGTTGATCCCTTGAGATACCATTCTAATGTGACTTCCGGTGCAAACTATGGGGAATTTAAGGAAATAAGGTAAAGTTTTGGATCTCATTAAGGTGTTACATTGCCTACATCTTCTATTAAATCTGAGACTTGGAAGTCAGCACTGCTATTAACTGTGTTTTGAAGGCCTCTCAGATTGTAAAAAGACTAATGTTTGCCAAGTTAACAGATAGGGTCTTAGGTTTGAAGAAAAACTCAAATGAAATTATATTGTTCCAAATGAGCTAGGTTTGAGTTGCGTTATTTTCTCTACTTGATTTCCGTTGCACCATTTAAGCTGTTTAAGCCAACACATTACTTTATTTACAATGCATCACTACAATATTTATCGTTCTAATCAAATCTGCAGCTGGTTTTCTTAACTGGAGATTCAGTATTGGCTCCTTCATAAACAGCACTGAATCTTCTTAAATTTAAATATAGTGCTTAAGACAATATGCTCATCAAAAAAAAAAAGCCCATTCTCTTTCCATTTTAAGAGATGTGTTTGCTGCATGCTAATGTTGAGTTCTGTAATGTTTTCCCTTGAAATATCATATAGACTCTATTTTGCTAGAAAATATATCATAATGTTTTCTGATATTTTTAGATGAGCTGAAGTGTATATCTCTTCTTAATCTATTCCCTTTGCTGAGGCAATGTACATCCTCAGCAGCATATTTAACCAAATGGATTTTTTTCCTTAGCAGATCAAACTGAGTTCTGCTGCAGGCACAGAACTTCCTATTTAAATGACAAATGTCTCTGCTTGCAGATTTGAAAACTCACTTATTGACTCTTTCATCTTGTGTAAACAAATAATCAGCCCATCACCACTATGGTGGGGAAAGTGGAAGAATAAAAGGGAAAAGGAATTTTTTGGGAGTACTGCCAAATATTGCATTACTTGGAATGAAAAATGACTTGCTTGCTGTTAATGTTGCCATTATACACAGATAGTAGACAGCAATGCTGAGAAAGAACAAAGAAAAATCTACAAAGACTCTGTAATATCAAATATTTCTTCACACTTAGAAGGCAGTGAGATTTTCTTTTTTCTCAAAGGACAGCAGAGAAGTCCTCATTTTTGATAACATTTTGATAACATATTTTAAGGTGCTTTCACAATTAAATTCTGAGAGCTGTTTATTTAAGAAATTTTGAGTTTGATCTTCATGTGTCTGAAGAGTTTAAATATGATATCATTTAGGTATCCCTTTAAAAGTCTAAAGTTAATCTGTTTCTAAACAGTATTTTTTTTTAGGTAAAGCCTATATATTTATAAAGGTAACAAACATGAGACATCCCATATGCTTTGTTGTTTCTGTTGTTTTGTTTGCTTTCACAGTGAATTGTTATGAGGAAAATGAAAAATGAATGTGATCTAAAAAAAATTGATATCTGAGTGGTCTTCTTTCATATAAAAGTGCTTTGAAATGTGTTATTGCTGAACAACCTTTACAGGGTTAAGTAAATAATTATTTAATAATTATTTATTATATATAGTATATATATAATAAATAAGTTAATAAAAGCAGTGGAATTGTTCAAGGATTAAGGTGCTAATCAGTGTACATAAAAGTAGTCTTGGGTTGAGGTAGGTCCATAAGGAAGAAAACGTGTACTGCAGGTTTTAGAACTAATCTGCAGCTGCTATAGTTACCAAAATCAACTGCCTATACTGAAGAAAAAAACATTTCTGTGTTAGAGCCATAGAACTGCATTGGTAAATGTTGGTTTGGGATCTGAACAAGTAAGATGCTCCTTCTCAAAGAAGGGTTTGTTCTTTTCTTACAATTCTTTCATGGCTCCCCTAAATTTAAAAAGGTACTTCATGAAAGCAGATAGAAGTTATATGTTACATTGAAGTCTCTCAGATCCAGATTCAGTGAAATTGCTGTGTTCTGAATTCAGCTATTCCAGCTCTAATCAGAGATGCTCAAAACAGTAGAGATGCACAGATTTGCGGTTACAGATGAACTTTGCTCCTAAGAATAAAATCTGCATTCTTTACAATTAAAGTTTACACTTACAAATGTAAAGCCTTACAAATTTTTCTTCTTTCACAACTAGACTGTATTGCGATGGAGAGATGTAGGATAATAGAATGGATGTTTGCCATAAAATAACTAAATTTTGGGGAATATAAGTCATTGCTATGTAGTTTATTTACAATGTACAGGAAAACACACCTGAAGAAATTATACAGTATCTTTGCTCTGAATCTTATAGTGAATAATAAGTTTGCAAGCTAGGAGGTTACAATTTCTTAATCTTAGAAACTATTCGTCTATCTGTATTTGAGATTAATTTTTAATTTCTGTGTGTGAATACCTTAAACTAAGTCACCTGCATTTTTAAACATTAAGGAAACCCCCAAATGCATACTGGAGGAAAGTAATATGAAACACATTGTTAATTCACATTGCAAAAACTTTACAGCAACGTGAAAAATGAATGTTTCTGAATCCATGTGGAAGATGAAAATGTATGTATATACAACACCTGCAAGCATGTATCTACAGAGTAGTTAAATGAATGCTGTCAAAATACTCTGTGTTACTCTTTTTGAATACCTTCATTTAAATTTAGATTTTCAGTTTGACTTTATCACTGGATAGGTGTACTAATTACAGAAGGTATTGGAATAATCTTAAACAGACATTTGTGACAGGGATATTTTACTTCTACTTAAAAAAAGCTTCACCTTTCCCCCCCAATAACTTTTCTGTTCATTAAAGAAACCTCTTAAATCCTCAACATTAATTATCTTTTACATTTTCTTTCCTATGTCTAATAACGATTTTGCTGCCTATTTACAAATCTATTAGTATTCCTACTGAAAGTTTGTGTGGACTGATACAGGACTAAGATGGGATAAGAAAAATAGGGAAAGGTTATTTATTTACTTGCTGTAATTAAAAAGAAATGTAACTTTAAAACAAATGAAATTATTTTAATAAAGTCGTAGTGTGTCTTTAAAAGGTCTCAAATAATGTTGTACTTGCCTCTGCAGAATCAACAGGTATTTTTTCCCTCTTTCAGTGAGAAAGGAATAAATTGGCTCAAAAGAAAAGCAAATAAAATAAATTAATGATAAAAAATAACCCAGGGGGCAAGTTTTTCTGTCAGATGTACTGATACAAAATCAATGTTATCTCATTAGCTTATTTCTTTACACTGTATTTATCTTGGAATAGAGTAATATTTAGTCCATAAGACCTGTTACAGCAATATAGCTCAATTGATTGAAATGATAATGATCTATCATGCTACCATAAGTTAAATCTGGAATATAGTCTTTGTTTTCAGTTCTGTAGATACTTCTTACAAGGCTGAAGGGGCTAGAAATAAAGTTATTTTGGTGTATTTTGTAGTCTCTGCAGAAAGCCACAGTTAAACTAGCCCGAAGAGTTTTACACACACAGTCACCGACAATCATTATTACCATACCAGGGAGACACCACCTCAGTTTAAAATTCATTCATTATTTATAAAACAGTTAGCTTGCTTTCTTTGCTTTCTTGTGTTTGCTGGGTGAAGAAGCTAATCAAAATCTCACAGCTTTTGCTATCACTCAAGGACTTCTGGATAGAAAGTAATCTGTAGCTTGGGAATGCTTGAAGCCAAGAGTTGGACAGTTTACATAATGATTGACAGCTCAGGTACCTTATTTCACTAACACTGGAACCTGTGTCCCTCTGCTATAGCTGAATCACATGGGAGATTATATATCACAGGCCAAATCTTCAGTTTACTCAGGCAACCAGCCCACTAATATGAAAGTTCAAAGACATAAAAGCAGCAGCTAACTTCAGCAAGCATTTTGCTTCAAGAAGACCTTCAACATCATGTGCCTCTAATGGCTGTGAGTACATTTTAATCAGGAAAACTCTCCCAATAAATCTCAGTTAGATGGCTTGTATTATTGAGGACTACTCATGCAAGCATCTACAAGACTCCAAAGCATGTGGTGGAATTTGAAGTGTAGAATAAATAAATGCATCGTCTTGACTAACTGTCCATTATTACTATTCTAACAGTTTGTGCTTGATATTGCTTTTAAATTTAAACTTGGAGAAGGAATTTTAATTTTAAATCCTGGACTAGTCAGTCCATCAGTCACTAGGTAAAATTTGTATATTATAAGCCTGCTTGAATAAGCTGTGTATTAGTCATGCCAATTTTCCATGAGCATTTTGGTCATCAGAAAGAATGGCAAGCTGCAGTAAAAATAGAAAGGAAAAGATAGCTGAAAGTGAACGTTTTTGTTTACCATTTCCTTCACTGTGTAACTGAAGGTGTTATTTATGAATAAAAAAATACCCAATACATTCAGATTGAAAGTCTGTGGTGCTGTATAGTAATCTATGGAATAGAATGGAAATTTTGTGTGAGATTTTAAAAGCAGATAAAGTTTAAAAGCATCCCAAAAGGACTGAAATTCAGGAAGAATTATGTGTCTAACTCTGCTACTCTACTTTGCAAATAATTTGCCTTAAGGTAGATAATTAGCCTGAAATCATATTGAGGATTTAAGTTACAGCTTCCTCAGCAGCAGTCAGCAATGAAAAAGGTAGACTGAGAGGGCTGCAAAAGATATATATGGATCAAAATGTAACTGATACCACTACTATATATTTTTAACAAGAGTTCAGAGAAATTACTTCATATCATGCTGTTAAATGTTTTTCACCATTATTTACAATTGCAACATGTTGTCAGTAGTATTAACATTACTATAATATTGGTATTACCCCTCTTAATGTATCTTTTGTCTTGATAAGCTAGATATGTCTAGGTATACAATCAATCTAAAATGTAGAAATTGAATAATTCTTACAGTATATGGGGATGACAGAATGTTACAGAAGGCATCCTGGTTTCAGCTGGGATACAGTTAATGTTCTTCCTAGTAGCTGGTATAATGCTGTGTTTTGGATTTAGGATGAGAATAATGATAACACACCAATGTTTTAGCTGTTGCTAGGTAGTGCTAATACTAGTCAAAGACTTTTCAGCTTCCCATGCTCTGCCAGGTACACAAGAAGCTGGGAGGGGACACAGCCGGGACAGCTGATCCAAGCTGGCCAAAGGGATATTCCATACCATATGACATCATGCTCAGTATATAAAGCTGGGGGCAGTTGGCTGGGGGAGAGTGATTGCTGCTCGAGGATGGGCTGGACATTGGTTGGCAGGTGGTGAGCAATTGTACCACACATCACTTGCTTTGTATATTATTATTATTATTATTATTATTATTATTATTATTATTATTATTATTATTATTATTATTGTTATTACTACTTGTACTACTGTTGTGGTTTAGCCCCGGTCAGCAACTAAGCACCACACAGCCGCTCTTCCCCTTGAGGGTACTGAATACTGTTGAATAGGGCTCGGTAGGCATGGGCCAGGCCCCAACACATTGCAGTGATTTGTATCTCTCTGGAATTGCTAGGGTGACAACATACTTCCTCCAAATATTCTACTAATTTTTCAGGATTCTGCACTTGTTCAGGGGTGAAGTCCCAAAACACTGGGGGTGCCCACCGTCTCAGGCATTTGCCCATACTCTCCCACATACCCTGCCACCCATAATTATCGAGCCTTGGGGCAGATCTCTGGATGATATTCTTGAATTGCTTATTAACCTTAGACAAAACCGAAACAATCTGCCATAGGAATATCAACAGATGTATCTTAACTACCCAAGGATGTTCAAGATACTGAAAAGTTGTTGTAATGAAGGAGGAGACATTACAGAAGATGGTAGCTAAGGTGCCATTCTGTATTTCCTCCATAAAGAACCTCTCAGAAGAGGAGGTATAATTGCTAATTGTCTCCATGAGGTGGTAGCCGAAGTACAGTAACGGTTTCCATGTAAGACCCAAATAACCGATAAAACTCAAGGTCAGTGTTTTAATAACAAATCTCCTAGGCAAAACATCTCTAACCACTGCAGAGCACAGCAAACTACAAAACCCAACGCCAATCTTTAATATGTACTTCAAAATCAGCATGGTGTAGGTCTGACTAACTAATATCGAGAACAGATGAATCAATGCTGTGACCAGCAACGGTTATTATCTCAAACCCTTCGTGCCCCACGTTGGGCACCAAAAAGGACTGTTGTGGTTTAGCCCCAGTCAGCAACTAAGCACCACACAGCCGCTCGCTCACTCCCCCACCCCTGTGGGATGGGGGAGAGAATCGGAAGGGGCAAAGTAAGAAAACTCGTGGGTTGAGATAAGAACAGTTTAATAATTAGAATAAAACAGCAATAATACTAATATAATGAAAAGGAAAATAATGAGCGAGAGAGAGATGAAACACTGGAAGAAGAGAGAAAAAAACCAAAACTAAACAAGTGCTGCAACTGTTCACCACCCGCCGACCGACACTGCCGGTCCCCGAGCCGCAATCGCTGCCTCCCCCGGCCAACTCCCCCCAGTTAATATACTGGGCATGATGTCGCATGATATGGAATACCCTTTGGCCAATTCGAATCAGCTCTCCTGGTTGTATCCCCTCCCCTCCCGGCTTCTTGTGCACCTGGCAGAGCATGGGAAGCTGGAAAAGTCTCTGACTACTGTAAACATTACCCAGCAACAACTAAAACATTAGTGTGTTATCAACATGATTTTCATACTAAGTCTAAAACACAGCACTATGCTAGCTACAGTGAAGAAAATTAACTATCCCAGCTAAAACTGTGACAACTACTAATTTATTTTATTTTATTTTATTTTATTTTATTTTATTTTATTTTATTTTATTTTATTTTATTTTCATTTTATTTCAATTATTAAACTGTTCTTATCTCAACCTACAAGTTTTCTCACTTTTACTCTTCCAATTCTCTTCCCCTTCCCACCGGGGCAGGGAGTAAGCAAGCAGCTGTGTGGTGCTTAGTTGCTGGCTGGGGTTAAACCATGACAGAGGGTATTGTTGCACTTTGGTGATAGGAAAGAAATAATGGACAACCTCTAAATCAGTAGATCATAATATATAACTGAATATTAAACTGAAATTCTGGCAAAAATAGGATGATTGGCATACATAAATTACCCAATCCCAAAGAGAAAGAAAAGAACAATTAGTCCATCTTTCTGAAAACAACACCAAGACAGAACCTTCAGGAAAGGTTTCCCTCTAAGAACACCAAAGATCTCTAAGCAGAAGAATTGCTCTTTGGTAGATACTGCTGAATATTAAACATAAATTCTCTATTGCTAACAATTCCAAAGATGAGTTTATCTATAATCGAAAGCCAGATCACTGTTGCATTTTTTTTTTTTGCTGATGGATCTCTTAGTATTATTTATTACTATATGTTTTAACTGAAATGCTTACTGCTTCTTTATTTGCTTATTTGTATGCTTATTTATTAAAATCCTTGAGTGTCTTTTATCTCAAAAAAAAATATTTAATGACATGCATTTTAAATGCAGAATTGTATGTGTCATGAGGAACCTGGAAGCTGAGTCTGATAATTTCCAAAGGAAGCCTTTAAGCATATAATATAATGCATTACGGTGCGCTCACCAGGTACAAGTAATACTTTTTTTAAAAAAAATACATGGTAAGTGAGGCACTGACACTTCTTTTGTTAGCCAAGTATTTGGTTTTTTTACTGTCAGTTCTATCAATGGTCAAGTCATGTTAGTATGACTGGCAGCAATACTGTTAGAGACAGTTGTCTCTTGAGTGCTGATATTGTGCTTCCTGAGTCTCAATGTCTTCCACACAGATGTGTTACTTGTGTTACCTGGTACCCCTTTCTTTCCCTTTTCTTTCCTTTCTGCCTCTCAGACTGTCTTTCTTTGGAGTTTTTTCTACAACGTGTATCACCATGATGTCCATGACCTTTCCTAACCTTAATGAATTTTGTTTCCTGTAAGACTTTCCTGAGCTTAGTGAGTCACGTAATGTCGTACTGGTAGCCACATAAGGGAGGGAAGGAGGAAAAGAGGTTATATATGTCCTGAAGATGCCCCACTGAAGCAGGGACAGATTGCAATTCCAGTATGATGAATGTTCCTTATGTTTCTACATGCTTGGAGTTCACTTCTATGTATTGAATACCTGAAGGTTTTCAAAAAACTCAGGTTTTTGACCGACCCTGCTTTGGTTTTGTTTGTTGTTTGTTTGTTTGTTTTCCATGAACTTGTTACAGATTCCCTTTTCCTTACTGTTAACCAGAAATATCCTAACTAATCATTTTGCAACACAGACAGTTTACTTGTCAGGTAGTGGTTCTCACAGCTCTACGTAAGAGTTGTGAGATTCAGAACAGTTGTTTTCTTTACATACCTTTCCCTTTATTTCTGATGATTTTTCCAACAAAATATGAATTGCTTCCAAAATAAGACTCTCATATTTTATTTTCTGGCTGAAAAAGAAAGCTTTGAAGATGTGCCCTGAAAACAAAGATGTAGAAATTGAAATGTTAGACTTATAGTCTGCATATAGAACAGATTGTTTAGTTTTGGTTTGGTTTTCTGTGCTTTTAAGCCTCAGATGGGAGTAAAGTGACCCAAATCTTCTGGAGGGGGATTGAAGGCAACACACAGAAAAAACATGCAGATTATATTGCAATGTGATTGTTTCCTACCCTTCCATGATTCCTTTGAGGAAGCTAGAGGCTTGAATTCTAAAGTCTTAGGTAAATCTTATATTATGTTCTCAACATAATATTAGCTCTCCTGTCAGCTACTAACATTCACCCAGAAGGCGTTAGCAGTATGTATAGGTTGTGAGAACAGAATAGGAGTAATGAGAGTTACCACTACTTATGAGCCAATGAATTTTAATGGTTCTGTATGCATTTTATGAATCTTCTTTGTGTTTAATTTTTTTTAATACAGTTACGTTCTTAAATTTTAGGACATTGCCACTTGTGACAATAGACTTCACCAAAGAAACTCAAATAACAGAGAATGACATCCTTTAGGATATCCTGTCATATTAGAATAGTTTTCTTGCTTGTAAAATGATATGTCCAGAACCCGCCAGCTTTCTTCAGAGTATCACATTTTATTGTATAAGTTAATTATTGCCATTTGTTTACATACCGGTGAATTAATTTTAGGGAGCAAATGTTGCATAACAGGAAATTAAAATAGTACAGATCTTAAAATACTAATATTTAATTGAACAGGGGTTTTGGATGATTTTGGGAAGCAATTTAAACATCTAATCTGGGTTAGTAAGTGTTGTTTTTAGAGAAATGGGACATATCGTCAACCTACCAGTAGATTTCACATGTTATTGGAAAAGATGATCAGGTACTTCTCTAATTCCTCTTTGTGCTGGTTTTGGAAGTAAACAGTCTTTTCTTGACCTGTTGGATGCAACTGACCCTTACTTCGACGAATATAGCCCTCTCACATGTCTGTTTTTAAATTACATGGAAACACTGTGCAGCAATATCCATCATAACAGCAGAAATAGAGATTAGTGACAGAAAGAAACTGTTTTATTGTATCCTGTTCCCAGGGTTCAGCATGTTCAAAATCACAAGTATAGGTACAATCCCTGCCCACCTGAAATTTAATGGGATACTGGATTCATAGGAAAATCATGATGAAGAAGAAGAAGATGGACAATAAATAAGGCTTACAAAATTCTCAATAAGGGATGCTGTCTGGGAGCATTTTTATATACTTTCCATGTGTTGTGTTGTCCAGACTGGTGTAAAATTGCCTGCATGATGATCCTCCACAGGAAATTGCTATTTCAAGGCTCACAGAAACAGGTCAACATAGGCCAGAAAGTTGCAAGGTCCTTGAGCAGGTAACAGCCATTTTTCTGTTTTCCAATAAGCAACAAATACATATTCTGCTCCTGTTAGTGTTATTTTGACAATGAATGACCCATATTGTGTCATTTTGTATGGTATTGTTCTCTTAAAGATCCAATGCATTATGCTGCCCCTTCATGCCACTATAAAAACAGGACAAAGATTTTAGTGAGACTTATAAAGTTCAGGTGGGAGTGTACCCCCATTCTTCCTAGGGTAAGAGCTTCTCCTGGATTTGCCTTAAACACACACATCAAGATAGCTCTGTTCATTGGAGAAGCAGAGTGAAGAACACTATTTTGCCTATAAGTATTTACAGTGTACCAAAAAGAGACAACCAGTAGCCAGCTTAGTTCAGGCTTAGGGACTTGCTTATCTGGCAAGAATGATGCAATGGTTTGGCTTTGACACAGAACTAAGGTCAGCAGCTAATAAAGTGGAAGAGAGTGTAGAACATCTCCAGTCAGCAAGGAAACATTCAGAATTAATACCTCAAAATTCAATGCATTATAAAATGATTAGGCGTGTGTTCCTTGACTTCCTTCAATATTCTGTCTCAATGACGATAGGTACATTTTTTTTAAATTCATATAATAGGCTTCTTTGTTAGCTTCTAAGCTTTGTATATCCTTTCATCATTATTGGCAGCATTATAGGAAAAGCTCTTGAATGGCTATGGCACTGTATTTATAAAAATATGCAAAGTCATGAGTTTAGGCATGTTCAAATATACATTTGAAAGATTATTTCTTTCATACAACAATACAGCTTTGCTGCAGTATTGATGTGCTCTGCATTTTAAATATTGTGATCCTAGTTTCAGAGATACGCTGCATAACTTAAAAAAAAAAAGAATCCACAAATTCCTGAGATGCCTGTCAAAAATAGATTCAGTAACAGAAAAGAAGGAAACTTTCCAACTGTTTTCTTCAGAAATTCCTTTTATGTTTGATTGATATGATCTCTGAAGGAGTAAAGGGATAAGAAAGAGCCACAACAGTAGTTGGGATAACACAGAGTTGTTGTTTGAGCAATATCTTACTCCCTGTTAGAATGTGATGATACAGATAATGCTCTATTTCTTATCTCTTAAACTGCTGTTGTGGCATCAACAGCAAAGACTAAATTGTTATTTGGTGAAATTTAATGTCACAGGAATTTTGTGTGCAGATATTCTTTCTTCTAGGACATACTGAAGGGATCTGAAATCCCAGAATTTCCAAGGATATAAGTCCTTTTTCCTATCCTCTAAAAACCCCAAATCTCATAGTTTTTGAATATGCAGCATTTTAAGTAGAACAGTGTATAGACCACTGAATACAAGTGTTACACTACACAGAATAGTAAACTGAATACAATTTCAAAATTCAGTCATGGTAAGGAAATGGAAAAGTGCATCATCACTGTTCACATCCATTGTAAATCATCTACTGATAAACCATAGGTTATCCCTGAGAGTTCTATTAGTCATTAATGAAGAACAACTATTTAAACAGATTTTTTTCCCCTGAGAACTAACTTTTCATTAATTATTTTATTCTTTTTTTTTAATATATATTTTTTTTGTATTTTAATATATTCTAGTAATGAATTATGTGCCTACTCACAGGTCTAAATTATTTTCTAGAAAACTGTTTTCTGAGAAATGTATAACATTTATCTGATAAGTGACAAAATTTTTTAGAAAACTACAATTATCTAGTTCTTTAGAACATGAAATTAAAATACGCTACTTTAAGATAGGCCTATACTAAGTTTTTCCATGCAGAAAAACATATGTACTGATGACAGCTATTAAGGAACCTGCTCAAAGATTTCTGTGATGGAGACTATGTTTTAAAAGTCATTGACTCTAAGACAATTAGTCCATTTCCTTCTTCCAATCAAATGTACTACCTTGTTTTATATTTCTGGATAAATAAGATACCCATGAAACTCTTTGAAAAAAAAAATCTTTAAAGAGAAACCCTTGTAATATAACTAAGAAGAAAAAAGAAATCCAACAATGATGATATACTCTCAGCAGATCACAAGCCACATTTTGAGAAAAAATGATATGGCAAAGAATAAACTATGGTTAATATTTCAGGAAATATTTGCTTGTGTTAAACCTGGAAGTATTTAATAGCTATGCAAATCTTCCAACTATATCTTCCAACTAAAAAAGTAGAATGCAACTGCACAGTTAAGTGTGAAAATGGAAAAGAATTTTTTTTATTATTGGTTTGTAAGCAGACTGTCTACTTTACAGTAATTTATGAACACTGTAGTTTATAAGTGCTTCTTAACCTCCCTCACTCTGATATTGAAAGGTAGGAATGAAATTATCCTTAAAACTCTTCTTTGTTTAACTGATTCGTAGCTATAAAACTTATAGCTCAAGACTGAGAAAGCCCAGAGGTGATATGAATGGATAGATACACTACTTACATTCCTTTGGTATGTATAGACCTTTCTACCTACTTTAAAAAAAAAAAAAAAGAAGTTGCAACATTATTTCATACAGAGGAAATGAATATTTTCAGCTCAAGATGAGAGGGATGCAGAACTTGGCAGTTCATGTTCATTGGCGCTTCACGTGACTTTTATTACTCTTACCTGCATGGACTCCATTTGTACCTCTTTCCTCATATTTCAGTTTGCATTTAGGACATAATCAAAGAAAAATACAGTGGAACCCATGGAGGTGGATCCTCCACCCTGATGAGTTGAGTTTATGCTAGTGTAATTTTATAGACTTTGTTATGGCAGCACAGAGAGTCAGGTTCACCGAGTTCTGTTTGGTTTCCATTAGAAACCATAAATCTTTCTCCAGTGCTAGAAAATCAACCCAGGTATCTCCACACCACATTCAGTTCCAATTCACTATCACATTTGCAAGTCAGAAAAGCTCTCTGAAATGAATGATGAATGAATCACTTTCTGTCAATCACACGATAAGCTAGCTGTGAAAGCCTGATATGTATGTATTTATATCTGAGACCTTCGCAGCTAACTTCCATAAAATGCTAGAGAAATAAAGAACCCATAGATTGTTGGTAATGTACATGACAACCAAAAGAGTGAAATTATTATAAGATGTTTTTATTTTAAAAAATCAAGCTAGTTAAGAGGCTAATCATAGTCCTAGATTCAACACTGCAGAAGCCTTTTGCAATAGAGCCCCAGTGATTTCACAGCAGAGTGGGGACACATGTGGGAACAGAGTACTGCTCTGGCATGTAACCTTCATCTCAGGAGTTCAGCTGTCTGTGCTCCAAATCCCATTTTGTTAAAGCATAGTCAGATGTCCTTGGCTCAATTTTATTGGGAAAATTGTTTATTGGGAAAAAAGGTATAAGACAGTACATAAGCTAAGCCATGCAATATAAGAAAAGTAAAAACCAGAAGTGCAATTGTTAGGTCAGAAATAGTTAGCAGATGAAGGATTCACAAGGAAAATACTGGCACAGAAGATGCAAATCCCTAAGAAGAAAGGCAGTGAATCAGAAAAGAGCTAGTCAGCAACATGAAGGAGCAACCCACTCCAAGGAGCAATGGAAATCAACCCTTCCTATGCTGGTTGACAACTGCCTGGCCAGCTCAGCCTCATCATCTGTCTCACTGGGTAAGGTGAGCTTATTAATGTCTCACCTACTGGCATGTTTAAGTCCCAGCTAGCTACTTTGTTAACCAACAAATAACTGCTATGTACTTGAGTTGTTTAGATCCTGCTTGCAGAGTCTTTTTGCAAATGGCGGAAAATCCAGTAACTAAAATGACCTGTGAGGGTGGGCCACAAGGGGCTAAGAATTCCCCTGAGTATGTGTTCCCTAGGGAAAGAGTGAGTAAGGGAGAAGGGTTTTGGGCAAATTTATGACCCGGTTTGAAGCCTGGCCTGGGAGGCTGGTATAAATAAACCTCTAGAAGCTGACTGTAAAATGTCCTGCTGCTGCATATTTTGGGTCTTCCCACAGCTTCCCCTTCTATATCAACTGGATGATAGAAAAAGAAGGCATTGCTTTAAATATCTCTTGCTATCTTTTGGTACCTCATCGGTTCAATTTTTATCTAAACCTTTTTGTTGATCTTTTCTTCCAGGCATTTTTCATTTTTGTGCCTTTGTTCACAAATAGGCTTTTACTTTCTCTGAACATGGTAAGTATTCGATGCTTGCTGGACCCTTTACAGCTATTCAGCAACCACATGGTTCATAGCCCTACCATGAAAGCTGGAAAAACATTATCTCTAGTTTTCCTTCTCACTCCCCTCCCTTCTGTCATGTTATCAAACATTCTTTGTATGGCTTTGTTCATGACAGGGTTTCACAGAATGATTCAAAATGGATGATAGTTTTTAGGATTCTTCAGTACATTCTACATTTAGTTTCCTTTATCTGTGTGATGCCTTGCACAAGTATTATCACTTCCTTTTATCATTTAATCAGAAATATACTCAGTATAATATAAAATTTTCTCCATTAAGAATAATGCATGATTTTTTTCTGCTTTATTTCAGTCTCGGAGATTAGAGTTCACATCATCCAGATTCTTTTTGGTTGAACATTTCAAGTATTTCCTTTTCAATTTGTCTCCATTTTTTCAAACAAAAAATATTAATTTCCTTAGATTTCTTGATTTACTGTACAGTTAGGACTAGCACCACAATTACCTTTTTAATTTCAGTAGCTGTCATGCAGTACTAACAAAGAATCAGAAAGCCACGTGCTTTTAAAATGTCACAGTTTATAAAAAAACAATAGGCATACCCAGTGAGTCACATCCAGCAGTAATTAATTATTTTTTTCTAATCCCTGATCAGATGAATCTACAATCTACCACTTGCAGAGTTTTGTATTTTTTTTCTTTCTGTAGATGTTTGTCATGGTTTTAGCTGGGATAGAGTTAATTTTCTTCACTGTAGCTGGTATAGTGCTGCGTTTTGGGCTTAGTATGAAAATAATGTTGATAACACACTGTTATAAGTTAGTTGTTAGTTGTTGCTAGGTAGTGCTTACACTAGTCAGGGACTTTTCCAGCTTCCCATGCTCTGCCAGGTGCACAAGAAGCCAGGAGGGGAGGGGGCACATCCAAGAGAGCTGATCTGAATTGGCCAAAGGCTATTCCATATCATGTGATGTCATGCCCAGTATATTAACTGGGGGGAGCTGGCTGGGGGAGGCAGCAATCACGGCTTGGGGACTGGTGGTATCAGTCAGCAGGTGGTGAGTGGTTGCAGCACTCATGTTTTTTTTTCCTTTTCCCTTTTTTCCCCAGGTTTCATTCCTCTTGTTATTTTCTTTATTATATTATCATTATCATTATAATTATTATTATCATAATCATTATTGTTATCATCACCATTACTACCATTACTATTTTATTTTAATTATTAAACTGTTCTTATCTCAACCCACGAGTTTTCTTGCTTTTGCTTTTCTGATTCTCTCCCCCATCCCACTGGGGTGAGGGGGAGTGAGCGAGTGACTGTGTGGTGCTTAGTTGCTGGCTGGGGCTAAACCATGACAATGATCAAAAACTAATACATTATTGTGTATTTCTGTCAAATTGTTTTTATGATCTATTCCCTCAGATTTTATCACCTCATATATCTTGTACATGATTATTTTGTTCTCTGTATGAGAGTTAACATCTATAAACATGGATTTTATGATTTATTTTCAAATTTCAATATGAAATTCAAATTCTTACCCTCAGCCATATTCAATTAGGTTCTATCTTAAATTTTACATCATTCATATAGCATAAGAAAAATTTACAGGAAATTTTACTCATAATCCTGCTGCTTGTGTTTTGATAAAATTCAGACCTTATGAAATAGAGCTCCAGATTAAATGTGTTTTAATAGCAAAAATCAAGGCTAAGTTTTAAGTACATGTGTTTCCTTTGTATATCTTATGTGTCATGCACCATTAAGAGCATACTTTGTCCAGGTAACTTGAAAGAACTTTGATATCTTCTGCTTAGCAGGAGGGATTTTTAATGTTAAAAAAAAATTGGTAATATTTTTTAGTATGTCCTTTTTAAGGAGACAATAGGGTAGTTCCGCTTCAAAGGTATGACCTGTTTTCCATCTGCTACCTGAATACAAATGATAGTGTATTTCATATAACTATGCTTCTTTAAATAAATTTTATTTTCATTGCTTATCTGTAGATCCATTATTAGTTACAAGCTTTGTTGCACTTTTTTTTTTCTCAAAGTGCTCTAATAATTAGATTGTCAAATTACAGAGAAATGCCACTGCAGCTTGAAATCTATCACCTGAAAAGTTGGATTTTAGACACTTGGGCATTTTAGAAAATGTAATAACTTTTTAATAGGTTAAACGTTGACAGAACTCAAACACAGAAGTGTTCCAACCATGGATGAAAGGAACTTGTTAAAATCAAACATAATTATTTTCATTAGGCAACTATTATAAAGGTTCATAAGAAAAAAAGGAACAATTTACTTAAATTGTTGTTATTTTAGGTGAAGAGTAGTCAATGCAGCAATGCACAGGAATAACAGGATGGAAGAAAGTATAACTCCAGCCACATTTTTCAGATTAGAAATAACTTTACAAAGAATATATACAAAACAATAACTAGTCAAACCCACAAATTATTTTCTCAATGGCCCTCATGAGGGATGTCTACACTGTTTTTCTAGTTTGGAGCAAGATCTTACTTTCCATATATATGTCAATACTTACATATTCACATTGCGTTGATTTGTAGAACAAACTCAAAGGGTGTAAACTTGGTTAAGTCTGAATAGAACTAAACTGAAAGATATGCTCCACTAGTGCACCTGATCTGAGAGAACTGATCTGAACAGCTGAAAAACCCCAATTATCACTAATGTATTTCAGATCACAGTAATAAAACCTGTGTTTGCTTGCCTCTTATCTTTCTCTTCTTCGCATCCCCCTGATGGGAAGTACCACTAGTAGGAAAAATGGAAGGTGTTTTGAAACTCATCATCATCGCTCTGCCTTTCAGGTAAATTTGCTGAGGCAAATATTATAGCCCTCCCAAACATATTTTTTAGCCAGCTGGTAAAATTATTTGTTTCTACTTTCCCTATGGCTGCCTATCTGTATGTTGTGTTTTCTTGACTGGGAAACAAGTAAAACTGAACTTGATAATGGCCGATTCATTTCTTCTCCTCCCTTTTTTCTTACCAGAAAAAAAAAATATTCAAGAGACAACATATATTGAGGAGCTAAATAGTTGTAAAGCAAGGTTTTTAAAAATAGCTTCTGCTATTAAAAAAAAAATCTAAGAAAACCAAACCAAACAAAAAAAACCCTAATATTTTTACTGATCTCAACTTTCAGTGTCAGCCTTTTCAGTGCTTACAGGTAGTATGGAAGTTACTTCCTGTTGGGTAATACTCATTTAATGGATTATGCACTTAAGTAAATGTTACCATGCAAAGCAATTTGAAGCCTGAAAAGTGTGGAAATGAGTAAAGGATGTCCTGTCAAGGTGCTCAGGAGCTAACTGTCTTTGCCCATACCATATTCCTCCAACCAGTCTGTCTCTGCTGTATGATTTAATTGATCTTGCCTACAAACCCTTTTGCAGCCCTGTAAATATTGATTTTTTAAAAGTAGTGAGTAATTCACAGATAAGCGTCGATAGCAACTTATCTGTTGGATGCAAAAAAGAAACAAAACTTAATGATTTTGGTCCTGTCTAGAATCTCAAGGAAAACTAGTGAGCATATTGATTACAAAGAGTAAAACCTCATAGCTCAGTTAAGACAATAACCCCCTCAAAAATCCAATAAACAAACAGTATAAGAAAATAAGTAAACAAGAAACAAACAAAAAAAAAAAGAAGGCTAATTAACCAAATTACTCCTTTTAGGAAACAATGGGGAAGTCATGAGTTATATGCTAGGCTGTAATTACTAAGTGTGTGTATTTTTTACTCGTACAACCATTCTCTGACCTTTCAAAAGACATCATTTAAGTCCTCCTCACTTACTGAGTAGATGATGATTTGACCCCTTTAATACAGAAGTGTTTCGTATTTTGTTAAGCAGAAACAAAAAGAAGACAGCATTAAAAATTCTAAAAAGTTTGGCCTTCTTTCTAATACACCACATTAGACTCCAAGCCATAATTTTATGCTTCAAATTCATACATTTTATTGATGTGACAAACAGTAAAAGTGTTTCTATAGTGTAAAAAAGGAGGCAGGTCCCTTAGACCTGTCCCTTAGAATCTGTCAGAAATTGGTAAAATCCAAGTAGGGCAGGACACAGTATTTGCATGTACTGACATTGTCTTATTTCAGTGTGATAGCCAAGTAATTCACGGTCCATTTTATGATGTATTTTGACTGCTAGTTATAGGATAAAACATTCACAAATATAGCCACATGAAGTACAGGAAAAAAACACGTTCCCATCCTAAGAGACTTACTAAAACTCAGAAGTTTTCCTATTGCACTGAGGAACAAAGCCAAAGATTTTGAAAGTTTGGGGAGTTTTTAAATTCAGTTTTGTAAAAACAATACATACAAGACAGAGAGCACACATGACTTTACAACTGCTAGCTGACAGATGACCCTTCTCTTCAATTAAAATACAGGAGGGAAGTAGAAAAAATAATTATTATGAATGTGTTGGTGCAAACCTTGAATATCTGGCAAAAATGTGGGCAACAGATGGGGACACCAAAAGTGAGTCCTCTTTGTTATTTTTATATTTTCTGTTGTTACTATGAAAAGACACAAATATATATTTATATATTCATTATATAAATCTATCAAAATTTCAAATGTTTATAAGGCTATGAGAAGACTCACAATGTGTATCATTTTATTAGAGTGATGTCATGAGAAAGAATCCAAATAAATATACTTGCCAGAAGTTCATGTCTGATGTGAGGACTATTTCAAAAGAATTCACGTAACATAGTTTGATCAATGCACTTTTTTCTTTTTTTTGTGTGTGTGTTCTTACAAAAGTCCATATCTAATCCAGATATCCAAATTGCACTTCTTTCTTTTTCTCTAAATTTCTGAGTAAGTAAAGGAAAGTGGTACCCCCACAAACTTTGAAGATTTACTTGCACAAAAAGCATCCAAGCAAAAGGATGACAAGCCACTTCCTTGGAAGGGACATTATTAACCTAGATAGGAGAAGGTTTGAAACAGAGATGCCAAGCCTGGCACAGAAAAAAACAGCTGAACAGTCTCATAGACAGGCACAGAATCTTCTGTGGGGTTTTGAACACCCAGATCTTGAATGGATTTTTTAAAATATTTTGGCTAGGAACTGTCTCATCAAAAAGCTAAGTAACATTTTGGGAAAATATTTTTATGTATATCTTATATGTATATTTGAATTTCTTTTGACCTTTTTAATTTTTCCTTTAACTGTTTGGAATTTTAAAAGAACCAATATTTTGTTTTGGCAGAATAATAGTAAAAAATAATTTTTCTGCAGTTTCTACAAACCTGAGGTACTTTGAGTTTTTGGAGATGCAGAAGACTCAGATAAGGTGGAAGTTAAGGGAAAGTCATTTGGTTTCTCAAAGAGATGTTTGGCAGAAGTTAGTGTGCATACCCCACTAAATTGCAAGGGAGTTTGGGGGCTGGTACCATCAAATGCTAGGTAAAAGGTAGAAGTCTCCCTGGGCTGGCATAACTCATTGCATTAAAAGGGATCATTGGCAGAAAAACAGCTCTGAACTTTTGGAAAACCACCTACTGTCATAAAAAATTCTTCCTGCCACTGCCTGTTGACTTGGCTCAACCGCATATTTTCCTTCATATCTTGTTGGCGGAAACTATCATTATTTAGATTTGTTATTATGGTTTGACTATGGTGTTCTTTGCATACTTGTATAGAATTGAAAAATCTGTCATGACCCCAAGCAATCTGTAGGAAGCTTGGACAAGTAGGTTTAGAAGATCTCAGTTTCAGTATTTACAGAGGATAACAGGAATTAGTTTCCCACCAAAGAGAAAAACATCCCATCAACAATGTCCACAGTACCTGTTTGCTCTGGGCAGTTGTCTTATTGCAAAACTTATTTTCATAGATTTTGCAGAGAATAAGATGAGATAAAAAAACAAATTTTGAAAAACATTGTGAATGTCCGTATTTATGAAACATAGCTGAAGAAGTTCCTAAAAGCCGGGGAAGATACAGCAAGAGAAGACATACTCTTTTACTTTGTTTCTTTTCTAGTTCTTTAAGAATGTGGTTCAGAATGGATGGTCTTTTTTTTTTCTTTACCTTGACTATTTTTATAACCTTAAATAAAGCAGAACTTTCTACTACTGCAGTTGAGTTACAATGACTCATTCCTCCTCTGTTTAGAATGCAGGATCTGATATCGAATTGATCTTTATTGAAAACAATAACTTAGAAAAGAGAATAATTTAAAAAATATATCACACTACTGCAAGGAAGTTAATATTAAAAAACTCCGATATGTCATCATAGAGAAGCAATTTCATTTTCTGAGAAACATAAAAGCCAGTTTTAGAATCATAGAATCATAGAATCATAGAATTATTAAGGTTGGAAAAGACCTCTAGGATCATCAAGTCCAACTGTCAACCCAACACTACCATGTCCCCTAAACCGTGCCCTGAAATTCTATGTCTACACGTTTTTTGAACTCCTCCAGGGGTGGTGTAGCAATAGGTCTATAAGGAGTTCATCACAATAATGGTGTTAAAGGTCCCAGGATTTGCATGGTACCACCAAGATAAGAATCAGCTTTATAAAGGTTATATTCTAAAAGAATATAAGCATTTCAATGTCTTTTCTAATAAAATTTCTTCATAGACTTTATAGATGGCTAATGTCTCCAAGTAAACAAGGAAGTAATTGAAAATTAAGAACACAGAAGTATGTCACATATATTTCTATATACAGATGTATATACAAATATGTAAATATACACACTTAAATCTGAAAATTGTTGAAGAAAACTTAATAACCTTATACTATATTTTAACCTATTACCTACCATAATAATACTATATACCCAGATGTCGTAAATGCCAAACTGAATTTCTAGGAATACATAATTCACATTGCATTACCACCTCAGCTGGACTACTTTGACAATCCACGTTAACATGCCCTTTATTTCAGTCTTAAAGAAATATTCCTTGTTCCCTTACTATAACAGATTATGTGCATCTGCAGGAGAAGACATTACTATGCATTACCATTCTGTCTTTTGATGGAACTGTGAGTAGATCTTTGAGGTTTATGATTGAATGCAGCTAACTGAAATATTTGTAAGTGCAACATTCATGCTCTTTTGTTTGGGTTTTTTTGTTTTGTTTTTTGGTGTTTTTTTTTTTTTTTCAGGGGGGAGGGGCAGGGGAAGTGTCAAGAATAGCCATAAACACAGTTCAACAGTTCTTAGAAATAAGATTATAGCAACACTAAGACAGTAGGTAGGTGGATGTTAACCAATGGATCACTACTTAGTGATATTTTTAATAGATTCTCTTCCAAATACTGGAAACAAACATAAAAATGTTAAAACATAGATTACGTGATCCTGAAATCTCTCTTTTTAAGCACTGGTATCATAAGATCAAATGCATTTCTTAGCTCTCCTCCATGTGTTACATGGAGTAGCATTTAGGAGAATACTGGTCTCTCTGTATAAATAAATATGGTAACGTTCAGTGTGATAAGCTAGTGAAACACATTTTTCAGCAGGTGAAAAGCAGAAGAGTATCACACTGCTTTTAATGTTTAGAGATTATGATGATGGAGACATATCTGGACCAATAGTATTTAAGAATTAATTAGACAGAAATGGAAGACACTTCTAGTCAAGCTATTCAGTATCAATAGTCTTGGCACAAATTTAAAAGAAATTTGGAGAAAAATAATTATTCTCAAACAGCGACTGTGTTGGGTCCCCTGTTCAGGCACCACTTTAAGCTACATCTCCATTCTCCTTTAGTAAGCTCCCTTGAGTGAGAATGTTTTGTAACTCAAATCCCCCTCAAGTTTTTATTAGAGAATAAGTTAGGATAACTAGCCTTTTAAGAATAAAGACCTAGTAAGATGGAACAAAAAGAGAAAAGAGTTTGTAAACACATTTTTATTTCCTTAATACCAAACTTAGCTGTAGTCAGCTCATTTCTCACAAAATTTGGCACAATTTCATCCACCACCAAGAAAATATCTCTATTTGCATGCCCTGTCTGTATTTTTTTCCTGCCTTTCTCAGTAATCCCCTTCAAATCTCCTTCCTGTATTCTTTCCTCAGCTTCACCCTCCTGCCACATCATCTGAAAGTTTCTCCCCACTGCATATGCAAGTTCAGCTGCTGTCCTGGGATTGCTGCTCTCCTTCACAGGTCTCCAGCTCACTGCCATGCCACTTGTAAGAGAACACAACATAGAGGCTAAGAACAGCTGAATGCAGGCATGTAAAGATGACTTAAGGAAAACCAAGGTTCGCCTAGAGATAACACTTCCTGGGGATACCAAGGGCAAAAATACGTCTTCTATTGCTACATTAGTAATAGAAGGCTGAACAAGGAAAATGTAGGCTTTTTGCTGAATGGGGTGGGGAACTTTGTAATAGCAGATACAGATAGGGCTGAGGTATTAGTTGAATTGTTTGCTTCAGTCTTTATCAACAAGGTTGCCCAGGCCTCTGTCCTTAGAGAAAGGGTTAAAGGAGGATGAGAATTACTAGCAGCAAGTGAGGGTCGAGTCTGGGATTGCTTGAATGCCGTCAATCCATATGTGCCCATGAGACCCAACAGTCTGTCTCCAAAGGTACTGAGAGAACCAGATGATGTCCTTGATAAAGAAGGAAGGTAAAGAGGAATAAGGCTGTTAAAAGAGACCTTAACCTTCGTAGGGGCAAATATTGTTCTCTTTTCTTTCCACAAAGCTTTTAGCCAGAAACATAGGGCAGTTTCTGTATAGTTAGTGGATTGCAGAAGAAACCTTCATACTGAGATTCAGAATGCCATTAACAGTGAAAGTGAGGTTGAATATTTGCAATTTTGAACAATACTCTCTGTTTCCATGGAAGAACAAAATGAGATAGAGTTATCATTTGTTGCAGTTAGCTTTCTGTTTACCTTAGGTATGTCTACTGGTAAAGGAAATTACAAAGATAGACAAAGCTAGCAGTCATCTCAGAAGATGCAGTGTAATACAACATGAAGTGGGCTAATTAGGTACTCCAAGAAGCCTGAGAAACTGGGAACCCAGAGAAAGCAAAATCCTGGCACAGCTCCTCTCCCTTTATTGCTGAGGACTGCCACCCAGAACTAGCTCAGGTGTCCTTTTGTAGAGCACACAGAGATAAACACTACTCCTTCATTGCACATCATATGCCTTTCATTCCTAATTCATCTAGGTAATATGTAGGTAAGTTGCCATGCATTTACACAGTCAACATAAACATAAAATAATTTTTAAACATTTTAGTAATATGTTGGCATTTACACACCTAATGTCTACGAACAGTGATTAGTTATTACTAATGTTATTGGTTCTATCAGTACATGTTATGGGAAAATTGGAATTTGTTACTGATCATTGTGCCAGTGATTCGAAAAATGTTAAATGTGCTGTTCATTGCGATAGGACAAACATCACCAATAGAGGTCCACGAGGGAAGAGATATACAGAAAAAAGTGGAGAGTCTGTCACAAAAATCTTAGTGTATATTTTGCAGCCTGAATGGAGACCATTTACTGCTTACAAAAATCAAATCTCATTTTGAAGAAATCAGGATGCCATAGGAGTCTAAGTAGTTTTAGGGGGAAAAAAGAATCTTTAATAAATGAAATTCAATTGAATCACAGAACAATAATATATATTCAGTAAGCATTCAAAAATTAAACTGATAAATGTAACTTTTACTCTATCTTATATTCTCTAGATTTAATTAAAAGTTAAATGTGAACTTTAGAGTATGAGTGAATGAAAGAACCATGAAAATTGACTTTGAGAATATGATAAATGTGTGCTGTACAGCTACCTGTTAGTCCTGTAAATCTAATTACAGCAGAAGAGGAGATAGTCTGAATTCTTTGAGAACACATCTTCACTTGATAGAGTGGCACTCTCTCCCTCTCTCCTTCCTCCACTGTCTTTCTACTCTGTCAGATATCAGGGAAATAATTTCAAAACTGAAAAATTTACAGCACAGAACAATTTCATAGCACACAACATTATTGCATGAAGGTGTGGTTAACCTTTGATATGTAGTCATAAAATAGAAAGCTGATATTATAGAGGATTAATTTTGGGACTGATTAAAGTCAATGGCAAACATCCTGTTGATCTCGAAGAATCAGGGTTTTGACTGTGCATTCTATTCGGCATTTTAAGACAAGATACAGATTTATAACATCAGAAACCTTGGCTCTGTCCTGACATAAATCCAAAATATTGGGCATGTAAGGTATAAATTAGTCCATTTGCAAGTCCTTTGATAAAAAACCATTTCAGACTCAAAAGGTCATTGCAGCTTCAGAATGACAGCACTGAACCATATATACTGAATATCTCTTTTTCAGTTAAGAAATTCACTAAAGGTAAAATTACAATCCATTCTAAACATGCTTAAACAACAAGCTGAGGCCAACTGTAAATTCTAGTAATTGAAAAGCAATTGTAAGAATTTTACTTTAGTAATCAGCCACTAGTGTGGCAGGAAGACTATTTAAACTTATATTTTGAATGTTCTTGGAATACCAGTGGACTATTTTAAAAGCTATTCCATAATTCCATTCCAGCAAATGCAGCCACATATGTCCTCTTAGATCTTTAGATTTCCACTAGTAACACCAGCACCACATGCTGGCAGCAAATAAGATAGCTATTCCACCTTTCAGAGAAGGAAGATGTAAAAGAAGTTTGCTAATGGCTAACTTCTTCCCGCCTTCAACTGCAGCACTCTTTTGGAAGGGGTGTAGGGGAACAACAACTTGCCTGTTCTGACTTCTGTCCAACAGCTGATAATCTTTTTGATTTCGAGCCTTACCTTCTCATTCATTTGTCAGTTCTTGCAAAAGCTTCAAAATGTTTCATTTTTGGAACATGGTTGGGAAGAATAGGAGTTACAGTACATTTATAAGGAAGAGACTAGGGATCAGAGATCTCAACCCTGTTGTCACCCAAAAGTGACTGACTGAGACCAGACATGACTGCAGTCAAGAGCACTAACTCTGCATATGATTAATGTGTTTTAGTGTTGGTGACATGTGTGATTTTAATGCTTGGGCAGACAGAGAAAGAGAGACATAATGAAAGACAGCTTCCATCAGTCAGGAACGCCAGCCATCAAAGAAAAGGAAGACCTTAACACCTTATTGAAATGAACATTTATTAGCAACTGCAGTGCAGATGTTGACTTCTGGTAGAACAAAGATTGAATCTATATTAATCTGTGGAAAGGAAAAGCCTCCATCTTATACAAAAGAAAAAATTCCTTTTTTCCAAAAAGTGAGACTTGTGGGGTTTTTTTGGCTTTGTTAAAGGAAAACTGGACCAGATCTGACAGTCTGAGAGAGGCAATGCTGCCACAGCTCCATGTCCAACTGGTAGCAAGGCTGAGCACACATTCCCAGTACACAGCCAGAGGTATAGGGAGCACAAATATACACCACATATATACAGGTCTGGCCACACAGATCAACATAACAAACTCACAGAACACTTATACGAGCACAAACATGAATGGCCTCATCCTGCTCCCCTCTCTGGGTGAGTAAGATGGAGGTCTGCTAGAGGGAATATGCATATGTACATAGGTACAATGTGGGTGGCTCCACAGCTGGGTTCAGACAACCAGTCTGCGCAGATGCTGGTGCCTGGATATATGAGCCTCTTATGCCACACACATGCACACACACAGAGCCAGCTGGGACTCCCCTGGTCCCCAACAGTCACCCCCACCCCACCCCTGTGGTGTCACTTTTAGAGACCCACTTACTCCCTGGCTCCCAAACCACCTCACCTACTCACTGGCTCACCTGACTTGATCTTTGCTGGTGCTCACACACTTAATTTGCTCACCCACACTTGCTCCAGTGGCTGGCACCACTGACACATGGGTCCCTGCAACCCGAGGTCCCACTCCAGTTGCTGGCATCGACATCCACTCACTGGGGTCTCTGCAGCTGCTGGCACTACTGACACACAGGCCCTCCAATCCATGATCTGGCTGCAATCACACCCCCATACACACATACACATGACAGTCCCTCAGCCAAGAAAAGAGTAAAAAGGAATTTTAAAGGAATAAAAGGAATTTTTAAAGCAGCACTTTTAATTAAGCAGTTTTCATACTTTCAAATGTACCAATCACTATTCTGCAGTTCTCAAGTCTCAAGATGAACACTCATATACTGGAAAATACCAAAATGGACTGGGCAGAACCATAATAAGTCTCAGTTTAAGTGGTATTTCACTTGGAACATAGAAAATGTCAACATTTAGGATCCAGTATTTTTCCCGTATGTTCAGAATTCTGAGAAAAAAAAAATCTGAGGAAGTTAATTACCATTTACAAAAAGTTTAAACAGAGTTTTGAAACAAATTTAGTCCCCAGAAGCCTGTACTTGCTTTTACTACTATGTCTTCTGTAGAATAAATGCTTGGTATGTGCATGTTCTTAACTGGAGCCTATTTGTGAGTTTGAGGACTAAGTCTGACAAAACAAATTGTATATTCAGTAAATAAGAAACAAAAATTTAGTAAATAATTTTAAAAGCATTTTTAAAATTTATTACATGACACAGACTTCTGAGAAGTCCCTTTCCTACTGGACCAACAACTGAAAGCCAGGTAAGATACTCCAGGGCATCTAAATTTAGGATAGTGAACTGAGCCTTTAGCTCATCTGCAGAAATCTCATTTTAGGTGAACTCAATCTTCCTCTACACAGATACTTTTGAAATAACTGGAGTAGTAGAGTATTCAATATTTATCCAACTTCTCAGGTGAGGTTTGAATCAGTGCTGTATTGCCCCAGTTGCTCTGTGACTGGTACTTGAGTTATTTTTAAGCTGGGTTATATATGGGACTTCTGGCAGGAAAGGACTGTAGTGCTGATATACCCCAAACCAAGTGCAAACAAGTACAGATATTTTGAAATTGCCAATTTGAAAACAGAAAAAGTACTGGGAATGAGTGTTTCCTTTCTCCTGCTTTACGAAAAATTAAAACAGAAGGTAGGATTTAGAAGAGAAGAAACTGAGCAGAGTTGGTCCTTGTTTCAAACCCTGCCTCATCTACAAATTCCCTTACCAGTTCTTTTCATTCACTCTGTGGTGGTTCAACACTTGTCTTCAAAATTAAGATGGTATTTCCTGTCCTCATAGTTTTGCTGTGAGCTTAAAATCCATTAATGTTAAAGTGGTAAAGGCGGTTGTGTTTACAAAGAGGAAAATGTCAGTTGAAAAGTACAGTTGAACAGTGTGATGTGTTTATGCCAATAAAATAAGGATGATTATTAATGTTGGCCATGACTAAAGCAAAATCTATTAAAATGAATTGACTATTTATGAAAATATTTTTAGTTTTTTATGCCCAACTCTAATATTGAGATCCTCATTAAGACGAAGATTTAAACTTGAAGGAAAATGCCAGACTGGTTGGATGAAAACCACTTTCGGTAAAGCAGGACTTCTTTTAATAGCTATAGTCAAATAGGTGTCTTCCTTCATGCTTCCTTCTAAATTCTTGCATTTTATCAAACCTAATGTGTTTATAGTTACTTTTCTACATTTTATCCCTCTCTTAATTACAACTACTAATTTTGCTTTTCTTCAACCTTTAAGCATAAAAACTGTTGATAAGTTTAATAAGAATCCATGCTACTGAACTCAGTTTTCATCTGCCAATTATTCAGTATCTCTGATAAAGGTTACCCGATCCTCTTAACTCACACAGTCATCTGAGTTTTATTTCACCATAACTATTGTAATTTGCATTTCTATATAGTCATTCCCATTAGCCATCCTGCCTTTGTCCCTGTGTTAAAGAGTCCTCTTTATTGAAAACTGAGATGAAGTATTCATTTAATTTTTGAGCCAGACCCATATTATCTTTTAGACAATACCCACTTTTAACACATTGCAACTCCACTTTTTCCCTATTTTCTAGAGAACCTTTTCCACTTGTAATTTCCTTTGCAAGGTCTATCTCTGCTTGACTTTCAATAATTCTGAATTTATGAATAAGAATTAAGTTAGGTCCACCCTGTGAGTAGTCCTATACACCCACTGAGATATAGCCCAGTCATTTATTTATCAACAGTACGTTTTCTGTTACAAATGTAGTTGACAACGACTCTTTTCACTCAGTAACCTTAATCTTCCATTGCCTCTTGTTTATTATTCTCTCAATGCCACATGCTCTCCGTTACATCTCAAACAACAGGAATTTACAAATCATATTTAGCAGAGACCAACTGAAAATAGCACAGGAGTCACTAGTACCTCACTACTGTGAACTGTGAAAAATTTAGGAGAATCAGCACTGTTTTCCATGCAGACATGTTCTGCTGCAGCCTTTCTCCACTAACTGATTTTGACTACACCATAGATGTGCCCATTCACTACTTATTTTTCTTTAGCTGAACAAGACTATTAAAAAAAAAAAATAGACAGCACTGTCCTTGAAACAATTTATGCAGGATTTCTAAAATGGAGTTGTCAAAGAAGAAATCAGCAAGATGCACCACTTGCTGCTGGATACTGATGGCTACAGACAACAGTAGTCACTGGAGTTATACCTAGCACAGATACAGAAACAGAAGGAAGGCAAGCCAAGATGGTCATGATTCTGTGCAGTAGTGTGGGCCTTTGAGGGACAGGGACAACCTATGATCTAAGTGCTTTCATTCCCTGGTTGTGTAAGATCAGAATAAAAGCTGTGCACAGCTACTAAAGTCTAAAAGGATCTCTTATGCTGCTATGCAACAGGAGTAATTTCAATACAGTCAGATCAGACAGAGAAGCACAGAGCTTTTGCAATGGCTCCTGGCTGGCTAAAATCAAGGATGCAATAGCGAGTGACAGAAACATAGTGTGGCCTCCTTGGAGGGAAGCTCTAAGCTGAAAGTGGAAGCAGGAAACTAGAGCCCTCTGAAGTATAATTCTCCCTTTAGACCACTCAAGTGAGTATTATAAAACTCCAAGGTGTACCCCAAGACTGGGCATACTCAATACATAAAAACTCCTTCCTAATCCTAGCCAATGGCCAGAACGTGCTCTTATACAGAGGCATGTTCTTATTTTCTTTACAAAAGCATAAAAATGCACACCTCAATGCTCTTAATATTCTTTTCAGCTATATAAATGGTATGTTTGTTAAAGTTATCTGAAGTAGATTATATGTAGTCTCTACACCCATGTCCTATACATTGAAAAAAAGGTATAAAGTCTTTGATGTTTTGCTACTAAAAGGGACAAAAGTGTCTCCATGTAACTGCCATTTCCCTAGTGGAAATGTCAGACAAATCCCCGTTTCTTTTTCTCCTTCACTTTCTAATAATACACTAAGAAACTTTAAAAAAGAGCTGCATATTCATCATCAGAATTGAAACTTCACATTTTTCTGGCTGTGGAGATGGTAATTATAGGTTTGCACTTCTAACTGAAGCATTGATGAACATGCCCCACACTGCAGCAAATATAAAATAATTGTTAGGCAAACTATGCAGTGTTCTGGGGAAAAAAAAAAAATAACTAAAGAGAAATTGAAAGCAGCAGCATGAATCCCGATAATGACTACCCCAATGGCTTATTTCCTAGTATCGTTTACTGCCAGGAGAAATTAAACCAGTGGGGGCAGGATATTTTTGCAGAAAATGACAAGCTTCTTGTTCTTCCTCAAATAACAATGCACCTGATGCCAGAAGGCCAGTCTCAACCACCCTTTTCGTAAGGCAGTGCAACCACTTCTGAAGGTAAATAAAAAGGGGCAGAAGCAAATTATATTTCTCCTCTCTGGCCAAAGGGTCCCCAAATAACCAAACCAAAAAAACCAACAGAAATCACAAACAGAACAGATTAATAACTTCCTACATCTGTTAGAAGGACAAATCCAAGTTTGCCACTTATGGCACAGAATGGAAAAAAACCCTTCAGTTCATAGTTGATTGCTCCCTTTCTTCCCTCCTTGTTCACTGATATTTAGCTGCTTCGTAGTTGTGCCTTGGTCTGAGGCATCTGTTAGCAGCACACCTGAAGCTGACACCAACAGAGAGATAGTAAAACACAGCAACTCACCTGTGGTTCTCTTGAGAGCAGTGCTAGCTCCACAACTCATCTTGACCAAATGACTCCTTTGCACATTTTGAATAAGGGCAATCACAGAATCATAGAATCATTAAGGTTGGAAAAGACCCCTAGGATCATCAAGTCCAACCATCAACCCAACACTACCATGTCTCCTCAACCATGTCCCGGAAGTGCCACGGCTATGCATTTTTTGAACTCCTCCAGGGATGGTGACTCCACCACCTCTCTGGGCAGCCTGTTCTAATGCCTGACCACTCTTTCAGTGAAGAAATTTTTCCTAATATCCAATCTAAACCTCCCCTGGTGCAGCTTTAAGCCATTTCCTCTCATCCTATCACTTGTTACTTGGGAGAAGAGACCAACACCCACCTCGCTACAACCTCCTTTCAGGTAGTTGTAGAGAGCAATAAGGTCTCCCCTCAGCCTCCTCTTCTCCAGGCTAAACAACCCCAGTTCCCTCAACCTGACCTCATAAGACCTACTCTCCAGGCCCTTCACCAGCTTCATTGCCCTTCTCTGGGCACGCTAGAGTCCACCACTCTCTGAAGTTATTAATATTGGGGGTCTGTCTAGATGTATAACTTAATGAGATCACTTATAGCTTATGCAGAACTATTGCAGTTCCCATCAGTGGAAATAAAAACTCTAGGCCTGGATTTTGTTTATTAGAAACAAAAAGCTAGAAAGTTAGGAACAGTTTATAGATTGCTAAGCTTTTGTTTGCCTTTCATTCAGATGGTTTGGGTTATGGATTACCATCTGTGTTGTCACAACAACATTTCAACCAGTTAAAAACTGATTCAATTCAGGACAGGAATAGGAAAATAAATGTTCTCTATAGTTCTGACTGTTGCTCAGTTTCACTCCTTGTTGAAAACAAATGTAAAACTGGAAAATTGGAAAAGAGGGAGTTCCGCTGTAAGCTAGTAAGAGTCAGATCAGAGAGAGTTGTTACTCCAGATATTCAACTCATGGTTATTAGTAGGGGAAAAAAAAATAAAATTAAAACTAATTACAGAGAAACAAAAGCCTAAGTACTTTTCATGGTAAGACTAAAAGTGTTTGGAATTATGAGGGGAAAAAGTAGGTGTTATTTTCTGAATTTCTCTTATGTTCAAAAATAGACATTTATTTTTTAGTACTCTTCATACAAAATTTCATAAAAAAGAAGCATAGTTTTTAAGTATCTTGAACCTGACAATCAGCTAAATGAAAAGCAAGCAAGCAAACCAACCCAAAAAATTGTGCAGCTAGAAAACCTTCTTAATAAAGAGAAGGGACTGAGAAACATATTTGACACTAAGCATGCTTTAGAGTATTCCCATTAAAGGTTCCTGTCTTACTGAAGGAACAGCATCACAAAACTCCAGGAAGCACTTTAAACCACTTAGATTGAACCTCCTGTGCTCAGCTGCTTGGCATTTATGAACTATCTAATTAATGCCAATATTTAGCACAAGAACAGGTGGGAAAACTAATGACTAATTTCTTCTCTCTTCCAACTCAACAACCACCACTGTCTTTTAAAAATACAATTCTTACTACTGCCTGCTGATTCCATTTCTTGTCAGCCTCATTGCTCCAACATGGGGCTGCAATAAATGAATGGTTGGATGCAGCATTCTACTGCAAGTGGAACAGCTTCATTCTGCAACAAGTGCCTTGTCTTAATCTGCTTACATAGCCTCCCTTTAATGGGTCAAAAAATGTGAACTCTTTTAACAGGAGGACCAACAGCATGTGTGCTACAAGTGGCATTAGTTCAGTTTGATTGCTGAACTAACTAAGCTCAATTAGAAGACGAAGGGAAAAGTAAGGTGCACATTTTTTTGAAATTGTATTTTTCAGGTTTATGTGATAAAAGTGAAGGAAGACAGGACAGATCATAAAATTTAGGCTTTTTATTCAGCAAATCAGTAATAAAGGTATTCATTGAAGATGTTGGTTAGTGCATACAAATGTTTGCTCTGAATCAGCTGAAAGAGGATTTGGTTTAACTGTGCCTGAGTTTCAACTCTTCCCACTCCAGCTTCTTCAATCTGTCCCTATTAAGTATGATGGTAGTATTTTGTAATAGCATAATTTCCTTTTTCTGGTTAAATGATCTTGTCAGTGATCATAGAAGTTTTGATCAGGTAGGTCTAGGCCTATGGCAGCTTCATCTTTAGTTCTGACATGCTCCAAAGTTTATGTAAACACCTGAGCTAAAGAAAATGCTTAACACTCTTACAAGAAACATATGATCCTAGACCTTTCTCCAGTGACACACGTAAGAAATGTTGATAGGGTACTACCAATCCCTACTAATAGAAGAGGTAAGCAAACTTGCTTTCACCATAGTTTAAGGGAGTGCAATTCATGCTGGGTGACTGTGTAGGGGCATTAACTCTGCTTTGGCCTCGGGCTAATCAAGGACTGGGAATTCTTGCTGGGACTTCTTTGCTCTCGCCAGCAAAATGTCAAGGTATTTTTGAATTGTTTTTTGTTAGACCTAGAGGAAGACACTGAAATATTTTTAAAAAGTCTTAATTACAGCAAAAAACAGTTCAGCAAAATTCCCATATATCTGCAAATAGTTATAGCTGCTACAAAACTATATTTCTGGCAGCCTAATACCATCACAGTAAAACCCTGCTTTTCAGGCTTTTGAACTGCATACATGACAAAGTTTGGTAGAAAATTATATTGGGTTTGTGTGACAAGGTTTTGGCAGTGGTGTGGACTACAGGGATAGCTTCTGTGAGAAGCTGCTAGAAGCTTCCCCTGTGTCTGACAGAGCCGATGCCAACCGGCTCCAAGATGGACCCACCGCTGGCCAAGGCTGGGCCAGTCAGTGACAGTGGTAGTGCCTCTGGGATAACATTTAAAAAGGGGGGGGGGGGGAAAAACCCTGCTGTGCAATAGCAGCAGAGAGAGGAGTAAGAACATGTGAGAGAAACAATCCTGCAGACACCAAGGTCAGTGAAGAAAGAGGGGGAGGAGGTGCTCCAGGTGCTGGAGCAGAGATTCCCCTGCAGCCCCTGGTGAAGACCATGGTGAGGCAGGCTGTCCCTCTGCAGCCCATGGAGATTAACAGTGGAGCAGATATCCTCCTGCAGCCTATGGAGGTTAACAGTGGAGCAGATATTCACATGCAGCCCATGGAGGACCCCACACCGGAGCAGGTGGATGTGCCCAAAGGAGCCTGTGACCCTGTGGGAAGACCAAGCTGGAGCAGGCTCCTGGCAGGACCTGTGAAGAAAGAGGAGCCCACACTGGAGCACATTTGCTGGCAGGACTTGTGACCCCATGGAAGGGACCTGCACTGGAGCAGTTCGTGAAGAACTGCAGCCTGTGGGAAGGGCTTATATTGGAGAAGTTCACAGAGGACTGTCTCCTGTGGGAGGGACCCCACACTGGAGCAGGGGAAGAGTGTGAGGAGTCCTCCTCCTGAGGAGGAAGGAACAGTAGAGACAAGGTGTGATGAACTGACTGCAACATCTATTCCCCATCCGCCTGAGGAGAGATGCCTAGAGGGGAAGGAGGTAGAGAAAGTCAGGAGTAAAGTTAAGCCCAAGAAGAAGGGAGGGTGGTGTGAAGTTGTTTTTAAGATTGGTTTTATTTCTTATTACCCTACTCTGATTTGATTGGTAATAATTAAATTCGTTTCCCTGAGTCAAGTCTGTTTTGCCTGTGACAGTAATTGGTGAGTGATCTGTGGAATGATTACTGGGGGTAAGATTATTGAGGTTGAAATTATTGAGGATAAAGTTATATCCACATTTCATAAAAGTTAACTTCCAGGGTGGAATATGGTTGACATGCTGAATATCGGTTCAGTGATTGTTCCCTAAGCAACACCACCTGCAATCTTAGATATTGGCAACACTGAGGGAGCTTGGTGTACTAGTTCTAAGAGAGATAATTGGAGGATGGAGTAGAGCAAAGGCTCCATGGCCCAACTCCTCCATAAATCACTGTAGGTCCGGGAACTAGATGGAACCATGCACTGGCCAGCACCGTACAATTGCAAAATCATGCCCTGTGGATGAACTTTGCTCATAAAACCTCATTATAATACTAAAATACACCTCCATCCCAAAAGTTACCCACCTCCAAGGTGCGACCACCCCTCACTGAGCTTGCGTGTTGAATTTTTCTAGTATATACCTTTAAAAGCAAAGCGAGAAAGTTTTACACCAATCATAACAAACGTATGTATGACTAGAGCCGCTCAATCTCCACCTGAAAGGTAAAAAATAATATAAATATAGCTTAAGGGAGAGAGGATGTTAGGGAAGATACCATCGTCACCATTCTGACTTCTGGGATCAGTCGACGGGCTGAGCCTCTCTTCCCCCGCATTGGGACGCCTGTGGGTAAGATTCGGACACTTGGTTATACCAAGTGTCTCCCTGGGAAATATTCAGAAATCTTTATAGAGTCACTTCAGATTATTCATAAACAGCGCTGCTATTAATATTTGCTGTATTTGTATATACTTTTGTAGACAATCACTATCACCAGCAATCCAAAGAACCTGTGTATTTGTTGCTCAAATAAATTGTGGTGTGCATTGGTCCAGTCATGATAGTTCTTTTGAGCATGACCAGTATTTTGGCCGTAATAGCTCATCGAACGCGGCTAGACTCACACTCTTAATGTGACAGATCCCTCCCTGCCCTTAGCTTGATCCACAAATCTTTTGTTGTATATTCTCTCCTTGTCCAGCTGAGGAGGGGGAGTGATAAAATGGCTTTGGCAGGCACCTGGTGTCCAGCCAGGGTCAACCCACCACAAATATAAATGTGAATTTTAGCACTAGCTAAAGCTTCAGTGATTGGAAATGCTTAAACGATAAGTGAAGTCTAACAAAAGAAATGGTTGATTGATAAAGAATAAGTTTGTTGCTTTCATACATGAGTTCAGCTGTGTGCACAGTTCACGCTGTCTTTGAAAGGAGTTAGGACTTTCCTTACTTAGGTTGCCTTGGAAAGCTGAGTTTAATAGCTTTACAAAAACAAGCAGAGAGAATCTAGACGGAAATAATAGGTAATAATTAGAAAAAAATACAAGGATTTCACTTCTTCAGATACCAAGAATTTGTTTATATTCAGTTATTCTTGCTTTTAAATACCATGTAAACCAGATCAATCTTAAAATGCATCATATTTTGGCTTTAAATTGATATGGCTGGGTGGGGGAAGTAGATTGAAGAGATGGGTCTGAAATAAGCATGTATTTAAAAGGATCAGTTTAATAAAAGCAGGCTCTTTAACAGGGAAAAAAAAAGCACGAATTTACAGGAGCTTAAATTTATGTAGAACAGGCTATTTAGGCAGGCAACAAAAGGGCAAATAAGTGAACTTAATTCTGCATAAAACAATTCCAAATTCATCCTCTTCCCTCAGTGACCATTGTGTCCACATGCATAGATAATTTTCAGGGGTAAAGTTTAGTAAGTGTTGTGTACATGAATTGCTCAATTGTTCTAACATCCACTAGTGAAGCAACAGAACTCCTTGCTAAAATCTGGCATAGTTTTGGTCTTTAAAAGTTTAATACAAAGCACCATATTTGTACTGCATTATTCCATTATGTATATATATAAAAATATATCATTTAATACAAAGCATCATATTGCTACTGCATAGGGTTCTAATTCTGAAAGCTTGTTATTTATTGCCACTACCTTTTATTTGTCAACCTCAAGTGAAAAATGTCAAGGCTGAGTTGATTCATCAGCTGACATTAACCAATGGAAATGAGATGTATCACAAAGCAGAAAGATAAGTGTTGCCTGCATACTTAGGACAGTAAAGATCTTTTTTTTTTTTTTTTTTACCAATCATTTAAAAAAAAAAACGGTTTTGGGGGAAAAAAAGAACAAACCTTGCAGGATTCTGTGAATACAATATTTATCTATAGTATGGTATATGTCCATAGTATGGAATAAGGATTTGAGCCCATTAAGGGCAAGTATGTTGGACTTTTTCATTGTCTGTCAAAATAGTATCAGTTTTCCTCTGACTGTGAAGCTGCCTCTTTAGAGATAGATAACTCAGTCCACTGCATTATAATTTAGTGTCTAGTCATAATAATTCAGTATTAAAATATGAAATGTGGCACTGAAAATGGATAATTAATGACAATTTTTGAGACAAATTTATAGCCCAATCCTACAGTCAACATCCAGCCCCACCCCCAGTGCATGAACTATTTTATTCTGATTGGCTTTGTCCTTGAATCAGTTTTTTCATCTTTAATTCCCAGGGCCTAGTTTCCTGAACCTTGTTCATTATCTCCCCATATACAACATGCAAATTACATACAGTCACAATGCTATACTTCTCCCATTTATCGGTATTGATATTAATTCTTTAGCTCCTGGACTTTGGAACTGCAACTTATTCAAAAACCATCTAATTCATCTATACGTGTAGGAAAATAGTGAAAGATACTGTGATATGAGGTCCTTTCCAGCATATCTATGGTATTATTTTTCCACAGTACCACTTCTATTTGTTGCTCTGTTCTGCTCCACTGCTATAATTAAAACATCTTAAAATGAATGGCAACTTTTTAGTAGAAAAGTTGCTGAATCTTCAAAAAAAAATGTTAAAAATTTAAAAATTTATGGTGATATCCAATGCTTATGTTTTGGTAGAATTTTTAAGCATGCAACCATAAATGACTGCATTGCAGAACAATAATTTTTCTCATGTGCAGGTAGCTCAAGTTAGTCACCTAAGAGCAGTTAAAGCAAGTTAACAGAAACAATGGCTAACTACTACAGAAATATAACAGTGGTGTGAATTGTGACACTTACTATATAGTGATTTTCGTAACTGTCCAGTGAGTAGACATATTAAGTGATTAGAAGGAAGGATAACAATGTTATGTTCCTTGTTGTGCCATAGCTACAGTGGTAGTAATCCACAATGAAAGACAGTCTCATCTGCAAAATGGAAAAGCAGTTTATTATGAAGCTGGGCACCAGAATATTTTGTATCTGTGTGACATATACAAGTAAAAGACAGAAGTACTTATGATGGGACAGGACTTCTGGTAGAGTCTTTAAATTAAATTTCATCAGAACATAAACTAATACTTATAACTTTGTAAAATAACAGGAAATATTAAGAGATCAAATAGAAATTAAACAGGTTAATAAATCAGCACATCTCTATCTCCCACATATCCTTACAGAAAAACTTTCTCCAAGGTTGCACTCAAGTGAAAAAAAGCTCCACAGTCCCCTCTAGCACTTCCAGAACTGTATCTCTTTCCAGTACTTTGGAAGAGTGAGTCCTTGTTCCTTGCAGGGCTCCCCATCACCCCAGGAGCTTTCTCTGGTACCTTGCCAGAAGGTGTGCCCTCTGTGAAGAGATCTAGATACCAAGAAAATGTTCAAGGTACTTTTACCTTGAGCAATAATCCTTTTTATTTATTTAATATTTATCCCATTATATATATAATTTATCCTATTTCTATATTATATCCTATTTATCTTATTTGTAAGATCCAATTATGAGATTGAAAGCAACTGATTAAGTACTACAGTTGAATGGATTACAACTATAATACCTTTTCAACCTGACTAAGCCTCCTCACATTTATTCAGTTGAATCCAGCTAGAGGCTGTAGCATGTTCCAACATCCCATGGTATCTATCTGTCAACAGAGTAATAAAGGATGATGCCAAATACAAAATTAAACTGTGTTTATACTTTTGTCAACATGCTTAGTTGGAAAGGAAAAAAAATATTTTTGTAGTTAAATAGCATTCTCTATAATAGGCATATGTATAGTTTCTTTATTATGAATATAACCTGGTTTATACATCTTGAACTGTCACTTCTCAAGTGACTGGTATATGGTTAAGGGTCTAAATTTATGTGGCTTGTTACTGGGAGAACCAGCTTGGAAAAGTCTGCAGGTGAAGATGGTGGTTCCATAGCAATTTTGTGATTATTATCTGCCAAACCATTCATCCTCTGCAAATAATGTTAACAGAGCATGCCAGATCAGAGCTTTGCAGAAGCTGCCAGTTCTATTCTGTAGTAACGTTTGAGACTTTGACATTTGTTTAATTACAGACTGGAATAAAAACAAGATTTAAAAAGTATTTAAGTGAAAATTAAATCTCAATTTATAGATTTCACTGTGAGATTTTCCACTCAGCAAGAGCATGTATATATAATTATGGTTAGAGCACAGGCTTCAGACAGACTCATAGTCATGACATTTGGGTGCTGATTCAGAGGTAATATTCCACATGTCAATTTATGCTGACAAGAGTGCTAACGTAAGTCAAGATTTCCCATGTTGCTCAATACAACCTTTACCATGAAGTTGCAGAGCACATAAGCATCTTGTGTTGTTTCAGGAATGTCAGATTTCCCAGCAAAAGTGAAAAAAAAATCACTGAAGCTAGAACCCTTAGACACTGATCTCACTGCATGTATAGATGACATTTTAACCAGAAGTGCCTATCGTTCTCCCATACTAGCTCAAACCCATGCAATTTCACTTAAACTTTATAAATAATGCTAATTTTTTCTGTTCTTCCTATACAACCATTTTCATTGCCTCTAGTGCAGGAATAACAACAGCACAGTCCTTCAGTTGATGACTCGTGATATGTAGACCACTTCTTCAGAGTAACAGGCATCAATTAGAGCACTATTTCTGTTGATCCGATTTGCAGTAGAAATTTGAGATGACACAGATCAGCCCCAAAATTCATGGAACAACTTTGCTGTTAATTTCTTGCAGAGTGGGAGTAGATGAGTCAAAAGCATTGTGAGTGCAGCTGACTGTGTATTGAGCTGTAAATATAGCTTAAATTTACCTTTATCAATCATTTTTCCCCATTTCCCTTTATTAGACTTAAAGTAGCCAAAAATCAGAGGTTGTGGAACAACAATACACACTTTCATAAGACCTTTCTTTAAGGGACAGATTCTTTTATATTAGAGTAGTCAGATGCTTAAGATAAGACAATCCCTAGATGGAGCAGAAGGAACTGATGGTAAGATTGCAGAAGAGTTTGGGTTGTGTAGTAGTCTGCCATCAATGGGGAAACAGGCAACTTAATTACTTGTTAGTGACCTAAAGGAAAAAATTATGCTCAAAAATTACATAAATAAACAAAACAAAAGGAGAAGCCTTCACTAACTATTAAGGAAAGATAAAACATATTTCAGCTGAGCATTCAACCATAGAGTAGAGAGAACAGCTTTGGCTATGATAATAGTAGAAACAAATTCATGAGCAAGACCAATCAATGTAGCCACTAAAAGCTACTGTACACTTTGCCAAATTAAAAGAAAATACAAGATTTTTTTGGTGAATATCCTATTGCAACTAAATCTTTTTAAATTCCTGAATATATCGTCTTTCATTTTACAAGCCATTAATGAATCATAGATTTGTGAAGTTAGCAGGAAAGTTTTGTTTTTGTTAGGTTATTTCAGAACTGAATATTATGGGGTTCTTGGAATTTCTTCTACTGTATTTAAAACAGCCACTGACAGAAACAATTGACCATACAATTATATTTCATATAACAATTACCATATGACTATTAGCAGCTTGTTATTGAAAGCTGAAGAATGTGAAAGAAAGGTAGGATTTGCTATCTCTGATTAGAGAGCAGAACTGTCAGAGCAGTTATTTTGCTTCTCAAGATATGTGATTTAATAAGCTTTACAGGAAAACCCTCTTAACATGCACAGAATGAGTTATGTGCTGGTATTTATGTTGGTACGTGAAGAAGTTCTGATCCATGCAACAATCAGATGGCAATTTAGAGTGGAGATAATTCTGCCATTGGAAAGTCTTGCTATTGATCAAAAGATCATCTATTCTAAAAAGTACAAGAAAGACACAAAACCATTGTGAATATATATCAGTGTGAACCTTGGTTTAAGAACAGTAGGTCTTCTGGATGTCTTCAGTTGTTTATTAGTTTGCTAAACATTCTTCATTCATCATTCACAATATGCTATTAGACTTAAGGCATAGTTTACAAATTCAAATTACCTTTAAATATAAGAAAGTAATGTTTCTGAGACTTCTTGTGGTGCTTAAAGGTTTTGAAGTGCTGAGCCAGACTGAAATATGCAGGGCCAGTGTTTCTAACTGAACAACCTCACTACTAACAGTTGTTTAGAACACAGGCTTACTGATGTCTTGGAGCATTAGGTAGAGTCAGCATGTGATGGTATGACAGTGTGAACTTTAATAATAAGGAAAAAGACATGAAAGGACACAAATATTTACTATGAATAGTATTTTTCTTTAGTCTTAGGGTCCTTCTGCTATTAGGGTGACAGTCTGAAAAAAGTCTGACAAATTCTGAGTTCCCAGAACCTCTCAGCATATATATATTTTCAGATTTGTTAACATTTAGTCAGATAAGCTCTTCAGAGATCCCTTTTGTCTTGGAGTCTCTACCTCAATAGTACATGGGCTGACCAGAATTTCCTTACCTGCTACATTTTCCAGGAAACAAATATTACAG